>OZ038374.1:122973430-127773430 GCA_964036015.1 Leptarthrus brevirostris | reverse complement strand
AGGTTTAAATTTAATTGTCCCCCTTTTTTAAAGGCGGATTAGGTGAACTTAAGTTTTTAACCACATTAATTAACATCATATATGTATATCGTGCATTCGAGTATCTTAAGGGATTTAGAATACAAATCCAAAATGCACGTGATTACAAAATTGTAATCCTGTTCATTTGGTTGTCTTGTTAGTAGTTAAATCCCCGCATAGTCATAGAGAAGACAATCCATCCTCAAACATTGACTGTTCAATGAAATGGGATTCGAAGAAACTCTAGTAATGCTCCAAGCTGAGTCCATTCATATATCGCATCGATCCGATCCAAAGTGATTTGTATAAAAATTTGTCTGGAAAAAAAGGTGCCAATAGCGTTACGGTTAGAAAGGTGTGCTACAGAAATATGATAACTGATTTTTTGTATTCGCATTGTGACAATTTGACCGATTTTTTATTCACCAAGTTTAGTAACCGTTCTAAGACCCTAGCCCTAGTGTCAATTTTGAAAATATAAAAATTAAAAACTGATGAGTCCCACCCCAGAATCTAGATATTTTGTAACACGTGATGCTAAACGTAGGTACTTAGGTAGACAACTTAATCCTTATCTATAATACTTAAACAAATTTGGAGTAACTGAAGTCTTTAAGGCATACAGTGCAGGGATTTAATTGTGGGCCGGACCCTGATGCGCACAAAATATACTTTCATCTGTTCCTAATACCACGAATCCGGTTGAAAGTGACAATAGAAATTGTTTGCAGTTTCCATCTTTTGGGTTTGCTTTTCGATGTAATGATGATAAGGAGACATTAAGTCTCATCAATCAATTAAATCGAATAATATCGGTTCAGATGATAATCCTCCACGTTTCTTCAAGATGCTGATACCCGTGATGCTGCCCTTAATAAAAGACATCTTCAACACCATTAACCATTCTAACAACTTCAAATTTTCTTCTCAATTGAAAAAAAGGTTTTGTTATTGTTATCGCAAAAAATAACTCACAGAATAGTTAATCCATAACTTTGTTTTGCCTTCTATGTCTTCTCAAATGCTTAAAGATATTGCGAGATATATTGATATTGAAAAAACTGGCAATCAGTGTTTCGGTCACATTATAATTGCGACACTGCAAAGTGAGTAGAGATATACGAAAGACGCTTGTTGAAGGCGATATGAGTATACATCATATGGCACGTTTCAAAAGAATTTCCAGTATAAGTCCGTACAGTCTGACATTGAAGTTAGCCAATGAGTTTGCCTTTTCGTTCTCTGCTGTCAATATTGTAATAAGCTTCTTGTCGGTTGTCTTCAACAGGTGAACTTAGGAAATCGAATTTATCACTCAATACTGCTTAAATGTGGTATACCACAAGGCTATTTCTTGGGTCCTTTACTGACTCAATACTGCTAAAATGTGGTATACCACAAGGCTCTTCTTGGGTCCTTTACTGTTTAGCCTATACATAAACAACATGCCTAATTAACAGGGGAGCGTTGGAACCTACAGATAATCCTTCGGTTGTTATGAATTCTACTGCTTTACTAGATCCTAAATGTGTTTAGAATCTTGGCATAATGTTCAACTCAGATTTGACCATGTAAAAAAATTAAATAATTCATATGGTGCCTTACGAAAACACAGGCTCCCGGAATACCTTATGTGGTAGTTCTTACCATTAGTTGTTAGCTTATAGCTTTTGGAATTATCTCGTGAATATGTAGCGAAGCTAAATTTCCGGCTGGGAATTATATAGCCTACTTAGTACAATTAAAACTCTCGTAAGTACCGGATTAGGTGTTTGAGTGGATAAAAACGAAATCGGGTACTTACTATTAAAAATTTACAATTGTGGACCAAACTCAAATAAAAGTACAGAAAATAAAATGTGGTGTGGTGGACTGGGATTTGAACACGGGACCTAGTAGTTGTCTTTAAATCACACTAACAATTCAAAGGGACGCAGTTAGTTAGATTAATCAGCTTAAAGCGCAATTCAGTGTTTGAATCTAGTATGCATACTGAACACACCGGTAACGTAGTAACGTAGGTTCAGAAGTTTAATGAGCAATTCATTGCTCGGATCCAGTACGCGTGGGAGTGGAACGACCAAAAGACATATAGTAGGTACGTAGGTTTGGAAGTTTAAAGGGGCAATACATTGCTCGGATCCAGTACGCGTGTGAGCGGACTGGTCAAAGGGGCGTATCTTTTTTTTATACGATGTGGCCAAATCCTAGGGGACAACCCTTTGATGCGTTAGCATGTTTTTGGCCGGAAGAGAAGTGAGGAAACTTGAGTCGTGTTTTTGCATTGGTGTGAGCCCAGAGACGGAGTGGATTATTTTAATTCCTTTATAAAAGCTCAAGGGGTCTCAAACCCGGGACCCATGGCATTTTTGGTCGAGACGCTCAAAAGGCAATTCAAATTTTCGGATCCAGTGCGCGTGTTGAGCGGACCAGCCAAATGGACGTAGTTATGTAGGTTAAGCAGTTTAAAGGACAATCCATTACTCGAATCCAGTACGTGTGTTGAGCGTACCGATCACAGGGACATAGTTATTTAGAAGTAAGATTGCATTATGAATATTGTTAAGTATAGAATTGAATTGAGTGGTAAGTAAGAAACAGAATTGTTAGAGAGTAAGGGTAATAAATTAAGTGTAGCTGGGCTTTCTACTCAGTTCTCTCTCTTCACTGCCAAGCCAAATCCTCTTTCTCACTGCGTTGATAAACCCTAGCTCATCTAAATCGGTCCACGCAGTATATATCAAAATAAACTCCATTATTTACTTTGTACTACGCAATGCAATTAGGCGACAATGTAATTTCGAAAGCCAAGATTATTTTTGATAAAGATGGTATTGCTTTTCTCGAACGCAAACGTGAATATAGGGCTTTACATATAAAGTTAAATGTAGGGGAGTATGAAATAAATGTCCAACTGAAGTATAAAATGAAATCAGCGAACTAATAAAAATTTATAAACCTAATAAGAAAGCAGATTGTCCTGTTAAAATGAGTACTTGAAAACGAAATACTTTTCTATTAAAATTCAAGAAGACTCCCCCTCACGAAAGCAATTGATAGTAAAACAAGTGTTTTGATGCGTAAAATCGATTTCGTAAGTCACGTTGTAGAAAATGGCAGATTAAGTACTTCAGGGAGCAAATTCAGGGCTGGAAAGGATTTTCTAGAGCACAAAAATGTATAGATTTTACAATCCTTCCTCGATTCCTTGATTTAATATAGAACCCGAAGAAAGAATTTCTGTGGATTCTCCAAGAGGGCGCAAAGATGTAGTTACATACTACTGTAAGGAAAGTTCCATCCTGTCCAAAAAAACAACGGTTGGTCGAAACAGGTAATTTTATTTAATTATCATTCCTATATTCAAGAGTTAGGTAGTGCAGCCTACTTAGTACATAAAGAGTTTCGTATTTAGCTCATAGAAAACCAGATCAAATTCATATAAGACTACATTGCTTTTTGACAAACTATAGAGAAGGACTTACCAATTGCAGTGTCTAAGCGGATTTCAATTCAAAGTGGAACACAGATTTAGTCCGAGAATGCAGCATGAAGATTCTATTGCGATCCACTTGTATATATGTATGCCATTGAAATCGAAATATTAGTTCAAATAAGAAAAGCAGAGGAAAAAGACGATTTTACTAAAGCATTGACCGAAATTCTAAAGAAGCAAAACTACGGCAAAAAGAATTAGTATTTAGGAATCTTAAGAGACAACAACTTCTATTCACTCTTAAAAGCATGGCAGTTTACTGATAAAATATGAAGAGTAACTTTGGGGTACAAAACACATTTGGTTTATATCATATATTAAAAGAAAAGAACCCTTGTTCCCGTAACCCGTTTTGACGTATGGAAGTGGGGTTCGAATCTGGGTTCCTCATGATATAAGACATAACCACTTAGTGAATCGACAACTTCAACTATCCATCTAGATTTTGAAAATCGCTTAATATTTATTTTCAAATAAGCGATCTGCGGTGAATTAATTTAAAAACCCATGACAGACAGAAAAATTAAAATTCATAAATGAGTTCATACCCACGTCAACACGTACGTCAGCGTCAATACGATAAATATATATTTTTCAGAAAAGGTTCAGTACTTTAAATTTAAGAAGCGTAGTTCTGTGATAAGTAAAGCCACAAAAAATGTGCTTAAAATTCTGTCCAGGAAAATCTTTCTTATCCCAAACGTCCAAACTCATCTTGTTGGGTTTTCTTTGGCAAAAAACCGATCATTCTAGTAAGGATAGTAATTTTCTCAAGGGAGAAGTTCTTTCATCTTGTTTTTCTTAAAACTGACAGAATCAAACCCACAAAAATATTCGTGTTTTTAATACTTGTTTTTTCCTTAGAATAAGTAACTGAAACAAATACGAGGTTTATAATAGTTTTATCATGAGTTTTTGATTCACTTACACAACGATTAATAATACCAAGAAGTTGGTCATAACAGCTTTAAGGAACTTTTGTTCGCATACAACAACACAGTGTAAGTTTTCGCAGCTTAATAAAATAAATTTTACAAATATGCAACGAATGAATACTATACAACTAAAATAACTCATTGATTATCTAGTCCATATACAGCCAGCTACAGCTACAGTTGCGATGTCAACAAGCAATATTAGCAAGATAGACATTTGGTCCTTCGAGCCGGATATGGACCAAGTACGGTAACATTCCTATGATGACTCGACATAATTTAAAAATCGACATAAGTAACCTTGATAGCATTAATAATTAAAAACAAAAGGTTATCAATAGATGGAATCTGCTCTGAGTAATAATATTATAGAATAATGGCCACCGAATGAAATACTTTGCGTTAAGCAATTTATAGATGCTATAGCATTTGAATGTTTTATTTGCCATATGTATAAAGAATAAGTTAGATTAGTTCAGTGTGGAGGAGTGAAGTGCGAAATCCATGCGGTCAGTAAGGCATATGTGCTAACCCTCCGGACTTCTTAAATAAAGCTGGTCCCTTTGAAGAGGTACACTAACTTTTAGAGGGAATTCTAACTTCTACAGATACTTAAAAGATATCGGCAACAGCCGGGTATTCGTATATAAATGTGAAGACAATTTTCGTCCGACTCCAGTCACAATCTACCAAGGAGGTTAGTTTCTCCGCCAAGTATTTTCTTTGTTGACAATGACCGGTGATCCAAATGGTGAGTAGTTTTACATCTGGATTGCTAGCTCAACTCAGTAATTTAATTCACATTAATCTTTTAGAGTGAGATTAGTCCAAGCAGGCTCTCCAGAAGAGTTTATGCATATAGATAAAAGGGACTTACATAGTAGATCCTTCAATAAATTCCATAATTAGTTTTTTCTCAAATAAATCAAATAATTCCTCTCCAGATCTTTTACTACCAAATTTCACATCACACATAAAAACTGTTCTCTAAGAACCCAACAGATGTACCATGCTTTTGAGCAAACCTTTAATAGAACTTCTGACAAACGACTTTTTCAGAAATTGTAACATTTCAGAATTAGAGGAAGACATTTTTATTCGATCACCAGGACTCTTAGCTTAATAACCACACCGGGTTTCAGAAGGTCCTTTGTTCTTTTGCCTTTATATTTGCTTGTTGAACACACTTTGTCCTGAAGAAGCCAGTAAGCCGATGATACCAGGATTAATAACCTTAAATTAGCAGCTTTTTCAATTGGTCTCAACGATTGATGCTAAAACTGAGAGGAGGTAAAGTGCAAGGTTCCTCTTCTGCAGAACTTTTATTACTAGTATGGATAGCCGTTCAAAAAAGGTGACAGAACAATATAGCCCTAGTGCAAGACACTCCCAAAGCTAGCGTCATTTCTAAATATTTATCTTTTCCTCACTAGTGTTACTTCGTCACTCTTTCTCTCTCCTACCCTAGCGTGCCTCCCTGGTGTGGGACACTCGTTTTCTCCTCTCTCCCGCGTGTATGACACTCCTTAAAATAGCGTGAATACAGTTATTTAACTCTCCGTCACTAGCGTGTCTTCCTAGTGTCGGACACACGTTCCCTCTCTTACACTAGCGTGCCTCTCTGGTGTAAGACACTCCTAAAGCTAGCGTGATTTCTATCTATTTATCTTGTTATTACCACTTCAGAAGTAATAGTCTGGTACATTTTTATCCTGGCAAATATTGATTGGGCGCCACTTGGTTTTATTTGAGTTCACGAACTCGAATAAAACAACCAATTGATATTAAACGTTATAAGATAAATTTTATTTTGTCGGAGAAAGTCAAATAAAGTTACTCACATAAGTACTCGGTGAATTCAAAGTATACGTAATTATATAATCTCGTCAAGACAATTATGAAATTAATTTCATAAAAACGATATAAATATCCACCAAAGGCAGTAATTCACGAAATTTTACTCAGAAAATTTTAGTTAAATAGAAATTGATTTAATAAATAAATAATAAATGAAATAGAAATAATAAAAGAAACTCTAAAGTAATTAATTGAAATTTTATTTGTGAATTTAACAGGAAAGCCGTGAACCACGCAAGAAAAGTATACGTACGCACAATCTTAAAAAACTATATAGTATATAGAAGAAATCAAAAGAAGCACACTTATCTCTTCATTTTGTTGTTTCTGTCCGAATTTTTAAGTTTACATCAAGGCCCTTTAATTTTCCAAGTCTTCAATTAATCGACCTCTCGACTCTACGTTTTTTTACCTTCACTTTGACTTTTTACTTTTCACTGTACTTTAACTTACACTTTATCTTACGAATTTTTAAGAAAACTGTCCTCTTCGCATACCAAAGTTTCTGATTTGATGCAATTTTGCCCACTATTGGCAGTATTTCTCAAATTTTTGGAACCAGATCTATGTTCGATCGGTTTGAAAATTTTAGAAATTGTTCATTTTCAATTTCTATCAGCATTGACTTTGGGTTGCAGCCGTTTTTCACAGCTTATTTATTCCATCAATAAAATGAAGTACCTTACACAATTTGGGATATTATTCAATTCAGGTTAGTTTACTTTCTTGCCCTTTTTATAGGGATACCACATCATAAAACCATCATGACCTCTTGTCACTGGCGTGCCTCCCTGGTAAAGGACCATCGCTTTATCGCGATGGGAGGCACGCATAGGTAAAAGAGAAAGCGAGTGTCCGTCTCCAGGGAGGCACCTAGTGACTGAGTTAGAAAATAGCCAGAGAGGCACGCTAGCTATATCAGTGTCTTGTACCAGAGAGGCACGCTAGTGTAAGAGGTAAAGCGAGTGTCCATCACCAGGGAGGCGTGCTGTGACGAAGATAAGAATTGCCTGGGAGGCCACTTGCTATATAAGTGGCTTGGACCAGAGAGGCACAAGAGGGTTTTTTAAAGTGTCTTATTCCAGAGAAGCACGCTAGTATAAGAGAGAAAGCGAGTGTCCGTCAGCAGGCAGGGATGCTAGTAACTGAGATAGCCAGGGAGACACGCTAGCTATATGAGTGGCTTGTACCAGGGAGGTGCGCTAATACAAATGGTCTTTCTAGAGTGACTTACAACAGGGAGACACGCTCCCTGTGTCTCCTTCTCCTCAAACTCAATCACTAGCGTGCCTCCCTGGAGACGGACACTCGCTTTCTCTTTTACCTAAGCGTGCCTCCCTGGTGTAAGACATTCGCTTTCCTGATTATTTAGTTGTCCCCTTATACTAGAGTGCCTCACTGGTACGCATAGCCAGTGTACTTCCAAGGCTATTTTACAATTGCTCTGTCAGTGTTTGTCTAGTATATTTTCTACCATAATCTAAGCCTTGCTTTCTCATTCAGATTTATCCTTCCATGTCTTTTCCCCACAGGAAAATACTCGTCCTAGCCACTGAGTGAAAACTAGTAGTATGACAGAGACAATACCTAGCTATAAGCCTGAACTTGTAAATACTAAAGAGTGAAAGCTAGTTGTAAGATAGCGACAATAACTATATTGTATAAGTGTGAACTCGTAGACATTGGGACAGTAAAATCTAGTCAAGCATTAGTGAACTTAAAATAAAGCTAATCCCCTGGAGAAGATGATTTTGGCTTGGGTACCGAGAAAACACGATACAATTTGTACTTGGACATGTGAAGAGATTACGATTTTCAAAAAATTTAGAATAAAGTATTTACGTAATTGTGCGGACTTGCTCTTTTACCGTATTGACGCCAGCAATTCAACATTTACGAAAAACATATTTTCCAGTACATCAATGCCTTATCTATCTTTCTTCCATTGTACGGGAAACAACGAAAATAATGGAGCAGAGCCTAAGTATTCCGTGTGGTTTTTTTTATATGTACGTCGCAGTCCACCTAGTCTAGTCCGTCATTGAGGGTTGTAGGGTAATACAAGATTTGCTACTTAAGTTTTGAGATAGACAAGTAAAAATAAATATTTATAATGGCTTTATTTTTTTTCAAAATATTCTCCATGAAGATCTATACAATTTTGAATGCGTTTGAAACAATTTTCGAAGAACTTTTTCCACTCTGATTGAGGTACCTCCAAAACATGTGATTTGAACACATCAACCGCTTCTTCAGGCGTCGAAAAACGTTGACTTCGCGTTTTATTTTTGATCTGCGAGAACAAGAAGAAATCATTGGATACCAAATCAGGACTGTACGGCGGATGACCCATCAATTCGATGTTTTGAACGCTAAAAAAAATTCACTTGTGTCAGCCGATTTGTGAGAGCTTGCATTGTCGTGCTGAAGAATGATTCGTCTTCTGCTATTGATTTCCCTTATTTCCCCCTGTCACGATCTTATAAACGTCTTTTGAAGCACCGCGATTGAATTTTTTCGAGATTTCTTTGCACTAATCGACACGAGGCTTTTTTTGAGCGACTGTCAAATTATGCGGTATCCAACGGAACTAATGCCCAAGCATGCCTCAATTTCCCCGTATGTTTTATTAGAATTAACCCTTCTAACTCAGAAGGCGCACTTCACAGGCAGAAGCCTGGAATCAATTGATCTATTCACCAGAATATAGCATATATTGAGGTGAATGAGGCTCCCATAACCCATGCAATAAAATATTAGTAAAAATCCAAAACACTCCCAAACACTACAATCAGGGGTGCAGAGACAACAGAGAACGTTTGAGCACATCCTTAGTAAGAGCCAGGTCAAAAATAGGACACATATTCACGGCCCTACACATGCGGTTAATAGGCTCGTGCATACCATAGTTAGATCGAGAGTGGATAACATGTAGTAAAGGCAATCTCCTTAAGCTATACGGGGTATGCCTATAAGTAACCAAACTTGCGAGAGTGCCAGAGTCTATATTCGAGTTCAAAAGCTGGTGAATAAATACTAGGTCAGCAATTCTACGTCGTTCCTCCAGCGAGTGCATAGTAAGCAATCGGAGGCGATCCTCATAAGGAGGAAGCCTTAATGGATCATTCCACGGGAGATCCCATAGTGCGAACCTAACAAAGTTCCGCTGCACCGACTCAATGCGTCTAGAATGAACAGCATAGCAGGGGGACCAAACCTGAGATGCATACTCGAGAATTGGTCTAACTAAAGAACAAAATAAGTGGATTGGGGTCTGTCGATCAGAAAAATCCCTTGACCACCGCTTAACAAAACCCAGGACTGAATTACTCCGAGATACGATGTGATTTATGTGAAGAGTTAAATCGAGTTTTTTGTCTAGCTTGACTCCAAGGTCAGTAACGGAATCCACACGACGGATAGTAGTTTCCGCAAAGGTATAGTCAAAGACGAGCTGATTGATGCTCCTAGAAAATGACATAACTTCACATTTATCCAGGTTAAGTTGCAGTCCATTTGAGGCAAACCATCCCCTGAAGGTATTCAAATCATCCTGAATGCAGGAAGAATCATAATTGTTTCTAACGCATGAGAAAATCTTCATGTCGTCTGCGTAGATTAAAACTTTGGAGTGCTTAATCAGAGTGACGATGTCGTCAATGGCAAGAATAAACAACAACGGCCCCAGATGGCTACCTTGCGGCACACCAGATGAAGCCCTAACGACTCTGGATAAAGTATTACGGAAATAGACACGATAAGTCCTATTTTTTAAGTAAGAGTAGATCCAGTCGAGCAATAAAGGCGGAAAACCCAACCTTTCAAGCTTAAGCATAATCACGGAGTGAGGGAGTTTATCAAATGCCTTGCTGAAGTCGGTGTAGACACAATCAGTCTGGAGACCTTGTTGGAAGGCAGAGATAATGTGGGATGTAAATTCTAGCAGGTTAGTTGTCGTCGATCTACCAGGCAGAAAGCCATGTTGATTAGAAGAGATTAACCCCTTACATTGCCCAACAAGCTGTGAATATATAACAGATTCAAACAATTTGGGTATGCAGGAAAGCTTCGCGATTGGCCTATAATTTATTATAAGGTTTTTATGCCCCTTTTTATAAACAGGAATTATAAAGGAGCTCTTCCATAACGTAGGAAATCTACCGGCCTGAAGAGATTTATTAAAGATGAGTTCCAATGGAGTGAGTAAGGCATCAGAACAGGATCTCAAGAATGCAGGTGGAACACCATCAGGACCAGAGGAAAAGTCCAGTCTAAGCTCCTTGATACCATTCAAGAGAATATCACGAGATATAATGGACAAAGCAATGCAGGTAGCGGGACGGTCCCGGATATGGCCAAAATCTTCCACGGGCGCGCTACAACTAGAGGATCCATTATACCACATTGTAGATGGATAATTATCAGTTTTCTTCTTCAAATTTACAAATTTAAAAAAGGTACGAGGATTATTATGCAAGTTACTGTCACATGACAATCAGCATCGATTTTTTCTGGCACAACAACCGATTTAGGACGACCTTCACAAAATTCGTCCTGTAGCGAAGTGCGACCACGATTGAATTCGGAAAACCAACGAAACACGGTGGCTCGAGATGGTGCTTCGTTACCAAAAGTCGAAGCGAGTTAATCGGCACACTGTTGTTGATTTAATCCACGTCAAAAGTCACAGAAAATCATTGCACGAAAATTTTCAAGATTTAATTCCATTTATTGACCAAGATGAATATTTCAAGTACCGGTAAACAACATAAATATCACTCGTATGACGAAACGTTCTGAGTACGATTACCATTAAAAGTTTCAAACTTTACGATGACAATATCAGATTTGACATTTTCACACAGGTGTTGCCATATCTCAAAGCTTGAGTAGCAACCTACGTATCTGTGGGTCGGAATTCGCCTTCAATTGTAGGTCCAGTCCACTTGTAATCTTGGCCATCGAATCGCTACTTCTTTAAAGTCTTTCGTTGAGGGTCTAGAAAACACGTCAAAATAATGCAAAGATAGTCAATAATTGCGTATTCGCTCAAATGCAGCGTCACATCCGTAAGCTTTGCGCATTGGATCCGTTTTTTAAACTTTCTACACGATTTACGATAAAGGAATATTTTGAAATTTGGTGTTGTCTCAATAATTTATGTTCACTTTCAAAAGCTTACTCCAGAAATGTTTGACAAAAAAAATTTTACTCAGGAACCGGTAGCTTTTAACCTTAAGTCAGCCAAATCTAGACTATTATTAGTCGTATGACGATCCCCATTTAGTTAGTTCTTTAAACTTTCAAATGCCACATTTCAAAGGAAGAAAGTATAAAGTTAAGTACAATTTTTGTAAAGAAGCGCGAAAATTTTTCATTGCAAAGCCCTTTAAATAAATTAAAGGCAGATTCTTTCTTAAATACACCTATTTTCACAGAAGAAATGTTTAGAAAGTAAATTCATAATATCGCATGCTACTTGTACTTGAATAGTAATCAAAAGTGCACTTATTACTAAAGCAATTATTTAATAAAGGTCCGTCATAAATCAGGGCTATGTCTTGAATAATTCAATTTCTTAGGGGATAATGAAATCCTTAATTTCCTTTCAGGGCCCATACTTTCACATAAGTGGTTCTTAAACTTAAATAAATCTCCCACGCGTGCACCATAAATTCCTTTTACCCTTCAAAGAAATCCCGATAGTATTACATTAGCATACATAAAATTGATCAAGCTTGAAATAAAATGCGACAGTAAATCACGAACTTATTCTTAAGTCCTAAAAATGTCTTGCATTTGAAGCAACTTCATGAAAATTTCAAACCTTTTCTCTCAAATCCTGGCGGAAAAAAAATGTTATTCTTCGCTCTGATCCCAGAAATTCCATCTAAATTTGATAATACACATCTGACGTGAAGAGGATTTTTGTCATTTTTTCGACGTGCTGATGGCTTCGGTAATCGAGAAAATGAAGAAAATCCAGAGAAAATATATTCTCTTGTCCTATAATGACCTTTACCCTATAAAGTTTTCTCTTCTTAGAATAATAATTCTGCCCAGCCATAGCATCAGCGACACCCTTCAAATGAAATTATAATCAAACCAACATAATACAACCGAGTACGGGAACAAAAGTTAACAGTTTACCATCATCTAATTTCACGTTTCGGTATTCTACAAGGCGCCCAACTGAGCCTTTCTATTTTATGTTTCACCTGTGATCGTTATGAATGGATAGGTGCAGTGCAGACAAATTTAATTCTGCCTCTTGTATTCACGTCATTCTCTGAATTTCAATTGAAATTTTCCCATCAGCTCGTTTAGAACAGGACTAAATGGCGTAGAACAACTTATTTTGAAACATTTTGAACACGTTTAAATTGCGTGTTCCTTTTCTGTTTATGGAAAAAAAATTTTGTATATGCGAAATTGATTAAAAGTGTAAATATATGTCAACTTTAATCCATTTTTAACTTGTAGTCCACAATGGGCTAAAACCACGTCTTATTTTATATTTACCATAAAATGATTTATTCATCTTACAGTCAAAATGATTTGATTAATAAAGATGTCTGTTTCTTGATAAGAAATTTAGCGCCCGCGGGTTTCCAAATTAACACAAAAGCTGTTCCTTGAAACTTTTGTAAATACAAAAAGAGTAGAAATTTGTCCTTTTCACTGCTTGCCGAATTTCAAGAGATGCACTAAAACTTGCTGTGGCGGTGTAGCGTAATGTCTTCAGAAACTTAAGAAACTGATTTAGGATATTTCGTCGGAAACAAGAATTTTCACAGTCTGCTTTAACTGCTTCGGGAAAAACAACAAAACACAAATTCTCGTCGTGTATAAGATCGCCGAGAGCAAAATTTCGTGCTAAAATGCGATGGGGGAAGCAGTGACACGCACAAATTTCTCCTCTGTTTGTCCTTACAAAAGTTTCGTGGTACAGCTTTTGGGTTAATTTGGGGTCCCGGGAGCGCAGAATTTCTTCTAAAGGAACAGCCCTAAGGTATGGTTTACTGCAAAAAGGGAAAATGGGTTTGTCGGTAGTTTTCTCCTATTTCGGTGTTTATTGAGAAGTTTGAAGAAGATTTTCAGTCAAATTAAATCAGTTCGGTGCTTTTCGATCTAAATCTTTCCGAGTAAAAACTGAGAGATTATCAAATGTCAAAACAAGTGTCATGGACATATTTGAATAGCCTTGCACAGAAATCCAAAACAAGAACTGTCAAAATGGCTCTCGTGGCCCTTATAAAAGTGAGTACTTCTCGTTATTGTATCGGGTATACATATATCGATGAAATATCGCCAGTGTTTTCCAACTAAGGGAAATGTGACTTCAGCTAATTATCCTCGATTATTTTTCATCCGCGAGCACTTTTCGACATCGAATAAGTCCAAAATGGTGTTGGACCAAGTGTTCAATTGGAGAGTAGCTGATGTGATGGCGTAGTCAGACCACAAAGTCATAACTTTAAAAATTCGATATTGAGCATATGAAAGGTGCAACAGGAGGCTGATAAGGATTCCTAAAACACAAATGGTCAAAGCTACTAGAAGGCGGTAAAGAAAAAACTTACTGCATGAACGCCTCAAATATCCAAAATTACAGTGCAAGTCGAGGAACAATTTGACTCTCTATAAATGGCTGTGTGGAAGGCGTTCTGAAAAGCTTGCGTTAGTAGATCAGTTTAGGCTGCGAGATGATAACAACACTACTCAGAGGAATACACATTGCATGCTGAGCAATAGGTTCTCCAAGTCCAGGTTGCGTGGAGATAGACTGCCATCAAATTTCTATCAAAACCAAGAAGAAAAGGTTATACGGAAGTCCTTCAGATCCCTGAGCCGAAACATCTGTTGAAAACGGTGGACAGTTATTATTATCAATAACATCGCGATATTGTCCTGGTAGATCTAAATAAACGGCATTCCACCAAATGCTGCGAGTAGAGAAAGAAGAGCTTAATAGCAGAGGTATAGTATGGCAAAGACATTGCAGGAGCCTTTTATCGTATAGACTTCGAAAGGCTGGAAGATGCTCTTATCGAACATGGAACTAATCCTAAGGTGAGCAGATGGATTAGCAATATGTTCAGAAAAGAAGAACGAGCCTGGGGGGAGGGGGGGGGGACTTGCAGAGAATTCCAAGGGGTAAAAGCATTCCCTCCTATTTGTCAAATATTACTGCCAATTCATTACTACGCAAACTTCCTAATTTGGGCATAAAAATATGGGCATAAAAATGGGTAATGCCGACGAAGACATGAGCCAAGTTCATACACACCGTAGAAAACACCATAATGGAACAATGGTGTGGAGAACAGGAGCTCTACATAAATAAAACGAAGCCTGATCTCATCGCACTCACGAGAAAAAGGAAGAATCTATACTAAAAGCATTTGAACTATTTGGAAAAGAACTCACTGTCTTTGGGCCAGTCAACTATCTGAGGGTTTTCCTATACTCGAAACTAGCATGGAAAAGATATGCTAAAGAAAACGTCCAAGGCACCAACAGGGCCTTACATCAATGTTTGAGGGTGTGTGGGTGGGTGGGGAATTCCACCAAAACCCGCACTCTGGATCTACACTATGATAGTAAAATTCATTGGCCCTTATGCAAAAAAAATTGCCAAAAACTCATATTGCGTTTTTATACAAAAAAGTGAGATTGGTCTCCAGATCGATCTCACTTTTTCATATAAAATATTTTGTCAACGCTTTTGCTAATTTTTTTGCATAATGGCCATTTTTCCATATGCCTCGGTGTTCTAGTGGACAAGGGCATCAAATATTACTGTAAAACGGCAATTAAGTAAGGTCCAGGTGCTGGCTTGTGCAAGTATAACAGCACCACACCACCATCAGCGTTAGTGATGCCACTAGGACTGTTGTCATTGACTAAAAAGCTCTTCGCATAGACCGAGGTGTAAGTGATAGGTCAGTTTTGGTAAACAGACTAACAAACGTTACAATTTTCGCGAATGGATTCAGTCTATCAGGCGGAAATGTTCGTGCTGGATTACCTGCTGGAGGGTCGTATGAGGAGTAAAAGTATAATGTCGCCTTACAATCAGGCAGTATAGACAGTATCGCTTTGAATACAGCACCCACCTTGGAGTGTAAGCGCAAATTCATAAGCAAATGCTTGCGCTGACTCGATGAATCGTGGCTGAACCCAGCTGATTCAGCTATTCACTAGAGAGCTGTTTTTGGGCAGTAAAAATCTTACACAACCCGACGCATTCAGATTTCTCATTATCTTTGGGAAATTTTCCCCTCCACGCAAAAAAAAAGGATTATAAGAGCTTTAGATGGAGTCTGGTATCTTACTATATTAGCTAAACACCAAGGATCGGTTCGATACCAAAAGGCCAATATTGGTGTATCATAACGGCCATCTAAAATCGATCCTTGAGAAACGTCACAAGCTAAAGGTAACGTAAAAAAACCAAATTTGAAATTTTTGTCACCAAAAACCTTCGTTACATTATTTAAACTTTCTGATTAGCCACTTTACATTTTATCCACCATGATTTTTAAAGTAAAAAGAACAAGCTTTAAAATAAGCCCTCCAGGATATGTCATTATTAGCGAACATAAAACTTGTTAAAAATCAAAATTCATTTTATTAATTTTCTGGTGATTCCTTAATTTTGAACGTCAGTGTATTCACACATTAAACGTACGCTACATTTCTGGCCTAAAAAATTGAGCTTTAAGTTAAGAAAGTGTGCTTTATTCTATATTTAGCACACTTTCTTAACTTAAAGCTCAATTTTTTAGGCCAGAAATGTAGCGTACGTTTAATGTGTGAATACACTGACGTTCAAAATTAAGGAATCACCAGAAAATTAATAAAATGAATTTTGATTTTTAACAAGTTTTATGTTCGCTAATAATGACATATCCTGGAGGGCTTATTTTAAAGCTTGTTCTTTTTACTTTAAAAATCATCCACTATTTTTTTATCATCTATATTGTTGGAGAAAAAAATTATCCCTTATTTTATAAATTTTGACAATTTTTATCAGCTCAAAAAAAAAACCATTTCTCCATAATTTCAAAGATTTTTCTCTTTAAAATGTTTTTCTTGAAAGAACTTTAAACAAAATTTTTTTAATTCCTTCTTTCTAGCATAAGATAAAGATAGGATAAAAGATCCCTTGTTCCAGTTTAAAAAATATCAATAGTATTTCAGATATTTTGTTGAAAAATAGAAAAGTGATCCTTTAGTTTTATAAAATTGTTAACAGTAAAAATGCTTTGAAAAATATATGCAGCAACTTGAGGATACATTGAAAAAACAACAACGACCCTTCTAATTCCGCCATTTTTATGAAAATTTCTTAAAAAATTGTAAAAATGACGATTTTTGGGTGATCTGAAATTGAAAAAAAGAGTAAAAAAGTTGTTTATAACTTCTTCAAAAAACATCTTAGGAAAAAATTAAGTGAGTGACTTAAACAAAAATAAAGTAAGTGATAAACTTTCAAATGAGCCCTTGTCCATCCAGATTCACTTTTCGCGGAAATAAAGCAGTTTACAATCAGAAAAATTTCTCACTTTATGTTCTGATCCCTTAATTTTTAACAGCAGTGTAGATAATGACCCTTTGAAAAAGTACTTGTTGGTAAAAACGAAATGGTCAAAATCCTTTGTCAAAAACTTTTGGAAAATTTAAAACTAAATGTTAAAAGTGTAGTGTAGGTAGTGTTTTGGTGAATGGTGTCTGGTTTTTCTAAACCTAGATAGTTTAGAAGTTCAATAATTTTCATAAATGGACCTGTACATTGACCGCCTAGATCTTGTAATATCACACCGCTGAATTATAATTTTCTTATTTTATTTTTTTGACGATATTTAAAGTCACTTGCTTATGTTAATAAATCAACATCAATTTAGCAATCAAAAGGCCCTATAACTCGTGTGAAAGTGGGCAATATTGTTGTGTTCTAACTAAACTAGAATTGCAGGGCGTCAAGGGGTTATATACAAAGTTGAGGGTAAAAAGTGAGCTAAGTTGGTGATTTTTTTAAGGGTTTTTTCTAATTTTATTAGAAAAAGCGAAAGACAATTTGTTGGTAGTACTATCGACGAAAAAAAACAAGATGAATTATAAAAAAATATTAAAAATTGTCGGAGTTATGGCCAATCCCCTGAAGCGCGTTTTTTTTGCAGAGGCTTGCGGTGAACACTCTCCAAGGCGAACCGCTTAACTGAAATCAAAATAGTAAAAAAATTACTTAAGAAAATTGTATTGTGGTGTACCTACTTGAACGGTTCGGTTTCCGAAAAAAAAATTTTTTTCCAATAAAAAAACCATGTTGACAAAAAAATGGATTTTTGAGGTGTTCAAAATTCTAAACAAAAATTTATTGCAAACAATCGAAAATTTTTAGATGAAAAAGGAACCGTTCAAGTACACGAGATAATAAATATGAACAATTAAAAAAAATTATGAAAATCGGTTGAAAAGTTTTTGAGATATCACGTTCACCGCAACAGTATTTTTCAAAAAACTCTATTCCGAGATAATCGCGTTTAAAGTTTTTGGACGCCGCTCGCCAAGTGCTTATGGATGGAACTAGCGCGCTGCGAACGGCTGTCATTGGAAATCTAGTATTCCGATCAGGATGAAATTTCACACAGATATTTTCGAAAGCATGTACTTTCAGAATATGTAATAAATTTTTTTTCGATTTTTTGAGCCGAAACTTTGTATATAACCCCTTAAGTGGTTAAATTTTGTTGCGCAGTAGGATACGTTCAATCTACTTCAATTGCAACCGAGTCGCACAAAGAACGAAGAACTATATCTACAAGCAGGGGTTGGGGATGGCTGGGTGTGGGTCGATCAGCATAATGTAATATAATAATAATAAAAAATAAAAGTAAACAAATTAGCAACTGCCGAGATCGGACATTGAACCGATGTCCATGCGCATTTTAATTCGTTTCCCTAACCAATCCCAGTGCGGTTGCTGATTCTTCGTTCCAAAGTTCTTTTTTATGGAAAAGTCTTGATCCCACAGTTCTATAAGGTTCTTTGTTGGCTCAACGTTATACATTGTAAATTGCAAAAATACTACGAAAAAGCCACCCTAGCTACCCTGAAAACTGTACAAAATATCAAAAGGCTTGAAAGGCATATAGATCAAAAACTATTAGAGGACTCAAAAACAATAAAAAGGGTCAACCATGTATCGAAATGTATCTCCGTATTAAAAAAAAAAAACTAAAAATTTACCAAAGGGAAGACTATTTTACAAAAAAGAAAAGTTAAATTTTAATAGTCACCGGATGAGTAGAAACTCTAGGAAGAGGTTCAAGTATTTTGAATGAACTTGCCAAAGGATATCTTTAAAACTAGACTTAAACAAACAAATTTAATGTTACTTAATAGACCCCGGAAGTAGGTGCAGAACCGACAGAAGACACTGCTTTTAGTATCCCTGCGGCTCTCAAGTGCATCTGTTGGTCAGTGGCGTGTTGTCCAGGATCAATCCACATGCTATACAGTCGAATTGTTGACTTAGCCAGTGTAAAACGAAGCTCATTAAACAATTCGCCTGGTTGCATGTCTTTGACCCGAGAAAAAACCAAATTATCATGCTACGAACAAGTGTACGTGGACTCCAGCGGACATATGCATACACCTATAAATTATTTAGAAAAACGAAATACAAGTAAATTATTTGCAGAATTTTTTAAATTTTTTTTATCTATGTATGTCTCTCGGAGGTCACTTGCCCCCCCCCCCATCCCCCCACACCCCTCCTCCACCCATGCAAACCGCCTCTGCCCACAAGGCTTAATCAAAAACTTAGCTTAATTTATGAATTTCGCACACTGTATAAATCCAATCGTCACAATCTTTATTATTGTATTGTTACACTTGTGCCTGACCACAGCCTACTCTATATACAATATGGCTACCAATGTCAAAATTCGTCACAGCACAGCCTGATCCAAAAATTTTACCACCGTTTTTTCATTATTTTATAATTTTTTTTTTTTTTGTATCACAGACTAACCAATCCTTGCGCACACAAATAAAACTGCACACTCTCGTACCAAAAACCAAAGAGAAACGCTGATGTCATTTACGCATTTTAAGCTCAATTTTTCAACAAAACGAGCACAAGAGAATTTTTCTTTTAAAACATATGAAATTTGTATTGGGTTCACATGTTCAGAACATTTGTTGGTTAACCTCAAGTAAAATCTAATTTGGGACTTTCAAAATATTGCGAGAAATTCTACGAGAAGCGATTTCTTTTCGTGTAGCTTTGTCTGATGTTATTTTCAACACTTCCGGTGTACCGCAGGGCTCCCACCTCGGGCCATTGTTATTTGTAATTTATATCAATGATGTATCTGCGATTTGGCCTCAGTCAAATAATCTTTGTTATACCGACGACACTAAGATATTTCTGACTTGGACGCTTTTCAGAATTGGTGTTCTATTAACGACCTTCCTCTAAATATTGACAAGTGTATATCTATATATTTCTCAAGAGAAAGATCTCCCTTTCAATTTAACTTTACCATATAGGGTTGTCCGCTAACAAGAGTTACAAAGACTAACGACCTAGGTGTCTGGCTCAAGTCCCAATTTTCTTTCGAGGATCATTTTGATGCCATAGTCGCCCAGGCTAATATGACTCTAGGTTTCGTGAAGAGGTAGTCAAAGAAATTTTATGACCCCTATAATACAAATTTTTGATATTGCCCTTTTGTCAAGCCTATTCTGAAATATGCTTCTACGCTCTCTTCCGCTCCATGCGACATATATCAATCGTATTGAAGCTGTTCAACGGAGGTTCGTTTGGTTCGCTCTTCCTTGGAATAACTCTCTTATATTACCACCTTATGTTGATAGACTTAGACTGCTGCACTTGGATGTACTTGAAAGAGACCCTATAACTGCAGGTTCCTTTTTGTTTTCGACTGCATTCGGGGATCCATAGACTCTTCTGTTCTCTTGGCTTGTTTTGGTATATCGAGTCCGGCTCGCTCCCTGAGTAATCACGATTTCCTTCAGTTACATTTTCATCGCACTAATTATGGGGTAAATGAGCCGATCACATCGATGTCGCGATTTTTTAATTCCTCTTTTGATCGCATTGATTTTCATCTCTCGCGAAATCATGTACTTTTCACTTTGTATGTACTTTTTACTTTTTATGTAATTTTATACACATTTGCATTTTTATATTTTGTATTTATATTGTATTTTTGTAGTAGTCAGCACTTTAATGAAATATTGTTAATAAATCAATAAATAAATAATAGTACAATTTTCCAAACTTTCCCTTATGTTTACTGTGGCAAGTTTCGGTTTGTTTACACTACAAATGCATCAGCTGTTAATGTCAGCTTCCGTGATTGTATCTAGAGTAGGCTGTGGTCAGGGGTAAGTGTACCAACCAAAGAACAAAAAATGTGACAATTGGACCTGTACCGTAAGTAACTTAATGAACTTAATGATGATTAGACTTTAATTAATGATTACGTAACTGATGTCACACAGCCTCGTCAGCTGTGTAACAATGAGCTGTGTTGTATTTGATGTTTTGACAGTTTCGAAGAAAAATTTATCAGAGGCAGATTTTGAAGTATGTCTTATAAATTTTATTTCTCAGCAGCGAAATTTGGCTTAAAATTTCTGTAAAAAATGTTGCTCCTGTTTCTTCTTCTTCTTCTCTCGAAGGACAAGCACAGTTGATCTTCTGAACTACAACATTTTCTGTATTCTAAATCATTGTATCTTTATTAAGTTCAAAAAAATATGCTCATTAATGCAAATCATTAATAATTCAATTTTTGGTCATTAGGCGGCACGGCACTCATTATGATTAGTTTTAATTATTAATGTAGGATGACTGTGTGTTTAGGGTATATATTATACAGCCAATGAAATTCAAAAATTCCCCGTATTTTTTTTTATCGAACCTCCTACTTTTACGTTTCAAAAGGTTGACGACCTTATGGAAAAACACTTATTGCTCTAAATTTAAGCAATTTCAAATGGTAACAATACATACGATTAGGGAATATCTGATTAAAATCAATATACGATATCAGAAATTTATTTTGTTTAACATTTCAACACTTTATTTTCACATTGATATTCAATCCAGACGAAGAATAAATGGAACTAAAATTGAGCTAAATCGACTATAATATCCAAACAACCCTTTTCACAATTTCACAGAAATTTTATGTGAATTTTATGCAGCATCGTTCCAACTCGAAATCAAAATTTTTCATATGATTTATAACGTCGCAATGTCCTTTTTTGCAGTGAGTCCAACAACACAGAGTTGAAAAATGACTGCTTGAATAAAAGGATTCTTGTACGAAAGATAAATCCATTGAAGTCATAAATAATACTTTGCTTAACCCGAGCAAATAATGTCAAGATTAGAATTTCCTTCATTATTTCTTAGGATAAATTTCACCTAAGACCAATTTGTTCAGATTTGCCCGCCCACGCGAAGGTAAGGAATCCAATAAAACCCAAAAGCCAAAAACGACAAGAAAGGTAAAATCAATCGACGTCTGTATTCTTAGCAAACAGGACAATGCCAAGATCAATGTCGAGTGAATGTTTTTCGTTTCGTGAAAAGATTTCGGTATTTGAGTGAATAGCTAAAGTACATCAAAGCTATAGATACCTGCTGACACAACTACTACCACCCAAAATGAGATTTATTGCCGTGAATACCCAACTCCTAGATTTTTAGGGATATTTACCTCTTTCTTGTCCGTAGACAAATTCCAGACATTCGCGCTAAACGAGGAATACTTTAACATTTTGTGTACAAGTCCCCTATTGTTTATGGATCCAAATTTGTCAATTGTCGTGTAAATTTTTGATATTTTTCTGGCTAAAGTTTTACAAAAAAATACAAGAAAAATGTACTTACAATATGTGTCAGTTGTTAACCTGTCGATGGTGTCCTGCTTCAGTTTGGAGTTCTTCTTGCCCATGTTGTTTAGATTCTCTTGAACGTTGTAAAGAAAGTTGAATATCGCTTTTTTACGAAAGTTCTTCAAGCACTGACACTTTTCTCTAAAAAAAACTTTTCAAAATAATTACACGCACGCACACTTACTTATGCAATTACACAAGAGTCCTATTTACAAATACGCAAAACAAAATTTCACATTCATCACTAGTTTCTCGCCATAAAAAGAAAGATGTCGGGTGGGGGATGTGTTCTTAAAACCACAAATCGTTGCACCCGAACGCAAATGAATCACTTTTACTACTTTATGAACTTGCAAGAATCTCTCGGGTATTCCCGGGCGTTTATCCACCTTTTGTGGTGCTGCAGTTTAATCCGGGAAAAAACAAGGAGCAGAAATTTTGCAATTCAATTCGCATTCGTATGTATGTTCGCTCAACCGTGCATAGATTGCGACACGTCGAGGGCCTTCCAAGAGCTCTTCAAAACTTTTTTATCTGCCCGAACCCGTGCAAGTAACTCGTCCCTTTTTAAACTTTACAACGAGAAGAAAAGATATTTTAGTCCTTTTTTGTCCTTATGTTTATTTTCTTCTACTTCTATCTGTGTGATTCTCTTTTTTCATTAGTTTATTGCCGAGCATTCCCTCGCGCTCCTGTTCGTCCTCCACGGTCGGTGTGCATTGGTTAAATCCTCAGCCCTGCGGACCTCCTTCACCTTTCGCAAGAGAGGTCAAAGTAAAGCGAAAAATCATATAAAAGCAACCATAAAAGATATTGGAGTATATTCCCGATAGAGAAGTGGTTAGCGGTTGCTCTTGCAACTGATGCTGGTAATGCCGCAGTGGAAATAATATGATTATTACCCCGTTCCCGTCTCGCGCTCTTTGGTAGCTCTTGCAAATAGGTTGGAATGGATTCTGTCTGGTTGCCTGTCTAGTCAACTTCAACTTGACACTCTAAATGGAATCTCATTGCAATCTTAATGAATTATTCTACACGCACTCCCGAGATTGGGAATGTGATTTTTTTTCACCAACAAATCTAATATGAATGCAACTTTTTACATAAATCCTTTATGAAAAGAGAATAGCATTTTTCTTTTATTGCTTATTGGAATTTGCTTCAGTTTGTTGTTGTGAAAAAATCTTGATTTAATTTCAGAGAGTGCACAAATAATCATTGATGAGCTTATAATTTAAGATAGACTGATATTTATAGGACGTCTCATTAGGCATGCTCAAAATCAAGAGCTTCAAGCAGTTCTTTTCTTAATGAAGAAATAAGGGGGAACAGAAGTCTCAAGAAATTCGTCTTTCGAGTTCCGAAAAACTTTTAATTAAAATTTCATATTAATTCTATAAGGAATCCTTAAAGAAGGAATGATATATGTTAGTGTAGATGAATCAATAAACAAATTTTATAAATATACAGTACATTATGGAAAAGTCAAGTTGCCAACAGAAGCGCCTTTACGAAAAGGGGTCACGTTCGACCTATAAAAGTCAGGCCGTCTAAAGTGCTCAGAACTCAAGTACGATAAGTTCAGTAACGTATTTTTTGGTCACATTCATTTTTCGCTAAGAAAAGTGACCAACCGGTTTCAATGACTGTCGAGCGAGAGAGGGAGTGAGTGAGTGAGTAAAAGAGTGTCCGTATAAAGTATTTTGAAATTTGAATGTCTGCGAAACCGAAACTGGAACCGAATTAAAACTTGATGATTATATATAACTTTTATATCCCTACCCGCAAAAACAAATTTGGCCAACCCTAGTTTTGTAGAAATAAGCTAAGGCCGGTCACACGCTGAGATGATGAATGTCCGCAGAAGATTCATGTCATAAGGAAATTTTTGTGACCATGCTACCACGCTATTAGTACAAGATCGTTACTCTCTCTGGTTCCCGTAACCCCCTGTTGGGCATGGGCCGGGAGCACCCAATTCGATACAACGATTGCAAGTGGACTAACAATTAAAAGTACATGCCGAATCACTGTTAATTCCTTTGCAACCCCATTAACTTTAATATCGTAATATGTTGTTAATGGAAAACAACCATGGGTCGCCGCTGATGCGATTCGAACCTGAAACCTCAGGATTGGTGAGCCGACACGTTATCACTTACTCCACCGGCGAGTGGACATGATCGTCACTACTGTAATCAATTTTTAAAACCCAACCATATACACCAAACGTCTAGTACGCCTCCTATATCTCGGACTGATTTTATTATGACGATCTTTAACTGTATACATACATCGAACTACAATCAGGCTGTATAACTTGAAAACTAGTAGAACGAGTGTGGATACGAGAAGATCATGGAGGTGCAACGGGAAAGGGACGAGTACAAAGTAAATAATTTAGAGTTAAGCGAAACTAGATGGAGAGGAACTGAAGGGTTGACATCACCCACATCTGAAACTGTGCTATACTCTGGCACTCTAGCCAGGAAGAATTAGATACAGCCCATATGGCAGGTGTACACTTGTTGCTAATCAAGCTTGCCCGCCAATCACTACTAGACTGGTCACCAATATCCGATTGAATTATCATCGCCAGATTCCAGACCATGCGCCGACCGTTCAAGCGGATATAATAAATAAAACGGCCTTCTATCAGCTCCTTGGCGACCCCTTTGATAAGGCTAATAAAGGATATTCATGGGTGATCTCAATGCTATATTGACTCTAACAACATCGGCCTGGAACATGTATGGGGGATGTTTGGATCCAGAAACGGCATCGCAAATGTTGAATTGCAAATGTATGAACGGAAACGCAAATGCTTGTTAAATTTCGTAACTCTCGGCAACTTGTCATCGGTGTATCCTAATTTAAAAACAAAAATCTGGGTTTTACCAGACCGCGGAATGGAGAATCATTGACCATATTGCTGCTTCGAAAAGTTGGAAAAAGTTTATTATCGACGTAAGGACAGCGATCAGCATCTTTCAAAAACTAAGTTTCGCTTAATCACGGCAGAGGTACGCCCACGTAACACAACATCTAATATGACACGGCTTAATCTACAGAGGCTTTAAACACCGAACATTCGCAGCGCATATACCACCGCATTGCGCGAAAAAGCTGATGCACTGCGTCATATGGTACAGAACTCGTGGGACGATTAGGGAGCGGAAGACGTCCGAGGATCAGTGACGCCACATGATACAAAATACAGGAAAGGAGGCAGATAAAATACCACATCAATTCTGGTACTGACGTTGCAGTTAAACAATAGCTCAAAGTTGCATACCGATCTCTACAGAAACGCGTCCAAAGAACTATAGGACGTGACAAACGCAACAACATCAACGCGCTAGCAGAAAAAGCAGAAGAAGCGGACTAACGCGGTTACAGTGAATATCTATACAAGATTAACAAAAAACTGGCAGAAAAGACTCTAACAACACAACATCCTCTAAGAGATATTAATGGAATAATTTTCACGAAGAATATTTTGTTGAAGTTCTGACCGTCGAATACCCCTTCACACGAGCCTGAACACCCGCCAGCTGCGGGCAACATAAACATCAGTTTTCCGACAAAATTGGAGTTGGCAGACGGAATTAAGTCGATAAACCTCAGTAAGGCCCCAGGGATTGATGGAATACCTGTGGAACAACTTAAGGCGAATCCTATTGCTGCGGCTGATATTCTTCTTCCCGTAATCCAGGAATGTTGAGAAACCAAGACCTATCCCACTGAATGGAAAACAGGCATAATAGATTCTCAAAAAAAGGTGACCTAAAATTTATTGACGCGGTATCTGTGTTTTAAATGCATTATTCAAATTGATGGCAAAACCATCTAAATGCGAATCAAGCACACAACCAAGCGCTTTCTGAATGATAAACATAAAGGATTTCGTAAGGGTTTCTCTTGCAGCGATCACATCAAAATTCTCCGAATTATCCGAGAAATTCGTTGAATAGAGCTCCCTTTTATATTTAATAATTGAAAATTTTGAGAAGGCGTTTGACAGCGTTAAATGGGCAGATTTATGTAGGAAAGGTAATCAAGAAAAACTTATCATCATCATAAAGGAGTCCTACTCAGGAGCCTAATGTCACATCTAAGCTAAGCCTTTTTCGACCGGTATCTCCGGCGCATCTTTAACATCTACTGGCCGTAAGTCATTACCAACGAGTCATTACCTACACTCGCAGGTAACAATGCGATTGACACCAGTATTCTCAGGCGAAAATGGCAATGGATAGACACTCGTAGGTGAAAACGAGATTGACACCAGTATTCTCAGGAGAAAGTGGCAATGGATAGACTACTAACTAAGAAAAATACAAAACAACCTCGCTCAACAGACCTTAGATTGGAACCCACACGGACCCCAAGGAAGATGCCGAATTGGACGACCACGCAACATATGGAGAAGATCCGTAAAGAAGAAAGGTACACAGAACAACAAATTGTGGCCACAGTTGAAGGCGATGGGGTAAAACCGGACCAGGTGGAGAGTAGGTGTAATAGACGTCCCATAAGGAGATTAAGGATCTAAAAAGAACAAACATCTCGAACGCAGATTGGATTCATTTAATTATGTCACATTACATCAGTTTTATAAGCCTTTAACCATACGGTGCAATAGTACATAAGTTTATACCCATTCGTCTTATGCTTTAGGGCACAAGCTTAAATCGTATATGTATAGGCTAATATGACTTTATACAACTCGATTTAGGACATATACATTTTGGCGCCCAACGTGGGAAAATTTACGTGCAGAAAAGATGAGTAGATTGAAGGAAATATTAAACATTTTTGTTGGATATCTAAAAAGTATTTCGGTTGACATTTTCTTATGGCCTAGCAGATTCTCTCTAGTTCCCAAAACAACCTGTTGGGCATAGGGCGGGGGAGGAACTTCATAACACTCGATGAATACGATTGCAAGTAAACCTGTAATTTATAATGGCTACCGACAATTCAAGGATAATTTGTTGTCAGTATATTACAACTTTATATAATTCTTTAAATACATGCAAACTTTATTGAATTTATCCACAAATATGTGAGGGAAGTTTTATTACAATACTACAGTGGCACCCAAAATAATTAATGACCTCGGGTAAAATACAATTTGCATTCCTTTCAAATTTTAATCCACTCAACTTCAGACATATTAGGCTGACAATATGTACAGCAAGTCTATCTTCTGAAAAGTTTTTTCTACGATAAATACAAGAACTTAAAAAAGAAGGATTATGGGTTGCTGAGAACTATTAAATTGAGTTATGTACGGCATAACTTTTGAAATATAAATTATTACTTTTTTGTGTTTTATCTTTTGTCCGTAATTAATTGCCGGACCCGAAAACCCACAAGAACACTAAGTTTTTGCTCCCCTTTACGACAATCGAGTTAAGAAAAACCGCCTGAGGATGCTTTTGGTAAATTTCTCTGACAAGGTGTTTTTTCTTACTTTACAATTTATGTAAATTTAAAACAAAAAATTTTAAACTTTATTTTTCCCACAAGTCCCACGCTGCTTATTCCCAGTCTAGAATACAAATGCAGAGAAATATTCAGGAATATAAAGGCAGAAATTTCAACTGAGCAGATTCTGTAAAACTTTCTCTCACAAAAATCTCTACCACACTTCACAGGCACTTTGAGTGCTTTTACATCGCTGCACTAAAAAGTTAAATCCTAACAATTGCAGGAGCCCTTGCAGAAATAACTCCTGTGAAATAATTCAATAAGAATCTTTAAAGTGCTTTATAATAAAATCTGACAGGAAACCCTGTGTGCAGAGTACTTCTGTAAAAATTTACAGCTTTTCGTTATTTAGTTTCACTTTTATCTGAAATTACAGTCACTTTATTAAATCACTGGACAGGGATAAATTAAAACAAAGGACACTCACTGCTGATGTGTTCCATCACGTACACAAGATAAAGCATTGCTTCACACTTTGGTCATTATTTTTGAGAAATACGTTGTTTATGGAAACTTTGCATATTTAATCCTTAATCGCACCGATCCACATTTAGTTTCAAATCCAGCAGTTTGTCCCTAAAATAATTTTCGTCCTTATTCAATGTAATAAATAGTGATAAACTCTATTGTTTTAGTAACACTATAAACCCGAAATAGTTTTGACTAATTACGTAATTTTCAACCTCATTTGTTTTATTAAATGGGGCATTTGGGATTTTAATTTATATCCTTGGGTAAGGCAACTCATTAATGCGGTGGGAAAACTATGCAATGAGAATTAATGCTTTCACTACCGTGTGGTGTTATTGGATTAAAAAAAACAGTGGATTAAAATAGGTGAACTCTAAACTGACGGGAGATAGATAGATAATTTATTTTCTACGTATCTGTGCTTAAAACAATGAAGTAAGTATATTGAATGAAAGAGAATTAATTAATAAACGTAAGAAAGTAAATTAAGTTAATTAGAAATTAAAAATACGCTATAAAAATTCAAAAAAAAAATTTATTGAAATACAATGTAACTGGCACTATGCAAATCTCTGCTAGAGGTTACATGACCTCAATCGGTACAAAACTGCTTCAATACACCTTTCCTGAACGTTCGAAAACTGTTCTCCCTTTGAATATGAGGAGGAAGCGAAAAACGGAAAAGGAGGACACACCCACCAAAGAATTAAAATTAATATTATTAAATTATTCTTAAAAAGAGCGCAAAAGTTGTTTTCCTTGTCAATGTGATTCAGTGACAAATTATTTAAGCAAACTGTCGGTAGATTAGAGTTAGAGTTAAGCCCGGAGCGCGAAAAAATAATATAGCAAAACTTGAACGGATTTAATGCTAGGGAAATATCAATGTACCGTCGTTAAAAACCATCTTAGTTAGTTAAGTTAGTATTCGGTATTTTAACATATGAATTAACAGAACAAGGAAGTGCACTAATATATAATTGAGAATCGTCAGCTTTATTGTGAATATGCGAGTGCCGAACCGAAATAGGTAAAGTAGATAGTTGACATAAATTACATGCAGGAGTGGTCCCAAAATTGAACCCTGAGGAACCTCACAAGCAATGCCGGCGATTGAGGACAATCCAACGTCCGATTTGAGCTGTTGCCCTTATTTTAATAGAAAGCTACGCATGAGCTTGACAGCCGATGAAGACATGTAACATTTGGAATATAGGTCATCAATCAGTATTTCATGTATTTGAAATTTATATAAATGGAAGTCAATATAATCGAAGTGGTTACTTCACGGACGACTAATGAAATAAATAAACTTATTACTTTAATACCCCCCCCCCCCCCCCCACACTGACGTCAAGGACCTAGTTCGATTTATCAGGAGCTCCAAATGATTCCCGGAAACGTTTAATTATATAACGTGTCGATATTTATATTGACTCCTCGAGAACTAGATTTCACTGAAGTCCGGGAACTGGCTCGATGCACTGAGAGTAGGTAATTGGTGGACTCTCTTCTTTTCTAAGGGTTTATATGGGATCTAAAATGCAGCCTCAACTGTGGTATCACAATGGGCCTCCTTGCCCTAAGTGTGTCTTAGGCAGCCACTCTAACCGAATCTAAAACTAACCGCCCCCCCTCCCCCTTAATACTCAAGGGGTTACGGGAATTAGAGAGAGATACCATTAAAGTGGTGAAAATTATTAAAGATATTAATTATGTTTTCTTAAGGGTCGAGTCGATACCAATATGGTCATAGTTGCATACAATTCAGGGGAATTATCTAGCTCCTCCAAACAGCGAAATGCGAAAAAGATTCTGGATTTGTTTCGGTGGAGTTCTGATTCTTTTTTTAAACAAAACTTTAAGTCAAAAAGTATACGAAAGTAGTGGAAGTGGGAGTTCAGGGAAGACCGCAAACATCGAATAATATATACCAATTAAATTGAACTGAGCTGAGCAGAGAGGTGGCCACACTAGATTAACGTACTCTAATATGGTTAGAAAAAACACAAAACGTGCATTTGGGTATTTGCAATAATGTCCGATTGGACCAGCGGCGGCGACAAATGATTGTTTTCTACGCTAGGTTACGCTAAAAGGCCATTCCGAGTTTGCGGAGTAATGTCGGTGGTTTGGAATGTTAAATTTTAGATCTATCTGAAAATACTGTCGTCGAATCGGGCGAAGATCTTCTTCTTTCTCTTGCCCCAGAAGAATTTCCGTATGTTAAAATTATATTAGTATGAAAAATCTGCCGCTCTGAATAATGTAACCACCAAAAACCTTTCGCTTGGCTATCAAAACGAAGAACGCTAGAAATAAGGTAGGATCATCGCAGAAAGCAAACAAATTTCTTATTTGAACAATATGAAATCGATACGAAAGTTCACGAAGTTATATGAAAAGCAAAGGAGAGAACGACATAGTGGTACTTGCTAATGTTTGGGAGGATGGCGTCAGTGGAAAACGTGTTGGCTTTCCATCTTCAAGGTTACAGGTTTATGCTCGACCGGCGGCGACCCATATTTTTTTTCTTCAGACAACAGATTATGATAAAACGCTCTTGTGAGTTGGAGATTAATTACGGTGTTTCCGAATACACCTTAAATTGTCAGTTTAGATTGATAGCAATAGTTACTAAATTAAAAATATGTTGTCGCGTTAAAAGTAAACAACATGACTCCTCCAGTGTGATTCTGTAAACAAGTGCTAGAGAAACTCCCTATCCAAAGCATTAGTGGAGAGCACTCCACCCAAGGACTTTACTGAGTCGTTAAACACAAAGGATATGCTCATGTATGCCACCAAAAATCTTCATCCGTGAGGCCCAGTTATTTTTATTACCCGTTCGTATTTGTGGAAGGCCAAGTCTGATGGAACATAAGATGTAGATATGTAAAAGAGTGCACCAGAATGATACACAGAATCTCCGGGAGATAAACTTTAGCAATAGCATGATTATACAACAAAAATCACGGAAAATCTCTAAAGTGAAGGCGGCGATCGCGGCGAAGTAGCAATTACAAGTTTCACTCAAGTAAACCACGTCAGCACAAAATATATTCGATGTAATGAAAAAGTAGAGTTATTTCAGAGCATAGTCCAGATAGATTGTAATAGTAGATTAACAGTTTTCTGAGGCGGTAGTAAAGCTCGAACGCGTCCATCGAAGCATGTTACAAACAATTTAGTTACTGTACCAAAGACAGCTGCCAACCGTCGGAAAAGTGTTGCCGGGGACAAGGACCAATGCAGTCGACACCAGTACGCTTTAAAATAAATAAATATCCTCTACATTGGTGGAAATGTTGAAATACAGCTGCTGTCAAAGTAATGACATAACAGGCAGTAACTACCTTTGCGCTGCTTTGTACGAATAGACTAGACGCTATACCAACAATCTACCAATTTTTTGCTCAGCGAACAGAGATTGTCGTAATTATCAATCAATACGTAATCATAGAAAGAGTCGTTATTTAAAAACTTCTTCTATTCTTTTACGGCACTTTTATGTGGGATTTAGTTCTCTTCAGAAAAGTATTTCAAAATAAACAATTGAGGAGAATTTTTGATACTGCAATGGTAAAGTGCCACCATTCAGCAAATTGTATACATTCAATTATGCCACATTACATCAGTATAACAAGCCTTTAAATCTACAGTGCACCAGTGCATAAGTATAATTCCATTTGTGTTATTGCCGCAGCTTAAGTCACATATACGGCTTAAGCTATATATATGTAGCCAGGCTAGTATGAATTTATACTCGATTTAGCACATATAAATTCTGGCGCCCAACGTGGGTAAATTTACACGCAGCAACGGTGGAATATTAAACATTTATGTTGAATATCTAACGTACATTTGCTTATAATTCATGTTTTGGGTTTAAGTCACATATCAAAGGACAACATGAAATGATCTGCCATAGAGAAAACAACGTTCAGCAGCAAACAGCTGTCAGACATATTATCCATACAAACGAGCATCTGTAAAAAGGAGAACTTCTTGCAGCACCTCCACTCAGGCAAACTACCAAAAGCAACAGCTCAACACTTCACGGAAAATTAATTTTCTCATTATTTTAAAATTAATTAATATCCTTTCATCCCGATTGCAACGTGTAATTTGTACACGTAACATTTTTAATTAAAGGCAACTACCACAAGTATGGTAACAAGTTCTTACAGTTGCTTGGGCGTCGACAAAGACGTAAACCTTATGCCAACGTTGTACATTTTCTTTGAAGTACTGAAGTCATTAATAGTGCCACACGATGGATGAGGAACTGCATAATTGTTTCTATACGACTTCCCATAGATTTTAAAAACATAAGTTCTTAATAAAGAAAACAGAAATTGAAACTACTAGTTTTGTGGCTTCAACGATTTTGATAGTCCGGAATTAATTAGAAAATAAAAAAGAATATATTAATAAAACGAAAAACTGATTTATTAAGTGTACATCATCTCGTCTTACAGCTGGAGATTTTTTAGCGATGGACCTAGGACTTAGTTGAAAGTACAGTTTGGCCTGTAAACCTGCCGCAAACTTAAAAGCAACTATAGATCTAATGGTATACCAACAAACGAGAGAGATCCTTACTCTTATTAACGGAGAATGACTGATCATTTTTTTTAAACAGTCTTAAAATAAAATTGCTCTAACCGAACCCTTCTTACTTAATCTTGGAGAGGCAAAAATCATTGCATTCATAGTGCTGTTGAGAAACACAGGCATTTGTATAATGACCACATGCATACCATAGTATGGGAAATGTCATGCACATGTACAAAGTTGTAATTACAGGAAAGTATCGACAGAAGCTGCAATAATTTTGAGAAATTATTGTGACCTTCAGATGTTTCAAATTAAAGTAAGTTCTAGAGTTAGCTTCTCTGGAGAGATTTATGAAAATGCACCTACGTTTGAGTCCTTTAACACATGATCACAAAAGCAATGGGTTATGGCAAGAAAAACGACGAAGAGAAAATCATTTTGTTATTAGGGCAAACTTCAACGCGGGCAATATTAATAACGTTTTATAGAAGGAGTACCAAATAAGGTAACCGTATTCCAGAAGCAGGCAGGTAAAACTACCATAAGAAGTTCGGGCAATAGCTGGGTTTTCAAACTCTTTTAACCTTATGTTAACAAAGCCGCCCGTTAGCCCAATTATTAAGCATACCAGTCAGGGGTATTTCAAATAGTTAGTAAGATTTCGAAATTGTAAACATACAGTGAATTTAAAATAAACCCCGCACTCAGCGAATTACATTTCTTAAGGTTCTTTTTAACGTAATAAAAATGTTCACCTGCATACCTCAGGGTAGCGATCTGGTCCATCACTTTTTATGGCTTACATCACGCAATAAAAAATTATGAACTGATGAACTTACCTGAGGTACGCCGGAGGGAATTTTTATTACATTTAAAAGAGCTTTGAAGCAGGTAATTCGCTGAGTGCGATGCGACAAATAAAAGAGCGAGTAAAACATTTTAAGATTAAACAGGAAAACTTATACAGAAAAAGTGTTTGAATACATTACTACAATAAAACCAGTAGAAATTCATTTAAATTCTTTATTAACACAATATCGCCGGAGAATTCAAGAAAGTTTACAACTTAAAGTGGCATATGGTAACCAGATTCAGAGAGCAATAGAACCTTTTCGCGGATTAGCCAAGTCTGCGAAAGTACCATATTTATTAGAAACATAATTTTCTTGTGTTAATCTAGAGCTTTTTCACTATCAATACAAAATTTATAGGGGCAATAATTATCTAGTGAATACTACTAGAAGATGTCTCCCAATTTAAAAATCGTTAGTCAGCAAAAACTTGCCGAATGACCGCTGACAATAAAATTACCAATTTAGGAAGGAAGATGAGATGAGCTCTATGAAAAGTAAGCAATAGCAATTATATTCAATAATATAATATTTTTGGGGTATATGTAGATGGGGAGAAGAACTTTACTTAACTGCGGTATTACTCCGTATTAATCAATAGCCTTTTAGAAAACACCAATGGAGTTGGGTCTATCGTATTTACATGTTCTAAATCAGCAGTATTTTGTGCTTAAACCAATCTCCAAAAAATGAATGACATGTGAAACCCACGGATATATTAAGAACTAAAAGACGATGTTTGTCCTGGTGAAAGAAATTCATTATTAAAGATCTTAGTATAAACTCTTCAGAATAACCATATTTCAAGTAAACAGACTACTCAGAAACAAGGAGAGCAATTAAAAAGAATTCAGACTTTTAAATCTTATGAACGAGACCTATATTAAAATGTAGTTCTATCAGATAGCGCAGGAATTCATTCTTCTGCTGACAATACCAAATCGATTTAACCTAACCAAATCGATTGCCTATAGCGCCATCAAGCGGTGCAAAACAGACTCTGATGTAAGAATGTGTGTAATGTCGAATGTGAGAAGCGCAGCAGCTGTCATGCAAAAAGCTAACTTAAACGTGGTTCTCTCTGATTCCTTGGTACCCTTTATGAGACCTAGACCTGGTCCGGTTTTGGGCCAACGCATTCAACAGCTGCCAAGATTGTTTGAAATTGGTACCTTCGTTCTCCATGTGTTGCGCGTTCGTCCAATACGGCATCTTCCTTCAATCCCGTGCGAGATTCAATCTACAGCGATGTTGTTTGGCTTTTTTCTTAGGGTATGACCTTCTACCACTTTTGCCTTCAAACACCGGACACCACCTTTGCCCACAAGTATGCGACGGAGACACCAGTTAACGACGACTTGGAGCTTAGATATTGTTTAACACGTCATAAAGGACAGATTGCTATTGCTCTTCGATCGAATTCGCAATCCGCCTCACACAGTGCATGTGCTCCAGACTCTTGGCAAATCATTCTGTGAACCCTTGAAGACGCATTTTTGAAATGAAACGTGCACTTAGATTACCAACACGTGGTCCAATCAAGTTGGTTCATTGGTCGCGGGGGTATGGAACAAAGTTGCCAGTGTCCAAAACGCGACGAGCAGATTCTCATCAAGCGGAATTTTTCCTCTTCACCGTTATGCTCTCCCCAATACCCTATTCATCAGGTCTGCTCGTACCGTAGAACCAGCAGCATCTCGATACCTTGCCGCCACGAAAACAAACGTCCAGGTTCTTCAAAGACGCAGTTCTTCTGACGTCAGAGACGAGTCGGGAAGTGGTTTGTTCAAAAATTGAAAGATAGAAGAAGGCCGAATCCAATAGACAGAAAAAATGTAAAAGAAGAAATTTTGTCTGGTCCAGAAGAAGCCCTTATGCAGCAGTGAGAGTGAGTGAGTACTCAGCGGGCAACGAGTTTTCAAAAGAGTGGGGCAGCTTCTTCAATATTTATATTAAATAAAAAATCAATTCAATTGCATACAAGATTGTTATCGTCATGATATTGGAGCCAAGCAGGATAAAAGTGTTCCTCGGACTTACTAGATACAATTTTAAATTTGTTACCAATAAATTTACATCTATTTTTAGAAAACTTCTAAAAATGCTAAAAACTAAAAAACAACTTTACAGAAAATCTCGATTCACCAAAAGGTGAATTTAATTTGAAAAAAGTTGAATTTGATTTGTAAGAAGATGAATTTGATGTGCATTAGTAATCTAAATTTCGTCGATTTAACTATATAGATAGCAAATTGCTCTTAAAACTATTCATCCTATTTGAGGTGATTTTTCACACTAGGTAGACGGAGTTGGATCAATTCGTTGTACGGCACGACCACCATGCCATGGGTCCCAGGTTCGATACCAGGTCTCCCCCCGAGCTTTTATTAAGCAATTAAAATAATCCACTCCGTCTCTGGGCTGTTGTCTAGCTCGCAGTAATGCAAAAACAAGTCATTCTAGTTTCCTCACTTCCCTTACCTTCCGGCTAAAACCATTCTAACGCATCAAAGGGTTGTCCCCTAGGGTTTGGCCACATCGTATAAAAAAACTAGCCTCAGGCCGCTTTGGGACTACAAAAATGTTGTTAAAGTAAACTTTGATATCGTTTAATTCAACGAGTATGGAATTTTAAAAATATTCAATCCATTTATACATGCTTGTGCTAAACCGAAATTTGCTTTTTCTGGCTAACTTCCATTTGCAACGCACCACAATACGTACTAAGGTAAATCCATCTTTTGATTTTGAATATGTGCGAATTTTATGATAATAGTGATTTTCGTAATTTCTACTTTATTTGCAAAACAACGCCGCTCTTTACCTAGCATAAACACCTGACTTTGTCTTATTAGACGTGGCTGATTTGGGGGACTGCTAAAAGATGAAAGAAATTGCAACTTCCAAGATTTAAGTGTGCAGAGGTCGAATTGTTATTTTCTTTCTTTTTCTTTTTTGGATTTTTGTTGTTTACAAATTCAAACATAAATTAGTATATAATTTTAACTCGTGTGTCACCGACATGAACTGCAATCCAAAGATCCCTTAACTTGATAGATTTTTTTTAAATCAAACAAACAACAACCTTCCTTCAATTTTAATCAAGAAATTTAGCAAATGTTTGCAATCCGATGGAAAACAAGAATCAAGAATAAAAATAAAAACAAATAAAATAAGAGTTAAAGACAAAGTTGCTCTACACAATTTTTCAGTAGATTGCACCACTCACTGTCACAATAATACGAAACTTAAAAGTGTCACAACTGTGAGCATTGAATTCACACTACTAAACTTCCGCAAATTCCAAATTACATAAGTAATTGGAAAACTAAGGAAGAACAAGTTGGGCATAATGCAAAACCTTGAATAAGGATCTTTTCAGGATGGAGAGGAAAAATCAAGTTATTGAAATTAGCACTTCTCTGGGAAATCCTTCAAGCGAAAACTTAGTTTAAAAAATTTTCCTGGAATGTTTCATTGCAGGTTTGTTTTACTTTCTAGTAAATTACTTTAAAACAAATTAAACACTCTGAAAAACTGAATATTCTTATAATGATTTTTCAAGAGCTTGTGAAAACTTCAGAATTAACTGGAAAGAACTTCTATGGTAATTCTGCTGTGTGTTGTGCGAGTTGAGTTGATGAGGGAATCCACGTTATAGCAGTGTGGTTTTAATTAATCAATTAAAATTTTAATTGATTGATTAACTAATTAAGAAGTATGGTAAATATTGAATTCATTGATGAAGGTTTAATTGATTAAAAAATCAATTAATTATATAGTTAAAGAATTAATTGTTAATTATCAATTATTAGGCTTCAATTACTTTACAATTATATCGTGTTAATAGTCGGTTGTGTAATTGACCTTCTATTCCGATGGTCCAATATTCAAACCCCACCGTCGCGGCGGCCACATATTGTAGTTTTCTGCTGACATAAGATTACGCTTACATAGCAGAGTGATGCATGTGGTTCGGAATCCACCTTAAAATGTAGATCTACGTGCAATCGTTGTCGTTTTCAATTATAACATTAAATTTTTAGCTACTGTAGGTATATTTTGAACACATTTATTATATTTTATATTAAACTAATTATTCACCTCTAATTAATAATAATTAATCAATTTTAATTATCATAGTAATTGAATTTCAAGACTAAAAGTCTCAATTATCTGTTTTAATTTTAAATAAATTATTTTCCTTTTAATTGTCAATTATCAATTTAAATCAATTTTACCCAATTCAGCAAAATGCAGGGTATGATGAATATGTAACAACGTTTGCCATTTCGTGAAGTGGTTAATCCTGTTTACTTAACAGCCTCAGATGTGTTAATTTTTAAAAAGTCCTTTTTTGTGTTGTTTCAGAATTAAATAAATCGTATATTTTTGTAGAAATGTTAAAGTGACAGGTTTTTATTTTTATATGATAATGCCAAAGCGAAAGGGATGTTCTATGATACTAAAGCACAACCTTGGCAGGAAAGGAATTTAGAGTAAGATAAATGGGTTTAGAGCGTTAAAGAGTTGGCAGTGTACGCCTCGCTTGAAGGTTTCGAGTTTGTAAGGCAAGGGAATAACAAAAGATAATAAGCTGTTCCATGTTTGTGTACTCTCCTTAAGAAAGATTCCCAATATTTAGCGGAATTGTAAAGGGGTGGGAACTACTTGAAACTAGCCTAGTAATTTCTTAAGAACAATGGCCGTTGAAAAAGCGATAGAAGAGTGACAGACAACCGACATTTAATAGATGCTTGAAAGACACAATGCTTTTAGACATTGTGGGGTCGCAGATAAGTTTAACGGCCTTTTTTTGTGCGGTATGTCCGGCCCTTGTCTAAATATGGGAATTATATTAAAGTACAGATTTGTTGTGAGACTTGTAAATCAGTACCAAGTCGGTCCAAGTGAAGTATTCCTTACATCTCCGTAGAGAACGCAAGCCTTTCACGACATTTTTAGCGATTGAAAATATACGCTATGTTTGGAATATAGAAAAATGTTACATTTAAAGATGGATAAATTGATTTTTATAATTAAAATTAAAAAAGTGTGTCTTTCTTTCTAGTTCCTTTAAACCTTTGTGAAGCAGAAAACGGGAACTACTCCGACACTTCCACCGACCGGGTTCTGTACCACAACTTTCTGAACTGGTTTCCTTTCTTCCCGGCGAATCTTCTCCATGCGTTGCGTGGTCGTTCTAATCCCGAGTCTATTAAGCAATGTTGTTTAGCTCTTTTCTCAGTGTGTAACCCATCCACTATAACTTTCATCTTCGAACACCGACGTTCAACCCGTCTTGGCCTATGATTCTATATAAGTTTTCGTTGGAAAAATGGTAAGGATACGCCGTAGATACCGGTTCACAAATGCATGTAGCTTAGATGTTATTTGACAGGCCACTCTCATGTTGAACAACCGTACAAAAGAACAGATTTGACGTTCGATTCAAAGACCTGTAGATCAGCTTCAGCTCAGTTATCTGCTGTAACTTTGCTTCCAAGACAACAAATTGTATACACTTGTTCTATTTATGGCCCTTTAGGATAAATCTCATTTTGTTTCCTGGAGTCGAAATACATAACTTTTATTTTAGCAGCATTGATCTTAAGCCCTGCTCTGCAACCTTCTCAACTCAGTACTGCGAGCATTTGGTCAACATAACTCTGTTGTTTGCTGGATAGGAGACATACGTCGTCAGCATAGTCCAAGTTCTTAAGGTGGCTAACTGCGTGAGGTAGCTAACTCCTAGGACTCCTTTCTGGTGGTGATATTTTATTCTGGGGTATAACTCCAAAATTAAGCTACCCATATATACTCGCGATCAGCGCTGTTCAACGCCCTCTCGAACTCTACGAACACAAGATGTAAAGGGTTCTCCTTTCGGTGGATTGCTCGATGATCATTTAAGAGGGGGTGTGGGGGGGGGGGGGGGGGGATGTACTCGATTGCTTGCGTGATTGATATTAAGATGATTTTTGCATCAAAAAGATTGGAAATTTTGTAGGAGTGGTATATATTTGTATGATACAGGAGTAGAAGGCGCGGAATAGGTGTAGTTCCCTCTCCACCCATCCCCCTTAGTTTTCAAAGGAGACATGGTCTTTAATATTATTTACACACACATGATAGGGTTCCATAGATTTATTTCTAAATTTTTCATAAGCAAGTGCTTATTATATAGTTCATTTAAAATGGATGGCTACATTCAGGAATATTTTATTTTGCATCAATAGTTTAAAAATTAGAATAAGAGAGATGGGCGTTTTAGTAACAACTTTCCAAGCAAATATCTTGCGTTTGCAGAGTTGAAATCAAAAAGTATAAGACATTCTTGCATTTTAGGAGACCTAAAAAAATAAAAAAAACTGTTCAGCATACTTTTCAGTCTATGTCAGGGAGGTCCAAAAATCTCATCAAATCTGGTTTTGATAACGTCCGTTTACCACATTCCATCGTAATAGGTTTATAAATAAGGGGATGGAGTGGCTGTAACATACGGACAGACGGAGCGAAACTATAATGACTTCTAGTTGCTACGGAACCGTAATATGTAAACCTCACTCACTAATCAAAAACTCACATTAACCCCCCCCCCCCCCTCTTCTTAACAAAAACCGAGATTTACGCCATATAATTAATTACACAATCAACCACAAAGGCATTACATAGTCAAGTTGGAAAACTATAAAACGCTATTAATAGTAAAAATATTGCTCTTTGCGCGTTTCTTGTTATTCAAGGTGCATTTGACAACCCGTCGCCCACATCCATTGAAGGAGCGACTATGGACAGAGGAATTGGACTGCCGACAGTCCGATGAATTGGGCAACGCTTAGAAACCGGAGGATCACGGGCACGCTTGGGAATGAATCGGTAACAGTATAAGCCACCAAGAGATGTTCTCAGGAATGAGTCCTTTCTTCTCTGCTGTGGACACTTGTTATTGGTGATCTCCTGTTGACTGATGCTGGCTATGAATATCAGGGCTATGAAGATGACCTGGTAATTACAATTACGGGCAAGCAAGACAGAAATATATCTGGAAGACTTCAAAATGCTCTTAATATGGTACAGTCCTGGTGTCTTAGAGAACGACTCAAAGTCAACCCTAGTAAAGGAACACGGGTAGAAATCTCAAGTGAGGTCAGATATCTAAATGTGCTTCTTGATCAAAGATTTGTATGGTATCCTCACCTCACCTTTGACTGAACTCTGCTACTGTCGAAGACACTTCTGTTAAACTTGGGACCTAAAGCCCAAAATACGCGCCGTTTTGATGCCACAACCTAAGGGAACCTGGTAATCAGTCAGCTGCCTATCCTAGACAAGGAGTAGTAGGATATTGGCACTATAACAGGGCATGAGATCATTGCGTCAGAGCCAACCTGAGTTAAGTCCCTTAAGACCCTCTATCGAATCAGGCTGTAACATCTCGGTGAGGGTGTTCTGTCACCGTTTGGTATAGCTAAGGCAGCCCCCAAGGATGATGTCTGATTCTGTGGCTTAAGTTTAGTATAGAATCTGATCACAAACGGTGATATATGTTCTGAGATCCCCAACTAATAATAATACTTTCTTTGTAGGTGTATATGGTTCTCTATTTGGCTCATCGTTATAAAGTGGAAAAATCCTACAAAAACCAGCTACCCTTAAAATTGCACAAACATTAAAAAGACACAGTAACAAAAAATTACTCAAAATATTACATAACCGTAAATAGGTTAAATAAAAACGACTCTAAAACTTGAAGGCAAAAACCTGAGAATGCAAAGATATTTTGAAATGTCTCCGAGTGAGTGCCAGCTCTAAGGAAAACAAACAACAAATTTTGAAAAAATTCCGATACTAAACCTAGACCTAAATCGGGCGAAGTTTCTACTTCGGGAAGCACTGCTCCAAGGAAATGCCCTCACCGTATAGGTCACTCATTAAAACATGTTTTAAACAAACGTACAACAATTTCGAACCGATTCGAGTCCCGCGGGACAAGCCAGAGAGTCATTTACGTCTGCAAACTGCTCCCATCATCCTCCCAGTTCTACAATTCCAACGTGAGAGTTGTCTTTCTCGCATTACTTGCAGCAATACGAAAGGCACGAAAAGCTTCGTGGATAAGCTGCTGCAATTCTGAGGCCTGTTATTCCCCGTGAAAGACGAGGCTTCCGTTCCGCAAAGTTAAATGCCGCCCTACCACCCATACCCCCGGTACAACATTTTTATCATTGTAAATATATCAATAGGGTACTATGTAAAAAAATTATTCAAATCGCCTTATTTAAATCGCCTTAGGCCCTCGCAAATAATTATCAAAAACGATCCACGCGGTTCGCATTTTGGCACTATCATCTATCTTTATCCTAGTTACAAGATTTTATTGTGGTATCAATCGGATGCTTTCCAATTGTAAAAGAATGATTATAGTCGCCATCCACTGACATCGCCTCAAAAAAAAAAATTCAAATAAATCTATGTTTTCCAAACTTAGGCCTGATCATTTGTCTCCAAACCCCACCCTAGTTGCGAAATTTTTACAGTGGTACCAATCGAGGAATACCCTGTATACAACAAACGAGTTACGAAGTTATTCGTGTGCATACAAAAAAAACATGAAACGTAGCCACCGAATTGTGAATCACATCCTTATTGTGATGTTAGTTAAAAAAAACTTTTCCATTCCAGAAACTATTAATTCATTCTAAAGTAGATTTTGGTGTGCAAACTAAAACTCAACTGAATATCAAATCCCTAGCAAAAATAATAAAATTTCCACCAATCAAACTCTGCAAAAAAGTAATAATATTTGCATCCATTCATAACCTAAAAGGAAGCAAAAAATCAATACCATCAATTCCCAAATTGTAAAGCCTGCACATTTCGAAACCATTTTTGTTTCAATTAAAATGTTCAACTCCCACTCAAAATTAAAAAAAAAAAACTGGATCAGGAAAAACAAGAATTCCCCAACTATCCTGAGATTATAAATGAATATCGATGACTGTTTTTCCTGAAAACGAAATAAAATCCCTTTGAGTCCACATTTTGCAAAATGATACCATGTTCAGCTGAAGCACAGTCAATGTTTCGTCAAAACCTCCAGACCCACCCTGTACTCATTTGATGCTATATCGGGCCGAATGAAAAGCCCATAAATAAAAGTAAACCCTGTGTAATTGCCTATGGGCCCTGTTGACGATGTGTTGCTCATTTGAATCAGAAATTCGGTTCTGTTTTAATAATTTACAGTGTGCAGGACGATTAAAAACTTCAAATGCAAATAAATTCCGCGCACAGTATGATTTGAAGCGTAGTGGCGCCGAACGATGCCGCGGGGCGCTGGAAGGGAACGATTCGGAAGTACGTTTGAATAATCGAGTTTTCATGTAAAATCGATTAATCGCTCTGCCGCTTGTCGCACTCATTTGTGTTACAAAAAGCAAATTTGCACAAAGGCTTAATCGCTTCACATCGTTTCTGTTTTTCTTTTTCTTTTTTCAAGCTGACATTTTCCCTATTCGTTCTTGAAGTACTTACAAGTTCTGGCATGATATGTACGTAGTATGTGTCGTGTACTTGAAATATGTACTCAACACGAAATCCGACTGCACGCTATGTCGTTATTGCAATGGCTTAACGAATGCTCCCCGAATGCCTTTTTAATGACCTCGTAACTTTTAACTTCTCAGGTTAACTGCATCTGGGGCTTACTTTAGTACTGCTACCTGTTGTGCTTACATCGCTCTTACATGACTTTTGCTCATGTGAATGGTAATGACCTTCTATAGTAGAACGAGGAAGTATGGTGTAGAAACACGCCTTGGTGTTTCTTCAGAACGAGCCGAAAGTTTTATAATCACTCCGGGCGTTATAAATAGGATTCGAAATAAAACTTGAACGGCTAGGTTCACTGTAATTTGACGTAAATGTTAGCAATTTTCCCTTACCATGCGATTCTTGGGTCGATGAAATATTTAAGGAAAACCTAGGATAAATGGTAGAAAATAAACGACTCTATTTCACTTTAATATAGAATTTAAGGATTAACTATTTTCTGATGATAATGATGAGATCAGTATGTCAGTTAAGACACATTCAGCTAAAAACACACTAAAATATTTATTTATGCCGTCTTCAAACGCTAGATGTAAAGGGGTTTAACGTGTAAGTGATAAGCCTAATAATAACTAAGGATACTTAAAACCTATCTCGTCCCCAGCACAGTGCAAAAAGCATTAAAAAATACGCGGGATTATACCACTGTACTTACGAATGGACATATTAATATTTCGTTATGTGTTAGCTCTTAGTTGTCTGAAACTCTTCAGTTTTCAAAGTAGGGGATAACGTGTTGTCTTTCCATCATGAGGGCCCAGGTTGAAACCTTACCTGCGGTGACCCGTGGTTGCTTCCTGTGACAGTAGATTACATTAAAAGGACATTGGGTTGGGGTAGGAGGGAGGGGGTGGGGGCTGCAGAGTGTTTTGCAGGTGTTACAAAAGCCACCTAAAATTGTATGTCCAGGCAATCGTTGTCGTCAAATCAGGAAGACATGGAAAGTCGCAGTTTGGAATCCCACTGGCGGCGTTGCTCATAATCCACCTTAAAATATCGGTCTACTTGAATGGGGTGATATTTTAACTTTATATTTAACACTAGGTCAAAGGACCCATACATAATGAAGCTGCTTTTTTGCGCTTTTGTCCAACTAATCTTGGAATACGCTTCACCAGTTTGGTCTCCTTTCTATGTTGCACATATCGATCGCATTGAGGCTGTCCAAGCCCTTCGTGGCCTTCCCTTGGCTGATTTTCTTCGGCTGCCTCTATATGTAGATCGTCTTCTGTTTCTCTCTTTGTAGCGTCTTGAGGCTAGACGTAACAGGTTTAGAATCATGTTTGTTTTTGCCTGTCTGCGATGTTTGATTAATCCCCCCCAATTGTTGGCTGCTTTAAACTTGTCGGTTCCATCTCGTTCCTTGAGAGCTCGGAGCTTTTTCCATATCCCTCATCATCGCACCAACTATGGAATGAACGAGCCTATAACTTCAATGTCTTGGTTATTTAATGGTCGTTTTGATTGTATTGACTTTCATTTGTCCAAGTCACAGTAGAGTAAAATATGTTTTTCTTTTATTTTCTCATTTCCTCTTTTTTTAATCTTGTTTTGGTGTTACTTTTTGTATCGTATTTATTTTTTTGTTAATCTCTTTTTTGTATTATTCCTGTATTTTATTTTATTTTATTTGTTATCCTGCTTTTTTGTAGTTATATTTAATCAGATGAACATTGTATAAATACTATTAACGTGTCGTAGTTCGAATTAAGATCGACTTAGTCTAAGTTGCATTTTCTTTTATTTTTCTTATATTTTCTTGACTGTACTAAATGTGTAAACTTATTTATTTTAATACTTAATTTAATAAATCGTAATTTATATTTGATTATATTTGTAGTTTGGCGAATTTGTAAATAAATAAACACTAGTCTTAATATTTGTAGTAGGTGCCACAGGCCCACATTTATTACCAAAATTAGGGGGGAAGTCTTCGATGTAACACTTGTAAAGGCGTGAACAAATGTAAAGGTGAAGGACCGAAGAGTATCAGAGAAAAAAACCTTTTTAAACCACTGCTGAATACTCTTCAAAATAAACCTCCAGGAAGAAACTCTTAAACCCTTTAGGAACCCAATTAAAACAGACTGGGATGAATTCAACAAACAAACGAATCACAAAAAGTGCAGTTGCACTGAATTGCGAGATACTCGATAATACATCGTTCATTGACAAATCAGTAGACCGAAGAGCATGGTGAAACAGAGACCTAGGGGATCTGAGACGGAGGGTAAGGAGTCTTTTCATTCTAAGTATACTAAAACAACTGAGGATTAGAAAACCTTTAAAAAATGAGTATAAAAACTCCATACGAAAATCAAAACACACGTCATGGCACAAATATTGTGAGCCAATTGAGTGTGCAAGTGATTTGGTGGAGAGTGGTATTTCCAATCACAGATGGGTGAGTTTCTTGTAGATCTTGCAGTAAGTGGGCACATTATTTTTATGCTAAGAACGATAACGATGAGCAAACCACATGCATGCCCTATATGCCCCGCCTATGCGCACTGTGCCACGGCAACCACGCAGAATGAGTACAACAAAGCTTTTCTTGATATCGTCATAACTTTTATTATGGTTTTCTATATAGTTTTATTTCTTTACTGTAATAAATTCTCTAATGAATAAACGTTTTTCGACGTTTCATACTAAATTGCTTGAGAATATATGAATGACAATCCGTAAGGTGACGGTTATGCGCCGACTTTCCGTATCATTAATATAAATAGAAGAGAGCAAAGTGCCAAGATGACTGCCCTGTAGTACGCCCGGAAAGAGCATTAATTATTATCATAGAACGCACACACCGAAAGGCATCCGCTATGCCACGACAAAACGTGAAAGGAAGTCGAGAGCCCCAAGGTTGCATACGAATATATCATGATTAAGTCATTATGGTATATGTGGAAATAAGAAACAATACAGACATCTTAGAAATACAGCAGTGCTTTATGATAATTAAATAAATTTTTTTAAATGGTTTAATCGTTGAGTCCTTCTAACTGTAACTTAGAAGATTGAAAGACTAAAATATTCACGAAGTAATAATGAGATCCCATCACCTTAAGACATAAGAGACACAGCAGGACTCAGTAAAATCCTCTCGAGGGGCCATACCAACCCAACCTTCCTGAAGAGGCAGGGTGGGTTATCGGCGGAGTAAACTGCTGAGTCCCTGGAGCTTCTAATAAATACCCACTTTCCTATATATTGAGACCGCTGCCCGAAATTACCCGACTCGGGGTGGGCATCGTGCAACATGGGAAACCCTTATCGAGATAGTTGATTGTAGAGTCGGACACCCACATAATTCGTGTGCAGAGGAAAACCGCAGGGCACATTGCTATGATCCTGTCCACATTGGACAAAGATGGAAAGAACGGCAGAGTAATGGAGGCCTTCGACACAAAAACGAACTGCGGTGTCGAACTGCGATTTCGAATTTTGCTGCAGAAGACGGGTCGGCATCTTCTCCAACAGCCAGGCCCTCATCAATGCTCTCGAGTCGGCTATTATATCTTTCATGCTGGTAGAATGTTGTCCGGATGAATTTTCCCTTCTCTGTGATCATCTTGATGTCACCCTGATCTAGGTCCCAGGTGACATGGGCACAGAGGGAAATGACTGGTATGCTGCACTGGCAGTGCAGGGTACTGCCCTACAAGGCTCCCATGTGTAAAATGTTCATATTTCCATGGGATCTGCAAGAGGTGCCTTTCTATCGTACTACTTATACATGGCTAGCTCCATGTCGAACAACCTTTCCACATGTGCCACATTCAGGGAGAAGTGACCGTCCTTCAATAAGAGTAGAAGCCGATAACTCATTCACAGATACAGCAGAGAGATTGCTAGGGTGTTCTTGGCCACCACCGATCTCCTAACCCATCGCGCACAGATATACACTTACTACCTGGTCACGAGATGGTGGTATCAAAACGGCACACCTTAGCGCTAATTGGATCCTGTGTGAGGAGCCTGGGTCACCACTTCAACCAACCAATAATGGGAGGCTTACTCGATTAACAAGCCAAGAGCAACATAGAAGAGTAATAACTACCAAACCACATGTTAAGTTCATTAAACAAATTATTGCACTCATCTTTTTTTATATAACATAAACAACCAAAAAAAAGTTGCCAATTGTACCTGTTGTGCACGTCGCTAATATTCAAATCTTCTACAATAAAATATGGACCTACAAGTCCAGTATTTATGTAAAACTAGGGCTCTACTGTAAATGTGTACACGTAATACAGAGAACACTTTGAATTTTACATAGTTTTGTTTAATGATTATTCGACCGAAACTGTCCAGAACTTGTTTAGAATTGTCGTTGTACTGTCCTGGGAATAACGATATAATAAAGTATTTTGAGACATGATATGAATACAAGTTGGCAGTTATTATTCAAACAACGTCCAACCTGAATCCATTTCGTTATAGTGATGGAGTGAGTATGAAAAATCCGAAAAAGGTAGCTGTATTCAGTTTATGTTGTCACATACTTCAGGATTGATGATTCTATTACCAATATAATAGCATTTGAAAAGAAATTTAAAAATAAATTTAACGAAAATGTTGTCTACCTACAAAATTGAAGTACATATTATGGTAAATACACATGTGCTTAAATGTCACACAAAATGACAAGTAAAATCGCTTCTGTATCCGAAAGATTAAAATGTTCTGTAGGTTAAAAAGTGACGGTGTTAAATACATAACCCCCGAAATCAATGAACGAGTGGTGAAGCTGAAAGCTCTTAAGCTAAAATTTGGTTGGGTAAGGCACAACTTGGCAATGATTCATTCTGTTTACAGCGAAAACACATGTCTAAGCATTTAATCCTGAAGATATATAAGACTTTTATACCAAATCCGTTTTTCTTTTTAATATAATTTCTGACATATTTTGAGAAAATAAACTCCGGATTCATTTATATAATAATACAAAAATATAGGACTGATTTACACTTAACTGAGATTAATTAAATAATTCAATTTATCAGATGTCAGCTGTCCATACTTAAGTTCCTAATCAACGTTTCATTTTTCATTTTAAACGAACCATAAAATTGCTAAGCACTCTTACCCAGCCGGAGCAGATAGGAAATTTTCTTGTAGACAAAATTTTCCTATTACATCATTAGTGGCGCGGCAGAAATGGCAAACCAAGCGACTAGTAAATCCTTGAATTACACCACCAAAACGGACGACGCAAGAAACACGATAGACAATGTCAATCTAGATAAAAAATCGAAAAGGCAAATTTCCTTGAAGTCGTCTGTCCCCAGAAGTGTTTTAGGCTCCTATCTTACCGTTAGGAGAAAGATTCATTGAAAGAAGGCGTTAGGATTAATTACTCCAACGATGTAAATTAACAAAAGATAAGTGCAAGATTCCAAACTTGTGGTGACCTTAACCACATATGACATACCCTTGGGAGTTCGAGCAAAACCAAATCAGTAACCAGCCACCAACAGCTACTGGCAATTCATGAAAGGCGCAAAGGGATGTAACACGCAACCTACAGATACAAATAGGGCACAGAAAACAAACACAGTGATAAGCAGCAGAATCTGAAACAAAATTACGTAAGATATCCAAACAGTTTAAGGCAAGGAATAGAGCTGAAAACTGTCCATGCAATGAATGTCCTCTGGGACTGTGTCCTTTTCTTGACTCCGTGACTGGTTCACTTTTCAAAGGAGTAATTTGTTCATGAAATTATCACTTCACCGTTTATACAATAGTTACGTTACAAATCGGGCAAAGAGGAGCACGTAAAACATATATAACTGCAATAAGGACGAACAGAGCGCAAGGTAAACGATCATCACTAAACAGCACTTATCTCCTAGACATGTGATAATTCTCACAGATTGAGGATGTCGTAACTCGCTTAAACCATAATTCACGTGCTTGCAGGCATCCACAGTTCAGACTTCACTCACTAGCACTCGGTTACCTGAGATATCTTAATTAATCCAAATTATATTTGGCTTATTAAGACCACGCACTTAAGGCTAGAACGACCGAAGCCGGTACATGAAACGACGCAAAATGAATTACGGTTACTTAGAATTAGTATTGCTTTCAAGTATCCTTAGACGAGCATTAAACTCTGATTATACTAAATTAAGTCAAAAATTTAAACACACGAAAGACACACACACGGAACGAACATTGAGCATGTTCTTGACAAAACACGGACTTAGTTAATACTAAAAAAGCTCTCGCATACACGCGGGCCTTCTGTCCTAGTCCTAGATAAAAGGACAGGGGAATGGATCCTGCAGGAGCTTTTGACTGTAGTGAAATTTCCTCGGATGGCGTGAAAAAGCTTTAAAGGATACCACAAGAAGGACTCAAATATCCTTCCGAACATAGAGGGGAATCCTTCAATCTGCCAACTTTCCAGGTATTAAAGCTTTTTAACCTTCAACATGCGTTGGAAGTATCCTCCAATTTCCCATGTTACTATCCTAAAGGATGTTCAAAACCAAATCAGATGAGCTCCAAATAGACGTTGGAGTTGAGCTCACATTGAAGGCACTTTTTCGCGAAATTTTAGCCTATAGCTTTCTATACATCGCGATTCTTATTCTTTGTTCGTTACATATGACCTCGACCACTGTGCTAAAGCTGGGCACAGTTTTCATTGATGCTTTATGTGGGATACCATGAAATAGGTAAAGAACGAAAAAAGGTCAAGGCTCTAGAGGTTTTACAGGCAGTGAGCTGATTAAGCTCCAAAAATAGCAAAAAAAAAATGTCTCGGTTTCTTTGTCAATCCGTTAAAATTAAGCTATTGTATGTACTCGGGAATTTCGGATGATCTTATCAGGGGATTTATAGCTTGACGTTATTACGACAGCTGGGCTCGGGGCTCATTCACTAAGAGTCAACAATCAATTCTGACAAACTGTCAGACTACTTTTTTGTCAAGTTTTTGGAAATTCCTAAATCGGCGAGCATAATGGAATTATAAGTTTCGTTATTTAACATCCTTTAATATTGCGCTTCTTACAAACTTATTTTATAAAAAGCTTAGTTTTTTAATACAAATATTCTTACATTATAGTCGTCTAGATAAGTTTGATATGTAAAAAATTACTTTCGGCTTAATTTGAGTAAAATTACACGGGAATAAAAGTGAATTCTTAAGAAGTTACCAACGGCGTGCCGTAAGGTTCAGTCCGTCACTCCATTTGTTTCAAAGTTTTCTGCCGAAAACTAACAAGAAAATCATATACTCCCCAAACTTTTGAACGTCTTCCTTCCTACATACACTAAAAAATTTCCATCAATTATTTTTCTTACCCAAAATCAAACGAAATCATGGGGCATGTCAGAGCTGTAAAGCGATCGAAAAGATCAGATCAACAGATCGACTTTAACTTTGTAGTAAACTGTTCTCTAGTTCAAGAAAGACTAAAATTTGATCTGATGTAAATGGAAATAGATCACAGTATACCAATGTCACAGTTAAAAATCATTAATATTTAATGCGTAAATTAAAGTGATCCTGTAAGGGTAATTTTTCACGGATATGGAGCTAGAGAACCTAGATCCCAATCCTGTTGTCGAAAAAATTCCCTCTAAATTTTACGACTCGCAACACTACGAGCTGTCTTTTACCAACACCCCGATCTTTAGAGGACTCCCTGAAAATGTTATTGCAAAATTCGCGGAATTGACGAAGTTATCGCAGAGTTGGACTTAGCTCTGTGGGGTGCTAGGTTAGTATTTGATACCATAACCTGATAGAACCCGGTTGTCAGTCAACTACTTTTTTCAAGCACGAGGTAATAGAATACTAGAACGCCGGCATGGCGTAGGCGCACTGTGAGCTAAGGAATTGAGCTAACTCCCTTAGCTTTACTCCTACGATTGTCTGAGGATTATATCGTACAAGTTGTTCACTCTGACACCCTGGAGCTCCTTTCCATCGCCATAAGGTTCCTTTATAAAACTTTGTACACTTAGACTACCTACATTCCCCCTGGTTCACCCTCTGGAGTATTCGGTCAGCTATCCACATCCATCAATGGCTTGAGGAGCGTCCTCTGCGACGTTGTCGTCCTTGGCGATTTTAACTTTCCCACTGTCGGTTGGATCCAGTCTTCCGAAATTGAGGGGCTGTTGTATTCCTATTCTGGTGCTCCTCAGAATGTCGTGCCCTTCCTGAACACCTCTGCCTCCGTCGTGCTTACACAGTACAATGGCGTCGCTAACGACGCAGGCAGACTTCTGGACCTAGTTTTCCCGACCAACCCCGCTGGTCCCAGAGTCCTGCCAACATCCTGCACTGCAGGTTCATTTGTGGTTCGATGCTGCTGAAAGTTTCCCCTTCCCCTCGTATGCCTGCTCCTTCAACTTCAGGTCTGCCAATTTCCCTACTATTGATTGGCTGTCGGGCTATGACTGGGCGAATGCTTTGGCTGAGAGAAATTGACCGGGCAGTCCACTGTTTTTACAACGTCCTTTATACCTGTTTCATGCAATGTGTCCCGATCTTCTTTTCTGGTGCATAATGTTCCACTCAGCGCTGGATTGATATCCGTTTGAGACATCTTAAAAATCTAAAGAGCATGGCTTGAAAAAGATTCTGCCTCTCCAGGCGCAACGAGGACTACCTGGCTTACTGCGACCTTCACCTTCGGTTCTCCTCTGATCTACAATCGTCATATAGCAAATTTTTGTCTAACTCGATATCCACTTGGAGCACCAATTCTAAACAGTCTTGGAAGCTCCTGAACTCTGATCGACACAGCGACGGATACCCTTCCTCCCTGAGGCTGGGTAACCGCGTGAGCCACAACCCTCTGAGATGGCTAATTCGTTCGCTGAATTTTTTAGCGTGGCTCTCTGTGATCCTTACTGTGATATTGCTTCTACAGATGTCACTCACTTAACAAGACTTCCGCTCACATCCCTTGAATCCAAAGACTCGGTCTCCGCTTACCTTTCGAATCTGCCCATCTGCTGCTCCACGGTCACTCCTCTCCTCTGTCATTTATTTAATACTTCTCTGCGCTGTGGTCATTTTTCTGGGCTCTGCAAGGATTCTGTGATAATCCCCCTTCACAAAAAGGGAGACAGGGCTCACATATCTAACTACACGCCCATCTCAAAGTTCTTTCGAAACTGTAATAAGCGACGTGCTCGGCTTTCATGGTAGATCCTTCCTGGGCTCTTTCTTGCATGGCTTTATTAAGGGTAAATCAACCACCACCAATTCACTCGAATTCGTGCATAACTGTTTGCCCCTGATCGAGATGGATATGCAGGTCAACGCATGACCAGCAAGGTTTTTGATAGAATACACCATTGCATCCTTAGTCATAAGCTGTACCGGCGCGGTTTTCCGTCGGTCTTTGTTTAGTGGGTGTCATCCTACCAGGTCGGCCGCTACCAGCGCGTCTTATTCCGTGGTGCCCTATCCAGCGAAATCTCGGTCAACTCTGGGGTACCTCAGGGTAGCATCCTCGGACTGCTACTCTTCATTATTTATATTAATGACGTCTCGTTGAATTTGCCCAGCTCAAGAATCCTGTGTTATGCTGATGATGCTGAAATCTTCTTTGCTGTTTCCAGTCCTCCTCCACGGAAGGCCAGGAAATGCACCGGTTTGACCTTTTCACGTAGGAATTGTTCTATGTCTTACAACTACTCCATGGGCGGTTACGATTTGGGCAGGCTCGACAGGGTCCACGACTTGGGGGCTCTGTAAACGGTGGTCTAAGAAGCTTGATGATTCCTACTTGACGAGATTTCTTTTCTGCACTTTCGTCAGACTCATATTGAAGTACGCAGTCCGGTTTAGGGTCCTTATTTCGCCATCCACATTTAACGAGGTGCCCTGGCACCTGTCAGAGCTGGTTTCTTTTTAGCTAACATCGCGAACAGTGTATATTATAAGGCGCATCAAGCCTGGGCGCATGTTTGCCTATTAGGCAGTGACCTTTGTAGACTGCAACTAATTTCACAAATACAACACAAGTAAGTAAGTAAGTATCTGCGAAGTTCTCTTTTTATTAAAGTTTGGACAGCTCGTTCCAAAGATGGCACAGATCGGGGCAGCACTCCAGCTAAGGATAGCTTTCGCTAACAAATGATGAAATTGTTCCCTTTTAAAGCAATTAAGCCATATGAGCACGTCCTCTGTTTCGGATAAGTGCAGTGCAGAGTCGTTCCTCGAAAGTTCACCTCCACACAATCACACAATCCTTGCACCATCTGCTGACCTTGTTCGGCGCACTTACCATAATGTCACTGATTACTGGAAGGAATTTACCTCATACCAGGATTGCAGGATCATCGGCATTTGCGACAGCTCGAATTCCGTCCCGATCAAGTTTCAGCAGTATTTTGTTCATTACCATCCTCCAAAGTAGAGGAGAAAGAACTCCCTCTTGAAGGTTCCCCTGCAAACGTGTCTTACAACACAACTGGCGCGGATTGTATTGCCCTTGATCTTAGCTTTGTTAGTATCCACCGGCCAAGGCACTACTGCACACCTAGCACGACTATGTTTCTAAGGATAAATGCGGTGATTCTATGCCTAGGAACCCTACTAGATAGTATTCCTTGTTTGTTTAATTGTGCGTACAACTTCATAGAAAGCCGTCTCTGTTGATCTTCCTTTACAGTAGGCATGCTTGTGATCTTAGTTTCCGTCCAACGTCCGCATCTAAGATGAAAGTCAAGCACGCGCTCTAGGCTCTTTAACAGAAAAGAGGTCAAATACTATAGTATTTCTGTGAGTGTAATATAGGTATAATAAGTAAATCACCAAAATTAGTTAATAAATCAAAGTTGTTAAAATTTGGGATTATTACTGAAAACGAATAAACTCAATCATGACCGTGAAACATTTGTCAAACAAATGGACTGTGTCTCGAATAGGTTGACTATCAACAGATTTTGGCGTACACAAAGTGAGACTTTCGCTTTTTTAAATTTAGGGTCTCTTACTACAGCCCATTTGAGCTTTATCGAAATAAAATCCACTGACCCGATATGGGAAAACTTCATAAATTCCTTGTACTATTTGGTACCTTTGCAAAAAAAAATATGATAAAGAGCTTTTTTAACGACTGCCAAAATAACAAAAACACTGACGCAGAAAAAACATCCCCAAAAGCAACCGTATCCCATTACTATGTTTTCCAGAAAGCTCTGGAGAAGTACAAATGCCCGAAAATGCGGCGGAACTGCCGCAAAAACAATTCCGTTTTCCTACGCAAATAGAGAAAATAAATTGCTCGTGCTTAAGTCGATAGGATAACTTTGTCCTGGGAAGGCGGAAAGGCACAAACACAAAACGTTACAAGTAGGAAATTTCATGACTTTGGAAATAAAAGGTACAGGAGAAGCTGCGAAAGATAAAGTATTCGCCAAACCCCGGGTAAACAGGGTAGAAAGGGCAAAATGTTAAATGTGCCCAGATACGCGTTAGACAAAGGCACCCAGAAATTGTTCGAAAGCCCTTTAGGGTTAGGGACTACAGCAGCATGCGACATTTTTCTAGTCGAACAATTTACTGATTAGGTGGCACGTCACAAATGTACACAGACGATAGTTGCTGGTTTCAACAGACGTGAATATGGCGGCTATAGTGTTCTACTGTATACATCATATAATAAAGTAGAACCGATTACATCTACTCCCGTTTCCCGCATGAGCTCTCCCGCGTCTAGCAACAGCCAAAAACCAGCCAGTCGTAAACTTTTACTATTAGGATCAATACACTTGATAACCCTGCCTGGGACAAAAATTCGCCGCTTAATTCCAATATTTTTCAATACTCGAATGCCACCCACTACTCCAAAAGGATACGTACAGATATAACGAACCGCAACCGGCGCCATAAAATAAAATTTCTTTCTGTCGGATTAGACATATTTGTGGGGATATGAATGGCTAGCGAACTACTGTAGACGTAGTTTTGTAAGCAGAAAAATCTCTTGGTAACATCTCAATCTCGAAAAAGTGTGCGAGGGAAGGAATGGATATAGACGGTTTTACCAAATTTCTCAATCGATGCTTTTATGTAATAAAAGGACACAAAAGATAACGAAACGTCATTGGGATTTACCAGATGAAATTTAAAAAAAAAGCAAAAATGTAGACAATGACGACTTTTTCATAAGGCGAATAAAGGTAAAGTTCGTTCGTATACGGGTAGCAATGCAATCGAAAACACATTTAGACGGGTATAATCACATCACATCTGTGCAATGGATACCTATCTCACATACATACACCATTTTCAGTTTATGAAGAAAATAATAACCTCCTTGGTATGAAGGTATGAATTTACATACTACATAGATTCGTTTAGTCAAAAGTTTAGAGCACTTTATCATTTAGGGGTTGGACGACTGTTAACAGGAACAGATCTGCCGCCGATCTTGCTCCCCAATTAATTTTTAATCGTTCACCGGAAAGAATTTAAATTAAATTGTAAGTGTCGTGACATTTCGCCAAGGGGAAGGGCTTTTATGCTTTCCAGTAAGAACAGTCTTGTGATTGCAGTCCTTTTTATTTATCTATTGTTAAGCATTTGGCTGCCTTTGTTGTGATCAAAGTTTAGCGCAGGCATAACACTGCTGCTGACTTTGACCTTATGGGAACGGCTTTGTTTTTCCTTTCTGTATCCCATTCACCGGTCCTGGTGGCGATGTGCGTTCTTGTTTTGTACAGATTGTTGGAGCATGCAAAAATTTTTTGATTTTTTCAATATCCGCGGCTTAAAAAGTAACCTTTCTTCGGTTTACTGCCACTTGACTTGTTAAAAGTGGGCTATTTTTGCACAAAGTCTGAATTAGATTTAAACTTCATCGACACATCATTTATTTCTGCTTTTTATACTCGATACGTATTCCTCTGATAAATTGTATTTAGATATCGATAAGATGCTATAAATATCTCCGTCTTCTGAAATCCTTCTACCTTTTGATTTCAACGTTCACAAAATACAGCGGCTCAGGCATTTTTCCACGACAAACCAGTCGGGATGGCACGTTGAGTTTTTTTCTGAGTCCTTTAATTTGCAGCAACTACTTGAAGAAGGAGTTACCCAAATTGCCTTCTGAACAAGACCATAATAAGCGCATCGTATTGCTGTTCCCTGGGCTTTGACTATATCATAAAAAAACTAGTTGAGTATTCGAGTCGTGTTCTTTATATTATGGAGCACATCGCGAATCTTTTGGATATTTTTACAACATCGCATACAGAGAAATGTTCTGTTTTGGTCACAGGTCCTTTGGACAATTCAGAGCATAGTCTGGCCTCCGCCCAATTTTCCATCTCCTCTGTAACAACCCCTAATCAAAATTCCACCAATGGATAGCATTATAAAAATGCTGATTGGGCTAGACTTAATACAAACCAAATAACACCAGCTCTTGATATTTCAAAAGCTTTTGATGGAGTCTCGCATGGTGCTCTTTTAGCCAAACTTCAAGCATTTTGTCTGCATCATCATCTCTTACAATGGATAGAAAGATTTTTGTTAGTCCATTTAATTCGTGTATACGAAATAAATGCCGGTCTACCTCAATGTTCAGTTCTCGCACCAACCTTATTTCATATTTTTATCAAATACTGCCGACGGCAGCGCTCTTGATTTAGCTACTCTTTTGATGCTGCGATGAATTCTTGAGGGAATTCTATAGAAATCAACCGAGAACCCACGTTTGGATCATTCAACAACGACATTTCTAGGATCCTCGTTGAAAGCAGAGCAAACCGTGTTAAATTTAATATCCATTAAAAAACACCCAGTTCGGTCGACGGAGTGAATGTACCCAATTCGCCCTCTGTAAACTTCTGGAGTATTGAGATATCCTATTAGCTGGACCGACCATATATTTTCTGTCGCCAAAAATGCGATCAAATGATTGGGTCTTCTACAGAGATGTAAGAAATATTTCACCCCGTCTGATTTGGCACTGATCTAAATGTCCCACATCAGCCTTAGACTAGAATATAATTCCTATATTTGGGCAGGCGACGGACACACCGGATTGTCCCCGTTAGACAGAGTTCAAAAGTAATTAGCGATTCCTCAATCTCTGAGTAAATTTACTCTCTGGAGCATCGACGGAATGCCGGTTGTCTATCACTCTTCTAATGCTATTTCGATGGTCACAGCTCTTACGAAATTGCTAGCCTGATTCCTTGTAGACATAACAATTCCCGATACAAGAACTTCAAGTTGCTCTAACCGCTATACTCTCCAGGTAAAATCTAGACGTACCGTCAAATTTCCGGAATCTTTTCTAAGCAAAACAACACGAATGTCGAACAGTTTACCTTCCTCTGTTTTTCACCCGTCTTAGGAGCTCGAAACTTTCAAGAGAGGTGTATATCGACAATTTCATTACTCAATTCCTTAACTCATTTCCCTTACCCTCAATTCGTTTTTTTGCAAGGCTGTGCTATAGTAAGATAGGGCATCCCCTGCGCTTTAGCATTATCATATTTAAAAAAAAACAGGTATTTTTAGTGGAAATATTTATTTATTATAATTATATAAATTTAACATGTTAAATAGGCTATTTAACAGATGCCCTTGTTAAAAATTTTATTGTTTAACGTAAATACTAATAATGTTGGTATTTGCTTGTACTAACATTGGTTTACACTTTTATGGGTGAATGTGATGACCCGCAGTTTTAGTAGGATAGACTAGTTTATAGTGGTGGCTATCGGAAAGCCGATCAGCCTGTGATAGACCTAAGAAAGTTCCGTTGTGTTACCAGATCCGCGGAACTGCACCTGAATATTGGTAACCTGATAAACTGCTTCAACCCTATGTTAGCAATATCGTCCAATCTGCCGAAGAAGTGTGTGCCTAAATCTTTGTTACCGTTGTTGTAGGCAATCACAGAGTAAATGCTAAGTTCTTTCCATCTCTTTCTTGTCCATACAACTTCTAGAAAAGTCATTGGTGGGAATGCTTAAACATTCTTAGTGTGGAGCTGGAGCAAAAAAAATTCTGACGAAATAGATACAGACGATAGGTTAGGTTAGGTTAGGTTAGGGTAGTGGCTATCGGAAAGACTATAAGCAGCAGAGTTATTAACGACAGTTCAGGGGATTTCTCCATCAGGAAAACAGTTAACAGAGTCACGCCACGGGGATAAGTTTTATCACCTCTACTGTGGAACGTCTCTCTTAACAAAAAAATATCAAAACGATAGCGTACTAAGACGAAATTGTATTACTGGTAAAAGGAAAATTCCTACAAACAGTCAGTGATGTTATGAACTCTGCGTTAGAAGACATCTCAAGATGGGCAGAAAGCAATGGTGTTACGGTTAATCCTTAGAGAAAGTGTTCTCAAAATTTCTCCGGAAGCCAAGTTTCTGGGCGTCACATTCGACTCCAAACTAAATTGGAAACGGAATGTGGAAGAGAAGACGAAGAAAGGACTCAACGCATTCTTTGCATGCAAAAAAAAAACCTTTGTTAATAAATGGGGCTTGAAACCGCACATTGTACATTGGATGTACACAGCGATCGTCAGACCCATTCTAGCTCACGTAGCAATAGTTTGGTGGGATGCAATAAGCAAGCAGTCACATCTCAACTTTCTTAGGAAAGCGCAAATTCTAGCTTGCTTGGGAATAGCCACAAGCTAGTCTGAAAGCTATGCTACACCTGCAACCCATAGAACTGCAAACCAAAAACATTGCAGCCTTAGCAGCTCTCCGACTAAGAGAGAATAACCATTTGTCAACACTGAACTTTGGACACGCACTCATAGTGGACTTCTTCAGTGCACTACACCCCACAACTGATTACATGAAACCTCAGTACAACCTCAGAAACCCATTTTCAGTCATCATTCCTGACAGAGAAAACTGGAAGCACCCTTATAAGATTATTTGGGTAACATCCATCTTCACAGGTGGACCAAAAACAGAAAAGGGCACTGAAGGTATTCTCAAAAGTGCTGCCAATAGAAAAGTCTAATAGACTCAGAAATAAATGCAGCGTATTCTAAGCAGAAATAAACGCTATAATCAAAGCTGTACTCACTGTCCAAGTAAAATAGATATCAGGGCCTGAGATGACCATTTGCGTAGACAGTGAAGCAGCTCTAAAAGCATTGAACTCCAATTTGATAAATTCGAAATGTGTTGAAGACTGTATCAGGGTACTAGGAACCATTTTACAGCTTACGGTTCAGCTCTGTTGGGTTCCAGGACATGTCGGCTTAGAGGGAAATGAAAAAGCTACCGAACTGGCGAAAAAGGTTTCCACCACAGCCATGGTAAGGGTTCACCCTCCCCTTAATACGGTAAAAAGTAAAATTGAAAAATATTATTCCAATACGACTTCGGAACGGTGGGAATATATTTCTTACTGTCTAACAAAACGTATTCTATGGCCGAAGATAAACTTTAAAAGAACTTCAAACCTTCCATCTTTCAAGAGAAGACACATTCAAATACTCGTCGGTGTCCTTACTGTCCATTGCCCAATTCGAGTCATGGCCGTTAAACTTAGCCAGCCATCGAATGAATTCCGTAGAAGCTGTAGAGATGAAGAAAAAATTGAATCCATAGCTCACCTGCTCTGCGAAAAACGACGACTGGCTTGTCGGGGAGCAAGGTTCTTCGATAACTTAGACGGCCTAGCGGAGACAACACTAGCGGATCTCAATAGGTTTTTCAGAGATCTGGGTGGTTTTTGCTTTTACTTAAAGCGCATTCACAGTTGGTCTAATTGGCCTCTGAGTGGAATTGCGACTTTCAGCAGCAATCAGCCCGACTAACTAACCAAGCTCGAAAAGAAAATTCGCTGAATTAATATTTCCAATGTAGCTAACTTTGGCTACGGCCTCGATCCTGTTCGGGTAATACGCGTATGCCTTCAAAAAACTTGGGAAGATTTTAAGCGAATTAAAAACAAAGGTTACAAGTGGACGTACAATTTTTAAGGTTGATTTTGATACTATTCTGCAATTAATTCAGTGTCAGCAGAGAACAATAATAGCCTGCTGCTGGTGGTATTCAATCCTGCGACCCTTTTGTTGAAGAGTTGGCAACTTATCCCTCCCGATCAGATAATATAATATCTAATTTTTCCCAACAATTTGCAATGCAATAGTGTTCTACAAACTACATGGTCTTTTAATTAAGGCAACCGAAAGTTTCGTTTTCCCTACGAAAACATTTTCATCGATACAATTTTGGTGTGCTGTTCAAGCACACTTACGAAGCTCCAAACAAAAGTAAACTTCAACCAATTAATTCCCGAATTTTCTCTAAGGAACCTAAGAGCTGTTTCTACTAATGTTTCTTTGGACTTGGAATTCAATAAAGTTGGGATAATGGGTCACGTTCAAAATTCAAATTCTCTTTTGATCGATAACCATCTGTAAGTCGAAATTGCTTTCTTCGTCGACAATAAAATTCAAATGGCAGAGAAAATAGGAAATTGGAAAACTCTCGTGAAGTTCCACTTAAAGTCCATCATGTTAATTTTTCTGTGCTAGCAGCTATAGCAAAACAGAACCGGAAATTTCGCAGCTGCTGTGATAATGGCGAAAATATCATTTTTGGTAAATTAATGAAGCAAAAGTAATGGAATTTCTTGATTTACTTTGACATTCAATATAAATGCAAATCGGGCTGCAGCAAACAGATAAAAGTGTGGTCCTTGTTTTGCTGTTTGGAAACCATTTTCATCCTCCATATTGTTTGGGAATACAAAGCCCAGTAACAATGAAAAAGGAATAATACAGTCGCTGAATATATTTGCAACATTGTCTCGTTCAATGCAGTGGAAGAGGTCCAGAAGTTTGGTATGAACAGAAGAATTCTTAGAGGAATTAAACCGCTTCTGAAAGCAACATTCAATGGTTTCCTTTTGGAAAAGGAGACGCTTTCACTAAGGACTTAACTTCTCTGACGCTTCTCCTGATTGATTATTCGTGCTCTTCATGGTTAAAATCCAGAGGATTTCAACTTATTTCAAGAACGTGTCTATCAAAATCACCCAGAAAGCAGTACTTTAATCAGAAGCTTTTCATAAACCGCCAACTAAGGACACTGTTTGACTTTCCGACGCAAATCCTTCTATAATATTCTCCATAAGTTCGTACTTGAACGAAGGATCTGAAGCTCAGGAACAAGCAAGTTTTCCCAATAGTAAAGTAACTTCAGGCAAAATTTCGACAAATTGGCGACATCTTAACTGTTTCTCTGTCGACTAAACGTATTTCGATCAATAAACAAAATAAGGAGGAGAGCAACTTTGCATATGAAAGATTTATCCAATAAAGTTGGCAAGTTTATTTATGTCCGGGAATTTATTATCTAAGTTGAAAGCTTCGGGTTTTAGTTTTGTGAATTTGGAATTTGTATCGTTTTATACCTTTATCGGAAGATGTTATTGTTAATACTTTGTCGATATTAAGAAAAACTCTGGTAACCGTTCGTAAAGCCAATTATCATCTGCAACCCTGTATTTTTATTTACAGATATTCAAAAACAGAGGCTTAGATGATTTTTGAGCATGGTAAGACATAGACTACAATTTTAACATAAATTCCGCTATAAATCCGCTATAAATTCCATTCATTCAATACATCAATTTTTGATATACGTAGTGGCTCTAGTTTAATTATGCTTTCTTTATTTCTAGTTTTTCTAACCAGTGATACCATAAATATTCTTCTCTGCCTACTGTGATTCCATTTTGTAGGATTCTGTACCAACTGTCTCTCGCTCTCTTCCTCTCTCTCTCTCTCTCTCTGTCTCTCTCTAGTTCCTGTAACCCCTTGTGGGGCGTGGGGTGGGAGTAGATGTTCACGCGATTTCAGACAACGATTGCAAGTGGACCAACAATCTGAAGTGGATTCCGAATCACCAGAATTTTCTCCGCAACCCTCAGTGGCCTTTTTATGGTAATCTGTTGACGGAGTTGGATCAATTGGATGGGTGCCACGATCACCGAACATGGGTCTTCCCGTGAGTTGTTAAAAATAAAACTAAAAAATCCACCCCGTCTCTGGGCTGTTGTATCTCGGTGCAATGCAACAATAAGCGTCTTGAATGCATTGACCGTTCAAGCACTCTGGATGTTAGTAGAAAGAAAAGCCTGGACAGTGAAAGAACCCTCCATAATTGACCTATTGAGTCGAGGAATCAAGACATTACGGTTGCGTTGCGATGTCATAAACGTGAAAAATTCTCCGAGATATTCCGGTGTATCAGTATCCCCAAAATTGAAAAAAGGCATTATCAACGCCTTTACCAGCCTCAATCTAATGCGAGTACTCAGAACAACCGACAGCAACAACCTTCTTAACCCAGCATACACCTTACCAAGCATTAAGCTGACATTAACATAGCACTTCATTTCGGAGTTCAGCACGATTCCTAGACTAGTAACCTTTCTAAGAACAGAAAGGATGAAGCATTCAGAGCAACAGGAGGAATTTCAATACCTTCCAGTGTGCCATTATAAAAGGAAATGCACTGCAAATTCACAGGATTAAGCAATAAACAGTTACCCACAGACCACTCACATATTTTGTTCAGGTCGTCATTAATGCGTGCGATACAATCCTCGAGTAGCCCAATAGGTCTGTTTAAATATATCTGCACGTCATAAGCGTACATGCGAATACGTGAATTCTTAACAACTTGAGGAAGGTCATTTATAAAGAGGCCGAACAATTAGGGACCAAGCATGGAACCCTGAGGAACGCCGAAAAGAACTGGCATTTTAGCCGAACAATTTTCATCTACTTTAACTTGCTGTTGACGACCAGAAATGAAAGATTCGATCAGCGTAAAAGCGGACAAACTGAATTTATGATTATTAGCAAGTTTGTGGAGAAGGATATTATGGTCAATAGAGTCGAAAGCCTTCGAGAAATCAAGCAGTACATGGGTACAAAAGTTGTCATCATTCAATGCAGTCCTTATGTCAGTGGAGACTTTCAATATTGATGGATAAATTAAGTAAATAACAGAGATCATGTAACACAGGCTGTGGAGGCTTCGTAAAGTGAATAAAATCTTTTACACTACTATCATAGTTGTCGAAAAGAAAGGCAGTCTTAAGAAGTTCATCAAAAAGACTAGCAATAATTAGGGAGTCTCTATTGACGACCTCATCTAGGCTTTCGGAGACGGATACGATCAAGGGTTGACAAACTCTAAAGCCCTTAGACGACAAGTGAGGCACACAATGAGTAAAACAGAGATAACGATATAAAAAATAAATCGTAACTCAGAAGTCAATCATACATCTTGAATTTAAGGCAATGATTAGTATATACAATAGAATCAAAAATAAATCAAAACGTTTAGCGCTGAATGATAAGCCGATTCAGGAACTAGAGTAGGAAACAGTATTTCACCTTTATACCACAGAGATCAGTACAAAACGTAAAATCCGAAAATTATCAGAAGTCATTTGAAATACCATAGTATTGCGCCAAACCGGCAGAAGGAACATTGTCTACAAAGGAAGCAGACATTCCAGGAGCAGACATTCCAGGAACAGACATTCCAGGAGCAGAAGAAAGTAAAGGCAGCATACAGTCGACATAATTGGAAAGTCGCGTAGGTCTCTTAACACATAAGACAATAGAATTAAATAAATTAGACGATAAGCCAGTTGGATCATAAACAATGGCAACATAAATCCGGCTAAGAGGGAAGCTCAAAGCAATGATCGGAAACTCCAAATCGCTAGACTTCGGAACATTGACGAGTGAGCACGGAATATCCATGCGTACGGCGCACAATATTCAAACCCCAAATAAGAGCAAAACCATGACGATCACAACGGAAGATCACGAATACAGAATGAAAGAGCTGTTTCCAAAATTCCTCCACAAAGCTAGGTCTCTAACATTAGTCTCAGTGTGGCAGACTACATGAAAATCAGAGTCAACGTAGGCAATACAAAGCCGATCCGTTTTAGCCCGAAGTCCAGTAAGATGTAAGTAGGGGAGAGGGGGGCATAGTGGGGTATCTAAGATGTTATGGATAATTTTTCAGCTAATAATGGCGTTAGGTTGAATTTCAAAGTTTTTTTTGGTTGTACAGCATGTCTATCTTTATGTGGCATGCCATTTTCTATTTTAGTAATAACAGTTTAACTAACGAAATGAAATACATTCAGTGTGATGTTTACCCCGCTGTACGGAGCAAAGGTGGGGCAACTTCTTTAGAAACACAGTACTATCTGGATTAGTCCTATATTTTGTCACATACCGTTAGAGTGAAGTTTGTGGAACAGCCTGTGACTGTGCACTTTTTTTGTAACCCATTTCTCCTGACACCACACTATGTACTGTTTTTTCCATAGCCTCCATAGACCAAGAGTGCTGATTCGTTTACGTAATATTATTACCTTTTCTGCGAGTGCTGCAACCGGCGTCGCGACTGCGTGAAACGTTAGCGAAGGTCATACGACGACTAAACACCAAACACAGCCCGTCGTTTGAATCATCATACTACTACATCTTTACATCGATTTGTTACTATCCCGCTATGCCCCGCTACCCCACTATGCCCCCCACTTCCCTATGTATTCTCCAGTGGCGGATCTGGGATTTTACCAAGAGGGAAAGGGGGGTGATGAATATCCTTCATAATGCATATAAACACAGCACGAACAGCTGAGCGTTGGTGGTGTAAACAAACTAACTACAGTAAAGAATATCAAAAACGTGGGGAATTCTAGTTTTCATAGTATTTCACGCAGTATTTGTAAAGTCTCAACTTGGAATTTACTTAACGTGAACCTAAAAATTTCTCAATTACAATTTTCATGTGTTTTAATGGTAAGACTCTCAGTTATGTTCGTTTTGTTGAAGTATTGAAGTTAGAATGCGTCAATGGCATCAGCATTTCTCTTTAGTTTTGGCTAAGACAGTGTGCAGTCTTATATGTGTACAATGATTAATGATTAATCTGTGGTACAAAAATAAATGAAATAATGAAGACACGCTTGGTGGTAAACTGGCCGAACTGTCATGTTTTCCGTGCTTGTATCTAAAGTAAGCTGTGATATAAAGCAAAGGCATATGGTATGATAATAGCCTGTTTTTACTAGATATTTACCAACATTTGTATATTACTTTAGTTATCATAAACTATCATTAACCTTTGTAAATTTTGAGGCTGAATATTTTGTACGACTCTCTTTCACCTGCTGTTTAGATTGTAGGGTTCCGTAGAAACAAAAAATCTTTACAGTTTTTGTGTGTCCGGCCATCCGTTCTTCTGTAAGGCACAGTCCTCCCATTCTCTCATTTATAAACATATTAAGTTTAAATTTGGTATACCAACGTTACCAAAAAAATATTTTGTGTAATTGGAAATGGAAAAATAAGACTGAACTGGCGAGAAGCTCTAACGTTGCTATAGATGAAAAATGTACACATTCAATTTTTTACCAATAACATCTTTTCCGAACATTCATTAAGAAAACGAAAATTGCGGCGAACTGCTCTGCAGGTTTAAGCTTGTAATCCGCATATCACTTGAGAAAGTTACAGGATTGAACGAAGACGTTAGTACAGAACCGACCAGCTGAAGGTTTCAGTATACGTGCTTTTTTCTACAAGCACTAATGGCCATATAGCGTAATCTCTTGTCAGCAAAAAGCAGCCAAAAAATACAACAAACGGATTCGCACCTGAAATCCTTATGATAAAAGGCCAACGTGCTCGCTTACTACACCGACCACTTATAAAGAAGAAAATGTAAAGTGCATGGAAATATAATATTGATTGGATTTTTTATAGTCTGTTTAAATCAATTTCTGATTATCTAATTCATGTATGTATTCCAATTTAGTTCGAATACTGCATTTACTCACAATTTACAATTTCCATATAGTAAGCTGTTTCTGATGCGAGATATTTATAATTAATTTAAGCCCAAATAAACCAATCTTTGTTTGCACGCCAAATATTCAAATATTAATTTTAATTAATTGCTTTGGTGCGAGCTTTTATAGGTATTTCAATTTCCGATTTATCAATTATGCCTTCCTTCAATGGTGGTGTTCATTTGAAAATTATTTGTTGTATATGCATTTATCTAAAATCGTAAATCAAAATAAATACAGAATTTAAAAAATTAAGTTAACTGGAAATTGTTAAATTTGTATTAATCAAACGTTTGTATATTGAATGAAATCCAATATACTTTATTATGTAAAGCTTGTTCACGCTCTGAGAAAATAGTGACAAGAAAAATATTCTAAGTTAAACCTTAACTAAGTTTTATATTATATAATTTCGCCAGGTTGTTTCGATAATATATACAATATTAATTTTTTTCAATTGATATCACTTTGGGTTTGCTAATACTTGGTGCAAGATTATTTTCTTACTCAAAAGAAAAATTTATAAACATTATTTGGAATTGGCAAAAAATAATAATTAGCAGTACCAGCCTCGCTGGTTAACCCCTTGCCGGGCATGGAGCGGGAGAAAACCTTCCCCAATTCGAGGCAACGATTGCAAGTGAGCCTAGAACTTAAAGTGAATTCCGAACTTTCAGCATTACTCTGCACCCCCAATATCTCTTGTAAGGAGAAAACAACCCTGTGTCGCCACCGGTGGAGTTCGAATCTGAGTCCTCCGGAATATAAGACCAACACGTTATCACTTACTTTACCAACAGCTTAGACCAATCAGTAAATTATTTACTTAATAAAAATGTTGTATGTTTATATTTATAACAAATTGTATCGCATTTTTAATCTAAGGTAATATATAAGTTTTACCTTGACATACCTGTTTTTTTATGAGTAGGTAAAAAGCTTTTATATTTCTGAAAAATAAATTGTTTAAATTTGTTGAATTACAATTAATTGTGAGTTTAAATAAATGAAGAACAGAAGACGACGGCTCGCATAGTATGCCAAGGCCCTGTGCTAGCAAGCAGAACATTCCGTCTTGTCGGAGCTCACTAGGTGGACCCAAAAGAATGTAGGAGGTATCACACAGGAACATGTTTACACTGGCCGAGGGAGTATAGTTTAGGGGCGACAGTAAGATGAACTCATCTGGTCCCACTAAGAAAGACTGAGAGGGAAAGAAAAATGACTTGCGTTTATGTGGTATGCTTTGCTTGAACCCCGGAGAGGTTCTTTTAGTGAGTAAGAATCTTGCTACAAAAGATAATACCATAATGATCTATAAACAGAAATGTTGAGTTTGTTCTGCAAAACAATTTTTCTGACCCCATCTCATTTAACGAAAAGTATCCTGAAAAGTACATTTTCATTTCTCCCATTTGCCTTTGGACCTCTCTAGTTCTCGTTCTCGTCGGAACCAGTCTGCCGATCTGATGTCCGGCGGAGGATGCAGAGGCCGACAAGAAAGCGGGAGATAGATTAAGCTGCAGTCTTAGAGCCTTGATAAGAATCCATACGATTATTCGGAATCAGCTGAAGAAACCTTCCAGCAGAGTGAGTTACAGTCAAGCTTAGTAATAAAGCAGATGTCAAGGTTTTTAGGCCGTGAGAATAGGGATATCCTTCGCTTAGATAGGGTAAGCCTGAGGTGGTTAACAGCACTGGCGACACGACTTGGGTATCGTCTAAAGAAGCTATGCATCTTTTCAGATGTAAAAAATTTAAATTAATTAATAAATAAAAGTGTTTATAATTTATTAAATTTTTCGATTTGTTACTGACTTACAACATATTGTAATTTCAGTAAAATTATCAAAATCACATCGTTTGAAGAATCATTGCAGACATGTCGTTTCCGTAATCGTTTGCTTCGAATAAGATATTGGGGGCTCTGACCAAATAATTAAAATATACAGAATATTTAATACACCTGTTTTTTGTTTTATTAAATTTCCCATCTTATTGCCTTTTCAAAAGGGTACATGTCCAGGTGGAGAAAGGATACAGAAATTTGAACGTAGAAAACCTTTTAGGGAATATTATATTAAACTACAATTCAAAGAAATTAAACTCATTTTAACCATAAAATATTTTTACTAAATTCGAAGCTTATTACAAATAATGCTATTATATTGGCACAGAGTTTGGGCTGGAATGAAGTCATCATGCGGGTTAGTATCCGACCAAGTGAGGAGATTGTGGAAGTATGACTAGGTTTCGTGTTAATTCTTGTGGAATTTGCCCCACTCCTCGATTAAGGCTGGCTTCAAATCCTCCCTGTTCTTGATTTTCAAGAAAGTCCATAAATGCTCTATGTAGTTAAGATCCAACACTGGGTATCGAATGCAACCATTCTTTAGCAAAGTTTGCTGTAAGTTTGGGATCTTTATCTTTATACACAGATCGAAAGCCACGATAAAACTAATTAAAATAGTTCCCAATAAAACAAAGGCAATGCAAATGACCTTTATCTTATAACAGCTAAGTTTCTCGCATACACGGCAGCAGTACGCCCACTTAACACCGAACATCCGCAGCGTATATACCACCGCATTACGCCAAAAAGCTGATGCACCTCATCATAATGATTCCATCGACTAAAACTAGGAAAGGGCGAAGAAATTGTTTTGTGAGCTATGGGCAGAACATTTGGGATGTTTAGAAAGCGGAAAGCGGAAAGCGACCAAGAATCAGTGAAGCCACTTGGTCCAAAATACAGGAAGGGAAGCAGTTTAAAGATCAATTCTGCTACTGGCATTGCAGTTAAAAAATATTTCAGAACTGCTAGCCGAGCTCTATAGAAAGGCGTCCAAAGAAGTGTAAGACGTGACAAACGCAACTACATCAACGCGCTAGCAGAAAAGGCAGAAGAAGCAGCTTACCGCGGTGACAATGGAGATCTACAGAAGACAGGAAAAACTCCTACAACCGAACATCCTGTAAGAGGTACTTATGGATCCCTTCTTGTCACTGAGAGAATATTTTGTTGAACTCCTAAACGACCCCTTTGGACCGTCGAATATCTTTTCTCATCAGCCTGAACACTCGCCGTCTGCGGATAACATTAACATCAGAACTCTGACAAAATTGGAGTTGTCAGACGCAATTAAGCCGGCGGATCTCGGTAAATCCCTAGGGATTGATGTAATACCGGTAGAATAACTTAAGGTGGATCCCATTGCTGCGGCTTATATTCTTCTCTTCATAATTTAGGAATGTTGGGAAACCAAGACCTATCATACTAAATGGAAAACAAGCGTAATTGTGAAGATTCCCGAAAAAGACGACCTAAGGTGTTGTAGCAATTGGCGCGGTATCTGTCCTTTAATTGCAGTCTCCAAATTGATCACATCAACACCCTGCGATTATCATCGAGCAATCCGACGAATGCAAGTCCCCTTTACATCTAATATTCGTCGAATTTGAGTAGGCGTTTGACAGTGTTAATAGAAAGGATATATGGAAGGCTGTACGTAGAGTAGGCATCCCAAAAAAAATTATTATCATCTTAAAGAAGTCCTACTAAGCAGCCCAATGTTTCGTCCTAACAGGAAATCTGTCCGAACCCTTCCAAGTGCTGAATGGAGTGTAACAAGGATGTATTATATTTTGTCATCTTGGCTTTTCCTGATCGTCATTATTTCCGTAAAAATGGTTAAAAACGTCATTTTCATGGCGTAGTTCGTGTTTCAGAGTTCTGGAGCTATTTTCTTCTCCACCCACCCATTTATGAATTCATCTTTATTGCATATTTATTCATCCACCTGTACCACCTATTAAACTCACCCATCTATCCATCTACTGATCTGTTACCCGCCGTCACCGCATGAAGGTGCTCTGGTTACAGACACAGGTTTAAAAAGTAAGAATAAATGTATACTATTATTTTTATTAAATTTTTAGGAAGCAACAAGAGTCCTAGATACGAAGAAATTGTATCAAAAACGATAAAAGACTTCCCAGATCTGGGATGTTTGATGAACTACAAATTGCACTTCCTTCATTCACATCTGGATTGGTTTCCTGAAAAACTTGGAGATTATAGCGAAGAACAAGGCGAACGATTTCATCAGGATATGAAGGTTATAGAACAGCGATATCAAGGAAGATGGGATGAAAACATGATGGCCGATTTTTGTTGGTTGTTAAAAAGAGAAACGAAAAATAGAGGGAGTAAACGAAAGCGTAACCATTCGCATAGATCCTTTGAAGATAAGAGAACACGTTATAGCAACGAAAATAAGTAAGAATGATTTATAGATATCGTTTTCTTTTGTTTCGAAAGTAGAGTATTCTACACGTTTTATTGCATTCTTAATCTTATAGGCTGTTCTCTTATCTCTCAGTACATAAAGTAGATGGATAGATGGGTGGCTGGATGGGTTGTATAGGTAGTACAGGTGGATGAATAAATATGCAATAAAGATGAATTCATAAATGGGTGGGTGGAGAAGAAAATGGATCCAGAATTCTGAAACACGAATTACGCCATGAAAATGACGTATTTAAGCATTTTGATCTATTTTCTGTTTTTGAATGAAATTTGACCAGCTTGTCTGACTCTATGATGATAAATTGGAATTAAACGAGTGAAAAATTATACGTCTAGTGAGCTGGTGGAATAATTTATTTTATTTATTATTTAATTTATTTTCGTCGATCGCAAATGACGTTTTTTGTGAATTTTGACTTGTTTTTTTTAATTTTGCCGAAAACTCAGACCCGCTGGGCCAAATCTGAAGGCAGATTCGGATTCAGCATGGAACATGGAAATATGTACATGGGTCTGAATACCAGATCCGATAAATTTTTTTTTGTGGGGCTGTGTTATTTTAGATTAATTATCGATGAAAACCGAACGAAAATAATCTCAATCAAATCTTGTTAACTTCAGTTGATGTTTGCTAAATAGCTGTATTACATTTACGCGTTACAGTGTATCTGGGATACACAGTATAAAGAATGTCCCAAGGTAAATTTTAAATCTTTATCCCTAATGATTATTTTGAAAAGCTTACCCAAATTTCCTCATTCTTACGTATTCACCGACCCCAACAATGACTGAATTTCCTGGTGAATTTTGCTACAGAAATTACAACAATACCCTCTTCTGCGTCCCTTCCATTTAAGCTATTCGAAAAAAATTTTTCTAAAATGTTAATATTTTAAGCATGATACCACGATTAATACTTCTATGGTTTTATAGATGATTTATAGGACTGAACAATGCTGGTATTCTCAGTTTAAAACAAAAAGGAAAATTAATGGATAGCATTGAAAAGATTCCATAAATTAATGTTCTTGGAAGACGCTACAACTATACAATTATCATGTCTGCGATTACAATAACCCGCATTTTTAGGACTTGCCTACAATCTCGTAAACAGCCACTACTCACTTCGTGTTGTTTATTAGCGAAAGTGAGCTTTGACAACGATGATAAAAGGAGTCATTTCTATGGAATGCCTGCATAAATAAATAATCAGTAAAAAGATTTGCGGCCATAAAAAGCTTACAATGCTTTTATGACAACAAGCTCATGCTATGAATCCATTCGAATGACCTATAAACCGCTGAAATCTGTAAACATTCCATTTACAACGGACACGAACGAGACCTTGAGAAGGACATAAAGTCCCAGCGCAGGTTCTATTACAGTTGAAAGTCGTCTATGATGACTTGGGGGCTTCCGAAATTTTGCGTGACTCTACTAATCATTTCCGTGTAGAAGCTTTGAAAATTTTCGCAGTTTCGTTTCTGTGAAAGTTTTTATGAGCATTGTAAAGCCTATTGAAACCTGAAGAAATACCTGTTTTGTAATTCTAATGAGAAGTGGCACGAACTCTAAAAAAACTTTAGTTTTGAAATCAACTGGTAAAGACAAAATTCGCATTCATCCACTACGACATTATCAAATTGTGTGAATTTAATAGCTTCGCTGTTATATGGTGACTTTGTGTAGGTCTTTGACGGTGATGATCTTTGGCAAATGAATTTTTAGAATGCGCCAAAGACCATTGTGTAAATTTAGGTCAGTTTTTACATCCTCTCTTTCCCCCCATTTCCCGTACCCGCAATGACTCAATAGTTGAGTGGGACGATCATTCCCCTAATCCCAATTCCCTCCTGGCAAAAGCCGCCCATAGGCTTTCCCCTGGGCTTTAGCTACATTCTAAAAAAAACCGCAATGACATTTTATGTGTTGTCAACAGAAAACAACAATTTGGCGCCATCGGTGGAGCCAAACCTGTGACCATCATGAAGACCAACACGTTAACCCTTACTCCACCCACGCTTTCGACAAGCAATAAACTCGTATACTTCCTTAAATTTTTAATTGCATTCGGCACATCTGTCGTTCGAAGAAATAACAATTCCACAACTTGGAATTTGATATTTTCTTCTGATTGTTAGGATACCGAAAATTAAGAAAAATCATTTAAGAAAGTAATATAATAATAGCCTTGTTCTCATAACCTCCATTGGCCTTGAGTTCATTGGTAACCGTTGGTGGAGTTCTAATCTGAGGCCCTTATGATGGCAGGCAAAACCTTTATCCTTTACTCCACCATCTCTCTGACGACCACTAATTAACACCAAATAATTATCCTGACATTTCTGATATGCTTTTTAGGCCGGACTTAAAAATATATCAGAGAGCTATAGTGGTCTGATTACTTTTCCATAAGGGACGTCGAATACATTTTGATCAGTATATGGTTGATGATGCACGACTTTATTCCTCTTAGCTTCCTGAACATGAGACCAAGTAACACCAATTGGGTGAACGATGACTGCTCTATAGCCATTTGAAATAAGTAGGCCTATCAGAAGGATTAGAATCATTCTTCGGTCCTATCTTAAGTCTTCAAATCAGTCATCAACTTAGTTGACAAAATGTCTAAAAAAATACCCATATTATCAGCGATCGCTAATACAGTTTTTACGCTACCACAGACATCAAACAGAGACTTTCTAACTGCTCCTATGGAGCGTTGTCTCAATGATTTTGATGAGCTCGCACACTTTGCTCTCGATATTTCAAAAACTTTTGATAGAGTCCAACATTCTACCATTTTAGCTAAACTTAAAGCATTTCCTTTTCATTTTAAGAGGTTATAAAATGAATCAAAGCAAAAACAGCAAATACCGGCGTACCTCTGGGGTCAGTTCTTTCACCAATCGTATTTCTGATTTTTATAAAGGAACTTCTATCTCGCAATTTTAATCCTACTAATATTTCTAACGATGAGAGTACTCTTAATTTAGCTTATACTATTTTGATTCGCGTTTAAAGTTTTAACATTGCTCTTTTATATATGGGATGTATTGAATGGAGAGAGACCCGAGGCACTGCATCTACGGCAGTTTTTGTACACCCTCTGCTTTTGTAATCAACTTCTTAATCCATTTACATTGCTCTTAATTCCTTTCCTGCCAAATTTGGAGTGCATCCCTTCATCTCATCATAAAAGAATTATTTAATTTGTTGGTATAAAATCTTTTAACTTTGATAATCCTTAAGGTTAGATTAGTGGTTTTGTGTTTAAAAAGAGGGAGTTTCAAAGAACAGATCACGGATAATACACCAGCAAAGACACCCTCGTCGAATAAATTATCACTAAAAGTTCTGACTTATGTAAAATATGTGGACAAAATAGGATTGACAATTCCAAGATAGATAGCTCTAAGAGCTCAGCGGAGTCCGTGGCAAAAGACAAACAAATGCTTCCAAAGTAATGAATGATCAAGAGATTAACTTTAGTAGGCATTAGCAACACCATGACTTCGGCAACAGCATCTAAGTCCCGGTGGTGCACGTTCACTAAGAGGAAAGCAGGACCTTCCAAGGGCAAAGACATAACGTTCTCTTTGGCAAAGGAGACGGAGGAAGTGACGGACAGACTCAGAGAAAGAAAGATGTCGAAAAGGATCCAGGTATTTTTCCCAGCCAACGATCAAGCTATGCTAGTGATGATCCCATCAACCCATGTGAAAAACACATAAATATATCAGGATGTGACATACAATAATAAATACCGATCCCCAGGCAATTGAAACCTGAAATTCAGTCTTCAAAATGTACTCTGGAGGGACAATGCTTTGAAAGGTGTTAGAAAATTATTGAGGAATCGTTGAAGACCATGATGAAACGCCATTTTCAGAAAGCTACGTGCTGGGCAGTTCTGGGCCATAAGCAAACGTATAAAGGATTATGACTCTAGAGGGATCAGAAACAGCAATTAATAGTGTCTCCCTACAAGACTCTAAGCCTAAATGTTTTATATCCAACTATAATGGGCCAAGGAATTGGGTGCACTGCTGTTTAGAAGAATATTTATTACCTATCTTGCGACAAGGCACACACCGACGAAGTGGAGACAAACCAAAATTGTCTTTCCATCGAAGTTTGGTAGAAGAAACTATAGAGAGGTGATGTCTTTTAGGCCGGTCAGTCACCTTGACAACAGTAAAGCGCTGCAGGAAATCTCTAAAAACTAGATAAGTGGAGACCATATGAAGAAGCTAGGCAATGAAGTCTTTGTTAGATTTAGAACGGGTCTTCGAAAAGGGTTGGGTTGGTTTTCGAGGGCGGAAAGATGTGTGTGTTTCATGCACTGAGGCCTATAGTGGCCCGTTGTACGCCCCCTGCTCGGCAACGTACAGTAAAGTCCACTATCGAGCCAACTGATCCCCGTTACGAATTGGATAATTCGATTATAACCTGATTTCTTAACTTCTGCTAAATCTTCGCATGTTCCTAAGATTCTAAATCTTTTTTGCGTTAGGGCTGGGCATAGGCCGAGAACGTGCAATACGGTCTCGTCTTCTTCCCCACATCTCCTGCATAGACTAGTATTCGCCCTTCCCATTTTTATGGCATGCGCCCATTTTTATGGCATGTCCTGTCACAAGGCCAACAAGAAGTTTCAGTTTGGCTTTGTTAAGCTTAATGATCTTTTGAGATTCATGTGCATTGAGAGTTCCCCAAAACGCCTTTGTGTGTCTGGCGATATCGGATCCCTCTCATTTTTCCTTGTGCCTCCTCGTTACCCATTCCATGATTTCTTTTTTAATTTCCTGGATGGGTATGCTCAGGTTGAGCATTATTGGAGTGTCCTGATTTGCGCCTCTCCGCGCCAGATCATTTGCTTTTTCATTTCCTGGGATGCCACAGTGCCCCGGTACGTTTATTAGGGTGACATCATTTTGTCTCCGTAGCTGCGTTAAGGTCTGTTTACATCCCTCTATCGTTTTGGATCTTACCTCGGCGTTAGTTAGAGATTTGATGGACGCCTGGCTATCCGTACATATTGCAATCCTAGAGGATCTTACTCCCCGTTCGATTAGCTGTTTAGCTCCTATCTCTATCGCTGTGATTTCACATTGAAGAACCGAGGAGGAGTCGTTTACCTCTCCCCATAACTCCAGGTTAAGTTCCTCGCACGATATTCCAAAACCACAGCCCGGCTCGCATTTCGAGCCATCTGTGTAAATCGCTAAAGTGTTTTCTTTATTTATTATTTTTTCTTTATTTGTTGATCCAAACACTTTTGGTCGGGAACTGCGTTTTGAAGATTGCCTCTAAATTTGGGTTATCCGTTTTGAAATCCCAGCAATCTTCTTCCTCAAACAGTCTCTTGATCGTATTACCATTACATACTTGGTCGATTTTTTCATGTTGGGTTTGCATTCCCCTTTTCTTCCACAGTTTATTCATACGCAAACGAAAAGTAGATTTGAGTGCCACTTGTTTAACGTAGAATTCTAGTGGAGTAATGTTTAAAATGACCTCCAAGGCCCTTGTCGGTGTTGACCTGGTAGCCCCCGTTATGCCTAGACAGCACATACGTTGGGCCTTTTGGTTTCTCTGCACCTCTATCGCCTTCCACCAGACTATCGCGCCATGCGTTATTATGGGTCTGATTACACATGTGTATATCCATTTTATAATATGGGGTGATAGTCCCCATAGTTTACCTATAGCATTTGTACACGTCCAGAAAGCTCTTACCGCTTTGTTTTTCTTTCAAAAGGGGTTAAGAGTGGTTATAATACCCCCTATCATCATTTCTATTGAACTCCTCTCTCACTATATAGTTTCCGTAACCCGTTTGTAGGGCATGGGGCGGGAAAAAATTTCACCTGATTTGAGACAACGATTGCAAGTGGACCTGCAATTTAAAGTGGATTCCAAACCACTGGCATTTGCTCTGCAACCCAAAAGGCCTTTTTATCGTAATCTATTGTCAGCAGAGAACAACCAGAGATCGTCGTCGGTGGGATTCGAACTTGTGACCTCCGGATTGGTAGGCAGACAGTTTATCACTTACCCCACCGACGACTGAAGTTCACTGTTGTTAAATAGACTTAAGATTTACATGTGAGTTTATAGATTTTTAAAATAATGAGTCATGCGTTACGTTGATGCATGACTCATGGACTCAAACCTCCCTCTTAATAAAATCAGTTTTGACTTTTCCTTCTGGGAAACATCCGGACTATTTGAATACTATCCTTGGTAAGCCGCAGTCGGATGAAAGCTTTTAAAATTTCTTTTCAGGGTTGCAATATTTAAATGCCGAGATAAACTAACAAAGGGAGTCTCATATACGAATACGCATACAAGTTTATAGTAAGTAAGTCAGGAGTTATGTTTACTTTAATCACACTCGGTAAATTACCAAAGGGATAAAAAAACTAAATAACGAGTTCAGCCCTCCTCAAAAGCACTTGTGCAAGCAGTAATGTTGAATGCGAGCAAATAATAATAAAATTTTGAAGAACAATGGTCAACAAGTCAGGGACATACTCGGCTTAAAGACCTTTAATATTTGTGCATCGGCCTCTGTGTTCTGAAAGCTGGAATAAATAGGAGACTCTGCACAAATCTGTAGAAAACATTTTAAATTGGACTCGGAAAAATTAAAAAAAAAATTTTAGCAGACCAAAGCAAATTCTGGAATTCTTTAAAAGAATTTCCATTTAATAGAGGTCAGGCCCCTCCTTTTGTTGTGCAGTTTCCAATTCGCAAATTTCAGTTCATTCCTGTGCTTAGTTGTATTATTGTGCTGTTGGCAGCACATTAACTTTTTGTTCCGCCATATTTTCAATACGTTTTCGGTTCCACATATTCTCGTCGTGCTGTGATCTTAAGAAGTGAACGGAAATGGATGAAGATGAGTCGGTTTCTTCTACGAGGACTTAAGGAGAAAGACGCCTTTATGCCTCTCCCTTCGAAACACAAATTATGTCATGACCCTGTGATTTATGTGAACGATACACCAAAACCCTGCTAACTCTGCCAGTAGGTAAAGACAAAAAGTTTCCCACATTTAATGGAGAGCTTTTGTTTGAAGGAAATTACTGGCCTGGGTAAAGTCATGGCCAACGAAGCTGATGTATTTGGAAAATGAAAACATTTAGAACTTTTGTTTGCATCTGTACTTGATATTTTTTATTTCTTAAAAGATGCTTTCCTTATCTTAAGTATGCAGGCAGTCATCTGTGGTCCCCATTAAAAGGAATTTGTGGTGTTTGAAGAAAGAAGTCTATGTAACTGCCCGGAGCCTTAAGTGATGATGGTTGACATGATGAACATTAAAAACAAAGTTATTCGTATCAAGAAGAGTGAGATTATGCTATAGAATTATTATATCACATTTTTCACTGAACAAATGGGCAACTTTAATTAAATTCCTGTCTGTAGCAGCTTTTTCTCAATTTAACAATAATTGAAGCGAGTAAGCTTAACAAACTTTTGTACAGGAACAGTCTCAATGCAAAAAAGTTCAATTAGTACTTAGTGAAAAGTAATATTATCTGTCAATTGTTATCAACCTCAAATGCAAATCCGACAGATGAACCACAAAAACTAGTCTTTACAAAAAAGTTTTGATTATATTTAATGGTTTACCTGTTACGATGAGGAAAAAAATAATGGAAGAGAAGCAAATAAAGTTAAACCTGGTAGTCTTTTTCAAAATCATTTTCATCACGCTTTGGTTGTTTAGATATATAGTATTTACCAAGGTCTTGGGTTTTAACCGGCTTCCCAAAAACGTGAAGGTGCTAAGTTCGATGCGGGGGACCGATTTTAATGATTCTTTCTTTGTTTGGTAGAGTGTGTTCCCCGATTGGTACCATGTAAATTTTTTGTTGTAGTGCGGTTGGAGGTTGTATAAAATTTGATCCCCCATTGCAAGAAATGGGCAATATTTGGACCTTTGGCTATGTGGGACCCTGGACCGATTTAGATGATTCTACTTTTAATGTAGATGTTTAATGCATTAAACACTAAAATAAATAATAAAGCATTTTTGGATTTCGAACGTAAAACTAAATTTTTATAACTGAAAATAAATTATATATTGCATAAAACATAATTTTTAATTGAGTTATATGTGAATAATGTAAAATACAGAAAAATTACATAATAAATTGTTGTTATTTAACTTTTATATCCCTTTATCAAAAAAATTCCACGTGCGGCTGTTTTTGTTGGGGGGGGGGGGGTGTACATATAAAAGAATATTTTCCCACGTTGGTCTCCTGTTACATCTAATCTACTTTGTAACACGTAGACCGATTTAGATTTTTTCTACTTTGTTGTAGAGAATATGATACGCCATTGGTACTGTTAGAAAAAAATTGTACTCTGTGTGGGGTTGAGGAGGGATAGGGTAATTTCTGCTTTTTATACAAGGTGTTTCAAATCTGATGTGTGAAAATGAATGGGTTGATAGATCTCACATAGTCAAACAAAACATTGTATTGCAGTGGCGGGGGGGGTGGGGTGGGGGGGGGGTGCAATCTCAACAGTTTGGGAGTTACAGAGTCATTTATTAATTTGCAATTTTCATGGTATGCACATTATTTTTTCTTTTGTACTATTCATCTTTTTTTTTTTGCCTTTTGATCGAACTCCCACGATTGCACGTACAGTCACTTCTAAAGTCATAAATATGTTTTGAAATTACCAAAAGTTCAGCATTTTTGTAAATTTTCTCCGAAATTAATATAATTAATACACCTCTTTTTTATTTTTATTAGATTACTCATCTTATTACCTTTCCGAAAAAGTACATGTTTAGGTAGAGAAAGGATTAGAAAAACTGAATCCTTAGAAATCCCTGAGTACCTAATTATTTTATTCCACTTTAGGAAGGAAATTCTTTAAATAAACAAAATTTTTAAGACAAAGGGTCGGGAATATTTGTTTTGGGTGCACAAGTAATAAATTTTAATTATTGCTGCAAAAAGTTCTAAAAATGTTAGTGTAATTTTGTTTTAATGCCGATATTAGCTTGTGCTAGCCAGAGTTCACACCCTAGTATCCCGGTAACTCATACCTAATGGAAATTTTATAAAAGAGGGTCAGTCAGCAAGCTGGAAAACAAATCGATGTTTTTAAGCAAAAATTATTAAAGAAAGGTAGAATTTTTTCTTGGAGAAATACGCGGTTATTATTTACATTTATGTTGTCGTAGACGGAAACGAGACAGCGGCTGCACTGGAATATGAATGGATTCCCTAATCGATGAGCACCCCAAAGAGTAGTATTTACACGGACTCTCCGAAATTATAAAGAAACAGTAAGTAGTAACTTCACACAGCAGGGAAACGTGACCCGACACCCCGAAAGTTTCTGCCCACATCAGGCAAGATTCTGAAACGTGCACGAGGGGGGTCGCAATACGATTAAGAGTGTCTTCAGCTATATCTATATCACCATCACCCAGTCCAAGGACTACTGTAAGGACATTCCGAGAGAAGACTGGAATTTTGCGGTTGGCTTCTCAAACAAGACATTGACGACAGGGCGTTTTCGGACTAAATTCTGTAGACGGGTGAATCACAATTCACCAGGTATGGTATCATAAACTTGTACAACCTCCATACGGGATACTAATCCACATAGGACAAAGTTGCCAATGTTTGGGGTAGAATCATCAGCAACCACTTGGTAGGACCATTCATTTAGCCGCACGTGATCAACAGTCAAATTTATGTTGACTTTTTAGATAATACACTGCCAACTCTAATAGGGGACATTCCTTTGCATAATCGAAGGGACATATTTTACCAACACGTTGGAGCACCGGCGCATTCTGCTAACATTGTGAAGGAAATTTAAAATGCAAAATTTCCTTACCGCCGGATTGGACGACGAGCACCGATTCCTTGGCCTGCTAGATCTCCAGACCTTAACCCATTGGACTTTTTCTTATGGGGAACAATTAAGGATGAAGTTTATTCAAGCCATGTTAACAATAGGGAGGACTTAGAAGGAGATTATTGGCATGCATCAAAAGTGGCGGTGAACATTTTGAACAGCTTTTGTAATTTACTAAGATTAATTGTACTACGTTTTGAATTCAATAAAAAGGATTTTAGAGTTAGTATGAGTTTAGTTTTTTTTTACATTGAACATTTTAATAACATTCCCCGATAGGTTTTATACTTATAAATTACTTCATCCTTTCTCTACCTTAACGTGTTGTACCTTTTTAGAATGGTTATAAAATGAGTAATCTAATAAAAATAAGAAAACCGTTGTAATAATTACACGAATTTCAGAGAAAATTTGGAAAAATGCTGAATCGCAAACCATTTTTTTCATTCTTGGAAGTGACTCTACCTGCAATGGTAGGAGGTAGATCAACATTGTTCAGACTTCTGTAAAGGTAATTAAAGTAGTATTTTTTGGCGTTTATGTGATTTCTCTGCGTTGAGTACGTCAAAATATAAAAATAAAAGTGTGATGTGCACACCATGAAAATTGCAAATTTATGTATCACCCTGTAACTCCCAATCGGTTGAGATTGCCCCCTGCCTAACAATTTTTTGTTTCCATTTCCGCACGTCAGATCTGAAACACCCTGTACATATATAGAATATGTAACTCAAAAATATTATGGTGGAGTAGGGATGTCGAAGGAGTGGAGCCTAATCGGTAACACGTGGACCGATTTAGCTGATTCGTTTATTGCTCCATTTGTATCTTTGTAATGTATGCCCCGATTTTAGTGAATCTCTCTTGATGTATGAGTATATTGGCGTACTATCGTCTTGGTAAGAATTTTGTATTTAAGTTTTTGTTTTTTTTTTACGATGTGGCCAAATCCTAGTGGACAACTCTTTAATGCGTTAGCATGGTTTTGGCTGGGAGGGAATTTTTAGGGTAAGGGAAGTGAGGAAACTTGAAAGTCTTGTTTTTGCATTGCTGCGAGCTAGACAACAGCCCAGAGACGGAGTGGATTCTTTGAATTTCTTAATAAAAGCTCACGGGGAGATCTGGTCTCGAACCCGGTACCCATGGCATGGTGGTAATGCGGCTCAACGAATTGATCCAACTCCGTCTCCGTTGAGGGTATGAAAATTGTGGCCGTGACTTATTTCGTAATTTGTTGCGGGATTTGGATAATGTCGTTTCCTTTCTATAGAGTGCACTAACTCTGCAACTGTTTTAATTGCTTTGTTCCTACGAGCAACATTTTTTGAGTAGCATATATGAAGACACAAGTAAACAATAAAATAGTTTTCAAAAAATTGAACCGACTTCACAAAAGCGCTAAAAAGCATAAACTTCCTCCATCATCAGAGGAAATTTTAAAAAACCTACGATTCTGGACAAACAAATTGAGCGGTGGGTTAACCTTAGGGTCAAACATGGGCAAATGTCTGATTGTTCAATTTCGCTCTAATAATGGCTCCAGGGGTGTAGGTTATATGAAGTTACCCGTGTTGCAGGATATTTTAGCGAACTTGTTACTTTGATTTGAAAAAACATACGATTTTGGACCAACAAATTGAGGGGTAAATTAACATTTTCGAAACCTGGAAAAAAGTCTGATTGCTCAATGCCGCTCTAATAATGAGTCCAGAGGGTGTGAAGATACTCCTGACTGAGGACTTTTTTTTAAAAAAAAACAGTTATCCCACTGGCGCCGATAACCTCGGTTTCCTGGGTCACTGTTTGAATCCTAGCCTATCTGCAGGAGATAGCCAGCTCATTAGAGATTGACTCGTTAAGCCAGCCTCTATAGCCATAGTATATAGAAAGTTTATGGTCACCTTATTCAAGTTACCATTATGTTTTCGTTTGCCCACCAATTCATGAACAAGAAAATTTGAAAGAGGAAGACTTGTGCTATAAGATCCCACACCTAGTTTTTTGAAAAAAAAATCGTGCTACATAACCTCAAATGTGTCCGAAAACATTGGTTTTGCACTTTTAAGTTAGAATATCTCAAAAACCTGACGTGATAGAACAATTCTGAGCCCGGATTCGGTTTCAGCGGGAGAAATTACTTTTAAAACAATGATTCATTGTCCAAGGGGAACAAATTTTCAAAATTTCGCAGGCCTGTGTTATTGCATTTGGTCAGTTGAAATTATTCGTACATGATTTAGTTACCTGTTTTTTATAAATTTTTTTAAATTGTACTCAATATCACCCACATACCATGTATGTTTTATTTACATTTTTATATAGTTTGATTACTTTTCGTATGAGTATGCTGAGAGTAAGAGTAAAAATAAACTATGTAGATCCAATATCTACAAGAACAAGCAAATGTTGAGGAAATAGTACCAATAAGTGATATATTGCGGTATTTATTTGTTTGGCTACAAAAGCGATACACTTAGACGCCGCAATCCATCTAAATTCAAACGTCTTCATACCTGGAGTCAAATGTATGATCGAAAGACAAGGCAGTCCGTGTTTAATATACAGCGACAATGCCATCATATTTTATATGGCTAGTAAAATACTAGGCAAGACCGAATGTGAGTTCAAGAGTCAAGATCAACTACAATTCAAGTATCAGAATCAACTATTAGAAGAACTAAAGGGCTTACCCCAACCCATCCGGATTAAGAGGTTCTCTGAAAATGTAGCAATGAACGTTTTGGGCTCTACTTAGGAAGAATTCCGTAAAATCTGACGGTATCTTCAAATTTGACCTTAAGGATATAAGCAACGAAGCGGCTTAAAGCAGTAGTATTTCGCCTTGTTATTTGTCTAGAAGGAATCAAGGGATAAAATAGTGAGAGACTGCCGAAATTGCGTGCTCTAAGAGACAGTGGGAACGTCGGTAATTTTAATAGCCTAAGGTAAAATTTTTGTGGTGATACTCACAATAACGCCTTGTTTTAGTTGTAAGAGTCCCAACTTCCTAACACTTTTAAAAGAACAAAACTGGAATATGAGCTGCAGCGTTGTTCCACTTTATAAAACTTTACAACTATACCTTTAAGCTAACGCTGACTAGCCCTGCCTGTCAATTTAGCTGATTTGATTTATCACCTAAAAGCCGAATCTGACAACTGAATTAGTAAAGAGTCTAGTTGTATTAGATCGGAGACCGATTACCGTCGCGTAACTAATGCCAATCTGGACGAAAAATGCTAAAAACCCCTTCCTGTGTGGTGTCAGGATGTGGTGTCAGATGACATAGAAATGAAAAACACCAGCTTCGCAGGTCTTCGCAGATGACAACGTTGTTACAAGCTTACAAAAGGACTTACGGTGACTTCGGATGGTTCACCGGCAGATGACGAGGTCGTTCGCCTCCCATCGCCTCAGCGGCAGAAACGTCGAATATGCATACTGAAGGATTACATAACAAGAAACCAATAGTATCTCGGCAAGAGCGAAAGAAAAGAGCGGGTGTGCAGAGCTATTGATACAAGAAATATTAAAACCATAGTGTCATGACATAATCACATGAATGACTGCTTTTCTCCAGGTGGTTATTTGCACTTTCAAATACTGGCGAACCTAAGTGTTATTAAGTTTCGCAGGGAGTGACCGATCCAGCTCCACTTACGTTCTTGTACGTCAATTTGTATCCGCTTAAAAAGTCGCCATAGCTTCTGAATTGACACCAAATCATTTCATTATAATGGCAGTATCCAACGTGGGTTATACCTGAGTTACTTTCCATGGTTCACATGGTTTGTCATTTCTCTATAATGATACCAATGATGAAAAATTCGCGCGAGTTTTGTTTATCTTGGTATTATAAGTCTTCTATCTGTCAACGAAACAACATATTTCTTATGTTGAGAACATTATCGCATAATCTTCGTCTAATTTACAGGATAGTACAACCTTTTAACGCAACGTTTGTAACATTCCGCTTAGTTTAACGCGCTTGAGGGAAGAGTGACATGTGTCGTCAGCATAGTCAAGATCTCATAACGCTCCGTGTTCTATCGCGGTGGTCAAGACGTCGTTGACTGACACTTTGTCCCTCTGAACGCCTCTTCCGCCAAAGAAGCCTTTTTTACCGATCAGCTCTCTGTTTCTGGTATCTTTCAAGTTAGCGGACTCAGGAACTTTCTGGACAGAAAATTAGGCTTAATCTTTTTCTCAGACCCAGTTAACTCGGCTGTCGCGGAAAGCAACCCTGTCCTCTCCTCCCTCGATCGTCACCATCCTCCCCTGCTTCTCGTTTTCTCCTAAGGACACCCTTACGCCCTTTCAAGCTCCGAGTCTTCTCTTTCCTTCAATTTTCGTAAAGGCGACTTTGAAAAATTAAATCACTTGCTCCTCAACTCCAACATTGGCACTATCCCTAACATATTCCAATAGACGTTGCTGTAGAGGCGTTTTATTCGGAAATTCTTCCTCGTAAAAACTGCTCCTCCTCCCCCGTTTGGTACGACAAAGAATTACGCTCTCTCCGCAACAGGAGAAATAAACGTTGGCAAACTTTTTTTCTGACCCAGATTGAGTCTGACTATTCTTCCTACTTGTCTGCTTACACCTCTTTTTCTGAACGTTCTGATACCCTCTTCTATGAGTACCCCCAACGGAGGGAAACAAACCTCATATCCGACCCCAAGCGTTTTGATAACTTTATTAATTCCAAGAAGAAATGCAATGGTTACCCCTCCACCCTAAAGCTCGAGAATACCTCTTCGTCTGATCCTAAGGTTATCGCCAACCTCTTTGCACACTTCTTCAGTAAATCTTTCAGCGACAATTCCCTACAACCTGACCTTGACTTCTTTTCATTCTTAGACAAATGCACTCAAACGTCATTTACATCTTTCGACCCTGACCCCGAACTAATCGCAGCCAGTATTAACGGGCTTGAGGACGACTTTCACCCAGGTCCCGACGGCATTCCGGCCATCGTTCTGAAAAAGTGTGCCATGCATCTAGTTCAACCCCTTACTCTGCTTTTCCGCCTCTCGCTTAAGGAGTTTTCCCTCAATTATGGAATAACTCTTATATTATCCCATCCCTTCACAAAGCCTTGTATCTTGACCCCGCCCATCTTGATCGCCTTTCTTAATTCTTCTTCCACCCAGTTTGTATTTACTATAATCATAGCTCATATTGTAGCTTACACTATCTGTTATGACTTATTATTTATTTATTATAGCTTGTAGTATTAGTATTATGTTATAGCTTGTATTATTAATTTTGTATTTTTTATTATTATGTTATAGCTTATATTAAGCTTAAATAAATAGACTGCTATTAAAAATATAATAAGAGAGAGGATGCAGCCTTCCTTGACAAGGGAAGTGACCGCAAACAGATCTGAGAGCTTTCCATTGTGAAATAACTGGCGCGTTGCTGCTAAATATGACCGCATTTTGGAATGATGACAGGTGCAGGTAAATTGAAACTCTATCAATCATTGGAGAAAAACTATCAAAGTGTTTATATGATCAGCACAAAAAGTAACAGCCCTAAAGTCCACCTGCTCCTTGTAAGTGTTCGTTTAATTGCGCTTTTACCTCGGTTGTATCGATTTGAAGATTATCTTCACATAAGGCATATAATATTTCTTAACAAATGAATCCGCTGAACAACCTCAGTGAAAATATTAACTTCATTTTTGGCAAGGACATCTGCCGCCTTGCTTGTAGCGATGCCCGTTTTTTAGTATCCTTTCTATTTGTTATTAGAATTTTCAGCCCACGGTAGCAATTATGTTGGATTTGCGTTTTAATTCATAAAGTCCTTCTACCATGTCCGCATAAATATTGATTGGGGTGTTTTTTGCCAACTGATATGAGCTCAGCTTGTACATGGTATCAGTTTTTAACAAACCTGCTCAAGTACACGAACTAAAGCAAGTTTCCTATATTTCAATGTACATTTCTCGTACTACATTTGAATCTAGATATTGAACTGCTAATTTCAACTTCTCTCCAGGATTCGGTTACAGCTTAATATTTCACCAAAGGTTATGGGCTTTCCAGGAAGGAAACGCTACCTGCAGGTCTACCAGATACAACTGTCTGACAAAGCTTCTACACTGGGAAACATACGCGTTTGCAGCCGCTCCTGATATGAGAAAAGTCCTTTATAGCCGCCCCAATTATGCAAAACAAATGCTATTTTAATTGCCGCTCGCTTTCATAAGATTCGTTGGTTTGTGAACCATTTAGCAATACCCGTTATAGTTACCAAACCGTTATACTTTCGGTGTATCTGCCCGTCTCTCTGCATGTCTCATACTTCCTTTTCTCTTAATTACGTATACGTGTACGAATTGATGACCCAAAAGCAAGAACGATAAGATTTTTGGAAAAATTATTTTTTGCTCCCCACGCATAGAGTGAAACGTGTACTCAAAATTTTGTTTTCACTTAACCCACTTAGGTGGAGTCTTCAGATGGCTCCCCTAAAGTGCAACAAAATATGGTTTAGGACTTCTTGATTTTAGCTCTTTAGCCACGCCATATTTGCTTTCAAAGTCGTTTACAAAGCCCCCCCTCCTACTTCTAAGCTATGCATGAAAAATATCTAAAAAAAATTCCTGATTGTCGCTTGTCAGTAATTACTTTGAGGAAAGGTATAAAAATTAAAAAAAAACTTTATAGTAACTGAACGAAACCCTTTCATACAACATCTTAACCAGTTTTTTCTATCATTTACTAGGGAGAAAAGATAAGATAAAGGTTTCAATTTAAGTGAACTCTGCGTTGATAGGCTATAATTTGCAAATTTAAAAGGACTACCATAAATGTTTCCTGGAAGTGACACTTACCGCCAAAGTGCAGTGTCAAATATTCATTAAAAGGGTATAGGTACTTATTAATCCGAACCTTTTCTTTACTTATGTCAGTCACATTTAACTCTTAACGTTAAAAGGGCATAAAATTATTGGCCCTATTGTCAAATTTACCGCTACCATTTCAGTCCTTTCAGTCGCACCAGCTTTTCCGAGCACTTAATTTGTCTGACAGCAGTTCAAAACCATTTATATACCCCCACTCCATTTTTAAGGTCTTTGTGAAGATTTTATGCGATGACAGTTCAATTGATTGCAGACGTGACAAAAAGTGCTATGGAATTATGGGGAGCTCTGAGATTGGCCCTTGTATCAGAAATGTTTTTTAAGTATTCAGCACATCGCCACAATACAAGCTGTAATGGAATTGCTGAAATTATCCGCAAAACGTGTGTAGGACGTCGATGCTATACAACTTCAATCGTTCGATCTTGTATCGATCTGAAAATCCATGTATGGTGCAATAACGATTTCCTGAAATTACTTTTGTCCATATTGATGGAACGTTTGCAGGACTTTCAAGATTAATCAACGCCAACGACTAAGTACATGAAAAGCAACTGAGCTGATCTGAAAATGTCGAAAATATATGGAAAGTGACTGAATGGTGAAAATATCATGGCATCAATTAAGCTTTCAGAGAAATTTCTTTTTAGTCTGTTTTGTGTCACACTTTTTCGCTGGAACTCGGCGGAAAATGTATTACAAGCGATTCCTTAAAGGAATCACCTAATTGGTTTTCCTTACTCTTCATGTCACGTGCACGAAACATGTGTAACGAAGTGGTAGGAAAAAGCTTTTAAAGCTGTCACGAACAAAATATGGATGTTCACTAGGAAACAAATTTATGTCTGAAATTTCGCAGGATGTGTTTTCGGGCCCACGCTGGCTCCATATGAAAATATTTTTATGAAGACGGTTTTTCCGGATGTTACAAATTTCTTTCACGACCAAAAGTATTTTCTTTGCGAGCCAGGAACGTGCGGTTAATAAATGCTTTAAGCAATTTACTAAACTTTAAGCTTCAATTTTAAAAATCAATTTATTTTTCAATTATTTATTTGTTTAAGTAGATCTGTCAACTAACTGGCTAAACGAATGTGTTTATATAATACAATATGTTATATGCATGTCATCTGTCGGATGGTATAGGAGAATTTCTCTGGTGGAAACACTCGTAAAAAGTTGGTTTTCTGGATTTTGGTGTTTCCGATTCCACTTAAAACCAGTTCAGTGATATCGAATCGGGCAGTAATCCCATTAGTGGGTAGTAGAACTAAAGGTATCTCATCTACCTGTGAATAATATCTTAATATAAAGTAAAAGTCAAAATATCTGAGCAGCGAAGAACTCTACATAAGCGGGAAAATCCCATCATGCCGGTTCATCCTGGGTAATATACATTATGTATCCTATTGCCAAAATACCATCGGCCCTATCCTGATGACCCTATCAAAGCATAAAACAAAAAAACTAGACACAAAAATTCAAATTCAAAAAAGTAGACTGTTAAGTGAAACTTACCCTGGCGTTGTAAAACTGGTTTAATAGCCAACAAAGGCCCAACGTTAAAACCCAACGACGTTAAAAAAGGGACAATAAGAGGCTCCGTGAAAGCACGCCAGATGCAATAAAGCCGTACGTTGCTATTATAGTCTTAAGGGGTTAGGTCACTCTAGAATTTTCGAAAAATCGTTTTTTTTATTTTATTTTTAAATGGTCCCTTAGGACCTCCTCCCTTTGATGTCCCAAAAGATTATGGCCGGTCGATTTTCTACTACTCAGAACTTCTAATGCTTTTATGTATGATGTTATATATATAATCGAAAAAATTCATTGGCTCATCATAATTCAAAAATTACAGGAGCTGTTTGTCCGGTCGTGGAACCTTGAAAAACGGACACGTCATCGCAAAAACGCTGCACAGCCGCCATTTTGAAATTAATCGCTCTACAGTCACTGAAATGTGTGATAAACGCCCTTTTATGTATTCTCGAGTTATTTTGTTGTTTTTCTGAAAAAAAAATCCCCAAAGAAGCCTATTTTTGGGCTTCAAGAGTGGCCAAACCCCTTAATCACTTTGAAAAATGAAACAAGAATACGAATGGCCTTTTTCACTTTCGAAGGTGAGATAACGCTACACAGATTTTACCGAACTATTATGCAAAACGTGTCCGCCTTCCAACCCGGAGGTCCCAGGTTCCAATCACACCGGCGCACAGTGTGATATTTCCACAATTTTGCGGGACAAAATTAATAACTTATTAATGCGTGGACCAAGTTTGATGATTCTTTTTTTGTTGAATAGAGTATGTTTCCCGATTGGTAGCATATAAACAATTTTTTTGGTGTAGTGGGTGGGGGTGGAACCTAACTTTGCAATGCTCGGACCAATTTGGACGGTTTTTTTTGTTGTATAGAGTATGATCCCCAATTGGTACCATAACAAAAAACATTTTTGTGAGGTGGGGGTGTGGGGTGTGGGTAGAACCTAACTTCTTTGGGGTTGAACCTAACTTTGTAACACGTGGACCGATTTGAATGGTAATTTTTTTGTTGTGTAGAATATGATCTCCCATTGCAACTAGGAGAAAAAAATTTTAGCTAGGATGGGGTGGAACAAAATTATACTAACAGTGAAAACGTCATAAATGTAATAAAAATTTATTTATAACAATAAGAATATTTTTATACTACAAAAAGACATAGTATTTTATATATTACATACACATTATATTGTATCATCAGAACTATCAGAAAATGAATCACTATCGTTTGCTTCTGCCTGTTCTTTGCTTATTGCTCGAATACTTGGTGGATGTATCAGTTTTAAAACTGCAGGATCAATAGGTGCTGCTCTGTAATTTTCTTGGGGTCTTAACGAGGTGATAACTGGATCTGAGCTAAATTAAAAAATTTTGTAACTTATCCTCATTTGCCTTGATTCTTGAGATCTTTCTTGCGTGTTCGAACCGAAATTTTTTAAACTCTTTGTGACGAGACTCTTGCACTTCTTCTGACATCTGTCCAATGTGAAGTAAAAAAATTCCTATTACTGCTGGGTCATGTATTAGGATCTTGTGTAGTGCTACGGGCATTGGATACCAATTTTACAGAGAAACATATAAGTTTGCACATATACTTTTTTCATTATTCATGAATAATAAATAATGTAAGGTATTTAAAGAGATTGGCTGGAAGGCGCAGGGATTGGAAGCTAAAGCTTGGCTAGAGGTTGGCCGTGGACTGAAACACCAAGGTTTAGCTTTTGATTTTTTGAGCGTAGACTAGAACATCCAAGATCAGCATTCACTGCTCAGCTGAAGCTTCGCCAAAACTTGTTCAGAGACTAAGACAGCACCGAATGATAGGGTATGACTTTAAAGAAATGGTTAATGGTTTGGGCCAGACTAAGAAAGCCAACGCTTCGCACACCAGCATTCCGCCAATTTTGGCCCTGTTTTCAAGCCTGGTAATTTCTAGATGGGCTATGCAAAAATCAGTTACGTCGTCATTAAGATTGCTGGAATAGCCTTCCTTTATATGAATCTCGCATATTGTTTTTTGTTTGTAGAAACAAAGCTTCTGATGCGACTTTCGTGCTATATTCACTAAAGATTGTATCCCGTATTACTAAGTTTATTTAATGTATACGTACAATGAACCTTATGGTTTAAAAATTTCCTTTGTCCTCCTTTTCAATCACTTTAAAGAATATAGCCGGGTTGAAGTATATACCATTCGTAGAAATTTGTGTTAAAATCAAATATATTTTATTGATATTGTTCGAGATCGAATATGGCCGCCGGTGAATAGACGTGAGAGTGTCGCTTGTCTTGAACTATATATTTGTGAACTTTGAGTGTCTCATAAATTACACATTAATAACAATAAACGGCACTAAGGAGTATCATTGTTAAAATTAAAATTTTTGTGAAGGTACAGTATTTTTCTTACGCAATACTGACATGTCCACGAGGTCGCAGAAACTTCACGGTTCTGATTTCGCTGCACAAATTACAACTTTTCAAACAGCGTTCACAGGTGAAATTGATGATCTTAAGAAATCTTTAAACAAGATTGACTCGAACTATGTAAACGCGGGTGAAAACTTTAATAGTTTAAAAACTGCTCTGGACAGCAGAACACTTCAGTTAGCTAAATGAAAATCTGCAATGGTGACACAGGTGGAAAAATCTGAACTCGCAGTTAGTCAAATTAATGCACGGCTGGATAATATTGAACGCCGCGATCGTTTATCCACTGTTATTGTCACTGGTGTTCCTTAACAGCAAAATATAGGAATTAATGATATCTACGCACAAATCTGTAGCAAAATCAATCATACTTCATTACAGTATGTTGAAGTATTTCGGCTCTGCACGAGACACAATACCCAACAACTAACCGATATCGGATATAAACAACAAAACAGCCAGATATTTATTAATCATATCATTATCGGTGGTGATTTTAATATTAATCTGCTGAATGAATACAGCACAAGTTTAAATTTTCTCTCTAGCTTCAGTCAGTGTAATTTAAACGTTGTAAATCATGACACATTTTTTTTCAACTCGTAATCCTTGCTTTACCTCTTCCTTTTGAGTAACCTGGACCTGGTAACTGGGCATAGCCAATTCTCCCTTTCTGGAATATCGGACCATGATTTGTTGTTTTGGTGCTACGGATTGCGTTGTTCCCGGGTTAGGACGGGCTCTTCTTTTCATTTTAAGGAATCTAAAAGAATTAACGTGCCTGCATTTCTGAATGAAGCTTTTTCCCTTGACTGGGATTAAGTCTATTCCCTACCCGAAGTTGACTGCAAGATAAATTACTTTAACATACTTGTGCATACTTTTTGAGAGGTACGTTCCGATTCGAACTGTCAAAACAAAGCAAACTAAATATCCTTGGTTCTCTCATGCAGTCGAAGAAACGGAGTAACATTGGCGGTTAGGGAGGAAAAAATGAGGTATTATACCCGAACATTTAGTGTTGATCTTGGCCCTACACACATATGGAAAAATCTGCGGGCAATCGGCATTGGTAAGGAACGTGATTCTTGTCCGGAAGTGGATCTGCATAGTCTTACCCAAAGCTTCATATCTTGAGGCAACTTCAGCCTTATGGTATAAGACATTGATGTAATCGGTGGGGCAGGCAGCAGTTTCGCGTTTCGAAATATAACTCAACTGGAAGTTCTATCAGCTATCAGCTCAATTAAATCTAATTCCATCGAGTCTGACAATATGTCTCTAAAATTCATTAAACTCCTTCTTCCATGTCTCTTTCCGGTCGGTGGCTTATCTTTAACTTTATCATTATGACATCGATATTTCCTTCGATATGTATAGTTATAGACAAGCATGCCTAAGTAAGGCTCTGGAAAAGTTAATAGCAGCTAACATCATTGAGTTTATTGATAAACAAGGACTGCTGTCTGAATGGCAGAATGGATTAAGATTGAACCACAGTTGCACCACTGCTCGTCTTAAATTAGTCAATGATGTTCACTGGAAATTGAAAGGGCTCACTATTCTTTCTCTTCTTGATTTTTCTACAGTCAATCACAAGCGTCTTCTTCGTAAGTTAGCGAATCCTTTTTGTTTAGAAACGTCTGCGGTAAAATTCACCATTCACAAGCAGAAAATAGCACTCGGCTCTAAGTCTTTTAGCTTCCTTTCAGTGTTTGTTGGTGTTCCTCAGGGCTCAATTCTTGGGCCGCTCCGCCTTTACATAAACGGCCTTCCCAAGGTTCTCTAAAATCTAAATTTATGCTGATGATCTTCAAATATATCTAAGCTGCTCTAAAAATGTCAAGCTATCGTTTTTTCAAAAGGTCAATAAACACAGACTCCTTATCATCTCTACTGATTGGTTCTACATCTATTCCTTCGTTGAGAATGTAAGAAACTTGGGAGTTATCATGACTAATTCTCTTTAATGGGCGGATCATGTCAACAACATTATTTGTAAGGTGTATGGTGGTCTTCGAAAGCTGTGGTGTGGTGTCTCGTTCGTTCCTGAGAGTGTGCGCTTTGTCTTGGCAAAATCCCTACTCGTTCCCCTGATAACAGAGGGTGACATTGTATGTTTAAATTCAATTGCACGCTATGTATATGGGCTTCGGCGATTTGATCATGTTTTGCAATTCGTCTATTCGTTCCTTGGATGCTCTTTTTCATCTTTTTCCAAAATGCGCCTGATTCAGTTCTTGTTTAAATTAGTTCTTAAAGGCAATCGACTTGTTTTGACTGAGAAACTATTCTTCTTAAGGTCGTCGTATGAATAATATTCAAGTACCAAGATACACTTGTCAGCAGTCGAAACGCTCATTCTTCGTTCATGCTGTCACGCTCTGGAACGTTGAACGTGAGGCGGGTTCGCTTTGGGCATTCAGCGCGGTTAGAATCACACTACCAGGTACAGGTTGTATTGCTGCACATACTTTTTGTTAGTTTTTGGTCTTATATTTTTTCTTTCTTAATTATTGATCATGTTCTTGATGCTTAATTGATTCTTAAATCAGGCACTATTATTGTATTAGTTCTTTAAATTTATGAATTTAATTTCTATTCCAACCTTTGCTATGTACAAACATAAAGAAATGTTTTTGAAATAAAAATGAAAATGAAATGAAAATGAAGTAATAGAAAATATAACAAGTTAGTGTGTTAAATTACAAAAATTAACTATAGGGGCGCTTTTTAATAAGCATAATTTATTTATTCGTGGTGGTACGATGTGTAAAATAAATTTAAATTAAACTATGCACCACTGGACTATTCTATTAAACTTTTTGGTTGGTGTGACCACATTAGTGCTTCTGAAATTATTTCCTTTTTATGAGTAGTCGGTACCGGTGCAATGCTTCCCATTTTTTTTCCAACATCCTTACAACGATAGCGAATAAAGCATTCGAAGAGAGCAATAAGTCACCGACTATAACAATTTAATTTCGGAATGTTCACGCAGAGGAAACAACTTTTTAATTTAAAGCGAAACTTGCACTTCCTATGCAGTAACGAATAAGAGAGAATAGCAAGGTAGGAGCAGAAAACCGCCCATCTAAGAGCTTGTTAACTTATTCTTGAAAGTAAATTTCATTTAAAAAAGAGGAATTTCCACGAAAACTATAAGAAAAGTGGGACGAGCTATGCCACACAGTTTTAGGAAAAGCGCTTGATATTGTACTTTTGGGCTTAAAGATAGAGTGCAAGGTGTACCCGGAGGAACTCATTTTCTACGCGTGACTACACATAATTTATGTGGTCTTATAAGTACTCTCCTTGTATACACGGTTTTGGAGTACTTTAAAATTCGAATTAAAGTTGAAACGAGAGGAACTGGAGTTAACCAATTAAAAAGCGATTTTTCACGCTCAAAATATTTTCAGTTTGCATCACCCTGTCACTCGTAACCACACATTTAACAAATGCAATTTCAAAGGATGCAGAAATACATTTTTGAATAATTAATGAGAAAATGCTTAAAATTATCTGGGAATGACGGAGTTTACCTGGATGAATTGTAAAAAATTACATAATGTGAAGTTAGTTGGGAAAAGTAGCTAATTGACTTGTGGTCGGCATTCGCACCACTTTTTCAGGCAATTCGCACAATGAATCTAGGGACATCAAGATCAATTTATTAAAAGCGTCATTCGATGGAGTATTGATAGATTATGAAGAAAACAATATCAGCTGTAGCAGTTTAACCTACTCTTTTCCCAGATATATATGCTAACAGCTCATTGTTTATTAACTTTATTACAATCTATTACTGCTACTAGGGGTGGTGTAATTCGGTTTGAGACGACTAAGATTCCCTATCTCTCCAAATAAAGAAAGTTGGAAAGTCAGGGATGGTGCAAATTAATCTGCACCACTCCCGAACACCCACAGACGACCTGCTACTCCTCATGGCTGGGGAGAACATAGATGTGGCCCTAATCCAAGAGTCGTGGCTCTGCGGCACTGCAATTCAAGGATTAAGGTCAAATCACTACGACCTCCTACATACAAATAAGGAAGGTAAACTGAGAAGTTGCATCCTAGTAAGAATAAAACTAAATTTCTTGGTCTATTATCGTTGCAGCACCTGTGACCTAACAGTGAAAGGTGTGCAACCGCAGGAATGAAGGAATACTCATCCTTGCATTCGCATACCTGCCATTTGAAGAATAAAATTCTTCATGGGGTGACTTAAAACGCATAGTTAGTTACACTAGCATTATTAGGAAAAATCATTTCATTGTACTCATTGGGGGAGCAGCAACATAAATATGAAATGAGAGTATATTTTTGAATTTAGTTTGCTTTGCAAACTAAAAATCTGTAGCAGAGGAAGGCACCCACCTTTCAAAACAGATCTAGACAGGAAGTAATAGATTTAATGCAAGCCCAATCTGCAGATAATTTTGAAGTTCATGACTGGAGACTATCACCTAAATTCTCCTTCTCGGACTATTTTAGGATAACCTTTAGCATAATTTTATACTATCCATAGGCAGACCTTTTTGAAACCCTGTTAAGACTAATTCGGTCAAATTTTCTGATTTAAAAGCAATTCGTTTAAAGCCCTCACCAGAGGGCAACTTTTCGAATAAACTACAAATCAACGAGGCAGCTAGCCTAATCATAAATACGCTAACACCCGCTTTAAAGAGATCCTGTCCTATTATTCGACCACCAGAAGCCATGAACTATGGTGGAGAGGGGAACTTCCTCTACTTAGTACCAACGCCAGGAGAGTCTTTAATAAGGCTTCAATGAATTCAAAAAGAAAACCGTAATCGCAAAAACCAAATCCTAGACCCCGACTAACGAGTCCACAACAGAAGCGGCTAGGCTCCGCAGAACCCTAGCCAAAACCCCCATACCATTGAAGTACATCTATACAGACGATGGCTCTTGGACAGAGGGCAACCAGGAAATTCTTGAACAGCTGGTGTCCACCAGCTAAGACAACTTCTGGAATTAACCAATTATTTTTGTTGTGCACGACACACATACATTAAAGACAATTCCCTGGACACGCATTGCATGGGGTTACGGTTAGGACATTTCTCCATTAGGAAAACAGTTAACAGAGGCACACCACAGGGAGGAGATTTATCACCTCTGCTTTGGAACATCTCTCTAAAGAAAATTCTTAAATCCCTCATCAACAAAGACATTAAAACGATAGTTTACGCAGATGACTTAGTCTTGCTGACGAAAGGAAGCTACATACGGTTAGTGATGTCAAGAGATGTACTTGATAGGCATTCAAGATGGGCAGAAGATAAAGGCACGTAAGACAGGAATGTTTCTGTTCACAAAGAAATATAATCTATCCGTTTGGAAAACACCACAACTTTAAGAGTGTAGACTCAAACTCTTCGGAAGCCAAATTTCGACCCCAAATCGATGCCATAAAGTTTTAGACATTCAATCATACGGAACTCTTTTAATCAAAATGGGTTGCACACCATAACGGATTACATTAGGCTACAATATTTGCTTAGAAAGCCATTATCACATCTAGCATAGAAAAACTGGAAGCACCCTGAAAATATCATTAAAAGAACTCCCAACTTCAAAGACGAAACGGATCGAAAACGGAAAAGGAAGTTGGAGCTGGATTTTTCTCGGAAGTGTTACAAATAAGCCTTATAGAATCACGAACGATTGCAACATCTTCCAAGCGGAAATTTACGCCATTATGTAAATTTCACTCACTGTCCAAGCGAAACAGATCACGAACGAGATCACTATTTGCGTGAACAATCAAGCAGCATTCAAGGCTTTAAACTGCTGACAAAAACAAAATGCGTCAAAGACTGTATCAGAGCCCTAAGAGATTTTTCAGACCATATGGCCAGAATCTGCTGGGTTCTACCGGATCAGAAAGCTTTAAATACAGATGTAAACATGATCATAGATAGGGTTCGTAACGTACAGAAAAGTTAATTTGAAAGATAATACCACATCAAGACTTCAGAATGGTGAGAAAATATTACCTTTTGTCTCACAACACGAATTCTTCGGCCAAAACTGAATTACAACAGAACTTCTAATATCTTATACTTCGATAGAAGGAGCATCGAAACACTCGTCATCACCGACATTGCCCCATAGCAGTTATGACCATGAGACTCGGCGTACCAATGACTGTAGAAATTGCAGGGACGTGGAAGAAACTTAATCTATAGTACACCTACTCTGTGAATGTAAAACTCGAAAAGAACGACGACTCGCCTGCTTGGGAGCCAGGTTCTTCAACAATCTAAACAACTTAGCTGAGATAGCACTGGTGGATCTAAATAGATTTCTACAGAGATCTGGATGGTTTTAAGCAAATCGAGTCAATTTGGTTTGGATACCGAGACAATAAGGTTACCCTAGTAACGAAATGGCGGATGAGCTGACTAGACAGGGCTCTGACATGATACCTGTGGACACTGAGCCCGTTTTTTTCTCACTCACAACTGAACTCAAATCGCAAAAAAACAGGAAAAAACCTCCTTATACTGGAAAACTACTGAAAGGAACTTTTTTGAAAACCTACAATTGATAACTTAAACCATTAATACCTTAAACCATTAAACCTTAAATATACCAAAATATTTTATCAATTAATTTCAAGGTCTATTGAAATTATGAACCACCCGGTTCCAAACTATTTATTTTAGTAGTAGCACCTGCTTTTGCCAGGAACTAAATTCTACTACATATATATACACTACTCCAAAAAATTTAAGGAACAGAATTTTTTCGAATGTTTTTGCTATTTTTTGGAGTAACTTAATGAAAAATGGTCCTATGGAGATAAAACAAAAGGCAATTTGAAGCTTCAAGTTTCTTTTGTCGAGATTTTCTGGAGAAAAAATTTTATAAGTAACTGCTATCGAGCAATCATAAGAAATAGAGCGTGAAAAAAATGTGTTTTCTTTGTAAGGGTCCACGGGCTTGGAAACAATTTTTCCACTTAAACCAATGCAAAGGTCAGTTAGCATGTTTATCCAGCTTCAATTTACTTTTTTTATCCTGTGTATGTCAGTCTCTCGCTGAGATATCCGACTTTTAAGGTAAACGGATCGTTTAGTCCTTGATTATAGATATCTCAGCACAAGCAATGATTGCACAGAAAATGTAAGGGCAGTTTCAAAAATAAAAAAAGGACTATTTACGGTTATTAAGAAAATATCCCGCTTATGGGGAGACTAATGTTTCCAGTTGTTTTTACAGCTTAATGTTCCCCCAATAGCCCTGTAAATTTTCAAATCCATCCATCAAACCGTTTTCATTAAAGTTTTACAAAAAGTCAAAGATGAGTAAAATTAGGGTACTCAAGGGCTGCATCATCTCAAAAATTATTCAGTACTGTTTTCTATTTTATGTTTACAAGTTAAGAAAAAATCAAAAAATCCAAGAAACATTTTTATAATTTTCTGAAAATTTTTTTAAGTTGTAGAAAAACCTGGAAACATTAGTCACCCCGTCAATATTTGTAAATAACTGGTAAATTTTCTAAAAAACCTTAAAAAGTCCTCTTTTTGTATGTTTTTCACGTCAATGCTGTTGGTTAGGTCGAGCTCAATATATCGACGGTTACTGGTGATGTCATCTATGTCGAGTCTCCGAGACCGGCTGTGCTACCTCGTAGCGTCTTCATCTGAAGAATCACAGCCTACTCTAGGTACAAGCCGGAAACTGACATAAACAGCTGAGCGTTGGTGGTGTAAACAAACCAAAACGTGCCGTTGAATTTGTATGTGCAACGATTGGTTAATCTGTGGTGGTACAACAAAAATGAAATAATGACGAAACGCTTGGTGGGGAAATGGCCGAACTGTCATGTTTTCCGGGCTTGTATACATCATATCTCCTCATACTTTGGCGTTTCGCGATATGGAATTAAGATCCGATTTGTGAAATGATCGCTGATGCTGATCTCTTTGGTCTATTTTCAGTGAACGCCACTGTCGGGGGAAGAGTACTATGTGCTGTTCGTCGTGACATTTCGTGCTCGGTTGCTGTTGAACCCGAATGATTTGGAACTTTATTGTATTGTTCTCAGATTGCCAGACAAGAATGTGTATATTACTTTCTATGCTTCATCGACAATCTTTCTTCTTCCGGGCTGGTACAGTGTTCCAGGTAGATTCGTGGATTTGGTGTTCAGCACTGACCCATGCAGCACCTTGGTTAAGCGTTGCCTGGTTCCTTTAGTTCCTAAGCCGTCCCATCATTCTGCTTTTCACATTGCTTTGATCTTCGATCCAATATCTGCAGCATCTCCGATTCACAGTGACTTCTCTTTTAATTTTAAAAACGCTGATTTTTCTGTTTTAAATAATTTTTTATTGAATTCTATGACAATCTATTTATTTGTTTCTTGCATTGTGTTCTCGAACATATGTTTCTTTTCTAGTCCATCTTGGCTGAATAGCTCACTAAAGCATCTTAAAAATGTGAAAAAATAAAGTTTTGAAGCGGTTCTGCTCATCAAGGAGCGACTCGGATTTTTATATCTACTCACATTTACGTGATAAATTTAATTCTGAAATTCATGCCTCTTACAATAATTGCATTTACAGAAGGAGGTCTATTATACGCAGTGAGCCCAAGCAGTTTTGGAGATTTATTAACTCTAAGCGTAGTACCGACGGCTACCCTACTTTATTGAAGCTAGGTGATACCGAGAGTAGCGAGCCCTTGAGGATAGCTAACCTCTTTGGCGACTTTTTAAGACCACTTTTCTTTATGACAACTTACTTATTTCCTCCTTCTTTACTGAAAATGAAAGAACTTATGTTTGATGACGACACAGTCGGGAAACATATTAATAATTTCGCAGATAGTTTCTCGTGCGGTCCTGTTTCCCTTCTTAAGAACTGCTCTTCTTCTCTAGTTCTGTTTGTTATTTATTTAATTCATCAATTTATTGTGGTGTCTTTCCAAAATCTTGAAAGTCATCTCTTATTATTCCTCTTCACAAAAAAAGCAGAAGTGTGGTATTTCCAACTGCATACCCATTGCTAACTTTTGTTGTATTTCTAAGATTTTTAAGGCATTAGTTTATTGCAATCATTTTCCTGAAACTTTCCAGGACTGCTTTATGGAACCTACCACAATTAACCTTCTGGAATTTTCTGATTTCTGTTTATTTGAAATTTAAGCTGGTAAGCAAGTCAATTGTATCTTTACAGATTTCAGCAAGGAATACGACAGAAAAAACCACCAAATTTTAATACACAATTTCGCTGCCCTCAGATTTCCATCCTTGTTTGTAGCCTGGGCTCGTTCTTACTTATTAAATCGTACCCAACGTGTGTCTTTTCGTGGATCCCTATCCAAGTTTATTTTCAATTCCTCTGGTGTGCCTCAAGGAAATCATCTGGGCCCGATTTTATTTATTATTTACATCAATGATGTATCAATGTTTCTTTGTTATGTTGACGATGCTAAACATTTTCGTGCTCTTTCTTCTGTACGCGATTGTGAAAATTTTAACTCTGAGTTAAATGGCTTCTAGAATTGCTGTTCTATTAACTATCTTCCCCTTAGTATAAGTAAATGCAGTCTTTTACTCATAAAAAATAACTTCTTCGGTTCCGCTACACCATGAATGGTTGTGTCCTGGAAAAAAATAATACGACCAAAGAATTAGGAGTCTAGCTGAACTACCGTTTTACATTTGACGACCATATTAATGAGATAATTATTAAGGCAAATTCAACAAAGATAGGCTAAGGAATTTAACGACCTTTATATTACACGTCTCCTTTATTGTCTAGCGTATACTTGATGTGTGTGGTCACCATTTTATCATGGCTTTATTGACCGAGTAAAGGCAATACAGCGTCGCTTTGTTCGCTTTGCACTTTGTGGGTTTCCATTAAGTTACCATTTAAATTTGCCTCCGTACTTAGATAGGCTCAATCTTATAAAACTGGAATCTCTTGAATCTAGTCTTAACATCTCTAAAACTGTTTTCACTTTTTACTGACTGCCTTCGAGGCAGTATTGACTCCCCTGCCTTGTTGTCTTCCTTTAATATATCGATTTCGAGTCGCTCCTTGAGAAATCGAGACTTTCTTAAGTTTCCGCAACATCGCACAAATTTCGGTTTACACGAGCCTATCACGTCAATGTCTCGGTTTTTGAATTCTCATTTTGATAAAATTGAATTCAATCTTTCTAAAAATTATGTTGAGGCTAAACTTTAAATTTTTTTGACACTTGTATAGTTGTTTGGTAAAATTTTTTATGTAATATTAATTGTTTTGTTACGCTTTTTAACAAATATTGTTAATTTACGTTTAGCAATAAATTAATCAATGAAACTTAAATAAATAAATAGAAATCTTTGTTAAAAATATCTTGAAAGGATCTTACAGGAAATTTAGTCCAGTTTTCAAAACTGGATTAAACATGATTAAAACAGCAAATTGAAGACGTATAAGCAGGCTATCTGAAAAATTATCCAAACTCATGAACCCTTACAAAAAAAACAAAAAGATGTTTTTTCTCGCACTATTTCTTACGATTGCACTATAGGCGTTACCCATAAAACTTTTTTTCCAGAAAATCTCGTCACAAGAAACTTGAAGCTTCAAAATGCTTTTTTGTTTCATCTACATACACCCATTTTTCACTAAGAGACAGCTCTTCAAAAAATGGCAAAAAAATTCGAAAAATGTCCTGTTCCCTTAATTTTTTTAAGTAGTGTATGTATTCCTTTTCCGAAATAAACAATTCCAGAATTAAAACGAAGTAAAACAAAAAGAAATCCATTTCAAGTCGTCATTGTATTCACCCTCAAAGGCAGATAATCATTATGGACAAAGGAGAATAATGTTGTTTTTTCACGCCATTGGACAGGAGAATCAGGCTAGTTCGTCAGCAAAATTCAAGCTGAATGTCCTGAATGCCTGAGTAAGCTACAGGAAAAGTCAAGTTGAAATTTGACGATTCTTCTCCCCCATCGCATTTTCTTACTTTCCAATTTTCCAGTTCATAAGACTGCTCAGGCCGATACTTTTTAGCCTGCAGGATTCAGCAAACATCAGCTTTTAAGTTTCAGTGGTTCAGTAATTCTTAACCAAAGCTTGTACATCTAATAAAAGTGTCACGCCATTTAAATGTTAAACCCTTGGTTTTAGGAGTGAGAAATTCGTGCTTTTTATTACAGTTCAAAAGGTGAATAAATTCGTAAATTAATTCGGTTATACTCAATTTTTGTGTGCTTACGTGTTTAATCTCATTATCACGAGATCAACATTTTAATATCAAAAGGATTGCGATGATAAAAGACTTTTTTTTGTTCTTTAAACAAATGCACGACCTGTTTATTTCGAGGAAATTATAATGATAATGACTAAAACTCACGGTAACACTTGCTCAGGTTAATGGAATTAGTAATAACACGCAAAAAAGAAAACAAAGTCGGCAGAGAAGTTTATTAAAATGCCTGGAGGGTTATGGGTTATGACAATTTAATTAAAGAAGGTATTCGAGATATGACAGGCGCACGATATTTATGCTTTAAGGAAGCGCTTTAGCTAATTTATTTCACTTGACCAACAATATTGACGGTTTTAATTTTTTTACATAATTTTCAATATATTAATTAGGCAGAAGCCTAGTCCATCTTAACGCAGACTAATTATCCGCTCAGAATAATCACTTCAATGATCTCTTCAAAAAAGCTTTCAATTCTTCTGCAATAGCTATAGTATAAAGCGAAGCAAAGGAATAAACTAGAAACTGATAGTGCGGTAGCAATCGGATCCAATACACAACACTTCTGGGTGCCACAGGGTAGTCACGTTGGCCCTTTACTATTCAATTTTAATAGAATTAACACTTCTAACTCAGCAGGCGCACTTCACAGGCAAAAGCCTGAAATCAATTGACCTATTCACCAGAATATAACATATATTAAGGTGAATAAGGCCAACATGCAAAAAAAAATATTAGTAACCAAAAAATCAAAACACGCCCAAACACTACAATCAGGGGTGCACAGACAACAGAGATCGTTTGAGCAAATCCTTAGTAAGAGCCAGGTCAAAAATAGGACACATATTCACTGCTCTACACATGCGATTAATGGGCTCATGCTCACCATAGTTAGACCGAGAATGGTTAAAATGTAGTAAAGGCAATCTTCTTAAGATATACGGTGTTTTCCTATAAGTACGGAGTTGGATCAATGCGTTGAGCGGCAAGACCACCATGCCATGGGTCCCGGGTTCGAGCCCAGATGACCGTGAGCTTTTATTAAGAAATTAAAATAATCCACTCCGTCTCTGGGCTGTTGTCTAGCTCGCAGCAATGCAAACAAGACTCAAGTTTCCTCACTTCCCTTACCCTAATTCCCTTCCGGCCAAAACCATGCTAACGCATCAAAGGGTTGTCCCCTAGGATTTGGCCACATCGTATACAAAAAAAAAAAAAAAAAAAAAAAAAAGTAACCATACTTGCGAGAGTGCGAGAAACTATATTCAAGTTCAAAAGCTGGTGAATAAATACTAGGTCAGCAATTCTACGTCGTTCCTCCAACGATTGCATTTTAAGCAATCGGAGGCGACCATCATAAGGATCAAGCCTTAATGGATCATTACACGGGAGGTCCCTCAATGCGAACCTAACAAAGTTCCGCTGTACCAATTCAATGCGTCTAGAATGAACAGCATAGCAAGGAGACCAAACCTGAGATGCGTACTCAAGAATTGGTCTAACTAAAGAAAAAAAATAAGTGAATTAGGGTCTGTCGATCAGAAAACTCCCTTGACCACCGCTTAACAAAACCAAGGACTGAATTAGCATTACACCAAGGTCAGTAACATACTGCACACGACGGATAGTAGTTTCCGCAAAGGTATAATCAAAGACGAGCTGATTGATGTTTCTAGAAAATTACATAACCTCACATTTATCAAGGTTAAGTTGCAGTCCATTTGAGGCACACCAACCCCTGAAGGTATTCAAATCATCCTGAATGCAGGAAGAATCGTGACTGTTTCTAACGCATAAGAAAATCTTCATATCGTCTGCGTAGATTAAAACTTTGGAGTGATTAATCAGAGGGACACGTCGTCAATGGCAAGAATAAACAGCAGCGGCCCCAGATGGCTACCTTGCGGTACACCAGATGAAGCCTTAACGACTCTAGATAAAGTATTACGGAAATAGACACGGTAAGTCCAATTTTTTAAGTAAGAGCGGATCCAGTCGAGCAATAAAGGCGGAAAACCCAACCTTTCAAGCTTAAGCATAATCACGGAGTGAGGGAGCTTATCAAATTCCTTGCTAAAGTCAGTCTGGAGACCTTGTTGGAAGGCAGAGATAATGTGGGATGTAAATTCAAGCAGGTTGGTTGTCGTCGATCTACCAGAGAGAAAGCCATGTTGATTAGATGAGATTAACCCCTTACACTGCCAACAAGTATATAACAGATTCAAGCAACTTGGGTATGCAGGAAAGCTTCGCGATTGGACTATAATTTGTTATGGAGTTTATATGCCCCTTTTTATAAACAGGAATTATAAAGGAGCTCTTCCACAACGTAAGAAATCTGCCGGCCTGAAGAGATTTTTTGAAGATGAGTTCCAATGGAATGAGTAAGGCATTAGAACAGAATCTCAAGAATGCAGGTAGAACACCACCAGGACCAGAAGAAAAGTCCAGTTTAAGTTCCTTGATACCATTCATGATAATATTACGAGATATAATGGGAAAAGCAATGGAGGTAGCGGGTTGATTTTGGATATGACCAAACTCTTCCACGGAAGGCACAAAGTTGCCTGATGAAAAGGCGTCCTCAAAAAACAATGCAAAGTTATCTGTTATATCAGGCGTGCTACAACTAGAGGATCCATTATACCACATTGTAGATGGATAATTATCAGTTTACATCTTTAGATTTACAAATTTAAAAAAGGTACGAGGATCATTATGCAAGTTACTGCGAATATTATCAAAGTATTCCCTGTATAAGGATGAAGATAACGCTAAAAAGCATGACAATAAACGAATTCAGAATGAGCTGACGTGCTTCTACAGCGTAAGTAGGTTTTCCATAACCTATTTTTTTATTCTTAAGACCCCGTAGTTCCCTAGTATACCACGGGGGAGAATAACCGGATTATCTGGACCGCTTGAGTGGTACACACGAATTAAACAGATCATAAATCCTATCGTAAAACACAGAAACACAATCATCGACATGGCTATCATAAAAAAGGGATGGGAAATCGATTGACAGAATCCTGTTTGAAAGATCAGAGAAGTCCGCCCTTTTAAAATCAAGAACGCACTGCTCTTCGTAGGGGTCAACAAAATTAGAACCATCGTAGTAAAAAGAGATGGAAATGGGCGGATGTAAGCTGTCGATAGCGGACAAGTTAGAGAGTTCTTTAAATCACTCATTTGGTGTAAACCAGAGGAGGAGATGGCGTCAAGAAAATGGGAGTCTTTAGCAGTAAGACAATTTGAAGGAAGGTAGTCATCGTCATCAGCGTTGAATACCCATTGAACGCTGGGTAAGTTAAAGTCACCAAGAAGGATTATTTCGTCCTCTGGGTTTGTCATATTATTAATAAAATCTAGGCTAAGAATTAAAATATCGTAGAGACTTCGACCATCTGCATCAGCATGGTTTATCAAGTTTGGAGGGATATAACAACATAGCAGGAATATGTGCATCTTCCCCAGAGCTATCTAAAGAGCTAAGAGCTCGATTGTGAGTGTGACCGAAAAAGCAGGGATATCAACCAAGCTGCAATCCAAGTGCGATTTGCATACAACCAACACGCCACAACCACGAGCCATGAATTCAGAGTATCTATCCTAACGAAAAATCTGATAGGACTCGTCAAGAATTTCTGCATCATTAAAATCGCAATGAAGCCAGGTTTCGGTCAGAGCGATGACGTCGTAACAGCAGGCAAGAGAAGCCTGAAATAACTGGCTTGTTCTTGTTCTTAGTCTCCTTACATTTTGGTAGTAAAGGGATAGCATACCTAGTTTTTTTGGTTGCTAGCTAGGTTCCATTCTGATAACCTCCCGCGACCCTGCGACGGGGCACAAACTCGTATGCAATGATATTTTCGAGCCAGAAATCGGGGGCAGACATTTTCTCAAAAAGTTCTGGGGACGACGTCAACTTAAAAGACGCCATGAGTCCTTGAGAATTACGAGATCCAAGAAGTTGACAACGGAGGAGTGCAGAGTCTTCAGCACCACTCCTCTACCTCACGTAGCCAACAACGTCTTCAACTAAAGTCGAGGGATCAAGTCGGGACCGCGGTGGTTGCGCAATCCTCAGAGTGAAACCCTCATTTCGAGAAACATTAATGGATCTCACATATCCCTAATTCCATCACAATCTAGAATTTCGTATTACACTGATGATGACAAGATATTTGCCCTATTAACTGCTTCCCTTTAAACATTCCCAAATGCACTGTCATGTCCTTTTCTCGTAAAATAAGTCCCCTGATGTTTAGCTACTCAATGAATAGACACTCTTTGACAAAACCAAAGACTTGGGGTTTTGCTTAATATTCATTTTTCTTTTGATTATTGTTATGGCGAATGCTACATTGGGATTCATAAAGAGGTGATGAGGAGTTTACTGATCCCTATATCATTAGGATCATTTACTGTACTTTTGTTAGACCAATTCTTGAGTACTCTATTCCAGTGTGATCTCCTTTTTGCAGGGTCCATGTTAAGCGAAGGTTTTTAAGCTTTACTGTTCGCATCCTTCGATGGAATAATGTCGGGCTTTTGCCTTCTTATACTGACAATTTTAATTGATATCCCTGGAAACTAGACGAAATAAAGCCAGAGCTGTTTTTACGCTCGAATGTCTATAGGCCCCCGAATGCAGTCGAAAGCAAAAAGGATCCTAGAGTAACAGTGTCTCTTTCCAAGAGTACCAAAATGCAACAATTTAAGTCTATCGACATAAGGTGATAATATAAGGGAGTTACTTCAAGGAGGGCGTCGACGAGCGAACCTAACGAACCTCAGTTGAACAGCTTCAACGCAATTGTTATGTGCCGCATGGATAGGTGACCAGACTGGAGACAAAAGTGCAATAGAGATGCTTCGTGATGTAGGGGTCTTTAAACTCCTTTGACCATCTTCTCACGAGCCTGGTCCTCGAAGGAAAATTTTGAATCAAGTCAAACATCCAGGTCCTTAGTCTTTGTAAATCCATTTAAAGGACAACCACCTATGGTAAAATTAAATTGAAAGGGCTATTTTTTCGAGAGGAAGACATATGTATGCACTTACAGATATTTAGGGGAGGGTTATTAATGGAGCACCGATTTCGAAAGCGTCTAAGTAAGAATTTAAAAGTAGGTAATCGCCATGGTCTGACACAGTTCGGAATATCTTCGAGTCGTCAGCGTAACAAAGAAAATTTGAGTGAGACAAAATCGTAGATACATCATTAATGTTAATTACGAATAACAATGGCCCGAGGAGCCCTGCAATACCTGGGAAGTGTTGACAATAAAATCAGACGGAGCTCCATGAAAAAAATCCGCTAAATGTACGATAAGTACTAATGACTCGCGGAAACCCGAGAAAGGAGGTCTTAGAACAAGAATACGTTCTTAAAAATTCAAGTTATACTCAAGTCATAGGCCTAGCGCTTTAGCTGCATGGGCATTCTTACGTATGCCTAATGAGCTCGAGGTCGTAAAAGCATTCTTCAAAAGTGAAAAATCCGTAGAGCCACTTTTTTTATTTTTATGGGAGCAGGGAAGCGCGGTTGCGCACTTAGGTGATCGACCCCACCCGTGTGCCGGCCTACCGTATAAAGCTTCCCTCTCCACCACCAGAAGCACCACCGCGAAACCGTCTAGGCTCATTCCCAAGTATTTGATCGCGGGTCGCGTGGGAAACATTCTAAATCATTCCAACGCAAAGAAAAAGTCAAACTCTATTAAATATATTACTCAATTAAAATGTTCTCTCTCTCTTCTTGCAGAGCATGGAGATTAACCGATTCGATTTTCAAACTCAATATTCAAGGGTTCTTCGAATCACCGATTTTTGTTATTACGTAGTCAAAGCACAGGGAATAACCATATGATGCATTTAGCATGGCTATGGTCGAAAGGGAATTAGGGTAAGGGGAATGAGTAATGTCTTGTTTGTGCCTTCCTGCCAGCTGAACAATAAGCCCAGAGACGGAGTTCATTTTTTTTTGTTTATGAGAAACTCGTAGGCAGGACGAAATGCTACAACAATTTAAGGTGGATTCCGGAAAATTTTTTAAAAAATAATATATATATATATATATATATATATATATATATATATATATATATATATATATTTATATATGTATATATAATATGTTTGCCCCATTGAAGAGCGTGAGCTGAACACACGAGAATCCTTTGTAAGCCTCGCTTGAGATGCATGCAATCGTTGATTTCAACTACAACTCATACATCGAAAGCATAAAAGGCTATAAAATGTGATTCAAATTAGTTTCTGTGTAAAAGTTGCATACTCGGTATGCCTGACTTATTTGGCTCACTACACCTGAGTCTAGACCTGATATGAGACTTGTAAATCACCTTTAAGTCAGATGAAGTGAAATATTAATGACATCTTTTTTAGAATTCTAAAAATTTCATCACTTTTTTGCCATTACAAAGAACATTCAGTCCAGCTGGATTGCTGGATTTACTAACGCCAAAAATATTTAATTACGGAAAGTTGGAAATATTGATTCCATCGAGATTACGCTTTAGATAACAGGAAGTAATAAAAAACAGAGTAGGTGTAAAAACTGAACCTGGCGATACACAGATGTTAATTTTAAAAGAATCTAATGTTATTCTGTCAAATATTACACGAATTGAACGGTTAAATAAAAAACGTTCATATATTAGTCACATAGAAGTTATGAAGACTATAATTCCAGTGTTCCCTGAGGAACGTCTGTAAGCCTCCAGTAGAACAACGAGCTCAAGATTGTACTAGGTGTCGTAAACAATGTGGTTAGCTTCCAGATATTTCATTAACTTAGAGAAAGTAGGTGGAATAGTTAAATAATTAAAAAATCTTAAATAGGATGGAAGTTAATGTGATTGGCCTATAGTTTTGGAGTCGTTAACCACTTCTAAGTACTAGGGGTCAAATGCCATCAGATCACACTGTCCACACGTGGAGTGGGACGAGTTTATTGAAACCTCAGAAGTGCAAATATGTAAAGTCCCTTATTATTATTATGGATCATTCCAGTACTCACCCGATCAATATTAAAAAGGATTTGAATAGTGGTCATGGTGGTCGTGGTGGTGGTGGCAATTGGGGAAGTGATAGTGGTGATAGATCTAAAAAAATCCCCATAATACTAGTCTTATAACAAAAATATTTATGGAAATTAGGTGTGAACCCTCTTTAAATTAATAATTGTTAATTACTGGGATATAGCACACAACAATTGCTCAGACTTTGTACGTTTTTGAAAAATATTCTTGCCAAATTTGGTGTGAGTTGTGGTGAAAAGTATTGAACTTCAACACAAAAACTTCTTTGGGTTTAAGTAGAGTGTTTAAGGGGTAGTTAGGGAGTTCGGTAACTCATAATATACATACATAGTGTCTAAAAATAGGGAACTTCGAAGAGATTGTGACCTTCATAATATTTTGGTGTTAAAGATTATCGTACCAAATTTTATGCAAATACATACGTTAAACAGTATAAGCGCCATTGTCTAACAAACAAACAGATTTAAACTTTTATTTATAGAAAAATTTCATTATCTACACACATATGTACAGATGATTAATGACCGATAAACAAGGCTTTATCTTTTAGCTATTTTCCTGATTTCTTTAGTTTCCCTTCCCAACAAAATAAATCTATTCTTGATATCCATGTAATAATGACATCGTTAACAAAATCATTTACTCTAATTACTTTTCGCACCCACAAGTTCATACCTTGTAATCTTTGACTTTGTGCCTTAAATATCTCCGTGTAATCTCTTAAGTTCTCTGAGTGCACTAAAACAAATATCCGTGACACAAAGTAGCTTACTAGCCCTTCAATTAATTATTTATTCCATTCGCCCACATGCTTTGAAATGTAACATCATCCCACGTCCCAATTAAGTTCTTCATCCTTTTCTGAAAGGACGTCTTAGGACTGCTCCGAAACACGAAAAGGATAATTACAACCGTTTAACTATTTTCGTGCTTTGTACGGGCGGGTTTGCTATTTTTGCTACAAAGGATTTTTGAAGGAGAGTTGTTGTCAAGGTTTAAAAACTTCCAGGGGTTTTCCTTTATTTCCCACATAAGCATGGTTAATTTGCTAAATTATAAGGATAAGTACAATAAAATGATAACATTTTTTTAAATATCTTTCAAATAAGCAAAGTGATTGGTTTTGCAGGTGTTATTCTAAGGTATTTCCAATTTTTATCATAATTCAGGAACAATTTTCAGAACATCATTTTCAGTATGATTTGCCACTCTCTCTAATTCCCTGCACCTGACTCGAGACTACTGTTGCAAGTGGATCTGCAGTTTATAGTGGATTCCGAACCACTGACATTTACTCTGCAACTCCCATGGTCGTTTTATCGCAATCTGTAGTCAGCAGAAAATAATCATGGGTCGCCGTCCGTCGGATGCGAACCTGGGACCTCCTCATTTGTAGGCCGATGCTTTGTTCGGAAAACTCTGAAGTTTATCACAGCTCTCTTGACAGGACATGGTTATTTCATTATCTGAAGAAAGTTGGTTGGGTTTCTCCATTTGTTTATAAGCTGAAGATTATGTATGTACTCCTTGTGCCAGCGGTTCCACAGATGTTCTTAAATAGTCCGAGCCAGTTGCCAGCGGTTGAGACGGCTCACAGGAGTATCTGTCGTTAGGACTTCTGGAACAGGCTGGCTGTCGTCCAAATGAAAGTGACCTGGAATAAAAGTCAATACTGCTTAGTCCTCAGGACCATCAATCGTTGCATGAAGGGGCCTCTAATTAAGTCACGCTTATATTAAGGCCAATAACGTGAACATATCTTTCATTATCAAAATTTGGACTTTGGTTACGTGTCGAAGGTGGTACTTGATTAATATCACAACAGTGAGGCACCGCTGGAGGGATCAAGTGCCATTCAGTAACATCGCTTAAGAGCATGTGGTGGATGTCAGAAGAACCAGTTTTACAGTACAATTGTTTCCAATGTAGTTGAAGCTCTTTATCTGCAGTTGCAAAATTGGTAGGCTATCGGCGCACAGATTATTACAACGCCCTCGACTTGCAATCAAACGTTTAAAGGCTGCAATGAATAACTCTGAAAACAAGTTCATCACCAATTCTATGTGAATTTGATGAGTTACCAAGCATACGAATACAGCTATGTATGCTTCACCCTTCCGGTTCCTCGGCCTTTAATGTCTTTTCCATGCACCCGTGCAGCAAAGTCAACACAACTATTGAGAAAAAGCATGGTTGGCCTTATTCGATCTGCTGGTAGGTCAGCCATTAGTTGATTTTTGGTAGTCGCCTTATAGCAATAGTAAACTAGCCATTAACGAGTAAACTCCTTGAAGTGTAGCAGTGTGTGAGCAATGACGACCTATCTTTATCTATGAATGGATTTAGATTTGGGATTTTGCCCTTCGATGAGAGTATTTGTCTTGCCAAGAGTAGTTTCGATTCGTGAAGGAAATATAGTTCTTGATCAAATGATCAAACCCGTAATATATTATTCTGTTCAAACTTCCGATTCGTCGAAGTCTATGTTGTCTACGTGGGTTTAATAGAATCCTATGAGAAGGTTTACTTTCGCTTCCGCGTTTAAAAGAGTCACTTGGATGTTGTCTGTATCATAGAGCACACGAATGTATTCCACTGCACTTTACGCTGCCATAGAGGCATCGCAGAATCCATGTAGTTCAAACAACGATTGTGTTCTTATTATTCATTCCCACCTATTAATACATAAGCTGCTTAGCGATTAAAGACATGCTTTGTATTTGATCCAAGTTCTCGTTAGTTCGAGAGAAAGTCTTTCATCCCTAGTACAACCAGCTTACCAGAGTTTCTGCTTCAAATCTTCGCATTGATCGTGATTGAGGTAATCCATCCAAGTTGGTCGCATAGACAACTAAGGGCTGATAGGTGTCCTGCAGAGGAAACCAAGAATAATTAATTCCTCTTCAGTGACGAATCGTGGCATCCTTTCCTTGATCCGGAATGTCCTCAAGAAGTTCTAGTCGATTAGTCAGCCACTTACGGGGCCTGTATCTTCCCAATTATAACAGTGACCTGATTTCATCCGGGATCGTACTGCTTATGTTGAATAGAAAGCTCCAAAGAGGCCGTCATCGAAATTGTGTTTGATGATGTGTTGTTAGCGAAACACGAGGTTAATTCACAATCTACTTTATACAATGATATTAAGTGTCTGACTTCACATATAAGACTGACTCTCTGCTAAATGTTTAGTGACTGCCGAACTAATCAAACACAAAAAAGAGAAAAACTAATCTGTGATTCTTTCTGTAATACTTATTTGTGATATTTGTAATTCTAATTGTGATACATATTTCTAATAGTCTAAGTATAACTATTTGTACTTCATATTACAGATGATCCCCAGGAAGTTGAAGTAACGTTCTGCAAGCAAGGTAAGGAGTACTGGAGGTGCCATATGTAACGATACATAATCTAGGGATTCTTGCTCCATAAAGTTCTCTGGAAATTTTCTTCATGGCTGCAATGAAGGCATACTATAGAGTCAGGACTTGAATTTGCAGTCGGTCCAGACAAAATCCAGCCTAACGCAGTGCGCTGGGCGGTTGGAGTTCCTGATGGACCAAGCCTAACATTCAGAAATATCCGAGAGAATTATGTTAGCGCCAAGAATGCGATCGATGATAGCGGACACAAAGAATTGAGGATTCGCAAGTTCTAAGCAGGGTATGTGCGGCCAATATCCGATATTCACTTGACCTGTTCGTATAAAGTGGGCTAGTTTTGATAGAATGAAGGTTTGTACGTAAAAATCATACTATGCTATGATTGTCAAAGTAATTGTACAGCTTACTTGTGATTCAGCAACACCAGCCTATAATTGGGATATGTACTTTGTGATGATCGCAACCGCTTTGCGAGCGATGATGAAATAAAGGTTGACTCCAAGCCCTGGTCGAGAAGAGCACGAGCGCGTTCGACCATTCGAAGCCTTTATAAAGACTATAGCTGTAGTCGATCAGTTGATAATCTATTAGTAGATGAACAGTATTTTTGTACTACATTTGAAAAGAAATCTGTATGTGTGGGAGTATATGTGGGAGTATATGTGCGTACGTATGTAAGTGGTCAAACAAAGTGCAACAGAAAATGATATCGAATTAATTAGGCCAATCAAAGCATATTAAAGTCAACATGATCTGAAATTAAATATCCAATTCGGTCCAGCCATCTTCTTCTTCAACGATTTTATTTAATTTCACAGATGACTAACATACAGCCAAATCTTGTTATCGATTTTTTACCCACTTCTAATTGCCGCATTGAATTTAAACTTCGCGAAGTTATGCAATTTTGGTGACGATACAATATTCTGCTGTTTAACTATAGTATAGTGGGGTGTTTAACCATGGTATAGTGGGAAAGTGTGAAAAAAATTGGCACTAAAGTTGTGGGAAGGGGCGCTTGGGGTGAAGCCTGATTTTGAAATGCGTCGACCGAGTGTTTCTTTTTAATTAAACGATTTTAATTAATTTTACAACTGTCTAACTACATAACAATAAAATCTTGTAATCGAATCTTCATCTAATTTCCGTTAACCGATTTTTTAGTTTCAAATTAAATTCAATCACCACATAATAGCACACTTGCGTTATACAGCGCTCCCGATTTTATAACCAAAATAAATTAATAAACATCCTATCACTCTCTCTCTCTCTCCAGTTCCCGGAACCCCTTGTGGGGCATGGGGCAGGAAAAGAGCTTTACCCGATTAGAGACAGCGATTTCAAGTGGGCCTACAATTTAAATTGGATTTCGAACCGTTGACCTTACTCTGCAACCCCCAAGGCCTTTGTATCTGTTATCAGCAGAACACCTCGGAATCTCGGACTTCCGGGTTAGAAGGGCGACACGTTATCACTTACTACACCGACGATGATTCGAATAACATTTATCATACTGGTAAGTTTGTTGTGTGGCCTCAGGGGTCGCAGTTACCTGCATTTACTAGTTTTTGTTTTATGCTAGGAATAATGGGCCGGCTTTTTAATATAAGGATTGTCGATTCTATTCCACTGACGGACCACCTTTAATTTATTTTCCATACAAGGCATTATAGAAACCAATGCAATGTGTACAATTTTGCACAAACAGTTTTAATTTATATTGTATATAGAACTGTATGCCTAGAACAATTAAAGACTCCAAAATAGAGGTAATACTTTACAGAAAACAATAATAAAAGAAAATGTACCCATTTTAACTCATGAGACACATTTTTACCCTGTAAGATTACACTACAGTTGAGCGCTCTACGGCTAATCACAAAAAGCTATATTCACTTAAAAAACGAAAAAAAACGCAAAACTCTTCAATATAAAAATGTAGAAGTGGAGAAAAAAGCGAAATTGCAAATTAAGCTCGTGAGACTTTAATGCAAATGGAAAAGACATAGATTGCACAAATGTAGTTGAAGGCGAATTACGGGCGAATCAGATTTTTGCACCGGTTGCAAAAATGAACTCCAAATCCGTGAAAATGGCACTTTTTCTTAATTCCATTTTCATTTTTCTTGAATAATTTATGAGTCTCAGTAGAGTGCTGACATCCGAAAGTCTATTTATCACTTTTCTACTTCAAGTGATTTTAAAAGCTCAATAAAATAAAGCACTTTTACCTGAACTGAATCATTTCAAGTAGGTGTTTCTCTATTTGATATACGGGGCGAAAATCTCTGGAATATTTAGCTCTTGAAAAAAATTAAAACGTTTTTCCTTCAGATAAAATAGATTACTTTGCAGAAGAGTAGAGTAAGATTACTGAGTTTTATTTCTTAGTTATACAAGAACTCAAAATCCCCGTGTAATTTAATTAAACTTGACAGATCTTTCCCAATCAATTTAAATGTTTAATTAAAATCCGATTTCATTTACGAAAAGTACGAATTCAATTTAATTTTCAATATAACCAAATCGCCGAGTTGATTATGTTATTAAGAGAAAAGCTTCCATTAATATTACAGACGAGGGGGTTTTAATGGGTATCATCATTTAATTAGAGTCCTTCATGAATTACCTTTTCGAAGCAAGTTAGTCGTGATTCTAGTGGTCCCGCATAAACGTCTTATCTAATAATTTGTTTTAATTAATGAATTAATTAATAATTACTCGTCAAATTTGGAATGAAGCCTAACAAAACATTTTCCTTCACCGCCATACGGCCCCACCCTCAAAATAATACGGAAAGATGCCTTTGATTTATGGAAAAATTTAAAAGCCTTTTGTCCCTATGAGGGCCGTACAGCTCTATAGCGTCTTAAAACGAATATCCTTTAACGAGCTGAATTTAATTTAGATGTGCTTGATTAAGGCAAGAATGTTTGGGAACGAGAGTATTGAACGAATTTATTATCATCGACCTGTTGGCAATAAGACATTTCATTTGTGAACGTAAATTTGTGTCGAAGCCAAATAAGGGTTTTATAAAAAAATATCCAAACATTTTGCAGTTGCGGGATAAAATATTGTGTTTTTCTTGCGATATTGCCAAAGGTTAACAGATGCCCTATGACAGCCATGGTAGGAGAGGAATTAAGGTTAAATGAAATTCGTTAAGAGGTTAAGGTGAAAAAGGTAACGATTAACACTTCGCTTGAGTCTTTGGGGGCGCATAAGGTGAAAAACAGACGATAGTAGACTATTCCATTGTAGACATTCGCGTTGTTCTACTCAGGAAAGATTTCAGAAAATGTAATGGGTCTTTTCCCCTGAAGCCTCAATAGTGGGGTTACGGCGAGCTCTAGAGTCGTCCAAGGATCTAACTAATTGAAAAGACTCATTTACAAAATAAATATAAAATTCTTTTATTCAGGTTTTCTTTCTTTCCGGTTTACAATCAACGTTTCTTATATCTAACTCTGTGTTTTATTATCTAATGCTAATACATATGGTATGGACGGCGGTTCTTACTTCAGTGAATCTCGTGGATAATATTCGGCATCCGACGATGTTGGGTACGTCGTATTCTTAATATATGTGGGATTCGGATAGATTGCAAGGCTAATATTACAGCCAATCTTGCGGAAGACCATCAGGCTAACTCCACAGTTGGTCGATAAGGACGGGTAGATTGAGAGGCAAATACCACAGACATTCTGTTAACGGATGACCAACAGGCTAACAAAACAGAAGTTCTTGTACGGCTACTAATGACCAACAGGCTGACACCACAGAAGGTCTTGTACGATAACAAAGCACAACTACTAATAATGACCGACAGACTGACACCACAGAAGGTCTTGTACGGCTACAAAGCAGAACTACTACTAATGACCAACAGGCTGACACCACAGAAAGTCTTGTACGGTTAAGCAAGCACTAACTACTATTGCTACGGATTACGAACAGATCGAGGAAACGAACAGGTAAGTAACTACGGTCGGTGAGACTTTGTCGCCCCAAAAACAAACCACTAGAGTTTGTACAAAGTGAGCCTGAAACTTCAAGCCTAAGCGCACTTAGGTCCGAACTCGATTACTGCTGTGATACTTCTGCTCGAGTTTCCTAGAGTGATGCGCGCTTTTATACTTTTTGACGTCGAACTAATTTTTCTCCCACTACTATTTTCCAGTTTCGGTTATAAATACGGAGCCAAATGCTTCGTGTTACCTCTTAAAGGCAGGGGCATAGGGGAGACAATAAATTTTATAGGACATAGCCCTTACTTGGGGCTTATCAAGCCAAATGGAGTGAAATATTTCTTTCAGTTTAAAAAAAAACGCTCAAGCATTTCATTACACCTTTAGCGATTGAAAATATATGGTTAGTCCAGCTAATATTGCTGCATGTCTCACAATCTAAGAAGTTCACAGAGGGCATACTTCAAATACGTACTCCATCGGCGGACATAGGTTGGTGGTTTGTTGCGTGGGACACTAAAAAACATTACTTTTGAATGAGTTAAACAACCCACGATTTTCTTTACGGCAAGGGTGACAATGTCATTCTTTAACGATCCAAAAATACCTTATTGGTTATTTCTTATAGAGCTTCGACGGGAGTTGGTGCAGCATCAAAATAGTACGCCAAATTAAGGGCGACGAAATTAGCAATTGGCTTAAAAGTAAGAGAGCGGACGGTTATTGATAAAAAGAAAAATTTAGGTTGTTAAAAAAGTGATCATAGAGGTGTATCGACACATATTCCGTACACGGAAAGAACAGTTTTTGAATTTTTATAAAAAACGCGGTTCTCAACTGCAATTGTGTTGCAACTGTCAGGTACCTTAATTTTTACGCAATAGCACCGTAAAATTTCCTAAACAATGAGACCTGAGTATCTTATGTTTTTGAAAGGCCATTTCGAGCACTGAATTTAAAGTCTTAAAAGTAATCAAATTAATTCACCTTTAGTAAAAGAAAAAGGAGGATCAAACCCGCAGCACGCTCTTCACTGCTAAGCCAACCTTCTCTTTAAACCATTAATTTTCAAAGACATTAAAAGACCTGTCTCTATATAAATTTACTATTTATTGACACTTGATTGAAAGTAAATTAATTTATTATTAATGTCCTCATCGAAATTTTAAAATATAGAGTAAGTTCAACTGAAATTCCTTCCTAACCTACATCTCACATAACAAAGAAAATGATTTCAAGTTTGTTTGATTTCACCTTAATTCTGTGAATATTACCGTGGAGAACCCTTAAATATGCGGTTATTCCGGGAAAAATCAACTACAGTGAAGGCCCATAAAATTTGTCGGTTATTCCGGGAAAAATTGTGCATTACGCGGCCAATTTTTCCTACTTCAACGAGAAAAGTTTATGAGTTACGTAAATTTTTTGGTGATGTTCTGTAAAAATTGCCTATAAACACTCAAAAAATTACTGACAAAATCGTAAATTATATAGCACAACTGCTTAAAATTTACAGACCGTGTTACTTGCGACAAGATTACAGTGACTGGAATTTTCGATAAATTTTATTAAGTAAGGATGCAAGACCATTCAAATCTAGTCAAATTATCAGAGGCTTTTTAAATACCAAAAGAACCGATTTCAGACCCATCAAAGAGACAATTATTCCCACGTTCCAGACCGTCACCCGAATTCGCATATCGAGGACTTCACGCATAAATTGGAAGGAAAGAAGATATTGAGTACCGGGCGTACCACCAAATTCCCGTGGCATCGGACGACATCCTGAAAACGACCATCACGATACCGTTTGGACTTTTTGAATTTCTTGTGATAACTTTTGGTCTGTGCAACGCCGCACAGACATTCCAGCAATTTTTCCATGAAGTCACAAGAGGACTTGATTTTGTGTTGCTGTACGGTATGGTACGGTTAACTTATATCGGCAATTTATACCGGCAGAAGCTGAACTTGAAGCATCCCTACATCAATGTCATTCGGATAGTAAAAGAATGACAGAACCCCAATTCATTGGACACCAGGCCACCTTTCTGGCGCACCCAGAAGCAAACACGCTATTAGTGCTGATGGCGAATGTTTCCGCCCCAGCAGTTGGCACAGTTTTCCAGCAGTGTACCACAAAAGGTTGGCAACCTCTATGGTACTTCTCTCAGAAGCTTGTATCGAAACACACTAAGTGCAGTGCGTACGATTGAGAACACCTGACTGCTTATTTAGCAATCAAGCATTTCTAGTACATGTTAGAAGATAAGAAATTTAAGCTCCACAGTAGGTATTCCGGCACTTGAGCGTGGGAACTTTTTTGTGACCGTGGGAAATAGTTTGACCTTGAGATGCCCTTTGTTGCTTTGAACTTGCCGACAGGTGTCATCCTTGTTATCTCACCAGGTGTCATCCCGTTATCTGTTATCACGTGACTGGGTACACGTGGTAGACATGGGTATCTGTAGAATTGTAGCCTATGACGTAATTGGGGCGGGGGCTTCGCTTGGTGTCTGATGTCATAGTAGGGAATTCCGGGAGGGGATTCCCTGTTGGCTTGTAAACATCCGGTTGTATGACGTCATAGGAGGGAATTCCCTGAAGTCGTATGTTGACTAGTCTCCTGTTGACTGGCTGGCTGCTTGTTGGTTAAGTGTGTGTGAGTGTCACTTGCTGACAGTCTGGCTAATGGATGGATGGAATGATGTCACATGTACAATTTTTTAATTTTAATGCCAGCTGTTAAAAAGCACAAAATCTGTGTGCGGGTCTCGAACCTCGGTTGTTGTGATTCGATGGAAAGCGCTCTAGCCTTGAGGCTAGCAAGCTAATTGTGGTTGGTATTCTTAAGTCAGTATATATACTAATGTTTTGAGCTAAAAATAGCAAATTGGATTTTTATTTTGCGAATATATGAATACGAGCAGGGTGAGACAAATAGATGTTATTGGCTTATTGAATTTGAAGATGCCATCTCTGGAGGCCTTCTGCAATTAGCCGAAAAGCGATTTAAAAATAGCATTCGCAATTTGTTAAAAATTCGCTGATTAATAACTGTCTGGCTCGATTTCTTTTAGCATAACAATTCGCTGATAAGGCGTAGTAAAACGGCTGGACTCGATTTGGTCAGCGTAAAATTTGCCGATAAGAGTTCAATGCCCCAGACTCGTAAATGTTTTGGGCGGCGATAAGAAAAACGGTTTGCTGAAACAACAACAGCCTTGAACTTTAAAAGATTTCATGCAATTTCTTTTCCAGATCTAAATATAGACATTAATTCGGGGGTTATATCATATCATAATTTCGTGTAGCAACCTTGAACTTTAGATATGAAGAAGAAAGAAATTAACATGATCATTATGTTCCGTTATCAGAATAGAATTTCAGATTTGTATACGGGGCAAGACAAGAGCGTCTCTTATCTGAAGATGTGGTCAAAAGCTTTGGCACCGTTTTTCGACTAGGAGTAAATTCGTGCTTATCGGAGGAATTTGTATTTGCTAATTATCTAATGAATTTGAAAGAAATTTTGTATCTTTCCAATTTCAGGGGACCTTTTATATTTATTATACATATGAATACTTAATACCCGCAAAGCAATTACAACCATAGGCACTGACAGAAGAAAAACCTAGCTCTGTTAAATTATCAACGCACTGAGTTGTCACGATATATTCTGTAAAAAGGTAGAAAAATAATTTCTGTCACCAAAGCACAACTATCACAATAAGGTCAGGGCATTGTAAAGGCAGTAATGGTAAGAAATTGTTCCTTCACCCCTCGGCGTCAGTTGGGTAATTAACCTAATATAATCATCGAATGAGATGACATCTTAACGAATTATCGATGGACATACTGCTCAGATAAGCGCAGTTCAATAGTTTCTCGCGTTAAGTAAAGGCATATATCAAAATGAGTCAAGCCCTAGTACAGCAGCAAAATTCAAAAGATATAAGTGAGGATTTAGAGAACCTCAATTTACGAAGATATAAGTCACTTCTTTACATAAACGACATGGATCTAAGATGTGCATACAGGATTTTACATGCGGAAAGACTAAAAACAACATATGGTGACCGGATTATTCTGGAATTAGAGAATCATCAGTTGTTCTTACCAGTACGTTTTAATTTCATAGCCCAATCCGCAATTCAGAAACTGAATGAGGCTACCTATTTCATCACAAACTACGGATGTATTGGATATAGTTATATTTTGGAATTTAGTAATTAGAATATTAATAATAAACCTAAGAATGTGATATCGAATGATTTGTTTTACTATGTAGATCAATAAAATTATATTATACTTTAAGCTTAGATAAGCAGATAGAATCATTTAACAAGTTTCAGCTTTTTTCTCAAGACAGGCTTCTGACACAATCTAGTTCAGTTTCTAATAGCATCACGACAGCTTTTTTAAAAAAAAAGGAAAAAGTCTCTGTATCCTTGGTACAACAGCCAGGTTGTGTTGCAAGTTAAAAATTTATTTCAAACCCGCATGCGCACACATACGCACGTACGCGCCAATGTTAAATATAATTAGTAATACAGGGATATTTAAATTTTGACTACCAGGCGATCATGAATTTAAGTACAAGAAAGCAATTTTCTCGCAACCCCAAAGCTTTTGTTATGGTCAAGACGATGTGATCGCACATGTAGCTTATCATTAGACGGCGGCATAATATTCTTACTATGACCAAAGCATGGCTCGCTAGACTGAACAGCGTTATCAGTAAATTTTGCCCCGAGAAACTTATGAGTAACATAAAATGCTGTTGGTTTATATGCTTTAAACATGTCCTGGTTACGAAACATTTTACACAGCTGATTGTGTTGCATGTGTTTATGATTGCCTGGTATTAACCGTCGAATAAAATGCGCTTATAGTGTGTTATGAATATGCGAAAAAAACCCTCCATGTGCTGAGTTTAATGAATTTGCGGTTTTGGTTCAATTGCTGATAAGAGCTGGAATTCGGCTTAGCTGTCTGGATGATAAAGCGGGCCGTCAAATTTCTTTTGATTTTTACTATTTTGTTTAGGTTATAGTGAAGTAAGGTAGGTATCATTAAAGATGCCGGAACTTAGATCCCTCGAACAAATTGCATGGATATTTGCGTTTATAACCATCTCTGGAGGACTTCTGCAATTAGCCGAAAAAAGCGATTTGTTAAAAATTCGCTGATTAATAACTGTCTGGCTCGATTTCTTGTAGCATAACAATTCGCTGATAAGGCATAGTAAAGCGTCTAGACTCGATTTCGTCAGCGTAAAAATTTGCCGATAAGAGTTGAATGCCCCAGACTCGTAAATGTTTTGGGTAGCGATAAAAAAACGATTTGCTGAAACAACTACAGCCTTGAACTTTAAAAGATTATCATGCAATTTCTTTTCCAGATCTAAATATAGACATTAATTCGGGAGTTATATCATATCATAATTTCGTGTAGCAACCTTGAACTTTAGATAGGAAGAAGAAAGAAATTAACATGATCATTATGAGTCGTTATCAGAATAGAATTTCACATTTGTATACAGACAAGGCAAGAGCGGCTCTTACCTGAAGATGTGGTCAAAAGCTTTGGCACTGTATTTCGACTATGAGTAAATTCGTGCTTGTCAGCTCTTATCAGGGGAATTTGTATTTATCACAATGAATGCCATCAATTTGCGTTCTTAAGTAGATTCAAATGTTCAACAGGTGCCTACTATTGTCAGGCCTTATTCTAATATCGCGAATGTACATGTAATTTACTAAGTCCACAAACACATACATACATAATCTTCATGTAGCTGTACTATTCTGCAGTGAGCGAAGAGGAGCTACCTGTAAGCCTGAGTGTTATCGACATGATGGTTTTAAAATTAAATGATTCAACGTTAAGGTAATACATTTATTTATACATTTAAACGACAAGGCCCCTAACATAGGTGATTGCAGTTTTACAAATTTCAAAATCAAGGTTACTATAAATGATAATGATTATACAAAAATTGTAAACACAGAGGACCACAATTCGTTAAATTCTGATAAGAGTCGCAGTTGTATATCGCATTGTGGCCCAAATATCTGACGACTTCCGTTGGCGGCTGGAGTGTAGCAAAGCTGTCGAAATATTCAGTCTTATCACTTTTTGTGCGGTACGCTACCCAATGAGTACCTTGACTCAGAAAGTGTCCAAGCTGATAATTTAACTATAAGCGGATTTAGTGAATGTATTAAAAGGCTAAAAAGATAAAAATTCAAGGATATTTGTAGGTGCCTGCACCTTTAAGATGTTTTGTTTTTGCTACAAAAAGGGTAGTTCAATTTAATAGCATGCGCAAGATACATTTTCCCATACAAATGAAATTTATACTTCAAGACTAACAATTTCAAATAGAGTAATAAGAATAAAACTCAAGTACTTTCAATATAAAATATATTTGTATATCATTATTATTTTAATACATTATCTTTGATAATCCAAAAAATAATAATATTTATAGAAAGATGTTTTCATTAAATTTCGAAATAAATTATTGAAGAAATTTTTCCATCATCAGTTTGTAAATTTGCTGGAGTCCGCCCTTCTTTTAGTATGGACGTCATAGCTTGAGTAAAAGTTTTATAAAGTTTTTTCCTGGCTGATTTATGAAGTTAATTATCTACTTGTATTTTTATTCATTTTGTAATTGTCAGAGATTCTACATTTCTTCAAGATTCAGAACTACATATATATTTCATTAACTTTTCCTGCACATCACAAATTGTAGAGCCGCAATTGATTCAATTCTAAGTAGGTCAGTTTAATAGCATTCCCAAGAGCGCCACCAGGACGACCAAGAACCTCTTACCTAAAGAATCGTCCAAACTTGCCAACACTCATTGGAAGATTAGCGAGGTTAAAGGTTATGTTGGAATATTTATACTATAATGTCAGCTTCCCTTAGTTTCTCAATGATTGACATGATTTCATTATTATGGCTGTTATTTCCAGCCTGTTTTGATGCAGTTAAAAGGCGAAGTCGATCCACAAGCTCATTAGGATCATCCCAGCAAGTATAGTCAATATTAGTCTTTGGTATTTGCATTAAGCCTTGACCTTCTGAGAAGGTGATCTTCTTAATGATTGTTTTATACTTTTTGCTTCTGTTTCCCTTTATTTGTCCATCATCCTTATAATTGCGTTTATGAAGGTTAGTATCATTCATAATGATTTTGTAGTTATTCATATCATCTGATGTGTATAGTTTTTTAGGGGTTTTTATGAAAAGCAATTCGAGAAGACCTGGAGTAATGTTATATATTTTCTCTTTAACAATGATATTGTCTCCATCAACTTGAAGAATCGCGTTGCCAATTTTCCATTTGTCACCATCAAAGTAAACCCCAAAGGATTTATCAATCTTTTTGCTCTTGTTTTCATATAATTTCATGTATTTCGCAATTGAACGGTTATTGGGTAAATCATCGATAGAAAGTGTCCTTGTTAGAGTAGATGAATGTTTAGGTGTAGCGAATTCTTCATCATCATCTTCACTATTATTAGAGCTATCGGAAATTCCAGAATAATCTATAGGTTTACTTGAAGTACTAGCTGACTCTGCTTTTAAGTATTTATGTTTAGGTTGAGGTGTTAAAATTTCACTGTTCTTATATTTATCAATCCCAGAATCCATTTTCAAGAGGTTACGTTTATATGACCTCATTGAATCATCGCTCTTTGGCTCATCTTTTATTTGTGCTGCAAGTGTCTCAAGAGGCTTAGTGATGGGCTTAAAAGTTTGCTCTAGCTGAGTCTCTGTTTCCATTCTTCCCATCTTAAGAGCTTCAAACTTTTTTCTGATGGCATTTCGCGCCCTCACTATTTGCCTAGTTAGCTTCTCATCCATATTAATCTTAGTTGAATCAAATCTGAAAGAACAAGCCGTTTAAATAAACATCTGGGGGAACAGCTAGCAGTTTAAAAAAACAGCTAGGGGTTTACAAAAACAGCTGGGTTAACAGCCTATGGTATAAGGTAATCAGCTGGCGAAACAGCTAGCTGTTTACAAACACAGCTAGCTGTTTACAAACACAGCTGGCGAAACAGCTAGCTGTTTACAAACACAGCTGGCGAAACAGCTAGCTGTTTACAAACACAGCTGGCGAAACAGCTAGCTGTTTACAAAAACAGTTGGCAAAATAGCTAGCTGTTTACAAAAACAGTTAGCAGTTTACAAAAGCAACAATTACCTATAAGAAGTATCCTCTGAACCGCTTCCACCAAACTGTTGGTATTAACTCACTTATTACTGTTCATCCCTTTTCTTTTATAGTGGCATGAAGACATCAAGTCCCTTTCGGTAGCGCTGTCTTAATTAATCACCAAAAATCCATATTTAACCTTCCAACATTCTGCACACGCATTGGGAAATTTTTCAAACGCCATATTTGTACCCACATGATCAATTAATAAATATTGCTTGAACAATATGATGAAATTAGCATTATCTCGTGTTAAATGGTTAGGTATATATGTATAAGTTTAACAAAGATAAAAGCTGTCTATATCCTCATGCCGGCCCATACAGAAATAGGAACGTATGTTGCATCGTAAAAGATAAACTCTAAATTGGATTTTGCCTCATAAGGTGGCTTTTAAAACCCATCACCAAGCCACTTGAGACGCCTGTTACGCAAATAAAGGCTGAACCAGAGAACGATTACTAAATTCTTGAAAATGGATCCTGGGGTTGATAAATATAATAGCAACGAAATTTTAACACCTCAACCTAAACATAAATACTTAAAAGCAGAGTCAGCTAATACTTCAAGTAAACCTAGAGATTATTCTGGAATATCCGATAGCTCTAATAATAGTGAAGATGATAATGAAGAATTCGCATTAACATGAACACGTTCCCTTCAATTTCGAAATACGAAAACTGGAGCTTAAGATTGATAAATCCTTTGGGGTTTACTGTTATGGTAACAAATAGGAAACTGGTAACACCGTTTTTCAAATTGATGGAGACATAACATTATATTTTCTCGAATTGCTTTTCATTAAAATCTTCTCCTCCATTAAAAACTATACTCATTAGATGATATGAACAGTTGCAGAATCGTTATGAATGATACCAATGCTTATAAACTCGATTATAAGGGATTAATTTTTGTTCGGAAATTCACACTTAATATCTATAAGTGACCGATGTAAACATAAAACTTGCCTATGGTAATTAATCCATTCTACGCATAAATCCTATGGTAAAAAATTACATAAAAAGTGCTAGGTATATTCAATATGCCAGGGTAATGATGTACTTGCTAGTTTCACCTAGTAAACACGGAATTAATTCATAATAGGACCCCTAATTAATGTCTATATTTAAAAAGAAATTGCATGATAATCTTTTAAAGTTCAAGGTTACTACAGCAAGTAGTTTTTCTTATCATCCCAAAACATTTACGAGACTGGGGCATTCAACTCTTATCAGTAAATTTTTACGATGACGAGTAGGGTCCAGACGTTTACTACTTATCAGCGAATTTTTTTATGCTAAAGGGAATAGAGCCAGATATTTATTAATTATAATGCTATTTTTAAATCGCTTTTTTCGATTAGTTACAGAAGTGTAAGCTCTTATTTTCAGCAGGCACCTTCTTATCTTAGAAAATTAGACTTGGGGCTATATGTAGATACGTCGAAATATTAAAAGAATAAAAATATATATATTGAAGTGGTATGTATCTTTCTTTATTTATATTGTCTTATGTACATAACTGGCATGAATAATAAATAACAATCTCATCTACATATTATACAAAATAATGTGACATTAAAAAGTAATATTAATAAAGCATTTTTTTCATTAAATGGTAAAAATTATTCTTTTCGCAGTCTCTTGTATCCATATGGAACAGAGCTGTAATCTTTGAGGAATCTGCGTTTCTCCGACTTCGGTTTGTACCTTTTTATTTCAGGAACTGTGACAATATTATGATCTTGAGTGCGCCGAATATTTTGTGTAAGTATGGAAATGTCCTCACATTCATGGGGGTTGAGTATCATGTTTTTGATAGTATCAAAATTTACTTTCTGCGATGCAGTATAGTTCAGGCAAATACCTTTTACTTTACACTTAATTTCTCTAACACCATCTGCCGCTCTGAACACTTCATACGCGTAGTTCTTGGGTCCGCCACTGACAAACCGTGTTATAAAGCTACCAGAACCATAGCATTCTAGCTCGTCCGGCATATCGCCAATAAATTCTCCCACAGGTGGATCGTATTTACCCTCCTTGCTCACATAAATAACAGAGTCAGTATCATAATATAAGACTTGATTACCTAGATGTTTCAAATAGCCGTATAATTTAAGACGTGCTTCTGTTGTTGTATACGCAGCGATACAAACATTTACGGTTGATAAACTATCTGCAGCTTCCTTTTTATACTCCCAGTTCACAACTATAGTTTCTTCATTAACGGGTAGAAGATGATTTACCTCAATAGCCGGGTTAGTCAATAGCGCGTATAATTCTGATGGTTTATTGATGATGCCTGTTTTCGCTTGATTTTCGCGTTGTCCAAACTTTCCCCACAAGGAGTTTAGCATTAGCTTTGACAGCGATCTTAAGCCGGGGTTTTTAACAATGTCTGCAAACTCTAACCTGACATCTTCGTTGTTGAAAAAATCTTCAATGTATTGTTCCTTTTCTGGCAGTGTGGTACATTTAGAAGGCCAACCAGTTGCTTGTTGCTTCATTTTAATAAACTTATTCATCATAGCTGTGAACAAGCCCCCCGAACGTGAAAGCCTGTCATACTGCTCGATTTCATACTCCCATATCTCGTATGTCTCAATCAGTTTGTATCCATTTCTTATTGCCTCTATGACCTCATCGACAACCCATGTGCCTGCTAAAGCTCTTTCTTCATCAGAGTGGGTGCATAATTCTTCTTGATTTTTATGTTCACTACATGCACGACATAGTGAAAACATTAATTTACTGTTCTGTTTCAAAGGTAGAATGGGGTGAAGTAGTTCCTCCGGTGGTAGAATTTTACACTTTATGAGTCCGTTAGTTTTGCTCAAATCCAATTTAGAACAGTTTTCATCCCCGAGATGAATTTTTGGGTGTATGATGGGAAACTTTCCATATTTGCAAACCCATGGGTACAATGAACACACATCTATATACTTAATTTTTTCGCCTGGTTTGCATTCATAATATTGGACTGTGTTTCCTGTACGACCCCCATAAAAAGCATCACGAGGGTCCAGTGGTGTAATATTTACTAATGGGTGGTTTTTCACATATTCCATATCTTTGGTTTGCCGCAATTGTCTATCAAACTCGCATGCCCACTTTTCAATTACTTCATAACCCAAAGATCTGAGGCGTTCAGTTTTTGCAGCTGTTCTTTCATAGCGCCAGTTTAATGTATCGCATGGATCGTCATGTAGAGGGGTGTCACGATTGTGTTGTAAACATTCTGGATGGCCGTGGTAGTAGCATCCATGAAATTCAAAGATCTGATTAGCACTCGCGTAATAGCCATCTACTTTAACACCAGCAACCACAGCTTCTCGCCCCTTGGCTGCATGTTGTATGTTAATTTATCTCTGGTCTTCTTCCCATATAAGCCACTGAATTGCTTCTTTTGATTGCTTATCTGCGAATCGATATCCGTTTCTGGGGATGATTCCAATAGTATTCGGTTTGAGGAAATTGCGCCGGTACACCAAACTGCATGCAGATGCTATGGTTGTTGCTTCAACAAAAGGATCTACATTACATTCATCCATCAATAGCTTCCTAAATTTTAGACAAGCCTCGGTTAAAATTTGCACATCATTGATACAGTAATCCACAATATCACGCTGCATATTAAACTCATGATTTTCATGTTCCATATACCATGTTAGGAACTCTTCGCGTTCTTCGGTTTTCATAGTGTCGGGGCTATAATATTCTATAGGGGGTAAACACCCAATATAATTTTCATTTTCGGCTGTGTTAAAAAGGTGCGGAAAATACCCTTTTTTATGCACTGACGGCAAATCGAAAGCTTTTGGTAGTTTTGAAAGGGCCATTGGGAAATAGTTTAAAGAATCAATAAATTTTACGTTATCTAGTTGTAACATAATAATTTTTGTCCCGCGCATTATTAATTCCGGTTTTAAACTTGTATGTTGCAGTAAATAATTTAATATAAATTGGTGATCGAATGCCTGACCGTTATGTGCGATTACTATTACATTTTTAAATTGCTTTCGAACTTTTAATATATGTTCCAGAAAGGCTTTAATAACATCATTCCTTTTAATTACAAGTCGAAATTTGCATTTTTGGCAAAAGGACAAGCTATTATCATTTAAGCATTGATGACACCTTTGTTGGAAAACACATAAATTGGGCTCATGCTGTTTAATTTGCCCTATAAATTCACCCTTCACAAGCTTCTCTCCTATTACTTTTTCTTGACGTGTTTCCAAATCGTAAAATATATACAAAACATCATCAAGTTTTGGCCTCTTCTTATTAATTTGAATGAAACATAGGTGGTCCTCTGGTACATGTTTATCACATGTCTTGCAAAAGTATTCTCCGCATATATGGTTTTTGTTCGCTCTGTACGTTTTCAAACAATCCGCATACCTTTTAATTTCTTCGCAAACGCTCCTCTTATTTAAAGATCCTGGAGCTCTATGGTTGTTGAGACATTGTTGACCGCGAAAACTTCGGTTGCAGTCTTTACACTCGATAATTCGTTAAGATGTCATCTCATTCCATGATTATATTAGGTTAATTACCCAACTGACGCCGAGGGGTGAAGGAACAATTTCTTACCATTACTGCCTTTACAATGCCCTGACCTTATTGTGATAGTTGTGCTTTGATGACAGAAATTATTTTTCTACCTTTTTACAGAATATATCGTGACAACTCAGTGCGTTGATAATTTAACAGAGCTAGGTTTTACTTCTGTCAGTGCCTATGGTTGTAATTGCTTTGCGGGTATTAAGTATTCATATGTATAATAAATATAAAAGGTCCCCTGAAATTGGAAAGATACAAAATTTCTTTCAAATTCATTAGATAATTAGCAAATACAAATTCCTCCGATAAGCACGAATTTACTCCTAGTCGAAAAACGGTGCCAAAGCTTTTGACCACATCTTCAGATAAGAGACGCTCTTGTCTTGCCCCGTATACAAATCTGAAATTCTATTCTGATAACGGAACATAATGATCATGTTAATTTCTTTCTTCTTCATATCTAAAGTTCAAGGTTGCTACACGAAATTATGATATGATATAACCCCCGAATTAATGTCTATATTTAGATCTGGAAAAGAAATTGCATGAAATCTTTTAAAGTTCAAGGCTGTTGTTGTTTCAGCAAACCGTTTTTCTTATCGCCGCCCAAAACATTTACGAGTCTGGGGCATTCAACTCTTATCGGCAAATTTTACGCTGACCAAATCGAGTCCAGCCGTTTTACTACGCCTTATCAGCGAATTGTTATGCTAAAAGAAATCGAGCCAGACAGTTATTAATCAGCGAATTTTTAACAAATTGCGAATGCTATTTTTAAATCGCTTTTTGGCTAATTGCAGAAGGCCTCCAGAGATGGCATCTTCAAATTCAATAAGCCAATAACATCTATTTGTCTCACCCTGCTCGTATTCATATATTCGCAAAATAAAAATCCAATTTGCTATTTTTAGCTCAAAACATTAGTATATATACTGACTTAAGAATACCAACCACAATTAGCTTGCTAGCCTCAAGGCTAGAGCGCTTTCCATCGAATCACAACAACCGAGGTTCGAGACCCGCACACAGATTTTGTGCTTTTTAACAGCTGGCATTAAAATTAAAAAATTGTACATGTGACATCATTCCATCCATCCATTAGCCAGGCAGTCAGCAAGTGACACTCACACACACTTAACCAACAAGCAGCCAGCCAGTCAACAGGAGACTAGTCAACATACGACTTCAGGGAATTCCCTCCTATGACGTCATACAACCGGATGTTTACAAGCCAACAGGGAATCCCCTCCCGGAATTCCCTACTATGACATCAGACACCAAGGGAAGCCCCCGCCCCAATTACGTCATAGGCTACAATTCTACAGATACCCATGTCTACCACGTGTACCCAGTCACGTGATAACAGATAACGGGATGACACCTGGTGAGATAACAAGGATGACACCTGTCGGCAACTTCAAAGCAACAAAGGGCATCTCAAGGTCAAACTATTTCCCACGGTCACAAAAAAGTTCCCACGCTCAAGTGCCGGAATACCTACTCTCCACGCTAATCATAAGAGGCTAATCTTTGCATTCCATCAGAAGCCGAAGAAATCATGACCAAGGCAATATATGAAAACAGGGCGAAGTACGCCTGTACATTCCAGTTTCGATGCGTAGGCAAGTCTTTGAAGAAGTTTATAATTTAGCTCATCCTGGAGTAAAGAAAACGACAACTGATTCTTCTGGTCTAACATTAGAAATAACAGCCGAGCATGGGCTCAGACATGCATATCTTTGCAGAAAAGCAAGGCGCAAAGACACAAAACCACCGCTTAAATATTTTCCCGGTTAAGAAGGCCGATTTCTACACTTTCACTTTGACATTGTAGGGCCAGCACCTATATCAATGGTTACACCAGAAGTCATTTCCCAGACTTTCTTATCAGGATGGATCGCAAAATTTGGAGTACCAAAGGAAATCGTGACAGATTAGGTACGGCAGTTCGAATCATTCCTTTTCAAGGACTTGGCCAAGTTACAAGGAATTAAGAAACACAAGGCATCTCCCTACTAACCAAAATCTGACGGAATGATAGAGCGATTCCACAGAACACTTAGGCCGCTATTATCTAGTGGACGAAGATCCTTCCAATGTTCTGTTTCACAACCCATGATATTGACAATAGCTCTAATATTCGAACTTTTTCCTTCCATAATTACAAAAGAATAAATGTTGATTCCCTGTCTCATAAATATAATAGTATCCCTTGGAATGAGATATTACACTGCTAACAACATCAATGATAAATTTAATATTTTTTATACATATGTTAAGGAGCTTAATGAAGAGTTTGCTCCTTTACGAACGAGAATATTGACACATGAAGCTAACCTGGTGACAACTAAAATTGCTGCTGCGAAATGTAACTATTGTCGTCGCATATTTGACCATAGAATTCCAACCAAGAAACTGTGGAGTAATGTACGGAAGATGATTATGTTGTGATTGCTGTGAGTGACATACGTTCGCAGGCGGTCGATCTTATGGGATTTCACCCAAATTTTTGCAGTTATTATTGCGATGCGTGCTACAAGTCGTGACAGATTTGTTTAACCATATAATAGTTACTTCATCTTTTCCAGATATATGGAAGCATGCTCTTGTAATTCCTATCGCTAAAACTTGTTGCTCCTCCACCCCTTCTGACTTTAGACCGATTAGTATATTATGTTTCCTGGCCAAAGTGTTCGAGAAACTTATTATGAGCCAACTTATTGACCACCTCAATCGGCACTCTTATCTCTCTAAATGGCAGTCGGGATATCGATGCAATCACTCTTGTGAGACTGCTCTGCTAAAGGTGTCAACGGACTTAAGAGCCGCTTTAAATAGGGGAGAGATTGGTTATCTAGTTCTTCTAGATTTCTCTAAAGCTTTTGACAGTATTGATCAAGAAATTTTGCTACACAAATTGTCGAATCAATTTTTTCTGTCATCTTCCGCTATCAAACTTATTTCCTCTCTGGTAGAACAGATTAAGACGGAGATTCGTCTTTCGATTCCTGCAAGAATCACGTGCGGTGTGCCTCAGGGTTCTACCTTGGGGCCGCTACTATTTTGCTTATACATCAATGACTTGACTTCTGTAATACAGCACTCTAAAATTCATTTATACGCTGCCAGTTGTACATTAGTGGGCCCGTTAACAGCATTCACACTCACGTCAGCAAGCTCTGCCAAGATCTAGATCGCGTAGTTGCGTGGTCAGGAGACATTTTACTTTTACTCAATCACTCTAAGTCATGCTATATTGTTCTCTCTCGAGACGCAAGCCTTAATCACTTCACCTTTGATGTACCTTACCTTGAAAATCAGCCGATGGTTGGAGTTGAGAAGTAGAATCTGGGAGTTTTCTTCAATAGCGGGATGACTTGTTGTGATTATATCAACTCTTCTCTAACTAAAATTTACGCCACACTAAAAAAGCTTTGGCTGATGTCGTCCCTTCTACCAAAGAATACCCGCCTATGCTTAATTAAGGCTCTCGTGCTTCCTTTGTTCACATATGGTATAATTATTTTTCCTTGTCTCGATTCGACCTGTGCTGGTAAGATTAATGTCGCTTTTAATGATTGTGTTCGTTTCGTTCATGGATTGCGTCGTTGTGATCATATTTCATCCTATGTGTCTTCTTTTGTTGGTTACCCCTTAGAACTTACTTGAACATATGGATCGCACAAGGTCTTCATACCGAATAAGCTACAGGACTGCACGCATGTGTTCGTTCGCAATGATGCAGTATGTATTTTCGTAACGTGCCCATTGCAGCAGCTCTATGATAAACTATCGAGAAGAGGAAAGGCACCTTGCACAGGAATAGAGGAAGCTCCCACGCTACACCTATGGTCAGGGTTAAACCAGCTTTTAGTATCTTTATTATTTTTATTTTATACGAAGTCCCAAAAGCCCAGACAACCCTTTGATGCGTTGGCATGGTTTTGACCGGAAGGGAATTAGTAAGGAAACTTGGATGTCTTGTTTTTTGCATTGCTGCGAACTAGACAGCAGCAAAGAAACGGTGTGGATTATTTTAATTTCTTAATAAAAGCTCACAGGGAGACCTGGTCTCGAACCCGGGACCCATGGCATGGTGGTCGTGCCGCTCAACGAAATGATCCAATACCGTCTTGTGTGTTTTTTAAATAGTTTAGAGAATTTTTTGTGATTTTGAATAATCGTAATTATTTGAATTTTTATATTTATAATGATGAGCCAAATAATAAACAATAAAATTTAAAAAAAAAATTTATTATTGCTTCCATTCTAATCGCACCTTCGACACGAACCTCTGGATCAGCCCCTGCTTAATTCGCGAACTTTCTCGTGAAATTTCAAGAATTATTTTTAACCAAAACAGCAAGAATGTGAAATAGTTTACCATCTCCTGCGTTTCCCTCCTCTTGGGAGGCCTGGCATTTAGGAGTGCGTGGACTTAAATTAAACCTTTTTGGAGACGGAGTTAGATCAATTCGTTGAGCCGCACTACCACCACGCCATAGGTCCCGGGTTCGAGACCAGATCTCCCCGTGGGTTTTTATTAAAAAATTAAAACAATCCACTCCGTTTCTGGGCTGTTTAGCTCGAGCAATGCAAAAAACAAGACATTTAAGTTTCCTCACTTCCCTTACCCTAATTCCCTTCCGGAGAAAACCATGCTAACGCATCAAAGGGTTGTCCCCTAGGATTTGGCCATATAAAAAAATACCAAATTCCCAAATCATCTTCTATTCTAACCATGGCTATGCTATATTATCACAGGGTTTATCGAGAGCTGATTTTTTATAATAAAAAGTAACAAAATATTATGACTTACTTCAAAGTCAAACCAACACTACTCTCTAAACCTTCAACATTTATAGTACCGAAAAATTCCGATAAATCAAAAATATTATTACGGACCGAAATATTGAAAGTTATTATCGATATTAATTTTGATTAGTAACGAACTAGAATAGGGCACGCCAGTAAAATTAACTTTTATTTTACTGACGTGCCCTATTGTATCTCGTAATAGGCAATATCCGATGAATCAAAATTAAAGCAAACAAAGTGCGATCAATGGGGCCATTCTCTATTGACACTATTGCAACTTAATGTCTTTTACATTTTAATTTAATTTGTAAATAATCGTGAAATTCTAAAGGACCGCGTTAGACAGTGTTAGGGCTTGCAAATAAAAGAACATCTCGCCAATTAAAGTGGAGCTTTATTCAATTTGTTCAAGGTTTCTTTAGAGTTTTATTCGCTGACTACGTAAGTTTCCTGAAAGAACCAACTAGAGACGTGTTGACAATGATAAAAAGTTGGAAACTTTTTAAACTTTTCATGCTTCCACACTATAAAGTTCCTGCAAATTTGTACCTGCAGAAAAATTTAATCAAGCACTTTATGCCGGGGCACGATATTATGTCGTAGATTTTTAAATATCCGAAATAAATCAAGAACATTTTCAATAACTTTTGTATTTCATCAATAGCAACCTCTGCATGCAGATATAGTAATCACGGGACTGAAAGTGGTTCAAATAAAACCAACCTTGTATTTATGCTATAAAATTTCGAAATTGTGGATTGGGGATCGAATATTACATCAGAAAATTTGGGAAAGCAATCTGACTTGGAAGAAAAAATAACGAAGAACGAAGTCAAAGGGTTCTTTCTATTAGTTTTCCTTTTTTATGGTTATTCCTCTGCAGATTCCCTTCACTGTCGGAAAGACCTCTACTTCCGCACCGTAATAAAGGCAAAGGAGATTTATAGCATCTGATGACTTAAATTCTTCGACATAGCAAGTAAGTGGTGGTAAGTGGGCAGAAAGGGCGGAGAATTTTCGTGACTTTCTGACTTTTTCTGTTTATGGAGGACGAAAATCCGTGGCATTTTCCTATGAATTATGAGGTCACGACTGGAAAATATGCTCCAACCAGAAAATATAAATGATATGTCGTTAACCGGTGAAATTAAAACAATTTTGATTATTGAAACAACGTAGAATATGAAATAATCTCGCGAGTGGAATGACAACCCTTAGCCACTTTTCATCTGTGTGATATGCAAATAACGAAACCATAAACAAAGCCAAAATTACTATGCCAGTGGTTTATCTTATGAACAGGTGTGAATAAATTTACGTGAAGATTTGTGAACCGAATATATTTACATTGGCAAATTTGGGTTGCAGGGATGTTTTCTGCTTGAGTTAAGATTGTTCATGGGTACAGGATACATTAGGGATCGTTTTCTTTGAACCTAAAATTATATAATTTTCGTCTAGTTCAAAAAAGGTAGAATTACATGTTTGTCACATCCGCAATTTCTCGTATTTGTTACAATATGAAATTTCATTTCAATTTTACGATGCTTCAGAAATCAACTCTTACCTCATTGGATTGGATTAGATGAACCATAATAAGACTAGGAAAGTAGCAAAAGATTTCGGTAGGATACCTTAAAACACACTCTAACTTGCTTCTCGCCATACCACTGATGGATCCAGAAGAGGGCTATGGAGGCTACCACCCCCACATTCTATCCTGAATTCAGCGTAAGCAGAGGTCTTTACCTTCAGAACTTCACATCAGCCCAATGTCTTCTTTACCTCTCTTCTTGATTTCGCTACTGCTGAGGATGATGTACTGAAGTATGTTAGACTAGATGCATAAGGTATTAAAATATGGTTATTTAGGACGCTATACAATAAGTTACATCTGATTCCTACGAAATAAATGCCGGTGTACCTCAGGGATCAGTTCTTTCACGAACCTTATTTCTTCTATTTATTAATACCTTTTATCATTTACTCTCAATCCTATTCATAGTTTCGCCGATGAAAGCACCTTTGATTTCGCGTACTCATTTGATTCTGTATTGAATTAACGTGCAAATGCTACAGAAGTCAATCGAGAACACATGTTTAGATCATTAAACAACGACATTTCAATGGTCTTCGCTTTGGGCAGAGCAAATCGTGTTACGTTTAATGCATCCAAAATTCAATGCTGTTTAATCTCCCGCCCAGTTCACCCCCAATCCATTTCAGCCGACGGAGTGAATATACCCAATTCGCCCTCCCTAAACATCTTGGGTATTGAGATATCTCACAATCTTAGCTGGACAGGTCATATATTTGCAATCACCAAAAGTGCAATGAAATTCTTGGGTTTTCTACAGAGATGTAAGAAATATTTCACCCAACCTGGCTTAGCGCTGATCTACACGTCCCACATTAGGTCTAGACTTGCATTTAATTCTCATATTTGGGCAGGGGCCGGACACAACGCTTTGTCCGCGTTAGGCAAAGTCCAGCGTTAGGCTATTAAACTTATTGGCGATTCCTCAATCTCTGAGGGCCTTGACTCTCTGGAGCATCGACGGAATGTCGGTTGCCTCTCACTCATCTTTCGCTACTTTCGTGGCCATTGTCTAACGAAATTGCTAGCCTGATTCCTTGTAGACACATGACAACGCGCGATACAGAGCTACAAGTCGCTCCCACCCCTATACTCTCCAGGTAAAATTTGAACGTACCGGGAATCTTTCCTAAGCAGAACAACACGAATGTGGAACAGTTTATTATCTTCTGTTTTTCCCCCGTTTCCTGCCAAGGCTGTGCTTTAGCATCATAGGGCATTCCCTGAGCTTTAGCAACATCATATATAAAAAAAAGAAAAACAAGTCATTACTGACTATCAAGAAAAGCAAAGGCAACACTACGCTCCCTTTTCTCTCTTCGTTCAGCGCTTGGAAGGCCTTCAACAGTTTTCCCTTCTGAAGAATATGAGATTGGGCTCCTGAGTAGGACTCCTTTCTGATGGTGATAATTTTTCTAGGACACCTGTCCTACATAAAGCTGCCCATATGTACTCACGATCAACGCTGTCAAACCGCTTTTCGTAATCGACAAATATTAATTAAAAAGCGAACTTCAATTCGGCGCATTGCTCGATGATAATTTGGAAAATATTGTCCCTGCATTAAAAGCGCTCAGAAAGTGTTCCTGTTCATTGTTAAGTGTGCGAGCAATTCTTTCACTTTCATTAAGATGATTTTATCGTCACATTAGAGACAGCAATTCAAAAAAAGGTACTATGCCAATTACTACAACTCCTCAGGTCGCTTTTTTTGGGAATCTACAATTTACAGCTGTTTTATATTCCGTGGTCTCGATTTCAGATAATCCCCCTTAAGTAATCAATCCCTAAGGCATTATCGAAGTCCAACGACTTTATTGCATCCGATACCTCCAATTTTGTCGGAGGTATAATATTACTGTTGACAACAGCAAGCAGTTCTTCAAGCACAGATTTTTCCACACCACAGTTGATGCTACAGAATGCTTAGTTGCAAGAGTCCTTCCTGCCAAGTTCTTGGCAATCTTGAATAGGTTTCCACTGTCAACGCCCGATAGGCTACTTTCTCCGCTAACGCAGTGTACTATTTTGCTTCGGTTGTTCGTCTTCCATTCCTTTCACTTCTTTTGATGGGTATGCATTTCTGAGACGTTGTTTGACAGCAGCCTCGGTAACAGAATTACTAGTTATAGTATTTTGGACCATGTGGGTTCACTGATCTATGGTCGTCTTCCGCTCTCTAAACGCCCCAATAATTCTGTAGCACAGCTTTCCTTCGCCATTTCCTATTTTCGGATGATGGAGTCATAGGTGCTATGGCTTTTTGGTGCAATGCGGTGAAATATGCGCTGGGGATGTTCAGTTTTTTGAATCTCTGCACATTAAAACGTGACTCAAGAGGCGTTGTAAGCGGGCGTTCTGCCGCCGTTCATAAGCAAAATGTAACTGTTCTAAAATGATTGCGTTTAGGCCTTACAGCGAGAAGCCACCTTTTTTAACCTTTTGAAACAGTCATATGGTCGATCTGCCACTCAGTTCTACCATATGGAGAAGCTGAAGATGTTAAATTGCACTTTTTGTATTTAAGCAAGGATCCATTAATAACGATCACGAGGTTCTACATTGGCACCCGCACGGCACCCAAGGAAGACACTGTATTAGACGACCGCACAAGACATGGAGAAGATCCATAGAGCAGGAGGGCACCCAGATCAACAAATCGTGGCAACAGTTAACGGGGTTAGTGCAAAGCCGGAATAGGTGGAAAATCGGTGTAGTAGATGCCCCATACCCCACAAGGTGTTAAAGGAACCAAAGAGAGGAGCCTTATTCAACGGGTCGCCAAGGAGTTGGTTTAAGGTCATTACTGGTTGGCGCATAACACTGAATTATTGAGATATAACGTACTCCTGTTCGGAACCTGCCGATGATTATTCTACTGGTGGACAGTCAAGAAAGGTTCGGAGGGCAAGCTTAGTAAGCATCAATCCTGTCATGCAGGGTGTTTCCAATTCCTTCTGGATAGAATATAGCAGTACGGTTTCATATCTGGGTGATGTAAACTCTATTAAACTCTATCTCGTTTTATTTAACCCTAAGAGTGTTAATTTAATAATTTTGGTGTATCCACAGTCATCCCACAGAGTTCTTATGTTTCATAATCCGCAAGCCAAAGGTCCTCATCACAGAATCAGACCGAGGTATCCGAGACGTCTAACTTTCGCATGATTGAGGTTCAGATAAGCGGATTACAGGCCTAGATGTCCTATCCCAGAGGCATCCTGGGAATTACCGAAAGGGCATTTTTATAGCGCAAAGATTCTCTCTAAGCCGAGATGTTTTGACCAGCGCGTAAATTTCCCTCATCCTTTCTCAAACGGGCTTGGAACCGCCTACGACGGGATTGCCATTTAAAATAATATCGATTAAGTTACGTAACCAAAAGTTTTCTTTAACTAAATATTAAGTACTATAAAGCTGGCATTTTTCCACTCATTCTCTCATGTTTCTATAAACAAATAACGGATATGTTTCACTGTATAAGGGGTAAGATAATCATTTTCAAAATATTTTTAACACTGTATCAAGCGCTTGTGGTGCTTTATCTAGCATATTTGTCAGATTCATCAGAAACGACAAAGAATGTTCTTACCGATAGTAGTACAAAGCAAAATTAAAAACAACCAACAAATTAACTTTCGCATAAATTGTGGCTGTTCAGTGTACGTAATTAAGTTAAATCGATAAGTTCTTGAACCAAAGAACCCCCAAAACGGATCCTAATTTTACTTCACTTGCGAATATTTCTCGCATCCATAGCTTACTGTTTTGGAGCTACCGTGGTTTCACATTAACTTGATAGTACCGCATCGTAAAACTATAACCAAGTCTAGCCTAAACCACTTCTAAAGCGATTGAAACCGAAGTCTGCAATTCGAATAATGATGAAGTGAACCAAGCTATAGGACCAAAAACTAAAGTGCAGGCATTAAATATAGAAGAAGCACACACATTCCCTGAACAAAGATTTTGAAAATTGCTATTGGTAGTGCAAAAATCGATTTTAAGGAAGCAGATCAGAGACCGTTGCCGCTTGATTTTCCATTATCCTCAATTTCCATTTAGCCCTTGACAGTCTGGAGGATACCAGCAGGCGTGCAAGTAATTTCATGAGCAATTCAGATTTTAGTACGAGCGGAGGAATAATCAATGAGGGAATCTATAAATGCACACCCTACTCGAGTGCTCAGTCATGCTGCATTTCGTGCCTCTCCAGCACTTTTGAGCTACATCCATGAATTTATTAGTAGTTTCAGGCAGTATTCTCATCCTGGGAATTCATTCAAGACTGCGAGAAGGATTTTGCGTTCCAAAAAAAATAAATTACTGGTATATCTTCTGACCAACTTACCATCGTTTTTGTAGGGGAAATAAAAGATTTAAAGTGGAAATTTTATGCAGATTTCAACAGTACTTAGTTTATGTAACTATTTGAAAATGTGGAACTTATTTTATAAATTTTAAGCACACATAAATTTTACAAAAATGTTTGCTGCAAGTATGGTTTATTGATATTGAAAATAAATTAACAGAAAAAACTTACTTTGCCTTTTCGTAAGAACAGCACCTTTCTTAAGTTATAAAGATGCAATCGAAGTATCTCTGGGCAGTGACATTAGTATTTTTAACGCTAGGAGTAAGTGATAACATGTCGGCTTACCAATCCGGAGGTCTCAGGTTCGAATCCCACCGGCGCAGTGGTGACCAAACCCAAAACTTCCAAAACTTCAAAACCCGTTTTCTTGAAACCACGTTTTTCGAATCGGTAATCACGATATCTCGAATTCTACTGAATCGATTTTCTTTAACCGTTTTAAGATTTTTTTAAAGCAAATATTTACTTTGAAAACAAAAACACCCAAAAATCCCACGTTTATCTTTGTATTTCTATGACTTTCATAATTTTCAACATGGCGCTACGGACGATAGCCAATAGAGTAACAATTGATAACAATATTGAAATTTATGGTTCAGACTCTGAGGAGAGCTACGTTCATGATCAGCGTTTATAGCTGCATCGCGAACACCTGAACTAAACATATAAGAAAACATTTTGTAAATATAGAAAAAATAACTCGAATATCTTTCAGATATCCCGAGAAAAAATTACTGGGCTGGAATCCGCAACCACTCCATATTTAGGGCATTTTTAAGATCCTGCTTATTTATGTCTTCGAACCTGACGGTTCGAATGGTCGCAAAAATTCTCTAGGTCGGGCGACTGGGATGGAGAGTTAAGCTGATTTCGAACGTTATAAAGTAGCCATTCCTTTAGAACTCCTGATATGTGCTTTGGGTCTTGACCTTGTTGAAAGTGCCAATCCTTTTCTAGTCCCATTTTAATTACAAATTACCTCAAACTTTTATATTGAAAAAGCTATCTCGATAAAAACTACATTTCACCATTGCACCACATTTTTCACCATTTACACCATTTCCACAGTTGTATTTTTGGACTTTTCTCTTGATTTGATTTGATTAAATTGGCGGTGTGAGGTTCTCAAGCGCCGCGGCCACTGGGGCCTATTGTGCTAACCCTCTGAACTCCTTATAGTAAGCCGGTCCCTCTAAAGAGATTCAACAGCTCTCGCAGTTGGCAGTCATTCAGGTCGCTCGGTACCAGGGTTGGTTTCCCAAATAAGCTAAATCTGCGTCTGGCCACTGCAGGGCATTCACATAGTTCGTGTGATGGGGTCTCATCATCCTCCAGACAGAGCCTGCGGTGGGGTCGATGGCTCTGCCTATCCTCACCAGGTGCTTCCTTAGCTGACAGTGGCCGGTAAGTTGTTCTAACATCCGGCCTGCTCAGCTTGAGAAGCTCCCTGGATCTACCCGGCGATGGTGAGGGCATAAGGTTTCTTGACTGAGCGTGCCCATCAATATTGTTCCAATACAGCCTATGCTCCTCATTTGCGCAGTTTGCTATTAGCCTTTTAGTCATGCAGAGAGGAATTCCACAGACCGGCTCCGACCCTATAAAAGGGGTATTAGACCCCTTCCTAGCAAGTTCATCTGCCTTTTCATTCGACGTGTAGCCCTGATGTCCCGATATCCAGGTCAAGTTTACTTGATTAGTTCTACACAGTGCGTCTAGGCTCCTTTGGCATTCCCACACCAGATTAGATCTGATGGTAGATGAAGCAATTGCTTTGATTGCAGCTTGACTATCCGAGAAGATTGAGATCCTTTTGTTTTTATAGGCTCTTCTTAGGTTCTCGTATGTACATGTCAGTATGGCGGAGATCTCAGCCTGGAATACCGTGGTGTATTTTCCCAGGGAAAGTGATAAACTGAATCGAGGAGAGTCACTCCAGATCCCTGTCCCAACACCTGATTCAATCTTGGATCCATCCGTATACCATACTAGATCCCCTGGACGGACAGCTGGAAGCGTCCAGGTCTCACGATTTTCCACCCGTATAAGGGGTGGTTAAAATGGTGACAGTCTTGCCGGCATCTGATCAGTTAACAAGGCGAACTCAGGTGTGACTTCAAGAATCTCCCTTATTGTCGTGTGGCTCTTATCTATGTTTCCCCAAGGAGACCGGCTCCCTCTAGTTTGTAGGCTGAACATAGAGCCAGGCTTTCAACCTCTATATGAAGAGGTTTAATGTTTGGCATGGTTTCGAGTGCAGCCGTCGGGATGGTGCCCATGGCTCCAGTGATGCATAGGCGGGCCATACGTTGCAGTCTGCTAAGCCTAGTATTTATCACATTAAGTTTTGCTCTGTGCCACCATGTAATCGCTCAATAAGTTATCATGGGCCTTATTACCGATGTGAAGATCCAGAGCATTGTCCTGGGTTCAAGTCCCCAGGTGGTCCCGCAAGCTCTACGGCATGCCCAAAAGGACTTCCGAGCTTTTACCACGGTTATATCTAGGTGCAGGTTCCAGTATAGCTTGGAATCCAGGATCACCCCAGGTACTTCACCTGATCATTGAAGGGTAGCGCAGTGCCCAAGAAGGTCGGTTCAATCAGACCCCCCGTCGTGTTCCTCTTCCTAGTAAACGAAACGACGACTGTTTTGTCAGGGTTGGGGTGGGTGTGGGTAGCCCCTAACTTTGTAACGCGTAGATCGATTTGGATGGTTCTTATTTTGATTGTGCAGAGTATGATTCCAAAAAAAAGAAAAAAATTTGGAATATGGTGGCGGGAGGGGTAGACTAACTTTGTAACGCGTAGACCGATGTCGATGATTATTTTTCTGTTGGGTCGACTATATTCCTTGGTTGATACCACGAGAAAAAAAAATTGTTGTGGAATGGAGCTGGGGGTAGGGGGTTCAACCTAACTTTTTAACGCGTGGACCGATTTGGATGGTCCTTTTTTCGTTGTATAAACTAGAAGACGCTAAAAAGAGAAAAATAAAATAGTTTTAAGAAAAAGTTGAACTGACTTCGCAAAAAGCGCTAAAAAGCATAAAATAATTTTTCATTTTATATGTATTACGACATTTTGAAGTCGGTGCAAATTAAACAAATAAAACAACAACAGAATCGCAATTGAAGATAATAATACTACCTGAACGTTTCAGGTCACGGGATCATAACAAAGGACGATTAAGTACTTTTGTTGTAGTTGTTTGGTTTGTTTGATTTGCACCGACTTCAAAATGTCGTAATAGATATAAAATGAAAAATTATTTTATGCTTTTTAGCGCTTTTTGTGAAGTCGGTTCAATTTTTTTTTAACTATTTTATTTTTCACTTTTTAGTGTCTTCATATATACGACTCGAAGAATGCTGCTCGTACGAACAAAGCAATTTCAAAAGTTTCAGAGGTAGTTCTCTAACAATATTTCTCAAATCCCGCAACATATTACGAAATTAGACACGGGCACCCTTTAATACCCTTAGAAAATTCTTAATATGACCCTAGTGCGCCAGTGAATTATCGTAGTCAAGCAATCATCGTAATCACTCTAGGTACAAAATTGTTATCATTTATCAATCAGGAAACGTATTCTTCACAACCGAATCAAAATCGGTCTATGCCTTATAAAGCTAGGCACCGCCTATCTTCCAACTCTCACCATATGTATATTGGAGACGGAGTTGGATCAATGCGTTGAGCCGCACGACCACCATGCCATGGGCCCCGGGTTCGAGACCAGATGACCCCGTGAGCTTTTATTAAGAAATTTAAAAAAAAAATCCACTCCTTTTCTGGGCTGTTGTTTAGCTCGCAGCAATGCAAAAACAAGACTCAAGTTTCCTCACTTCCCTTACCCTAATTCCCTTCCGGCCAAAACCATGCTAACATGCTAACGCATCAAAGGGTTGTCCCCTAGGATTTGGCCACATCGTATATAAAAAAAAAAAATTATATATAAGCCACAATTTTTGTCAGTTATAAAGCTAGGTTTCTCAAGTCCCCACCCCAACACAGGGTCAACATTTTTCCATTGAGTAGCAATGGGGGATCATATAATACACAACGAAAAAGAATCTTCTATATAGGTATGTGAATTAAGAAATTGGGTAACGCCCCTCCGCACACCATTCAACTTATAAATTTTTGTCATCGTATCAATAAGGTAACATATTCTACCCATCAAAAGAAGAATCATCGAAATCGGTCCACGAGTTACGAAGTTAGACTACCCCTCACCCTCTATTATACCTCACCTTAGGACCAAATTATTCTTCTATTAACAATGCGGGATCACACTCTCTACAACAATAAAAGAACCATCCAAATCGGTCCACATGTTACAAAGTTAGGTTCCACCCCCAACAACAACAGTATTTTCTTTTTCTCGTGGTGTTGACCAGGGAACATACTCTATCCAACAGAAAAAGAATTATCCAAATTGGTCCACGCGTTACGAAGTTAGACTACCTCTTCCTCCCCCTCCTTAAAAATATATGTATAAGCATTTTGATTTTGCATTTAGTAGTTATATATGCCTATAATTTTTACCACCATTAATGGAAAATAATTTATACCACACATACGATGGAGGAGTACAGCGCTACAGATTGACCCAATTCAGATGCACCTTCGACCCCTTCGTAGTAGAAGCAAATATTTCTGTTCTTGACCTTAGTTCCTTGCTGCAACACATTTTCGGAATCGTTATTCTTCCTAGATTATTATCACCTCCATCCAGTACCAATTTAGAACTTTATTTTCGCAATTACAGATTTTCCCGACAGTTAACGATCGCATACAATTAATGAAAATTATGCATGGAATTGCAGCAGATGACTTCGCCATTTAAGGAGATAAAATAATTTCAAATAAACGAGGTGAACACTTCCACTTGGATGAAAACTGCAAGCTGTTGACAATTTTATGTTTCGTGCAGAAAGTTTACACGAAACATTGATCGTGTTTGCAAGAGATATATGCAACTTTTGGGTAAGAAGTATATTCCTGTACCTTGGGGTGGTGGAGACGGGCCCGAAAAGTAATTGCGAAAACTTTCAAGCAGTAGCAGAAATGGATTTAGCTCATTAAAACTTTACCAGGTGCTTATGCAAATTACGTCGCTGCAAAGGATACACTAATAGCATTAACTCTCCTTGCCAAATGAGACTTAATAGGTAACTCCAATATATTCGGGGCGTACAATCTTAGGTTACTAGTGGATTGGTGTGTTGTACACGTACTTTGGGGCGTCAGACATTTAGTTTCATGCTTGCACTCAAATTTCAGCAAAGTTTGCAAAATTGTTATACGATGTTGATCTATTATTTTACCTGTAAGGAGTGTGATTTAATTTCTGAACTATTAGTTTACTTCAACTCGTTTACGATAAGAAAATATTTACAAATTACCTTAGCCTTCGGTAGGGAATCACCTGCAAACTGTATGAATGCTTATATAAGAAGGAGTAAAGTTACAATCTCCACTAGTTTTAATTGGCAACGCATCACGGAATACTTCTCGCAACCAGATAGTGGGAAATGCAAAAAAATGAAATGAAAGATTGTTAGATTGTCATTCGAATGTTCGATAAGAAACCCTGTAAATGGCCGACTTCAATTATTCTGACTGGTTTTTTTTAACAATATTTCATCAAAGTTCTGACTACTACAAAATGCTTGATAAACTATTATACTGTTTATAAAAAAAAATCAAAGAATACGGAAAGATTTCATAAAATATACAAATGTGCACTTCAATAAAGCTGATTACTCACATGATTTCGCGACAGCTGAAAATTAATGCAATCAAAAGAGGAATTAAAAACGCGACGTCGATTTGATCGGCTCATTTAACCTATAAAAAAAAGTTGAACCGACTTCACAAAAAGCGCTAAAAAGCATAAAATAATTTTTAATTTTATATCTATTACGACATTTTGAAGTCGGTGCAAATCAAACAAACCAAACAACTACAACAAAAATATTTAATCGTCATTTCTTATGATCCCGTAAGCTGAAACGTTCAGGTAGTATTACGTAAATTTTCTGTTTCATACTCTGCACAACAAAAAAAGAACCATCCAAATCGGACCACGCGTTACAAAGTTAGGTTTCACCCCAACCCCCCACCCCCACCCTACCAAAAATTTTTTTGACATGGTACCAATCGGTGAACATACTCTACCCAACAAAAAAAGAATTATCAAAATCGGTCGACGCTTTACGAAGTTATGCCCGGTCAGACATAAAAAAAAAAAAAAAAAAAAATACGCGTCGAACTTAGAACCTCTTTGTTTTTTGGAAGTCGGTTAAAAATATACCCGAAAGAAGCCGTGATTCCTCAGGGAATGAGCTGGAACTGATCTGCCAAAACATGAAGACTCTATAAACCTCCAAATGCAGTCAAAAACAAAATGATTCCGGAGTTACAGCGGTTTTTTTTATAAGAGTATCCAAAGGCAATAGACCAAATCTATCGGCATAAAGTGGTAATATAAGGGCCTTGAAAGCGAACCTAACGGGCCTCCATTGAAGAACTTCAATGCGATTGATATGTGTCGCATAAAGCGGTGACCACACTGGAGAGTCATATTCCAGAAGTGCAGTAGAGAAATTTTTTTATGTAGGGATCATCAAATTCCTTTCACCACCTCTTCATGAAATCCATAGTCAAATTAGCCTTGGTCCTTAGTCTTTCTAAGTCATGTTAAACGACAACCCTCTATGTTTATGTTAAATTGAAATGGAAATCATTTTTGCAACACGCAATCGACACTGTCTGACACAGTGCTAAATATCTCAGCATCTTCAGTGTAACAAATAATATTTGACTGAGACAGAATCGTAGATACATCATTGATGTAAATTATAAATAACAATGACCCGAGGTGGGAGCGCTGTGGTACCCCGGAAGTGCTGAGAATAACATCAGATAGAACTCCACGAAAAGAAAGCCGCTAAGTGCGCCCAGATAAATACGAATGAATCAAATTTATAAAAACCCACACAAACTCGGGAAGGGAGAATTTTAGAACAAGAATCCGATGATTTATTCTGTCGAATTCTTTGCTGAAATCAGTTAAAATACAATTAACTTGCGTACTACCTCCAATCGCAAGGAAACAAAAAAATGAAAATTCGAATGAATTTGTGGTACTTGATTTGTCACTTATGAAGCATTGTTGGAACGGCTGCAAATACGGCTTGCAGTGGAGGTAAAGAACATCGCAAATAACAGCGACAAAAATATTGGATATATATCACTTCTTTTGGGAAGGGAAAAAATTAAAGAGATCTTCCGAACTTTCAGGAAAATATCACAATGAATCGACAGTTTAAATAAATAATAACACATAATAGGAGGAAGAATGGAACCATATGTTTTCACGAATGAGGTGAGGACACCGTCAGGCCCAACTGAAAAACTATCAGCCAAGGTAGAAATTTTCTATAAAATCATAGCTTGGTCAAGTAAAAGCTATTTGGATTCGATAGAAGTCGATGACAACCTGGGCAAAATCCTTAAAGCCAACATCACAGGTATCGTCCAAAAACAGCAGTCTTAGAAAAATCGAGATTTCCGATCGTCAAAGGCTCATTGGTTTCGCTGTCTCCAAAAGACAAAGCTGGATAGCCATCAGAATTGTGCTTCCCGTTAACAAACCTCCATGATCGCTTTTGGGGGGGGGGGGGGGGGGAGGAGGGTGGGGGGGGGGGGGGTTTAAAATTGTTTTTCTTTATTTGATAGAGTACAACTCTTCAAGAGTATCTAGTTAAAATTTGAGGTCGATTGGAGCAAAACTGCCGGAGATACAGTGCCTCGGGTCTCCCTCCATTCGATCCATTCCATATACAAAAGATCAGTGTTAAAACTTTAAACGCGTTTTTCTCAGATTTAGTTTTTCAAAGTCGGTGATCACTGTAACTCAAAAACAACTCATCCGTTCCTTCTAAAATTTTGCACACTTCTTTTATACATAAATTACAAGGTAATAACGTCGAGATTTTGTATTTTTAGTTATTATTAATAATTTTACAACAACAAATTCGCCGGTTTTTATCAATAAATTTTCATAAATTCAAAAAATTCCTCTTTTTTTACTTCTAAAAATTGACAAATGAATAAACAAAATCTCCACGTTGTTACCTCGAGAAACTCATAATCTAACGAAATCTTTTTGGTTTTTTATCAACAGATGATCCAGTAATGAGTTATGATGATCACCGCAAAGCAACATATTTTTTTTTGGGTATACGAAGAATTCCTGTCAGTCGCTCAATTCACAATATTTTTTCCCAAAAACTTAACAGAAGACTCTTGAAATGTTGTACTATTATTTTCTTAACTTTCAAATAAATTTATAGTTATTATATATTTTTGTTTGTTTATTTTAATGTATTTAAAATATTGATTCAGGAACAAGGGCCATTAAGGGTCGACTTAACTAGCAGTACTAGAAATTTTATATCAGATTTTTAGATAAATTACACATACCTGCGAGGTTTTTTCCCCTGGACAATGAATAGTTGTTTTCGAAGTAATTTAGTCATATTGTGTGTGATCTTATACTACAAGTCTTTCTCTTTCAAATGCCGTTTAGTGTGCTCAAATATCGCAGAGATATCGCATTTTGAAATTTTCATATTCATGAATTTCTTGGTATATGAAAAGTATATGGTCACCTTATTCAAGTTGAGTCATTCATTTAATAAATACATGAAAAGTTTTCTCTTTTCGGAAAAACCGTGCTTTTAATAAAACCGTATTTCTCTTTATTATATGTCCTAGAGATGAACATCTTATGGACCCGGGAGCTTAGGAAAAATCAGTTAATTATTCGAAAAATAAATGTGCGGGAAAAAGGCGTCCAAAGCAAAAATTATATTATTTAAGGAACAATATTCTTGTACTTGGAAGCCGCAGATGGAGGCTGTCATACATAAAAACAAGCTATTGAAAACGGTGCAAAAAAGGAAAAGCTAACAGACATTAATACAGCTAAGGATCTATCATAATAAAGACATGGATGCCAGGTGTAAGCCAATTATTGGTATGGAGCGAGCTTAAGGCTCATTAATAAAACCTGAAAGAATATCTGACGTTTCTTGGAAAGTGCTTAAGAAAAGGAACCCGACAGGAAATAGAAGTTGCTTAATATTAAAATATTAAAATCTTGATATGTAGAAAATTTCTTAATTGAATTTAATTCTACAATTACACGACGCACGTAAATTCCAAAAATCTTGAACTACGAGCAATGCTACAGAGGAACTTGTACCTGGGGAGATGTATCGGACATCAAAATACATCGTATCTATTTAAGTTTGAGCAGCCCTGCATACAGTAGGAATTAGAATTTTCCAAAAATCGATTTTTTTAAATTTTTTTTAAAGGGTTCCTTAGGACCGTCAGAAATCTCTAAGTATTCAGTTTTCGAATTTCAGTACAAGCCAACTTGGTTATTTGTTCATGATTTTCTAGTACTCAAAGTTTCTAAGGCTTTTATCTCAAAACTATATTTTTCAAGTTGGGCGGAAACATAACTCAGACAATTTTCAAGCGATTCATTTGAAATTTTAAATGTATCTTTAAAAATACATTGTCTATCAGAGTACGTAGGATTTTTTTTATATTGCATAGTTCATTTGTTATTAACAAGTTTCTGACGACTTTTTAGGCAAATTTTCCACTTTTTACTTTAGAAGTGCGCCATTTAGCCAAAAATCAATATATCGAAAAAAATCCTTAGTACTTTCATAGCTGTTGTTATATACAGTCGAAAGAAATTCATTGGCTCATAATTCAAAAATTACGGGAACTGTTTGTCCGGCCGTGGACTCTGGAGAAACGGAGCTGCACAGCCGCCATTTTGAAATTAATCTCTTCAAAAAAAAACTATTGTATACAGTCACTGATATGTACGATAAACACCCTTTTTGTAATCTCGAATTATGTTGTAATCTCAAATTATTTTGTAGTTTTTCTGAAAAAAAAATCCACTAAAAAGCCTACTTTTTCGGCCTGTAGACAAGACAAAATACGCTAAAATAAAACTGAACAAACTCACGTGGAATTTTTTGGCATCATCATTAATTCATGAAATAATCCTGCAAATTTAAATTTCCTATCTAAACAATTGTTGATGTTAGATAGGTAATATGTTAGTGGTATCTGTATCAGTTAGTACCATGATTTTATGATTTTGTAATCATCGGTGCGTGTTTATCCCAAAGATTACTTACAACTAGAAAACTCCTCTAGGCTCCCTAAATTACCCAGCTAGTCTTGAAAAAGTAACACTGTCACCATAGTAAAACGAAATATATCCAGCTTGTAAAGTCATAAGAATATACATAAATGCAACTAAAGAGAACAGGTAGTGTGCAGTTATTTACTTCTGCCAAAATTATTTCAGAGAATCACTCACTGCTGTCAAATCTTGTCGAAGAGTAAAAATGTACCAAAAAGTAACACCAATAAAAAGAGTTCATTAATTTTTCACTACTGTGTTCGAAACCGTTTATCTAGTAGTGAGTAATCTTTGGTTTGTCCTTTATTTCTGGTTTAGTGATTCTACACCAAGGATAAAATAGGTATTTAAGGAAACATCAACAATAATTAATTTTTAAATTTTCGCAGGATTACATAAACTAATCTTTAATCTAAACTTTAAGATTTTCAAAAACCATCTTTTTGCGAGGTCTCAAGATGTCAAAAAAAATGGAATCGATCTATGAATATCGGTCTTTTTAGGGCGACTAATCGATCTTCGAAATCACAAAAAAATTATAGGTCGATCCGTACTGGATCGATTTTCTCAGTTCGATCCCCCATCCCATTGCTTGGGGACGACCAACAGTGATCAGCACTCAGTGGTGGGTGGTGGATGTTTTTACATGCGAAGTTCTCCGATGTAATACGAATTCGAGTGACTAGAATGGTCGGAAAGAACAGTTAGTGTAGCCAGATTATATCTATTAGTAGTAGGTTTGTAGAAATGCTTGAATTTACTTATTAAAAATTGTTTTGAATTATTTATTTTGAAATATGTATATATTTTTTGTTCAATGTTGCACAGCTATTAATAAAAAACAAGCCCTAATGAATGAATATGGGTTCATCAAGAAACTTTTTATATTTACATGCTTTTGATATGGCAACCCGCGACCACGAGGAAAAATCAGAAAATGTTCTGAGTTGAAATCGTGGCAACAGCGTGCTGAGGAAGAGGGGTGGATGCATAGGAAAATGATGGGAAAATAAAGTAGACAGCAATAGTCCATAAGAGCGTGTACTGCCAATCTTTTTGGAACAGATTATAAAAATGATTTATGATACTGACCTTACTTTACAACGCTTTATAAAGACCGAAGGGGGTAGGTAGGTGTAACAGGTATAAGTTACCAGCGGCTTTTTCGTTTTTCATGCCACTGTTTATGTGACGATTAATTTTAATCGTATACCCACCCGTTCACAAGGTTGACGAACAATTTTTTGCTTGCATTTGGGTTTGCTAAAATTAAGTGCTTTTGAAATTTAATATTGGAATCCAAATATAAATATTCAAAGCAAATCGTGAACGCGAAGTGAAGTTAAGATTGTTGATTCCTACTTAAAAAAGAAAAGGGAATATTTTCAAATTTTATTGCATTTGCTGTAAAATAATATTTAATTAATTGCAATTTAATTAATAATACATAATATATGCATATTACCCTTATTTTAACCATTTATTTTTCAACAGGAATTATTCCGGCACTTTGCAAAATTTTAAACAAACCGTTTAAGTTTCAACAATCGTACCAAATCAAGGGACTTGCTGCGATTATGTTTACAATCGCGCCGGCGAAAGAGAAAACCAGCATATACATATATAGGCAGTTATATGACTTCAGCCAATGAAATTACAGTCGCATGCGACGAATCGCACTCGTGAACGAGGGCTTTTTTGGTTTTTGCGTGAAGGGTGAAAATCTTCCAAAGACACCAGGAGACCCGATTTTCTCTGGTAGTGTGAGATTTTTACTCACTAAAAACACCCCTCTAGGGATTAGCCGAAACAGACCACTTTATCCGGGTCCCTTTTCGTCCCTACCCCTTGTGATCTCAGCGAGAGAGATCTGGACTAATCCAGTTTTCTTTCCTCACCTCGATTTCTCGGGTCAGCGCAAGCATTTGCTTATAGGACACCTCTGCCATTCTTCCTTCTTACATCCAGTGGTGTCCCATCAGCTTCCTTCTTCTACTTGCCAGTGCAGAGCACTGGCACACTATGTATGCCGCCGTCTCCTGCTCCTCCAGGCACAGCCTGAAGATATCATCCTCGAGAATGTTCATCCTCTTTAGATGACATCTGAAGTTACCATGGCCTGTTAGTAGTGCCGTCAGCCATCTCAAGGTCCTACGATCCATATCCAGAACCTCCCTCTGTTTCGCACATCTGGTCGCTACAATTGCCATCTTAGCCTGTCTGAACGAGTCCGCCACGTTCCACCGTTCTCAGTGCTTCCTCATGGCCCACTTTCCTAACAGGCCCTCTGCCGTGCCCCTGCCTAGCGCAGTGAACGGCTCCGGACCTTGGAAACTTGTAGCAGCCCCTAGCTTTGCCGGTACGTCTGCTTTCTCATTTCCTTCGATCCCCGCGTGACCTCGGACCCACGCCAGTGTCAACTCATTTGATGAGTTTAGTTTGCGAACACACTCCAATGACAGCGCTGTGTTGAACTCTGTACCATCCATACACCTGATCACCACCTGATTATCGAGTGCCACCACTATCTTCTTGTCCCTCACTCGACTCTCTAGTATACGATCAAGTGCTCTGCCTGAAATAATGAGGTGTATATCCCCAGGCAAAGATGGGTGTTCAGGTTCAGGTCATCACTGAAGATACCTGCGCCCGCTCTCCCATCAATTCTGGATCCATCCGTGAATACTGTAACGTCGCTTACACGGTTTTCAGGGAGTGATCCATCCCTTATAAGCGTTTCGTGGTGCCCTTCAATCACCCTTACTTTGCTTATACCATCAACAGGCATTTCCAATTCCGGTATCTCATCTTTGACAAGTTCCAGTATTTTCCTATGCCCTCGGTTATCACGAGATCTGCACCAGTTTGCACCCCGATCCATGCGAAGAGCCGCTGAGGCAGCAGTTCTCTTCACATATGTATCCAAAGGCAGCAAACCCAGTATCATCTCTAACGCCATTGTCGGCGTGGTTCGAAAGGCCCCTGTTATCGTCACACACGCTAGCCTCTGAACCTTATTCAATTGCCTTTTTACTTTGGGCTTGGAAGTGCTTGGCCACCAGACCACAGAGGCATAGGATATAATCGGTCTCACCATCATAGTGTAGATCAAGTATGCGGCCTTTGGCGAGATGCCCCACCTCCGCCCAAACACCATCCCACATTGATGTAGAGCCCTGTTCGCTCTTTGGATTTTCTCCTCAACATGTCTTTGCCATGTAAGTCTTGAATCTAGGAATACCCCCAGATACTTGACCGAGCCCGAGACTGTGAGTTCTTTCCCAAAAAGTTCTATTGGTCTGAAGTCTAGTGAACGAGGGTTTATATTCCTGCTACTTATTTTAAATTGCGAGTGTCCGAAATTGACGTCATTTTCGTTCTTTATCAGTTTAATGTTTGTTGCTCCCGTTTAAAAACAGGATACAGCTGTATTTTATTTTTATATTTAGTTTTTATATAGTACTATAGAAATTTCAAATAACCAAAATCGTTTTTCCAACCCAATTTATTGATTCTTAAGATCGTAAAAAAGGTAAAAGATCGATCTCCCCAGGAAATTGTGTGAAGTTTCAAAAACTTCCCACCTCTCCCATCTCTCATTTTTGGTATTAAACCAAAGCTGAAAATATGTTTTGAAATAAGAATTATTTATCAAATTTGTCAATTCACAAGCTCTCTAAATGTAATCTAGGTTAAAACTTACTCTTGAATATTATAAGTTGTCTCACCAATATTCAAAGCTTTTCAAGTTTTCAATTTTTTCCATATACGTGAATGTACAAAGTAGTAAAGCGTCACCTGGAAAAGCTTTGGCGAACTAAAATGTATCAAAATTAATTTTACCAAGCAATTTTAATACAATACTAAAAGGCTTAGATTGACTCTCATTTTAAAATTAATGTGTAGCAATAAATTATACTGGAGTTGATAAGGCTTGAAGCTTAATTTTCTTAAAGTAGTTATACTAAAAATAAGTTTCAACAGATTTGAGAAAACGATCAATAGTCATTTGCAAGTATGAATGCATTCAGAAAAAAATTGGTATATATTTATATAGATAAAACAGTGCCTCGCGAGGTCAACAAAAGAACCTCACCTTTTTGATGTAATCTTGAAAAATCGAATTATTTGAAATAAACAGTTTCCAAGGCATTTCCAAAATGGCAATACCTTAAAAGCCATAGGAAATATAAGCGGGTAACAAAACTGCTCCTTTAACATTCAGCCTTCTGTACTGATTTGTATTGAACTTTCAATTAACGATATTCTCAAATTAAATGACAAGATCCATTATCTGTGCTCAAAATCTTGTGAAGGATTGAAAATAAGCTTTTTTTCATTCACTGAACTTTGTAATTAACTTTTCACTTCTCCTAATTAAAAAATTCGTCCTATTAAGATAATCATGTACTTTCTTCATTTTCTGCCCAATAAAACAACAGTAGGTTTAGGATGCCCAACGCTGTGGTGCTAAATTTTCATTTCAGCAGCGATAGTATCAAACTTTTGAATGGTAGTGTATGTGCTATATAGTTAAAATCTGTCATCTGTTCATGCTTTGGATTTATTTTCCATTAACAAGCATTTACAGGTGCTTTTCAGAAATACAACGAAATTTTTGTGCGAATGACAAATTCTTTAATAACATTTCCTGCCGATATGCTATGAAAGGTTATGTATAATAATTTACGGAGCAAAATATATATCACTTTTACGCTGTTCAAAAATTGCCTACTCGTTAATCATTCTTGACAGCTTTCGACGGCAAATTCAGTTAAGCAGGAGAAGTTCACATGTGTCCCAGAGCAACGAAAGTGGTAAAAAAGGACTTTTATGCTCATTTAAGCAAACAAGGATATTCAAGTAAAATAATTATTACAAAATATTGATAATATCTCACATCAGCTATACTGCAGACAAAATGTGTGTCATTTCCTAAACGGTGACAGCACTTTAAAAACGTAGAGAATATTGCATTGGAGCCTGATTGCAACAAAACATTCTCCGTGGATTTATTTAATTCACTTATGCGAAGGATATGGTGAATCGATTGCAAAGCAATGGAACAGGTCACAATCAATAAAATTCACAGCAGTTTTAAAATCAACCGGCAGGAAAGAAAGTACATTGAGAGAAAGTATCATTGTGTAGGGAACAATGGGAATCAGTAAATCCACATTATTGCATATTTGTGGTGATTGGAAACCAGTTTACGAGATGTATTTTAAGCCTTTCTGCACGATTGGTTTTGTATAGATGCGGAAAATACAATCAATTCCTTCTGCGGAGCATCTGTAGAAATTGGCAAAAAAACAAATAGTTTTGTAATATAACCTGAATGAGCTTTAATAGCTTTTAATATTGCATACATATTAACATTTACAAATAAGAATAAATCTTTTATTATAAGCCTATAATTAGAAGAACTGCATCTGAAGCTACAAAATAATTGTTCCAAATGTCCCTGTTACCAGGAAAAACGTGGTTACAAACTGGAGCTACAGCTCCCAGGACAAGGTCAGATGGGCACCCAACTCCTTTGATACAGAAAATTAACCGGTACCAAACGCTATAATGCCAGTCAGAAGATACTTGAGCTACTAACACCCATGTTGACGTTGATGTACCCGAATCCTGGCATCTCTCATGCATAGTGTCTATCCCGAAAGCGGGCAAGTGTGGCCATGTTAAGTCCAGTGACTGCAGATCGATCAGCCTAACCTCGTTCTCATTAAAATCTTTGGAGAGGGCTCTATGTCTGTGTATTAGGGAAAATCAGTGCACTATACAGAATACACCTTTACAGATATAGATGTGGTCTTCAGCAACGTAACCACAGAGGTGATCGCAGATGCCCTGGAAGGAGCAAAGATGGACAAAGCTATCGATAAAAGCTATCACGCTGCTAAAAAGCGGAGTGATATACTCGTAGTGGGGCGGATGCACTCTCAGAAAAGCAGTCGACCGGGTCACACCACAGTGAAGTGCCTTATCGCCTCTCTTGTGAATGCTAGTTATGAACAATATCTTAGTGACAATTAAGAGGAGAGGTGTAAAAGTGGTCGCTTACGCTCTATATGAGTTTTATTAGTGAAAGGCAGGTGCCAGAACACGATTAGCGAAATCACGGAAGAAGGCCAAAATTGTACTCTTCAGTAAGAAGTATAAGGAACCAACAGTCAAGGTACTACGTCGTTAAGAACCGTCTGCTGCTGGAACTTGAACCACAGTCTAAATATCTGGGACTCATTCTAGACAGCTAACTGGCCTGGAAACTAAACATACAATGCTGCTTATAATAATACCAGGGCCTTAAGAGAGTATCTTCATCAAAAGAAAAAAATTTTTATTTCCTTTTTTAGTATTCTAATCATGTCTTGAACGCAAGTTTAAAATTTTGTCACAAAATTTTACTCTAAGAAAAAGTTTAGCTATATATACAGCTTGTGTGTTTGGGAGGAGGGATCTACTCCCCCCCCCCCCCCCCTCCTCCCCTATGGTTTGAAATTTGTTTACGATGAAAAAAACCAGTCTTACATTTTAACGTATGTCTTCTAAAGTTTTACTGCTAGAGACCTCATTAATATCTCAGTTCACCGGTAGTACAATGGTGTCAAGGGACATAACTATCTTGAAAAATTGCCCTATGTTTTTTAGTTTTGGATACTCCCAAATTTTAACATAAACGGTAAAAAGATCAACAATTTAGGAGGCAGGTAGAATTTTTTCTTAGGAGGGCAGGAATGATTTGTCAGTTTAGTGATGTAACATAAGAATGATAGAAGATTTTTGTGCGCTTCAAGTTTCCATCGAAAGAGAACAAATTAGCTACTATTTTAACCAAAAAAAAAAATTCGGCAACTTTTCAAGATATTTCCGTTGATTTGAATTTATTTAAAGTTTGAAAATCAATTTTTTAAAACTATTAGCAGTAAAAACACAGTCACGCACAGTCTTTAGCACCATTGTGTTACCTGTCAACTGAGATATTAATAACATCTCTAGCACTAAAACTTTAGAAGACATACGTTAAAATGTAAGAGTGGTTTTTTTCATCGTAAGAAAATTTCAAACCCCTATAGCTGGATGGTGGTGGACCTCCCCACTCCCATACATTTTTTTTCGCTTCTCACCTATATTTACCAGATCCTTCAAAACAATAATAAAACGGTTTTCTGGCGCTATCAGCCCTGTATTTTTAATGAACTAGTTCATCAGATCATTTAAAGAACGATTAGGGAAATTTTTAAAGTTAAACAGTAGCTAACTTTACGAGTTACTAAGTGTCGTTCAGTTACAATGTCAAACTTTTCGAATCTATTGCTTAAAAATAGATTTTCAAACTTTAAACGCGTTTTTCTCAAAACGATGTTTTTTGAATCTGTTGAACTTTTTGGCCAACGTTTTCTGTATATTGTTTACAAATATGTTCTCTAGTCCGGAATTCTCGCGGAATTTTTCGGCAAAATGCTTATTTCCCGGTTTTTGTTACTATAAGAGGACCGCTTTCCGCCCCTATGCTTTAAGAGGATTTTCATTTTTTATAGATTACTTTGGAAAGCCCTATCGTGGCAACCGCGGAGTAAATCGAAATTTCAGTATTATCTGTGGTGCGCCCTCTTTTCAGACACTTAAAATAGACTTTTTAATATGCAAAGTGTTTTTTAAATTTTATAATAAAACTTCCGAGATGAAGTCTTAAAATTTTGTGCTTTTTTAACTCTCCAGATGAGGATACCCTTTTAAATAAAACGGATATCAAGTTTCTATCACGCTACCTGTCTGACCATCATAGACTTATTTTCTGGATTTCGAATATTAAGACTTTGTAGTAAGCATTGTATATAGTGTTAGCCTTGTAACCTAGCTTGAATAAGCTTATGATTAAGCTTAAGTCGAGCGCAAAATAAAAGTACTCAATTCTAAATAAAATCTTATGTTTTTTATATTCCGCGAATCAAGTGGGAAATTCTACATAAATATAAAATTACCCAAATATCTACTACGTGCCCGGAAATTTTTCCTGGTTCCCTTTTACAGTCCATTTAAAAATGTGTTCACTAGCGTCCTTAAAAAATCAAAGCTTATCCGCAAGCAATGATCCATTCCGATTTTATGACTTCTAAATAATTGATTTTTCCTAAAACAACCCGCAGAAGTGAAAAAAAACTCTTTCCAATAGTCTACCTGTTATGTCCTACAAAACTCTCAATGCGTTAACTGATATACCCCTTCGCATTGGCAAAACAAATCACGTAACGAGTACCAAAATAGCATAACAGCTGATGACCATGTCCTTGTCGCTAGAAAAAGCCGTGAATTGTTTAATAAAACTGGAAAACTTTTCGTGTATTTCTCAACTCCTTTTCAAGAGCTTGTAGACCCATAGAGTAGGTGGTTGTAATGAAACCCTAACTTTGATTTGCAACGGCTGTTTAGACGGGGTATCGCATTCTGAAACCACACAGAAAGTAGAACATATGTCAGTTCTGTAACTATTTATAATGAAAGGCAAAGCCCACAAGGTGCACTCATTTTGTGGGCAGTTATACAGGCATTACATGAAAAGTTCGTTATTTAACAGATTCAGTTATGAAAGCGTGCATTATGCCAGTTCCTGAAGCTATTTATCATCGAATACATTTCTTTGATGGAGAGTTGGTTGCGGAAATTCTACCCACGGACTATAAGACTTCAATAGGTTTTATTTTTGAATTCAATGAAAAGGCTCAATGAAAGGGTTTTGTTCTCTGCGTATAAATTTCAAAGCATTATTCATGCTGTTAAAAAAAATAAATTCTTTAAATAAAACAATCGAAAAATTTATAGCAGGTCCTGATATTTATGACTGAAAAATTCACCAATTTGAAGAAAAGACTTTCTTGTTAAAAATTTAGTACGAATCTGCAGCGCACCCAAAAAGCCTCCAAACTAATGCAAAAAAAAATCCAATTTTACAAAATAATATTATTTGACCGTCATGTATATCTCAAACTTGCTGTACATTTAATTCATAAAACATTCGAAGTTCAAATGGCAGTACTTGGATAATTCTTCCTGGGAAATTTAATTTAAATGCTTGTCACATAGCGTTATATTACCGTCACTAGTTCACTACAGCCAATTTCTGTCAGTTTCATGAGTATTTTCTTACGGACAGTGACTGGCTACTACTTCCCATAACACCTTGTAGGGCACGGAGCGAAGAAGGACTTTCCGCCGAATCAATGATAACATTACGTGAGGACCTGCAATTTAAGTTGGATTCGGGACAACCGACATTACTCTGCAATCACAAATTCTAAATGGAACATGGTGACGACAAATGAAGAAGAGAAACTGCAAAATATCATAAGAAGACAAGGTCCATTCGAAAATGTGGTGATTTAATGAACGAAGTGTCTAAAATTAGGTCACCGATTATAAACGAAGTTTTTAGAATTATGTTAATCCTGATGTAAACTGCGAGATTTGTAGGGTTCCGTAGCAACTAGAAACCATAATAATTTCGGTCTGTCTGCCAGTCCGTCCGTCCGTCCGTCCGTGTGTCTGGCTGATTGACGGTATACCTATTAAAATGAAACTCCGCAAACGCCGGTCCACAGTTCGGTTGAGAAAGGAGGAGGGAAACCCACACAGCAATCAGAACACCTCGGCTTAGAAAGTACCTACGCGCTACACAAATACACTCTAGGTGACTCCCAGAACGCCTCAAGGAGCAGCCCTCCTTCTGGGATAGAATAGTTAGGCTTGTAACCAGCTTATCTTAAAAAACCATTACACACACGAAACGTCTGATGCCCTATGCCCCAGGAGGCGTTAAGCAACCCAGAGAGAAGATGAAATTTATTTCATGGACGTAGATCCGTAACGCAAAAGCAAAAGCAGGAATGATGAGATTTTTAGAAAAATTATTTTTTAGAATAGCCCCCCCCCCCCCATAGGACAAAATTTTTTTCAGTTGAGTGGAACTCAAGAGGGTAACGTTAGATAGATCTTCTAAGATGCAATAAAACTTTGTTTTTGTCGAAATCATAAAATAAAAACATAAACTAATATCTGTACCATTGTAAAATTGTAAGGGTTATAACAATAGGTTGGACGAGTGAGGACATTTGTCAGGAGTCTTAAACCCCCTTTGGTTTGTGTTTCAGAACCTTGTTAGTCCAGGCTACAGTTAGATTTCCTCTATGTAATTGTAACAAGATAACGTACCTCACTGATTTTTTGTATGCGGTAAATCCCGCTGAGTATCCTAAATAGACTAACTTCTATATTTTTAAGTCCTGGTGGGGGGGGGGCGAAGAGGTGTAAGGTTTTCAATTATCTCGGCTTCTACACTGGTATCGTCCCTTTTGTCGTAGCTTCAATAGAAGCCAAAATAATTGAAAAACAATTTTTGCACCTCTCCGACCCCCTCCCTTCCCTCACCCGCGCGGAACTTAAAAAATATAGAATTTACTGCATTTGGAATACTCAGGGTGGGGCTTTAAGTGTATGCAAAAAATCAACGAATTAGATGATCCTGTCACAATAATTTACCTGTCGCCTGTTATGTGTATATGTTACGAGCCCAGGAATGCAGTGGACTTTATTCTGGACACTTTTTGAATTATGTTGATATTTTTGGATAACTTTAAAATAATGTTGTTTTTGTTAGTTAGTACTGCAGTTTTCTAACTTAGTAACGTTTCCATAAGTATTGCGCAATATATGTATAGAATGATTTATAAACTAAACTAACCCAGGCATTTTCGTATTCATTCATATTTTTAAGCAATAGCAACTCTAAATGTCACATATTCAGTTTTTTTTAACCAATCAGATAACTCTACATATTGTTTGCGTGTACCAATCAGGAGAGTATTTGAGTCTAAATTAAAGTTTCGTTTCCGTAGCTTTAGTTACTGTTTTCGTGAGATTGCTAAAGTCGAATTAGAATTTTGTAACTGCGATAATTTTTTTAAATGGCTGCTGCATAAACGTGCTGATTGGTCGCCGAGGAAAAGAAGTAAAGCTGCCACCCTTCGCGAAGAGGGTTATAATAATATAATAGGGTATAATTGAAGAAATTTTGCAAAGGACAGGCGGTTGCGCTACGAGGTCAGGGGTTAGGAAAGCGTGCAACCGTTACGAGGCAAATAAGTCAACTAAGACTGCCCCAAGAATGGGTCAAGAGCCAAAAGTGAAGCCGCAAAATGAAAGAAGAATTTGCCATTTTGCTCTACACGACCGCCGGCGAACATCAAAAGACATGAAGGGGATACTAGCAATATCTGAAGTGAGTATTTGTAATCGAACTGTTAGAAGATCATTGTTCAAAAGTGGGTTACAGGCAAGGAAACCCAGAAAGAAGCCATATCTCAATTATAAGCAGCCACGAAAATGACAAGACAGAAAAGACAGAGCACAAGTAGAATAACGAGACCCGTATTTCAATATTTCGTACGGATGGGATTAGGTCTGTGCGTCGTCGACAAGGCGAAGATTTGTTACCAGAATGCAACACTGCCAATAGGAAACATTCTGTCATTGTGATGGTGGGTGCTTGCATGACAAGAGATGGTTTTGGTCGATTGCAAGTGATAGACGGGACAATCACAACCAACAAATATCAAGAAGAAGTTTTGGAATTCAACTTACCATAATAGACGATTTGTTTGAGGGTGGCCGTCGTCGGCGAATCTGTCAGCAGGATGGTGCACCGTATCATACAGCTAAAACAAGCATGGCATGGTTTAGGGATCACCAGATAACTATAACAACTGATAATATTCATAGACTCAATGCCACGAAAAATAAGTCAAGTTATAAAATCAAAAGGATTTCCAACAAAATATTGAAGACTTCTTAACTCGCACCCTTTCTAATTTGTAACGATGTTAAATTGTTATTTTCTGAATAAAATATATTTTTAATTCTGCTTCTCATTTTTTTCAAATAATTTCAAAATAGTTTTTCTTGACATTACATGATATGTACATTATAGTAGATCCTTATATTATTTCTCTACAGTAGTTACCTAATTTAAGTCAGAAATTACTTCGATATTGAGAAATGAAAGAATCATACTGATAATCCTCTAGTTTTTAGACATTTTTGAAGGTAAGGTGTGTTCTGGCCGCTTTTATATGTGAGAATTGGGCGGCCTTACTACTGAAGTCATATTTGTTCCTTCCAGTATTCCTCAATGTAGTCAGTCATCTAGGTCCCTTAATATTTTTGCTTTTCATTAATGACATACATAGTTGGGAATTTTTACTTTACTAGAAGGAGTTATATTTTATCAAAAACTGTCTTTCGTTTCACATGTTGGACTTCTTAAAACGTAATTCCGAAAATTTTTATGATTTAGACACACTAAAAGTTCTATATTGTTCAGTTGTAAGATCTGTTCTGGGATGCACGTCTGTCGTTTCTTATCACGTAAAATGTCAGCTTTTGGGCTTATCAACTTATCAATTCAAACGAAATGAAACTTTTAAGTCAATTCTTTATGAGAATATTAGTGGTCATTTTTTTTTTAATTGTTAAACCATAAGCATTGGTATTGTACCCATAATCATTATATTTAATATTTATGTATTATTATTCTTCAGTAGTATTTTATTTTAAGTTAGTTGTTTTAAATGCATTCTGCTAGTCTGTAAAATATTATATCGATAGACTATGAATAAATAAATTGTTTGCTCTTTTCCAACTTACAGCTGACCGTATAATCTTTTCATCGAAAAAATACAACAAAGTCGCAGTCGAAGAAATTACTTCGGATCTTGAACAATTAAAGTTAGTAAAGAAGGTAATTCTGAGGAATAATTTTTACCTCTGACACACCAGCAACATTACTTTACATATTTTATTGAGTCACTTAGACCAAAGACAGTGCACTCATCAGAGCCGTTTCATTTGTCAAATTGATTTAAAAATGTGTGGTTAAATCAAGTTCTTTGTGAATTATGCTTACTAAATCAGGAAAAGTGAAAACAAAATATCAAATAAACATTAATATCCTAAATTTACTTTTTTAAATTAAACTTTTCATTTGAATAAAGATAAAAGCTAAAAAATCAAATGAATTGAAAAATCAAATAAAAATTTATTTGATTATAAAATTTACTTGTTTGAATTTCAAATACTTATTTATTACTTGATTGTGCGTTATTTGATAATCAATCAAATAACAGAAAAACGAAACGAAAAAAAAATTATTATTTGAAATTCAAATCAGGAGCACCAAATAACAAATAAATTTGCGAATAACTTAAAGTAAATTTAAAATAAAATAAAAATGTATGTTAATATTCAATATTAATATTCGTCTCTCTTCGACATTAGATCATTCCGATCCCATTGCAAAAACAATTTATTTAGGACTTTTCCTCTAGCCGCCTCTTCCCTTATGCCCTCAGAGACTCAACATTTGTATCATAATACCAGGGAACATAATCCATATAGTAAAGAAAAGATCATCTAAATAGGTCCACGCATTGCGAAGTTAAGCGCTAATCCATCCCTAACCTCCGCCAAAGTACAACATTTTTATCATGGTACCAATCGAGGAATATACTATAAAATAAAACAATCAACCAAATTAGTCCACATACTACGAAGTTAGATGCTGCAATCAAACCTGAAGCTCTCTAGTGAAAACAACTAACATTTTGCTGGGAAGTGTTAATAGGCAAAGCCAGCTCTTTGAAGCAACTTTATCACCTGCACTGTATCTATATTGAAAAAAACATGTTTTACAAAAAAAATTTGAACATTTTATTTTTCAGCAATATTCGTCCTACTCTTCAACAGAGTCAATTTCAATATTATTATCATAGCATGCAGCTTTTTGAATTATCTCCGCGCAACCATTACTGATACCAATAATAAAATAGCTTTCTCACTGTTGAAATGACCCCAATTTCCGAATATATAATTTTCACACGTAAACTGAATTCAAATATAAACCACAAATTGTGGTTAGCAAATATTTTTAATCTAGACAATTTGAATAAAGTTCGAGTTAAAACCGTCCATTAAATTGTTTTGAATCTAGCCACTGAAGTATTTTCAAATTATGCAGAGAATTTGAAATTACGTGTATGCGAAAAAGCATTATTGCCTACAATACGGTATATGAACGTTCTGTTCATTATATATTCCATGCATGTTAATTTTGCTATAGTGCAACAGGTCTGGTTTCCAATGGCTGCTAAATTAAAGAAAACACAATTATTCTCGCCACGTTAAAGTTCTCTACCAGCGAATAAAATCGTTGTTGTACGTGGCAATTTACTTTAATAATGTGAATTTATGTTATAAACCAACTTTTTTTATTCTTTTATTGAACTCTTAAGGTAAACACAAACCTGTAGAAAAATGTCATAGTTTGACAAAGGACGATAAAACGAAATTATTTGAAATAGCAATAAAATACTTCTAAAAGGATAAAATTACCATGAAACCTTGAAGTTGAGGAGTTGAGACGGGTGTGTTCTCTTTTACCATAATTATGATCTAAAATTCCTAACAGCGAAGGTAAAGTTTAGCAGGAAGGATATAAAAATTGACTAATATTTGTTTGCGTTATTAAAATGTGTCCTAAAGTTTTTATTTGGTACTAAAATGAGCAATAATAACGTCTTAATGTTAGTTTCAGAGAAGGCTTAAGGTTTTATGTAAATTCCCCGAGAGTTAAGTAGAGTTTGTGTTTAGCCAAGGAATTATGCTGGTAATGATGAATTTACCTGCCTTTGTTATATTCATTAACCTAAGAGTTAAGAATTTCATGAACGCTTCATGTGTCCGGAAATTACTAATAAAAACCTTAATCTCTTAAATGAAATTTTTAGACCATAATTAAGTTACGTGAAAGTAAATCTATAAATTTAAATTTGTAAATAATAATAAATGCTCTACATGGTGAACTTAAAAATACATAAAATAAGAAATTGTAAACAATTTTAATTAGAACTTTATCAGACTACTCATCTTCTTTACTAATTTATATTTTACCATTCTAATGTAATTTATAACATTTTTGGATTTTTCTTAGGAATAATATCCTTTATTTCAAACTAAATTTAAAATAATTGATTTAATTTACATATATGTAAACTCTTCTGCTCCCTTTAGATTTTTAGCAAAATAGCTGTAGCATTTAATAACTTAGAAGAATTATCATACCTAAATTAAGATTCATGAAACTTACGTTAATTCTTCTGCCTTTCACGCTTTTTTCTTGATCTGTAAGTAAAAATTGTTTTATAAAATCAATTTAAAAAATATTTTAAGTGACTTCACAAAATATTCTAAAAAGAAAAACTAATATTAAGTTTATGCTGTAGGTTTTTAGTAGGTAAATAATTTTTTATTGCACTATAATTGGTCTAATGTTTTTGATAAACGGGAAATCGATGTGGCGGTCCATTTGTTTTTTGGAATGTGTTCCCATCTCTAGAACAAATAATTCTTTTTCCAGTCTGCTTTGGCCGAATAGTTCTATAAAACATCTTAAGAACAAATAAAGCTTGGAAGCGGTTCTGTTCTTCGTGGAGCGGAATTTTACCTCCATTCTTGATTTGATGGATTTATTTCAGAGATTCAAGACTCATATAATAATTATATTGTCAAAATGAGGTCTTAGTACGGGGGGGGGGGGGGGGGGTTATGTATGCAATTTGGGGTCCCCTCGGTAACTTGTCATATTTTTATGTTTTTCGGCGGAGAATCGATTTTTCGAGGTTACCAGGCTCAAAAATGGGTCGTTTTCGAGATATGGCCCGATTTTAGTCAAAATTGGTGGTTTTTCTGAATTTTCCAAAAAAATAAAAAAATTTAAAATTATTAACCAACTTTATGTGAAAGATCCTTGGTTTAGCTGTAATTTGCAAAAAATTCCTCACATTTCTTATAGAGTATTTTAAATGGGATAACTTATGTATATGGGGCAAAATTTCTCAAGTGTACCAGGTGAAGAAATTCGATGTCTCCGATTTTGATCAAACTTTACCAAAATATTGTTACTGATATAAGTAATTATCGTGCTAAAGGATTTAAAAAAAGAAATTTTGTGCAAAAGTTATAGGGTTGTAAACTTTTGCATTTTTGCACTTTTCTCGTGATCATACCTTTTTTGAAAAAAAAACTATCGCCACCATTGCAGTAGAACGGTGATCTTTAGTGATTTGTAAAGGTCGTTACATACCGTTCCGAATAAAAATATAATTTTCCAAAAAACAAAATTTAAAAAAAAAAATTTTGACTTTGAAAAATATTTTTTGGTTTTTTACACAATACTTGATCATACATTTTTTTCATATTTTTTCAACTGAAAGTGTCATCTCAGCTTTAAAATCATCTATCATTTAGAGTGGCAAAGCAATGTTAAGTGTAAATTTTTGATTTTTGAAACCGCGCGCACGCCTTTTTCGCTTGTTTGTTGCTTAGAACACATTGACATAATATAACATAAGAAAATGTAGATGGCGCGTTAAAGAGTATTCTCACAGTCAGTACGTATACAGTTGGATATCGCCACAAATAGTCAAAATGCCAGACAAGTTGAAAGACATAAACTATTGTTGCAATCCTTTGAAGGAGAAGAATCATAGGTGGAAAACAAGGGTATGAGAAGAGTGACTTCACAAATTCATAAACAGTTTCCGACCCTTCCTGTCATCAAAAAGTATAAAAATATGACAAGTTACCGAGGGGACCCCAAATTGCATACATAACCCCCCCCCCCCCCCCATTGCGCCCGGACTATCTACGATACGCAACGAACCTAATCAGTTTTTGAGATTTGTTAAATCAAAGCGCTGTACTGATGGTTATTCTACTTTATTGAAGTTAGGTGACAGCGAGAGTAGTAACCCCTTGGTAATTGCGACTTTTTTATGACTTCGTTCCGTGATAATAACTGTCATACTAGCTTGAAGGATTTTAATTTCTTGACTATGTTCTTCTTCGTTCCATGTGCTTTGTTATTTATTTAATTTATCTCTTTCTACTGGGGTCTTTACAAAATCTTCCCAAATTACCCCGTGGCAAGTGTTGTGATATTTCAAACTCATTCATTGCTAACTTGTCTTGCATTGCTAAAGTTTTTGAGGCATTAATTTTCAATTTACTTCATTATCATTGCAGACCAGTTTTTGGTTCTTTCTGACATGGATTTATGAAGGGAAGGTCCACCACAACAAACCTTCTGGAATTCTCTAACTTCTGCTTATCTGAAATTGAAGCTGATAAACAAATGGATTGTGTTATCTTTGGTGTACCTCAAGGAAGCCATTTAGGATCGATTTTATATATTATCTACATTGACGATGTCGAAATTGTCCGTGTTGTTTCGTCTGTACGTGACTGTGCAATTTTAAATTCTAATCTATGTAGACGCCTTTTACAGTTGGTGTTATATTAACTGTCTTCCACTTAATATTAGTAAGTGTAGGTACATGTATGTCTTTTACTCGTAGAAAGTATTCTCTTGACTTCAGTTACAACATGCATAGTTGTGTGTAGCTTGATATGACCAAGGACTGGGCAGTGCAGGATTTACGTATAAGCTACACAAGCTATAGGTTAGGGCCCCACTTTCTTAGGGGCCCCAAAAAACAAATTGTCCGAGTGAGCAATTGTAATATATACTTAAATATACTGCAGCATTATTTGTCCGAATGCCGCAGGTCCGGAACGCCCCATACTCTTCACCCAATTTTTTATCGCGTCTTTTCGAAGAACAAAGCGCTATTGTGCCTAGGGTTTGCATTACCGATAACTGGTTAACCCGTATTACCGGTTATTATAACTACCGAATTCAAACCGAATCAATATGTTAGACATAGTCAAGCCTGTGGTTCAGCGGAACATAACATTCTGACACATCAGGAACTGTATAGGGTAATATTTAACGATCGTCTCTACTCAGCATTTCCTAATGTAGAAGCAATTTTGAGATTGTTTCTTAGTATGATGGTTGCAAATTGCTCTGGAAAAAGATATTTTTCTTAGCTGAAGAGGATAAAATAAGAATTTAGAACAACAATGACTCAATACAAATGATCTTCCCTCAGTATCATGTGCATAGAACGTTCAAATTACGCAGTTTGTCATTTTATGATGTCATCAATGACTTTGCTCTGGCAAAGGCAAGAAAGAAAATATTTTAGTTTAATATAACTCCTTAACCCTTATAACATCTTTCAAGAGATTAGATAATAAGCCTCTGTAAATTGTGCCTTTTAAAAGAACTTTTGTTTCTTTTTACCAGAGTTTGCATTTTTTAATTTCTTATGAATAAAAATGATTTTAAGTTAAAGATTTATTATTTCACTATCTAACTTCTTAATTGTATTTCAGTTTAAGGGGTTAGGCCACTCTAAAGGCCGAAAAAATAGGCTTTTTTGGGGATTTTTCTTTAAAAAAAAATACAAGATAATTCCAGATTACAAAAAGGTAGTTTATCATACATGACTGTATACAATAATTTTTTTGAAGCGATTAATTTCAAAATGGCGACTGTGCAGCGTTTTTGCGATGGCATCTCCGTTTTTCAAGGGTCCACGGCCGGACAAACAGCTCCTGTAATTTTTCAGTTATAATGAGCCAATGAATTTTTTTCGACTATGTATATAACAACAGCTATAAAAATACGTAGGATTTTTTCGATATATTGATTTTTGGCCAAATGGCGCACTTCTAAAGTGAAAAGTTTAAAATTTACCTAAAAAAATCGTCAGAAAATTGTTAATAACAAATGAACTATGCAATATAAAAAAAATAATCTTTTTATAGAAAATGTATTTTTAAAGATACATTCAAAATTTCAAGTGAATCGGTTGAAAACTCTCTGAGTTATGCTTCCGGCCAACTTGAAAAATCTAGTTTTGAGATAAACGCGTTTGAAGTTTTGAGTAGTAGAAAATCAGGAATAATTTTGCAATACGTTTAATCTTAAAATTCGAAAATCAAGTACTTAGAGGTTTTTCCCGGCTGTAATGTTTTGGGACATAATTTTTGAGGTCCTAAGGGACCATTTAAAAAAATAAAATAAAATTGATTTTTCGAAAATGCTAGAGTGGACTAACCCCTTAACCGTCTAGGTATCCGAAAATCAAATTTTTTCACTGACAATATTTTGGTTATAGGATATCCTTGCCTCCTTGAGATCTGGATGGGTCTAAATTATTCGGTTCGTTACTCAAAATCAAGTGATAAGCATGGTTTCCCTTCTTTTTGCTCCAAAAAGTTAAATTTCTAAAGTGTGCATCACCTACTCGTGTTACAAAAGGCTTGACAATTTTTAATATTTAATTATTTTGAAATTTTGGATGAAATACCGTGAGTGGATCCGTCCAGAATTGTTTTTTCATAACGTTTTTGTTGGTTTTAATTTCGGTCTTTGATAGTAAAGTGAGGGTCACATATAATTTTCAGTTGCCGCTGTCTTCTTTTAAAGATATCCAATAATTGAGTGACTTAAGCTGGTGTTGTGAAAGTAAAGATCTTCCAAGATCTAGGTAAGTTGCGCCACTTTAAATTAATAGTTCCTGTTAGCTGTTTGCAATCTGTTTTAGGTTTACTTCAGAAAAGGTCCCCATGAGGAGTGAAGGTCGATTCTATAGGCCAGGTACGACTAAACCAATTAATATAGGATATTTGCAGCATCAACAGTTCGATAATAGCACAGAACGTACATCACAACAGGTAACACGTAATTGTTTTTCTCTTTTTTTTACTTCTAATTATTTTATATTCTAGATCCGAAAAATTGAAAGCATAAACAGCGAAATTGTAACATTATATTGCGTTTCTCTCTCTACTACCTTCATAACACAAAAACAAACTCTGTAAGCTCTTATACAGGGAGTCCTAGAACTTATTGATAATAATTTTTTTAATGCAAAATTCGAATTTTTAAAATAATAATAATTAAAGAATTTCCAATAAAGAAAATGTTTTAATAACTAATATCTCAAAAATAAACGCTTCAAATAAATTTTGATTTAAGCGAATTTGTTTGCATACGTAAAATCTCTTTTGATCATAAATTCTGGAACACCTTGTGTGTTACTTCTTTTTGCAAAAATTAACGATAAAATATTCTGAAAGGAGTTGGACAAAGATCGGCCGTTGTCGCCCATTGGCCTATCCTTATAATATTACTTTTTTTCATTGGTTTTACTCTGTGAAATATAAAATAAGAACATTTGTGATATTTTGTTTTTTCAACAAAAAAAACCATTCGAAGGCCTACGTTTATAGCACATATTCAGAGTGTTTCACAGCGCGTGCGCATAAGTAAAGGATCTGGTAGATCTAGGTGAGAAACGAAAAAAATTGTATGGGAGGGTGGAACCAATCTACACCCCCTCCCATTTTTTTACGATGAAAAAGCGAACAAAAAACTTTTACTGCCTCAAATTACATGTCCAAACGTGGTTTTTTTCATTGTAAAAACATTTCAAACCCCTATAGCTGGGAGGGGTGGAGATAGACCCCCCCCCCTCCCTCTTATACATTTTTTTTTCGTTTCTCACCTAGATCCTTTACTTTTGCACACGCGCTGTGAAACACCACTCATATATGCTTTTATTAGAAAGTGTTTTTTCTAGTTTCTCCAAAACTAAACAGGAAAACGAATATGGTCCTTCGACCTTTTTGATAGAGAAAATTAAAATTTCTCAGATATAGTATAATCTAGTATAAAAAACTAAATTTTGTCCTGGTTATTAGAACTGACTAATAGTGCAATAATCCAGTAATTAAATATTAAAAGTGTTTTAGTAATTGAATAAAATCTTATAGCGGGAGTGCAAGTCTCGAGTCATTTATCTTTTCAAGTTTTCCCATTTTCCCTGAATCTATGTACTTACAGATTGGGCAAGTGGTCAATCTCGTCCTCAGAGTTACCAATTAGGAGGAAATTATAAACTATTTGAGTATCCTTTATTACCTCCCCCTTTGGCATCCTTATCACTAATAAATACATTCAAAGTAGAGGTCAAATTTGACACCAGTTTACTTCAGACTACCCCAATAGAAACATATTTCGCCAATTACAAGCTATTTATATGCACTACCTTGCTGCATATATCAATATTTCTATATTATTTAATCGTTACATTTTATAATATGTTTGAAAGTTAGATTTCACTTAATTGTTAAGTCAGCCTCCAAATACTGTTGCAGAAGTTCTAGATAACTGCGATATCGGTATGAATCCTGGAGTTCATATGCTTTCAAATATTATTTTTGGTCACATTTCTGGTCAGTGTTGCCGCTGTAGAAAGATCAAATTCGTCCTTGCGATCTCGAATGGGAGAAAACAGATTGACTAGTTTGGCATTTTTGCATGTTTACAAGGATTTATGATTAAGCACTGACCAAATCATAGAGCGTGTTGCTAAAAAATTCAAGAGGAAAATCAGTTTTAATATATAAACAGCAGCCCACTTCTAGTTATGTTATTTTTTCTATGTTTGTTTTAACGTTTTTGTTTGTTTTTTTAATGTAGTTTTTTTATGTTGTTTAGTATACACTTACGAATAATTATTTGATGAACTGAAGACATCTGATGTGAATATCATAAGAAGGAGACCAGACTACTGAACATTATTGTAAATGAGGTCTAATCAAAGAAGAGTATAAGGTCTTGAAAGTATAAGGTACATATCTCCACAGTTACTGTTTCAATTCTTTCCATTTGAGAGCAGGCAAGTAATAATTAAATTCAATCGGATTTTGAATTCTAAAAAAGCTTACTAACATAATTTGCCCACTATAACTAGAAGACCATGACATGATACCAGCGTATAATAAACAGCGAGCAAACCTAAAATACTGTACCTATTTCATACTAAGGAGTGGGAACACCATTTGAATTTCATTTTTTACGGATACGGGCCCAAAATAATGTACACGTAATATAAATATTATTTTTTGTTATGCTTGAAAATAATTGACTTTATTTATTCGAAAATACCTTGGTAATCCAACTTTGTTAGAAAAAATTCTTTTAATAGAAATCATTGAATTTTTCGTATTCAGAAACTTTTTTTCTAAAACTGAAGGGGACAGATATGTGTTTCAAAAGTGACCTCCTAAAATATTGGATCGATATCTCCTTTCATTTTTATCTTATACACATTTCAAGCGTGCACGCCCCCCCCCCCCTCTGTTTTCGACTAGCTACATTTTTTTCTCAAAATAGGGGGGGCCGCTGAAGTTATTACCAGGGGATCCGCTGCAGGGTATGGGAGCCACTAGGTAGTTGCTTTGTTTTATTAATTTGGCACCGACCTTAAAATATAATAGGCTTATTATTAAAGACGTTGCTCCCTTATGAGCCCGGAGCCTTAAATAATAACGAAGAAGAGTTCGCAGAAAAACGATGCATAGAGTATGAAACGGATAGAAAAAATTATCTTATGCGCTTAGGACTATGTATATAGACAGACGAAGTCTCCGAAGGTGCAGGGCCCGATTTGCTGCACGAGCGTCCATTAAACGAAACCGTTCTTGCCGCCACTTCTTACCTTTATTCTAGGTGCAACATTTTTATTATTGTAACTGTCGGCAAAAAAAAACTCTATACAAATCAAAAATATTAAAACAACCCCCACCCCCTCCGCCACAAACTTTAAACTTCATCCCAATCGGGGAACATACTCCATACAAGAAAAGAGGAATCATCCAAATCGATTCAAGTGTAACGAATGTATGGGTCACTCCGAACAACAACAAAAATTATCTAGATCGGTGATCAGTGGCGTTAAGAAGTTAAGCGCTCCCCCAACGCGCAACATTTTTATCATGATACGAATCGGGGAAAATATACCCTAAACGAAAAATGGAAAACCATCCATATAATCAAAGCCGCTTCATTTGTCCAAGTAATTTAAAAATATGAGGTTACATGCCATATTGTTTGCAAAAACATGATAATCGTGAGCTAAAAATGTCAAATAAATATACATGTCATATCCATCCAAACCTTAAGAAATTAGGTGCCATTATCGCCCCTATTAGCCTATTATATTATTAGTGGTATAAACAAATGGTACTTCACGTAGTAAAGCATAGGAATGAGCTGCGGAATTCTACTTTCTCATCATATTTTTCCAAATATTATTAAAGTTTTACTCTGACATTTCTTTCTACAAATGTTCTGAAAACATAGTGACGATAAAAACTTACTTCTTTACAAGTTTCAGTCAAGATGTAGTATTTTAAAGGGAATAACCTCTCTTGTGTTCGTTTTGTTGAAGTATTGAGCTTGTAATGCGTCAATGACATCAATATTTCTCTTTAGTTTTCATTAGGAATTTTATCTGTGGTACACAAAACGTACAAAATTGAAATAGTGACGAAATGCTTGCTTGTAAAGTAGACACAACTATCATAATCTCGTGACTTGTGTCTCCAATAAGCTTTTTTGTGAAGTCAGTTAAAAATTTACATATTGCAACCAACGTTACGATAATCAACGTGATGCATAACAACTTCAAATCACTTTTTTAACCAACTTCCAAAAATTATTTATTCCTTATTTGTGATAAGTCACGGAAAGCCGCCATAGCCGTTGAGGTGCCTTATGGAATGTTCATAAACATTGGTTTACGAAACGTAAAGCTACACAATTCAGATGAACTAATGGAATTGCTTATCATACAGCTACGGTGCACATATATGTTTACGTATAAGCCCATACTTGTAGGTACAAGGCTAACCTACCCAATTAGCGACGTTGCAAGTTCTACACCCACCTACTAAAATAGTATAGTGACTGTCACTAACCCTGGGTCTTCACTAGAGAATTGTTATGCCAAGACAGAGGAAATGTCCTTATAATCTCCTGTGTAGACCATCCCTGCTATAATCTCCGCGATAAATGTCAGGGAAAATCTCTTGACACAAACATGGAGATAAATTTGACGTTTGTGTACATCATAACCTCGAAAAATTTTTGAAAGTTTGAAACATGGAGAAGCTTACGCGCGTTGAGATTTTTAAATTCATAAAAATTATTATATTTATAAAAAAAAATTATATAATTTATAAATTTATAAGCTCCTCTAATTCTTCTAACTATTTTAATGAACTCAAAACCTTTATCGCGGTGAGTTCCTTTCTAGTCATAGACATCTTGAAGAATGAAATCTCTTAACATAATTTGCCCAAGCTGTGAATTGTGAACTTCACAAAGATGGCAGATTGACATATATCTTGACATGAAAAATCTCTAGTGAGGCCCGGGGTAAATTGGCGCTTTAAAATATTACAGAAACATCACCTACTGGAATATATGCGGGAAAAACTCTAAAGCCTTAATATTTTAGAAGTTGTAGACAGTCTAAACACACAGGCTGTCTAAACAGACAAACGATTAGACCTTATCATTATGGTTCCATTTTTACCTTTTAAGGTACGAACCCTAAAAAGCATCTTATTATCATTAAATAAATATATGTACATATCATCGTACTTCTCAACCATTTTTGTTGTGTACACTAGAATGGTGGTGCCCATAATTATGTTAGAGGCCATTACTCTATTGACAAAAACCACACAAGAATTGTGTGTCGAAATTCATTATATCTAATTTAATTAGGGTGGAACTCTGTAGAGCACATAAATCATTAATTAAAGACCAAATGGTAGCAGAATAATTATTTGCGTTAAATAATTACCATGAAGTAATTTCATTAGTGCGACACAGCCAGTGGAATCATTTTTCATCACATTTCTGAAATGTTTATTGTTGGTCTTAATAGGGCTTGTAAAATAAACTTTAAATTGGTTCAAAAATTAATACTTGTGAAAATTGCTGCAGACGTAATAAATCATATTTAAAGGAAAATAAATTCTCATACACTACATGTTTTTGGGCGAAAAAATAAAGCTAATTAAATCATTACGCCAATTAAATTGTCTACAAACAGTAGATGGTAACATTAGTGCAGATGTGTATAAAATAGGATCACCATCTTATCTTTATGAGTAAACAAAACTTATACCAAAAAGCTTACTAAAGGTACGGTTTCGTGGAAGCGTCACCCGGATGCTGCATCCAGACGTGGCGTCTCAACTCGACAGTGCGTCCAAGACCCAAGTGGTCTGGTACGGGTGTCTGGTAGTCAACATTTGCAAAAATTGCAATTGGATTTATTTGAGTAAAGTGGTAATCGTGGTTGATCATGAGATTTACAATATTTAGATAGAGATCAATTCGATTAGTCATAAGCAACGAAATAATTTCATCTACCTCTTGTTGTACTTATTAAGTAATTAAAAATTATCTGTTAACGAACCGTCAATAATTTTGAAAGCAAGTTAAAAAAAAAAGTACACCTCGGCGGAATCGCTTACAAAGGTGGTATATATGTAAATCTGTTAAAGAACAAGAAAGTTGCCACATATTGAGTACAGTTTCCAAAACGCAGAAATGGGCTCTTATTGTTCAGTTTCTAACTCCACCTTTGCCGACCGATGGTTGTTTTCTGCTGACAACAAATTACGTTTAAAAGCCATTGGGGTTGTAGAGTAATGTCGGCGGTTCGCAATCCACCTTAAATTTCTGGTCCACTTACAATCGTAGTCGTCGAATAGCTTGAAGTTCTCCCTCTCCCTCCCCCCTTCCCATGGCCAACAAGATGTTACACTAGAGATCTCTAAGAAGGACGTCAAAACGTGTACATGCGCAAGTGCACGAAAACATTTCCTTTAAGAGCCTTTTCTTCGCAATAGCCGCTGTGTTTCTCTCACCCGGGGAATGATTTTTTAGGGCTGGAGAAATATGAAAAATGTTGTCCTTGTCATACTGCTTTCACGGTAATTTTATGAGTAACGCAGAAATGGGCTCTTATTGTTCAAATATATTAAAGTCGTTGGAGATCCATTACAAAGGTCCCAGTTTCGAACTCCACCTATGGCGACCGATGGTTGTTTTCTACTGACAACAGATTACATTTAAAAGCCATTGGGGTTGTAGAGTAATGTCGGTGGTTCGCAATCCACCTTAAATTTCAGGTCCACTTTAAAATTTTAAACGGGATCCCCTATTTTTTATCATTTATTCGGATACTACGTTAAAAAACATACTTCAGATACAGAACCCGCTAAAGTTCAAGTTATTCTCAAAAAACAAAAACAAAATCCCGATTTTCAAGTCAAGTTTCATTAATGTAATTCAATCTCAAGTATACAGTATTAGGGGAATTATAATTGCATTGCAAAATTAATACTGGAACCCTATTTTGAAATGCAAAACCAAAAACATAAATGCTTATGGCAAAATATAGAGAAAAATAAAAAATACGGCCTAATACGACTCTAACTCGCACGCCAAGGGCGACCAAAAAAAAATTAACAGCTTTATTTATTTTCTTCAGAAACTACAAATGTCTGGAACTTTTATTTTTATTTTTATAATATACATATACTCGTATTACACTAGTACAAATTATTTTAGATTTTTTCGCTTGCAAACGTTAGTCTTATACACTCTACTCTACTCTTGGTGGCAAGGAATTTTTTCATACATTTTTGGGCATAAGTTAAAAACTAATGCAGTTTATAAGTCCTTTCAAATGCTACCCCACACTAGTTTTCAATTTACCCAGTATTTAATTAAAAAAATATATTTCTGAACTGCTTTTACCGTGACAAATTTTAAGACGAAATAATAGTTACTGAGAAAAATGGCCGTGGCATACAAACAACAAACAAACGCCGAAGTCTCGCCATAAGCGTTCTTTGACCTTTTAAGTATAAAACCTAAAAAGGACAAATGTTACTTTAACCCCCAAAGTTTAATAAAGATGAGTAACCGTAACATTTTAGTTTTGAATATACGTGCTCAGTAAAATATACTTTATCGCCGTCGGTGGTTAAATAATAACGTATCGGCAAATCCGGAGGTCGCAGGTTCGAATCCCCCCGACGGCGATCCGTGGTTGTTTTCTGCTGACAACAGATTACGATAAAAAGAGCATGGCTGTTGCAGAGACAATGTCAGTGGTTCGGAATTCACTTTAAATTGAAGGTCCACTTACAACCGTTGTCTCGAATAGGATAAAGTTCTTCTCCCACCCCACAAGGGGTTACGGAAACTAGAGAAAGAATAATCTATCGCTGTAAGGCTTAACTGAAGTTATTTACAGTGAGATAATCCTAAAGTGAAGGTACAAATTTTTTTAATTCGGGATAATCCGATTGAAGAGTGCTAAGTAGGAATAAGGAAGCTTCCACCATATATATGAAATTCGTAGAAAACATAAAATCGTAGACTGTGCAGTGCACCGTTACAACATCGTAAGGCTGAGCTCATCCATGACACAAGGCCAGCGATAAAAGACAAGGCATTCAAATGCCTATCTAAAGATGACTGCAGCACGATGCTTTTCGCATATAACACTAGCAAAGTTTACGTCTAGAGGTAAGGAGGGTCATCAATGTGTAAAAGTTCTTGCTTGAGAACCTGATAGAAAACTTCCGGAAGCGCTTGTTAAAATTCGACTGCAGTTCTGATTTTGATCGTTACGAACCTCTGCTGTGTAATGTATGTGTGTGCGGATGAGCAACGTGAAGTTGCCGCAAGATGTTCAAGTGGCACGCGTTAGCTGGCAGTACGTCCTAGCTCGCCGGTATGGGGTGTGAGTTCTTGAACATCATCACACATCCACAAGAGAATTCCGCGTGCCTGTGGCCAAAGAAGGTTGTGGACTCCTTCTTTCAGGTCTGCCACAAAGGATAAAAACAACCGAGAACAGATGAAAGGAAGAACAATAGGTCTGGTGTCACCTGCTGTTCCTAGACGCACTGAACTGTCATGAAAATTGTACAAAAAGAAAATTTACCCCCTAGACTGACAGTTCAGGTAACTAACCCACGCCATCCCTGTACCTGCGTAGGGTACAGGCCCAACCTATAAGAAATCCTGAAACAAATGAACACAACAAAATTAAAACAAAAGCATTGGGGTAGTGGGAGAAGGGAGGAGGAAGGCAAGAAGGGGAAGAATTCCTTAAACTAAAAGAAGTTATCTATAACATATTTAATTCAATAGGATATAAAAAAAACATTAATATAAACCATACTTAATCAGATTAACTCAGCAGTCCATTACTAATATACACAATTAACTCTTACACTACTTGAATTCTTAATTAAATATTATTTAAGAACGAAATATTAAATATTATATATGTTACGAAACTTAAATATATTTTGATTAATAAAAAAATTAAGGTTCGGTGACTGCTCCTATATACTCTACTTGGTCTAGCTACTTTATTTCTTAACAATACCATGCTTACTTGACTCAAATGCATAAATATAAATATATTAATATGTAAATAAACAAAAACCTTATACTCCAGGGGGTAGGTGTATGAGCTCTCGCTGTGATGGAATAGTCAACCCTAATTCGTCTGTCATCTATTTCCATACCTGAGCACTGTTCCTTTGCAACTTTGGCATCTTCGGAGCTCGCAAAGTATACGAAGCAGAAACCTGGAGATCTTCCACTCCTGGCAGCAATAACAACGTGCACATGTTCGATTGGCCCAAATTTGGAGAAAATCTCCTTACTTTTGTGTTCGGTCGTATAAATGCTCAATCCAAATATTCCTAAACAGCAACTCTGTTGAGGAAGTTCCCTTGTTCCAACAAGCCTTCGTCTTTGAGATAAAGGACTACGAGATTATGATTTTCGCCGTTCTTTAACTTTTGCGATCGTAAGGTGAGTAAGACCTTGATCGTGATCTGCTGTTTGAGTACTCATTTCTGTACCTTCGTGGTGTTCGAGACTTTGAACGTGACCGATGGCTTAATAGAAATTTACCTTCGTTCCACATACCGGATGCCGCGGATAAAAAGGGATAAAGTTAAAAGTTTTTTTTTCACTTACCTCTTGCAGCCTTAGAACAGGAAACGAAAGGAAGTGCAATACCGTGTATAAACCGTGTACGTGTTTTCCGATTTTTTGTTCGTGGGAAAGGTGTGAGAAGGGAGCCAAAACTTCTCCATAACGAAATGTCAATTTGACGTGGACCTTCTGAAGAGTGCGGATCCAAGTGTTTATTGAATAATTTTCAGTGTTTAGTTGTTAAAAGTGGTGTAATTTTACAAATAAAGACAATTAACATTAAAACGACTGTTTTCGTTTAGTTTACTAAGAATCTCACGTGCTTAATTTGGACATTTTTCGTGATGAAGTGTGCGATATTTTGTTGTAAAAATAGTCAACGCTTTGCGTGCGGAAAATCATTTTTCAGGGAAGTTAAATACTATAATAAGCAATTATACAGCATTTTCTTTGAAATATGTGCAAAAGCTGTATAAATAAAGGCTAAATTACCAAAAATAATAACCATTTTTCTTGATGGTGCTCGTTTGTTTACATTTGAGATTCATCAGAGTTTTGGTTCGCCTTATTGGTTTCAGCGACAGCTGACGGAAGTTTTTGCCTGAGGGCTCAAATAAAACTTTAAAAAAATTTAAATATTTTTCTACCTTTTGATATTTTAGGTTTACAAAAGATAAAGACTTCAGAGAACTATTGATAAAATCCATCGATTATATACCATCCGATGGTAGTAATGTTTGCTAGGACCACTTCGAATGAGTCAAAAATTTACTACTTCCATGGTGAAAACTAACACATTCACACCTTTCAAACACATAAGGAAAATTCGGAAACTTTTTGAGCATGGTGCACTTCCTTTCGTTTTCTGTTCTAAGCTTGCAGCTCTCGTCTTCAAGCAGCTGTCACGGAATGTATGCCTCTTCTTACCAAAAGGATAGCATCTGTGGCAGCTTACGGAGACGACAACTACAGAAGTACTAAGTAACTCTAAAATTGTGTGTAAAAGTGACTTTCCATTTCAGCACACAGATGGCGCGAAATATGGAGAATAATGGCTCACGTTACACCTTGCACACAAATAAATCTGCACAATCTCCTTATCAAAACTAAAGAAAAGTGCTGATGTCATTGAAGCATTCCAAGCTCAATAACAGCAAAACGAACACAAGAGGGAATCTTCCCTTTAAAACAAATGAAAATTGTAATTGAGAAACTAGTTATCGAGGCTTCATACTCAGAACATCTGTAGGTCCACGTCAAATAAATTCCAAATTGAGACTTTAACAGTATTCCAAAAAATACTCCGAGAAAGTAGAATTGTTTACTATGGCAAGTTTCAGTTTGCTTACACCTCCAATGCTTAGCTGTTTGTATTCCAAGTGCTTCAAAGTTTATATCTAGAGTAGGTTGTGATACTTTCCTTTGACGCATTATTGTATTTAATAATAATATCTTTTGTTTTTGCACTTTTTTTCCGTCTTGGACTACAGGAATGTAATCTTTCATTCCTGGCATTATGCGACTGACATCGTCAGACAAAAAAAAAACGACTACTTCCTTTTTTATTGTTTCCGATAAAACTCTTCCTTTTTCTTTATCAGGCTGTGCAGCAAATCCTGATCCTTTCCTTAGCTGCACTGCTCGATATGCTATTCTGCATGACACCTAAAATTCGCAACAAATTTTGTATACCGTCCAGTAAGGTGGAAGTGTAGTCAAAACTTGAATTTGACGAGCTCTATCACGCTCTTGAGATAATGCAATTTTTATATTATTGATAAACAGTCCGGTTTGATCCACAAGTTCACTTTCATTACTTAATTTATGAACCACAGTAGCAATTGTTTCTTTACACTACTTCGAACTCACTTTACACTTAATTTTTATCGGTGGTTCACCAAGTTCAGTTAAAATGCTATTCACTTTTTGAACTTTCAAAATGTTGTCCACAGTTTTGCACTCAAAGTACGGATCTATTTTTTTGATTATCATTGTCTAATTCACTTAACTCTTAATTTTCATTTATCGTAGGCTTTTGGTTTTCATTAACTTCACCGGATAATGTAACATTGGCTCCTTTATATATTGCTCTTTCACAAGAATTGCACATATATAAACCGATAAAACTATGGAATCGGATTGAGCGGTTATTGGTAATATACACAAGATTTTTTCTAATACATTTATGGTTATTTTTATTCAGAGGATTGCAACATTCATTTGCACGACCCATGATTAATTATTTAAATATAAATCGCAGACGATAAGTTTAACGAAAAACAACAATCACTCAGCACAAGTGAGAAATGAAAAACGAAATGCAACTAGCAAGTTTAAGAGTAAGACTTCCTTTGAATTTGAAAATTTCAATATCCTACGATTCTAATAAAAAAAAAGAAAAAATTATCTCATGCTTATTGGTAATTATTAATTTTTTTAATTGATTTTGTAATTTAAATTTACGCTCCAAATGAAGATGGTTTCGAAAATGTTTCGTAAAAGTATATTCACCGTCCATGCAAAACTTTTCGAATAAAATCCATGGACTACATTTGACGTTTCAATTGAACGAGGTGTCACAAAATATTTTGGAGTTTTCGGATTTTAAAGATTAGATAGTTATGGAGTGGAGACCAAAATTTATATTTTTCACAATATTACTAGCTGACCTGTGTTGGGGTAGAAAACATCACCTAGAAGTTCGGGTAAGAAGGCTTACTTAGAATTTCGTATAGGCCCAAGAAAAAATCGATTCAAGGATTCATTGGATGTCTTTATTTTTTATTTAGGATGATGTTAGAAGATATATTGCCTTAAGTACATTCGGATTTTATCAAGGAGGAATTCTGGATGTAAAACTCTCTAATTTCCAAATTGATCCGGGTCAAGAGGACAATGTGGTACGTTGCAAGTTCGTTACAAACAAGATTAAAAGCCTTGAAAAGTTTTCTTTTCGTTTTAGTTCGGATTATCTTTAGATAAAACTATGACGGATGCAATGAATCCGTACTTAGATGCTCATCAGGATAAATGTATTTTGGAAGAATCTGCTTCCGCACAACATAGTGGACCAATCGTTTTCTTTATGATGGATCTTAAAAATAAATTGTAAGATGTTCAAGATTTGAACTAAGGATAATCAGTGGAATTTTTTATTTTAGAGTTCGTGTTAATTGCTCACATGATATTTATAATATTCATATTTATAAGAACCGTTCGGTTGTTCCTGTATTTCGGTCCAAGCGTCAATCATTCGCAAAAGTAAGCGACTCTGCTCTATTTATGCAAAGAAGGAAACGAGAAGGTTTGAATATTACTTGTAAATTATGAAAGCCTACAAATTTTAAATACAACTTTCACCAGTTTCTTCCATTAACAACATCACTCCGCTTTGCAATAAGCTCGTTCTGCCTATGACTGTTGAGATGAAGGATGGAGTAAAGCTCTATAATATGACAGTAAGTATATACGAAGATTCCTCTGCCTCTTAACTAAAAGTGCGTATTGTTTTTTTTCAGTTTGCTATGTATGTTGCTACAAAACACGAAGAGGGTCTTTACAATTTGTACTTCCATGCTTGCCCGAACTATGGTGCCTCACCCTTACCGCTATCATTTGATGTAAGAATATTGTAATCAGCTAAAGTCTACCATAAAAGAATTATTTGTTTACAGGTTGATATTGAAGAGAACAACAGTGGAAACTTTTTATCGGCTGGAGAAATGCCATTGCCGGCATTGTATTTTATGATGTCGTTGCTCTTTTTCTTATCTGGTCTTTTTTGGGTTTTCATTTTGAAAAAGAGCAAGTATGAGAAATCTATATTTTTACTAAATATTTTATGTTTTAATAATTTACTGATTCAGACACCCTGTTTTCAAAATCCACTACATTATGGCTGTGTTAGTTTTTCTCAAATCTTTATCACTGATGTTCCACGCTATTAACTACCACTTCATAGAAACAAAAGGAGAACATGTGGAAGCGTGGGCAATTCTTTATTATGTTGCGCATTTGTAAATAAATAATTTTTTGTCGCAACTTATCTCTAACGTTAAATGAAATATTGTAGATTAAAAGGAGCCTTACTGTTTGTGACTATTGTACTCATTGGAACAGGATGGACATTCATCAAACATATTTTAGCTGACAAGGATAAAAAGCTGTTTATGATTGTTATACCTTTGCAGGTAACTTTAATACATACCTACTTTTGATATATTCATATACAGGAAATCTATATTCAATTTTACGCATTACTTTTATATGCATTATCTATGTTACCTTTAGAATATTATTTATTATTAAGATTCATAAAATACTGACTACTACAAAAAAAATAACAATATAATTACAAAGAAAAAGAAAAAGTAACCCTAACAAAGCTGATTCTTCAGATGAGATCTAGATGAGTGAAAATCAATGAGCTTAAAATGATTATTAAAAAGACGTGACATAGATGTAATAGGCTCATGCATACCATAATTAATGCGGTGGTGGGGAATATGGAGAAAGCTTTGGTTCCTCAAGGGGCGAGAAGGAATCGATTAATATAGAGCTCCCAGCAGTTCGGAGGAATCAACCGGGCCCTGCAAGCAATCGAAGGCAAGAACAACTCTGGAGTTGTCGCGTCTACTTTCAAGGGACAAGGGAGGAAGCCGAAGAGGATCGATTCAAGGAAGACCGCGAAGGGCAAATCTTACGAATCTACGCTGTGCAGCCTCAATACGGTTTATATGAGTCGTATAAAAAGGAGACCACAAAGGAATAGCATACCCCAAAACAAATTTTACGAACTTAAAATAAAGGAGTTTAGTTATACAGGGTGCGGCGCTTAAATCCCGACAAATTTCAATTTGAATTTCCCGCCACATAGTAATTCCGCCAGAGATTGCTATTGGTATTCTTGAAATCCATCTAGTAAATAGTCATAACCTAAAAATGGCCGGGATGTTACGTGAAAGTGCGGAGTACAACCATGGAGCCGAGATTATCGAAAGTCTTCGCGCTGGGCGTTCGCCGACAGCGCTATCCATATTAGTGACTGCTGCTTTGATAGCGGTGCGTAGAGATGCGACATTAGGGTGCCTGGACTTGTTGGTAACCCTTTCAACTACACTTCAAACATAATAGTCCAGGTGGTTCAAATCTGGACTATTCCGGGCCAGAACTCTATGCTCGCCGTTTTGTTCTGGCAGCATCTGTCGCACATTTATTGTGTACGACTTGTAACGTAGGTCCTCCTCTGTAATCCCACGCTTGGTTCGCTCGCTGACTCCCAATACTGACGCCAATTTCCGAAACGATTGCCCTGGGTCCTCCAAAATCAGCGCCTGCGCCTTTTCCACGACTGCCGGAGTTCGTGACATGCGTTCCCTCTAATGACTTCTCCTCGCTGGGTTAGTCTGTCTGTCGGCGAACGCCCAGCGCGAAGACTTTCGATAATCTCGGCTCTTCGGTTGTACTCCGCACTTGTACGTAACATCCCGGCCATTTTTAGGTTATGACTATTTACTAGATGTCCATGGCTTTCAAGAACGCCAATAGCGATCTTTAGCGGAATTACTATGTGGCGGGAAATTCAAATTAAAATTTGTCCGGATTTAAGCGCCGCACCCTGTATATGGACCATCGCTTAACAAAGCCCAGAGCAGAATCAGCTTTGTTTACAATAGTGTTGATATGGTCGTCAAATGAAAAGTTTGTACGACTCCTATATCTTTGGTCTTGTCAAATCTGTTCAGATAGCCACCGTCTAAGGTGTAGTTAAAGTGCACTGGATTCCTTCATCAAGAGAACGACATAGTAGTGCACTTGCTAATATTTAGGGGAATGAAGTTTGTAGAACACCAATTATGAAAGGCGTCAGTCAGAGTTTAATAGTGCACAGTCATTCGCACTTGAAATAATGCGGAAAATATTGGTGTCATCAGCGTAAAATAAAATTCTCGAATTAGGGAGAATTATGGAATTATGATGTAAATGATAAAAGGCAATGGTCCTAGATGACTGCCTTGAGGAACACCGGATGTGGTATAAATATCGTTTGAAAGTGAACGTCGAAATAGAACACGTTGCGTGCGATCAGACAGATAGGAACGAATCCAATTTACAAAAATTGATGGAAGCCGTAAAAAAAACAACTTACGGAGAAGAACACTGCGGTTAATTCGGTAAAGAAACCTTGCTAAAATCCGTACAAATACAGTCGACCTGCTTGCCAGCTTCAATGGCAGAAATGCAGCAATTAGAGAATTCCAGCAAGTTAGTCGATCAGAAGAGTTTGCATATTAGTTTAAGTATGACAAGAGTAGATAGAAGTTTTGTCGTAGCTAATTCTACTTTTCAAGTGAGAAATCTCATGTAATCTTAATTGTATGCTGGCAGAAATATTACGCAAAATTTAAAGTACGGAAACATAAATTAGTTTGTTGAACAGTTGAACCGACTTCACAAAAGGCGATAAAAAGCATAAAATAAATTTTAATTTTATATCTCATACGACATTTTGAAGTCGGTGCAAATTAAACAAACCAAGCAACTACAACAAAAGTATTTAATCGTCCTTCCTTACGAGCCCGTGCGCTGAAACGTTCAGGTAGCTTTATATATTAGCTTCAATTTGGTAGGGTAGTTGTTTTGTTTGTTTAATTTGCACCGACTTCAAAATGTCATATGAGATATAAAATTAAAAATTATTTTATGCTTTTTAGCTCTTTTTGTGAAGTCGGTTCAAATTTATTTAAAAAAAAACTATTTTATTTTTCACTTTTTAGTGTCTTCATATACTCGACTCGAAGAATGCTGCTCGTACGAACAAAACAAATTCAAAAGTTGCAGAGGTAGTGCATTCTAAAGAATGGAAACAGAATTATTCAAATCCAGCAACATATTGCGAAATTAGGTACGGTCACCCTTTCATACCCTCACCTTAGAAAATTCTTAACATAACCCTAGTGCGCCACCGTACTCTATACAGCAAGAGAGAACTATCGTAGTCAGAGAATCAACGTAGTCACTCTAGGTAGATAATTGTTATCATTTATCAACCAGGAAACTTATTCTATACAATAGAACTAAAATCATCCAAATCGGTCTATGCCTCATGAAGCTAGACGCCGCCCATCCCAACTCTCACCACTTTTGTCAAAATACAAATAGATACTCTATGCATTCAGAATCATCTAAATCAGTCCAACAGTTATAAAGTTAGGTTACCCTGCCCCCACCCCAACCCTAGGTCAAATTTTTTTCCATGGAGAATATCTGGGGGATCATACTGTAGACAACAAAAAAGAATCTTCCAAATAGGTGTGTGAATTAAGAAATTGGGTAACGCCGCCTTCGCACACCACCCCATCGTGTAAATTTTTGTCGTATCAGTGGGGAAACATATTCTACGCATCGAAGGAAGAATCATCGAAATTGTTCCACACGTTACGAAGTTGGACTACACCCTTCCCTCCACCACCCTAACCAAAGACCAAATTTTTTCATTATAAGCAATGGGGTATCATACTCTATACATCCAAAAAGGAAATATCCAAATCGGTCCACGCATTACGAAGTTAGGTTTCTCCCCTTGCCCCCATACCCATGCCACCAATTTTTTTTTTACATGGCACCCATCGGGGAACATACTCTACCTAACAAAGAAAAGATCATCCAAATCGGTCCACGCGTTACGAAGTTAGACTACCACCCCACCCTGTGGCCAAATTTTTTTCATTATAAACAATGGGGGATGATACTCTATACAACAAAAAAAGAATTATCTAAATCGGTCCATGCATTACGAAGTTAAATTTCACCCCCACCCCACTTCAAATTGTTTTGACATGATACCGATCGGGGAATACACTGTACTTACGGTGTTAGACTATCCCTGCCCCTCCCCACCCCACCCTAGGACCCTAGGCATCATGCTCTATAAAACAGACAAAGAATCATGCAAATCGGTTCACGCGTTACGAATTTAGGTTTCAAAGTTAGGTTTTTTTGACAAGGTCCAATCGGGGAAAATACTCTACCCAATAAAAAAAGAATCATCGAAATCGGTCCACGCGTTGCAAAATTATGCCCGGTCATACAAAAAAAAATATCCTACATTTTGTTTAAAACATTTTTTGCCGCATTGTATAGCTTTCTTAGCACATGGATCTTTAATAGTTGTTTTGACTAGTCAGCGAGGCTTTCTTAATCGGTAATATTCGCTCCTAACAAGCGGAAATATAGCACCCCACAAATTGACGCTACTTATTATTATTATTCCTTAGGTGGTCGTAAAGGCGTTGTAGCCGCCACTTTTGTCACTTTGTTGACTCCTGTCTTCCCAGGACTGGATTTGTCTTACGACCTGCCTTTTTCATTAGCCACAGAACGGCTCAGGGCTGACAAATGAGGATTTGATGCCTTCTTTTGCAAGTCGTTCTGAAATCTTGTTTCTTTCAATGCCTTCGTGATCTGGCACCCAGATTAACGTAATCTGTTGCTTTTTGCGAGTTCTTTGGGTACATGAAGCAGTCCAAAGTCAGCTTAGATATCTTAGCACCACAGATAGACCCGCCGGAGTATCTCACATGTATCGAGTTCGATAGCATGTATCTGTGCTTTAAAAACGGTTGATAAGGTATCTAGCGCCTTTTGGAGTTCGAATTTTCGTCCATATACTCCAACGCCAGCCTTTTAGGAAACTTATTCTATGTAGCCCAATAGCACTAAGAACTGCCTCTCTCACTACATATAAGTGTAGGGGAAGGAGATTTAGAAGCGCTTTTAAGGCTGAGGCACCAGTTACTCCTAGACATGCAAGGCTCTGCAGACGTTGTAGTTTCGTCTGTGCTGTCTTTTTATCTGTTTTTTGGCCACCATACTAACGCTGCGTATATGACCACGGGTCTTATATGCACCTGATAGGCACAGAGGACCATTTTGGGCTTAAGACCCCAAATCTTTCCAAGTAGCCGTCGGCATGTCCATTAGGCTGCTGTGGGTTCCCTTTGGACGCCTTCCGGCTGATGGTTCCAGGTAAGTATTTGGTTAACTGTCTAGATTAACACTAACTTGCATTCTAGAACGCTCTGGAATGCTCCCATTTCTAGAAATCGGTATGTGATGTGGAAACAAATATGTTAACTAACTTTTGCCTGCGAATTAACTCGTATTCCCCCGATTTCTACAATTATTTCTTCTATTTAATGGATTTTTATAAACCAAAGTAGAAGGAATTATTGGAAGCATTGATTTTCACAAATTTTAAAGTGTCAAGAACAAAGTGTCGTAATACGTCGACCGATTTTGATGATTCTTTTTTTGTTGGGTAGAGTATGTTCACCGATTGGTACCATGTTAAAAAAATTTTTCTGTGAAACCTAACTTTGTAACGCGTGGTCCGATTTGGATGGTTCTTTTTTCGTTGTACAGGGTATGATCCCCCATTGCTAATAGGAGAAAAAATTTGGAATAGGGAAGGGAGAGGGGGGAGGGGTAGTCTAACTTTGTAACGCGTTGACCGATTTGGATAATTCTTTTTCTGTTGGGTAGAGTATGTTCTGTGGTTGATACCACGAGAACAAAATTTTGGTGGGGTGAGGGTGGACCCTAACTTTGTAACGCGTAGTCCGATTTCGATGGTTCTTTTTCTGTTGTATAGAGTATGATCCCCCATTGCTAATAGGAGAATAATTTGGTCCTATGGTGAAAGGTAGGGATTGGGGAGAGGGGTAGTCTAACTTCGTAACGCGTGAACCGATTTGGATAATTCTTTTTCTATTGGGTAGAATATGACCCTTGGTTGATACTACGAGAAAATGTTGATGGGGTGGAGGAGGGTGGAACCTAACTTTGTAACACGTGGACCGATTTAGATGGTTCTTTTGCTGTTGTAAAGAGGATGATCCCCCATTGCTAATAGGAGAATAATTTGGTCCTATGGTGAAAGGTAGGGATTGGGGAGAGGGTAGTCTAACTTCGTAACGCGTGAACCGATTTGGATAATTCTTTTTCTATTGGGTAGAATATGACCCTTGGTTGATACTACGAGAAAATGTTGATGGGGTGGAGGAGGGTGGAACCTAACTTTGTAACACGTGGACCGATTTAGATGATTCTTTTGCTGTTGTATAGATTGTGATCACCCATTGCTAATAGAAGAATAATTTGGCCCATGGTGGGGGGTTGGGTGGGGGGAGGAATAGTCTAACTTCGTAACGCGTGGACCGATTTGGATAATTCTTTTTCTTTTGGGTAGAGTATGCTCCCTGGTTCATACCACGAGAAAAAAAATTGTTGCGGTAGGAGAAGGGGGTGGAACCTAACTTTGTAACGCGTGGACCGATTTGGATGGTTCTTTTGCTGTTGTATAGAGTGTGATCGCCTATTGCTAATAGGAGAATTATTTGGTGCTATGATGGTGGTGGGGGAGGGCGAGTTCTTTATCCGTTGTATAGAGTAGAAGACACTAAAAAGTGAAAAATAAAATAGTTTTTAAAAAAAAAGTTGAACCGACTTCACAAAAAGCGCTAAAAAGCATAACATAATTTTTAATTTTATATCTATTACGACATTTTGAAGTCGGTGCAAATTAAACAAATAAAACAACTACAGTACCACAATTGAAAATAATACATAATACTACCTGAACGTTTCAGCTTACGGGATCATAAGAAATGACGATTAAATATTTTTCTTGTAGTTGTTTGGTTTGTTTGAGATGCACCGACTTCAAAATGTCGTAATAGATATAAAATTAAAAATTATTTTATGCGTTTTAGCGCTTTTTGTGAAGTCGGTTCAACTTTTTTTTAAAAACTATTTTATTTATAAGTAAGATAAGTATTTCACGTTTCTGCCTTCTACTTTATGAATGTGTTATCTGTAGAAAATGGTATTTTACTAGAATAGAATGAAGGACTTGACCGGTCTGAGTAATATTTTGCCCAAAGGAGATTGGATAAAATATATCGGGCCTTAATGAAATTGTAATTTTACTATTTACTTACTTTAGTATGTATATATGTAGTGTTTTTACCTGGTTGTAAGCACTACTTTTGACATAGAAAAATGACCTTACAAATTCAAAATTAATTTATAAACTGTAAACTGCAATGGTTCGAAAATTCAATATGATTTTAATCGCTTTAATGTTATTTTTATTCCAGGTTCTTGCTAATGTTGCTGAAATTATAATTGCGGAAAGTGAAGAAGGCGATATTGAACACAGGACATGGCGAGATATATTTATCCTTGTAGATCTTCTATGTTGCGGAGCAATATTATTCCCTGTTGTTTGGTCCATTCGTCATTTACATGAAGCTTCCGCAACAGATGGAAAAGCAGCCATAAATCTACGAAAACTAAAACTTTTCCGGCAATTTTATATTATGATTGTTTGCTACATTTATTTTACTCGAATAATCGTATATTTGCTGAAAATAACAGTCGCTTTTCAATATGCCTGGCTTGACGAAATGTTCAGGGAAATGGCAACTTATGTTTTCTTTGTTTTGACTGGCTACAAATTCCGGCCAGCATCAGCTCATCCATATTTTACAGTCGAAACAGAGGATGATGACGAAGTTGAAGTGCTCACAGAGTCTGGCCTTACCGAAGGCTTACATAAAACCAAAGCTCTTAATCGATTGGTCCCACCGGCAACAATCGTTGAATCACACGAAGAAGAACGAGAAAATCTGATCAGTAAACGTGAGTCAAGTCATGAATATGACTAAATAAAACAATGGACTGTGGTACTTTTTTCAATTTTAATTTTTTGTTATTAGTTTTTAAGGATACACGAAATAATTTTTTTTTATAATAGCAAAAACTCTTAAGTCGTAATCGATGTTTTTTCATTAAAGTCTTAATCGATCTTACTATTATAAAAGAAAGCATTTTCAATGTACGCGTTAAAGGTTCATGAAAGTGTAGCCGTATACGAATATAAATCGCCTTGAAAAATGTTTCAGTTACGACTTAATACTAAATTTCTTATTCACGTAAATCAGCTACTATTAGTTACAAATACCTGGTAGAAACTTTTCTCTTTAAAACGTGGCATCTATAAAATTCCGATTAGAATATTATGGTATCTTAAGCCAGCTTAATGACTGCTTGCGCGATTTGCGATTGAATAATATAAATATTCTGTTTGAAGTAATATTTCCTTTTTTATTCTATTTTTAAAACCAGAGTGTTGAATAGAAGTATATGTATTGTAAATTGTATTTCAATAAAAACTTAATAAATAGTATTACAAGTAAGATATATCTCATTGAGCTTATTTTTAATTTAATTTGCAACGGATTTTGATGGCTACTAATTTATTGAAGGTCCTTCTGGTAAGAAGGCCAATCCAGCTTCTATTATCAGTAAGAGAATATCAATAGAAAAATCTTGTTTAAGTTTAAAAAAAGAAGCTCTCGTGATCAGTCACTACACTTCCCTACAAGTTGCTGTTAATTGCACCTAGCAATTTTACTAAAATGAAACAAATTTTAAGTCCGTCTCAATAGATATTATTCTTTTCAGAATAAAATTAATAAAAAGATATTTAAGTTCTAATATGCCTTCTTGTATTTTAAAAGTATTAATAACGTCTCAATTTTTTAGTTTACACTTCTCCTGAAACATATTAATAGGTACATGCATAGGTTTTATCACATTAATATTAAGTTGTTTAAGTTCAAAAAACCATCATAGAAAGAGTTGAGTTTCAAGAGCCTGCGAAGATGGCATCAGATATGAATTTACGGCAATTGACTTTGTCCAACGAATCGGTATATACCTTTTTATTCGCAATTGGGGGTGGTGTATAATACATTGTTCTTAAAAGTTTTAACGAGTGGCCAGAAGCCTTTACCAACCTTTCTACCTAACTCTCTGATCAAAGTTGAACTTAGCTCGCTGAATAGTAGGCATGCATGTTGTTACGCACAATCCAGTGACTTTGTCTTAACTCCATTGATGGACACAGTCTACACATTTAAAACTGTGTTCTTTTGCCTGCTACGGCGATCCAACAGGCTATATTAACCCAAGGAAAATTATTTAAAAATATAAATTTTAGATAGAGTTAAAAACGACCAAAAAGTGAATGCAGTAAAAAGCGGCAAAAACAACAACTCAGTCAAAGTTATCTCTCAAAACGCGAAAATACCATCAGATTTAAATTTCGACTCGAAGGTAGCCACCATTATTGAAAGTTTCGTCAACAAATGACCATAATGGATGTTGATTCCGAAAGACTTTTAAATTATATAAAGAGTTGTGTTGGAGACAGACGTGCGGTCGACCTTGTTCCCCAAATTTATTTATATCAACTCGGTCACGAGGGAACATTAGATAAGTTTAAAAACGTTGGCGTAAAGTGCGTGAAATCTCGCTAAAGGGAAGGGATTTTATGCTAAATTAAAAAGCACAGTTCGGTGAGTCTGTTCCTTTTTTGTTTTCCAGCCAGCATTTGGGGAGCAGACCCGTACTTCGTTGAATGTGCATAACGGGTCTCCGCTGCTAAGCATTTGGCTGTTGTTGTTGTATTCAATGTTCAGCACAGCAGGCTTAAAATGAATAAAAAGTTGTTTATCAGGCCGTTCAATCCGTGTAATAATATAAGGAACTACATCCGATCTCTAAGAAATAAATGCCGGCATACCTCAGGATTCATTTCTCTCACCAACGTTATTTCTTCTTTTTATTAATGACCTTTTATCTCTCACTGTCAATCCTATTCATAGTTTCGCTGATGATAACACCCTTTATTTTGCATATTTTATTTTAATTCTGTAATGAATTATCGTGCGAACTCTACAGAAATCAACCGAGAACACATGTTTGGATCATTGAACGACGAGATTTTTACAATTCTCGCCCAAAACTCAATGCTATTAATTGTCCCTTTAAAACACCCAGCCCACGAATAACCTATTTCGGTCTACGGAATGAATATACCCAATTCGAACTCTCTAAACATCTTGGGAGTTCATATATCCAGCAATCTTAGCTGCACCGAATATATATTTCCAATCGCTAAGAACTGCTTTACTACATCTGCCCTGGCATTAACATAATAAATCCTCACTGCTAATGAGAAATGAGTCAATGACCTAAATTCGGATATTTTGGCTTTTTTTATGACTTTCCTTTTTTATGTTGCTGCTTTTTTTCATAAAAAAGAAGTGTTTGTACTTATACCTTTGCAAATTAATTATATTTTTGTAACAAAATTAGTTTCGATGTACTTCCATTGTTTATTTCAGTTTAAAAAAGTGGTTCAACTCTCCTTGAATTACCTTAACCAGACTTGAAAAAAAACAAAGAGCAAGGCAAGATAAAGTTTTATGAAAAACCAATCTTTTATAAACAATCTAATTTACATGAACTAAAAATCAATGTTATATAATTAATAATAAATTTGTGAAGAGAACTATTGTCTGATTCTTTAAAAATATTTTTTATGAGTACGTGCGTCCATGTAAAACAATCAATCCATGATCTTCACATAGCTCTATGACCTTTCTTCCCTCGCCATTAACGGGCTTGTCTCTAGATTTTTCGACGTTCTGAGATTGAAATTGAATATCCCACGCTTAGATGTTATCTCCTGTTCTTCTCCAATTTTCATGCTTAAATCACGTAAAATATTGTTTATAAAACTAAAAATTTAATCAAAATCTGCTTCCCAGTTGTTACAGTTAAACTGGGTGGGTTTTATGCAAATAGACAAACTTTGGCTCTTCCCCAACAGCAGCACCAAAGGCTTAGGTTTTCTTTAGCTGCTGAACGCCCTCGGACGCATTTATATATGGTTGGTGGTATATGTATACTGGTTTACTAAAATATGAAAATAATTAAATCTAGTCTAGGATAGGTGCAATGTATATGTAAGAGTTAATAAATGTAACAATTTCTGGGGTTTAAAAATAATAATAGGTATAAAAATAACAGATGTCAGTGTAGGGAGATTTGGATACGAGTTTTGTGATTATTTGTTATTTAAATATAACGGTTATCTCAATAACACTGGTTCTGATAAAATAAACATTCAATATTAAAAACGGGATTTTAACTTTATAATGTTATTGGATAAATTTGAAATTCTTTAACCAATCTTTTTTCATTTGAGCTTTGGAAGTGGAAAGATGTCAGAGTGACACCGATTGAAAAATTCAAACGTTAGGAGGATTATCGGCCCCATCGACATGTGATAAGAGTATAGAAAAATTAGCGTACAACCTGCTGGAAGAATACTTTGATTTTAAAAACCGTTTTATGAAAAATGAGTCTGGATTAAGGAAACGACACTTCTACGAATATCTACTAAATCAGGTTGTAATAAATTGGAGGGACAAAGAAATATAAAGATATAAAGAATAATAATAATTAATGACTAAAAAGGACATTTGACACAATTGATAGCTATATATTGAACAACACAACCGTGATTAATTAATTTATTTATTTAAGCTTAATACAAGTTATTACATAATAATTTATTTATATAACAACATTTTATCAAAGAATTGACTACTATAATATGCATAACAAACGGTAAAATAACAAAATATAAAATTAAAGAAGCAGTTACCTCAACAAAGCTGTTTCCTCACATAATATCGCGATAAATGAAAATCAACGCGATCAAAACACAAATTAAATAGTATGTGTGTTATGTTGAATTTGTATTTTGATCGCGTTGATTTTCATTTATCGCGATATCATGTGAGGTAACAGCAACATATTTATTTAAAGAATTCTTCAAATATCTGATTTCTACAATTTAAATATAAAAATATGAAACAATCAGTGTGAAAAAGTACTAAGGCTAAGAACTAAGCTGATCCTTTATCCGATTTCTCGAAAAATGAAAGTCAATATAATCAAACTTATCGTTAAACAGACACGACATCGATGTCAGCAGCTCACTCATACCATATTTAGTGCGATGGTAAGGAACTTGGAAGAAACTGTGAGTCCGCAGAGAGCGAGCAGGAACAGAGATATTCAGAGATCCAAGCAATTCCGGAGAATTAATTGTGCCCTGCAAACAATCGAAAGCAAGAATTATTTTAGACCAGTTACGCCTGTCTACAAGGGAATTTAATGAGAAAAGTTCGAGTCTGTCTGAATATGGAGGCAGAATATAAGGATTATTTTAGGGAAGACCCCTAAGAGCAAATCTCAAAAATCTACGCTAGAGGACCTCGATGGTCGAATATGGGCTGCATTAAAGTGGAATCAAACAGAACTACCGTATTCTAGAATAGTCCTAACAAAAGTACAACAGAGAAGTTTTGTCGAACTTTTTGAACTAGCGTTTAATAAAACCTAAGGACGCGTTAGCCTTCTTTAATAGAGTATCTATGTGGTCCTCAAAGGAAAAGTGATTATCAAGTACGACCCCTAAATTCCTGATCTTGTCAAGTCTGGTTAATAAGCTACCATCAATAAAAAAGTTAAAGTACAGAGGAGTCCTTTTACGTGTCAAGGACATAGTGGTACATATTTAGTTAATAGAACACTATTTATGAAAGGCGTCTAAATCAGAATTTAAAAGTTAACAATCCTGTTCATTAGCAATACTGTGAAAAAATTTTATTTTTTATTTTTTTTTATTCTCGAGTAGTGGCGGATCATGGATACAACATTGATGTAAATGATAAAAAGCAATGGCCCAAGATGGCTACCCTGTGGCACTCCTGAGGTGTTAGGTATTTCATTGGAAAGCGCACCAAGAAACAAAACACGCTGTTTACGATCAAACAGATACGAAAGCACCCAACTTACAAAAACAGAAACATCAGTAAAGATGCAAAGCACCTAATTTACAAAAACGGAAGGAAAACTTAAAGCGTGCAACTTATGAACGAGAATTCTGTAGTTGACTCTTGGACAAATAAAACTAATGGGTGGACAAACGAGGACTAACGATGGACAAACGATGTATGGAGAAAAAGATTTTTTTGCAATTTTGGAGTTCTGGTGAAAAAATAATGCAAAACAAAGTTTTTTGTCCGCCATCTTGAAATGTAGCTTGGACAAATAAAACTAATGAGTGGACAAACGAGGACTAACGATGGACAAACGAATCCACCAAACAAAATTTTTAAATACAAAAAAGGGGGTGCCAACTTCACACTTTTTGAAAATTTATATAATTAATTACAATTAATCTGCGGGTGGACAAATGAAACTAATGGGTGGACAAACGTGGACTAACGATGGACAAATGATTGCAAAAACAAAATTTTCAAACATGAAAGAATATTGGTCGACAAATCAAAATAGCAGAATTCCTTTCTTCCCAGCCATTTTTACAAGAAGTAGATTCAACCAAATATTATGGATCAAAACAGCTGATCCATCGAACAAGGACCTAAGAACCCGAATACAAAAAGTAAGCAATTTTATGGAGTATATAAAGTCGAAATTTTCGGAATATTTTATACCTGGAAAAACATTTGTTTGATGAGTCAGTAGTGAAATTCAAAGAGAGAATTAGTTTCATCACATGTAATCAGAAACGGCTTACATATACAATATACTTCCATATTACGGAAGTAGCATTTTTGAAAATCTTAGACCAGATTTACCAGTAAGCACAAGAATTCCGTTGCATCTTTTTCAAAAAGTAATAGATAAAATACCTACCGCAGAGGGATAGCACATGTACACGGACAGGTATAACACCAGCTTATCTTCAGCTAAGGAATTGATGCAAATGAAATGCCACCTAACTGGTACTATTCAAACCAACAGAAAAGGTATTCCTGTTCCTCCATTAACCCACCCATTCCGCTAGCCAAAACTACTTTATCCGAACATCATTCATTTATCGATTACCTTGTCCCACCTACAGTTAAATTGACTTTGCGCTCTGCTGATTCCAGCGATGGACGAAACCTCTTGTCCCGTTTACGGGACCGTCGCATTTATGACAACGTACGTCTATTTCTAGCCTATCTGCACGACAAACCGAACTCCTGTGTTGACGGTAAAACCAGCACCAACATCATGTTAAGTATACAACAAGAAGCCTGCCCACAGACCCATCAGTCTTACTGCAACTTTCACTAAATACCATGAATCATTCAATATAACTTCCCATAAGGTTTCAGAAGATCTATCCACCTATGCTGCGTACGTCAGTTCTCGCCGTATTCGCCACCCTGCTAAAGACCTCCGACTCTACAATATCAGAATTTGTATGTATAAATATAGCACTAAATAAGTGTATTATGTACATCCTCTGTTGTTACATTCGCCACTCTCAACCTCTAGACGCCTACGAGCCCATAATTGAAGCGATCGATGCCCTGCTTGAGAACGCTCACGCCTCCGATGAATTTATTTTATTGGGTGACTTTAACCTCCCCCGTATTCAATGGTCATTGTCCGAGAACTGTTCTCACTTTGTCCCCCTTAACGCATCTTCGGCCAAAAAAGCCTTCTTCTTTATAGATCAACTCTCCGTTTCAGGTCTCTTTCAAGTAAGCGGAGTCAGGAACTTCCTGGACAGACAATTAGACTTAATCTTTTTTACAGACCCAGTTAACTCGGCTGTCGCAGAAAGCAACCATCTTCTCTCATCCCTCGACCGTCACCATCCTCCCTCGTTTTCTCCTACGAGCACCCTCATGCCGTTTCAAGCTCCGAGTCTTATTTATCCTTCAATTTTCGTAAAGGCGACTTTGACAAATTAAACCACTTTCTCCTCAACTCTACTATTGGCGATATCCCTCAACATCTCCCAATTGACGTTGCTTTAGAGGCGTTCTATTCGGAAAAACACGCTTGTCTTACACAATCTATCCCTCTTCTTCCTCGTAAAAACTACTCCTCATCTTCGTAACAGGAGAAATAAACGTTGGCAAACTTTTCTTCTAATCCAGACTGAGTCTGACTATTCTTCCTATCTATCTGCTTATACCTCTTTTTCTCAACGTTGTGATACTCTCTACCAACAGATGGAAACTAGCCTCATATCCGACCCCAAGCGTTTTTATAACTTTATTAATTCCAAGAAGAAACCCAATGGTTACTCTTCCACCCTAAAGCTCGAGAATACATCTTCGTCTAATCGCCTATGTCCCCCCCCCCCCTCCCCCCCGATTCATCTCCTGGATTCGATCCTACCTCAACAACCGTCAGTATAATATCCTTTTCAGCTCATCCATTTCTAAACCTATTATCGCTCTTTCCGGCGTCCCTCAGGGCAGCCACCTCGGTCCATTGATTTTTATCCTTACAATAAATGATGTTGAATGTGTCATCAAACACTCAGAGCTGTCCATTTATGCTGATGACATGAAAATAATCAAACAAATCTCCTCCACAACCGACTCTCTTCTCCTGCAAAAAGACCCCGATTCATTCACCACATGGTGCATGAAAAACTTTCAAGAGCTCAATTTCTCCAAATCCCAGTCCATCTCTTATTCCCACAAGCGTCATACGCGAGAGTCTATATGTTAATCGACGTACCAGTCCCTATCGTTACCTCTTTGTGTGACTTAGTAATAATCTGTGATATTGAACTCAATTTCCGTTCCCACATTGAAAGCATAATTAACAGAGCTAACTCCGCGCTAGGGTTTGTGAAGCGCTGGGCTAGAGAGTTCTCCAATCCTTATGTTTCCAAATCTCTCAACGTCTCCTTCGTTAGACCTCTCCTTGAATATGCCTGCCAGATTGGTCACCTACACAAACAACTCACATTAATAGGATTGAATCTGTCCAGCGTAGGTTTATTCGCTTCGCTCTACGTGATCTTCCGTGGGTTGACAGATTCAACCTTCCACCCTATGAAAATCGTCTGAAACTGATCAACTTACAACCTCTAAGCAAACGTCGTGATGTATCCGACATTCTCTTCATTTATCTACCTGGTGCCATAGACTGCCCTTCAATCCTGCAATCTTTACCCATCTATACCAATCCCCGTAACCTTAGGTCCACTCCCCTTTTCCGACTCGACCGACATCGCACAAACTACGGTCAAAGCGAGCCAATTACCAGGATGTTACGAAAAGTCAAGGACCTTTCCTTTTTAGACTTCCATCTGAGTAAATCATCCCTTCACAAAGCCTTATATCTTGACCCCGCCCATCTTGATCCTGATCGCCTACCTTAATTCTTCTTCCTTACGCCTTCTTCCAGTATGAACTGTATTTATAGCTCATTTTGTAGCTTATACTTTTTATTTATTTATTATTACTTATCATTTATTGTAGTTTGTAGAATTAGTATTAAGTTATAGTTTGTATTTTTATGTAATAGCTTGTATTAAGCTTAAATAAATAAATAAACCAAAATTTTTAAACATTTCTAAAAGAAAAGGAAGTATAACACTGTTAGTTTGGAAGGATAAAAAGCTTGTTACTTTATTGAATGCCTGGAATCATGCTGGAATGACATCTACCAGGAGATATATACAAGGAGGGTCAGAAGTAAGGAACAGCAAACCTAACATAGTGCTCGACTACACAGCTTCAATGGGTCGCGTACATTGGGCTGATCAATATGGATCAACTTATTGCTTCCTAAGAAAGTCTCTCAAGTGGTAGCGGAAATTTTTTTTTGGGGGGAATGGAAATATATATAGAATCAATGCGTGTATCCTCTAATAAAAAAACAGAATGGGCAAAAACCAAAAACACACTTGAAATTTGTGAAACAGTTGCTCGATCAACTAGTTTTCGGGTGGAACGTACAAGAGGTTGCAGCAGCATTTCCGAAGACAGGTTAAATGGAAAACTTCATGTAATGCAAAGAGGTACACAAAGTGACTGTGTAGTATGTTCAAAGCGGAAAAGAAATTTCGGAAGACGTGAAACAACGAGAATTGTGACACATGTCCAAATAAGCCACGGATGCATATGGGAGATTGTTTCTACAGATATCCCACTATGTTGAATTACAAAATATAAATTTCAAATTCCATTTTTTTTATCAAAACTACATTAATTAAATAAATGACTTAATAATAACATTAAGATTTTTTTTAGTTAAACAGAAATTCATTTTTCTGATGCTCCAAAGCAAAAATGTCTCGGAGTTACTGCACTCTTGTTAGAAAGATAATTTAGTCTGCTTGAAGTTAATATAAATCCCACCAAAAACATTTTATGTAAAGAAGGTTGCCAAGAGTCACAAGCTTCGTGAAAAAGTAGGTAGTGCCCAGTCTTGGCGGGGGCACCACCGTGCCCCAAGATTGAATTTAAGTTTAGATAACGTTCTAAATTAATTCTGATCAATCATTTGTGATGTATGCCAAATGTAACTTTATATATTTGATAAAAAAATATTGCAAATAATAAAATAATAGTAGTAAAATATGGTACTATATATAAATATAAATAATTTTCCCATACCTTAAAAATATGTTCTTGAATTTCCTGTAACCCAGGTGAACACCTCTGGCGGAATTAAAAGTCACTCAACCGCCAACTTAGCACTATATCAATTTTATAGTTTTTTCAGAAAATTAAAAGTTTTAAACGCTTCGTATGAGTAGCTATCAGTGGGTTTAAAGACTGGAACTTTACTTTTATCACTAATTCCACACGAGTTCACTTGTCTAATGTAGAACAATACATTTTTAAGGATGCATTCTATTGAAAAATTAAAACCGCTACAAAAAGTTTATTTAACTAGAATTTAGCAATATAATTTAATAAAATCGAATTATGCTTTATCACAAAAATTGTTTTTCGCAACCAAAACGTTCAAGAAAAGATTGTGCAAAGAAAAAATAGAGCAGAGTACATTGGCAGACATTTTTTAATGACATAGTTTGTAAACTTCTCAATTTTAAACTAAGCTAGATGTCGCTTTGTGCTGCGCAATAAAACCTTACAATTTTTTAAAAGTTTTGAAATATCTTTCCGAATTGGCACCGAACTGCTACTAAATTGAAGTTAGCTACAATTCTATTTCCGAAAAATTATTTATGCAAATGTCAAAAAAATTCTAGGAACTGTCAATCTGGCAAGAATCTAGAGAAAAACCAAAACATATTTATGACAGCATAAGCTTTTAAAATGGCGAAAACGTTCATTGTTCGATATCAGAAATCACTAAGATACTTGTGACCACGATTTCCCACCAGTTTAGTCATAATTCTAATATAAATATTATATATTAAAGTTATAAAGTAGTATACTCGCAAATAAAGTGCTAAAATTTGGAGAAAGCTTTCAAAGGGAGCGACTAGTCGCACATTCCTCAGGGCAGAACGTAGTGAAGAGATTATGAAAATATCAATAAACAGCAAATTTTACGAAGAATATTAATTAGCATAGATTTGATATAATTTCACAATAATGCAATCAGAAGCAGAAGAAAGTTGGCTTGATCTCGAAGAGCAGTGCCTGGAGGCTCTAAATTCTGGGCCTGATTTTGAAAGAGAATATGTCACGCAGAGGGATTCCGCAATTAGAAACGTATGGGGTGCATTTCAAGATTCGGCAACTTCAATAGCACACTTGTATCGAGGTAGGTGTACCAGTAGATTAATGGATTTAAATAATTTGACTTAAGAATCGAGTAAGCACTGTATGCACTTGGATTTTCAAGGACAGCTAGTGCAAAACGTGAAAAAAATGTGGTCAGACATTTTGTTTTGCCATTCTTATGAGATAAGAATTTTTGGCGAGATTTAATTACAATTGTTCTAAATGAGAGAATCAAGTGTTGTGATTGCTTTTTATTAGCCGGATGCAGATAAATAGCAATTAAAAAGTCGAGGTGTCGTCTGAAAAATTAAGATGCACAATGGAGGAATTATTTGCGACGTTTAGCAATGGCTGTGTTTTCATCTTAAAGGTGGTGGCATAAAAAGTGTTTGCATATGGTTAGAGTAGAAAAGCTATTGATCACATTGGGGCGATGACTATAAAATCGCAGAAATGATTTCATTAAAAATTTTGAAATTTCGTTATTCTACGTAGGTGCATTCATCAATCAAAAATATTATTAATTTATTTTTAAGATTTTAAACATTGAGACAAGAGTTTTGTTAATTTTCAATTTCTTTCAGATCGGTCCGCAAGAAATGACACAGGTGCCTTATGGTTGCCATTTCAAACAGCTGCTGGTACAGTAACAACTTTATACAAAGGTTAGTCTCCTACTTTATGCTTTACTGTAGTAACAAAAGGCTAAAGACAAAAATTTCATATAATTTTTACAAATTGTGAAATCGCAATTATATTTGCAAAATTACTGCACTGTCATCTGGTCTGATAGCCGCAATCTAGTCTCGTAACGCTTCAAGGGAATCCTACGCGCTTCATATGGCAAATAAAAAAAATTTTTAAGAGATTTTTGTCACAAAATAAGAGTCAGCCGAAAAGTTCTGCGGCAAATGGTTAGAGTAACGAACGGACACATTTATTACAATTTATTAGGTTTTTATTGTGCTAAGTTCTCATTGTTAATGACAGGTCGGTATACAATTTTCGTGCAAAAACTTCCTCATCTGGTGGGTGAAAAATTGGTCAAAAACAAGAAAAGCGATGGAACGGGTTCAATGCAAACTCTTGAGAAACAATAAGGAAATTCTGATAATTAAAGGCCTTAACACAATGCAGCACCAATTCTGATATTGGTCTAATAGGTCTGTTCATGTACTTTTTGATCTGAAATATTCTGAGTATAAATGTTAAATAGGAGAAATTACCAAATACCAAGAGTACGTGAACAAGTTTGAGTAGTCTTGGACAAAAACTAAAGCAATAACTGTCAAAGTGACAATTAGTGGCTTTATAACAATGGGTCTGTTCCATAACAATTTGTCAAATCAACTTCCCCTCAAGCACTTTTTATCACTAGGTCTGTTCCCTAGCAAGCACTAGTGAAATCTCGTGCTCACTTATTGCGTTTTCGATGGGACTCTTTCAGCATGGTTTCCGTGGCGCACTGTTTCTGACGTTTTCTTGTAGTGACCCACTGATCAATGAAACATTTCTCTCCGACTTTGTCAATGTGTGCGCACCAATAAAAAATATTTTAATAAAACAACAGCGAAAACCTTTTGTAAAACATTTTAAAATATAGTTATATGAAAATATATCGCTTAGATAACGTTTTAAGCAGAGATTGTCAACAGACCAATTTGTAAACCACTAAAAAACCGACTGAAATTCGACCTGTCAAAACATTTTACGTTTATAGTTGTAAAACTGGCTCCACTGAAACCAAACCGCAGTGACAAGAAGGGGAAATCAATGGTCCACTGAGTCTAGCAGTTTTGCTGTCAAAAGTCCCATTGAACATGTTTTTACAGCAATAATGCTAGAATAAATCGAAACTCGTTGTGCACTGAAGTCCCATCGAAAAGACTGAAAGCTTTTCTCACTGAAAGTCAGGGAACAGACCTAACACTTAACAAAAGTGCTCAACTTATTTCTTCGGGTAAATTTGGACTAACATTTTTAAGTAGAGGAAATTTTACGTCAGCAAATTTTCCCCCATTTCATGAGTACGTGAACACGTTTGGGTAAAAATATCACAATGCATTTACCAAAAACTAAATACGTTAACAGACCTATTATTGGTATCGGAAATAAGTAGCAGAATCTGTCAAAAAACTTGCATTTGGTGGCAGCCATAACAGAAGGCATTAAAGTGTCGTTTATAAAAAGTTTTGTCATAAACATGTTTTCATAATTGTTATCGTCTTTTTTATACCGGTTTTTTCAATTCGCAACCCTGTAACGTTTGAATAACACGACCTATAGAAAAATGTTTCGGACAAAAGTTGTTTGGTTCCAAAGGGGAAGCAAGATACACTTGGAATTTTTTCAAAAAGTCACTGTTTTAAATGGCAACCCCATTTTTTTATGGTAGAAACTTGTCCCAAAAATTTTTTGATTTGACCCTTAGTTTCTTTAAAAATCGGCAATTAACATATTCTTTTAAACATTGATTTGTTAAAAAACTAAGGGTGAAGTCGAAAAAATTTTGAAGCAAAAGTTGTTTGTTTTGACCCAAGGAACAAATTATTCGAATAAAGTTTTATTGGATTTTCAATTTATTTTAAGTTATTCGCAAATAATTATCTGTTATTTGGTGCTTTTTATTCGAATTTCAAATAATTATTTCTTATTCGATTATTACATAATTATTCGATAGTTCATGTCTCTTTGAAATAATTATTTGTTGTTGGTATCCATTAGTTCAAAATTATTTCTTGGTACACGCATTTCAAAACACAAGGTGTCTCGTACTTAGGAAATTAAAACTGCCTTGCTATGTTTCTATGTTTATAGTAAAGATTTTAGTAAATGATACCATAAAACAAATAAGTATTCCATACAGAGACATCAACTATCGAATAATTACTTCATAATCGAATAACAAATAATTATTTGAAATTCGAATAAAAAGCACAAATAACAAATAATTTTTATAATCAAATAAATTTTTATTCGATTTTTCAATTTATTTGAGCTTTTAGCTTATATCTTTATTCGAATAAAAAATGCTCATCTCTGGTTTTATGTAGCCATTTAAAATCTGTCTCTCTACAAAACTCAACCTGCTGATTTACAAGATTTTGCGGCAAAGAATTGTGACAGAGTGTAGTAAAATAAGATTCGAGATATTCCAAGCGGTTTGGCAAGAATTTGAAAACCGTTTCTTTCATTGCATGGAACTAAATCGGAAAACATTTTGAACATTTTCTGTTCAGTCCTCTTAGAACAAAGAACTAGATGAAGTGCTGTACCGTATAAAATTCCTATCCGTGAGTGAAGCTGCTCGAGGAATTTAAAATCAGCTGTGGGTGTTCAATTAAAGAGGCAAAAGCATACTACATAAGAGGACAAATATACTTCGTACTGTCAAAGGTTGTTTACTTTTCTACGTGAAAATTTTTCCTCAAGTGCATAAAGTTAAATGTTGTTCCATTTGTTAAGATAGCTCCTACTAAAAGTGTATATTATTATTGTAATAAAATTAGGTCTGTCTGTTTACTTTTGTGTGTAAAACGTGGGTAAAAATCAAGTAAAAATCGTTCTTCTGGTAGAGGGGATGAAAATGCGAAAGTTAACAGACGCTTTCTAGGTAAATTGATGGCAACTGAAGAACTGTCAAAAGTAAATTTCAGTGCAAAGATCAGAGCGCTTACAAAAAATCGTAAAAATAAATAAAAATGAAAAACAATTTACTGAAAAAGTTAATAGTTCCCCGTGTTATTTCAATTTTTACTTCTAAGCTGTAACTTGCCAAAAATCAATCAGCTGTTAGTTGTCAACCATAAAAGAAGAAGAAAAACTCTGCCGAAATTTAGTCCACACTCATCAGCGTGTGTAAAATTTGGACTGAAGGGGAAATTACTCGTTCTGTGAAATTTCTTCAAGTCCAAAAGTAAACAGACGCAGTGTGGACGGAAACTCCAGGTTTTGTGTATAAACTTTCGACAGACCTATTATTATATTATTTTGTGATTTTTGTGAACCGACATTGCTTAAGGGGTTTTATACGTTGCGGTGCCGAAAAATTAAGTAAAGTTTGGATATAGCCATAATTTGATTGAATATTTGCTTTGAGATTTTGAAAGAACATAATGTGTAAGGTACAAAACATGCATTTATTCATTAAAAAAATATTAACAAATGTCGGAGTTATAGCCCTCCCCCGAAACAAAAATTTTTTTTTAAGTGGCTTGCGGTGAGCACGATTCCGGTGCAGCAGCTCAACTGAAATCATAAAAACTAAAAAATTTTATTAGTATAAGGATGTGAGGAGTCCGTGAACGAAGGATTTTCCACAAAAAATTTTTTTGTGGAAACGAGGACCATTTTTCCAAAGTGATATTTTTCGTCCCAAAATTTTTATTTAAAAAATCTTATCATTGAAATTAAAATTAATTTAAAAAAAAGCTTCGTTCACGGACTGCCTACATTAATTACGAACAAATTAAAAAAAAGATGAAGAAAATCGGTAGAATAGAAACGGAAACGGCACTTTTAGAAAAACACAATTTCGAGATAATCAAGTTTAAAATTTCAAGTGTACTTTTTGTAAGCATAGCGATAAAGTAGGTAAACTTACAAGTCATCGTTGATTCCGGGGCCATACAGTGTATGTTCTGAACTCGAAGCAGCCTCCAAAAAGTCTAATTGGTGTTGTCTACGAGCCATTCGCGCCTCCCTGGTTGCGTTTTGCGCCCGCTACAAAAATTTTCGATTTTTTGACCGCAACGTATATAACCCCTTAAACTGAGAACATTCAGGAATTAAGAACTAATTCTTATTCCTGGAATACGAAGATGTCGCATTCAATGATTTTGGAGGAGATTTTAAACATCTTTCTACGTAATGTTTGCGATAGATTTCTTTTTGACTTATTAGATAAAGTTTGCGAACCTTTTTCCAGATCTTAAAAGAAATCTTTATATAAAATAGTTTTCGAACACTTTATTAGAGAACCTCTTTCCCGTATTTTTAGAAGTATAATTTTCATCTTCATTATAATCGCTTTCGACGCCAGTGGAAGACGACTTCTCTCCATCGGGCTTGCATTCATCTTCACTTCCTGAGAAATCATCGTCTTCACTATTTTCTTCATCTGACATCGCCAATGGTATTTCGTGTAAAAACAGAAAATAAAAGCTAATTTCGTAGCTTAAACGAAAAGAAAGGAAGGAACCCTTATTTTGGAATAACGTCACAAATTCTTCAAATAACGGGTTATTTTTATTTGGCACGCGTTGATACATTAATGTTGGTGTTAGAGCGGCTCGTAAACATTACGCTTACGTAACGCTTAGAGCGAATTCCCCAAAATATTTAGAGGGTAGCTATTTGTTCTTTTGCAAGAAAACATACACTAGCTATAAAGTTTGGCTAAGAACATGATGGAGAGGAACATGAAACGTCAACCTTTTTTGCACCATTTTTCCTGCAAAGAAATGCAAAATAGGTAAGTTCGTGCAAACGCGTGATCCAAATTTCTGTTGAAGGAACAGAACATCTATGCTATTTGAATTGTTTGGACCATTTTCACAAAAATTAAGTATTTTTGATAAGTTTTTATAATTTTTTCAAAAAAACATGAACCTGTTTAATAACTGGCCAAAAGAAATGTCAGACAATTGTTGAAGTAAATCGGAGTGCAGAAATTTCTTACTTTGGTCTTTAAACGAACGTTCACCTAGTCGCGTACTAGTCCAGCAATCAGGTTTTGTGTCTTTTAGGTGGGTGATTTCTAACGTTATAACGTAAAATCAATAAAGTTGTTGTGGGCTGCAAAGATTTTCTTTTCATTTACATCACTGCGAGTAAGCAAATATTCACGTGAGTTTTAGAGACTGGCTACAGATCTTTAATAGAACTCAATTTTAAAGTCCTGATTTTTCATCGAACAAACCTAAAGATTACTACAATCGACGAAAATTGCTACAATCGACAGAACTTCCATTAGTTTCTTGAAAAAATATTTAATGAAAAAATTCGCCGTATTTGGGGTAACCAAGGCTTAAATGTGACCAGATTTAAGCCTTGGTTACTCCAAATACGGCGCGGCATAGCGTAACTTGGTAAGTCCAAATGGCCAAAATGAAATAAGTCTACTGTGGTAATCTCCAATGTCTTATACGCACTGTTAAGAAGTTAGTAGCTTCTGACCCTAATACTTTCCGACTACATCGTTATCAACAAAATGTATTTTCTCCCAAAAATAGATTTACAGGAATTGTGCAAAAGTAAAAAAGTACTGCCCTGAAAAGTTGCGATTTTCGACTTAACATACCAACTTATTCCCTATGACCACAAAAATATGCGTAGGGGGTAATACATTGTCTGAAACTTAGCAATTTTTTTAAGTTACTGTTTTAGCTAGAGTTTTTCTTATAGAAATTCTATTGTGGAGCCTTGACGTGTCACTTCCTCTACATATGTAATTGTTAATTGTAAGGGGGTTCAGAAAGCTATGTAATCACTTCCCAAAATTGAAAAATTTGACTTTGGATTTTAACATCTCCACTTAATCTTTCCGTTTCAGGTCAATATACTGATCTTCAAGCGTCGGTAGGTATGATGCAAATAGATCTGATAGTAGAATCATTTGGTGACAATTTGAAGCTTTAAAAAGCTTTGAGACCGTAGCTGATGGTTTTTTTCGATATATTTTAATCTCTACGTTTATGTTATTGTGGACGGTATGTGATAATTTTTCTGTTACAGTAAAAGCTCTATAATGCGGAATACTTTAGTTCGGACAGCTTCTTTATTTGGAAATTAAAAAATTGCCCGATTAAGAATTATATGTCCGAATTAAAGCAATTTTTTTGCGAAATTATACTACCAACAATTTTTCACTAAAGCACAACCGTGTCTATGCTTTATTATTTTGATAGAATTCGAAATGTGGCTCGTACTGAGTCCCTTCAGTATGCGCAGTAACTGTGAACCTACTATCGTTTATTTTCCTGTGAATTACTGCGGCTGTCGGAGTGTTGATTTTCTCAGTTGAGAAAGCCAAATAATGAATGGATTACTGTGCACTCTTGGTATAGCTCTCACAGATTTACAGGTGTCGCGGTATAGACTTACAAGCTGCTGCCGCAGCTCTCTCTCTCTCTCTCTCTCGGTGATCCTAAATTTAACATAAATGCGATTTGGTTGTCCTGCTTGAGGGGAAGTGGATAGCGATAGTTGGGGAATGCTTTCAATGTCATTTAGTGAGCAGGAGTTATCATTAGTGAACAGACCTAAAATTTTACTCCGACTCGCTTTTATGTCAGAACAGGAGTTGCGTTTGTACCGGTTTGATACTGAGAAAACACGCTGTGCTGTAAGAGACGAAATATCCACCCTATACTTGAAGTGGTGTTTTATATCAGAGAGAGAGAGAAATCATTTCGGTGGAATATGTGAGGAAACAATTACCGTGCCCTGCGATCATTTACTAGGAAAAACTCCGTTTGCGTAAGACTTAAGAGGAAAGTGTGCGCTGGATGATACGTATTAATAACGGGGTCAAAAATGATATTGGTAAATTTACTTCACTTTAAATTTAATTTCACTTTTTTTTATAAAGAACTTCATATTTTCACACATTGCCAGTTAATTGTTCTTCAAAAGACATCTTATTTTTAAAATTGTTATAATAATAATAGAATTAACCTCTAACTCTTCTAACTCAGACGGAGACTTCTCACGCAGGAACCTAGAATCAGTAAACTTTATTGATTTAAAGTTTCGCATGGGAGAAAACTGTTTCAGCGGTCAACTCAAAAATGCTGCGTTAAAATTAAAAGTTTGCAAACTTCTGCGTCGGTGGCTACATTCATTGTGCTCAGTTAATTGGCAATGCCATAAAGCAAATTTATACATGGCAGCTAGCAGGGGTTATTATATGAAGCTCATGTAAGTACGCTATGAAGAATCATGACACGTTTCATCAAAGATAATATTTTAAATGCATCTTCTAACATTGTGACTATTGATTTACCGGAAGAGGACAATATTATAGCTCCAAAAATATTGATCTAGGGTTTTCGGTAAAAAACGCACTTCGCAGTATCGGAAATATCAAAGAAATTGATAATATACCGATATTGACCTCTTACAGTTCTGCAATGACTGTCGCAATAGCCTTACATCTACATAGTGAACTGCAAAACTCAATGCACTTCACTATATAAATCATCTCCATTGATATACCAAAAGCAATTTCTTGTTTCGATCCTTGTACTGCGACAAAATCTAAGCTGCGACTTCAAAGAATAAGTAAAGCCTTAGATATTGTTATACTGAATAATAGGCTCTCCGGCAGACACAATTAAAAACAGCTATGATGATGGTTGCATTAAAGTACCATTATTTAAACAGAAAGTGGATAGTTTTTGGTCCGAAGACGTTATTCCGAAAACAGTTAAATATGAAGAGCGACGCTCTTTTTTAAAAATGGTTTTGATTATTTGTACAATGAAATGCTTTCTCTGAGAGAGGATTTTCAATAAGTAAAGAAATTTTATTTTCCGAGTGATGTCCTTTCCTCTAGTTCTTTATTCTGAGGTGTCAATAGACAAAAATTAGCGCTTAAATTGAATACTTCCAACAATGACTTTTTGATTAATGAAATAAATCTATATAGCTCTCTTTTTCTATAAAACAACAGTGTTTTTCTATGGTTCCGAAACGCATGCAAATATCAATTACTTAGGCTGACAATTTTCTTCATATTTTTTTTTAAGGGGTTTAAAATGCAGAAAGCAGGGTAGGAATTCTCAGACAGTTTGGTTGCCTCGAGAGAATCAAACCGTTTCAGTAAATTGAGCACATGCCCAAAAAGTGTTGTGGCAACAGAAAAAATGTCATAGCAACGAATAAATGTGTCAGATTTGTGCGCATGATCTGTAATTCTCCCATGCCGTTCCCCGGAACTGGCACCTAAATCCTCAACCGCCTGGTTGGAAGCTGCTAAATACATCCCCTAAACATTTATGAATTTTTGTGTACTTACAAGGCAACCTTGTTGCCTGAAAGCAACCAATTTTGCGAGATTTCCTACCCAGCACAGCACTGCACTTAGGAAACAAATTACGTTAAAAGCGTCTTGGTGAAAAGCCGGGGTTCGAATCCAGGTGTTTAAACTGTATTTTTTTTTCTTTATGTCAATTTGCTTAGTAATAAAAAATAATTTGCACCGAGTGGTAATAATAACATTTGAAAACTACTGCGACTTCGGATTTTCCACGGTTTTCTTCTTTGTGATATTTGTTCACTCCTCTTGTAAAATCGTTTTTAGGCCGCTAATGTTTTTTGGTTTTCTTTTTGAGACCCTATCACATAAAATTTTCCACATATTCTCCAAGGCCAAGGAAAGATATTAATGTTATTTCGCTCTAGCCACGATCAAGTCCATGTAGATGTGTATGGGCGCGCATTATCCTGCTTAATTTCGTTTTCCAAGACAACATTCTCCTTCCTAAAATATCCATTTAGGCTTCTTGTTCTATTGTTTCCCTTATAATCTCAAGATCTGTGCCACAATACCAAGATATTCCACCCCACACTGTAATCCTTCCTCCACCACTTTTTTAAAACGGTTGTATACACGATGGCAAGTATTGTTCTGAAGGATGCCGTCGTAATTCAACTCGTCCGTTTGGTAAATGTTGAAAGGTACTTTCATTAGGAAGCAGAACTCTCATCCACCAAACAATCTAGCCTTAGCATGTCTTTTCTTAAGAAAGCCTTCTTAACAGCAGACCTAGCTTTCAAATTCTCCTGGCAAAATTCTTTTCTATGTGTGTATATCATACTTGAATTCCAGTTTTTTCAAGTCTTAGTCCATACTTTTCGATTTTTCTTGACCAACTTAATCAACGTTCTTTTAATGCGTCTTTAATGGTCTTAATATTTTATGCAGTAGTTTTCCTTTGTTTTATTTTTTCTGAATATGATATTTTTATTATATTTTATGTATGTCAATATTTTCTGTCGTCAACCTAAAATTATAAAAGTTACGGAGGTTAAAAACTGAGGATTGATAAAAATACCTGAGTGGTCTTAATTTCTTGAACTTATTAAATTGATTATAGATATAGTAATGCAACTTTAATTTATTTGATTTTTTTTTTAGAATCCTCTGAAGGAATTAAACGTACAAGCGAAGCAGCTGTTCAATGCGGATACCAAAGAAGAACTAGAGAAATAGCTGATTGGGCACGAAGTAAAAGAAGGCGATACATTCGCCGGGATGACCTGCTTGCATATTTAGCTGGAAAACCACCACCAAATTTTCATATGAGTAGAGGGCCACATCCAAGGCATATTTCCATATAAAAATATTAAATCAATTCTAATTGCATTATTTTCAGATTATCGCCAAAGCCTGAATCCCAACTTAATAATAGTAGTAATCCATTTTTGGTCGGATCAAATACTATGCCCAACGAATCAACAGATTTACATACATTTAAGGAAGCTTTAGTCAGAAGACCAAGGTAAGACTTAATTTCATAAACTATTATTACTTGCTTTTTGAACTTTTACATTTATTGAACGACCTGTTTTACATATTTTATATTTTAATATAGGGGCCCAGAGCTTTACGCCTTTGTAGCTAGTGAAATAGCACGACACTGTAAACGTCCGGCAAGTCCCTTAGATGTTAATATGGATGTTCAGAATTATAGTAGTAAGCGACAGCGTTTTATGTAGGACTGTAAAACATTGTGAATACTAAAGAAATACAAGTGAAACCTATGTAACACCCTCATTAAATTCTGAGGTATACTCTTCAAGCGTATGGCATTCGAAATTACAATAAAGTTAGAATATACAGTTTTTCGGTTATATAAATATTTCATTCTAAAAAACAAAACAATTATTCAAATCTCTTGCTACAGTGTAGATATTTTGTATAGAAGCAAAGAGCCATAAAATCTCAACATCAACACTCATAGTATTTTGGATAATTTTATATAAAAATTGTTTGTTTGTTTTTTTTTTGCATTAGCGATACATTGAAAATGTAATTGAAAATTTTGAGTCAGGAGAATTCTATGAATTCCTGGACTGATATATTTGCTTCAAGAGAAATTCTTTGGCAAATAATAGCATAAGGTATTTTTTACAGTATATCTTTATCACAATGTGATATGAAAATGTATACTGTATTAAATTATGACAAAGTAATTCGTTTAAAATTCAAAGGTTTTACAAATAATAACAAAACATTTAAAATGTTGTTAATCACACTTAATTTTCAACAGCGATTTTAATGGAATTATAGTGCGTTCGGAGTTTCAGACTTTTCTAGCAGTGTCGCTGTCAAGTAACTTTTTTTGTAACAACACTGCTCGAAACAGTAATCTCAATGGTACTATCGCATAATTAAGTTACTTGGAGAAGTATCAAACTAAACAAATATATCAGCATGACTATTTTCTATGGATGTGTGTGCGCACGATAGAGTCCTATCAAAATCGCTTTAAATATCAGGGAGTGCAAATTGCTGTCAGTTATCATGATTGGCGGAAAGGTGAAAGCGATCTGTACTCCGCGCTATTTAAAAAGTAAGTGTGGTTGACAGTGTCAACAACAAACATAGTATTTTTGTAATTGTTAATGATGGCGTACCGCATAGTCTCCGTTACTGCAACTGAATTGAATATTTACGCAATCCCTTAAGTAAGTGTCCAAGTTGTGTACTTTTAGTTTATTCTACTATAGTATTTTAAAGAGCAATTACCAAACATCTTCATGCTCATATTCAAAATCTTAACAATTCAATACTACAGAAGAATATAAGAACTCTTAATCATTAACACTAGAACTATCATTATACCTAGTATAATTAATGCTTAAAAAGCCAAGTAATTTGTTTTAATGTTGAGTTTAATTAATATTAAAGTAGTAAGTAAACAAAAATCGTTTACCTTAATTATTTATTGAAGCTACTGCTATAAGCAGGGGCAACAGGCTCAAATCATTTTGATCGGAATGATAGTTTTAGTGTTAAAGGTGCCAGTAAACATTACTTATTTTCTTGAAAATTTCTTTGCATTATATTTGTTGGTTAATACTACTTTAAGGCTTTGATAAAATGGAGTCAACTTATACCGGAATTTTGGAAGGTCATAGTGCTCACAGGGAATAAGTTCGTAAGTCGAAAATCGCAGCTTTTCAATGCAGCTCTGTTTTACTTTTGAACAATTCATGTAAATCCATTTTTCGGAGAAAACACAATTTGTTGATAACAATGTGGTCGGAAAGATATTTTTCGATTTACCAAGTTATTTCCTGTGACCACAGAATTGTAAGAGACTTTTTGTCAAAGTTAATATCGAATAATGGCTCAGAAATAGTAGGGACTAAATTATAATTCCGAGTGATTAGTCGCCTTTGACTTTATTTAAATGTGCATTTGCAATTATTAAATTGAGCTTCGATTTTAGCTTTGTATATACAGTCGCGAGCAAATAAAATGCAACAGCTGCCTTGTTCAGAGGTGGAACTATGTAATATTTAAAGGAGTTATCGCAGAAACCATTTTTCTTCATACATCAGCGCGTCTTAATATTGCCTTTATTTTGCTAGTTAACCAGAAGGATTCATGTATTATTTTAGGAATAGTTACATAAAAGTCCAAACAGTCTGTGCTAAAGAGCGAGCAAAAAAAACGCAACTTTGAAGCAAAACTAAATATTATTCAAATAAAACGTTAAAATATTCTTATAATATTCACATAATATAACTTAACAATATTACTTATTAATACTTTGTTGCATACCCACGTGAATCAATCACAGCCTTGCAACGAGCTGGCATTGAATCCACTAGTTTCACAATTGTTTCCAGTGGGATTTTTGTCCATTCCGAAACCAATACATCCATCAGTTCGTTAAGGTTTCTGTACATCTGACCTTGAATATTCCTTCCCAATATCTCCCATAAATGTTCAATGGGATTCAGGTCGGGTGATTGTGCTGGCCACTCTAAAACATCCACTCCATTTTCAGAAATGAATCGCTTAATGACCCTAGCGGTATGCTTAGGGTCATTATCATGCTGAAATACCCAATCTACTGGCATTTTGTCAACCGCATGTGGTAGCATAGACATCTCCAAGATATCCCTGTACATTAGAGAGTCCATCGTCCCGTTTATTTTCACAAGCGGACCGACTCCGTCACGACTAAATGAACCTGAAAAATGGCGATTACTTGTAACTCGAAAATTTTAGAAAGTTTACATGTGAATTTACCCCAAACCATCAGCGACCCACCTCCATGTTTAATGGTACGAAGCTGGTATTTTGGGTCATACCGTTTTCCTACTGGTCGACGAATGTATTGGGCACCATCTGAAAAACGACTAAATTTGCTTTCGTCACTCCACAGGATTTTTGCCCAATCTGCAGAAGTCCAGTGTAAATGACGTCTAGCAAACATTAATCGTTTTCGTCTGTTGGCTGCAGAAATGAGGGGTTTCTTAACTGGACGCCTGGCAAAAAGATTGGCCGCCCTTAGCCGCCGACGAACAGTATGTACACCAATCAGCAGCCCAAGAGACTCAGTAGCGTACGTGGTGACTTGAACGGCAGTCTTGCGTGGATCCTTTTTAATAATATTTTGAAGCAGTCTGTCTTCACGATCCGTCGTTTTGCGAGGTCTGCCAGTTCCTGCCTTCCTTAAAACGTTTCCTGCGCTTTTGTATTTAGCCAGAATACGCGATATTGTGGATTTATTCACACCAAATTGCACTGCCACATCACTATGGGATCTGCCAGATTCTTTGGCCCTAATGATTGCTTCCCGTGAATCTACACTCAAATGTTTCTTGAGAGGCGCCATCTATTATGTTTATTAAAATATAATAATACTCAACGGACACTTGTAATAAACGTTTTACTCACTTTTTGCCAATGCTCCTAACTGTTGCGTTTTTTTTGCTCGCTCCGAAGCACAGTAATTCAAATAATTTATTATTTTTTACGCACAAACAATAGTTAAATTCAATAAAACTGCACAGAGGGAATGGTTGCCTCCAAATGCACAACTTTGCAAAGAAAACCGAAATCAAGATAACCACAGTGTAAACAAATTTACAGCTGCTCCTCTAGCAAGTGATCGTTGCATTTTATTTGCTCGCAACTGTATATATAGCCTATACTTATTCCAATCCAATTTGTGTGTATGATGTAAAATTAATTCAGTAGAAGAAAAAAGTCTTTCAGTAAATCGCTGACTGCAGCTAACAGTTCAGTGGCATCCAAATAATTAAAAGGTCCGCCAGCACACACCAGAGTTTTTGATCGATAATTTAGAGCACGAAAGTGACTACTCAACTAAGTTGTGGACCGACCTTGGTTTGCTTGGTTGGTCTTCGAGGGGGAAAAATGCGTGTCTTCCTTGCACTGAGGCCTTTAGTGGCTCGTTGTACGCCCCCTGCTCGGCAGCGTACCCTAAAGTCCACTGTCGAGCCAAATAATCCCCGTAACGAATTAGATAATTCGATTATACCCGGATTTCTTAACTTCTGCTAAATCTTCGCAGTAGAATGTTCATAAGATTCTAGACCTTTTTTGCGTTAGGGCTGGGCATTGGCCGAGAACGTATAATACCGCCTCATCTTCTTCCCCACATCCCCTGCATAGACTAGTGTTTGCCCTTCCGATTTTTATGGCTTGAGCCCTTAGTCTTGCATGTCTTGTCACAAGGCCAACAAGAAGTTTCAGTTTGGCTTTGTTAAGCTTAATAATCTTTTCAGGTTCATGTGCATTGAGAGTTCCTCAAAACGCATTTGTATGTATGGCGATGTCGGATCCCTTCCAATTTTCTTTGTGACTCCTCGTTACCCATTCCATGATTTCTTTTCTGATTTCATGGATGGGTATGCTCAGGTTGAGCATTTTTGGAGTGTCCTCATTTGCGCCCCTACGCGCCAGCTCATTTGCTTTTTCATTACCTGAGATGCCACAGTGCACCGGTATGTATATTAGGGTGACATTGTTTTGTCTCCCTAGTTCCGTGAGGGTTTGTTTACATCCCTCTATCGTTTTGGATTTTACCGCGGAGTTAGTTAAAGATTTGATGGGCGCCTGGACCGACCTTAGTATTAGTACTAAAATCCTTTAGGACTGAAACTCAACGAAATCAAAACGATATTCAAAGGATGCACTCGAAATCAGTTTTTGTGTAATTAAATTTGATGTAGTTTATATTAGCGTTATTTATCTAAATATGCAATTCTCATTGAACTAAACTTTGATATTTGGAACTTGATATTGATGTAGGTAATTGTTTCAGGAAATATATTTCTTGCCTTTTTTTCTCTTTGAGCGTCAGAAGTCAATTTTTATTTTAAATTTATGGGAAACATGTTTACTATGTACAATAATGTTGTAATCTTACCTTTAAAATTTTGTAAACCAAATTTATCAGGACTCGGAACACCGTTCTGAAGTTTGGATTTGGATCGGATTGAGTTTTTTGTTTTAGAATTAAAAAAGTCAGAACGCGTTGCAATTAGGAGTCAAGTGCAGGAATTTTTCATAATGTAAATCAAACAATAATAATAATGAGTAAGCGTGCTTCTATAATTCTCCGCTCGTAGATTTAATCATGATAATGGATAAATTTAGAAATGCATCAAAAACACTTCGACGCACGGTTCAGCGTTATAAACTATCTGAATAGCGCATCGATGAGATTTTGATACATTTTTGAATTTACCCCTACTCTGAATCGGTGCAGCTATTACTCGTCCTTGTTAAAATACAAAAAATATTGCCATTACATGAAATCACACTTTATTTTGTATAATCTAAACGAACTGTCACAATCATCAAAAATTTATTCTACATGTCGTCTAGCACGAACTTGGTAAAATGTTTATTTACAATACAATACTTGTAACATAAATATTATTTGCTAGTCATTTAGTTGTCACAAGAATTCTCTTTATAATTTTAATTTAATTAATTTAAACGGATTGACTGACAATTTTCAATGCATACCAAAGTATCGCCAATGCAATTAATTTGTTAAGCAAACACGAGCAAATTTCTGATTATTATTTAATGAATTTTTTGTTGATGTTGTTGTATAAAAAATAATTTTCTTATGTTATTTCTTTTAAGAAAATTTTGTTAAAATGAGTTTTATCGAAATACTTTACGTGATCAATTCAAAGTGGTTTTTGCTATTGTTATTTCAAAATAATCAAAATTTTTGCATTTTAAAGTATTAAAAATAATTTATGTTAACACTCTTTCATCGCAGTAAAAATAAAAAATAAACAATTATAGTTTATAATTCCTATAATTTTTGTAAAATCATTTTTGTACCATCTTCACAGTTGTTAGATAGACAGCTTAGCAATATTGGCGGAAGCCACTGATTTTTTCCTAAATAAAAAGAAATTATACTTCATTATATATTTTTATACATCTATTTTACATAATCCATTACTCCTCTTATGTTCCTTTCATCTAATTTCTATATTTATTTTCTAAGCCTAAAATATGCCAAGTTACATAATAATCTGTTCCAATAAGATTGGCAGTACACGCTCTTATGGACTATTCCTGTCTGCTTTATTTTCCCATCATTTTCCTATGCATCCATCCCTCTTCCGCATCACGCTGTTGCCACGATTTCAACTCAGAACATTTTCTGATTTTTCCTCGTGGACTCGTGTTGCCATATCAAAAGCATGTACATATAACAAGTTTCTTGATTAATCCGTAACCATTCATTAGGGGTTTTTTTTTATTAGCAGCTGTGCAACATTGAACCAAAAATAGATACATATTTCAAAATAAATAATTCAAAACAATTTATAATAAGTAAATTCAAGCATTTCTACAAACCTCCTGCTAAAAGATATAATCTGGCTACACTAAATGTTCTTTCCGACCATTCCAGTCACTCGAACTCGAATTGCATCGGAGAAGATCGCATGTAAAAACACCCACCATTGAGTGCTGAAATGGTCGTTCAAAAGCAACGTTATTAAAATGCAATTATTTGAATTTTTTCTTAAAACAATCGATTTTTATTAAGTTTTTTTTCAGTACATTTTTTACAAGAGTTGTCTGCTTTGCAAAATGTGCAAGAGAAAGACTTCTAAAAAAAATTTTCCCTGGTTATATTTCGCACACAGCCTAAATATGGTTCAGCAAGCTACAGTACAACTAATTTTTTCAAAGGTAGTTTGAGGGTCGTATTTCGTCGATATTTGTTTGCAACATCCTATGCCAAAAGAAAACTATGCGAAATTTATCGCACTTTTTTTGTACTGTGTAAATATGCATCTAGTTTTAGTTGGGAACCATTCTTCAACAATATATCGTCCCTACGATGCAGAACAAAGCTAAGTCCACTTTTGGGGAAATCTTTGATTTTGATGTCTAGTCCAAGTCAGTTGAATGACGAACGTTTTGGAATAAATAGGGTTGCTTTATCTCAAGCTGTTTTTTATATGTCGTGTACGAGAAATAATTGAATTTGGAAAAAAATTAGTCTTTAAATCGTTCTCCTGTAATATGCGCACGACTGGACTTAGGACACTTCTGCATCGTAGTGACGATATAAAAATTGACTTTAACAAGCCTGACTACTTTGGATAAATCTGTCCTTTTACGATAAAAAAAACAAGCAAAGACACAATCGCTCTTTTTTAAAAAGTTATTTAATATAAGAATAATTGTGACTTTAATAATTAAAAGAAACACTATTGAGGTCCGTTGGTGGACACCTTCCCAAATTCCGAGGTGTTGTTTGCAAATAAAAAAGCAAAGGAAATCTTTAAATATATTTTAATAGTCAGTAGGAGTGTCTAACTATTTTTGCACTCGAAAACACAAACACTACAAATTGAGCATGGCAACACCTAATGAGATCACAGCTAACTTAAACTACATATTACCATAGCTTACATGCAGAGTTGAACCCAGGTTTAACCGAAGTTGAGTTCAACGTAAACACAGATTGCGTTGAAAGTGGATTGCTTAGAATATATAACTAATAAAGAAGTGCTATAAGCTCAGAAAACTTCGGCATACTTCTTTATGTGGTGGAATGACCATTTCTTGAGTGAGTACACCATTGAAGTAACATAAATTTAGCATTTTGGTAGAGGCGTCGGGAAAAATATATAAATACCCTCAATTAACTATTTAATAGTTCACATTTGCTTCTAACTATTTGTCACGCACATCTTTACCTTTTAGGAATTATTAGGTCTGCTGTTTACTTTTGTGTGTAAAACGTGGGTAAAAATCAAGCAAAAATCGCTCTTCTGGTAGAGGGGATAAAAATGTGAAAGTTAACAGACGCTTTCTGGGTAAATTGATGGCAACTGAAGAACTGTCAAAAGTAAATTTCAGTGCAAAGCTCAGTGCGTTTACAAAAAATCGTAAAAATAAATAAAAATGAAAAACAATTTACTGAAGAAGTTAATAGTTCCCCGTGTTATTTCTCACTCATCAGCGTGTGTAAAATTTGGACTGAAGGGGAAATTACTCGTTCTGTCAAATTTCTTCAAGTCCAAAAGTAGACAGACGCAGCGTGGACGGAAACTTTCGGTTTTGTGTAAAAACTTTCGAGTAAACAGAGAGACCTAATATTTTATAAAGGAAAGGAACAACTTTTATTTATTATCACTTCTTCAGAATTTACACTTTTTTCGGTATATAAGGACAATAAACAATCATAAGAAGTTAGTCGATAACTAAAACCTTCCTAAATGTGTACACGTCCTGTTCATTCTATATTTTAAGGTGTGTTGACTGGGCTCAACCACGCATTGCTGGCTGAATCGAATCGAAATGATGTACTATAAACACGGGTTGAGTAGTTGAGTTGACTGAAAATTTTGTTTGCGGTTTTGTTTTTTCGTTGAGTATAAAAATTTAGAATTTATTTTCTATAAATAATTTTTATTTCAAAGTGGCAAAAACGATTGTGTGGAAGTACGAAGAAATGAAAGCGATGCTTAGTATTATTATTATTAACTGTCATTTCAAATATTTTTGAACTCGATCTCGACTCAATCTTTCAACCTCTCATGTAAACATGGTATATATGGGGGACAAAGCATTTTACTATATTATTGGGTGCTTTGACTTTCTTAGACTCACCGAATCCAGTCAAAACGTCACCCACCCAATAAGCGGACACATCAGCTGTATCGGTTTTCATTCACAGGATTCCTTTAGCGTCAGCAGACACCACGATCCGCTGAAGTCACATCCTTTCAATGTGCGGGCACACCAGCACTATTGACACAAACATAAGATGTTTCCCGACTTCACTGGAAACTGAAGGGTGATAGATACCTACGAGGTAACGCTAATTACCTTTAAGAATTCCATTTCTTATGGAATTTTAAGTAAAATGCGCAACTTATTCACGCAGGGGCCGATGGCGTCTTTCCCAACAAAGTTTTCCTAGAAGGGAGGTACTAAATGCCTGGTTTTTACAGAACTCGTCATTTCTTACAATCTACTTTTACGTCTAAATTTTCGAGGGTCGTAAAAGGGATGAAATATATTTCGGTTCCTTCACCTTTAATTTAACAATTCCATATTACGGAAATCGACGAAAATTTTTTCCTTTTTAACCGACTTCCCAAAAACAAAGAGGTTCTAAGTTCGACGCGTATTTTTTTTTTTTTTTTTTATGTCTGACCGGGCATAACTTCGTAACGCGTCGACCGATTTTGATGATTCTTTTTTTGTTGGATAGAGTATGTTCCCCGATTGGTACCATGTCAAAAAAATTTTTGGTAGGGAGGGGGTGGGGGGTGGGGGTGAAACCCAACTTTGTAACGCGTGGTCCGATTTGGATGGTTCTTTTTTTGTTGTACAGAGTATGATCCCCCATTGCTAATAGGAGAAAAAAATTTTGGCCTAGGGTGGGGGGAGGGGTAGTCTAACTTTGTAACGCTTTGGATAATTCTTTTTCTGTTCGATAGAGTATGTTCCGTAGTTGATACCAGGAGAAAAAAATTTTGGGGCGGAGTGGGGTGGGGGTGGGGGTGGAACCTAACTTTGTAACGCGTGGTCCGATTTCGATGGTTCTTTTTCTGTTGTATAGAGTATGATCCCCCATTGCTAATAGGAAAATATTTTGGTCCTATGGTGAAAGGTGTGGGTGGGGGGGAGGGGTAGTCTAACTTCGTAACGCGTGGACCGATTTGGATAATTCTTTTTCTATTGAGTAGAATATGATCCTAGATTCTACGAGAAAACAAATGTTGCTGTGGTGGGGGAGGGGGAGGGGGAGGATGGAACCTAACTTTGTAACACGTGGACCGATTTGGATGGTTCTTTTGCTGTTGTATAGAGTGTGATCCCCCATTGCTAATAGGAGAATAATTTGGTCCTATGGTGAAGGTGGGGGAGGGGGAGGAGTAGTAACTTCGTAACGCGTGGACCGATTTCGATGATTCCTTTTCTGTTCGGTAGAGTATGTTTCTTGATTGATGCCATGAGAAAAAAAGTTTAGTGGAATGGGGGTGGGGTAGGGGGTTAAAACTAACTTTTAACGCGTGGACCGATTTGGATGGTCCTTTCTTCGTTGTATAGAGTCGGAGACACTAAAAAGTGAAAAATAAAATAGTTTTTTAAAAAAAAGTTGAACCGACTTCACAAAAAGCGCTAAAAAGCATAAAATAATTTTTAATTTTATATCTATTACGACATTTTGAAGTCGGTGCAAATTAAACAAATAAAACAACTACAGAACCACAATTGAAAATAATACATAATACTACCTGAACGTTTCAGCTTACGGGATCATAAGAAATGACGATTAAATATTTTGTTGAAGTTGTTTGATTTGCACCGACTTCAAAATGTCGTAATAGATATAAAATTAAAAATTATTTTATGCTTTTTAGCGCTTTTTGTGAAGTCGGTTCAACTTTTTTTTTTAAAAACTATTTTTTAATACTCTGACTGCGTTCATATTTTTGTCAACGAATTTCCATAAACTTATCTCTGGACATTTTGAAAAAATTTGGTTTGTAATCATCTAATCTTTTTTTAAAAAATTTAGGCGCCTGTATTTTAAAACATTTTGATATGCTCATTCATACCTTCATCAATTATCAGATTTACAATTGTCAAGCACGCTTTTTGTTTTGCTATGCAGTTGGTTTCTTTGTACATGCTCAAATATTTTTGGTTGGTTTGCAAGAGGGGGAAGATGTGTATCTTCCTTGCACTAAGGCCTTTAGTAGTCCGTTGTACGTCCCCTGCTCGGCAGCGTACCCTAAAGTCCACTGTCGAGCCAACTGATCCCCGTAACGAATTGGATAATTCGATTATAACCGATTTCTTAACTTCTGCTAAATCTGTTTCTAATATTCTAAGCCTCTTTTGCGTTAGGACTGGGCATTGACCGAGAACGTGTAATATGATCTCGTCTTCTTCCCCGCATCCCCTGTATAGACTGGAGCTCGCCCCTCTCATTTTTATGCCATGATACCTTAGTCTTGCATGTCCTGTCACAACGTTGACTCCTTAACTCCGTGGGGGCCTGTTTACATTTCTCTATCTTTTTAGATTTTACCGCGGCGTTTGTTAAAGATTTAATGGACGCCTGGGTATCTGTACATATTCCAATCCAATGTTCGTTCTATTAGCTGTTTAGATCGTATATCTATCGCTGCGATTTCACATTGAAGAACCGAGGAGGAGTTGTTTACCCCTCCCCATAACTCCAAGTTTTGCTGCTCGCACAATATTCCAAAGCCACAGCTAAGCACGCATTTTGAGTCGTCTGTGTAAATCGCTAATGTATTTTCTTGAATCACCCTATTGCTGATCCATTTACCTTTTGTCGGAAAATGAGTTTTGAAGATTGTCTCCATATCGGGATTATCAGTTTTGAAGTCCCAGCAATCTTCCTCAAACAGTCTCTTGATCGTATTTCCGTTACATATTTGGAAGATCTTCTCATGTTGGGTTTGCATTCCCCTTTCCTTCCACAGTTTATTCATACATTCGGGCTGGTAAAGTCTAATCAAAGGATTCAATTATTACTTGATAATATTTTACCAGACCGAGATCGGACCGAGAACGAACTGTGAACGACATTATAGTGTGGATCGGCATTATAGTGTAGATCGGCCCTAAAGCTGGTTGCAGAGGCGGTGAGTTCAAATACTAGGACGGATGTCTATTGTCTATATGAGGAAAATTGAATAATTTATATTCCGAGACAAAGACAAAAAGTCTAATATCTTATATTGGAAAAGTTATGCCGATGACGTCTTATGTATTTGGACTGGTACTAGATAACTAGTAAATAAAAAAATATACTTCTATAGAATTTTCAATAGTGGAAATAGGAACAAACAACACAATTAAATTGTTTGGCCTGAATGTTGAAATAATAGAAGGACAACATTGATTTAGCATTATATAGAAAAAAAACTTGTGCTGTGATTGTATCATCCTAGTGACCTCTAGACACCACTGAAATCAGAAGTTAGCTACGATTAACGCTATAGTAAAACGCCTACTAGAGATTCCATGGAAGAAAATAATTTTAGGAGAATTGGAAAGTATAACCGAAATTGCAACCAACAACAGGTATGAAGCAGATCTAGTCAAAATGATTTTGAAAATGGAAGAAAAGAAGCAAGTTTTAAAAATGTACCCCAATCTAAGACAAAAATGAAAAGCAAAAGGAAAGAACTGAGGAAGAATTTCAAACCCACTAAATATATCGTTGGACGTTGGGAACGAATTCAATATTGAACCTACACACTATTGCAATAAAAATCTACGTACCTTACTTAAATCACACAATTGTTTTTCTGATAAAAGAATATTAAATTGAATTTATTAGTACTGTAAGAAAACGTGAATTCGATACAAACACCGGATTATCCAGTTTTAACGTTTATTTATGTTATATTCACGTGTCCTACAAATCTATGCATTTCACCAGAATATCCTATAAAAGAACAACTTCTCTCTGAAAGAAAGGGATTCCCATTATGTTCAAAATTTAAATATGAGATTGTGATGTGTCTGACGAAATCTTTATTTGTTAAATCCGTAAATTCGGCAAAATTAATAATAAAATTAATGTTTTTTACATTTTCAAAATATTACTATAATCTAAAGAGACAACCTTTGGCTACATCTTAGCACTAGGTTTAGCTTACGGGTCACTTGCTATTATTAACAAAATTGTTTATTTTCCCAACGTTTCTCCAAAATTAAACTCATTAAATCCGCTACATCCGGATTTGTAGCATTATCCACTAAATTCGGATTTACCGGTTTCAATCTAAAAAATTTGGAATTTAGATTTCCCGGAATCCGAATGTAACCTAAAGCCCTATTGTTAACAGGATAGCGCTACGTGCGTACACCCAACGAAACCAGAAATATACTATGTGAAAAATTTGGAGACAAAATTATTTCCAAAAATTACCTGCACAGTAATGCGATTTGACGCCATTGTATATTTTCCTTCTGGGCTTGGTTAATGGTCTATCGAAACAAATCAACAACTGGTAAAGCATTGTTAGCCAATATAGCGCCGGACTTGTTAGAAAACTGGCCAATAACATTTGGCGAAGCACATTGGTCTGATGTCATTTATAAAAAAATAAATGTGTAGTTTCATTCCTTCTAACGTAATAAAAAAATATATTTCCAACAATATTTGCTTGTTTTATTTCAATTTAAATTTCCCGTTTAAGAAAAACACCCTTAATTTATATTGTGGAGTGTTATTGGAATGAAAATTGAGTAATCAAATTAATTTTGGTTAATTTTAGTTCTCCAAAGCTTTTCTAGGTGCCGCTTTAATACGTCATCCATTCAAACGCCTTGCAAATACGTGTGAAAAATTGAATGCTTTAAAATGAAAAGCTTTACTTCCTATCTCAAGTAAGATTTGGAAGCTCGAAGCTTCATTTATTTATATGAGAGCTTTATTTTGTGGTATACAGCCTTAAAGCATGAAATCTCGAAGAACACTTTAAAATAAAACACTAATAGTTAGTAGTAGCGATCGAAATTGAAAAAATATACCGCGCGAACGTGTTGAACTTGGACAAGTTTTCTCTAAAGTTAAAAAAATTCCAACATATCTTAAAAACGGGATCATAAACGCTTACAAAGTGAAAGAAGAATAAATAGGCAATCCAGAAAGGCCTCCATGACCGCAGCAGAACAGACGTAAAGCATGAGGTAGAGTCGACAAATTGAGGTGAGTACATTAGATTACATTAATGCTTTTAAATCGTACTATTCGCACCGTTGCCATATCTTAAACAAAATATTACAAACAAGCATTGTGAGAAATAAAAAAAAAAATTCAAGTTCTCTGCGCACATTTCTTTCTTACTAATCCTACATTTTCCGACAAAAATCTTAGCGATAGTGGCTCCGATACTACCTACATTCCCCGAGCTTGGTAGTAGGTTTTGGGCAATGTTTTGCAAGTAAATGTGTTGTTCTTATTTTGCAATAAAATATTTCTTTTATTTTCTCCAAACTAATTTACTTACCGTCTTCCTTAATCCATCCTGGAACGAAGGGCAAAATTGCCTTTCGATGGACTTTGGTTTCAGCGTCAGCCTTTAATTTTGTACATTATCTCACAATTCCTGCGGCCATTACTATTAATCTTCCATTTGATCTGCCAACTTGAAGATTTCTTTGTGGGCTCGAGGGCCTGGTTGGCAATATTATCGTCGTGGCTCAAGGTGTGATTAGTCCAATTCCGTTTCCGTCACCAAATTTTATCATCTTATCTTATCCGGTATGGCGCCACAATTCTTCGATACTTAATCTATCGTTCCAGCCAATTTTCGGTATATGACGCAGGTCTCTGCTGATGAAAACTGGAAGGCGTTTTATGAAGCATCCATCCACATTTCGTAATCACACAAAACTACTGCCGTTAAAGTTGGTCAGCTATAATTTCGTTTTAAGTGAGATCTTCGTACATAATTAACACTATTACACTTCGTACATATTTAAACTAGTTAAGAATACACCTTGAGCTTAATTTTTTTGGGAAATGATGTCTTCTGCTTCACCATCAACGGTAATTACACTATCGCGGTAATAGAATTTTAAAACAACCTTAGCGCCGGGGTGATGACGTTGTGTTCGTCTTTATCCTCATTTTCTTCCTTTTGATTAACTTAATCCTAGAACAACCGAACTAGTTCCTGTTGCTTGATTCTGTATCATGTTGTTTATCTCTTGGTTTGGTTGGGATAGCAAACATATCGTCAGCGCAGTCCAGTTTAACAGTCCCCATTGTCTGTCGCCTGATCTTCTATCGATAGTTCTGGCTAGGATGTCATTTAAAATGATATGGGCCTTGCAAGGTATGTTTTTGGCCTTAAAATATATTATCGTGTACTAGCATTTTATAAGCATTTTATAATTTGGATGTCATTTCGACACAGCATATCGCCAAATAATTAACAACCAAGTCCTAACTATCTTAACTGTTAGCGAGTGTGTCTCTTTACTTTCTTCCGTTGTTTCGTACAATAGTTTGTTGGGTCAGTACTATACTCTAGGTTCTGAGATAACGTAATAAAAAAATCAATTTTTTCTCTTTTCTTTTAAACTGTTTAGGTTTAATCTTTCATTAATTCTTTTCGTAGTTTTACCTAGTTAGTTTTGTAAAGAATTAATATTATTTTTAAATCCAATCGTTAAAATAGTATTTCAATAAGATAGTCCCTATCACATCGGAAAAACTGTGGAAAACCCACTTTCTTTTAATTTTGCATTGATTTACAATTAAATTCAATTTGTACTTATAAAATTGTTTCTTGCCATACCCAAACAGCACGATTTGGGTACAGTAGGGTGACGTCTTCTATTTCTTAATCAGGGTAGTTATACTTTGCCCACATTTTTAAATTCAATTCAAATTAAAAATACAAAAACAATATTCTCCACATTTATTCTTTAACTAAATGTAGTCAACTTCAATCCTTCTTCCTTGAAATATTATTTACAAGCAATTCTTGCTTGAGTAGCAGCATCAAAATTATTAGCTTTTCATTGGGGAAGTCGTATTCACTAGCGGCCATCCATGCATATTTATTTACAAACGAATTGCTTTAAAACGCCCTTGGAAATAGAAGCGTATACCTGATCATTTGGGATCTACTTTAAGTTGTACGTCTCCGCGCATGTTTTCCTTGAACGTATTCAGGTTCTTCAACCGTCACTTTACATTACTAGGCATTACCGAAATTAAAAAATCTCTAGATGGTCCAGCAGAACATTTGAGTATTTTATTCGCATATCGGAATTTCTTTCATTTTCTTCTTTGACATAAACTTAGACTTCAAAACGAAAAAGAATAATATTTCATAAAAAAATAACAAAAGTAAGAACAATATGAGGAAAATTATATTTAAAAACCTTCGTCAACAAATTTTCCTAAACTTTATCAAACATTTAATCTCCCCTAAAATAATTATTAGTACCCTTCTCCAATGTGACGCCAGACAAAATAAAAAGTTTAAATCGCCTTGAAAAATCTGCTAAACCAAAAGAAAAAGTCACCAAACCCACAATAAAACAAAAGGGGAAAGAGGAAGTAGTCAGTGCAATTCCGGACCTACTACAGGACGGTCAGAAAAGAGAATTGCTTCCCAATGTCCCAGAGCAAAAACCTGTTTCAAGTACGATTTGTAGTCGCATATCTGGCGATTGCATGTTATTCGCAAAGATGTGTAGGTACGTGAAGTGGTAGCAAGCCAGCGAAGCAGTGTCGCCTGGTGATAAAGTTTTAGCCCTTTATGTGCTGCCAGCTAATTAGTAAAAATTTCCCTATAACTGGCAATTCAAGGGACTACTAAGATTGCCTAAATTTTATTTGTTTTCTTAAAATTTGGGGTGAAGTTTTTTACCTGCAAGTAGCGTGCAATCATAACCTGTAGGAAATTCTGCTTTGTTAAGTGTTCGAATCAGAATTTGCTTAAGGAAAATTCTTATTTAAAATGGAGAACGCAAATAGCCGATTAGAAAGAAAACTAAAGAAGCTATGTATAGCATCTTTTCTAGTAATTTGATTTGAATAGCTACTCATGGAAATACTAAGTTTTGCTTATGCAGTAGGCTTCTGTGAATATTTTATGGAAGAAATTATTCACCTTATTTTACAGAGTGCTGATTAAGCTAACATTAACAGTGTTGAAGACCTATTAGCGTTTTCTTTTAGGAAAGCGCAAGTTCTGCTTGATATCAGAACTTGTAGATGCAAAATAATATTAGTTTTAGTAGAAATTATAGGTTATAAAGGCAAAAATTATTGCCAACGGCACGCGGTGTTCCCAAGCGGTCCCCCATCTAAGTACTAACCGCGCCCAATGCTGCTTAACTTCGGTGATCGGACGAGAACCGGTGCTTTCAGCATGGTATGGTCGTTGCCGAGGGAAGTACATTGAATATTGAAAACACTCTGCGAAGAAAGTATTCAAAATCTACTATAACTACTTAAAGTAATCATGTAACAATGTGTCAAATGTAGGCATACAATGCCTACTTTTCAGTACATATTTTTTGCCAAAACAAAGTGTACTAATTATGTTTAAAGATGCCTCATACTTAAAATCTTATGAAGTTGAAATTTTCACACATGTGAAAAGCTCAAGTACTTATTTGCGAACATAATTCTAGTTATAAAATCTCACAAATAACTATAGAAGACAGCAAATACTGCTATAAATTTAAATCTATAATAACAGTGTACAGAAAGCAAAACAATTTTTACGTCTTAAGCAACAAGATGCTTCTGACGGAGTGACTGCGATGTGTCGTCGCATATCTGGCGATTGCATGTTATTCGCAAAGATGTGTAGGTACGTGAAGTGGTAGCAAGCCAGCGAAACAGTGTCGCCTGGTGATAAAGTTTTAGCCCTTTATGTGCTGCCAGCTAATTAGTAAAAATTTCCCTATAACTGGCAATTCAAGGGACTACTAAGATTGCCTAAATTTTATTTGTTTTCTTAAAATTTGGGGTGAAGTTTTTTACCTGCAAGTAGCGTGCAATCATAACCTGTAGGAAATTCTGCTTTGTTAAGTGTTCGAATCAGAATTTGCTTAAGGAAAATTCTTATTTAAAATGGAGAACGCAAATAGCCGATTAGAAAGAAAACTAAAGAAGCTATGTATAGCATCTTTTCTAGTAATTTGATTTGAATAGCTACTCATGGAAATACTAAGTTTTGCTTATGCAGTAGGCTTCTGTGAATATTTTATGGAAGAAATTATTCACCTTATTTTACAGAGTGCTGATTAAGCTAACATTAACAGTGTTGAAGACCTATTAGCGTTTTCTTTTAGGAAAGCGCAAGTTCTGCTTGATATCAGAACTTGTAGATGCAAAATAATATTAGTTTTAGTAGAAATTATAGGTTATAAAGGCAAAAATTATTGCCAACGGCACGCGGTGTTCCCAAGCGGTCCCCCATCTAAGTACTAACCGCGCCCAATGCTGCTTAACTTCGGTGATCGGACGAGAACCGGTGCTTTCAGCATGGTATGGTCGTTGCCGAGGGAAGTACATTGAATATTGAAAACACTCTGCGAAGAAAGTATTCAAAATCTACTATAACTACTTAAAGTAATCATGTAACAATGTGTCAAATGTAGGCATACAATGCCTACTTTTCAGTACATATTTTTTGCCAAAACAAAGTGTACTAATTATGTTTAAAGATGCCTCATACTTAAAATCTTATGAAGTTGAAATTTTCACACATGTGAAAAGCTCAAGTACTTATTTGCGAACATAATTCTAGTTATAAAATCTCACAAATAACTATAGAAGACAGCAAATACTGCTATAAATTTAAATCTATAATAACAGTGTACAGAAAGCAAAACAATTTTTACGTCTTAAGCAACAAGATGCTTCTGACGGAGTGACTGCGATGTGTCGTCGCATATCTGGCGATTGCATGTTATTCGCAAAGATGTGTAGGTACGTGAAGTGGTAGCAAGCCAGCGAAACAGTGTCGCCTGGTGATAAAGTTTTAGCCCTTTATGTGCTGCCAGCTAATTAGTAAAAATTTCCCTATAACTGGCAATTCAAGGGACTACTAAGATTGCCTAAATTTTATTTGTTTTCTTAAAATTTGGGGTGAAGTTTTTTACCTGCAAGTAGCGTGCAATCATAACCTGTAGGAAATTCTGCTTTGTTAAGTGTTCGAATCAGAATTTGCTTAAGGAAAATTCTTATTTAAAATGGAGAACGCAAATAGCCGATTAGAAAGAAAACTAAAGAAGCTATGTATAGCATCTTTTCTAGTAATTTGATTTGAATAGCTACTCATGGAAATACTAAGTTTTGCTTATGCAGTAGGCTTCTGTGAATATTTTATGGAAGAAATTATTCACCTTATTTTACAGAGTGCTGATTAAGCTAACATTAACAGTGTTGAAGACCTATTAGCGTTTTCTTTTAGGAAAGCGCAAGTTCTGCTTGATATCAGAACTTGTAGATGCAAAATAATATTAGTTTTAGTAGAAATTATAGGTTATAAAGGCAAAAATTATTGCCAACGGCACGCGGTGTTCCCAAGCGGTCCCCCATCTAAGTACTAACCGCGCCCAATGCTGCTTAACTTCGGTGATCGGACGAGAACCGGTGCTTTCAGCATGGTATGGTCGTTGCCGAGGGAAGTACATTGAATATTGAAAACACTCTGCGAAGAAAGTATTCAAAATCTACTATAACTACTTAAAGTAATCATGTAACAATGTGTCAAATGTAGGCATACAATGCCTACTTTTCAGTACATATTTTTTGCCAAAACAAAGTGTACTAATTATGTTTAAAGATGCCTCATACTTAAAATCTTATGAAGTTGAAATTTTCACACATGTGAAAAGCTCAAGTACTTATTTGCGAACATAATTCTAGTTATAAAATCTCACAAATAACTATAGAAGACAGCAAATACTGCTATAAATTTAAATCTATAATAACAGTGTACAGAAAGCAAAACAATTTTTACGTCTTAAGCAACAAGATGCTTCTGACGGAGTGACTGCGATGTGTCGTCGCATATCTGGCGATTGCATGTTATTCGCAAAGATGTGTAGGTACGTGAAGTGGTAGCAAGCCAGCGAAACAGTGTCGCCTGGTGATAAAGTTTTAGCCCTTTATGTGCTGCCAGCTAATTAGTAAAAATTTCCCTATAACTGGCAATTCAAGGGACTACTAAGATTGCCTAAATTTTATTTGTTTTCTTAAAATTTGGGGTGAAGTTTTTTACCTGCAAGTAGCGTGCAATCATAACCTGTAGGAAATTCTGCTTTGTTAAGTGTTCGAATCAGAATTTGCTTAAGGAAAATTCTTATTTAAAATGGAGAACGCAAATAGCCGATTAGAAAGAAAACTAAAGAAGCTATGTATAGCATCTTTTCTAGTAATTTGATTTGAATAGCTACTCATGGAAATACTAAGTTTTGCTTATGCAGTAGGCTTCTGTGAATATTTTATGGAAGAAATTATTCACCTTATTTTACAGAGTGCTGATTAAGCTAACATTAACAGTGTTGAAGACCTATTAGCGTTTTCTTTTAGGAAAGCGCAAGTTCTGCTTGATATCAGAACTTGTAGATGCAAAATAATATTAGTTTTAGTAGAAATTATAGGTTATAAAGGCAAAAATTATTGCCAACGGCACGCGGTGTTCCCAAGCGGTCCCCCATCTAAGTACTAACCGCGCCCAATGCTGCTTAACTTCGGTGATCGGACGAGAACCGGTGCTTTCAGCATGGTATGGTCGTTGCCGAGGGAAGTACATTGAATATTGAAAACACTCTGCGAAGAAAGTATTCAAAATCTACTATAACTACTTAAAGTAATCATGTAACAATGTGTCAAATGTAGGCATACAATGCCTACTTTTCAGTACATATTTTTTGCCAAAACAAAGTGTACTAATTATGTTTAAAGATGCCTCATACTTAAAATCTTATGAAGTTGAAATTTTCACACATGTGAAAAGCTCAAGTACTTATTTGCGAACATAATTCTAGTTATAAAATCTCACAAATAACTATAGAAGACAGCAAATACTGCTATAAATTTAAATCTATAATAACAGTGTACAGAAAGCAAAACAATTTTTACGTCTTAAGCAACAAGATGCTTCTGACGGAGTGACTGCGATGTGTCGTCGCATATCTGGCGATTGCATGTTATTCGCAAAGATGTGTAGGTACGTGAAGTGGTAGCAAGCCAGCGAAACAGTGTCGCCTGGTGATAAAGTTTTAGCCCTTTATGTGCTGCCAGCTAATTAGTAAAAATTTCCCTATAACTGGCAATTCAAGGGACTACTAAGATTGCCTAAATTTTATTTGTTTTCTTAAAATTTGGGGTGAAGTTTTTTACCTGCAAGTAGCGTGCAATCATAACCTGTAGGAAATTCTGCTTTGTTAAGTGTTCGAATCAGAATTTGCTTAAGGAAAATTCTTATTTAAAATGGAGAACGCAAATAGCCGATTAGAAAGAAAACTAAAGAAGCTATGTATAGCATCTTTTCTAGTAATTTGATTTGAATAGCTACTCATGGAAATACTAAGTTTTGCTTATGCAGTAGGCTTCTGTGAATATTTTATGGAAGAAATTATTCACCTTATTTTACAGAGTGCTGATTAAGCTAACATTAACAGTGTTGAAGACCTATTAGCGTTTTCTTTTAGGAAAGCGCAAGTTCTGCTTGATATCAGAACTTGTAGATGCAAAATAATATTAGTTTTAGTAGAAATTATAGGTTATAAAGGCAAAAATTATTGCCAACGGCACGCGGTGTTCCCAAGCGGTCCCCCATCTAAGTACTAACCGCGCCCAATGCTGCTTAACTTCGGTGATCGGACGAGAACCGGTGCTTTCAGCATGGTATGGTCGTTGCCGAGGGAAGTACATTGAATATTGAAAACACTCTGCGAAGAAAGTATTCAAAATCTACTATAACTACTTAAAGTAATCATGTAACAATGTGTCAAATGTAGGCATACAATGCCTACTTTTCAGTACATATTTTTTGCCAAAACAAAGTGTACTAATTATGTTTAAAGATGCCTCATACTTAAAATCTTATGAAGTTGAAATTTTCACACATGTGAAAAGCTCAAGTACTTATTTGCGAACATAATTCTAGTTATAAAATCTCACAAATAACTATAGAAGACAGCAAATACTGCTATAAATTTAAATCTATAATAACAGTGTACAGAAAGCAAAACAATTTTTACGTCTTAAGCAACAAGATGCTTCTGACGGAGTGACTGCGATGTGTCGTCGCATATCTGGCGATTGCATGTTATTCGCAAAGATGTGTAGGTACGTGAAGTGGTAGCAAGCCAGCGAAACAGTGTCGCCTGGTGATAAAGTTTTAGCCCTTTATGTGCTGCCAGCTAATTAGTAAAAATTTCCCTATAACTGGCAATTCAAGGGACTACTAAGATTGCCTAAATTTTATTTGTTTTCTTAAAATTTGGGGTGAAGTTTTTTACCTGCAAGTAGCGTGCAATCATAACCTGTAGGAAATTCTGCTTTGTTAAGTGTTCGAATCAGAATTTGCTTAAGGAAAATTCTTATTTAAAATGGAGAACGCAAATAGCCGATTAGAAAGAAAACTAAAGAAGCTATGTATAGCATCTTTTCTAGTAATTTGATTTGAATAGCTACTCATGGAAATACTAAGTTTTGCTTATGCAGTAGGCTTCTGTGAATATTTTATGGAAGAAATTATTCACCTTATTTTACAGAGTGCTGATTAAGCTAACATTAACAGTGTTGAAGACCTATTAGCGTTTTCTTTTAGGAAAGCGCAAGTTCTGCTTGATATCAGAACTTGTAGATGCAAAATAATATTAGTTTTAGTAGAAATTATAGGTTATAAAGGCAAAAATTATTGCCAACGGCACGCGGTGTTCCCAAGCGGTCCCCCATCTAAGTACTAACCGCGCCCAATGCTGCTTAACTTCGGTGATCGGACGAGAACCGGTGCTTTCAGCATGGTATGGTCGTTGCCGAGGGAAGTACATTGAATATTGAAAACACTCTGCGAAGAAAGTATTCAAAATCTACTATAACTACTTAAAGTAATCATGTAACAATGTGTCAAATGTAGGCATACAATGCCTACTTTTCAGTACATATTTTTTGCCAAAACAAAGTGTACTAATTATGTTTAAAGATGCCTCATACTTAAAATCTTATGAAGTTGAAATTTTCACACATGTGAAAAGCTCAAGTACTTATTTGCGAACATAATTCTAGTTATAAAATCTCACAAATAACTATAGAAGACAGCAAATACTGCTATAAATTTAAATCTATAATAACAGTGTACAGAAAGCAAAACAATTTTTACGTCTTAAGCAACAAGATGCTTCTGACGGAGTGACTGCGATGTGTCGTCGCATATCTGGCGATTGCATGTTATTCGCAAAGATGTGTAGGTACGTGAAGTGGTAGCAAGCCAGCGAAACAGTGTCGCCTGGTGATAAAGTTTTAGCCCTTTATGTGCTGCCAGCTAATTAGTAAAAATTTCCCTATAACTGGCAATTCAAGGGACTACTAAGATTGCCTAAATTTTATTTGTTTTCTTAAAATTTGGGGTGAAGTTTTTTACCTGCAAGTAGCGTGCAATCATAACCTGTAGGAAATTCTGCTTTGTTAAGTGTTCGAATCAGAATTTGCTTAAGGAAAATTCTTATTTAAAATGGAGAACGCAAATAGCCGATTAGAAAGAAAACTAAAGAAGCTATGTATAGCATCTTTTCTAGTAATTTGATTTGAATAGCTACTCATGGAAATACTAAGTTTTGCTTATGCAGTAGGCTTCTGTGAATATTTTATGGAAGAAATTATTCACCTTATTTTACAGAGTGCTGATTAAGCTAACATTAACAGTGTTGAAGACCTATTAGCGTTTTCTTTTAGGAAAGCGCAAGTTCTGCTTGATATCAGAACTTGTAGATGCAAAATAATATTAGTTTTAGTAGAAATTATAGGTTATAAAGGCAAAAATTATTGCCAACGGCACGCGGTGTTCCCAAGCGGTCCCCCATCTAAGTACTAACCGCGCCCAATGCTGCTTAACTTCGGTGATCGGACGAGAACCGGTGCTTTCAGCATGGTATGGTCGTTGCCGAGGGAAGTACATTGAATATTGAAAACACTCTGCGAAGAAAGTATTCAAAATCTACTATAACTACTTAAAGTAATCATGTAACAATGTGTCAAATGTAGGCATACAATGCCTACTTTTCAGTACATATTTTTTGCCAAAACAAAGTGTACTAATTATGTTTAAAGATGCCTCATACTTAAAATCTTATGAAGTTGAAATTTTCACACATGTGAAAAGCTCAAGTACTTATTTGCGAACATAATTCTAGTTATAAAATCTCACAAATAACTATAGAAGACAGCAAATACTGCTATAAATTTAAATCTATAATAACAGTGTACAGAAAGCAAAACAATTTTTACGTCTTAAGCAACAAGATGCTTCTGACGGAGTGACTGCGATGTGTCGTCGCATATCTGGCGATTGCATGTTATTCGCAAAGATGTGTAGGTACGTGAAGTGGTAGCAAGCCAGCGAAACAGTGTCGCCTGGTGATAAAGTTTTAGCCCTTTATGTGCTGCCAGCTAATTAGTAAAAATTTCCCTATAACTGGCAATTCAAGGGACTACTAAGATTGCCTAAATTTTATTTGTTTTCTTAAAATTTGGGGTGAAGTTTTTTACCTGCAAGTAGCGTGCAATCATAACCTGTAGGAAATTCTGCTTTGTTAAGTGTTCGAATCAGAATTTGCTTAAGGAAAATTCTTATTTAAAATGGAGAACGCAAATAGCCGATTAGAAAGAAAACTAAAGAAGCTATGTATAGCATCTTTTCTAGTAATTTGATTTGAATAGCTACTCATGGAAATACTAAGTTTTGCTTATGCAGTAGGCTTCTGTGAATATTTTATGGAAGAAATTATTCACCTTATTTTACAGAGTGCTGATTAAGCTAACATTAACAGTGTTGAAGACCTATTAGCGTTTTCTTTTAGGAAAGCGCAAGTTCTGCTTGATATCAGAACTTGTAGATGCAAAATAATATTAGTTTTAGTAGAAATTATAGGTTATAAAGGCAAAAATTATTGCCAACGGCACGCGGTGTTCCCAAGCGGTCCCCCATCTAAGTACTAACCGCGCCCAATGCTGCTTAACTTCGGTGATCGGACGAGAACCGGTGCTTTCAGCATGGTATGGTCGTTGCCGAGGGAAGTACATTGAATATTGAAAACACTCTGCGAAGAAAGTATTCAAAATCTACTATAACTACTTAAAGTAATCATGTAACAATGTGTCAAATGTAGGCATACAATGCCTACTTTTCAGTACATATTTTTTGCCAAAACAAAGTGTACTAATTATGTTTAAAGATGCCTCATACTTAAAATCTTATGAAGTTGAAATTTTCACACATGTGAAAAGCTCAAGTACTTATTTGCGAACATAATTCTAGTTATAAAATCTCACAAATAACTATAGAAGACAGCAAATACTGCTATAAATTTAAATCTATAATAACAGTGTACAGAAAGCAAAACAATTTTTACGTCTTAAGCAACAAGATGCTTCTGACGGAGTGACTGCGATGTGTCGTCGCATATCTGGCGATTGCATGTTATTCGCAAAGATGTGTAGGTACGTGAAGTGGTAGCAAGCCAGCGAAACAGTGTCGCCTGGTGATAAAGTTTTAGCCCTTTATGTGCTGCCAGCTAATTAGTAAAAATTTCCCTATAACTGGCAATTCAAGGGACTACTAAGATTGCCTAAATTTTATTTGTTTTCTTAAAATTTGGGGTGAAGTTTTTTACCTGCAAGTAGCGTGCAATCATAACCTGTAGGAAATTCTGCTTTGTTAAGTGTTCGAATCAGAATTTGCTTAAGGAAAATTCTTATTTAAAATGGAGAACGCAAATAGCCGATTAGAAAGAAAACTAAAGAAGCTATGTATAGCATCTTTTCTAGTAATTTGATTTGAATAGCTACTCATGGAAATACTAAGTTTTGCTTATGCAGTAGGCTTCTGTGAATATTTTATGGAAGAAATTATTCACCTTATTTTACAGAGTGCTGATTAAGCTAACATTAACAGTGTTGAAGACCTATTAGCGTTTTCTTTTAGGAAAGCGCAAGTTCTGCTTGATATCAGAACTTGTAGATGCAAAATAATATTAGTTTTAGTAGAAATTATAGGTTATAAAGGCAAAAATTATTGCCAACGGCACGCGGTGTTCCCAAGCGGTCCCCCATCTAAGTACTAACCGCGCCCAATGCTGCTTAACTTCGGTGATCGGACGAGAACCGGTGCTTTCAGCATGGTATGGTCGTTGCCGAGGGAAGTACATTGAATATTGAAAACACTCTGCGAAGAAAGTATTCAAAATCTACTATAACTACTTAAAGTAATCATGTAACAATGTGTCAAATGTAGGCATACAATGCCTACTTTTCAGTACATATTTTTTGCCAAAACAAAGTGTACTAATTATGTTTAAAGATGCCTCATACTTAAAATCTTATGAAGTTGAAATTTTCACACATGTGAAAAGCTCAAGTACTTATTTGCGAACATAATTCTAGTTATAAAATCTCACAAATAACTATAGAAGACAGCAAATACTGCTATAAATTTAAATCTATAATAACAGTGTACAGAAAGCAAAACAATTTTTACGTCTTAAGCAACAAGATGCTTCTGACGGAGTGACTGCGATGTGTCGTCGCATATCTGGCGATTGCATGTTATTCGCAAAGATGTGTAGGTACGTGAAGTGGTAGCAAGCCAGCGAAACAGTGTCGCCTGGTGATAAAGTTTTAGCCCTTTATGTGCTGCCAGCTAATTAGTAAAAATTTCCCTATAACTGGCAATTCAAGGGACTACTAAGATTGCCTAAATTTTATTTGTTTTCTTAAAATTTGGGGTGAAGTTTTTTACCTGCAAGTAGCGTGCAATCATAACCTGTAGGAAATTCTGCTTTGTTAAGTGTTCGAATCAGAATTTGCTTAAGGAAAATTCTTATTTAAAATGGAGAACGCAAATAGCCGATTAGAAAGAAAACTAAAGAAGCTATGTATAGCATCTTTTCTAGTAATTTGATTTGAATAGCTACTCATGGAAATACTAAGTTTTGCTTATGCAGTAGGCTTCTGTGAATATTTTATGGAAGAAATTATTCACCTTATTTTACAGAGTGCTGATTAAGCTAACATTAACAGTGTTGAAGACCTATTAGCGTTTTCTTTTAGGAAAGCGCAAGTTCTGCTTGATATCAGAACTTGTAGATGCAAAATAATATTAGTTTTAGTAGAAATTATAGGTTATAAAGGCAAAAATTATTGCCAACGGCACGCGGTGTTCCCAAGCGGTCCCCCATCTAAGTACTAACCGCGCCCAATGCTGCTTAACTTCGGTGATCGGACGAGAACCGGTGCTTTCAGCATGGTATGGTCGTTGCCGAGGGAAGTACATTGAATATTGAAAACACTCTGCGAAGAAAGTATTCAAAATCTACTATAACTACTTAAAGTAATCATGTAACAATGTGTCAAATGTAGGCATACAATGCCTACTTTTCAGTACATATTTTTTGCCAAAACAAAGTGTACTAATTATGTTTAAAGATGCCTCATACTTAAAATCTTATGAAGTTGAAATTTTCACACATGTGAAAAGCTCAAGTACTTATTTGCGAACATAATTCTAGTTATAAAATCTCACAAATAACTATAGAAGACAGCAAATACTGCTATAAATTTAAATCTATAATAACAGTGTACAGAAAGCAAAACAATTTTTACGTCTTAAGCAACAAGATGCTTCTGACGGAGTGACTGCGATGTGTCGTCGCATATCTGGCGATTGCATGTTATTCGCAAAGATGTGTAGGTACGTGAAGTGGTAGCAAGCCAGCGAAACAGTGTCGCCTGGTGATAAAGTTTTAGCCCTTTATGTGCTGCCAGCTAATTAGTAAAAATTTCCCTATAACTGGCAATTCAAGGGACTACTAAGATTGCCTAAATTTTATTTGTTTTCTTAAAATTTGGGGTGAAGTTTTTTACCTGCAAGTAGCGTGCAATCATAACCTGTAGGAAATTCTGCTTTGTTAAGTGTTCGAATCAGAATTTGCTTAAGGAAAATTCTTATTTAAAATGGAGAACGCAAATAGCCGATTAGAAAGAAAACTAAAGAAGCTATGTATAGCATCTTTTCTAGTAATTTGATTTGAATAGCTACTCATGGAAATACTAAGTTTTGCTTATGCAGTAGGCTTCTGTGAATATTTTATGGAAGAAATTATTCACCTTATTTTACAGAGTGCTGATTAAGCTAACATTAACAGTGTTGAAGACCTATTAGCGTTTTCTTTTAGGAAAGCGCAAGTTCTGCTTGATATCAGAACTTGTAGATGCAAAATAATATTAGTTTTAGTAGAAATTATAGGTTATAAAGGCAAAAATTATTGCCAACGGCACGCGGTGTTCCCAAGCGGTCCCCCATCTAAGTACTAACCGCGCCCAATGCTGCTTAACTTCGGTGATCGGACGAGAACCGGTGCTTTCAGCATGGTATGGTCGTTGCCGAGGGAAGTACATTGAATATTGAAAACACTCTGCGAAGAAAGTATTCAAAATCTACTATAACTACTTAAAGTAATCATGTAACAATGTGTCAAATGTAGGCATACAATGCCTACTTTTCAGTACATATTTTTTGCCAAAACAAAGTGTACTAATTATGTTTAAAGATGCCTCATACTTAAAATCTTATGAAGTTGAAATTTTCACACATGTGAAAAGCTCAAGTACTTATTTGCGAACATAATTCTAGTTATAAAATCTCACAAATAACTATAGAAGACAGCAAATACTGCTATAAATTTAAATCTATAATAACAGTGTACAGAAAGCAAAACAATTTTTACGTCTTAAGCAACAAGATGCTTCTGACGGAGTGACTGCGATGTGTCGTCGCATATCTGGCGATTGCATGTTATTCGCAAAGATGTGTAGGTACGTGAAGTGGTAGCAAGCCAGCGAAACAGTGTCGCCTGGTGATAAAGTTTTAGCCCTTTATGTGCTGCCAGCTAATTAGTAAAAATTTCCCTATAACTGGCAATTCAAGGGACTACTAAGATTGCCTAAATTTTATTTGTTTTCTTAAAATTTGGGGTGAAGTTTTTTACCTGCAAGTAGCGTGCAATCATAACCTGTAGGAAATTCTGCTTTGTTAAGTGTTCGAATCAGAATTTGCTTAAGGAAAATTCTTATTTAAAATGGAGAACGCAAATAGCCGATTAGAAAGAAAACTAAAGAAGCTATGTATAGCATCTTTTCTAGTAATTTGATTTGAATAGCTACTCATGGAAATACTAAGTTTTGCTTATGCAGTAGGCTTCTGTGAATATTTTATGGAAGAAATTATTCACCTTATTTTACAGAGTGCTGATTAAGCTAACATTAACAGTGTTGAAGACCTATTAGCGTTTTCTTTTAGGAAAGCGCAAGTTCTGCTTGATATCAGAACTTGTAGATGCAAAATAATATTAGTTTTAGTAGAAATTATAGGTTATAAAGGCAAAAATTATTGCCAACGGCACGCGGTGTTCCCAAGCGGTCCCCCATCTAAGTACTAACCGCGCCCAATGCTGCTTAACTTCGGTGATCGGACGAGAACCGGTGCTTTCAGCATGGTATGGTCGTTGCCGAGGGAAGTACATTGAATATTGAAAACACTCTGCGAAGAAAGTATTCAAAATCTACTATAACTACTTAAAGTAATCATGTAACAATGTGTCAAATGTAGGCATACAATGCCTACTTTTCAGTACATATTTTTTGCCAAAACAAAGTGTACTAATTATGTTTAAAGATGCCTCATACTTAAAATCTTATGAAGTTGAAATTTTCACACATGTGAAAAGCTCAAGTACTTATTTGCGAACATAATTCTAGTTATAAAATCTCACAAATAACTATAGAAGACAGCAAATACTGCTATAAATTTAAATCTATAATAACAGTGTACAGAAAGCAAAACAATTTTTACGTCTTAAGCAACAAGATGCTTCTGACGGAGTGACTGCGATGTGTCGTCGCATATCTGGCGATTGCATGTTATTCGCAAAGATGTGTAGGTACGTGAAGTGGTAGCAAGCCAGCGAAGCAGTGTCGCCTGGTGATAAAGTTTTAGCCCTTTATGTGCTGCCAGCTAATTAGTAAAAATTTCCCTATAACTGGCAATTCAAGGGACTACTAAGATTGCCTAAATTTTATTTGTTTTCTTAAAATTTGGGGTGAAGTTTTTTACCTGCAAGTAGCGTGCAATCATAACCTGTAGGAAATTCTGCTTTGTTAAGTGTTCGAATCAGAATTTGCTTAAGGAAAATTCTTATTTAAAATGGAGAACGCAAATAGCCGATTAGAAAGAAAACTAAAGAAGCTATGTATAGCATCTTTTCTAGTAATTTGATTTGAATAGCTACTCATGGAAATACTAAGTTTTGCTTATGCAGTAGGCTTCTGTGAATATTTTATGGAAGAAATTATTCACCTTATTTTACAGAGTGCTGATTAAGCTAACATTAACAGTGTTGAAGACCTATTAGCGTTTTCTTTTAGGAAAGCGCAAGTTCTGCTTGATATCAGAACTTGTAGATGCAAAATAATATTAGTTTTAGTAGAAATTATAGGTTATAAAGGCAAAAATTATTGCCAACGGCACGCGGTGTTCCCAAGCGGTCCCCCATCTAAGTACTAACCGCGCCCAATGCTGCTTAACTTCGGTGATCGGACGAGAACCGGTGCTTTCAGCATGGTATGGTCGTTGCCGAGGGAAGTACATTGAATATTGAAAACACTCTGCGAAGAAAGTATTCAAAATCTACTATAACTACTTAAAGTAATCATGTAACAATGTGTCAAATGTAGGCATACAATGCCTACTTTTCAGTACATATTTTTTGCCAAAACAAAGTGTACTAATTATGTTTAAAGATGCCTCATACTTAAAATCTTATGAAGTTGAAATTTTCACACATGTGAAAAGCTCAAGTACTTATTTGCGAACATAATTCTAGTTATAAAATCTCACAAATAACTATAGAAGACAGCAAATACTGCTATAAATTTAAATCTATAATAACAGTGTACAGAAAGCAAAACAATTTTTACGTCTTAAGCAACAAGATGCTTCTGACGGAGTGACTGCGATGTGTCGTCGCATATCTGGCGATTGCATGTTATTCGCAAAGATGTGTAGGTACGTGAAGTGGTAGCAAGCCAGCGAAACAGTGTCGCCTGGTGATAAAGTTTTAGCCCTTTATGTGCTGCCAGCTAATTAGTAAAAATTTCCCTATAACTGGCAATTCAAGGGACTACTAAGATTGCCTAAATTTTATTTGTTTTCTTAAAATTTGGGGTGAAGTTTTTTACCTGCAAGTAGCGTGCAATCATAACCTGTAGGAAATTCTGCTTTGTTAAGTGTTCGAATCAGAATTTGCTTAAGGAAAATTCTTATTTAAAATGGAGAACGCAAATAGCCGATTAGAAAGAAAACTAAAGAAGCTATGTATAGCATCTTTTCTAGTAATTTGATTTGAATAGCTACTCATGGAAATACTAAGTTTTGCTTATGCAGTAGGCTTCTGTGAATATTTTATGGAAGAAATTATTCACCTTATTTTACAGAGTGCTGATTAAGCTAACATTAACAGTGTTGAAGACCTATTAGCGTTTTCTTTTAGGAAAGCGCAAGTTCTGCTTGATATCAGAACTTGTAGATGCAAAATAATATTAGTTTTAGTAGAAATTATAGGTTATAAAGGCAAAAATTATTGCCAACGGCACGCGGTGTTCCCAAGCGGTCCCCCATCTAAGTACTAACCGCGCCCAATGCTGCTTAACTTCGGTGATCGGACGAGAACCGGTGCTTTCAGCATGGTATGGTCGTTGCCGAAGGAAGTACATTGAATATTGAAAACACTCTGCGAAGAAAGTATTCAAAATCTACTATAACTACTTAAAGTAATCATGTAACAATGTGTCAAATGTAGGCATACAATGCCTACTTTTCAGTACATATTTTTTGCCAAAACAAAGTGTACTAATTATGTTTAAAGATGCCTCATACTTAAAATCTTATGAAGTTGAAATTTTCACACATGTGAAAAGCTCAAGTACTTATTTGCGAACATAATTCTAGTTATAAAATCTCACAAATAACTATAGAAGACAGCAAATACTGCTATAAATTTAAATCTATAATAACAGTGTACAGAAAGCAAAACAATTTTTACGTCTTAAGCAACAAGATGCTTCTGACGGAGTGACTGCGATGTGTCGTCGCATATCTGGCGATTGCATGTTATTCGCAAAGATGTGTAGGTACGTGAAGTGGTAGCAAGCCAGCGAAACAGTGTCGCCTGGTGATAAAGTTTTAGCCCTTTATGTGCTGCCAGCTAATTAGTAAAAATTTCCCTATAACTGGCAATTCAAGGGACTACTAAGATTGCCTAAATTTTATTTGTTTTCTTAAAATTTGGGGTGAAGTTTTTTACCTGCAAGTAGCGTGCAATCATAACCTGTAGGAAATTCTGCTTTGTTAAGTGTTCGAATCAGAATTTGCTTAAGGAAAATTCTTATTTAAAATGGAGAACGCAAATAGCCGATTAGAAAGAAAACTAAAGAAGCTATGTATAGCATCTTTTCTAGTAATTTGATTTGAATAGCTACTCATGGAAATACTAAGTTTTGCTTATGCAGTAGGCTTCTGTGAATATTTTATGGAAGAAATTATTCACCTTATTTTACAGAGTGCTGATTAAGCTAACATTAACAGTGTTGAAGACCTATTAGCGTTTTCTTTTAGGAAAGCGCAAGTTCTGCTTGATATCAGAACTTGTAGATGCAAAATAATATTAGTTTTAGTAGAAATTATAGGTTATAAAGGCAAAAATTATTGCCAACGGCACGCGGTGTTCCCAAGCGGTCCCCCATCTAAGTACTAACCGCGCCCAATGCTGCTTAACTTCGGTGATCGGACGAGAACCGGTGCTTTCAGCATGGTATGGTCGTTGCCGAGGGAAGTACATTGAATATTGAAAACACTCTGCGAAGAAAGTATTCAAAATCTACTATAACTACTTAAAGTAATCATGTAACAATGTGTCAAATGTAGGCATACAATGCCTACTTTTCAGTACATATTTTTTGCCAAAACAAAGTGTACTAATTATGTTTAAAGATGCCTCATACTTAAAATCTTATGAAGTTGAAATTTTCACACATGTGAAAAGCTCAAGTACTTATTTGCGAACATAATTCTAGTTATAAAATCTCACAAATAACTATAGAAGACAGCAAATACTGCTATAAATTTAAATCTATAATAACAGTGTACAGAAAGCAAAACAATTTTTACGTCTTAAGCAACAAGATGCTTCTGACGGAGTGACTGCGATGTGTCGTCGCATATCTGGCGATTGCATGTTATTCGCAAAGATGTGTAGGTACGTGAAGTGGTAGCAAGCCAGCGAAACAGTGTCGCCTGGTGATAAAGTTTTAGCCCTTTATGTGCTGCCAGCTAATTAGTAAAAATTTCCCTATAACTGGCAATTCAAGGGACTACTAAGATTGCCTAAATTTTATTTGTTTTCTTAAAATTTGGGGTGAAGTTTTTTACCTGCAAGTAGCGTGCAATCATAACCTGTAGGAAATTCTGCTTTGTTAAGTGTTCGAATCAGAATTTGCTTAAGGAAAATTCTTATTTAAAATGGAGAACGCAAATAGCCGATTAGAAAGAAAACTAAAGAAGCTATGTATAGCATCTTTTCTAGTAATTTGATTTGAATAGCTACTCATGGAAATACTAAGTTTTGCTTATGCAGTAGGCTTCTGTGAATATTTTATGGAAGAAATTATTCACCTTATTTTACAGAGTGCTGATTAAGCTAACATTAACAGTGTTGAAGACCTATTAGCGTTTTCTTTTAGGAAAGCGCAAGTTCTGCTTGATATCAGAACTTGTAGATGCAAAATAATATTAGTTTTAGTAGAAATTATAGGTTATAAAGGCAAAAATTATTGCCAACGGCACGCGGTGTTCCCAAGCGGTCCCCCATCTAAGTACTAACCGCGCCCAATGCTGCTTAACTTCGGTGATCGGACGAGAACCGGTGCTTTCAGCATGGTATGGTCGTTGCCGAGGGAAGTACATTGAATATTGAAAACACTCTGCGAAGAAAGTATTCAAAATCTACTATAACTACTTAAAGTAATCATGTAACAATGTGTCAAATGTAGGCATACAATGCCTACTTTTCAGTACATATTTTTTGCCAAAACAAAGTGTACTAATTATGTTTAAAGATGCCTCATACTTAAAATCTTATGAAGTTGAAATTTTCACACATGTGAAAAGCTCAAGTACTTATTTGCGAACATAATTCTAGTTATAAAATCTCACAAATAACTATAGAAGACAGCAAATACTGCTATAAATTTAAATCTATAATAACAGTGTACAGAAAGCAAAACAATTTTTACGTCTTAAGCAACAAGATGCTTCTGACGGAGTGACTGCGATGTGTCGTCGCATATCTGGCGATTGCATGTTATTCGCAAAGATGTGTAGGTACGTGAAGTGGTAGCAAGCCAGCGAAACAGTGTCGCCTGGTGATAAAGTTTTAGCCCTTTATGTGCTGCCAGCTAATTAGTAAAAATTTCCCTATAACTGGCAATTCAAGGGACTACTAAGATTGCCTAAATTTTATTTGTTTTCTTAAAATTTGGGGTGAAGTTTTTTACCTGCAAGTAGCGTGCAATCATAACCTGTAGGAAATTCTGCTTTGTTAAGTGTTCGAATCAGAATTTGCTTAAGGAAAATTCTTATTTAAAATGGAGAACGCAAATAGCCGATTAGAAAGAAAACTAAAGAAGCTATGTATAGCATCTTTTCTAGTAATTTGATTTGAATAGCTACTCATGGAAATACTAAGTTTTGCTTATGCAGTAGGCTTCTGTGAATATTTTATGGAAGAAATTATTCACCTTATTTTACAGAGTGCTGATTAAGCTAACATTAACAGTGTTGAAGACCTATTAGCGTTTTCTTTTAGGAAAGCGCAAGTTCTGCTTGATATCAGAACTTGTAGATGCAAAATAATATTAGTTTTAGTAGAAATTATAGGTTATAAAGGCAAAAATTATTGCCAACGGCACGCGGTGTTCCCAAGCGGTCCCCCATCTAAGTACTAACCGCGCCCAATGCTGCTTAACTTCGGTGATCGGACGAGAACCGGTGCTTTCAGCATGGTATGGTCGTTGCCGAGGGAAGTACATTGAATATTGAAAACACTCTGCGAAGAAAGTATTCAAAATCTACTATAACTACTTAAAGTAATCATGTAACAATGTGTCAAATGTAGGCATACAATGCCTACTTTTCAGTACATATTTTTTGCCAAAACAAAGTGTACTAATTATGTTTAAAGATGCCTCATACTTAAAATCTTATGAAGTTGAAATTTTCACACATGTGAAAAGCTCAAGTACTTATTTGCGAACATAATTCTAGTTATAAAATCTCACAAATAACTATAGAAGACAGCAAATACTGCTATAAATTTAAATCTATAATAACAGTGTACAGAAAGCAAAACAATTTTTACGTCTTAAGCAACAAGATGCTTCTGACGGAGTGACTGCGATGTGTCGTCGCATATCTGGCGATTGCATGTTATTCGCAAAGATGTGTAGGTACGTGAAGTGGTAGCAAGCCAGCGAAACAGTGTCGCCTGGTGATAAAGTTTTAGCCCTTTATGTGCTGCCAGCTAATTAGTAAAAATTTCCCTATAACTGGCAATTCAAGGGACTACTAAGATTGCCTAAATTTTATTTGTTTTCTTAAAATTTGGGGTGAAGTTTTTTACCTGCAAGTAGCGTGCAATCATAACCTGTAGGAAATTCTGCTTTGTTAAGTGTTCGAATCAGAATTTGCTTAAGGAAAATTCTTATTTAAAATGGAGAACGCAAATAGCCGATTAGAAAGAAAACTAAAGAAGCTATGTATAGCATCTTTTCTAGTAATTTGATTTGAATAGCTACTCATGGAAATACTAAGTTTTGCTTATGCAGTAGGCTTCTGTGAATATTTTATGGAAGAAATTATTCACCTTATTTTACAGAGTGCTGATTAAGCTAACATTAACAGTGTTGAAGACCTATTAGCGTTTTCTTTTAGGAAAGCGCAAGTTCTGCTTGATATCAGAACTTGTAGATGCAAAATAATATTAGTTTTAGTAGAAATTATAGGTTATAAAGGCAAAAATTATTGCCAACGGCACGCGGTGTTCCCAAGCGGTCCCCCATCTAAGTACTAACCGCGCCCAATGCTGCTTAACTTCGGTGATCGGACGAGAACCGGTGCTTTCAGCATGGTATGGTCGTTGCCGAGGGAAGTACATTGAATATTGAAAACACTCTGCGAAGAAAGTATTCAAAATCTACTATAACTACTTAAAGTAATCATGTAACAATGTGTCAAATGTAGGCATACAATGCCTACTTTTCAGTACATATTTTTTGCCAAAACAAAGTGTACTAATTATGTTTAAAGATGCCTCATACTTAAAATCTTATGAAGTTGAAATTTTCACACATGTGAAAAGCTCAAGTACTTATTTGCGAACATAATTCTAGTTATAAAATCTCACAAATAACTATAGAAGACAGCAAATACTGCTATAAATTTAAATCTATAATAACAGTGTACAGAAAGCAAAACAATTTTTACGTCTTAAGCAACAAGATGCTTCTGACGGAGTGACTGCGATGTGTCGTCGCATATCTGGCGATTGCATGTTATTCGCAAAGATGTGTAGGTACGTGAAGTGGTAGCAAGCCAGCGAAACAGTGTCGCCTGGTGATAAAGTTTTAGCCCTTTATGTGCTGCCAGCTAATTAGTAAAAATTTCCCTATAACTGGCAATTCAAGGGACTACTAAGATTGCCTAAATTTTATTTGTTTTCTTAAAATTTGGGGTGAAGTTTTTTACCTGCAAGTAGCGTGCAATCATAACCTGTAGGAAATTCTGCTTTGTTAAGTGTTCGAATCAGAATTTGCTTAAGGAAAATTCTTATTTAAAATGGAGAACGCAAATAGCCGATTAGAAAGAAAACTAAAGAAGCTATGTATAGCATCTTTTCTAGTAATTTGATTTGAATAGCTACTCATGGAAATACTAAGTTTTGCTTATGCAGTAGGCTTCTGTGAATATTTTATGGAAGAAATTATTCACCTTATTTTACAGAGTGCTGATTAAGCTAACATTAACAGTGTTGAAGACCTATTAGCGTTTTCTTTTAGGAAAGCGCAAGTTCTGCTTGATATCAGAACTTGTAGATGCAAAATAATATTAGTTTTAGTAGAAATTATAGGTTATAAAGGCAAAAATTATTGCCAACGGCACGCGGTGTTCCCAAGCGGTCCCCCATCTAAGTACTAACCGCGCCCAATGCTGCTTAACTTCGGTGATCGGACGAGAACCGGTGCTTTCAGCATGGTATGGTCGTTGCCGAGGGAAGTACATTGAATATTGAAAACACTCTGCGAAGAAAGTATTCAAAATCTACTATAACTACTTAAAGTAATCATGTAACAATGTGTCAAATGTAGGCATACAATGCCTACTTTTCAGTACATATTTTTTGCCAAAACAAAGTGTACTAATTATGTTTAAAGATGCCTCATACTTAAAATCTTATGAAGTTGAAATTTTCACACATGTGAAAAGCTCAAGTACTTATTTGCGAACATAATTCTAGTTATAAAATCTCACAAATAACTATAGAAGACAGCAAATACTGCTATAAATTTAAATCTATAATAACAGTGTACAGAAAGCAAAACAATTTTTACGTCTTAAGCAACAAGATGCTTCTGACGGAGTGACTGCGATGTGTCGTCGCATATCTGGCGATTGCATGTTATTCGCAAAGATGTGTAGGTACGTGAAGTGGTAGCAAGCCAGCGAAGCAGTGTCGCCTGGTGATAAAGTTTTAGCCCTTTATGTGCTGCCAGCTAATTAGTAAAAATTTCCCTATAACTGGCAATTCAAGGGACTACTAAGATTGCCTAAATTTTATTTGTTTTCTTAAAATTTGGGGTGAAGTTTTTTACCTGCAAGTAGCGTGCAATCATAACCTGTAGGAAATTCTGCTTTGTTAAGTGTTCGAATCAGAATTTGCTTAAGGAAAATTCTTATTTAAAATGGAGAACGCAAATAGCCGATTAGAAAGAAAACTAAAGAAGCTATGTATAGCATCTTTTCTAGTAATTTGATTTGAATAGCTACTCATGGAAATACTAAGTTTTGCTTATGCAGTAGGCTTCTGTGAATATTTTATGGAAGAAATTATTCACCTTATTTTACAGAGTGCTGATTAAGCTAACATTAACAGTGTTGAAGACCTATTAGCGTTTTCTTTTAGGAAAGCGCAAGTTCTGCTTGATATCAGAACTTGTAGATGCAAAATAATATTAGTTTTAGTAGAAATTATAGGTTATAAAGGCAAAAATTATTGCCAACGGCACGCGGTGTTCCCAAGCGGTCCCCCATCTAAGTACTAACCGCGCCCAATGCTGCTTAACTTCGGTGATCGGACGAGAACCGGTGCTTTCAGCATGGTATGGTCGTTGCCGAGGGAAGTACATTGAATATTGAAAACACTCTGCGAAGAAAGTATTCAAAATCTACTATAACTACTTAAAGTAATCATGTAACAATGTGTCAAATGTAGGCATACAATGCCTACTTTTCAGTACATATTTTTTGCCAAAACAAAGTGTACTAATTATGTTTAAAGATGCCTCATACTTAAAATCTTATGAAGTTGAAATTTTCACACATGTGAAAAGCTCAAGTACTTATTTGCGAACATAATTCTAGTTATAAAATCTCACAAATAACTATAGAAGACAGCAAATACTGCTATAAATTTAAATCTATAATAACAGTGTACAGAAAGCAAAACAATTTTTACGTCTTAAGCAACAAGATGCTTCTGACGGAGTGACTGCGATGTGTCGTCGCATATCTGGCGATTGCATGTTATTCGCAAAGATGTGTAGGTACGTGAAGTGGTAGCAAGCCAGCGAAACAGTGTCGCCTGGTGATAAAGTTTTAGCCCTTTATGTGCTGCCAGCTAATTAGTAAAAATTTCCCTATAACTGGCAATTCAAGGGACTACTAAGATTGCCTAAATTTTATTTGTTTTCTTAAAATTTGGGGTGAAGTTTTTTACCTGCAAGTAGCGTGCAATCATAACCTGTAGGAAATTCTGCTTTGTTAAGTGTTCGAATCAGAATTTGCTTAAGGAAAATTCTTATTTAAAATGGAGAACGCAAATAGCCGATTAGAAAGAAAACTAAAGAAGCTATGTATAGCATCTTTTCTAGTAATTTGATTTGAATAGCTACTCATGGAAATACTAAGTTTTGCTTATGCAGTAGGCTTCTGTGAATATTTTATGGAAGAAATTATTCACCTTATTTTACAGAGTGCTGATTAAGCTAACATTAACAGTGTTGAAGACCTATTAGCGTTTTCTTTTAGGAAAGCGCAAGTTCTGCTTGATATCAGAACTTGTAGATGCAAAATAATATTAGTTTTAGTAGAAATTATAGGTTATAAAGGCAAAAATTATTGCCAACGGCACGCGGTGTTCCCAAGCGGTCCCCCATCTAAGTACTAACCGCGCCCAATGCTGCTTAACTTCGGTGATCGGACGAGAACCGGTGCTTTCAGCATGGTATGGTCGTTGCCGAGGGAAGTACATTGAATATTGAAAACACTCTGCGAAGAAAGTATTCAAAATCTACTATAACTACTTAAAGTAATCATGTAACAATGTGTCAAATGTAGGCATACAATGCCTACTTTTCAGTACATATTTTTTGCCAAAACAAAGTGTACTAATTATGTTTAAAGATGCCTCATACTTAAAATCTTATGAAGTTGAAATTTTCACACATGTGAAAAGCTCAAGTACTTATTTGCGAACATAATTCTAGTTATAAAATCTCACAAATAACTATAGAAGACAGCAAATACTGCTATAAATTTAAATCTATAATAACAGTGTACAGAAAGCAAAACAATTTTTACGTCTTAAGCAACAAGATGCTTCTGACGGAGTGACTGCGATGTGTCGTCGCATATCTGGCGATTGCATGTTATTCGCAAAGATGTGTAGGTACGTGAAGTGGTAGCAAGCCAGCGAAACAGTGTCGCCTGGTGATAAAGTTTTAGCCCTTTATGTGCTGCCAGCTAATTAGTAAAAATTTCCCTATAACTGGCAATTCAAGGGACTACTAAGATTGCCTAAATTTTATTTGTTTTCTTAAAATTTGGGGTGAAGTTTTTTACCTGCAAGTAGCGTGCAATCATAACCTGTAGGAAATTCTGCTTTGTTAAGTGTTCGAATCAGAATTTGCTTAAGGAAAATTCTTATTTAAAATGGAGAACGCAAATAGCCGATTAGAAAGAAAACTAAAGAAGCTATGTATAGCATCTTTTCTAGTAATTTGATTTGAATAGCTACTCATGGAAATACTAAGTTTTGCTTATGCAGTAGGCTTCTGTGAATATTTTATGGAAGAAATTATTCACCTTATTTTACAGAGTGCTGATTAAGCTAACATTAACAGTGTTGAAGACCTATTAGCGTTTTCTTTTAGGAAAGCGCAAGTTCTGCTTGATATCAGAACTTGTAGATGCAAAATAATATTAGTTTTAGTAGAAATTATAGGTTATAAAGGCAAAAATTATTGCCAACGGCACGCGGTGTTCCCAAGCGGTCCCCCATCTAAGTACTAACCGCGCCCAATGCTGCTTAACTTCGGTGATCGGACGAGAACCGGTGCTTTCAGCATGGTATGGTCGTTGCCGAGGGAAGTACATTGAATATTGAAAACACTCTGCGAAGAAAGTATTCAAAATCTACTATAACTACTTAAAGTAATCATGTAACAATGTGTCAAATGTAGGCATACAATGCCTACTTTTCAGTACATATTTTTTGCCAAAACAAAGTGTACTAATTATGTTTAAAGATGCCTCATACTTAAAATCTTATGAAGTTGAAATTTTCACACATGTGAAAAGCTCAAGTACTTATTTGCGAACATAATTCTAGTTATAAAATCTCACAAATAACTATAGAAGACAGCAAATACTGCTATAAATTTAAATCTATAATAACAGTGTACAGAAAGCAAAACAATTTTTACGTCTTAAGCAACAAGATGCTTCTGACGGAGTGACTGCGATGTGTCGTCGCATATCTGGCGATTGCATGTTATTCGCAAAGATGTGTAGGTACGTGAAGTGGTAGCAAGCCAGCGAAACAGTGTCGCCTGGTGATAAAGTTTTAGCCCTTTATGTGCTGCCAGCTAATTAGTAAAAATTTCCCTATAACTGGCAATTCAAGGGACTACTAAGATTGCCTAAATTTTATTTGTTTTCTTAAAATTTGGGGTGAAGTTTTTTACCTGCAAGTAGCGTGCAATCATAACCTGTAGGAAATTCTGCTTTGTTAAGTGTTCGAATCAGAATTTGCTTAAGGAAAATTCTTATTTAAAATGGAGAACGCAAATAGCCGATTAGAAAGAAAACTAAAGAAGCTATGTATAGCATCTTTTCTAGTAATTTGATTTGAATAGCTACTCATGGAAATACTAAGTTTTGCTTATGCAGTAGGCTTCTGTGAATATTTTATGGAAGAAATTATTCACCTTATTTTACAGAGTGCTGATTAAGCTAACATTAACAGTGTTGAAGACCTATTAGCGTTTTCTTTTAGGAAAGCGCAAGTTCTGCTTGATATCAGAACTTGTAGATGCAAAATAATATTAGTTTTAGTAGAAATTATAGGTTATAAAGGCAAAAATTATTGCCAACGGCACGCGGTGTTCCCAAGCGGTCCCCCATCTAAGTACTAACCGCGCCCAATGCTGCTTAACTTCGGTGATCGGACGAGAACCGGTGCTTTCAGCATGGTATGGTCGTTGCCGAGGGAAGTACATTGAATATTGAAAACACTCTGCGAAGAAAGTATTCAAAATCTACTATAACTACTTAAAGTAATCATGTAACAATGTGTCAAATGTAGGCATACAATGCCTACTTTTCAGTACATATTTTTTGCCAAAACAAAGTGTACTAATTATGTTTAAAGATGCCTCATACTTAAAATCTTATGAAGTTGAAATTTTCACACATGTGAAAAGCTCAAGTACTTATTTGCGAACATAATTCTAGTTATAAAATCTCACAAATAACTATAGAAGACAGCAAATACTGCTATAAATTTAAATCTATAATAACAGTGTACAGAAAGCAAAACAATTTTTACGTCTTAAGCAACAAGATGCTTCTGACGGAGTGACTGCGATGTGTCGTCGCATATCTGGCGATTGCATGTTATTCGCAAAGATGTGTAGGTACGTGAAGTGGTAGCAAGCCAGCGAAACAGTGTCGCCTGGTGATAAAGTTTTAGCCCTTTATGTGCTGCCAGCTAATTAGTAAAAATTTCCCTATAACTGGCAATTCAAGGGACTACTAAGATTGCCTAAATTTTATTTGTTTTCTTAAAATTTGGGGTGAAGTTTTTTACCTGCAAGTAGCGTGCAATCATAACCTGTAGGAAATTCTGCTTTGTTAAGTGTTCGAATCAGAATTTGCTTAAGGAAAATTCTTATTTAAAATGGAGAACGCAAATAGCCGATTAGAAAGAAAACTAAAGAAGCTATGTATAGCATCTTTTCTAGTAATTTGATTTGAATAGCTACTCATGGAAATACTAAGTTTTGCTTATGCAGTAGGCTTCTGTGAATATTTTATGGAAGAAATTATTCACCTTATTTTACAGAGTGCTGATTAAGCTAACATTAACAGTGTTGAAGACCTATTAGCGTTTTCTTTTAGGAAAGCGCAAGTTCTGCTTGATATCAGAACTTGTAGATGCAAAATAATATTAGTTTTAGTAGAAATTATAGGTTATAAAGGCAAAAATTATTGCCAACGGCACGCGGTGTTCCCAAGCGGTCCCCCATCTAAGTACTAACCGCGCCCAATGCTGCTTAACTTCGGTGATCGGACGAGAACCGGTGCTTTCAGCATGGTATGGTCGTTGCCGAGGGAAGTACATTGAATATTGAAAACACTCTGCGAAGAAAGTATTCAAAATCTACTATAACTACTTAAAGTAATCATGTAACAATGTGTCAAATGTAGGCATACAATGCCTACTTTTCAGTACATATTTTTTGCCAAAACAAAGTGTACTAATTATGTTTAAAGATGCCTCATACTTAAAATCTTATGAAGTTGAAATTTTCACACATGTGAAAAGCTCAAGTACTTATTTGCGAACATAATTCTAGTTATAAAATCTCACAAATAACTATAGAAGACAGCAAATACTGCTATAAATTTAAATCTATAATAACAGTGTACAGAAAGCAAAACAATTTTTACGTCTTAAGCAACAAGATGCTTCTGACGGAGTGACTGCGATGTGTCGTCGCATATCTGGCGATTGCATGTTATTCGCAAAGATGTGTAGGTACGTGAAGTGGTAGCAAGCCAGCGAAACAGTGTCGCCTGGTGATAAAGTTTTAGCCCTTTATGTGCTGCCAGCTAATTAGTAAAAATTTCCCTATAACTGGCAATTCAAGGGACTACTAAGATTGCCTAAATTTTATTTGTTTTCTTAAAATTTGGGGTGAAGTTTTTTACCTGCAAGTAGCGTGCAATCATAACCTGTAGGAAATTCTGCTTTGTTAAGTGTTCGAATCAGAATTTGCTTAAGGAAAATTCTTATTTAAAATGGAGAACGCAAATAGCCGATTAGAAAGAAAACTAAAGAAGCTATGTATAGCATCTTTTCTAGTAATTTGATTTGAATAGCTACTCATGGAAATACTAAGTTTTGCTTATGCAGTAGGCTTCTGTGAATATTTTATGGAAGAAATTATTCACCTTATTTTACAGAGTGCTGATTAAGCTAACATTAACAGTGTTGAAGACCTATTAGCGTTTTCTTTTAGGAAAGCGCAAGTTCTGCTTGATATCAGAACTTGTAGATGCAAAATAATATTAGTTTTAGTAGAAATTATAGGTTATAAAGGCAAAAATTATTGCCAACGGCACGCGGTGTTCCCAAGCGGTCCCCCATCTAAGTACTAACCGCGCCCAATGCTGCTTAACTTCGGTGATCGGACGAGAACCGGTGCTTTCAGCATGGTATGGTCGTTGCCGAGGGAAGTACATTGAATATTGAAAACACTCTGCGAAGAAAGTATTCAAAATCTACTATAACTACTTAAAGTAATCATGTAACAATGTGTCAAATGTAGGCATACAATGCCTACTTTTCAGTACATATTTTTTGCCAAAACAAAGTGTACTAATTATGTTTAAAGATGCCTCATACTTAAAATCTTATGAAGTTGAAATTTTCACACATGTGAAAAGCTCAAGTACTTATTTGCGAACATAATTCTAGTTATAAAATCTCACAAATAACTATAGAAGACAGCAAATACTGCTATAAATTTAAATCTATAATAACAGTGTACAGAAAGCAAAACAATTTTTACGTCTTAAGCAACAAGATGCTTCTGACGGAGTGACTGCGATGTGTCGTCGCATATCTGGCGATTGCATGTTATTCGCAAAGATGTGTAGGTACGTGAAGTGGTAGCAAGCCAGCGAAACAGTGTCGCCTGGTGATAAAGTTTTAGCCCTTTATGTGCTGCCAGCTAATTAGTAAAAATTTCCCTATAACTGGCAATTCAAGGGACTACTAAGATTGCCTAAATTTTATTTGTTTTCTTAAAATTTGGGGTGAAGTTTTTTACCTGCAAGTAGCGTGCAATCATAACCTGTAGGAAATTCTGCTTTGTTAAGTGTTCGAATCAGAATTTGCTTAAGGAAAATTCTTATTTAAAATGGAGAACGCAAATAGCCGATTAGAAAGAAAACTAAAGAAGCTATGTATAGCATCTTTTCTAGTAATTTGATTTGAATAGCTACTCATGGAAATACTAAGTTTTGCTTATGCAGTAGGCTTCTGTGAATATTTTATGGAAGAAATTATTCACCTTATTTTACAGAGTGCTGATTAAGCTAACATTAACAGTGTTGAAGACCTATTAGCGTTTTCTTTTAGGAAAGCGCAAGTTCTGCTTGATATCAGAACTTGTAGATGCAAAATAATATTAGTTTTAGTAGAAATTATAGGTTATAAAGGCAAAAATTATTGCCAACGGCACGCGGTGTTCCCAAGCGGTCCCCCATCTAAGTACTAACCGCGCCCAATGCTGCTTAACTTCGGTGATCGGACGAGAACCGGTGCTTTCAGCATGGTATGGTCGTTGCCGAGGGAAGTACATTGAATATTGAAAACACTCTGCGAAGAAAGTATTCAAAATCTACTATAACTACTTAAAGTAATCATGTAACAATGTGTCAAATGTAGGCATACAATGCCTACTTTTCAGTACATATTTTTTGCCAAAACAAAGTGTACTAATTATGTTTAAAGATGCCTCATACTTAAAATCTTATGAAGTTGAAATTTTCACACATGTGAAAAGCTCAAGTACTTATTTGCGAACATAATTCTAGTTATAAAATCTCACAAATAACTATAGAAGACAGCAAATACTGCTATAAATTTAAATCTATAATAACAGTGTACAGAAAGCAAAACAATTTTTACGTCTTAAGCAACAAGATGCTTCTGACGGAGTGACTGCGATGTGTCGTCGCATATCTGGCGATTGCATGTTATTCGCAAAGATGTGTAGGTACGTGAAGTGGTAGCAAGCCAGCGAAACAGTGTCGCCTGGTGATAAAGTTTTAGCCCTTTATGTGCTGCCAGCTAATTAGTAAAAATTTCCCTATAACTGGCAATTCAAGGGACTACTAAGATTGCCTAAATTTTATTTGTTTTCTTAAAATTTGGGGTGAAGTTTTTTACCTGCAAGTAGCGTGCAATCATAACCTGTAGGAAATTCTGCTTTGTTAAGTGTTCGAATCAGAATTTGCTTAAGGAAAATTCTTATTTAAAATGGAGAACGCAAATAGCCGATTAGAAAGAAAACTAAAGAAGCTATGTATAGCATCTTTTCTAGTAATTTGATTTGAATAGCTACTCATGGAAATACTAAGTTTTGCTTATGCAGTAGGCTTCTGTGAATATTTTATGGAAGAAATTATTCACCTTATTTTACAGAGTGCTGATTAAGCTAACATTAACAGTGTTGAAGACCTATTAGCGTTTTCTTTTAGGAAAGCGCAAGTTCTGCTTGATATCAGAACTTGTAGATGCAAAATAATATTAGTTTTAGTAGAAATTATAGGTTATAAAGGCAAAAATTATTGCCAACGGCACGCGGTGTTCCCAAGCGGTCCCCCATCTAAGTACTAACCGCGCCCAATGCTGCTTAACTTCGGTGATCGGACGAGAACCGGTGCTTTCAGCATGGTATGGTCGTTGCCGAGGGAAGTACATTGAATATTGAAAACACTCTGCGAAGAAAGTATTCAAAATCTACTATAACTACTTAAAGTAATCATGTAACAATGTGTCAAATGTAGGCATACAATGCCTACTTTTCAGTACATATTTTTTGCCAAAACAAAGTGTACTAATTATGTTTAAAGATGCCTCATACTTAAAATCTTATGAAGTTGAAATTTTCACACATGTGAAAAGCTCAAGTACTTATTTGCGAACATAATTCTAGTTATAAAATCTCACAAATAACTATAGAAGACAGCAAATACTGCTATAAATTTAAATCTATAATAACAGTGTACAGAAAGCAAAACAATTTTTACGTCTTAAGCAACAAGATGCTTCTGACGGAGTGACTGCGATGTGTCGTCGCATATCTGGCGATTGCATGTTATTCGCAAAGATGTGTAGGTACGTGAAGTGGTAGCAAGCCAGCGAAACAGTGTCGCCTGGTGATAAAGTTTTAGCCCTTTATGTGCTGCCAGCTAATTAGTAAAAATTTCCCTATAACTGGCAATTCAAGGGACTACTAAGATTGCCTAAATTTTATTTGTTTTCTTAAAATTTGGGGTGAAGTTTTTTACCTGCAAGTAGCGTGCAATCATAACCTGTAGGAAATTCTGCTTTGTTAAGTGTTCGAATCAGAATTTGCTTAAGGAAAATTCTTATTTAAAATGGAGAACGCAAATAGCCGATTAGAAAGAAAACTAAAGAAGCTATGTATAGCATCTTTTCTAGTAATTTGATTTGAATAGCTACTCATGGAAATACTAAGTTTTGCTTATGCAGTAGGCTTCTGTGAATATTTTATGGAAGAAATTATTCACCTTATTTTACAGAGTGCTGATTAAGCTAACATTAACAGTGTTGAAGACCTATTAGCGTTTTCTTTTAGGAAAGCGCAAGTTCTGCTTGATATCAGAACTTGTAGATGCAAAATAATATTAGTTTTAGTAGAAATTATAGGTTATAAAGGCAAAAATTATTGCCAACGGCACGCGGTGTTCCCAAGCGGTCCCCCATCTAAGTACTAACCGCGCCCAATGCTGCTTAACTTCGGTGATCGGACGAGAACCGGTGCTTTCAGCATGGTATGGTCGTTGCCGAGGGAAGTACATTGAATATTGAAAACACTCTGCGAAGAAAGTATTCAAAATCTACTATAACTACTTAAAGTAATCATGTAACAATGTGTCAAATGTAGGCATACAATGCCTACTTTTCAGTACATATTTTTTGCCAAAACAAAGTGTACTAATTATGTTTAAAGATGCCTCATACTTAAAATCTTATGAAGTTGAAATTTTCACACATGTGAAAAGCTCAAGTACTTATTTGCGAACATAATTCTAGTTATAAAATCTCACAAATAACTATAGAAGACAGCAAATACTGCTATAAATTTAAATCTATAATAACAGTGTACAGAAAGCAAAACAATTTTTACGTCTTAAGCAACAAGATGCTTCTGACGGAGTGACTGCGATGTGTCGTCGCATATCTGGCGATTGCATGTTATTCGCAAAGATGTGTAGGTACGTGAAGTGGTAGCAAGCCAGCGAAGCAGTGTCGCCTGGTGATAAAGTTTTAGCCCTTTATGTGCTGCCAGCTAATTAGTAAAAATTTCCCTATAACTGGCAATTCAAGGGACTACTAAGATTGCCTAAATTTTATTTGTTTTCTTAAAATTTGGGGTGAAGTTTTTTACCTGCAAGTAGCGTGCAATCATAACCTGTAGGAAATTCTGCTTTGTTAAGTGTTCGAATCAGAATTTGCTTAAGGAAAATTCTTATTTAAAATGGAGAACGCAAATAGCCGATTAGAAAGAAAACTAAAGAAGCTATGTATAGCATCTTTTCTAGTAATTTGATTTGAATAGCTACTCATGGAAATACTAAGTTTTGCTTATGCAGTAGGCTTCTGTGAATATTTTATGGAAGAAATTATTCACCTTATTTTACAGAGTGCTGATTAAGCTAACATTAACAGTGTTGAAGACCTATTAGCGTTTTCTTTTAGGAAAGCGCAAGTTCTGCTTGATATCAGAACTTGTAGATGCAAAATAATATTAGTTTTAGTAGAAATTATAGGTTATAAAGGCAAAAATTATTGCCAACGGCACGCGGTGTTCCCAAGCGGTCCCCCATCTAAGTACTAACCGCGCCCAATGCTGCTTAACTTCGGTGATCGGACGAGAACCGGTGCTTTCAGCATGGTATGGTCGTTGCCGAGGGAAGTACATTGAATATTGAAAACACTCTGCGAAGAAAGTATTCAAAATCTACTATAACTACTTAAAGTAATCATGTAACAATGTGTCAAATGTAGGCATACAATGCCTACTTTTCAGTACATATTTTTTGCCAAAACAAAGTGTACTAATTATGTTTAAAGATGCCTCATACTTAAAATCTTATGAAGTTGAAATTTTCACACATGTGAAAAGCTCAAGTACTTATTTGCGAACATAATTCTAGTTATAAAATCTCACAAATAACTATAGAAGACAGCAAATACTGCTATAAATTTAAATCTATAATAACAGTGTACAGAAAGCAAAACAATTTTTACGTCTTAAGCAACAAGATGCTTCTGACGGAGTGACTGCGATGTGTCGTCGCATATCTGGCGATTGCATGTTATTCGCAAAGATGTGTAGGTACGTGAAGTGGTAGCAAGCCAGCGAAACAGTGTCGCCTGGTGATAAAGTTTTAGCCCTTTATGTGCTGCCAGCTAATTAGTAAAAATTTCCCTATAACTGGCAATTCAAGGGACTACTAAGATTGCCTAAATTTTATTTGTTTTCTTAAAATTTGGGGTGAAGTTTTTTACCTGCAAGTAGCGTGCAATCATAACCTGTAGGAAATTCTGCTTTGTTAAGTGTTCGAATCAGAATTTGCTTAAGGAAAATTCTTATTTAAAATGGAGAACGCAAATAGCCGATTAGAAAGAAAACTAAAGAAGCTATGTATAGCATCTTTTCTAGTAATTTGATTTGAATAGCTACTCATGGAAATACTAAGTTTTGCTTATGCAGTAGGCTTCTGTGAATATTTTATGGAAGAAATTATTCACCTTATTTTACAGAGTGCTGATTAAGCTAACATTAACAGTGTTGAAGACCTATTAGCGTTTTCTTTTAGGAAAGCGCAAGTTCTGCTTGATATCAGAACTTGTAGATGCAAAATAATATTAGTTTTAGTAGAAATTATAGGTTATAAAGGCAAAAATTATTGCCAACGGCACGCGGTGTTCCCAAGCGGTCCCCCATCTAAGTACTAACCGCGCCCAATGCTGCTTAACTTCGGTGATCGGACGAGAACCGGTGCGATTTTTTTTTTTACGATTTAGAGCGTTTATTGGCCAAATTTTTAACAATAACAGAACTTACATGCTATCAACAAACAACTAGCTTAAATTAACATATACACAAAACTTACTGACTATATACAATAGTACTCTAAATTTTTAAATAATATTTACAGGTGAGATCTTACAGGCTATCCTACGTTCTAGTTTACTAATTCTTAATATTATCTATTGTATTAAACTATAAGAAAACGGCTAATAAAAACTTATATAAACTAGCAAGCCAGGGAGAATTTTAACAGTGTTACCACCTTTCTTTAATTATTAATTGTATTTCGTGTAAAAGTGCATACACTTCAATAAAATATTTTTAAAACTATTAATTTTGATTTTCCCTATCTATCCACCAAAATTTGTTGTTTGTGATTGTCCCGAATTCGAAAATGTCTTTACTGGAAATTTTGATATCAAATCGGTGAGAGACGTCAACATCCGTCGAAAGTGTGTGAGGTGGGTACTCTATTTTCTTGTTACTAGAATTTCGATAAATGTGATAAAGTATAGGTACGCCAAATGTGTCCTGAACCATTCCTTTTGAATCTAAATATATAAAACTTTCTGGAGGAACAAATCCAGAATTGATGGCTCTCGAATGGTATTCCGGACATGGACAAGTCGGACCTTTAATTAACGAATTTTCACTTTGTGAGGCTCTTACAAAATGATTTCGAATTTGTTTTATAATAAAGATGTCAATTCTATTAATTTTGGCCGCGTCGTATATTTTTTTGTTCGAAATGTAGTGTAAATTGTCCGAATTTAAATTTCTATATAAACTTAGACACGCCCTTAAGCAATGTCTCTCGAAAACTCTAATTCTTTCCATGTATCCCGGACTAATATTGAACCAAATAGGACAGCCGTATATTAAAATTGGTCTCACTAAAGTTTTATAAGAAATAATTTTGACTTTTTTATCTAAATGTTTCGAGAAAAATAACCGTCTAATTTTGTTAAATGAATTTTTCGCTTTTTCTAATTGTGTTCGAATGTGTTCGTTGTAATATAAATATTGGTCGAGAATAATGCCTAAATATTTTACCGATAATTTTTGTTGAATTTGTTCACCCGTTGAATTTTGCACGATTTGTAAAGTTTTCCAATTTTTCTTTATGTTTCGAGAGACTTTGCTTAAGGGCGGTCGGAATAATATTAGGTCGCATTTGTTTACATTAATTTTGAGTTTCCAATCGTTACAATAATTTTGAATTTTGTCGAAATCATTTTGTAAGAGCCTTTGAATTTGTTCAATTTTGTTTCCCGAGTTATAAATTATCAAATCGTCCGCATAAGATATTGAATTTTCCAAACCCGTAGCCAAATCACTTGTAAAGATATTAAATAGTATAGGCGAGTTTACCATACCTTGTTGGAGCCCGTTCCAGACTGTAAACTGTAATTTTGATTTATTTGTCCCGTCCGTTACTATAAATTTTTTGTCCGATATCATGTCCGAAATTATTCTAATTAAATGTTTTGGTAACCGAAAATTTATTAATTTGTAAATTAACCCGTCAATCCAAATCGTATCAAAAGCTTTCTCGAAATCTATTAACAACGCGCCCGTACAATAATTTTTATTAAGATTCCAATGAATGTCCGAAACTAATTTATTGATGGCGTGCACTGTCGAGTGTTGGCGTTTAAACCCAAATTGATTTTCCGGAATAATATTATTTTCATCGCAGAATTTAACTAATTTTGTATTGATAACAGATTCGAAAACTTTACTTATATTCGGCAGGAGATTTATTGATCTCAAATTTGAGGGGTCACTGTGATCCTTTCCTTTTTTCGGGATCGGGAAAGTTAACGCAGTTTTCCAGGTCTGAGGAAAATAGGTATTGTTCAAGGCGTTGTTGAACAGTGCGCAATATTGTTCAATAATTGCATCAGGCAGATTCTTCAATACAATATTAGGTATGCCGTCATTTCCCGAAGATTTTTTGGTGTTGAGTCGCCGAAAGATGTCAGTCAAATCAAGTAAAGTAACAAAGTAATCGTCCGTTTGTTCTATCGTTAGGTGGTTCGACGTTTTGTCATCGTTAAATGTCGTCACTGTTTCGTTTCTGTCATGACTGTCGTCCGTTTCAAGTCTGAACTGATTAGCGCTGGAGATAACTTCATGGTCGAGGGCTAAATTTGGATAACGTAATGAGTTAACAGTGTAAATTTGTTCGAAAGCCGCGCCGATTGTGTCTAATTTATTTTCTTCGTCATCGATTACATAAAAATTTTGTTCATTTACTATTAAATTTTCCGGGTTAATTTGTGCTCGCTCGATGATTCTAATGTTGTCCCTCGAAATTTTGATTGTGTCAATTTTAACTTTATCTTTAGTCCTAAAAATTTTGTTTATCATTGGAAACATATTTGACTCATTTGATCTTATACTTCTAATTTTGTTTTCCCAATATTTATTAATCGAAAGCCGAAAATTTTCCTTAATTAGTTGATTAATATTACTCAAAATGGATTTTAACCGCACAAGATATTGATTATTATAATTTTGAAACCGCCGATAAATAGTTTTAATTTGACTTAGAATTTTGCTTTTCAATACTTGTAATTTTTCTATCGTTTTATTTAAATAACATTTAACCGAATTTTTACTTTTAAATTTTGGAACCGTTTTATCAACCGAGTTTAAAATTGCTTCGTTCAAATGAGTCAAATATGTTTCAATTTCCCAATTTGTTAAATTCCGATTATTTGCGACCGAAAGATAATTTCTATTTTCTCTAAAATATTTTTCGATTTCCACTTTAAATTTTGACCAATCCATACAACGATAATTTAATTTTGGGATGTCTTCTTTTGTAATCAGCCGAAAGGGTGTGTCATCTAGACTAGCTCCAACGCTAACAGCATAGTGGTCACTATCGTATGGTATCGTTTGTAAACAGTTGATATTGTTTCCGTCAAAGTTTTCAATGTTAAGTCTTGTGTCCGTAATACAAATGTCGAGGTATGAATTTCCACTAGGAAATGACGGCATATCCGTAGCCAACAGATTTGCCTTGAACAACACACTATTTTCCTCTATCCATCGGTTTAACTGGTTTCCCCTTGTATTGCTCACAAGATTCCCCCATCTGCTATGACGAGCATTTAAATCTCCTGCCAAAATATAAAAATTTTGATCTTTTTCTAACTCCAAAATTTTGAATAATTTCCCAAACTCTTCTTGAAAAACACCCGAATCATTTACTTTTGGAGCGTAACCCGAAATCACAAATAATTTATTTGAACTTGAAATTTTGAACTCAACAACCGAAACTTCCAAACATTTAAAATTGTTAATTACACTATTTTTAATAATTTTGAAATTGTATGGTTTCCTCACCAACACCGCAGTGCCACCACCCTGCTGAGAATTTGGTCTATCTCTTCTATGTACTTCGTAATTTTGAAATTCTAAAACGTGTTTTCTATTTAATTTTGTCTCCGAAAGTAAAACTATGTCTGGATTTCGAGCATCCAACAAGTTTAATAAACTCGCCCTCCTTTGATTTGTTACCAAAGAATTTACATTTATAGAAATTATACACAAAGAATTTAGAATAGAATGTCTACCACTGTCCGATCTACTCATTCATACCATCTGAGCCGATCAGATCGAAGAGAACATCAATCCTGGATTTTTCCTCCTCCATCATAATTTTGAAGGAACTTAACTGATTTTGAATACTGCTTAACATTAATTTTATTTCACTCATAAAATTTTGATTGTTATTATTACCATTATTTAAATTTCCAATATTGTCCGAAATATTTGCCGCAGCTGTAGCATACGAAATGTTTTTATTTACGAAATTAGAGTACATTTTAATTTTGTTTACGTTATTAATTTTATTTTGTTCCTTTTTCTTTGAAAGTTTTTCCTTCAACTCCAAATATTTTGGACATCCTCTATAAGATGCAGGATGTCCGTAGTTTTTGCACAATGTGCAGAACAGTTGGTTTTTGCTTACATCAGTGCCAACCTGTATTAAGCATTTACCTGGTTCATGTTCCTGGGCACACTTGACGCACCTATACTTCATTTGGCAATTACTTGCCGTATGGCCGAACCTTTGGCAGCGTCTGCATTGCAGAACATCTTTTCTTTCAAGCTTATCCCACCTCACCACTTGATAATTTACATATTTGATGTCTCTCACCTTATTAATTTTGCTTTCGCTTGATAACTGAACAATAAATATTGGTAGATTAAATTTTTTTTCCCTACTTAAACGTGTCTCAAATCTCTTAACATTAACAAATTTTAAATCTTCTCTTTCCAAAGATTTCAATTCACTTAAAATTTGCTCTGGGTCACTTTCGGGGTCTAAATCTTTAAGAAGAAGTGTATGCACTTTTTCACTTCTTGGGCAGTAGGTATAGTGCTCAGTGGCAACACTTTTAAAAGTCTCCCTGGCTTTTACAAAGTCTTCCTTATTCTCTAGTAAAACAGCATGTCTACTCGCACTATATCGCTTAATTTTAAAATTGTTTATCCTTAAAACTACTTTCAAAATCTTAATGCTATCCCTAACTTCTTGTTTAAACACTACAATAGGTGGTATTCTTTCTTTTTTAACTAAAATATTGCTATTTACATTTTTACTTTGACTACTTTCGTTACTTACTTTTAAATTTTCTACTCGTCCTGGCCTTAAATTTCCGTCTCCACGATTTTTTCTTTGAATTTCTTCTAAAATATTTTCAATGTCTTCATTTCCCAAAATATTGAATCGATTCCCTTCACCGCTGAATTTAGATAAATCTGCTGCCTGGTCTTGAACATCCATTTTTTCACTTTCTGATTTCTTCATTTTTTTACTAGAATTTTGATTGTCTCCTGAAGTTTCTGAATCTTTGCTCTTCCCTCTTGATTTTCTTTCGACTAAATTTGGCTTCGCTTCAAATTTGGATTTCCGAATAACGTTCATCGCCTGGTCCGCAATAATGTCTGCTAACTTATCGGGCTCCTCCATTTCTTTCGAAAGGGGCTTCGCCCCTTGGGGCTCTTTGTAAGCACTCACCCAAATATTTATAATTAAAAACGCGCAACAATAACCGAATTTTAAACAAACACAAGAACAACAGATTGGAACGAAATATAATGAAAAAACGTAACTTTTAATAAAAATTTAATTAAACTTCAAAAATAATTAATTAATTTCACGGAGCTATTGTTTTCCGACCTGTCACGTGAAAACTCAATGATAGAGTGACGAGAACCGGTGCTTTCAGCATGGTATGGTCGTTGCCGAGGGAAGTACATTGAATATTGAAAACACTCTGCGAAGAAAGTATTCAAAATCTACTATAACTACTTAAAGTAATCATGTAACAATGTGTCAAATGTAGGCATACAATGCCTACTTTTCAGTACATATTTTTTGCCAAAACAAAGTGTACTAATTATGTTTAAAGATGCCTCATACTTAAAATCTTATGAAGTTGAAATTTTCACACATGTGAAAAGCTCAAGTACTTATTTGCGAACATAATTCTAGTTATAAAATCTCACAAATAACTATAGAAGACAGCAAATACTGCTATAAATTTAAATCTATAATAACAGTGTACAGAAAGCAAAACAATTTTTACGTCTTAAGCAACAAGATGCTTCTGACGGAGTGACTGCGATGTGTCGTCGCATATCTGGCGATTGCATGTTATTCGCAAAGATGTGTAGGTACGTGAAGTGGTAGCAAGCCAGCGAAGCAGTGTCGCCTGGTGATAAAGTTTTAGCCCTTTATGTGCTGCCAGCTAATTAGTAAAAATTTCCCTATAACTGGCAATTCAAGGGACTACTAAGATTGCCTAAATTTTATTTGTTTTCTTAAAATTTGGGGTGAAGTTTTTTACCTGCAAGTAGCGTGCAATCATAACCTGTAGGAAATTCTGCTTTGTTAAGTGTTCGAATCAGAATTTGCTTAAGGAAAATTCTTATTTAAAATGGAGAACGCAAATAGCCGATTAGAAAGAAAACTAAAGAAGCTATGTATAGCATCTTTTCTAGTAATTTGATTTGAATAGCTACTCATGGAAATACTAAGTTTTGCTTATGCAGTAGGCTTCTGTGAATATTTTATGGAAGAAATTATTCACCTTATTTTACAGAGTGCTGATTAAGCTAACATTAACAGTGTTGAAGACCTATTAGCGTTTTCTTTTAGGAAAGCGCAAGTTCTGCTTGATATCAGAACTTGTAGATGCAAAATAATATTAGTTTTAGTAGAAATTATAGGTTATAAAGGCAAAAATTATTGCCAACGGCACGCGGTGTTCCCAAGCGGTCCCCCATCTAAGTACTAACCGCGCCCAATGCTGCTTAACTTCGGTGATCGGACGAGAACCGGTGCTTTCAGCATGGTATGGTCGTTGCCGAGGGAAGTACATTGAATATTGAAAACACTCTGCGAAGAAAGTATTCAAAATCTACTATAACTACTTAAAGTAATCATGTAACAATGTGTCAAATGTAGGCATACAATGCCTACTTTTCAGTACATATTTTTTGCCAAAACAAAGTGTACTAATTATGTTTAAAGATGCCTCATACTTAAAATCTTATGAAGTTGAAATTTTCACACATGTGAAAAGCTCAAGTACTTATTTGCGAACATAATTCTAGTTATAAAATCTCACAAATAACTATAGAAGACAGCAAATACTGCTATAAATTTAAATCTATAATAACAGTGTACAGAAAGCAAAACAATTTTTACGTCTTAAGCAACAAGATGCTTCTGACGGAGTGACTGCGATGTGTCGTCGCATATCTGGCGATTGCATGTTATTCGCAAAGATGTGTAGGTACGTGAAGTGGTAGCAAGCCAGCGAAACAGTGTCGCCTGGTGATAAAGTTTTAGCCCTTTATGTGCTGCCAGCTAATTAGTAAAAATTTCCCTATAACTGGCAATTCAAGGGACTACTAAGATTGCCTAAATTTTATTTGTTTTCTTAAAATTTGGGGTGAAGTTTTTTACCTGCAAGTAGCGTGCAATCATAACCTGTAGGAAATTCTGCTTTGTTAAGTGTTCGAATCAGAATTTGCTTAAGGAAAATTCTTATTTAAAATGGAGAACGCAAATAGCCGATTAGAAAGAAAACTAAAGAAGCTATGTATAGCATCTTTTCTAGTAATTTGATTTGAATAGCTACTCATGGAAATACTAAGTTTTGCTTATGCAGTAGGCTTCTGTGAATATTTTATGGAAGAAATTATTCACCTTATTTTACAGAGTGCTGATTAAGCTAACATTAACAGTGTTGAAGACCTATTAGCGTTTTCTTTTAGGAAAGCGCAAGTTCTGCTTGATATCAGAACTTGTAGATGCAAAATAATATTAGTTTTAGTAGAAATTATAGGTTATAAAGGCAAAAATTATTGCCAACGGCACGCGGTGTTCCCAAGCGGTCCCCCATCTAAGTACTAACCGCGCCCAATGCTGCTTAACTTCGGTGATCGGACGAGAACCGGTGCTTTCAGCATGGTATGGTCGTTGCCGAGGGAAGTACATTGAATATTGAAAACACTCTGCGAAGAAAGTATTCAAAATCTACTATAACTACTTAAAGTAATCATGTAACAATGTGTCAAATGTAGGCATACAATGCCTACTTTTCAGTACATATTTTTTGCCAAAACAAAGTGTACTAATTATGTTTAAAGATGCCTCATACTTAAAATCTTATGAAGTTGAAATTTTCACACATGTGAAAAGCTCAAGTACTTATTTGCGAACATAATTCTAGTTATAAAATCTCACAAATAACTATAGAAGACAGCAAATACTGCTATAAATTTAAATCTATAATAACAGTGTACAGAAAGCAAAACAATTTTTACGTCTTAAGCAACAAGATGCTTCTGACGGAGTGACTGCGATGTGTCGTCGCATATCTGGCGATTGCATGTTATTCGCAAAGATGTGTAGGTACGTGAAGTGGTAGCAAGCCAGCGAAACAGTGTCGCCTGGTGATAAAGTTTTAGCCCTTTATGTGCTGCCAGCTAATTAGTAAAAATTTCCCTATAACTGGCAATTCAAGGGACTACTAAGATTGCCTAAATTTTATTTGTTTTCTTAAAATTTGGGGTGAAGTTTTTTACCTGCAAGTAGCGTGCAATCATAACCTGTAGGAAATTCTGCTTTGTTAAGTGTTCGAATCAGAATTTGCTTAAGGAAAATTCTTATTTAAAATGGAGAACGCAAATAGCCGATTAGAAAGAAAACTAAAGAAGCTATGTATAGCATCTTTTCTAGTAATTTGATTTGAATAGCTACTCATGGAAATACTAAGTTTTGCTTATGCAGTAGGCTTCTGTGAATATTTTATGGAAGAAATTATTCACCTTATTTTACAGAGTGCTGATTAAGCTAACATTAACAGTGTTGAAGACCTATTAGCGTTTTCTTTTAGGAAAGCGCAAGTTCTGCTTGATATCAGAACTTGTAGATGCAAAATAATATTAGTTTTAGTAGAAATTATAGGTTATAAAGGCAAAAATTATTGCCAACGGCACGCGGTGTTCCCAAGCGGTCCCCCATCTAAGTACTAACCGCGCCCAATGCTGCTTAACTTCGGTGATCGGACGAGAACCGGTGCTTTCAGCATGGTATGGTCGTTGCCGAGGGAAGTACATTGAATATTGAAAACACTCTGCGAAGAAAGTATTCAAAATCTACTATAACTACTTAAAGTAATCATGTAACAATGTGTCAAATGTAGGCATACAATGCCTACTTTTCAGTACATATTTTTTGCCAAAACAAAGTGTACTAATTATGTTTAAAGATGCCTCATACTTAAAATCTTATGAAGTTGAAATTTTCACACATGTGAAAAGCTCAAGTACTTATTTGCGAACATAATTCTAGTTATAAAATCTCACAAATAACTATAGAAGACAGCAAATACTGCTATAAATTTAAATCTATAATAACAGTGTACAGAAAGCAAAACAATTTTTACGTCTTAAGCAACAAGATGCTTCTGACGGAGTGACTGCGATGTGTCGTCGCATATCTGGCGATTGCATGTTATTCGCAAAGATGTGTAGGTACGTGAAGTGGTAGCAAGCCAGCGAAGCAGTGTCGCCTGGTGATAAAGTTTTAGCCCTTTATGTGCTGCCAGCTAATTAGTAAAAATTTCCCTATAACTGGCAATTCAAGGGACTACTAAGATTGCCTAAATTTTATTTGTTTTCTTAAAATTTGGGGTGAAGTTTTTTACCTGCAAGTAGCGTGCAATCATAACCTGTAGGAAATTCTGCTTTGTTAAGTGTTCGAATCAGAATTTGCTTAAGGAAAATTCTTATTTAAAATGGAGAACGCAAATAGCCGATTAGAAAGAAAACTAAAGAAGCTATGTATAGCATCTTTTCTAGTAATTTGATTTGAATAGCTACTCATGGAAATACTAAGTTTTGCTTATGCAGTAGGCTTCTGTGAATATTTTATGGAAGAAATTATTCACCTTATTTTACAGAGTGCTGATTAAGCTAACATTAACAGTGTTGAAGACCTATTAGCGTTTTCTTTTAGGAAAGCGCAAGTTCTGCTTGATATCAGAACTTGTAGATGCAAAATAATATTAGTTTTAGTAGAAATTATAGGTTATAAAGGCAAAAATTATTGCCAACGGCACGCGGTGTTCCCAAGCGGTCCCCCATCTAAGTACTAACCGCGCCCAATGCTGCTTAACTTCGGTGATCGGACGAGAACCGGTGCTTTCAGCATGGTATGGTCGTTGCCGAGGGAAGTACATTGAATATTGAAAACACTCTGCGAAGAAAGTATTCAAAATCTACTATAACTACTTAAAGTAATCATGTAACAATGTGTCAAATGTAGGCATACAATGCCTACTTTTCAGTACATATTTTTTGCCAAAACAAAGTGTACTAATTATGTTTAAAGATGCCTCATACTTAAAATCTTATGAAGTTGAAATTTTCACACATGTGAAAAGCTCAAGTACTTATTTGCGAACATAATTCTAGTTATAAAATCTCACAAATAACTATAGAAGACAGCAAATACTGCTATAAATTTAAATCTATAATAACAGTGTACAGAAAGCAAAACAATTTTTACGTCTTAAGCAACAAGATGCTTCTGACGGAGTGACTGCGATGTGTCGTCGCATATCTGGCGATTGCATGTTATTCGCAAAGATGTGTAGGTACGTGAAGTGGTAGCAAGCCAGCGAAACAGTGTCGCCTGGTGATAAAGTTTTAGCCCTTTATGTGCTGCCAGCTAATTAGTAAAAATTTCCCTATAACTGGCAATTCAAGGGACTACTAAGATTGCCTAAATTTTATTTGTTTTCTTAAAATTTGGGGTGAAGTTTTTTACCTGCAAGTAGCGTGCAATCATAACCTGTAGGAAATTCTGCTTTGTTAAGTGTTCGAATCAGAATTTGCTTAAGGAAAATTCTTATTTAAAATGGAGAACGCAAATAGCCGATTAGAAAGAAAACTAAAGAAGCTATGTATAGCATCTTTTCTAGTAATTTGATTTGAATAGCTACTCATGGAAATACTAAGTTTTGCTTATGCAGTAGGCTTCTGTGAATATTTTATGGAAGAAATTATTCACCTTATTTTACAGAGTGCTGATTAAGCTAACATTAACAGTGTTGAAGACCTATTAGCGTTTTCTTTTAGGAAAGCGCAAGTTCTGCTTGATATCAGAACTTGTAGATGCAAAATAATATTAGTTTTAGTAGAAATTATAGGTTATAAAGGCAAAAATTATTGCCAACGGCACGCGGTGTTCCCAAGCGGTCCCCCATCTAAGTACTAACCGCGCCCAATGCTGCTTAACTTCGGTGATCGGACGAGAACCGGTGCTTTCAGCATGGTATGGTCGTTGCCGAGGGAAGTACATTGAATATTGAAAACACTCTGCGAAGAAAGTATTCAAAATCTACTATAACTACTTAAAGTAATCATGTAACAATGTGTCAAATGTAGGCATACAATGCCTACTTTTCAGTACATATTTTTTGCCAAAACAAAGTGTACTAATTATGTTTAAAGATGCCTCATACTTAAAATCTTATGAAGTTGAAATTTTCACACATGTGAAAAGCTCAAGTACTTATTTGCGAACATAATTCTAGTTATAAAATCTCACAAATAACTATAGAAGACAGCAAATACTGCTATAAATTTAAATCTATAATAACAGTGTACAGAAAGCAAAACAATTTTTACGTCTTAAGCAACAAGATGCTTCTGACGGAGTGACTGCGATGTGTCGTCGCATATCTGGCGATTGCATGTTATTCGCAAAGATGTGTAGGTACGTGAAGTGGTAGCAAGCCAGCGAAACAGTGTCGCCTGGTGATAAAGTTTTAGCCCTTTATGTGCTGCCAGCTAATTAGTAAAAATTTCCCTATAACTGGCAATTCAAGGGACTACTAAGATTGCCTAAATTTTATTTGTTTTCTTAAAATTTGGGGTGAAGTTTTTTACCTGCAAGTAGCGTGCAATCATAACCTGTAGGAAATTCTGCTTTGTTAAGTGTTCGAATCAGAATTTGCTTAAGGAAAATTCTTATTTAAAATGGAGAACGCAAATAGCCGATTAGAAAGAAAACTAAAGAAGCTATGTATAGCATCTTTTCTAGTAATTTGATTTGAATAGCTACTCATGGAAATACTAAGTTTTGCTTATGCAGTAGGCTTCTGTGAATATTTTATGGAAGAAATTATTCACCTTATTTTACAGAGTGCTGATTAAGCTAACATTAACAGTGTTGAAGACCTATTAGCGTTTTCTTTTAGGAAAGCGCAAGTTCTGCTTGATATCAGAACTTGTAGATGCAAAATAATATTAGTTTTAGTAGAAATTATAGGTTATAAAGGCAAAAATTATTGCCAACGGCACGCGGTGTTCCCAAGCGGTCCCCCATCTAAGTACTAACCGCGCCCAATGCTGCTTAACTTCGGTGATCGGACGAGAACCGGTGCTTTCAGCATGGTATGGTCGTTGCCGAGGGAAGTACATTGAATATTGAAAACACTCTGCGAAGAAAGTATTCAAAATCTACTATAACTACTTAAAGTAATCATGTAACAATGTGTCAAATGTAGGCATACAATGCCTACTTTTCAGTACATATTTTTTGCCAAAACAAAGTGTACTAATTATGTTTAAAGATGCCTCATACTTAAAATCTTATGAAGTTGAAATTTTCACACATGTGAAAAGCTCAAGTACTTATTTGCGAACATAATTCTAGTTATAAAATCTCACAAATAACTATAGAAGACAGCAAATACTGCTATAAATTTAAATCTATAATAACAGTGTACAGAAAGCAAAACAATTTTTACGTCTTAAGCAACAAGATGCTTCTGACGGAGTGACTGCGATGTGTCGTCGCATATCTGGCGATTGCATGTTATTCGCAAAGATGTGTAGGTACGTGAAGTGGTAGCAAGCCAGCGAAGCAGTGTCGCCTGGTGATAAAGTTTTAGCCCTTTATGTGCTGCCAGCTAATTAGTAAAAATTTCCCTATAACTGGCAATTCAAGGGACTACTAAGATTGCCTAAATTTTATTTGTTTTCTTAAAATTTGGGGTGAAGTTTTTTACCTGCAAGTAGCGTGCAATCATAACCTGTAGGAAATTCTGCTTTGTTAAGTGTTCGAATCAGAATTTGCTTAAGGAAAATTCTTATTTAAAATGGAGAACGCAAATAGCCGATTAGAAAGAAAACTAAAGAAGCTATGTATAGCATCTTTTCTAGTAATTTGATTTGAATAGCTACTCATGGAAATACTAAGTTTTGCTTATGCAGTAGGCTTCTGTGAATATTTTATGGAAGAAATTATTCACCTTATTTTACAGAGTGCTGATTAAGCTAACATTAACAGTGTTGAAGACCTATTAGCGTTTTCTTTTAGGAAAGCGCAAGTTCTGCTTGATATCAGAACTTGTAGATGCAAAATAATATTAGTTTTAGTAGAAATTATAGGTTATAAAGGCAAAAATTATTGCCAACGGCACGCGGTGTTCCCAAGCGGTCCCCCATCTAAGTACTAACCGCGCCCAATGCTGCTTAACTTCGGTGATCGGACGAGAACCGGTGCTTTTTTTTTTTGCTTTTTGAAACGTTTATTGGACCAAAATTGAACATAAAATTTCATACTTGCTAACAATAAACAACTAGCCTAAGTAAATCTACTAAAAAAAACTTACTGACTCAACATAGAGTACTCTAAATTTTGATATATAATATTAATCGTAAAATCTAACACTAACCCTATTTAAAATTTTATTAATTATATAATATTATTTATGAATTTAAAATATAAGAAAAATGGCCAAAAACTTATATTACCTAACGAGCTAAGGAAACGTTAAAAAGTGCTTCCTTTAATTATAATTACGTAGTAAAGCGGAAGTGACAAAGCACAAACGATAACTAAATTTCTCTTTATTAATTTTGACTTTCGTTAAATTTCCACCAATATTTGTTGTTCCAAATTTTTTCTAAATCTTTTACATCTTCACTAGAAATTTTGGAATCAAATCGAAGGGAAATATCTGTATCCGTTGAAAGTGAGTGAGGTGGGTACACAATTTTTTTGTCGCAATAATTTCGAAAATAATGGTAAAGTATAGGTACGCCAAATGTGTCCTGAATCATGCCGTGTTCATCTAAATAAATAAAAGACTCTGGAGGGACAAATCCAGAATTAATTGCCCTGTTATGATATTCTGGTGATGGACAGGTCGGCCCCCTAATTAAAGAATTTTCATTTACTGAGGCTCTTGCAAAATGATTTCGTATTTGTTTTATTATAAAATTGTCAATTCTGTTAATTTGGGCCGCATCATAAAGTTTTTTATTAGAAATGTAATGAAGATTACTGGAGTTTAGATTTCGGTACATACTCATGCACGCCCTTAAGCAATGTCTCTCGAACACGCGTAATTTTTCCATGTATCCCGAGCTTAAATTAAACCAAATTGGACAGCCGTATACAATAATTGATCGAATTAACGTTTTGTACGAAATAATTTTGACCTTTTTGTCTAAATGTTTCGAAAAGAATAACCGACGAATTTTGTTAAAAGCATTTTTAGCTTTTCCTAATTGAATTTTGACATGCTCATTATAATAGAGATATTGATCTAAAACTACACCCAAATATTTTACCGACGTTTTTTGTTCAACCCGCTCACCCGAATAATTTTGTACGACAACCAAATTTTTCCAATTTTTCTTAATATTTCGAGAGACTTTGCTTAAAGGCGGCCTAAACAAGATAGATTCACATTTTTTAACATTAATTTTTAATTTCCAATCCCTACAATAATTTTGAATTTTGTCGAAATCATTTTGTAAAAGTCTCTTAATTTCGTCGATGTTATTGCCAGATCTATAAATTATTAAATCATCTGCGTAAGCTATAGCGTTGTCCAAACTTTTTACCAAATCACTGGTATAAATGTTATATAATATGGGCGAGTTTACCATCCCTTGTTGGAGTCCATTCCATACCCTAAACGTTAAATTTGATTTTTTAAACCCGTCCGTTACTAAAAATTTTTTATCTGCTAGCATGTCCGAAATAATCTTTATCAAATTATTGGGTAAATTTACGCGAATTAATTTAGAAATAAGTCCGTCGATCCAAACCGTGTCGAAAGCTTTCTCAAAATCGATTAGCACAGCGCCCGTACAATAATTTTTATTAAGGTTCCAATTGATATCCGAAACAATTTTATTTACGGCGTGCACTGTCGAGTGTTGGCTCTTGAAACCAAACTGATTTTCCGGAATGATGTTATTATTATCGCAAAATTTAATTAATTTATTGTTTAAAATAATTTCGAAAACCTTACTTATATTTGGCAGGAGATTTATCGATCGTAGGTTCGAGGGGTCACTTTTATCCTTTCCCGGCTTTGGAATGGGATATGTTATCGCCGTTTTCCAACTTTGAGGAAAATAAGCGTTGTTCAAGGCGTTGTTGAATATTGCACAATACTGCCTAATTGCGATGTCCGGAATATGCTTCAGAACAATATTTGGCACACCATCATTTCCCGAAGATTTTTTATTGTTTAGTCGCCGAAAAATTAATTTTAATTCGTCAAATTTTATAAAATAGTCGTCCGTTTGGTCAGCCGAAAGTCCGTTCGATGTTTTGTCGTCGTCAAACATAGTCACTGTCTCGTTTCTGTCGCGACTCTCTTCCATGTCCAGTCGAAATTGGTTAGCATTGGAGATAATTTCATGATCGAGGGAAAAATTTTGATTGTGGACCGAGTTAACAGTGTAAGTTTGTTCAAATGCCGCGCCAATTACGTTTAATTTATTTTCGTCGTCGTTAATTTCGTAAAGATTTTGATCGTTTAATTGTAAATTTTCCGAATTGAGTTGAGCGCGCCTAATTACGTTAACGTTTTCCCTCGATATTTTAATAGTTTCAATTTTCGATTTTTCTTTGCTTCTAAAAATTTTATTAATCATCGGAAACATATTTGACTCACTTGAATTTATACTCTTAATTTTGTTTTCCCAATATCTATTTATCGACATTTTAAAATTTTCCTGAATAAGTTGATTCACGTTTCTTAATAAAGATTTAAGCCGAATAAGGTACGAGTTATTGTAATTTTGAAACCGCCGATAAATGTTTTTAATTTGCGTTAAAAGCTTACTTTTAATTACTTGCAATTTCGAAATAGTTCTGTTCAAATAACATTTTACCGAATCTTTAGATTTAATTTTGGGAACTGTCTTATCAACCGTTTTGTGAATTGCATCATTCAAATGAGTCAAATATGTTTCGATTTCAATGTTAGACAAATTTCTGTTATTCGCGACCGATAAAATACCCGAATTTTCCCGATAAAGTTTTTTAAATTCCGCGCTAAATTTAGTCCAATCCGTATACCGATAATTTAATCTTGGAATGTCTTCTTTTGTCAAAAGCCGAAAAGGTGTATTATCTAAACTAGCTTCAATGCTAACCGCGTAGTGGTCACTGTCGTATGGTAGCGTTTGTAAACAATTTATGTTTGTCCCGTCGAAGTTTTCAATATTTAGTCTCGCGTCAGTAATACAAAGGTCGATAAAAGAATTTCCACTGGGAAATGATGGTATGTCTGTGCTTAGTAAATTCATCTTAAACAACACCTGATTTTCCTCAAACCAGCGATTTAATTGGTTCCCCCTCGTATTGGAAACACTGTTATTCCAGTTACCGTGTCTGGAATTCAGATCTCCTGCCAGTATATAAAAATTTTCGTCTTTTTCCAACTCTAATATTTTGAATAAAGCGCTAAATTCTTCAAGAAACAAACCGGAATCGTTAATTTTAGGAGCATATGCCGAAATTACAAATAAATTACACGAACTAGAAATTTTGAAAACGATAACCGAAGTTTCTAAACATTTAAAATTATTAATGATACTATTTTTTATAATTTTGAACTCGTATGGTTTCTTCACCAACACCGCAGTGCCACCACCTTGATGTGAATTTGGTCTATCCCGCCGATGTAAACTATAATTTTGAAATTCCAAAACATGTTTATTATTCAATTTTGTTTCCGAAATTAAAACAATATCTGGCCTCCGAGTTTCCAATAAGTTCAGTAAACTCGCCCTTCTTTCATTTTTAATTAGAGAATTTACATTTATTGAAATAATATTCAAAGAATTTAGAGATGAATGATTACCCGCTACCTCTCTATCCATCCATGTTACCAGAACCGATTAGATCAAACAGGACATCAATCCTGGATTTTTCTTCCTCCAACATAATTTTGAAGCTACTCAATTGAGTCTGAATGTTCATTAACATGGATTTAATTTCATCCATACAATTTTCACTAGAATTTTGGTTATTAGGAACCCCAATATTATTTAAGTTATTGCTCGCAACATTAGCGAAAGAGACATTTTTATTTACAAAATTTGCATACATTTTAAATTTATTTTCACTATTTATTTTTATTTGCTCTTTTTTACTTAGAATTTTTTGTTTAAGTTCCAAGTATTTAGGGCAACCTCTGTAGGAAGCCGGATGTCCAAAATTTTTGCATAGAGTGCAAAAGATTTTACTTTTATCTGCCGGGTTATCTTTTTCAATTGAACATTTTCCCGGTTCATGTTCATTAGCACATTTGACGCACCTATATTTCATAGCACAATTGCTAGCAGAATGGCCGAATCTTTGACATCTTTTGCATTGTAAAATGTCTTTTTTATTAATTCTTTCCCACCTCACTACTTGATGGTTAACATATTGCACACTTCTCAACGTATCAAACTTGCTTTCACTAGAGATTTGGACAATAAATATCGGTAATTTAAAACCGTTTTCTTTGCTATGTCTAGTTTCAAACTGTTTTACCGAAATGAATTTTAAATTTTGCACTTCACAATTTTGCAACTCACTCAAAATTTCATCGACTTTACAAGCCGGGTCCAGACCTTTTAAAAGTACCGTTTGTACTTTGTCACTTCGCGGACAATAGGAATAGTGTTCTGCTGCAACACTTTTTAACGTTTCCTTAACCTTACAGTAATCAATCTTATTATCTACAAAAACAGAATGCCTATTTCTAGTATAACGCTTAATCCTAAAATTAGAAATTTTCAAAACTACCTTTATTATTTGAATCGTGTCTTCTACTTCTTGGTTAAAGATGACTATTGGTGGGATTCTCTCTTTCTTCTCGTAATTTTGTTGACTAATGTTTTCAGTTGAATTCTTGACTTGTCCTTCATTATTTCCTGTGTCCATTTCCGAGTGTTTCCTTGAATTTTTGTCCGTAATTTTCTTCAAAATATTATTTGCAATTTCCTGGTCTTTTCCTGAATTTTCCACTAGAATTTCAAATCTATTTCCTGAACCATTGTATCCATCTTGTTTACTTTTCTCCATATTTACTTCAGTTACGTCCGATTTAGTTTTCTTGCACGTAGAATTTACTTCATTTCTTCTCTCTGAACATCTGCTTCTACTCCGTGATTTTGGTGGTATCAAATTAGGTTTAGCTTCCAATTTTGACCTTTTTAAAACGTCTGTTTGTCTGCCTCTCCTGATTGCAGCTTCAATTTCGCAGGCATCAGCCACCTCCATATCGGAGCATCGAGCTCCTTCGGACTGCGAATTTTGCAGATTTTTTGCCCAAATCTTGCGCAACGAAGAGCAAACACCAAACGATCAATATAAATTTAAAAACGTATTAACACAACAGACTTTATTAACAAAATTCGAACTTGAAAAAAAAAAAACTGACAAAAAAATTAATTTATGAAAAATTAAATATTTGAATAAATTTTTCCGAGCACACTTTTGCGACTTGTCATTCTCAAAACTCAATAATGACTGCGACGAGAACCGGTGCTTTCAGCATGGTATGGTCGTTGCCGAGGGAAGTACATTGAATATTGAAAACACTCTGCGAAGAAAGTATTCAAAATCTACTATAACTACTTAAAGTAATCATGTAACAATGTGTCAAATGTAGGCATACAATGCCTACTTTTCAGTACATATTTTTTGCCAAAACAAAGTGTACTAATTATGTTTAAAGATGCCTCATACTTAAAATCTTATGAAGTTGAAATTTTCACACATGTGAAAAGCTCAAGTACTTATTTGCGAACATAATTCTAGTTATAAAATCTCACAAATAACTATAGAAGACAGCAAATACTGCTATAAATTTAAATCTATAATAACAGTGTACAGAAAGCAAAACAATTTTTACGTCTTAAGCAACAAGATGCTTCTGACGGAGTGACTGCGATGTGTCGTCGCATATCTGGCGATTGCATGTTATTCGCAAAGATGTGTAGGTACGTGAAGTGGTAGCAAGCCAGCGAAGCAGTGTCGCCTGGTGATAAAGTTTTAGCCCTTTATGTGCTGCCAGCTAATTAGTAAAAATTTCCCTATAACTGGCAATTCAAGGGACTACTAAGATTGCCTAAATTTTATTTGTTTTCTTAAAATTTGGGGTGAAGTTTTTTACCTGCAAGTAGCGTGCAATCATAACCTGTAGGAAATTCTGCTTTGTTAAGTGTTCGAATCAGAATTTGCTTAAGGAAAATTCTTATTTAAAATGGAGAACGCAAATAGCCGATTAGAAAGAAAACTAAAGAAGCTATGTATAGCATCTTTTCTAGTAATTTGATTTGAATAGCTACTCATGGAAATACTAAGTTTTGCTTATGCAGTAGGCTTCTGTGAATATTTTATGGAAGAAATTATTCACCTTATTTTACAGAGTGCTGATTAAGCTAACATTAACAGTGTTGAAGACCTATTAGCGTTTTCTTTTAGGAAAGCGCAAGTTCTGCTTGATATCAGAACTTGTAGATGCAAAATAATATTAGTTTTAGTAGAAATTATAGGTTATAAAGGCAAAAATTATTGCCAACGGCACGCGGTGTTCCCAAGCGGTCCCCCATCTAAGTACTAACCGCGCCCAATGCTGCTTAACTTCGGTGATCGGACGAGAACCGGTGCTTTCAGCATGGTATGGTCGTTGCCGAGGGAAGTACATTGAATATTGAAAACACTCTGCGAAGAAAGTATTCAAAATCTACTATAACTACTTAAAGTAATCATGTAACAATGTGTCAAATGTAGGCATACAATGCCTACTTTTCAGTACATATTTTTTGCCAAAACAAAGTGTACTAATTATGTTTAAAGATGCCTCATACTTAAAATCTTATGAAGTTGAAATTTTCACACATGTGAAAAGCTCAAGTACTTATTTGCGAACATAATTCTAGTTATAAAATCTCACAAATAACTATAGAAGACAGCAAATACTGCTATAAATTTAAATCTATAATAACAGTGTACAGAAAGCAAAACAATTTTTACGTCTTAAGCAACAAGATGCTTCTGACGGAGTGACTGCGATGTGTCGTCGCATATCTGGCGATTGCATGTTATTCGCAAAGATGTGTAGGTACGTGAAGTGGTAGCAAGCCAGCGAAGCAGTGTCGCCTGGTGATAAAGTTTTAGCCCTTTATGTGCTGCCAGCTAATTAGTAAAAATTTCCCTATAACTGGCAATTCAAGGGACTACTAAGATTGCCTAAATTTTATTTGTTTTCTTAAAATTTGGGGTGAAGTTTTTTACCTGCAAGTAGCGTGCAATCATAACCTGTAGGAAATTCTGCTTTGTTAAGTGTTCGAATCAGAATTTGCTTAAGGAAAATTCTTATTTAAAATGGAGAACGCAAATAGCCGATTAGAAAGAAAACTAAAGAAGCTATGTATAGCATCTTTTCTAGTAATTTGATTTGAATAGCTACTCATGGAAATACTAAGTTTTGCTTATGCAGTAGGCTTCTGTGAATATTTTATGGAAGAAATTATTCACCTTATTTTACAGAGTGCTGATTAAGCTAACATTAACAGTGTTGAAGACCTATTAGCGTTTTCTTTTAGGAAAGCGCAAGTTCTGCTTGATATCAGAACTTGTAGATGCAAAATAATATTAGTTTTAGTAGAAATTATAGGTTATAAAGGCAAAAATTATTGCCAACGGCACGCGGTGTTCCCAAGCGGTCCCCCATCTAAGTACTAACCGCGCCCAATGCTGCTTAACTTCGGTGATCGGACGAGAACCGGTGCTTTCAGCATGGTATGGTCGTTGCCGAGGGAAGTACATTGAATATTGAAAACACTCTGCGAAGAAAGTATTCAAAATCTACTATAACTACTTAAAGTAATCATGTAACAATGTGTCAAATGTAGGCATACAATGCCTACTTTTCAGTACATATTTTTTGCCAAAACAAAGTGTACTAATTATGTTTAAAGATGCCTCATACTTAAAATCTTATGAAGTTGAAATTTTCACACATGTGAAAAGCTCAAGTACTTATTTGCGAACATAATTCTAGTTATAAAATCTCACAAATAACTATAGAAGACAGCAAATACTGCTATAAATTTAAATCTATAATAACAGTGTACAGAAAGCAAAACAATTTTTACGTCTTAAGCAACAAGATGCTTCTGACGGAGTGACTGCGATGTGTCGTCGCATATCTGGCGATTGCATGTTATTCGCAAAGATGTGTAGGTACGTGAAGTGGTAGCAAGCCAGCGAAGCAGTGTCGCCTGGTGATAAAGTTTTAGCCCTTTATGTGCTGCCAGCTAATTAGTAAAAATTTCCCTATAACTGGCAATTCAAGGGACTACTAAGATTGCCTAAATTTTATTTGTTTTCTTAAAATTTGGGGTGAAGTTTTTTACCTGCAAGTAGCGTGCAATCATAACCTGTAGGAAATTCTGCTTTGTTAAGTGTTCGAATCAGAATTTGCTTAAGGAAAATTCTTATTTAAAATGGAGAACGCAAATAGCCGATTAGAAAGAAAACTAAAGAAGCTATGTATAGCATCTTTTCTAGTAATTTGATTTGAATAGCTACTCATGGAAATACTAAGTTTTGCTTATGCAGTAGGCTTCTGTGAATATTTTATGGAAGAAATTATTCACCTTATTTTACAGAGTGCTGATTAAGCTAACATTAACAGTGTTGAAGACCTATTAGCGTTTTCTTTTAGGAAAGCGCAAGTTCTGCTTGATATCAGAACTTGTAGATGCAAAATAATATTAGTTTTAGTAGAAATTATAGGTTATAAAGGCAAAAATTATTGCCAACGGCACGCGGTGTTCCCAAGCGGTCCCCCATCTAAGTACTAACCGCGCCCAATGCTGCTTAACTTCGGTGATCGGACGAGAACCGGTGCTTTCAGCATGGTATGGTCGTTGCCGAGGGAAGTACATTGAATATTGAAAACACTCTGCGAAGAAAGTATTCAAAATCTACTATAACTACTTAAAGTAATCATGTAACAATGTGTCAAATGTAGGCATACAATGCCTACTTTTCAGTACATATTTTTTGCCAAAACAAAGTGTACTAATTATGTTTAAAGATGCCTCATACTTAAAATCTTATGAAGTTGAAATTTTCACACATGTGAAAAGCTCAAGTACTTATTTGCGAACATAATTCTAGTTATAAAATCTCACAAATAACTATAGAAGACAGCAAATACTGCTATAAATTTAAATCTATAATAACAGTGTACAGAAAGCAAAACAATTTTTACGTCTTAAGCAACAAGATGCTTCTGACGGAGTGACTGCGATGTGTCGTCGCATATCTGGCGATTGCATGTTATTCGCAAAGATGTGTAGGTACGTGAAGTGGTAGCAAGCCAGCGAAACAGTGTCGCCTGGTGATAAAGTTTTAGCCCTTTATGTGCTGCCAGCTAATTAGTAAAAATTTCCCTATAACTGGCAATTCAAGGGACTACTAAGATTGCCTAAATTTTATTTGTTTTCTTAAAATTTGGGGTGAAGTTTTTTACCTGCAAGTAGCGTGCAATCATAACCTGTAGGAAATTCTGCTTTGTTAAGTGTTCGAATCAGAATTTGCTTAAGGAAAATTCTTATTTAAAATGGAGAACGCAAATAGCCGATTAGAAAGAAAACTAAAGAAGCTATGTATAGCATCTTTTCTAGTAATTTGATTTGAATAGCTACTCATGGAAATACTAAGTTTTGCTTATGCAGTAGGCTTCTGTGAATATTTTATGGAAGAAATTATTCACCTTATTTTACAGAGTGCTGATTAAGCTAACATTAACAGTGTTGAAGACCTATTAGCGTTTTCTTTTAGGAAAGCGCAAGTTCTGCTTGATATCAGAACTTGTAGATGCAAAATAATATTAGTTTTAGTAGAAATTATAGGTTATAAAGGCAAAAATTATTGCCAACGGCACGCGGTGTTCCCAAGCGGTCCCCCATCTAAGTACTAACCGCGCCCAATGCTGCTTAACTTCGGTGATCGGACGAGAACCGGTGCTTTCAGCATGGTATGGTCGTTGCCGAGGGAAGTACATTGAATATTGAAAACACTCTGCGAAGAAAGTATTCAAAATCTACTATAACTACTTAAAGTAATCATGTAACAATGTGTCAAATGTAGGCATACAATGCCTACTTTTCAGTACATATTTTTTGCCAAAACAAAGTGTACTAATTATGTTTAAAGATGCCTCATACTTAAAATCTTATGAAGTTGAAATTTTCACACATGTGAAAAGCTCAAGTACTTATTTGCGAACATAATTCTAGTTATAAAATCTCACAAATAACTATAGAAGACAGCAAATACTGCTATAAATTTAAATCTATAATAACAGTGTACAGAAAGCAAAACAATTTTTACGTCTTAAGCAACAAGATGCTTCTGACGGAGTGACTGCGATGTGTCGTCGCATATCTGGCGATTGCATGTTATTCGCAAAGATGTGTAGGTACGTGAAGTGGTAGCAAGCCAGCGAAGCAGTGTCGCCTGGTGATAAAGTTTTAGCCCTTTATGTGCTGCCAGCTAATTAGTAAAAATTTCCCTATAACTGGCAATTCAAGGGACTACTAAGATTGCCTAAATTTTATTTGTTTTCTTAAAATTTGGGGTGAAGTTTTTTACCTGCAAGTAGCGTGCAATCATAACCTGTAGGAAATTCTGCTTTGTTAAGTGTTCGAATCAGAATTTGCTTAAGGAAAATTCTTATTTAAAATGGAGAACGCAAATAGCCGATTAGAAAGAAAACTAAAGAAGCTATGTATAGCATCTTTTCTAGTAATTTGATTTGAATAGCTACTCATGGAAATACTAAGTTTTGCTTATGCAGTAGGCTTCTGTGAATATTTTATGGAAGAAATTATTCACCTTATTTTACAGAGTGCTGATTAAGCTAACATTAACAGTGTTGAAGACCTATTAGCGTTTTCTTTTAGGAAAGCGCAAGTTCTGCTTGATATCAGAACTTGTAGATGCAAAATAATATTAGTTTTAGTAGAAATTATAGGTTATAAAGGCAAAAATTATTGCCAACGGCACGCGGTGTTCCCAAGCGGTCCCCCATCTAAGTACTAACCGCGCCCAATGCTGCTTAACTTCGGTGATCGGACGAGAACCGGTGCTTTCAGCATGGTATGGTCGTTGCCGAGGGAAGTACATTGAATATTGAAAACACTCTGCGAAGAAAGTATTCAAAATCTACTATAACTACTTAAAGTAATCATGTAACAATGTGTCAAATGTAGGCATACAATGCCTACTTTTCAGTACATATTTTTTGCCAAAACAAAGTGTACTAATTATGTTTAAAGATGCCTCATACTTAAAATCTTATGAAGTTGAAATTTTCACACATGTGAAAAGCTCAAGTACTTATTTGCGAACATAATTCTAGTTATAAAATCTCACAAATAACTATAGAAGACAGCAAATACTGCTATAAATTTAAATCTATAATAACAGTGTACAGAAAGCAAAACAATTTTTACGTCTTAAGCAACAAGATGCTTCTGACGGAGTGACTGCGATGTGTCGTCGCATATCTGGCGATTGCATGTTATTCGCAAAGATGTGTAGGTACGTGAAGTGGTAGCAAGCCAGCGAAGCAGTGTCGCCTGGTGATAAAGTTTTAGCCCTTTATGTGCTGCCAGCTAATTAGTAAAAATTTCCCTATAACTGGCAATTCAAGGGACTACTAAGATTGCCTAAATTTTATTTGTTTTCTTAAAATTTGGGGTGAAGTTTTTTACCTGCAAGTAGCGTGCAATCATAACCTGTAGGAAATTCTGCTTTGTTAAGTGTTCGAATCAGAATTTGCTTAAGGAAAATTCTTATTTAAAATGGAGAACGCAAATAGCCGATTAGAAAGAAAACTAAAGAAGCTATGTATAGCATCTTTTCTAGTAATTTGATTTGAATAGCTACTCATGGAAATACTAAGTTTTGCTTATGCAGTAGGCTTCTGTGAATATTTTATGGAAGAAATTATTCACCTTATTTTACAGAGTGCTGATTAAGCTAACATTAACAGTGTTGAAGACCTATTAGCGTTTTCTTTTAGGAAAGCGCAAGTTCTGCTTGATATCAGAACTTGTAGATGCAAAATAATATTAGTTTTAGTAGAAATTATAGGTTATAAAGGCAAAAATTATTGCCAACGGCACGCGGTGTTCCCAAGCGGTCCCCCATCTAAGTACTAACCGCGCCCAATGCTGCTTAACTTCGGTGATCGGACGAGAACCGGTGCTTTGCTTTTTGAAACGTTTATTGGACCTAAATTGAACATAAAAACATCTTACTTGCTAACAATAAACAACTAGCCTATGTAAATATACTAAAAAAACTTACTGTCTCAACAGTGAGTACTCTAAATTTTGAAGTATAATTGTAATCGTAAAATCTAACACTAACCCTATTTAAAATTTTATTAATTATTTAATATTATTTAATGATTTAATATATAAGAAAAAGTGGCCGAAAAACTTATATAATCTAACGAGCTAAGGAAACGTTAAAAAGTGTTTCCTTCAATTAAAATTGCGTAATACTACGGAAGTGACAAAGCACAAACGATAACTAAATTTTCATTTATTAATTTTGAATTTCGTTAAATTTCCACCAATATTTGTTGTTCCAAATTTTTTCTAAATCTTTTACATCTTCACTTGAAATTTTGAGATCAAATCGAAGAGAAATGCCTGTATCAGTTGAAAGTGAGTGAGGTGGGTACTCAATTTTTTTATCACAATAATTTCGAAAGTAATGGTAAAGTATAGGTACGCCAAATGTGTCCTGAATCATGCCGTGTTCATCTAAATAAATAAAAGACTCTGGAGGGACAAATCCAGAATTGATTGCCCTGTTATGATATTCTGGTGATGGACAGGTCGGCCCCCTAATTAGCGAATTTTCATTTACTGAGGCTCTTGCAAAATGATTTCGTATTTGTTTTATAATAAAATTGTCTATCCGATTAATTTGGGCCGCGTCGTAAAGTTTTTTATTCGAAATATAATGAAGATTACTAGAATTTAGATTTCGGTACATACTCATGCACGCCCTTAAGCAATGTCTCTCGAACACGCGTAATTTTTCCATATAACCCGAACTTAAATTAAACCAAATGGGACAACCGTAAACAATAATTGACCGAATTAACGTTTTGTACGAAATAATTTTGACCTTTTTGTCTAAATGTTTCGAAAAGAATAACCGACGAATTTTGTTAAATGCATTTTTAGCTTTTCCTAATTGAATTTTGATATGTTCGTTATAATAAAGATAATGATCTAAAACTACACCCAAATATTTTACCGACGTTTTTTGTTCAATTAACTCACCCGAATAATTTTGCACGATAACTAAATTTTTCCAATTTTTCTTAATATTTCGAGAGACTTTGCTTAAAGGCGGCCTAAACAAAATAGATTCACATTTTTTGATATTAATTTTCAATTTCCAATCACTGCAATAATTTTGAATTTTGTCGAAATCATTTTGCAAGAGTCTCCTAATTTCGTCAATGTTATTACCAAATCTATAAATTACCAAATCGTCCGCGTAAGCTATACCGTTTTCCAAATTTTGTACCAAATCACTCGTATAAATATTATATAATATGGGCGAGTTAACCATCCCTTGTTGGAGCCCGTTCCACACCCTAAACGTTAAATTTGATTTACTTATCCCGTCCGTTACTAAAAATTTTTTATCCGATAACATATCCGAAATAATCCGTATTAAATAATTTGGCAAGTTTATACTAATTAATTTAGAAATAAGTCCGTCAATCCAAACCGTGTCGAAAGCCTTTTCAAAATCGATTAAAATCGCGCCCGTACAATAATTTTTATTTAAATTCCAATTAATATCCGAAACGAGTTTATTAACGGCGTGCACTGTCGAGTGTTGGCTCTTGAAACCAAACTGATTTTCCGGAATAATATTATTACTATCACAAAATTTAATTAAATGATTATTAATGATGATTTCGAAGACTTTACTAATATTTGGCAGGAGATTTATCGATCGCAAGTTCGAGGGGTCACCTTTATCCTTTCCCGGTTTCGGAATGGGATAAGTTATCGCCGTTTTCCAACTTTGAGGAAAATAAGTGTTGTTCAAGGCGTTATTAAATATGGCACAGTATTGCATTATAATAATGTCCGGCAAATGCTTCAAGACAATATTTGGCATACCATCATTTCCCGAAGATTTTTTATTGTTAAGTCGCCGAAAAATAAATTTTAAATCATCAAATTTAATAAAATAGTCGTCCGTTTGGTCAGCCGAAAGTCCGTTCGATATTTTGTCATCGTCAAAGGTAGTCACTGTATCGTTTCTGTCTCGACTCTCTTCCATGTCCAGTCGAAATTGATTAGCATTGGAGATAACTTCATGATCGAGGGAGAAATTTTGATTATGGACCGAATTAATAGTGTAAATTTGTTCGAATGCCGCGCCAATTACGTTTAATTTATTTCCGTCGTCGTTAATTTCGTAAAAATTTTGATCGTTTAATTGTAAATTTTCTGTATTAAGTTGAGCTCGCCTAATTACGTTAATGTTTTCCCTCGATATTTTCACAGTTTCAATTTTCGATTTTTCTTTACTTCTAAAAATTTTGTTAATCATCGGAAACATATTTGACTCACTTGAATTTATACTTTTAATTTTGTTTTCCCAATATCTATTAACCGACATTTTAAAATTTTCCTGAATAAGTTGATTTACATTTTTTAATAAAGATTTAAGCCGAATAAGGTACGAGTTGTTATAATTTTGAAACCGCCGATAAATATTTTTAATTTGCGTTAGGAGTTTACTTTTAATTACTTGCAATTTCGAAATAGTTCTATTCAAATAACATTTAACCGAGTCTTTAGATTTAATTTTGGGAACTGTCTTATCAACAGTTTTGTGAATTGCGTCATTCAAATGAGTCAAATATATTTCGATTTCAATATTCGTTAAATTTCTGTTATTCGCGACCGATAAAATACCCGAATTTTCCCGATAAAGTTTTTTAAATTCCGCGCTAAATTTAGTCCAATCCGTGTACCGATAATTTAATCTAGGAATGTCTTCTTTTGTCAAAAGCCGAAAAGGAGTATTATCTAAACTAGCTTCAATGCTAACCGCGTAGTGGTCACTGTCGTATGGTAGCGTTTGTAAACAATTTATGTTTGTCCCGTCGAAGTTTTCAATATTCAGTCTCGTGTCTGTAATACAAAGGTCGATAAAAGAATTTCCACTGGGAAATGACGGTATGTCTGTGCTTAGTAAGTTTGCCTTGAACAACACCTGATTTTCCTCAAACCAGCGATTTAATTGGTTCCCCCTCGTATTGGAAACACTGTTATTCCAGTTACCATGTCTGGAATTCAAATCTCCTGCCAATATATAAAAATTTTCGTCCTTTTCCAATTCCAAAATTTTAAATAAAGCGCCAAATTCTTCAAGAAACACACCGGAATCATTAATTTTTGGAGCATATGCCGAAATCACAAATAAATTAAACGAACCCGAAATTTTGAAAACGATAACCGAAGTTTCTAAACATTTAAAATTATTAATGACACAATTTTTAATAATTTTGAATTCGTATGGTTTCTTCACCAACACCGCAGTGCCACCACCTTGCTGTGAATTTGGTCTGTCCCGCCGATGCAAACTATAATTTTGAAATTCCAAAACATGTTTACTATTCAATTTAGTTTCCGAAATTAAAACAATATCTGGCCTCCGAGTTTCCAACAAGTTTAGTAAACTCGCCCTTCTTTCATTTTTAATTAAAGAATTTACATTAATTGAAATAATAGACAAAGAATTTAGAAGAGAATGACTACCCGCTACCTCTCTATCCATCCATGTTACCAGAACCGATTAAATCAAACAGGACATCAATCCTGGATTTCTCCTCCTCCAACATAATTTTGAAACCACTCAATTGATTTTGAATATTCATTAGCATGGATTTAATTTCACCCATATAATTTTGACTAGAATTTTGATCATTAGAGACACCAACGTTATTTAAATTATTGCTCGCAACATTAGCGAAAGAGACATTTTTATTTACAAAGTTCGAGTACATTTTAAATTTGTTTTCACTGTTAATTTTGATTTGCTCTTTTTTACTTAAAATTTTTTGTTTCAGTTCCAAATATTTAGGACAACCTCTGTAAGAAGCTGGATGTCCAAAGTTTTTACATAGAGTGCAAAAGATTTTACTTTTATCTGCCGGGTTATCTTTTTCAATTGCACATTTCCCCGGTTCATGTTCATTGGCACATTTGACGCACCTATATTTCATAGCACAATTGCTAGCAGAATGGCCGAATCTTTGGCATCTTTTGCATTGTAAAATGTCTTTTTTGTTAATCCTTTCCCACCTCACTACTTGATGGTTAATATATTTCACACTTCTCAACGTATCAAACTTGCTATCACTAGAAATTTGGACTAGAAATATCGGTAATTTAAAACCTTTTTCTTTACTAAATCTTGTCTCAAAATTTTTTACCGAAATAAACTTTAAATTTTTCACTTCACAATTTTCCAACTCACTTAAAATTTCATCGACTTTACAACCCGGGTCCAAACCTTTTAAAAGTACCGTTTGTACTTTATCACTTCGCGGACAATAGGAATAGTGTTCTGCGGCAACACTTTTTAACGTCTCCTTAACCTTATAGTAATCAATCTTATTATCTACAAAAACAGAATGCCTATTTCTAGTATATCGCTTAATCCTAAAATTGTAAATTTTTAAAACTACCTTTATTATCTTAATCGTGTCTTCTACTTCTTGGTTAAAGATGACTATTGGTGGAATTCTCTCTTTCTTCTCGTAATTTTGTTGACTAATGTTTTCAGTTGTACCTTTGACTTGTCCTTCATTATTTCCTGTGTCCATTTCCGAATGCTTCCTTGAATTTTTGTCCGTAATTTGCTTCAAAATGTTATTTGCAACTTCCTGATCTTTTCCTGAATTTTCCACTAGAATTTCGAATCTATTTCCTGAACCATTGTATCCATCTTGTTTACTTTTCTCCATAATTTTATTTACTTCAGTTACGTCCGATTTAGTTTTCTTGCACATAAAATTTTCTTCACTTCTTCTGTCTGAACATCTGCTTCTACTCCGTGATTTTTGTGGTACCAAATTGGGTTTAGCTTCTAATTTGGACCTTCTTAAAACGTCTGCTTGTCTGCCTCTCTTAATTGCGGCTTCAATTTCGCAGGCATCAGCCATCTCCATATCGGAGCATCGAGCTCCTTCGTACTGCGAATTATGCAGATTTTTTGCCCAAATCTTGAGTAACGAAGAACAAACACCAAACGAACAATATAAACTTAAAAACGTATTAACACAACAGACTTTATTAACAAAATTCGAACTTGAAAAAAAACTGTCAAAAAAAATTATTTGAATTTAATTAAATTAATTTAATTTTTTCCAAGGCTAACTTTGCGACCTGTCATTCGCAAAACTCAATGATAGAGTGACGAGAACCGGTGCTTTCAGCATGGTATGGTCGTTGCCGAGGGAAGTACATTGAATATTGAAAACACTCTGCGAAGAAAGTATTCAAAATCTACTATAACTACTTAAAGTAATCATGTAACAATGTGTCAAATGTAGGCATACAATGCCTACTTTTCAGTACATATTTTTTGCCAAAACAAAGTGTACTAATTATGTTTAAAGATGCCTCATACTTAAAATCTTATGAAGTTGAAATTTTCACACATGTGAAAAGCTCAAGTACTTATTTGCGAACATAATTCTAGTTATAAAATCTCACAAATAACTATAGAAGACAGCAAATACTGCTATAAATTTAAATCTATAATAACAGTGTACAGAAAGCAAAACAATTTTTACGTCTTAAGCAACAAGATGCTTCTGACGGAGTGACTGCGATGTGTCGTCGCATATCTGGCGATTGCATGTTATTCGCAAAGATGTGTAGGTACGTGAAGTGGTAGCAAGCCAGCGAAACAGTGTCGCCTGGTGATAAAGTTTTAGCCCTTTATGTGCTGCCAGCTAATTAGTAAAAATTTCCCTATAACTGGCAATTCAAGGGACTACTAAGATTGCCTAAATTTTATTTGTTTTCTTAAAATTTGGGGTGAAGTTTTTTACCTGCAAGTAGCGTGCAATCATAACCTGTAGGAAATTCTGCTTTGTTAAGTGTTCGAATCAGAATTTGCTTAAGGAAAATTCTTATTTAAAATGGAGAACGCAAATAGCCGATTAGAAAGAAAACTAAAGAAGCTATGTATAGCATCTTTTCTAGTAATTTGATTTGAATAGCTACTCATGGAAATACTAAGTTTTGCTTATGCAGTAGGCTTCTGTGAATATTTTATGGAAGAAATTATTCACCTTATTTTACAGAGTGCTGATTAAGCTAACATTAACAGTGTTGAAGACCTATTAGCGTTTTCTTTTAGGAAAGCGCAAGTTCTGCTTGATATCAGAACTTGTAGATGCAAAATAATATTAGTTTTAGTAGAAATTATAGGTTATAAAGGCAAAAATTATTGCCAACGGCACGCGGTGTTCCCAAGCGGTCCCCCATCTAAGTACTAACCGCGCCCAATGCTGCTTAACTTCGGTGATCGGACGAGAACCGGTGCTTTCAGCATGGTATGGTCGTTGCCGAGGGAAGTACATTGAATATTGAAAACACTCTGCGAAGAAAGTATTCAAAATCTACTATAACTACTTAAAGTAATCATGTAACAATGTGTCAAATGTAGGCATACAATGCCTACTTTTCAGTACATATTTTTTGCCAAAACAAAGTGTACTAATTATGTTTAAAGATGCCTCATACTTAAAATCTTATGAAGTTGAAATTTTCACACATGTGAAAAGCTCAAGTACTTATTTGCGAACATAATTCTAGTTATAAAATCTCACAAATAACTATAGAAGACAGCAAATACTGCTATAAATTTAAATCTATAATAACAGTGTACAGAAAGCAAAACAATTTTTACGTCTTAAGCAACAAGATGCTTCTGACGGAGTGACTGCGATGTGTCGTCGCATATCTGGCGATTGCATGTTATTCGCAAAGATGTGTAGGTACGTGAAGTGGTAGCAAGCCAGCGAAGCAGTGTCGCCTGGTGATAAAGTTTTAGCCCTTTATGTGCTGCCAGCTAATTAGTAAAAATTTCCCTATAACTGGCAATTCAAGGGACTACTAAGATTGCCTAAATTTTATTTGTTTTCTTAAAATTTGGGGTGAAGTTTTTTACCTGCAAGTAGCGTGCAATCATAACCTGTAGGAAATTCTGCTTTGTTAAGTGTTCGAATCAGAATTTGCTTAAGGAAAATTCTTATTTAAAATGGAGAACGCAAATAGCCGATTAGAAAGAAAACTAAAGAAGCTATGTATAGCATCTTTTCTAGTAATTTGATTTGAATAGCTACTCATGGAAATACTAAGTTTTGCTTATGCAGTAGGCTTCTGTGAATATTTTATGGAAGAAATTATTCACCTTATTTTACAGAGTGCTGATTAAGCTAACATTAACAGTGTTGAAGACCTATTAGCGTTTTCTTTTAGGAAAGCGCAAGTTCTGCTTGATATCAGAACTTGTAGATGCAAAATAATATTAGTTTTAGTAGAAATTATAGGTTATAAAGGCAAAAATTATTGCCAACGGCACGCGGTGTTCCCAAGCGGTCCCCCATCTAAGTACTAACCGCGCCCAATGCTGCTTAACTTCGGTGATCGGACGAGAACCGGTGCTTTTTGCTTTTTGAAACGTTTATTGGACCAAAATTGAACATAAAATTTCATACTTGCTAACAATAAACAACTAGCCTAAGTAAATCTACTAAAAAAAACTTACTGACTCAACATAGAGTACTCTAAATTTTGATATATAATATTAATCGTAAAATCTAACACTAACCCTATTTAAAATTTTATTAATTATATAATATTATTTATGAATTTAAAATATAAGAAAAATGGCCAAAAACTTATATTACCTAACGAGCTAAGGAAACGTTAAAAAGTGCTTCCTTTAATTATAATTACGTAGTAAAGCGGAAGTGACAAAGCACAAACGATAACTAAATTTCTCTTTATTAATTTTGACTTTCGTTAAATTTCCACCAATATTTGTTGTTCCAAATTTTTTCTAAATCTTTTACATCTTCACTAGAAATTTTGGAATCAAATCGAAGGGAAATATCTGTATCCGTTGAAAGTGAGTGAGGTGGGTACACAATTTTTTTGTCGCAATAATTTCGAAAATAATGGTAAAGTATAGGTACGCCAAATGTGTCCTGAATCATGCCGTGTTCATCTAAATAAATAAAAGACTCTGGAGGGACAAATCCAGAATTAATTGCCCTGTTATGATATTCTGGTGATGGACAGGTCGGCCCCCTAATTAAAGAATTTTCATTTACTGAGGCTCTTGCAAAATGATTTCGTATTTGTTTTATTATAAAATTGTCAATTCTGTTAATTTGGGCCGCATCATAAAGTTTTTTATTAGAAATGTAATGAAGATTACTGGAGTTTAGATTTCGGTACATACTCATGCACGCCCTTAAGCAATGTCTCTCGAACACGCGTAATTTTTCCATGCATCCCGAGCTTAAATTAAACCAAATTGGACAGCCGTATACAATAATTGATCGAATTAACGTTTTGTACGAAATAATTTTGACCTTTTTGTCTAAATGTTTCGAAAAGAATAACCGACGAATTTTGTTAAAAGCATTTTTAGCTTTTCCTAATTGAATTTTGACATGCTCATTATAATAGAGATATTGATCTAAAACTACACCCAAATATTTTACCGACGTTTTTTGTTCAACCCGCTCACCCGAATAATTTTGTACGACAACCAAATTTTTCCAATTTTTCTTAATATTTCGAGAGACTTTGCTTAAAGGCGGCCTAAACAAAATAGATTCACATTTTTTAACATTAATTTTTAATTTCCAATCCCTACAATAATTTTGAATTTTGTCGAAATCATTTTGTAAAAGTCTCTTAATTTCGTCGATGTTATTGCCAGATCTATAAATTATTAAATCATCTGCGTAAGCTATAGCGTTGTCCAAACTTTTTACCAAATCACTGGTATAAATGTTATATAATATGGGCGAGTTTACCATCCCTTGTTGGAGTCCATTCCATACCCTAAACGTTAAATTTGATTTTTTAAACCCGTTCGTTACTAAAAATTTTTTATCTGCTAGCATGTCCGAAATAATCTTTATCAAATTATTGGGTAAATTTACGCGAATTAATTTAGAAATAAGTCCGTCGATCCAAACCGTGTCGAAAGCTTTCTCAAAATCGATTAGCACAGCGCCCGTACAATAATTTTTATTAAGGTTCCAATTGATATCCGAAACAATTTTATTTACGGCGTGCACTGTCGAGTGTTGGCTCTTGAAACCAAACTGATTTTCCGGAATGATGTAATTATTATCGCAAAATTTAATTAATTTATTGTTTAAAATAATTTCGAAAACCTTACTTATATTTGGCAGGAGATTTATCGATCGTAGGTTCGAGGGGTCACTTTTATCCTTTCCCGGCTTTGGAATGGGATATGTTATCGCCGTTTTCCAACTTTGAGGAAAATAAGCGTTGTTCAAGGCGTTGTTGAATATTGCACAATACTGCCTAATTGCGATGTCCGGAATATGCTTCAGAACAATATTTGGCACACCATCATTTCCCGAAGATTTTTTATTGTTTAGTCGCCGAAAAATTAATTTTAATTCGTCAAATTTTATAAAATAGTCGTCCGTTTGGTCAGCCGAAAGTCCGTTCGATGTTTTGTCGTCGTCAAACATAGTCACTGTCTCGTTTCTGTCGCGACTCTCTTCCATGTCCAGTCGAAATTGGTTAGCATTGGAGATAATTTCATGATCGAGGGAAAAATTTTGATTGTGGACCGAGTTAACAGTGTAAGTTTGTTCAAATGCCGCGCCAATTACGTTTAATTTATTTTCGTCGTCGTTAATTTCGTAAAGATTTTGATCGTTTAATTGTAAATTTTCTAAATTTAATTGCGCGCGTCTAATTACGTTAACGTTTTCCCTCGATATTTTCACAATTTCAATTTTCGATTTTTCTTTGCTTCTAAAAATTTTATTAATCATCGGAAACATATTTGACTCACTTGAATTTATACTCTTAATTTTGTTTTCCCAATATCTATTTATCGACATTTTAAAATTTTCCTGAATAAGTTGATTCACGTTTCTTAATAAAGATTTAAGCCGAATAAGGTACGAGTTATTGTAATTTTGAAACCGCCGATAAATGTTTTTAATTTGCGTTAAAAGCTTACTTTTAATTACTTGCAATTTCGAAATAGTTCTGTTCAAATAACATTTTACCGAATCTTTAGATTTAATTTTGGGAACTGTCTTATCAACCGTTTTGTGAATTGCATCATTCAAATGAGTCAAATATGTTTCGATTTCAATGTTAGACAAATTTCTGTTATTCGCGACCGATAAAATACCCGAATTTTCCCGATAAAGTTTTTTAAATTCCGCGCTAAATTTAGTCCAGTCCGTATACCGATAATTTAATCTTGGAATGTCTTCTTTTGTCAAAAGCCGAAAAGGTGTATTATCTAAACTAGCTTCAATGCTAACCGCGTAGTGGTCACTGTCGTATGGTAGCGTTTGTAAACAATTTATGTTTGTCCCGTCGAAGTTTTCAATATTTAGTCTCGCGTCAGTAATACAAAGGTCGATAAAAGAATTTCCACTGGGAAATGATGGTATGTCTGTGCTTAGTAAATTCATCTTAAACAACACCTGATTTTCCTCAAACCAGCGATTTAATTGGTTCCCCCTCGTATTGGAAACACTGTTATTCCAGTTACCGTGTCTGGAATTCAAATCTCCTGCCAATATATAAAAATTTTCGTCCTTTTCCAACTCTAATATTTTGAATAAAGCGCTAAATTCTTCAAGAAACAAACCGGAATCGTTAATTTTAGGAGCATATGCCGAAATTACAAATAAATAACACGAACTAGAAATTTTGAAAAGGATAACCGAAGTTTCTAAACATTTAAAATTATTAATGATACTATTTTTTATAATTTTGAACTCGTATGGTTTCTTCACCAACACCGCAGTGCCACCACCTTGATGTGAATTTGGTCTATCCCGCCGATGTAAACTATAATTTTGAAATTCCAAAACATGTTTATTATTCAATTTTGTTTCCGAAATTAGAACAATATCTGGCCTCCGAGTTTCCAATAAGTTCAGTAAACTCGCCCTTCTTTCATTTTTAATTAGAGAATTTACATTTATTGAAATAATATTCAAAGAATTTAGAGATGAATGATTACCCGCTACCTCTCTATCCATCCATGTTACCAGAACCGATTAGATCAAACAGGACATCAATCCTGGATTTTTCTTCCTCCAACATAATTTTGAAGCTACTCAATTGAGCCTGAATGTTCATTAACATGGATTTAATTTCATCCATACAATTTTCACTAGAATTTTGGTTATTAGGAACCCCAACATTATTTAAGTTATTGCTCGCAACATTAGCGAAAGAGACATTTTTATTTACAAAATTTGCATACATTTTAAATTTATTTTCACTATTTATTTTTATTTGCTCTTTTTTACTTAAAATTTTTTGTTTAAGTTCCAAGTATTTAGGGCAACCTCTGTAGGAAGCCGGATGTCCAAAATTTTTGCATAGAGTGCAAAAGATTTTACTTTTATCTGCCGGGTTATCTTTTTCAATTGAACATTTTCCCGGTTCATGTTCATTAGCACATTTGACGCACCTATATTTCATAGCACAATTGCTAGCAGAATGGCCGAATCTTTGACATCTTTTGCATTGTAAAATGTCTTTTTTATTAATTCTTTCCCACCTCACTACTTGATGGTTAACATATTGCACACTTCTCAACGTATCAAACTTGCTTTCACTAGAGATTTGGACAATAAATATCGGTAATTTAAAACCGTTTTCTTTGCTATGTCTAGTTTCAAACTGTTTTACCGAAATGAATTTTAAATTTTGCACTTGACAATTTTGCAACTCACTCAAAATTTCATCGACTTTACAAGCCGGGTCCAGACCTTTTAAAAGTACCGTTTGTACTTTGTCACTTCGCGGACAATAGGAATAGTGTTCTGCGGCAACACTTTTTAACGTTTCCTTAACCTTACAGTAATCAATCTTATTATCTACAAAAACAGAATGCCTATTTCTAGTATAACGCTTAATCCTAAAATTAGAAATTTTCAAAACTACCTTTATTATTTGAATCGTGTCTTCTACTTCTTGGTTAAAGATGACTATTGGTGGGATTCTCTCTTTCTTCTCGTAATTTTGATGACTATTCTTTTCAGTTGAATTCTTGACTTGTCCTTCATTATTTCCTGTGTCCATTTCCGAGTGTTTCCTTGAATTTTTGTCCGTAATTTTCTTCAAAATATTATTTGCAATTTCCTGATCTTTTCCTGAATTTTCCACTAGAATTTCAAATCTATTTCCTGAACCATTGTATCCATCTTGTTTACTTTTCTCCATATTTACTTCAGTTACGTCCGATTTAGTTTTCTTGCACGTAGAATTTACTTCATTTCTTCTCTCTGAACATCTGCTTCTACTCCGTGATTTTGGTGGTATCAAATTGGGTTTAGCTTCCAATTTTGATCTTTTTAAAACGTCTGTTTGTCTGCCTCTCCTGATTGCGGCTTCAATTTCGCAGGCATCAGCCACCTCCATATCGGAGCATCGAGCTCCTTCGGACTGCGAATTTTGCAGATTTTTTGCCCAAATCTTGCGCAACGAAGAGCAAACACCAAACGATCAATATAAATTTAAAAACGTATTAACACAACAGACTTTATTAACAAAATTCGAACTTGAAAAAAAACTGACAAAAAAATTAATTTATGAAAAATTAAATATTTGAATAAATTTTTCCGAGCACACTTTTGCGACTTGTCATTCTCAAAACTCAATAATGACTGACGAGAACCGGTGCTTTCAGCATGGTATGGTCGTTGCCGAGGGAAGTACATTGAATATTGAAAACACTCTGCGAAGAAAGTATTCAAAATCTACTATAACTACTTAAAGTAATCATGTAACAATGTGTCAAATGTAGGCATACAATGCCTACTTTTCAGTACATATTTTTTGCCAAAACAAAGTGTACTAATTATGTTTAAAGATGCCTCATACTTAAAATCTTATGAAGTTGAAATTTTCACACATGTGAAAAGCTCAAGTACTTATTTGCGAACATAATTCTAGTTATAAAATCTCACAAATAACTATAGAAGACAGCAAATACTGCTATAAATTTAAATCTATAATAACAGTGTACAGAAAGCAAAACAATTTTTACGTCTTAAGCAACAAGATGCTTCTGACGGAGTGACTGCGATGTGTCGTCGCATATCTGGCGATTGCATGTTATTCGCAAAGATGTGTAGGTACGTGAAGTGGTAGCAAGCCAGCGAAGCAGTGTCGCCTGGTGATAAAGTTTTAGCCCTTTATGTGCTGCCAGCTAATTAGTAAAAATTTCCCTATAACTGGCAATTCAAGGGACTACTAAGATTGCCTAAATTTTATTTGTTTTCTTAAAATTTGGGGTGAAGTTTTTTACCTGCAAGTAGCGTGCAATCATAACCTGTAGGAAATTCTGCTTTGTTAAGTGTTCGAATCAGAATTTGCTTAAGGAAAATTCTTATTTAAAATGGAGAACGCAAATAGCCGATTAGAAAGAAAACTAAAGAAGCTATGTATAGCATCTTTTCTAGTAATTTGATTTGAATAGCTACTCATGGAAATACTAAGTTTTGCTTATGCAGTAGGCTTCTGTGAATATTTTATGGAAGAAATTATTCACCTTATTTTACAGAGTGCTGATTAAGCTAACATTAACAGTGTTGAAGACCTATTAGCGTTTTCTTTTAGGAAAGCGCAAGTTCTGCTTGATATCAGAACTTGTAGATGCAAAATAATATTAGTTTTAGTAGAAATTATAGGTTATAAAGGCAAAAATTATTGCCAACGGCACGCGGTGTTCCCAAGCGGTCCCCCATCTAAGTACTAACCGCGCCCAATGCTGCTTAACTTCGGTGATCGGACGAGAACCGGTGCTTTCAGCATGGTATGGTCGTTGCCGAGGGAAGTACATTGAATATTGAAAACACTCTGCGAAGAAAGTATTCAAAATCTACTATAACTACTTAAAGTAATCATGTAACAATGTGTCAAATGTAGGCATACAATGCCTACTTTTCAGTACATATTTTTTGCCAAAACAAAGTGTACTAATTATGTTTAAAGATGCCTCATACTTAAAATCTTATGAAGTTGAAATTTTCACACATGTGAAAAGCTCAAGTACTTATTTGCGAACATAATTCTAGTTATAAAATCTCACAAATAACTATAGAAGACAGCAAATACTGCTATAAATTTAAATCTATAATAACAGTGTACAGAAAGCAAAACAATTTTTACGTCTTAAGCAACAAGATGCTTCTGACGGAGTGACTGCGATGTGTCGTCGCATATCTGGCGATTGCATGTTATTCGCAAAGATGTGTAGGTACGTGAAGTGGTAGCAAGCCAGCGAAGCAGTGTCGCCTGGTGATAAAGTTTTAGCCCTTTATGTGCTGCCAGCTAATTAGTAAAAATTTCCCTATAACTGGCAATTCAAGGGACTACTAAGATTGCCTAAATTTGATTTGTTTTCTTAAAATTTGGGGTGAAGTTTTTTACCTGCAAGTAGCGTGCAATCATAACCTGTAGGAAATTCTGCTTTGTTAAGTGTTCGAATCAGAATTTGCTTAAGGAAAATTCTTATTTAAAATGGAGAACGCAAATAGCCGATTAGAAAGAAAACTAAAGAAGCTATGTATAGCATCTTTTCTAGTAATTTGATTTGAATAGCTACTCATGGAAATACTAAGTTTTGCTTATGCAGTAGGCTTCTGTGAATATTTTATGGAAGAAATTATTCACCTTATTTTACAGAGTGCTGATTAAGCTAACATTAACAGTGTTGAAGACCTATTAGCGTTTTCTTTTAGGAAAGCGCAAGTTCTGCTTGATATCAGAACTTGTAGATGCAAAATAATATTAGTTTTAGTAGAAATTATAGGTTATAAAGGCAAAAATTATTGCCAACGGCACGCGGTGTTCCCAAGCGGTCCCCCATCTAAGTACTAACCGCGCCCAATGCTGCTTAACTTCGGTGATCGGACGAGAACCGGTGCTTTCAGCATGGTATGGTCGTTGCCGAGGGAAGTACATTGAATATTGAAAACACTCTGCGAAGAAAGTATTCAAAATCTACTATAACTACTTAAAGTAATCATGTAACAATGTGTCAAATGTAGGCATACAATGCCTACTTTTCAGTACATATTTTTTGCCAAAACAAAGTGTACTAATTATGTTTAAAGATGCCTCATACTTAAAATCTTATGAAGTTGAAATTTTCACACATGTGAAAAGCTCAAGTACTTATTTGCGAACATAATTCTAGTTATAAAATCTCACAAATAACTATAGAAGACAGCAAATACTGCTATAAATTTAAATCTATAATAACAGTGTACAGAAAGCAAAACAATTTTTACGTCTTAAGCAACAAGATGCTTCTGACGGAGTGACTGCGATGTGTCGTCGCATATCTGGCGATTGCATGTTATTCGCAAAGATGTGTAGGTACGTGAAGTGGTAGCAAGCCAGCGAAGCAGTGTCGCCTGGTGATAAAGTTTTAGCCCTTTATGTGCTGCCAGCTAATTAGTAAAAATTTCCCTATAACTGGCAATTCAAGGGACTACTAAGATTGCCTAAATTTTATTTGTTTTCTTAAAATTTGGGGTGAAGTTTTTTACCTGCAAGTAGCGTGCAATCATAACCTGTAGGAAATTCTGCTTTGTTAAGTGTTCGAATCAGAATTTGCTTAAGGAAAATTCTTATTTAAAATGGAGAACGCAAATAGCCGATTAGAAAGAAAACTAAAGAAGCTATGTATAGCATCTTTTCTAGTAATTTGATTTGAATAGCTACTCATGGAAATACTAAGTTTTGCTTATGCAGTAGGCTTCTGTGAATATTTTATGGAAGAAATTATTCACCTTATTTTACAGAGTGCTGATTAAGCTAACATTAACAGTGTTGAAGACCTATTAGCGTTTTCTTTTAGGAAAGCGCAAGTTCTGCTTGATATCAGAACTTGTAGATGCAAAATAATATTAGTTTTAGTAGAAATTATAGGTTATAAAGGCAAAAATTATTGCCAACGGCACGCGGTGTTCCCAAGCGGTCCCCCATCTAAGTACTAACCGCGCCCAATGCTGCTTAACTTCGGTGATCGGACGAGAACCGGTGCTTTCAGCATGGTATGGTCGTTGCCGAGGGAAGTACATTGAATATTGAAAACACTCTGCGAAGAAAGTATTCAAAATCTACTATAACTACTTAAAGTAATCATGTAACAATGTGTCAAATGTAGGCATACAATGCCTACTTTTCAGTACATATTTTTTGCCAAAACAAAGTGTACTAATTATGTTTAAAGATGCCTCATACTTAAAATCTTATGAAGTTGAAATTTTCACACATGTGAAAAGCTCAAGTACTTATTTGCGAACATAATTCTAGTTATAAAATCTCACAAATAACTATAGAAGACAGCAAATACTGCTATAAATTTAAATCTATAATAACAGTGTACAGAAAGCAAAACAATTTTTACGTCTTAAGCAACAAGATGCTTCTGACGGAGTGACTGCGATGTGTCGTCGCATATCTGGCGATTGCATGTTATTCGCAAAGATGTGTAGGTACGTGAAGTGGTAGCAAGCCAGCGAAGCAGTGTCGCCTGGTGATAAAGTTTTAGCCCTTTATGTGCTGCCAGCTAATTAGTAAAAATTTCCCTATAACTGGCAATTCAAGGGACTACTAAGATTGCCTAAATTTTATTTGTTTTCTTAAAATTTGGGGTGAAGTTTTTTACCTGCAAGTAGCGTGCAATCATAACCTGTAGGAAATTCTGCTTTGTTAAGTGTTCGAATCAGAATTTGCTTAAGGAAAATTCTTATTTAAAATGGAGAACGCAAATAGCCGATTAGAAAGAAAACTAAAGAAGCTATGTATAGCATCTTTTCTAGTAATTTGATTTGAATAGCTACTCATGGAAATACTAAGTTTTGCTTATGCAGTAGGCTTCTGTGAATATTTTATGGAAGAAATTATTCACCTTATTTTACAGAGTGCTGATTAAGCTAACATTAACAGTGTTGAAGACCTATTAGCGTTTTCTTTTAGGAAAGCGCAAGTTCTGCTTGATATCAGAACTTGTAGATGCAAAATAATATTAGTTTTAGTAGAAATTATAGGTTATAAAGGCAAAAATTATTGCCAACGGCACGCGGTGTTCCCAAGCGGTCCCCCATCTAAGTACTAACCGCGCCCAATGCTGCTTAACTTCGGTGATCGGACGAGAACCGGTGCTTTCAGCATGGTATGGTCGTTGCCGAGGGAAGTACATTGAATATTGAAAACACTCTGCGAAGAAAGTATTCAAAATCTACTATAACTACTTAAAGTAATCATGTAACAATGTGTCAAATGTAGGCATACAATGCCTACTTTTCAGTACATATTTTTTGCCAAAACAAAGTGTACTAATTATGTTTAAAGATGCCTCATACTTAAAATCTTATGAAGTTGAAATTTTCACACATGTGAAAAGCTCAAGTACTTATTTGCGAACATAATTCTAGTTATAAAATCTCACAAATAACTATAGAAGACAGCAAATACTGCTATAAATTTAAATCTATAATAACAGTGTACAGAAAGCAAAACAATTTTTACGTCTTAAGCAACAAGATGCTTCTGACGGAGTGACTGCGATGTGTCGTCGCATATCTGGCGATTGCATGTTATTCGCAAAGATGTGTAGGTACGTGAAGTGGTAGCAAGCCAGCGAAGCAGTGTCGCCTGGTGATAAAGTTTTAGCCCTTTATGTGCTGCCAGCTAATTAGTAAAAATTTCCCTATAACTGGCAATTCAAGGGACTACTAAGATTGCCTAAATTTTATTTGTTTTCTTAAAATTTGGGGTGAAGTTTTTTACCTGCAAGTAGCGTGCAATCATAACCTGTAGGAAATTCTGCTTTGTTAAGTGTTCGAATCAGAATTTGCTTAAGGAAAATTCTTATTTAAAATGGAGAACGCAAATAGCCGATTAGAAAGAAAACTAAAGAAGCTATGTATAGCATCTTTTCTAGTAATTTGATTTGAATAGCTACTCATGGAAATACTAAGTTTTGCTTATGCAGTAGGCTTCTGTGAATATTTTATGGAAGAAATTATTCACCTTATTTTACAGAGTGCTGATTAAGCTAACATTAACAGTGTTGAAGACCTATTAGCGTTTTCTTTTAGGAAAGCGCAAGTTCTGCTTGATATCAGAACTTGTAGATGCAAAATAATATTAGTTTTAGTAGAAATTATAGGTTATAAAGGCAAAAATTATTGCCAACGGCACGCGGTGTTCCCAAGCGGTCCCCCATCTAAGTACTAACCGCGCCCAATGCTGCTTAACTTCGGTGATCGGACGAGAACCGGTGCTTTTTTTGCTTTTTGAAACGTTTATTGGACCAAAATTGAACATAAAATTTCATACTTGCTAACAATAAACAACTAGCCTAAGTAAATCTACTAAAAAAAACTTACTGACTCAACATAGAGTACTCTAAATTTTGATATATAATATTAATCGTAAAATCTAACACTAACCCTATTTAAAATTTTATTAATTATATAATATTATTTATGAATTTAAAATATAAGAAAAATGGCCAAAAACTTATATTACCTAACGAGCTAAGGAAACGTTAAAAAGTGCTTCCTTTAATTATAATTACGTAGTAAAGCGGAAGTGACAAAGCACAAACGATAACTAAATTTCTTTTTATTAATTTTGACTTTCGTTAAATTTCCACCAATATTTGTTGTTCCAAATTTTTTCTAAATCTTTTACATCTTCACTAGAAATTTTGGAATCAAATCGAAGGGAAATATCTGTATCCGTTGAAAGTGAGTGAGGTGGGTACACAATTTTTTTGTCGCAATAATTTCGAAAATAATGGTAAAGTATAGGTACGCCAAATGTGTCCTGAATCATGCCGTGTTCATCTAAATAAATAAAAGACTCTGGAGGGACAAATCCAGAATTAATTGCCCTGTTATGATATTCTGGTGATGGACAGGTCGGCCCCCTAATTAAAGAATTTTCATTTACTGAGGCTCTTGCAAAATGATTTCGTATTTGTTTTATTATAAAATTGTCAATTCTGTTAATTTGGGCCGCATCATAAAGTTTTTTATTAGAAATGTAATGAAGATTACTGGAGTTTAGATTTCGGTACATACTCATGCACGCCCTTAAGCAATGTCTCTCGAACACGCGTAATTTTTCCATGTATCCCGAGCTTAAATTAAACCAAATTGGACAGCCGTATACAATAATTGATCGAATTAACGTTTTGTACGAAATAATTTTGACCTTTTTGTCTAAATGTTTCGAAAAGAATAACCGACGAATTTTGTTAAAAGCATTTTTAGCTTTTCCTAATTGAATTTTGACATGCTCATTATAATAGAGATATTGATCTAAAACTACACCCAAATATTTTACCGACGTTTTTTGTTCAACCCGCTCACCCGAATAATTTTGTACGACAACCAAATTTTTCCAATTTTTCTTAATATTTCGAGAGACTTTGCTTAAAGGCGGCCTAAACAAAATAGATTCACATTTTTTAACATTAATTTTTAATTTCCAATCCCTACAATAATTTTGAATTTTGTCGAAATCATTTTGTAAAAGTCTCTTAATTTCGTCGATGTTATTGCCAGATCTATAAATTATTAAATCATCTGCGTAAGCTATAGCGTTGTCCAAACTTTTTACCAAATCACTGGTATAAATGTTATATAATATGGGCGAGTTTACCATCCCTTGTTGGAGTCCATTCCATACCCTAAACGTTAAATTTGATTTTTTAAACCCGTCCGTTACTAAAAATTTTTTATCTGCTAGCATGTCCGAAATAATCTTTATCAAATTATTGGGTAAATTTACGCGAATTAATTTAGAAATAAGTCCGTCGATCCAAACCGTGTCGAAAGCTTTCTCAAAATCGATTAGCACAGCGCCCGTACAATAATTTTTATTAAGGTTCCAATTGATATCCGAAACAATTTTATTTACGGCGTGCACTGTCGAGTGTTGGCTCTTGAAACCAAACTGATTTTCCGGAATGATGTAATTATTATCGCAAAATTTAATTAATTTATTGTTTAAAATAATTTCGAAAACCTTACTTATATTTGGCAGGAGATTTATCGATCGTAGGTTCGAGGGGTCACTTTTATCCTTTCCCGGCTTTGGAATGGGATATGTTATCGCCGTTTTCCAACTTTGAGGAAAATAAGCGTTGTTCAAGGCGTTGTTGAATATTGCACAATACTGCCTAATTGCGATGTCCGGAATATGCTTCAGAACAATATTTGGCACACCATCATTTCCCGAAGATTTTTTATTGTTTAGTCGCCGAAAAATTAATTTTAATTCGTCAAATTTTATAAAATAGTCGTCCGTTTGGTCAGCCGAAAGTCCGTTCGATGTTTTGTCGTCGTCAAACATAGTCACTGTCTCGTTTCTGTCGCGACTCTCTTCCATGTCCAGTCGAAATTGGTTAGCATTGGAGATAATTTCATGATCGAGGGAAAAATTTTGATTGTGGACCGAGTTAACAGTGTAAGTTTGTTCAAATGCCGCGCCAATTACGTTTAATTTATTTTCGTCGTCGTTAATTTCGTAAAGATTTTGATCGTTTAATTGTAAATTTTCTAAATTTAATTGCGCGCGTCTAATTACGTTAACGTTTTCCCTCGATATTTTCACAATTTCAATTTTCGATTTTTCTTTGCTTCTAAAAATTTTATTAATCATCGGAAACATATTTGACTCACTTGAATTTATACTCTTAATTTTGTTTTCCCAATATCTATTTATCGACATTTTAAAATTTTCCTGAATAAGTTGATTCACGTTTCTTAATAAAGATTTAAGCCGAATAAGGTACGAGTTATTGTAATTTTGAAACCGCCGATAAATGTTTTTAATTTGCGTTAAAAGCTTACTTTTAATTACTTGCAATTTCGAAATAGTTCTGTTCAAATAACATTTTACCGAATCTTTAGATTTAATTTTGGGAACTGTCTTATCAACCGTTTTGTGAATTGCATCATTCAAATGAGTCAAATATGTTTCGATTTCAATGTTAGACAAATTTCTGTTATTCGCGACCGATAAAATACCCGAATTTTCCCGATAAAGTTTTTTAAATTCCGCGCTAAATTTAGTCCAATCCGTGTACCGATAATTTAATCTAGGAATGTCTTCTTTTGTCAAAAGCCGAAAAGGAGTATTATCTAAACTAGCTTCAATCCTAACCGCGTAGTGGTCACTGTCGTATGGTAGCGTTTGTAAACAATTTATGTTTGTCCCGTCGAAGTTTTCAATATTCAGTCTCGTGTCTGTAATACAAAGGTCGATAAAAGAATTTCCACTGGGAAATGACGGTATGTCTGTGCTTAGTAAGTTTGCCTTGAACAACACCTGATTTTCCTCAAACCAGCGATTTAATTGGTTCCCCCTCGTATTGGAAACACTGTTATTCCAGTTACCATGTCTGGAATTCAAATCTCCTGCCAATATATAAAAATTTTCGTCCTTTTCCAATTCCAAAATTTTAAATAAAGCGCCAAATTCTTCAAGAAACACACCGGAATCATTAATTTTTGGAGCATATGCCGAAATCACAAATAAATTAAACGAACCCGAAATTTTGAAAACGATAACCGAAGTTTCTAAACATTTAAAATTAGTAATGACACAATTTTTAATAATTTTGAATTCGTATGGTTTCTTCACCAACACCGCAGTGCCACCACCTTGCTGTGAATTTGGTCTGTCCCGCCGATGCAAACTATAATTTTGAAATTCCAAAACATGTTTACTATTCAATTTAGTTTCCGAAATTAAAACAATATCTGGCCTCCGAGTTTCCAACAAGTTCAGTAAACTCGCCCTTCTTTCATTTTTAATTAAAGAATTTACATTAATTGAAATAATAGACAAAGAATTTAGAAGAGAATGATTACCCGCTACCTCTCTATCCATCCATGTTACCAGAACCGATTAGATCAAACAGGACATCAATCCTGGATTTTTCTTCCTCCAACATAATTTTGAAGCTACTCAATTGAGTCTGAATGTTCATTAACATGGATTTAATTTCATCCATACAATTTTCACTAGAATTTTGGTTATTAGGAACCCCAACGTTATTTAAGTTATTGCTCGCAACATTAGCGAAAGAGACATTTTTATTTACAAAATTTGCATACATTTTAAATTTATTTTCACTATTTATTTTTATTTGCTCTTTCTTACTTAAAATTTTTTGTTTAAGTTCCAAGTATTTAGGGCAACCTCTGTAGGAAGCCGGATGTCCAAAATTTTTGCATAGAGTGCAAAAGATTTTACTTTTATCTGCCGGGTTATCTTTTTCAATTGAACATTTTCCCGGTTCATGTTCATTAGCACATTTGACGCACCTATATTTCATAGCACAATTGCTAGCAGAATGGCCGAATCTTTGACATCTTTTGCATTGTAAAATGTCTTTTTTATTAATTCTTTCCCACCTCACTACTTGATGGTTAACATATTGCACACTTCTCAACGTATCAAACTTGCTTTCACTAGAGATTTGGACAATAAATATCGGTAATTTAAAACCGTTTTCTTTGCTATGTCTAGTTTCAAACTGTTTTACCGAAATGAATTTTAAATTTTGCACTTGACAATTTTGCAACTCACTCAAAATTTCATCGACTTTACAAGCCGGGTCCAGACCTTTTAAAAGTACCGTTTGTACTTTGTCACTTCGCGGACAATAGGAATAGTGTTCTGCGGCAACACTTTTTAACGTTTCCTTAACCTTACAGTAATCAATCTTATTATCTACAAAAACAGAATGCCTATTTCTAGTATAACGCTTAATCCTAAAATTAGAAATTTTCAAAACTACCTTTATTATTTGAATCGTGTCTTCTACTTCTTGGTTAAAGATGACTATTGGTGGGATTCTCTCTTTCTTCTCGTAATTTTGATGACTATTCTTTTCAGTTGAATTCTTGACTTGTCCTTCATTATTTCCTGTGTCCATTTCCGAGTGTTTCCTTGAATTTTTGTCCGTAATTTTCTTCAAAATATTATTTGCAATTTCCTGATCTTTTCCTGAATTTTCCACTAGAATTTCAAATCTATTTCCTGAACCATTGTATCCATCTTGTTTACTTTTCTCCATATTTACTTCAGTTACGTCCGATTTAGTTTTCTTGCACGTAGAATTTACTGCATTTCTTCTCTCTGAACATCTGCTTCTACTCCGTGATTTTGGTGGTATCAAATTGGGTTTAGCTTCCAATTTTGATCTTTTTAAAACGTCTGTTTGTCTGCCTCTCCTGATTGCGGCTTCAATTTCGCAGGCATCAGCCACCTCCATATCGGAGCATCGAGCTCCTTCGGACTGCGAATTTTGCAGATTTTTTGCCCAAATCTTGCGCAACGAAGAGCAAACACCAAACGATCAATATAAATTTAAAAACGTATTAACACAACAGACTTTATTAACAAAATTCGAACTTGAAAAAAAACTGACAAAAAAATTAATTTATGAAAAATTAAATATTTGAATAAATTTTTCCGAGCACACTTTTGCGACTTGTCATTCTCAAAACTCAATAATGACTCGACGAGAACCGGTGCTTTCAGCATGGTATGGTCGTTGCCGAGGGAAGTACATTGAATATTGAAAACACTCTGCGAAGAAAGTATTCAAAATCTACTATAACTACTTAAAGTAATCATGTAACAATGTGTCAAATGTAGGCATACAATGCCTACTTTTCAGTACATATTTTTTGCCAAAACAAAGTGTACTAATTATGTTTAAAGATGCCTCATACTTAAAATCTTATGAAGTTGAAATTTTCACACATGTGAAAAGCTCAAGTACTTATTTGCGAACATAATTCTAGTTATAAAATCTCACAAATAACTATAGAAGACAGCAAATACTGCTATAAATTTAAATCTATAATAACAGTGTACAGAAAGCAAAACAATTTTTACGTCTTAAGCAACAAGATGCTTCTGACGGAGTGACTGCGATGTGTCGTCGCATATCTGGCGATTGCATGTTATTCGCAAAGATGTGTAGGTACGTGAAGTGGTAGCAAGCCAGCGAAGCAGTGTCGCCTGGTGATAAAGTTTTAGCCCTTTATGTGCTGCCAGCTAATTAGTAAAAATTTCCCTATAACTGGCAATTCAAGGGACTACTAAGATTGCCTAAATTTTATTTGTTTTCTTAAAATTTGGGGTGAAGTTTTTTACCTGCAAGTAGCGTGCAATCATAACCTGTAGGAAATTCTGCTTTGTTAAGTGTTCGAATCAGAATTTGCTTAAGGAAAATTCTTATTTAAAATGGAGAACGCAAATAGCCGATTAGAAAGAAAACTAAAGAAGCTATGTATAGCATCTTTTCTAGTAATTTGATTTGAATAGCTACTCATGGAAATACTAAGTTTTGCTTATGCAGTAGGCTTCTGTGAATATTTTATGGAAGAAATTATTCACCTTATTTTACAGAGTGCTGATTAAGCTAACATTAACAGTGTTGAAGACCTATTAGCGTTTTCTTTTAGGAAAGCGCAAGTTCTGCTTGATATCAGAACTTGTAGATGCAAAATAATATTAGTTTTAGTAGAAATTATAGGTTATAAAGGCAAAAATTATTGCCAACGGCACGCGGTGTTCCCAAGCGGTCCCCCATCTAAGTACTAACCGCGCCCAATGCTGCTTAACTTCGGTGATCGGACGAGAACCGGTGCTTTCAGCATGGTATGGTCGTTGCCGAGGGAAGTACATTGAATATTGAAAACACTCTGCGAAGAAAGTATTCAAAATCTACTATAACTACTTAAAGTAATCATGTAACAATGTGTCAAATGTAGGCATACAATGCCTACTTTTCAGTACATATTTTTTGCCAAAACAAAGTGTACTAATTATGTTTAAAGATGCCTCATACTTAAAATCTTATGAAGTTGAAATTTTCACACATGTGAAAAGCTCAAGTACTTATTTGCGAACATAATTCTAGTTATAAAATCTCACAAATAACTATAGAAGACAGCAAATACTGCTATAAATTTAAATCTATAATAACAGTGTACAGAAAGCAAAACAATTTTTACGTCTTAAGCAACAAGATGCTTCTGACGGAGTGACTGCGATGTGTCGTCGCATATCTGGCGATTGCATGTTATTCGCAAAGATGTGTAGGTACGTGAAGTGGGAGCAAGCCAGCGAAGCAGTGTCGCCTGGTGATAAAGTTTTAGCCCTTTATGTGCTGCCAGCTAATTAGTAAAAATTTCCCTATAACTGGCAATTCAAGGGACTACTAAGATTGCCTAAATTTTATTTGTTTTCTTAAAATTTGGGGTGAAGTTTTTTACCTGCAAGTAGCGTGCAATCATAACCTGTAGGAAATTCTGCTTTGTTAAGTGTTCGAATCAGAATTTGCTTAAGGAAAATTCTTATTTAAAATGGAGAACGCAAATAGCCGATTAGAAAGAAAACTAAAGAAGCTATGTATAGCATCTTTTCTAGTAATTTGATTTGAATAGCTACTCATGGAAATACTAAGTTTTGCTTATGCAGTAGGCTTCTGTGAATATTTTATGGAAGAAATTATTCACCTTATTTTACAGAGTGCTGATTAAGCTAACATTAACAGTGTTGAAGACCTATTAGCGTTTTCTTTTAGGAAAGCGCAAGTTCTGCTTGATATCAGAACTTGTAGATGCAAAATAATATTAGTTTTAGTAGAAATTATAGGTTATAAAGGCAAAAATTATTGCCAACGGCACGCGGTGTTCCCAAGCGGTCCCCCATCTAAGTACTAACCGCGCCCAATGCTGCTTAACTTCGGTGATCGGACGAGAACCGGTGCTTTCAGCATGGTATGGTCGTTGCCGAGGGAAGTACATTGAATATTGAAAACACTCTGCGAAGAAAGTATTCAAAATCTACTATAACTACTTAAAGTAATCATGTAACAATGTGTCAAATGTAGGCATACAATGCCTACTTTTCAGTACATATTTTTTGCCAAAACAAAGTGTACTAATTATGTTTAAAGATGCCTCATACTTAAAATCTTATGAAGTTGAAATTTTCACACATGTGAAAAGCTCAAGTACTTATTTGCGAACATAATTCTAGTTATAAAATCTCACAAATAACTATAGAAGACAGCAAATACTGCTATAAATTTAAATCTATAATAACAGTGTACAGAAAGCAAAACAATTTTTACGTCTTAAGCAACAAGATGCTTCTGACGGAGTGACTGCGATGTGTCGTCGCATATCTGGCGATTGCATGTTATTCGCAAAGATGTGTAGGTACGTGAAGTGGTAGCAAGCCAGCGAAGCAGTGTCGCCTGGTGATAAAGTTTTAGCCCTTTATGTGCTGCCAGCTAATTAGTAAAAATTTCCCTATAACTGGCAATTCAAGGGACTACTAAGATTGCCTAAATTTTATTTGTTTTCTTAAAATTTGGGGTGAAGTTTTTTACCTGCAAGTAGCGTGCAATCATAACCTGTAGGAAATTCTGCTTTGTTAAGTGTTCGAATCAGAATTTGCTTAAGGAAAATTCTTATTTAAAATGGAGAACGCAAATAGCCGATTAGAAAGAAAACTAAAGAAGCTATGTATAGCATCTTTTCTAGTAATTTGATTTGAATAGCTACTCATGGAAATACTAAGTTTTGCTTATGCAGTAGGCTTCTGTGAATATTTTATGGAAGAAATTATTCACCTTATTTTACAGAGTGCTGATTAAGCTAACATTAACAGTGTTGAAGACCTATTAGCGTTTTCTTTTAGGAAAGCGCAAGTTCTGCTTGATATCAGAACTTGTAGATGCAAAATAATATTAGTTTTAGTAGAAATTATAGGTTATAAAGGCAAAAATTATTGCCAACGGCACGCGGTGTTCCCAAGCGGTCCTCCATCTAAGTACTAACCGCGCCCAATGCTGCTTAACTTCGGTGATCGGACGAGAACCGGTGCTTTCAGCATGGTATGGTCGTTGCCGAGGGAAGTACATTGAATATTGAAAACACTCTGCGAAGAAAGTATTCAAAATCTACTATAACTACTTAAAGTAATCATGTAACAATGTGTCAAATGTAGGCATACAATGCCTACTTTTCAGTACATATTTTTTGCCAAAACAAAGTGTACTAATTATGTTTAAAGATGCCTCATACTTAAAATCTTATGAAGTTGAAATTTTCACACATGTGAAAAGCTCAAGTACTTATTTGCGAACATAATTCTAGTTATAAAATCTCACAAATAACTATAGAAGACAGCAAATACTGCTATAAATTTAAATCTATAATAACAGTGTACAGAAAGCAAAACAATTTTTACGTCTTAAGCAACAAGATGCTTCTGACGGAGTGACTGCGATGTGTCGTCGCATATCTGGCGATTGCATGTTATTCGCAAAGATGTGTAGGTACGTGAAGTGGTAGCAAGCCAGCGAAGCAGTGTCGCCTGGTGATAAAGTTTTAGCCCTTTATGTGCTGCCAGCTAATTAGTAAAAATTTCCCTATAACTGGCAATTCAAGGGACTACTAAGATTGCCTAAATTTTATTTGTTTTCTTAAAATTTGGGGTGAAGTTTTTTACCTGCAAGTAGCGTGCAATCATAACCTGTAGGAAATTCTGCTTTGTTAAGTGTTCGAATCAGAATTTGCTTAAGGAAAATTCTTATTTAAAATGGAGAACGCAAATAGCCGATTAGAAAGAAAACTAAAGAAGCTATGTATAGCATCTTTTCTAGTAATTTGATTTGAATAGCTACTCATGGAAATACTAAGTTTTGCTTATGCAGTAGGCTTCTGTGAATATTTTATGGAAGAAATTATTCACCTTATTTTACAGAGTGCTGATTAAGCTAACATTAACAGTGTTGAAGACCTATTAGCGTTTTCTTTTAGGAAAGCGCAAGTTCTGCTTGATATCAGAACTTGTAGATGCAAAATAATATTAGTTTTAGTAGAAATTATAGGTTATAAAGGCAAAAATTATTGCCAACGGCACGCGGTGTTCCCAAGCGGTCCCCCATCTAAGTACTAACCGCGCCCAATGCTGCTTAACTTCGGTGATCGGACGAGAACCGGTGCTTTTGCTTTTTGCTTTTTGAAACGTTTATTGGACCTAAATTGAACATAAAAACATCTTACTTGCTAACAATAAACAACTAGCCTATGTAAATATACTAAAAAAACTTACTGTCTCAACAGTGAGTACTCTAAATTTTGAAGTATAATTGTAATCGTAAAATCTAACACTAACCCTATTTAAAATTTTATTAATTATTTAATATTATTTAATGATTTAATATATAAGAAAAAGTGGCCGAAAAACTTATATAATCTAACGAGCTAAGGAAACGTTAAAAAGTGTTTCCTTCAATTAAAATTGCGTAATACTACGGAAGTGACAAAGCACAAACGATAACTAAATTTTCATTTATTAATTTTGAATTTCGTTAAATTTCCACCAATATTTGTTGTTCCAAATTTTTTCTAAATCTTTTACATCTTCACTTGAAATTTTGAGATCAAATCGAAGAGAAATGCCTGTATCAGTTGAAAGTGAGTGAGGTGGGTACTCAATTTTTTTATCACAATAATTTCGAAAGTAATGGTAAAGTATAGGTACGCCAAATGTGTCCTGAATCATGCCGTGTTCATCTAAATAAATAAAAGACTCTGGAGGGACAAATCCAGAATTGATTGCCCTGTTATGATATTCTGGTGATGGACAGGTCGGCCCCCTAATTAGCGAATTTTCATTTACTGAGGCTCTTGCAAAATGATTTCGTATTTGTTTTATAATAAAATTGTCTATCCGATTAATTTGGGCCGCGTCGTAAAGTTTTTTATTCGAAATATAATGAAGATTACTAGAATTTAGATTTCGGTACATACTCATGCACGCCCTTAAGCAATGTCTCTCGAACACGCGTAATTTTTCCATATAACCCGAACTTAAATTAAACCAAATGGGACAACCGTAAACAATAATTGACCGAATTAACGTTTTGTACGAAATAATTTTGACCTTTTTGTCTAAATGTTTCGAAAAGAATAACCGACGAATTTTGTTAAATGCATTTTTAGCTTTTCCTAATTGAATTTTGATATGTTCGTTATAATAAAGATAATGATCTAAAACTACACCCAAATATTTTACCGACGTTTTTTGTTCAATTAACTCACCCGAATAATTTTGCACGATAACTAAATTTTTCCAATTTTTCTTAATATTTCGAGAGACTTTGCTTAAAGGCGGCCTAAACAAAATAGATTCACATTTTTTGATATTAATTTTCAATTTCCAATCACTGCAATAATTTTGAATTTTGTCGAAATCATTTTGCAAGAGTCTCCTAATTTCGTCAATGTTATTACCAAATCTATAAATTACCAAATCGTCCGCGTAAGCTATACCGTTTTCCAAATTTTGTACCAAATCACTCGTATAAATATTATATAATATGGGCGAGTTAACCATCCCTTGTTGGAGCCCGTTCCACACCCTAAACGTTAAATTTGATTTACTTATCCCGTCCGTTACTAAAAATTTTTTATCCGATAACATATCCGAAATAATCCGTATTAAATAATTTGGCAAGTTTATACTAATTAATTTAGAAATAAGTCCGTCAATCCAAACCGTGTCGAAAGCCTTTTCAAAATCGATTAAAATCGCGCCCGTACAATAATTTTTATTTAAATTCCAATTAATATCCGAAACGAGTTTATTAACGGCGTGCACTGTCGAGTGTTGGCTCTTGAAACCAAACTGATTTTCCGGAATAATATTATTACTATCACAAAATTTAATTAAATGATTATTAATGATGATTTCGAAGACTTTACTAATATTTGGCAGGAGATTTATCGATCGCAAGTTCGAGGGGTCACCTTTATCCTTTCCCGGTTTCGGAATGGGATAAGTTATCGCCGTTTTCCAACTTTGAGGAAAATAAGTGTTGTTCAAGGCGTTATTAAATATGGCACAGTATTGCATTATAATAATGTCCGGCAAATGCTTCAAGACAATATTTGGCATACCATCATTTCCCGAAGATTTTTTATTGTTAAGTCGCCGAAAAATAAATTTTAAATCATCAAATTTAATAAAATAGTCGTCCGTTTGGTCAGCCGAAAGTCCGTTCGATATTTTGTCATCGTCAAAGGTAGTCACTGTATCGTTTCTGTCTCGACTCTCTTCCATGTCCAGTCGAAATTGATTAGCATTGGAGATAACTTCATGATCGAGGGAGAAATTTTGATTATGGACCGAATTAATAGTGTAAATTTGTTCGAATGCCGCGCCAATTACGTTTAATTTATTTCCGTCGTCGTTAATTTCGTAAAAATTTTGATCGTTTAATTGTAAATTTTCTGTATTAAGTTGAGCTCGCCTAATTACGTTAATGTTTTCCCTCGATATTTTCACAGTTTCAATTTTCGATTTTTCTTTACTTCTAAAAATTTTGTTAATCATCGGAAACATATTTGACTCACTTGAATTTATACTTTTAATTTTGTTTTCCCAATATCTATTAACCGACATTTTAAAATTTTCCTGAATAAGTTGATTTACATTTTTTAATAAAGATTTAAGCCGAATAAGGTACGAGTTGTTATAATTTTGAAACCGCCGATAAATATTTTTAATTTGCGTTAGGAGTTTACTTTTAATTACTTGCAATTTCGAAATAGTTCTATTCAAATAACATTTAACCGAGTCTTTAGATTTAATTTTGGGAACTGTCTTATCAACAGTTTTGTGAATTGCGTCATTCAAATGAGTCAAATATATTTCGATTTCAATATTCGTTAAATTTCTGTTATTCGCGACCGATAAAATACCCGAATTTTCCCGATAAAGTTTTTTAAATTCCGCGCTAAATTTAGTCCAATCCGTGTACCGATAATTTAATCTAGGAATGTCTTCTTTTGTCAAAAGCCGAAAAGGAGTATTATCTAAACTAGCTTCAATGCTAACCGCGTAGTGGTCACTGTCGTATGGTAGCGTTTGTAAACAATTTATGTTTGTCCCGTCGAAGTTTTCAATATTCAGTCTCGTGTCTGTAATACAAAGGTCGATAAAAGAATTTCCACTGGGAAATGACGGTATGTCTGTGCTTAGTAAGTTTGCCTTGAACAACACCTGATTTTCCTCAAACCAGCGATTTAATTGGTTCCCCCTCGTATTGGAAACACTGTTATTCCAGTTACCATGTCTGGAATTCAAATCTCCTGCCAATATATAAAAATTTTCGTCCTTTTCCAATTCCAAAATTTTAAATAAAGCGCCAAATTCTTCAAGAAACACACCGGAATCATTAATTTTTGGAGCATATGCCGAAATCACAAATAAATTAAACGAACCCGAAATTTTGAAAACGATAACCGAAGTTTCTAAACATTTAAAATTATTAATGACACAATTTTTAATAATTTTGAATTCGTATGGTTTCTTCACCAACACCGCAGTGCCACCACCTTGCTGTGAATTTGGTCTGTCCCGCCGATGCAAACTATAATTTTGAAATTCCAAAACATGTTTACTATTCAATTTAGTTTCCGAAATTAAAACAATATCTGGCCTCCGAGTTTCCAACAAGTTTAGTAAACTCGCCCTTCTTTCATTTTTAATTAAAGAATTTACATTAATTGAAATAATAGACAAAGAATTTAGAAGAGAATGACTACCCGCTACCTCTCTATCCATCCATGTTACCAGAACCGATTAAATCAAACAGGACATCAATCCTGGATTTCTCCTCCTCCAACATAATTTTGAAACCACTCAATTGATTTTGAATATTCATTAGCATGGATTTAATTTCACCCATATAATTTTGACTAGAATTTTGATCATTAGAGACACAAACGTTATTTAAATTATTGCTCGCAACATTAGCGAAAGAGACATTTTTATTTACAAAGTTCGAGTACATTTTAAATTTGTTTTCACTGTTAATTTTGATTTGCTCTTTTTTACTTAAAATTTTTTGTTTCAGTTCCAAATATTTAGGACAACCTCTGTAAGAAGCTGGATGTCCAAAGTTTTTACATAGAGTGCAAAAGATTTTACTTTTATCTGCCGGGTTATCTTTTTCAATTGCACATTTCCCCGGTTCATGTTCATTGGCACATTTGACGCACCTATATTTCATAGCACAATTGCTAGCAGAATGGCCGAATCTTTGGCATCTTTTGCATTGTAAAATGTCTTTTTTGTTAATCCTTTCCCACCTCACTACTTGATGGTTAATATATTTCACACTTCTCAACGTATCAAACTTGCTATCACTAGAAATTTGGACTAGAAATATCGGTAATTTAAAACCTTTTTCTTTACTAAATCTTGTCTCAAAATTTTTTACCGAAATAAACTTTAAATTTTTCACTTCACAATTTTCCAACTCACTTAAAATTTCATCGACTTTACAACCCGGGTCCAAACCTTTTAAAAGTACCGTTTGTACTTTATCACTTCGCGGACAATAGGAATAGTGTTCTGCGGCAACACTTTTTAACGTCTCCTTAACCTTATAGTAATCAATCTTATTATCTACAAAAACAGAATGCCTATTTCTAGTATATCGCTTAATCCTAAAATTGTAAATTTTTAAAACTACCTTTATTATCTTAATCGTGTCTTCTACTTCTTGGTTAAAGATGACTATTGGTGGAATTCTCTCTTTCTTCTCGTAATTTTGTTGACTAATGTTTTCAGTTGTACCTTTGACTTGTCCTTCATTATTTCCTGTGTCCATTTCCGAATGCTTCCTTGAATTTTTGTCCGTAATTTGCTTCAAAATGTTATTTGCAACTTCCTGATCTTTTCCTGAATTTTCCACTAGAATTTCGAATCTATTTCCTGAACCATTGTATCCATCTTGTTTACTTTTCTCCATAATTTTATTTACTTCAGTTACGTCCGATTTAGTTTTCTTGCACATAAAATTTTCTTCACTTCTTCTGTCTGAACATCTGCTTCTACTCCGTGATTTTTGTGGTACCAAATTGGGTTTAGCTTCTAATTTGGACCTTCTTAAAACGTCTGCTTGTCTGCCTCTCTTAATTGCGGCTTCAATTTCGCAGGCATCAGCCATCTCCATATCGGAGCATCGAGCTCCTTCGTACTGCGAATTATGCAGATTTTTTGCCCAAATCTTGAGTAACGAAGAACAAACACCAAACGAACAATATAAACTTAAAAACGTATTAACACAACAGACTTTATTAACAAAATTCGAACTTGAAAAAAAACTGTCAAAAAAAATTATTTGAATTTAATTAAATTAATTTAATTTTTTCCAAGGCTAACTTTGCGACCTGTCATTCGCAAAACTCAATGATAGAGTGACGAGAACCGGTGCTTTCAGCATGGTATGGTCGTTGCCGAGGGAAGTACATTGAATATTGAAAACACTCTGCGAAGAAAGTATTCAAAATCTACTATAACTACTTAAAGTAATCATGTAACAATGTGTCAAATGTAGGCATACAATGCCTACTTTTCAGTACATATTTTTTGCCAAAACAAAGTGTACTAATTATGTTTAAAGATGCCTCATACTTAAAATCTTATGAAGTTGAAATTTTCACACATGTGAAAAGCTCAAGTACTTATTTGCGAACATAATTCTAGTTATAAAATCTCACAAATAACTATAGAAGACAGCAAATACTGCTATAAATTTAAATCTATAATAACAGTGTACAGAAAGCAAAACAATTTTTACGTCTTAAGCAACAAGATGCTTCTGACGGAGTGACTGCGATGTGTCGTCGCATATCTGGCGATTGCATGTTATTCGCAAAGATGTGTAGGTACGTGAAGTGGTAGCAAGCCAGCGAAGCAGTGTCGCCTGGTGATAAAGTTTTAGCCCTTTATGTGCTGCCAGCTAATTAGTAAAAATTTCCCTATAACTGGCAATTCAAGGGACTACTAAGATTGCCTAAATTTTATTTGTTTTCTTAAAATTTGGGGTGAAGTTTTTTACCTGCAAGTAGCGTGCAATCATAACCTGTAGGAAATTCTGCTTTGTTAAGTGTTCGAATCAGAATTTGCTTAAGGAAAATTCTTATTTAAAATGGAGAACGCAAATAGCCGATTAGAAAGAAAACTAAAGAAGCTATGTATAGCATCTTTTCTAGTAATTTGATTTGAATAGCTACTCATGGAAATACTAAGTTTTGCTTATGCAGTAGGCTTCTGTGAATATTTTATGGAAGAAATTATTCACCTTATTTTACAGAGTGCTGATTAAGCTAACATTAACAGTGTTGAAGACCTATTAGCGTTTTCTTTTAGGAAAGCGCAAGTTCTGCTTGATATCAGAACTTGTAGATGCAAAATAATATTAGTTTTAGTAGAAATTATAGGTTATAAAGGCAAAAATTATTGCCAACGGCACGCGGTGTTCCCAAGCGGTCCTCCATCTAAGTACTAACCGCGCCCAATGCTGCTTAACTTCGGTGATCGGACGAGAACCGGTGCTTTCAGCATGGTATGGTCGTTGCCGAGGGAAGTACATTGAATATTGAAAACACTCTGCGAAGAAAGTATTCAAAATCTACTATAACTACTTAAAGTAATCATGTAACAATGTGTCAAATGTAGGCATACAATGCCTACTTTTCAGTACATATTTTTTGCCAAAACAAAGTGTACTAATTATGTTTAAAGATGCCTCATACTTAAAATCTTATGAAGTTGAAATTTTCACACATGTGAAAAGCTCAAGTACTTATTTGCGAACATAATTCTAGTTATAAAATCTCACAAATAACTATAGAAGACAGCAAATACTGCTATAAATTTAAATCTATAATAACAGTGTACAGAAAGCAAAACAATTTTTACGTCTTAAGCAACAAGATGCTTCTGACGGAGTGACTGCGATGTGTCGTCGCATATCTGGCGATTGCATGTTATTCGCAAAGATGTGTAGGTACGTGAAGTGGTAGCAAGCCAGCGAAGCAGTGTCGCCTGGTGATAAAGTTTTAGCCCTTTATGTGCTGCCAGCTAATTAGTAAAAATTTCCCTATAACTGGCAATTCAAGGGACTACTAAGATTGCCTAAATTTTATTTGTTTTCTTAAAATTTGGGGTGAAGTTTTTTACCTGCAAGTAGCGTGCAATCATAACCTGTAGGAAATTCTGCTTTGTTAAGTGTTCGAATCAGAATTTGCTTAAGGAAAATTCTTATTTAAAATGGAGAACGCAAATAGCCGATTAGAAAGAAAACTAAAGAAGCTATGTATAGCATCTTTTCTAGTAATTTGATTTGAATAGCTACTCATGGAAATACTAAGTTTTGCTTATGCAGTAGGCTTCTGTGAATATTTTATGGAAGAAATTATTCACCTTATTTTACAGAGTGCTGATTAAGCTAACATTAACAGTGTTGAAGACCTATTAGCGTTTTCTTTTAGGAAAGCGCAAGTTCTGCTTGATATCAGAACTTGTAGATGCAAAATAATATTAGTTTTAGTAGAAATTATAGGTTATAAAGGCAAAAATTATTGCCAACGGCACGCGGTGTTCCCAAGCGGTCCCCCATCTAAGTACTAACCGCGCCCAATGCTGCTTAACTTCGGTGATCGGACGAGAACCGGTGCTTTCAGCATGGTATGGTCGTTGCCGAGGGAAGTACATTGAATATTGAAAACACTCTGCGAAGAAAGTATTCAAAATCTACTATAACTACTTAAAGTAATCATGTAACAATGTGTCAAATGTAGGCATACAATGCCTACTTTTCAGTACATATTTTTTGCCAAAACAAAGTGTACTAATTATGTTTAAAGATGCCTCATACTTAAAATCTTATGAAGTTGAAATTTTCACACATGTGAAAAGCTCAAGTACTTATTTGTGAACATAATTCTAGTTATAAAATCTCACAAATAACTATAGAAGACAGCAAATACTGCTATAAATTTAAATCTATAATAACAGTGTACAGAAAGCAAAACAATTTTTACGTCTTAAGCAACAAGATGCTTCTGACGGAGTGACTGCGATGTGTCGTCGCATATCTGGCGATTGCATGTTATTCGCAAAGATGTGTAGGTACGTGAAGTGGTAGCAAGCCAGCGAAGCAGTGTCGCCTGGTGATAAAGTTTTAGCCCTTTATGTGCTGCCAGCTAATTAGTAAAAATTTCCCTATAACTGGCAATTCAAGGGACTACTAAGATTGCCTAAATTTTATTTGTTTTCTTAAAATTTGGGGTGAAGTTTTTTACCTGCAAGTAGCGTGCAATCATAACCTGTAGGAAATTCTGCTTTGTTAAGTGTTCGAATCAGAATTTGCTTAAGGAAAATTCTTATTTAAAATGGAGAACGCAAATAGCCGATTAGAAAGAAAACTAAAGAAGCTATGTATAGCATCTTTTCTAGTAATTTGATTTGAATAGCTACTCATGGAAATACTAAGTTTTGCTTATGCAGTAGGCTTCTGTGAATATTTTATGGAAGAAATTATTCACCTTATTTTACAGAGTGCTGATTAAGCTAACATTAACAGTGTTGAAGACCTATTAGCGTTTTCTTTTAGGAAAGCGCAAGTTCTGCTTGATATCAGAACTTGTAGATGCAAAATAATATTAGTTTTAGTAGAAATTATAGGTTATAAAGGCAAAAATTATTGCCAACGGCACGCGGTGTTCCCAAGCGGTCCCCCATCTAAGTACTAACCGCGCCCAATGCTGCTTAACTTCGGTGATCGGACGAGAACCGGTGCTTTCAGCATGGTATGGTCGTTGCCGAGGGAAGTACATTGAATATTGAAAACACTCTGCGAAGAAAGTATTCAAAATCTACTATAACTACTTAAAGTAATCATGTAACAATGTGTCAAATGTAGGCATACAATGCCTACTTTTCAGTACATATTTTTTGCCAAAACAAAGTGTACTAATTATGTTTAAAGATGCCTCATACTTAAAATCTTATGAAGTTGAAATTTTCACACATGTGAAAAGCTCAAGTACTTATTTGCGAACATAATTCTAGTTATAAAATCTCACAAATAACTATAGAAGACAGCAAATACTGCTATAAATTTAAATCTATAATAACAGTGTACAGAAAGCAAAACAATTTTTACGTCTTAAGCAACAAGATGCTTCTGACGGAGTGACTGCGATGTGTCGTCGCATATCTGGCGATTGCATGTTATTCGCAAAGATGTGTAGGTACGTGAAGTGGTAGCAAGCCAGCGAAGCAGTGTCGCCTGGTGATAAAGTTTTAGCCCTTTATGTGCTGCCAGCTAATTAGTAAAAATTTCCCTATAACTGGCAATTCAAGGGACTACTAAGATTGCCTAAATTTTATTTGTTTTCTTAAAATTTGGGGTGAAGTTTTTTACCTGCAAGTAGCGTGCAATCATAACCTGTAGGAAATTCTGCTTTGTTAAGTGTTCGAATCAGAATTTGCTTAAGGAAAATTCTTATTTAAAATGGAGAACGCAAATAGCCGATTAGAAAGAAAACTAAAGAAGCTATGTATAGCATCTTTTCTAGTAATTTGATTTGAATAGCTACTCATGGAAATACTAAGTTTTGCTTATGCAGTAGGCTTCTGTGAATATTTTATGGAAGAAATTATTCACCTTATTTTACAGAGTGCTGATTAAGCTAACATTAACAGTGTTGAAGACCTATTAGCGTTTTCTTTTAGGAAAGCGCAAGTTCTGCTTGATATCAGAACTTGTAGATGCAAAATAATATTAGTTTTAGTAGAAATTATAGGTTATAAAGGCAAAAATTATTGCCAACGGCACGCGGTGTTCCCAAGCGGTCCCCCATCTAAGTACTAACCGCGCCCAATGCTGCTTAACTTCGGTGATCGGACGAGAACCGGTGCTTTCAGCATGGTATGGTCGTTGCCGAGGGAAGTACATTGAATATTGAAAACACTCTGCGAAGAAAGTATTCAAAATCTACTATAACTACTTAAAGTAATCATGTAACAATGTGTCAAATGTAGGCATACAATGCCTACTTTTCAGTACATATTTTTTGCCAAAACAAAGTGTACTAATTATGTTTAAAGATGCCTCATACTTAAAATCTTATGAAGTTGAAATTTTCACACATGTGAAAAGCTCAAGTACTTATTTGCGAACATAATTCTAGTTATAAAATCTCACAAATAACTATAGAAGACAGCAAATACTGCTATAAATTTAAATCTATAATAACAGTGTACAGAAAGCAAAACAATTTTTACGTCTTAAGCAACAAGATGCTTCTGACGGAGTGACTGCGATGTGTCGTCGCATATCTGGCGATTGCATGTTATTCGCAAAGATGTGTAGGTACGTGAAGTGGTAGCAAGCCAGCGAAGCAGTGTCGCCTGGTGATAAAGTTTTAGCCCTTTATGTGCTGCCAGCTAATTAGTAAAAATTTCCCTATAACTGGCAATTCAAGGGACTACTAAGATTGCCTAAATTTTATTTGTTTTCTTAAAATTTGGGGTGAAGTTTTTTACCTGCAAGTAGCGTGCAATCATAACCTGTAGGAAATTCTGCTTTGTTAAGTGTTCGAATCAGAATTTGCTTAAGGAAAATTCTTATTTAAAATGGAGAACGCAAATAGCCGATTAGAAAGAAAACTAAAGAAGCTATGTATAGCATCTTTTCTAGTAATTTGATTTGAATAGCTACTCATGGAAATACTAAGTTTTGCTTATGCAGTAGGCTTCTGTGAATATTTTATGGAAGAAATTATTCACCTTATTTTACAGAGTGCTGATTAAGCTAACATTAACAGTGTTGAAGACCTATTAGCGTTTTCTTTTAGGAAAGCGCAAGTTCTGCTTGATATCAGAACTTGTAGATGCAAAATAATATTAGTTTTAGTAGAAATTATAGGTTATAAAGGCAAAAATTATTGCCAACGGCACGCGGTGTTCCCAAGCGGTCCCCCATCTAAGTACTAACCGCGCCCAATGCTGCTTAACTTCGGTGATCGGACGAGAACCGGTGCTTTCAGCATGGTATGGTCGTTGCCGAGGGAAGTACATTGAATATTGAAAACACTCTGTGAAGAAAGTATTCAAAATCTACTATAACTACTTAAAGTAATCATGTAACAATGTGTCAAATTTAGGCATACAATGCCTACTTTTCAGTACATATTTTTTGCCAAAACAAAGTGTACTAATTATGTTTAAAGATGCCTCATACTTAAAATCTTATGAAGTTGAAATTTTCACACATGTGAAAAGCTCAAGTACTTATTTGCGAACATAATTCTAGTTATAAAATCTCACAAATAACTATAGAAGACAGCAAATACTGCTATAAATTTAAATCTATAATAACAGTGTACAGAAAGCAAAACAATTTTTACGTCTTAAGCAACAAGATGCTTCTGACGGAGTGACTGCGATGTGTCGTCGCATATCTGGCGATTGCATGTTATTCGCAAAGATGTGTAGGTACGTGAAGTGGTAGCAAGCCAGCGAAGCAGTGTCGCCTGGTGATAAAGTTTTAGCCCTTTATGTGCTGCCAGCTAATTAGTAAAAATTTCCCTATAACTGGCAATTCAAGGGACTACTAAGATTGCCTAAATTTTATTTGTTTTCTTAAAATTTGGGGTGAAGTTTTTTACCTGCAAGTAGCGTGCAATCATAACCTGTAGGAAATTCTGCTTTGTTAAGTGTTCGAATCAGAATTTGCTTAAGGAAAATTCTTATTTAAAATGGAGAACGCAAATAGCCGATTAGAAAGAAAACTAAAGAAGCTATGTATAGCATCTTTTCTAGTAATTTGATTTGAATAGCTACTCATGGAAATACTAAGTTTTGCTTATGCAGTAGGCTTCTGTGAATATTTTATGGAAGAAATTATTCACCTTATTTTACAGAGTGCTGATTAAGCTAACATTAACAGTGTTGAAGACCTATTAGCGTTTTCTTTTAGGAAAGCGCAAGTTCTGCTTGATATCAGAACTTGTAGATGCAAAATAATATTAGTTTTAGTAGAAATTATAGGTTATAAAGGCAAAAATTATTGCCAACGGCACGCGGTGTTCCCAAGCGGTCCCCCATCTAAGTACTAACCGCGCCCAATGCTGCTTAACTTCGGTGATCGGACGAGAACCGGTGCTTTTTGCTTTTTTGCTTTTTGAAACGTTTATTGGACCAAAATTGAACATAAAATTTCATACTTGCTAACAATAAACAACTAGCCTAAGTAAATCTACTAAAAAAAACTTACTGACTCAACATAGAGTACTCTAAATTTTGATATATAATATTAATCGTAAAATCTAACACTAACCCTATTTAAAATTTTATTAATTATATAATATTATTTATGAATTTAAAATATAAGAAAAATGGCCAAAAACTTATATTACCTAACGAGCTAAGGAAACGTTAAAAAGTGCTTCCTTTAATTATAATTACGTAGTAAAGCGGAAGTGACAAAGCACAAACGATAACTAAATTTCTCTTTATTAATTTTGACTTTCGTTAAATTTCCACCAATATTTGTTGTTCCAAATTTTTTCTAAATCTTTTACATCTTCACTAGAAATTTTGGAATCAAATCGAAGGGAAATATCTGTATCCGTTGAAAGTGAGTGAGGTGGGTACACAATTTTTTTGTCGCAATAATTTCGAAAATAATGGTAAAGTATAGGTACGCCAAATGTGTCCTGAATCATGCCGTGTTCATCTAAATAAATAAAAGACTCTGGAGGGACAAATCCAGAATTAATTGCCCTGTTATGATATTCTGGTGATGGACAGGTCGGCCCCCTAATTAAAGAATTTTCATTTACTGAGGCTCTTGCAAAATGATTTCGTATTTGTTTTATTATAAAATTGTCAATTCTGTTAATTTGGGCCGCATCATAAAGTTTTTTATTAGAAATGTAATGAAGATTACTGGAGTTTAGATTTCGGTACATACTCATGCACGCCCTTAAGCAATGTCTCTCGAACACGCGTAATTTTTCCATGTATCCCGAGCTTAAATTAAACCAAATTGGACAGCCGTATACAATAATTGATCGAATTAACGTTTTGTACGAAATAATTTTGACCTTTTTGTCTAAATGTTTCGAAAAGAATAACCGACGAATTTTGTTAAAAGCATTTTTAGCTTTTCCTAATTGAATTTTGACATGCTCATTATAATAGAGATATTGATCTAAAACTACACCCAAATATTTTACCGACGTTTTTTGTTCAACCCGCTCACCCGAATAATTTTGTACGACAACCAAATTTTTCCAATTTTTCTTAATATTTCGAGAGACTTTGCTTAAAGGCGGCCTAAACAAGATAGATTCACATTTTTTAACATTAATTTTTAATTTCCAATCCCTACAATAATTTTGAATTTTGTCGAAATCATTTTGCAAGAGCCTCTTAATTTCGTCGATGTTATTGCCAGATCTATAAATTATTAAATCGTCCGCGTAAGCTATAGCGTTGTCCAAACTTTTTACCAAATCACTGGTATAAATGTTATATAATATGGGCGAGTTTACCATCCCTTGTTGGAGTCCATTCCATACCCTAAACGTTAAATTTGATTTTTTAAACCCGTCCGTTACTAAAAATTTTTTATCTGTTAGCATGTCCGAAATAATCTTTATCAAATTATTGGGTAAATTTACGCGAATTAATTTAGAAATAAGTCCGTCGATCCAAACCGTGTCGAAAGCTTTCTCAAAATCGATTAGCACAGCGCCCGTACAATAATTTTTATTAAGGTTCCAATTGATATCCGAAACAATTTTATTTACGGCGTGCACTGTCGAGTGTTGGCTCTTGAAACCAAACTGATTTTCCGGAATGATGTTATTATTATCGCAAAATTTAATTAATTTATTGTTTAAAATAATTTCGAAAACCTTACTTATATTTGGCAGGAGATTTATCGATCGTAGGTTCGAGGGGTCACTTTTATCCTTTCCCGGCTTTGGAATGGGATATGTTATCGCCGTTTTCCAACTTTGAGGAAAATAAGCGTTGTTCAAGGCGTTGTTGAATATTGCACAATACTGCCTAATTGCGATGTCCGGAATATGCTTCAGAACAATATTTGGCACACCATCATTTCCCGAAGATTTTTTATTGTTTAGTCGCCGAAAAATTAATTTTAATTCGTCAAATTTTATAAAATAGTCGTCCGTTTGGTCAGCCGAAAGTCCGTTCGATGTTTTGTCGTCGTCAAACATAGTCACTGTCTCGTTTCTGTCGCGACTCTCTTCCATGTCCAGTCGAAATTGGTTAGCATTGGAGATAATTTCATGATCGAGGGAAAAATTTTGATTGTGGACCGAGTTAACAGTGTAAGTTTGTTCAAATGCCGCGCCAATTACGTTTAATTTATTTTCGTCGTCGTTAATTTCGTAAAGATTTTGATCGTTTAATTGTAAATTTTCCGAATTGAGTTGAGCGCGCCTAATTACGTTAACGTTTTCCCTCGATATTTTCACAATTTCAATTTTCGATTTTTCTTTGCTTCTAAAAATTTTATTAATCATCGGAAACATATTTGACTCACTTGAATTTATACTCTTAATTTTGTTTTCCCAATATCTATTTATCGACATTTTAAAATTTTCCTGAATAAGTTGATTCACGTTTCTTAATAAAGATTTAAGCCGAATAAGGTACGAGTTATTGTAATTTTGAAACCGCCGATAAATGTTTTTAATTTGCGTTAAAAGCTTACTTTTAATTACTTGCAATTTCGAAATAGTTCTGTTCAAATAACATTTTACCGAATCTTTAGATTTAATTTTGGGAACTGTCTTATCAACCGTTTTGTGAATTGCATCATTCAAATGAGTCAAATATGTTTCGATTTCAATGTTAGACAAATTTCTGTTATTCGCGACCGATAAAATACCCGAATTTTCCCGATAAAGTTTTTTAAATTCCGCGCTAAATTTAGTCCAATCCGTATACCGATAATTTAATCTTGGAATGTCTTCTTTTGTCAAAAGCCGAAAAGGTGTATTATCTAAACTAGCTTCAATGCTAACCGCGTAGTGGTCACTGTCGTATGGTAGCGTTTGTAAACAATTTATGTTTGTCCCGTCGAAGTTTTCAATATTTAGTCTCGCGTCAGTAATACAAAGGTCGATAAAAGAATTTCCACTGGGAAATGATGGTATGTCTGTGCTTAGTAAATTCATCTTAAACAACACCTGATTTTCCTCAAACCAGCGATTTAATTGGTTCCCCCTCGTATTGGAAACACTGTTATTCCAGTTACCGTGTCTGGAATTCAGATCTCCTGCCAGTATATAAAAATTTTCGTCTTTTTCCAACTCTAATATTTTGAATAAAGCGCTAAATTCTTCAAGAAACAAACCGGAATCGTTAATTTTAGGAGCATATGCCGAAATTACAAATAAATTACACGAACTAGAAATTTTGAAAAGGATAACCGAAGTTTCTAAACATTTAAAATTATTAATGATACTATTTTTTATAATTTTGAACTCGTATGGTTTCTTCACCAACACCGCAGTGCCACCACCTTGATGTGAATTTGGTCTATCCCGCCGATGTAAACTATAATTTTGAAATTCCAAAACATGTTTATTATTCAATTTTGTTTCCGAAATTAAAACAATATCTGGCCTCCGAGTTTCCAATAAGTTCAGTAAACTCGCCCTTCTTTCATTTTTAATTAGAGAATTTACATTTATTGAAATAATATTCAAAGAATTTAGAGATGAATGATTACCCGCTACCTCTCTATCCATCCATGTTACCAGAACCGATTAGATCAAACAGGACATCAATCCTGGATTTTTCTTCCTCCAACATAATTTTGAAGCTACTCAATTGAGTCTGAATGTTCATTAACATGGATTTAATTTCATCCATACAATTTTCACTAGAATTTTGGTTATTAGGAACCCCAATATTATTTAAGTTATTGCTCGCAACATTAGCGAAAGAGACATTTTTATTTACAAAATTTGCATACATTTTAAATTTATTTTCACTATTTATTTTTATTTGCTCTTTTTTACTTAGAATTTTTTGTTTAAGTTCCAAGTATTTAGGGCAACCTCTGTAGGAAGCCGGATGTCCAAAATTTTTGCATAGAGTGCAAAAGATTTTACTTTTATCTGCCGGGTTATCTTTTTCAATTGAACATTTTCCCGGTTCATGTTCATTAGCACATTTGACGCACCTATATTTCATAGCACAATTGCTAGCAGAATGGCCGAATCTTTGACATCTTTTGCATTGTAAAATGTCTTTTTTATTAATTCTTTCCCACCTCACTACTTGATGGTTAACATATTGCACACTTCTCAACGTATCAAACTTGCTTTCACTAGAGATTTGGACAATAAATATCGGTAATTTAAAACCGTTTTCTTTGCTATGTCTAGTTTCAAACTGTTTTACCGAAATGAATTTTAAATTTTGCACTTCACAATTTTGCAACTCACTCAAAATTTCATCGACTTTACAAGCCGGGTCCAGACCTTTTAAAAGTACCGTTTGTACTTTGTCACTTCGCGGACAATAGGAATAGTGTTCTGCTGCAACACTTTTTAACGTTTCCTTAACCTTACAGTAATCAATCTTATTATCTACAAAAACAGAATGCCTATTTCTAGTATAACGCTTAATCCTAAAATTAGAAATTTTCAAAACTACCTTTATTATTTGAATCGTGTCTTCTACTTCTTGGTTAAAGATGACTATTGGTGGGATTCTCTCTTTCTTCTCGTAATTTTGTTGACTAATGTTTTCAGTTGAATTCTTGACTTGTCCTTCATTATTTCCTGTGTCCATTTCCGAGTGTTTCCTTGAATTTTTGTCCGTAATTTTCTTCAAAATATTATTTGCAATTTCCTGGTCTTTTCCTGAATTTTCCACTAGAATTTCAAATCTATTTCCTGAACCATTGTATCCATCTTGTTTACTTTTCTCCATATTTACTTCAGTTACGTCCGATTTAGTTTTCTTGCACGTAGAATTTACTTCATTTCTTCTCTCTGAACATCTGCTTCTACTCCGTGATTTTGGTGGTATCAAATTAGGTTTAGCTTCCAATTTTGACCTTTTTAAAACGTCTGTTTGTCTGCCTCTCCTGATTGCAGCTTCAATTTCGCAGGCATCAGCCACCTCCATATCGGAGCATCGAGCTCCTTCGGACTGCGAATTTTGCAGATTTTTTGCCCAAATCTTGCGCAACGAAGAGCAAACACCAAACGATCAATATAAATTTAAAAACGTATTAACACAACAGACTTTATTAACAAAATTCGAACTTGAAAAAAAAAAACTGACAAAAAAATTAATTTATGAAAAATTAAATATTTGAATAAATTTTTCCGAGCACACTTTTGCGACTTGTCATTCTCAAAACTCAATAATGACTGCGACGAGAACCGGTGCTTTCAGCATGGTATGGTCGTTGCCGAGGGAAGTACATTGAATATTGAAAACACTCTGCGAAGAAAGTATTCAAAATCTACTATAACTACTTAAAGTAATCATGTAACAATGTGTCAAATGTAGGCATACAATGCCTACTTTTCAGTACATATTTTTTGCCAAAACAAAGTGTACTAATTATGTTTAAAGATGCCTCATACTTAAAATCTTATGAAGTTGAAATTTTCACACATGTGAAAAGCTCAAGTACTTATTTGCGAACATAATTCTAGTTATAAAATCTCACAAATAACTATAGAAGACAGCAAATACTGCTATAAATTTAAATCTATAATAACAGTGTACAGAAAGCAAAACAATTTTTACGTCTTAAGCAACAAGATGCTTCTGACGGAGTGACTGCGATGTGTCGTCGCATATCTGGCGATTGCATGTTATTCGCAAAGATGTGTAGGTACGTGAAGTGGTAGCAAGCCAGCGAAGCAGTGTCGCCTGGTGATAAAGTTTTAGCCCTTTATGTGCTGCCAGCTAATTAGTAAAAATTTCCCTATAACTGGCAATTCAAGGGACTACTAAGATTGCCTAAATTTTATTTGTTTTCTTAAAATTTGGGGTGAAGTTTTTTACCTGCAAGTAGCGTGCAATCATAACCTGTAGGAAATTCTGCTTTGTTAAGTGTTCGAATCAGAATTTGCTTAAGGAAAATTCTTATTTAAAATGGAGAACGCAAATAGCCGATTAGAAAGAAAACTAAAGAAGCTATGTATAGCATCTTTTCTAGTAATTTGATTTGAATAGCTACTCATGGAAATACTAAGTTTTGCTTATGCAGTAGGCTTCTGTGAATATTTTATGGAAGAAATTATTCACCTTATTTTACAGAGTGCTGATTAAGCTAACATTAACAGTGTTGAAGACCTATTAGCGTTTTCTTTTAGGAAAGCGCAAGTTCTGCTTGATATCAGAACTTGTAGATGCAAAATAATATTAGTTTTAGTAGAAATTATAGGTTATAAAGGCAAAAATTATTGCCAACGGCACGCGGTGTTCCCAAGCGGTCCCCCATCTAAGTACTAACCGCGCCCAATGCTGCTTAACTTCGGTGATCGGACGAGAACCGGTGCTTTTGCTTTTTGGAACGTTTATTGGACCCAAATTGAACATAAAAACATCTTACGTGCTAACAATAAACAACTAGCCTAAGTAAACATACTAAAAAAACTATATATATAATACTATTTAAGAATTTAAAATATAAGAAAAATGGCCAAAAACTTATATTACCTAACGAGCTAAGGAAACGTTAAGAAGTGCTTCCTTTAATTAAAATGACGTAGTACAACGGAAGCGACAAAGCACAAACGATAACTAAATTTTCACTTTATCAATTTTGAATTTCGCTTAATTTCCACCAATATTTGTTGCTCCAAATTTTGTCTAAATCTTTTACATCTTCACTAGAAATTTTGAAATCAAACCGAAGAGAAATGTCGGTATTCGTTGAAAGTGAGTGAGGTGGGTACACAATTTTTTTATCACAATAATTTCGAAAATAATGGTAAAGTATAGGTACGCCAAATGTGTCTTGAATCATGCCGTGTTCATCTAAATATATAAAACACTCTGGAGGGACAAATCCAGAATTGATTGCCCTGTTATGATATTCTGGTGATGGACAGGTCGGCCCCCTAATTAACGTATTTTCATTTACTGAGGCTCTTGCAAAATGATTTCGTATTTGCTTAATAATAAAATTGTCTATCCGATTAATTTGGGCCGCATCGTAAAGTTTTTTATTCGAAATATAATGAAGATTACTAGAATTTAGATTTCGGTACATACTCATGCACGCCCTTAAGCAATGTCTCTCGAACACGCGTAATTTTTCCATATAACCCGAACTTAAATTAAACCAAATGGGACAACCGTAAACAATAATTGACCGAATTAACGTTTTGTACGAAATAATTTTGACCTTTTTGTCTAAATGTTTCGAAAAGAATAACCGACGAATTTTGTTAAATGCATTTTTAGCTTTTCCTAATTGAATTTTGATATGTTCGTTATAATAAAGATAATGATCTAAAACTACACCCAAATATTTTACCGACGTTTTTTGTTCAATTAACTCACCCGAATAATTTTGCACGATAACTAAATTTTTCCAATTTTTCTTAATATTTCGAGAGACTTTGCTTAAAGGCGGCCTAAACAAAATAGATTCACATTTTTTTATATTAATTTTCAATTTCCAATCACTGCAATAATTTTGAATTTTGTCGAAATCATTTTGCAAGAGTCTCCTAATTTCGTCAATGTTATTACCAAGTCTATAAATTACCAAATCGTCCGCGTAAGCTATACCGTTTTCCAAATTTTGTACCAAATCACTCGTATAAATATTATATAATATGGGCGAGTTAACCATCCCTTGTTGGAGCCCGTTCCACACCCTAAACGTTAAATTTGATTTGTTAAACCCGTCCGTTACTAAAAATTTTTTATCCGATAACATATCCGAAATAATCCGTATTAAATAATTTGGCAAATTTATACTAATTAATTTAGAAATAAGTCCGTCAATCCAAACCGTGTCGAAAGCCTTTTCAAAATCGATTAAAATCGCGCCCGTACAATAATTTTTATTTAGATTCCAATTGATATCCGAAACGAGTTTATTAACGGCGTGCACTGTCGAGTGTTGGCTCTTGAAACCAAACTGATTTTCCGGAATAATATTATTACTATCACAAAATTTAATTAACTGATTATTAATGATAATTTCGAAGACTTTACTAATATTTGGCAGGAGATTTATCGATCGCAAATTCGAGGGGTCACCTTTATCCTTGCCTGGTTTCGGAATGGGATACGTTATCGCCGTTTTCCAACTCTGAGGAAAATAAGTGTTGTTCAAGGCGTTGTTGAACACGGCACAGTATTGCATTATAATAATGTCCGGCAAATGCTTCAAGACAATATTTGGCACACCATCATTTCCCGAAGATTTTTTGTTATTTAGTCGCCGAAAAATGAATTTTAATTCGTCAAATTTTATAAAATAGTCGTCCGTTTGGTCAGCCGAAAGTCCGTTCGATGTTTTGTCGTCGTCAAACGTAGTCACTGTCTCGTTTCTGTCGCGACTCTCTTCCATGTCCAGTCGAAATTGGTTAGCATTGGAGATAATTTCATGATCGAGGGAAAAATTTTGATTATGGACCGAATTAATAGTGTAAATTTGTTCGAATGCCGCGCCAATTACGTTTAATTTATTTCCGTCGTCGTTAATTTCGTAAAAATTTTGATCGTTTAATTGTAAAGTTTCCAAATTGAGTTGAGCGCGCCTAATTACGTTAACGTTTTCCCTCGATATTTTCACAGTTTCAATTTTCGATTTTTCTTTACTTCTAAAAATTTTATTAATCATCGGAAACATATTTGACTCACTTGAATTTATACTCTTAATTTTGTTTTCCCAATATCTATTAACCGAAATTTTAAAATTTTCCTGAATAAGTTGATTTACATTTTTCAATAAAGATTTAAGCCGAATAAGGTACGAGTTATTGTAATTTTGAAACCGCCGATAAATATTTTTAATTTGTGTCAAAAGTTTACTTTTAATTACTTGCAATTTTGAAATAGTTCTGTTCAAATAACATTTAACCGAATCTTTAGATTTAATTTTGGGAACTGTCTTATCAACAGTTTTATGAATTGCGTCATTCAAATGAGTCAAATATGTTTCGATTTCATTATTCGTTAAATTTCTATTATTCGCGACCGATAAAATACCCGAATTTTCCCGATAAATTTTTTGAAATTCCGCGCTAAATTTAGTCCAATCCGTATACCGATAATTTAGTCTAGGAATGTCTTCTTTTGTCAAAAGCCGAAAGGGTGTATTATCTAAACTAGCTTCAATGCTAACCGCGTAATGGTCACTGTCGTATGGTAATGTTTGTAAACAATTTATGTTGGTCCCGTCGAAGTTTTCAATATTCAGTCTCGCGTCAGTAATACAAAGGTCGATAAAAGAATTTCCACTGGGAAATGACGGTATGTCTGTGCTTAGTAAGTTTGCCTTGAACAACACCTGATTTTCCTCAAACCAGCGATTTAATTGGTTCCCCCTCGTATTGGAAACACTGTTATTCCAGTTACCATGTCTGGAATTCAAATCTCCTGCCAATATATAAAAATTTTCGTCCTTTTCCAATTCCAAAATTTTAAATAAAGCGCCAAATTCTTCAAGAAACAAACCGGAATCATTAATTTTAGGAGCATATGCCTAAATTACAAATAAATTAAACGAACCCGAAATTTTGAAGACGATAACCGAAGTTTCTAAACATTTAAAATTATTTATTACACTATTTTTAACAATTTTGAATTCATATGGTTTCTTCACCAACACCGCAGTGCCCCCACCTTGCTGTGAATTTGGTCTGTCCCGCCGATGCAAACTATAATTTTGAAACTCTAAAATATGCTTACTATTCAATTTAGTTTCCGAAATTAAAACAATATCTGGCCTCCGAGTTTCCAACAAGTTAAGTAAACTCGCCCTTCTTTCATTTTTAATTAAAGAATTTACATTAATTGAAATAATATACAAAGAATTTAGAAGAGAATGACTACCCGCTGCCTCTCTATCCATCCATGTTACCAGAACCGATTAAATCAAACAGGACATCAATCCTGGATTTCTCCTCCTCCAACATAATTTTGAAACCACTCAATTGATTTTGAATATTCATTAGCATGGATTTAATTTCACCCATATAATTTTGACTAGAATTTTGATCATTAGGAACACCAACATTATTTAAATTATTGCTCGCAACATTAGCGAACGAGACATTTTTATTTACAAAATTTGTATACATTTTAAATTTATTTTCACTATTAATTTTTATTTGCTCTTTTTTACTTAAAATTTTTTGTTTAAGTTCCAGATATTTAGGGCAACCTCTGTAGGAAGCCGGATGTCCAAAATTTTTGCATAGAGCGCAAAATATTTTACTTTTGTCAGCAGGGCTATTTTTTTCTATTGAACACTTTCCGGGTTCATGTTCATTAGCACACTTGACGCACCTATACTTCATAGCACAGTTGCTAGCAGAGTGGCCGAATCGTTGACATCTTCTACATTGTAAGATTTCCTTCCTACTAATTTTCTCCCACCTCACTACTTGATGATTCACATATTTTACACTTTTTAACATATCGAACTTGCTATCACTAGAAATTTGGACAATAAATATCGGTAATTTAAAACCGTTTTCTTTACTATGTCTAGTTTCAAATTGTTTAACCGAAATGAATTTTAAATTTTGTACTTCACAATTTTGCAATTCACTCAAAATTTCCTCGACTTTACAACCCGGGTCCAAACCTTTTAAAAGTACCGTTTGTACCTTGTCACTTCGCGGGCAATAAGAAAAGTGTTCCGCGGCAACACTTCTTAACGTTTCCTTAACTTTACAATAATTAATTTTGTTATCTAAAAATACTGAATGTCTATTACTAGAGTAACGCTTAATCCTAAAATTATTTATTTTTAAAACTACCTTGATTATTTGAATTGTATCTTCTACTGCCTGGTTAAATATGATGATAGGTGGTATTTTTTCTTTCTTCTCCTGTGTTTGAGTATCAGTGTTGCTTGTTGTATTCTTGACATGTCCTTGACTACTTTCTACGTCCATTTTTGAATCCTTTTTTGCATTTTTATCGGAAATTTTCTTTAAAATGTTGTTCGCAATCTCTTGGTCTTTTTCTGAATTTTGTACTAAAATTTCGTATCTATTGCCGGAACCAGAATATCCATCCTGTTTAGATTTTTCCAAAGTTTTGTTTACGTCAATTAAATCCGTTTTAGCTTTTTTGCCTACAAAATTTTTTTCACTTCTTCTATCTTTACTTCTGCTTCTGCTTCGTGATTTCTGCTGTACCAAATTCGGCTTTACTTCTAATTTGGATCTCCTTAATAATTCAGCCTGTCTGCCTCTCCTAATCGCAGCTTCAATTTCACAGCTATCAGACACCTCCATTTCCGAGCATGGGGCTTCGTTGTGACTCAAATTTTGAATATTTTTCGCCCAAATCTTGAATAATGCAGCGCAAACACCAAAGGAACAATATAAACTACCTAACGTACAAACAAAACAGACTTTAGTAACAAAAACGCGAACTTTAAAAAAACTGTCAGAAAATTAATTTATAAAAATTTAATTAATTTAATTTATTTTGCAACGCTAACTTTGCGACCTGTCATTCGCAAAACTCAATGATAGAGTGACGAGAACCGGTGCTTTCAGCATGGTATGGTCGTTGCCGAGGGAAGTACATTGAATATTGAAAACACTCTGCGAAGAAAGTATTCAAAATCTACTATAACTACTTAAAGTAATCATGTAACAATGTGTCAAATGTAGGCATACAATGCCTACTTTTCAGTACATATTTTTTGCCAAAACAAAGTGTACTAATTATGTTTAAAGATGCCTCATACTTAAAATCTTATGAAGTTGAAATTTTCACACATGTGAAAAGCTCAAGTACTTATTTGCGAACATAATTCTAGTTATAAAATCTCACAAATAACTATAGAAGACAGCAAATACTGCTATAAATTTAAATCTATAATAACAGTGTACAGAAAGCAAAACAATTTTTACGTCTTAAGCAACAAGATGCTTCTGACGGAGTGACTGCGATGTGTCGTCGCATATCTGGCGATTGCATGTTATTCGCAAAGATGTGTAGGTACGTGAAGTGGTAGCAAGCCAGCGAAGCAGTGTCGCCTGGTGATAAAGTTTTAGCCCTTTATGTGCTGCCAGCTAATTAGTAAAAATTTCCCTATAACTGGCAATTCAAGGGACTACTAAGATTGCCTAAATTTTATTTGTTTTCTTAAAATTTGGGGTGAAGTTTTTTACCTGCAAGTAGCGTGCAATCATAACCTGTAGGAAATTCTGCTTTGTTAAGTGTTCGAATCAGAATTTGCTTAAGGAAAATTCTTATTTAAAATGGAGAACGCAAATAGCCGATTAGAAAGAAAACTAAAGAAGCTATGTATAGCATCTTTTCTAGTAATTTGATTTGAATAGCTACTCATGGAAATACTAAGTTTTGCTTATGCAGTAGGCTTCTGTGAATATTTTATGGAAGAAATTATTCACCTTATTTTACAGAGTGCTGATTAAGCTAACATTAACAGTGTTGAAGACCTATTAGCGTTTTCTTTTAGGAAAGCGCAAGTTCTGCTTGATATCAGAACTTGTAGATGCAAAATAATATTAGTTTTAGTAGAAATTATAGGTTATAAAGGCAAAAATTATTGCCAACGGCACGCGGTGTTCCCAAGCGGTCCCCCATCTAAGTACTAACCGCGCCCAATGCTGCTTAACTTCGGTGATCGGACGAGAACCGGTGCTTTTTTTTTTGCTTTTGGAAATGTTTATTGTGCCAAAATTTATAATAAAAATGTCTTACGTGCTAACAACAAACAATTAGCCTAAATAAACATTGTAGAAAAACTTACTGACTCTATGCAGAGTACTCTAAATTTTTATATTTAATATTAATTGTTACATCTAACGCTATCTTTGTTTTAAATTCTATTAATTATATAATACTTAGTTTTAAATTTTGAAATATAAGGAAAAGTGGCCAAAAAACTTATACTCTATAACAAGAAAAGGAAACTTTGAAAGTGCTTCCTTTATTTATAATGCACCAGTGCTATAACTCCTTAATTTAAGTGACAAAATGCAAACGATAAATAAATTTTTACATAATTAATTTTGTGTTTCATTAAATTTCCACCAATATTTATTGTTCCAAACTGTTTCTAAGTCTTTAATGTCTTCACATGAAATTTTGATATCAAACCGCAAGGAAATGTCAGTGTCTGTGGAAAGTGAGTGAGGTGGGTATTCAATCTTTTTATTACTAAAATTTCGATATATGTGATAAAATATAGGTATGCCAAATGTGTCCTGGATCATGCCGTTCGTGTCCAAATAAATAAAGCACTCTGGAGGGACAAATCCAGAATTGATTGTCCTGTTAAAATATTCTGGAGCTGGACAGGTCGGCCCCCTAATTAGCGAATTTTCATTTACTGAGGCTCTTGCAAAATGATTTCGTATTTGCTTAATAATAAAATTGTCTATCCGATTAATTTGGGCCGCATCGTAAAGTTTTTTATTTGAAATATAATGAAGATTACTAGAATTTAGATTTCGGTACATACTCATGCACGCCCTTAAGCAATGTCTCTCGAACACGCGTAATTTTTCCATATAGCCCGAACTTAAATTAAACCAAATTGGACAACCGTATACAATGATTGACCGTATTAACGTTTTATACGAAATAATTTTGACCTTTTTGTCTAAATGTTTCGAAAAGAATAACCGACGAATTTTATTAAAAGAATTTTTAGCTTTTTCTAATTGAATTTTGATATGCTCATTATAATAGAGATATTGATCCAAAACTACACCCAAATATTTCACCGACGTTTTTTGTTCAATTAACTCACCCGAATAATTTTGCACGATAACCAAATTTTTCCAATTTTTCTTAATATTTCGAGAGACTTTGCTTAAAGGCGGCCTAAACAAAATAGATTCACATTTTTTAACATTAATTTTTAGTTTCCAATCACCGCAATAATTTTGAATTTTGTCGAAATCATTTTGCAAGAGCCTCTTAATTTCGTCGATGTTATTGCCAGATCTATAAATTATTAAATCGTCCGCGTAAGCTATAGCGTTGTCCAAACTTTTTACCAAATCACTGGTAAAAATGTTATATAATATGGGCGAGTTTACCATCCCTTGTTGGAGACCATTCCATACCCTAAACGTTAAATTTGATTTGTTAAATCCGTCCGTTACTAAAAATTTTTTATCTGTTAGCATGTCCGAAATAATCTTTATCAAATTATTGGGTAAATTTACGCGAATTAATTTAGAAATAAGTCCGTCAATCCAGACCGTGTCGAAAGCTTTCTCAAAATCGATTAGCACCGCGCCCGTACAATAATTTTTATTAAGGTTCCAATTGATATCCGAAACAATTTTATTTACGGCGTGCACTGTCGAGTGTTGGTTCTTGAAACCAAACTGATTTTCCGGAATGATGTTATTGTTATCGCAAAATTTAATTAAATGATTATTAATGATAATTTCGAAGACCTTACTTATATTTGGCAGGAGATTTATCGATCTCAAGTTCGAGGGGTCACTTTTATCCTTTCCCGGCTTCGGAATAGGATACGTTATGGCCGTTTTCCAACTTTGAGGAAAATAAGTGTTGTTCAAGGCGTTGTTGAATATTGCACAATACTGCCTAATTGCGATGTCCGGAATATGCTTCAGGACAATATTTGGCACACCATCATTTCCCGAAGATTTTTTATTATTTAGTCGCCGAAAAATGAATTTTAAATCGTCAAATTTTATAAAATAGTCGTCCGTTTGGTCAGCCGAAAGTCCGTTCGATGTTTTGTCATCGTTAAAAGTAGTCACTGTCTCGTTTATGTCGCGACTCTCTTCCATGTCCAGCCGAAATTGATTAGCATTGCAGATAATTTCATGATCGAGGGAAAAATTTTGATTGTGGACCGAATTAATAGTGTAAATTTGTTCGAATGCCGCGCCAATTACGTTTAATTTATTTCCGTCGTCGTTAATTTCGTAAAAATTTTGATCGTTTAATTGTAAAGTTTCCAAATTGAGTTGAGCTCGCCTAATTACGTTAACGTTTTCCCTCGATATTTTAATAGTTTCAATTTTCGATTTTTCTTTACTTCTAAAAATTTTATTAATCATCGGAAACATATTTGACTCACTTGAATTTATACTCTTAATTTTGTTTTCCCAATATTTATTAACCGACATTTTAAAATTTTCCTGAATAAGTTGATTTACATTTTTCAATAAAGATTTAAGCCGAATAAGGTACGAGTTGTTGTAATTTTGAAACCGCCGATAAATATTTTTAATTTGCGTCAGAAGTTTACTTTTAATTGCTTGTAATTTTGAAATAGTTCTGTTCAAATAACATTTAACCGAATCTTTACATTTAATTTTGGGAACTGTCTTATCAATAGTTTTATGAATTGCATCATTCAAATGAGTCAAATATGTTTCGATTTCATTATTCGTTAAATTTCTGCTATTCGCGACCGATAAAATACCCGAATTTTCCCGATAAATTTTTTGAAATTCCGCGCTAAATTTAGTCCAATCCGTATACCGATAATTTAATCTTGGAATGTCTTCTTTTGTTAAAAGCCGAAATGGTGTATTATCCAAACTAGCTGCAATGCTAACCGCGTAGTGGTCACTGTCATATGGTAGCGTTTGTAAACAATTTATGTTTGTCCCGTCGAAGTTTTCAATATTCAGTCTCGTGTCTGTAATACAAAGGTCGATAAAAGAATTTCCACTGGGAAATGATGGTATATCTGTGCTTAATAAGTTTGCCTTGAACAACACCTGATTTTCCTCAAACCAGCGATTTAATTGGTTTCCCCTCGTATTGGAAACAATGTTTTTCCAATTACCGTGTCTGGAATTCAAATCTCCTGCCAAAATATAAAAATTTTGATCTTTTTCTAACTCTAAAATTTTGAATAAATCTCCAAATTCTTCAAGAAATAAACCGGAATCATTAATTTTTGGAGCATATGCCGAAATTACAAATAAATTACACGAACTAGAAATTTTGAAAAGGATAACCGAAGTTTCTAAACATTTAAAATTATTAATGATACTATTTTTTATAATTTTGAATTCGTATGGTTTCTTCAACAACACCGCAGTGCCACCACCTTGCTGCGAATTTGGTCTGTCCCGTCTATGCATATTATAATTTTGGAATTCTAAAACATGTTTACCATTTAATTTAGTTTCCGAAATTAAAACAATATCTGGCTTATGAGTCTCCAACAAGTTCAGTAAACTCGCCCTTCTTTGATTTTTTATTAGAGAATTTACATTAATTGAAATTATATACAAAGAATTTAGAAAAGAATGATTACTTGCTGCCTGTCTAGCCATCCATATTTCCGATTAAATCGAACAGGACATCAATCCTGGATTTCTCTTCCTCCAACATAATTTTGAAGCTACTTAACTGGCTTTGTATGTTAAGTAGCATTGATTTAATTTCTGTCATACAATTTTCACTTGAATTTTGAATGGGAGATCCAGCATTAGTCGAAAGATTTGCTGCAACATTAGCAAATGAAACATTTTTATTAATAAAGTGTGAATACATTTTAGATTTATTTACACTGTTAATTTTGACTTCTTCTTTTTTCTTCAACATTTTCTCCTTTAATTCCAAATATTTTGGACAACCCCTATACGAAGCGGGATGTCCAAAGTTTTTACATAAAGTACAACAAATTTTATCTTTATTTGTTGCATCACCTCTTTGAATCGAACACTTACCCGGTTCATGATCATTTGAACACTTGACACACCTATATTTCATGTTACAATTTGTCGCGGTATGACCAAAACGTTGACACCTTTTACACTGTACAATTTCCTTTCGCGTTATCTTTTCCCACCTCACTACTTGGTAATTGACGTATTTTATTTCCCTTAACTGTTCAATTTTGCTGTCACTTGACAGTTGAACAATAAAAATTGGTAGTTTTGTACCTTTCTCCCTAGTAAATCTCGTGTCGAAAGTTTTTACCGCCAAAAAGTTTAAATTTTTGATTTGAAAATTTTGCAAATCACTTAAAATTTCGCTTACATTAGACTCCGGATCTAAACCTTTCAAAAGTATCGTTTGCATTTTGTCACTACGAGGACAATACGAGAAATGCTCCGCGGCCACACTTTTCAAAGTATCCTTTACTTTGACATAATCACTCTTAGTATCTAATAACACAGAATGCCTATTCCTACTGTAACGCTTAATTCTAAAATTTTGAATTTTTAAAACTACCTTTATAATCTTGATGGTGTCTTCTACTTCCTGATTAAAAACAAATATAGGTGGTATTCTTTCCTTTTTTTCACTTAAATTTTGTCTTGTTTCTTTCTCCTCACCTTGTAAATTTTGCATCTGAACGTCATTTCCATTTGATGACTTGGAATTCTTCTCACAAATTTTTTTTAAAATGCTGTTCGCTAACTCTTCATTTTTCGATACTTCTTCACTTAATAACTCAAAACGATTACCCGTACCTTTATAGCTTTCATTTCCGTCAACTTCTTTACTATTTGCAACATTTGAACTTTTTAAATTTTTCATTTCCGGTCTCATTTTCTTAATTGAAACTGTTGGTGTTTTCTTATCTTCGCAATCCCTACTTCGACTTCTTGCTTTCCTCTGGATCAAATTTGGTTTTATTTCTATTTTAGCTTTTCTAATCACATCGGAATCCTTAAATGAACTTGCAGCAGTTTCCATCTTCTCCACGCCAGCCATCTCCATTTCGGAGCATGGAACTCCGTTTTGAAGCAATTTTTGCACCCAAATTATGAAGGGATTATAAACGCAACAATAACTTTAAACAAACACAATATAAACTAACAAAACGCAAAAATATTTTTCAAAAAGATTGTCAAAAAAAATTAATTTAATTAATTGAAAATAATTTATTTTTCACGGCTAACTATGCGACCTGTCATTCGCAAAACTCAATGATAGAGTGACGAGAACCGGTGCTTTCAGCATGGTATGGTCGTTGCCGAGGGAAGTACATTGAATATTGAAAACACTCTGCGAAGAAAGTATTCAAAATCTACTATAACTACTTAAAGTAATCATGTAACAATGTGTCAAATGTAGGCATACAATGCCTACTTTTCAGTACATATTTTTTGCCAAAACAAAGTGTACTAATTATGTTTAAAGATGCCTCATACTTAAAATCTTATGAAGTTGAAATTTTCACACATGTGAAAAGCTCAAGTACTTATTTGCGAACATAATTCTAGTTATAAAATCTCACAAATAACTATAGAAGACAGCAAATACTGCTATAAATTTAAATCTATAATAACAGTGTACAGAAAGCAAAACAATTTTTACGTCTTAAGCAACAAGATGCTTCTGACGGAGTGACTGCGATGTGTCGTCGCATATCTGGCGATTGCATGTTATTCGCAAAGATGTGTAGGTACGTGAAGTGGTAGCAAGCCAGCGAAGCAGTGTCGCCTGGTGATAAAGTTTTAGCCCTTTATGTGCTGCCAGCTAATTAGTAAAAATTTCCCTATAACTGGCAATTCAAGGGACTACTAAGATTGCCTAAATTTTATTTGTTTTCTTAAAATTTGGGGTGAAGTTTTTTACCTGCAAGTAGCGTGCAATCATAACCTGTAGGAAATTCTGCTTTGTTAAGTGTTCGAATCAGAATTTGCTTAAGGAAAATTCTTATTTAAAATGGAGAACGCAAATAGCCGATTAGAAAGAAAACTAAAGAAGCTATGTATAGCATCTTTTCTAGTAATTTGATTTGAATAGCTACTCATGGAAATACTAAGTTTTGCTTATGCAGTAGGCTTCTGTGAATATTTTATGGAAGAAATTATTCACCTTATTTTACAGAGTGCTGATTAAGCTAACATTAACAGTGTTGAAGACCTATTAGCGTTTTCTTTTAGGAAAGCGCAAGTTCTGCTTGATATCAGAACTTGTAGATGCAAAATAATATTAGTTTTAGTAGAAATTATAGGTTATAAAGGCAAAAATTATTGCCAACGGCACGCGGTGTTCCCAAGCGGTCCCCCATCTAAGTACTAACCGCGCCCAATGCTGCTTAACTTCGGTGATCGGACGAGAACCGGTGCTTTCAGCATGGTATGGTCGTTGCCGAGGGAAGTACATTGAATATTGAAAACACTCTGCGAAGAAAGTATTCAAAATCTACTATAACTACTTAAAGTAATCATGTAACAATGTGTCAAATGTAGGCATACAATGCCTACTTTTCAGTACATATTTTTTGCCAAAACAAAGTGTACTAATTATGTTTAAAGATGCCTCATACTTAAAATCTTATGAAGTTGAAATTTTCACACATGTGAAAAGCTCAAGTACTTATTTGCGAACATAATTCTAGTTATAAAATCTCACAAATAACTATAGAAGACAGCAAATACTGCTATAAATTTAAATCTATAATAACAGTGTACAGAAAGCAAAACAATTTTTACGTCTTAAGCAACAAGATGCTTCTGACGGAGTGACTGCGATGTGTCGTCGCATATCTGGCGATTGCATGTTATTCGCAAAGATGTGTAGGTACGTGAAGTGGTAGCAAGCCAGCGAAGCAGTGTCGCCTGGTGATAAAGTTTTAGCCCTTTATGTGCTGCCAGCTAATTAGTAAAAATTTCCCTATAACTGGCAATTCAAGGGACTACTAAGATTGCCTAAATTTTATTTGTTTTCTTAAAATTTGGGGTGAAGTTTTTTACCTGCAAGTAGCGTGCAATCATAACCTGTAGGAAATTCTGCTTTGTTAAGTGTTCGAATCAGAATTTGCTTAAGGAAAATTCTTATTTAAAATGGAGAACGCAAATAGCCGATTAGAAAGAAAACTAAAGAAGCTATGTATAGCATCTTTTCTAGTAATTTGATTTGAATAGCTACTCATGGAAATACTAAGTTTTGCTTATGCAGTAGGCTTCTGTGAATATTTTATGGAAGAAATTATTCACCTTATTTTACAGAGTGCTGATTAAGCTAACATTAACAGTGTTGAAGACCTATTAGCGTTTTCTTTTAGGAAAGCGCAAGTTCTGCTTGATATCAGAACTTGTAGATGCAAAATAATATTAGTTTTAGTAGAAATTATAGGTTATAAAGGCAAAAATTATTGCCAACGGCACGCGGTGTTCCCAAGCGGTCCCCCATCTAAGTACTAACCGCGCCCAATGCTGCTTAACTTCGGTGATCGGACGAGAACCGGTGCTTTCAGCATGGTATGGTCGTTGCCGAGGGAAGTACATTGAATATTGAAAACACTCTGCGAAGAAAGTATTCAAAATCTACTATAACTACTTAAAGTAATCATGTAACAATGTGTCAAATGTAGGCATACAATGCCTACTTTTCAGTACATATTTTTTGCCAAAACAAAGCGTACTAATTATGTTTAAAGATGCCTCATACTTAAAATCTTATGAAGTTGAAATTTTCACACATGTGAAAAGCTCAAGTACTTATTTGCGAACATAATTCTAGTTATAAAATCTCACAAATAACTATAGAAGACAGCAAATACTGCTATAAATTTAAATCTATAATAACAGTGTACAGAAAGCAAAACAATTTTTACGTCTTAAGCAACAAGATGCTTCTGACGGAGTGACTGCGATGTGTCGTCGCATATCTGGCGATTGCATGTTATTCGCAAAGATGTGTAGGTACGTGAAGTGGTAGCAAGCCAGCGAAGCAGTGTCGCCTGGTGATAAAGTTTTAGCCCTTTATGTGCTGCCAGCTAATTAGTAAAAATTTCCCTATAACTGGCAATTCAAGGGACTACTAAGATTGCCTAAATTTTATTTGTTTTCTTAAAATTTGGGGTGAAGTTTTTTACCTGCAAGTAGCGTGCAATCATAACCTGTAGGAAATTCTGCTTTGTTAAGTGTTCGAATCAGAATTTGCTTAAGGAAAATTCTTATTTAAAATGGAGAACGCAAATAGCCGATTAGAAAGAAAACTAAAGAAGCTATGTATAGCATCTTTTCTAGTAATTTGATTTGAATAGCTACTCATGGAAATACTAAGTTTTGCTTATGCAGTAGGCTTCTGTGAATATTTTATGGAAGAAATTATTCACCTTATTTTACAGAGTGCTGATTAAGCTAACATTAACAGTGTTGAAGACCTATTAGCGTTTTCTTTTAGGAAAGCGCAAGTTCTGCTTGATATCAGAACTTGTAGATGCAAAATAATATTAGTTTTAGTAGAAATTATAGGTTATAAAGGCAAAAATTATTGCCAACGGCACGCGGTGTTCCCAAGCGGTCCTCCATCTAAGTACTAACCGCGCCCAATGCTGCTTAACTTCGGTGATCGGACGAGAACCGGTGCTTTCAGCATGGTATGGTCGTTGCCGAGGGAAGTACATTGAATATTGAAAACACTCTGCGAAGAAAGTATTCAAAATCTACTATAACTACTTAAAGTAATCATGTAACAATGTGTCAAATGTAGGCATACAATGCCTACTTTTCAGTACATATTTTTTGCCAAAACAAAGTGTACTAATTATGTTTAAAGATGCCTCATACTTAAAATCTTATGAAGTTGAAATTTTCACACATGTGAAAAGCTCAAGTACTTATTTGCGAACATAATTCTAGTTATAAAATCTCACAAATAACTATAGAAGACAGCAAATACTGCTATAAATTTAAATCTATAATAACAGTGTACAGAAAGCAAAACAATTTTTACGTCTTAAGCAACAAGATGCTTCTGACGGAGTGACTGCGATGTGTCGTCGCATATCTGGCGATTGCATGTTATTCGCAAAGATGTGTAGGTACGTGAAGTGGTAGCAAGCCAGCGAAGCAGTGTCGCCTGGTGATAAAGTTTTAGCCCTTTATGTGCTGCCAGCTAATTAGTAAAAATTTCCCTATAACTGGCAATTCAAGGGACTACTAAGATTGCCTAAATTTTATTTGTTTTCTTAAAATTTGGGGTGAAGTTTTTTACCTGCAAGTAGCGTGCAATCATAACCTGTAGGAAATTCTGCTTTGTTAAGTGTTCGAATCAGAATTTGCTTAAGGAAAATTCTTATTTAAAATGGAGAACGCAAATAGCCGATTAGAAAGAAAACTAAAGAAGCTATGTATAGCATCTTTTCTAGTAATTTGATTTGAATAGCTACTCATGGAAATACTAAGTTTTGCTTATGCAGTAGGCTTCTGTGAATATTTTATGGAAGAAATTATTCACCTTATTTTACAGAGTGCTGATTAAGCTAACATTAACAGTGTTGAAGACCTATTAGCGTTTTCTTTTAGGAAAGCGCAAGTTCTGCTTGATATCAGAACTTGTAGATGCAAAATAATATTAGTTTTAGTAGAAATTATAGGTTATAAAGGCAAAAATTATTGCCAACGGCACGCGGTGTTCCCAAGCGGTCCCCCATCTAAGTACTAACCGCGCCCAATGCTGCTTAACTTCGGTGATCGGACGAGAACCGGTGCTTTTGCTTTTTGATTTTTGAAATGTTTATTGTGCCAAAAATATAATCAAAATTTCTTACTTGCTAACAACAAACAATTAGCCTAAATAAACTTAATAATCAAACCTACTGACTCAACAGTGAGTACTCTAAATTTTAATTTAAAATTTTAAACGTATAATCTAACACTAACCCTATTTAAATTTGTATTAATTGTATAATATTTTTTAATAATTTCGAATACAAGAAAAAGTGGCCAAAAACTTATATTACGTAGGAAGACAAGGAAACCTTGAAAAGTGTTGCCTTTAATTATATTTAGAGTAGTACAATGTAAGTGACAAAGTACGAACGATAGTTAAATTTTTGCTTTATTAATTTTGTATATCGTTATATTTCCACCAATATTTAGAGTTCCAAACTTTTGCCAAATCATGAATATCTTCACTTGAAATTTTGATGTCAAAACGAAGAGAAATGTCAGTATCTGTTGATAGTGAGTGAGGTGGGTACTCAATTTTTTTGTTACAATAATTTCTATAATAATGGTAAAGTATAGGTACGCCAAATGTATCCTGAATCATGCCGTTTGTGTCCAAATAAATAAAGCACTCTGGAGGAACAAATCCAGAATTGACTGCCCTGTTATGGTATTCTGGAGCTGGACAGGTTGGCCCCCTAATTAGCGAATTTTCATTTACTGAGGCTCTTGCAAAATGATTCCGTATCTGTTTTATAATAAAATTGTCTATTCTGTTAATTTGGGCCGCGTCGTAAAGTTTTTTGTTCGAAATATAATGAAGGTTACTAGAATTTAGATTTCTGTACATACTCATGCACGCCCTTAAGCAATGTCTCTCGAACACGCGTAATTTTTCCATGTATCCCGAGCTTAAATTAAACCAAATTGGACTACCGTATACAATAATTGACCGAATTAAAGTTTTATACGAAATAATTTTGACCTTTTTGTCTAAATGTTTCGAAAAAAATAACCGACGAATTTTGTTAAATGCATTTTTAGCTTTTCTTAATTGAATTTTGATATGTTCGTTATAATAGAGGTATTGATCTAAAATTACACCCAAATATTTTACCGACGTTTTTTGTTCTACTAATTCACCCGTATGATTTTGCACTATAAATAAATTTTTCCAATTTTTCTTAATATTTCGAGAGACTTTGCTTAAAGGCGGCCTAAACAAAATAGTTTCACATTTTTTGACGTTAATTTTTAATTTCCAATCACCACAATAATTTTGAATTTTGTCAAAATCATTTTGCAAGAGTCTCCTAATTTCGTCAATGTTATTTCCAAACCTATAAATAACCAAATCGTCCGCGTAAGCTATACCGTTTTCCAAATTTTGTACCAAATCACTCGTATAAATATTGTATAATATGGGCGAGTTAACCATCCCTTGTTGGAGCCCGTTCCATACCCTAAACGTTAAATTTGATTTGTTAAACCCGTCCGTTACTAGAAATTTTTTATCCGATAACATATCCGAAATAATCCGTATTAAATAATTTGGCAAATTTATACCAATTAATTTAGAAATAAGTCCGTCAATCCAAACCGTGTCGAAAGCCTTTTCAAAATCGATTAAAATCGCGCCCGTACAATAATTTTTATTTAAGTTCCAATTAATATCCGAAACGAGTTTATTAACGGCGTGCACTGTCGAGTGTTGGCTCTTGAAACCAAACTGATTTTCCGGAATAATATTATTACTATCACAAAATTTAATTAAATGATTATTAATGATGATTTCGAAGACTTTACTAATATTTGGCAGGAGATTTATCGATCGCAAGTTCGAGGGGTCACCTTTATCCTTTCCCGGTTTCGGAATGGGATAAGTTATCGCCGTTTTCCAACTTTGAGGAAAATAAGTGTTGTTCAAGGCGTTATTAAATATGGCACAGTATTGCATTATAATAATGTCCGGCAAATGCTTCAAGACAATATTTGGCACACCATCATTTCCCGAAGATTTTTTATTGTTCAGTCGCCGAAAAATAAATTTTAAATCATCAAATTTTATAAAATAGTCGTCCGTTTGGTCATCCGAAAATCCATTCGATGTTTTGTCGTCGTCAAACGTAGTCACTGTCTCGTTTCTGTCGCGACTCTCTTCCATGTCCAGTCGAAATTGGTTAGCATTGGAGATAATTTCATGATCGAGGGAAAAATTTTGATTGTGGACCGAGTTAACAGTGTAAATTTGTTCAAATGCCGCGCCAATTACGTTTAATTTATTTTCGTCGTCGTTAATTTCGTAAAAATTTTGATCGTTTAATTGTAAAGTTCCCGAATTGAGTTGAGCGCGCCTAATTACGTTAACGTTTTCCCTCGATATTTTAATAGTTTCAATTTTCGATTTTTCTTTACTTCTAAAAATTTTGTTAATCATCGGAAACATATTTGATTCACTTGAATTTATACTCTTAATTTTGTTTTCCCAATATCTATTAACCGAAATTTTAAAATTTTCCTGAATAAGTTGATTTACATTTTTCAATAAAGATTTAAGCCGGATAAGGTACGAGTTGTTGTAATTTTGAAACCGCCGATAAATATTTTTAATTTGCGTCAGAAGTTTACTTTTAATTACTTGCAATTTTGAAATAGTTCTGTTCAAATAACATTTAACAGAGTCTTTAGATTTAATTTTGGGAACTGTCTTATCAACAGTTTTGTGAATTGCGTCATTCAAATGAGTCAAATATATTTCGATTTCAATATTCGTTAAATTTCTGTTATTCGCGACCGATAAAATACCCGAATTTTCCCGATAAAGTTTTTTAAATTCCGCGCTAAATTTAGCCCAATCCGTATACCGATAATTTAATCTAGGAATGTCTTCTTTTGTCAAAAGCCGAAATGGTGTATTATCCAAACTAGCTGCAATGCTAACCGCGTAGTGGTCACTGTCATATGGTAGCGTTTGTAGACAATTTATGTTTGTCCCGTCGAAGTTTTCAATATTCAGTCTCGTGTCTGTAATACAAAGGTCGATGAAAGAATTTCCACTGGGAAATGATGGTATATCTGTGCTTAATAAATTTGCCTTGAACAACACCTGATTTTCCTCAAACCAGCGATTTAATTGGTTTCCCCTCGTGTTTGAAACACTGTTATTCCAGTTTCCGTGTCTGGAATTCAAATCTCCTGCCATTATATAAAAATTTTCGTCTTTTTCCAACTCCAAAATTTTGAATAAAGCTCCAAGTTCTTCAAGAAATAAACCGGAATCATTAATTTTAGGAGCATATGCCGAAATTATAAATAAATTACACGAACCAGAAATTTTGAAAACGATAACCGAAGTTTCTAAACATTTAAAATTATTAATGATACTATTTTTGATAATTTTGAACTCGTAAGGTTTCTTCACCAACACCGCAGTGCCACCACCTTGTTCCGAATTTGGTCTATCCCGCCGATGCAAATTATAATTTTGAAATTCCAAAACGTGTTTACTATTTAATTTAGTTTCCGAAATTAAAACAATATCTGGTTTACGAGTCTCCAACAAGTTCAGTAAACTCGCCCTTCTTTGATTTTTTATTAATGAATTTACATTTATTGAAATTAAATACAAGGAATTTTGAAATGAATGACTAGCCGATGTCTCTCTATCCATCCATATTACCAGAACCGATGAGATCAAACAGGACATCAATCCTGGATTTTTCTTCCTCCAACATACTTTTAAAACTACTTAGCTGACTTTGGATGCTAAGTAGCATTGATTTGATTTCAGTCATACAATTTTGACTAGAATTTTGATTTGGAGCTCCAACATTATCCGAAACTTTACCTGCAACATTAGCGAAAGAAACATTTTTATTCACGAAATTAGAATACATTCTGAATTTATTTTCATTGTTAATTTTGATTTGTTCTTTTTTACTTAACATTTTTTGTTTTAGCTCCAAATATTTTGGACAACCCCTATACGAAGCAGGATGTCCAAAGTTTTTGCAAAGAGTGCAAAATATTTTCGTTTTATCTGCCGGTGAACTTTTTTCTATCGAACACTTACCCGGTTCATGCTCATTAGCACACTTGACGCACCTATACTTCATGGCGCAGTTACTCGCAGTATGTCCAAACCGTTGGCACCTTTTGCACTGAATAATATCACTTTTATTGATTTTCTCCCACCTCACTACTTGGTAGTAGACATGTTGAACATTTCTCAACATTTCAAACTTGCTGTCGCTTGAAATCTGAACTAAAAATATTGGTAACTTAATACCCTTTTCCCTGCTGTACCGTGTTTCGAATTGTTTAACCGAAATAAAATTTAAATTTTCCACTTTATAATTTTGTAGTTCATTTAAAATTTCACTCACATTACAACCCGGATCTAAACCTTTCAGTAGTACCGTTTGTACTTTGTCACTTTTGGGGCAATATGAATAGTGTTCCGCGGCAACACTCTTCAAAGTTTCCTTAACTTTGGTATAATCAACCTTATTGTCTAGAAACACAGAATGCCTATTCAAACCATAACGCTTAATTCTAAAATTATTAATTTTTAAAACTAGCTTACAAATTTTTATTGTGTCCTCCACTTCTTGGTTGAACACTATTATAGGGGGAATCCGTTCTCTTCTTGTTTCTGGACTGGTGTTTGCTGATTGTGACACTTCCATCAAATTGTCGCGAATAATATTTTCATCTGGATATCTTTTAGATTTCTTCTCAGCTATCTTCTTTAAAATTTCGTTTGCCATTTCGGTTTCTTCTAAATTTTGATGTGATAACATTTCAAATCTATTACCTGTTCCCGTATATTTGTTAGCATCGTTTGTCTTGACTATTTCTGCATTCAAATTGCTTCGTTGTTTGATTTTCTTTGCAGCTGTTTGAGCATCTTCGTGTTTTTCTGCATCTCTGCTTCTGCTGCGGTCTTTACCTCCTCTTCTCTGGATTAAGTTTGGCTTCATCTCTATCGTCGGTCGCTTCAATAGTTCTTTAGGCCAGTTCGAACATGCCGGCTTCTCTTTCTCGTTCACTTCGCCCTCTTCCATTTCGGAGTCTGGACTTCCGTTTTGGGGAGATTTTTGAAGATTTTGTACCCAAATTTTTACGGCCGGTTAGCAAAACTCAAACAGATGAAATAACGATAAAACTTTTTGTAAAAAAAACACAACAATTAGCAACAATAACAATAATAATTAAAACTGTCAAAAGGAAAAATTATTGAAAAATTTAATTAATTTAATTTTTTTTGCAAGGCACACTAAACGAACTGTCACTTGCAAAACTCAATGATAGAGTGACGAGAACCGGTGCTTTCAGCATGGTATGGTCGTTGCCGAGGGAAGTAAATTGAATATTGAAAACACTCTGCGAAGAAAGTATTCAAAATCTACTATAACTACTTAAAGTAATCATGTAACAATGTGTCAAATGTAGGCATACAATGCCTACTTTTCAGTACATATTTTTTGCCAAAACAAAGTGTACTAATTATGTTTAAAGATGCCTCATACTTAAAATCTTATGAAGTTGAAATTTTCACACATGTGAAAAGCTCAAGTACTTATTTGCGAACATAATTCTAGTTATAAAATCTCACAAATAACTATAGAAGACAGCAAATACTGCTATAAATTTAAATCTATAATAACAGTGTACAGAAAGCAAAACAATTTTTACGTCTTAAGCAACAAGATGCTTCTGACGGAGTGACTGCGATGTGTCGTCGCATATCTGGCGATTGCATGTTATTCGCAAAGATGTGTAGGTACGTGAAGTGGTAGCAAGCCAGCGAAGCAGTGTCGCCTGGTGATAAAGTTTTAGCCCTTTATGTGCTGCCAGCTAATTAGTAAAAATTTCCCTATAACTGGCAATTCAAGGGACTACTAAGATTGCCTAAATTTTATTTGTTTTCTTAAAATTTGGGGTGAAGTTTTTTACCTGCAAGTAGCGTGCAATCATAACCTGTAGGAAATTCTGCTTTGTTAAGTGTTCGAATCAGAATTTGCTTAAGGAAAATTCTTATTTAAAATGGAGAACGCAAATAGCCGATTAGAAAGAAAACTAAAGAAGCTATGTATAGCATCTTTTCTAGTAATTTGATTTGAATAGCTACTCATGGAAATACTAAGTTTTGCTTATGCAGTAGGCTTCTGTGAATATTTTATGGAAGAAATTATTCACCTTATTTTACAGAGTGCTGATTAAGCTAACATTAACAGTGTTGAAGACCTATTAGCGTTTTCTTTTAGGAAAGCGCAAGTTCTGCTTGATATCAGAACTTGTAGATGCAAAATAATATTAGTTTTAGTAGAAATTATAGGTTATAAAGGCAAAAATTATTGCCAACGGCACGCGGTGTTCCCAAGCGGTCCCCCATCTAAGTACTAACCGCGCCCAATGCTGCTTAACTTCGGTGATCGGACGAGAACCGGTGCTTTCAGCATGGTATGGTCGTTGCCGAGGGAAGTACATTGAATATTGAAAACACTCTGCGAAGAAAGTATTCAAAATCTACTATAACTACTTAAAGTAATCATGTAACAATGTGTCAAATGTAGGCATACAATGCCTACTTTTCAGTACATATTTTTTGCCAAAACAAAGTGTACTAATTATGTTTAAAGATGCCTCATACTTAAAATCTTATGAAGTTGAAATTTTCACACATGTGAAAAGCTCAAGTACTTATTTGCGAACATAATTCTAGTTATAAAATCTCACAAATAACTATAGAAGACAGCAAATACTGCTATAAATTTAAATCTATAATAACAGTGTACAGAAAGCAAAACAATTTTTACGTCTTAAGCAACAAGATGCTTCTGACGGAGTGACTGCGATGTGTCGTCGCATATCTGGCGATTGCATGTTATTCGCAAAGATGTGTAGGTACGTGAAGTGGTAGCAAGCCAGCGAAGCAGTGTCGCCTGGTGATAAAGTTTTAGCCCTTTATGTGCTGCCAGCTAATTAGTAAAAATTTCCCTATAACTGGCAATTCAAGGGACTACTAAGATTGCCTAAATTTTATTTGTTTTCTTAAAATTTGGGGTGAAGTTTTTTACCTGCAAGTAGCGTGCAATCATAACCTGTAGGAAATTCTGCTTTGTTAAGTGTTCGAATCAGAATTTGCTTAAGGAAAATTCTTATTTAAAATGGAGAACGCAAATAGCCGATTAGAAAGAAAACTAAAGAAGCTATGTATAGCATCTTTTCTAGTAATTTGATTTGAATAGCTACTCATGGAAATACTAAGTTTTGCTTATGCAGTAGGCTTCTGTGAATATTTTATGGAAGAAATTATTCACCTTATTTTACAGAGTGCTGATTAAGCTAACATTAACAGTGTTGAAGACCTATTAGCGTTTTCTTTTAGGAAAGCGCAAGTTCTGCTTGATATCAGAACTTGTAGATGCAAAATAATATTAGTTTTAGTAGAAATTATAGGTTATAAAGGCAAAAATTATTGCCAACGGCACGCGGTGTTCCCAAGCGGTCCCCCATCTAAGTACTAACCGCGCCCAATGCTGCTTAACTTCGGTGATCGGACGAGAACCGGTGCTTTCAGCATGGTATGGTCGTTGCCGAGGGAAGTACATTGAATATTGAAAACACTCTGCGAAGAAAGTATTCAAAATCTACTATAACTACTTAAAGTAATCATGTAACAATGTGTCAAATGTAGGCATACAATGCCTACTTTTCAGTACATATTTTTTGCCAAAACAAAGTGTACTAATTATGTTTAAAGATGCCTCATACTTAAAATCTTATGAAGTTGAAATTTTCACACATGTGAAAAGCTCAAGTACTTATTTGCGAACATAATTCTAGTTATAAAATCTCACAAATAACTATAGAAGACAGCAAATACTGCTATAAATTTAAATCTATAATAACAGTGTACAGAAAGCAAAACAATTTTTACGTCTTAAGCAACAAGATGCTTCTGACGGAGTGACTGCGATGTGTCGTCGCATATCTGGCGATTGCATGTTATTCGCAAAGATGTGTAGGTACGTGAAGTGGTAGCAAGCCAGCGAAGCAGTGTCGCCTGGTGATAAAGTTTTAGCCCTTTATGTGCTGCCAGCTAATTAGTAAAAATTTCCCTATAACTGGCAATTCAAGGGACTACTAAGATTGCCTAAATTTTATTTGTTTTCTTAAAATTTGGGGTGAAGTTTTTTACCTGCAAGTAGCGTGCAATCATAACCTGTAGGAAATTCTGCTTTGTTAAGTGTTCGAATCAGAATTTGCTTAAGGAAAATTATTATTTAAAATGGAGAACGCAAATAGCCGATTAGAAAGAAAACTAAAGAAGCTATGTATAGCATCTTTTCTAGTAATTTGATTTGAATAGCTACTCATGGAAATACTAAGTTTTGCTTATGCAGTAGGCTTCTGTGAATATTTTATGGAAGAAATTATTCACCTTATTTTACAGAGTGCTGATTAAGCTAACATTAACAGTGTTGAAGACCTATTAGCGTTTTCTTTTAGGAAAGCGCAAGTTCTGCTTGATATCAGAACTTGTAGATGCAAAATAATATTAGTTTTAGTAGAAATTATAGGTTATAAAGGCAAAAATTATTGCCAACGGCACGCGGTGTTCCCAAGCGGTCCCCCATCTAAGTACTAACCGCGCCCAATGCTGCTTAACTTCGGTGATCGGACGAGAACCGGTGCTTTCAGCATGGTATGGTCGTTGCCGAGGGAAGTACATTGAATATTGAAAACACTCTGCGAAGAAAGTATTCAAAATCTACTATAACTACTTAAAGTAATCATGTAACAATGTGTCAAATGTAGGCATACAATGCCTACTTTTCAGTACATATTTTTTGCCAAAACAAAGTGTACTAATTATGTTTAAAGATGCCTCATACTTAAAATCTTATGAAGTTGAAATTTTCACACATGTGAAAAGCTCAAGTACTTATTTGCGAACATAATTCTAGTTATAAAATCTCACAAATAACTATAGAAGACAGCAAATACTGCTATAAATTTAAATCTATAATAACAGTGTACAGAAAGCAAAACAATTTTTACGTCTTGAGCAACAAGATGCTTCTGACGGAGTGACTGCGATGTGTCGTCGCATATCTGGCGATTGCATGTTATTCGCAAAGATGTGTAGGTACGTGAAGTGGTAGCAAGCCAGCGAAGCAGTGTCGCCTGGTGATAAAGTTTTAGCCCTTTATGTGCTGCCAGCTAATTAGTAAAAATTTCCCTATAACTGGCAATTCAAGGGACTACTAAGATTGCCTAAATTTTATTTGTTTTCTTAAAATTTGGGGTGAAGTTTTTTACCTGCAAGTAGCGTGCAATCATAACCTGTAGGAAATTCTGCTTTGTTAAGTGTTCGAATCAGAATTTGCTTAAGGAAAATTCTTATTTAAAATGGAGAACGCAAATAGCCGATTAGAAAGAAAACTAAAGAAGCTATGTATAGCATCTTTTCTAGTAATTTGATTTGAATAGTTACTCATGGAAATACTAAGTTTTGCTTATGCAGTAGGCTTCTGTGAATATTTTATGGAAGAAATTATTCACCTTATTTTACAGAGTGCTGATTAAGCTAACATTAACAGTGTTGAAGACCTATTAGCGTTTTCTTTTAGGAAAGCGCAAGTTCTGCTTGATATCAGAACTTGTAGATGCAAAATAATATTAGTTTTAGTAGAAATTATAGGTTATAAAGGCAAAAATTATTGCCAACGGCACGCGGTGTTCCCAAGCGGTCCCCCATCTAAGTACTAACCGCGCCCAATGCTGCTTAACTTCGGTGATCGGACGAGAACCGGTGCTTTTTGCTTTTTGAAATGTTTATTGTGCCAAAAATATAATCAAAATTTCTTACTTGCTAACAACAAACAATTAGCCTAAATAAACTTAATAATCAAACCTACTGACTCAACAGTGAGTACTCTAAATTTTAATTTAAAATTTTAAACGTATAATCTAACACTAACCCTATTTAAATTTGTATTAATTGTATAATATTTTTTAATAATTTCGAATACAAGAAAAAGTGGCCAAAAACTTATATTACGTAGGAAGACAAGGAAACCTTGAAAAGTGTTGCCTTTAATTATATTTAGAGTAGTACAATGTAAGTGACAAAGTACGAACGATAGTTAAATTTTTGCTTTATTAATTTTGTATATCGTTATATTTCCACCAATATTTAGAGTTCCAAACTTTTGCCAAATCATGAATATCTTCACTTGAAATTTTGATGTCAAAACGAAGAGAAATGTCAGTATCTGTTGATAGTGAGTGAGGTGGGTACTCAATTTTTTTGTTACAATAATTTCTATAATAATGGTAAAGTATAGGTACGCCAAATGTATCCTGAATCATGCCGTTTGTGTCCAAATAAATAAAGCACTCTGGAGGAACAAATCCAGAATTGACTGCCCTGTTATGGTATTCTGGAGCTGGACAGGTTGGCCCCCTAATTAGCGAATTTTCATTTACTGAGGCTCTTGCAAAATGATTCCGTATCTGTTTTATAATAAAATTGTCTATTCTGTTAATTTGGGCCGCGTCGTAAAGTTTTTTGTTCGAAATATAATGAAGGTTACTAGAATTTAGATTTCTGTACATACTCATGCACGCCCTTAAGCAATGTCTCTCGAACACGCGTAATTTTTCCATGTATCCCGAGCTTAAATTAAACCAAATTGGACTACCGTATACAATAATTGACCGAATTAAAGTTTTATACGAAATAATTTTGACCTTTTTGTCTAAATGTTTCGAAAAAAATAACCGACGAATTTTGTTAAATGCATTTTTAGCTTTTCTTAATTGAATTTTGATATGTTCGTTATAATAGAGGTATTGATCTAAAATTACACCCAAATATTTTACCGACGTTTTTTGTTCTACTAATTCACCCGTATGATTTTGCACTATAAATAAATTTTTCCAATTTTTCTTAATATTTCGAGAGACTTTGCTTAAAGGCGGCCTAAACAAAATAGTTTCACATTTTTTGACGTTAATTTTTAATTTCCAATCACCACAATAATTTTGAATTTTGTCAAAATCATTTTGCAAGAGTCTCCTAATTTCGTCAATGTTATTTCCAAACCTATAAATAACCAAATCGTCCGCGTAAGCTATACCGTTTTCCAAATTTTGTACCAAATCACTCGTATAAATATTGTATAATATGGGCGAGTTAACCATCCCTTGTTGGAGCCCGTTCCATACCCTAAACGTTAAATTTGATTTGTTAAACCCGTCCGTTACTAGAAATTTTTTATCCGATAACATATCCGAAATAATCCGTATTAAATAATTTGGCAAATTTATACCAATTAATTTAGAAATAAGTCCGTCAATCCAAACCGTGTCGAAAGCCTTTTCAAAATCGATTAAAATCGCGCCCGTACAATAATTTTTATTTAAGTTCCAATTAATATCCGAAACGAGTTTATTAACGGCGTGCACTGTCGAGTGTTGGCTCTTGAAACCAAACTGATTTTCCGGAATAATATTATTACTATCACAAAATTTAATTAAATGATTATTAATGATGATTTCGAAGACTTTACTAATATTTGGCAGGAGATTTATCGATCGCAAGTTCGAGGGGTCACCTTTATCCTTTCCCGGTTTCGGAATGGGATAAGTTATCGCCGTTTTCCAACTTTGAGGAAAATAAGTGTTGTTCAAGGCGTTATTAAATATGGCACAGTATTGCATTATAATAATGTCCGGCAAATGCTTCAAGACAATATTTGGCACACCATCATTTCCCGAAGATTTTTTATTGTTCAGTCGCCGAAAAATAAATTTTAAATCATCAAATTTTATAAAATAGTCGTCCGTTTGGTCATCCGAAAATCCATTCGATGTTTTGTCGTCGTCAAACGTAGTCACTGTCTCGTTTCTGTCGCGACTCTCTTCCATGTCCAGTCGAAATTGGTTAGCATTGGAGATAATTTCATGATCGAGGGAAAAATTTTGATTGTGGACCGAGTTAACAGTGTAAATTTGTTCAAATGCCGCGCCAATTACGTTTAATTTATTTTCGTCGTCGTTAATTTCGTAAAAATTTTGATCGTTTAATTGTAAAGTTCCCGAATTGAGTTGAGCGCGCCTAATTACGTTAACGTTTTCCCTCGATATTTTAATAGTTTCAATTTTCGATTTTTCTTTACTTCTAAAAATTTTGTTAATCATCGGAAACATATTTGATTCACTTGAATTTATACTCTTAATTTTGTTTTCCCAATATCTATTAACCGAAATTTTAAAATTTTCCTGAATAAGTTGATTTACATTTTTCAATAAAGATTTAAGCCGGATAAGGTACGAGTTGTTGTAATTTTGAAACCGCCGATAAATATTTTTAATTTGCGTCAGAAGTTTACTTTTAATTACTTGCAATTTTGAAATAGTTCTGTTCAAATAACATTTAACAGAGTCTTTAGATTTAATTTTGGGAACTGTCTTATCAACAGTTTTGTGAATTGCGTCATTCAAATGAGTCAAATATATTTCGATTTCAATATTCGTTAAATTTCTGTTATTCGCGACCGATAAAATACCCGAATTTTCCCGATAAAGTTTTTTAAATTCCGCGCTAAATTTAGCCCAATCCGTATACCGATAATTTAATCTAGGAATGTCTTCTTTTGTCAAAAGCCGAAATGGTGTATTATCCAAACTAGCTGCAATGCTAACCGCGTAGTGGTCACTGTCATATGGTAGCGTTTGTAGACAATTTATGTTTGTCCCGTCGAAGTTTTCAATATTCAGTCTCGTGTCTGTAATACAAAGGTCGATGAAAGAATTTCCACTGGGAAATGATGGTATATCTGTGCTTAATAAATTTGCCTTGAACAACACCTGATTTTCCTCAAACCAGCGATTTAATTGGTTTCCCCTCGTGTTTGAAACACTGTTATTCCAGTTTCCGTGTCTGGAATTCAAATCTCCTGCCATTATATAAAAATTTTCGTCTTTTTCCAACTCCAAAATTTTGAATAAAGCTCCAAGTTCTTCAAGAAATAAACCGGAATCATTAATTTTAGGAGCATATGCCGAAATTATAAATAAATTACACGAACCAGAAATTTTGAAAACGATAACCGAAGTTTCTAAACATTTAAAATTATTAATGATACTATTTTTGATAATTTTGAACTCGTAAGGTTTCTTCACCAACACCGCAGTGCCACCACCTTGTTCCGAATTTGGTCTATCCCGCCGATGCAAATTATAATTTTGAAATTCCAAAACGTGTTTACTATTTAATTTAGTTTCCGAAATTAAAACAATATCTGGTTTACGAGTCTCCAACAAGTTCAGTAAACTCGCCCTTCTTTGATTTTTTATTAATGAATTTACATTTATTGAAATTAAATACAAGGAATTTTGAAATGAATGACTAGCCGATGTCTCTCTATCCATCCATATTACCAGAACCGATGAGATCAAACAGGACATCAATCCTGGATTTTTCTTCCTCCAACATACTTTTAAAACTACTTAGCTGACTTTGGATGCTAAGTAGCATTGATTTGATTTCAGTCATACAATTTTGACTAGAATTTTGATTTGGAGCTCCAACATTATCCGAAACTTTACCTGCAACATTAGCGAAAGAAACATTTTTATTCACGAAATTAGAATACATTCTGAATTTATTTTCATTGTTAATTTTGATTTGTTCTTTTTTACTTAACATTTTTTGTTTTAGCTCCAAATATTTTGGACAACCCCTATACGAAGCAGGATGTCCAAAGTTTTTGCAAAGAGTGCAAAATATTTTCGTTTTATCTGCCGGTGAACTTTTTTCTATCGAACACTTACCCGGTTCATGCTCATTAGCACACTTGACGCACCTATACTTCATGGCGCAGTTACTCGCAGTATGTCCAAACCGTTGGCACCTTTTGCACTGAATAATATCACTTTTATTGATTTTCTCCCACCTCACTACTTGGTAGTAGACATGTTGAACATTTCTCAACATTTCAAACTTGCTGTCGCTTGAAATCTGAACTAAAAATATTGGTAACTTAATACCCTTTTCCCTGCTGTACCGTGTTTCGAATTGTTTAACCGAAATAAAATTTAAATTTTCCACTTTATAATTTTGTAGTTCATTTAAAATTTCACTCACATTACAACCCGGATCTAAACCTTTCAGTAGTACCGTTTGTACTTTGTCACTTTTGGGGCAATATGAATAGTGTTCCGCGGCAACACTCTTCAAAGTTTCCTTAACTTTGGTATAATCAACCTTATTGTCTAGAAACACAGAATGCCTATTCAAACCATAACGCTTAATTCTAAAATTATTAATTTTTAAAACTAGCTTACAAATTTTTATTGTGTCCTCCACTTCTTGGTTGAACACTATTATAGGGGGAATCCGTTCTCTTCTTGTTTCTGGACTGGTGTTTGCTGATTGTGACACTTCCATCAAATTGTCGCGAATAATATTTTCATCTGGATATCTTTTAGATTTCTTCTCAGCTATCTTCTTTAAAATTTCGTTTGCCATTTCGGTTTCTTCTAAATTTTGATGTGATAACATTTCAAATCTATTACCTGTTCCCGTATATTTGTTAGCATCGTTTGTCTTGACTATTTCTGCATTCAAATTGCTTCGTTGTTTGATTTTCTTTGCAGCTGTTTGAGCATCTTCGTGTTTTTCTGCATCTCTGCTTCTGCTGCGGTCTTTACCTCCTCTTCTCTGGATTAAGTTTGGCTTCATCTCTATCGTCGGTCGCTTCAATAGTTCTTTAGGCCAGTTCGAACATGCCGGCTTCTCTTTCTCGTTCACTTCGCCCTCTTCCATTTCGGAGTCTGGACTTCCGTTTTGGGGAGATTTTTGAAGATTTTGTACCCAAATTTTTACGGCCGGTTAGCAAAACTCAAACAGATGAAATAACGATAAAACTTTTTGTAAAAAAAACACAACAATTAGCAACAATAACAATAATAATTAAAACTGTCAAAAGGAAAAATTATTGAAAAATTTAATTAATTTAATTTTTTTTGCAAGGCACACTAAACGAACTGTCACTTGCAAAACTCAATGATAGAGTGACGAGAACCGGTGCTTTCAGCATGGTATGGTCGTTGCCGAGGGAAGTACATTGAATATTGAAAACACTCTGCGAAGAAAGTATTCAAAATCTACTATAACTACTTAAAGTAATCATGTAACAATGTGTCAAATGTAGGCATACAATGCCTACTTTTCAGTACATATTTTTTGCCAAAACAAAGTGTACTAATTATGTTTAAAGATGCCTCATACTTAAAATCTTATGAAGTTGAAATTTTCACACATGTGAAAAGCTCAAGTACTTATTTGCGAACATAATTCTAGTTATAAAATCTCACAAATAACTATAGAAGACAGCAAATACTGCTATAAATTTAAATCTATAATAACAGTGTACAGAAAGCAAAACAATTTTTACGTCTTAAGCAACAAGATGCTTCTGACGGAGTGACTGCGATGTGTCGTCGCATATCTGGCGATTGCATGTTATTCGCAAAGATGTGTAGGTACGTGAAGTGGTAGCAAGCCAGCGAAGCAGTGTCGCCTGGTGATAAAGTTTTAGCCCTTTATGTGCTGCCAGCTAATTAGTAAAAATTTCCCTATAACTGGCAATTCAAGGGACTACTAAGATTGCCTAAATTTTATTTGTTTTCTTAAAATTTGGGGTGAAGTTTTTTACCTGCAAGTAGCGTGCAATCATAACCTGTAGGAAATTCTGCTTTGTTAAGTGTTCGAATCAGAATTTGCTTAAGGAAAATTCTTATTTAAAATGGAGAACGCAAATAGCCGATTAGAAAGAAAACTAAAGAAGCTATGTATAGCATCTTTTCTAGTAATTTGATTTGAATAGCTACTCATGGAAATACTAAGTTTTGCTTATGCAGTAGGCTTCTGTGAATATTTTATGGAAGAAATTATTCACCTTATTTTACAGAGTGCTGATTAAGCTAACATTAACAGTGTTGAAGACCTATTAGCGTTTTCTTTTAGGAAAGCGCAAGTTCTGCTTGATATCAGAACTTGTAGATGCAAAATAATATTAGTTTTAGTAGAAATTATAGGTTATAAAGGCAAAAATTATTGCCAACGGCACGCGGTGTTCCCAAGCGGTCCCCCATCTAAGTACTAACCGCGCCCAATGCTGCTTAACTTCGGTGATCGGACGAGAACCGGTGCTTTTTTGCTTTTTGAAATGTTTATTGTGCCAAAAATATAATCAAAATTTCTTACTTGCTAACAACAAACAATTAGCCTAAATAAACTTAATAATCAAACCTACTGACTCAACAGTGAGTACTCTAAATTTTAATTTAAAATTTTAAACGTATAATCTAACACTAACCCTATTTAAATTTGTATTAATTGTATAATATTTTTTAATAATTTCGAATACAAGAAAAAGTGGCCAAAAACTTATATTACGTAGGAAGACAAGGAAACCTTGAAAAGTGTTGCCTTTAATTATATTTAGAGTAGTACAATGTAAGTGACAAAGTACGAACGATAGTTAAATTTTTGCTTTATTAATTTTGTATATCGTTATATTTCCACCAATATTTAGAGTTCCAAACTTTTGCCAAATCATGAATATCTTCACTTGAAATTTTGATGTCAAAACGAAGAGAAATGTCAGTATCTGTTGATAGTGAGTGAGGTGGGTACTCAATTTTTTTGTTACAATAATTTCTATAATAATGGTAAAGTATAGGTACGCCAAATGTATCCTGAATCATGCCGTTTGTGTCCAAATAAATAAAGCACTCTGGAGGAACAAATCCAGAATTGACTGCCCTGTTATGGTATTCTGGAGCTGGACAGGTTGGCCCCCTAATTAGCGAATTTTCATTTACTGAGGCTCTTGCAAAATGATTCCGTATCTGTTTTATAATAAAATTGTCTATTCTGTTAATTTGGGCCGCGTCGTAAAGTTTTTTGTTCGAAATATAATGAAGGTTACTAGAATTTAGATTTCTGTACATACTCATGCACGCCCTTAAGCAATGTCTCTCGAACACGCGTAATTTTTCCATGTATCCCGAGCTTAAATTAAACCAAATTGGACTACCGTATACAATAATTGACCGAATTAAAGTTTTATACGAAATAATTTTGACCTTTTTGTCTAAATGTTTCGAAAAAAATAACCGACGAATTTTGTTAAATGCATTTTTAGCTTTTCTTAATTGAATTTTGATATGTTCGTTATAATAGAGGTATTGATCTAAAATTACACCCAAATATTTTACCGACGTTTTTTGTTCTACTAATTCACCCGTATGATTTTGCACTATAAATAAATTTTTCCAATTTTTCTTAATATTTCGAGAGACTTTGCTTAAAGGCGGCCTAAACAAAATAGTTTCGCATTTTTTGACGTTAATTTTTAATTTCCAATCACCACAATAATTTTGAATTTTGTCAAAATCATTTTGCAAGAGTCTCCTAATTTCGTCAATGTTATTTCCAAACCTATAAATAACCAAATCGTCCGCGTAAGCTATACCGTTTTCCAAATTTTGTACCAAATCACTCGTATAAATATTGTATAATATGGGCGAGTTAACCATCCCTTGTTGGAGCCCGTTCCATACCCTAAACGTTAAATTTGATTTGTTAAACCCGTCCGTTACTAGAAATTTTTTATCCGATAACATATCCGAAATAATCCGTATTAAATAATTTGGCAAATTTATACCAATTAATTTAGAAATAAGTACGTCAATCCAAACCGTGTCGAAAGCCTTTTCAAAATCGATTAAAATCGCGCCCGTACAATAATTTTTATTTAAGTTCCAATTAATATCCGAAACGACTTTATTAACGGCGTGCACTGTCGAGTGTTGGCTCTTGAAACCAAATTGATTTTCCGGAATAATATTATTACTATCACAAAATTTAATTAAATGATTATTAATGATAATTTCGAAGACCTTACTAATATTTGGCAGGAGATTTATCGATCGTAAGTTCGAGGGGTCACTTTTATCCTTTCCCGGTTTCGGAATGGGATACGTTATCGCCGTTTTCCAACTTTGAGGAAAATAAGTGTTGTTCAAGGCGTTATTAAATATGACACAATATTGCATTATAATAATGTCCGGCAAATGCTTCAGGACAATATTTGGCACACCATCATTTCCCGAAGATTTTTTGTTATTTAGTCGCCGAAAAATGAATTTTAAATCTTCAAATTTAATAAAATAGTCGTCCGTTTGGTCAGCCGAAAGTCCGTTCGATTTTTTGTCATCGTTAAAAGTAGTCACTGTCTCGTTTATGTCGCGACTCTCTTCCATGTCCAGCCGAAATTGATTAGCACTGCAGATAACTTCGTGATCGAGGGAAAAATTTTGATTATGGACCGAATTAATAGTGTAAATTTGTTCGAATGCCGCGCCAATTACGTTTAATTTATTTCCGTCGTCGTTAATTTCGTAAAAATTTTGATCGTTTAATTGTAAAGTTTCCAAATTGAGTTGAGCGCGCCTAATTACGTTAACGTTTTCCCTCGATATTTTCACAGTTTCAATTTTTGATTTTTCGTTACTTCTAAAAATTTTATTAATCATCGGAAACATATTTGACTCACTTGAATTTATACTCTTAATTTTGTTTTCCCAATATCTATTAACCGACATTTTAAAATTTTCCTGAATAAGTTGATTTACATTTTTCAATAAAGATTTAAGCCGAATAAGGTACGAGTTGTTGTAATTTTGAAACCGCCGATAAATATTTTTAATTTGCGTCAGAAGTTTACTTTTAATTGCTTGTAATTTTGAAATAGTTCTGTTCAAATAACATTTAACAGAGTCTTTACATTTAATTTTGGGAACTGTCTTATCAACAGTTTTATGAATTGCATCATTCAAATGAGTCAAATATGTTTCGATTTCAATGTTAGACAAATTTCTGTTATTCGCTACCGATAAAATACCCGAATTTTCCCGATAAAGTTTTTTAAATTCCGCGCTAAATTTAGTCCAATCCGTATACCGATAATTTAATCTAGGAATGTCTTCTTTTGTCAAAAGCCGAAAAGGTGTATTGTCTAAACTAGCTGCAATGCTAACCGCGTAGTGGTCACTGTCATATGGTAGCGTTTGTAAACAATTTATGTTTGTCCCGTCAAAGTTTTCAATATTCAGTCTCGTGTCTGTAATGCAAAGGTCGATAAAAGAATTTCCACTGGGAAATGATGGTATATCTGTGCTTAATAAGTTTGCCTTGAACAACACTTGATTTTCCTCAAACCAGCGATTTAATTGGTTTCCCCTCGTATTTGAAACACTATTATTCCAGTTTCCGTGTCTGGAATTCAAATCTCCTGCCAATATATAAAAATTTTCGTCTTTTTCCAACTCCAAAATTTTGAATAAAGTTCCAAGTTCTTCAAGAAATAAACCGGAATCATTAATTTTAGGAGCATATGCCGAAATTACAATTAAATTACACGAACTAGAAATTTTGAAAAGGATAACCGAAGTTTCTAAACATTTAAAATTATTAATGATACTATTTTTAATAATTTTGAATTCGTATGGTTTCTTCACCAACACCGCAGTGCCCCCACCTTGCTGTGAATTTGGTCTATCCCGCCGATGCAAATTATAATTTTGAAATTCCAAAACGTGTTTACTATTTAATTTAGTTTCCGAAATTAAAACAATATCTGGTTTACGAGTTTCCAACAAGTTTAGTAAACTCGCCCTTCTTTGATTTTTTATTAATGAATTTACATTTATTGAAATTAAATACAAGGAATTTTGAAATGAATGACTAGCCGATGTCTCTCTATCCATCCATATTACCAGAACCGATGAGATCAAACAGGACATCAATCCTGGCTTTTTCTTCCTCCAACATACTTTTAAAACTACTTAGCTGACTTTGGATGCTAAGTAGCATCGATTTTATTTCTGTCATACAATTTTGACTAGAATTTTGATTTGGAGCTCCAACATTATCCGAAACTTTACCTGCAACATTAGCGAAAGAAACATTTTTATTCACAAAATTAGAATACATTTTGAATTTATTTTCACTGTTAATTTTGATCTGTTCTTTTTTGCTTAAAATTTTCTGTTTCAGCTCCAAGTATTTTGGACAACCCCTATACGAAGCAGGATGTCCAAAGTTTTTGCAAAGAGTGCAAAATATTTTCGTTTTATCTGCCGGTGAACTTTTTTCTATCGAACACTTACCCGGTTCATGCTCATTAGCACACTTGACGCACCTATACTTCATGGCGCAGTTACTCGCAGTATGTCCAAACCGTTGGCACCTTTTGCACTGAATAATGTCACTTTTATTAATTTTTTCCCACCTCACTACTTGGTAGTAGACATGTTGAACATTTCTCAACATTTCAAACTTGCTGTCGCTTGAAATCTGAACTAAAAATATTGGTAACTTAATACCCTTTTCCCTGCTGTACCGTGTTTCGAATTGTTTAACCGAAATAAAATTTAAATTTTCCACTTTATAATTTTGTAGTTCATTTAAAATTTCACTCACATTACAACCCGGATCTAAACCTTTCAGTAGTACCGTTTGTACTTTGTCACTTTTGGGGCAATATGAATAGTGTTCCGCGGCAACACTCTTCAAAGTTTCCTTAACTTTGGTATAATCAACCTTATTGTCTAGAAACACAGAATGCCTATTCAACCCATAACGCTTAATTCTAAAATTATTAATTTTTAAAACTAGCTTACAAATTTTTATTGTGTCCTCCACTTCCTGATTAAATACCACTATCGGGGGGATTCTTTCTCTTCTGACTTCTATATTACGGCTTGTTGATGGTGATACTTCCATCAAATTGTCTTGCATGTTTGCTTTTTGAAAACTTTTTTCTTTCTTCTCGGCTATTTTCTTCAAAATTTCATTGGCATTTTCTTTTTCTTCTAAATTCTGTTCAGTTAAAATTTCAAACCTATTACCTTTTCCGTTGTAGTTGCTATCGTCGCTTGTGTTAGTTATTCCTTCCTGTAAACCGTTTTGCTGCTTCACTTTCTTTACAATAGTTTCAGCGTCATCACTTCTTTTTGCATCTCTGCTTCTGCTGCGGTCTTTTCCAGCTTTCCTTTGCACCAAATTTGGCTTCATCTCTATCGTGGGTCGTTTCAAAATCTCCTTATTCCAGTTAGAACATGACGTCTTCGCTCTATCTTTCACTTCGCCCTCCTCCATTTTGGAGTCTGGGCTTCCGTTATGAGGCGATTTCGGGATATTCTGCACCCAAATCTTTACCGCCGGTTTTCAAAAACTCAAACGAATAATGTAAACAGTATAACTTTTGTTCAAAAACACAACAATTAACAATAATAACGAAAATAACAAAAACTGTCAAAACGAAAAATTATTGAAAAATTTAATTAATTTAATTTTTTTTGCAAGGCACACTAAACGAACTGTCACTTGCAAAACTCAATGACGAGAACCGGTGCTTTCAGCATGGTATGGTCGTTGCCGAGGGAAGTACATTGAATATTGAAAACACTCTGCGAAGAAAGTATTCAAAATCTACTATAACTACTTAAAGTAATCATGTAACAATGTGTCAAATGTAGGCATACAATGCCTACTTTTCAGTACATATTTTTTGCCAAAACAAAGTGTACTAATTATGTTTAAAGATGCCTCATACTTAAAATCTTATGAAGTTGAAATTTTCACACATGTGAAAAGCTCAAGTACTTATTTGCGAACATAATTCTAGTTATAAAATCTCACAAATAACTATAGAAGACAGCAAATACTGCTATAAATTTAAATCTATAATAACAGTGTACAGAAAGCAAAACAATTTTTACGTCTTAAGCAACAAGATGCTTCTGACGGAGTGACTGCGATGTGTCGTCGCATATCTGGCGATTGCATGTTATTCGCAAAGATGTGTAGGTACGTGAAGTGGTAGCAAGCCAGCGAAGCAGTGTCGCCTGGTGATAAAGTTTTAGCCCTTTATGTGCTGCCAGCTAATTAGTAAAAATTTCCCTATAACTGGCAATTCAAGGGACTACTAAGATTGCCTAAATTTTATTTGTTTTCTTAAAATTTGGGGTGAAGTTTTTTACCTGCAAGTAGCGTGCAATCATAACCTGTAGGAAATTCTGCTTTGTTAAGTGTTCGAATCAGAATTTGCTTAAGGAAAATTCTTATTTAAAATGGAGAACGCAAATAGCCGATTAGAAAGAAAACTAAAGAAGCTATGTATAGCATCTTTTCTAGTAATTTGATTTGAATAGCTACTCATGGAAATACTAAGTTTTGCTTATGCAGTAGGCTTCTGTGAATATTTTATGGAAGAAATTATTCACCTTATTTTACAGAGTGCTGATTAAGCTAACATTAACAGTGTTGAAGACCTATTAGCGTTTTCTTTTAGGAAAGCGCAAGTTCTGCTTGATATCAGAACTTGTAGATGCAAAATAATATTAGTTTTAGTAGAAATTATAGGTTATAAAGGCAAAAATTATTGCCAACGGCACGCGGTGTTCCCAAGCGGTCCCCCATCTAAGTACTAACCGCGCCCAATGCTGCTTAACTTCGGTGATCGGACGAGAACCGGTGCGATTTTACGATTTAGAGCGTTTATTGGCCAAATTTTTAACAATAACAGAACTTACATGCTATCAACAAACAACTAGCTTAAATTAACATATACACAAAACTTACTGACTATATACAATAGTACTCTAAATTTTTAAATAATATTTACAGGTGAGATCTTACAGGCTATCCTACGTTCTAGTTTACTAATTCTTAATATTATCTATTGTATTAAACTATAAGAAAACGGCTAATAAAAACTTATATAAACTAGCAAGCCAGGGAGAATTTTAACAGTGTTACCACCTTTCTTTAATTATTAATTGTATTTCGTGTAAAAGTGCATACACTTCAATAAAATATTTTTAAAACTATTAATTTTGATTTTCCCTATCTATCCACCAAAATTTGTTGTTTGTGATTGTCCCGAATTCGAAAATGTCTTTACTGGAAATTTTGATATCAAATCGGTGAGAGACGTCAACATCCGTCGAAAGTGTGTGAGGTGGGTACTCTATTTTCTTGTTACTAGAATTTCGATAAATGTGATAAAGTATAGGTACGCCAAATGTGTCCTGAACCATTCCTTTTGAATCTAAATATATAAAACTTTCTGGAGGAACAAATCCAGAATTGATGGCTCTCGAATGGTATTCCGGACATGGACAAGTCGGACCTTTAATTAACGAATTTTCACTTTGTGAGGCTCTTACAAAATGATTTCGAATTTGTTTTATAATAAAGATGTCAATTCTATTAATTTTGGCCGCGTCGTATATTTTTTTGTTCGAAATGTAGTGTAAATTGTCCGAATTTAAATTTCTATATAAACTTAGACACGCCCTTAAGCAATGTCTCTCGAAAACTCTAATTCTTTCCATGTATCCCGGACTAATATTGAACCAAATAGGACAGCCGTATATTAAAATTGGTCTCACTAAAGTTTTATAAGAAATAATTTTGACTTTTTTATCTAAATGTTTCGAGAAAAATAACCGTCTAATTTTGTTAAATGAATTTTTCGCTTTTTCTAATTGTGTTCGAATGTGTTCGTTGTAATATAAATATTGGTCGAGAATAATGCCTAAATATTTTACCGATAATTTTTGTTGAATTTGTTCACCCGTTGAATTTTGCACGATTTGTAAAGTTTTCCAATTTTTCTTTATGTTTCGAGAGACTTTGCTTAAGGGCGGTCGGAATAATATTAGGTCGCATTTGTTTACATTAATTTTGAGTTTCCAATCGTTACAATAATTTTGAATTTTGTCGAAATCATTTTGTAAGAGCCTTTGAATTTGTTCAATTTTGTTTCCCGAGTTATAAATTATCAAATCGTCCGCATAAGATATTGAATTTTCCAAACCCGTAGCCAAATCACTTGTAAAGATATTAAATAGTATAGGCGAGTTTACCATACCTTGTTGGAGCCCGTTCCAGACTGTAAACTGTAATTTTGATTTATTTGTCCCGTCCGTTACTATAAATTTTTTGTCCGATATCATGTCCGAAATTATTCTAATTAAATGTTTTGGTAACCGAAAATTTATTAATTTGTAAATTAACCCGTCAATCCAAATCGTATCAAAAGCTTTCTCGAAATCTATTAACAACGCGCCCGTACAATAATTTTTATTAAGATTCCAATGAATGTCCGAAACTAATTTATTGATGGCGTGCACTGTCGAGTGTTGGCGTTTAAACCCAAATTGATTTTCCGGAATAATATTATTTTCATCGCAGAATTTAACTAATTTTGTATTGATAACAGATTCGAAAACTTTACTTATATTCGGCAGGAGATTTATTGATCTCAAATTTGAGGGGTCACTGTGATCCTTTCCTTTTTTCGGGATCGGGAAAGTTAACGCAGTTTTCCAGGTCTGAGGAAAATAGGTATTGTTCAAGGCGTTGTTGAACAGTGCGCAATATTGTTCAATAATTGCATCAGGCAGATTCTTCAATACAATATTAGGTATGCCGTCATTTCCCGAAGATTTTTTGGTGTTGAGTCGCCGAAAGATGTCAGTCAAATCAAGTAAAGTAACAAAGTAATCGTCCGTTTGTTCTATCGTTAGGTGGTTCGACGTTTTGTCATCGTTAAATGTCGTCACTGTTTCGTTTCTGTCATGACTGTCGTCCGTTTCAAGTCTGAACTGATTAGCGCTGGAGATAACTTCATGGTCGAGGGCTAAATTTGGATAACGTAATGAGTTAACAGTGTAAATTTGTTCGAAAGCCGCGCCGATTGTGTCTAATTTATTTTCTTCGTCATCGATTACATAAAAATTTTGTTCATTTACTATTAAATTTTCCGGGTTAATTTGTGCTCGCTCGATGATTCTAATGTTGTCCCTCGAAATTTTGATTGTGTCAATTTTAACTTTATCTTTAGTCCTAAAAATTTTGTTTATCATTGGAAACATATTTGACTCATTTGATCTTATACTTCTAATTTTGTTTTCCCAATATTTATTAATCGAAAGCCGAAAATTTTCCTTAATTAGTTGATTAATATTACTCAAAATGGATTTTAACCGCACAAGATATTGATTATTATAATTTTGAAACCGCCGATAAATAGTTTTAATTTGACTTAGAATTTTGCTTTTCAATACTTGTAATTTTTCTATCGTTTTATTTAAATAACATTTAACCGAATTTTTACTTTTAAATTTTGGAACCGTTTTATCAACCGAGTTTAAAATTGCTTCGTTCAAATGAGTCAAATATGTTTCAATTTCCCAATTTGTTAAATTCCGATTATTTGCGACCGAAAGATAATTTCTATTTTCTCTAAAATATTTTTCGATTTCCACTTTAAATTTTGACCAATCCATACAACGATAATTTAATTTTGGGATGTCTTCTTTTGTAATCAGCCGAAAGGGTGTGTCATCTAGACTAGCTCCAACGCTAACAGCATAGTGGTCACTATCGTATGGTATCGTTTGTAAACAGTTGATATTGTTTCCGTCAAAGTTTTCAATGTTAAGTCTTGTGTCCGTAATACAAATGTCGAGGTATGAATTTCCACTAGGAAATGACGGCATATCCGTAGCCAACAGATTTGCCTTGAACAACACACTATTTTCCTCTATCCATCGGTTTAACTGGTTTCCCCTTGTATTGCTCACAAGATTCCCCCATCTGCTATGACGAGCATTTAAATCTCCTGCCAAAATATAAAAATTTTGATCTTTTTCTAACTCCAAAATTTTGAATAATTTCCCAAACTCTTCTTGAAAAACACCCGAATCATTTACTTTTGGAGCGTAACCCGAAATCACAAATAATTTATTTGAACTTGAAATTTTGAACTCAACAACCGAAACTTCCAAACATTTAAAATTGTTAATTACACTATTTTTAATAATTTTGAAATTGTATGGTTTCCTCACCAACACCGCAGTGCCACCACCCTGCTGAGAATTTGGTCTATCTCTTCTATGTACTTCGTAATTTTGAAATTCTAAAACGTGTTTTCTATTTAATTTTGTCTCCGAAAGTAAAACTATGTCTGGATTTCGAGCATCCAACAAGTTTAATAAACTCGCCCTCCTTTGATTTGTTACCAAAGAATTTACATTTATAGAAATTATACACAAAGAATTTAGAATAGAATGTCTACCACTGTCCGATCTACTCATTCATACCATCTGAGCCGATCAGATCGAAGAGAACATCAATCCTGGATTTTTCCTCCTCCATCATAATTTTGAAGGAACTTAACTGATTTTGAATACTGCTTAACATTAATTTTATTTCACTCATAAAATTTTGATTGTTATTATTACCATTATTTAAATTTCCAATATTGTCCGAAATATTTGCCGCAGCTGTAGCATACGAAATGTTTTTATTTACGAAATTAGAGTACATTTTAATTTTGTTTACGTTATTAATTTTATTTTGTTCCTTTTTCTTTGAAAGTTTTTCCTTCAACTCCAAATATTTTGGACATCCTCTATAAGATGCAGGATGTCCGTAGTTTTTGCACAATGTGCAGAACAGTTGGTTTTTGCTTACATCAGTGCCAACCTGTATTAAGCATTTACCTGGTTCATGTTCCTGGGCACACTTGACGCACCTATACTTCATTTGGCAATTACTTGCCGTATGGCCGAACCTTTGGCAGCGTCTGCATTGCAGAACATCTTTTCTTTCAAGCTTATCCCACCTCACCACTTGATAATTTACATATTTGATGTCTCTCACCTTATTAATTTTGCTTTCGCTTGATAACTGAACAATAAATATTGGTAGATTAAATTTTTTTTCCCTACTTAAACGTGTCTCAAATCTCTTAACATTAACAAATTTTAAATCTTCTCTTTCCAAAGATTTCAATTCACTTAAAATTTGCTCTGGGTCACTTTCGGGGTCTAAATCTTTAAGAAGAAGTGTATGCACTTTTTCACTTCTTGGGCAGTAGGTATAGTGCTCAGTGGCAACACTTTTAAAAGTCTCCCTGGCTTTTACAAAGTCTTCCTTATTCTCTAGTAAAACAGCATGTCTACTCGCACTATATCGCTTAATTTTAAAATTGTTTATCCTTAAAACTACTTTCAAAATCTTAATGCTATCCCTAACTTCTTGTTTAAACACTACAATAGGTGGTATTCTTTCTTTTTTAACTAAAATATTGCTATTTACATTTTTACTTTGACTACTTTCGTTACTTACTTTTAAATTTTCTACTCGTCCTGGCCTTAAATTTCCGTCTCCACGATTTTTTCTTTGAATTTCTTCTAAAATATTTTCAATGTCTTCATTTCCCAAAATATTGAATCGATTCCCTTCACCGCTGAATTTAGATAAATCTGCTGCCTGGTCTTGAACATCCATTTTTTCACTTTCTGATTTCTTCATTTTTTTACTAGAATTTTGATTGTCTCCTGAAGTTTCTGAATCTTTGCTCTTCCCTCTTGATTTTCTTTCGACTAAATTTGGCTTCGCTTCAAATTTGGATTTCCGAATAACGTTCATCGCCTGGTCCGCAATAATGTCTGCTAACTTATCGGGCTCCTCCATTTCTTTCGAAAGGGGCTTCGCCCCTTGGGGCTCTTTGTAAGCACCCACCCAAATATTTATAATTAAAAACGCGCAACAATAACCGAATTTTAAACAAACACAAGAACAACAGATTGGAACGAAATATAATGAAAAAACGTAACTTTTAATAAAAATTTAATTAAACTTCAAAAATAATTAATTAATTTCACGGAGCTATTGTTTTCCGACCTGTCACGTGAAAACTCAATGATAGAGTGACGAGAACCGGTGCTTTCAGCATGGTATGGTCGTTGCCGAGGGAAGTACATTGAATATTGAAAACACTCTGCGAAGAAAGTATTCAAAATCTACTATAACTACTTAAAGTAATCATGTAACAATGTGTCAAATGTAGGCATACAATGCCTACTTTTCAGTACATATTTTTTGCCAAAACAAAGTGTACTAATTATGTTTAAAGATGCCTCATACTTAAAATCTTATGAAGTTGAAATTTTCACACATGTGAAAAGCTCAAGTACTTATTTGCGAACATAATTCTAGTTATAAAATCTCACAAATAACTATAGAAGACAGCAAATACTGCTATAAATTTAAATCTATAATAACAGTGTACAGAAAGCAAAACAATTTTTACGTCTTAAGCAACAAGATGCTTCTGACGGAGTGACTGCGATGTGTCGTCGCATATCTGGCGATTGCATGTTATTCGCAAAGATGTGTAGGTACGTGAAGTGGTAGCAAGCCAGCGAAGCAGTGTCGCCTGGTGATAAAGTTTTAGCCCTTTATGTGCTGCCAGCTAATTAGTAAAAATTTCCCTATAACTGGCAATTCAAGGGACTACTAAGATTGCCTAAATTTTATTTGTTTTCTTAAAATTTGGGGTGAAGTTTTTTACCTGCAAGTAGCGTGCAATCATAACCTGTAGGAAATTCTGCTTTGTTAAGTGTTCGAATCAGAATTTGCTTAAGGAAAATTCTTATTTAAAATGGAGAACGCAAATAGCCGATTAGAAAGAAAACTAAAGAAGCTATGTATAGCATCTTTTCTAGTAATTTGATTTGAATAGCTACTCATGGAAATACTAAGTTTTGCTTATGCAGTAGGCTTCTGTGAATATTTTATGGAAGAAATTATTCACCTTATTTTACAGAGTGCTGATTAAGCTAACATTAACAGTGTTGAAGACCTATTAGCGTTTTCTTTTAGGAAAGCGCAAGTTCTGCTTGATATCAGAACTTGTAGATGCAAAATAATATTAGTTTTAGTAGAAATTATAGGTTATAAAGGCAAAAATTATTGCCAACGGCACGCGGTGTTCCCAAGCGGTCCCCCATCTAAGTACTAACCGCGCCCAATGCTGCTTAACTTCGGTGATCGGACGAGAACCGGTGCTTTCAGCATGGTATGGTCGTTGCCGAGGGAAGTACATTGAATATTGAAAACACTCTGCGAAGAAAGTATTCAAAATCTACTATAACTACTTAAAGTAATCATGTAACAATGTGTCAAATGTAGGCATACAATGCCTACTTTTCAGTACATATTTTTTGCCAAAACAAAGTGTACTAATTATGTTTAAAGATGCCTCATACTTAAAATCTTATGAAGTTGAAATTTTCACACATGTGAAAAGCTCAAGTACTTATTTGCGAACATAATTCTAGTTATAAAATCTCACAAATAACTATAGAAGACAGCAAATACTGCTATAAATTTAAATCTATAATAACAGTGTACAGAAAGCAAAACAATTTTTACGTCTTAAGCAACAAGATGCTTCTGACGGAGTGACTGCGATGTGTCGTCGCATATCTGGCGATTGCATGTTATTCGCAAAGATGTGTAGGTACGTGAAGTGGTAGCAAGCCAGCGAAGCAGTGTCGCCTGGTGATAAAGTTTTAGCCCTTTATGTGCTGCCAGCTAATTAGTAAAAATTTCCCTATAACTGGCAATTCAAGGGACTACTAAGATTGCCTAAATTTTATTTGTTTTCTTAAAATTTGGGGTGAAGTTTTTTACCTGCAAGTAGCGTGCAATCATAACCTGTAGGAAATTCTGCTTTGTTAAGTGTTCGAATCAGAATTTGCTTAAGGAAAATTCTTATTTAAAATGGAGAACGCAAATAGCCGATTAGAAAGAAAACTAAAGAAGCTATGTATAGCATCTTTTCTAGTAATTTGATTTGAATAGCTACTCATGGAAATACTAAGTTTTGCTTATGCAGTAGGCTTCTGTGAATATTTTATGGAAGAAATTATTCACCTTATTTTACAGAGTGCTGATTAAGCTAACATTAACAGTGTTGAAGACCTATTAGCGTTTTCTTTTAGGAAAGCGCAAGTTCTGCTTGATATCAGAACTTGTAGATGCAAAATAATATTAGTTTTAGTAGAAATTATAGGTTATAAAGGCAAAAATTATTGCCAACGGCACGCGGTGTTCCCAAGCGGTCCCCCATCTAAGTACTAACCGCGCCCAATGCTGCTTAACTTCGGTGATCGGACGAGAACCGGTGCTTTCAGCATGGTATGGTCGTTGCCGAGGGAAGTACATTGAATATTGAAAACACTCTGCGAAGAAAGTATTCAAAATCTACTATAACTACTTAAAGTAATCATGTAACAATGTGTCAAATGTAGGCATACAATGCCTACTTTTCAGTACATATTTTTTGCCAAAACAAAGTGTACTAATTATGTTTAAAGATGCCTCATACTTAAAATCTTATGAAGTTGAAATTTTCACACATGTGAAAAGCTCAAGTACTTATTTGCGAACATAATTCTAGTTATAAAATCTCACAAATAACTATAGAAGACAGCAAATACTGCTATAAATTTAAATCTATAATAACAGTGTACAGAAAGCAAAACAATTTTTACGTCTTAAGCAACAAGATGCTTCTGACGGAGTGACTGCGATGTGTCGTCGCATATCTGGCGATTGCATGTTATTCGCAAAGATGTGTAGGTACGTGAAGTGGTAGCAAGCCAGCGAAGCAGTGTCGCCTGGTGATAAAGTTTTAGCCCTTTATGTGCTGCCAGCTAATTAGTAAAAATTTCCCTATAACTGGCAATTCAAGGGACTACTAAGATTGCCTAAATTTTATTTGTTTTCTTAAAATTTGGGGTGAAGTTTTTTACCTGCAAGTAGCGTGCAATCATAACCTGTAGGAAATTCTGCTTTGTTAAGTGTTCGAATCAGAATTTGCTTAAGGAAAATTCTTATTTAAAATGGAGAACGCAAATAGCCGATTAGAAAGAAAACTAAAGAAGCTATGTATAGCATCTTTTCTAGTAATTTGATTTGAATAGCTACTCATGGAAATACTAAGTTTTGCTTATGCAGTAGGCTTCTGTGAATATTTTATGGAAGAAATTATTCACCTTATTTTACAGAGTGCTGATTAAGCTAACATTAACAGTGTTGAAGACCTATTAGCGTTTTCTTTTAGGAAAGCGCAAGTTCTGCTTGATATCAGAACTTGTAGATGCAAAATAATATTAGTTTTAGTAGAAATTATAGGTTATAAAGGCAAAAATTATTGCCAACGGCACGCGGTGTTCCCAAGCGGTCCACCATCTAAGTACTAACCGCGCCCAATGCTGCTTAACTTCGGTGATCGGACGAGAACCGGTGCTTTCAGCATGGTATGGTCGTTGCCGAGGGAAGTACATTGAATATTGAAAACACTCTGCGAAGAAAGTATTCAAAATCTACTATAACTACTTAAAGTAATCATGTAACAATGTGTCAAATGTAGGCATACAATGCCTACTTTTCAGTACATATTTTTTGCCAAAACAAAGTGTACTAATTATGTTTAAAGATGCCTCATACTTAAAATCTTATGAAGTTGAAATTTTCACACATGTGAAAAGCTCAAGTACTTATTTGCGAACATAATTCTAGTTATAAAATCTCACAAATAACTATAGAAGACAGCAAATACTGCTATAAATTTAAATCTATAATAACAGTGTACAGAAAGCAAAACAATTTTTACGTCTTAAGCAACAAGATGCTTCTGACGGAGTGACTGCGATGTGTCGTCGCATATCTGGCGATTGCATGTTATTCGCAAAGATGTGTAGGTACGTGAAGTGGTAGCAAGCCAGCGAAGCAGTGTCGCCTGGTGATAAAGTTTTAGCCCTTTATGTGCTGCCAGCTAATTAGTAAAAATTTCCCTATAACTGGCAATTCAAGGGACTACTAAGATTGCCTAAATTTTATTTGTTTTCTTAAAATTTGGGGTGAAGTTTTTTACCTGCAAGTAGCGTGCAATCATAACCTGTAGGAAATTCTGCTTTGTTAAGTGTTCGAATCAGAATTTGCTTAAGGAAAATTCTTATTTAAAATGGAGAACGCAAATAGCCGATTAGAAAGAAAACTAAAGAAGCTATGTATAGCATCTTTTCTAGTAATTTGATTTGAATAGCTACTCATGGAAATACTAAGTTTTGCTTATGCAGTAGGCTTCTGTGAATATTTTATGGAAGAAATTATTCACCTTATTTTACAGAGTGCTGATTAAGCTAACATTAACAGTGTTGAAGACCTATTAGCGTTTTCTTTTAGGAAAGCGCAAGTTCTGCTTGATATCAGAACTTGTAGATGCAAAATAATATTAGTTTTAGTAGAAATTATATAAAGGCAAAAATTATTGCCAACGGCACGCGGTGTTCCCAAGCGGTCCCCCATCTAAGTACTAACCGCGCCCAATGCTGCTTAACTTCGGTGATCGGACGAGAACCGGTGCTTTCAGCATGGTATGGTCGTTGCCGAGGGAAGTACATTGAATATTGAAAACACTCTGCGAAGAAAGTATTCAAAATCTACTATAACTACTTAAAGTAATCATGTAACAATGTGTCAAATGTAGGCATACAATGCCTACTTTTCAGTACATATTTTTTGCCAAAACAAAGTGTACTAATTATGTTTAAAGATGCCTCATACTTAAAATCTTATGAAGTTGAAATTTTCACACATGTGAAAAGCTCAAGTACTTATTTGCGAACATAATTCTAGTTATAAAATCTCACAAATAACTATAGAAGACAGCAAATACTGCTATAAATTTAAATCTATAATAACAGTGTACAGAAAGCAAAACAATTTTTACGTCTTAAGCAACAAGATGCTTCTGACGGAGTGACTGCGATGTGTCGTCGCATATCTGGCGATTGCATGTTATTCGCAAAGATGTGTAGGTACGTGAAGTGGTAGCAAGCCAGCGAAGCAGTGTCGCCTGGTGATAAAGTTTTAGCCCTTTATGTGCTGCCAGCTAATTAGTAAAAATTTCCCTATAACTGGCAATTCAAGGGACTACTAAGATTGCCTAAATTTTATTTGTTTTCTTAAAATTTGGGGTGAAGTTTTTTACCTGCAAGTAGCGTGCAATCATAACCTGTAGGAAATTCTGCTTTGTTAAGTGTTCGAATCAGAATTTGCTTAAGGAAAATTCTTATTTAAAATGGAGAACGCAAATAGCCGATTAGAAAGAAAACTAAAGAAGCTATGTATAGCATCTTTTCTAGTAATTTGATTTGAATAGCTACTCATGGAAATACTAAGTTTTGCTTATGCAGTAGGCTTCTGTGAATATTTTATGGAAGAAATTATTCACCTTATTTTACAGAGTGCTGATTAAGCTAACATTAACAGTGTTGAAGACCTATTAGCGTTTTCTTTTAGGAAAGCGCAAGTTCTGCTTGATATCAGAACTTGTAGATGCAAAATAATATTAGTTTTAGTAGAAATTATAGGTTATAAAGGCAAAAATTATTGCCAACGGCACGCGGTGTTCCCAAGCGGTCCCCCATCTAAGTACTAACCGCGCCCAATGCTGCTTAACTTCGGTGATCGGACGAGAACCGGTGCTTTTTTGCTTTTTGGAACGTTTATTGGACCCAAATTGAACATAAAAACATCTTACGTGCTAACAATAAACAACTAGCCTAAGTAAACATACTAAAAAAACTTACTGACTCTACAGAGAGTACTCTAAATTTTGGTTTATAATTGCAAAGGTAAAATCTAACGCTAACCCTATTTAAAATTTTATTAATTATATAATACTATTTAAGAATTTAAAATATAAGAAAAATGGCCAAAAACTTATATTACCTAACGAGCTAAGGAAACGTTAAGAAGTGCTTCCTTTAATTAAAATGACGTAGTACAACGGAAGCGACAAAGCACAAACGATAACTAAATTTTCACTTTATCAATTTTGAATTTCGCTTAATTTCCACCAATATTTGTTGCTCCAAATTTTGTCTAAATCTTTTACATCTTCACTAGAAATTTTGAAATCAAACCGAAGAGAAATGTCGGTATTCGTTGAAAGTGAGTGAGGTGGGTACACAATTTTTTTATCACAATAATTTCGAAAATAATGGTAAAGTATAGGTACGCCAAATGTGTCTTGAATCATGCCGTGTTCATCTAAATATATAAAACACTCTGGAGGGACAAATCCAGAATTGATTGCCCTGTTATGATATTCTGGTGATGGACAGGTCGGCCCCCTAATTAACGTATTTTCATTTACTGAGGCTCTTGCAAAATGATTTCGTATTTGCTTAATAATAAAATTGTCTATCCGATTAATTTGGGCCGCATCGTAAAGTTTTTTATTCGAAATATAATGAAGATTACTAGAATTTAGATTTCGGTACATACTCATGCACGCCCTTAAGCAATGTCTCTCGAACACGCGTAATTTTTCCATATAACCCGAACTTAAATTAAACCAAATGGGACAACCGTAAACAATAATTGACCGAATTAACGTTTTGTACGAAATAATTTTGACCTTTTTGTCTAAATGTTTCGAAAAGAATAACCGACGAATTTTGTTAAATGCATTTTTAGCTTTTCCTAATTGAATTTTGATATGTTCGTTATAATAAAGATAATGATCTAAAACTACACCCAAATATTTTACCGACGTTTTTTGTTCAATTAACTCACCCGAATAATTTTGCACGATAACTAAATTTTTCCAATTTTTCTTAATATTTCGAGAGACTTTGCTTAAAGGCGGCCTAAACAAAATAGATTCACATTTTTTTATATTAATTTTCAATTTCCAATCACTGCAATAATTTTGAATTTTGTCGAAATCATTTTGCAAGAGTCTCCTAATTTCGTCAATGTTATTACCAAGTCTATAAATTACCAAATCGTCCGCGTAAGCTATACCGTTTTCCAAATTTTGTACCAAATCACTCGTATAAATATTATATAATATGGGCGAGTTAACCATCCCTTGTTGGAGCCCGTTCCACACCCTAAACGTTAAATTTGATTTGTTAAACCCGTCCGTTACTAAAAATTTTTTATCCGATAACATATCCGAAATAATCCGTATTAAATAATTTGGCAAATTTATACCAATTAATTTAGAAATAAGTCCGTCAATCCAAACCGTGTCGAAAGCCTTTTCAAAATCGATTAAAATCGCGCCCGTACAATAATTTTTATTTAGATTCCAATTGATATCCGAAACGAGTTTATTAACGGCGTGCACTGTCGAGTGTTGGCTCTTGAAACCAAACTGATTTTCCGGAATAATATTATTACTATCACAAAATTTAATTAACTGATTATTAATGATAATTTCGAAGACTTTACTAATATTTGGCAGGAGATTTATCGATCGCAAATTCGAGGGGTCACCTTTATCCTTGCCTGGTTTCGGAATGGGATACGTTATCGCCGTTTTCCAACTCTGAGGAAAATAAGTGTTGTTCCAGGCGTTGTTGAACACGGCACAGTATTGCATTATAATAATGTCCGGCAAATGCTTCAAGACAATATTTGGCACACCATCATTTCCCGAAGATTTTTTGTTATTTAGTCGCCGAAAAATGAATTTTAATTCGTCAAATTTTATAAAATAGTCGTCCGTTTGGTCAGCCGAAAGTCCGTTCGATGTTTTGTCGTCGTCAAACGTAGTCACTGTCTCGTTTCTGTCGCGACTCTCTTCCATGTCCAGTCGAAATTGGTTAGCATTGGAGATAATTTCATGATCGAGGGAAAAATTTTGATTATGGACCGAATTAATAGTGTAAATTTGTTCGAATGCCGCGCCAATTACGTTTAATTTATTTCCGTCGTCGTTAATTTCGTAAAAATTTTGATCGTTTAATTGTAAAGTTTCCAAATTGAGTTGAGCGCGCCTAATTACGTTAACGTTTTCCCTCGATATTTTCACAGTTTCAATTTTCGATTTTTCTTTACTTCTAAAAATTTTATTAATCATCGGAAACATATTTGACTCACTTGAATTTATACTCTTAATTTTGTTTTCCCAATATCTATTAACCGAAATTTTAAAATTTTCCTGAATAAGTTGATTTACATTTTTCAATAAAGATTTAAGCCGAATAAGGTACGAGTTATTGTAATTTTGAAACCGCCGATAAATATTTTTAATTTGTGTCAAAAGTTTACTTTTAATTACTTGCAATTTTGAAATAGTTCTGTTCAAATAACATTTAACCGAATCTTTAGATTTAATTTTGGGAACTGTCTTATCAACAGTTTTATGAATTGCGTCATTCAAATGAGTCAAATATGTTTCGATTTCATTATTCGTTAAATTTCTATTATTCGCGACCGATAAAATACCCGAATTTTCCCGATAAATTTTTTGAAATTCCGCGCTAAATTTAGTCCAATCCGTATACCGATAATTTAGTCTAGGAATGTCTTCTTTTGTCAAAAGCCGAAAGGGTGTATTATCTAAACTAGCTTCAATGCTAACCGCGTAATGGTCACTGTCGTATGGTAATGTTTGTAAACAATTTATGTTGGTCCCGTCGAAGTTTTCAATATTCAGTCTCGCGTCAGTAATACAAAGGTCGATAAAAGAATTTCCACTGGGAAATGACGGTATGTCTGTGCTTAGTAAGTTTGCCTTGAACAACACCTGATTTTCCTCAAACCAGCGATTTAATTGGTTCCCCCTCGTATTGGAAACACTGTTATTCCAGTTACCATGTCTGGAATTCAAATCTCCTGCCAATATATAAAAATTTTCGTCCTTTTCCAATTCCAAAATTTTAAATAAAGCGCCAAATTCTTCAAGAAACAAACCGGAATCATTAATTTTAGGAGCATATGCCGAAATTACAAATAAATTAAACGAACCCGAAATTTTGAAGACGATAACCGAAGTTTCTAAACATTTAAAATTATTAATGACACAATTTTTAATAATTTTGAATTCGTATGGTTTCTTCACCAACACCGCAGTGCCCCCACCTTGCTGTGAATTTGGTCTGTCCCGCCGATGCAAACTATAATTTTGAAACTCTAAAATATGCTTACTATTCAATTTAGTTTCCGAAATTAAAACAATATCTGGCCTCCGAGTTTCCAACAAGTTAAGTAAACTCGCCCTTCTTTCATTTTTAATTAAAGAATTTACATTAATTGAAATAATATACAAAGAATTTAGAAGAGAATGACTACCCGCTGCCTCTCTATCCATCCATGTTACCAGAACCGATTAAATCAAACAGGACATCAATCCTGGATTTCTCCTCCTCCAACATAATTTTGAAACCACTCAATTGATTTTGAATATTCATTAGCATGGATTTAATTTCACCCATATAATTTTGACTAGAATTTTGATCATTAGGAACACCAACATTATTTAAATTATTGCTCGCAACATTAGCGAACGAGACATTTTTATTTACAAAATTTGTATACATTTTAAATTTATTTTCACTATTAATTTTTATTTGCTCTTTTTTACTTAAAATTTTTTGTTTAAGTTCCAGATATTTAGGGCAACCTCTGTAGGAAGCCGGATGTCCAAAATTTTTGCATAGAGCGCAAAATATTTTACTTTTGTCAGCAGGGCTATTTTTTTTCTATTGAACACTTTCCGGGTTCATGTTCATTAGCACACTTGACGCACCTATACTTCATAGCACAGTTGCTAGCAGAGTGGCCGAATCGTTGACATCTTCTACATTGTAAGATTTCCTTCCTACTAATTTTCTCCCACCTCACTACTTGATGATTCACATATTTTACACTTTTTAACATATCGAACTTGCTATCACTAGAAATTTGGACAATAAATATCGGTAATTTAAAACCGTTTTCTTTACTATGTCTAGTTTCAAATTGTTTAACCGAAATGAATTTTAAATTTTGTACTTCACAATTTTGCAATTCACTCAAAATTTCCTCGACTTTACAACCCGGGTCCAAACCTTTTAAAAGTACCGTTTGTACCTTGTCACTTCGCGGGCAATAAGAAAAGTGTTCCGCGGCAACACTTCTTAACGTTTCCTTAACTTTACAATAATTAATTTTGTTATCTAAAAATACTGAATGTCTATTACTAGAGTAACGCTTAATCCTAAAATTATTTATTTTTAAAACTACCTTGATTATTTGAATTGTATCTTCTACTGCCTGGTTAAATATGATGATAGGTGGTATTTTTTCTTTCTTCTCCTGTGTTTGAGTATCAGTGTTGCTTGTTGTATTCTTGACATGTCCTTGACTACTTTCTACGTCCATTTTTGAATCCTTTTTTGCATTTTTATCGGAAATTTTCTTTAAAATGTTGTTCGCAATCTCTTGGTCTTTTTCTGAATTTTGTACTAAAATTTCGTATCTATTGCCGGAACCAGAATATCCATCCTGTTTAGATTTTTCCAAAGTTTTGTTTACGTCAATTAAATCCGTTTTAGCTTTTTTGCCTACAAAATTTTTTTCACTTCTTCTATCTTTACTTCTGCTTCTGCTTCGTGATTTCTGCTGTACCAAATTCGGCTTTACTTCTAATTTGGATCTCCTTAATAATTCAGCCTGTCTGCCTCTCCTAATCGCAGCTTCAATTTCACAGCTATCAGACACCTCCATTTCCGAGCATGGGGCTTCGTTGTGACTCAAATTTTGAATATTTTTCGCCCAAATCTTGAATAATGCAGCGCAAACACCAAAGGAACAATATAAACTACCTAACGTACAAACAAAACAGACTTTAGTAACAAAAACGCGAACTTTAAAAAAACTGTCAGAAAATTAATTTATAAAAATTTAATTAATTTAATTTATTTTGCAACGCTAACTTTGCGACCTGTCATTCGCAAAACTCAATGATGACGAGAACCGGTGCTTTCAGCATGGTATGGTCGTTGCCGAGGGAAGTACATTGAATATTGAAAACACTCTGCGAAGAAAGTATTCAAAATCTACTATAACTACTTAAAGTAATCATGTAACAATGTGTCAAATGTAGGCATACAATGCCTACTTTTCAGTACATATTTTTTGCCAAAACAAAGTGTACTAATTATGTTTAAAGATGCCTCATACTTAAAATCTTATGAAGTTGAAATTTTCACACATGTGAAAAGCTCAAGTACTTATTTGCGAACATAATTCTAGTTATAAAATCTCACAAATAACTATAGAAGACAGCAAATACTGCTATAAATTTAAATCTATAATAACAGTGTACAGAAAGCAAAACAATTTTTACGTCTTAAGCAACAAGATGCTTCTGACGGAGTGACTGCGATGTGTCGTCGCATATCTGGCGATTGCATGTTATTCGCAAAGATGTGTAGGTACGTGAAGTGGTAGCAAGCCAGCGAAGCAGTGTCGCCTGGTGATAAAGTTTTAGCCCTTTATGTGCTGCCAGCTAATTAGTAAAAATTTCCCTATAACTGGCAATTCAAGGGACTACTAAGATTGCCTAAATTTTATTTGTTTTCTTAAAATTTGGGGTGAAGTTTTTTACCTGCAAGTAGCGTGCAATCATAACCTGTAGGAAATTCTGCTTTGTTAAGTGTTCGAATCAGAATTTGCTTAAGGAAAATTCTTATTTAAAATGGAGAACGCAAATAGCCGATTAGAAAGAAAACTAAAGAAGCTATGTATAGCATCTTTTCTAGTAATTTGATTTGAATAGCTACTCATGGAAATACTAAGTTTTGCTTATGCAGTAGGCTTCTGTGAATATTTTATGGAAGAAATTATTCACCTTATTTTACAGAGTGCTGATTAAGCTAACATTAACAGTGTTGAAGACCTATTAGCGTTTTCTTTTAGGAAAGCGCAAGTTCTGCTTGATATCAGAACTTGTAGATGCAAAATAATATTAGTTTTAGTAGAAATTATAGGTTATAAAGGCAAAAATTATTGCCAACGGCACGCGGTGTTCCCAAGCGGTCCCCCATCTAAGTACTAACCGCGCCCAATGCTGCTTAACTTCGGTGATCGGACGAGAACCGGTGCTTTCAGCATGGTATGGTCGTTGCCGAGGGAAGTACATTGAATATTGAAAACACTCTGCGAAGAAAGTATTCAAAATCTACTATAACTACTTAAAGTAATCATGTAACAATGTGTCAAATGTAGGCATACAATGCCTACTTTTCAGTACATATTTTTTGCCAAAACAAAGTGTACTAATTATGTTTAAAGATGCCTCATACTTAAAATCTTATGAAGTTGAAATTTTCACACATGTGAAAAGCTCAAGTACTTATTTGCGAACATAATTCTAGTTATAAAATCTCACAAATAACTATAGAAGACAGCAAATACTGCTATAAATTTAAATCTATAATAACAGTGTACAGAAAGCAAAACAATTTTTACGTCTTAAGCAACAAGATGCTTCTGACGGAGTGACTGCGATGTGTCGTCGCATATCTGGCGATTGCATGTTATTCGCAAAGATGTGTAGGTACGTGAAGTGGTAGCAAGCCAGCGAAGCAGTGTCGCCTGGTGATAAAGTTTTAGCCCTTTATGTGCTGCCAGCTAATTAGTAAAAATTTCCCTATAACTGGCAATTCAAGGGACTACTAAGATTGCCTAAATTTTATTTGTTTTCTTAAAATTTGGGGTGAAGTTTTTTACCTGCAAGTAGCGTGCAATCATAACCTGTAGGAAATTCTGCTTTGTTAAGTGTTCGAATCAGAATTTGCTTAAGGAAAATTCTTATTTAAAATGGAGAACGCAAATAGCCGATTAGAAAGAAAACTAAAGAAGCTATGTATAGCATCTTTTCTAGTAATTTGATTTGAATAGCTACTCATGGAAATACTAAGTTTTGCTTATGCAGTAGGCTTCTGTGAATATTTTATGGAAGAAATTATTCACCTTATTTTACAGAGTGCTGATTAAGCTAACATTAACAGTGTTGAAGACCTATTAGCGTTTTCTTTTAGGAAAGCGCAAGTTCTGCTTGATATCAGAACTTGTAGATGCAAAATAATATTAGTTTTAGTAGAAATTATAGGTTATAAAGGCAAAAATTATTGCCAACGGCACGCGGTGTTCCCAAGCGGTCCCCCATCTAAGTACTAACCGCGCCCAATGCTGCTTAACTTCGGTGATCGGACGAGAACCGGTGCTTTGCTTTTTTTTTGCTTTTGGAAATGTTTATTGTGCCAAAATTTATAATAAAAATGTCTTACGTGCTAACAACAAACAATTAGCCTAAATAAACATTGTAGAAAAACTTACTGGCTCTATGCAGAGTACTCTAAATTTTTATATTTAATATTAATTGTTACATCTAACGCTATCTTTGTTTTAAATTCTATTAATTATATAATACTTAGTTTTAAATTTTGAAATATAAGGAAAAGTGGCCAAAAAACTTATACTCTATAACAAGAAAAGGAAACTTTGAAAGTGTGTCCTTTATTTATAATGCACCAGTGCTATAACTCCTTAATTTAAGTGACAAAATGCAAACGATAAATAAATTTTTACATAATTAATTCTGCGTTTCATTAAATTTCCACCAATATTTATTGTTCCAAACTGTTTCTAAGTCTTTAATGTCTTCACATGAAATTTTGATATCAAACCGCAAGGAAATGTCAGTGTCTGTGGAAAGTGAGTGAGGTGGGTATTCAATCTTTTTATTACTAAAATTTCGATATATGTGATAAAATATAGGTATGCCAAATGTGTCCTGGATCATGCCGTTCGTGTCCAAATAAATAAAGCACTCTGGAGGGACAAATCCAGAATTGATTGTCCTGTTAAAATATTCTGGAGCTGGACAGGTCGGCCCCCTAATTAGCGAATTTTCATTTACTGAGGCTCTTGCAAAATGATTTCGTATTTGCTTAATAATAAAATTGTCTATCCGATTAATTTGGGCCGCATCGTAAAGTTTTTTATTTGAAATATAATGAAGATTACTAGAATTTAGATTTCGGTACATACTCATGCACGCCCTTAAGCAATGTCTCTCGAACACGCGTAATTTTTCCATATAGCCCGAACTTACATTAAACCAAATTGGACAACCGTATACAATGATTGACCGTATTAACGTTTTATACGAAATAATTTTGACCTTTTTGTCTAAATGTTTCGAAAAGAATAACCGACGAATTTTATTAAAAGAATTTTTAGCTTTTTTTAATTGGATTTTGATATGCTCATTATAATAGAGATATTGATCCAAAACTACACCCAAATATTTCACCGACGTTTTTTGTTCAATTAACTCACCCGAATAATTTTACACGATAACCAAATTTTTCCAATTTTTCTTAATATTTCGAGAGACTTTGCTTAAAGGCGGCCTAAACAAAATAGATTCACATTTTTTAACATTAATTTTTAGTTTCCAATCACCGCAATAATTTTGAATTTTGTCGAAATCATTTTGCAAGAGCCTCTTAATTTCGTCGATGTTATTGCCAGATCTATAAATTATTAAATCGTCCGCGTAAGCTATAGCGTTGTCCAAACTTTTTACCAAATCACTGGTAAAAATGTTATATAATATGGGCGAGTTTACCATCCCTTGTTGGAGACCATTCCATACCCTAAACGTTAAATTTGATTTGTTAAATCCGTCCGTTACTAAAAATTTTTTATCTGTTAGCATGTCCGAAATAATCTTTATCAAATTATTGGGTAAATTTACGCGAATTAATTTAGAAATAAGTCCGTCAATCCAAACCGTGTCGAAAGCTTTCTCAAAATCTATTAGCACCGCGCCCGTACAATAATTTTTATTAAGGTTCCAATTGATATCCGAAACGATTTTATTTACGGCGTGCACTGTCGAGTGTTGGCTCTTGAAACCAAACTGATTTTCCGGAATGATGTTATTATTATCGCAAAATTTAATTAATTGATTGTTAATGATAATTTCGAAAACCTTACTTATATTTGGCAGGAGATTTATCGATCGCAGGTTCGAGGGGTCACTTTTATCCTTTCCCGGCTTAGGAATAGGATACGTTATCGCCGTTTTCCAACTTTGAGGAAAATAAGTGTTGTTCAAGGCGTTGTTGAATATTGCACAATACTGCCTAATTGCGATGTCCGGAATATGCTTCAGGACAATATTTGGCACACCGTCATTTCCCGAAGATTTTTTGTTATTTAGTCGCCGAAAAATGAATTTTAATTCGTCAAATTTTATAAAATAGTCGTCCGTTTGGTCAGCCGAAAGTCCGTTCGATGTTTTGTCATCGTTAAAAGTAGTCACTGTCTCGTTTATGTCGCGACTCTCTTCCATGTCCAGCCGAAATTGGTTAGCATTGGAGATAATTTCATGATCGAGGGAAAAATTTTGATTGTGGACCGAATTAATAGTGTAAATTTGTTCGAATGCCGCGCCAATTACGTTTAATTTATTTCCGTCGTCGTTAATTTCGTAAAAATTTTGATCGTTTAATTGTAAAGTTTCCAAATTGAGTTGAGCGCGTCTAATTACGTTAACGTTTTCCCTCGATATTTTCACAGTTTCAATTTTCGATTTTTCTTTACTTCTAAAAATTTTGTTAATCATCGGAAACATATTTGACTCACTTGAATTTATACTCTTAATTTTGTTTTCCCAATATCTATTTATCGACATTTTAAAATTTTCCTGAATAAGTTGATTCACGTTTCTTAATAAAGATTTAAGCCGAATAAGGTACGAGTTATTGTAATTTTGAAACCGCCGATAAATATTTTTAATTTGTGTCAAAAGTTTACTTTTAATTACTTGCAATTTTGAAATAGTTCTGTTCAAATAACATTTAACCGAATCTTTACATTTAATTTTGGGAACTGTCTTATCAATAGTTTTATGAATTGCATCATTCAAATGAGTCAAATATGTTTCGATTTCATTATTCGTTAAATTTCTGTTATTCGCGACCGATAAAATACCCGAATTTTCCCGATAAATTTTTTGAAATTCCGCGCTAAATTTTGTCCAATCCGTATACCGATAATTTAATCTTGGGATGTCTTCTTTTGTCAAAAGCCGAAATGGTGTATTATCCAAACTAGCTTCAATGCTAACCGCGTAGTGGTCACTGTCATATGATAGCGTTTGTAAACAATTTATGTTTGTCCCGTCGAAGTTTTCAATATTCAGTCTCGTGTCTGTAATACAAAGGTCGATAAAAGAATTTCCACTGGGAAATGATGGTATATCTGTGCTTAATAAGTTTGCCTTGAACAACACCTGATTTTCCTCAAACCAGCGATTTAATTGGTTTCCCCTCGTATTGGAAACAATGTTTTTCCAATTACCGTGTCTGGAATTCAAATCTCCTGCCAAAATATAAAAATTTTGATCTTTTTCTAACTCTAAAATTTTGAATAAATCTCCAAATTCTTCAAGAAATAAACCGGAATCATTAATTTTAGGAGCATATGCCGAAATTATAAATAAATTACACGAACTAGAAATTTTGAAAACGATAACCGAAGTTTCTAAACATTTAAAATTATTAATGATACTATTTTTGATAATTTTGAACTCGTAAGGTTTCTTCACCAACACCGCAGTGCCACCACCTTGTTCCGAATTTGGTCTATCCCGCCGATGCATATTATAATTTTGGAATTCTAAAACATGTTTACTATTTAATTTAGTTTCCGAAATTAAAACAATATCTGGCTTATGAGTCTCCAACAAGTTCAGTAAACTCGCCCTTCTTTGATTTTTTATTAGAGAATTTACATTAATTGAAATTATATACAAAGAATTTAGAAAAGAATGATTACTTGCTGCCTGTCTAGCCATCCATATTTCCGATTAAATCGAACAGGACATCAATCCTGGATTTCTCTTCCTCCAACATAATTTTGAAGCTACTTAACTGGCTTTGTATGTTAAGTAGCATTGATTTAATTTCTGTCATACAATTTTCACTTGAATTTTGAGTTGGTGGTCCAACATTATTTGAAAGATTTGCTGCAACATTAGCAAACGAAACATTTTTATTGACAAAGTGGGAGTACATTTTAGATTTGTTTTCACTGTTAATTTTGACTTCTTCTTTTTTCTTTAGCATTTTTTCCTTTAATTCCAAATATTTTGGACAACCCCTATACGAAGCGGGATGTCCAAAGTTTTTACACAACGTACAAAAAATTTTGTCTTTAGTTGTCGAATCGTTTTTCTGAATAAGACACTTACCCGGTTCATGATCATTTGCGCACTTGACACACCTATATTTCATTGCACAATTTGTCGCGGTATGACCAAAACGTTGACACCTTTTACATTGAACAATTTCTTTCCGCGTTATCTTTTCCCACCTCACTACTTGGTAATTCACATACTTAATTTCTTTTAACTGGTCAATTTTGCTGTCACTTGACAGTTGAACAATAAAAATTGGTAATTTTGCTCCCTTTTCCCTACTAAATCTTGTATCGAAACTTTTTACTGCCAAAAAGTTTAAATTTTTAATTTGTGAATTTTGCAAGTCACTAAGAATTTCGTTAACATTAGACTCCGGATCTAAACCTTTTAAAAGAATCGTTTGCATTTTGTCACTTCGAGGACAGTACGTAAAATGCTCCGCGGCCACACTTTTCAAAGTTTCCTTTACTTTGACATAGTCACTCTTACAATCTAATAAAACAGAATGCCTATTTCTACTATAGCGCTTAATTCTAAAATTTTGAATTTTTAAGACTACCTTAATAATTTTGATTGTATCTTCAATTTCCTGGTTGAACACAAAAATCGGTGGTATTTTTTCTCTCTTCTCGTTTGACTTCGGCGTCGTTACTTTATCTTCTCCTTCTAAATTTTTCATTTGAATATCATTTGCAATTGTTGACTTAGAATTTTTCTCCGAGATTTTCTTCAGGATGCTGATCGCTAATTCCTCATCTTTCGATGCTTGTTGACCTAAAATTTCAAATCGGTTACCAGTACCTTTGTAGCTTTCATTGATGTCATCTCCTTTCTTGTCTTCAATACTTGAATTTTTCAAAATTTTCGGTTCTGCTCTCATTTTCTTCACTAAAACGGTTGAAATTTTCCTGTCTTCATGATCTCTGCTTCTACTTCGTGCTTTTCTCTGTATCAAATTTGGCTTCATTTCAATTTTGGGTTTCTTAATAATATTGGAATCCTTGTAAGAACTAGTAGCAGTTTCCATCTCCTGAACGTCAGCCACCTCCATTTCGGAGCGTGGAACTCCGTTTTGCAGCAGTTTTTGTACCCAAATACTGAATGGATAATGAACACAACAATAACTTTAAAAGGAAAACAACACGAACTCAAAAAAAGCAAAAATATTTTTAAAAACGATTGTCAAAAAAAAATTAATTTATTTATTTGTAAATAATTTATTTTCCACGGCAAACTATGCGACCTGTCATTCGCAAAACTCAATGATAGAGTGACGAGAACCGGTGCTTTCAGCATGGTATGGTCGTTGCCGAGGGAAGTACATTGAATATTGAAAACACTCTGCGAAGAAAGTATTCAAAATCTACTATAACTACTTAAAGTAATCATGTAACAATGTGTCAAATGTAGGCATACAATGCCTACTTTTCAGTACATATTTTTTGCCAAAACAAAGTGTACTAATTATGTTTAAAGATGCCTCATACTTAAAATCTTATGAAGTTGAAATTTTCACACATGTGAAAAGCTCAAGTACTTATTTGCGAACATAATTCTAGTTATAAAATCTCACAAATAACTATAGAAGACAGCAAATACTGCTATAAATTTAAATCTATAATAACAGTGTACAGAAAGCAAAACAATTTTTACGTCTTAAGCAACAAGATGCTTCTGACGGAGTGACTGCGATGTGTCGTCGCATATCTGGCGATTGCATGTTATTCGCAAAGATGTGTAGGTACGTGAAGTGGTAGCAAGCCAGCGAAGCAGTGTCGCCTGGTGATAAAGTTTTAGCCCTTTATGTGCTGCCAGCTAATTAGTAAAAATTTCCCTATAACTGGCAATTCAAGGGACTACTAAGATTGCCTAAATTTTATTTGTTTTCTTAAAATTTGGGGTGAAGTTTTTTACCTGCAAGTAGCGTGCAATCATAACCTGTAGGAAATTCTGCTTTGTTAAGTGTTCGAATCAGAATTTGCTTAAGGAAAATTCTTATTTAAAATGGAGAACGCAAATAGCCGATTAGAAAGAAAACTAAAGAAGCTATGTATAGCATCTTTTCTAGTAATTTGATTTGAATAGCTACTCATGGAAATACTAAGTTTTGCTTATGCAGTAGGCTTCTGTGAATATTTTATGGAAGAAATTATTCACCTTATTTTACAGAGTGCTGATTAAGCTAACATTAACAGTGTTGAAGACCTATTAGCGTTTTCTTTTAGGAAAGCGCAAGTTCTGCTTGATATCAGAACTTGTAGATGCAAAATAATATTAGTTTTAGTAGAAATTATAGGTTATAAAGGCAAAAATTATTGCCAACGGCACGCGGTGTTCCCAAGCGGTCCCCCATCTAAGTACTAACCGCGCCCAATGCTGCTTAACTTCGGTGATCGGACGAGAACCGGTGCTTTCAGCATGGTATGGTCGTTGCCGAGGGAAGTACATTGAATATTGAAAACACTCTGCGAAGAAAGTATTCAAAATCTACTATAACTACTTAAAGTAATCATGTAACAATGTGTCAAATGTAGGCATACAATGCCTACTTTTCAGTACATATTTTTTGCCAAAACAAAGTGTACTAATTATGTTTAAAGATGCCTCATACTTAAAATCTTATGAAGTTGAAATTTTCACACATGTGAAAAGCTCAAGTACTTATTTGCGAACATAATTCTAGTTATAAAATCTCACAAATAACTATAGAAGACAGCAAATACTGCTATAAATTTAAATCTATAATAACAGTGTACAGAAAGCAAAACAATTTTTACGTCTTAAGCAACAAGATGCTTCTGACGGAGTGACTGCGATGTGTCGTCGCATATCTGGCGATTGCATGTTATTCGCAAAGATGTGTAGGTACGTGAAGTGGTAGCAAGCCAGCGAAGCAGTGTCGCCTGGTGATAAAGTTTTAGCCCTTTATGTGCTGCCAGCTAATTAGTAAAAATTTCCCTATAACTGGCAATTCAAGGGACTACTAAGATTGCCTAAATTTTATTTGTTTTCTTAAAATTTGGGGTGAAGTTTTTTACCTGCAAGTAGCGTGCAATCATAACCTGTAGGAAATTCTGCTTTGTTAAGTGTTCGAATCAGAATTTGCTTAAGGAAAATTCTTATTTAAAATGGAGAACGCAAATAGCCGATTAGAAAGAAAACTAAAGAAGCTATGTATAGCATCTTTTCTAGTAATTTGATTTGAATAGCTACTCATGGAAATACTAAGTTTTGCTTATGCAGTAGGCTTCTGTGAATATTTTATGGAAGAAATTATTCACCTTATTTTACAGAGTGCTGATTAAGCTAACATTAACAGTGTTGAAGACCTATTAGCGTTTTCTTTTAGGAAAGCGCAAGTTCTGCTTGATATCAGAACTTGTAGATGCAAAATAATATTAGTTTTAGTAGAAATTATAGGTTATAAAGGCAAAAATTATTGCCAACGGCACGCGGTGTTCCCAAGCGGTCCCCCATCTAAGTACTAACCGCGCCCAATGCTGCTTAACTTCGGTGATCGGACGAGAACCGGTGCTTTTGCTTTTGCTTTTTGAAACGTTTATTGTGCCAAAATTTATAATAAAAATTTCTTACGTGCTAACAACAAACAATTAGCCTAAATAAAAATTGTAGAAAAACTTACTGACTCTATGCAGAGTACTCTAAATTTTTATATTTAATCTTAATTGTAACATCTAACGCTATCTTTGTTTTAAATTCTATTAATTATATAATACTTAGTTTTAAATTTTGAAATATAAGGAAAAGTGGCCAAAAAACTTATACTCTATAACAAGAAAAGGAAACTTTGAAAGTGTGTCCTTTATTTATAATGCACCAGTGCTATAACTCCTTAATTTAAGTGACAAAATGCAAACGATAAATAAATTTTTACATAATTAATTTTGTATTTCATTAAATTTCCACCAATATTTATTGTTCCAAACTGTTTCTAAATCTTTAATGTCTTCACATGAAATTTTGATGTCAAACCGCAAGGAAATGTTGGTGTCTGTGGAAAGTGAGTGAGGTGGGTATTCAATCTTTTTATTACTAAAATTTCGATATATGTGATAAAATATAGGTATGCCAAATGTGTCCTGGATCATGCCGTTCGTGTCCAAATAAATAAAGCACTCTGGAGGAACAAATCCAGAATTGATTGCCCTGTTATGGTATTCTGGAGCTGGACAGGTCGGCCCCATAATTAGCGAATTTTCATTTACTGAGGCTCTTGCAAAATGATTTCGTATTTGCTTAATAATAAAATTGTCTATCCGATTAATTTGGGCCGCATCGTAAAGTTTTTTATTTGAAATATAATGAAGATTACTAGAATTTAGATTTCGGTACATACTCATGCACGCCCTTAAGCAATGTCTCTCGAACACGCGTAATTTTTCCATATAGCCCGAACTTACATTAAACCAAATTGGACAACCGTATACAATGATTGACCGTATTAACGTTTTATACGAAATAATTTTGACCTTTTTGTCTAAATGTTTCGAAAAGAATAACCAGCTAGTCTAAATACTTAAAATGCGAGTTGGTTGCGGGTAGAGAAATCTATTGCAGTGTGTCTAAGAAAATTGGTTCGATGGATTTTGATGCGGTAAATGGTATATGATAGTGAAAGAATTAAACTGTGTCGTAACGGAGCCCGATTTTTTAAATTTGTTCTAGAAATATCGAATTTTTGGATGGGGAAAATTTTTTTTTTTTTTTTTACTAAAATATAAAGTGGGTTATTGCCGATGGAATGGTGTATATTTTTTTTACCATAAGGTTGATTGTTTCGAGTAGGCGAGGCCTTAAAGTTGAACCTTTGTGGGGCTATAGCGGAAGAACGGGGTGACGGATAGATGAGTTTGAGATATTTATGGATAGGGGAGAATGTCGTGGATGTGATAAGAGTTTACATGGATTTTTACCATTGAATATGGCAAAGTTATTAACGTTGCAGATGGAGTCCTTGAAAAAGGATCAAAAAAGGATAATTTTTTGCAATTGGTGGGACCAAAATAGAAAAAACTGTCAAACGGAATCCGTTCATATTTACGGATGTTGTAGATGTTATGACCGCATGTGAGATAGGCTATTTTTTTCGAGAGTTTTTGAAAAAGTGCAGGACCTATGCGAGTTGGTGTGCTATGTTCGTTTATAACTCGGGGAGTATTGATCGGAACCCTATCATGTGGGTATTCATTTTACGTAGAATCGTAAGATCTATTCGGAAATGGAAAAAAAATTTGAAAATGTACTAGAGGTAAAATTTTGCACGAGAGTGTGGTAGTAGAATATTTTTGAAATTTTTCAAAAAACTGTGGCGCACCACATGCTGGACCATCTTGCGAATGGGTGAGATAAAAAAATTTTTTTTTGATTTTGTACCAGACTTTTTTCATCTATTACAAAATGGATTTTCAAAAAATTATAACTTAGGTTGGGGATGTGCGATTGAAAAGAAGAAAATTATTTTCATTTGTTTTGTGATCGAAGCGATTTGGAAAAAATATAAAAAAAATTTTGGTGCTAATTTTTCGGGGGGTGGGGGTGGGGGATGGCTAACCCCGAAGTCGAAATAAGGGATGTGTGGTATCAAATTAAAGGTAAACCGGTCACAAATTGATTGGTGCAGTTTTTGTTTAAATCGAAAAAACTTTATCGCTGACTTTTTTTCGTTAAACATTGAAGCGGGGATGCCAACCTCCAAGTTCTACGGGTTGATCCAAAACGGACCGTTCTTTTTTTAAAAACTATCTACTCCAAAAGTTATGAAACTTTTACAAACAACACACCATTCCATCACTTATAGTTTTCGCGCAAACACGGTGGGAAGATTTTGCTAAAATTTGCGCAAATTTTTCGGAAAAAAGGACTTTTTTCAATCATTTGCGTTAAGTGGTGTGAAGTTTTCGTCGGAGCGAGTTGAAAATTACATCAATCGATAGGTAATCGATTGTAGAAGAGAAATCACCCCCATGTTCCAGATCGAAAATGTATATTTAGGGTAGTTACCAGCCATGGAAAAGTGCCGGAAGGCGACCAAAATGCCGATAAAAAGTGTCGTCGAAAAAGTGACAAAATTCAAAAAATTACATCTCCTGGAGTTATTAATTTTTTTAAATTATTATTTCAAAACTGGATTAGGGGATGGATTTACTACATCGGAAAATTAATTTGGTTGATAAAGGTTAATTGGGTCGAAAAATGCAGACAAAAACGGCAATATAGCAAAATTGCTAACTTAATAAAGTTAAATTTGTTAAAGAAATTTTCACCCATCCGGAGGTGACTACCCTTATCTGAAAGAGGATGTAAATGGGATGTGGAGGATGTTTTTCTTATTTCTCTGCGGTTAAATTTTTTATACTAATCGTAGATTTTTCACTTTTGCCCAACATTTGATTATATTATCTAAGATGGTGGTGATTCTTTTGATATGAATTAAGGGTTGCTGATTTATCGGGGATCTTTTAAAAGTTTAACTAAATACCCTAATATATTTGAAAAGTTAAATCATGCAAATCGGTGCAGCGGTTGTGAAGTTACTAATCAAAGAGCAAAATATGAGGCTCTTTTGCATAATGAACAGTTCAGTTGCTTTATTGCCAATTGCTGTTCATAATAGAAATTTAAGAGATTTTTATTACTCTACTCTTTTCTCCTCTATTAGGGCTAAAATGTGTCCATACATGTGAAAGCTCGATATATAATACTTTATTAGTAATAGCAACATGAAATGGTTTTTGCGTTGTACTCGGTCTTGCTTTCACTAGGAACTGGATACCTACTATTACTAATTACTATTGGAAATTATGAAAACGAAGCAGGTTTATTGGTATACAGCGATAGAGGAGGAATTATAGATATAATTTCTTACCTCATTTGTTCTTGGATGTTTATATTTAGTGAACATTTTGAACTAAATAGCTTCAGTTCCGGTTATTCAAATGAGGTAAGCAAATCTCAACTTATAGGGGGTTGCACATGTTTGAGTACGAATAACTTTGGCGTTTATTGATATATTTTAGTAACTCTTTCAACAGGTGGTGAAGGATACTATTAGCTAAACTGTGAGATACATTGGGTGGATATAAGTACAGTAGTTGAAAAAAAATACACGACACAATGTGAGATATTTGTGATTGACTGGAGGTTTTTGCTAAATTTGTTAAAAAAAATCAATTTTCGTGGGAGTAATTACCTTTATTTGAAAGGGGATGTAAATACGTAGGTATGGTTACAATTTCATCGAGATTTGAAAATTTAAATGTTGCATCAAAAATTTCCAGTGAAAAAATGAAAAGTTAAATTTTGTTAAGAAAATTTTACAATATCTGCAAAGTGTGGGTGTATATTTAAGGGGAAGGCGGTGTGTAAGCGCTATACTAAGTTTCGTCCAAACCAAGATATATTTAGTTGACATTTTAGAGATTTTTATAATATCACTGATTTAGCGACTTGAAGCCATCTGCTGGGTACAAATGAAACCTTGGAGGTTCACGGGTTATAGTAGTGGAAAGCTACCAATCTCTGCTTTATTCTGGTTTTTAAATTACCAAAATCGGTTAAGTATTTGGCGAGATATTAATTTTCAAATGTAGCAAGGACCTTTTCAATGCCGAAATCCTGGACGAATCCCTTGGGAAAATTATGAATTTTTTTTTGTCTTCGTTTCCGGTAAGTTTGGTATCAAATGAAAGGTATTACTGCGTAGAATTCAAATATGAAAACCATTTCGAATTATCTTTGATACAGTGAGTTTTATAAAGGTTTCTTTTTTCTATAAATTTTATTGAATGCCGTCGGCAAATTGAGAAAATTCAAAAAATTATTATATATCCGGGATTTTTTAACTTTTTTCTAAATTTTTTTCAACATTTGATTAGGGGTTGGATTTACTACATTATAAAATTAATTTGGTTGATAAAGATACATTGCGTCAAAAAGTACACACAAAATCGGCAAAATTGCAAAATCGCTAATTTAATAAAGTTAAATTTGTTAAAGAAATTTTCACCCATACGGAGGTGACTACCCTTATCTAAAAGAGGATGTAAATGGGATATGCAGGATGTTTTTTTACTTCGCTACGGTTAAATTTTTCATACTAATCGTAGATTTTTCACTTTTGCTCAACATTTGATTATATTATCTCAGTTGGGGGTGATTCTTTTGATATGAATTAAGGATTGCTGATTTGTGGGGGATGTTTTAAAAGTTTAACTAAATACCCTTATATATTTTAAAAGTTAAATCATGCAAATCGGCGCAGCCGGTACTAAATTACTAACCAAAGAGCAACATGAAATGGTTTTTTCGGTGTACTCTCTCTTGCTTTCACTAGGAACTGGGTAACTACTATTACTAATTACTATTGGAAATTATGAAAACGAAGCAATTTTATTGGTATATAGCGATAGAGGAGGAATTATAGATATAATTTCTTACCTCATTTGTTTTTAAATGTTTACATTTAGTTAACATTTTGAACTAAATAACTTCACTTCCGGTTATTCAAATGAGGTATACAAACCTCACCAATAACTTTGGCGTTTATTGATATATTTTAGTAATTCTTTTAACAGTTGGTTAAGAATGGCATTAGCTAAATTGTGAAATACTTCAGGTGGATATAAGTACAAAGGATACAAAGGTACTAGCTCGCAAGCGGCGGTAATGTACAAGGGTATTTGCTCGCAAAGGGTGATAGACTACAAAGGCGATAGCTCGCAAGGGGCGGTAAGATACAAAGACAGTAGCTCGCAAGGGGCGGGAGGATACAAGGGCACTAGCTCGCAAGAGGCGGGAGGATACAAAGGTCGTAGCTCGCAAGAGGCGAGAAAATATAAAGGTTGAAGCTCGCTAGAGGCGGGAGGATACAAAGGTCTTAGCTCGCAAGGGGCGGGAGGATACAAGAGTAGTAGCTCGCAAGGGCGGGAGGATATAAGAGTAGAAGCTCGCAAGGGGCGGGAGGATACAAAGGTCGTAGCTCGCAAGAGGCGGAAGGATGCAAAGGTCGTAGCTCGCAAGGGGCGGGAGGATACAAAGGTAGTAGCTCGCACCATACCATTCGTTAATTTCACAAGGCGTCATTTTTCACACTATAGTTGCTTTAGTCCAATTTTATAACCCGTGGACCGATTTTTATAACTCTTTTTTTGTTAAATAGGGTATGATCCCTTCTTTCAATTGTATACCCTCCCACCCTCACCACACTTTACTTTTATTCAATTTTTTTTTCAAATGTATTATATGATTTAGGGAAAACAGTTTTCATCTATAGTTGCTATTGTCTAACTTCGTAACGTGTGGACCGATTTGCATAATTCTTTTTTTTTAAATAGGGGGGGTCTTCCCTCCTCTTACTCCAATCACTCCCTACCCACACTTTTTTTTAGTCAAATTTTTAAATTTTTTTCTTTTGAATAAAGATTCTGTTGCTACCGGGACAAAACTTTTCACCTTCAGTTGCTTTAGCATATCTCCCGAACGTGTAGACCGATTTGCATAATTCTTTTTTTGTTAAATAGAGCATTATCCCCCGTATTGCTTACCCCCACTATTATCTATCTACACTATAGCCGCAGACGTAGGCGCGGGCACCAGCTAGTCTAAATACTTAAAATGCGAGTTGGTTGCGGGTAGAGAAATCTATTGCAGTGTGTCTAAGAAAATTGGTTCGATGGATTTTGATGCGGTAAATGGTATATGATAGGAAAAGAATTAAACTGTGTCGTAACGGAGCCCGATTTTTTAAATTTGTTCTCGAAATATCGAATATTTGGATGGGGAAATTTTTTTTTTTTTTTTTTACTAAAATATAAAGTGGGTTATTGCCGATGGAATGGTGTATATTTTTTTTACCATAAGGTTGATTGTTTCGAGTAGGCGAGGCCTTAAAGTTGAACCTTTGTGGGGCTATAGCGGAAGAACGGGGTGACGGATAGATGAGTTTGAGATATTTATGGATAGGGGAGAATGTCGTGGATGTGATAAGAGTTTGAATGGATTTTTACCATTGAATATGGCAAAGTTATTAACGTTGCAGATGGAGTCCTTGAAAAAGGATCAAAAAAGGATAATTTTTTGCAATTGGTGGGACCAAAATAGAAAAAACTGTCAAACGGAATCCGTTCATATTTACGGATGTTGTAGATGTTATGACCGCATGTGAGATAGGCTATTTTTTTCGAGAGTTTTTGAAAAAGTGCGGGACCTATGCGAGTTGGTGTGCTATGTTCGTTTATAACTCGGGGAGTATTGGTCGGAACCCCATCATGTGGGTATTCATTTTACGTAGAATCGTAAGATCTATTCGGAAATGGAAAAAAAAAATTGAAAATGTACTAGAGGAAAATTTTTGCACGAGAGTGTAGTAGTAGAATATTTTTGAAATTTTTCAAAAAACTGTGGCGCACCACATGCTGGACCATCTTGCGAATGGGTGAGATAAAAAAATTTTTTTTTCATTTTGTACCAGACTTTTTTCATCTATTACAAAATGGATTTTCAAAAAATTATAACTTAGGTTGGGGATGTGCGATTGAAAAGAAGAAAATTATTTTCATTTGTTTTGTGATCGAAGCAATTTGGAAAAAATATAAAAAAAATGTTGGTGGTAATTTTTCGGGGGGTGGGGGTGGGGGATGGCTAACCCCGAAGTCGAAATAAGGGATGTGTGGTATCAAATTAAAGGTAAACCGGTCACAAATTGATTGGTGCAGTTTTTGTTTAAATCGAAAAAACTTTATCGCTGACTTTTTTTCGTTAAACATTGAAGCGGGGATGCCATCCTCCAAGTTCTACGGGTTGATCCAAAATGGACCGTTCTTTTTTTTAAAACTATCTACTCCAAAAGTTATGAAACTTTTACAAACAACACACCATTCCATCACTTATAGTTTTCGCGCAAACACGGTGGGAAGATTTTGCTAAAATTTGCGCAAATTTTTCGGAAAAAAGGACTTTTTTCAATCATTTGCGTTGAGTGGTGTGAAGTTTTCGTCGGAGCGAGTTGAAAATTACATCAATCGATAGGTAATCGATTGTAGAAGAGAAATCACCCCCATGTTCCAGATCGAAAATGTATATTTAGGGTAGTTACCAGCGACGGAAAAGTGCCGTAAGGCGACCAAAATGCCGATAAAAAGTGTCGTCGAAAAAGTGACAAAATTCAAAAAATTATATCTCCTGGAGTTATTAATTTTTTTAAATTATTATTTCAACAGTTGATTAGGGGATGGATTTACTACATCGGAAAATTAATTTGGTTGATAAAAGTTAATTGGGTCGAAAAATGCAGACAAAAACGGCAATATAGCAAAATTGCTAACTTAATAAAGTTAAATTTGTTAAAGAAATTTTCACCCATCCGGAGGTGACTACCCTTATCTGAAAGAGGATGTAAATGGGATGTGGAGGATGTTTTTCTTATTTCTCTGCGGTTAAATTTTTTATACTAATCGTAGATTTTTCACTTTTGCCCAACATTTGATTATATTATCTAAGATGGTGGTGATTCTTTTGATATGAATTAAGGGTTGCTGATTTATCGGGGATCTTTTAAAAGTTTAACTAAATACCCTAATATATTTGAAAAGTTAAATCATGCAAATCGGTGCAGCGGTTGTGAAGTTACTAATCAAAGAGCAAAATATGAGGCTCTTTTGCACAATGACCAGTTCAGTTGCTTTATTGCCAATTGCTGTTAATAATAGAAATTTAAGAGATTTTTATTACTCTACCCTTTTCTCCTCTATTAGGGCTAAAATGTTTCCATACATGTGAAAGCTCGATATATAATACTTTATTAGTAATAGCAACATGGAATGGCTTTTTCGGTATACTCGGCCCTGCTTTCACTAGGAACTGGGTACCTACTATTACTAATTACTATTGGAAATTATAAAAACGAAGCAAGTTTAGTGGTATATAGTGATAGAGGAGGAATTATAGATATCATTTCTTACCTCATTTGTTCTAAGATGTTTACATTTAGTGAACATTTTGAACTAAATAGCTTCAGTTCCGGTTATTCAAATGAGGTAAGCAAATCTCACCTTATAGGGGGTTGCACATGTTTGAGTACCAATAACTTTGGCGTTTATTGATATATTTTAGTAATTCTTTTAACAGTTGGTTAAGGATACTATTAGCTAAATTGTGAGATACCTTGAGTGGATATAAGTACAGTAGTTGAAAAAAAAATACACGACACAATGTGAGATATTTGTGATTGACTGGAGGTTTTTGCTAAATTTGTTAAAAAAAATCAATTTTCGTGGGAGTAATTACCTTTATTTGAAAGGGGATGTAAATACGTAGGTATGGTTAAAATTTCATCGAGATTTGAAAATTTAAATGTTGCATCAAAAATTTCCAGTGAAAAAATGAAAAGTTAAATTTTGTTAAGAAAATTTTACAATATCTGCAAAGTGTGGATGTATATTTAAGGGGAAGGCGGTGTGTAAGCGCTATACTAAGTTTCGTCCAAACCAAGATATATTTAGTTGACATTTTAGAGATTTTTATAATATCACTGATTTAGCGACTTGAATCTATCTTATGGGTAGAAATGAAACCTTGGAGGTTCCCGGGTTATAGTAGTGGAAAGCTACCAATCTCTGCTTTATTCTGGTTTTTAAATGACCAAAATCGGTTAAGTATTTGGCGAGATATTAATTTTCAAATGTAGCAAGGACCTTTTCAATGCCGAAATCCTGGACGAATCCCTTGGGAAAATTATGAATTTTTTTTTGTCTTCGTTCCCGGTAAGTTTGGTATCAAATGAAAGGTATTACTGCGTAGAATTCAAATATGAAAACCATTTCGAATTATCTTTGATACAGTGAGTTTTATAAAGGTTTCTTTTTTGTATAAATTTTATTGAATGCCGTCGGCAAATTGAGAAAATTCAAAAAATTATTATATATCCGGGATTTTTTAACTTTTTTCTAAATTTTTTTCAACATTTGATTAGGGGTTGGATTTACTACATTATAAAATTAATTTGGTTGATAAAGATACATTGCGTCAAAAAGTACACACAAAATCGGCAAAATTGCAAAATCGCTAATTTAATAAAGTTAAATTTGTTAAAGAAATTTTCACCCATACGGAGGTGACTACCCTTATCTAAAAGAGGATGTAAATGGGATATGCAGGATGTTTTTTTACTTCGCTACGGTTAAATTTTTCATACTAATCGTAGATTTTTCACTTTTGCTCAACATTTGATTATATTATCTCAGTTGGGGGTGATTCTTTTGATATGAATTAAGGATTGCTGATTTGTGGGGGATGTTTTAAAAGTTTAACTAAATACCCTTACATACTAACCAAAGAGCAACATGAAATGGTTTTTTCGGTGTACTCTCTCTTGCTTTCACTAGGAACTGGGTAATTACTATTACTAATTACTATTGGAAATTATGAAAACGAAGCAATTTTATTGGTATATAGCGATAGAGGAGGAATTATTGATATAATTTCTTACCTCATTTGTTTTTAAATGTTTACATTTAGTTAACATTTTGAACTAAATAACTTCACTTCCGGTTATTCAAATGAGGTATACAAACCTCACCAATAACTTTGGCGTTTATTGATATATTTTAGTAATTATTTTAACAGTTGGTTAAGAATGGCATTAGCTAAATTGTGAAATACTTCAGGTGGATATAAGTACAAAGGATACAAAGGTACTAGCTCGCAAGCGGCGGTAATGTACAAGGGTATTTGCTCGCAAAGGGTGATAGACTACAAAGGCGATAGCTCGCAAGGGGCGGTAAGATACAAAGACAGTAGCTCGCAAGGGGCGGGAGGATACAAAGGTCGTAGCTCGCAAGAGGCGAGAGAATACAAAGGTTGAAGCTCGCTAGAGGCGGGAGGATACAAAGGTCTTAGCTCGCAAGGGGCGGGAGGATACAAGAGTAGTAGCTCGCAAGGGCGGGACGATATAAGAGTAGAAGCTCGCAAGGGGCGGGAGGATACAAAGGTCGTAGCTCGCAAGAGGCGGGAGGATACAAAGGTTGTAGCTCGCAAGGGGCGGGAAGATACAAAGGTAGTAGCTCGCACCATACCATTCGTTAATTTCACAAGGCGTCATTTTTCACACTATAGTTGCTATAGTCCAATTTTATAACCCGTGGACCGATTTTTATAACTCTTTTTTTGTTAAATAGGGTATGATCCCTTCTTTCAATTGTATACCCTCCCACCCTCACCACACTTTAATTTTATTCAATTTTTTTTTGGAGTAGTATATTAACATTTGATTTAGGGAAAACAGTTTTCATCTATAGTTGCTATTGTCTAACTTCGTAACGTGTGGACCGATTTGCATAATTCTTTTTTTTAAATAGGGGGGTCTTCCCTCCTCTTACTCCAATCACTCCCTACCCACACTTTTTTTTAGTCAAATTTTAAAATTTTTTTCTTTTGAATTAAGATTCTGTTGCTACCGGGACAAAACTTTTCACCTTCAGGTGCTTTAGCATATCTCCTGAACGTGTGGACCGATTTGCATAATTCTTTTTTTGTTAAATAGAGTAACATCCCCCCCCCCCATCTGCCTAACCACACTATTATCTATCTACACTATAGCCGCAGACGTAGGCGCGGGCACCAGCTAGTTCTAGTTATAAAATCTCACAAATAACTATAGAAGACAGCAAATACTGCTATAAATTTAAATCTATAATAACAGTGTACAGAAAGCAAAACAATTTTTACGTCTTAAGCAACAAGATGCTTCTGACGGAGTGACTGCGATGTGTCGTCGCATATCTGGCGATTGCATGTTATTCGCAAAGATGTGTAGGTACGTGAAGTGGTAGCAAGCCAGCGAAGCAGTGTCGCCTGGTGATAAAGTTTTAGCCCTTTATGTGCTGCCAGCTAATTAGTAAAAATTTCCCTATAACTGGCAATTCAAGGGACTACTAAGATTGCCTAAATTTTATTTGTTTTCTTAAAATTTGGGGTGAAGTTTTTTACCTGCAAGTAGCGTGCAATCATAACCTGTAGGAAATTCTGCTTTGTTAAGTGTTCGAATCAGAATTTGCTTAAGGAAAATTCTTATTTAAAATGGAGAACGCAAATAGCCGATTAGAAAGAAAACTAAAGAAGCTATGTATAGCATCTTTTCTAGTAATTTGATTTGAATAGCTACTCATGGAAATACTAAGTTTTGCTTATGCAGTAGGCTTCTGTGAATATTTTATGGAAGAAATTATTCACCTTATTTTACAGAGTGCTGATTAAGCTAACATTAACAGTGTTGAAGACCTATTAGCGTTTTCTTTTAGGAAAGCGCAAGTTCTGCTTGATATCAGAACTTGTAGATGCAAAATAATATTAGTTTTAGTAGAAATTATAGGTTATAAAGGCAAAAATTATTGCCAACGGCACGCGGTGTTCCCAAGCGGTCCTCCATCTAAGTACTAACCGCGCCCAATGCTGCTTAACTTCGGTGATCGGACGAGAACCGGTGCTTTCAGCATGGTATGGTCGTTGCCGAGGGAAGTACATTGAATATTGAAAACACTCTGCGAAGAAAGTATTCAAAATCTACTATAACTACTTAAAGTAATCATGTAACAATGTGTCAAATGTAGGCATACAATGCCTACTTTTCAGTACATATTTTTTGCCAAAACAAAGTGTACTAATTATGTTTAAAGATGCCTCATACTTAAAATCTTATGAAGTTGAAATTTTCACACATGTGAAAAGCTCAAGTACTTATTTGCGAACATAATTCTAGTTATAAAATCTCACAAATAACTATAGAAGACAGCAAATACTGCTATAAATTTAAATCTATAATAACAGTGTACAGAAAGCAAAACAATTTTTACGTCTTAAGCAACAAGATGCTTCTGACGGAGTGACTGCGATGTGTCGTCGCATATCTGGCGATTGCATGTTATTCGCAAAGATGTGTAGGTACGTGAAGTGGTAGCAAGCCAGCGAAGCAGTGTCGCCTGGTGATAAAGTTTTAGCCCTTTATGTGCTGCCAGCTAATTAGTAAAAATTTCCCTATAACTGGCAATTCAAGGGACTACTAAGATTGCCTAAATTTTATTTGTTTTCTTAAAATTTGGGGTGAAGTTTTTTACCTGCAAGTAGCGTGCAATCATAACCTGTAGGAAATTCTGCTTTGTTAAGTGTTCGAATCAGAATTTGCTTAAGGAAAATTCTTATTTAAAATGGAGAACGCAAATAGCCGATTAGAAAGAAAACTAAAGAAGCTATGTATAGCATCTTTTCTAGTAATTTGATTTGAATAGCTACTCATGGAAATACTAAGTTTTGCTTATGCAGTAGGCTTCTGTGAATATTTTATGGAAGAAATTATTCACCTTATTTTACAGAGTGCTGATTAAGCTAACATTAACAGTGTTGAAGACCTATTAGCGTTTTCTTTTAGGAAAGCGCAAGTTCTGCTTGATATCAGAACTTGTAGATGCAAAATAATATTAGTTTTAGTAGAAATTATAGGTTATAAAGGCAAAAATTATTGCCAACGGCACGCGGTGTTCCCAAGCGGTCCCCCATCTAAGTACTAACCGCGCCCAATGCTGCTTAACTTCGGTGATCGGACGAGAACCGGTGCTTTTTTTTTTGCTTTTGGAAATGTTTATTGTGCCAAAATTTATAATAAAAATGTCTTACGTGCTAACAACAAACAATTAGCCTAAATAAACATTGTAGAAAAACTTACTGGCTCTATGCAGAGTACTCTAAATTTTTATATTTAATATTAATTGTTACATCTAACGCTATCTTTGTTTTAAATTCTATTAATTATATAATACTTAGTTTTAAATTTTGAAATATAAGGAAAAGTGGCCAAAAAACTTATACTCTATAACAAGAAAAGGAAACTTTGAAAGTGTGTCCTTTATTTATAATGCACCAGTGCTATAACTCCTTAATTTAAGTGACAAAATGCAAACGATAAATAAATTTTTACATAATTAATTCTGCGTTTCATTAAATTTCCACCAATATTTATTGTTCCAAACTGTTTCTAAGTCTTTAATGTCTTCACATGAAATTTTGATATCAAACCGCAAGGAAATGTCAGTGTCTGTGGAAAGTGAGTGAGGTGGGTATTCAATCTTTTTATTACTAAAATTTCGATATATGTGATAAAATATAGGTATGCCAAATGTGTCCTGGATCATGCCGTTCGTGTCCAAATAAATAAAGCACTCTGGAGGGACAAATCCAGAATTGATTGTCCTGTTAAAATATTCTGGAGCTGGACAGGTCGGCCCCCTAATTAGCGAATTTTCATTTACTGAGGCTCTTGCAAAATGATTTCGTATTTGCTTAATAATAAAATTGTCTATCCGATTAATTTGGGCCGCATCGTAAAGTTTTTTATTTGAAATATAATGAAGATTACTAGAATTTAGATTTCGGTACATACTCATGCACGCCCTTAAGCAATGTCTCTCGAACACGCGTAATTTTTCCATATAGCCCGAACTTAAATTAAACCAAATTGGACAACCGTATACAATGATTGACCGTATTAACGTTTTATACGAAATAATTTTGACCTTTTTGTCTAAATGTTTCGAAAAGAATAACCGACGAATTTTATTAAAAGAATTTTTAGCTTTTTCTAATTGGATTTTGATATGCTCATTATAATAGAGATATTGATCCAAAACTACACCCAAATATTTCACCGACGTTTTTTGTTCAATTAACTCACCCGAATAATTTTGCACGATAACCAAATTTTTCCAATTTTTCTTAATATTTCGAGAGACTTTGCTTAAAGGCGGCCTAAACAAAATAGATTCACATTTTTTAACATTAATTTTTAGTTTCCAATCACCGCAATAATTTTGAATTTTGTCGAAATCATTTTGCAAGAGCCTCTTAATTTCGTCGATGTTATTGCCAGATCTATAAATTATTAAATCGTCCGCGTAAGCTATAGCGTTGTCCAAACTTTTTACCAAATCACTGGTAAAAATGTTATATAATATGGGCGAGTTTACCATCCCTTGTTGGAGACCATTCCATACCCTAAACGTTAAATTTGATTTGTTAAATCCGTCCGTTACTAAAAATTTTTTATCTGTTAGCATGTCCGAAATAATCTTTATCAAATTATTGGGTAAATTTACGCGAATTAATTTAGAAATAAGTCCGTCAATCCAAACCGTGTCGAAAGCTTTCTCAAAATCTATTAGCACCGCGCCCGTACAATAATTTTTATTAAGGTTCCAATTGATATCCGAAACGATTTTATTTACGGCGTGCACTGTCGAGTGTTGGCTCTTGAAACCAAACTGATTTTCCGGAATGATGTTATTATTATCGCAAAATTTAATTAATTGATTGTTAATGATAATTTCGAAAACCTTACTTATATTTGGCAGGAGATTTATCGATCGCAGGTTCGAGGGGTCACTTTTATCCTTTCCCGGCTTAGGAATAGGATACGTTATCGCCGTTTTCCAACTTTGAGGAAAATAAGTGTTGTTCAAGGCGTTGTTGAATATTGCACAATACTGCCTAATTGCGATGTCCGGAATATGCTTCAGGACAATATTTGGCACACCGTCATTTCCCGAAGATTTTTTGTTATTTAGTCGCCGAAAAATGAATTTTAATTCGTCAAATTTTATAAAATAGTCGTCCGTTTGGTCAGCCGAAAGTCCGTTCGATGTTTTGTCATCGTTAAAAGTAGTCACTGTCTCGTTTATGTCGCGACTCTCTTCCATGTCCAGCCGAAATTGGTTAGCATTGGAGATAATTTCATGATCGAGGGAAAAATTTTGATTGTGGACCGAATTAATAGTGTAAATTTGTTCGAATGCCGCGCCAATTACGTTTAATTTATTTCCGTCGTCGTTAATTTCGTAAAAATTTTGATCGTTTAATTGTAAAGTTTCCAAATTGAGTTGAGCGCGTCTAATTACGTTAACGTTTTCCCTCGATATTTTCACAGTTTCAATTTTCGATTTTTCTTTACTTCTAAAAATTTTGTTAATCATCGGAAACATATTTGACTCACTTGAATTTATACTCTTAATTTTGTTTTCCCAATATCTATTAACCGACATTTTAAAATTTTCCTGAATAAGTTGATTTACATTTTTCAATAAAGATTTAAGCCGAATAAGGTACGAGTTATTGTAATTTTGAAACCGCCGATAAATATTTTTAATTTGTGTCAAAAGTTTACTTTTAATTACTTGCAATTTTGAAATAGTTCTGTTCAAATAACATTTAACCGAATCTTTACATTTAATTTTGGGAACTGTCTTATCAATAGTTTTATGAATTGCATCATTCAAATGAGTCAAATATGTTTCGATTTCATTATTCGTTAAATTTCTGTTATTCGCGACCGATAAAATACCCGAATTTTCCCGATAAATTTTTTGAAATTCCGCGCTAAATTTTGTCCAATCCGTATACCGATAATTTAATCTTGGGATGTCTTCTTTTGTCAAAAGCCGAAATGGTGTATTATCCAAACTAGCTTCAATGCTAACCGCGTAGTGGTCACTGTCATATGATAGCGTTTGTAAACAATTTATGTTTGTCCCGTCGAAGTTTTCAATATTCAGTCTCGTGTCTGTAATACAAAGGTCGATAAAAGAATTTCCACTGGGAAATGATGGTATATCTGTGCTTAATAAGTTTGCCTTGAACAACACCTGATTTTCCTCAAACCAGCGATTTAATTGGTTTCCCCTCGTATTGGAAACAATGTTTTTCCAATTACCGTGTCTGGAATTCAAATCTCCTGCCAAAATATAAAAATTTTGATCTTTTTCTAACTCTAAAATTTTGAATAAATCTCCAAATTCTTCAAGAAATAAACCGGAATCATTAATTTTAGGAGCATATGCCGAAATTATAAATAAATTACACGAACTAGAAATTTTGAAAACGATAACCGAAGTTTCTAAACATTTAAAATTATTAATGATACTATTTTTGATAATTTTGAACTCGTAAGGTTTCTTCACCAACACCGCAGTGCCACCACCTTGTTCCGAATTTGGTCTATCCCGCCGATGCATATTATAATTTTGGAATTCTAAAACATGTTTACTATTTAATTTAGTTTCCGAAATTAAAACAATATCTGGCTTATGAGTCTCCAACAAGTTCAGTAAACTCGCCCTTCTTTGATTTTTTATTAGAGAATTTACATTAATTGAAATTATATACAAAGAATTTAGAAAAGAATGATTACTTGCTGCCTGTCTAGCCATCCATATTTCCGATTAAATCGAACAGGACATCAATCCTGGATTTCTCTTCCTCCAACATAATTTTGAAGCTACTTAACTGGCTTTGTATGTTAAGTAGCATTGATTTAATTTCTGTCATACAATTTTCACTTGAATTTTGAGTTGGTGGTCCAACATTATTTGAAAGATTTGCTGCAACATTAGCAAACGAAACATTTTTATTGACAAAGTGGGAGTACATTTTAGATTTGTTTTCACTGTTAATTTTGACTTCTTCTTTTTTCTTTAGCATTTTTTCCTTTAATTCCAAATATTTTGGACAACCCCTATACGAAGCGGGATGTCCAAAGTTTTTACACAACGTACAAAAAATTTTGTCTTTAGTTGTCGAATCGTTTTTCTGAATAAGACACTTACCCGGTTCATGATCATTTGCGCACTTGACACACCTATATTTCATTGCACAATTTGTCGCGGTATGACCAAAACGTTGACACCTTTTACATTGAACAATTTCTTTCCGCGTTATCTTTTCCCACCTCACTACTTGGTAATTCACATACTTAATTTCTTTTAACTGGTCAATTTTGCTGTCACTTGACAGTTGAACAATAAAAATTGGTAATTTTGCTCCCTTTTCCCTACTAAATCTTGTATCGAAACTTTTTACTGCCAAAAAGTTTAAATTTTTAATTTGTGAATTTTGCAAGTCACTAAGAATTTCGTTAACATTAGACTCCGGATCTAAACCTTTTAAAAGAATCGTTTGCATTTTGTCACTTCGAGGACAGTACGTAAAATGCTCCGCGGCCACACTTTTCAAAGTTTCCTTTACTTTGACATAGTCACTCTTACAATCTAATAAAACAGAATGCCTATTTCTACTATAGCGCTTAATTCTAAAATTTTGAATTTTTAAGACTACCTTAATAATTTTGATTGTATCTTCAATTTCCTGGTTGAACACAAAAATCGGTGGTATTTTTTCTCTCTTCTCGTTTGACTTCGGCGTCGTTACTTTATCTTCTCCTTCTAAATTTTTCATTTGAATATCATTTGCAATTGTTGACTTAGAATTTTTCTCCGAGATTTTCTTCAGGATGCTGATCGCTAATTCCTCATCTTTCGATGCTTGTTGACCTAAAATTTCAAATCGGTTACCAGTACCTTTGTAGCTTTCATTGATGTCATCTCCTTTCTTGTCTTCAATACTTGAATTTTTCAAAATTTTCGGTTCTGCTCTCATTTTCTTCACTAAAACGGTTGAAATTTTCCTGTCTTCATGATCTCTGCTTCTACTTCGTGCTTTTCTCTGTATCAAATTTGGCTTCATTTCAATTTTGGGTTTCTTAATAATATTGGAATCCTTGTAAGAACTAGTAGCAGTTTCCATCTCCTGAACGTCAGCCACCTCCATTTCGGAGCGTGGAACTCCGTTTTGCAGCAGTTTTTGTACCCAAATACTGAATGGATAATGAACACAACAATAACTTTAAAAGGAAAACAACACGAACTCAAAAAAAGCAAAAATATTTTTAAAAACGATTGTCAAAAAAAAATTAATTTATTTATTTGTAAATAATTTATTTTCCACGGCAAACTATGCGACCTGTCATTCGCAAAACTCAATGATAGAGTGACGAGAACCGGTGCTTTCAGCATGGTATGGTCGTTGCCGAGGGAAGTACATTGAATATTGAAAACACTCTGCGAAGAAAGTATTCAAAATCTACTATAACTACTTAAAGTAATCATGTAACAATGTGTCAAATGTAGGCATACAATGCCTACTTTTCAGTACATATTTTTTGCCAAAACAAAGTGTACTAATTATGTTTAAAGATGCCTCATACTTAAAATCTTATGAAGTTGAAATTTTCACACATGTGAAAAGCTCAAGTACTTATTTGCGAACATAATTCTAGTTATAAAATCTCACAAATAACTATAGAAGACAGCAAATACTGCTATAAATTTAAATCTATAATAACAGTGTACAGAAAGCAAAACAATTTTTACGTCTTAAGCAACAAGATGCTTCTGACGGAGTGACTGCGATGTGTCGTCGCATATCTGGCGATTGCATGTTATTCGCAAAGATGTGTAGGTACGTGAAGTGGTAGCAAGCCAGCGAAGCAGTGTCGCCTGGTGATAAAGTTTTAGCCCTTTATGTGCTGCCAGCTAATTAGTAAAAATTTCCCTATAACTGGCAATTCAAGGGACTACTAAGATTGCCTAAATTTTATTTGTTTTCTTAAAATTTGGGGTGAAGTTTTTTACCTGCAAGTAGCGTGCAATCATAACCTGTAGGAAATTCTGCTTTGTTAAGTGTTCGAATCAGAATTTGCTTAAGGAAAATTCTTATTTAAAATGGAGAACGCAAATAGCCGATTAGAAAGAAAACTAAAGAAGCTATGTATAGCATCTTTTCTAGTAATTTGATTTGAATAGCTACTCATGGAAATACTAAGTTTTGCTTATGCAGTAGGCTTCTGTGAATATTTTATGGAAGAAATTATTCACCTTATTTTACAGAGTGCTGATTAAGCTAACATTAACAGTGTTGAAGACCTATTAGCGTTTTCTTTTAGGAAAGCGCAAGTTCTGCTTGATATCAGAACTTGTAGATGCAAAATAATATTAGTTTTAGTAGAAATTATAGGTTATAAAGGCAAAAATTATTGCCAACGGCACGCGGTGTTCCCAAGCGGTCCCCCATCTAAGTACTAACCGCGCCCAATGCTGCTTAACTTCGGTGATCGGACGAGAACCGGTGCTTTCAGCATGGTATGGTCGTTGCCGAGGGAAGTACATTGAATATTGAAAACACTCTGCGAAGAAAGTATTCAAAATCTACTATAACTACTTAAAGTAATCATGTAACAATGTGTCAAATGTAGGCATACAATGCCTACTTTTCAGTACATATTTTTTGCCAAAACAAAGTGTACTAATTATGTTTAAAGATGCCTCATACTTAAAATCTTATGAAGTTGAAATTTTCACACATGTGAAAAGCTCAAGTACTTATTTGCGAACATAATTCTAGTTATAAAATCTCACAAATAACTATAGAAGACAGCAAATACTGCTATAAATTTAAATCTATAATAACAGTGTACAGAAAGCAAAACAATTTTTACGTCTTAAGCAACAAGATGCTTCTGACGGAGTGACTGCGATGTGTCGTCGCATATCTGGCGATTGCATGTTATTCGCAAAGATGTGTAGGTACGTGAAGTGGTAGCAAGCCAGCGAAGCAGTGTCGCCTGGTGATAAAGTTTTAGCCCTTTATGTGCTGCCAGCTAATTAGTAAAAATTTCCCTATAACTGGCAATTCAAGGGACTACTAAGATTGCCTAAATTTTATTTGTTTTCTTAAAATTTGGGGTGAAGTTTTTTACCTGCAAGTAGCGTGCAATCATAACCTGTAGGAAATTCTGCTTTGTTAAGTGTTCGAATCAGAATTTGCTTAAGGAAAATTCTTATTTAAAATGGAGAACGCAAATAGCCGATTAGAAAGAAAACTAAAGAAGCTATGTATAGCATCTTTTCTAGTAATTTGATTTGAATAGCTACTCATGGAAATACTAAGTTTTGCTTATGCAGTAGGCTTCTGTGAATATTTTATGGAAGAAATTATTCACCTTATTTTACAGAGTGCTGATTAAGCTAACATTAACAGTGTTGAAGACCTATTAGCGTTTTCTTTTAGGAAAGCGCAAGTTCTGCTTGATATCAGAACTTGTAGATGCAAAATAATATTAGTTTTAGTAGAAATTATAGGTTATAAAGGCAAAAATTATTGCCAACGGCACGCGGTGTTCCCAAGCGGTCCCCCATCTAAGTACTAACCGCGCCCAATGCTGCTTAACTTCGGTGATCGGACGAGAACCGGTGCTTTCAGCATGGTATGGTCGTTGCCGAGGGAAGTACATTGAATATTGAAAACACTCTGCGAAGAAAGTATTCAAAATCTACTATAACTACTTAAAGTAATCATGTAACAATGTGTCAAATGTAGGCATACAATGCCTACTTTTCAGTACATATTTTTTGCCAAAACAAAGTGTACTAATTATGTTTAAAGATGCCTCATACTTAAAATCTTATGAAGTTGAAATTTTCACACATGTGAAAAGCTCAAGTACTTATTTGCGAACATAATTCTAGTTATAAAATCTCACAAATAACTATAGAAGACAGCAAATACTGCTATAAATTTAAATCTATAATAACAGTGTACAGAAAGCAAAACAATTTTTACGTCTTAAGCAACAAGATGCTTCTGACGGAGTGACTGCGATGTGTCGTCGCATATCTGGCGATTGCATGTTATTCGCAAAGATGTGTAGGTACGTGAAGTGGTAGCAAGCCAGCGAAGCAGTGTCGCCTGGTGATAAAGTTTTAGCCCTTTATGTGCTGCCAGCTAATTAGTAAAAATTTCCCTATAACTGGCAATTCAAGGGACTACTAAGATTGCCTAAATTTTATTTGTTTTCTTAAAATTTGGGGTGAAGTTTTTTACCTGCAAGTAGCGTGCAATCATAACCTGTAGGAAATTCTGCTTTGTTAAGTGTTCGAATCAGAATTTGCTTAAGGAAAATTCTTATTTAAAATGGAGAACGCAAATAGCCGATTAGAAAGAAAACTAAAGAAGCTATGTATAGCATCTTTTCTAGTAATTTGATTTGAATAGCTACTCATGGAAATACTAAGTTTTGCTTATGCAGTAGGCTTCTGTGAATATTTTATGGAAGAAATTATTCACCTTATTTTACAGAGTGCTGATTAAGCTAACATTAACAGTGTTGAAGACCTGTTAGCGTTTTCTTTTAGGAAAGCGCAAGTTCTGCTTGATATCAGAACTTGTAGATGCAAAATAATATTAGTTTTAGTAGAAATTATAGGTTATAAAGGCAAAAATTATTGCCAACGGCACGCGGTGTTCCCAAGCGGTCCCCCATCTAAGTACTAACCGCGCCCAATGCTGCTTAACTTCGGTGATCGGACGAGAACCGGTGCTTTCAGCATGGTATGGTCGTTGCCGAGGGAAGTACATTGAATATTGAAAACACTCTGCGAAGAAAGTATTCAAAATCTACTATAACTACTTAAAGTAATCATGTAACAATGTGTCAAATGTAGGCATACAATGCCTACTTTTCAGTACATATTTTTTGCCAAAACAAAGTGTACTAATTATGTTTAAAGATGCCTCATACTTAAAATCTTATGAAGTTGAAATTTTCACACATGTGAAAAGCTCAAGTACTTATTTGCGAACATAATTCTAGTTATAAAATCTCACAAATAACTATAGAAGACAGCAAATACTGCTATAAATTTAAATCTATAATAACAGTGTACAGAAAGCAAAACAATTTTTACGTCTTAAGCAACAAGATGCTTCTGACGGAGTGACTGCGATGTGTCGTCGCATATCTGGCGATTGCATGTTATTCGCAAAGATGTGTAGGTACGTGAAGTGGTAGCAAGCCAGCGAAGCAGTGTCGCCTGGTGATAAAGTTTTAGCCCTTTATGTGCTGCCAGCTAATTAGTAAAAATTTCCCTATAACTGGCAATTCAAGGGACTACTAAGATTGCCTAAATTTTATTTGTTTTCTTAAAATTTGGGGTGAAGTTTTTTACCTGCAAGTAGCGTGCAATCATAACCTGTAGGAAATTCTGCTTTGTTAAGTGTTCGAATCAGAATTTGCTTAAGGAAAATTCTTATTTAAAATGGAGAACGCAAATAGCCGATTAGAAAGAAAACTAAAGAAGCTATGTATAGCATCTTTTCTAGTAATTTGATTTGAATAGCTACTCATGGAAATACTAAGTTTTGCTTATGCAGTAGGCTTCTGTGAATATTTTATGGAAGAAATTATTCACCTTATTTTACAGAGTGCTGATTAAGCTAACATTAACAGTGTTGAAGACCTATTAGCGTTTTCTTTTAGGAAAGCGCAAGTTCTGCTTGATATCAGAACTTGTAGATGCAAAATAATATTAGTTTTAGTAGAAATTATAGGTTATAAAGGCAAAAATTATTGCCAACGGCACGCGGTGTTCCCAAGCGGTCCCCCATCTAAGTACTAACCGCGCCCAATGCTGCTTAACTTCGGTGATCGGACGAGAACCGGTGCTTTCAGCATGGTATGGTCGTTGCCGAGGGAAGTACATTGAATATTGAAAACACTCTGCGAAGAAAGTATTCAAAATCTACTATAACTACTTAAAGTAATCATGTAACAATGTGTCAAATGTAGGCATACAATGCCTACTTTTCAGTACATATTTTTTGCCAAAACAAAGTGTACTAATTATGTTTAAAGATGCCTCATACTTAAAATCTTATGAAGTTGAAATTTTCACACATGTGAAAAGCTCAAGTACTTATTTGCGAACATAATTCTAGTTATAAAATCTCACAAATAACTATAGAAGACAGCAAATACTGCTATAAATTTAAATCTATAATAACAGTGTACAGAAAGCAAAACAATTTTTACGTCTTAAGCAACAAGATGCTTCTGACGGAGTGACTGCGATGTGTCGTCGCATATCTGGCGATTGCATGTTATTCGCAAAGATGTGTAGGTACGTGAAGTGGTAGCAAGCCAGCGAAGCAGTGTCGCCTGGTGATAAAGTTTTAGCCCTTTATGTGCTGCCAGCTAATTAGTAAAAATTTCCCTATAACTGGCAATTCAAGGGACTACTAAGATTGCCTAAATTTTATTTGTTTTCTTAAAATTTGGGGTGAAGTTTTTTACCTGCAAGTAGCGTGCAATCATAACCTGTAGGAAATTCTGCTTTGTTAAGTGTTCGAATCAGAATTTGCTTAAGGAAAATTCTTATTTAAAATGGAGAACGCAAATAGCCGATTAGAAAGAAAACTAAAGAAGCTATGTATAGCATCTTTTCTAGTAATTTGATTTGAATAGCTACTCATGGAAATACTAAGTTTTGCTTATGCAGTAGGCTTCTGTGAATATTTTATGGAAGAAATTATTCACCTTATTTTACAGAGTGCTGATTAAGCTAACATTAACAGTGTTGAAGACCTATTAGCGTTTTCTTTTAGGAAAGCGCAAGTTCTGCTTGATATCAGAACTTGTAGATGCAAAATAATATTAGTTTTAGTAGAAATTATAGGTTATAAAGGCAAAAATTATTGCCAACGGCACGCGGTGTTCCCAAGCGGTCCCCCATCTAAGTACTAACCGCGCCCAATGCTGCTTAACTTCGGTGATCGGACGAGAACCGGTGCTTTCAGCATGGTATGGTCGTTGCCGAGGGAAGTACATTGAATATTGAAAACACTCTGCGAAGAAAGTATTCAAAATCTACTATAACTACTTAAAGTAATCATGTAACAATGTGTCAAATGTAGGCATACAATGCCTACTTTTCAGTACATATTTTTTGCCAAAACAAAGTGTACTAATTATGTTTAAAGATGCCTCATACTTAAAATCTTATGAAGTTGAAATTTTCACACATGTGAAAAGCTCAAGTACTTATTTGCGAACATAATTCTAGTTATAAAATCTCACAAATAACTATAGAAGACAGCAAATACTGCTATAAATTTAAATCTATAATAACAGTGTACAGAAAGCAAAACAATTTTTACGTCTTAAGCAACAAGATGCTTCTGACGGAGTGACTGCGATGTGTCGTCGCATATCTGGCGATTGCATGTTATTCGCAAAGATGTGTAGGTACGTGAAGTGGTAGCAAGCCAGCGAAGCAGTGTCGCCTGGTGATAAAGTTTTAGCCCTTTATGTGCTGCCAGCTAATTAGTAAAAATTTCCCTATAACTGGCAATTCAAGGGACTACTAAGATTGCCTAAATTTTATTTGTTTTCTTAAAATTTGGGGAGAAGTTTTTTACCTGCAAGTAGCGTGCAATCATAACCTGTAGGAAATTCTGCTTTGTTAAGTGTTCGAATCAGAATTTGCTTAAGGAAAATTCTTATTTAAAATGGAGAACGCAAATAGCCGATTAGAAAGAAAACTAAAGAAGCTATGTATAGCATCTTTTCTAGTAATTTGATTTGAATAGCTACTCATGGAAATACTAAGTTTTGCTTATGCAGTAGGCTTCTGTGAATATTTTATGGAAGAAATTATTCACCTTATTTTACAGAGTGCTGATTAAGCTAACATTAACAGTGTTGAAGACCTATTAGCGTTTTCTTTTAGGAAAGCGCAAGTTCTGCTTGATATCAGAACTTGTAGATGCAAAATAATATTAGTTTTAGTAGAAATTATAGGTTATAAAGGCAAAAATTATTGCCAACGGCACGCGGTGTTCCCAAGCGGTCCCCCATCTAAGTACTAACCGCGCCCAATGCTGCTTAACTTCGGTGATCGGACGAGAACCGGTGCTTTCAGCATGGTATGGTCGTTGCCGAGGGAAGTACATTGAATATTGAAAACACTCTGCGAAGAAAGTATTCAAAATCTACTATAACTACTTAAAGTAATCATGTAACAATGTGTCAAATGTAGGCATACAATGCCTACTTTTCAGTACATATTTTTTGCCAAAACAAAGTGTACTAATTATGTTTAAAGATGCCTCATACTTAAAATCTTATGAAGTTGAAATTTTCACACATGTGAAAAGCTCAAGTACTTATTTGCGAACATAATTCTAGTTATAAAATCTCACAAATAACTATAGAAGACAGCAAATACTGCTATAAATTTAAATCTATAATAACAGTGTACAGAAAGCAAAACAATTTTTACGTCTTAAGCAACAAGATGCTTCTGACGGAGTGACTGCGATGTGTCGTCGCATATCTGGCGATTGCATGTTATTCGCAAAGATGTGTAGGTACGTGAAGTGGTAGCAAGCCAGCGAAGCAGTGTCGCCTGGTGATAAAGTTTTAGCCCTTTATGTGCTGCCAGCTAATTAGTAAAAATTTCCCTATAACTGGCAATTCAAGGGACTACTAAGATTGCCTAAATTTTATTTGTTTTCTTAAAATTTGGGGTGAAGTTTTTTACCTGCAAGTAGCGTGCAATCATAACCTGTAGGAAATTCTGCTTTGTTAAGTGTTCGAATCAGAATTTGCTTAAGGAAAATTCTTATTTAAAATGGAGAACGCAAATAGCCGATTAGAAAGAAAACTAAAGAAGCTATGTATAGCATCTTTTCTAGTAATTTGATTTGAATAGCTACTCATGGAAATACTAAGTTTTGCTTATGCAGTAGGCTTCTGTGAATATTTTATGGAAGAAATTATTCACCTTATTTTACAGAGTGCTGATTAAGCTAACATTAACAGTGTTGAAGACCTATTAGCGTTTTCTTTTAGGAAAGCGCAAGTTCTGCTTGATATCAGAACTTGTAGATGCAAAATAATATTAGTTTTAGTAGAAATTATAGGTTATAAAGGCAAAAATTATTGCCAACGGCACGCGGTGTTCCCAAGCGGTCCCCCATCTAAGTACTAACCGCGCCCAATGCTGCTTAACTTCGGTGATCGGACGAGAACCGGTGCTTTCAGCATGGTATGGTCGTTGCCGAGGGAAGTACATTGAATATTGAAAACACTCTGCGAAGAAAGTATTCAAAATCTACTATAACTACTTAAAGTAATCATGTAACAATGTGTCAAATGTAGGCATACAATGCCTACTTTTCAGTACATATTTTTTGCCAAAACAAAGTGTACTAATTATGTTTAAAGATGCCTCATACTTAAAATCTTATGAAGTTGAAATTTTCACACATGTGAAAAGCTCAAGTACTTATTTGCGAACATAATTCTAGTTATAAAATCTCACAAATAACTATAGAAGACAGCAAATACTGCTATAAATTTAAATCTATAATAACAGTGTACAGAAAGCAAAACAATTTTTACGTCTTAAGCAACAAGATGCTTCTGACGGAGTGACTGCGATGTGTCGTCGCATATCTGGCGATTGCATGTTATTCGCAAAGATGTGTAGGTACGTGAAGTGGTAGCAAGCCAGCGAAGCAGTGTCGCCTGGTGATAAAGTTTTAGCCCTTTATGTGCTGCCAGCTAATTAGTAAAAATTTCCCTATAACTGGCAATTCAAGGGACTACTAAGATTGCCTAAATTTTATTTGTTTTCTTAAAATTTGGGGTGAAGTTTTTTACCTGCAAGTAGCGTGCAATCATAACCTGTAGGAAATTCTGCTTTGTTAAGTGTTCGAATCAGAATTTGCTTAAGGAAAATTCTTATTTAAAATGGAGAACGCAAATAGCCGATTAGAAAGAAAACTAAAGAAGCTATGTATAGCATCTTTTCTAGTAATTTGATTTGAATAGCTACTCATGGAAATACTAAGTTTTGCTTATGCAGTAGGCTTCTGTGAATATTTTATGGAAGAAATTATTCACCTTATTTTACAGAGTGCTGATTAAGCTAACATTAACAGTGTTGAAGACCTATTAGCGTTTTCTTTTAGGAAAGCGCAAGTTCTGCTTGATATCAGAACTTGTAGATGCAAAATAATATTAGTTTTAGTAGAAATTATAGGTTATAAAGGCAAAAATTATTGCCAACGGCACGCGGTGTTCCCAAGCGGTCCCCCATCTAAGTACTAACCGCGCCCAATGCTGCTTAACTTCGGTGATCGGACGAGAACCGGTGCGATTTTTTTTTTTGCGATTTAGAGCGTTTATTGTGCCAAATTTTTAACAATAACAGAACTTACATGCTATCAACAAACAACTAGCTTAAATTAACATATACACAAAACTTACTGACTATATGCAATAGTACTCTAAATTTTTAAATAATATATACAGGTGAGATCTTACAGGCTATCCTACGTTCTAGTTTACTAATTCTTAATATTATCTATTGTATTAAACTATAAGAAAACGGCTAATAAAAACTTATATAAACTAGCAAGCCAGGGAGAATTTTAACAGTGTTGCCACCTTTCTTTAATTATCAGTTTTTTTTTATCTGTGAAAAAGTGCATACACTTCAGTAAAATTTCTTTAAAACTTTTAATTTTGACTGTCCCTATCTAACCACCAAAATTTATTATTTGCTATTGTCCCGAATTCGAAAATGTCTTTACTGGAAATTTTGATATCAAATCTGTGAGAGACGTCAACATCCGTCGAAAGTGTGTGAGGTGGGTACTCTATTTTCTTGTTACTAGAATTTCGATAAATGTGATAAAGTATAGGTACGCCAAATGTGTCCTGAACCATTCCTTTTGAATCTAAATATATAAAACTTTCTGGAGGAACAAATCCAGAATTGATGGCTCTCAAATGGTATTCCGGACATGGACAAGTTGGACCTTTAATTAACGAATTTTCACTATCCGAGGCTCTTACAAAATGATTTCGAATTTGTTTTATTATAAAAATATCAATTCTATTAATTTTGGCCGCGTCGTATATTTTTTTGTTCGAAATGTAGTGTAAATTGTCCGAATTTAAATTTCTATATAAACTTAGACACGCCCTTAAGCAATGTCTCTCGAAAACTCTAATTCTTTCCATGTATCCCGGACTAATATTGAACCAAATAGGACAGCCGTATATTAAAATTGGTCTCACTAAAGTTTTATAAGAAATAATTTTGACTTTTTTATCTAAATGTTTCGAGAAAAATAACCGTCTAATTTTGTTAAATGAATTTTTCGCTTTTTCTAATTGTGTTCGAATGTGTTCGTTGTAATATAAATATTGGTCGAGAATAATGCCTAAATATTTTACCGATAATTTTTGTTGAATTTGTTCACCCGTTGAATTTTGCACGATTTGTAAAGTTTTCCAATTTTTCTTTATGTTTCGAGAGACTTTGCTTAAGGGCGGTCGGAATAATATTAGGTCGCATTTGTTTACATTAATTTTGAGTTTCCAATCGTTACAATAATTTTGAATTTTGTCGAAATCATTTTGTAAGAGCCTTTGAATTTGTTCAATTTTGTTTCCCGAGTTATAAATTATCAAATCGTCCGCATAAGATATTGAATTTTCCAAACCCGTAGCCAAATCACTTGTAAAGATATTAAATAGTATAGGCGAGTTTACCATACCTTGTTGGAGCCCGTTCCAGACTGTAAACTGTAATTTTGATTTATTTGTCCCGTCCGTTACTATAAATTTTTTGTCCGATATCATGTACGAAATTATTCTAATTAAATGTTTTGGTAACCGAAAATTTATTAATTTGTAAATTAACCCGTCAATCCAAACCGTGTCAAAAGCTTTCTCGAAATCTATTAACAACGCGCCCGTGCAATAATTTTTATTAAAATTCCAATGAATGTCCGAAACTAATTTATTGATGGCGTGCACTGTCGAGTGTTGGCGTTTAAACCCAAATTGATTTTCCGGAATAATGTTATTTTCATCGCAGAATTTAACTAATTTTGTATTGATAACAGATTCGAAAACTTTACTTATATTCGGCAGGAGATTTATTGATCTCAAATTTGAGGGGTCACTGTGATCCTTTCCTTTTTTCGGGATCGGGAAAGTTAACGCAGTTTTCCAGGTCTGAGGAAAATAGGTATTGTTCAAGGCGTTATTGAACAGTGCGCAATATTGCTCAATAATTGCATCAGGCAGATTCTTCAATACAATATTAGGTATGCCGTCATTTCCCGAAGATTTTTTGGTGTTGAGTCGCCGAAAGATGTCAGTCAGATCAAGTAAAGTAACAAAGTAATTGTCCGTTTGTTCAATCGTTAGGTGGTTCGATGTTTTGTCATCGTTAAATGTCGTCACTGTTTCGTTTCTGTCATGACTGTCGTCCGTTTCAAGTCTGAACTGATTTGCGATGGAGATAACTTCATGGTCGAGGGATAAATTTGGATAACGTAATGAGTTAACAGTGTAAATTTGTTCGAAAGCCGCGCCGATTGTGTCTAATTTATTTTGTTCGTCATCGATTACATAAAAATTTTGTTCATTTATTATCAAATTGTCCGGATTAATTTGTGCTCGCTCGATAATTCTAATGTTGTCCCTCGAAATTTTGATTGTGTCAATTTTAACTTTTTCTTTAGTTCTAAAAATTTTGTTTATCATTGGAAACATATTTGACTCATTTGATCTTATACTTCTAATTTTGTTTTCCCAATATTTATTAATCGAAAGCCGAAAATTTTCCTTAATTAGTTGATTAATATTACTCAAAATGGATTTTAACCGCACAAGATATTGATTATTATAATTTTGAAACCGCCGATAAATAGTTTTAATTTGACTTAGAATTTTGCTTTTCAATACTTGTAATTTTTCTATCGTTTTATTTAAATAACATTTAACCGAATTTTTACTTTTAAATTTTGGAACCGTTTTATCAACCGAGTTTAAAATTGCTTCGTTCAAATGAGTCAAATATGTTTCAATTTCCCGATTTGTTAAATTCCGATTATTTGCGACCGAAAGATAATTTCTATTTTCTCTAAAATATTTTTCGATTTCCACTTTAAATTTTGACCAATCCATACAACGATAATTTAATTTTGGGATGTCTTCTTTTGTAATCAGCCGAAAGGGTGTGTCATCTAAACTAGCTCCAACGCTAACAGCATAGTGGTCACTGTCGTATGGTATCGTTTGTAGACAGTTGATATTGGTTCCGTCAAAGTTTTCAATGTTAAGTCTTGTGTCCGTAATACAAATGTCGAGGTATGAATTTCCACTAGGAAATGACGGCATATCCGTAGCCAACAGATTTGCCTTGAACAACACACTATTTTCCTCTATCCATCGGTTTAACTGGTTTCCCCTTGTATTGCTCACAAGATTCCCCCATCTTCTATGACGAGCATTTAAATCTCCTGCCAAAATATAAAAATTTTGATCTTTTTCTAACTCCAAAATTTTTAATAATTTCCCAAACTCTTCTTGAAAAACACCCGAATCATTTACTTTTGGAGCGTAAGCCGAAATCACAAATAATTTATTTGAACTTGAAATTTTGAACTCAACAACCGAAACTTCCAAACATTTAAAATTGTTAATTACACTATTTTTAATAATTTTGAAATTGTATGGTTTCCTCACCAACACCGCAGTGCCACCACCCTGCTGAGAATTTGGTCTATCTCTTCTATGTACTTCGTAATTTTGAAATTCTAAAACGTGTTTTCTATTTAATTTTGTCTCCGAAAGTAAAACTATGTCTGGATTTCGAGCATCCAACAAGTTTAATAAACTCGCCCTCCTTTGATTTGTTACCAAAGAATTTACATTTATAGAAATTATGCACAAAGAATTTAGAATAGAATGACTACCACTGTCCGATCTACTCATTCATACCATCTGAGCCGATCAGATCGAAAAGAACATCAATTCTAGATTTTTCTTCCTCCATCATAATTTTGAAGGAACTTAATTGATTTTGAATTTTTGCCAACATTAATTTTATTTCACTCATAAAATTTTGACTATTTCCTGTATCATTAGATAAATTTTGAACATGGTCCGAAATATTTGCCGCGGCTGTAGCATACGAAATGTTTTTGTTAACGAAATTTGAGTACATTTTAATTTTGTTTACGTTATTAATTTTGACTTGTTCCTTTTTCTTCGAAAGTTTTTCTTTAAGTTCTAAATATTTCGGACATCCCCTGTAAGAGGCAGGATGCCCGTAATTTTTGCATAATGTGCAAAAGAGTTGGTTTTTGCTTATATCAGTGCCAACCTGTATTAAGCATTTACCTGGCTCATGTTCTTGGGCACACTTAACGCACCTATACTTCATTTGGCAATTGCTTGCCGTATGACCAAATCTTTGGCAACGTCTGCATTGCAGAACATCTTTCTTTTCTAATTTATCCCACCTTACCACTTGATGATTAACGTACTTGACGTCTTTCACTTTGTTAATTTTGCTATCGCTTGTTAATTGTACGATAAAAATTGGTAACTTGAATTTTTGCTCTCGACTTAAACGAGTTTCAAACCGCTTTACATTGACAAATTTTAACTCCTCGATCTCCAAAGATTTCAATTCAATTAAAATTTGTTCTGGGTCACTTTCCGGATCTAAACCTTTAAGAAGAAGTGTATGCACCTTTTCACTTCGCGGGCAATAAGTGTAATGCTCAGTGGCAACACTTTTGAAAGTCTCCCTGGCTTTCACAAAATCTTCCTTACTTTCTAATAGAACTGCATGTCTACTCGCACTATATCGCTTAATTTTAAAATTGTTTATCCTTAAAACTACTTTTAAAATCCTTATGCTATCCCTAACCTCCTGCTTAAAAACTACAATAGGTGGAATTTTTTCTTTTCTATTTACATTACTACTATTTAAATTTCTACTATTAATTTCATTTTTCTCCTTACTTGCTTTTAAATTTTCTGTTCGTCCTGCCCTTACACCTCTGTCACCGCGATTCTTTTTTTCAATTTCTTTTAAAATTTCTTCCACATCTTCACTAGCCAAAATATTGTACCGGTTTCCTTCACCACTGAATTTTGCAACATTTTCTGCCTGGTCTTGAATTTCCATATTTTCTACTTCACTTTTCTTCATTTTCTTGCTTGAATTTTGAATTTCTGTTGAACTTTCCAAATCTTTGCTTTTTCCTCTTGCTTTCCGCTCCACTAAATTAGGTTTAACTTCCAATTTTGATTTCCTTATTAGGTTCATCGCCTGGTCTGCCAAAATGTCTTCCATCCTATTGGGATCTGCCATTTCTTCCGAAACGGGCTCCGCCCCGTGGGGCTCCTTGACGGCACCCACCCAAATATTCGTAATAAAAAGCGCGAAACACTAAACGAATTTTAAATAAACACAACGAGAACAAATAGCGAAGAAATATAACTTACAAGAAACTTTTAATAAAAATTTTAAAAAAATTTAATTAAACTTCAAAAAATCAATTAATTTATTTCCGGAGCTCTTGTTTTTAGCGTCCTGTCACGCAAAAACTCAATGATAGAGTGACGAGAACCGGTGCTTTCAGCATGGTATGGTCGTTGCCGAGGGAAGTACATTGAATATTGAAAACACTCTGCGAAGAAAGTATTCAAAATCTACTATAACTACTTAAAGTAATCATGTAACAATGTGTCAAATGTAGGCATACAATGCCTACTTTTCAGTACATATTTTTTGCCAAAACAAAGTGTACTAATTATGTTTAAAGATGCCTCATACTTAAAATCTTATGAAGTTGAAATTTTCACACATGTGAAAAGCTCAAGTACTTATTTGCGAACATAATTCTAGTTATAAAATCTCACAAATAACTATAGAAGACAGCAAATACTGCTATAAATTTAAATCTATAATAACAGTGTACAGAAAGCAAAACAATTTTTACGTCTTAAGCAACAAGATGCTTCTGACGGAGTGACTGCGATGTGTCGTCGCATATCTGGCGATTGCATGTTATTCGCAAAGATGTGTAGGTACGTGAAGTGGTAGCAAGCCAGCGAAGCAGTGTCGCCTGGTGATAAAGTTTTAGCCCTTTATGTGCTGCCAGCTAATTAGTAAAAATTTCCCTATAACTGGCAATTCAAGGGACTACTAAGATTGCCTAAATTTTATTTGTTTTCTTAAAATTTGGGGTGAAGTTTTTTACCTGCAAGTAGCGTGCAATCATAACCTGTAGGAAATTCTGCTTTGTTAAGTGTTCGAATCAGAATTTGCTTAAGGAAAATTCTTATTTAAAATGGAGAACGCAAATAGCCGATTAGAAAGAAAACTAAAGAAGCTATGTATAGCATCTTTTCTAGTAATTTGATTTGAATAGCTACTCATGGAAATACTAAGTTTTGCTTATGCAGTAGGCTTCTGTGAATATTTTATGGAAGAAATTATTCACCTTATTTTACAGAGTGCTGATTAAGCTAACATTAACAGTGTTGAAGACCTATTAGCGTTTTCTTTTAGGAAAGCGCAAGTTCTGCTTGATATCAGAACTTGTAGATGCAAAATAATATTAGTTTTAGTAGAAATTATAGGTTATAAAGGCAAAAATTATTGCCAACGGCACGCGGTGTTCCCAAGCGGTCCCCCATCTAAGTACTAACCGCGCCCAATGCTGCTTAACTTCGGTGATCGGACGAGAACCGGTGCTTTTTTTTTGCTTTTTGGAACGTTTATTGGACCCAAATTGAACATAAAAACATCTTACGTGCTAACAATAAACAACTAGCCTAAGTAAACATACTAAAAAAACTTACTGACTCTACAGAGAGTACTCTAAATTTTGGTTTATAATTGCAAAGGTAAAATCTAACGCTAACCCTATTTAAAATTTTATTAATTATATAATACTATTTAAGAATTTAAAATATAAGAAAAATGGCCAAAAACTTATATTACCTAACGAGCTAAGGAAACGTTAAGAAGTGCTTCCTTTAATTAAAATGACGTAGTACAACGGAAGCGACAAAGCACAAACGATAACTAAATTTTCACTTTATCAATTTTGAATTTCGCTTAATTTCCACCAATATTTGTTGCTCCAAATTTTGTCTAAATCTTTTACATCTTCACTAGAAATTTTGAAATCAAACCGAAGAGAAATGTCGGTATTCGTTGAAAGTGAGTGAGGTGGGTACACAATTTTTTTATCACAATAATTTCGAAAATAATGGTAAAGTATAGGTACGCCAAATGTGTCTTGAATCATGCCGTGTTCATCTAAATATATAAAACACTCTGGAGGGACAAATCCAGAATTGATTGCCCTGTTATGATATTCTGGTGATGGACAGGTCGGCCCCCTAATTAACGTATTTTCATTTACTGAGGCTCTTGCAAAATGATTTCGTATTTGCTTAATAATAAAATTGTCTATCCGATTAATTTGGGCCGCATCGTAAAGTTTTTTATTCGAAATATAATGAAGATTACTAGAATTTAGATTTCGGTACATACTCATGCACGCCCTTAAGCAATGTCTCTCGAACACGCGTAATTTTTCCATATAACCCGAACTTAAATTAAACCAAATGGGACAACCGTAAACAATAATTGACCGAATTAACGTTTTGTACGAAATAATTTTGACCTTTTTGTCTAAATGTTTCGAAAAGAATAACCGACGAATTTTGTTAAATGCATTTTTAGCTTTTCCTAATTGAATTTTGATATGTTCGTTATAATAAAGATAATGATCTAAAACTACACCCAAATATTTTACCGACGTTTTTTGTTCAATTAACTCACCCGAATAATTTTGCACGATAACTAAATTTTTCCAATTTTTCTTAATATTTCGAGAGACTTTGCTTAAAGGCGGCCTAAACAAAATAGATTCACATTTTTTTATATTAATTTTCAATTTCCAATCACTGCAATAATTTTGAATTTTGTCGAAATCATTTTGCAAGAGTCTCCTAATTTCGTCAATGTTATTACCAAATCTATAAATTACCAAATCGTCCGCGTAAGCTATACCGTTTTCCAAATTTTGTACCAAATCACTCGTATAAATATTATATAATATGGGCGAGTTAACCATCCCTTGTTGGAGCCCGTTCCACACCCTAAACGTTAAATTTGATTTGTTAAACCCGTCCGTTACTAAAAATTTTTTATCCGATAACATATCCGAAATAATCCGTATTAAATAATTTGGCAAATTTATACTAATTAATTTAGAAATAAGTCCGTCAATCCAAACCGTGTCGAAAGCCTTTTCAAAATCGATTAAAATCGCGCCCGTACAATAATTTTTATTTAGATTCCAATTGATATCCGAAACGAGTTTATTAACGGCGTGCACTGTCGAGTGTTGGCTCTTGAAACCAAACTGATTTTCCGGAATAATATTATTACTATCACAAAATTTAATTAACTGATTATTAATGATAATTTCGAAGACTTTACTAATATTTGGCAGGAGATTTATCGATCGCAAATTCGAGGGGTCACCTTTATCCTTGCCTGGTTTCGGAATGGGATACATTATCGCCGTTTTCCAACTCTGAGGAAAATAAGTGTTGTTCAAGGCGTTGTTGAACACGGCACAGTATTGCATTATAATAATGTCCGGCAAATGCTTCAAGACAATATTTGGCACACCATCATTTCCCGAAGATTTTTTATTATTTAGTCGCCGAAAAATGAATTTTAAATCGTCCAGTTTAATAAAATAGTCGTCCGTTTGGTCAGCCGAAAGTCCGTTCGATGTTTTGTCGTCGTCAAACGTAGTCACTGTCTCGTTTCTGTCGCGACTCTCTTCCATGTCCAGTCGAAATTGGTTAGCATTGGAGATAATTTCATGATCGAGGGAAAAATTTTGATTATGGACCGAATTAATAGTGTAAATTTGTTCGAATGCCGCGCCAATTACGTTTAATTTATTTCCGTCGTCGTTAATTTCGTAAAAATTTTGATCGTTTAATTGTAAAGTTTCCAAATTGAGTTGAGCGCGCCTAATTACGTTAACGTTTTCCCTCGATATTTTCACAGTTTCAATTTTCGATTTTTCTTTACTTCTAAAAATTTTATTAATCATCGGAAACATATTTGACTCACTTGAATTTATACTCTTAATTTTGTTTTCCCAATATCTATTAACCGAAATTTTAAAATTTTCCTGAATAAGTTGATTTACATTTTTCAATAAAGATTTAAGCCGAATAAGGTACGAGTTATTGTAATTTTGAAACCGCCGATAAATATTTTTAATTTGTGTCAAAAGTTTACTTTTAATTACTTGCAATTTTGAAATAGTTCTGTTCAAATAACATTTAACCGAATCTTTAGATTTAATTTTGGGAACTGTCTTATCAACAGTTTTATGAATTGCGTCATTCAAATGAGTCAAATATGTTTCGATTTCATTATTCGTTAAATTTCTATTATTCGCGACCGATAAAATACCCGAATTTTCCCGATAAATTTTTTGAAATTCCGCGCTAAATTTAGTCCAATCCGTATACCGATAATTTAGTCTAGGAATGTCTTCTTTTGTCAAAAGCCGAAAAGGTGTATTATCTAAACTAGCTTCAATGCTAACCGCGTAATGGTCACTGTCGTATGGTAATGTTTGTAAACAATTTATGTTGGTCCCGTCGAAGTTTTCAATATTAAGTCTCGCGTCAGTAATACAAAGGTCGATAAAAGAATTTCCACTGGGAAATGACGGTATGTCTGTGCTTAGTAAGTTTGCCTTGAACAACACCTGATTTTCCTCAAACCAGCGATTTAATTGGTTCCCCCTCGTATTGGAAACACTGTTATTCCAGTTACCATGTCTGGAATTCAAATCTCCTGCCAATATATAAAAATTTTCGTCCTTTTCCAATTCCAAAATTTTAAATAAAGCGCCAAATTCTTCAAGAAACAAACCGGAATCATTAATTTTAGGAGCATATGCCGAAATTACAAATAAATTAAACGAACCCGAAATTTTGAAGACGATAACCGAAGTTTCTAAACATTTAAAATTATTTATTACACTATTTTTAACAATTTTGAATTCATATGGTTTCTTCACCAACACCGCAGTGCCCCCACCTTGCTGTGAATTTGGTCTGTCCCGCCGATGCAAACTATAATTTTGAAACTCTAAAATATGCTTACTATTCAATTTAGTTTCCGAAATTAAAACAATATCTGGCCTCCGAGTTTCCAACAAGTTAAGTAAACTCGCCCTTCTTTCATTTTTAATTAAAGAATTTACATTAATTGAAATAATATACAAAGAATTTAGAAGAGAATGACTACCCGCTGCCTCTCTATCCATCCATGTTACCAGAACCGATTAAATCAAACAGGACATCAATCCTGGATTTCTCCTCCTCCAACATAATTTTGAAACCACTCAATTGATTTTGAATATTCATTAGCATGGATTTAATTTCACCCATATAATTTTGACTAGAATTTTGATCATTAGGAACACCAACATTATTTAAATTATTGCTCGCAACATTAGCGAACGAGACATTTTTATTTACAAAATTTGTATACATTTTAAATTTATTTTCACTATTAATTTTTATTTGCTCTTTTTTACTTAAAATTTTTTGTTTAAGTTCCAGATATTTAGGGCAACCTCTGTAGGAAGCCGGATGTCCAAAATTTTTGCATAGAGCGCAAAATATTTTACTTTTGTCAGCAGGGCTATTTTTTTCTATTGAACACTTTCCGGGTTCATGTTCATTAGCACACTTGACGCACCTATACTTCATAGCACAGTTGCTAGCAGAGTGGCCGAATCGTTGACATCTTCTACATTGTAAGATTTCCTTCCTACTAATTTTCTCCCACCTCACTACTTGATGATTCACATATTTTACACTTTTTAACATATCGAACTTGCTATCACTAGAAATTTGGACAATAAATATCGGTAATTTAAAACCGTTTTCTTTACTATGTCTAGTTTCAAATTGTTTAACCGAAATGAATTTTAAATTTTGTACTTCACAATTTTGCAATTCACTCAAAATTTCCTCGACTTTACAACCCGGGTCCAAACCTTTTAAAAGTACCGTTTGTACCTTGTCACTTCGCGGGCAATAAGAAAAGTGTTCCGCGGCAACACTTCTTAACGTTTCCCTTACTTTACAATAATTAATTTTGTTATCTAAAAATACCGAATGTCTATTACTAGTGTAACGCTTAATCCTAAAATTATTTATTTTTAAAACTACCTTGATTATTTGAATTGTATCTTCTACTGCCTGGTTAAATATGATGATAGGTGGTATTTTTTCTTTCTTCTCCTGTGTTTGAGTATCAGTGTTGCTTGTTGTATTCTTGACATGTCCTTGACTACTTTCTACGTCCATTTTTGAATCCTTTTTTGCATTTTTATCGGAAATTTTCTTTAAAATGTTGTTCGCAATCTCTTGGTCTTTTTCTGAATTTTGTACTAAAATTTCGTATCTATTGCCGGAACCAGAATATCCATCCTGTTTAGATTTTTCCAAAGTTTTGTTTACGTCAATTAAATCCGTTTTAGCTTTTTTGCCTACAAATTTTTTTTCACTTCTTCTATCTTTACTTCTGCTTCTGCTTCGTGATTTCTGCTGTACCAAATTCGGCTTTACTTCTAATTTGGATCTCCTTAATAATTCAGCCTGTCTGCCTCTCCTAATCGCAGCTTCAATTTCACAGCTATCAGACACCTCCATTTCCGAGCATGGGGCTTCGTTGTGACTCAAATTTTGAATATTTTTCGCCCAAATCTTGAATAATGCAGCGCAAACACCAAAGGAACAATATAAACTACCTAACGTACAAACAAAACAGACTTTAGTAACAAAAACGCGAACTTTAAAAAAACTGTCAGAAAATTAATTTATAAAAATTTAATTAATTTAATTTATTTTGCAACGCTAACTTTGCGACCTGTCATTCGCAAAACTCAATGATAGAGTGACGAGAACCGGTGCTTTCAGCATGGTATGGTCGTTGCCGAGGGAAGTACATTGAATATTGAAAACACTCTGCGAAGAAAGTATTCAAAATCTACTATAACTACTTAAAGTAATCATGTAACAATGTGTCAAATGTAGGCATACAATGCCTACTTTTCAGTACATATTTTTTGCCAAAACAAAGTGTACTAATTATGTTTAAAGATGCCTCATACTTAAAATCTTATGAAGTTGAAATTTTCACACATGTGAAAAGCTCAAGTACTTATTTGCGAACATAATTCTAGTTATAAAATCTCACAAATAACTATAGAAGACAGCAAATACTGCTATAAATTTAAATCTATAATAACAGTGTACAGAAAGCAAAACAATTTTTACGTCTTAAGCAACAAGATGCTTCTGACGGAGTGACTGCGATGTGTCGTCGCATATCTGGCGATTGCATGTTATTCGCAAAGATGTGTAGGTACGTGAAGTGGTAGCAAGCCAGCGAAACAGTGTCGCCTGGTGATAAAGTTTTAGCCCTTTATGTGCTGCCAGCTAATTAGTAAAAATTTCCCTATAACTGGCAATTCAAGGGACTACTAAGATTGCCTAAATTTTATTTGTTTTCTTAAAATTTGGGGTGAAGTTTTTTACCTGCAAGTAGCGTGCAATCATAACCTGTAGGAAATTCTGCTTTGTTAAGTGTTCGAATCAGAATTTGCTTAAGGAAAATTCTTATTTAAAATGGAGAACGCAAATAGCCGATTAGAAAGAAAACTAAAGAAGCTATGTATAGCATCTTTTCTAGTAATTTGATTTGAATAGCTACTCATGGAAATACTAAGTTTTGCTTATGCAGTAGGCTTCTGTGAATATTTTATGGAAGAAATTATTCACCTTATTTTACAGAGTGCTGATTAAGCTAACATTAACAGTGTTGAAGACCTATTAGCGTTTTCTTTTAGGAAAGCGCAAGTTCTGCTTGATATCAGAACTTGTAGATGCAAAATAATATTAGTTTTAGTAGAAATTATAGGTTATAAAGGCAAAAATTATTGCCAACGGCACGCGGTGTTCCCAAGCGGTCCCCCATCTAAGTACTAACCGCGCCCAATGCTGCTTAACTTCGGTGATCGGACGAGAACCGGTGCTTTCAGCATGGTATGGTCGTTGCCGAGGGAAGTACATTGAATATTGAAAACACTCTGCGAAGAAAGTATTCAAAATCTACTATAACTACTTAAAGTAATCATGTAACAATGTGTCAAATGTAGGCATACAATGCCTACTTTTCAGTACATATTTTTTGCCAAAACAAAGTGTACTAATTATGTTTAAAGATGCCTCATACTTAAAATCTTATGAAGTTGAAATTTTCACACATGTGAAAAGCTCAAGTACTTATTTGCGAACATAATTCTAGTTATAAAATCTCACAAATAACTATAGAAGACAGCAAATACTGCTATAAATTTAAATCTATAATAACAGTGTACAGAAAGCAAAACAATTTTTACGTCTTAAGCAACAAGATGCTTCTGACGGAGTGACTGCGATGTGTCGTCGCATATCTGGCGATTGCATGTTATTCGCAAAGATGTGTAGGTACGTGAAGTGGTAGCAAGCCAGCGAAGCAGTGTCGCCTGGTGATAAAGTTTTAGCCCTTTATGTGCTGCCAGCTAATTAGTAAAAATTTCCCTATAACTGGCAATTCAAGGGACTACTAAGATTGCCTAAATTTTATTTGTTTTCTTAAAATTTGGGGTGAAGTTTTTTACCTGCAAGTAGCGTGCAATCATAACCTGTAGGAAATTCTGCTTTGTTAAGTGTTCGAATCAGAATTTGCTTAAGGAAAATTCTTATTTAAAATGGAGAACGCAAATAGCCGATTAGAAAGAAAACTAAAGAAGCTATGTATAGCATCTTTTCTAGTAATTTGATTTGAATAGCTACTCATGGAAATACTAAGTTTTGCTTATGCAGTAGGCTTCTGTGAATATTTTATGGAAGAAATTATTCACCTTATTTTACAGAGTGCTGATTAAGCTAACATTAACAGTGTTGAAGACCTATTAGCGTTTTCTTTTAGGAAAGCGCAAGTTCTGCTTGATATCAGAACTTGTAGATGCAAAATAATATTAGTTTTAGTAGAAATTATAGGTTATAAAGGCAAAAATTATTGCCAACGGCACGCGGTGTTCCCAAGCGGTCCCCCATCTAAGTACTAACCGCGCCCAATGCTGCTTAACTTCGGTGATCGGACGAGAACCGGTGCTTTCAGCATGGTATGGTCGTTGCCGAGGGAAGTACATTGAATATTGAAAACACTCTGCGAAGAAAGTATTCAAAATCTACTATAACTACTTAAAGTAATCATGTAACAATGTGTCAAATGTAGGCATACAATGCCTACTTTTCAGTACATATTTTTTGCCAAAACAAAGTGTACTAATTATGTTTAAAGATGCCTCATACTTAAAATCTTATGAAGTTGAAATTTTCACACATGTGAAAAGCTCAAGTACTTATTTGCGAACATAATTCTAGTTATAAAATCTCACAAATAACTATAGAAGACAGCAAATACTGCTATAAATTTAAATCTATAATAACAGTGTACAGAAAGCAAAACAATTTTTACGTCTTAAGCAACAAGATGCTTCTGACGGAGTGACTGCGATGTGTCGTCGCATATCTGGCGATTGCATGTTATTCGCAAAGATGTGTAGGTACGTGAAGTGGTAGCAAGCCAGCGAAGCAGTGTCGCCTGGTGATAAAGTTTTAGCCCTTTATGTGCTGCCAGCGAATTAGTAAAAATTTCCCTATAACTGGCAATTCAAGGGACTACTAAGATTGCCTAAATTTTATTTGTTTTCTTAAAATTTGGGGTGAAGTTTTTTACCTGCAAGTAGCGTGCAATCATAACCTGTAGGAAATTCTGCTTTGTTAAGTGTTCGAATCAGAATTTGCTTAAGGAAAATTCTTATTTAAAATGGAGAACGCAAATAGCCGATTAGAAAGAAAACTAAAGAAGCTATGTATAGCATCTTTTCTAGTAATTTGATTTGAATAGCTACTCATGGAAATACTAAGTTTTGCTTATGCAGTAGGCTTCTGTGAATATTTTATGGAAGAAATTATTCACCTTATTTTACAGAGTGCTGATTAAGCTAACATTAACAGTGTTGAAGACCTATTAGCGTTTTCTTTTAGGAAAGCGCAAGTTCTGCTTGATATCAGAACTTGTAGATGCAAAATAATATTAGTTTTAGTAGAAATTATAGGTTATAAAGGCAAAAATTATTGCCAACGGCACGCGGTGTTCCCAAGCGGTCCCCCATCTAAGTACTAACCGCGCCCAATGCTGCTTAACTTCGGTGATCGGACGAGAACCGGTGCTTTCAGCATGGTATGGTCGTTGCCGAGGGAAGTACATTGAATATTGAAAACACTCTGCGAAGAAAGTATTCAAAATCTACTATAACTACTTAAAGTAATCATGTAACAATGTGTCAAATGTAGGCATACAATGCCTACTTTTCAGTACATATTTTTTGCCAAAACAAAGTGTACTAATTATGTTTAAAGATGCCTCATACTTAAAATCTTATGAAGTTGAAATTTTCACACATGTGAAAAGCTCAAGTACTTATTTGCGAACATAATTCTAGTTATAAAATCTCACAAATAACTATAGAAGACAGCAAATACTGCTATAAATTTAAATCTATAATAACAGTGTACAGAAAGCAAAACAATTTTTACGTCTTAAGCAACAAGATGCTTCTGACGGAGTGACTGCGATGTGTCGTCGCATATCTGGCGATTGCATGTTATTCGCAAAGATGTGTAGGTACGTGAAGTGGTAGCAAGCCAGCGAAGCAGTGTCGCCTGGTGATAAAGTTTTAGCCCTTTATGTGCTGCCAGCTAATTAGTAAAAATTTCCCTATAACTGGCAATTCAAGGGACTACTAAGATTGCCTAAATTTTATTTGTTTTCTTAAAATTTGGGGTGAAGTTTTTTACCTGCAAGTAGCGTGCAATCATAACCTGTAGGAAATTCTGCTTTGTTAAGTGTTCGAATCAGAATTTGCTTAAGGAAAATTCTTATTTAAAATGGAGAACGCAAATAGCCGATTAGAAAGAAAACTAAAGAAGCTATGTATAGCATCTTTTCTAGTAATTTGATTTGAATAGCTACTCATGGAAATACTAAGTTTTGCTTATGCAGTAGGCTTCTGTGAATATTTTATGGAAGAAATTATTCACCTTATTTTACAGAGTGCTGATTAAGCTAACATTAACAGTGTTGAAGACCTATTAGCGTTTTCTTTTAGGAAAGCGCAAGTTCTGCTTGATATCAGAACTTGTAGATGCAAAATAATATTAGTTTTAGTAGAAATTATAGGTTATAAAGGCAAAAATTATTGCCAACGGCACGCGGTGTTCCCAAGCGGTCCCCCATCTAAGTACTAACCGCGCCCAATGCTGCTTAACTTCGGTGATCGGACGAGAACCGGTGCTTTTGCTTTTTGAAACGTTTATTGGACCTAAATTGAACATAAAAACATCTTACTTGCTAACAATAAACAACTAGCCTATGTAAATATACTAAAAAAACTTACTGTCTCAACAGTGAGTACTCTAAATTTTGAAGTATAATTGTAATCGTAAAATCTAACACTAACCCTATTTAAAATTTTATTAATTATTTAATATTATTTAATGATTTAATATATAAGAAAAAGTGGCCGAAAAACTTATATAATCTAACGAGCTAAGGAAACGTTAAAAAGTGTTTCCTTCAATTAAAATTGCGTAATACTACGGAAGTGACAAAGCACAAACGATAACTAAATTTTCATTTATTAATTTTGAATTTCGTTAAATTTCCACCAATATTTGTTGTTCCAAATTTTTTCTAAATCTTTTACATCTTCACTTGAAATTTTGAGATCAAATCGAAGAGAAATGCCTGTATCAGTTGAAAGTGAGTGAGGTGGGTACTCAATTTTTTTATCACAATAATTTCGAAAGTAATGGTAAAGTATAGGTACGCCAAATGTGTCCTGAATCATGCCGTGTTCATCTAAATAAATAAAAGACTCTGGAGGGACAAATCCAGAATTGATTGCCCTGTTATGATATTCTGGTGATGGACAGGTCGGCCCCCTAATTAGCGAATTTTCATTTACTGAGGCTCTTGCAAAATGATTTCGTATTTGTTTTATAATAAAATTGTCTATCCGATTAATTTGGGCCGCGTCGTAAAGTTTTTTATTCGAAATATAATGAAGATTACTAGAATTTAGATTTCGGTACATACTCATGCACGCCCTTAAGCAATGTCTCTCGAACACGCGTAATTTTTCCATATAACCCGAACTTAAATTAAACCAAATGGGACAACCGTAAACAATAATTGACCGAATTAACGTTTTGTACGAAATAATTTTGACCTTTTTGTCTAAATGTTTCGAAAAGAATAACCGACGAATTTTGTTAAATGCATTTTTAGCTTTTCCTAATTGAATTTTGATATGTTCGTTATAATAAAGATAATGATCTAAAACTACACCCAAATATTTTACCGACGTTTTTTGTTCAATTAACTCACCCGAATAATTTTGCACGATAACTAAATTTTTCCAATTTTTCTTAATATTTCGAGAGACTTTGCTTAAAGGCGGCCTAAACAAAATAGATTCACATTTTTTGATATTAATTTTCAATTTCCAATCACTGCAATAATTTTGAATTTTGTCGAAATCATTTTGCAAGAGTCTCCTAATTTCGTCAATGTTATTACCAAATCTATAAATTACCAAATCGTCCGCGTAAGCTATACCGTTTTCCAAATTTTGTACCAAATCACTCGTATAAATATTATATAATATGGGCGAGTTAACCATCCCTTGTTGGAGCCCGTTCCACACCCTAAACGTTAAATTTGATTTACTTATCCCGTCCGTTACTAAAAATTTTTTATCCGATAACATATCCGAAATAATCCGTATTAAATAATTTGGCAAGTTTATACTAATTAATTTAGAAATAAGTCCGTCAATCCAAACCGTGTCGAAAGCCTTTTCAAAATCGATTAAAATCGCGCCCGTACAATAATTTTTATTTAAATTCCAATTAATATCCGAAACGAGTTTATTAACGGCGTGCACTGTCGAGTGTTGGCTCTTGAAACCAAACTGATTTTCCGGAATAATATTATTACTATCACAAAATTTAATTAAATGATTATTAATGATGATTTCGAAGACTTTACTAATATTTGGCAGGAGATTTATCGATCGCAAGTTCGAGGGGTCACCTTTATCCTTTCCCGGTTTCGGAATGGGATAAGTTATCGCCGTTTTCCAACTTTGAGGAAAATAAGTGTTGTTCAAGGCGTTATTAAATATGGCACAGTATTGCATTATAATAATGTCCGGCAAATGCTTCAAGACAATATTTGGCATACCATCATTTCCCGAAGATTTTTTATTGTTAAGTCGCCGAAAAATAAATTTTAAATCATCAAATTTAATAAAATAGTCGTCCGTTTGGTCAGCCGAAAGTCCGTTCGATATTTTGTCATCGTCAAAGGTAGTCACTGTATCGTTTCTGTCTCGACTCTCTTCCATGTCCAGTCGAAATTGATTAGCATTGGAGATAACTTCATGATCGAGGGAGAAATTTTGATTATGGACCGAATTAATAGTGTAAATTTGTTCGAATGCCGCGCCAATTACGTTTAATTTATTTCCGTCGTCGTTAATTTCGTAAAAATTTTGATCGTTTAATTGTAAATTTTCTGTATTAAGTTGAGCTCGCCTAATTACGTTAATGTTTTCCCTCGATATTTTCACAGTTTCAATTTTCGATTTTTCTTTACTTCTAAAAATTTTGTTAATCATCGGAAACATATTTGACTCACTTGAATTTATACTTTTAATTTTGTTTTCCCAATATCTATTAACCGACATTTTAAAATTTTCCTGAATAAGTTGATTTACATTTTTTAATAAAGATTTAAGCCGAATAAGGTACGAGTTGTTATAATTTTGAAACCGCCGATAAATATTTTTAATTTGCGTTAGGAGTTTACTTTTAATTACTTGCAATTTCGAAATAGTTCTATTCAAATAACATTTAACCGAGTCTTTAGATTTAATTTTGGGAACTGTCTTATCAACAGTTTTGTGAATTGCGTCATTCAAATGAGTCAAATATATTTCGATTTCAATATTCGTTAAATTTCTGTTATTCGCGACCGATAAAATACCCGAATTTTCCCGATAAAGTTTTTTAAATTCCGCGCTAAATTTAGTCCAATCCGTGTACCGATAATTTAATCTAGGAATGTCTTCTTTTGTCAAAAGCCGAAAAGGAGTATTATCTAAACTAGCTTCAATGCTAACCGCGTAGTGGTCACTGTCGTATGGTAGCGTTTGTAAACAATTTATGTTTGTCCCGTCGAAGTTTTCAATATTCAGTCTCGTGTCTGTAATACAAAGGTCGATAAAAGAATTTCCACTGGGAAATGACGGTATGTCTGTGCTTAGTAAGTTTGCCTTGAACAACACCTGATTTTCCTCAAACCAGCGATTTAATTGGTTCCCCCTCGTATTGGAAACACTGTTATTCCAGTTACCATGTCTGGAATTCAAATCTCCTGCCAATATATAAAAATTTTCGTCCTTTTCCAATTCCAAAATTTTAAATAAAGCGCCAAATTCTTCAAGAAACACACCGGAATCATTAATTTTTGGAGCATATGCCGAAATCACAAATAAATTAAACGAACCCGAAATTTTGAAAACGATAACCGAAGTTTCTAAACATTTAAAATTATTAATGACACAATTTTTAATAATTTTGAATTCGTATGGTTTCTTCACCAACACCGCAGTGCCACCACCTTGCTGTGAATTTGGTCTGTCCCGCCGATGCAAACTATAATTTTGAAATTCCAAAACATGTTTACTATTCAATTTAGTTTCCGAAATTAAAACAATATCTGGCCTCCGAGTTTCCAACAAGTTTAGTAAACTCGCCCTTCTTTCATTTTTAATTAAAGAATTTACATTAATTGAAATAATAGACAAAGAATTTAGAAGAGAATGACTACCCGCTACCTCTCTATCCATCCATGTTACCAGAACCGATTAAATCAAACAGGACATCAATCCTGGATTTCTCCTCCTCCAACATAATTTTGAAACCACTCAATTGATTTTGAATATTCATTAGCATGGATTTAATTTCACCCATATAATTTTGACTAGAATTTTGATCATTAGAGACACCAACGTTATTTAAATTATTGCTCGCAACATTAGCGAAAGAGACATTTTTATTTACAAAGTTCGAGTACATTTTAAATTTGTTTTCACTGTTAATTTTGATTTGCTCTTTTTTACTTAAAATTTTTTGTTTCAGTTCCAAATATTTAGGACAACCTCTGTAAGAAGCTGGATGTCCAAAGTTTTTACATAGAGTGCAAAAGATTTTACTTTTATCTGCCGGGTTATCTTTTTCAATTGCACATTTCCCCGGTTCATGTTCATTGGCACATTTGACGCACCTATATTTCATAGCACAATTGCTAGCAGAATGGCCGAATCTTTGGCATCTTTTGCATTGTAAAATGTCTTTTTTGTTAATCCTTTCCCACCTCACTACTTGATGGTTAATATATTTCACACTTCTCAACGTATCAAACTTGCTATCACTAGAAATTTGGACTAGAAATATCGGTAATTTAAAACCTTTTTCTTTACTAAATCTTGTCTCAAAATTTTTTACCGAAATAAACTTTAAATTTTTCACTTCACAATTTTCCAACTCACTTAAAATTTCATCGACTTTACAACCCGGGTCCAAACCTTTTAAAAGTACCGTTTGTACTTTATCACTTCGCGGACAATAGGAATAGTGTTCTGCGGCAACACTTTTTAACGTCTCCTTAACCTTATAGTAATCAATCTTATTATCTACAAAAACAGAATGCCTATTTCTAGTATATCGCTTAATCCTAAAATTGTAAATTTTTAAAACTACCTTTATTATCTTAATCGTGTCTTCTACTTCTTGGTTAAAGATGACTATTGGTGGAATTCTCTCTTTCTTCTCGTAATTTTGTTGACTAATGTTTTCAGTTGTACCTTTGACTTGTCCTTCATTATTTCCTGTGTCCATTTCCGAATGCTTCCTTGAATTTTTGTCCGTAATTTGCTTCAAAATGTTATTTGCAACTTCCTGATCTTTTCCTGAATTTTCCACTAGAATTTCGAATCTATTTCCTGAACCATTGTATCCATCTTGTTTACTTTTCTCCATAATTTTATTTACTTCAGTTACGTCCGATTTAGTTTTCTTGCACATAAAATTTTCTTCACTTCTTCTGTCTGAACATCTGCTTCTACTCCGTGATTTTTGTGGTACCAAATTGGGTTTAGCTTCTAATTTGGACCTTCTTAAAACGTCTGCTTGTCTGCCTCTCTTAATTGCGGCTTCAATTTCGCAGGCATCAGCCATCTCCATATCGGAGCATCGAGCTCCTTCGTACTGCGAATTATGCAGATTTTTTGCCCAAATCTTGAGTAACGAAGAACAAACACCAAACGAACAATATAAACTTAAAAACGTATTAACACAACAGACTTTATTAACAAAATTCGAACTTGAAAAAAAACTGTCAAAAAAAATTATTTGAATTTAATTAAATTAATTTAATTTTTTCCAAGGCTAACTTTGCGACCTGTCATTCGCAAAACTCAATGATAGAGTGACGAGAACCGGTGCTTTCAGCATGGTATGGTCGTTGCCGAGGGAAGTACATTGAATATTGAAAACACTCTGCGAAGAAAGTATTCAAAATCTACTATAACTACTTAAAGTAATCATGTAACAATGTGTCAAATGTAGGCATACAATGCCTACTTTTCAGTACATATTTTTTGCCAAAACAAAGTGTACTAATTATGTTTAAAGATGCCTCATACTTAAAATCTTATGAAGTTGAAATTTTCACACATGTGAAAAGCTCAAGTACTTATTTGCGAACATAATTCTAGTTATAAAATCTCACAAATAACTATAGAAGACAGCAAATACTGCTATAAATTTAAATCTATAATAACAGTGTACAGAAAGCAAAACAATTTTTACGTCTTAAGCAACAAGATGCTTCTGACGGAGTGACTGCGATGTGTCGTCGCATATCTGGCGATTGCATGTTATTCGCAAAGATGTGTAGGTACGTGAAGTGGTAGCAAGCCAGCGAAGCAGTGTCGCCTGGTGATAAAGTTTTAGCCCTTTATGTGCTGCCAGCTAATTAGTAAAAATTTCCCTATAACTGGCAATTCAAGGGACTACTAAGATTGCCTAAATTTGATTTGTTTTCTTAAAATTTGGGGTGAAGTTTTTTACCTGCAAGTAGCGTGCAATCATAACCTGTAGGAAATTCTGCTTTGTTAAGTGTTCGAATCAGAATTTGCTTAAGGAAAATTCTTATTTAAAATGGAGAACGCAAATAGCCGATTAGAAAGAAAACTAAAGAAGCTATGTATAGCATCTTTTCTAGTAATTTGATTTGAATAGCTACTCATGGAAATACTAAGTTTTGCTTATGCAGTAGGCTTCTGTGAATATTTTATCTAAGAAATTATTCACCTTATTTTACAGAGTGCTGATTAAGCTAACATTAACAGTGTTGAAGACCTATTAGCGTTTTCTTTTAGGATAGCGCAAGTTCTGCTTGATATCAGAACTTGTAGATGCAAAATAATATTAGTTTTAGTAGAAATTATAGGTTATAAAGGCAAAAATTATTGCCAACGGCACGCGGTGTTCCCAAGCGGTCCCCCATCTAAGTACTAACCGCGCCCAATGCTGCTTAACTTCGGTGATCGGACGAGAACCGGTGCTTTCAGCATGGTATGGTCGTTGCCGAGGGAAGTACATTGAATATTGAAAACACTCTGCGAAGAAAGTATTCAAAATCTACTATAACTACTTAAAGTAATCATGTAACAATGTGTCAAATGTAGGCATACAATGCCTACTTTTCAGTACATATTTTTTGCCAAAACAAAGTGTACTAATTATGTATAAAGATGCCTAATACTTAAAATCTTATGAAGTTGAAATCTTCACACATGTGGAAAGCTCACGTACTTATTTGCGAACATAATTCCAGTTATAAAATCTCACAAATAACTATAGAACACAGCAAATACTGCTATAAATTTAAATCTATAATAACAGTGTACAGAAAGCAAAACAATTTTTACGTCTTAAGCAACAAGATGCTTCTGACGGAGTGACTGCGATGTGTCGTCGCATATCTGGCGATTGCATGTTATTCGCAAAGATGTGTAGGTACGTGAAGTGGTAGCAAGCCAGCGAAGCAGTGTCGCCTGGTGATAAAGTTTTAGCCCTTTATGTGCTGCCAGCTAATTAGTAAAAATGTCCCTATAACTGGCAATTCAAGGGACTACTAAGATTGCCTAAATTTGATTTGTTTTCTTAAAATTTGGGGTGAAGTTTTTTACCTGCAAGTAGCGTGCAATCATAACCTGTAGGAAATTCTGCTTTGTTAAGTGTTCGAATCAGAATTTGCTTAAGGAAAATTCTTATTTAAAATGGAGAACGCAAATAGCCGATTAGAAAGAAAACTAAAGAAGCTATGTATAGCATCTTTTCTAGTAATTTGATTTGAATAGCTACTCATGGAAATACTAAGTTTTGCTTATGCAGTAGGCTTCTGTGAATATTTTATCTAAGAAATTATTCACCTTATTTTACAGAGTGCTGATTAAGCTAACATTAACAGTGTTGAAGACCTATTAGCGTTTTCTTTTAGGATAGCGCAAGTTCTGCTTGATATCAGAACTTGTAGATGCAAAATAATATTAGTTTTAGTAGAAATTATAGGTTATAAAGGCAAAAATTATTGCCAACGGCACGCGGTGTTCCCAAGCGGTCCCCCATCTAAGTACTAACCGCGCCCAATGCTGCTTAACTTCGGTGATCGGACGAGAACCGGTGCTTTTTGCTTTTGGAAATGTTTATTGTGCCAAAATTTATAATAAAAATTTCTTACGTGCTAACAACAAACAATTAGCCTAAATAAAAATTGTAGAAAAACTTACTGACTCTATGCAGAGTACTCTAAATTTTTATATTTAATATTAATTGTTACATCTAACGCTATCTTTGTTTTAAATTCTATTAATTATATAATACTTAGTTTTAAATTTTGAAATATAAGAAAAAGTGGCCAAAAAACTTATACTCTATAACAAGAAAAGGAAACTTTGAAAGTGTTTCCTTTATTTATAATGCACCAGTGCTATAACTCCTTAATTTAAGTGACAAAATGCAAACGATAAATAAATTTTTACATAATTAATTCTGCGTTTCATTAAATTTCCACCAATATTTATTGTTCCAAACTGTTTCTAAATCTTTAATGTCTTCACATGAAATTTTGATGTCAAACCGCAAGGAAATATTGGTGTCTGTGGAAAGTGAGTGAGGTGGGTATTCAATCTTTTTATTACTAAAATTTCGATATATGTGATAAAATATAGGTATGCCAAATGTGTCCTGGATCATGCCGTTCGTGTCCAAATAAATAAAGCACTCTGGAGGGACAAATCCAGAATTGATTGTCCTGTTAAAATATTCTGGAGCTGGACAGGTCGGCCCCCTAATTAGCGAATTTTCATTTACTGAGGCTCTTGCAAAATGATTTCGTATTTGCTTAATAATAAAATTGTCTATCCGATTAATTTGGGCCGCATCGTAAAGTTTTTTATTTGAAATATAATGAAGATTACTAGAATTTAGATTTCGGTACATACTCATGCACGCCCTTAAGCAATGTCTCTCGAACACGCGTAATTTTTCCATATAGCCCGAACTTAAATTAAACCAAATTGGACAACCGTATACAATGATTGACCGTATTAACGTTTTATACGAAATAATTTTGACCTTTTTGTCTAAATGTTTCGAAAAGAATAACCGACGAATTTTATTAAAAGAATTTTTAGCTTTTTCTAATTGAATTTTGATATGCTCATTATAATAGAGATATTGATCCAAAACTACACCCAAATATTTCACCGACGTTTTTTGTTCAATTAACTCACCCGAATAATTTTGCACGATAACCAAATTTTTCCAATTTTTCTTAATATTTCGAGAGACTTTGCTTAAAGGCGGCCTAAACAAAATAGATCCACATTTTTTAACATTAATTTTTAGTTTCCAATCACCGCAATAATTTTGAATTTTGTCGAAATCATTTTGCAAGAGCCTCTTAATTTCGTCGATGTTATTGCCAGATCTATAAATTATTAAATCGTCCGCGTAAGCTATAGCGTTGTCCAAACTTTTTACCAAATCACTGGTAAAAATGTTATATAATATGGGCGAGTTTACCATCCCTTGTTGGAGACCATTCCATACCCTAAACGTTAAATTTGATTTGTTAAATCCGTCCGTTACTAAAAATTTTTTATCTGTTAGCATGTCCGAAATAATCTTTATCAAATTATTGGGTAAATTTACGCGAATTAATTTAGAAATAAGTCCGTCAATCCAAACCGTGTCGAAAGCTTTCTCAAAATCTATTAGCACCGCGCCCGTACAATAATTTTTATTAAGGTTCCAATTGATATCCGAAACGATTTTATTTACGGCGTGCACTGTCGAGTGTTGGCTCTTGAAACCAAACTGATTTTCCGGAATGATGTTATTATTATCGCAAAATTTAATTAATTGATTGTTAATGATAATTTCGAAAACCTTACTTATATTTGGCAGGAGATTTATCGATCGCAGGTTCGAGGGGTCACTTTTATCCTTTCCCGGCTTAGGAATAGGATACGTTATCGCCGTTTTCCAACTTTGAGGAAAATAAGTGTTGTTCAAGGCGTTGTTGAATATTGCACAATACTGCCTAATTGCGATGTCCGGAATATGCTTCAGGACAATATTTGGCACACCGTCATTTCCCGAAGATTTTTTGTTATTTAGTCGCCGAAAAATGAATTTTAATTCGTCAAATTTTATAAAATAGTCGTCCGTTTGGTCAGCCGAAAGTCCGTTCGATGTTTTGTCATCGTTAAAAGTAGTCACTGTCTCGTTTATGTCGCGACTCTCTTCCATGTCCAGCCGAAATTGGTTAGCATTGGAGATAATTTCATGATCGAGGGAAAAATTTTGATTGTGGACCGAATTAATAGTGTAAATTTGTTCGAATGCCGCGCCAATTACGTTTAATTTATTTCCGTCGTCGTTAATTTCGTAAAAATTTTGATCGTTTAATTGTAAAGTTTCCAAATTGAGTTGAGCGCGCCTAATTACGTTAACGTTTTCCCTCGATATTTTCACAGTTTCAATTTTCGATTTTTCTTTACTTCTAAAAATTTTATTAATCATCGGAAACATATTTGACTCACTTGAATTTATACTCTTAATTTTGTTTTCCCAATATCTATTAACCGACATTTTAAAATTTTCCTGAATAAGTTGATTTACATTTTTCAATAAAGATTTAAGCCGAATAAGGTACGAGTTATTGTAATTTTGAAACCGCCGATAAATATTTTTAATTTGTGTCAAAAGTTTACTTTTAATTACTTGCAATTTTGAAATAGTTCTGTTCAAATAACATTTAACCGAATCTTTACATTTAATTTTGGGAACTGTCTTATCAATAGTTTTATGAATTGCATCATTCAAATGAGTCAAATATGTTTCGATTTCATTATTCGTTAAATTTCTGTTATTCGCGACCGATAAAATACCCGAATTTTCCCGATAAATTTTTTGAAATTCCGCGCTAAATTTTGTCCAATCCGTATACCGATAATTTAATCTTGGGATGTCTTCTTTTGTCAAAAGCCGAAATGGTGTATTATCCAAACTAGCTTCAATGCTAACCGCGTAGTGGTCACTGTCGTATGGTAGCGTTTGTAAACAATTTATGTTTGTCCCGTCGAAGTTTGCAATATTAAGTCTCGCGTCAGTAATACACAGGTCTATAAAAGAATTTCCACTGGGAAATGATGGTATATCTGTGCTTAATAAGTTCGCCTTGAACAACACCTGATTTTCCTCAAACCAGCGATTTAATTGGTTTCCCCTCGTATTGCAAACAATGTTTTTCCAATTACCGTGTCTGGAATTCAAATCTCCTGCCAATATATAAAAATTTTCGTCCTTTTCCAACTCTAATATTTTGAATAAAGCGCTAAATTCTTCAAGAAACAAACCGGAATCGTTAATTTTAGGAGCATATGCCGAAATTACAAATAAATTACACGAACTAGAAATTTTGAAAAGGATAACCGAAGTTTCTAAACATTTAAAATTATTAATTACACTATTTTTTATAATTTTGAATTCGTATGGTTTCTTCACCAACACCGCAGTGCCACCACCTTGCTGCGAATTTGGTCTGTCCCGCCGATGCAAACTATAATTTTGAAATTCTAAAATATGTTTACTATTTAATTTAGTTTCCGAAATTAAAACAATATCTGGTTTACGAGTCTCCAACAAGTTCAGTAAACTCGCCCTTCTTTGATTTTTTATTAGTGAATTTACATTAATTGAAATAATATACAGAGAATTTAGAAAAGAATGATTACTCGCTGCCTGTCTAGCCATCCATATTTCCGATTAAATCGAACAGGACATCAATCCTGGATTTCTCTTCCTCCAACATAATTTTGAAGCTACTTAACTGGCTTTGTATGTTAAGTAGCATTGATTTAATTTCTGTCATACAATTTTCACTTGAATTTTGTGTTGGTGGTCCAACATTATTTGAAAGATTTGCTGCAACATTAGCAAACGAAACATTTTTATTGACAAAGTGGGAGTACATTTTAGATTTGTTTTCACTGTTAATTTTAACTTCTTCTTTTTTCTTTAGCATTTTTTCCTTTAATTCCAAATATTTTGGACAACCCCTATACGAAGCGGGATGTCCAAAGTTTTTACATAAAGTACAAAAAATTTTGTCTTTATTTGTTGCATCACCTCTTTGAATCAAACACTTACCCGGTTCATGATCATTTGAACACTTGACACACCTATATTTCATTGCACAATTAGTCGCGGTATGACCAAAACGTTGACACCGTTTACATTGAACAATTTCTTTCCTGGTTATTTTCTCCCACCTCACTACTTGGTAATTCACATACTTAATTTCTTTTAACTGATCAATTTTGCTGTCACTTGACAGTTGAACAATAAAAATTGGTAATTTTTCACCCTTTTCTCTACTAAATCTTGTATCGAAACTTTTTACTGCCAAAAAGTTTAAATTTTTAATTTGTGAATTTTGCAAGTCACTAAGAATTTCGTTAACATTAGACTCCGGATCTAATCCTTTTAAAAGAATCGTTTGCATTTTGTCACTTCGAGGACAGTACGTAAAATGCTCCGCGGCCACACTTTTCAAAGTTTCCTTTACTTTGACATAGTCACTCTTACAATCTAATAAAACAGAATGCCTATTTCTACTATAGCGCTTAATTCTAAAATTTTGAATTTTTAAGACTACCTTAATAATTTTGATTGTATCTTCAATTTCCTGGTTGAACACAAAAATCGGTGGTATTTTTTCTTTCTTCTCGTTTGACGTCGGCGTCGTTACTTTATCTTCTCCTTGTAAATTTTTCATTGGAATATCATTTGTAATTGTTGACTTAGAATTTTTCTCCGAGATTTTCTTCAGGATGCTGATCGCTAATTCCTCATCTTTCGATGCTTGTTGACCTAAAATTTCAAATCGGTTACCCGTACCTTTGTAGTTTTCATTCATGTCAGCTCGTGTTCTGTCTTCAATAGTTGAATTTTTCAAAATTTTCGGTTCTGCTCTCATTTTCTTCACTAAAACGGTTGAAATTTTCTTGTCTTCTCTGCTTCTACTTCGTGCTTTTCTCTGGATCAGATTGGGCTTCATTTCTATTTTCGGTTTCTTAATAATATCGGAATCCTTATAAGAACTTGTAGCAGTTTCCATCTCCTGAACGTCAGCCACCTCCATTTCGGAGCGTGGAACTCCGTTTTGCAGCAGCTTTTGTACCCAAATACTGAATGGATAATAAACACAACAATAACTTTAAAAGGAACACAACACGAACTCAAAAAACGCAAAAATATTTTTAAAAACGATTGTCAAAAAAATTAATTAATTTATTTGTAAATAATTTATTTTCCACGGCAAACTATGCGACCTGTCATTCGCAAAACTCAATGATAGAGTGACGAGAACCGGTGCTTTCAGCATGGTATGGTCGTTGCCGAGGGAAGTACATTGAATATTGAAAACACTCTGCGAAGAAAGTATTCAAAATCTACTATAACTACTTAAAGTAATCATGTAACAATGTGTCAAATTTAGGCATACAATGCCTACTTTTCAGTACATATTTTTTGCCAAAACAAAGTGTACTAATTATGTTTAAAGATGCCTAATACTTAAAATCTTATGAAGTTGAAATCTTCACACATGTGGAAAGCTCACGTACTTATTTGCGAACATAATTCCAGTTATAAAATCTCACAAATAACTATAGAACACAGCAAATACTGCTATAAATTTAAATCTATAATAACAGTGTACAGAAAGCAAAACAATTTTTACGTCTTAAGCAACAAGATGCTTCTGACGGAGTGACTGCGATGTGTCGTCGCATATCTGGCGATTGCATGTTATTCGCAAAGATGTGTAGGTACGTGAAGTGGTAGCAAGCCAGCGAAGCAGTGTCGCCTGGTGATAAAGTTTTAGCCCTTTATGTGCTGCCAGCTAATTAGTAAAAATTTCCCTATAACTGGCAATTCAAGGGACTACTAAGATTGCCTAAATTTGATTTGTTTTCTTAAAATTTGGGGTGAAGTTTTTTACCTGCAAGTAGCGTGCAATCATAACCTGTAGGAAATTCTGCTTTGTTAAGTGTTCGAATCAGAATTTGCTTAAGGAAAATTCTTATTTAAAATGGAGAACGCAAATAGCCGATTAGAAAGAAAACTAAAGAAGCTATGTATAGCATCTTTTCTAGTAATTTGATTTGAATAGCTACTCATGGAAATACTAAGTTTTGCTTATGCAGTAGGCTTCTGTGAATATTTTATCTAAGAAATTATTCACCTTATTTTACAGAGTGCTGATTAAGCTAACATTAACAGTGTTGAAGACCTATTAGCGTTTTCTTTTAGGATAGCGCAAGTTCTGCTTGATATCAGAACTTGTAGATGCAAAATAATATTAGTTTTAGTAGAAATTATAGGTTATAAAGGCAAAAATTATTGCCAACGGCACGCGGTGTTCCCAAGCGGTCCCCCATCTAAGTACTAACCGCGCCCAATGCTGCTTAACTTCGGTGATCGGACGAGAACCGGTGCTTTTGCTTTTTGAAACGTTTATTGGACCTAAATTGAACATAAAAACATCTTACTTGCTAACAATAAACAACTAGCCTATGTAAATATACTAAAAAAACTTACTGTCTCAACAGTGAGTACTCTAAATTTTGAAGTATAATTGTAATCGTAAAATCTAACACTAACCCTATTTAAAATTTTATTAATTATTTAATATTATTTAATGATTTAATATATAAGAAAAAGTGGCCGAAAAACTTATATAATCTAACGAGCTAAGGAAACGTTAAAAAGTGTTTCCTTCAATTAAAATTGCGTAATACTACGGAAGTGACAAAGCACAAACGATAACTAAATTTTCATTTATTAATTTTGAATTTCGTTAAATTTCCACCAATATTTGTTGTTCCAAATTTTTTCTAAATCTTTTACATCTTCACTTGAAATTTTGAAATCAAATCGAAGAGAAATGCCTGTATCAGTTGAAAGTGAGTGAGGTGGGTACTCAATTTTTTTATCACAATAATTTCGAAAGTAATGGTAAAGTATAGGTACGCCAAATGTGTCCTGAATCATGCCGTGTTCATCTAAATAAATAAAAGACTCTGGAGGGACAAATCCAGAATTGATTGCCCTGTTATGATATTCTGGTGATGGACAGGTCGGCCCCCTAATTAGCGAATTTTCATTTACTGAGGCTCTTGCAAAATGATTTCGTATTTGTTTTATAATAAAATTGTCTATCCGATTAATTTGGGCCGCGTCGTAAAGTTTTTTATTCGAAATATAATGAAGATTACTAGAATTTAGATTTCGGTACATACTCATGCACGCCCTTAAGCAATGTCTCTCGAACACGCGTAATTTTTCCATATAACCCGAACTTAAATTAAACCAAATGGGACAACCGTAAACAATAATTGACCGAATTAACGTTTTGTACGAAATAATTTTGACCTTTTTGTCTAAATGTTTCGAAAAGAATAACCGACGAATTTTGTTAAATGCATTTTTAGCTTTTCCTAATTGAATTTTGATATGTTCGTTATAATAAAGATAATGATCTAAAACTACACCCAAATATTTTACCGACGTTTTTTGTTCAATTAACTCACCCGAATAATTTTGCACGATAACTAAATTTTTCCAATTTTTCTTAATATTTCGAGAGACTTTGCTTAAAGGCGGCCTAAACATAATAGATTCACATTTTTTGATATTAATTTTCAATTTCCAATCACTGCAATAATTTTGAATTTTGTCGAAATCATTTTGCAAGAGTCTCCTAATTTCGTCAATGTTATTACCAAATCTATAAATTACCAAATCGTCCGCGTAAGCTATACCGTTTTCCAAATTTTGTACCAAATCACTCGTATAAATATTATATAATATGGGCGAGTTAACCATCCCTTGTTGGAGCCCGTTCCACACCCTAAACGTTAAATTTGATTTACTTATCCCGTCCGTTACTAAAAATTTTTTATCCGATAACATATCCGAAATAATCCGTATTAAATAATTTGGCAAGTTTATACTAATTAATTTAGAAATAAGTCCGTCAATCCAAACCGTGTCGAAAGCCTTTTCAAAATCGATTAAAATCGCGCCCGTACAATAATTTTTATTTAAATTCCAATTAATATCCGAAACGAGTTTATTAACGGCGTGCACTGTCGAGTGTTGGCTCTTGAAACCAAACTGATTTTCCGGAATAATATTATTACTATCACAAAATTTAATTAAATGATTATTAATGATGATTTCGAAGACTTTACTAATATTTGGCAGGAGATTTATCGATCGCAAGTTCGAGGGGTCACCTTTATCCTTTCCCGGTTTCGGAATGGGATAAGTTATCGCCGTTTTCCAACTTTGAGGAAAATAAGTGTTGTTCAAGGCGTTATTAAATATGGCACAGTATTGCATTATAATAATGTCCGGCAAATGCTTCAAGACAATATTTGGCATACCATCATTTCCCGAAGATTTTTTATTGTTAAGTCGCCGAAAAATAAATTTTAAATCATCAAATTTAATAAAATAGTCGTCCGTTTGGTCAGCCGAAAGTCCGTTCGATATTTTGTCATCGTCAAAGGTAGTCACTGTATCGTTTCTGTCTCGACTCTCTTCCATGTCCAGTCGAAATTGATTAGCATTGGAGATAACTTCATGATCGAGGGAAAAATTTTGATTATGGACCGAATTAATAGTGTAAATTTGTTCGAATGCCGCGCCAATTACGTTTAATTTATTTCCGTCGTCGTTAATTTCGTAAAAATTTTGATCGTTTAATTGTAAATTTTCTGTATTAAGTTGAGCTCGCCTAATTACGTTAATGTTTTCCCTCGATATTTTCACAGTTTCAATTTTCGATTTTTCTTTACTTCTAAAAATTTTGTTAATCATCGGAAACATATTTGACTCACTTGAATTTATACTTTTAATTTTGTTTTCCCAATATCTATTAACCGACATTTTAAAATTTTCCTGAATAAGTTGATTTACATTTTTTAATAAAGATTTAAGCCGAATAAGGTACGAGTTGTTATAATTTTGAAACCGCCGATAAATATTTTTAATTTGCGTTAGGAGTTTACTTTTAATTACTTGCAATTTCGAAATAGTTCTATTCAAATAACATTTAACCGAGTCTTTAGATTTAATTTTGGGAACTGTCTTATCAACAGTTTTGTGAATTGCGTCATTCAAATGAGTCAAATATATTTCGATTTCAATATTCGTTAAATTTCTGTTATTCGCGACCGATAAAATACCCGAATTTTCCCGATAAAGTTTTTTAAATTCCGCGCTAAATTTAGTCCAATCCGTGTACCGATAATTTAATCTAGGAATGTCTTCTTTTGTCAAAAGCCGAAAAGGAGTATTATCTAAACTAGCTTCAATGCTAACCGCGTAGTGGTCACTGTCGTATGGTAGCGTTTGTAAACAATTTATGTTTGTCCCGTCGAAGTTTTCAATATTCAGTCTCGTGTCTGTAATACAAAGGTCGATAAAAGAATTTCCACTGGGAAATGACGGTATGTCTGTGCTTAGTAAGTTTGCCTTGAACAACACCTGATTTTCCTCAAACCAGCGATTTAATTGGTTCCCCCTCGTATTGGAAACACTGTTATTCCAGTTACCATGTCTGGAATTCAAATCTCCTGCCAATATATAAAAATTTTCGTCCTTTTCCAATTCCAAAATTTTAAATAAAGCGCCAAATTCTTCAAGAAACACACCGGAATCATTAATTTTTGGAGCATATGCCGAAATCACAAATAAATTAAACGAACCCGAAATTTTGAAAACGATAACCGAAGTTTCTAAACATTTAAAATTATTAATGACACAATTTTTAATAATTTTGAATTCGTATGGTTTCTTCACCAACACCGCAGTGCCACCACCTTGCTGTGAATTTGGTCTGTCCCGCCGATGCAAACTATAATTTTGAAATTCCAAAACATGTTTACTATTCAATTTAGTTTCCGAAATTAAAACAATATCTGGCCTCCGAGTTTCCAACAAGTTCAGTAAACTCGCCCTTCTTTCATTTTTAATTAAAGAATTTACATTAATTGAAATAATAGACAAAGAATTTAGAAGAGAATGACTACCCGCTACCTCTCTATCCATCCATGTTACCAGAACCGATTAAATCAAACAGGACATCAATCCTGGATTTCTCCTCCTCCAACATAATTTTGAAACCACTCAATTGATTTTGAATATTCATTAGCATGGATTTAATTTCACCCATATAATTTTGACTAGAATTTTGATCATTAGAGACACCAACGTTATTTAAATTATTGCTCGCAACATTAGCGAAAGAGACATTTTTATTTACAAAGTTCGAGTACATTTTAAATTTGTTTTCACTGTTAATTTTGATTTGCTCTTTTTTACTTAAAATTTTTTGTTTCAGTTCCAAATATTTAGGACAACCTCTGTAAGAAGCTGGATGTCCAAAGTTTTTACATAGAGTGCAAAAGATTTTACTTTTATCTGCCGGGTTATCTTTTTCAATTGCACATTTCCCCGGTTCATGTTCATTGGCACATTTGACGCACCTATATTTCATAGCACAATTGCTAGCAGAATGGCCGAATCTTTGGCATCTTTTGCATTGTAAAATGTCTTTTTTGTTAATCCTTTCCCACCTCACTACTTGATGGTTAATATATTTCACACTTCTCAACGTATCAAACTTGCTATCACTAGAAATTTGGACTAGAAATATCGGTAATTTAAAACCTTTTTCTTTACTAAATCTTGTCTCAAAATTTTTTACCGAAATAAACTTTAAATTTTTCACTTCACAATTTTCCAACTCACTTAAAATTTCATCGACTTTACAACCCGGGTCCAAACCTTTTAAAAGTACCGTTTGTACTTTATCACTTCGCGGACAATAGGAATAGTGTTCTGCGGCAACACTTTTTAACGTCTCCTTAACCTTATAGTAATCAATCTTATTATCTACAAAAACAGAATGCCTATTTCTAGTATATCGCTTAATCCTAAAATTGTAAATTTTTAAAACTACCTTTATTATCTTAATCGTGTCTTCTACTTCTTGGTTAAAGATGACTATTGGTGGAATTCTCTCTTTCTTCTCGTAATTTTGTTGACTAATGTTTTCAGTTGTACCTTTGACTTGTCCTTCATTATTTCCTGTGTCCATTTCCGAATGCTTCCTTGAATTTTTGTCCGTAATTTGCTTCAAAATGTTATTTGCAACTTCCTGATCTTTTCCTGAATTTTCCACTAGAATTTCGAATCTATTTCCTGAACCATTGTATCCATCTTGTTTACTTTTCTCCATAATTTTATTTACTTCAGTTACGTCCGATTTAGTTTTCTTGCACATAAAATTTTCTTCACTTCTTCTGTCTGAACATCTGCTTCTACTCCGTGATTTTTGTGGTACCAAATTGGGTTTAGCTTCTAATTTGGACCTTCTTAAAACGTCTGCTTGTCTGCCTCTCTTAATTGCGGCTTCAATTTCGCAGGCATCAGCCATCTCCATATCGGAGCATCGAGCTCCTTCGTACTGCGAATTATGCAGATTTTTTGCCCAAATCTTGAGTAACGAAGAACAAACACCAAACGAACAATATAAACTTAAAAACGTATTAACACAACAGACTTTATTAACAAAATTCGAACTTGAAAAAAAACTGTCAAAAAAAATTATTTGAATTTAATTAAATTAATTTAATTTTTTCCAAGGCTAACTTTGCGACCTGTCATTCGCAAAACTCAATGATAGAGTGACGAGAACCGGTGCTTTCAGCATGGTATGGTCGTTGCCGAGGGAAGTACATTGAATATTGAAAACACTCTGCGAAGAAAGTATTCAAAATCTACTATAACTACTTAAAGTAATCATGTAACAATGTGTCAAATGTAGGCATACAATGCCTACTTTTCAGTACATATTTTTTGCCAAAACAAAGTGTACTAATTATGTTTAAAGATGCCTCATACTTAAAATCTTATGAAGTTGAAATTTTCACACATGTGAAAAGCTCAAGTACTTATTTGCGAACATAATTCTAGTTATAAAATCTCACAAATAACTATAGAAGACAGCAAATACTGCTATAAATTTAAATCTATAATAACAGTGTACAGAAAGCAAAACAATTTTTACGTCTTAAGCAACAAGATGCTTCTGACGGAGTGACTGCGATGTGTCGTCGCATATCTGGCGATTGCATGTTATTCGCAAAGATGTGTAGGTACGTGAAGTGGTAGCAAGCCAGCGAAGCAGTGTCGCCTGGTGATAAAGTTTTAGCCCTTTATGTGCTGCCAGCTAATTAGTAAAAATTTCCCTATAACTGGCAATTCAAGGGACTACTAAGATTGCCTAAATTTGATTTGTTTTCTTAAAATTTGGGGTGAAGTTTTTTACCTGCAAGTAGCGTGCAATCATAACCTGTAGGAAATTCTGCTTTGTTAAGTGTTCGAATCAGAATTTGCTTAAGGAAAATTCTTATTTAAAATGGAGAACGCAAATAGCCGATTAGAAAGAAAACTAAAGAAGCTATGTATAGCATCTTTTCTAGTAATTTGATTTGAATAGCTACTCATGGAAATACTAAGTTTTGCTTATGCAGTAGGCTTCTGTGAATATTTTATCTAAGAAATTATTCACCTTATTTTACAGAGTGCTGAGTTGAAGTTACAGAGTAACAGTGTTGAAGACCTATTAGCGTTTTCTTTTAGGATAGCGCAAGTTCTGCTTGATATCAGAACTTGTAGATGCAAAATAATATTAGTTTTAGTAGAAATTATAGGTTATAAAGGCAAAAATTATTGCCAACGGCACGCGGTGTTCCCAAGCGGTCCCCCATCTAAGTACTAACCGCGCCCAATGCTGCTTAACTTCGGTGATCGGACGAGAACCGGTGCTTTCAGCATGGTATGGTCGTTGCCGAGGGAAGTACATTGAATATTGAAAACACTCTGCGAAGAAAGTATTCAAAATCTACTATAACTACTTAAAGTAATCATGTAACAATGTGTCAAATTTAGGCATACAATGCCTACTTTTCAGTACATATTTTTTGCCAAAACAAAGTGTACTAATTATGTTTAAAGATGCCTCATACTTAAAATCTTATGAAGTTGAAATTTTCACACATGTGAAAAGCTCAAGTACTTATTTGCGAACATAATTCTAGTTATAAAATCTCACAAATAACTATAGAAGACAGCAAATACTGCTATAAATTTAAATCTATAATAACAGTGTACAGAAAGCAAAACAATTTTTACGTCTTAAGCAACAAGATGCTTCTGACGGAGTGACTGCGATGTGTCGTCGCATATCTGGCGATTGCATGTTATTCGCAAAGATGTGTAGGTACGTGAAGTGGTAGCAAGCCAGCGAAGCAGTGTCGCCTGGTGATAAAGTTTTAGCCCTTTATGTGCTGCCAGCTAATTAGTAAAAATTTCCCTATAACTGGCAATTCAAGGGACTACTAAGATTGCCTAAATTTGATTTGTTTTCTTAAAATTTGGGGTGAAGTTTTTTACCTGCAAGTAGCGTGCAATCATAACCTGTAGGAAATTCTGCTTTGTTAAGTGTTCGAATCAGAATTTGCTTAAGGAAAATTCTTATTTAAAATGGAGAACGCAAATAGCCGATTAGAAAGAAAACTAAAGAAGCTATGTATAGCATCTTTTCTAGTAATTTGATTTGAATAGCTACTCATGGAAATACTAAGTTTTGCTTATGCAGTAGGCTTCTGTGAATATTTTATCTAAGAAATTATTCACCTTATTTTACAGAGTGCTGAGTTGAAGTTACAGAGTAACAGTGTTGAAGACCTATTAGCGTTTTCTTTTAGGATAGCGCAAGTTCTGCTTGATATCAGAACTTGTAGATGCAAAATAATATTAGTTTTAGTAGAAATTATAGGTTATAAAGGCAAAAATTATTGCCAACGGCACGCGGTGTTCCCAAGCGGTCCCCCATCTAAGTACTAACCGCGCCCAATGCTGCTTAACTTCGGTGATCGGACGAGAACCGGTGCTTTCAGCATGGTATGGTCGTTGCCGAGGGAAGTACATTGAATATTGAAAACACTCTGCGAAGAAAGTATTCAAAATCTACTATAACTACTTAAAGTAATCATGTAACAATGTGTCAAATTTAGGCATACAATGCCTACTTTTCAGTACATATTTTTTGCCAAAACAAAGTGTACTAATTATGTTTAAAGATGCCTAATACTTAAAATCTTATGAAGTTGAAATCTTCACACATGTGGAAAGCTCACGTACTTATTTGCGAACATAATTCCAGTTATAAAATCTCACAAATAACTATAGAACACAGCAAATACTGCTATAAATTTAAATCTATAATAACAGTGTACAGAAAGCAAAACAATTTTTACGTCTTAAGCAACAAGATGCTTCTGACGGAGTGACTGCGATGTGTCGTCGCATATCTGGCGATTGCATGTTATTCGCAAAGATGTGTAGGTACGTGAAGTGGTAGCAAGCCAGCGAAGCAGTGTCGCCTGGTGATAAAGTTTTAGCCCTTTATGTGCTGCCAGCTAATTAGTAAAAATTTCCCTATAACTGGCAATTCAAGGGACTACTAAGATTGCCTAAATTTGATTTGTTTTCTTAAAATTTGGGGTGAAGTTTTTTACCTGCAAGTAGCGTGCAATCATAACCTGTAGGAAATTCTGCTTTGTTAAGTGTTCGAATCAGAATTTGCTTAAGGAAAATTCTTATTTAAAATGGAGAACGCAAATAGCCGATTAGAAAGAAAACTAAAGAAGCTATGTATAGCATCTTTTCTAGTAATTTGATTTGAATAGCTACTCATGGAAATACTAAGTTTTGCTTATGCAGTAGGCTTCTGTGAATATTTTATCTAAGAAATTATTCACCTTATTTTACAGAGTGCTGATTAAGCTAACATTAACAGTGTTGAAGACCTATTAGCGTTTTCTTTTAGGATAGCGCAAGTTCTGCTTGATATCAGAACTTGTAGATGCAAAATAATATTAGTTTTAGGTTATAAAGGCAAAAATTATTGCCAACGGCACGCGGTGTTCCCAAGCGGTACTCCATATCTAACGCTAATTTATGATTGATTGGAATATTGTTTGACTTACAGGTTTTCTCCTTTGTCGGTTGTTGGCTTAGTCTCGACATATTACCGCTGCTGAGTGTAGTTGGACTGGCTCTTCCGTGTCTTGGCTTAACAATTATCCAAGGATTTTGCTGTTTAACTTGGTCGCCGTCTTCTGTTGCTGAAGGGTGTCGCTTATTGAGTGGAATGCTCATGTGTTGGGCCCTTGTGGGCTCTGTTGTGTCCATCGAAACAACGGTTATCGGCTCCGTGTCGTTTTCCTGGCTAAAGATGACGTTTGTAGAGAGTTCCCTGTGGAACTCAGTAATTTCTCTTAGTGCCGTTAGTTCGGCAGTGCTGTCTGGTTTTTTAAGTCTTTGTGCGGATTGCTTCACCATGAAATCCGCAATGTCAAGTTCACTGTTTCGGCGGTTTGGCGCGGCGTCCTTCAGGCCACGTGGCAATTGTGCCTCATTCATTTCTTGGAAACTAACCCCCCTGGAGCATTAACCGGTATTCACTTTACTTATGCACTTTTCGTTGACGAGTCCTTCATGTAGATTGCTGCTTGTCCTTATCCTGGCTGATTCTCACTTTTCAAATACGGTAGTGTAATTGATGCATTCAGATCTCAAATATTTTCAGCTTTCGAGAATTTTTTGTAGTTTTTTTTACAAAATTCAAGAAAGTCTACTCTCTCGCTAAGTTCCTTTTCTCGGCAGACCAGATCCGTCACCACTTTCCGAAGGTTAGAATTTTCATTCCGGAGCATTACCTACTCGCTTTTTATCTCCTCAAAGTCATTTTTAGTAGCTGATATAACTGGCTTTGAAGTAACCCCGACAGCGCATCCATCAGATCACCCATTACTCGGTCCCCAATTTTGTCATCACGATTCATAGCACAAGGCCGTTTAGCTGTTTTAACAGAAATTTCTAGCGTTTCTGGTGATAACAGTCTTTTACTTATCGGAGCAAAGTTATTGTTTTGGTTCTCGCCGTTCATGAACAAATATTTTTATTGTTACGTGACCAAATAGACTTTCGGTTTCGAAGGTATAGGTTAAATCCAGTTCCTGTCGGATTAAGTTTTGCTCCCGAGAACCAATAAAGCAAGGTGTTAATTCTTTTTCGTATTATAGTACGCTTCAGCAAGACATACAGTACTATTGCAGCTTTCTGTTTTACCTTGATAAAAATTACTTTCCCGCGTAAGCAATCTGCTGTAGGCAGAGAAGGGATGCAGGTTGTAACTAACGCATGGACCAAAAAGGAACACTGGAAACGGTGGGAAAATATGGATTTATGCAGATCTGCCCTCCGTAGGGTTAGCTGCGGTAAATCCGGTTCCTTGTCCTGGCTCAGGACTACAGCGTTACGGCCTGGAACAATTCAAAGCCGTAGACAGTGAAGTGGTAAATGATGTAACTAACGCATGGACCAAGAAGGAACACTGGAGACGGTAGGAAATCATGGATTTATGCAGATAGGCTAGGATTCTAGCAGTGACCCAGGAAACCGAGGTTAGTGGCGACAGTGGGATAACTGGATACTCAGTTGGGAGACTGGGAGGGGACGAAAAGGGACCCGGTTATGTGGTCTGTTTCGGCTCATCCCCAGAGAGGTGTTTTTAGTGAGTAAGAATCTCACACTACCGGAGGGCACGGGCTGTCTGGTGTCTTTTGGAAGATTTTCACCTCTCCCGCAAAAAAAAAAAAAAAGCAATCTGCCGCCTTTCTTCACTTGGCACGTGTCAAACATAGGTTCCTTCTCCGTAAACGATTTTATCTCCACTTCTTGTCTGCTAAGCACAGTTTTCTGTTTGCACATAATTTGCTATGTTTTGCAATTTTACAGGAAGAGTTTTTTATAAATGCTTTATGAAGAAATATTGTAAGTTTGCTCAAATTAGCTCCGCAGATCCAACACACGTCTTTTCACTTATTATGGCGTTGCCAGACCTCATTTACTTATTATACAAGTATATGTGCTGCTAGGTCCTCCGTGTGCTAAATACCTAAAAATATAAATATTTTAAATAATTTTATCATAGTATTCTAATTTGTACTTACATTACTGTCAAAGACAAACGGCATTCCGCAGATATAGGTCTTCTTATGCTTCGCTTCTGCAGACGATTCTCTAATATGTTCAGTAGAGCATTAAACCTAGCAACTGTCATTCTCGTTGCCTTGAAGAACATTTCCTCATCTCTTTCCTTTATGACTTTAAAAGTTGTTTCAAAAAATCCTTCAGAATCCCTGTTGGCATAAATTTCCCGAACTGAATATTTCCTTTCTCTCCTTTTCCTCGCTCTCCTGTACAAATTTAATAAAATATATGCGACAGATATACACTTCACAATTCTTAACGCTCGTTTTTTATTTATCTTTCCCACTTTTCAAGTCCACAAATCTACGAGGAAGTAACTAAAGGAGAAGCCCTATCGTGTATATGTCGTGTGTGTGAGCATGGCAAGTTTTTGTTCGGCGGCTGGGTCTGTGCTGTCAAATTTGTTCGCTTTTTGCTACGAGGAAGTAGGCTTTTTATCTGTTCCCTGGGTCTTAGCTGCCACTTGTGTCAGTGTCGGCACACAATTTATTATTTAATTCAATATTTCAAAATACGCGTCAAAACGCCCGAACATAAAATACTTTTCTGTTGTAGTTACTTCCTCGTTGCCACAAATAAAAGTCAACTATCTGCAATGAAATTCGCTGTCAAACAATAAATGACATCGGCCTCATTGTATTTTGGGCTTTATTCACCGACATTGATTCTGCCTCTGGAGTTTTTGTGTCCGAGCGGAGCCAAAACAGAAATTATGGAAATAAATTACGCTAAAACTGAATTAAAGGTCAAGGTGAGATAACACGTGCTTGCTGTTCAAATTAAATCGAGTTCTAGGTCTACAATAACCGTTGTATGGTGAGGCGAAAATAAGAAAGAGTTTAAAAATCCGCAAATGGCTCAGGGCGAATTCTGCGGCAGTGTTCAATTTGACGGTGATTCCACTTGTGTGTTTTTTGACGTTTTTGTTGATCACTTTGTCATGCAGTGCTTGTGTTATTTAAAAAAAAAATAATTTTACCTGGTTCATATAGCGGAGTGAGACTAATATGTGTTGTAGAGTCTGTCACCTGGACTACCTATCATGGGGCATACTTGAGCTGTTGTGTTTGTGATTTTCTTGGCGGTTTCTTCTGGTTAGTGGGAGTCTGTGGTGGTGTGTACGAAAGTGCTGTTGGTGGCGGCGAGTATAGTGTTCCGGTTTACTCTTGGTGCGTATAGTGTTTTTTATATGAGCTTCCCTGGCTGGGACTTCTGCAAGTGCCTGTGAAATTTTACTTGAGCCACCGTGGAAGTTCTATTTAGTGGGGCCGTCTCCTCAGGGAAATTTGTGGAGTGGGAATTCGCCAAAATGAAAGAGTGTGGTCTTTAATTTTTGTTGGTTATCTTAATTTATGTGCTGATCTAAGATAATTTCAAAATGTTTTACTTCAGTTTTTTGTTCTGTTATAATTGTCTTTTATATCAAAATTTTTCCAGTTTCGTTTAATATTTCTGTTAGCTTTACTGAGAGGAGTTATCGCAGTAATTTTGTATTTGATTAAAATCATTTTCGAGGTCATTTGAGTAGACAATACTGTTTTGCAGTAAATTCACTGGTTCGCTTGCGTAAATGTTGTATAGCACAGGCGAGTTTACCATTCCTTGTTGTAGTCCATTTTCTACTTGAAAAGATTTCGTAGACTTTACGTTTCCGTCTGTTATTATGAATTTCTTGTCTGCTATCATATGGTATATTATTCTTACTAAGTGCTTCGGAAATTGGAATTCATCTAGTTTGTATATGAGGCCATCTATCCATATAGTGTCGAAAGCTTTTTCAAAGTATATCAGGCATGCCCCAGTGCATTGTTTTTTATTAAAGTTAAGTTGTACGTCCGATACAAGTTGATTTATGGCGTGTACTGTGGAGTGCTGATATTTGAATCCATATTGGTTTTGTGGAATTATTCTGTGTTCCTTGCTCAATTATTCTGATATTAATTGCTGTTTCAAACACCTTGCTGATGATAGGCAGAAGGTTAATTGATCTTAGGTTTTCTGGTTTACACTGATCTTTGTCTTTTTACAGTATAGGATATGTGAGAGCCGTTTTCCGCTGTTGGAGAAAGTATGTGTTGTTCCGGATATTGTAAAATATAGTGCAATATTGTTGGATCATCTTATCAGGAATGTGTTTTAACGCTTTGTTAGGGATACCGTCAATTTCACTCGATTTTTTATTACTTAGTGTTCGAAATATGTCTTTTAGTTTATCATATGTTATGAAATATTCATTCGTCTCTTCAGCTCATTTGATTTCTTGTTGTCCGAAAATATTGTAACTGTTTCATTTCTTTCTTCAAATTCCTGTTTAAATATAGCCAATTTTGATTTCATTTTAATTTCATGTTGTGTGTTCCTATTTTGTGTACAGTTTATTTTGTATATACTTTCAAAAGATGCTCCTATGATGTTTAGTTTCTTGTATTCATCTGTAATAATAAAATTCTGTTCCTCATCTGTTTGTATATTTGTCCTGCTTAAGTCGCCCGTTGTTAGCAAATATTATTTACTTCTCGATATTTTCATCTCAACTAACCCTTTGGTGCTGCTGTTGAGGAAGAGCCAAAGGAGTTTAGTTTTTCTTTATCACAAACGATGATCGTGTTGGGAAATTTTGCTATATATTTCTCACGTCGCTCGAGTTTATTAAAAGTTTATTTTGGATTTTTCGCAAATTCACTCGGGTCAAGTGTAAATTTTGTGCATATTTTTCTTTAATTTCGACTCTATTTGTAAATCTGAAAATCTTATTTATTGTTGGAAACATATTTGATTTACTTAGTCGGATATTTTTGATTTTGTTAGCCCAGTAGTTATTTATTGAAATTTGAAAGTTCTGTTTTATTAACTGTTTGATGTTTTTTAAAATGGATTTTAATAGCGTTAGTGGGGGATTTTACTCTTTGCTTCCTGCACTTTAATAATGGTTTGGTTTCCATAGCATTCTGCTCAATTTTTCGGTTTGACTTTCATTACTATTTTCTTTATTATTTTGAAGATCTTTTGAGCTAAGTGAATCAAATATCTCATTTGTAAGATTCCCACTGTTTGGGACTATTGTGGTACTTTCTTTGAATTTACGTTTCTCTCTAACTGCTTTTTAAATTTATTCCAATTCGGCAGTCTATAATTTAATCTGTGATGATGTTCCTGTGCTATTAGTTTAAATGGTGTATACTTTTCTAGACTGCCTTCTACTACAAATCCACAATGATCGCTATCCTATCGTATTGTCTTCAGTTTATATCAATTTATATTTATCCTAACATTTGTTTAGTTGGTTTCCTCTGGTATTAATATTTTGATTTTTCCAGTGTGTTTTGCATTTAGGTCTCCTGCTATTATAAAATAGTTTTCTTCTCTATCGAGTTCTAGAGTTTCAAATAATATCTGGAGTTCTCTATGAAAAATTTCCGAGTTGCTTACTTCTGGTGCGTATAAAGCAATGATGTATAATGTGGAATTTGCTATTTTAATTTTGATCACGGATGTTTCTAAGCATTCGAAATTATTGTCTTTGTTTGAAATGGTTTGATATTTTATTGGCTTTCTAATTAAAACCGCTGTTCCACCACCTTGTATGGAATTGGGCCTGTCTCTTCTATAAATATTATAATTTTTAAATTCCAAACTATGTTTGGGGTTTAATTGTCGGGTTTGTCTGTCTCGATTAAATTTAATAAATTTGCCCGTCTTTGGTTTCTTACTAATGAGTTTACATTTATGCTAATTATCCTTAGGTAATTTTTCATAATGTGTTTCTCAGTGTTTTGTCTATTCATCTAATGGACCTGAACCCATTAGGTCGTAAAGGATATCAATCCTCGACCTTTCTTCCTCCAGCATTACCTTAAATTGGTTTAGTTGGTTCTGTATGGTCATAAGCATCCCTTTAATTTCGTCCTTTTGTACTACCTGTTCTTGTCCGGATACATTTCCGACTACATTTGCGTATGAGACGGTTTTCTTCACGTAATTTTGGTACAAATGTGATTTGTTCTCCCTTTTAATTATGTTCTCTTGTTTCTCGGTTTTAGTTCCTGATACGTTGAACATCCTCTGTACGAAGCAGAGTGACCGTGTTTTGTACACAGAACGTAATAAAGATTTTGTCGGTTTTCGGGTTTGGGTTCAGTAATGAGACATTTACCAGAGCATGTATATTTTCTTACTTGACGCATATGTTTGCCATGGAGCTATTATTGGCTGTGTGACCAAATCTTTGACACCTCCTGCATTGGGTAATATCCTTTTAATCACCTTTTCCCATCTAATTACCTGGTGATTTACGTATTTGATCTGTCTGAGATTGTTAATTTTGCTTTCTGGGCTTAACTGGACAAAAAAGATTGGTAGCTTCCTACAGTTATTCTCACTCATTTTAGTTTTGAATATTTTTACGCTAACAAATTCTACGTTTTCTATATTTGAGCTTTTCAATTCATTTAATATTTCTTCAGTATCACTATCTGGGTCTAAACCTTTTAGTAATATAGTGATCATTTTGGCACTCTTTGGGCTAAAAGAAAAATGTTGTGCTTCTACTTTAACTAAGGCTTCTTTTGTCTTATTGTAATCCTCTATATTTGTTAGAAAAATTGAATGCTTATTTCTATTATATCTTTTGATTCTAAACTTATCTATCTTAAGTACACTACTGACTAATTTTATTAAATCATCTACCTGTTGGTTGAATACTATTATAGGTGGTATCCTTTCCTGTTTGGTCTTCTGTGGATTCACTTCTGGTGCTGTGTCTTTATTTTCTTCTTGAGTTATCTTGTTGCTTCCGTTTACCACCGTTTCTTCGCATGTTGTTTTGTTTAATTTTTGATAATATTTCCTCATTTTTATCCAAATTGTCTTCAATGTCTGCCATTACCCCAAATCTGTTACCAGCACCGGAGTAGTTAGCTGTCTGCGTCGTTACGTTGTCCATATTTTCGTCATACATTTCCATTGGGGCACTTGTTTCTGTAGTTTTAGTTTTCACAGCTTCATCACTTTTTTTAAAGCGTTTACAATTATCTGCTAACTTCTCGTTAGACTTAGACTTATCTTTATTAATCTTTCTTTGCACTAGATTCGGTTTCACTTCAAGTTTTCCTCGTTTAATCACTGCACTAAGCACATCTTTGCCACTTTTATATTTCACTGGTTTACTGTCCCCTATTACGGAGGCTAGATTTCCATTTCCGTAATTTGTTATCTTGTTCACCCAAATGATTTCACTTATTCTGTTCCTTATCAAAATTAGTATTGCAAAATAACTACGCCATTCTTTTTTAAAGCACATTAAAAACGTTTAACTTATTGAGAAGATACTTGTTAGCACAATACTCATTAAGAAAAATGCTCGAACTAATTAGTCGCCCGCACCGTTCGGCAGGTAGCATAAGACTGACGAGAACCGGTGCTTTCAGCATGGTATGGCCGTTGCCGAAGGAAGTACATTGAATATTGAAAACACTTTGCTAAGAAAGTATTCAAAATCTACTAAAATAATTTTTCTGGTGCTAGGTCTGGCCTATGTCGGGTAATTTTGAAAAAACAATACACTTCGAAAGTTTTTGAATTGCGGTTTTTTAGATGTAATATTATGTTCTTAACACGAATCCGTTGGAAAAAATTTAAAAAGTTCAATAGCTTAAAAGATTTTCATAAAAATACAAAATTGCATACTTTTAGGAGCATGGATCTTTTAACGCTACTATCAATGAACGAGTTGACCTTGAACAACTTTGAAAATAAAACTAGTTCGAGGAATATGTTGGAAATAAGATATAACACAGAAACACGGGCTAGGTGCCGTCATAGTCAGATTTTGTTCTTGCACTTGGGGGACTCAGAGCACGTGCACCCGCGCAAACACAATTGTCCGAATTTTTTCTTGAAACGTTCTTTTCCTCCGAAAACAGATAAATTGGCAATAACCGCGCGGTCATATGACTCCTTGTTTTTGAAATATTTCCGAAAATAGGTTTTTTGCAGAATCGTCCAGCAATCCGCAATTTTCTTCCCTCTGGTTTGCTGATTTTGTTGGAAACTTTTTATATGCGTTCGGGAGCATCCGCCAAAATGCGCGGTATCTGCAAGTCATGTATCCACCGGGTTTGGTTCCGCGATGTAATGCTCTTACTAGGCAGTTATTGGACACTTACCTTGATTTGTTCAGTTTGACATAAATCACATTATATCCATTCGTTATTCTTATCATAACGATTTGGATTAATTAGTTAGTTGGATTCCTCAAGTCCATGCCAGTTCTGAATTGATTGTTAATTTACAGCCGTTATAACACACCAAAAAATATATATTTTTCAAATTATTGGTAAAACAGTTCCAAAATTAGTTTGGTGAACCTCTTTCGCGCCAACGAAGAAGTTTGTGTAATCACATCATAAATTTTCTAAATCCGAGGGGAAAATATCGACATAAGAAAAAATCTTAATCTTTTCTAGATTATTTAAAATATCTCTCTTCAAAAGACTTTTATGATAGTACTATGAAGTGGAGAAGAAAACTTCTTTGATTGTTTCTGTTGCCAGGAAGAGCATTAAAGCCCATTTTTAATAACAAACTTACACTCAACATGTTACGGAATTAAAATTGTATTCAAATTTTTCTTTTAAGCTAGCTGACCGTTAAAACCTACAGATAGAAAATAATAGGTCTGTTCCCTAATAAGAATGTGGGATCCCGCATGTGCACGAACTTACACATTTTGCGTTCCATAGCGCTTCGTGCACGGAAAAATGGCGGAGAAAATATTGACGTCATGGTGTTTATGTTTAGAAAGTGAGGTTAGCTTCAGTGAATATTTTAATAGTGAAATAATTTGAGAAAACAATTAATAAAGGACAATTTAGTATTTATAATTGATTGCAGCAAGAACAATAAATAAAAGTGATTTAAAGATACCGTGTTAGATAAAAATATGACTGGCATAACAATTCAGTGTTCCCCCGGGACATTCGCAAGAGTTCAAGAAGGTTAATAAATTATAGTAAAGAAAACGGAAATCTATAATCATAATATTTGATTAATAGACCCCAGCCTGCTACAGGAGCTAATTACAGAAGTGGAGTCAAGCCAGACAAGGGTAATTGAAAGCAGTACCACTCATCAGAGCAACTTAATTATCAGAGCATTATCGATTCAATACTGGAAGGAGAAAACGAAGGTAAAACTGTTAAAAATTATTAATATATAATAAATTACAAATTTTGATATTCATTTTAAAGTTCATTTTGTTTGGGTCGATGCAGCTGTGAAGCTTTTGCTGTCGCTGATTGCGGAATTGCGACCAAAAGTTAGAAAATCTGCGAAGCCGAAAAGTAAGAAAAAGATGTGGGACATAATCGAGGACAAAATGAAGGCACAGGGATATAATTTTTCGGCCCTTCAGATCGAAAATAAATATAGAGGACTGGAGCGCACGTTTAAAAAAACTAAAGCGAATAATAATAAGACCGGGAGAAGTAGAGAAACGTGTGCTTATGAGAAGTAAGGGAAGTGAAATTTAACTTAACATAATAAAGAATTTATTACCTTTTCAGGGAGCTTGGTGAACTGTTACATGATAAGCCGTCGGTATTTCCAAAGTAACTTGCTCGCAGCACGCGTGAGGAGGTACGAACCAACGCGGAAATTATAAATGGATCTATGTCTTCCAGAGTGGAAGAACCAATCAGTGGATCATCGAGAACCTGTAAGTATTTAATTCTACAATAATATGCAACCATGTAAAATATTTTTTCCTTTAGCGACAAGTTCAGAAAGCGCAACGATGGAAAACACCCAAGAGGTTACAACCGACACGCAACGGTCGAACCGCCTAAATTCGAAGAAGAAAACTTCGCAGGAGGAAATTTTTCGGGGATTGAAGGAGATTAAGGCAGTAAAATGCAAAATTTTAGACGCCATTGAAAAACCGTGCAAAAGGAAGGACGAGGTTGCAGTCATTCTGCGAGAAAGGAACGAAGTACTTCGCGATTTAGTCAAGACCAGAGTTGCCAATTCGGGCGATTTCTCACCGATTGGGCTACTTTAGCCATCAGTTGGGCGACAAAATTTTCCTCTCTGGGACTAAGCACTTTTTTGGGCGATTTTTTAATTCTGGCTGGGCGCTTTTGGGCGATTTTCTGTCACAGTAGAAACAATTTTGCTGTCGAGTTATCTCAATTTTTGCTGTCGAGTTATCTCAATTTCTAATTTTGCGCGAATAACTTTTTACTGAACTCCGAACGAGTCCAAACTGACGACTTGACTTTGTCACCGAATCTGGTGTTTTTGAACGCCTCATTGGTGACAGAATTTTATTCGTTCAGAATTCAGACACGTCTAAAAGTTGGTGATTTTCAATTTGGTTTTTCGATCCACCGCGGCGACTTCTCGTGATTTTAGTGAAGCCAAAATTCAATTAGTTTATTAGATATAATAGACATATAGTGACTGTGCTGTGACGCCATTTCCATTGCCATACCATTTTTGCGCAATACAATTTTTATAAATTATAAAAGAAGTCATATCTTTGATTAAATAACTGGATAAAAAAGTGTATGTCATAAATAGATTGCTAAATTTGCTAATTGCATTTGCTAAATCTGCCTATTGTAATTTGTATTATTGCATTCTTTATTAAGCCGTTAAGCGGGAGCCGTTCTATCCTATCGATGTTCAGTAAGTTCAGTTAACTTTTCAACATTTTTCCTGATTAAGCTAAGTAAGTGCATGCAGAAAGAAGGTTATTTGTTAATTTATATCAGCTTCATATTAAAAGTAAATGATACCTAGTTCTCAAAATAAGTGCTATAAAATTAAATATTTTAATGTTATTTTTCCTTTCTTGTAGGAAAGTGGGGCTGTGTTTGTTTTGTTGGCCACAATAATATCGTGCGGAGTAAGCCCGAAGCCGGTTAAAAATTAAATTTCTCCTTCAAAATTGAAAATACGATGTATCGTTTTATTGCAAGGAATCTGGATAAAAAGCATTTACTGGTAACTGTCCTATTCAAATTGATACAATTGAATAGAAGTTATTTTTATTGTGTTATGTCTCTGCCAAAGAAAAGATTGTTTAATAATTAGTGATATTTCGTTTATTATATATTCATATTGAGTCTCGTGAAAGACTCCTTTAAAATTCCTGCAGGTGAATTGATTAAGCTCCAATTTATTTTCGGAGCTCTAGTAACAGAAGCTGGTTAAATTACTGACTTGTGGGTTTATTTATTTATTTAATAAATATTTCGTTTACCTAAGACAAAACTTTACTCCTGTTAAGATAATTTATTATATTATCTCTCTCTAAGATATTGGAGTTCTTTGCCTTCTGATTTTCTACTTCAAATTTCAAGTGAAAGATTCCTGTTAAATACTCAAAAGAGTTGTGCTCCTTCAATTGTCAACAGGGAAAATATATATGTACTAATCACAGGTAAATATAAAAGAATCTAAATGCATTCTTTTATTTCATTTTACCTTTATTTTACAGCTGCTAATTCTTTGGAAGCAAACAATTCTTAAAGCTAGAAAACGATGATCGTTCTGCTCACTCAGCCATTAAAAATGTAGCAGCTGCTTTAAAAAAACGCCATGAATTCGGTAATTTCCTTTTACCATTGAAGGCGATTGATTTTGGAGGCCCATTTGAAAACGCTGTTTCAGAACTGAAAATTGCCGAAGAAAATCTCAAACCAGGGATTGTTACAATTTTTAATCCGTCTTTGCACAGAATTGGTAATGAGATTGCCCAACAATATCGAAATTGTGGAAAAGATGCAGTTTTTATCTCCAGCTTTCTGCTTGAAAAACAATTCGCCAGAGATTTTAAAAAAATGGCCGTGGGATATGGCTGGTAAGATTTAATTATACTTTTAGTTTAAGAAATTCTTGCTATGACTGTAAACCTTGTTTGTTTTAACCGAAGGCACGGATAAAGAAGCTTTGGAAAATCAATGGCGCCTCTTAGGGACATTTAAACTTCATGAAATCGACCCGACTTTCGAAGATGAAAACAAAGTTACTCTGGCAGAATTTTGGATTGCCATTTGGAACATTCTAAATGCTCAAGGTGATCGAATGTTCAAGGATTTATCAGGATTCGCACTTCGAATTTTATCGGTTCCTGTCAGTAATGCTGAAGTTGAGCGAGTGTTCAGCGTTATGAACACTGTAAAAACAAAACTACGTAATCGAATGAGCGTTCCCATGTTAATATCAATACTAATAATAAAGATTCATCTTTCGGTCCTCGGGATTTGCTGTGTGGATTTTCAAGCTTCGCCACACATGTTGGAATTGTTTACTCTGTTACTCTTTGTATTTACGTGTACTTACGTGTTTAACGTCAAAAATTTATTAGACTTAGAGAAAAGTACACGTAAGTGGAAATAGTCACTTCCATTACTAAATACTTAATTAAGGGTGCTTTTTGTTTTTCACGGCGACTCTCAAAATTTAAAATTTGTGTTACTTGTATCTGTTGCTGTGATTATTGCAATAAATATTAAATTAAAGTTGTACAAACAACCCTTTGAAAGATTTGATTGATCAAAAATCTAAAGGCGATTTTTGGGCGATTTCAAATATGGCGCGGCGACTTTGGGCGACTTCAGCGCCACGGCTCGGCGACTTTTGCTTCATACCGTCTGGCATCTCTGGACAAGACAATAAAGGATAAGTAGCTAACAAGTAATATCTACTATTATAAGTATTATGGTTACTATAAGGTTATCTGTAAGTAATATATCCAAAAAAATATATATGGTGCTACCCAAAATTACCTTATTGACAGTTGTTTTAAATGAAGGACCTTTTCCAATAACAGTTGAAAACAACAGAGCCATTAAAAGATATGTTGAGCAAAATAATGGCTGGTGTAATTAAATAAAATTTTCATTAATTCTGAAGCAACACATGTATGTATGGGCATGTATGCATTCATGTATTAGTGAACTTCATCGACTATAAATACATTTGATATTTGTTATTCTTATAATTAGTTAAATGGAATTATCAATTTTAATATCAACTGAATATTAGTGTACCAAAATGGAATTTATCTAGATCAGGAGGACAGCACTAAGTTAAAAGCATATGCATTCTGCTAACTCATTTTCCGCCTTGTCTACTGTAATGAACTTTCAGTATAAGTAAATACGCACCAACATCCGTTAATGAAAGCAGCCTCTATTAAAAAGGCGAAAAACGAATAAGCTGAAAAAAATGTATCATCTTTCGTTTAAAATAGATATTTCGCCTGAAAAAGAATAAAAAACAAAAGGAGAGGAAATACTGGTTGATATAAAAGAGATAATATTTATAAAATTATTTTTTTTAGGAAATTCACAAAATGAAAAGAAAACTTAATAATTAATTTATACTTTCCCACAATTCAGCACAGACTGCGTCACGTACCGCTTTTGATACGGTATTTTCTTTACCGTTTGGTTCCGCATCGATTTCTGATGTAATTTCTATGTCTGCAACATCTTCACTAAATTCCAAATCGGTCTCATTAGCGAGGTTGTGAAGTATACAACAAGCCCGAATGAAGTGGCATATTTTCTTCATCCCTCTGAGCTTGCAATAAAAAAGTTGCCGAAATCTCTGCTTCAATATACCGAATTTATGCTCAATTACAACACGACTTAAGCTCAATCGACGATATGAGTGATGTTCTTCCAATCTTTTTGCTAAGTTTTCAGCTAAATCACGCTTCACTCTAAAGTGGGTTATAAACTCCTCATCACTATAGGTTGGAACAACATTCTCGAAAAAGTTTTTAATGGAGTTTCTCTTCTTTTTCGGCGGGGCTACCTGCATCACCATCTCTAGCTCGTTATCACCCAAAAGAGCACTTAGCATTTCTTCCTCATCGGCACTTGACAAATGTTCATCTTCTTCAGTAGCTACAACCATAGCTTATTGTCTTTTCAAAGATTCCATTTTCACACAAATAACACAAATTTGTAAAAAATAGCACTAAATAAACTTTCAATATTCCTTCCAATTGAAAACTTAACCTCAATTATTAAATGTCAGAATTTTCTTCTTCTTGATTTTTACGAGTTTGCATGAAACATGTTCCCTCGACTTTTTGGTTTGTGTACACTTTTTCTCCCACCATATGAGTAAGTATTTACACGGAAAGTTTGTGCACGAAAATCGTTGGAACAGACCTAAAATTATATAACTTATACTTATATAAATTTTAGAGTGTATTTAGCTAAATTTTCATGCTATCAACAAACAACTAGCATAAACTTATTCACTATATTATATATAACTTTATTAATTCCTAATATTACCTAATGTGTTACTCTATAATAAAACTTATATAGCAAGGAGATTTTTAAAGATGTTCTCACCTTATTTCAGTGTTTACTTTAATTTATTGTGCAAAGTGCATACATTTTAATACAATCTTTATAAACTATCAACTTTTTTTTAAATTTCTGTTCATCAAAATTTATTGTCTGTAAGCCTAAAATATTTTACTTTGAATTAAACTACCGAAACTTCCAAACATTTAAAATGGTAACATACACAATTTTTAATAATTTTGGAAAGGTTTCCTCACTAACGCCGCAGCTATGCACCCTTGTTGAGAATTTGGTCTATCTCTTCTGTGTACTTCGCAATTTTGAACTTCTATAACACTAGTTTACAAATTCTCGAGTTCTGGTTTCTCGTAACTCTTTTTAATTTATTTTGGGGTGTAAATTCCAAAAATGGCAACATTTTTTTTCTTAAGAACCGTTTTCGAGCTATTCTCAAAAAACCCGTTATTCGGCACTCTTCTTAATTATTTACCCATCTATTTACCCCTTTCCAACACTATGCTGCTTACACGAATCGGATGAGATTTGATGAAATTACAAGCGCTCTAAGTCCAAAAAAAATTATTTTTCCGGCATTTTTAAAAATCACTAAACTTCAATTGCTTCGTTTATTTCCAACAAAAATCGTTTTTCATATTTTTAAGATTTAAAAGAAAGATCATTCTTTTACGAAAAGGAAGCATTATGAAGCATTCCACCACGTGGTGGAAAGTGCAAGCATAGCACGTAGGAGCTATACGGTACGCATATTAGAATATGGGTACCGTATAGCTCCTAGTATTTGAGGAATTCTAGTTAACCTTTTAAAACTCAGAGAAATACCCTGAGCCTCCTCAAGCGTTGGCATTGGGGTCAATATTTTTAGGATTGCTCCTATGACTTCGTAAAAAATGAAGTGTATGGTTGACTTGTGAAGACCGAATATGTTGCCAACTCAGCGCAACTTTTTAATTTATATAAAGTCACTGCAACTTTAATTTCCACACTGACAACATTTTTAGCCGAGAAAAGATTATACTTTGGTTTGAGTTCGTTCCTCATTTCATTGCATATGTAGGTAAATTGTTCCCGGGTTACTCTAAATTCCTCGTACCATTTTTGTTCATACAAATTCGTAAAAAAAATTTCCCAAACATCCTTACTTCGATAATGCGCCCACAGTTTCCTTTGTCTTGGCGTAAACCTATTAATTATGGAATGCATTGATTCGCAAATTATCTTCACATTTTCATAATGCTTCCTTATCATTAAGCTATTAAATTCTTTTCTATATTTAGTACTGCAAGATATGAATGTTACCGTGATTTTTTCATCAACTGTCTTTGCTTCTTTGTCCTTTTCCTTTCCCTTTGTCGGCAATAACTAATCACAATTTGATCCACTATTTCCATAATTTCGCAAAATTCTGTGTTTTCTGCCCGTCGGATTTGACGACTTACGCCAAATACACATAAACTGAAATTGAGTTGGCAGCGCTATTTTAGTTAAGCTATGTAGCAGCCAGATAAACAAGGCCTAAGATCGGCATTACATTTTAGTATATTGACTATAAATTGCACAGCAGCAACATCAGGTCCACTCACATTTAAGGTAAATTCTTCATTTTACTAAATTATTTCCAAAATTATCCAAGTCATCCGCACTTGAATAATGTTCTAACCACCCTAATACCTTTCAGCAGTGAATAGAAAAAGGATTAACGAACAGAACTTAGATAATTGTACGAAGCTATTCTTGGAAAAAAAGTCTCGCTATTAACGACAACAAATTTTAATACTTTGCGCCATCACCTCCAAATTTTAACTTTTCTGCGTGTAGCAGATATTTTAAACCAAAAGGAGGCTTACATAGCGTACGTGCAGGAAATATCGGTGCATCCACAGGGAACAAGTGTGTCGTTACTTGCTGAAGAGGCAAACACCGAATTCTCTGCATTATCGCAGTTGGTTTTGGCTCCCTTGTGGGATAGTCATATCCAAACATAACCGATGCTTAAGCCTCAGTATCAGCATTAACTGGTAGCGGTCATATGTATTCCGTTCATCGTCTGCAAGCATCAGCCAAAGTGACACAAACAGTAGCCCAGAATTGTAAATATCTGGAAAAGATGTAGGCAAGGCAATTGGTGTTGCCGAAAGCATTAGCGAATCACCAAACATTTGTACATTGCCGTGGCCAGCAAATTGGAATCACGTAGCCCACCAGAAGCATCTATTAGTCCAGCTGAATTATCGTTTGTCGAATCAACTGGAAACGCTGCTAGTAAGGTTAGGGCAGCCCATGCAAGGTGTCATCTCGAGTGTTTAAACGGAGGTAACAAGAAGTTGACAAAATACGCTCAGTATGTATTAAATCTGTCATACAAGAAATACGTTTTATACCTACCGTAAGTAGAGTAAAAAATTTATATAAGATAAAACCTCACTATAAATTGCATAGGGAAGTTTGTGTAGTAATAATTTAGGTCTTGCATTTTCAATAGCATTTTACATTAAATCAGTGCAGAAATGTTATGACCCAAAGAGAGGTTTAATTTAACAAAAGATGAACATGAACGCGTGTCAGTGCCCAATGCTTACGTTGTGATTATTTTATTAAGTTCGGAATGTTATAAGAAGTTATATCAAAATGTTGTAATATCGTCGCGGGGATTTAGATCTATTGAATGTAGTAAGATAATAGTAAAGTATAGACTGAAATCCACTTTCAATAGGACGTAATAGGTCAAAGATTCTTACTCTGTAGTTTTCCCTTTTAAAAACTTTCAAAAATGGCTTTATATATTTAGTTTATTAGCCGAGATCATTATAATCAGTCCAAAATTAGAGAAAACAAAAAATATATAAGGTGAAATATCAGTACAAGGATAGGTGACATATAAGAATAAGTAATACCTATTGCTAGTGACTTCCAGTATTGAGAGTTAATTTAAGTTGTAATTGCTATTAGGTATAGTTGTCATTTTCTACCGCTAAGTGCATTGCTTTCTTTGGCAAGACGAATATAACCATACTATCATGGACACGACCTGGTTCTATACGATCGACGGTTTTAGATTGATTTAATGATTTTGAACTGCAAGTTACGTTGACAGCATATCGCATTTTTGTTTACTTCGTACAGTCTCTGAATGCTACATGTTTCTTTACATCCTTCCTAATAAATCGGCATGAGTTTTTTTTTATTTCTGTTAAATCTGAACCTCAAGAAAGAGAAGTCTATATTTAAGTATATATACCCATGTTAATACTTTTGAATTGATTAGTTTTCTTGTTGATTAGGCTCAATTGCCATAGTCTAAGTATTAATAGTATAAGCGTTAGATGAATGAACCTGTATGCTTCAATTTTCTGCTGAAGCCCTGTAGTTTTAACTGTTAGAAAAGAAAAGAAGACTTTCCTGTTATTAGAAACTTAATTTAGGATGACCGTAGCGGGCCATAGTGTTAGACGATCTCTAGAATAATTTGAATTTTTATTATCATGTATGCGCTTGTTTATTTGACTATTGTGATTATATATTGAGTTACCAATGGAGTGAATTCTTTACTTTCAGGAACCCTTGAAGCTTCTTCATCTAATGTTGCCCTCATCCCGTATCCCTTATCCCTATATCTTCATGTTTTTTATTCCTTAATTTAATTTGATTTAATTTTTGTTTCGCCACTTCCTATAGGTTGGGCCTGCATCCTAGCCAGATGCAGGATAGAGGTGGGTTAGTTCCTGAACTGTCACTAAAGGGGGAACATTTTCTTTTTGTGCAATTTTCTTGACAGTTGACAGCGCGGCTAGGTGACACCAGACCTGTTGTTCTTCCTTTCTATCTGTTTCTCGTTCTTTTTTTATCATTTGTGGCAGATCTGAAGAAAGGATACCACAACCTTTCTTCGCCACAGGCGTGCGGAATTCAATGTTCAAGGACGCACACCCCATTCCGGCGAGCTAGGACGTGCTGCCAGCTAGCGCGTGCCACTTGAACATCCTGCGGCAACTTCACGTTACTCATTCCGCACACGCATTACACTCAAGAGTAGCAAAAAACCATTTATCAACCTCAAATATCTCAAAATCGTGACTTGATTGTTCAATTCTGACCTCGGATTCGGATTCTACGCAGCAAATTACTCTAAAAATGAGCCCCAGCTGCCCAGTAAAAATTTTTTGTCGCACAGTGTTATTTATTAGCGAAATAGTAACCTAAAATAATTTTAATACGTGCCAAAGAAAATGAAGAATGTTTCTACCGAAAGTGTGAGCTGATCATCAAAAGCGTGGTATTTCTCCTTGCATGCGGAAGTAAAAGAAGTGTTTTATAGTTTTTCATTTTTAAATTTATTTCTGTTTTGAATATAATTACTAAAAAACTATTTGTTTTATTGATTTCCTATATCTAACTATCTTTAATTGCATTCCGAATAAGTTTCGCCTGGTTGCGTGCGCTCTCGTTTGTGTTGTCGACAAGATAATCAAGGTTGACTATATCATCGCTTTTAATTTGTTCCTCCAAAAGTGGTATGTTTAGATGAATGCATATTTTATGTAATGCAACAGATAAATTTACAATTTCGGAAACTTTTGCGGGTAAATATCTGCATTTCCTCTCCTCCAATAATATTCTAAGTCATAAAATTATTAATTGTAAAAAAAGTTCTTTGGATACCTTTCCATGTACCAAAACTACATCAAAGTTTGCTTCTGGCCTTTGAACATATATTATTAAAAATTGATTCGGCAGAACCTTGTGAGGCACATCTGTAGAGAGTCATCAGGAAAGGCTCAAATTTATAAGCGCTATCAGTTGAAATTTTTATTTTTAATAACAAATATTTTTATTTCCAAAAATAAATACTTACCTAAAAGCCAACAGTTTTTCTGACCATGTTCCCATTGAGATTCCATCAATGTATGCTCCGCGCTTTGCACCCAAAGAAAGCTGTCATGCGAACATCCGCCGGATTCGGCATTTATAGCCAAAATTCTCATTCTATGATCGCATATCTAATAATATAAATAAATTCATTAGTAATAAATAATTTATATAAAATGCTGATCGAATTAATAGGTAATGAAACTAAGAACCAGTCTATGCACTAATTCCGCTTTTAAAATTCTGATCTTCTGAATCTTGATAAATACAATAAATTCTGATTATTTCGTCATACAGTGGATTGGCCATTCTTCAAATTTAGCCAGACACTGGAAAGTTATAAAGTGCAGCATTTATAGTCTGATGAAAATAAGAGATTTTTTTTTTGAGTTAAATTTTTTATTAATAGTGTGAGAAAAGCTGATTTAGTTATTTTTTGAAAAAAGTAGGTAATTACTTGATCATAAGATGATTTTAATAATCTTTCTGATTACTTTTTTAATCTCTTTATGCCCAAATTCGAATAAAAAATTTAGACTCGGTGGAATTGTATATTTTAGGTTAATTTACAATATAGAAAACGAAAAAAAAAAAATAAGTGTCCTGGAGAGAATTATGGGATATAGCGTCATATGATGCCAGTGGAGTTTTTGATAACCTGTAATACCGAACATGAAGTATGAAAGTATATTCGTACGGTGATCATTATTTTCATATTGATAGTATAGTGAGAAACGCTTTAAGTGATAAAGAGTGTAAAGTAAATGAAAGGAAAACTTTTCATCTTACCGCTGTTTATTTTTATAGAGTATTGCAGGTTTATAATTAATATAACTCGAGAAAAATATTATATACTAGAAGAAGAATCTGTAGTAAGCGATTTTGTTTTCACTTCTTCTTTTTACACTCGCTGGTAGTTTCACAGAGAAGTAACATTTTCGAATTCTATGCCTATTCTTTAAAATAGGGAGATCTTTTAGTGAATTTGAGATGATTATTACACTTGCAATACTTATAGCGCGTTCTTCGGGAATGAATTGACCTTGTTTCTGAACGTTTCTTCTTTGGTGGTTTAGTTCCTTTTCCTTATATTTTTTGTACCTAAAGCTAAAAGCGTCTCAGTATTTCTTAAGTCTTTTAAATGTTGTTTTTTCTTCCTAGCCCATCACGATATCTTGCAGTTCAAGGGCACCATAATTAGATATCCTGTGAACCTCCTTATTGTCTAACCAACGCAATACGGTTATATTGTATGATAAAGTCGCATAACTTGATTCACCTCTTTTCAATTGTTTCTTTGGAAGTGCTTTATCTTTAACTTCAGGAACTCTGGAACTCCGGAAGACTTGTGAAAAGGTTATCCATAAATATTTTTTTGCTTGTAATTCCATGACATAAACGGATAACTGTGTCCTCTACTGCTCCTAAAGGAGAACGTTTGTTGTTATACTTTCCTTCATACATCTCGAAGCAGTATACATATCCATCTGGACTAGCTCTGCACCATTTTTTAGGTTTTCCCTTTGCAGAACTCTTTCTTTTAGATGGAACCATTTGTTCGTCTATTGACTGCATTTTTCCATCGGACCTCGCTTAATGAAATGACGTATGAATAGACGTAATAACACGTCCTATTTTCTAAAATTGTTCGTCTTCATTGCTGCAAAAATGTATACAGGATGAGTCATTTTAATCTTCGGATGGTTTTATTTCGCCAGGGATGTGGGTTACTGCAAAATACTTCAGACGAATGTTACTCGGTTGGAAGGGGGCATCTCTTGATGGTAAAACTGCCCTCCCCTCCCCTATTTTTTTCATGAATTTCGATTCCTCGCGAAAAAAAGGAACTTTTGTCTGAAAAATTTTTGTCCTAGAAAAACTATATTTATTAAGAAATTAAAAAAATTATGAAAACATAAATCAGAAAATCGAAATAATGAAGAAAACGCAGCATGTAAAAGGCATAGATGTCTGCAAAGTCAAAGGAAATATTTATTATTCAAGTCAAATTAGACTAAGGAAGAAATAATCTGTGAAAATATTTTGCATACAATGAGATATTGTTGTTTTCAAAAAAAACTCAAAAGTCTACCTATACCCTATAAGCATAACTTTTTACAGGAGGTGAAAACAGTTTTTCGCGAATATCTCGCAAAATATTGTTTTTTATTTAATTATTTAAATATAATTTGTAGCTTATAAAATTTGCTACAACAAAATTAATTCAGCTTTTTGTGCTAGAACTATCTATCTCGAGCAAAACGACTCACAAAGTTGTACGATCGTATTTGATTGCTAAAATGCACTTCTTTCCACACCACCGCTGAGGTAGAATGCCAGGCGCGTTTTTTTTTCTGTGGTATCCCCTATAGGCCTAATCCACATTTTTTTGCTCTATTCATTCATTATTTAAGTCTGTTGCCACCATTTCTACAGTCTACATTAAGTATGAATAGGAATAGCAATTTTACCATTCACATGATTAATGAAGAATCCAATTTACATTCGAAGATATTTATAATACTATGCATGTAGGGATTTTTACCATGCTGCAAATTCACTCTGTCGGATTAAACTACACAACCCCATAGTATTTTTCCAACCAATTAATGTAAACGTCATATAAATATTTCCATACCTGAACATTGAACAGTAATTTTTTAATTAGGTATATCGATATCTACTATACAGTGAATTGAAAACAGGTGTAATTGTGAAGATGACCAAAACACACGACCTGAGGAGTTGTAGTAATTGGCGCGGCATCTGTCTTTTAACTGCAGTCTCCAAATTCATGGCTGAAATCATTTAATGTGAATCAAGAATACAATCGAGCGTATCGAATTATCATCGAGCAATCCGCCGAATGAAGGTTCCCTTAACATCTAGTGTTCGTCGATTTTAAGAAGGCGTTTGAGAGCGTGGATCACGAATATATATTAGCAGCTTTAAGCAGTAGAGTCATCCTAGAAAAAATTATCACCTTATAAGGGAGTCCTATTCAGTAGCCCAATGTCATATCCTACACAAGGGAAAACTGTCGGAGTCCTTTCAAGTGCTAAACGGAGTGGGACAAGGATGCATTCTGTCACCTTTGCTTTTCCTGATCGTCATTATATTGTACAGCGCCCTAGACGACGACCCATCGCGAGGGATTAGATGGAAACTCTTTAACCATCTTACGCACCTGGACTATGCCGGCGATGTACGTCTCCTATCCAACAAACAAAGTTATGTAGCCCAAATGTAAAATGAGCAGAGAAGGTTGCAAAGCAGGGCTTAAGATCAATGCTGCTAAAAGAGCAGCAAATAGATTGGAATTGCATTTAATACTCTTGCTGAGATCTGTCGCAATAGCTGCATCGCCAGACGCACACAACACCTGTTGAACGGCTATTCAACATTTAAAATTACCTGTCAAATAACATCTAAGCTACAAGCCTTCGTCCAAGACCTACACAGCATTACCAACATTCGTAGGCGAAGGTGGCAATGGAATCCAAGGGAATCCCCACGGAATCCAAGAAAGACGCCGAATTGGACGACCGCGTAATACGTCGAGGAGATCCTTCGAGAGGGAAGGTATTTAGATCAACAAATCGTGGCCACACTTGAAGGCGTTGGAGCAGAATCGGAACAGGTGGAGAGTCGGCGTAATAGACGCCCTATGCCCTACAAGCGATTAAAGGAACCAGAGAGATATCGATATAACATAATATTGTAAAATTGCAACGTTTAATATTAACAAATCCTGTGTCGTCGTTTATCGTTGTAAAATTTCTAAAATTACTTGATTCTTTTAGTCTGTGTGAAAAGATGTTTTGAAAATTTAAAAATTTAGGATTAAAAAATATAATGTATGTAAATAGGCATGAGACTTTATTAGAAAGAAAAGAAGATTTTTTCTTAATTAATAATATACTCGTATTAAATTGAAAACACATAAGAGAGCCATGAGTAGACATATTTCTTCTGATATATTTATATCTCTCTCAAAAAAGTGCATCACTAATCAAATGAAAAAATCATATCTCATAAACTATGATTCATTTTGGGTAGCTGAATTCAAATTCGGCCACAGATTTGCTATCACATCAGGTCTTTTAAGATCTATCAACCTATGCTGCGTACGTCAATTCTCGCCGCATTTCCCATCTCCAAAAAAGTCGCAACGACTCCTTAAACTACTTTCGCTCCTAACCCCCCCCCCCCCTCCCCCCGCTATCTCTATTTCTGACTTCCCTCCTAATGCACCTGCGGTCTCCGATCAAGTACCTCTCCCCAGCAGCTTGTCAGTCTATTACCAGAACGTCAGAGGACTTCGCACAAAAACATCCCATATTTTCCTTAACTCCCACAAATTCCCACATGATATCTTTGCCTAAACTGAAACCAATCTAACACCAGGAATTCTCGACAACGAACTATTCCCTCCAAACTATGCCATTTTCCGCGTCGACGGTTGTGTAGGCACCAATGATCCACCAGGTTCTCATAGCTGCTCACAACCGTTATGACGCCACCCTGCTAAAGACCTCCGACTCTACAATATCAGAATTTGTATGTATCAAATTAGCACTACATAAGTGTCTTCTGTACATTCTTTGTTGTTACATTCGCTCCTCTCAACCTCTAGACGCCTACGAGCCCATAATTGAAGTGATCGACACCCTACTTGAGAACGCTAACGCCTCCGATGAATTTATTTTATTGGGTGACTTTAACCTCCCCCGTATTGAATGGTCATTGTCTGAGGACTGTTCTCACTTTTATCCCCTTACCGCATCTTCGGCCAAAGAAGCCTTTTTTACCGCTCAGCTCTCCGTTTCTGGTCTCTTTCAAGTAAGTGGAGTCAGGAACTTTCTGGACAGACAATTAGACTTAATCTTTCCTTCAGACCCTCCTTTCCTCTCTCGATCGTCACCATCCTCCCCTGCTCCTTGTTTTCTCCTATGAACACCCTCATGCACATTGCAGCTCCGAGTCTTCTCTTTCCTTCAATTTTCGTAAAGGCGACTTTGAAAAATTAAATCACTTGCTCCTGAACTCTAACATTGCTACTATCCCTCAACATCTTCCAGTTGACGTTGCTTTAGAGGCGTTCTATTCAAAAAAACACGCTTGTCTTACACAATCTATCCCCCTTTTTCCTCGTAAAAACTACTCCTCATCCCCCGTATGGTACGACAAAGAATTACGCTCTCTCCGCAACAGGAGAAATAAACGTTGGCAAACTTTTCTTCTATCCCAGACCGAGTCTGACTATTCTTCCTACCTATCTGCTTATACCTCTTTTTCTGAACGTTGTGATATCCTCTACTATGAGTACCTCCAACGGATGGATACTAGCCTCATATGCGACCCCAAGCGTTTTTATAACTTTATTAATTCCAAGAAGAAATCCAATGGTTACCCCTCTACCATAAAACTTGAGAATGCCTCTTCGTCTGATCCCAAGGTGATCGCCAACCTCTTTGCACACTTCTTCAGTAAATCTTTCAGCGACAATTCCCTACAACCTGACCTTAACTACTTTTCATTCTTGGACGTCGTTTACGTCTTTCGACCCTGATCCCGAACTAATCGCCGCCAGTATCAACGGGCTTGAGGACGACTTCAACCCAGGTCCTGACGGCATTCCGGCCATCGTTCTGAAAAAGTGTGCCATGCATCTAATTCAACCCCTTACCTTGCTTTTCCGCCTCTCGGTCACTCAAGAGGTTTTTCCTCATTTATGGAAAAACTCGTATATTATTCCCATCGCTAAATTATCATCCATACCTAAACTTTTCGAAAAATTGGTCTATGATTTCATGTTCCTCCACTGTAAGTCTATCTTCTCCCTCTCCCAGCATGGCTTCCTCAAAGGTAGATCTACAACCACCAACCTTACTGACTTCGTCTCCAAAACACTATGTGCCCTGGAAAACGGTAAAGATGTTGATGTTATCGCCACCGATTTTAGTAAAGCCTTCGACAAGATCTCCCATAATGTTATCTTGTTCAAACTTGATCGCCTAGGCTTCCCCTCCCGATTCATCTCCTGGATTCAATCCTACCTCAACAACCGTCAGTACAATGTTCTTTTCAGCTCATCCTATTTTCGCTCGTTCCGGCGTCCCCCAGGGCAGCCACCTCGGTACATTAATTTTCATCCTTACAATAAATGATGTTGAATGTGTCATCAATCACTCAGAGTTGTCCATTTATGCTGATAACATAAAAATAACCTCCACAACCGACTCTCTTCTCCTGCAAAAAGATCTCGATTCCTTCACCACATGGTGTATAAAAAACTTTCTTGAACTCAATGTCTCCAAATGCCAGTCCATCTCTTATACCCGCAAGCGTCTTACCTCCACCTCCGAGAGTCTACATGCTAACCGACGTACCAGTCCCTATCGTTACCTCTTTGTGTGACCTAGGAATAATCTGTGATGGTGAACTCAATTTCCGTTCCCACATTGACAGCATAATTAACAGAGCTAACTCCGCGCTAGGGTTTGTGAAGCGCTGGTCCAGAGAGTTTTCTAATCCTTATGTGTCCAAATCTCTCTATATCTCCTTCGTTAGACCTCTCCTTGAATATGACAGCCAGGTATGGTCATGTGATTGCAAATATATGATCAGTCCAGCTAAGATTGCTGGATATCTGAATACCCAAGATGCGGGCGCATTGAGTTTTGGATGCATTAAACGAAGCACGATTTGCTCTGCCCCAAGCGAGGACCATAGAAATGTCATTGTTTAATTCTAAACATGCGTTCTCGATTGACTTCACGTGAGTTGACCCATGGCCACAGAAATATTCCTCATACAACAGAAAATCCTATTCCTTTACGCCCTGTTCCAAAAAATAAACCATCATACTTATCAAAGATTGTAAATTCTTCTGATGTTGTTGATCTTCATCTCTTTTAAATGTAAACAAGAAGAAAAAGTGAAAAAAGATAAAAAATAATTTTCAGTTGTTTATAGTAGCAAAGAACTGCGCTCATCAACTGGTAAGCCCCACACATTTAGTCAGTCAAGAGAAGAGTCGATGCTATTAGGTTCAAGGTTACAAATATGCACTTGCTCCAGGAGTAAGTTTTACGTGGTATAAACATCGTGAGGAGGAATTTAAAAGATATTTTTCGGAGACGAATTCATTAGTATTTTGTAACAATGTTCCAGGTTTAATGTCTGCTTTAGGCCTTAAAACTTATAATCCTCATATATGGAGGCTTTTTATAGATTCCTCTACTCGCAGTTAGAAGGCAGTTCTTCTTCGTAATAGCAATCTATATGCATCATTTCCCGTTGGGTATTCAACAACTCTTAATGAGAAATATGAAATTATGAAAATAGAATACGATATCCCGTAAAAAATAATCCCGAGGCCAAAACACCGAAAACAAAATCCTTAAAAATAAAAATCCCTAATGACGAAATATCTAAAAGAAAACGAAGAAATCCTAAAAAAGGGATCGTGATAAGACACAAATCAAAACAGTCATCTAAATTCTAGTAGTCTTCATTACATTTCGAAAAAAAAAAACACTTAACGATGCGGCCCAAATTAATAGGATTGACAATTTCATCATAAAACAAATACGAAATCATTTTGCAAGAGCCTCAGTAAATTCGCTAATTAGGGGGCCGACCTGTCCATCCAAACCAAATTTTGTGGAAATAAAAGCAAGAAGAAAGACCAAAGGTTCGGACAATTCAAGTATGACTACTTGTGAGATTTTATAACTACAAATATGTTCGCAAATAATTATCTGATCATTCCATATGTTTGAAGATTTCTACTTCGTAAGATTTTAAGTATTAGGCACCTTTAAACATAATTAGTACACTTTGTTTTGGCAAAAAATATGTACTGAAAAGTAGGCATTGTATGCCTAAATTTGACACATTGTTACATGATTACTTTAAGTAGTTATAGTAGATTTTGAATACTTTCTTCGCAGAGTGTTTTCAATATTCAATGTACTTCCCTCGGCAACGACCATACCATGCTGAAAGCACCGATTCTCGTCACTCTATCATTGAGTTTTGCGAATGACAGGTCGCAAAGTTAGCCTTGCAAAAAAATTAAATTAATTAAATTTTTATAAATTAATTTTTTGACAGTTTTTCTTAAAGTTCGCGTTTTTGTTATTAAAGTCTGTTTTGTTTGTACGTTAATTAGTTTATATTGTTCCTTTGGTGTTTGTGCTCCATTATTCAAGATTTGGGCGAAAAATATTCAAGATTTTCATCACAACGAAGCCCCATGCTCGGAAATGGAGGTGTCTGAAAGCTGCGAAATTGAAGCTGCAATTAGAAGAGGCAGACAAGCTGAATTATTGAAGAGGTCAAAATTGGAAGTTAAACCAAATTTAGTACCGCAGAGGTCACGAAGTTAGAAAAGTTACTGAGAAGACTAAACCGGATGAATATTTAGGTGCAGGAAACAGATTTGAAATTTTAGTGGAAAACACAGGAAGAGATCAAGAAATTGCCAATGAAATTCTGAAGAAAGTTACGGAGAAAAATTCAAAAAAGTGACGGATGCAAATGAAAATCATGATGCTCCAAAAAACGAGAAGAAAGAGAAGATTCCCCCAATCGTCATCTTTAATCAAGACATCGAAGATACCAGCAAAATTATAAAGGTAGTGTTGAAAATTAGTAATTTTAGAATTAAGCGTTATAATAGCAATAGGCATGCAGTTTTTTAAAAGGTTTGTACCCAGGTTGTAAAGTCGATGAAATTTTAAGTGAGTTGCAAAATTGTAAAGTGCAAACTTTAAAGTTTATTTCGGTAAAGCAATTTGAGACAAGATATAGCAAAGAAAAAGGTTTCAAATTACCGATATTTCTTGTCCAAATTTCTAGTGAAAGCAAAATTGATATGTTAAAAAGTGTAAAATATCTGAATCATCAAGTAGTGAGGTGGGAGAAAATTAGTAGGAAGGAAATCTTACAGTGTAGAAGATGTCAACGATTCGGCCACTCTGCTAGCAATTGTGCTATGAAATATAGGTGCGTCAAATGTGCTAATGAACATGAACCGGGAAAATGTTCAATAGAAAAAAATAGCCCTGCTGACAAAAGTAAAATATTTTGCACTCTATGCAAAAATTTTGGACATCCTGCTTCATATAGAGGTTGCCCTAAATATTTAGAACTAAAGCAAAAAATTTTAAGTAAAAAAGAGCAAATAAAAATTAATAGTGAAAATAAATTTAAAATGTATGCAAATTTTGTAAATAAAAATGTCTCTTTCGCTAATGTTGCGAGCAATACTTTAAATAATGTTGGGGTTCCTAATAACCAAAATTCTAGTGAAAATTGTATGGATGAAATTAAATCCATGTTAATGAACATTCAGACTCAATTGAGTAGCTTCAAAATTATGTTGGAGGAAGAGAAATCCAGGATTGATGTCCTGTTTGATCTAATCGGTTCTGGTAACATGGATGGATAGAGAGGTAGCGGGTAATCATTCATTTCTAAATTATTTGTATATTATTTCAATAAATGTAAATTCTTTAATTAAAAATGAAAGAAGGGCGAGTTTACTGAACTTATTGGAAACTCGGAGGCCAGATATTGTTTTAATTTCGGAAACAAAATTGAATAATAAACATGTTTTGGAATTTCAAAATTATAGTTTACATCGGCGGGATAGACCAAATTCACAGCAAGGTGGTGGCACTGCGGTATAATCAATAATTTTAAATGTTTACAATCTTCGGTTATCCTTTTTAAAATTTCTAGTTTGTGTAATTTATTTGTAATTTCGGCATATGCTCCTAAAATTAATGATTCCGGTTTATTTCTTCAAGAATTTAGGGCTTTATTCAAAATTTTGGTGTTGGAAAGGACGAAAATTTTTATATATTGGCAGGAGATTTGAATTCCAGGCATGATAACTGGAAGAACAGTGTTTCCAATACAAGAGGGAACCAATTAAATCGCTGGTTTGAGGAAAATCAGGTCTTGTTTAAGATGAATTTGCTAAGCACAGACATACCATCATTTCCCAGTGGAAATTCTTTTATCGACCTTTGTATTACTGACGCGAGACTAAATATTGAAAACTTCGACGGGACAAACATAAATTGTTTACAAACGCTACCATACGACAGTGACCTCTACGCGGTTAGCATTGAAGCTAGTTTAGATAATACACCTTTTCGGCTTTTGACAAAAGAAGACATTCCAAGATTAAATTATCGGTATACGGATTGAACTAAATTTAGCGCGGAATTTAAAAAACTTTATCGGGAAAATTCGGGTATTTTATCGGTCGCGAATAACAGAAACTTATCTAACATTGAAATCGAAACATATTTGACTCATTTGAATGACGCAATTCATAAAACTGTTGATAAGACAGTTCCCAAAATTAAATCTAAAGATTCGGTTAAATGTTATTTAAACAGAACTATTTCAAAATTGCAAGTAATTAAAAGTAAACTTCTGACGGAAATTAAAAATATTTATCGGCGGTTTCAAAATTACAATAACTCGTACCTTATTCGGCTTAAATCTTTATTAAGAAACGTGAATCAACTTATTCAGGAAAATTTTAAAATGTCGATAAATAGATATTGGGAAAACAAAATTAAGAGTATAAATTCAAGTGAGTCAAATATGTTTCCGATGATTAACAAAATTTTTAGAAGCAAAGAAAAATCAAAAATTGAAACTGTGAAAATATCGAGGGAAAACGTTAACGTAATTAATTTCAATTTTCAATTTCAATTTATTTATTTACTTCGGTTATTGTACATAAGAACTATAACAATCCTTTTATTCGTACTGTAAATTAAGGAATAGAAGAAATTATCGTAACAAAAACTTATAAAGAAGTAAAGAAAAGAGTTGAGACATAAGAATATTATAAGGAAATATAATAAAAATAAAAAGGAAAAGCTACTTATATTTGAAATATCTAATCATTAATAAGCAAACAATAAAATAAAGTGAAAATTTAGTTACAGAATTATAACTAGAGTACAAAAAGTGATCGAGAGGTCACCCCCACAACGTCATACACTATCCAGGATAGTCAGAATACTAAATTTATGAACCAAAAAAAAAAAAACTATTATTACTAAATAATTCAAATTAATGAGGAATTGAGAAGTTTTTTGAACTTGCTGACCGAACCAGTGCGCTGAATATTTGAAGACAAATTATTCCAAGCACGTACAGCACGAACGAAGTAAGAGTCCTCCTGAACAGAGTAACGAAAGATAGGAACTAGCAAATTATTATGTCGTGGAGAATTTAAGAAACTTAATTTACTAAATAAATACAATGGTTTACCAGTATATATTATCCTATGCAGCGAAATGAGCATTTTTTGTAATAAGAACTGATTTAGCGTACATCCTAATACTGAGTTCAGATAATTTGAGATGTGATCAAATCTTCTGAGGCCATAGATAAATCTAATGCAATCATTAAATGCAACATTCAATCTTCTAGTACACATAGAGTCTAACTGATGAAATATTAGATTGCCTTGAAAGAAGTACGGAAGAAGGAGTGATCTTACGAGCATCATCCGGGTGTTAACAGATAGCACGCTAGCAGATAACCAAAGCCGACGTAATCCTCCATATATTCTACCAATCATGCTAGTGATGTGATCGCAACATTTCATTTTGGAATTTAGGTAAATACCTAAACTTTTAACACGTTCAGAGAATGGAATTGAAATGCCATTAAGAGTAATAGTGGGAAGATTAAGACTCATGATATCATTACGATAAAAGTAAATACATTGTGACTTTAGTGGATTTAGTACTAAGTGATTTTCTGTAGCCCAGGAAGAGATCCTCGCTAAGTCTGAGTTAACCCGATCAATACAATCCTCCGATAGTCCAATGGGTCGACTAAGGTAAAGTTGCACGTCATCAGCATACAGGTGTATATAACAATCTTCAATCACCTCAGGCAGATCATTTATATATAGGCTAAATAATAGAGGACCCAAGATAGAGCCCTGCGGCACACCGCAAATGAGTTGAATCATGCCAGAGAAAACCCCGTCAACCTTTACCTGCTGGAATCTATTTGATAAATAACTACGGGTGAGCGAAACAGATGAGGACGAAAAATTAAAATTGGATTCCAACTTAGCAAGTAGCTTAAAGTGGTCTACTGAATCGAACGCCTTAGAGAAGTCAAGAAGAGATAAGACGCCCAAGTGGTTCTCATCAAGGGACTTCCGAATATTGGACGTAACGTCAATCAGAGCCGTCTCACAACTATGTGACTTACGAAACCCTGACTGGAAGGGACTTATTAGGCTATACTCATCCAAATATTTAACTAATTGTTGGGACATTAATTTTTCTAATACTTTAGCTAAAAAACTTAAGATACTAATCGGACGAAAATCTCCTGGACTTATCGGTTTTGAGTTTTTAGGCACAGGGAGAACTGTTGCAATTTTCCAGGTGGCAGGAAAAATAGAGGTAGTCAGGCACGAATTATAGATATGCAAAAGTGGACTTAAAAACCACGGTAGTAGAATTTTTACAAACCTGGCAGGAATTCCATCAGGACCTATAGCATTGGATTTGATTAAGTTAATTGCACAGATGAGTTCCATTGCATCAACACATCTGTAGGAGAAAGACCGTTGGTTGGTCAGTTGTGTAGCAGAATTCAGTGTGAGCCCCGTTATTGCATTGGTAACTGAATTGGAATGTACAGATGAAAAATGAGAATTTAATAAATCAGGATCCAGGTCACACCGGGGTTTATCGTCTCCATACACACCAGTCCTCCGCAAATTCAGCCATAAGTTTTTAGCGGGTAAATCTGAAGAGAATTTAGCGGTAAAATATCGCCTTTTTGCCGCACGAATTTTAGAGTTTACTTTATTTCGTATGGTTTTGAAATGGTACCGACTTTCGCTAGTTCTTACACGTAGAAATCTTCTATGTAAAAAATCACGTAATTAGGCGCGCTCAACTCAATTAGGAAACTCTACAATTAAACGATCAAAATTTTTACGAAATTAACGACGACGAAAATAAATTAAACGTAATTGGCGCGGCATTCGAACAAATTTACACTATTAATTCGGTCCACAATCAAAATTTTTCCCTCGATCATGAAATTATCTGCAATGCTAATCAATTTCGGCTGGACATGGAAGAGAGTCGCGACATAAACGAGACAGTGACTACTTTTAACGATGACAAAACATCGAACGGACTTTCGGCTGACCAAACGGACGACTATTTTATAAAATTTGACGATTTAAAATTCATTTTTCGGCGACTAAACAATAAAAAATCTTCGGGAAATGATGGTGTGCCAAATATTGTCCTGAAGCATATTCCGGACATCGCAATTAGGCAGTATTGTGCAATATTCAACAACGCCTTGAACAACACTTATTTTCCTCAAAGTTGGAAAACGGCGATAACGTATCCTATTCCGAAGCCGGGAAAGGATAAAAGTGACCCCTCGAACTTGAGATCGATAAATCTCCTGCCAAATATAAGTAAGGTCTTCGAAATTATCATTAATAATCATTTAATTAAATTTTGCGATAACAATAACATCATTCCGGAAAATCAGTTTGGTTTCAAGAACCAACACTCGACAGTGCACGCCGTAAATAAAATTGTTTCGGATATCAATTGGAATTTAAATAAAAATTATTGTACGGGCGCGGTGCTAATCGATTTTGAGAAAGCTTTCGACACGGTTTGGATCGACGGACTTATTTCTAAATTAATTCGCGTAAATTTACCCAATAATTTGATAAAGATTATTTCGGACATGCTAACAGATAAAAAATTTTTAGTAACGGACGGATTTAACAAATCAAATTTAACGTTTAGGGTATGGAATGGTCTCCAACAAGGGATGGTTAACTCGCCCATATTATATAATATTTATACGAGTGATTTGGTACAAAATTTGGAAAACGGTATAGCTTACGCGGACGATTTGGTTATTTATAGGTTTGGAAATAACATCGACGAAATTAAGACTCTTGCAAAATGATTTCGACAAAATTCAAAATTATTGTAGTGATTGGAAATTGAAAATTAACGTTAAAAAATGTGAAACTATTTTGTTTAGGCCGCCTTTAAGCAAAGTCTCTCGAAATATTAAGAAAAATTGGAAAAATTTGGTTGCCGTGCAAAATTATACGGGTGAACGGGTTGAACAGAAAACTTCGGTAAAATATTTGGGTGTAGTTTTAGATCATTATCTTTATTATAACGAACATATCAAAATTCAATTAGGAAAAGCTGAAAGAGCTTTTAACAAAATTCGTCGGTTATTCTTTTCGAAACATTTAGACAAAAAAGTCAATTATTGTATACTGTTGTCCAATTTGGTTTAACTTAAGTTCGGGTTATATGGAAAAATTACGCGTGTTCGAGAGACATTGCTTAAGGGCGTGCATGAGTATGTACAGAAAAATCTAAATTCTAGTAACCTTCATTATATTTCGAACAAAAAACTTTATGATGCGGCCCAAATTAACAGAATAGACAATTTTATTATAAAACAGATACGGAATCATTTTGCAAGAGCCTCAGTAAATGAAAATTCGCTAATTAGTGGGCCGACCTGTCCATCACCAGAATATCATAACAGGGCAATCAATTCTGGATTTGTCTCTCCAGAGTCTTTTATTTATTTTGATGAACACGGTATGATTCAGGACATATCTGGCGTACCTATACTTTACCATATCTACAGAAATTATTGTGATAAAAAAATTGAGTACCCACCTCACTCAATTTCAACGGATACTGATGTTTATCTTCGTTTTGACGTCAATATTTCAAGTGAAGATTTTTAAGATTTGGATAGTTTGGGGAGAATAATTAATTGTGGAAATTCAAAATTAATTAAGTGAAAATTTAGTAATCGTTTGTACTTTGTCACTTCCATTGTACTTTACTATTATAATTAAAGGAAGCACTTTGTAACGTTTCCTTAGCTCGTTAAATAATATAAGTTTTTCGGCCACTTTTTCTTGTAATTTAATTTGTTAAATAGTATTATATAATTAATAAAATTTTAAATAGGGTTAGTGTTAGATTTTACCTTTGAAACTATAAATGAAGATTTAGAGTTCTCTCTGTTGGGTCAGTAAGTTTTTTAGAATGTTCACTTAGACTAATTGTTTGTTGTTAGCAAGTAAGAATTTTATATGTTCACTTTTGGTCCAATAAACAATTCAAAAACCAAAAAAGCACTGGTTCTCGTCACTCTATCATTGAGTTTTGCAAGCGAGAGGTCGCGTAGTTTGTTAGTTAGTTACATTTTTTAAATAATTTTTCGTTTTGACAGCTATTAGTTATTATTGTTAATTGTTGTGTTTTTACTAAATTGTTTTACAGTTCGTATCATTCGTTGGTGAATTTATAAACCGGTCATCAAAACGGAAGTCCAAACTCCAAAAAGGAAGTGTGCGAAGTTGACGAAAGAGATAAGCCGTCGGGTTCTTACTGGCCTGCGGTTCTACTGGAATGGTCCAAGATGGAGATGAAGCCTAATTTGATACAAAGAAAAGGAGGAAAATACCGCAGAAGCAGAGATACAAAAGGAGGTGATGATGCTCAAATGGTTGTAAAGAAAGTGAAACTGCAAAACAGTTTGAAGGAAGGAGTAACCAACCCAAGCGATGTTAGCAGCTATACAGGAAAAGGTAACAGGTTTGAGAGTTTATCTCAACAATATTTAAAAGAAACGGAAATGGCAACTGAAATTTTGGAAGTAAAAGGCAGAGAAAAACGCAAAAATGTATCCAGGAGGAAGTGTCACCATCAACAATCAATAAGATAGAAGTTAAAAGAGAAAGGATTCCCCCAATTTTCGTGTTTAACCAGGAAGGGGAGGACACCATAAAAATTGTTAAGGTAGTTTTAAAAATTAATAATTTTAGAATTAAGCGTTATGGTTTAAATAGACGTTCGGTTTTTCTAGAAAATAAGGTTGATTATACCAAAGTTAAGGAAACTTTGAAGAGTGTTGCCGCGGAACACTATACGTATTGCCACCAAAGTGAGAAGGTTCAAACGATACTGTTAAAAGTTTTAGTTCCTGGCTGTATTGTAAATGAAATTTTGAGTAAATTGCAAGATTATAAAGTGGAAAGTTTAAAGTTTGTTTCGGTTATACAATTCGAAACAAGGTTTAGTAAAGAAAATGTTATTAAGTTACCAATATTTTTAGTCCAAATTTCAAGCGAGAGCAAGTTTGAAATGTTGAGAAATGTCAAGCATGTCTACTACCAAGTAGTGAGGTGGGAGAAAAATAATAGAAGCAATATTATTCAGTGTAAAAGGTGTCGAAGGTTCGGGCATAATGCAAGTAACTGTGCTATGAATTATACGTGCGTTAAATGTGCAAATGAAAATGAACCGGGTAAGTGTTTAATAGAGAAAGATAATACGGCGGATAAATCGAAAATATTTTGCACTCTCTGTAAAAACTGCTCAATATAGAAATTGTGCAAAATATCTGGAACTGAAAGAAAAAATGTTAAAGAAAACAGAACAAATCAAAATTCTAGTCAAAATTGTATGACTGAAATAAAATCAATGCTAGTTTCGCGTTTTTAATAAATATTTTGATGAAAGTATTCAAGGAGCCCAAGAGGTGAAATCCATTTCGAAGAAAATGGAAAATCCCAGCAGGATTCAAAATGACAGGGCAAACCAAGGAACTAATATGATCAGGAAATCTACATTATAAGTCAAACCAAATTTAGTGGAAAGAAAAGCCAGAGGAAAGAGTAAGATTCTAACAGTTCAAGAGAAAGTCAAAATTCTAGTTAGAATAAGAATTCTGAAATTGAACAAATGGAAATTCAAGACCAGACAATAAATTCAACTAAATTCAGCGGTGAAGGGAACAGGTTCAACGTTTTGCAAATGAAGAAATTGAAGACATCTTAAAAGAAATTGAAAGCAAAAATCGTGGAGACAGAAATTAAAGGTCAGGATGAACAGAAAATATAAGAGTAAGTAAGCAAAGAGATCAAATTAATAGTAGAAGTTGTAATAGTAGTATTATAGTTAAGAAAGAAAGTTTTTAAGCAAGAAGTTATGGATAGTATTAGGATTTTGAAAGTAGTCTTAGAAATTAAGAGGTACAGTGCAAGTAGACATGCTGTGTTGTTAGAAAATAAGGAAGATTTTGTAAAAGCCAGGGAAACTTTTAAGAGTGTTGCCACTGAGCATTATACATATTGCCCTAGAAGTGAAAATGTGCATATACTTCTTCTCAAAAGTTTAGACCCGGAAAGTGATCCGGAACAAATTTAGGTGAATTAAAAGCTTTGGAAATCGAGGACTTAAAACTTGTAAATGTAAGGCGTTTTGAAACTCGTGTAAGTCGGGAAAAGAAATTCAAGTTACCAATTTTTATTGTACAGTTGGCAAGCGACAATAAAGTTAATAAAGTGAGAGATGTCAACTAGGTTAACTATCAAGTGGTGAGGTGAGCTAAAATTGAAAGAAATGTGCTGCAAAAGTTTGGACATACGGCAAGTAATTGCGAATTAAGTTAAGTGGAAACTAGAACTGAAAAACTTAAAAACTCCAAGTGTTGAAGACAAGAAACAAGCTGACGGAAGTGAAGGCTGCAAAGGTACGGGTAACCGTTTTGATATCTTAAGTGAAGAACTATCGCAAAATGAAGAGTTAGCGAACAGCATTCTCTAGAGAATGTGTGAGAATAATTGCAAGTCACCAAATGAAAATGACGTTCACATGAAGAATGTATAAGGCGAGGAGAAAGAAACAAGGCGGAATTTAAACGAGAAGAAAGAAAAAATACCATCGATATTTGTTTTCAACCAGGAAATCGAAGACACCATCAAAATTGGTAGTTTTAAAAATTCAAAATTTTAGAATTAAGCGTTACAGTAGAAATAGGTATTCTGTGTTATTAGATATTAAGAGTGACTATGTCAAAGTACTGTCGTAGTGACAAAATGCAAACGATTCTTTTAAAAGGTTTAGATCCGGAGTCAAATGATACCGAAATTTTAAGTGATTTGCAAAATTTACAAATTAAAAATTTAAACTTTTTGGTTGTAAAAAGTTTCGATACGAAAATTAGTAGGGAGAAGGGTATAGAATTACCAATTTTCAAGTGATAGTAAGATTGAACAGTTGAGGGAAATTAAATATGTCAATTACCAAGTCGTGAGGTGGGAAAAGATAACGCGAAAAGAAATTGTGCAGTGCAAACGGTGTCAAGGTTTTGATCAAACCGCGACAAATTGTACAATGAAATATAGGTGTATCAAGTGTTCAAATGATCATGAACCAGGTAAGTGTCTGATTCAAAGAAATGATTTAACAACTAAAGACAAAATTTTTTGTACATTGTGTAAGAACTTTGGACATCCCCCTTCCTTAGGGGTAGTCCAAAATATTTGGAATTAAAAGAAAAAAAGTCTAAGAAAAAAGAAGAAGTAAAAATTAACAGTGAAAATAAATCTAAAATGTATTCACACTTTATTAATAAAAATGTTTCGTTTGCTAATGTTGCAGCAAATCTTTCGGATAATGTTGATTCACCAACTCAAAATTCCAGTCAAAATTGCATGACGGAAATTAAACCAATGCTGCTTAACATACAAAGCCAGTTAAGTAGCTTCAAAATTATGTTGGAGGAAGAAAAATCCAGGATTGATGTCCTGTTTGATTTAATCGGAAATATGGATGACTAGACAGGCAGCGAGTAATCATTCTTTTCTAAATTCTTTGTATATAATTTCAATTAATGTAAATTCACTAATAAAAAATCAAAGAAGGGCGAGTTTACTGAACTTGTTGGAGACTCGTAAGCCAGATATTGTTTTAATTTCGGAAACTAAATTAAATAGTAAACATGTTTTAGAATTCCAAAATTATAATTTGCATCGGCGAGATAGACCGAATTCGCAGCAAGGTGGTGGGGCACTGCGGTGTTGGTGAAGAAACCTAACGAGTTCAAAATTATAAAAAATTGTATCATTAGGCATTGTATGCCTAAATTTGACACATTGTTATATGATTACTTTAAGTAGTTATAGTAGATTTTGAATACTTTCTGAGCATAGTGTTTTCAATATTCAATCTACTTCCCTCGGCAACGACCATACCATGCTGAAAGCACCGGTTCTCGTCACTCTATCATTGAGTTTTGCAAGTGACAGGTCGTTTAGTGTGCCTTGCAAAAAATATTATTGAAATAAATTAATTTTTTAAACAAATTTTGACAGTTTTTTTAAAACTTTTAATTTTCGTTATAAATAGTTATCATTGAGTTTTTGCGTGACAGGACGCTAAAAACAAGAGCTCCGGAAATAAATAAATTAATTTTTTGAAGTTTAATTACATTTTTTTGAATGTTTAATAAAAGTTACGCGTTTTGTTATAGTTTAATTCAATCTGTTATTTCTGTGTTTATTTAAAATTCGTTTATTGTTTCGCGCATTTTACTGCAAATATTTGGGTGGGCGCTTACAAGGAGCCCCAAGGGGCGAAGTCCATTTCGGAAGGAATGGAAGACCCCAATTCGATAGAAGACATTTTGGCAGACCAGGCGATGAACCTTATCCGGAAATCAAAATTAGAAGCGAAACCAAATTTAGTTGAAAGGAAATCCAGAGGAAAAAGCAAAGATTCGGAAACTTCAAGAGAGTCAAAATTATAGTAAGAAAATGAAGAAATGTGAAAATGAAAAAATGGAAATACAAGACCAGGGAACAGGTATATCTAAATTTAGCGGTGAAGAGAACCGATACAATATTTTGGCGAATGAAGAAATCGAAGGGATATTAGAAGAAATTCAAAGGAAAAATCGTGGAGACGGAAATTTAAGGCAAGGACGAAAAGAAAATTTAAGAGTAAGTAAGGAAGGTAGTAAAGTACTAGTAAAACTGTTAATAGTAATGTTAAGAAGGAGAAAATTCCACCTTTTGTAGCACTTAAACAAGAAGTTAGGAATAGCATTGGGATTTTGAAAGTAGTTTTAAGGATAACTGATTTTAGAATTAAGAGATATAGTTCAAGTAGACACGCTGTTTTGCTAGAAAATAAGGAAGATTTTATAAAAGCCAGGGAGACTTTTAAAAGTGTTGCCACAGAGCATTACACTTATTGCCCGCGAAGTGAAAACGTGCATACACTTCTTCTCAAAGATTTAGACCCGGAAAGTGACCCAGAGCAAATTTTAAGTGAATTACAAGGTTTAGGAATCGAAGACTTAAAATTTGTTAAAGTAAGGCGTTTCGAAACACGTCTAAGTAGGGAAAAGAAATTTAATTTACCAATATTTATTGTTCAGTTGGCAAGCGACAGCAAAATTAACAAAGTGAGAGACATCAAATATTTTAATTATCAAGTGGTGAGGTGGGATAAGCTTGAAAAAAAGATGTTCTGTAATGCAGACGTTGCCAAAGGTTCGGGCATACGGCAAGTAATTGCCAAATGAAGTATAGGTGCGTCAAGTGTGCCCAAGATCATGAACCAGGGAAATGCTTAATTTAGGTTGGCACTGATGTAAGCAAAAACCAACTGTTCTGCACATTGTGCAAAAACTACGGACATCCTGCATCTTACAGAGGATGTCCCAAATATTTAGAACTCAAGGAAAAATTGTCCAAGAAAAAGGAACAAAACAAAATTAATAATGTCAACAAAGTAAAAATGTATTCAAATTTCGTTAACAAAAACATTTCGTATGCTGCAGCCGCAGCAAATATTTCGGACCATGTTCAAAATTTATCAATGACACAGGGAATAGTAAAAATTTTATTAGTGAAATAAAATCAATGTTGGCAAATATTCAAAATCAATTGAGTTCTTTCAAAATTATGATGTAGGAAGAAAAATCCAGGATTGATGTTCTCTTCGATCTAATTGGCTAAGAAGGTATGAATGAGTAGATCGGACAGTGGTAGTCACAGGATTCTAAATTCTTTGTGTATAATATCTATTAATGTAAATTCAGAGGAGGGCGAGTTTATTAAACTTGTTGGATGCTCGCAATAAAGACATAGTTTTACTTTCAGATACAAAATTAAATAGAAAACACGTTTTAGAATTTAAAAATTACGAAGTACATAGAAGAGACAGACCAAATTCTCAGCAGGGTGGTGGCACTGCGGTGTTGGTGAGGAAACCCTATAACTTCAAAATTATTAAAAATAGTGTAATCAACAATTTTAAATGTTTGGAAGTTCCGGTTATTGAGTTCAAAATTTCAAGTTCAAATAAATTATTTGTGATTTCGGTTTACGCTCCAAAAGTTAATGATTCGGGTCTTTTTCAAGAAGAGTTTGGGAAATTATTCAAAATTTTGGAGTTAGAAAAAGATCAAAATTTTTATGTTTTGGCAGGAGATTTAAGTGCTCGTCATAGCAGATGGGGGAATCTTGTGAGCAATACCAGGGGAAACCAGTTAAACCGATGGATAGAGGAAAATAGTGTGTTGTTCAAGGCAAATCTGTTGGCTACAGATATGCCGTCATTTCCTAGTGGAAATTCATACCTCGACATTTGTATTACGGACACAAGACTGAACATTGAAAACTTTGACGGAAACAATATTAACTGCTTACACACGATACCATACGACACTATGCTGTTAGCGTTGGAGCTAGTTTAGATGACACACCCTTTCGGCTGATTACAAAAGAAGATATCCCAAAATTAAATTATCGCGGTACGGATTGGTCAAAATTTAAAGTGGAAATCGAAAAGTATTTTAGAGAAAACAGTAATTGTCTTTCGGTCGCAAATAATCGGAATTTAACAAATCGGGAAATAGAAACATATTTGACTCATTTGAACGAAGCAATTTTAAACTCGGTTGATAAAACGGTTCCAAAATTTAAAAGTAAAAATTCGGTTAAATGTTATTTAAATAAAACTATAGAAAAATTACAAGTATTGAAAAGCAAAATTCTAAGTCAAATTAAAACTATTTATCGGCGGTTTCAAAATTATAATAATCAATATCTTGTGCGGTTAAAATCCATTTTGAGTAATATTAATCAACTTATTAAGGAAAATTTTCGGCTTTCGATAAATAAATATTGGGAAAACAAAATTAGAAATATAAGATCAAATAAGTCAAATATTTTTCCAATGATAAACAAAATTTTTAGGACTAAAGAAAAAGTTAAAATTGATACAATCAAAATTTCGAGGGACAACATTAGAATTATCGAGCGAGCACAAATTAATCCGGACAATTTGATAGTAAATGAACAAAATTTTTATGTAATCGATGACGAAGAAAATAAATTAGACACAATCGGCGCTGCTTTCGAACAAATTTACACTGTTAACTCATTGCGTTATCCAAATTTAGCCCTCGACCATGAAGTTATCTCCAGCGCTAATCAGTTCAGACTTGAAATGGACGACAGTCATGACAGAAACGAAACAGTGACGACATTTAACGATGACAAAACATCGAACCAGCTAACGACAGAACAAACGGACAATTACTTTGTTAGTTTACTTGATCTGACTGACATCTTTCGGCGACTCAACACCAAAAAATCTTCGGGAAATGACGGCATACCTAATATTGTATTGAAGAATCTGCCTGATGCAATTATTGAACAATATTGCGCACTGTTCAATAACGCCTTGAACAATACCTATTTTCCTCAGACCTGGAAAACGGCGTTAACTTTCCCGATCCCGAAAAAAGGAAAGGATCACAGTGACCCCTCAAATTTGAGATCAATAAATCTCCTGCCGAATATAAGTAAAGTTTTCGAATCTGTTGTGAATACAAAATTAGTCAAATTCTGCGATGAAAACAATATTATTCCGGAAAATCAATTTGGCCAAAACTCGACAGTGCACGCCATCAATAAATTAGTTTCGGACATTCATTGGAATTTTAATAAAAATTATTGCACGGGCGCGTTGTTGATAGATTTCGAGAAAGCTTTTGATACGGTTTGGATTGACGGGTTAATTTACAAATTAATAAATTTTCGGTTACCAAAACACTTAATTAGAATAATTTCGGACATGATATCGGACAAAAAATTTATAGTAACGGACGGGACAAATAAATCAAAATTACAGTTTAAAGCCTGGAACGGGCTCCAACAAGGTATGGTAAACTCGCCTATACTATTTAATATTTTCACAAGTGATTTGGCTACGGGTTTGGATAATTCAATTTCATATGCGGACGATTTAATAATTTATAATTCTGGAAACAAAATTGAACAAATTCAGAGGCTCTTACAAAATGATTTCGACAAAATTCAAAATTATTGTAACGATTGGAAACTCAAAATTAATGTAAACAAATGCGACCTAATATTATTCCGACCGCCCTTAAGCAAAGTCTCTCGAAACATAAAGAAAAATTGGAAAACTTTACAAATCGTGCAAAATTCAATGGGTGAACAAATTCAACAAAAATTATCGGTGAAATATTTAGGCATTATTCTCGACCAATATTTATACTACAACGAACACATTCGAACACAATTAGAAAAAGCGAAAAATTCATTCAACAAAATTAGACGGTTATTTTTCTCGAAACATTTAGATAAAAAGGTTAAAATTATTTCTTATAAAACTTTAGTGAGGCCACTTTTGTTATACGGTTGCCCTATTTGGTTTAACATTAGTCCGGGATACATGGAAAGAATTCGAGTTTTCGAGAGACATTGCTTAAGGGCGTGTCTAAGTTTATATAGAAAATTAAATTCGGACAATTTACACTACATTTCGAACAAAAAAATATACGACGCGGCCAAAATGAATATAATTGATGTTTTTATTATAAAACAAATTCGAAATAATTTTGTAAGAGCCTCGGATAGTAAAAATTCGTTAATTAAAGGTCCGACTTGTCCATGTCCGGAATACCATTCGAGAGCAATCAATTCTGGATTTGTTCCTCCAGAAAGTTTTATATATTTAGATTCAAAAGGAATGGTTCAGGACACATTTGGCGTACCTATACTTTATCACATTTATCGAAATTCTAGTAACAAGAAAATAGAGTACCCACCTCACACACTTTCGACGGATGTTGATGTCTCTCACCGATTTGATATGAAAATTTCTATTAAAGATATTTTGGATTTCGGGACAATGACAAACAATAAATTTTGGTGGATAAATAGGGAAAATCAAAATTAATAGTTTTAAAGAAATTTTACTGAAGTGTATGCACTTTTTCACAGATAAATATTGATAATTAAGGAGAGGTGGTAACACTGTTAAAATTCTCCCTGGCTTGCTAGTTTATATAAGTTTTTATTAGCCGTTTTCTTATAGTTTAATACAATAGATAATATTAAGGATTAGTAAACTAGAACGTAGGATAGACCGTAAGATTCACATTGTATATAATAATTTAAAATTTAGAGTACTATTGTATATAGTCAGTAAGTTTTGTGTATATGTTAATTTAAGCTAGTTGTTTGTTGATAGCATGTAAGTTCTATTGTTGTAATAATTTGGCCTAATAAACATTCTAAATCGCAAATCGGACCGATTCTCGACACTTTATGATTGAGTTTGAGCGTGAGAAGTCGCAAAAACAATAGCTCCGTGAAAAATTTAATAAATTTTTTCGATATTTTGACATTTGTAAATAAATTTCGTTAATTTACAAAAATAGTTAAGCGTTTTGTTGTTGTGTTATTATTTTGAGTTCAATTGGTCAGTTTGTTAACTTCTACGTTGTGTTGTTTTTGTTATAAAACAATATTGGGGTAGGAGCCTATAAAGAGCCCCTAGGGGATGATTCGTTCTCTAGCAGGATGGAAGTAGATCCAAATACGGCAAATGCTGCAGTATTTGCAGCGATGGATACGACAAGTCAAGAAATAAGTGTACTCAAGAAATCCAAGCTAGAAATGCGGCCAAACTTGGTCCCAAGAAAGTCTCGATATTCCAGCTTGTCCAAAGGAAGCTCCATGCTCCCAAATGGAGGTGGCTGATAGCGTAGACGATGAATCTACAGTCAGGATAAGCATACAAGCTGATATACTTAAACGATCAAAATTAGTGGTGCAACCTAATTTGATACCGCAAAAATCGCGAAGTAGAAGTAGAGGTGCCGATGGAAGAACTGAAGAAGGAGTTGTATACAATAAAGTGAAATCGAACGCAAATGAAGTAAATAAAGCTATTGAAAAAACTAAACAAAATGGATATTCAGATTCAAATAACTGATTTGAAATTTTAGTGGAAAATTCGGCAAGAGACCAAAAAATTGCAAACATCATTCTAAAGAAAGTTTCCGAAAAAAATTCAAGAAAGCCTTCAAAAGTGGATACAGGAACAAATCGACGACATGTCATTTATACAACTAAGGATCATGGTACTACAAGAAACGAGAAGAAAGAGCAGATTCCCCTATCATCATCTTTAATCAAGACATCGAAGTTACCATCCAAATTATAAAGGTAGTTTTGAAAATAAATAATTTTAGGATTAAGCGTTATAGTAGTAATAGACATTCAGTTTTAGTAGATAGTAAGCAAGAAGGACAAATCAAGGATACAAATGAAAATAATAGTCATCAAAATTACGAGAAGAAAGAGAGAATCCCACCAATAGTCATCTTCAATCAAGAAGTAGAAGATACAATTAAAATAATAAAGGTAGTTTTGAAAATTTATAATTGTAACGTTAAGGAAACATTAAAAAGTGTTGCCGCGGAACACTATTCGTGTTGTCCGTGAAGTGACAAAGTACAAACGGTCCTTTCAAAAGGTTTGGGCCCGGGTTGTAAAGTTGACGAAATTTTAAGTGACTTACAAAATTCTGAAGTGGAAAGTTTAAAGTTTATTTCGTTAAAACAGTTTGAGACAAGATACAGTAAAGAAAAAAGTTTTAAATTACCAATATTTCGAGTGACAGTAAAGTTGATATGCTGAAAAGTGTCAAATATGTGAATCATCAAGTAGTGAGGTGGGAGAAAATTAGTAAAAACGAAATTATACAGTGCAGAAGGAGTCAAAGATTCGGTCATACTGCTAGTAATTGTGCTATGAAGTATAGGTGCGTCAAATGTTCTAACGAACATGAACCGGGAAAGTGTTTAATAGAAAAAATAGCCCGACAGACAAATGTAAAATATTTTGCACTCTGGATACCCGGCTTCTTACAGAGGTTGCCCAAAAATATTTGGAACAAAAAATTTTAAGTAAAAAAGAACGAAAAAAAATTAACAGTGAAAGTAAATTAAAAATGTATTCAACTTTTGCCAAAAAAAACTATTTCTTTCGCTAATGACGCTGGTAATACTTTAAATAATAACAATGGGTGAAATTAAATAGATGTTAATGAATATCCAAAATCAATGGAGTAGCTTCAAAATTATGTTGGAGGAAGAGAAATCCAGGATTGATGTCCTGTTCGATTTAATCGGTTCTGGAAACATGGATGGCTAGACAGGCAGCGAGTAATCATTCTTCGATCGGCTAGAAAGATAACAAACGCAGAAGTTTTGGCTTACGGGCTTATGATGCAACAAAACAAACTTCAAAAACTACCGTCCGATTGAGAAATGTAACCAAAACAGAAGACACCTGCTACCAGGTCAATGCATCGAATAAGCGTTTTAAATGCTGTGCGTAAGTCACTTTCAAAGAGATTGCAGGAAACGAAGAAGATTAAACTATCTATAAGATGCCAAGACGACATCTGGATCTGGTTGTAAAAAAAGCAGAGAAAGAGAGCGTGCGGATGAAAGAAGCGATAGAGCCGTCAACTCTATACTAACTTCTCGACCACACAGGGAAACGTATAAAAACCGACGCTCCGCAATCATCATTAACACTAAGAAATTGAAGCGAAACGATAACAGTTTGATAATCAACGGAGGAGTTCAAAAATTTAAGATTATAAAAGGTAAAAGTGCTGTCAAGAATATTCGATGCGATTATGCTAAAAACAACTGGCTCAGCAACAAAAATCAATATATTTTTAGCTCATCTAGGAGAATCCATTAAAGTGTATGTGGAAATAGGAATGGTAATATCTCTTGGTTTCCGCACAGATTTCTTGTCGTAGTTGAACTCATGGGTCATGAAGTACAACGTCAAAGAGATACCTATGGCTCTGGCATCAAATAGCTACTCGACGCTGAATATCGTGGTATATGAAGACGTCGAGCTTCCTCCTTGTGCAGAAACCTTAGTACGAGCAAAAGTTCTTGGTGATCCCGGAAGCTATCGGTTCTATCTAATAGAAAATGCTAGAACCCATCAAATAAGAAACGAAGCCGTTGAAAATGTTTGGTGACTCTCTTTGAAAAGAGAGAAATTTTGGTACGAATCCTAAATTTCCGTGGATGCATCAAATTAAAGAAAGGTTATATGCAAGCTTAGACAAAACCAAGGAGCCAAAGAAGGACATTGCGAACATAACAAAACTGTTACTACCATAAAATTAACTAAGCGAATGGGAATGCACTAAAGCAAAAAAGTAATTGAAGAAGATACTTTTGCAATAGAGGAGGAGGACTATGGAAAAAGTGATATAGTGCAACATAGAATTGACATAGAAGAGGCCCGATCCATTAAGCAGGCGCCATGAATATTACCACGCGAGAAACGAGAAAGAGGATATATTAAATGGATTCACGCTTAGAATTTTGACAGCACGAAAGTTTAATTGACATCTGAAAAGAAATTTTCAATATAAATTTGCTACTGCATTGCCAGACTATTTCGTTCACGTTTGAATACAGAAATTTAGAGAGCTGGTCTTCTATTTAGTATCTATTCTATGGTCTGGATCTGGTTAATAGTACTTCATAGTGCACTTCGCAGACTGTACAAAAATTCTGTGGTTTGGTTTTCGGGAAATATTTGGTATAGATCTCGACGAATGATATTGCCATGCCTATCGAATTTTTAGGAGAATTGGCTGTGTCAGAAATTCAATCTTTATAACTTGTTAGGCTAACTAAACTCGAATTACCAGCGCAGACAAATCTGTTCACATAACAGGTCAGGCTCTCTTCTCTGAAAGGTATTAGGGGAGGGGTGCTGAAAAAGGGAGTAGGATGAGATGAGGGAGCATTGGATGGAAAGAAAAGAGAGAAAAAAATATTAGTTTTTTGTTGGGTAATTTATGGGCCCAACGTGTGGTTCGACCCATGTTTTGAGAATAAGAGTCACAGTATTTTGGGTGCTATTACGCTACATGTCTCAGTGAGCCAACTGAGACGAAATTATGAGCAACCATCTCAGTTATCTCTGTTCAGAAAGTGGCAATTTGTACAGCTGTAAATGTAACGAACTTTTCCATTTAAAAAATTATATTGGTTCCTGGTTGCTAAGGACGCTATTTCATTCGTTAACACAAATAGCAGCTACCAAAATTATAAATAAATACAAATATTTTTGAAAAATTAGCCGGTACTGTTAAAATTCTTCAACTGAGGCATCTGAGACGTGTCAAAAACAGTCTGACTTCTTAGTTGCTCAATATGTGTATGCAATTTTTCTGTGGCTCAAAATTAACTAAGATGGTTGCATAAAAGCGCTTTTCAGCTGTGACTGCTGAGAATTCTCAGTTATCGAACTTGTCTCATGTCACGCCTAAGCACCTTTTGACTGAGGTAGCCGGTTTTTATTTCTTTATCTATGAGTATCCTTACTATGTTGCTCGTCCAATAGAAGTAAGACTTGGTTCCGTTTGGGCGTGGCCCCTAATAATGAAATTTTTGACCAAGTTCAGGAAGAGAAAGAGAAAGCGATAACGATGCCAAGCAGCTGTGTGTCGAGTTGGTGTCAGACAGAGAGATGTCTACCGCAGACGAGGCGGGAGGCAATTCGTCATAGGCGCGTTACTCTCGATATGTCGAGTGCTAGTACATGACTTCGACTGAGAAGAGTCATCCTTCCGAATGAAGGGACTTCACTTAACCTCTTTGGTGCGACTGGGTACAAGCTACCATCTCATATACCTATTAATACAGCGGCCGCGACAGGCTTTATCTCTCAGGAATAGCAGCAACAACCGAGTTGGTAACGCGGCACGAAGCTAGTGCCCTTTCCTACTCCCACACTATGTTGTTTCCCCACAACAAAGTTTCTTCGTCTTTTTTTGTTTTTTTTTTCTTTTTTTTTATAACCAAGGTTTTTTAGCAGCTTACTCTTGCGTCCAACTCAGGCCAATGTCCATCTAGCAAAAGACAACGGTCTTCTGGACCCCCTTCTGGGAGAGCCCCGGCATCGCACTGAAGTTATAACTGTTGGTATTGAGAAGAGAAGTCCCTGCGGGGTGAAGTGTTCATCAAAATTCTGACCAAACCTCCTCAATCTGGGTTCATGCTGTACGAGTTTGAGAATTAGGGTTGAAATGCCTTCCGCCTTTTCCCCGGTCGGCATCGATCCATGCTGACCAACCCGGTTGATTTAATTAGATATATCTTGGTCCAGTATCTTTCTTCTCCCTCGCTTTCCTGTTTGTCTAAACACTTTTGGCGTTAGGAGGTAAGTCATACTCCTGCTCGACGATGACAAGATAGCAGGACGAACATGAAAAAAAGTTTGTATATATAGTAATTGCAAAAACAAGAGGAAACCATTTATGTTAGTATATTGAGAACAATTTAAAGGTGAGTAGAGGATAAAGGGGGATACAGAGAAATGAGGACTGATTCTGTTATGGAGAGAAGTTTAAGTGACATTATCTATTTTCGTCGGCATTTTGCATGATACACGCCTATCAACTGCACTTTTAGATCACTAAGCATAAAGTTGCGCCTGTAAGCCTCTTGTCCTGGCCGCGAGATAACTGGCCTGACTTGTGTGTTAAAGCTTCGTTCGCCCTGGTCAACACACAATCTAGGCTAGTTTTTACACTTTCTAATGAGTTTTTTGTTGAAGTATGAATTTATTTAAATGCACAAATCAATCAACTTCAATTAGTACATCTGCGAAGAATAGTTGTAGCTTGTCCGCTCCTTTCAAAATTACTTTATCACCTATTTAATTTATCTATCTATCATGGTGTCCTCCCGAAACCTCGGAAACAATCTGTAATTGTTCCCCATCATAAGGAAGGCAGCGGAATGTGGTATATCATATTATTGACCGATTACTAATTTACGTTGTATTGCTAGCATTTTTCAAACCTTGATTTACGATATTCCGTTCCACTACGAACGTTTTTTCGGCTCCTTTTAGCGTAGCTTTATTAAAGATTAATTCACAATTACTAATTTATTGGAATTCTCCAACTTCTGTCTACCTCCCGTTGAAGCTGGTAGGTAGGTCGACTGTATTTTCACGGACTTTAGTAAGGCTTTCGGCACAATTAATCACAATCAATTCTCATTCCCTCTTGGGTTTACTTTGTCTTCGTCAATTAGATAAGTTCTTTTCTGTTATTATAGATCATATGCGAGCTGGCGTCCCTCAAGGTAGCCATCTAGGACCTTTGCTCTTTATAATTTACATCAATAATGTATTTACGATTATGACTAACTTTTCCAAAGCAATTTTACTAGATATTGGAATGGAATCTATGTAAGTCAATATAATAACAAAACAATCAGAATAAAAAATTGAGAATTTTTAAAAACGGAATTAGAACCAACACAAATCCTGCCTCAAATTTTTGAAGCAAGGCCTGTTGACAAAAGTATTAAAGTTGACGCAAACTAGCTTAGCAATCTAAAATAGACGGTAACTTTAACATATCTTCACCAACCATGGAATACCCTTTATAACCAACATTAGCATTTTTATTATTCTAATGATAATAATTGGGATATTTATATTTTTTATGTAAAATGAAATCATACAGCCGGCTGCAACTCCAAAACCTGCAGCACTTAAAATTTAAACTTTAATCTGCGAGACGCAGATATTTCTGGAGGGAGGAGATAACAGAAACACTATATTCGTGTCACTAAATTCTGTTGCTTCTTTGCCAGGGATATTAGATGTAAGGTGTAAGATAACTTAATTTATGTAAGCATTTTTATGGGAAACTTTGCTTAAATGTATAATGTCTAAGTAAGCATTCTTTACAGAAAACTTTGTAAAATGAAAATATTATAGAAGAGAGAATTAAGTATGACTTGAACCGATTAAGAAATAAATTTGTTTTCTTCTCCCGATCATGGATGTTAATTTTCTAACTTGTATTTGAATTTTTAAAATAATTTTGTTGACAGTTTTGTAATTTATGTTATTAATTGCTGTTTTGTTTGTTTCACACGGTCAGGACAAATACGATCCTGCTATAACCTGGTTGGGATTAGAGTACTGTCTCTGCGCATCCAGACGTGAACCAGGACTACTTCCCCGCAAAGAAGTGGAACTAATAGCAGTAGCATTCTGGAAGGATCCAGAATGTTCTTTTTGGGGATGAAACCTCTGAGAATATCTATGTTACATCAGACGTTCCTCAGGGTAGTCAATTAGCTCCTTTGCTATTTCTCTTATATATTAATTATCTTACCTCCGTTATTTGTAATTCTGAATTATTAATTAACACTGATGATGTTAAAACCTTTCGTTGCATTTTCAACATATCAGTTTGATCTGAGCTTATTCTTGACTTCACCCGTTTTATTATGTGTTGTAATAAAAATAACTTATATCTTAATATTGACAAATGTAAAGTTCTGAGCATGAGTAGACGCAACTATCACGTTTTCACATGGCATTGATTATGCCTCTTGATATAGAAAAACCTAGGAATTACATTAGCAGTGAATTAACTTTGCGGGCACATTTCGATGAAATTATCAAACCAATTATTACTCAGCTTCGTTAAACGTTGGTCTCAAAAGTTCAATGACATCTTTGCACTGAAAAACATTTATTTCTGTTTTGTTAGATCCATTTTGGAGTCTGCTAGTCCTGCTTGGAGCCCATGTTATTCCTCCACTGCTCGATTGGAATTCCCTACAGTCATTGCCTTGCGTGGATTCAATCCGTCTTCCATCATTACAACATAGGCTGAATCTAATTTCCTTACAAACTTTGGAGAAGCTTTGTGAGATTGCTAAGATTCTGTTCGTATTTCAAATATTGCAAGGTACCAATAATTCGCCATATACTATATACTTAAGAGGATATCTATTATGGCACCTGACCGTAATATAAGAGCGGATTAGTTTTTAAGTCTAGATCATCATAGTATTAATTTCGGACGTTTTGAATGTACATGTTCTATGTGTAGAGCATTTAATGAAAATTTTGAGGAATTTGATTTTAATTGATTTAATTTAATTTAAATAAAAATCGAGTTAAAACGTTACTTCGTAGTACAGTTACTTAATTAATTATTGATTTTTTTACGGTATTGTATAGACTCACAATTCTTTTGAATGTTTTGTTTATTTTTCTTCTGTTAGTCAGATGGTTCTATAACCTGTAGATGAATTAAGAAAATAAGTAAATAAATAACAGTGACAGATTTCAGGCATACTTATCAGAAGCCTTCAGCCCGTAAACTGCTTATACCGAAGAGGACGATACCTCCACCTGCGAATAAGCTTTGGGGGAACAACTTTAAGAAAAGGAACATAGTTTCACAAAGTAGTTTTACAACCAGTCTCTAAACAGTATCGCATTAGACATTACCTCAATCTGCGAAATAACTTTACCGAAGAAAATATAGTTTCTTCAGCAAGTCCAACAATTACAGGCATCCAATTATAGGCCCTCAGAAGAATACTACCCCACAAAGTAAAGCCAAATTTTGTGCTCAGGAAATCAAGAAGTAGAAGCAGGGAAAATGAAGCTAAAGTTCTGTCATCAGGGGCAATTGCGACGAAGAAGATGAAACCATCAGAAACTATTGAAAGTGAAAGCGTTGGAGTAAATAAGCAAACCGACATCAATCAAGGATATAAAGGTACTTGTAATCAGCTTAGCAGAAGAAACAGCAAGAGAAGAATTCGAAATCAGCAAGAGTAAACGATAAAGATACCTCACTTCAAGTATTTCAGGCTGAAGATAATGCCAAAGGACAAAGTAGACGAAAAAAAAGAGAAGATTCCACCAATCATTGTATTTAACCAGTATATAGAAGACACCATTCAAATTGTAAGGGTAGTTTTAAGTATAAGTAATTTTGAGATTAAACGTTATAATAGGAATGGACATTCAGTTTTAGTAGATACATAGTAAGAAAGATTATTATAAAGTTAAGAAAACCTTAAAAAGTATTGCCGCGGAACACTATTCATATTGTCCTCGAAGTGACAAAGTACAAACGGTACTGTTTTGGTTTGGATCTGTAATGTTAGTGAAATTTTAAGTCAGTTACAAAATTGTGAAGTTCAAAATTTAAAGTTTATTTCGGTAAAGCAATTTGAGACAAGATGTAGTAAAGAAAAAGGTATTAAGTTAGTTACTAATGTTTCTTGTACAAATTTCGAGTGGTAGTAAATTTGAAAAGTTGAGAAATGTTAAACATGTCTACTACCAAGTAGTGAGGTGGGAAAAGATGAACAGAAAAGAAATTTTACAATGTAAAAGGTGTCAGCGATTTGGACATACAGCTAGTAATTGCTCTATGATATATAGGTGCGTCAAATGTGCAAATGAAGATGAACCAGGAAAATGTTCAATCGGAAAAGTAATCCGACAGATAAAATGAAGATATTTTGCACTCTTTGTAAAATCTTTGGGCATCCTGCTTCCTATAGGGGCTGCCCAAAATATTTGGAACTCAAACAGAAAATTTTAAATAAAAAAGAATAAATCAAAATTAGTAGTGAAAGTAAATTTAAAATGTATTCTAATTTTGTTATTAAACATGTCTCCTTTGCTAATGTCGCAGGTCACATCAAGTCCGTCCGATATGCCATCGAGCAATCCGCGCAATGTAGGTCACCTTTACATTTACTATTCTTCGATTTAGAGAATCCGTTTGAGAGCGTTGAGCTTTACGTAGGAAAGACATCGCAGAAAACATTATCACCATCATAAAAGAGTCCTAGTCAGGAGTACAATTTCACTTCCGATACAAGCGAAAACTGTCAGAGCTCTTCGAAGTGCCGAACGAAGTTAAACAAGGATGCATACTCTCACCTTTGCTTTTCCTGATCGTAATTTATTTATTAACACAGATTCGTCAAGGCTGACTACTATAATGACGTGTTGTGCAGCTCCCTAGATGACCACCTATCGCGAAAGATTAGATGAAAACTGCATCTGGACTATGCAATAAGAACATCTCCAGATGCATACAACTTCGGATCTTTGAATGGAATGAAAAATTTGTTCTGTTGTACGGCTTTTAAACATGGTAGGTGACCTATCAAATAACAAATAAGCTACAAGCCCTTGTCAACTGGTGTCGTCTGCGCATCTTTAACATGCACTGGCCAGAGGTCATTACCAACGAAGACCTAACCAGACTTACAGGCCAAAACGGGATATACAATAATGTTCGCAAGCGAAAGTGGCAATGGATGGGTCACACACTAATAAAAGGGCTAAAAAACATCGTACAACAGGCTCTAGATTGGAATCCGCATGGACTCCAAGGAAGACTCCGAATTGGAGAAGATCAGTCGAAAGGGCAGGTCTTAGATCAACAAATCGTGGCCACAACTTAATGCGTTGGTACAGAACCGGGCCAGGTGGAGTGTCGGTGTATTAGACACCCTATTCCCCATAAGAGGTGGTTAAAGGTACCAGAGGGAACCACGAAGTGGAATTCAAGGTGCATAAAAATGTTGTTTACTCGGCAAGTGGCTACTTTACAGGTTTATACGAATCAAATAAGAAAGACAGTGTTGCTGATTATATCAACTTGGACTACATATCTGGTCATATTTTGCAACTCATAATATCTTTCGTGTACAAAGCTGAACTAAAAACTGATAAGGTCGAAGAAATTGACGAGATCGCGGAAAAATGGATCAGTGAAATTTGTTTATTATTTCTTGAAAAATTAATTGATGATAGTAACGGGGTTCGGCTAATAGGTTGTTGAAAAAGAAGTTCGGGGAGGGATTGATTGTTTACATATTGCATATTGTAGAAAAGTTATTTGAGAATTCATCGTTTTTAAATGGCCTATCTGTGGACGAAATGAAACAACTTCTGAAAGACCGTCAACTTCTTTTCTCTAAAGAATATGTTTTTCAATGGCCTCGGGTTGACATCGATAAAATCAACGAAGACATCGATTGTATTCTGTGTTATTTGTTTTTTTTTTTAATCCGCAATACTTACAAATAAATTCTTCATGAAAGATAAGGTTGTGAAGGGAGTTGTTGAATATTTCAAATATAAATGGAAGGAGGATATTCTATTACGCTTAAGGCCATATTACGTTAAATTCCGTCAGAAGTGATTTCTGGCAGTGTTTGATTTAAGTATGGTCCAGATATCTGGCAGCGCTGAAATTTGGTATTCTTCTTCATTTTCTGAATGTATCAATGGTGGCGCAGTATTTTCTTTTCTAATCGTGGCCTTGGATACCCAACTTTTCATGATAATTTCCTTTTTATTTAAGCAGCGACTTCTGCCGCGAATTCTCTAGCATCATCGATCGCGGTACTGGTAGTCCCAGAAAAAGAAGAACAATATAGTGCAGGTGAAGTAGCTGGGATTGCCAACTCCCAACAAGTGAGTGGTAGTTCTAGAAAAAGTTCTCAAATTGTTATCCACGATAGGTACGTGGCTTGGATAAGTCCCATCCCAAATCCGCCGTATGTTTTTGACTGTCAGTGACAGGATGGCCATTACGATATGCACTCTGAGGAGTGCATCCTGCGTGGATGCACTCAAAGTGCATACCTTAAAGCCTCATCACTGGTGGTCCCGATAGAGAATACTATCTCCTTCGGACTGGTGGCCGTAGTAAAGTGGAGGGATATACCACCACCACTGACGCAGTCACCAAGCTGATGCTTAAGGGCATCGACATGGACGGTAGGCATCTCCAGCCCTACCCGGTCTCGCTGAAGTCAACGAGAGACTTCTTTTCCCGGGCCAATAATGAGGATCTTTTTAACAAATTTAATTTCATTTCATTTTTAGTTTCCTAATTTTGCCCTTTTTGAGTGTATTTTTTAATCCACTGAAAGTTTATCCGCCGAAAATATCTTTAAATATTTTAAATGGCACCCTTAATTAGTTGTTGAAGGAATTATTCAAATCAGTTGTAATACTTTTGTATACTTTTTATACTGTATACTTTTTTTAATAAAATAAAATATAAAATGCTTAATGCAGTCAATTTTCATCTATTTTCTTAAATAACTTTAAAAATAAAAAATAAATATAAAAAAATATATTTGCGACTCTCATAGCAAGCCCTCCTCCTAAAAATGACCAACATATTCAAAATTTATTTATTTACGTTATACGTCCGTGTTTGGGTTACAGAAATTCATATGTGTACCAAATCTCAACTTACTCAGTAGATTCGTAGCAAATTGGCTGTGACAGATACATGAGTGATCCTATAAGGGACCGTTTTTTCATTCCGACGTACGGGAGCCTAAGCGGAAAAAGAAGATGAGTTTTGAAGATACTGCTAATTTGTGTGCGGATAGGGAGATTAAATATGAAATGTATTGCAGAGGTAAGACCAGAAGATTATACGATGAGTAGTAGATACGCTTGGTGAGCTAGTCAGTTAAAACACGCGAGTTAACTGACTGGGGAAGAAATGAAATATAAATCGTATATACCGATTGAGGAAGATAGACGATTTAACCGAAGCTAAAAGTTGTTTGGATGAGCTACAATTAGAGAGAGTGTCAACTAGGTTCATCTACTTACGAGAGAGATAAGGGTTGAGCTGAATAACACTAGTGGCAATGAAGACTTAATTAATATATTTCTTAGCAGAATGGATAAGCTGTCCAAGAATGTTGAAGAAGCCCAATATTAGAGAATTTTCCTCCTGGCGAGGATGAGTTAAGTTTTTCATAGGTAATAAATGAGGTTTATTCTGGGCGCAGTAAAAAAACATTGAATAGATCGATTAACAAGCTGGCGACTGTCCGCAAGCCTCTGCAAATATTGAGAACCACTCAATTGCAGTTAGCAACATTTCGTTGCTACAAATACACCTGGGCCTTTTCTCTTGTTTCACTGTTTACAAAAACACAGTAAACTTTTATGTTATTTCACTTATATAAAAAGAACAGGGAAGGAAAAATTGAGTTCAGATTGCCTTGGACATCTAGTTGAAGCGTTCAAATAAAGTAAAGAACAGGACGTCAAAGATTAGCACGGAAAATCAGACCCAGCACGCAAAGTCAGTACCTCCCCCTGTGGCAGGACACGACTCACAAAATCATCACTCCATTATCAGAAGAACGTCAAGGACATTATCTGCGTCAGAACACTTCACCAGTGGGCTTTACATCACCACGAAGAACATCACTATGACAACCCGCATAGTAGCTGAGTAATTTATAGTCGTATTGATCCCACCTGCGGATTGACATGCACAACTCATAGGAATACCAGGCAAATTAAGATGTGCTGGTTTATAGGCAATGGTAGATCAGCATACGCACAAACACTAAAAACAAATACAAATACAAATTTTAGAACAAACAAATGTTCTAGTACACCATCAATTTAAAAGCATACTCACAACACAGAAAAATGAAATATACAATTCAATTTTGATACAAAAACACAAAAATTAAGCAACGTAACAGTAATAATATAAAATAAATAAATATAAATAAAAATTGCGAGTATGTACTCTATCTCTTGGACTTGAGTAATCAGGTTTCCACAATTTTATACTTTTATAACTATTTGTAAGTTGTCCAGAAGCGGCACTAACTGTTCATAAAATCAACAACAACTGGGTTTCAACAAAACCCTCTAGGTTGTCTACCTAATGTCAGTCCACATGCCGGGGTTTATGAAGCTACAACACGAAATATTTAAAAAAAAATATATGCATACATACTTTAATGAAGAAAATAATATATTATGGACAATATAACATTCCTAGGAATAATCAACTCAATTTTAAATTTAACATTTTATTATAAAATCTTCACTGCTTAAAAACTTATATCGAGCTAAACTATGCCAATGTGAAAAATATTTTCTGCTTTCACAATTTTTTGCAGAAACAAAAATGTTTTCGCCTACTTCTTAGCAAAAATCAGATTTCATACCACAGTAAAGCACCACAACGAATGTGTTTGTGGACTCAATTTAAAAGGATACAAACTCTTTTATATACAAGGTATAGGTAGACCTAGATCTTATATCCTCAAAAAATTTTTTATTAATACCTTTAGCCTATTTCAATTTAGTGATAAAGAAGGTGGTGGATACTGTAACGCTTGTGTGTAACACGGCAACTCAGATTTCTTGTCCCGACCGGCATCGTAGAGGTAAGCCTAGACCTTCATGATGGTCGACGGAAATCATCACCCTCAGAAGGGATTGTCGCAAACACTTCAATCAAGCGAAAAGGACTAATTTATGGATATCCTATAAGGAATTTTTCAACAAATTTAAGAAATTGATTAGGAAGGCTAAACGATGTTCTGCAATAAAATCGAGAGCACCTCTGAAGCGAGTCGTTTGCGAAAAATCTTCTCAACGACACCCAGCATCCACAGCCTCTTAGTCAAGCAAAATGTAAGCTGCACTTCATGTAGTCTTGATACTCTGGAGCTACTCGTTGACACTCACTGTCCGGACTGTTCAACAGCTAATATAGCTGAGTCAAAAGACGCTCTGAGTGGTCATAATCTGTTGCACAAGATCCTCAGAAAGCGGAAATGAGCGATACACAGTTTCAAGCCCTAGATGGTTTCACCCCAGCTGAACTTCAATTAAAATTCGAGATCCTTAATCCGTGGCTGCAGGTTATCTACGAGGATTGCCTTAACCACACCTACATTCCAATCTCGTGGATGAAGGTAGGGTTAATCTTCTTCTCTAAACGTGAAAGTGCTTCACCCTGCAAACGCAATGACTTCAGGCCTTTCTCCTGGAGAGACTCATAGATGTCTACATTAAGGAGACAGTCGAGTTATCTATGCTGTCTCTCTCACAACATGCATACATTAAAGGAAAGTCCGTCGAGACTGGCTTGCATGAACTAATCGCAAGTATAAAATAATTGTTAATGCATTACGAGCATACACTTGCATCCTTCCTCTATATTGAGAGTGCATTCAATAACATTAAGCCAGAGGTGATAACGGCATCCTTGAGGAGGCTGGATCTTGATGATCCTCTCATCAAACTTATTGCTTAGAAGTCGTTAACTCCAGCTTGGGAAGATCCAATATACAGGGAGATGACACTAAAGGGAGGTATCCTCTCACCGCTCTTATGGAATTTAGCCCTTAATGAGCTACTCCTGGATCTAGAGCATTCCGGCAACAAGGTTGTCGCCTACGCTGATGATATTGCCACAATTTGTTCAGGCAAGCACCCTAACACATTTATCTGAGATGTTGCGATATGGTATGGTAAGGTATCTTCATGGAATAATGCTTGTGTTCTGGTTAGGACTTCATGATACTCCTAATAATTCTCGCTGCCGGTTCCGATCTCGACACGATACCGGGACTGGCAGCGAGACCAATATCATTGGTAACAGTGCGATACCGAGATTGAGGTAAAGAGAGTGGACGGGATATTAGTTTTCATTATTTAATTATGGATTTTATTTTTTAGTTGTTTCAGCTTTTATGTCGCTCCGAAAATTGTCAATTGTGTGATTTATGGGGCATATAAGTATACACTGCTTTCCTCAATCGCTTCTTTCTACATTATTTCCTTCTTCAGATATTTACGTTTTATCCCAGTTATTCCACCGAAATTCAACTTTCTTTTTTCTTGCCGAGACCGAGACTGGCCTTTATCTCGCCGAAATTGAGACGAGAGCAAGATTGTCTTCACCTTGACGAGATCAAGATGGAGATTTGCCAAAGTCTCGATCTTGTCTCGGTGCCCTGAAGCCCTAGTTCTGGTCATAAGCCCGGACAAGCAGAGATGATACTTTTCTTTCTGATAACATAGTGTTGCTCCTATAGACTGCCCTACACCTAATGGTATCAGGCTGAAACTGGGTGACCAAGTTAAATATCTAGGCCTCGTCCTGGATAGAAAACTCAGCTGAAAACCTAATATCCAAGAAAGAGTACGTAAATCCACAGTAGCGCTGTACTCGTACAAAATGACTTTAGGTAAAAGATGGGGTATGGAGCCACGTATTGTGTACTAGTACTACACTTACTTATCGGGAGGGCGTATGGTGGACAGCACTTAACAAGTTCAAAGGATGGCAATATTACTGATAGCAGGTGCCCTCGGAAGTACCCCCTCTAACGCCCTCAACACAGTTCTCTACCTCGTACCGGTGGATCCTTTTTGGTAAGCAAACAGCATCCTCGTCTACCATTAGACTCAACTCATTACAGACTTGAACGCTTATCGACTAAGGACACTCCAAAATCCTGGACGGTAGAGTAATAACAAACACTGACTATACATTACAGACTTAGATGCGTACCGACTACGATACTCCGAAATCCTGGACGGTAGAGTAATAACAAATGATGATTATACCACACCGAAGCCTTTTTTAATATAAAGTTTGACTCCTGAATCCAGGTTGGAATGGGAGAAAGGTTCCCCTCACTGGGGAGAGTCAGTGCATCTTTACACTGACGGTTACAAACTGAAGGGCAGAGTGGGTGGATGAATCTTTTCAAAAAATCTGGACCGACGCACTGCAGAGTTTTTCAGGCTGAAATCATGACTCAATGAGGTACATTATTGAGAACAAAGAAAAATAGCTAATGCTGGGATAACAGTTAAGTAAGGTAGGCAGTTTAGCAATAGGTAGAAGTAAGTAACTAGACGTAATATGCGGTAGTACTTTGATGTATAGGTAGAGAATTAAGTACCCTATAAAAATAGATAGGATAGGCAGACAGCCACCACACCGGAGTAATGCAAGAGCGGATACCAGTATGATGCGAGGAGGTGGAGTGGAGGTGGTTTTTAGTGGATAGAAATCCCAGACTTCTTGGTACTCCGTGTGCCTTCTAGAAAATTTCTCTGCTCAAAAAATAGAAAGTATTTCCTATTAAGGTTCAAAATTATTAATAAAATATTCAAAATTTTTGAACTAATATAAGTTATAGTTATCTCAATGACAGTCGGTATAATCTTCAAATATGTTAACTTACTGTCATTACTGTTTAGTTTTATGTTCTTAGGCTCGTCCAGTGCGCATAGTCAAAAGAGTTTCTGCTCTTGCCCAAAGTGTGGGTGAAAAGTTAAGAGCATAACCTCATTACAGGGCTAAACAACTGAACGTCAGTAACACTTGTCTGAGCAATATATTGCATAAAGACCAAGGGTTATTTCCTTACAATTCCTAACTCGCGCGAGAGTTAAAACAAAAAGACCATTCACTTCGTTATCCCTGTGAGGTTGTTAAAATAGTTGAAAAATGGTGTCAAAATGGATCAAGTTTAATTGTGGCCACTGGTGGATGGGAAAATGAAACACATACATAATATGCTTAATAACAACAAATATTTAGAATAATTTATTTAAGTACCTTTCGATTTCTATTTTAAATAATTTTTATAATTTACTTTAATCCTCACATTTTAATCCGCAATCATCAAAATGCAAAGGCAAAATAGCAATCGGATCATTTTTTCGAGGATTATCGGACCAAAGAATCAAAATTTTATGCTGCAGATCGAATATTCCAACAACTATTGTTTTAACAAGTTCTGTTAAGTCTCCGTTATCTCTAAAGACGGAATGCGGCTTAATGCTGGTATCGCCTAACATCTTGATAAGTTCCGTTTTAGTTTTAGGTGGCGAGTATGAGCAAAATGCGTTCATTCTACAAACGCTTGATTCCCTCATGTAGTCATTAGTCTCTTCGGCAGTCAATCGAAGGTATCTAAAGAAAATTTTATTTAAAAAATTTTATTGTAATTAATTACTGCTTCTAACTTGTTAGTATGATAATTGAATTGTCCCAAGCAGATAGGTTTAACGTCCAATTGAGATTCATTTGCTTCCCCAACCGCAGGACCCAATTCAATGTTGAAAAACGTTGTTTCTTCACACAGTTTCCTAAAACACACTATTCAATAAGCATTTGTAACGATTTTGCTTTCGTACTTTACGAAGGCTATATTTATAGTGCAGCCATCAGCAGCTCCTACTCCAACGTCCCGTAATATTGTTTCAACACTCTCATAGTCCTTCGCTGCCAACAGAGCTCTTGTAAGGAATGTACGAGCTGAAAATTTATATTATATGTGTAATTATGTATACAATTGGGCAAACAGTGCTATATTTATATTTACGTATTTTTCCTGATCTCAAGTGTTTTGCAGAAATAGTATTTATGGAAAATACAACCCCATGATTATTGTAGCTCATTGTGTAACCAGGTAAACATCCAGCATAGCAAAGGGAAAAGAAGCGCTCCTCCTTAACTCGATATTTTCCTTGTGGCATGTCGCTAATAATGTGGGCATCAACAAAGTAAAAATGGTTTAATGTCTCCGATAAGGCGTCCTCTGTGTGCCCTAGAAGTTGCTGGAAAGATAATATTATTTTCAAAAGAAATTTACGTACTATGTAGGCTTCATACGCAATCGTGTCTATTGATAAGAATCGTAGAACATCCAATTGCGTTTTCTGCGCCCTCTTCTTCAGATGTATGGACCGATAGAGGAAGAATTTCATCAAGATGCAACAAAAATAACTAGAAATATTCAACCAAATTAAAATGTTGTGCTTATGTCTAATTATATCAGGTGAAGACTACCCTTAATTCAAAATAATGCAATTAATTTTGTCTACACCTATCTATTTTCTCAAAGAATTCAGTACTAATCGAGAATATAAAGTATAAGAAACATGGAAATGTTAGGTTGTCTATCATTTATTGCTGCCTATGTCCGGGTTGCCAGGTATAAACAGGTGAGTTGGTATTATAAATTTATTATGCGGTATGAGAATTGTTACCCATGTATACACAACAGATGATATACAGCGTCGCCGGGATGTATGTATATGTGGATATCACAGGATTTTAATGTGACCAGACAGTCACAAAGTAGGAAGCGAAGGTAAGGGAATTACCAGAGTGAGCGTTTCAGGGTTGCCGTGCAGGCTTAACATATGGTAACCGAAGAAGTGAGGGGCCCGCCTAGATAGCCGTGCTTAGCTCGTCGGATCGGGGTGAGATCTTGTCTCGCCTTCGGTTCACTCACCCAAACATAAGATTGCGGGCACTCCTTTAACTGTGCACAAAGAAGGTAAAAACTCTTAGGAAAAAGGGACTTGGAAAGGAAACCGTAAAACGGAATGAAATTGAAAAGCGAGATAATTGAACGACGATGTCACCTGACAGATCAGCATCTCGGCCTTTACATGTTGCAAGGCTCGGGGCTTGTCCCTCTCCATCCTTTGACTATGTCAAGCCCTGTATTGGACATAGTGTCTATTTTTTCGACAGTTATCTGGAAGTATTCGAAAAAGGAGAGAGTAGAAAAGGAAGGAGGCTACCATAGTTTAGATTATTACGCCGTCATTATTTGGGCATAAGTACAAAAAAACCAAAACAAAACTTTAGTTCCTTAATAGACCTAAGATCTCTTTGGGAGCTGCCTTAGCTATACCTAGTGGTGATGGAAAAGTCCCACCGAAATGTCTGAGCCTGATACGGCCGAAGGCCTCACAGTGACAGACGATAACTTCCGCTGTCTCCTCTTCCAAACAGAAGAGACAGATGTCTTCTTCAGCTAGCCTCAACTTTTTAGGTGGTAGCCTAAGGGGCAGTGACCAGTTGGAAGTCCTGTTATGCCTTACCCTGGAATATTTGTCCAGTGTAAGTGCTTGCGTTTGTCCTCCCGTGACCTAATACGCATTGCTAGTCGGCTTTTCGACTAGCCATAGAATGGCTCGGGCCCAATAAACTGAGAATCCACCCCTTTTCTTGCCAGGTGATCCGCCTTCTCATTGCCTTCAATACCCTCGTGCCCTGGTACCCAGGCCAGCGTGATGCTGTTGCCCTGAGCCAGTTCTTTGAGAGCAATGAGACAGTCCAAGGCTCCTAAGTGTAGGACCCCGAAGCCTTGAGTACCGCCTGACTGTCGAACATTATAAATATTTTAGCAGCGTGTATACCTCTATTAGTAATTTTAAGTGTGCATGTATCTCTGCTTGAAAGATGGTTGGTGCAGTACCGAGCGATTTGTACAGCCTTATTCTTAGTCCGAAGACCCCGACCCCGATGCCCATTCTGTCTTTCATCTTGGATCCATCCGTGTACCAAACAAGAGATCCCTTTTCAAAGATATGTCCATTGTTGAGCCAATAATCTCTGCTCTCAAGGATCAGCTTGAATGGTATATTCGGCATGGCATCTGAGATCACCGGATCATCCTTGAATTCTTCAAGAATTTTCCTGTGACCAGTCAGATATGATTCAGAAGAGTTCAATATTGCAATAAATTGGAACTTATCTCTATAAGTTTATTTTCTTCAAAATTGGTTAAACGAGAATGAGGAACATGCTTATAGTGTGATTTTATAAATTCCATTTCTTCCGTGTACTTACCGTGATTAATTTTTTCAATTATACTTATAATCGTTCTTTGACAAGCCTTCATATTTGAATATAACTAATTCATGATAAAAACAATGCAGGAAAATATGCTTAAATAACGTTGAATATGAATGAAATCCTAAAACATATGTCACGACATAAATGTCCATGGTGGTCCGTTACAGAAGTCTGGATCTGTGATTTATGTCAATTATAAAACAACAAATTTACAAAAGAGTTTCCTACTCTTGTTTGTTCAAGGGCCCACGGGTATTTTAATCCTGCAAGTAGTTTGTGCTTCGCCGAGTTCTGCTAATTCCAGGACATGTTGGTACAGAGGATAACAAAGTCAAATTGAAAGACACTATTCCAGTACGAATTCAGAACTTAAATTATATCACAAGACGTAGTATATAACCAAAAAGAAACCATAAAAGAAAATCAAAACATTCGAATATTCGTCGGTGTTTTTAGTGGCCATTGCCCCATTGGAGTTATGTGCACTAGACTTGTCATCCCATCGAATGAGTTCTGCAGAAGCTGTAGAGATGAAGCGTCCATAGGACACTAGCTTGTTATTATTCAGCTCTAAAAGAACGACGGCTTGTCTGTCTGGGAGCATTGGTCGACGACTTAGCTGAGATAGCAGTATGGATCTTTTCAATAGATTTTTACAGAAATCTCGCTGATCTTATGCCCAATTGTATTGGGCTTTCTTCTAAGGGTATTCAAAATGTGGCGTCTTAGTGGAATTACTGCCCTCAACAGCAAACAGCTCGACTAACCAACGAACTGAGTTGAATCAATTGATAAGTGGCAAAATTTCCACGCCAGTAGGTGCAGGTTCCAGGCTCGATCTCCTTGTGAGTTTTACTTGTAATTTACAATAAATTAAAGAAAAAATCCACACAGCAATGAAAAAAAGACATTCAATTTCCCTCATTTCCCTTCCTCTTAATTTTCTGACGGCCATAGGGTTGTCACCTAGACTTTGGCTGCATCATAAAAAACACCAACCACCAAGTATATCACCCTTGTTCAATAGCCTTTCACTTAATCTAAAAGTGAAAAAGTAATTTATCTTAAATAATATTATTATTATTTTGAATATTAATTTCCTTTGTCTGCAATCTTTCATGAGACCTTTACAAATCAAAATCAGCCAGAGCCTATGTGACATGGGATGTCTACTTCATCGAATCTCTACCTGTTCCAGTTCAGCACTATCGCCTTCAACTCCTGCCACGAATTTTGAATTTAGCTATCGTACTTCCCTACGGATCTTCTCCACGTCTTCTGTGATTCTATGAGGTCTTCGTTGATATCACCACACACCAATGGATGTTAAGGATGCGCCGAAGGTACCGGGGGGCAAAGGGTTGTAGTTGCAACGTTATTCGATAGGTCACTTTGCATATTGAACAGCCGAACAACAAAACAGATTTTTTGCGTCTCCAGATGTTGTTATTTCGCAATATCTCAACAAGAGTGTTTCATGCAATTACAGCCTCGTTTGTTGCATTATGTTTGGATTCGTCGCCAGTGTCGTCGAGTGCCTTTTTTCGAATTTATTTCTGTGCAAAATCCATGGTAAATCACGTTGACTATTTTCGAAACCACCATAAACTACAAGCCATGCAGCGGACTTTTATATGGGGTCGTAAATCGTCCTACTGAAAAATTTACTATTAGTTCTATGGAAAAAAACGATTTATATTAACTTAAAGAAGAGATATATGAAGATGGGCAGAGGACAACGGTCTTAGGGTAAGCCCCCGACGGACCGAATTGGTCCTGTTCACAAGGAAATATAAACTACCTATTTGGAAACCACCAAAAGTTAAGGGTAGTGTCCTCAAACTCTCCTCGGAAGCCAAGTTTCTGGGAGTCATATTCGATTCCAAATTGAATTGCAGACGGAATATGGAAGAGAGGATGAATTCTATGCATGCAAGAAAATCTTTGGTAAGAAATAGGGCATGAAACCGCATATTGTACACTGGATGTACACAGCGATCGTTAGGCCTATTCTTACCCATGGCTCAATTATTTGGTGAAATGCGGTTAACAAGCAATCTCACCATAACTCTTTAGTAAAGGTGCAAAGGTTCGCTTGCTTGGGAACAACAGGTGCAATAAAATCCACACCACCAGCTGGTTTGGAAGCCATTTCACAGCTCCACACGAAAAGAATTGCAATCTTGGCAGTTCTCAGACGTAGAGAAAACTGCCAATGGACACCACAGAGGTTTGGACATGCAGTCATACTGAGCTTCTTTAATCAAAATGGGTTGCACCCTACAACGGATTATATGAAGCCACAATATGACTTTAGAAAACCCTTTTCCGTTATCATACCTAACAGAGAAGATTGGAAGCACTCTGAAAACATAATTAAAAGAACTGCCATCTTCACAGATGGATCAAAAACAGAAAAGGGGATTGGAGCTGGAGTTTTCTCGGAAGCGCTGCAAATAAGTAAGTCGTACAGACTCACCAACGAATGCAGCATCTTCCAAGCGGAAATATACGCTATAATGAAAGCTGCACTTACTGCCCAAGAAAAACAAATGTCAGCAGCTGAGATCACTATTTGTGTGGACAGTCCAGCAGCACTCAAAGCGCTGAACTCCAACGTGATAAAGTCAGAATGTGTGAAAGACTGTATCAGAGCCCTAAGAAATATTTCATACCATACGGTTAGGCTCTGCTGCGTTCCAGGATATGTCAGCATAGAGGGTAACGAAAAAGCCGACGAACTGACCAAAAATGGTTCAAAAACAGACATTGATATGCCGGTAGAAAGGGTACACCCTCCTCTTAACACAGCAAAAAGTCAAATTGATAGATATTACTCCAACATGACTTCGGAACGGTGGAAAAATATCAATTACTGCTTCACAACACGAAGTCTTTGGCCGGAGCTAAATCACAGAAGAACTTCAAATCTTTTATCCTTCGATAGGAAGAGCATTCGAACACTCGTCATCACCGGGCACTGCCCCATAGGAGCTATGGCCATTAGACTCGGCGTACCATCGAATGAGTTCTGTAGAAGCTGCAGAGATGAAGAAGAAACTGAGTCCGAGACTTGCCTGTTTGGGAGCAAGGTTCTTTGATAATCTGGGCGACCTAGCTGAGATAGCACTGGTGGACCTAAATAGATTCATACAGAGATCTGAGTGCTTTTATGTTCTTTTTAAGGGCATTCACAATGGGCCGTCATGGCCTTCGAGTGAACTTGGTGCTTCTAAGCAACAAACAAACCGACTAACCAACCAACCAACCAACTTAAAGTAGGCTAAGTTATCTAAAATTTCATCTTCGATCAAGTTTCCCAAACGTTAATGTAATCTATAAAGTGATCAGTACTCTTCCTGTGTCTTCTGCATCTGCAGAAAGTATATTTTGGAAGGTGAAATTGATGAAAAATCGACGCCAAAATGACAGGGTTTAAAAATAATTATTATTACAAGCTACTGTTACTATGCTTCCAAAAAAATAACAAAATTTATCCACTTGTTCTATTTGCTGCTCTTCAAAATAAATTTCATCTTTTCTGCTGGAGTGCTACTCGTAACTTTTTGGCTACATGACTTTGCTTGTTGGGTAGACGACATACCTCGTCGGAATAGTGCAGTTTTCCTCTGTAATGGACGTGTCATTGGGCTCCTAAATATGACACCTTTATGATAATGATAATAAATTTAAATTAAATTAAAGTGAATTTACATACAACTTATAAACAAAAAACTTAATTCACATATTCAGAAATCTCAGAAGCCCACCTATACATTAGAGGTATCATATAAGCAATTTATAATAAGTACAAATTAGTATTTACATAATTACCCTGTAACTTCAAATTGATATAGCTGTAAATCACATACCAATTAACTAATTAATATGTATGTCAAGTGGGTATTATCTAACATATATCTGGCATATTTTCTTCTGAATAATTTTGCAGCGATCAATTTAATTGCAGAATAATTCCACTTAAATTAACAAAAATCTGCAAAAACTGGACAACATTTACGATCACTACAATTAAGGTCATCAAACTTGCTAGCATTCTTGACTTAGCGAGTCGCTGATGACTTAAGTCCTAAACACTCTTCGTTCTGATATTGGAAGACCCAGGTGTTACTTAATTCATGTTTTGTAGAAAAGCATAATTTTCGTTTAAAAGCAGCAAAACTTAAAGCTAACGAGCCCCATAAATTAAGGAATTGCGACTTCAATTAACGAATGAAGCTTTTTCTTGTTTTATTTATAAATAAAACGTGCACTTCGCATATCGCATAAATGTAATTAAGAAGTGCAATGTTAAGGACAGGTGAAGTATCAAAGTGAGACATTTTACTTTTAGCTATAATTTCAGAATTTGAAGTGGCAAGTTGAAGCGAAATGACAAGAAAATATATTTAAAGCGAAAATTTTGCACGCTAGGCATTACAACAATAAAAGCGTATTCGGTAACGCATTAATGCGCAATAGTGCAAACATTATGTCTATGATAACTACATAATTTCGTGAAAAATACTACATTTTTTTAGTCGGACTCTGCCTCAGAGATGACCGCAATTAAAAAAAAAGAATTTAATTGAGAAATCGTTCAGGTACTTATCTACACTTGCAATTTCTGCATTGCTGCACATGAATGCTTTACCGAATACCGCCTATGTTATTAATTTAGTCGATTTCATCAAGTTCAGAGTTTAAACAATTGCAAAAATGTTTGAGCCTTCGCATTTGGCCTTTCTAACGCATCCTCAGGGCTTAAGTCTTACCTGTGATGGTGCCCTAGAAAGGAGAAACGCGCAAGCTCAAAGATTTTTGTAATTATTTAATAAAACAGTTTCGTGGAATTAACATTAAGTGGTTTTATTTTATTTAAATATTTCATTAAAAATATTCGACTAGTAATTTCACAAAAATCTAGAAATGTACTTAAAATGCTAATTCCTCACTTACTTACTACTGAAAATTGGAAAATTTACTTTCGAGAAATACGCGACAAAAGAGGGAAGTGCAACTTTAAACAAAAAGTTTGGATGGTTATTCATTCAGCAGGGTGACGTTCAAATCATCATATCCGAAGGACTACTGGAAGCAGATTTAAAAGATTAAAAGTTTGCAATTGGCTTCTGGAATGCGACATGGAGAATAGGGCTTTACCCAACCGAATTCCGTGAACGGATGAAGCGAAATTCACCGGGGAAGGCATAACAAACTTCCACAACCTTGATATGGAGGTCGCTTGAATACAAATAAGACTCGCCCATTCCTAACCTGAAACAGTCACGCACAACATCAATACACCTAAATGGCACTCAAATGAGGCACGGTACACCTGAGTAAAATTTATACTTTTCCAAATGCCAGTCCGTTGCAGGCACGTATCAATAAAAGACGCACAAAATAGTCCTAGACACAAAATAGTTCTAGACTAAATAAAATAAAATTATTTTCGCAGATTAAGTCATTCGATACCGACGACGTCTGAAATAACAAAACTATCTCTGCAGCACCCGGCAACGTTTCTGCAGTTGAGTCTTATTTTTACTCGGGTTAATAAAGATTATAACCGAAACTGGAAAATATATAAGAATAACAATAACAAATTTTAGGTAATATCAGGTGGCCGATGACCCACACGATTTACACGCGTCTGTATAGGGTAGAATGGTAGATAGTACATAACATCACCAGTCGCGAATATGTTTAAGCCAGAACGCAGTAACGGAAGCGTGCGATTATGGCACACATATTTTTAGATATTATGCCTGTAGCGGGAACGTGCACACACGTGTGGCTGGCGACGCTGGTGTATTTTTCAATTTTTGGGGCCTGTAGCGGAAGCATGCATAATACTACCGGGCGCTTATGTTTGCTGCTCGTGCTCGCAACGGGCTCATTTATACTTTTAAAAATATTAACGTCTGTACCTGCTTTATGCGTGAATATACCACCTCAATTTTTCGAACGCGGGCAGATACTAACCCATATAGGACAAGCGGACATCCTTCCAGCCCAAAATCTGAGTCAATTTTTGGGCTGGTATCATCGATACGCATTTAATAGGACCATTAATTTTGACGTAAGTACTTAACAGCCAAATTTATACAGACTTTTTAGAGAATGTACTACCAGATCTACTAGAGGACATCCCTATAATATTAGGGCAATGTTTCAGCATCAGCTCATTCTGGTATCATTGTAAAGGCAATACTAAATAAAAACTTCCTGAGCGTTAGCTTGGACGAGGTGCACGGATTTCTGAACCTACTAGATCTCGAGATCTTACCACACTGGACTTTTTCTTATTGGTAAAAATGAAGGATAAACTTTACTCAAGGCTACTTATTTATTTATTTATTTCACAAATTTTATCAATGTGCTGACTAATACAATATGTTTGACAAACTGTCTAAACAAAAATACAAAATCAAAGAACAAGGATAGATTTGAGAAAATATAAATATAAAATATACAAATGTATACATATGCATACAAAGTAAAAAGTAAAAGGTAATTTCAACAAAGGTTACTCTTCAGATGATTTCCTGATAGATTAAAATCAATGAGATCAAAACAAGAATTAAAAAATCGCGACATCCATGTGATCGGCTCATTTACCCCATAATATGTGCGCTAAAAAGGTACCTTGTAGAAGTCATGATAACTCAGGGCCTGGAACTGATACGTCAAAAGATGCCAAAAGAATAGAAGAGTCTATAGACTCCCGAATGTAGTCGAAAGAAAAACGGATCCTGGAGTTACAGCTTCTCTATTCAAGAGTACCCAAATGCAACATAAGGTGGTAGTATAAGGGATTTATTTCAAAGAAGTCCGCGAAGAATGAACCTAACGAACCTCGTTTGAACAGCTTCAATGCGATTGATATGAGTCGCATAGACAGGTGACTAGACTGGAGAGCTATATTCCAGAATAGGCCTGATAAAAGTGCAATAGAGTAGCTGCGGGACTCCTTTGATCATCTCTTCACAACACCTAGAGTCATATTAGCTTTGGTAATCACTGGCATCCAAATGATCCTCGAAAGAGAAGAAAGGTTCTTAGGCTTAGTTAGTCTGGTAAAGGATCATCTATGGTAAAATTAAATTGAGAGGGAGATCTTTTGCGAAAGAAAGACATAGATGTGCACTTGCCGATATTAAGGGGGAAGTCGTTAATGGAACACTAATTCTGAAAGGCGTCCAAGTCAGAACTTAAAAGTAAACAATCTGCATTGTCTGACACAGTCCGGAATATCTTTGTGTCGTTAGCATAACAAAGAATATTTAAGTCAGACATAATCGTACACACATTATTGATGGAAAGTATGAATAACAATATCCCGAGGTGGGAGCCCTGCAGTACCCGGGAAAAATAAACATCAGACAGAGCTGCACGAAAAAAAACGCGCTGAGTGCGCTCAGATAATTATGACTGAATTAAATTTAGAAAAACCCGCGAAACCTGGGAAAGAAGAGTTATAGAACAGGAATTCGATGATTTATTCCACTTGTATTCCACTTGTATACCACTTTAAATTCCAGAAAATTTTGAAAATTCCAATAAGTTGGTTGTAGAGACCAATTTGTTAGCAGAATTGGAATTGCAGCAACGAAAATACGGGAGAGGCTGGCTGCAATATACCTTAAAGAGCGATTAAAAGGCGGTTGTTGTTATGCATCTACAGTACATTTCGAACAGCTTTTGTAACATACTAAAAGTAATTGAGATAAGTTTCGAATTCAAAAAAACATTTTAGGGTAAGACTGAATTGCAGATTTGAATTGCAGATTTTTATAATATTCCCCAAAAGGTTTTCTTAGTATAAATTTCTACATTCTTTCTCTATCTGGACGTGGAAAGGCAATAGTATGGGCAATTTAATAAAAATAAAAAACAAGTGTATTCAATACTTGAATTTCGGAGAAAATTTGGGAAAATGCTGAATACTAGGTAATCGCAAAACAGTTGTCTCATTTTTGGAAGTGACTGTACCTTTAAAGGTAGAAGTTAGTTAAACATTGTTGACAATTTTGGAAACGCCATTTGGACAATAGTTTTTTGGCGTTTGTTCCATGTCGTTGTGTTGAGTAGATCAAAACACAAAAATTTTGTGCATACCATGAAAATTGCAAATTTATGAATCACCCTGTAACTCCCAAATGGTTGAGATTGCCACCCCCCCCCCTCCCCCTCCTGCTATTTAATTTTTTATTGGCCAGGTGAGATCTATCACCAAATTTATTTTGGATGCATATTAAATATCTCTTAACACTATCAGAGCAGTTTCTCCGGTGGTGGTTGTAAAGTGTCTCTCATAAACATTTTCTGCGCGCTTTACCGCATGGCCTTAGGTAGTACGACAACTACGACCAACCTATTGGAATTCTCCAATTACTGCTATTGAGAATGCATTCTTACCGCTTTCAGTGAAGCATTCGATAGACTGAATCATGGAATTCTCATTCACAAACTGTCTCTTTTGGAGTTTCCTGTTGTTTTTGTTAACCTATTTTCATCCTACTTATCTGATCGTACCTAACGTGTTTTATTTCGCGATGCCGTTTCTAACTAAATAAATAATACTTCAGGTGTACCTCAAAGCAGTCATATCGGACCCATTATTTATATCAATGGATGATGTATATACCGTTCTATCTAACTCGAGAATTTTCTGTTATAGTGACGACGCCAAGATTTTCTGTATTGATTCGAATGACTATGACTGCACCTTGTTAAATTCTAACTTAGACGCCTTCTATCGATAGTGTTCTATCAATAATCTTCCTTTAACCATTAGTAGTGTAAATCTCTGAAATGTGACCTTAGTAATTAACACTTGGTTTTCATTCGAGGATCATATTGACAGTATCATAAGCTGGACTAATGCGACCCTGGGTTTCGTTAAGAAATTGTCTAAGCAGTTCGATGGACCGTGTAGAAATAAGCTTCTTTATTGTACTCGTCAAGCCCATTTTGGAATATACAACATCTTTTGTAATGCCTCCTTTTCTGGATCGGCTTAAGGGGGGACCCCATTCGGCTTTAAAAAAACAACAATTTTCACTAATTTTTTAAGGGTTAAAAAACAATCAAATCATTTGAGGTTTCTTACTATAAGATAGCATGCATTTTCAACTATGTGAGAAAATTTTTTTTGAGTAAAAATATTGTTATTTGGAGCCGTGGTAGTCTTCGGCGTCAGAGATGTTAAAAAAAAGGCACCTCTAGTAGTGCCAGTCGCGATTAGTCCTGAAATAATGTAGAACCAAATTTTTAGATTTCCTTAAACTATATAAAACTGGCTATCGTGTAGCATAGGATTTTTTGAAAATTCAAAAATAACAAAATTTTGGCATTTTGTTAAAAAAGTTCCATTTAACATGAAAAAAATGCTACAAATGTGTTTATAAAAAACCGAAAAATTTAAATATCAAAAATATCTATCTCTATGCTACGCGATAGAGAAAACAGTTCTACATATTGTCGCAAAAAATTGAAGCGATTTCATTGAATGGTTCCCGAGAAAAATGGGCACTCAGTTTGATAGATGTGGTTTCGAGAAAAACTGGTTTCAAGTTGTTGGTGCTGTTATGGATCATTTGAAAAGTGAGCAAAAGGCCCCCACAATTCTTATTGTATCTTTGCAATGACTTCGAATGTCAATTTACCATTTTAGAAGGTCATTCTAGACATAATAAGGAATAGATTTATGGAAAAAAATCGATTTTTTTTAAACCTTCAGGGTGGGGACCCCCTTAAGCTTGGATACGGATACTCTCAGCCCAGACGCAACGATTCCGGGATTGTTTTTGCTTTTAAGGGTAGGTTCTAGTCGAGCGCCTAAAGTTTATAAATTTTTTTCTCACAGAAGAAGGTAAATAATGTATAATTCGACTTTTTCAGCTATTAGTACATTTACTTAAGCTCACTAAACAATATTTTTTAATTCTTTAAATTGTAAAATTTATGAGATATTCACGCGCTCCTGAAGCCGTGTAGCGTGTGCATCGCAATGTAAAATATAATTTTTGTTTCTTACAGCTAGTCAGCTGTTCCTGGACCATAGAGCAATCCTTCTCTTCCTTGTGAAACTGATTTTGACTATTATATTCAAGGAACATTATTTTGTCCAAATAGAACATATAAAAGAATTTTTATACCTGCTGAGCAAACAATACGGCGCGCGTGCATCTGCATTTTTAGCTTGATTCTTGGCCGGTTCGCGATCTCACTAAATCGGCTGTAACTTTTACGTTTTTCCGAACTTCGTTAAAACGTTTTAGAGACTTATTCTAGACACTATAAGGATTTAAAATATGCAAAAAAAGAAAATTTAATTTTTTGAAATTGCTCGACTAGAACCTACCCTTAACTTCTTACAGGGTGTTATTGATTCCCCTTAATCGCTGGATGCTCGGAATATATCTTTTCCACCTAGCTTCTTCCAAATACCTCAACCATGCACGAGCCACTTACATCAATGTTTCGTCCTTTCAAGATACATTCTGCTTTTAATGACTTCCATTCGTTAAAAAATCAAATGAAGGATTAGCTCGGATAAGGTTACTATTTCGTAGATATTATGCTGTACACATTATAGTAATCAGAGTATTCTTCATGAATTTGAATTTGAATAAATGAATGATAGTTCAGGTAAGTAAGACTTTTGACTTGACACTCAGTCATCCAGCAAACCGACACGGTTTTCATATAATATAAGCCTATAGAAATAACCCTTATTTAAATTCTACAGAAAATTCTTTGCGGTTTTCGAGTTATAAACAATTAGTGTCGAAAAATTGCAAATTTTCGCATATTTTTAAATAAAAAGTGTTTTAGAGACGAAGTCAGTAAGGTTAGTGGTTGTAGTTCTACCTTTGAGGAAGCCATGCTGGAAGAATGAGAAGATAGACTTACAGTGGAAGAACATGGAATCATAGACCAATTTTTCGAATAGTTTAGGTATGGATGATAACTTAGCAATGGGTCTGTAGTTGGACACATCGTTCTTGCAGCCCTTTTTGAAGATGGGAATAATATACGAGTTTTTCCATAATTGAGGAAAAACCCGTTGAGTGACCGAGAGACGGAAAAGCAAAGTAAGGAGTTGAACTAGATGCACGGCACACTTTTTCAGAACGATGGCCGGAATGCCATCTGGACCTGGGTGAAAGTCGTCCTCAAGCCCGTTGATACTGGCTGCGATTAGTTCAGGATCAGGGTCAAAAGATGTAAATGTCGTTTCAGTGCATTTGTCCATGAATGCAAAATAGTTGAGGTTGGTTTCTAGAGAATTTCCGCTGAAAGATTTCCTGAAGAAGTGTTCAAAGAGGTTGGCAATAACCTTAGGATCAGACGAAGAGGTGTTCTCGAGCTTTAGGGTGGAGGGGTAATCATTGGATTTCTTCTTGGAATTAATAAAGTTATTAAAACGCTTGGGGTCGAATATGAGGCTAGTTTCCATCCGTTGGAGCTACTCATTGTAGAGGGTACCACAACGTTCGGAAAAAGAGGTATAAGCAGATAGGTAGGAAGAATAGTCAGACTCAACGTTTATTTCTCCCGTTGCGGAGAGAATGTAATTCTTTGTCGTACCATACGGGGGATATGGAGTAGTTTTTACGAGGAAGAAGAGGGATAGATTGTGTAAGACAAGCGTGTATTTCCGAATAGAACGCCTCTAAAGCAACGTCAATTGAAAGATGTTGAGGGATAGTGTCAATATTAAAGTTGAGAAGCAAGTGATTTAATTTGTCAAAGTCGCCTTTACGAAAATTGAAGGAAAAAGAAGGCTGGGAGCTTGAAACGGCATGAGGGTGCTCGTAGGAGAAAACAAGAAACAGGGGAGGATGGTGACGTAATTGAGCAATTGAAAGATATTGAATTAACTTTAATATTGCCAAAATACAACGGGGAGATCTTACTTTGAAATAAAAATTTGAAGAATAAAGTAAAATGTTTCATTTTAACCTTCCCCACTGCTCTGTACTCATATGACACACCAACTCATTCTTTTTCTTGAATCATAACAATTGCTTGATAAGCGTCTTCTCAAGTACCGTGAAACCCGTACCTATCCAAACTTACCGTGTACGCTGATTTTTGAGCCGCATAGCACACATTTTGTTAGCCTTGTTGCTCTCAAGAAATCGAAACCTAAGAAAGTGGACTTTGTTGGGTTTAAAATTACTTACATTACTCTATATGAACTTTTTTTTGGTAGAGCCATACAAGCTAAACAAATTTAATAAATTTTAACGTACAAAAATCAACCTCCACGTTTTATTTAAAATAGTTTAGTTATAAAGACATATCAGTAAACGAACCATGAACAACAATTGCATGAAAGCATGCTTTTTCCCATGGTCAATTTTGCGCATTTAGAACTTTTATACGGGTAATAAATTTAATTGCCACTTGTGTTTGACTAATGACATCCTTTATCAGTATTATGTGGCTATTAATGATTGAAAAATCTAATTAAATTTGCAATAAATCAAAAGCATAGTATTTATGTTACGGTAGAAATCTCACTCACTTTATGAAATTCTACCTGTGCCCCATCTGCGATTCCTTGCAGTTCATAGACATATTGAGGAAATGACTTCTTGACTGCTTCCAAAGTTTCATTGTAAACTTCTCCTGTAAATAAAAATTTTTAAATTATATTAAAGTGCAGGAAGATTTACTCACTTCCCATTGCTGAATCATAAATTCGTAAGTAAGAACAGTTTAAGGGCTCATACAGTTGTAAAAAGCTTTTGATAAGCGACGCGAATGTTCGACCCTGAAAGAAAGCAAATCGAAATTAATAAATCTGAATTAATTTATTTTTATTACATCTAAGTTAATCTTAAAAAAAATTCAAGGTTTTAAATCCCAGTATTAAACCAAGATGAAAAAATAAAGAAAAGAATTCCAAAGCTTAAGAGGCAAAAAATAAGCACTTTGTGAACAAAAAGTTAGATCTGGAAGAGCTAATTTGTTCCAAATGAACTGGTTAAAGTGGTGTTCCAAATGAACTGGTTAAAGTGGTTAAGAATATACCCAAAGAAAAGTCCCAATTCTAAGCAACCTAAAAATAGCATGAAAGATATAATAATGGTAGCGAATCAGCGAAAAATAAGACGAGGATCCTTTAGGGAACTCGTAGTACTTGACCAACGACAATTCCCTAAAGTTATCGAGGCAAGCTCCCTATAAATTTAAAGCTTACTTAGACACTTGTATTGAGGTTTGTAAAGTGAATTCTACAAATTGCAATACATTTTCTCAAATATTATATTTTGTATTAATTTAACTTTTCGCGATACACAAACAGTCCCGATACAAGTATTTAAATAAATATAAACGTTCATTTAATAACTACTCACAACTGAGGGGATTAGTAAAGATTTGGTAACAGAGAATTAAGTTAGTGACACAATTAAACAACTTATATACCAAAACGGAAGATTAACATCATAAAGTCTTTCCAATCATTACCTTTATATAACCGTTTGAGGTTAGGTTGACGATAAGTAACACTACAAGGTTCTTTGTTAAGGACATGAATTAAGTTGGTCGGCCTTATTTGAACACCTGATGATGTTAGTCTCAAAGGTCTTGAAAAATAGAAGTAGACATCATTAGCATAAAAATATTTAACGTCAAAGTTATTAGAACATTCTTAATATGTAAAAAAAAATTAGGGTCCTGAAATTAACCCTTGAGGTACTTCACATAGGGTTGATCATAAATCAGAGACAAATTTTATAAAAACATTAATAAAACCGAACTTAAAGACTTGTTTTTAATCAAGTTTATTCAAAAATTAATCAATGATCAATACTCCTATTGTCTGTCACATATTAGAATTTAGAAACTTCCCGAGCAAAAAAAATTGAGTTGGTATATTCAAGTCCAAAGCAAGTACACACGTTCATAATGTTAAAAGTATATAAACGCCCGTTGCGAAACACGCATTGCAAACAAATGCGACCGGTAGTATTATTATCGCTTCCGCTATAGACCCAAAAATTGAAAATTACCTCATAGCATGCAGGCTCCCGCTACAGGAACAGAACTCAAAAAATACGCCCGCCATAACACAATCTCACCCGTATAGGCAGGCGTGCATCATGTGGGTCATCGGTCATCTCACCAATATAAAATTTTTTGAGTTCTGGCTTAATTTTGGGAAATTTTATATTCTCAATTTTTTCCACATCAAGACCTACGCTTGATTTGTTTATTTTCTCAATCCGAAAAATTTTTCGGTTATTTTCTTAATAAATTTTCAACTAATAAGAAGCCTACCATTTAGGATGATATTTTTCCTAGAAACTTGATATCTTATCCTATAAAGTTGTAAAATCTGAATTTAGGGGCATTTTTTCTCGAAAACAAACTAAATGACCTCCTACTTGAATACTTGAGAAATGATACTCATTGTCTATCCTTTTTAATAACATTTGTATCAATAGGTATTGCGACGACATGGGAAATTTTTTTTATGTATGAAAAAAAAACAGAATTAACTTGTAAAATATTTTTTGTTATGTTGCTTTACTATAATATTTATTTCTATATTTTTTACTATTATATATAAAGAAATTACAAATCGAACTACTGCTCAAATATAGTACTATTACTTTCAATACATTTGTTCACTTTCTTTATAATATTTCTTCTTATGTGAGTGGCTCTTAATCACGGGACGAAATTATATATTTTGGAAAAACGGCGGGGCTAACTTCTTCGCAAAATGTGCAGCTATAAATTTTTTTTATTTTTAATTGCGGGACATATAGTAGGAGAGGCAGTGATAAAGAGTCTCAGTGACCTGTTAGAACGCTAGTTGACGAATCTTAGTTACACTGAGTCCCCTTCATACCCCTTGTCAGCAGCGTTTGAATCCGCTGAAATTTTCACTTAACACTTACGACCTTACCACTCTAAATGATACATGATTTTAAAGCAAATTCATGATCAAGTATTTTTAAAAAACCAAAAATAATTTTTCAAAGTCAAAATTTATTTTGAAAAATTTTTTTTCGGAAAATTATATTTTAATTCCAAAGAGGAACGATTACGAGAAAAAGTGCAAAAAGGCAAACGTTTACGACTCTATAACTTGTGCAAAAAAAATTTTTTTAAATCCTCAGCACGAAAATTACTTATACCAGTAACAATAATTTTTTCACCTGGTACGCTTGAGGAATTTTGCCCCATATACTGGAGTAACTGGTTCTCTGAAATTTCTTAAAGAAAATGCGATCACTTTTCGGTAGTTTTCCTTTTCTGTGTAAGCATATTTTTTTCATTTGAAATAGATGGCATTGTTCACAATCATTTTATATCTCTTCCTGTGTAAGCGTTTTACAGATTATAGGAACGTTTTTTGTAATGTATCTTTCAGTAATTCCAATGAATTCCACATTTTCCTTACAACAACATAAAAGATTAAAATTAATATGTCATTTCGAAATTAAAAATGGGTTTTCTCAACTGAAAGTAAAATTGTACCGATATGAGATAGCTTATAAGTCATTCTAGTGGATGAAACAAGATGTAGATGGAAGTTTTTTACTTTTGCAGTTAGCAGTTGGTTGACGGCCTATTATTAATATTAAAATGTTTCACTATCGTATCAGGAACGAAGTTATTCTCTCGATATGCGATTCAGCGCATAATTAATTAAGTGATTAAAAATAAGAAATAGGTAAATATCTAACTAACTTTGCTTAAACTGATTAACGACTTTATTTCAAAAATTCGTCACTGATTATAAGTTTCTTGAATTTGGAAAAACAAAAGGAGTTTCGTACCTCATTTACTGCATTTGTCACCTTTAAAGTTGCTTCTTGTCATTTGAGTTTGAGCGAGCAAACTGTTCATATAGATTTTTTCGAAAAACAGATTCCTTTTAAAATTGAGTGTTTATATCTAACTGACTGATTGACTATACCCGCTTTTTTCCAAGGTGACCCGACATCTTAAGAAGAAAATGTGCTTTACGGAAAAGATCAAAATTAGGATAAAGGCTGGAGCACTCTAACTGCCGTAATTAACTTCTTTTTAAAATTTTCCTTTTTGTAATTTCTTTTTTCATTTTTGGCCTGCTCTTTTCCCCACCCGTGCAAACCTCGGCCTGATAACCCATGCATTTTCGAGCGATAACTAAGTGTACCTAAGTAAGATTCCTCAACTAACGTTCTAACAGAAAATCGAAAAAGCGAGGCTAACTTCAGTGACATCACTACTACCATTGTTTTGAACCAATTTTCAAAATTTTTGTTTGATAGGGCGTGTTCCCCGATTGGTACCAAGGAGGGTGTGGAACAAATTTTGTAATGCGTAACTTTGTAACGCGTGTGCCGATTTGGATGGTTCTTTTTTTGTTGTACAGAGTATGATCCCCCATTGCTAATAGGAGAAAAAACTGGTCTAGTGTGAGGGGAGGGGTAGTCTAACTTCATAACGCGTGGACCGATTTGGATAATTCTTTTTCTGTTGGGTAGAGTATGTTCCCTGGTTGATACCACGAGAAAGAAATGTTGGTGAGATACCACGAGAAAGAAATGTTGGTGAGGTAGGGGTGGAACCTAACTTTGTAACACGCAAACCGATTTCGATGGTTCTTTCTCTGTTGTATAGAGTTTCATCCCCCATTGTTAATTGGAGAATAGTTTGCTCCAATGGTGGGGTTTGGGAAGGGGGGTGGGGTAGTCTAAATTCGTAACGCGTGGACCTATTTGGATAATTCTTTATCTGTTGGATAGAGTATGCTCCCTGGTTGATACCACGAGAAAAAAATGTTGGTGGGGTGGGCGCGTAGACCAATTTGGATGGTTCTTTAACTGTTGTATAGAGTGCGATCCCCCATTGCTAATAGGAGAATAATTTTGTCCTCTGGTGTGAGTGGGGGAGGGGAGGGGTTGTCTAACTTTGTAACGCGTCGATCGATTTCGATGATTCTTTTTCTGTTCGGTAGAGTATGTTCCTTGATTGATACCACGAGAAAAAAATTTTAGTGGGATGAAGGTGGGTAGGGGGTTAAACCTAAATTTTTAATGTGTGGACCGATTTGGATGGTTATTTCTTCGTTGAAATAGAGTAGAAGACACTACAAAGTGAAAAAACAAATATTTAAAAAAAAGTTTAACCGACTTCACAAAAAGCGCTAAAAATCACAAAATAATTTTTAATTTTATATCTATTACGACGTTTTGAAGTTGGTGCAAATTAATCAAGCAACTAGCCAACCACAATTAAAGATAATATATAAAACTACCTGAATGTTTCAGCTCACGGGATCATAAAAAATTACGATTAAAGACTCGTATTATTACCAAAATGTTTACTTGTGAAAAAATTCTAAGACTAATAAAATTTTCTAATTTTTTAAGTTTTTAATTTTCAACACTAGATATTTTTGATGCAAAACTGACCGTTAACGAGATATGCGAAAAAAAATAGTTGTTTGCTTGATTTTTTTGCAGTACTGGGATCGATGGGAACTTTTCATACTTAGTTTAGAAGTACATCCGATTACTGGCGATGCACCTCACAGGCTTTAATTCTTTCAACAATTTTATTTTTTCTTGGAATGGTTAATTCAAGATGACTCTATAGTATAAGGTAACGCTTTAGCTCATTTTTTAAAATCTCGTGACCAATCCCGCCCTCTAATGTAAACAGGAAGATTAGTCCGCAGACGAAACAAGTCAAATAAGAACATTGCTCAACTACATAACGCACTCGAGGAATCAGAAGGCTGATATGAAGTGAAGAGTTCAAGAAATGCAAGTGATTATGCAGATATGTAGGAGAGTTAGAGTTTACCCCATTACGTAGAAATACTAAAACTCTTATATCGAAGTAAGTGTTTACTGAACACCCTATAATGAGATACATGATCGTGACGTCTTAAATTACAAAGAAATTGTACGCAATCGTTAAAATCTAACCGCAGACAAATTGTGCCACAGAAAGTGAAGTGAGGAAATAGCAATGTCCGAATAAGCTTTTACTTATTAACGACTATAATGACTTCAGGAAAATCATTAGCAAATAAGCCGAAAAAAAGTTTTAAGTATCGACCCTTGTGGAGCACCACATATGGTTCTAATTCACTTGGACTTTTCGTCACCAACTTTTACAAACTGAGAGCGGTTTGAAAGGAAATTAGCTATAATCCTAGTGGATGAGTGTGAGAAATAATACGTTTTATGTAGTTCTGATAAAAGCAAACTATGATTTATAAAACTGAATACTTTAGTTAAGTCAAGTATTACTGAGGCTGTTAATAAATCATTGTCCAGCGAGTTACGTATATCAATAGATACTTTCAACAGGGCAGTTTTGCTGTTGTGGCCAGAGTTGGGAAACCAAATTGCCAAATTTATTTTCGGAAAAAAAATTTATGATTTACGTACACTGTAGTCTCTCGATAACTTTGCCAAGATAACAAAGTAGACTTATAGGCCGATAGCCACACGCTGTACTATGTGAAGAGCATTAGCCACCAGAATAACCACTGCATTTTCTCAGACTCAGAAAATGTTGGACAAAAATTGAATTGAATTAAACTGTGCTGTCAACAACTACAGCAGCGGTCATAGAAACAGTTAAAACTATTTTAAAGAAGTCATCGGAACAACTGTGAAAAGTAATGCATTTATTATTCTCTAAATGTAAAGCATGATTTTCACTTAAAGTAGATGCCTACCGCCTATTTCTGTTGATTTTACAAAAAAAATGCTTCATTTGAAGAGAATTATGAGAAATAGAAAGAAACTACCGCCAAATTTGACATTTTCTTTAATATTTATTGTACACTTTCAAAACAAAAATTTTACATAACGGCTTCACAAAAATCAATTAAATTTCTGACATCATTAGTACTAATCTTACACTAAAATTGCAATATGGTTTTAATAGCGAGTGCTGCCTCCGCGCGCCTTTATCCCGTCTTGTATCCTTGACGGCATCGAGTCCACCAGATGTTGGACATCCTCCATTGAAATTTCTTCGAATCATATTTTTTCGATGGTCATGATCAGCTCCCGTTTGTTCCTTGGTTAATTGGCTGCTACCTTGGTTTTGATAATTAGCCATAAATTCTCGATCGGATTCAAATCCGGCGAATTTCCTGGGCATTCCATATGTTCGATTTCATGTTCCTGGAGAAGTTCCTGAACCTGGAAAAAGACAATAAGCCTTCGATCAGGAAATGATGGCGAATTGTCTTTTTAACAAAGTAAAGTTTAATAAAATCAATTTACTTACAATTTTGGCGCGATGACACGGGTCAGAGTCATCCTGGACCATGACACTGCATGTATAGGAAAGATGCTCTTCAATCTATGGTATTAAATTTTCCCGGATGACGTCGCAGTACTTCTGGGCGTTAATCATTCCATTAACCATTACAAGCTGACCCAAAAAGAAGTATGAAAAGCACCCCCACACCATTTGGCCTTTAGGGGGCTTAACTGATCTTATCAGGCATTCGTCACTGAATCGCTCCCCTGTTTTGCGCCGCACATAAGGTAAGCCATCTGAGCAGAACAGGTTGAATTTGCTCTCGTCGGACCAAATTACTTTCCGCCAATCCTCGGATGTCCACGTTTCAAACTTTTTCGCCCACTGGAATCGTGCCTTCTTTATTTTCTGGGAAAGCAGCGGTTTTTTGGCGGTTCTCCTACAAAATAATCCTCCCTCTCGTAATCGGTGTCGGATAGTTTCGGCACTGACATCAATGTTGTGGAATCGCAAAACCTCAGATCGAATTTCAACCGCACTCTTGAATCGGTTTCTCAAACTAATACGCCGTATTTCACGATCGTCTGCTGGATTCGTTTTTCTAGACCGTCCTGTGCCCCTCTTCCGGGCCAAAGGGGCTTCGTTTTCTTTTCTCCGCAATAGTCTTACTACTGTAGAGTTGTGACACCCTACCCTACTGGAAATTTGGCGCGCCGAAAGTCCCTCAGTCGCCAAAGTGAAAATTTTCACTTTTGTATCCCTGTCCAATTGTTTGTTAGATTTAGGCATTTTAGTTGCACTGCACATAAACAATCCACTCACTTGAGAAAGCAAAATCAAATTAACTTAAACTTCGTTCCGCACGTCTCTTTTATAGTCGCAGAGATCCAAAAAATTCCAAAATATCCATCATAGGTAAATACACAGGTAAAAAAAGGTAATTACCTGCCCTTCCGTGCCCATTTTGAGGGTGCTGCAGTTTCTATGACCGCAGCTGTATAATCTGCTCCAACAAAATTGGCAGTACACGCTCTTATGGACTATTGCTGTCTGCTTTATTTTCCCATCATTTTCCTATTCATCCATCCCTCCTCCTCAACTCGCTGTTGCCACGATTTCAACTCAGAAAAAATATATACATATTTCAAAATAAATAATTCAAAACAATTTATAATAAGTAAATTAAAGCATTTCTACAAACCTACTACTAAAAGATATAATCTGTCATGTCACATTTTGGCAGACCATTTCCGCATATCGTCTCAAATTAGATCACAGTCTTAGAGGGAAGGGATGGATTTAATAGGTCATTGAATTAGTTCTTTCTTGCCATTTCAATTTCAGAATTTGATTTCTAACTTTTATTATACCTCGATGAACAATCCTCTGTCTTCAATTACTTATAATTACGAAAAAGTTACTCTCTTTAAGCAATTAAGCTCACGATTTTACGTGAGTACCATGGAATTGAATTTGGCCTAATAATTTAGTTTGCAGAGGTGCATACTTGTTTTGCAGATATGATATGAAGTTATAAAAGATTTTCAGTTGATCCCCTTTCAAATTCAAATTGTTTGTTTTTTTTACGAGCTCCCTCACTATCAAATCCTATTTTTAAAAAATCAATAGGTATTATATGTCTCCTCTGGTTGCCTTGAGAAACCGTGAGGAAGCAGAGGTAATTAAGTTTTATTTTTAAGCCAGCTTTACACATTCTAAGAAACCTTTCAAAAACAAAACAAAGTTTTCTACAATCGAACAATATCTGGGTTAAGATAAAAAAGTAAATAAACAAGGACACGAACCGCAGAAAATAAATCCACCTGATTCGCAAGATTCTCTTCTGCAACAGTCACTCAAGAATCAAGACCAAAGATTTATAGGTGATTGCTTCGCATGACAGAGGTAATGTTGAGCCATTACCATGCACAAAACCTTAAGCTTCATATTTCATGCGACATACTTGGCATGCAATATCCAGTTCGCTAACAAATCCTATTCTATCATACAGCCGGTGTATTTTAGCGTTCCGGTAAAGTAAATTCTTGGCACGTGGTCATTTTCTCATTTGCCTTAACAAACCGATTCACGACTCTGATGGAGTGAGGTTAATCGTGATTGTTTTCTTTACTCGTAATCTTTTGGCATGTTAACATTTCCGCGAAAAGGTAGACAATTACACAATAAACGACAACATTTTAAAATAAGATTAAGTCAACATTTGTTGTAGTGCTTTAATATGTTAAATAATTGTAGGTGGTATAAAATGCTCGAAACCCTATTGCCTGTGGAAAGGTTAATTAATTGCTTATTTCACATGATTATTTACCTTTTCAGCAATATGTATAGCCGCACGAGCACAATTTGTTTTTTATAATATAATAATATAATTGTTTATTGGTTCACATATATTGTAGGCTTTAGCTTTGTAGCTTTACACAAGCTAACATTTTTAAACGTAACGGTAATCTCAATCGTTTGGAAGTTACAGGGTGATTCATAAATTTACAATTTTCATCATATGCACTTTGTTAATTTATTTTTATTGTTTGATCTACTAAACGCAGCGAAATCAAGCAAACGCCAAAAAACTACTATCTTAATAACCTATCCAAAAATGTCGACAATATTATGGAATATTATAAAAATCGGCAGTTTAAAGAAATTAAACTCATACGGAGACGGAGTTGGATCAATTCGTTGAGCGGCACGACCACCATGCCATGGGCACCGGGTTCGAGACCAAGTCTCTCCGAGAGCTTTTCTTAAGAAATTAAAATAATCGACTCCGTCTCTGGGCTGTTGTCTAGCTTGCAGCAATGCAAAAATAAGACATTCAAGTTTCCTCACTTCCCTTCCTTTAATTCCCTTCCGGACAAAACTATGCTAACGCATCAAAGGGTTGTCCCCTAGGCTTTGGCCACATCGTATAAAAAAATATACAAAACCTAAAATGAATAAATTTGAAATTTATTACAACTTATCTTAGTATTTTACAAAAGCTACCTCCGCCACTTCCGATGCATGCCAATAAACTCCTTCTAATTTCCTGTTTAAGGTGTATTGTAGCCATCTTCTCCCGTATTTTCGTCGATGTAGGAACAATTTTGATAACTAAATCGTCTCTATCGTTAACATCATCCTTCATTGTTCTCCACAAGAAAAAGTCCAATGAAATAAAGTCTGGAGATGTGTCAGGCCAATAGAAAATTGTTCATGGTGCTCCAGCGTATTGCTGAAACATTGCCCTAAGATTACACAGCTCTACGAGATTCGGTTATTGACGGACGGAATCTAATCTCAGTCAAAAGAGAGATCCACCTAAAGGCCGATCAGCTCGCCGAGTGCAGGTGGATCGGTCTGTCAACCAACGACAAGTCAAGAAGGATGTGGCCAGATTGGAATAAAAAGAGAACTGCGTTTATACTAAAGAGAAGCCGACGTAATCTCCGAAATATCGCTGCCGTTATTACAGGTCACTGCCTTTTTGGTAGCCATGTAGTCCGCATGCGCAATCCTGCCAATGATTTCTGCCGGAGTTGCCTGGAAGAGGAAGAGGCTTTGCGAATGTCCTGATCTAGCCAGGAGAAGGTTTCAGGCTTTTAGCAAGCGCTTCCTTAAGGGGAGTTTACCGTTCATAGGCATAAAAATGAGTCAACTTTGGGATTTTTTGTGGTAACTTTAAAATTTTTTCATTAAAAGAAAATCCAAAATGGCGGCTGTAAGTCCTATAAACTGAAGCCATACACCGCGTGCATTGGGCTGCGCGGGGCGTTCCACCCCCTTGTCAGTTAATCCGAAACAAAAACGGGTAAAAAATTTTTAATCAACATGAAATTTGGGGGGTCTTATCGTTTTTAAATTTTCTGAAAACCCCCGAGTATCAAAATGGCGGTCGTTCAAAAAAATAAGTCATATTTTCATTGTTTTTTTTTTAGCTTCAATGGACTCAAAAGAAAAGTTTAAGTTGAAAACAAAAAAATCGCTTCGATAAGGCCCCCGAAATTAAATTTCCTTTGCGGTTGAATAAATTGCAATTCAATCGGTTCATCCGTTGTAGAGCGCCCCGCTCGCTGAAAAAAGTTATACAAAATCGTTTTTAATGTTTGTTTTTGACAACTTACATCTAGTCAGCTATCCCGGCACCATAGAGGCAGCCATCGGTTTCCTCAAAGTATTCGTTTCATTGGATCGGCAGGTTGATTAGGTTGATTGATAAGGTAGCGGAAAAAGGTGGTCTCGCATGGCGCAAGAGCGCCTCAGCTACCTAGTTTCCAGCCGGCGCGCGGTTCCGCTCAATGCGCTGTACCTTCTAAACTATATTATATTTTGCAAAATCCTTTTAACTACATATACTAGACATTATAAAGATTCAAATTATGTAAAAATAAAATAATCGATCTTTTGAACGTCATGAACGGTAACCTCCAATTAATGGACTAGAGGAGTTTGCTAGCATAGAGCTGAAGGACCTAACCAAGTTCCTCAATAGCTGCGACTGGATCAATTAATCACTGAATGTCAGCGGTAGAGTGATCTAAGTTAAGTTACCTTTTGTAGTGGTAACACAACGGACCATATCAAGGGATATGTGATGTCGACTGGTTTAGTACCAGTCGCCGCCGGCTAACCTAATCTGCACTTCAAAATAAGCTATTGAGCGGTCACATACGATTTTACGAGTTTTTTTTTTGTGAATCGTGATCGTAGCTTCGCAAGAAAATATCGTATGTGACCGCTCAATAGCTTATTTCGAAGTGTAAGAGTAGTATTAAATGAAACAAAACATTTTTTTCCACCCTGCACATAACCCCAAAATTAGTCAAAAAAAAACATTTTTCGAGTACGTATAACTTCAAATATCTCCAAATCCTGATGTGATGGCCCAATTCTGAATTCGGATTTGGCAAATGATCCCAGCTGCCGAAAAAACAATCATGAGCCAATTTTTTTGTAGAACTGTGTTATCAAAAGGGATGTCCTCTAGTAGATCTGGCAGTGTATTCTCCAAAAAGTCCGCATAAAATCGCTTGCGGTAAAATAAATGGTCCTATTAAATGTGTGCAAACACTGGCACAGAATTTGGGCTGGATTGAGGTTACCATTGTCTTATGTGGGTTAGTATCCTACCAGGCATGAAGGTTATTGAAGTTTTTGATACCATTCCTGCTGAACTGCAATTAATCAGTAAACAGAATTCGGTCCAAAAACGCCCTGTTCTTCATGTCGCATTACATTCTCTAGGATATATGATGATAGGAGGATGATATGGACGTAATCCTCCTCGATAAATAACCCTCCTAACTTTAACCGAAGGCTTGCGTCTCGTCTCGTGTTCATTTCAGGATCTTGCCTGACGAGGGTGATTAAACAGGGCTGCGAATTTAAACTTATAATTTCCCGTTTTAATAATAATATTTTTTTATGTAATAAACTGTGCTAATTTCAAAATACTAGAACTTGAATTGAATAAAATTGTGAACATTTGTGATTGAAAATAAGTGTCTTAATTAATCCGTCGAGCCCCAAGAGCCCCATTTACGTTACAATTGGTGTCAGAAGTGGGATTAATTAAGAAAAACTAAAGATTGAACTTAAAAAAATACTGTGAAATTAAAGTGAAATAGTGCAGCCAGTCTGAATATGGGGCCCAAACTGAAGGATTTACGTGTTCAAGACTTGAAGGGGGAGTTAAGTAAATATTCGCTACCTACAATGAAAGCTATGGAAAAGGAAGGAAAGGCTCCAGACGCTTTTGTTTTTGAAGACGGGCCAGAAGAAGAAGAAGCAAATACTCCAAGCATGACAGATCTTCTCAATGCTCTGATGTGTGAGATGAAATCTTCCAAGGAAGAATTAAAAGCATCAATAGCTGAACAGAAATCGTCGACGGCCGAATTAAAAGCATCGATGGACGAACAGAAATCATCAACAGCAGAGTTGAAATCATCGTTGGAAGGGTCCGTAACCGAATTTAAAGCATCAATGTACGAACAGAAATCATCAACAGCAGAAATAAAATCATCGATGGAAGGGTCCGTAACCGACTTAAAAGCATCGATGGACGAACAGAAATCATCAACAGCAGAGTTGAAATCATCGATGGAAGGGTCCGTAATCGAATTTAAGGCATCGATGGACGAGCAGAAATCATCAACAGCAGAGTTGAAATCATCGATGGAAGGGTCCGTAACCGAATTAAAAGCATCGATGGCCGAACATAAATCATCAACAGCAGAGTTGAAATCATCGATGGAAGGGTCCGTAAGCGAATTGAAAGCGGCAATGGAAGAATAGAAATCGTCGATGGAAGGGTCCGTAAGCGAATTAAAAGCGGCACTAGAAGAACAAAAGTCATCAGTAGCGGAACTTAAAGCAACTGTAGAGAAGAAACTGAAGACCATAGAAAACTCTATCAAAATCAACTTCGAAAGTCATATGGATTATAAAATTGATGAGATAAAGTCAGATATTGAAAAGAGATTGGAAGAGGTGGAAGTTTCTAGGCAGCTCAAAATAAAAGAAGCTTAATGAGAAATAAAATCAATGAAGAAAAATTTCGAAGAAATTAGGACTGAACTAGAGAGTGTCCAGAAACGGCGCACAACAACGTTATCTACAGATGTGACTGTGAACAAAATACTTCATCCTCCTTTAATTTTAGCACTCAGAGGAGCAGCTGCAGAACTCTTACAGATTGCACCAGCAGAACTAAGGTACGATTATTCATCTTTAATACAAGCCTTAGAATTACGATACGGCAACCAGCACATGCAAGAGCTCTACCGTCTACAGCTACGGAGTCGAACGCAGAAGCATGTAGAGACGTTGCAGCAGTTATGTGCGGAGATAGCAAGGCTGACACATTTGTCTTATCCTGCGTTTAGCGAAGATTATGTCAACGAGGTCGCGCGAAAAGCATTTATTAACTCACTTGCTGATCGTGACCTGCAGCAACCTGTACGACTGGCCGGAAAGAACACCAACTCTGAGATTTTGGCTTACGCGGTGGCTTCTGAGGCAGCAATATAAGCCTCCAGAAGACCCATATACGAAACCGAAATAAAAGATATTTGATACTGATAACCCTTCCGGAATATGACACGAAAAAGACTAATTGTGCACAGAAGGGATCCAGAAGAATTGGGATTGAAGAGAGATACCGATCGGAACAACGAAGCTGAAGTGCCCCGTCGCAAGTACAGATGCTGGTCCTGCAGTAAAGAAGGTCACCTGCAAAGCTATTGCAGAAGGAAGACCCTTGATCACTTGTCAAAATTATGGAGGTGTTCTGAGAGGATATCGATGGCGAAGGACTAACGAAGAGCAGCGAATGAAGAAAGTGAAAACGAGTCAAAATCTTGCCGGAAATGCCGAGTACAAAACCAATTTGGACATTTGAAACATGGGAATGCATCACCAGAGGAGAAGATTGAACCTATGCGAAGACAGGAGTGGCTTTCATGGTGCTACAGGGATCTTCAGCTACATATTAGCCAGCTGGAAGAGAAGTGTGCAAATATGCAAGCAAAGCGCAAAGAGAGGGCCAGCATGTAGGAAGAAGAGAAATCTGATGGACAACTAGGGAAGCAGTTGAGATCTGAGGAACAGTTGCCACAAGGTACAAGGGAAAAGGAAGGATTATTAAAACAGAAGAACTACAGCAAAGCCATTGAGGATGAAAGATGTTCGGGATGAACAGCTCTAAGAGGGGGGCAGTGTAACGTGCACAAGGTAGGTAACGAAAAGGTAAATAGTCAACCGTGTAATGTGCATGCCCCAGGTGGCATGAAAAGGAAATGTCAAACGGGGAAAGTCAAGGACGACTCGAACTCATGGTTAATAAATATGTGAGGTGAAAATGTGTAACGGAAACATCTAGAACTAAGTGGCAGAAGTTTCTAGAATTAAGCTAACTAGTACAAAATAGGGCTGAGCAGTAGCCTTGGTAGTTTAGTCGTGATTTAGACTGCGAAGTGTTTACATGAGACAATGTGAAGAGTTGGTTGAATATTTACCAGTGAAGTGATAGGTGTAAATAAGTAAAGTGAAACAGTGTATTTTGAACGTGTAAAAGAAATTGTTAAACGAACTAATTAAGTGAAGTGAATAAAATTGTGAACATTTGTGATTGAAAATAAGTGTCTTAATTAATCCGTCGAGCCCGAAGAGCCCCATCCACGTTACAATATTGAGGTCACCATTGATACATTCAATATTCCAGTTCAGTCGATTAACGGGACTGCTACTGTACCTGCACATCAACCGCATACATATCGAACTTCACACCCTTAACCAGGAAGATCATTTTTGAAAATACTAAATAAAAGAGGACCCAGGATGGAGACCTAAGGAACTCCACATGCAAGCGTGACAGACCTCCGGCAAAAAACTCGGTATCATACGGATAGCTGATGAGGAGAAACCGAGGAGGGACCACAATTTAAAAGGCAAGATATTATGATTACCACATCAAATGCCTTCGAAAATCAAGCCATACCAGAACACTTGTGTATTCCTTATCGAGAGCAATACGAACATCTTGTTTGAGCAAAGCAGTTTCACAACAGTGTATGGATCGAAACCCCGATTGCCAGGTGCACAGAAGTTCACTTGTGTCTAGACACTCTGTTATTTGTGATCACGTCAACCTTTCCAGTGCCTTAGATAAGAAATACATGAGACTAATCGCGTGGAAATTATTTAAATCATTGCGATATGACTTCTTGGGTACGGCTAAAACAGTGGCTATTTACAAAATGTGCGGAAAGGACGAGGATGTCAAGGAATAATGGAAGAAATGAAGTAGTTGGGGCAGATTGAAGGGCAAAATAATTTTCAAAGAATGAATATCATCTGGCCCAGTAGCGTCAGCTCTTATCGAGAGTATAGCACTATATAGCTCATTGACCCCCACACAACGGAAAGAAAAGTTGCATCCAGACACACTGGTTATCTGTTCAAAGGCATCAACTGAAACTTCATTCGACTCCCGTGAAAAGGGCACTCAACTTATTCATATCATAATTAAACGGAGGTTTATTTCCTTTTGCCTCACAAACACCAAATCGCCTGAGACTTTTCCAAAGCTGCTTGAACGGCAGGTCAGGATTCACCAAATTTTTAAAAAATTAAGTGCTTCACAACACGAAGTATCTGGCCGGAGCTGAATCATAGCAGAACTTCAAATCTCTTATTCTTCGATAGAAAGCGAACACTCGTCGGCGTCATCGCCGGGCACTGCCCCGCAGGAGCTATGGCTATTAGACTCGGCGTACCATCGACTGAGTTCTGTAGAAGCTGCAGAGATGAAGAAGAAATTGAGTCCGGCTCTAAAAGAACGACGACTCGCCTGTTTGGGAGCACGGTTCTTTGACAATCTGGACGACTTAACTGAGATTGCACTGGTGGACCTAAATAGATTCATACAGAGATCTGGGTAGTTTTAAGTCCTGATCATGCTTCTTCTTTTTAAGGGCATTCACAATGGGCCTTCATGGCCTCCGAATGAACTTGGTGCTTCTTACCAACAAACAACCCAACTAATCAACCAACCGGTTTGTTTTTGAAATAATCGAATTTTTTCTGAATCGAATACCATTTTTTCCGTTTTACTAACTTGTTTCTTCAATCTACTTTACTAGTTTTAGAGCATCACTGGATACAATGAGCTTAAACAACTACACCAAGCCCAAAATAAGTCTGAATTCTGGTCCACACAGTCATGTTTTACTTCATTTTCCTGCAATTTTCAAGAACTAACTTGAACAGATTTTCAGCTGTTCTAACGTATAATTAGTTTTGCGTTGACTTCAACCCCATACCTCACATGTTGGGAATTGTTTTTTAATTAAGTGATAATAAATTCTTACTATTTATTTTGTATGAAGTAAGTGTTATATCATGAAACAGGAATGGATTTTTTGAATACTTGTTAAGTACAATTATCAGAGTTCATTTGACAATTATCATATTTTTTGCCATAAGACCGTAAATTTAATCTATAGAGAAATCTATAAACAAGAAACGATCTACTTTGCACCAAGCATCTAAGATATTCACTGTTTAATACATAAAGCATGCCGTTTATTTGTAAAAGAGTCTTGATAATTACCTTAAATAATTAAGGACTAATTGCGATGATTAATAACATCAATTATTAAATGTAAATATATACATTAACATTTTTACAATTACGCTACAGGAACTGAAAACTTTTTATCGGACAATTTATTAAACCTTCAAAGTACTTATAAAATCGTTATCAGAAGGTCATTCATTATTATTTCCATGTGAGCTTTAATTTTGTTGTAGTAACAATTTAATCTGATTAGACAAATTACAGAATGAAGCTGTTAATGAGATAAGGAAAATTATTCTCAGGCACTAGCGAATGTGTAATCGGATCACGCTGCAAAAAAAGCAGTTTACAATATCAGTTTATGAAGTAGGTCAATATTTTTTTAGCAGTTGTAAATCTATTAAGCCTTCTAGACGAAAATAACTAAATTAAGCTTGTACAACTATCTTAAACGAACAGAGTTGGGTTATAAAAGTGTATTGCTTTCTGAAAAGACTATCATCATTATGCATATCTTTCTTGTTACTCACACAACGCACCAATCTTTTATTCAGCTTCTAATAAGTTTGAGTAGGCTATTAAACACTAACACCTTTCATAACTAAAGTTCCCGGTTTGATGTTTGATAATTAGTTGTTTTCTTTAGCGTTTCATTTTACAATAAGTTATATATATTTTGTTATAATATATTCAAACTCAATCATAATTCACCTTAATGAAAAAGTATAGTAAGGCAATCGTCCTAGAGCGTGTTGGGCAAGGACAAAATAGGATCTCCCTTAAAGAATCGCAGGCATCATGATCGATAAACTATTTAATTTTGAGAAGTTTTAGAAAAAAAGGCGTTTAGAAAAAATACTTTTGACTTATAAACATATTCCCTTTCCACCAGGGTATCAAAATGCTCGCTCATGAGAGCAGACAGCTTACACAAACTTGCTCATTGCTTTAAAATTAGTGAGCATTTATGTTTAAACATATAGACAACTCAAAGAATGAGCAATCGTAAAAAATGTTTGTGCTCTGAGTTAGGTGAGGGTTAGGTTAGGTTAAAGTGGCTGCCTAAGAGGCCCATTTTGATACCACGTTGAGGCTACAATACTTTTTTTTTTATAAAAATACCTGAGAAAAAGAGGGTGAACCTGTTACCCTCTGTACACCGAGGAAGTTCTTTGTTTCCAGTTCTCGGGGACTTAACTTGTCGGCGGGAACCAGTTGGAACTCCTGATAAATCGTGCTAGGTCTCTGACATCAGTGGAGCCTTCAAAGAAGGGGGTTCCTACGATTGGCTACGGTCGGGCAGTTACCGAGAAGGTGAAGTATGGTTTCCTCTTCCTCTTCGTCGTGGTTACTAATACAGAAGTCGTTTGAAGGTGCGCCCAGTCTATCGGCGTGTCTATCTTTGCGGCAGTGGCCCGTAATAACGGCTACGGTACTGCTTATTGTTTTGCGTCCGAGTAGGATGAGCTCTCTTGACCGTTTAGGGCGAAGCTTTGGTCATATCTGTCGGGTAATCAGACAGGTGTGTTCCTCCTGCCTATTAGTATTTGCAATCCTGACAGATTCCTGTAAGAGTTGCAGTTTGAAAGTGGCCAGCGGTTTACCCAGCTGGTGGTTAATGTCCGAATCAGGACGAATGGTACCGATTCTCGCTTATTCGTCGGCTCTACAGTTACCCAGGATATCACTATGTCCAGGCACCCAGATGAGCCGTACTTTCAGAGCTCAGCTATGTAATTTAGTGCTCGGCGACATGTTATTACCGTTTTGGAGGTGATGTATACTCTCGTGAGGGATTTAATAGCGGCCTGACTATCTGTGAAAATACATATGCTGTCTGTAGGTAGCGTTAAATGATTCAGGTGGTCCACGGCTACCTTTATAGCCATGATTTCCGCTTGAAACACGCTGCTGTAGTCAGGTAAGCTGGGTTGATATATTTAGTGCCGGCCGCCAGATAATTACCCCATACATAAGTATAGGTCGTATGACACTTGTGTAGAGCGAATGCACAATGCGTGGCTGCCCATCTTTTCGCTACTGCCTTCTTACACGAGTACAGCGCTACTGTAGCCTTCCATACTCTTTTTTGGATGTTAGGCTTCCAGGTAAGTTTTCTATCTAGGACTAGATCTAGATATTTAACCTGATTATACAGTTTCAGCCTAACCCCGTCTAGTGTAGGGCAATTCATAGGAGGTGTTTAATGTCTCCGAGAGAAGAGAATTAACTCTGTTTTGTTCGGGTTTGTGCCCAGACCACACCTATCACTCCATGATAATATCTTGGAGAGGGCGTTGTAACACTTCAGCCAGTGTGTTGGGGTGCTTTCCTGAACATATCAGGGCAATATCATCGGCGTAGCCGATAACCTTGTGACCAGACAGCTCCAGTTCTGTGAGCAACTCATTCAGAGTTATGTTCCATAAGAGTGGTGAAAGGATTCCTCCCTGAGAGGTACCTCTAGTATTTGGATATTAGATCCTCCCAACTTGAAACGGTGGCCCTGCTTTTTAGTCAATAAGTTTGATGAGAGGATCATCCAGTTCAAGCCACCTCAAGGATGCCATTATCGCCTCTGACCCGATATTGTTAAAAGCACCCTCAATATCAAGGAAGGCTGCAAGTGAGTATTCTTTCTGTAGTAGCGCATGCTCTATAATTGTGGAAATACACGGAACTACACGTAAGTACACGATAAGTGCAAATAGTCACTTCCATAGTAATAGTTTATCACAGCCTGTTCTAGATACAAACCTGGCGGAAACCAGTTAATAAAGCAACTAAAATCCTGATTAATACACCTCTTCCTCCCAGAAAGTCTAATAAAAATTTGACGTACTTTCCGAGTATTTCTGTGTACACGGAAAGTACACGGCAATTTGAGGGTGGGAAATAGAGACTGCCTTTAATAAAAACGTCACACCCATACAAAATCAATGGAATCTACAAGTATCTTACAAGCAGAAGACAAGTAACTTGAGGCTTTAAGCTGCAAACAAGGACAGCTTTCGTAGGGACCTATATACTTTAGCAACGATACGGTTGAGATGATTTAACCAACTTAGAGACCTATAAAAAATAATGCCAAGATTTTTACCTAAATCACTGTAGAGAATAACTATATTATCAAGAACAAAATTTGGAAATGAAGAAATGTCTAAATTAGATTTGTAAATTATAATAGCGTTTGATTTGGAGTCATTAAGTTCTAAAAATTTTCATCAGATCATAATTCAATCGACAAATAGCGTCCTCCATCAGGTCTAGAAATATTCAGCTGTATATCATCCGCCTAAAGATAATAGTTGTAACACCGTATAACAGGCGGAAGATCATTAATAAGCATTCAAAAATAAAAGAAAGCGGAGAATAAAGCCCTGAGATACCCTGCTTAAAATAAGAAGATCATCCGATGACTTGTTACTGCAAATAATCTTTTGTTTATGTATTAAATTGCAAGCCGCATTACAAAATTTTAATATCGAACCATATTTCCAAAACTGTGATCAACTTTGTAAAAGACCTGCGAAAAGCCAAGCAGGACCAACCCTGTAAATCATAATTGTCACAGGAAATTCTTCTAATTTTGAGCAAACCGTTGTACAGCTGCGCGTAGTTGGGAAGCCTGATTGAAAATCTGACAGTAGGTTGCTGCTTTTTAGATAATGTGTGTATGAAGTACTTTTTCAAAAGCCTTCGAAAGAAACGCTAGGGTACATATCGGGCGATATTCCACAGGTTTTGTAGACTTCTTAGGAGTAGGCACAATATTTTAAATCTTTCAAATATTAATCTAGCTATAATATTGTTAAATAAATGTGTGAGATAAGAGAGAATAATAACTGGAAGAAGTATTTTTATAAACCTTGGATGTAAGGAATCTATAGCTCCGGTTCAGTAAAGTAATTTTTACAGTAATTTTTGTAGTAATTTTTCCTATACCGGGTTTTTCCGTGACTAATTAGTTTCACTAGGGATTAGTTTATAACGATTCTTGTGAACTGTAAAATGTTCGTTCGAGGCGCAGAGGGGGAGAGGGGGGGGAGCAATTGAACCCAATGGCACCCTGGATTAGCAATAAGAGATATTTCACCTTTACGGTTTGCTCGTTTTCTAAAATCAGTGATTTAAAAATTTTTAAGATAGTGCTTTTGCTGCAACATTCGTTATAATTTTCATACCCTCACCCTACATACACCCCCCGCAACAAAAAGAGCCGCACGTGGTTTCCTTTTTAATATCTTCCCGGCTCAATTCGTGCTAAATAGTCTCCAAGATGTCCAAATTGCTTTTAACGGTTGCTGATGTGCAATAGCACTCTTCTGCTAAAAATATTCACTATGTACAGTGGCATATAGTACATTCATAGGGTTCGAGACGTTATTAAAACTTTTAAATTTTGAAAATACATTTTTAAGTTTAATAAAAATAAAGAGATATTGTTGGCTTACTGTATTTTTAATTTTTTATGAAATAACATTGCATTGAAAACTAGAACAAAATGAAGCATTTTTTGATTTCGAACGTAAAACTAAATTGCTATTACTGAAAACAAATTACATATTGCATAAAACATACCTTTTTAATTGGGTTATATGTGAATAATGTAAAATACAGAAGAATCACATAATGAATTGTTGTTATTTAACTTAAAACGTGCGGCTTTTTTTGTTGCGGGGGGTGTAAATAACGTCACCCTTCAACAACGTCAGAGTCGAAAAAAAATTTCGGTAGGAAGATAAGGGGGAAGATCAATATAAAATAAGCTGTATTGATTTCATATTCAGAATTTAGCGATAAACAGAGTAACTCAGCGAGGAAGGATTCTTTCATCATTGCAATGGCTGATAGTGACTGATAAATTACTGAAAGCCTTCTCAAACAAAGATCTTTATATTATCTCCTATACTTATCGATTCTAGTAAGAGAGAAGTTTGAAGTAAACTTTGACCACTTGCTTCATGAAGCAATCAACACTGCAGCCTTATAGGCTCAAAGTTGCGGACTGAAGATTAACCCTTACTAACTCTGCTGCTTTACCAGGAGACATAAACTAAGAGAAATATTTCCCCCGCGTATAGCCAACACCAGACTTTCCATTAAAAATGGGGCTTCAATTATGTGAGTGTTGCTGGACGTGCAACTGAATTGGTCAAGGCACTTGCAGCAGAAAAAACACATTCAGGACTTTCAGGACGTGTAGAAATGCGACTGGTAAGGTTTGGGGACCTACATATGTCATATGTAATCAGACCATGAGAACACAGCGCTATTTTCTGGTGGTAAGCAATAGACGCAGGTAGAAACCTGAAGGAATTGGATCAGGTGCAGCGCATGTGCTGCTTAGGCATCACCAGGGCAGCTAGGTCAACACCGACGAGGTCCCTTGAGGTAATGCTATAAATAAAGTTTGGAAAATAAAGGGAAAACATGAAATTATCGCCCAAAATAGCAACGAATTCGTGATCAAAAGTATATTTGAACAAGAAGATTGCTGGGATTTCCAAACCGGTGACCCCAACCTGGAGGTATGCCTCAAAAATTATTTTCCTGAAAAAGCGAGCGAGGCTGTGCTTTTGGAGTATCATGCGAGGAACTAAACTGGAGTGAATAACGCCTCCTCTGTTCTTCAGTGCGAGATCGCAGCGATAGAGATAAGAGATAAAGTTAATGGAACGGGAAGAGAAATTCTCAAGAATAGGCTCATGCCACAAAAATAGGAGGCTGTGACATTGGCGAAAAGGAGATCTTGATTATACAATCTCTTATAGGTATTACATGGCTCGGCAATGGACCCTAGGACGTGAGTGGGAGACGGAGGGGGGGGGGGGGGGCGGGGGGGGGGGAGGCGGGGGGCGGGGGGGACGGGGGGCGTACAATGGGTTATTTGAGTCTCAGTATACGGAGGGCGACTACCTTCAATCTCTTTAGCAAACCAACCATGATTCAGAAAACTAAGTCTGTTAAATATAACAAACTCATAAAAATCGGTTCATACTTTTCGAAGCTAGGTACCGTCATTCCCCCCGACCCTGTTTTCTAACAACAACTTTAATCATTATAAAAATGGAGCAAGTTACTCTATAATACAATATTTTACTTGTTCAAATCGATTTTCGCGTTAACAAGTTACACTCCACCCCCACGCGCCAGTTACAAAATTTTAAAGATTGTACCAATGAGGTAACATACTCTATACAAAAAGAAAGGAATCATCCAAAACTGTCAACGTGTTCCCCTTCTTAGAAGCTTTTAGTTTTTTGGAAGTCGTTTAAAAAAGAATCGTTCATCGGCCTACGCGGTAATAAGTTCACCAACCCCCCCCCCCCCCCCATCCTACAATGAGTACCAAACAGGAAACTTACTCTATCCAGCAAAAACGAATCATTAAAATCGGTCAACGCGTCATACATAAAAAAATACACGTCGAACTTAGAACCCTCTCGTTTTTGAGAAGTCTGTTAATTAAAAAACATTATTTCTTGAATTTTAGATTACAAACTTTGCCTTCCTAAACATACTAACAATTAAATCAACTAAATTTTGAGACCAATGTTATTCGACTCCTTGCTTATGTATAAGCTGTGGCCAGTCGTCTTAGTCCTTTAGCTGCTTTTTCTTTAATGGGTTTCTTTTTTCATGTAACTATTGCATAAGTTCTCTAAAGGTTCGTATTTGGCCAAAATGTGTGACTATAAGAAACTATGAATTTTGCAAAATTTAAACAAATTAATTAAGACTTAAACACTTACCAAGAACCTAACAAAACGCTTTTTATAAAAAATTTAGCGTGTTAGTATATCTCTCATGTGATTTCGTGAAATTAGTAACTACAGTAAAAATTATAGAATGCAATAAATGTAATTTTTGAATTGCAAATTTCTTTATGTAAGCAGGTTTGATCGCTTCACCGATTTTCTTATTCACGAAATCATCTTTGAATTGCGACAACACTACTCAATAAATTTCCATAAAACTGAATTAAATTATAATTAGCTTCGTATGAAGCAAACTCAGGCGAGTGGAATATATTCGTTTCTTAACTTAAAAAATTATTTTACTTACCTTTATTTCTTAACTTAAGCTAAACTCCTTTTTCAAAATCATCAGATTAGACGGACAAATATTTTAAAATCCTAAATTAGAACTTTGTCAATTTCCATCATCTTCTATTTCATTTCCTTAGGAATATTTTCTAAAATTAATTTAGTAAAAGCCTGTCACTGAATTCCTATGGCAATCGGTGATATTTAGAAGGCAGCCCACTTGGCAGGCACTTTGGACTTTTCGAATTTACTAGGATGTTTTGGATTTTCCATTCGTTTATATTGACGACATATTAGTTTCCAGTAAATCCGAAGTTAAACATAAAGACATTTATATAAAATTTTCAGTTATTTATCAGAATTTGGAATTGATACGAGGTTTGCTACTTAAGTTTTGAGATAGACGATTAAAAATAAATATTTATAATCGAAAATGGATTTATTGTTTTTCAAAATATTCTCCATGAAGATCAATACACTTTTGCAATCGTTTGAACTAATTTTCGAAGCACTTTTTCCATTCCGATAGAGGTACCTCCAAAACATGTGATTTGAACGCATCGACCGCTTTTTCAGGCGTCGAAAAACGTTGAGCTTGCATTTTATTTCTGATCTGCAGAAATAAGAAGAAATCATTGGGTGCCAAATCAGGACTGTACAGCGGATGACCCATTACTTCGATGTTTTCAATGCTTAAAAATTCACTTGTTTCAACCGATGTGTGAGAGCATGCATTGTCTTGGTAGAAAATGATTCGTCTTCTGCGATTACTTTCCCTTATTTTTCCGAGCACTTCTGGCAAACAAATGGTGGTGTACCATGCAGAATTGACCGTTCTACGTTGCTGTAATAGCACGGTGGCGACATGTCCAATTATACCGAAAAAAACAGGCGACAATTTTCTTCGAAGTACTTCGTGCGCGAACAACTTTTGTTGGATTTGGCTCGTCTTGAAAGACCCATATAGTCGATTGTTGCTAAATTTCGGGTTCATATGCATACATCCATGATTCGTCGTCTGCCACGATCTTTGCAGACGTCTTTTGAAGCACCGCGATTAAATTTTTTCAACATTTATATGCACCAATTGACACGACCCTTTTTTTGAGCGATTATTAAATGCCCAAGCATGCCTTAATCGCACGGTATGTGACATAATAATCTTGAAATATCAGTTCACGCACAACATCGATTTTTTCTGGCACAACAACTTAGGATGACCTTCACGAAATTCGTCCTGTAGCGAAGTGCGACCACGGTTGAATTCGGAAAACCTACGAATCATGGTCGCTCGAGATGATGCTTTATTACCAAAAGTTAAAGCGAGCACACTGTTGTTGGTTTGATCCGCGTCGAAAGTCATAGAATATCATCGCACGAAAATGTTCACGATTTAATTCCAAGTTTTGATCAAGATGAATGGTTCAAGTACCTGTAAACAACACAAATAGCACTCGTATGACAAAACGTTCTGAGGACGATTACCATTAAAAATGTCAGACTTTACGATGGTAATGTCAGGTACAAGTCAACTGCTCTTAAAGCTGACCTAATACTTAACGTGTACTGCCGATGAAATTGAAAATATTGATGCTAGAAAATCAGGCTTACCAACAATTTTCAAGAGCGATTGTGGCCGGGAACACTTAAATCCAGTCAACCTAATAGGAATTTAAGAGGAGTTACACCCACAGTAGTAATCGCTAGCGATTTACGGAGCATCAGCGTCGGCTTGAAGAGGCAAAGAAGATCAAGTTAGAAAAGGTGTTGGAAGACCAGAAGGACAAAGAACGACGTCAAGAAGATGCAAATGAGTAGAGCAATTTGGCGCCGGCCTAATAAATTTGACATGCTCGTCTAAGATGCTGGAGATGTCCTGAAAAATTGGACCCTCCCATTGGCGGATCTAGGATTTTACCATGTAGGGGTTTTGGATTTCTACATCGGAACTTATTATCAAGCCATTATGTCAGCGGATCTAGATATTTTTTGAGGAGTGGCGGAGAAGGGGGGTAGAATTTTTATGAGAGTTATCCTACTTTCTTGAAATTCGTGAATTTAGCTTAATATCCATCATATAATATATATAAAATAGTTTTTAAAAAAACGTTGAACCGACTTCACAAAAAGCGCTAAAAAGCATAAAATAATTTTTAATTTTATATCTATTACCATATTTTGAAGTCGGTGCAAAGCAAGCAAACCAAACAACTACAACAAAAATATTTTATCGTCATTTCTTATGATCATAATATGTTCAGGTAGTATTATGTATTATTTTCGTTTGTGGTTGGGTACTTGTTTTGTTTGTTTAATTTGCACCGACTTCAAAATGTCGTAATAGATGTAAAATTAAAAATTATTTTAGGCTTTTTAGCGCTTTTTGTGAAGTCGGTTCAAATTTTTTTTAAAAACTATTTAATTTTTCACTTTTTAGTGTCTTCTACTCTAGACAACGAAGAAAGAACCATCCAAATCGGTCCACGCGTTAAAAAGTTAGGTTTAACCATCTACCCCACCTTCATTTCGCTAAAAAAAAAATTTCTCATGATATCAATCAAGGAACATACTCTACCGAACAGAAAAGGAATCATCGAAATCGGTTCACGCGTTACGAAGTTACTACCCCTCGCCCTCCCCCACCACCACCATAAGAACAAATTATTCTCCTATTAGCAATGGGAGATCACACCCTATACAACAGCAAAAGAACCATCCAAATCGGTCCTCGCGTTACAAAGTTAGGTTCCACTTTCCCCCACCACACCAACATTTTTTTTTCTCGTGGTATTAACCAGGGAGCATACTTTACCCAACAGAAAAAGAATTATCCAAATCGGTCCACGCGTTACGAAGTTAGACTACTCCCCCTCCTCCACCCCCACCCAAGGACTAAATTAATCTCCTATTAGCAATGGGGGATCACACTCTATACAACAGAAAAGGAACCATCGAAATCGGACCACGTGTTACAAAGTTAGGTTCCACCCCCACCCCACCACAATATTTTTCTCGTGGTATTAACCACGGAACATATTCTACCCAACAGAAAAAGATTTATCCAAATCGGTATACGCGTTACAAAGTTAGACTGCCCCTCCCCCCTCCCCCCACTCTAGACCAAATGTTTTACTCCTATTAGGAACTCTGTACAACAAAAAAATAACCATCCAAATCGGTCCACGCGTTACAAAGTTAGGTTTCACCCCCACCCTACCAACAATTTTTTTGACATGGTACCAATCGGTGAACATACTCTACCCAACAAAAAAGAATTATCAAAATCGGTCGACGCGTTACGAAAAAATTATGTCTACTGTCTTTGTAATGCTCTCTGCATCAATCTGGTCTAATCCAAAACTTATTATCTTTAATATTAGTAAAGATTCAGCATGTGTCAGCCTTACGGCTTCCTTAGCTGATAGTGGCCGGTAAGTAGGCCAGCCAGAGTTCTAAAGTTATACTAATAGTAGATAATGCGCCCTCGCATCCAACTGATTTAAATCATCCCAATTTTGAGATTGCATTTCCCTTGGATCAATCGACTTTTAAATCATACTATATCCGTAAATCATTTGAATTAATTTTGGAGAAAATAGATTCTACAGATACTACATACAATCAGTGAAGTTTAGAAACAATTTTCAATTTTAAATTGTGTCGAAGTTATCGGCTCGTCCCTGAAATAAATCCGCCAATCGACTCTAAATGCTTTCTGGAAAACTTTATTACCGGGAATGGTCAGTCAGGAAAATATTGTTGAGCCAATTCAGCGAGAATATATTAATATAGTAAGCCTTGCACATGCAGTAGGAGGCGATGGATTCACTGAAATAACTGTTGATAATATTCTGGAATTAGTTAAGGAAAATGAAATAAACGAAGCAGATTTGGTGACAATAACAACCGAAACATTACCGATTGAAGATAATTCTGAAGATCCTTCTAATGAAGAAACCAAAAACTTCACTGCGAAAGGTATAGAAAAATGTTTGGACATAGCGAAACAGATGAGATCTTACTTTTTAGAGAACGATCCTTTGCCAGAGAGAGCGGTAATATTTACAAGAAACTTTCAAAATTAATTATCTGCCTATCAAGAAGTTTATAAAGATTTACAAAACAAGATCAAACAATCTCTAATGACAGATTTTTTAAAACCTAAGACTACCGGAAGTGCAGTCAAACTTGTCGATTAATCAAGCTCAGATTTTGAAATAAGGCCAGTCAAACGTTTTCGACCAACTATAATAAGTTTTTTTTTTTAATTTTGGTTATTAAACTCTGAATTCATGATCTTTTTTGTTTTTATATGATGTTGAATTTTACTTAAGTTTGTTATGAAATGTTTTTATGTACATATATAACTTATAATAAAAAAATTATAAAAATGTTACACCATAAAATACAGTTTTTCTCTTTTTAGAACTGAATCCAAGTTTTTGTATTAAGTTAGTGTCTCCTATAACGCGATATCAGACAACGCTGTATTTTCAAGGAACGTATCTACCGCGTTGAAGGAGGTTTACATGTACTTACAAAACAAAATTACTATAGAAATGACTACAATGGTGGAGGTAAGCAAGAGGATTTCAGCCATGTCCTTAAAAATTCAAATTATAAAAGTAAAAAATTGCAGGAAAACTACAGGAACACACTGTTAGAATATTTTAAAACTAAACTAACAGGTCAGTGATCTTGAACCCGATAAATATGGGGGTTAGGTTGCTGTTGTTGCAGTGAACCCTATGAAAAGAACAACTATTATTCTCATGTCTCAACTTGTGAGTCATCTTCTATTGGGAAGAATTTTAATATCAGGTGGCCGATGACCCACACGGTAAACACGCATCTATACCGGTAAGATTTTACATAGCCCACGCGGTGAGTCACCAGGCTCGAATGTGTTAAAGCCAGAACGGAGTAATATAAACGTGCATTTAAAGCGGGCATATTTTTAGATTTTTGTGCCTGTAGCGGGAGCGTGCATACCCGTGTGGCGAGCATATTTTTTAATTTTTGACCTGTAGCCGGAGCGTACATAATACTATCAGGCGCATTTGTTCACTATACGTGTTCGCAACGGGCGCATGTATGCTTTTAAAAATATTAACGTCCGTAATTGCTTTCGGCGTAAATATACTAACTCAATTATTTTTACTCGAATCGTTAATTTTGTATATACAGTAGAACCTCTGTAAGTCGAACTTCAAGGGAGACGCCAAAAAATTCAAGTTATAGAGTTTTCGACTTATGAAGGATTTCGACTTAGGCGGATTTTGTAATGAAATATTCCATATGTAGAGGTTAAGATTCATTCTAACTAATTTTGAGATAGAGAGGTGAAATAAATAAAAATTGATGTGTATTGCGATAGAACCAAATTAATTCTGATAAATTACATGAGCCTTCCTCGCGGAATCGGTGGAATTCCTCGAAATTCCGTGGAATCCAGACCAGATTGATGAAATGTATGCATCACCTTTTCTCATTCATTAGTGAATAACTTCTACATTTTTTGTCCGATTTAGGCAAATTTATATTTAAAATTTTCGCAAGAGAATTATCTTTCATCTTAAATCTTAAAAATATGAAAGAAGAATTTTCTTGGAATTAAACGGAGCAATTAAAATTTAGTGACTTTTTAAAAATGTCGAAAAAATCACTTTTTTTGGAATTTGAGCACCTGTAACTTCATCAAATCTCATCCGATCCGTATAAACATCATAGCGTTGGAAAGAGGACAAAGTAACCTTTCAAAACATTTCTTTTATTTCTTTGATTCTTCCTGCATGCAAGGATAGGCTCGGATAAATTATTCTTTTTAATTTAAGTTGAAAACAAAACAAAAACGAATTAGTACTTGTTTTCTTATCAACGGTAAAGTGCTTTAAACTTTTGACCAACAGCGCACGTTGAAATCAGCATAAGTTGAGTTGATGACGAGTTCAGCTGGAGTTCCTCTTCTTGTAAAGTAAATGTGCATTTGATGTAGTAGATAATCTACTGCTAGTTATATACTTATACTTTTGATATGCCGCAGATTGGATTTTAATTTTTATCAAAATTTAATTTTTACTACTGTTGTGTAGCAGTAGTGTTGCTGTGCCAAATTGTTGAGGATCACTTCTAGACAATTCATGCGATTTTGATACGTATTATCTAAACGACCGAAAAAATAGATCAACTCAAATCAAACCTGTACGCCCAATAGTTTTTACTAGACATGTCAAATTTTAAAATGCCACCCTTCCTTAAAAATTTCTCACATGCTCGCAAAGAAGAATATTGAGCTATTAGAAGAAGCATTTCTGATTGATGCCGATTGTCTATTTGAGGGATTTTCTAACAAACGTGAGATCAGTACAAGGCTTACAGTTTTTAAATAACATCGTCACATGAAGAATACATGCAATTTTAACAGACATACGAACTCAGTTAAAAAGTTATTTAAGAATATGTGACTCGCTTTACAATTCGACGAAACCCAGCAAAGTTAGGAGTTATGGAAAGGCTGTTTTTTAGTAATTTCCCTGTAAAAGAAGATCTACTATTAGATATTACCCATGAAAGGAGGAAGAATGAGTGAGGATAGTTATAATACATTCAGAGCATACGCCAAGTCTATTTGAGCAGCCCCTTTGCAGTACACTGGTTTTTCAAGATTCTTTTAGAAACTTGATCTCATTGTGCATAGTGAAGGTAGTGTTCTTACAAGATTTTTAAGCTTGATTAAAGAGAAACAAATTTTTTAACGCCGAACGTTAAAATTTCGATAAACTAACTAACTAACATAATGGAAACAAATTAATTCTTTAAACTTGGAGTCTTCAAGAGAAACGCAAACCTTTTCTAAAATGTTAGCGTCTGTGAATTCATTTAAAGTAAAACTAGATTTGTGGATATCACACCCGCAGATGGGATCTCGCGGGAATAAGGGAAATGGGTTAAGAGGCTGAGTGAAGGAGGTGACGATGCGTGCAATTTTCGGGCTCATAAGACAAGGGAAAGCAGAAGGTGGTAAACTGTTCCACATTCGCGTTGTTGTGTTTAGGAAGGATTTCCAAAATTTCAGAGTATGTATGTCCAAATTTGATCAGGAGAGTTTCAGGGTCGGAGCGACTCGAAGATCTTATATCGCGAGTCGTGACGTGTCTACAAAGAGTTAGGCTATCATATATTGATATTAGTGTGGTAAGTTCTGCCCCTGCCCAAGTATGGAAATTATGTTTGAGTCCCGGCCTGATGTTATACTTATAGATCAGCGACCAGCCCGATGGAAAGAAGTATCTCTTACATCTGTGTAGAAAAACCAAACATTTCGTCGCAATTTTAGTAATTGCAAATATATGTTTCAGCTGTCATTAGAGGATATTTCAATACCCAAGATGTTTAGAGGTGCGTATGTGGTATATTCACGCCATCGACTTGTTGAGGACTGGGTGTTTTTTTTAAGAACATTAAAACAGAACTGAGTTGGACTGGGTGTTTTTTAAGGAACATTAAAAGAGAACTGAATTTTGAATGCGCTTAACATAACAAGATTTGCCCTGGCCGAAGCGAGGATCGTAGAGATTTTGTTGTTGACGATATAATCATTTGTTCTTGGTTCATTTCTGCAGAGAAAGAAAGAAGTTGAAGAAAAACGATCAAAATTTGTTGTTTTGCAAAACTTTCCATAAAATTGAGCCCAGGAAATTCCGCAAAGGGCGAATCTAACAAATCTGCGCTTGACATCCTCAATACGATCAATATGAACTGCATGGAAAGGAGACCAAATTTTATTATCCTACTCAGGTTGGTCTGACAAAAGTGCAGTAGAGAAGCTTCGTAATATACGGGTCCTCAAACTCCTTTGACTATCTTTTAACGAAGCACAGAGATGCACTGGCCTTACTTATATGTAGTATCATCAAAATGATCCTCGAGTGAAAATTTGGTATTCAATACAACCCCCAGGTCTCTGTTTTTGTAAAGTCTAATCAATGAGCCGCCGCCAATAGTAAAATTGAAGTGCAGAGGATTCCTTTTTTCGAGGCAATGACATAACAGTGCACTTGCTAATATACAAATTAATTTGAGCACCATCTGCGGAAATCATCTTAGTCAGGATTTAAAAGGGTACAGGCATTATTTGAAACAACACGGACATTTTTGGCATCGTTTGCATAACAGAGGATTCTAGAGTCAGTAAGAAGCATAGATATATTATTGGTGTAGATGATAAAAAGCAACGGTTATAGATGGGTACCCTGAGGTAACCTAAGGAATTATTAATCTCATCAGAGAGTGCACCACGAAATAAAACACGTTGTGTACGACGATATATGCAGATCGGATAAAAATTGATGGATAGATGGGTAAATATGTGCCAAATAACGGGTTTTTTTAAAAATATCTCGAAAACTATTCTTAAGAAAAAAAATCGTTGCCATTTTTGGAATCTACGCCCTAAAATACATTAAAAAAAGTCCATGAGAAACCACATCTTTTTTGCTGTAAGCTAGTGTTAATTAAACTCAAAAAAATCTCAAAAAAATTCCTAGTACCCCGGAATTATGTACATTTTACCTTATTATTATACTCGTATTATCGTTATTACTATCGGAGTGGAAAATAACTGATGTAAATAAATATTGGAAATCGACCAATGTTAATGCCGAATTCGTTGTTTTCGAGATCACTGAGATGAACAATCTAGCTCTAAATGTCGTTGGATACTATCTAGCACCCCAAATTGCAGCAGTTATTTTCCGAATTCACTTACTGCATCTTGCAGCCTCAATGCTTTTCATTTGATCGAGGAACAAAATGTTCATCGCAAATTATAAAATGACAGAGTAACCATAACGACGGGTATATTCGGAACAAAAACACAAACTTTATGCGAAATTAATTAATTTATCTAGTGAACTAGAATGTGTCGGTAAACTAGTTAAGAAAGCACTTCAAACTTGATTCCTACTAATGCCAACAAGTTTAAAATATAAGCAAAATATCGGAAATAACTTTGCTCCATTGTTGTTCCAAAATTAACTCATTCTGCTATCATTAGCTCCTAATTAATCACGCAGCCGCCAATTTCATTTGAATAATAATGTAGAGAGAGACGATAGTTATCTGGATTATTTATTTTCTTGAATTCGTTAAGGGGGCAAAAGACATAATGAATTTAATTAAATAAGATAAATAATCATTCAAGTAAAATTTATGCAAACACATGTGCGTGGTCTAAAACAACTTATTTAAGTAATCATTTATAGTACTACTGCCATGTATGATGACAAATAAGATAAATATCTATTTCTTTTAATGGGATATCGCAATGTCGGCAACGATCGCGTGTAACACTTTTATCGATTCTAACAACTTTATCTTTCTACTTCCCTCAAAATAAAAAACTAATTAAAATAATAATCAAACGTAATTATATGCATTTTTCGAAAGCTTCAGTTATCACGCTCTTTTTGAATTCGTTACAAACGAGGAAAATTTTCTTACGATTGTAATTATTCATACTTTGTGTAATTAGAACTTTATTGCATGTTTAAAGGTTAAAATTTTAGAGCAGAACTAGAATTTCGAACACAAAACAAGATTATTTCTTACCATATCAAATCCAACTTCATAGTGAGTTCCTCTGGTGTACAGAATTGGAATGGCATTCCTTCTTGGAATCCTCTTGGCCTCCATAATATCTAATAGAATATGTCAACAGAACAGAGATTTCTTCTTTAGAATAAGAGCACCAAAATATTTTTAATTTACTTTAAATTAAAATAGCCACTTTTATAGATTAATTTATCACAGACACGACTAATTCCAGCTCAACTAGAATTTTAAAGCACTCCTTAACGACTCGCGGCTTTTCTAAAGACTGACGCAGAAGTTGTTAATGAATGAATGTTATTAAAAGCTCTTTACGACCTGCCGAGTAGAGTTAAAAGCACGAGCCAATAGTAGAAAAGTCAAACCAAATCGATTGTCCGGCACCAGTGAAATTATAATCGGAGCTAACTTGATTATTCCTGCCAAGAACTACAGAAAATAAATCCATACTTTCACTGTAAGTTGATGTGAAACGATAAGAAGAGAAAAAATTTCTCGTTCTCACGATAAGAATTACAAGTATATTACATAATATAATATTTTCTGATAAACATATGAGTTCATATATGACTGCTTGAATTCACTGCACTTAGTTTTTGCACGATTACTTATATAATAGGTGGCTTTAGCGGCAAGAATCAAAAACTCAGGCATAAAGACAACCAATTTGAGTATCTTCGAATTTTATTCTTAGAAAATGAAAGTTAAAATTTAATATTAATAAGTTTTCCTAATAGGCAATAGCGGCGTTAGGGTAGGGCGCGGTTGGGCGAGCGCCCAGGGCCCTTGTTCATTGAGCGAGTCCTACTTACTAGTAAATTCCCTAAATGTAGCTACAAAATCGTTATGATGGCAACTGTTTAAGCCCTAACTGGCTTAAGTGAGAAAGGGGGGGGTTGCCGGGTCAGGAATAATAACAATTGGGTTTCGTAAACATATTTTTTATTGAAAAATTCAAATCAGAAACTAAAAAACTATTCAAAGCAAAATATAAATGAAAAAAAAAACAATTCAAATAATAAAAACAAAATAATAAGAAAATAATATTATAAAAATTAAATAATAAAATAAAAAAAATTAATAACTCAAGCTAAAGCAAAAATAAATAATAATTCAACTGAAGAGAATCCAAAATAAATCGATGCAATAGTTCCTGTGGAAATAAAAGAACGAATTAGTTTTTCTGTAAAAATAAAAAGAAATATTTATAGTTACTACTCTAGCCGAACAGTTAAAAGAGTTCAGCTTCTTAGTTTCATTGGTTGTTTGTTATGATATACTTTTTCAAATCAATGTCGTCAGTAAATCTCTACAATCAATAGACATGGATCTCGGTATATGCAACGAAATGTTAAAAAATACTGCGCTTTCTTGGAATAATATAGAAATACAGGCTTCAAAAGCGCCATTTTAACTGCGAAGGAGTTGGCTGAAGAACTAGAAATTGAACCTGTGTTTAGAACGACAACAAGAATTCGACGTGTTAAGCGCCAAGCTGGTGAAACTGCTCGCGATCAGCCTATAACTTCTCCAGAAAAGAAATTTGAAGTTGAATTTTTCAACTGTCTTGGACACTACCATAAATTCACTCAATGAAACATTTGAACACTTAAATGAATACTCGGAATCTTGGTCTTTTTTTTACAATACAAAAAAAAGATTCTGGAAAAACCGGACCTTCTCAAACTCTGTAGTGATCTCCAATTAAAATTAACTGTTGACTCCAAATCAGATATAGATGGTTGTATGTTGTGCGATGAACTCATAAGTCTAAAATCTTTTTTGTCTGATCAGAATGTGGTTACTCCTGTCTTTATTATATAGCAGGATCATCGTACCCAGCCTCGTCGGTGGTGTTCCATTGGAGAACATTTTCTTCTTCGGCCTAGTTGGCCGAAGTACAGTGGAGACCTAAGCCACCAACATTTACATGGGAACAAAGCTGATGTTTCAAGACATCGAACAACCCTACGCTATCTCAGTAAAGCCGACAAGAGTATAATTTGGTTGAGTCCCCTTCTGGGTCAGCTTGAGGATCTTAAGGACTCCTCAAGAAGAGATCTTTTTGTAGGCATTTGTTGGAACTTTAGATTAATTTTATTCCTAATAAAAACACTTGTATAGTTCCAAATATATTTTAATTTAAGAATTAAATATTATCACAACGACACGTTTCGGTTTATGGCGGGATTCTAATATCTCAGCGTGTGAAAAAGGTCATTTTCAAATGTTTATTTAGCAGGATGAAATCAACACATTGGTTTCGGACTTTTTGTATAAATTTACCTAATACACTATAAAAATTATGGATTTAAAAAATAACAATTCTAACCCTTTATAGCCTAGCGTTGCCATATGACAACATTCAACACGACTCACAAAAAATTTTTTATCGGAAATTGAGAAAAAAATTTTGTAAAATTTTTCAATAACTTCAATGGGCGAATATTATTAAAATTCGAAAAAAATTTTAAACTATATCTACAAATTTTCATAATATTTTCAAAAATTAAAAACATAATATTATGTAACTTGAAAGTTTTTATTTTTAATCAACTAAGAATTTGAACTAATATATCTTGAAGCGTTCAATTTATAAAAAAAAAAACAACATTTATGTACTTACTAGCTGGTGCCCGCACCTACGGCATGCGATGATATTGTAGGTAGATCATAGTGTGGTAAGCCAGAGGGGTGGGATTATGATCTATTTAACAAAAAAAGAATAATTCAAATCAGTACACGCATTAGGGAGATAGACTAAAGCAACTGTAGGTGCAAAAGTTTTATCTTAGTTACAATTGTAACAACACAATCTATATTACAAAAAAAAATGGACTACAATAATAAATGTGGGTGGGTGAGTAGGTGAGGTGGGAGGAGAGATGACCCACTATTTAACAAAAAAAGAAATATTCAAATCGGTTCATACGTTAGGAACACTCGTTCACGATACTCGAGATAATTCTCGCTGCCATAGCCGCTCTCGACACGATACCGGGACCGGCAGCAACACCAATATTATTGATAAAAGTGCGACACCGAAAGTGAGGTTGAGGCGACGAAAGTGGACGAGATATTGGTTTTTATTATTTTGTTGTGGACATTTTTTTAGTTGTTTCAGCTTTTATGTCGCTTCGAAAAATGTCAATTGTGTGATTTATGGGGCATATAAGTATACACTGCTTTCCTCAATCGCTTCTTTCTACATTATTTCCTTCTTCAGATATTTGCGTTTTATCCCCAATAGCAAAGATAAGCTTTTGCTACCTTGTTTTGGCGAGGGGAAGAAAAAGAAAATGCATCTATACACAGATATATCACTTGTCCTCCCTCCCCGTTATCCCACCGAAATTCCCTTGATGGGCCAAAGTCTCGGTCTTGTCTCGGTGCCGTGAAGCTCTAGTTAGGAAGTTGGACATTAGCAGCTGTAGGTGCAAACAGTTTCTCTCAAATCAAATGTAGTTATTATACTACAAAAAAAGTTTATTAAAATGAGAGTGTGGGTGGAATGGGTGGGTATGTAGCTGATTAGGGGGGTGATTGGGTGGGGTGGGAGGAGGGATGGCTTACTATTTAACAAAAAAGAATTATCAAAATCGGTCCACGGGTTAGGAAGTTGCACTAAAGTAACTACAGCCTTGTTTTACGTGGAAACGTTTTCCTTAGTAGCAAATGGAAGAACATAATTTATTTTATAAACAAAGAAATGGAATTATTCAATCCCGCCCCTTGCGAGCTACTATCCCCCCGCCCATGCGAACTACCACCTTGGTATCATCCCGCCCCTTGCGAAGTACGACCCTTGTATCCTCCCACCCCTTGCAAGCCTCAACCCTTGTATCCTCCCACCCGTTGCGAGCAACCATCCGTTAGTTCTTCAAGCCTTTTCTTACCTTTGCGTTATCCCACACCACGACAACACGCGACTTCCAAACAAAGTAGTAAAAAAGCGAAATATCCAATCGAATTGCTCTTCGATTTTTAATGAATTTACAAATTTGAATGAAATAACTTTTTAATTAAAGCTTAAGGTTTATATCTTCATGCTCAGTATTTCTCATCAATATTTCAAGCCCTACTGATAGAGGGCGGTACAATAAACTTTCCATACATTTTAGTAGAATATTAACAGAAAGAAACCGTTATATATCTTACTATAACGAAGGTTATTTTATATTTGAATTCTACTCAGGAATACTTTTCATTTGATACCAAAATTGCCGGGAAAAAAGACAAAAAACCATTTTGTAATTTTCCGGGATTGAAAAGGTACTTTGCTGCAGCTAAAAGTTCATATCTCGGCAAATAATGGACGGATTTCGGGCATTTAATAACCAGAATAAAATAAAGGTTGGTAGCTTTCCACTACTATAACTCATGCATCTCTGAGGTTTCATTTGTACCCACCAGGAGGCTCACGTATGCCGCCAAATCAGTGATATTATAAAAATCCTTAAAATGTTAAAATATCCTGATTTAGACGAAACTTAGTATAACGCTTAACCACTGCCTTCTCCTTTAATATAAAACCACACTTTGTAGATATCGTAAAATTTCACTTTACATTTTTTCAATAAAAATTGTTGAGGCAAAATTTAAATTTTTTAAAAATTTTACCCGATCGGGATGAAATTTTAACCAAAGCTAACTATCCTCATTTGCGCGAAAATTCATTTTTTTTAACAAACCAAAAACCCGTGTGAACGACTTATTTTTGTAATTTTGTTGTGTATTTTTTTTTTCTACCACTGTACTTGTATCCGTCGGAAGTATCTTAGCTATTTGATAATATACTTCAAAGCTCCCTTAACAAATGGCTAAAAGAATTATTATAATCCGTTTATAAACACCAGAGTTATTGATACCTAAACATTTGAATCTAAGGTGAGGTTTGTTTACCTGATTCGAATAACCGGAAATTAAGTTATTTAGTTAAAACTATTAATTAAATGTAAACATTGTAAAACAAGTGAGGTAACAATTAACATCTACACTTTCTCCCCTTGCCGTACATATAAAGAAACCTGCTTCGTTTTCATAATTTCGAATAGTAATTAGTAATAGTAGGTACCCAGTTCCTAGTGAAAATAGGAAAGAGTACACCGAAGAAATCATATTAATGTTACTATTACTAATAAGGTTTGATATACGGAGCTTTGACATGTAGAGATAGTAGAAAAGGGATAAATAATAAAAATCTATTAATATTCTATTATTGACAACAATTAGCAATAAATTAAAAAACCTACTTTCAAATTGCAAATTTGGAAAAGATTATTGTGGACTTATTACTACACAGGCTTGATAAAGGGAGCATACAAAACCTGATTTATGCCGATGACATAGAAATTATCGTATCGTAGAAGACACCATAAGGAGAGGTGTTATGGGAGTGGAGCAGTGATGAGGGAAATTGAAGCTCGCCATAAATGCAAGGAAAGAAGAATCAAAACTTTTGACCAGTGGAACTCTTTGGTGACGAACTTACTGTCTCGGGCTGAATCAAGTAAGGTGGAGGGGGGAGGTATTCCCAGACTCAAGACTTAACTGAAAAGAATTTGTATACGTAAAAATTCAAACAGCCAACAGGGCCTTAGATCAATGTAAGAGATTGTGTGAAAGCCGCTTGCTGGATCTACACTATGATGGTGAGACCCACTATCTCGTATATTTCAATGGACAAGGGGCATGGACGAACAGGAACCGAATGAAGTATTCTAATTCAGCTAATCCCTAAAGAGGTGTTTGAAAAGAAGTACCTATATTCGCTTTGTTTTCCCGGTGTTTAGTAACTTGCATTTCCGATAATCCTTAATTTTCGACCCCTGGGCCTATCTAGATAACTTTCCAATTTTAATATGTTATGCCCTTGATAACGCATTAAGTTATTCGTTTTTGACGAATAGATTTAATACAATTTTTCCGCCGTTTCCATTATGTAAATTTTTGTAAACTCTGATTTTAATGTCCGTTTTGTCGAAAAAGCTTTTCGCTGTAATTTCAACAATGGTGCTGTCGAATCCTTGCTTTGAGGTATCAACAAGCTGCAGCTGTGTCCTGAATTACTTTTCTTCATTTTGTTCATTGAATGTAAACTTCGCTGCAGTTGCAATCATAAGCTGCGTTCTATATCCAAATAGTTATAGCCCAATCTGGTATGTAGTACCTACGAAATTTTCATGTAGCAACTTTCTAGGACTAATAAACTTTTTCGTAGCTATTACGTAATTGCAACCAATCTCTCAACCAACAACTTCACTCGATTTGACGTCAGGTGGACCTATAATTTTAAATGAATTTCGATAAACCGGCATTACCCTGCAAACCCCATCCGTAGCGTATTCTGTTGACAGCAGAAAACAGCCTTGCATCCATCAGATACCATCGGAGTTCAAACCTGGGCCAATACGTTATCATTTACTCCAACGATGTTAATCAAATAGTTTAAAAAAAAAATTTGACTTCACAAAAAGGTCTAAGAGCATAAAGTAATACTTATTTCTATGTATGTACTCGTATATTACAACATTTTGATTGTGTCGCAAGCTGAATTATTAGTTAATTTTATTTGGCATAATTTGATTGTGGTTACACGGAGAAAATATTCCGGGAAAAATTACGGTTCTACTCATTGTAATTGTGCTGCAAACAGCAAACAAACACAGCTTCGATTCTGATGATTTTATTTTTTTAAATTTTGTTTTTTTATATTATTTAAAATCAGAAACCTTTTGGTTCCGGGGACGGAATTATTTGTATTGAACCGTAAATTTTACCGGATTTTTCATATAAAGATTCCAGAACTTTTCTCTCCGTGTAGGTAGTTGTTTTATGTATCTCATTTTCCACCACTTTAAACTGTCGTAATATACATAAAATTTAATCCGATCTGAAAAAAATTTGTTGGATTGGACATTCATGCTTAGCGAGTCAAAATGCACTGCGATTGGCTAATCTCTCTAATTCCAGTACATTAATCCCTCTTCCTTGTCTTAACGATATCTATCATCTTGCGAAAGATTTGTATCTACATGCGGGAACACCTTTATAGTTTTTGTATTGTATAAAATTTTTACTGATGTAAATTACGGATGGGATCTACAACAATTTTGAAAAATAAATACATTTTCGCATATTTACCTAAAAAAAGAATTGCTGACACTTGCTGCCTATGCTTAAATCCAAAGACTTAATTCGATAACAAGTCAAGTACGAAATGAAGACTAGAAAGTGCGAAAAAATAAAAGAACTTACCTATCAAATAAAGCCCTTAATCTGATTACCTTTGCTTAAAAACGAACACAAAAAAGGTTTGTATGAGGTAGGAAATTCGATGTATGCAGAATGAACATTCTTGTGGCTTTGAAAGGAAAATATCCACTTAAATATAATTATGTACATCGAGCGACCCAAATATTGACTTTTTATAAAAATAAGTAAAAGGCTGCGATATAATTTTCATGGTATGCACATCACTATTTTATTTTTATCTTCTGATCTATTCACCTAAGCGGCATCAAATTAACGCCAAAACACTACTATCCAAATGACCTTTCCAAAATTGTCAACAATATTGATCTAACTCATACCATTTCAAGTACAGTCAGTTCCAAAAGGAAGAACAATTGCTATGATTACCTAAAATTCAGCATTTTTCCAAATATTGTTCGAAATTCATGTAATTAACACATATATTTATTTTTATTAAATTGCCCGTCTTATTACCTTTCCAAAAGGGCGCAACATGTCGAGGTAGAGAAAGTATGTAAAAATTTATATGTAGAAGATATTTCTGGGGAATAATAAAAAAAATCTGCAATTGTACCTGTAATTGTAGTTTATTTATTTATTACAGGTTCATCCAATACGTAGGTTATTACAATATTCATCAAGTCAAAAAATAAAGAATAGAAAACTACGGCCAAAGATAATCGTCGGAACAAACAGACATCCGGACAACGATCACCACAACAGCCAAGGCACTGTCTGAGTAGACACTTCAAACACCGCCTAGAGATATGCAAATCGAAGCTGCCGGAGTGTTGATTAAATCGAGGTGACGGGTTCGAGCATGCCGTATAGAGTACGGTGGCCTGGGACGACCAGGAAGTCGTGATTCCTCAAGGTGAATTAATAGTTCCCTGCAAGAGATCGAACATAAATAGTATTTTCGAAATCCTGCCCCTCATTTCCAGGGAGTCCAGCGATATCAGTCCCAAACGATCAGCATAACAGGGGAGCACCCAATGATCATTCCAGGGGAGCACCCAATGATCATTTCAGGGAAGCCCGCGTAGGGCAAGCCTAAGGAATTTGCGCTGCACCACCTCGATGCGGTCGATGTGAGCAGCGAAATAAGGAGACCATAGAGGGTTAGCGTATTCCAAAACAGGTCTAACCCTAACGAAGGTACAATATAGACGCTTGGTCTGGTAGGGATCATCAACTTCCTTAGACCATCTTCTAACGAAGCCCAGCATCGAGTTAGCCCTACCAACGATAGAGTCAATATGGTCCTCGAAAGAAAGACGAGAATTGAGAACCACGCCCAAGTCTCTTACCCTGTCAACCCTACCCAAGACAACGCAGTTGATGGAGTAGTCGGAGAGGTCAGGATATCTTTTACGGGAAAAGGTCATACCGGTGCACTTGCTCGCATAGCAATGCGGTTACGTAAGTACCAGTCAACGCAGGAGGTTGAAACAGTGCGAAGAATCTTAGCATCAGCAGCATAACAGAGAATTATACTACTGGATAAAAGAAGCGAGACATCGTTAATATATACGACAAACAGGAGCGGTCCAAGGATACTATCTTGAGGCACCCCCGAGGTAACAAGGATTTAGTCGGAAAGGGTTCCACGAATCAGGACACGCTGTGTACGACCCGTCACGTAAAAAGACAACCAATCAACGAAACAAGAAGGAAAACCGAGAAGGTACAGCATATAGATCAAGATTCCATGATCGATCCTATCAAAGGCCTTACTGAAATCGGTAAATACACAGTCCACCTATTTGCCACCCTCAGTTAAATCAACGTTATTGACAATTTTGGAAAGGTCATTGGGATAGTAATTTTTCGACGTTTGTTTGATATCGTTGCGTTGAATAGATCAATAGAAAAATTAAATAGTGATTTGCATACCATGAAAATTGCAAATTTATGAATCACCCTGTAACCCGCAAACGGTTAATATTGCCCCCTCCCCTCCACTCCTGCCATTACATTTTTTGTTTGCCTAGGTAAGATCTATTACACCGATTAAATTCTCGAACATGCCCATACATCCAAATATCAGTTGGGTTTCTTCTTTGTTTGGTGTTTATCACTGGAACTGTGATTACCCACTTCTAGAGTCACGAGTTAAGAGTTTGAACTTTTAATTTTAACGCACCGTAATGTTTCACAAGCCCCCCTTACTACGTTACATAATACTTGAACGGCCCCCTACACAAGTTTTATTGCAACCCAAACTCCGTATTCATAGGGTGCTCATCATAAAATGAAGAAGATACTGTTAACTAAAAGGATTGTTAACCTGTTCTATGACATAAAACTCATTAACAAATTAAAATTATAAATTATTTCTACAATGACATTTATTTCGTATAAAATCTGTAGGTTTTAAAATGAAGTACCGTGAACCATGTTTATTGAAAATTGGATGTTGAATGATATTACCGCATAATCAAGTAACACGTACGAAATTTTTCGTAAATTTTAATTTTGCATAATTTAAGTAATTATCAGTAAATTACAAATTAAATCAAATATAAATCTCCAATTGAAACTAATAAATACAAATATTACTTCCAGTATAATGTAACCTTTAATTTCATAAAATAAAATAAGAAATAAAAAATAAGCTACGTATTTACAATAAAAACTAAAAAAATCCTCATGTCTAAAATTAAAAACAGATGCAAATAGGGAAGAATTATTAGCAAAATTTATTATTTTAAACTCAATTATAACTCCAAAATTTAAAAACTATTCAATTTATTTTTACAAGTAAAAGTCAATGCATTGACAAATATTTCTTTTATTTACACAACTTAACAACCACAATATATTATGGTAATCCTCCATTAAAGAAACTTTCCTCTGAACGTTCGTCTGTCACAGTTCTTAGTTGTAATTCATCAGTAAATAAAGGCGTTAATTGCAACTTTAAATATCAGTTTTCATCTCATTTTGCTTATAATAACAACTTATAACAATAAAAATGTTTATAATATTATGTACTACTCAAAGAAAGCATTGAAATTTTCAACTTTAGTTTCACTTTTTTCACTCATATAACAAACATTCGAGCCCATACAACATCTCAGTCAGTATAATCACAAAACTTACAAAAGGAACAACACTAGTTTATGTTCAATATGAAAAAACTATATATATTGTAGCTCCTGGAAAATTCATAAGAATAAGAAATGATTTAGAAGAGAGACGTGCGCACTGTACAAGTGCTTATTGTATTCAATACTTTGATGTATCAGCACTGATGACTAGGGACAAACAAGACACCAACATTAGGCGCATTTAAAACGAAACTTCAGGAAACCACTTGAAAGCTGCTTTTCACACCATTTTAGTTTAAGAATGACCAGAAGTTAATTATTAATATGTCAACATTTCGAAATAACAGTTTTGTGATTCAGAAAACACCAGAAGATCAGGTAATATGCCTTCATTAAACGCATATATATATCAAAATAATTTGTCTAAAACAATAGGGCGTCTTCATTCACTTGGCTTAACATATTTATACTTTGATGAATCATACTTGCGTTTAACTTTAAATGTTAAGCCCTTTGCTCTGTTAGAACGTATAAAGGCGATACGTTTGGGTGTGATAATGGCCTGCTTTGATTTGTTGGGCATAATCTCACCTGCTGGCTTATTTTTGACAGTAGAAATATAACTGAATTCACCAGTTGCTGCAGGACTACCTACGTCTCTTCTAACGTATTTGTACCGATTATTATTTTTACGCAAGTTATTCAAAGAATACAACTTTCGTTGAGTAGTATTTGCATTGATAATTTTCTTATTGGACTGAACAATTTTTTTACTACGTAAACTAATCAAAATTTTGCGCGGTTTACTTTTATTAACGGTGGTTGCCGCTGTATCAGTAGTAATAGTAGTAGTTTCGTCAATGTTGCGTTGCCATGAATTGTCCTGTACTGTCAGTTCCTTTTGTTGTTTTTCAGTGTTGATATTTTCATGTTGACCCATTTTGAGATCATCCACATTCTGTTGAAGTGATATTGCTGTCTTAGTCGTCAGTTCTGACTTTATCGTCGTCTTAGTATTTGTGTCTCTTATTGGCTTAAGCCACTGCCTTAGCTGTTTGCCTGCCGTGGTTGTGGTCGACGTGTTTGCCCTCTCATCTTCCGTCGTGCTAGTGATGACGACGGTGTCCCAGGTGTTGGGGTAGGCCTATTAAAATAATACGAAAAAATATAAATATAACATCAATAAATTTATCACTAATACAGTAGACTCGCGAAAATATGAACATTTATATAATAATATTTCCATTTATGTATTTCTATAAGGAGACGCGAAAATTTAATGACTATTGCTTGCTTCAAAAAAAGCCGTTTGAAAATGTGTACAAGCTTCGTTATTTTATGTTCACGTTTTTGCGAGTCAACTGTATATCTTTTTCAATACTCAACAACACACTAAAATCTAAAAACATTACATAAACTCATTTCGTGTACACTACATGCATTTCATATTAATGACTTTACTTATAGTAGTCACTTATAAAACTAGTCAAAGACTTTTGATACGGAGCTCTTTATTGAATTTGTTTTCTCTTCCACCACTGCTGGCGGAATTTACCTTGTAGGCGATGGAAAAGAAATTAAAGCTGACCCCGCTTTTGAACAACCTACATACGTTCGAATGATAATAACCATTTTAACAAGTAATGACATTAATTGTATATTTAACTAACAAGTACAGCTACAATATGTATCTAAAAAATAAGGAATCCACGCAAGTATTTCTCCAACATCAACAAAGAGAGAGAGAATCAAGTTGGAATTATAATATGTAGGTGCTCCTCTCTCTTACATTAAAAATATTTACCAGACATGGACAGCTTCAAATGGAATTCTTAACTAAACTAACTAAACTGGAGGCTGTCAATGACCTGAACAAATACACATTTGTACAAATCTGATATCAATGACAATTTGGGCGTGTCAGTTGAAGTTAATAGGTAAGGTAGGTAGGTAGGAAATTAATAATAGGAAGAGGAGGCAAAGAAAATAGGGAAAAAGTTACAGTGATACATTGAAAAACTAATAAACCAACGATAAAGTGTTTTGTAAATGCAGACGATTAATGTGCATATGTTTTTAGCAGTCGAACAATGTATCCCCTCTCCTGGTTCCAAGTATCCGTGTTTTACAACATCGACTTAAAGACTTTATAACCACTTGGCATATAAGTGTAAGGTTTGTTTATCGCGCCGTTAAATTGTTCATAAAAAGTTACTAGTAAAACCAAATATCTAGAACACCACGCACCGTGTGAACAAGCAATTGAAACCATTAAGTCCGAAATTCGAACCGAAAAAAATTATGCCATTTTAGATGTACAGTATGTTACGTAAGAGCGTGTAATGCGTTATTCATAAAAAATTTATTACACACATTTTTTTTCTCACATATATAAATTTGACATGTTTTATAGCAATGCGCAATTTTATTAATAACGTGTCCAATCACCACCGCCAGTGCAGAGTCTGCTCCGGTGTTTGCGACCATTGTCCTCCTGCAAGATCCAGTCTTCGTCTTTTGTGAAGAATTGACGTTCGTCAGTCGATAACAAGGCCTTCTTGTAAATTTCGACCATCTTGGGAGCATTGAGGTTGTGTTTAAAGAGATGCAAAAGAACGCAAAACCCCTTCTTTCAGAAGTAGCTCCAAAGATACACCTTGATTGGATGTTTAACGGTACGCTGGACGAACTGGTTTGGGAATGAACACCATGACCGTAGAATTATTCCAAAACCCCAAACAGTACCTTCATCAGAGGAAACTACATTACTCCAGTCACGATCAATGTTTTTCTGTGCCCAGGCGAGAGGTTTGGCAGCGTATTTTTCGGGCAGCAGTGCTTTTTTCAATGTACTCCGCCATTTCAAATCATTTGCACATAAATGTTCACGAATAGCAACGTGATATACGTCCAGTCCCTTTTGCTTCCATTTCGCTTGCCCTTGACGCAAGCACAAACAGGGATTCCGCGAAAACAATGTCACGATCACTTTTTCATCGTTTTTGGTCAAATTCCCTATTGAACCACGATCTGGAAGGTGGTCGAAATTTGTTGACTCTTCGAATCGATTCACCCTGATTCTCAACAAATGCCTTCGACTTTTTAATGTACTTGGTCGCCACTGCATAAGACATTTTTGACCGTTTTAGGTGCGTGCAAAGAAACATGACTTCGAACCGTTTCATGTACACGTCACTCGTCGCGATTTCTGTGTTTCTCTAACAAAAGATCGACATAGACTTAAATTTTCTCATCAAAACGCCAAAGGCGGAGGTCCCCTGAACATGATAGAAAAAGATTTAGGTTTGTATAACTTACCGACTGCGAGTAGAGCAAACATGACGATCCAACCCAATTATGCACTTTCCATTATTATCAGGGGATTACTACAGAAATCAAGGGTGCAAGAGATAGATGTCAGCATATTAACAAATAGCAAAACAAAGTGTAGGAGATAGAATAGAGATTTGTGGGACCATGGCATTAATATAATATGTTGAGTAATGAAGACATAATAAACACAAATGAAAGGATCTGACAGGAAATTGTGAATACAGCCAACAGCTGAAAGTTTTGCTACAAGGGCAGTAGGATAGATTTCATAAAAGGCCTTTAAAATAACAAGTGCAAGAAAGCTACACTCTTCAAAGCTATAGAAACAATGATGCCAATGCTTGGTTAGGAACGGTAACAAATCACCGATTGAAAAAGCCACATGAAAGCCATATTGGTAATCATGAATGAAATGATTAGTTTAAAGATATTTCATTATTTGAGTGCTTATAAGTTATTTGAGAAAATTTTCAATTTTCAAATAACTTATCAACACTCAAATAATGAATAATGAGCGAATCGAAGTGATATTGCCTACAGTTGAAAAGATCGATGGTCTCACCTTTTTTTGGGAATCAGCTTTACATTTAACTGAAAACATACCTTTAGAATAGCGTAACTGAAATATTTTATGTAGAGGCTAGGAAGTGTTTTAAAAGCCTTACGCGCAAGTTGACGGTGGTGAATAAGCCTGCACATTTACCTTTTCCCTTCTTGCGTTTATGGTTAAACGTTTACAACAAATAATTTTTGTAAGTAGGATATATTTTGCAATGATGATGTTATAAAATATTGAAGAAGGTTGGGGATTGGTTTACCGAAAATTAAATATTTTTATTATATTTATAGTATATTTCGTGTTAGAACAATAATCGTGGGTTTTGTAAATTTCTTTCATTTATTCTATTATCTTTTCCATGAAGTTAACTTTTTTTTAAAATACCGCTTAGTTTTATTTTAGACTGACAACGCCGCGCATAAAATTCAAACTATTTTCAAATTTACACGAGGATTCATTCTCATTCTGCGATGCGAGGATTGTCATTCTGCGATGCGCCATATTGTGTCATAGACTTTGAATTAAGAAGCATCAAATGTTAATGCTTTTGCTGGAATTCGATCCTGCATTATGTTAAGGCGTTTATGCTGTTTTCATACATTTCTGTTGTTTTTTTATAATATCCGTCCATTGGTTGCAGAAGGAACAATGACCAAAATGACAGATTTTGAATTATGTTCAACAATTACATTGAAAGTATCAGTAGACAGTGACACCAATACCCTCCTGTTAATATATTCTAAACTAGGAATATTTTATTAAAGGGCAGTATAACTGTAAACAGGCCAATGTGCATATCGGTGCATTGAACATTTTAGTAGTATCATTCGTTTAAATTATAAATGAGTGAATCGACTGAAGATTTGAAGAAGACCTACAAAGTTACTTGACGAGCCGAACTGGAATTCTCTTCCCAACAATCAAGAAAACGACCTTTTACTACCATGATACAGATAAATTGACTTAAAAAAATTATTATAAATCGCTGAAAATAAGTCTTAAAAAATACTGAAACTGAATTCATTAGTAATTCGTTTTACTTCAAAAACCTAATATTGTTTTTATCACTAAACGATGCTTCTTTATTCACCTTTAATCGAAATGACAAACAGAAATTTAAGCTATATTGCTTTCCATTCTGCAAATCAATTTACTTACCAAAATTCCTGTAAAATATTGTTAAGTTTGAACTAAACATACAAAGTCTTTGCACTCCTATAGAACGGTCTTTAAAATACCAATACTCCTCAGAATAATTAAATGTGAGTTTCTTTCATTACAGATAACAAGGAGTTGTACTTGTTTTTTTTAAACTCTCTTCAAACGGATCTAAAATTATTAAATTTCTTAAAGTCGGAAATAATTTATTTTAGTTTCAAAAGAGTACATGACAGTCACTTTGATCACCACAACTTTTTCTTCTAACACTCTACTACATCCGAAAGCATCTTATGTTTTTTGGCTTGGCATTGAATGAATATACAACATATTTCAAACCCAATATATACTAACACCATTATGTTTACATGAAAAGATAATGTAAAAAAACAATGATTTTGTATGTTTTCGTTTATGACATTACAATAGCTTGATATCATGTTTGTGTACACTTAATGAGTTTATTATTTCATGCATAAAATTCTTAGAACTAAAACGATCATTCTAATGAGAATTATTTTTATAACATAACAAATCTAAACTAAAATGTAATAAAAAACAATAAATTGTTTCACTAAATCAAAATAAACGACACTCATTATAATGATCACATTCACTGTTAGTAGAAAAATGCTTATAATAATTAAAACAGTAATTTATAATACAAAGAAAAAAACATTAGTACTTACGCAAAAAGATTATTAGCTGCAGGTGCAGCACTGAATTGAAATGGCGCATTCGGGGCCGTCTGCAAGAAGAAATTTTTCCAATTTCTAATTTCAACTTATTACAAATATTTTTTTTTTTTTTTGTAAATTAAAAACAAAGCATAATTTAATCAATAACTAAATGAACATGAGAGAACGTATTTTTTTTTAATTTTTAATTAAGCAGACGCATACGAATGTGCGTACAATTCCTTTAAAAAAAACATGTGAAAAATGCATGGTTATGCAATCTGTACAAAATGTCAACAAAACCATATTAGTTTCAAATTTAAATTTATTTTCAGGGCACAGATTATGCAGGCTATGAATACAATTCATGGTTTGATATAAATATGAAAATGCACAAACAACACATCTTCAAACTCCGAACTTGAACTGAAACAAAGTCTCCTATATTTGCTAGAATAACGCTAAAATTTTAAACATAAGACAAATGAATTTAAAATTAAATTGTATGAAATGTTAGAACCAATACTGACACATTGTAATAATAAATGCAATGATATTCTTTAATCTAAGCAAATCTATTCTGTACAAAACTTTGAGTAGTACCACATTTTAGGAGTATAAAGAAAGAGATATATTCCGTATTGAAGGTGGAAATAGTTACATCAACAAACAGCAACTAAATTTTTACATAATTGTTTTGAATTGAAAACTGCGCCAATCTGTTAGATTACATTTTATATATAATAAATATTGTTAGGCAAATATGTGAAAATACAGAGAAGGAAATAATATGCAGAACAGTAGAGTTCGCAAAATTGTCGATGAACAAACCCCCCGACCATCATTCAAATATGCTATAAGACAATTAGCGACCGTACAACAAGATTGATTTTATTCCTGACCATATAAAAAATCTTTATGAAGAAAAATGGTTGAATTTGGTGTTGAATTGCCATGCTAAAATCGAAGACAATACAAAAATAAAAAAGCTTATTCGCAACGTACAGAATACTTAAAAAGATTCTAATCAATTCAAAGAATTTATGCAAAAATATACCATACTCATAGAGCTCCCCATCTTTCATTATCACAAACTTGTTCAATCAATTAAAGTACGTTCCAGCCGCACAACAGCTCATTTCTATTATACGCGTACTAAATAAGATATCTAAAGGGCTTTGGTTTAAAAAGAGCATAACAATTAACTTGTATATGAAGACATACCATTTATCTATTGCATCAAATTTTAATAAAACTTCAAAAAACATTAAACTGTTCTACTCCTTTCCTTTTTTTACCGCAAACTATAATTTAGCATCTCAAAATTTTGTTTTCCGATTATGTATCTTCCAAAAATCAACGAGGCATCAACAAGGCCTAAATTGCATTTAATACTTTTACTGAGATATGCCGCTTTAACATCTCCAGACGCACACATCTCCGGATCTTCGAATCGTACGTAAAATCTGTCCTATCTATCTATCTGAACAGCCATAAGTTCAACATGGAAAGTAACCTGACAAATATCATCTAAGCCACAATTATGTATAACCTGTGTCTCCGGCGCACGTTAATAGATCTACACAAACTTACAAGCCAGGACGGGATACACATCAGTGTTTGAAGCCGAAAGTGGCAACGAATAGAACACACGCTGAGAAAAGAGCCAAATAACATCACTCAACAGGCTCCTAATTGAAATCCGCACAGTACCCAAGGAAGACGTCAAATTGGACGACCACATGGAGAAAATCCGTAGAGAAGGAAGGTAGCCAGATAAAATCGTGGCAACAATTGAAGGCATTGTCGTAGAACCAGGCTAGGTGGAGCATCGGTGTAGTAGACGCCCCAAAAAGGTATTAAAGGAACCAGCGATATTTTCCAAAGTGCTTCATAAATCTTGATAAAAATTTAAAAACAACCTACCCACTTTATATTTATGTTAGTCGCCAGAATAAAAAGTAGCAATCAAAAAGATCCAAAATCATTAAATTACAGTGCGCAAGCGGTTAGTGAAATATTGCAACGCCTGCCGCGACTTCTGCACGCCGGCTTATGTGACATGGTAATGCTGAGAGAATAGAGGGAGCATAGGGAAATCCAAAGAGAAAGAATATCGAGAAATTCAAAGAGAGTATGCGTAATCTAATGGTAACGTGAAGCTCGCTCAAATATCTCAAATTCTAATTCTAAAACCACGTAACTTACAAAAAAAAATTTACAGAATAACAAACAAGGTTCGAATCCCACCGACGGCGACCCATGGTTGTTTTCTGCTGACAACAGATTACGATAAAAAGACATTGGGGGTTGGGTTCGGAATCCACTTTAAATTGTGCAATAGTTGTCTTGAATCGGGTGGAGTTGTTCTTCCGCGCCATGCCCCACAAGCGGTTACGGGAACTAGAGAGAGCGAGAGAATGAACAAACTAGTTAATATTTACAAGATATTTTACGTCACGTTTTTTTTATAAATTAATTTTAGAGGGTTTTTATTTCACTTTATTTGCATTTGGCATTAAATTCGTCTCACTATTAGGAGACTATAAATAAAACAATAAATTTTAAAAAATAGGAGCTGACGATATAGCATTGGATGCTTCCTTCCCGTAAAATTGTACACCTTTAACAGAGTATGCTCAACTTCATAATGAAGTCATTTTTAAAATGTGTTAACAATTGTTCCAATTATTAATTAACATGCTTTTTCTTAAATCAAATCAATCATTCATTCATTAATGTATTGAGTTATTTAAATAAATAAGATCGATGGCAATCAAATTAAAATCATAACGACGTCTCTCTGAGCTATTAGCTCAAAATAGTGTAAATTAGAAACAAGGTAGAATGGTATTCAAAATCAAATACCTATCCCAACAAAACATACAACCCATGACCATCCATTTAGTTATATGAATTGTTGTTGAAACAATTTAAAAAATCAATTTTTATAACAAAAAATTGTCCATAACTTTTATATGGTTTTATATATAGTAGATTTTATTTTATTAAAAAAAATAGATTTAGAAATGTGTTGAACAAAATCTAATTCACTGGTATGGAAATCAGTTAGAATGGTGCCACAGTTGAGAGACTCTTTAGTTTGATTATACAGACCTCTGATGATGGTAGCAAGGCTAGCGAAAACGCGTTAAGTTAATTTATTAATAAAAATCTTGTTTGCGAAATAATAAAAAGTTCTTTTTTTGCTATTAGTATTTGTTAAAGCTTGAAACCGATTATATACCTACATATACGTGAATCAGAAGAGTCAAACTAAAACAATGGAATTATATTTGCAAGTGCCCTTTACCTAAAAAAAAGGGCTATTTTTACGGTTCCGTACCTCAAAACGAAAAAATGAACCCTTATAGGATTACTTGGTTGTCCGTCTGTCTATCTGTTAAGACAGACACTCGCACTCTGAATCAAAACCCTTAGGGTAATTCCCGTTGACCTAGAATCATGAAATTTCGGAAGAAGCAAGGTCTCACGGTACAAGTAAAGGAAAAAATCCGAAGATTGTAAATTTTGTAGTTATGTATATCACATGAAAAAATTTCCATCGGTTCGCGAGTCAAACTTGCACTTGTCCGGTTTTTTTTTTATTTTGTGATAATCAGAAACGAACTATTCGGTGTGAAAAAATTGAAGAAATGATGTGTTTAAAAATCTTCTTCTTTTGTAGATGTGATAAGTATAATTTCAGTTCTGATAAGCCGTCATAATCATACAACACAGATCCTTGATGAGTTTTACAAGTGTTCTTTTTTCTCTAATTCGTGTAACCGTTTGTGGGGCATGCAGCGGAAAAAACACTTCGCCCGATTCGAGACAATAAATGTAATTTTACCTACAATTTAAAGTGAATTTCGAACCACCGACATTATTCTGCAAACCTGTATTACCTTTTTATCGTACTTTGTTGTCAGCAGAAGCTTGGAACCTACGACCTCCGGGATGAAAGGCCGACACGTTCACTTACTTCAGTGACGAATGTTGTCGAGGTGTCTGGCTCATAGAAGCTGGCCATTTGACAATTGCAAATATAATCATCTGTTTAGGCGAAAATACATCAAACGTTTCAAAAAATATGCATTCGTTGACTTTCTCAAGAAGTATTCCGTTCAGACTGTGTAAACCATCTATGCATCTATGCGGATCTGTGAATTGTATTCGTATCTTAAAATACTAGAACAAAATCCGAAATTGCGCATTCAATAGTAACGGTAAATTCGATTTACTGATTCGAGGGATATTTAAGCCGGTCACTTGATTACTCTTCTCATTAGTTTTTTTTAGATAATTAATGGGTTCAAAAGCAAAATTTTGTGAAAATTAGAAGTCATTGAGCAAATTATTTAAGTTTTACGGATTTTGCCAGTTTTGTTTTTTAAAAGTTTTTCTATATATACTATGGGGAAAGGAAAAACTTGAACAGCTCAGGAGAGAACTAAAATATCTACCCTTAGTGAGGAAGGTTATTCCAACAGGAAAATTGCTAAAAAAATTGGTAGGAGTACTTGGATGGTTAACAACTTCCTAAAGGATCCAGAAAACTACAGAACAAATCGAAAAGGACGAACTAAACAAGCTACTTTTGCTCGAGAACGTCGGCTGATTTTGCAAAAAGCTTCAAATTTTATGGGTACAGCACGGGAAATTGCATCAATTGTTGGGACTTCTGCCAGTGTGAGGACCATTAGAAGAAAAATCGCAAGTGCGCCTCATCTACAACGTCTAAAATTGAAGAAGAAACCACGTCTGCAAGAGCGTCATCGTCTGGACCGACTTGAATTTGGCCGAACCCACATAACATGGAAGGATGTTCGAATGCAGGTCGTATTTTCCGACGAAAAAAAATTCAACATGGATGGGCCTCATGGATTTTCATTCTATTTCCACGATTTAAGGAAAGAGAAGTTTTTATCGCGGCGACACAGCTCTGTTGGTTCCGTATGGGGTGTGATTTCGGCGCATGGTCATGTGGATCTGGTTATCATATCGGGAAAGCAGAACGGTGAGAAATATAAGGAACTCATGCAGACTGAAGTTGTCAAGTTCTACCATGGCCAGCACTTTCGCCCGATCTGAACATTATAGAGAATCTTTGGGGTTGGCTTTCCAGAAAAGTTTACAGTAACGGTAAATAATAAGACGATAAGAAATCGCTTGAATGTGCCATTTGCACAGCCAACTAAAAAATGAAAATGTTACAGCCATATAAAGCATGAAGCACGCATACCTCAGCAACCTTTGTGAAACTTTAAAGTGTACATGATTTTCTTGAATCCTACACATTCTATTCCAAAACAAATTGTAGGACTTCATTTTTATATATCTGCGCCCAAATTCTCATCCGCTAACAGGCAGTAAAGAACCTGTAGTGCCACAGCCGTATATGCGAGCCAACCGTGAATTCGCCGATCCATGAGATGGACGTTTATGCCTTTTTTAATTGCCGATACTTCTGAATTTAACTATTTTCGATCCTAGTGAAGTCTGAAAATGCGCACATGGTTTTTTTAGAAATAGGTTTGAAAGCCTTACTCAAAGCCACACGACTTTACGCAGCAATTTCAGGAGATCGCGTTTGCAGAAAGAACATCAATTTGCATTTATAATCCCCCCCCCCCCCCCCCCCTCCAACACTTTTTCTCTGCCCGGACTAGTCCTATCTTTCCTCAAGTGTTTATTACCGTTACCGCTGCACTTTAATAGAAGATCGTATTTGAAAATTCACTATTCAGTATAATTACATTCATAGAATTCGCACGAAAGGAAGATGTACCAATGTACCAGGCACATATATTCTTTTTGTGAAAAGCAAATATGAAAGATTAGATTTAGCTATGGCGTAACCTACAAACTGTGATTTTTATAGCCAATCTATTTTTGCTACCGTTGCCTCAGTTGCGGATTCCGTTACATTTGGCAAGAAAGCAAATAAATTACTTATCTGTGACTGTTTTATTGATAAACCGATTTAAAGTAATTGAGATGAATAATCATGTTTCTAGATTTAAGGGGCCACATACTTCTAGAGCTAAGAAGCAATGGTCGAGGTTTCCTACGTAACTGTACATTTTAAGAGAATCTATCGGTCGGTTCTCAAGATATGTGAGGGGCACCGCATTGAAAAATACTGTTCGGATAAAAACGCGTTTTAATTCTAAGATAAAATGCTACTGCAATGCAAACTGAGCCGCAGTGCGTGATAAAAATCTTTGTAACTTCGAGAATTTTAGAGATAACGACTTGACATTTTTTAAAGTTACTCCAAGTCTACATACTACAAGAAATTGTAAGAAAAAAAAATTTTTTTTGAGATGTCTAGGTGTGTATGTACATGTGAAACTTTAAGCATCAAAATAAAAGAGGCACTAAATCAATTCATGAAATTCTAATTTCCTTCCAGAATAGTGGAATGTAATGGAAACCTAGTTCTAATCTCAAACACCACCTAAACGTATGAGTTCCCTAACCAGACCAAACGAAGATAGCCGCTATGAGCAACAACAAAATATGAGATTTTTTTATAGGAAAGGTTGGGGATTAAAACGATCAACAACGAGTGACCAAAGTAAGTAAGTCCAAAATACGCTGCACCACATTTTTAATTTGCTACCCCTAATCTAAAAGCAGTGTATAGCGGAATAAATCAGACGTTTTATCTCAAAACTAACCAAATGTAACTTAGATCGTTTTTTTCACCAAGTCTTTTTATAAGTAAGTTTAATAAACTTTCTGTAAAATATTAGAACTTTGAGATGAATGGTATTTACAGACAGTGTATACCAATATTTAACATTGAAGTATACAAAGTAATTTACAAAAGGAAAATGGCTCAAAAATGTACCTTATTACCCATGAAAAATTTAGATCTGATTTTGCAAAAAGTGTCACAGAATTAGTAAACAAAAAACAAAAATCAATAAAAGTAGAAAAATGTTGTACAAACTTAGTCATTTTTACAAATGCATAATTATAATGTGAAAGAAATAATGAAGAAAAAATCAAAGCGAAAAATAAAAATTCATAACTCCAACTCAAATGCATATTAGCAAATAAAACACTGAGGAACAGTCTAAGGGAAAACATGTGTACTTTACCTCAACACCACTAAAATTAAAAATGGCCGGAGCAATTGGCGCAGCTCCAAATTGAAACGGTTGTGATGAGTTTGTTGCCTGGAGACATACAAACAATCAATCACACAACAGGAGAGTAAGAGAAAAGAAAAAAAAACATCAGAGAATCATATTAAAACAATTCTTAGGAGAACTTTAAACAAAAACAAAAAATAAATTGGAAAACTTACCTCTTGGCTTCCAGTGAAATTAAACGATGGGGCAGAAGCTGAAAAGTTGAATGCTGGCTTGTTGTTATTATTATTATTGTTGTTGTTGTTGTTGTTGTTAGCGCCAAATTGAAACGCCCCCTGTTGAAAATATTAAATTTACATTAAATTTTCATTTATTTTGTTATTATGCTTACGGCTCCGCTTTGTGCTGAACTCCCAAAATTAAATGCTGGCTCAGGTTTTTTAGCTGCTGGGCCATCTGATGTGAAACTATTTCCAAAAGTTGGTGCTGCTGGTGTTGCACTACCAAATGCAGAGTTGGTTGTACCAAATGCGGGACTTGAATTATTACCAAACGTGGGAGCTGGTGAACCGAAAATTGGCCCAGCTGGCGCCGCTGCAGCAGTTCCAAATGATGGAGGATTTGGCGTTCCAAATGTTGCGGTGTTTGATGCTGGCATACCAAACGATGGAGCCGGTGGAGGCTGCTGAGAGCTGGTAGCAGAAGAAAAGCTTCCGAAAGTTGGTATGGGCCCGCCAGCAACATTTCCAGTGTTACTTGAAACGGATCCAAAAACGGATGTTGATTCAGTAGGTTTTTGTGCGTTTGATCCAAATACAAAAGAAGTTGAAGAATTTGTTCCAAGGTTCCCGGATCCCAAAGGGAACGGTTTACTTGTCGATGATACACTACCAAATACCGTTTTAGTAGGCTCTGGTTTAGAAGACGCTCCAAAAGCAAATAGGTTGCTCGAGGAATTATTACTTTGCTGTGTAGTATTTGCTGAGGCACTAAAGCTATTACCAAAAGTATTACTTTGTTGAGGGGAGCTGCCAAAAGCAGGCTTAGAAGTCGCCAAAGTCGAATTAGTAACACATGCAAACAGAGGCGTCGTAGTAGTTGTCGCCGCTCTCGCGACACTTCCAAACGAAGGAGTACTGGAAACTGCTGCTGAAGTACTTGCTGTAGTTGTACTGCTGCTAACAGCACCAAATAATGGTGTTGCAGAAGTAGATAATGCTGAAGGACTTCCAAAAACAAACGTGGATGTTGTGGATGTACTAGGTGCTGACGACGTCATTTGTGCAGAACCAAAAAGGCCTGTATTTGAAATTTTTGAAATTTCACTTTTTTGTGTTTGTGATCCAAAAACAGGTACAGCAGAAGTAGAACTCGCTGCACCAAAACTAAAACCGGATTTTTTCTCATCAACCACTTTATTTTCTGCGGCCGCGCCAAATTTAAAAGAAGTTTTAACTTCTGCTGTTGAATCAGGTTTTTGAACAGTTGAACTCTCCGATGCCACTGTTGAAATTTTATTTGCGTCAGAAGCTGAAGAAGAGGGAAACCCAAAGTTTAAGGCTGGTTTACCAGAAGATTCGGTGCTGGCTTTAGATACTTCTACTTTTAAGTTTGTCGACCCAAATGTATATCCCCCCACAGGTTTAAATGCACTTCCTTGTATCATATCTTTTTGATTGTTATTAGCAGCATTTTCCTGTACTGGTGTTGTAAGCGCTGCAGAACTTCCAAATTTGAAGCCTCCCACTGATTGTTTTTCTGTATTTTCAATCTTCTTTTCAGTGGCGATATTATTAGCAGTCGATCCAAATACTAAACTTTGAGTTGTTTTTTCCGTCTCTTTTATTTTAGTTGGAATAGGCATTCCAAATTTGATACCTTCGCTCGGACTGTCGGTAACATCTTTTCCTGGTGTTGTGGACAATGGTGTTGCGGTTGGTTTAAATCCAAATGATACGGTTGAAGTTGATGCAGTTGTTGCGGAAGATGCCATAGTGTTACCAAACGTAAACCCAGTACTTTTAGGCTTTTCTTCTAACGGTTTCTTAACATTAGCTAAAACAGCACTTGTCACAGTCTTTTCTTTGCTCTCCTCACTCTTTTTCAGATCCTCTTCCTTTTGAGCAGCAAATCCGAAAGTGAATTTCGACCCTGAAGCACCAAAAGAGAATTTTGGAGCATTATCATTTCCGGTGCCGGGTTTTGCCTGTTCACAACATACGCATTTCGTCCTATTTGGTTCATTCCGAGTCATACATACAGAACATTCCCATTTTGATAACTGTTCGGCAACGATATTTTTGAATCCTGTATCCATTGCTTTTGGCACTGTTGACGGCAACAACGATTTTGAAGTTGCTGTAGTTATACCTGGTTTACTTGCGCTGCAAGCAACACATTTACTCTCATCATTCTTATTGCGAACCATACAAATTGTGCATTCCCAAGTATCGGATTTGGGCTTAAATGCATCACCGAAAGTATGTGCAGCGAGTGGTTTTAATTCACATTTAGATTGACTAACAGATTGCTTATTTGTTACTTTCCTGGGCGTTTCACAAGCTTCACATTTATCCCGACTGTTATCGTTACGGATCATGCACTCTGAACATTCCCATTTGTTACTTGTCTTAAATTGCTCAGCCAAAGAAGGAAGAGGCTTACTTTCGGGTTTTTCAACAATGATTGGCTTTCTTAATGCATCCAAAACACTTCCCGTCTTTAGTTGTGGTGTTAATGGTACAATGGCCGAAGCGTTACTCTCAGCACTTTTAAATCCGTCGTTTATAGAGGGCTTCGAGTTGAGTTGATATTTAAAGTTATCCACTTTTGAAGAATTATTTATAGGAACAGGTGCACTGAACTTAAAATTATTAATTGGTTCAATATTACTTTTTAAAGTGATTTCTACCGGAATTGGGGCTGAGAACTTAAATTCGACACCATTATTGGGCATTGTACTTACAATGTTGTTATTGCGGGCAAGGCTTGCAGCTTGTACACTTGAACTAGGTACTTTTTGCTGATGAGTAGCTTTACTATTTAAAGCATTTTCACTCGGAGTTATGGATGATTTTTTTGTATTATTCGATTTACTACTTTTCAATGAACTCAAAGAAGATTTACTGCTTGATGGGCTGAGCTTTTTCGAGGATGATGCTGATGAAATGGTTGTTGTTGATGAGCTTGATATCGGTATGTCAATTTTAGGAACGGATTTCATGAATGGAAGTGGTATGTCAACTAAATTAACTGCTGGCAAATATTCTTGTTCTGCTGCTGCTTTTTTACTAAGCCGTGTACTAGTTACTTTATTCTTAATTTTACTAACATGTTTATTACTACTAATGTCAGTGTTCTGTGTCTCAATGGGAAGTTTATATTCTTCTTTCTTATTCAATATTGATTTTGAAGAATTAGCTATCTCTCGCACTCGTTCTGTGTTATTTTGTAATTTCTTCATTTGCAGTAATTGTGACATTGAGGGTACCTGTAATTCACTTGTCGGTGGTCCCAATTCTTTCGATTCTCCAGACTTCAAAGACAACGGTCTGCTATATGGTGTTTTTGGAGTAGATAACCTAATAGCTCGACTTGCCTGTAGTTCTGATTCTCCAAATCGTTTTTTATGCGCGATTAATGCTGGAACTTTAATGTTATTTGCCATTTTCTTGGCGTCAATAAGGGGAGATGTGAACTGATTCATAAGTTCCAAAATTCGTTTTGCAGTATTAGATATGGCAGGTGAAGTATCAGAGCTCTGCGCTAAAGAATTATTTGACGAGGATAGAGTTGACAAACTAGATGTTGGCCGTATTAACGTTGGAGTTCGAAGAGCACGCTGAGTTTGCTGTGAATATTTGCTATAAGCTGAAGCACCACCATATGTTGTACGACCCTTATAGAATGGTGATGTCGTGTTCAATATTCTACTATCGCTAAGTGCCGATGTGCTACCGTAAAGAGATGCATTGAAAGATTGACGTCGATTTAGACTTGTTAGTGACGTTGTTGAATTATTCAAGATGTTTGACATATTTTTATCAGAGAACAGTGATTTTTTACCCTCTAAATGTGTATAGAAATTTAAACCATTACCCATTGCAGTTCGCAAAGTCCTTGGTGCCGTATTCAAAATTCCAGGATGCTTAGGTCTTTGCAAACTCGAACATTGACTATCACCACTTTCTGACGCATCATCAACTTGCACAACAATATTTGATGATGGCCCTAATCCATTAGTTAGAATAGAACTCTCCCCTTGACCGACTTTCGATGCTATAAGAATATTTGCAGTCTTGCCTTCTGTATCACTTACATTTTGTTCCTGCCCCTCTTCTAAATCTTGATCCGCCTGAAGGGAATATGATGATCTCGAAGAATCCAAACCGGTACGCATTTTCTTTAAAGATTGCCGCCTTAGGTCTGGAAGACGCCGTGTAGCTGTTGACGATGATGGTATATTCAGAATTCGTCTTGAGCTGTTTGTCAATTATAAAATGAATTTTAAGATATGAAATAGATGTTTAATGGTTTTGCATATTAAAATTTACCTTATTTTTTGAGAATCACTCCATTCTATATCCCGATGATGCTGTGGTTTATCTGTACAATCTGCATTCTCCACCTCATCAATATTGGAGATCCCTTGTGTTTCCGTTAATCTTGACGACGTTAATGTAGATGTAGTGGCACTTTCAAAGTTGCATGACATCTCTCTTTGATTCCGTGATATATCTGAAGGTCTGCGACGACTTTCGACTGTCGGTGTTGATGATAAAAAGTGTCTGTTCATATTTTGATTTTTTACGTGATAAGTTTCAGAAACTTGATGCTCCTGAAAAATAAGGGTTATTGTTAAATTACAAAAATTTAGAACGATATAAAGAGGCAGTTTTAAGTTTCCCTGATCCCTACCTCACTATTTTATGTATAGTCAATTTTTTATTTTATTATTTATTACTTTTCGTAAGAGTTTTACGTAAGGATGCAGTAATGGCCGACAGAATGCAGATTTCAAGACCTGTTTCGCCTAAATCTTCTCGCCGACCTAAGGTATTGTCTACATGTCAACAAATTACTGTTGAACGTTCACGTACAGTTGAATGTCTATCCATTAATGGTGTTAACAAAATCTCTGGCCTGATCCCTAGTAAACCCCCTTTGCGAAATACAAGCGATACAGTTCACACTCATCATCATCATCTCTATGCCGCTTCTGTGAACACTGTACGACCGCACTGTTTAATCAATTGATCTAAAATTTTGCACAACATCCACGGTGAACCGTCATTATTATTCATAACTTCAAATATTTAATATTCAAAATTTCGTAAGCAAACAGATTAAACGTGACCTATGAAAAAATGCCAACGCTTTTCTCTCTGGCACATACCAACGTCAGCGCGACGGGTAGTTTAAAGTGCGTTTCAACTGATCAACGCATTCTCTTGAATCCTTTTGCAATTGAAAGATAATTGATTTTCAAGAGCCATCCATCCATTGAAATTTAAAAAAGGTAAAAATTCAAAGCAACTTTACCCTTTTTTTCATGCATTTTTTTTTTATTAAAGCATCATTGGCAAACAATATTAATTGTGAGTGAATTATTACGTCCTTAAAGTTAACACAAAGTAAGAAAAATAACGTTCCTAACACCGACCCTTCGTCCTTTAACTCCATATTTGGAAAAATTTTCAATAAGAATATCTCTGTCCACCGTTTCAAAAAGGCTCGTTTAAGATCTACAAACACTACTTCTACTATTTTCTTTTGATCTATCTCTATCAAATAATAATCAATCAAAAAATTTATTGATGTTTCACATGAATAGTTCTTTCTGAAACCGGACTGCTCCATAATTGTTATGTTATTCGTTTCCAAATATTTTTCCAGCTGGATTTGTATTGCTTTCTCCAGAATCTTATCGAAGACATGCAGTATATTTATTAGATGAAACTCTTCATACTTGTTTGTACGCGTTACTTGAGAAAATCTACCTTCTTCACGAGATTTGTTAATAATACTAATGGCTGGGTCAATAACTCTCCAGTTCTCCAGAATCATCTTATTACTAATTCCATTTAAATCTTTTTTCTGGCTAATTGTTTTCCATATTAATTTTAATTCCTTATCCTAAAAACACATTGCCTATCTTCGATAAAATTTTTATAATTCCTGTAAGGTATGGTTTAAAGTATGCCTCTTATACTTTTTACAAAGAACTTGTTAAGGGGGTAGCCAGGTTTGAAATTTTCAAAAAAATTGAACTTTTTTTTTCTCAATATTTAGTCACTCTATAACCTCAGAAATAAGATAAAAACGACTTTTGATCTCATAGCGTATCAGAAGTGGCCGAAAAATGAATCACGCCGCCAAGCCTCGAGCGCTCGCATCTTACAATCGGCGTGTCGAGATGACCGTCTTATCGAAGTAGTATCTTGTCTTATCGTCTTTTCTCAGTATCTCAATCTAGATCCCGCGAGAACGAGCATTTTGAGGACGAAGAAGGAATATTGTACGGAGCAGGCATTGCTGATTAAAAGTGAGATAATTTGATTCCCATATTTCGACGATGAGACGTGTTTTTCGCACTTTATCTTTTAAACGCGTTTATCCCAAAACACATTTTTTTTTGGGTTGTCGCCACGATGCCAGTCGATCTACTAGGACAATTTCATTCAATTTTTTTTTTTAAATATTCAGAAAAAGCTTAGCAATCGCATGAACCTCGGTCTTGATTTTCAAATAATATTTAATAACAATATGAAACAGTTCTTGCTTAAAAAATGTAGAAAAAAAAGAAAAAATGACAAAAACTTGCACTATTTGTTTATTTATGAATTTTTATAATCAATTTTTGTTTTCTGTTTTAGATAACCCAAAGTTGAGAAATCATGGCAACCGTTTCTTAACATGGCGTCATCAGATCGGCCATAAATTAACCGGATGTTAATGAAAATAAATTTTTTTTTGGAAGTTATTAACATGTTAGAAAACATACTAAAAATTTGTAAATGTCAAATAAAGATTAATGTTAAAAAAATGTAGTTGAAAAAAGAGGTCATTGAAACCTGGCTACCCCCTTAAAGTTATCAGCTAGATGTTTGCTATTACTGATATTTTTTACGCTTTTTCATTTTAGCCTTTTTTTAATTTTTCTTTGTAGAGATGCTTCTGAAATTTTCCCATGTTTTCAAAGGGACTTGCCTTTATCAGGAAATAAATTGTCCTGTATGGTTGGTGTTTTGCGGTAACTAATTAAAGAAAAAACGGTAAAATTGAGGGAAAGCTATTGGAGCAACATGCTATCCCTCTTGGAAAAATAAATTTTTATGAATTCGTTTTTCAGCATTACAACAATCCAAAACCCAAGTTGCTCTTGTAGGATGAGCCCGACCGAAATGTTTCTAAAGTCATTTCCAACAGCGTAAAACATAATCTGTGAGAATTACTTCAGGAAGAGTAGAGAAAAATTACGCTAAAAATCTTGGAAAAACGTAATTTTTTAAAATCATAATAAATGTATTTAAAAAGACTTTGTCTACAGTCTACTTTCTTGAAAACTGCCAAATAAACTGTTACTGTTAAAAGACGTATTAAATGAAATATTTTCTGTTAGTTAATTGGCTGCACTGAAATGCCCTTTTATATTCACGTCATATAAGGTCTGTTCCACCGATTTTCGATGTCAAATTTTCCTTCGCTGCACGAACTTACCCAAACTTTTTAGCTGATGCATGATCGGCCATCTGTTCTTGCAAAAGTACAAACAACTGTTTGATGTTTTTGTTTAGAAAGTGAGGTCAGGTTGAGTCCTATCTGTGAGTGAAGCTACATCAGGAACTTAAAATCAGCTGGGGTCGCTAAGTTATATAGACAAAAGCATATTAAAAAGAGGGACAAATATATTTCGCTCTGTCAAAGGTTGTTTACTTTTATGAGTGAATTAAGTTAACTTTTGTACAATTTGTTAAAATAGCTTCTTTTAAAACTTTGTTATCGGTTCCAATAAATTTATTTTGTGATTTTTTGACTTTGCTTAAACAAGATGATGGGAAGACGTTTTTCCTGTAAATACATACATTACTCGAATTACTTCTAAATTCATGCTATAAACATATTAAGTTCAATTAAAACCTTAATTTAAGAAAAAAGAGCAAAAGTTTCGTAAGAATATTTCTGAGGTAAACGTGAAAGCTGATTTAAGCCCAAAATACAATGAGGCCGACACAGCGTATTGGTCAACAAAACTGTCTTTGAAGTATGGCGCTTCCGTTCTTCTAGATACAATGGCACCAACACAGCAAAGTAGTTAGATAAAGTTCGGCGAAATTCGAAATTTGCTGGCGCCGACAACAACATTTGAGTTTGAAATTTCATTCTGAAAGGTAATCTTGGCGCGTTAAAGCCTCTTGGGCATATGAGTCGTCACGGAAAAAATGTGTGTAGAATTTGAGTGGAGATTCATTCAATGACAAATTTTAATAAATAAGTTTAATATTTAAACTGTGTATTTGTCTCAAAATTAATTATTTAATATAGGTCAGAAAAACCTTTAAGAATGACAACAAAATCTCAAAATCTGTCAAAATTTCTCTACGAAATAAATGTCTAGGCATTTAATCGCTGCGAAAAAATGTCTTCACTCCAACCCGCGCCATCTTCATTGCAATACTTTACCTTCAGTATTTTTTGGTACATTGTACACATTTTTCACCATCGTCTGTCCCATAACCTCTACATATAGAGATTCTCCAATTTCCTTCCGAAAATATAGGTTGTGTTGACAAGGTAGCTTCATCGAAAGGAAAAATTCGCATTCGCAAGATGTAGATGTAAAATGCTTCCGTTCTTGACCATGTTGTAAGATTTCGGCAGGATTTTAGTTTCCGTGGCACACCGATTTGACGATGAATTTCAATAAAACACCACAAAATAAAACGAATATAATAAATAAATTTTTCTGACATCTGGCTTAGATTTTGAGATATTCGATCTTGACATTTCAGTCACACATCAGGTCTGTTCACGTATTTAGTTTTGGGTAAATGCATTATGATATTTTTACTCAAACGCGTTCACGTACTCATGAAATGGGGGAAAATTTGCTGACGTAACATTTCCCCTACTTAAAAATGTTAGTCCAAATTTACCCGAAGAAATAAGTTGAGTAATTTTGTTAAGCTTTGTTATAAAGCCACTAATTGTCACTTTGACAGTTATTGCTTTAGTTTTTGTCCAAGACTACTCAAACTCGTTCACGAACTATTGGTATTTGGTAACTTCTCCTATTTAACATTTTTACTCAGAATATTTCTGATCAAAAAGTACGTGAACAGACCTATCACTTCTCGACTTTTCAAAACGTCCGAACTTAAAGATAGCGCGAACTTTTTTATTAAACTTTCTAGGAGGAAGAGGTGTATCAATTAGGCTTTTATTTATTTTATTAACTTGCGCCCCCCCCCCCCCAAACAGAATATTTTAATAGTAAGTTAATAAAACAACTAAAAGACTAATTAATTCACCTCTTTTGACAAGTCGTGAATTGATGTGTTACTAAAATTTCAAGATCGAATATCTCGAAAACTAATAAATAAAAAAATTTATTTATTTTATTCGTTTTATTTTGTGGTGTTTTATTGAAATTCATCGTCAAATTGGTGTGCCATGGCAACTAAAATCTCCCCAAAACTTCTCTGGCTCCATTGTTTCCGTGGTCATCAATCCAGATTTTTAAGGCGTTAATAAATACCTGGGATGCGCTTAGTTTTGGAACGACCTGTTCAATTTTGTGATTAACTCATTCTCATCTGTTATTAGTATAATTTTTAAAAGTTTTTTCTTGCATTTTAAAATACGACCACTGCTCTTTCATAGGCTCCCAGTTTATATTAAAATAATCGATACCGGATTTCGGACTTTCTGATTGTAATTTTCTGTGCCACAATATGTATTCGACTTCGAACTCTGTGTATGTTTGTTTCTCTAAAATTTTTAAGCTCCTTTCTTTTTTTGATTCTGTATCTAGTCGATTAAAAGAATTTTTGATTTACACGGAAAAACTCAATCATTTAGCTAGTTTGAGTGTCGGGACTAAGTACGAAAAGCGAAGAGCATTCATAGAGCACATTGCAAGGGAGTGGGAGCAAAATCGGGAAATAGCTACATCATTTAAGGTCAATAATGACATTTCCAATGATTCTAGCACGACCGAAGTTCGTTTAGTCTCCGTTACAACGCCAAAAGCTCCAATTGTCCAAGGACGTCCCAAAGGCATAACCAAAACCACAGCAATACTACCCCGACGCCAAAGAATTCGCCTACCTTTTGTTTGAATTCATAATTGCAAGAAAACAAAAAATATTGGCTTTGCTATGCTAATTAATAAAAAAGAATTATATCCAGTTTTAAGCTAATTGTATTCATATTTTAATAATTAATAATATAACAAAAATTATTCATCATTTACAATAAATTAAATTAAAATCAAAATCCAAAAACAAAGCAAAATAGTTCGCCTACCCTGATTTTCTTCTAAATTCAATGGAAAGTAACTGTTCTTATCTGCTCACGGTTTATTTTTCATTGTTCAGTAAAACGTGGTAAATTCAAGTGAAACGGGAAAATCGGCGTATAAGACAGCTAAAAACTTAAGCTTGTCAAGGTCTACAGTTCGAGGTACCATAAAATTATTTAAAATAACCTGCGACGTAAGACCCAAGAAAAAAACCGGACGCCACGCTATAGTATCATCCTTAGATCTACGTGAAGTAAAGAGAATTGGTAAGCAAACACGTCAAGCGAAAGCAGCCGAAATAACCGCGAAGTGGAAGCAATCCATAAAAAAGGAACTTTCCGTCGATACTTGCAAGAGGGTCATTAAAAAAATTAGGATACGGCTTTTATATGGTATAATTTTTTATTCACATGTAATTGTAACTTAATTGCATAAAATCCTACAGGGAAAAGAGAAACCCTTCCTAACAACGAAACAGAAAAGGAAACGATTAGAGTTTGCAAAAAAAACACGAAAACTGGACAATTCGACAGTGGCAGTCTATAATTTGGAGCGATGAGTCCAGGTTTGAGCTGCGTCTGGAACAAAGTAGCAAAAGGGTCATCCAAAAGCCGGAAGAAGTGAACGGTCAAGTTCTCTGCTTCACTTATGGTTTGGGATTGTATGTCGGGGCGGGGAGTTGGATGGCTTCACTTCGTTGATGGCACTGTCAACGCTGCAAGGTTCCAAAGGATTATCCAGGAAGAACTACTACCTTCGATTCCTTTGTTGAAATCTCCCGAAGGTGAGCATATTTTTCAGCAGGACAATGCATCCTGCCACACTTACAGAACAACGAAAGCATGGTTGAGCTCAAAAAACATAACCCTTATTGAATCTAAGGGGTCATAAGTCCTGACCTGTCGCCTGTGGGGAAAAATAAAAAAAAGAGTGCGCCAACAACCTGCGAGGAATATGGACGAATTGCGTTCTCAAATAACTAATGTCTGTGATTCTACAGGAGGTGGCGAACTCTTTTGCGTCGGGGTTACATTTAAAAAAAATCGAGAAAGAAGGATATGACAAAATCAGTGGCAAATGTTAAGTGCGATCCAATCCAGAATGCCGAAGATCACGAGCAGAATGTGCAGGATTTATGCCCATATAAAAACTGTCAAAACTGTTTGTAAACAAAAATGTTTCTAACGTTTCTATAATATATATATATATATATATAACGTTCGATTGGCAATAATTTACAAAATAAGAAATACCTTTTACAAAACATGAGTTGTCAAATTTATTGTTTATTTTTCAATTAATTAAAAACTGGGAGTAAAAACTAAATGCAAAGTAGAGCCGGAGAAGTTGCATCCTCTTATTTTACCGGTTAGAGAGAGGCTGCTCTGAATCGGCTTTGAAGCAGTCACTTTGAAACGCTGTTTTTCTCAGCACGGTAGTAACGTAAACTCGATTGTCATAATAGCGGTCATGATAAGCGATCGATAATCAACTTCGTGTCTGCATTTTTTTTACATTGCATGTACTTTTGTGTAATTTTGTGTACAGGTTATACTCTCGTGTACACGACTCGTGTATCTCCGATTGGGTCCTGTACTTTTGTGTACACGCGTTTTTAAATGTACACGCGCTATGCAAATAACGAGTGCCTTATTAAAAAAGAACTTTATTTCATATTGACGAGGTCGTTATGGTGAAATTTACGGCTGAACAAATCAAAAATTCGAATTCAGAAAGTAATGTAAAATGTAAATTTATCCGGCAATAAATTTGCTGTCATTAAAAATTGTTTATATTTTTACAAATTTAGGTTGGTTAGAAGGATACTGAAAGAAAAAATTCAGTCAGAGTCGCGTAAAACACCAGTGACCATATAACTTTAAAACTAAGTAAAATATTGTTTATTTCTGCGTTCTTTTAAAATTTCTTATTAATATTAAGTTTAAGATCTTGCGAAATTCAAGGAATATTCCTAAAACAGCTTAGTAAGATTTCAAAAAGTTTTATAACAATTTTAGGCGAAATATAGATTTTATAAAGAATGAAATCACCTATAAATGCTTCCACTACCTGAATAAAAAGTTCTGTCTATTTATTATATAAAATTATATAAAAAAGGGTATTTCATATACAAACCTCTGGATTTAGTCGAACCCGCTTAAGCGGTGGAGCGACATTTTCTTCCTCTTCCTCCTCCCCAATGTCACTGTCATCAGTATTTTGACTATCTTCTCCATCACGGTCCAGGATTTCATTTCTGCCCCTACGTCTTCGTACATTTCCATTCTGACTGCTATCATTTGCCGTAGGAGAAAACCATTTAGTTAAGGTTTGTGGCAAAATACTTGACACACGCGACCGGACTTTTCCAATAATTGACTGAAACGACATTGAACGATTTGAAAATTTTTATCCAAAACGGAAAATTGATTTGCGTTATCGACAACCAATTGTCTTGTAAAAATTTTCCCGAAAGATTTTTCAATTATACATGAATTTAGTAATGTGAAGTCATGCTGAAAAATTCCACGAAATAAAAATGCCAAATAAGGCCAAATTCGCTTGATAAATTACTCCAAAAACCCAATCTGTCACCTTTTAACTGTGTGAAAACGAGCAAAAAATGACAAACTGCATTTGTGCAGTTTTTATACTAAAATCGTTATGCCGCACTATACTTACGCTGTTTGGATCGTAATCGGTGCTTGGCTGTTGCCCCCCTGTGGGACTCTCATCATCCGACATAATTAACTTTTAGCGATGACACTTTGTTATAATTTCATAGAGTACTTATTGCCGGAATAGTGAATAGTTCAATAAATTCAAGTCTGCTTGAAGCGAAGTTTAAATACGTCAAAATGCTCTCCCTTTTCCTTGCAAGACTGTGAGAAAAAAAACTTGGCAACTCAGTCCACAGCACTACTTCTGCACATTTTTCAAATTTCACTTATTTAACGTAAGCCACTTCTAATATCAATTAGTAATTACATTTAATTATATTGTATTTATCAATTTAAACTTATTGAATGTGATTTAAACACTTTCACGAATATGCTTAATAAAATAAAAACGCGATCACACGTTCGCGTAGAGAAATGGCGGACTCGAACTTGTGTGTAATAATTTTCGGTATAGTTTCGGAGTTTAGGACCATCTTTGACAAGCTTTTGGAATTTTCCACTACCAGCGCATGAATTTGTAATAAAAATAATAGATGGCAGTAGTTATGCTACAACGTACATTCAGATCAAAAATTAGCAATCACAAAAAACTATTTTGGTGTTATAATTTTCTTGAATATTCGCAAAATTTTTTATTGAATTTTTATAAAAGTAAAGATTTTTTCATTAATAATCATTAAGAATACCTAGCAAAATTAAATTACAAGCCAAATTCGAAATGTTTCTTATTTTTAAAGGATTTTCTGTTCTGTAGTAATATTCGTTATTTTTCAAATAGTTTTATTTATTTTACGTGATGCTATTGTTTCATATGTTTCATATTTAATTCAAGGAACTTTTCTTTATATCTATGATGTGCCAATAATTTATTTTATCTATTAACCTTCTTTTTCCAACATATTTGTTATATATTTGATCTACAATAAAAAATGAATTATTTTATATTTTAAGCGTCATAGTTATTCTTCTATCAATCAGGGTCGTTATATATTTAGTAAAGACTAGGTTGCATTAGAGACGTGCTGCTGTAAACATCTTCAGTCTACATCACTTAGACCACCAAAAGGTCCATCGTGCCACATAGTTTCACGGGGGTCTTAAGCTCCTGCTCTATAACAATCCTGTTTCCCTAAGTAATCTCAGTAAGGCTTTCAGCTCTATACCCTATAGCTCAACAAGCCCTGAGAAGAAGTAACTACCCAGTAGCCTGCTTTTTCTTAACTCAAGTACAGGGCACTCACCTAGGACATATCGAACTGATTCGATTTTCTCCGGATCTCTACAGGTCCCGCAAAAATCAGTTGCCACTCAACCAAGCCATGGTAACCTATGGTCCAGTGTCACGTTAAAACGCCTAGCAGATTCCTGGAGTCTGCTCTGCTACTATGAAGGAGTACTTTAATTCTCTTACTGTACTCAGGCCACAGTTGTTTGGCAATACAACATGCGTCCCGGTTAGTTCATTATTTTATTACTTTACTGGCCTTTTTGTAGGTTTCACTGATAATGTCTGCCTTAAGAGTGCTGATCGGAATTTTCGCGTCCGAGCTATCCATTTCAGCACCCTTTTTCGTCAATTCATCCGCTCTCTCATTGCCTAGGATATTCCTGTATCCGGGCACCCAGAATAGGGTTACCCTGTGACATCTGGCAATCATGTCTAGGCTACTGTTGCGCAATCGCACTAGCCTCTATTTTACCACCACAGCTTCCAGCGCCTTAATGGCCGTCTGACTGTCAGTATATATGCGGATGTCCATATTGGACTCTATGTATACGCGTAGATTCTAGCAGAGTCGCTCGGTGAATCACAGCTTCTTCCGCCTGCAAGACACTGCATTCGTCTGGCAGTTGCTAGAGTATACTCCTGCTCCTGTACCTGTTTTAGATCTCTCCGTACCTGTAACCGTTTTAGATATATCGGTATATGTTGAGATCTCTGACTCTGATGCTTCCTCTACTTCATTCCTCTCCTCCTGTACCTGTTTCATATCTATCCGTACCTGTACCCCTTTTTAGATATATCGGTATATGAGGAGGTCTCTGATGCTTCCTCCAATTCATTTCTGTCCCCTCACTAGATTAAGGCTCCTATTGAAGGCTATACCAAGGTAGTCGGTGTCTATTCCGCTGTCGATGCAGGCAAACTTCCGAAGGATGCTTAACCTCTCCTTCCAGCAAGCCAATGCGTTCAGTCTGACTGTGCTAGGCACTAGTTCTACAGTATATGTTCAGTGGCAGTAGATCGAGCAGGACCTCCAAAGCCACTGTGGGCGTAGTGAACAAGCATCCAGTTATACCCAGGGCGGCAGCTCTTTGTACTTTCGATAGCGCTTCCAAGTTAGATATCGTATCGAGTTCTGTCTGTGTATGTGAGTAGTGAGCCGTAGAAAAGAATCGGCCTGACTATTGCGGTGTACAACCTTGGGTTTTAATCTCCACTTGACCCTAAATGTTCCCTTACCTACTTACATTGCATAGAAGGCTACACTTGCTTGCGCTCTTCTGTATTCCTCCTCCAGTTAAGTTTCAAGTCTAGTATTAACCCCAGGTACTTGGCTTCACAAGAAAGAATTAGACCTTTCCCTCTCAGCATGGGCAGCCTGAAATCTGGTATAATCCTCCTTCTTGTAAAAAGCACATGCGCCGGCATTGAGGGGTTAACGACCAAATTACAGTTCAAAATCCATTTTTCCAGCTTTCCGTGCGCATACTGGGTTCTCTCGCTGATAGTTGTAAATAATCTGCCAGATACCAATATCGCCAGATCATCCGCATTTTCGGAAACTGTGAAACCCTCCTTTTCTAGTTTCCTGGATTTCGTCCATAACCACTAATCACAGGAGTGGTGGTAGCACCTCCCCTCTGTGGTGTTCGGCTACATACTGCTCTCCTCACAATTCAGTCACCCATGCACGAGCTCATTTCTCTGCTGAGGAGCATATAATCGATCCAGCCACATAGGCCCTTATTAATACCCATCCTCCTCGGCCGGTTACAGATAACTTCCGTCTTAACGTTATTGGACGCGCCCTTGACGTCCAGGAAAGCATCCAGAGTGTATTCCTTAAACTCCAGAGATCTTTCAATCACCGTCACTACTGCCTGAAGCATCCTCTCTACGGATTTCCCTTTAGTATAGGCATGTTGTCTTTTTGAAATCTGATAGCCCAGCCTTACCTCTCTTATGTGCACATCCAGTAGCCTCTCTAGCACTTCAGTGCCTCCTGGAGGATAATTGGACTTAACCCAACCACTCCCGGGGACTTTATTGGATCGAATTAGCTTACTACCCATGTTGTGGTTCTTACGCTGACTATGGACTTTATAAGGTCCCAATCCCCGTTAACTTCAGAGGCCACCGAAAGCATTCTCTCATTCTTCCACTTCCCGGAAAGTGAGCATCGAGGAGTGTATTTTCGTAAAGACTTAAGCAGCAAAATGTACATGTTATGTATTTAGAAAGTAAACGCCATTTAAACCGACTTAATGAAATAAAATAAATCGATTTTGAAAAGCTTTTAACTTTAAACATCGTCGATGGCCGAAATTACAAAAAGGCAACTAGTATTTGTATCAGGTGTGTACCACACCCATCCTCGACCTCATCCAAAGCCCTAGCGATTACCTATGATTTATTTTCCTTCTCTAAACACGAATATTGTGCTGTTGTCCAACCAAGTGTTTTCCATGAGTCCATGTTCTTTAAAGTGTGGCTATTAATTTGCACTTCCACTTTTTTAAACATATCTATAGGAGTGTAGGGATTTTAGATGGTAATGATTGTTCCATTAAATCACTGACAAATGCCGTGGTAAAATCCAAAACATTCGAGGGATGCAAACAGACCCTATTAGAACTAGGGCGCCTTAGTATACGTTGCCTAGGCACTGTGGAATTACAGATAACGAAAAATCAAACGATGTGGCGTAGAAACCTTAATAATGAGCAACTTGTGTATCCCTGTTCAGGAAATCAGAAAAAATACCCGGGAATCAGCTACGAATAAGTATAAAGAGTTGGGAGGGATACGAAATAGCTAAACATACGAAAGTGTTCTGGGGAATTTCCAATGCATCTGTATAAAAAAAATTATGTAGGCCTGGTGACAGGGCATGTACGATTAATGGCTCATGCCAGTAAAATAGGGGTAGAGGACTCCAATCTATGCAGAGGTTGTAGGGAAGAAGACGAGATCGTTTTACATGTTCTCGGATAATGCCCGGCCTTAACGCAAAGAAGATCTATAATCTTGAGAACAGAGTTTTGCGAAGATCAGAAGTTAATACGGTGAGATACAAACCCTTTTTATAGATTCATTCTGGGCGTTAGCTGGCTCGGTAGTGGGTTTTAGAGAACACTGCTGAGCACGGGGCGTACAACGGGCCTTTTATACCTCAGTATTTGGGAGACATGTATCTTTTTCCACTTTACTTCTTACAAATATAATAAATCATTTGATTTGTAAATTTGGTTCTATAGAATTGGCTCATTGTCATAAATGTAAAAATCCTACAAAAACTAGCTACCCTATAAATTACAATTATTCAACTCAGAAAAAATACTCAAAACTATTCAAAAAAGAACACAACACGTATTGAAAGTTACTAAAAGGTTAAAAATCTGAAGGCAAAAATACAATTTTGCATAAACTTAAACGAAAACCAAGGAAAAATAAAATAAATCTAGGACATGATTGTCTGAGTGTTTCCAGACGATAGATGAAGTTTCTACTTCGGGCGCCCCTGATCGCAAGCATAAGTCCTCCCTATAGAGCCGTTCACCAGTTTTCTAGTCTTCCGGGAGCATTCATCTAAAAAATCAGTCACTGATATCGGCAAACTGCTTCCATCATCCCAGTGGCGGCGTAATATGGGTTAACCCCCGGGGCGGTTTTCTAATGAGTAACCCCCCCCCCCCCCCCCCCTCCAACTAAAACATCATTTATTTTGCTAAAATGTCAATGCACAAAATGGAAATTTCTTACATTGCTCTCTGCAGCTCTTCTGGCAATGTTAGTCCAGCATCTCTGGTTTCTTCTCCTGGAATACGTTTTCAGAATCTTCTCCTTTCTCTTCTTTCAATTGAAATATCCAAGTCCTCAGACTATTTTTTGTTTCGTAGGAAATAGCTCATTCCACTATTTGGATACGTTGGCTTTGAAGAAAAATTTTAAGAGCTTTGATTTTTATCGCACACTTCTCCAGCGATAGTCCAGATGCCTGTATATACTTCTGTGTCTGGTTTATTTCTTCCAGGATCACACGCCTCTTCCAGAATGGCACGTGGTAGATGTCTGCGTGCATTGTGCAGTGAGAGTGAACTGATGCTATGATCATAGAAGTTGCGGACGGTGTCCTTTGTCAAAGTGCGTGATACTGCCACCCCTTGGTGCTTGGCACCCGGGGTGGAACGCCCCCCCCCCCCCCCCCTTTACGCTGCCACCGCATCATCCTCCATATAATAATTGTTATTGCTGGTTACACAAGAGCTACAATTTTTCTATTTACTAACTCAAAAACTGGACATAGACGGTATAAAACTAGTTGACAAGAGTTTGAAAATAAAAATAAAATTCGATTGAATATTTAAAAGAATTACTTACTGATGTTTCCCGACAAAGATTATGTGATAAAAACTTTAAATGCTTTGATGATGTCCGATGCTTGAATGTTAAAAAGAAGACTGTTCCATCGGCGAATTCTATTGCGCTGGGATGTTGTAAAATTAATGACAACTTTGAGGTACTCCGGTTTATTACCTTATTATTTTAATTATTTTACTTTAGATAAGAATATAATGTACAACCGAGCGATTACAAGCGGAATTGTGAAACACGGTCAAGCATTTGTAGTTTGAAAACAAAACGAATGCAGTCATTGAAAGCAACTTCCATTTTAGTGCACAGGTGCTATCTAGCTTCGGGAAGATCATACTACCAAAAGTAAAATGGGGCATAAATAACACTTCAACTAATCTTAACGGGTAAAATGTTTGCTTAGAACTACAGCCTGCGCAGGACACCATAAATTATACCAAGCTTCCTTTTCGAATTGTCGCAACATTTCATTTACTGATTCATAGTACCCACAAGATTTGTAAACTTATTTAACATTGGTAATGAAAATTCGATTAAAGCTACTGATGGGACATCAGGGTAGGAATTCTCACGAAATTCGTTGTTTCAGACAACCTGATTGCCTTGTAAGTACGCAAAATTGTAAAAATGTGTAGAGCTTGAATTTAACAAGTGTGTGTTCAATCGGTTGAAGGGGAATGCCAACCGTTTTACAAAATTTTTACTCATGGCAGTCCAAGCGCTATGAAGTGTCAAAATCACACGCCAGCTCCCAGCCAGGCGACTGAGTATTTAGATGCAAGCTCCGGGGAACGGCATGGGAGAATTACAGATCATGCGCACAAACTTGACATATTTATTCGTTGCTATGAAATATTTTTCTGTTGCCACATTTTTTGGGCATGCGCTTAATTTATTGAAACGGTTAGGCAACCAAATTGTGTGAGAATCGCTACCCAGAATGATCAATCGCGTTGTTGAAGAAACTGTGATTTCCCATGTTTTAGCTGCAATCGATTATACTGGGACCATGTGTATATTCTGTCCAGGTCGGCTTAAATAATATAATAACCGCATAGAGATGAACAGTCCAGTATTTGAAAGATCTAGTTTGTTTTACTACTTAGAGAAAAAAATTACAAAAAAAACTCATGTTTGTATCTCATCTTTGAAAACAGTGCTAATCTAGTTTGCTTTCTTAACAAAACGATCAATATTATTGGTTAGAGAAAAAATTTATCTATATTTCTCTTTTTGCCTCTCCATGATCTTGTCATCTTTAGCCAAAGTTCAATCCTTAACGGCATTGATCTTGAGTCATGCCTTGTTATCTTTTACATATTGAGCGCTTCTAACACTTAGCAGCTTAGTCTAATATGCGCAATCTATTTTATTCCTCGCAATTAACAGTTATCTAGTCCTCGACACAATCGTTTCATTTGGTTGCGTTTTTAGAAGGGCTTCAACAGCCTTTAATTTCTTCTGGAATTCCGTCGATCCTTGGACTCTTCCAGATGTTCATCAAACTTATTACGTCTACCTCAACCAACCCTGTCGAAGGACTAATGTAGGTTGTGAAAAATATTTAGACTCTAGCCATTTATTATTCGAATGGTTGTATTCGCTGGAACAAAGATATTGTAATTGGTGCAAAGGTTCATCGTAATAAGCTATGGAATTGAATTGTGCACTGATGCGGTTTTAGAGGATTTTTATATTTACCCATATGATCTACTTATGCAACCAATTTTCCTATATTTAATCAGTTTTTAGGGTTTCGTACCTCGGAGTTAGACCAATGAGTTGAGCGGCACGAAAACCATGGCATGGTACTCGGGTTCGAGACCAAGTCTCCTCGTGGGTTTTTAGAAATTTAATTAAAAAACTTCCACTCCGTAAAACAAAATATTTAAGTTCCCTCACTCCCCTTACAGTAATTTCCTTCTGGCCAAAGCCATGCCAACGTATTAAAGGCTTGGGGCCCTATACTCTGTTCCAAAAAGATTGACAGTACACGGTAAATGGCAAGTTATGATGCCAATTTCCCAAACTCGCCAAAAACCACGTAAAAACGATGTTTCTTGGTCGACAAACCAAGAGGCACTGATTGTGATAAGAACAAGCAGCATACAGATGCTTTTGGACGACCGACAATGATCAGCACTCAGTGGTGGGCGGTGGGTGTTTTTACATGCGCAGTTTTCCGATGCAATACGAATTCGAGTGACTGGAATGGTCGGAAAGCAGATTTAGCCAGGATATATCTTTTAGCAGTAGGTTTGTAGAAATGCTTGAATTTACTTCTTATAAATTGTTTTGAATTATTTATTTGAAATATGTATATATTTTTGGTTCAACGTTGCACAGCTGTTAATAAAAAAAACCCTAATGAATGGTTATGGATTCATCAAGAAAATTGTTATATTTACATGTTTTTGACAACCCGAGTTCATGAGGAAAAATCAGAAAATGAACTTAGTTGAAATCGTGGCAACAGCGTGCTGAGGAAGAGGGATGCATGCATAGGAAAATGATGGGATAATAAAGCAGACAGAAAGGGTCCACAAGAGCGTGTACTGCCAATCTTTTTGAAACGGATTATAGGCTTTGGCCATATCGTAAAAGAAACTAACGCCTTATAAGATCACTCTCGAAAACTGACTTGAGAATTTGAAATTTAGCATAACGCTAGGATCTTGACGCTCACATACTTCGACGTTAAAGATTATGAAATATATTTTTTTAAATTTATAATGGGGCGTTGGGCCTTCACAAAAAAAAATTATTTTTTTGTATCGTGTTGGATATCATTTGAAAGCAGTCCTCTTTTGAATTTGTTATGAAGATATAGCTCAAAATGTGCAAAAAAAACACGACCCGCTCTAGGTGCCACTTTTTTGCCAGTCTCATAGTTGCTGCAAACCAATTCTTATAGTATAAGATCAACTCTGTTTGACTATCATTAAAATTTGACAAGAATGGGGTGTTACGGAATCCTGATTGTGTGAGCCCATCTCGCTTTTAATCGGATTTTCTACAATATATTTATTTACAAGTCTTTCCTGCCTATTCTTCAAAAATCCATCATAAATTTCCACTACACCCGCGGTAGCTTTCTTTTTCGAACTTTTCTGTTTAAGCATATTGATGTATTTACGCTTAGCTTCTTTATAATTTGGACATATCTGTAGAAATTGTACTCAGCTCCTAAACGTATATAATTAACAGAAATAAGGCAGAGGCAGTCTTCAATATTAGGGTTTTTTATTTGTCGTCCCGTGCTTTCTAATTGTCTCACAGGTTAAGAAGTAGTGTGTGTGTGCAGAAGTGTCCTACTTTTAGTGGAATAAAATTAATATAAATTAATCTGTTGTTATATGTTGACCAGCTCCATATGTTCAATAAGAGTAGGTCAGGAAAAGGCCCAGATGACAATTTTGTTGTGTCTTATTACAATATCACCGAGTTATTAAGCATCCACCGACGATAAATGTTGCGAATGCGATTGTGTAAGATATTAAAAAATTAAAATCGGTAAGTAAAAGTTAGAACGGACTATTAATGGCGTAATGGGGTTTTTAGAGTAATTATTTTTGATCAAAATATAAGTTAGGTGGATCAGAAGAGCGCAAATTTATGGAAATTTAATTTTTCTTATTGCTCCTCCATATTTTTCAGGAAATTATAAACAAAGGCGGATAATACTGGCTTGCTATTTGTTTTTTCATGTACGGCAGTTAGATTTATATACTTCGTGATAACGTGTCAGCCTTCCATCCCGGTGATGGCGTCCTATGGATGTTTTCTGCTGACACAGATTATGATAAAAAGTCCATTGGAGGTTACAGTGTAATGTCGGCGGTTCGGAATTCACCGTACATTTTTGGTCCTTTTGTCATCGTTGCCTTGAATCGGGTGAAATTCTTTGCTTACCCCATGTCCCTCAAAGCGTTACGGGATTATAAAATTAAATATACATCTTTTAAAGCCAAAACCTTTACTTTATAACTATTTCATATGCAATATAGTTATTTTCTGTTTTTTCAGGTTCTTTTCTAATCTTACATAAACCAACGTCCACCATTTCGTTATTCACTAAATCTATATCATGAACTTTCTTTAAATGATTTCTGAACCTGAAAGACAATCTGGGTTATGAAAACAATACAATTTCGGAGATCTTGACCATACTTATCTCTTCTAGTGAACGATGTAGAACAGCTGTCACAATGAAAAGGCTTCTCTTCTACATGAGTAAACATATGTATTTTGAGCGATGACTTTTTTGAGTATTCCTTTCCGCATTCGGTACATGCATGTTTTACGCCGAAATGAGTATCCAAATGTCGATCAAGATGACTTTTTTGTTTATATCGATTTGGACATTTGTGGCAAGCGTACGGCTTCTCACCAGTATGTTCTCTCTGATGTAAAATCAAATAAGATGGTCTACTAAATTTCTTATCACAGTTGGGACACTGCACCGTTTTTCCCGTATGTAAAGTCATATGAGTTTTCAAAATAGTATTTTGATTAAAACGCTTGCCACAAATTTTACACTCGTACGGCTTTTCTCCAGTGTGGATTCGCATGTGACAATTTAAAGCATTATTTTGAGCAAATTTAAGACCACAAACTTTGCATTCATAAGGACGCTCCCCAGTGTGAATCCGTAAATGATTTTGCAATCGAAACTGTGTGGCAAATCTTTTTGCTAAAGTTTATAAATGTATTATCGTAAAGTATATGTGGTGTTTTTCTAATTACTTACGACATAAGGTGCAGGCATAATCTTTTTCTCCTGTATGTGTAAGATTGTGCACTCGAAGTCTCTGTGCGGTGGCGAAAGCTTTACTGCAAAATTCGCAAACAAATTTCTTTTCCTGCCCCTTTTCATTATGAGTAGACTTGTGCATTTGTAGACCATTTTTAGTGAAATAAGATTTATCACAAAGATTGCATTTATGCGGGCGTTCACCTAGATATTATTTAAATAAAATATAACATTAAATTTTCTATAAAAACCTCACCTTTATGTTTTAAAATATGTGATTCCAGGGAAGATTTCTGTGAGCAAGTCTTGCCACAGATGCTACACAAAAAAAGCTTTTTATTTTTATTATTCGATTGACTATTTTTATTTTCAGATTCACTTATTATCTCTTCGTTATTAAGAGAGAACTCTGCGTCCCCACTATTAGTAAGTTCTTGCTCAACATTATCCTGTTCATCACATTCAAATTCTTCAGCTTCTATCACTTCTTCCTCTTTGTTTCTATGCTCTGAATACGGTGATTCTATTTCAAAGACTACTACTTCTTCCTGTTATAAAAAATCAAAAATTAATTTTCAGTCAATCTAAAATTAAGAAATTTTCATGTTGGGTCCTAAATTTCGATTATTGTTATGTTAAGTTTTATAAAACCTGTGATCAAAATTACTGTTTTGCTTTCGTTACCATTTTCCTAAAAATGTGATTTTTAAAATTTTAATTTCGTGATTAAATCGACCCGTTGGCAAACAACGTAGTGATCGAGCATTTTCACTAAATTCGCCTGAACTGATACTATGAAAGAAAAAAGCAGGTAGACTTTTCCACCTATCACAGGAACAGATTTATTCCGGAATGGTCAGCAAAATAGTTATTCCGTAAGGATACTGGCTACGTTTACTGAAATATGTTTTTTATTTACACATTTCTGTGATCTGCGTCCAAGAAGAACACACACGCACAGGTGGGAAAAAGGAACTAAGGCCAACCGGAGGAATTTAAGAAACTGACTATTTCCTTAATCTTTATTCCCGAGATTGCCTTCAGGTTTTCAAAGAAGTACTCCCCGTAGCCCTCTTTCTAACTTCGGCAAGAGCCGGGCATTTACAGAGAAGGTGAATAATGGTTTCCTTTTCGTTCACGTCGTCAGAAATGCGACAGTATGTATTGGAAGGGGGCGCTCAGCCTAGCTGCATGCTCGCCTAAAAGACAGTGGCCCGTATAGACAGCAGTGATTTTTGCGATAACAGCTCTCAGTCTGTTGAGCAGATCAGATGTCCTACTTCAATTATAACTTCGTCAGGTTGCCCTGGATATGCTACATGCTTTCAGGGCGCTCCTAGTAGGATACGAATATTAACATGGTCACGTTGTAGAGCTGCGCCTTCTCTGGCAAGTTTGTCGGCCATCTCGTTCCCCGCAATGTTCCTGTGTCCGCGAACCCACTGCAAGGTTACGTTAATCAGAGTGCCCAAAGATCTAAGTAACTCCCGACAGTCCTGCACCTCCCTAGAAGATATGGTAACCTAATGGTCGCCTGACTATCTGTAAAAATGACGATATTCTGTTTCGGTGAATGAATACACAGAAGCAGCGAACACGCCTTCATAACCGCAAGCACCTCCGACTGGAAGACGCTCGAGAAATACTACTGCACCAACACCTTGTTCCATCTTAGAACCATTAGTGAATATTACGGTATCATAGTTGCTGGCCGGTTTCGTCAATTTCCATTCCCTTCTAACCGGAATCCTGACACTGAATCCTTTTTCAGAATGTATGACAAGCGTAATGTAGTCAGTTGAGGCATCGGCACATTAAGGGCTTCGGTTGGGGTGGAGCGTAGGTCACCGGTAGTGCCGATTTAAGCGGTTCTTTGCACTCTACTTATCTTGGTTTTGTTATAAGCCTTACTTATCGTAGGCCACCAAGCCGGTGAACCGTAGGTGAGAATTGGAGGCACCACCGCTGTGTATAACCACAGCTTCAGGTTTCAGTCCCCATGTTTTACCAAAGGTACGTCTGGAGGCTTAGAGGGCTGTACATGCCTTCTTTACCCGCTCCTCTATGTTTAGCTTCCAATTCAGTTTCGGATCCAGGAATTTTTTCTGGTGAAAAGCATATGCTCAGTTTTCCCTGGATTCCTTAGACCAACTGCTCACCTTCTTCAGGACACCCTCCGTCCTAGCCATAGCAGATGAGAGAACCCATGTTTGTGGGGGGGGGGGGGGGGGGGGAACAATAGCCCAACTGATTTCGAATTAGGACTTAATTATCCTTGCCTTTCTCATAGTAGTTAACCAATGACCAAGCAATTGCTGTACACCGAGCTCTTCAAGAGATTCTTGCTTACAGAGCGGCAACTGATGACCTTAATCATTGCTACGGGTTACGTTCCTAACAAAGAAAGTCCGTGAACAGGCCCAAAGGATTTTCTTAAACGTACTTTGAGGTTTTGCAGGCCTCGAGATGTAATGTTAGTTAACGAAAAGCTAAATAATAAAAATTTTCTTCAAAAAGTAAAATTATAAAAGCCAAAAATTCTTGAATCCGGAATTAGTGATAATTTATTAGAGAAAGAATTAATGGATGCAATAAATTTACAAATTTACAATTTCCTTTCGATGCAAGGACGTGCAGTCGTTGTCAATTACTCGATTACCTTGTCCATCGTGTACCTGTTGAAATCGGAGTGCTTCAAAGAAGGCTTCGTAAAACTTCTACAGGCGAAGGTTGTTGACGCCTTCTGGAAAGGAGGGTGGGACAGACGATGGGTAGCTGAAAGCACGCTCTGCCGACTCGTCGCAAAGGGTGGTTTGGGTCTTACAGACATGGTCGTGGAATTTTGTTGTCTTCAGGTACGGGCATTCCAGCGAGTGTTCTGTCAAAGAGATAACTTAATTTAGCAGCTGTGGGTAAGTTTTATGGGAGGTAGCGGTGCAGGGGAGCACTACTATCTGCTCTCGGTCCATTCACCCTATCCGCATGACTGGTCCCAGGATCTGATCTCCACGATTATGATCTGGGGCAGAATAAGACCAAAATTCTATTTGCGATGGAATGATCTTGGGTACGGGGAATTCTCAGCAATTCCGATCAGGTTGAACCCTGAGTTAGTAGATTTGGTGTTAAGTAATGCTCGAGGTGTAACCGCCGATACAGGACAACTTAGTTCTTGGAGACATCATTGATGCTTCTGGGAACACACTGATAAACGCCCACAATAAACAATGAAAAGAATTGGTGGATGCAGCACGATAGCGTTTCAGTCGTCTCTCTACTAGAGAACCTAGCACTGAGATAATAAACGATTTTGTATTGAATCGATCGCCAAACACAACATTCAGTACACTCACTTCACGTCGGCTGCGCGAGGTCTTCGTAGGAGTAAAGCCTACGGATGACTTAGAACTTAATAGATGGCGCGCACATCTTGGGCTTAATTTGGGAGTAATGGGGACAATATCTAGTAGAGTAATCTATAGTTATCCGTCCAATTAAATAGACTCTGATGTGACATTCAAATTACTCCATCATAGCATCGTGTATCCAAACCAGCTGTCACATATCGATCAGCGAATTCGAAGAGCCTTCAGGTTGTGGGTGTGAAGAGCCCTGTTCCACAGATACTTCAAATGCTCGACCATGTGCGACATTATTCATCTTGTTCACGATTTTTGCCAGTTTATCTGCCCGACATTCGGCTTAACAAGAACGGTGTTTTTACTGGGGCCAAGGACATCTAATCAGTTGAATTGCCTGATAAGCTTTATCCTAACACTGACTAAATTGATAATTCATCTGTACTACATGCGGATCGAGCCTGGGCAACAGCCCACAGTTCCACACACTTGCACTTAAAAACCGCTTTGTCGCCAGATTGAGGAGATTTTGTCTAGATTTCCGGGCAACGGGGACCGACACATTCAATGGCACTTGGCAAACTTTACCGTCGGTGCGTAACGGAAGACTTGTCTTTCACTGAGAATAACAGGCTACATACTTGCAGCAGCTTGACCACAAAGCTTTTCTTCGCTTTGGTATTGCTGCAAGTGCTGCGTGAAGGACACGTTTTACGTTGGAATCGTAGAGCTGGAGGATGATTGGAACAGTTTACATACGTCAATAGCTCTGAAGACTGGTCCCCGCGGTACTCAAATCGGTTCGAAATTTGTGTGCGTTTGTTTAGAACATGTTTGGATGAGTGCTGCCGGAGGACTAGAACGGCTCTACAAAGAGGGCATTTTCTTTGGAGTTGTGGTTACTGCAGTAGGAACTTCGCCAGGTACTGCATCTGTTCGCTGGGAACACTCAGACAATCATGCTATAGTTTAATTTTTTCTCGGTTTCGATTCATTGTGTACGTTCGTTTAGGTTTAGCTATAGGTTTTGCTTCGGAATTTATTCAAAAATGTTTGTGACTTTTCTTAGAGCTGGCACTCGCTTGGAGGCATTTCAACATTTATTTATTTATTTTAGGCCACGCCCACTATTTTATTATTTATACCCAAATAAAAAAATGCAATTCTGGAACATCTAAGGGCCCTATAAAGTTTTTATATAGCCTATTGGCGACAATAATTCTTTTCTAGACTAACACTTTTAATCCGAAGAAAATCGCTCCCCTACGAGCTCAATTAGTAATACAATGCTTCAAAAGGTACTCGTAAATCTGGGACATATGTTATTTCAGGACGGCAAACTTGTGGGATCGAAGCTTCTCTATAAAAGACCTTTGTACGGAGAATCAGTATCGGCGGTGGTAGCCCAGTGGTTAGGAAAACGGTGTATTATAAGGCACTCAGTTCAAGATTAGATCTTGTTAGTTGCTTATTTTCCTTCTAATTCCTACATATACATCTGACCCGATGTTGACACATTTCTTACGTAACTAATATGATAACCAAATGTTAATAAAAGTAAACTAATCACCTTTTCTTCAGCATCTGCCTCTGCTTCCTTTACCTCAACAATATTCTCTAAAGAGGGAATATTTTATCAATAATCAAGTTGTTAATGGAGCAACATACGAACGAAATTACCTTCAGGAATAGAAGAATTATTTTCTTCGATATTTTTAGTAAGTAGCCTTGCTCTCTGTATTTGATCAGAAGTCTTCGCTTTTTGAAAAAAATCGTAAGAAGTTTTTAAATCATAAGCGCAGGAACAACACAAGTTTTGTGAAAGTTCGTCGTCTTCCACAGCATTTAAATTGGTGCAAACACAAAATATCTCCCGATAAGTTAAGCATTCATCTCCATCAATGGGGGAATCCAAATCGATACATTCTACTATATCTTGCAAACAAACTCTACATATTGGATAATTTTCGCCCATATTTTGTAAAATTATTTATCAACATGACAGAAACGTCAAAGAAGTTCCCCGAAAATTTCTTTCAGTGTTGCCCTGTTTTGCCACATCACACGTCCTTGAGGACTGCCAAACACTCCGTATTTCCTTTAAGTTGTTAATTAACGCCCTTTAAAAATTTATATGATGCTATTAAAAGGCTATTCCGTTCCCTAACTGACAAAAACACAGTAACTGATTGGTGGCTAGTTTATATTAAAATTTGTGGAAGCAAAACTGTGTTGGTCAATTATTATCTAATATTAAGAATATATTTTTAAAATTAATTCACTCGATACCTTAAAAAAAGCTCAGCTTTTATAAAATTTAACTAATGTTGCAAATTTAAATATTTTAGATAAATAAATATAAAGAATAATTTTTTAAATAATTTTGTTGGGTAAATTTATATACACAACTACTTAACACTGTTAGGAAATTTAACTGCTGCGAGGATGTCAAAAAGACTGTCAAATGATGATTAAACTGACATTGTAGTGACTTTCCTTAAAAAATTACGATTTTTGCACGGAATCTCGCTGTTTAAGCACAAATTAAGGAAATGATTGAAGGAGAGCTTAAAATATAACGTGTTACTATAATTTTCACGAACTAACAAAAACAACTAAATAAGGTACGTTATAACACCCGTGCACCTAAAGTGTCATCCTGCTGGCCAAGATGAGAAGTCGCAGCAATTCCGGAGTCCGCTTGGACTACTATCAAAGGATAGTACACCGACTTGTTATGGCGCACCAGGAGCCTGTTACAGGCCTTTTTCCAGCAAGTCCTACGAATTCACATGCGTGGGTACGAGATAATGTGTACTGTATTCTTGCTGTTTGGGGTCTCTCCATGGCTTATAAAAAGATTGCAGACCAAGATGAAGATCGTGCAAAAGCATACGAACTAGAGCAAAGTTGTGTTAAGCTAATGCGAGGATTACTAATGGCGATGATGCAACAAAAGGACAAAGTGGAAAAGTTTAAAATTTCTCAAAATCCACTCGATGCCTTGCATGCTAAATATTCTAGCAAAAAAGGACAAACTGTTGTTGGTGACAATGAATGGGGTCATCTGCAAGTAAGACTTTGTCGAGTTAAAAAAATAATAAATCATCGCCCATTTTGTTCTAGATTGATGCGGTTTCCTTATATCTTTTAATTCTGGCTCAAATGACCGCTTCGGGACTCCAAATTGTATTTTCTTTAGATGAAGTGTCATTCATTCAAAATTTAGTATTTTATATAGAATCAGCCTACTGCATTCCGGTATACTTTCATATAAAAAGTTCAACTAGGTTAATTCAATAAATTCTTCGGCTAGGATTATGGAATTTGGGAAAGAGGTGATAAAACAAATCATGGACAACCTGAGCTAAACGCAAGCTCCATTGGTATGGCAAAGGCTGCTCTTGAAGCAATGAACGATTTAGATCTATTCGGAGCTCGAGGTGGTCCAGCAAGTGTTATTCATGTTTTAGCCGATGAAGCACATAAATGTCAGGCTGTATTACAGTCGATGTTACCAAGAGAGTCAAATAGTAAAGAATTGGATTCGGGACTATTATCTATTATTGGGTTTCCTGCATTTGCTGTTGACGATCCGCAATTAATCACAACAACAAAAGATGCTATCTTAAATCGTTTGCAAGGAAAGTACGGGTGTAAGCGTTTTTTAAGAGATGGATATCGTACACCTCGAGAAGACCCCTCCCGATTATATTACGAAAGATGGGAGTTACGAATGTTTGAAAATATTGAATGTGAATGGCCGCTCTTCTTTTCATATTTGATACTATTTTACTTGTTTCAAAATGATAAGAAAATGGTAAAAGAGTATCAAGATAAGTTAGAGGTATTTATCTCAATTACGGCTCCGATTTCACTCAAATAATTTGACTTATTAAATTTTTAGGAAGTTTTAGTGAGAGGAGAAGATGGAATATGTTTAGTTCCTGAAAGCTATGCAGTGCCTTATGATTTAGTTTCAGCTGAATATCAACAACCAGGGTCACAACCGAGAGAAGTTGTTGGACGGTGTCCGTTTTTATGGGGACAGTCACTTTTTATTTTGGGAAAACTTCTACAAGAGGTAAATTAGCTATATAATTGTAATAAGAGTTTTTGAAAAGGCTTTTTTATTCTGTTCCACTAAGTTTGAATTTTTACCTAAACGAATATATACTTTTAAGTTAAAGTTTAAGGATCGGCAGGGCGCAGTCACCCTTGGTTAAACCTTTTTCAGTCGCTTATTAAAATTTGTTTGAGCTTAGTTATGCCAGAATATCAACTGGTTATAAAAAGGAGATACAAAGAATAATTCAGGACAGTGCACTATGGGCTGGGAGACCCGTGTAAGTATTGAGACATGACGTATCTATATAAGGTTTTCAGCATCGCAGATTCCATTTCTGATATCAAAATTTATAAATTCAAAATGGCGAATTTAATATGGCGGATGAAAATGCTAAAAAAAATTCCGATTGTGCCGAAATTTGGTGTTAATAGGTTTTCAGGGTAGATTATTACGAATATGCAGTCAAAATTAGAAAATTTAAAATAACGGATTCAAAATGGAAGACCAAAATGGCCAGAAGATAACTAATTTGCGGCAAACTTAGTATAAGGGTGTTTTAGGGTCGCTGATTTAAAATTTAAACTAAAATATAAATCTCATGTTAGATACTTTGAAATGGATGAGTTGTAAGGAACGAATTGAGTTGGTCGTACTAACATTTATAACATAAGGATGGGTCGTTTACTTGATTACTTGTGTATTAAACTAAATCTTGTGGCCAATGTACAACCTGACTGAGGGGTGCTGAGGTCAATTACAGACTGGACCAATGTAAAAGTGCAAGAGCACAAAATTAATTATTTTACAGGGTGTTCGGAAAATGTGTAGGAAACGCTATAGCACTGGATTCTTTAAAGTGTGCTGATCAAAATTAAATTTTCTTCTTTGTAACGACGGAGACGGAGTTGGATCAATACGTTAAGCGGCAAGACCAACATGCCATAGGTCCCGGGTTCGAGACGGATGACCTCGTGAGCTTTTATTAAGAAATTAAAATAATCCACTCCGTCTCTGGGTTGTTGTCTAGCTCGCAGCAATGCAAAAACAAGACTCAAGTTTCCTCAATTTCCCTTACCCTTACCCCTCTTCCGGCCAAAACCATGCTAACGCAACAAAGGGTTCTCCCCTAGGAAGAAAAAACGAATAAAACGTTATCGTGCAATCAAAAAATTTGACAGATTCTTAAAGTAGAAGCTTTAGGTTATCGTTCTGACCAGATTCAAGTCGAAATTTAAAAAAATCTACAAATGGCGCCAAATTAAAAAAACAATTAACAAATTTTTAATTTTTTTTCCTCTTTGAGGGGCCGTAACTTTGCCCTTAATATCGGGAGACATCTGAATGCAGTCAAGACGAGAATCACATGTCTGTCGAACATTTTAACCTGCGCTTTACTGGAATCGAACAATTTTTAGATACCGAAATACAGCACACCAGATAGAAAAATATGGTTTTAAGGAAGACGCGTTTAAAATTTTAAAAGTGCTTTGATGTCATCCGACCGGCCGTCATGAAAGTGCGTACAACTCATTTTCTAGGACAGATATGATTTAAAAGATTACATAGGTTTATTTTAGAGGCCTCAGAATATCATAAAATGCAAAAATCGAATTTTCGAAGCCAACACAGTAGAAATCCCCCATAAAGATTAACTTTTATTGCAATATTTTAAAAGTCAACTATTTTTCTTAACCTCCTCACCCCACGTCAGATGCTGTAAAAATAAAACAATATAACATTCTGGGGCTTACAGGCTCATAACCATTATTTCCAGCGGAAGGTTTAATTTTAATTAACTTCGCATCTCATCTTAGCTATCAACAAAAAAAGTATAGATGATGTGTAGCACACGACAAATGAACTTTTTAATCTGAATTGCATCCACATCTCTCGTTCGTTATTCCTCACAACTGAGGAGTTTATCTCATTAGTTATACCTTAGCCGTAACGTCTACCCTATTTAAAAAAATAGTTTGCATCAGAATTTATTCGGTATTTTTTGTCCATCCATTTCTTTTTAACAATGTATATCTAGTATACAACAAGCAGTCGTCTAGCCCAAAAGTCTGAAGCCCTGTTACAAGCATAGTTACATAAGATCGCGAATCTGAAGATGATATACAGGCTCGTATCAACAAACCACGAGTTGCACTTAATACTCTTGCTGAGATATGGCGCAATAACAGCATCTCCAGATGCACAAAGGTGACCTGGAAAGTGACCTGTCAAATAACATCTAAATTACAAGCCTCTGTTCATTGCTGTCTTTGGCGCGTTTTAACATCCATTGGTCGGAGGTGATCGAACGAAGACCTACATAGCCTAACAGACTAAGATGGGATAGACTTCGGTATTTGAAGGGAAAAGTAGCAATGGATAGATGACGCATTAAAAAAAAGGATTGAAACCAGCACGGGACCCAAGGAGGTAGCCGAATTGGGCTATCGCGCAATACATGGAGAAGATCCATAGAGAAGGAGGTGCCCAGATCAACAATCGTTGAAGACGTTGGCTCAGATCCGGACCAGGTGAAGAGTCGGTGTAGTACACGCCGTATCCGTTTAAACGGGGTTAAAAAAAACTAGAGAGATAGGTTTTTTTTTAATTTTGTTAAGCGGGCGTTAAGATTACAGTGCTTGTTATAACCCTCGGCCGATGTGAAATTCACGCAAATTTTGTCTCTAATTTCGTTTCATCGGCGTAAAAGACAATAATTTAGACAAAGTTAAGTCTATGGCTTGGAACTTAGCTCTCTTGCTAATGTCCGCGGTGAGGACACCATTATTTAGTTTTATTATAATAAAAACTCTTTTATTGTTAAAATTACGTACCAGATTAAGCAGTAATCCGAGTACGATCATAGCGAAGAACACAATAATGCTTGTGTGCCCCTTGTGGGGCATGGGGCTGGGGAACAACTTCACCCGATTCGAGACAACGATTGTAAATGTACCTACAATTTAAAGTGGATTCCGAACCACCGACATTTTCTCTGCAACCCCCATGGCCTTTTTATCGTAATCTGTTGTTGGTATAAAACAACCATGGGTCGCCGTCGGTGGGATTCGAACCTGGGACCTTCGGATTGGTATGCCAACACGATATCACTTACTTCACCGCCGACAATAATGCTTAGACCACAGCAATTGCATTTTAGGAAATCAAATGGCGGTCCTGTTGTGTAAATTTGAAAATAAATAACTGGCGCAAACACAAACACATAGGGAATCAAATGAGCATTAAATAAGCAACTAGAAAATGTAGATTATGCAGATGAGATGAGCAGAATTAAAATGAAGATTATCATATCAGGAACGTGCCAAAAGAAAGTTGGGATAAAAGCAAATACATGAAAATATCATTAGAAGAAGTGTCGAAAATTTGGGTCAACAGATTTAGGTATCATGAACTCAAATAAATTCTTATGCAGCTTCAGTAATTTATTTCTTCTTACACCTTCAAAGAATATAAAGCCCCAATCAATTTCAATTTACAAGCCCATCTTAAGCACATTTTCTAACTAAGTAATATTAATTCATTTTCAATTTTTGTTTTATAGGGTTTCCTTGCTGTTGGCGAGCTTGATCCGTTAAATCGTCGACTAGGAGCACAAAAGAAACCAGACGTAGTAGTTCAAGTCGTAATAATAGCCGAAGACAATGAAATACGAGAAAAATTAGCGGAACATGACTTACACGTTCAGACAATAGCTGAAGTTGCCCCAATAGAAGTCCAACCGGCCAGAGTTCTTAGTCATTTATACACTTATTTAGGTCGCAACAGGAAACTTGGGCTTACTGGCAGAAGATCACGTGACGTTGGTATTCTTAGCACTAGTAAGCTTTATTCACTGAAAGATAGAATATTCGCGTTTACTCCACAGGTAATATTTTAAATTAATTTTCTTTTCATTTTTATTATTGGAATTTCGCTCAAAAGAACAACATTTGTGTTAAAAGGGAGATATTTATGTTAATTTATGCATTATATTTTTCATGATTATTCCATACATCAATACACTATTGTTACTTAAAATAATTAAATTATTATTTTTATAAATGCGAAATGATAATAGTTTGCCGACCTCACCCGCTTTTACATCGCTTCTGACAATGAATTATTGATCGACATATTGAAAAGTGAAATACATTTTTTGAAGTCAGCCTGGCAGAACTTACTTGGACGTCCGTTGGTTACATTGGTTTTGAGAAGAATCCATTTAGGTCGGTGTTAAGAAACATTTTGTTTCTAGTTAGAAATTTAAATTTTTTTTTGAATATGATTGACTTGTTTCCTTTTAATTAAAGTGTTAACCGTTTTTCTTTTCTCATCTATTTATTCATCTGAAAGCAAACCTGTAAGTGAAATCAAATACTCAGCAGATCATTTGCTTTGGTTTGATGGTTTAATTCTTAAAAAATTATTCTATAACTTGCATAACGACTTTGAATTTTTTAATTTGTTCTTTAGTTCTCCTGTTTTAAGCAAATTTCATTAAATTGGATACACGTTATAAATGTGTTTCGACATTGGACTTGCACAGCTTTCAAAATAAACGGTTCCTATATTAATTTGAACACAAATATTCTCAAAATTAACTGGGATTACTTACACTTTTGTCGAACCTGAATGAAGATCGATTCTTTCAATATATATATATATATTCTTTACATTTAATTTACAAGTAATTTTCTACTCATGCAACACAACTAATAATGATCAATTATAGAACAAATCGGTCAAAAGTTTTGTATTGCTCCATTTATCTGTTATGGGTTGTAATCAGTCTTCATATTTTTACCAGCACGATTGCATTCTTTTATTGTGTAAAAGCCAAAGAACTGTAATTGGGAGAAAAGAAATAAAAGAAAATTAAAAAATAAAAGATTTACGAATCATTCGTAACTGCAGTAAAGGATAACTACTTTCATTCCATCATAACGGTCACAGATTCGTATCCCACATTAAATTGTACGACGGCGACGTTATTTTAGAATAGAAACGCTAAAAAATATAAAACTTAAAATTAACTCGAGATGATTATCACATCCGTGTTTCCAGCTTTATGAATGCAATAGAATGCGGAAGGGAACTAATTCACACAGTGCTTTATTGAAGAAAAAGTACAAAAATTCTGGTCAAGTGCGAGTCAGCCTTGCGCACTGAGGGTTCCGTACCTTGGAAGTTTGCTGATTTCTAAAAACTGTGCGAGTTAGAGACATCATTTTATTTTTCCTGTAGTACTTACATAAACCTCTATAAACTCTAATTATTTCAGATTTTTTGCCTTGCAAACTTCGATGATAAGAGGAGGGGGAATGATATTTTTTTAGACATTTTTCATCATAATTCCAAAACTATTCGGAAATGTATTTTGTAATGTGCAAACGAAGCCCTTTTAACCCCATTTTAAAATATTCATCTCCTTTAGGAGGCCCCCTTTGCAATAAAAAAAAAACATTAAATTTATTCATTTGCAATAAAGTTAGGGAAGAATTGTGTAAAACCATTCCAAATTGCAAGTAGTTCCTGAAATAAACAGGTGTGAAGGGCAGACGAAGTCGCACCATAAGGGTTCCTTTTTTACCATTTTGGTAGGGAATTTTAAAAAGAGTAACAGGTATATCTAACTACTACTAACTAAACCCTCATTGAGTTTTGGATGCGTTAAACATAACCCGATTTGGATTGGATTGGATCGTTTAATGCTCCAAACATGCGATCTCGGTTGATTTTTTTAAAGCTCCCACGACAATGCAGTACAGAATCAAAATTGTACGCGGAATCAAGAGTGCTGCAGAACTAGACAGTGAGGGATACCGGCAGTAGGGATCAGATGTAAGTCCGTCTATTATTACACAGATTTAGCGGTCTGACAAAAAATTCTTCATACATTTACAGATGTGATAATGAAGATCAAATGCTTGAAGTTTAGTAAGAAGGGCAGCATGCCCAGACTATCAGAGGCATTTAAAATATCAAAAGCGAAGATTTCTGACTCTTCAAAATTGTGGACACATTGATTCTAACGCTCCGTCAGAGTAGTAAGTAAGTCTTCGGTTGAGCAAATAGTGCGGAAACCGTAAAGCAATCGTTGATAAGATGATTACTTTCTAGATATCGTCGGCTTAAGTGTGAGAGAACGTATCTACCAAAAAAGCCACTTTTGAGCTCAGTATATGAAATACCACAACTTTGGTTACAGTTAAAATTTTGTAAAAACCGATTTATTGCTACTTTGCTGTTACCCTTTTCTGCTGAAAAAATAAAAAAAAAATTTTAACAATCAATGTTTTTTGCGTCTCCTCGAAAGTTGGGTTTTTTTCAGATACGTTCCCTCACACTTAAGCCGACGATATTTAATATGAGAGTTGATAACCTGAAATAAAACCGAAGTAAGTGCAGTTAGAGTTAGAGGGTTCGTATGACTCTCCTTTATAAGGTATTGGTTGAACATGAGCAAGTTTGCATGCAGACGAGAGTACTCCTGTTGAGTATGATAGGAGTTTACGCAAAGGTTTAGCCAAAGCGTATGCGCAGCATTCTAAAACCAGAGGCGAAAAAAAATCAGATTCAGTAGCTTCAGGCTCTTCGAGTTTAGAGAGTACCTTAAAAGATTTGCGTCTTTTGCCTGCTAGTGCACTGCAATGGAGATGAAAGTGGCTGCGATGAAGGTGGTAGGTAGGAATTAGCAAACAGGTTGGCTTTGCGCAATAAGCCACTATGAACATTCCTATTTGAAATGAGTGGTGATGTTGAAGAACACATAAAATTGTTCTTTCTTCTTGTTCTTTTTCTTTCTTTTGACTAGAGAGCAGAAACATTTACTACACTTTTGAGTAGTAAATACCTTCTGTCTGGCATTCTGGTCGAAGTTGAACTTTGCCCGATTAGATACGTCTCAATTCCTCTGAAGGGCACAATTTATATGCCTGGAAGGATGCTTGCTTGTTTTTACTGTCTGCGAAACAGTCATTAATGAACCAATTGGTGTTAGTTGGTTTGTTGGTTTTGAAGCTATGAGGAATAAGCCGATTCATCCCAAACCATAAGATGTTCGAATTATATTCGGTGCTATTGTCTCTCATGAAAAAGCAATCAATTATGGTGGAAGAATGTTTGAGCCACTGTATGTTATGGAAGGTAAAATCGTCAGCAAGAATGATTTCATTAGAGGAAGATATTTCTAGAATTTTATCAATATCTGAAGACAGTTTATCAAAGGAACACACAGTACAGCAGAAATGAGTGATGTGTCGATGAAGTTTAAATCTAACAGAGACATAATTAAATTTTGGATTAGTAGAAGTGAATTTATGGAGATGTGAGAAAGGCATATCAAATTGCGATTCCCCTCTGGGGAGAGAAGAGCGGCACTAAAGGCTGGAGCACAATGAACGCAACGCAATGAAACTGAAAGGAGGGTGAACGGACACAACTGTTTGTAAACGCAACTAGTTTTGCAATTTCGGAAATTTACGGACTCAGCCGGTTGACATAACATAACACTTGTTTGTTTAATAATAGAAATTACGAATGGACAATTTTGAAGAGGAGTTAATTACGGCATTATAGAATAATTTTATACAAATTTCGATGCTGAACAAAAGACATCTGTCAAATTAATATCCGTTCATTGTAAGCATAGAGTGTTTAACTCCTTTTCGTTGCATTCATTTGACTGTCCTTCTTTCAGCTTCGTTGCGTTGCGTTTATTGTGCTTCAGCCTTAAGTGATAACCAAAAATGCGATACTGATTAATATTACAATCAGAAACAGCCTTGATTTCACTTAGTGCAAGAATAGCTGGGTTAGCCGAGGTCAAGTGGCAGTAAAAGAAAAAATTAACTTTTCAAGTCACGAATGTTGCAAAAATCAAAATAAAATTTTTCCATATTCCCACAACGTTAATTTGCCCAAAACTAAACAAAAATGTACAGCAACACAAGAATTGACGAATAGGATCCACAAATGCAAAGCGAAGCCGCCTTGGTGAGATCAAAGCTGCCTGGGTCGAATCACAGCTAACAGCAGTGTTGTGCCTGCTGTGCTCTACTGTGATCACAACAGAGGCAGCCAAATGCCAGTAGTGGGGACCCGTTAAATGCACTCAACGATGTTGAATGTTGGATGAAAAATAAAAATAAAAAGCACACTCGCCGGACTGTGCTTTTTAATAGAGCACAAAGATCTTCAATTTGATGAAATGGCACTAGCACTTTTAATAATAATTTTGTCTTAGGTCTTAAAATTCAATAATTTTTTGGGAATTTTTGATAGACAATGAAAAATCCGATTAACCTAATTTTTTGACAAAATGCACAAAATTTGACGGAAATATTCACATGACCCGAGTGAATTTTCAAAACAAAAATCAAAACAAACTGTTTTCAAACTCGAGCAACGTAAAAAATATAAAAATTTCTTAGCACGATCCTCGTTTCTGCTGCTGTTGAGGATTAGCCAAAGGAGTTTACCTTTTCTTTATTAGAAACGCCGATCGTGTTAAGAAATTTTTATATTTAATATGTTGCTCGACTTTGGAAACAGTTTGTTTTCTAATTTTTTTAGTGCAATCTTACAGCTCTACATTTTACAAAAATAATTGTTTTAAACATTAAATATTTGAAATAAACTTTTTAAAACTCAAGCGACATAAGAAATTCTTTCTCAACACGATCAGCGTTTCTGATAAAGAATAACTAAACTCCTTTGGCTCTTCCTCAACAGCAGCACTAAAGGGTTAGTTTTTCTTTAGCTGCTGGACGCTTTCACACTAAACCGAAATTAGTTTGTTAAAACAGCAAATTTAAACACCGATCTGGACATATTCTGATCATTTACACTGTCACACCACTTTTGCGGTAAAATATTTTCAAAATATGCACAAAATATCCGCGAAATGTACACTTGACCCGAGTGAATTTGCAAAAAAATTCAGAAGTTTAGTTTTTTTTGTTGCTCGAGTTTTAAAAAGTTTATTTTGAATTTTCTTGCAAATTCACTAGGGTCAAGTGTACATTTTGCGCATATTTTGTGTATATCAAATATTTATTGGCTCTGCGCAGTGGCGTTACAAAGATGGCGCAGCGGCCGGGACACCACTTTATGGTGGGCAATATTCAGCTCTTCTCAGTAGTCTGAAATCAAATTTTGAACCTTTATTTCATTTTTTATAAATGTCTGCAGGACGTGGAGTTCAAAAAAAGTTTGTATCTCAAAAATTGTGCACAAGTTCAAACTTAGACTTGCGATTTTCGACACATTTTTACTCCTTAATTTTGCTATAAAAATGTTTAAATAGTTTAATTTAAAAAGAGTTACGTCCTGCGTTCAATCGTTATCTTTTATTAGCAGTATAATTCGAGTAAATAGGTCAAGTAGTTTAGGCGCAATTTTGCCCACCAGTATCGAAAACGTGGTTTCGAGAAAAACGCATTTAAAGTTGGCAGAGACCGTATTACGCAATAAGCCGGCACGAAGTTTGAAAGCTCATACCTTCTATTATATTCATCGGATTGACTTAAAATTTTGTACAAATACTTTTCTAAAGAATTTAAGATGAAAAAATAAAATAAAAGAAATTTTTTGTCCGGCTACACAAGGTTGCTCCCTTAAGGATATAAGTAATAAAAAGAAGTATTAACTAAAAGTTAACTACAACTGCGCACAATAACACATGTATATGTATATGCCCTTAATTCAGTTGGCATTTCACTCATACCTTTAATTTGCATAACTAAATCCGAAAGGAGATTGAATAGGGTAAAGGTACTGAAATAAATGGCTCGGCCATGTCACATTTACTGATGTAATACCTGATGATGATACCTGATCATTCCTAAATGTTTAAAAAGAGGTTTTCGGAAATTGCATGTCATGGGTACCGTCGCTTGTGCTAACGCCAAAACGTATCGATTGGTTTTGTTCGAATTCGACGGTTAGTAGGACCATCTTACGAATAGCTCTAGGCGTGTTTTTATTTCACGCCTTAAAACTGTAGTACCATACAAACCCAACAATATTCCTGAAAGAAAACTTCCGTTTTTACTGATTTTTGAAAAGGGTTAACAAAGCTTAAAGGTCCTTTTCTAGGTAAAGATGAAGATAGAAATGAAGATTGGGAAAAGGCGCATCCGCGTATTAAACGCGAGAGAGTACACCATTTGTTTTAAATTTACAGTATGTGAGTCATTTATTTGTTGAGCACTCTAAAATCATAATCCTATATAATATAAATTAATTAATTAAATTAATTTTTTCTATGAAATTAGTAAGGACAAATTTTAAATATTCTCACTTTTGTTTAATTAAATGTACAAGGTCTTGCTTTCAGATTTATTGCGCGTGTTTTAGTTCTTATTTTGCTTTTCTTTTGCATGGATTGATGTAAAACACGAAAATGAAACACGTTGTATATTCAAAGCATACCAAATAAATTGGTGAAGGCGTGCTTTAATTGGCAATGGTTACGCGAAATTTCAAAATTCATAAATCATTTAGTTCATTAAATTGTACATAGTACTCCGTCTATATTATTCCGCCTGTCGTAGAATTATAAATGTTTAAGATAACGTTCGAAGTCAAACTATTTTAATTCATTTAACATTTTCATATTCGCTCCCATTAGATTGTTCTTTTGATATTCATTTTATTTGTAAAAAAATTTTTAGTGTATTTTGAATTTCATTTTAAAAATCACACATAAACACTACTACACTACAGAACTTCGACTACGAAGAGTATTATACTACTCGTGATCCTGACTTGCTAGCCAGCAATTTCACCACTAATTTGGCCTTTTTAACTAATAATTGGCGCCATATGTTAGGCAGACCAACTATCACTCTTATGGCAACTCACTATCTCTTAGGTAATTAGTTAAACTAAATCTTGTGTTTCATTGTCTTATTTGAAATGATGTTCTTGTTTAATATTTCACTTTCCGTTATTACTTTAAAAAAGTGTTTGGAGTTTGGAGAGATTGTATTAAATTAGAATAAAGTCATTGTTAGTGATATTTTAATAATTCAATGAATTTGTGTTTTAGTTTAAGAGCTAATATGGTATTTTTATTGCTATCGCTTCGTTTCCGTGTTAGTGCAATTAATTTTTCATAAAAATTGTTAATTTTAATTAAATGTCATTATAGAACGAAAGTGTGACCTTGAGATCTTCCTTGTTGGAGAATTTATAAGCTTTTGCATACTGTTTTATGTATTTATTTTGTATATTTATTTTATATATTTAAACTCGCCATATTCGTTAGGCGCTTAGTTTTAATCTATCGCTTAAATTGATTGTGGTTTATTTTAAGTTTAACTAGCGCATGTATATAATCCGCAGAGATTCAATCAGACATTGGCCAACATGTTTTTCTTTCCAAGACTTCCGGAAATGTTTTTGTTTGAAATCAAAACTAAAATCTACTAAATAAGTAGGGGTAAAAATATAAAAAAAATTCTGCTTGGTTTTTTGTAGGGTAAGTTCGTGTGATTCGGCACATGTTTTTTATTTTTACTATAACTTATAAAACAAAAGATATAAGTGATTGAAACGAAAACGAACTTTATTTTAACGATAATTTAAAGTAAACAAAAAAAGGAACGTTTTTTTTACAGTGGAATAACTAAAAATATTATTAAAAAAATCTTTCAAAAATCCCATATTACCGTATATGTAGGGTGATATGGTATATACAAGTGGGAACTTTGTAACGCGTGGACCGATTTCGATGATACATTTTCTGGACGTTAGAGTATGTTGCTTGATTCATACCATGAGAAAAAAAATTTCGTGGAATGCATTTGGTTTATGGGGTTAAACCTTAACCTTTTAACGCGTGGACCGATTTGGGTGGTTCTTTCTTCCTTGTATAGAGTAGAAAACACTAAAAAATGAAAAATAAAATAGTATTTAAAAAAAAGTTGAACCGACTTCACAAAAAGCGCTAAAAAGCATTAAATAATTTTTAATTTTATATCTATTACGACATTTTGAAGTCGGTGCAAATTAAACAAATAAAACAACTACATTACCACAATACAATACAATTGAAAATAATACATAATACTACCTGAACGTATCAGCTCACGGGATCATAAGAAATGACGATTAAATATTTTTGTTGTAGTTGTTTGATTTGCACCGACTTCAAAATTTCGTAATAGATATAAAATTAAAAATTATTTTATGCTTTTTAGCGCTTTTTGTGAAGTCGGTTCAACTTTTTTTTAAAAACTATTTCCACTAAATACGTACGGAGAAACAACACACAAACAAAACAGTAAAAAATATTTTTCCGAAAAAATTTAATTTTTTTTCTTTCCACGGCCACAATCACAGGACTTATTTTTCCTCAAGCTCAACCAATGTGCAATTCGGTTGTTGTTTTTATTGAGGCCAGTCAAAATAAGAAATGCACAATTGCATTTATTTCATACTAGCGACCCGGCCCGGCTTCGCACGGGTGCAATTTATTAATGAAAAAAATGATAAGTGTACTTAAAAAAAGAAATATTAAATAATATTATAACATGTCTCTATCTCCAGTGGTTTAGGATATGCGTTGTCTGCCAGTCAGTCAGTTCACCGAGAAGGGATTCATCTAACCCAATCTTTCCTTGAATTTTTGTGAACAAAACAATTTCAGTACGATCATGAATTTATTGAAATAAAATAAATTGGAATTCATTGTTTTGACAATCATTTGTTGGGGTTTTTAAGCGCTTGGTAATGAACGATATTTTTTGTCTTTCCGTCTGGAGAGAAAACATATAGCGCCGATGGTTTAACGACTCTCGAGCACTGACTCACATACAACTGTCCATGGGAATTGACAAAAATTAGGTGGAAACGAAACGAGGCCAATGGAATTGTCAACCGGAATTTTTCCATTGCTAATGTCTAATAATTGCTTGGAAAACACTTTGTAACGCGATTCGCATATTCGTTGTTAACTTGAGAGTGTTCAAGTATCTCCACAATTACGATGACTCCAAGCAAGCGTTTATTTCATCAGCAGCTGTTGATCTTGGAATGACTGGTAGCGTTTGGCAAAAAAAGAGGTCCTGATTATTGTGCAAATCTTTCAAAGTTCGATCGAGTGCTTCCAATGCTCGTTTGTGCGCCATCATACATTCATCCCAAATGATTATTTTGCTTGTAGTACTTTCGCCGTTGCTGATTTTTTGGCAATGTTGCACGTCGGTTCATCTATGGTTTGAGCGCAGATGAGCTATTCGTCCTGCTTCTAACAATGTGGCAGCGATTACAGATGATGCTATGGCCAACGCTATTTGAGTTTTTGCGCGAATCGATGCTAAAATCAATGAAATAAGGAACGTTTTGCAAGTTCCGCCAGGTGCATCAAGGAAGAAGATTCCTCCTTTGCCGTCGTTGACTGCTATCATTAATGTGTCGTACGCGGTTTTCTGCAGCTGATTCCAAAGTGGGACCTTTGTTCGTACTGATTGACTCAAAGCATCTCGATCGCATTGCCGTTCTTGTTCAAATTCTCGATTGAATGCATCGAGCATGGGGCGATTCGGCGCTGGCATTCCTAATTCGTTCAACAATTTGCCGGACATCATCAGGCACAAATCCTCCATAGAAATCAACGCCTCGTTGTGGATCTTAGCGTTAAATTCAAGTTCGGGATTCGCTGTTGCTGTACACACTCGATGCAAAATGTGCCATATTGTCTTTATATTTGTGTCACAAATGCTTCGATGGAAAACACGTTTACGTTGTCGACTACAATATCCTTACTTTTGACTTTCAACATTATCGTTCTGCCGTTATCCTCTGCGGAGCGACGACGATACAGGGGGTAAGCGTCATTGCCTGTGATTGTGTCAGCCAACAAAGCACGCAGAGATAACGTTTGAAGCATTTGTTTTCGATCATGCACGGTGATTGCCGACATATATCTGGACACCTGACTGGTGGAATTTTTTTCAAAGAAAGAAACAACGAACTGAAATCAATTGAATGTTTGCAACACACCAAATTGATAAATTTTACGGTTTTGAATGCACAAAGATATGATCACACTGAAATATCGCTTTCAATTCAATTCTCTTTCGCAAAGTATCAATATTCAATGTGGAATATGTTGTTGTTATGAGAACTATCAAACTGAACATTATTGAGATTTTAATACAAAAAAATAAATTCGATTTTTTCGGTGGATTTTCCGAAAATTTTCTTTCATACAAACCTTGTCCTGACAATTACGAACACAACAACAAAAAAATGAGCCAAATCGGTAAAGCCGTTCTCAAGTTATGATCTTTCATACATATATAAATAAAAATCTAAGCGTATTTTAGCTTAAATAAAAAGCCAGAGTTTGGAATGAATTAAAATTTTTTACAGGAAAAAAAATTTATCAAATCATCAATCATATTGACCGAGAGCTATTATCGCAAAAATTACTGCGGTCTATATTAGGCTCGGTGGCCCTTACAATACACACGGTTGTGACGACGTGAACGAAAAAGAAACCATTATTCACCTTCCCTGTAAATGTCCGGTTGTTGCCAGGGTTAGAAAGAGGGCTAAGGAGGAGTAATTCTTTGAAAACCTAAAGAAAATCTTAAATTCCTCCGGTTGGCTTTAGTTCGTTTTTCCCATAATAAACTCAGCCGACTTCAACCATGATTTCAGATAAGAATCAGGGTTGCAAGTGAAGTTTCCGCTTAAAGTTGCCTTAAGTTTTCCCATTCGACAATTTTCTCAGTCTTGACAAAAAAAATTGTTCACCCTGATAGCCAATTTTCAATTAAAGTACCTACACTAGACAAAATAAGAACAGAAACGTCGAGATTTTCTATCTATTAACCTATGACGTCGAAGATCTTCCTTTGTTATTCTATCTTATAAGCAAATTGGACACAAGCATCTGTTAACGAATGCTTATAGGCACCTTTTAATGAATTAGATGACCTTCTGCTTTGTTAACAACACACACACACACTCTAACTGTCTACTTTTGGGTTAAACTGCGAATATGTGAAGGAAATACTTAATTTAATGTCAGAAGCAAAGATTACTTACTACTAGATAACTTGCTCCCTAAATTACCCAGCTAGTCTTGAAAAAGTAACACTGGCACCACAGTAAAACGAAATATATCCTGCTTTTAAAGTCATAAGAATATACATGCAAATAAAGGGTGCAGCTAGTGTGCAGTCACTTACTCCTGTCAAAATTCTGTTCTCATCCGGAGAGAATCACAGACTCCTTTCAAAAAAGTACTGTCAAATCTTGTAAGTAGAAGAGTAAAAATATACCAAAAAGTACCACCAATAAAAGGAATTCATGTAAAGAACATGACTGAGTTAGTTATTCTGATCGTTTAATGAGTGAAGTACATTTGTGAATACACATAAGAAAAGTATCCGTGTCTCTTATCCACAAACACTCCCGCAAAACAAATTTTTGTTCTGACTGCAGGATTGCCCGATGCGGGAAATATACAGGGTTGTAATTATATTCTGTCAGTAAATAAAATATCTGTAACTATGTGAAAGTATATAACGTAGTACTTATACTTCTATTTTACCACCGTTAACAGCTCTTATTCTCTTTGCGAATAAATAACAAGCGGCACGCACTACCTCCAATGGAATATCATTACATATTTTCACCAAATTTTTTTGAAATTCATTAATATTTTTCACACTCGAATTAGTTAGACGTCCAAGTATATAACCCCATATAGAAAAGTCCAGTGGGTTTAAATCGGGGAAGGATGGAGGACATTCGTCTTTCGATATAAAATCCGGTAAATTTTCCTTGCACCAATCTTGAACCAAACTTGCTGAGTGAGCTAGGGCTCCGTCTTGTTGGAACAGAAAATAGTCTTCACGGAGCATTCTTTTAACATGAGGCAGCAGATGATCTTGCAGAAAATTCTTCAAGTAATAACTGGCGTTATTTTAAAATCTTTATCGATGAATAGCAGAGGCTATTTTCCCCTGCTATAAATACACGAGACGAGACGAAGACTGAAATCTTTATAAAGCACGAATCGATGCTAAAATCAATGAAATAAGGAACGTTTTGCAAGTTCCGCCAGGTGCATCAAGGAAGAAGATTCCTCCTTTGCCGTCGTTGACTGCTATCATTAATGTGTCGTACGCGGTTTTCTGCAGCTGATTCCAAAGTGGGACCTTTGTTCGTACTGATTGACTCAAAGCATCTCGATCGCATTGCCGTTCTTGTTCAAATTCTCGATTGAATGCATCGAGCATGGGGCGATTCGGCGCTGGCATTCCTAATTCGTTCAACAATTTGCCGGACATCATCAGGCACAAATCCTCCATAGAAATCAACGCCTCGTTGTGGATCTTAGCGTTAAATTCAAGTTCGGGATTCGCTGTTGCTGTACACACTCGATGCAAAATGTGCCATATTGTCTTTATATTTGTGTCACAAATGCTTCGATGGAAAACACGTTTACGTTGTCGACTACAATATCCTTACTTTTGACTTTCAACATTATCGTTCTGCCGTTATCCTCTGCGGAGCGACGACGATACAGGGGGTAAGCGTCATTGCCTGTGATTGTGTCAGCCAACAAAGCACGCAGAGATAACGTTTGAAGCATTTGTTTTCGATCATGCACGGTGATTGCCGACATATATCTGGACACCTGACTGGTGGAATTTTTTTCAAAGAAAGAAACAACGAACTGAAATCAATTGAATGTTTGCAACACACCAAATTGATAAATTTTACGGTTTTGAATGCACAAAGATATGATCACACTGAAATATCGCTTTCAATTCAATTCTCTTTCGCAAAGTATCAATATTCAATGTGGAATATGTTGTTGTTATGAGAACTATCAAACTGAACATTATTGAGATTTTAATACAAAAAAATAAATTCGATTTTTTCGGTGGATTTTCCGAAAATTTTCTTTCATACAAACCTTGTCCTGACAATTACGAACACAACAACAAAAAAATGAGCCAAATCGGTAAAGCCGTTCTCAAGTTATGATCTTTCATACATATATAAATAAAAATCTAAGCGTATTTTAGCTTAAATAAAAAGCCAGAGTTTGGAATGAATTAAAATTTTTTACAGGAAAAAAAATTTATCAAATCATCAATCATATTGACCGAGAGCTATTATCGCAAAAATTACTGCGGTCTATATTAGGCTCGGTGGCCCTTACAATACACACGGTTGTGACGACGTGAACGAAAAAGAAACCATTATTCACCTTCCCTGTAAATGTCCGGTTGTTGCCAGGGTTAGAAAGAGGGCTAAGGAGGAGTAATTCTTTGAAAACCTAAAGAAAATCTTAAATTCCTCCGGTTGGCTTTAGTTCGTTTTTCCCATAATAAACTCAGCCGACTTCAACCATGATTTCAGATAAGAATCAGGGTTGCAAGTGAAGTTTCCGCTTAAAGTTGCCTTAAGTTTTCCCATTCGACAATTTTCTCAGTCTTGACAAAAAAAATTGTTCACCCTGATAGCCAATTTTCAATTAAAGTACCTACACTAGACAAAATAAGAACAGAAACGTCGAGATTTTCTATCTATTAACCTATGACGTCGAAGATCTTCCTTTGTTATTCTATCTTATAAGCAAATTGGACACAAGCATCTGTTAACGAATGCTTATAGGCACCTTTTAATGAATTAGATGACCTTCTGCTTTGTTAACAACACACACACACACTCTAACTGTCTACTTTTGGGTTAAACTGCGAATATGTGAAGGAAATACTTAATTTAATGTCAGAAGCAAAGATTACTTACTACTAGATAACTTGCTCCCTAAATTACCCAGCTAGTCTTGAAAAAGTAACACTGGCACCACAGTAAAACGAAATATATCCTGCTTTTAAAGTCATAAGAATATACATGCAAATAAAGGGTGCAGCTAGTGTGCAGTCACTTACTCCTGTCAAAATTCTGTTCTCATCCGGAGAGAATCACAGACTCCTTTCAAAAAAGTACTGTCAAATCTTGTAAGTAGAAGAGTAAAAATATACCAAAAAGTACCACCAATAAAAGGAATTCATGTAAAGAACATGACTGAGTTAGTTATTCTGATCGTTTAATGAGTGAAGTACATTTGTGAATACACATAAGAAAAGTATCCGTGTCTCTTATCCACAAACACTCCCGCAAAACAAATTTTTGTTCTGACTGCAGGATTGCCCGATGCGGGAAATATACAGGGTTGTAATTATATTCTGTCAGTAAATAAAATATCTGTAACTATGTGAAAGTATATAACGTAGTACTTATACTTCTATTTTACCACCGTTAACAGCTCTTATTCTCTTTGCGAATAAATAACAAGCGGCACGCACTACCTCCAATGGAATATCATTACATATTTTCACCAAATTTTTTTGAAATTCATTAATATTTTTCACACTCGAATTAGTTAGACGTCCAAGTATATAACCCCATATAGAAAAGTCCAGTGGGTTTAAATCGGGGAAGGATGGAGGACATTCGTCTTTCGATATAAAATCCGGTAAATTTTCCTTGCACCAATCTTGAACCAAACTTGCTGAGTGAGCTAGGGCTCCGTCTTGTTGGAACAGAAAATAGTCTTCACGGAGCATTCTTTTAACATGAGGCAGCAGATGATCTTGCAGAAAATTCTTCAAGTAATAACTGGCGTTATTTTAAAATCTTTATCGATGAATAGCAGAGGCTATTTTCCCCTGCTATAAATACACGAGACGAGACGAAGACTGAAATCTTTATAAAGCACGTTTTTCACTTGGAAAATCAGCAATGTTAACTGCATAGCACCGATCATTTTGCGATTTGAATGTCTCTTCCAAAACAAAAGCTTTTCGTCTGAAAAAATTATCTCGGAATCAGCACGCCACTCAAGAAATCTTGGAATGTTAATGTCTTCTTGTCTTCTGTAATTCCATTATACCATGAATGAATGGTTTCATTTTCAGATCCTTTAATAAAATATTTCTGATCTGCTGATTCCATGTTGATTAACGTTCTCATTTTGACAACGATTGCAATTTCTTCTAATTTTTTCCCGAACGAAATTTTTTCGATCACCGCTGGTGTACGAACAGTACGCTTTCTACCTGATCTTTTCCTGTATTTAAAAAAGCAAATCTTTCGCTATTGCCACTATCCTGCACTCCCGACAAATTTCCTCACTTTACAAATTTTGCTATAACAGTAACTAACGCGAGGTTTTTTTCTAAATTCATTATGAACCGTCACAAATCATTGCGGAATCCGAACTGCCACAATTTTTGGTTCTCAGTCTGACGACTTAAGGGAGCAGACCCATTTAGAATTTTGAAAAAATTATTTTTTTTTGCATTTTCTTAAAGTATATTTCAAAAGTATTTTTTGAAAATTTCAGACTAATCGGACCGTTATTTATGGAGATATATAATATCGTATATTTATGGAGATTTATATATTGTATATAATATATCGTACTCAAAACTTTAAACGCGATTTTCTCGAAACCATGTTTTCGAAGTCGGTGATCACTGTAACTTGAGAACGGCTTTGCCGATCGGTTTGAAATTTTTCTCACTTATTCTACTCATAATTGTCCTCCGGATGGACGAAGGATTTTTTTTGACGATAATTTTTTTTATGGCAGAAAATTCGAGTAAAATTTTAGTCGAATAAAGATACTTTTGACTTTTAACATCCACCATTTTGTGAAAATTCAAAATTTTTCAAATCCCTTTGTCCATCCGGAGCATTATGTCATTAACTAATAATCCCTTTTAACACTTTTTTTTTATCCATCCCAAATTTTCTGTATCTCACTCATTTTTCAATATTTTGCCATAACAAAATTATATTATTTTCTGTAAATACATATCTTTCATGTGGAAAAACATTTGTTATTAATTATTTTAATGCGTGGCCAAAAAAAACCTAAAAAAGAGCTTTTTTGGAAGTCCCAGCTGGGTCTACCCCCTTAAGGGGAGGTTACCATTCATGACGTTTAACGATTTTTGTTTTTTTACATAATTGGAATCCCTTTAGTGTCTAGTATATGTAGTAAAAAGGATTTTTTTTAAATCTGATATAGTTTAGAAGTTACAGCGCATTGAGCGAAACCGCGCGCCGGCTGGAAAACAGGTAGCTGAGGCGCTCTTGCGCCTTGCGGGACGACCTTTTTCTGCTTCTTTATCAATCAATCTGATCAACCTGCAGATCCAGCAAAACGTGGGTTCAGTTAATAGGACCTACAGTCGCCATTTTGGATTTTTTTTAATGAAAAAATTTGAAAGTATTCTTTATTTATGGGCAAATAAATTGTATTAACTGCCGTTTCAATAAATATTAATTATGTAACCGAAAATATTCACAAAGTTGACGCATTTCTTATGCCTATGAACGGTAACCTCCCCTTAACAAAAAATGTTAGGTAACGTTATTTCCTTCTCGGAAAATTTTAACACGCTGTTGAATTTTACTGACAGAATATAATAAAAACCCTGTATAGAAGCAATTAAAAATTGTTCACTACTTTGTTCGAAGCCGTTTATCTAGTTGTAAGTAATCTTTGCCAGAAGGTTCGGCAGCTTTCTTTTTTTTACTTAATGTTTTGATAGCAATAAGATTTGTGCACATACATGGTTTTGCTTTTCAAGCTTTAATCATACTGTTGTTTAGATTGGTTTCAACGAATTTCTGTGATTGTTTAGTTTGTGAACATAATACTCTTAACAGTCTCAATCCTTGTAAATTGTTTACAATAAATTTAATTAGAAAACAAATCTATGTACATTATACTGTTTGTGATAAAATACTTATTTAATTAATAATACAAATCAGTAATACTCCAAGCACATTTTTTAAGTAGTAGCCTCAATGTTATGCTATTTTCCGGCAAATGTCCCTTCTCTTTCACAGCATTATATGGCTTTTTTAAGCTTTTCGCTTTTTTGCTTTATGCTTTTCGAATTTTTTCAAATAGGACTTCTTCCTTTTAAGCATAAATAACCAATTCTTTAAATATAGATCAAAACAGAATTCCTCTTGCTATGATTCAAACAATGAGAAAATTAAAATCCGGTTACATTAATGGTACCCGAGTTATGTTGGGAAATTTGGGTGATTTCCTTAACACATCAGCCATAACTGACTTAAGCTTTCTCGGAAGCCAAGAAGATGGATATCCAGATCGATTGCATGCAGATGTTCAAATTTATTTAGAAGAGCATCTACTACGTTCATTTAGCCACAAAGCTGCTGTAAATATAAGAACTTCAGCGTATCGTCCACGTCAATTGCGTCGTAGAATGTCTTGTAAAGGGGCTATTAAGAAAACAAGATCTATTAACGTCGATAGTAAGTTAATAGTTTTATTTCTAAACTTGATTATTTATTTAAACAAATTTTAAGGCGATACTTTAGGCATGGAAGGTCAATTAAATGAAAGAAGATTATCATCTGCTATTCCACCACCCTGGCTACAGCCGAATCGACAGACTGCTAATGTATTCGCTCGCGAACATTCACCTATAAGTGATGGAAGATCGTTTGAAAATAATGCTTTAGATATTGTTGGAAGGCAAGGCAGACTCACTAATGCTGTACAAAACACGTCCAACGAGAGTGCGTATTTAACTCTTGTTATATCTATTTACTAATTATTACTTTCATAATTTATTAAGTTATTTTAATTTATTTATTTTTTCTTATTTTTATTTCATGCATTGGTTTCGTTTTTGGTGTTGTTTATAAATAAGTATCAGTGCCTAAAATTTTAATCCAACGTCATCGTATTGATTCAAATTTTGCCGAAACAGAAGTTGAGGAACTAATTGCAATGCTTCGAGAAAGTGAAAGCTTAGAAGAGCAAGGAGACATTTTGCAGTATTTGGTGGACACCCAAGGTTTAGACTTCAATACAGGTATATTATATAAAAATGTATTTTATATGGTTCTTGTTTATTTGGTAATGGAGGGTGGAATTACATAAAATGATAAATACATTGTGATCGTTATTATTTTGAATTTAATGGTGTCCATTTTTAAGGTGTGATACTTCTATAATTTTATTTAATTCCACTTTAATGTTGTAGAATACTTTTTAAACGTTTTATTTAGTTTACATTACTTGTATTTATTTATAAATATTTATATATTTTTCTAGTAATGTAGTTCATTATAAATGAACTTTAGTCTCGTAGCTGCATGGCCTGATATTTATATTGTGTTCGTCAAAATTTTTCTAATGCTAGGCTTTACGAGCGAATTCGCCAACATAAAATTTAAATATAAATCAGTGTGAGATTAAACTACCTCAAATGCTACATTATATTTAAAAACATTATTCCGTTATGCATTTAGTAGTGTTATTGAAAATAATAAGAAGTCTGTAACAGAAATAATGTTTTTTAGAGTTTTAAAAGACGATAGCACTGACACGGTTGAGTGGTGTCTAATACTATCCATACAGTATGTTGTATGTCATCAAGAATTCTACATATTCCCCTACGGAATATATGAGCTAAATCTCTTATGACCGCGTATCCCTAAATGGCCCTTTAGTGACAATTAACCATATTTACTACCCAAGAGAAATAAGCTCTAACGAGTACCAAATAGCGCCACATTAAGTTGCCTTAACCATAACAACTACCAGATTTTAAGTAAGGTTTTTACTGTATTATGCATTTTAAAAATGGCGTCTAAGGGAAGAATTTTATCTTTTTATGCTTCTAAACAATACCCTAATTAAAAAATAGGAAATAAACAACACAACAGCAATGAGTAACTAAAAAATGCACACTGTTTACGCGCAGGAGTTTAATTCTTTCGCAGGAAACTAAAGCGTGTCCCAAAATTAACTCAAGATTTGAATTAAATAAAAAACAGTTTTTTTTCTTTAAATTGTTATTTTTTTATTGAATCGTAAAGTACACAAGATAGGATAATGTATGGAATAACAGATCGGGCAAATGGCCTCCACGGCCTTGCTGGCACATACGCATTCTTTTGCCGAAATTTTCCATGACCATTTGGCATAAATGTGGCTGGATTTCGTTGATGCAGCGTTGAATTTCCTCCTTCAATGCACGCGTGCTTGTGGGCTTGTTGGCATAGCCCTTTGACTTCAAATAATCTCATAAAAATAAATCCACTGGTGTTAAATCACATGATCTTGGGGGCCAATTCTTACCACCGAAACGAGAGAGTACACTGCCAGAAAATGGCTCATGGAGTAATTAAACTGTTTCACGGGCTATATGGCATGCAGCGCCGTCTTGTTGAAACCACATGTCATCCACATTAAAATCATCCAATTTAGGCAGAAAGAACTGTGTTATCATGTCGCGATGTCGAGCACCAGTAACATTCACTACTTGACCAGCTTCATTTTCGAAAAAGTTTGGTCCAATGATGACTCCAGCCCAAAATCCGCACCAAAAAGTGACACTTTGAGGCAATTTAGACGATTAGCAAAGCCATCAAGGTGAAAATGTGCTTCATCGCTGAAAATGATTTTATTCAAAAAATCCTCCGCCAGAATTTCATTATTTTTGAAATATTGTTCAACAATGAAAACACGTTGTTCTATCGTGTAACGCTCCATTTTTACTTACACTAAACTATCAGCTGTCAAATGGTTTTTTTTAATAGGGTTGCCAACACTTTATTGCACGAATGGTGGCAAATTCAAATCTTGCGTTAATTTGGGGACACCCTTTAGAAAGTCCTTTTCAAATGTTCCGCCAGTTCTTACAGGTTGCGCAAGGCTTTTAGGGACTTGTCGCCGAGAACCGGTTAAGGTTTTTTAAAAAGTTTATTATTTAAATTGAAATCTTCAACTTTGAACAGGAACAGAAGAGTAACCCGTATTTCATGCAAGATGACCACATCTTCCTTGGTATTTTATTAAAATATTCAGTTGCATATTTCTTAACACGTGTCTTTACTCCAAGTACCAAGGTAAAACGACCATTTCATCTATAAAGACCTGATACCAAAACAAAGAACTGTAGTTATATCTTTTACATACCCATATTAAAAATAATTTCCCTTCAACCCAGCACAACGTTTACTTCAGTCGTACAGTTGGTCTATAAGGCATAGCGGAAGTCTTGGATGGCATTCGCTATACATATTGATGATAATGTTTTGTCGTAATAAAACAGGAGCACTTCAGTGAATTTTATACAGTTTTTATTGCTGATTTTTGCTTGCTTGACTAAAGCTACTCTGTGTGTGCTAACTTTGTATGTTTGTGCCAATCAGGATTTACTGTTTTCTTATGCTTTGATCAGCCAAGACAGATAAAAATTAACAAACAATGAACATGCGGAAAGAAACTGTGTAAAAGATATAAATAAAAGTAAATTTTTGCTTTTTGTTAGGCAATGAATTCCTCCACCAATACAACAATTGTACGATTATGCTCTACTTTCTTTCTAGTTACTATTACGCTTTGTGGGGGGAATGAGTGGGAGTAGAATTTCACCCGATTCGCCGATAAATATTGCAATTAGACTTATTTAAAAACTGTCAAACACAAAAGTTCGTGAGGGTAGGGTTCTTACACATATTTATTAACAACATAAATTTTATAAGTTCTCGTATGTATCGAAAATATCTCTCTAGCTCCCGTAACCCCTTGTAGGGCATGGGGCGGGAGAAAATTTTTCCCGATTCGAGACAACGGTTGCAAGTGGACCTACAATTTGAGGTGGATCCCAAACCACCGGCGTTAGCATTTTTATCGTAATTAGTAATACAGTAGGTTTTTTGTTGTAATCTGTTGTCCACAAAAGATAACAACCACCGCCAGTGGGATTCGAACCTGCGAACCTTTATTTAATATACAAAAATTTATATATTGTTTTCTTAAATTAGTTTCTATCTCCGCATGTTTTCGGCTTATTCTTGTCATCTGGCCATTTTCTTGTGCATTTTTGGTTGGGTTTCAAATTCAAATATTTTCACTTGGGTATGTAAGTGGTATACCCCAACATATTTCCAATTTTTTTTCGTATTGTGCCTATCAAGAATATTATCCATAAATTTACTATAAGTAAAGTGTACATGTAGGATCAACGCTTTTCCATAAAAAGAACTTTGAGATGAAGAACTGGTAAGAACTGCTGAACTGCTGGTAGCTTAGAAGTTAGGCTAGGAAGGTGTAAAGGGTTACATGTTTATTTTTCTGCGACTCCTACAAAGTGATGTCAGAAAAGGGATGGAAAATCCGTCATACGACATTATCACACAGCCGGCAAATAAAGACACAAATGGAAAAAAAAATTTTTGTCCTAAACCTTCAGGTACTCTAATTTATTGTCGGTTTGTGTTGGCTTTGTTTGAGAACTTAAATGTTGATAAGTTGACATTTTTAACAGGACTAAAGATTCAGACAAAAAGCTATTGTTATCTATAAATTTGTTCTTTAGATAAAATATTACCTTTATAATTTTACGAATATATGAACCTATTCTCCTGCAAACTTGTTTAGAGGTTGAATAAATTAATCCATAAAAATTCATTCGTTTTCGTCCTATTTCCCCAGGAAAATAGCCAAATAAAACTAACAGTTGGTTGGTTTGCAAGAGGGGGAATATTTGCGTCTTTCTTTATTCCCATATCGGATTGCACGACAGCCGACAGGAACAGCACCGCAGAGACGACAGCAAAACAATTTTGTAGTAGTCGAAATGTGCTTTCGCGAAACCGTCTCAGTTCATTTTGAGCCACAAAAAATTTCTATACACATATGGAGCAAGTGAGACTGGTTTTTCACGTCTCAGTTGTCTCAGTTAAAGAATATTAACTTTATTTATATTTTGGTAGCTGCTATTTGCGTCAACGGACGAAATAGTGTCCTTAGCAAACAGAAAGCAATATTATTTTCTAAATTTAAAATTGGAAAAGTTAGTTACATTAACAGCTGTACAAATTGACATTTCCTGAACTGAGATAACTGAGACAGTTGCTCAAAATTTCGTCTCAGTTGACCAACTGAGACGTGTCGTGCGAAAGCAGAAACCTCACTTAGGAGTTCAGTTTTTCTGCTGTCGCGTTTGGTCACGTAGTTCGGATTAGCCAATAAGAGCAATTTGCTGTCGCTGTCGGCACCCGTACAATCTGATACGGCTTTTGTACGTTGTACTTCCCTTGGTCGTCAGTGAACCCTAAAGCTCACTGGCGAGCCAACTGATCCCCGTAATGCCGAAGTTCCTAAGATTCTAAATCTTCTTTGCGCTTGTGCTGGGCGTTGACTGAGAACGTGTGCAAGATGGTCTCGTCTTCTTTCCCGCATCCCCTGCACAGACTGGACCTCGCTACTCCTTTTTTTTCGGGATGAGTCCTCAGTCTTTCACACCCTGTCACGAGGCCAACACGAAATTTCAATTTGGCCTTGTTCAGTCTAATAATCTTTTCAGATTCATGTGCATTGAGAGTTCACCAAAACGCTTTTGTATGTCAATCAGTGTCTGATCATTCTCACTTTTTCTTTGTGCCTTCTCGTTACCCCTTCTATGATTTATTTTTTGATTTCCTGGATGGGGATGCTCAAGTTGAGTATTATTGGAGTATCTTCAATTGCTCTTTTCTGTGCCAGCTCATTTGCTTTTTCATTTCCTGGAAAACATAATCTTCTGGTTTCTGCCAACCCCCATTACTTTTCACCAGACTATCGCTCCATGTGTTGTCATAAGTCTGATTACACATGCACATATACATTTTACACGTCCAGAAAGCTCTTACTGCTTTGCTTTCCTTTTCATGTAGGTGTCTAGCCCAATTCAGTTTCCCGTCGATCAGCACACCAAGAAATTTGGTCTCATTCCTTATAGTTAATCTAGTGTTGCCAATGTACGCGGGAACCATCTTGTTTCATAAAACTCATAAATTACCATTTCCGATCAAACGTAGCATTTTATTTTAGAGTATAAGTTAATTAATATCTATAATTCTGAGTTTTCTGCGTAAAAGGAATCAAGTTAACATTCGCTGTTTTTGACGAATCGAAATTGAGTTTGTTAAATTATTAAAATTTTTTATTAAGATTTGTTTTTAAAATCTTAACTTGTATGTTGTATTTATTATAGACCCGATTTAATATGTTAGTCTATTAAGGCTAGTAATTTAAAGTAAAGTCAATTATGCAATTTTTCACTGGACCACTTTCACGCAGCAAACACAGTATATAAACAGGAGCATTTTCTAAACTATTCAATATTTTTCTTGATAAAAATGTAGCTGGATTAGGCCTTAAAAATAAATCCAATGGTAAGTTAACACTGAATCTAAATAATTCAACCCCTTATTTGTTGCTCTGTAAGCTGGGATTACTTTTGCTTTTACAAATTATTTGTTTTCCCCAAATTTATTTCCAAAACACATTTTAGATAAAAACACATCATTCCAAAAATTTATGTTGGGTACCGGTGATTAGTATTTATTTTACACAATTTTTATTTCATTTACTGCTTAAAATAATTATTTGCAATATGCCTTTTCATCAATTTACATTTTCCCACGTGGGAAATTATTATAAAATTCTTCAAAATCATATTTAAATGTAATTAACTATCTTGTTCACTGCAAATACATATAATACATTGGCACTCATTGCTTTTAATGCTTCTAACATAATTGCTGCTGATATCATCAGAAATAGACGCTTCAGACACCGAAGAATATAACGATAAGAAGCCAAATGACAATAGTTCTTCTCACTCTGAAGGAATGCTTGAAGAGGGTAAAGTAGTCACTGTTCGTGGTCTTCTTAAGGGATTATATGAAAAAGCTTGTCAACAAAAATTATGGGGACTTGTTAGGCACACTGCCGGGATGCTTGGAAAAAGAGTTGAGGATTTGGCTAAAGCTGTTACAGACTTATTGGTTCGACAGAAACAGGTAAAATATTTTATGGAAGATTTTTACGATTCGTTTTTTTTATTGTAATCAAAATGCTTTTCAGGTGACCGTAGGTATGCCGCCAAATAACGAATACACAATTACTGCTCCTCTGCCTGAAACTGATCTAAGGCAACTAATACATGAGGTAAGGACTGATTCATTTTTTTTATTTATAAGGCTTGTAAAATAATCACATTTATATTTGCATCATAGAGATACGGAAAAGAAAGATTAAATGTAGGTTGGTTTAACAAATAACAAGATGTAGTTTTCATAATCAGTCATTTAATATGCATCACTTATTTAAAATTGAAAAATTGTCGTAGTAAAATGTTTAGATATTCTATGTAGTAATATAAAGAATATAACAGAAGTTTGCTTAGTTGAATAAATTTTGAAAACATTTTTATTTTGGTTTCAATTTTGATTAACAATTATGTTAAAAAATGTTTACGAAATTTCTGTTGATTTTTATACATGTTGCTTTCTACGCAAAAAATTATTCTTTCTAAAGAAATGAAAACGGAGGCTGAAAACTTTTATTGTGGCTTAACTACACTGCATGCCCAGATAATATTGATTAAATGTGTTTTACACGTGCTATTTTTGATATATTTTTCATTTTTGAAGAACGGCTGGTCTTAAGATATTTACATTAAAGTTTAAAATATTATTTATCCGATTACAATAAGTTGACATCACTTACACAAATCTTACTGAGATTTTGCTACAGTTTACTTCATCAAATCAGTTTACTACAATCAAATCTATATTTTTCCTGAAGACAATTTGTCTACTTAATTTTTTAAGTTTATTAAATAAAAAGTGATTAAAATAAAGCTTACGAGCCTTCCTACATTTTCTTACTAGTCTTTATCTTCTTAGAATTCAGTTACTAACTCATCAAACTGCGCAGAATTCAGTAGTTTAACTAACACATTACTATGCATAGAATTCATTTTTGTTATTAACATATCACCAAGTTCATTCAATGGTTTATCTGTTATGTTGGAAAGTTGGTTTTTAAACCTCTTAAAATCATTAATTATCATAATCTTTGGAAATAACTCATTCGCATGATTATGGAAGAACTCATTTTCTGCTCCCTACTCTCAAGAAATGGTGTAAATTTTGTTGATGTCACGGCTTCCCCTCCAACTTGTCTTATGAATTTAACCAGTGCGTAGCCTCAACTGTGGTGTCACAATGGGCCACTCTGGTCTAAATGTGCCTTTCCTTCCAGAATAGGCAGCCACTTTAACCTAACCTAGCCTTTTAGAATAATATATTTCTCGTATTCTCAACAAGTTTTTATCCGAATTTTAAGAAACAGAACTACTGATGGTACCGTTGGTTTTTATCTTAACTTAACCCCGAAAGAGAGAAAAAGGAGCTCCTGATAGGCCGAGCTAGAACTCTGTCGCCAGTAGAAACATATTCTGCGGGAGCCCAAAATATTGTTGGTTTGAGCCCAAGGTGACAAGGCTTATAGGCCTGTCACGTGACTGCGAACTATTTCGGGCTCCTGATAAACCGAATCAGGTCCGTGACATTAGTTGAACCTAACTGGGTTAACTCGTTGTAAAGGGGCCCGGAGACTCATTCCTTCGGTTGGCTAGAGCCGGGAAGTTTCAGAGGAAGTGGAGGATAGTTTCCGCTTCCTAATCATCTTGGCAACTACCAAAAAAGTCATTTGTAGCCGCTCCAAGCATGTCGGCGTGTCTACCTATATGGCCCGAAATGACAACCACGACAATGCCTATAATATTTTGTCCTAGCGAGATGACCTCCCTTGACCGCTTTGGGTCAAGAATCGACCAGATCTGCAGGGCCACAAAGTAGGTGTGCCGCCTTTGCCTCCTTACATTCGCAGTCCAAAGGGATGCTTGTGTAATTTCCAACTTGTATGTGGCTAGCGGCTTGCCAACCTAGTAATTTATGTCCGAGTCGAGAAGAGTAGTACCGATTCTCGCTAGCTCGTCAGCTCTGCAGTTACCTGGAATGTCACTATGCCCCGGTATCCATGTTAGGCGTACGTTCAGAACTGTTCAGAGTTGAGCGACATGCTATGACCGTTTTGGAGGTCGTCTACACTCCCGTGAGAGATTTAATATTAGCCTGACTATTTGAGAAGATACAAATATCATCCGTACGCAGCGTTAAGTTATTCAGGTGGTCTACGGCTACCTTTATAGCCATGATTTCAACCTGAAAAGCACTGCAGTAGTCAGACATGAGTCAAATTTAGCGTTGGTGAAAGGCTTGGTTGTTGTGCTGAGTTGAGCCTTTTTGCAGACGAGGATGCGGTTTGCTTACCAAAAAGATCTACACTGACAGGAGATGGAGAATTGTATTAAGGGTTTAGAGGGTATAGTTCCGAGGGCACCTGTTATCTTCAATTTTTCCAGTGCTTTCAGATGGGTCAATTTATCCAGTGCTGGTCTCCATATGACCACCCCATAAGTAAGTACAGGTCTTATGATACTGGTGTAGAACTAGTACACAATACGTGAATCCATTCCCCATATTTTACCTATGACCCTTTTGAACGAGTACAGCGCTATTATAGCTTTACCTAATTTTTCTTAGATGTTAGATTTCCAACTGAGTTTCCTATACAGGAAAGTCTGACCCCATTAAGTATTGGGCAGTTGATAGGAGGAACTCTATGTTTTCGAAAGAAAATTATCAACTCTGTCTTGTCCAGGCTTATGTCCAGACCACACCCGATACTCCAGAAAGATACTTTAGAGGGGGCATGTTGCAACACCTCAGCCAAGGTATTTGGATGTAGGACAATATCATTAGCGTAGGTGATAACCTTGTGATCGGAATGCTCCAGATCCAGTATCTCATAAAAGGCCCGACTCCACAAGAGCGGTGAGAGGATATCTCCTTGGGGTGTACATGAAGTGCAACTATTTGTATATTGCATTCTACCAAGCTAGAATTTACGGTCCTACTTTTAAGCATGAGATCAATAAGCTCGATGAGGGAAATGTATAGATTCAACTTTCTCAGGAATGTCGTTATCGCCTCTTGCTTGATGTTATTTAAAGCACCCTCAATATTGAAGAACGCTGCAAGTGCGTTCTTTATGCAGTAACGATCGCTGTATACTTGAGATTTGATAGACGGCCGCTGTGCCATTGTCTAAGTTTATTTGTAGTACTTTGAATTTTGATATGTACGTAAATTACTGAATTGGATTTAATTTAATTTTCTTAATGGAGTATGTAATTTAATGTAGGTGTTTTTTTTGCAATAAACATTATTATTATTACTTGAGATTAGTTCATGCAAGGCAGTCTCTGCGGATCTACCTTTATTATATGCATGTTGAATAAGGGTTTCGAGAAGGAAGGGTGATATACTTATAGGTCTGAAGTCATTGGGCTTACAGTAAAGAGGCCTTTCCAACTTTAGGAATGAAGACTACCTTAACCGTCATCCATGAGATTGGAAATTATTCTAAACACAACACAAACGAGAGTTCAGTTTGAAATTTCTCGTTGTGGGCGCGAGTGTCCGGCACATACTATGATTTTTTATCATAAAAGCCGCCGTTCCACCATTAATGTTTTCTACTGATAGCAGATTACGCTAAAAAGCATAATATCTAGTTCTTTCGAATCCATCTTAAGCTGTAACTTTAAAATAAGATAAGATAAAGTTTATCCCATTCATTCTAAACACAACATCTACAATCTTTCTATAATACATAATAATTCTGTCAAAGGAATTTCTGAAAAAATGCGCCCGGTTCTAAAAAGTCGCAATATCCAACCTGCTTATTTTACCAATAAAACTTTGAATAAATTAATCTTAAAGAATAAATTGAAGCCTACCCAACCAAAAATTGAAAAAGTGGTGTATACAGCATTGAATGTAACGATTGTAAGGTGATTTATATAGGAAAGTCCAAGAGATTCATCCATTAAAACGAGATATTTAGGACGTGTAGCAGCAAACAATCGGGCAGTGTCTGGTTTATGCAAACATCTAATAGACAGCGGACATACAACATCAATTGAATTAAAATTATTATATAGCTTAAATAATGGTAAAACTCTAGATAGATATGAAATATTAGAAATTAAAAAAGAAAAGGATAAGGGCTCATTTTTGGTAAATGATCAAATTGATTTTATTAATTCAAGTCCGTTGATAAGCTCAAATTTTATAAAACACTAGCTGGTACCCGGCGCGTTGCTGCCGCAGACCGCAATTATATCAAGCGTCACGTTCTTCGCCAACTATAACAATCGCAACTTCAATGATGGTAGGTGCGTTGTAACGTCCGGCATGCTGTCCGAGTGGTGTTTTGTCGGCTCGTATTTGAGTTGGGTAATTATCCGCCGGTGAGTTGTCAATTAAAGTTTTGAATAATTTAATAAATGTATTGTGTTGGTGAAAAAATGTTTGCAAATAGGATATAATGTGGCGTTTGGTGCCTGGAATTACATAGCACCGCTGATCAATTTGTGCATCATTATCACCCATAAAGTAGATTTGTAGAAATTTATGTTCAGCGTCGGAAACCGGTAAAAGTGAACCAACCCGGTGATATATTTGTCCTTGAATTTTGAAAGTAGGCGTGTACTGGGTAGGAATTCTCAGCCAATTTGGTTGCCTCCAGACAACCAAACAATTTTGTGGCAACAGAAAAAATGTGTCAAGTTTGTACGCATGATCTGTAATTCTCCCATGCCGTTCCCCGGAACTTGCATCTAAAGCCCGGTATTGTGTTCATTTAGCGGCGGACCTTTTTTTCACACTAAATTTTTTACAGCAAAGTTATTTGTTTTGAACTATAGGTAGCTACTTTTGACGATCAGCTGTCGTAAATTTTTGTTTATGTTTTGTGTTTCACAGCTTCAAATTAATTTCTTGACCGAAATGTGTGATATGGACGAAGATATGGTGCTGGTCAGATAAATCTGAAGCTAAAACATACAATTTAGGAAACAACTGTTATCTACAAGTGAAAACTAAACACACTTTTAGCTGCTAAAACACAATACCGCGTTTTGGCTAAGTATTTAGCGACGAAATTTCGCAGCTAAATTTCCATACAAAATTTAGACGCTAAATGAACACAATACCGGGCTTAAATCCTCAGTCGCCTATTTGGCGTATGTTTTTGACACTTCATAACGCTTGGACTGCTATGAATAAACATTTTGTAAAACGGTTGGCATTCCCCTTCAGCCAATTGAAAACACACTTGTTAAATTGAACCTCTACACATTTTTACATTTTTGCGTACTTACAAGGCAACCAGGTTGTCTGAAAGCAACCAATTTTGCGAGAACACCTACCCTGATCTTGGAAAACTTTGTCGGCTCCGACAATGCAATGCCCACACCTTATCCATCTTGCGGATATTTACACTGTGATGCAAACTGTAATCGTAGTTAACATCATATTGAAATGCAGCAAGATTCAAATCAACATGTCGTCGAGATCGAATAGCTCATGAACGTTCTCTTTCGATTCTCGCTGCATGTTGGTTTTCTGATTCTGATTCGTAAACGATCTGCTTCATTGCTCGCTTGTCGTTCTTCGCTTATTTTATTTTTACGTGCTGCGCTAGTAGATCCACTAAGTAGCAACCGTTTGGGAGGCATATTTTTTGACGAAGCTATCAACACGATATAGATTCTAAAAAAATTTGCGCTTGCACTAAATAATTTCGATCTCAATTCACTTACATTGAACGGCAGCGATGATAATAATTAGATTTTGTTTAATATATGTACGATAAACGGCTTTCAAATACATTTCCCGGTACGAAACGTGCGCCAACTACTGTAAGGTAATTGTACTATGCCTATAACCTTCGCGCAAGTGCGAGCAATAAGTTGACAAAGTTTTATCGCAATGGGATGAACGGTATGGCAACGTATAAAATACGAACAAATAAATATTGATTGATTTTTATATATTAGATTAATTTTGCTAGAATAATAAAATTATTATATAAATATCACATCAGAGTAGAAATAGAGGTACAATCTTATTTGTTTATCATTGAATAATTTCTCTTAGTTCAGTTGCTTGAAAATGTTCCAGTAAGGCGCAACGCGTTGCGACAAATTTATAATGTAAATAGTATTGAATTATTTTGTAGAACAGAAAGCAAGTATCTTTTATTAAAATGTTCCTAGACAACGACTACGTTCTTCCATGTGCCAACAAGGAAGTCAATTACTTCAATTAATTCATAGCTTGTTATGTTCTGTAATAATTAGGGTTTTCACACCTAATTTTTCAGTGCCATTTTGTCAATTTGTCTGCAAATTTCCATGCATCTTACATACACTTATAAGAAAAAACGGCTTACTCTAGCTCCTATTCTTCTTTAGAGCGAACTTGTAAGACACTTATACGAGGGCTGTCTAAGACAGTAAAGATTAAAACGCTCTAAAGAAAAAACTATTAAATCTACATGCTCTTTTTCAAAGTAACGCCAGACCATGTTTCTTGAGCTCCTTGCAGGGGCGCCTTCACAACTTTGATGGTCTCGTGATTGGTCATGAATTTCTACCCCCTGAGTGGAAACTTGACTTCGAAGAACAGCCAGAAGTCGTAAGTAGCCAAATCTAAACTGTATAGTGGGTGGGGTGCTGCAAGCGTTTAAAAAATCGACTACAATGTGAACTACGTGGGCCCGCGTATTGTCATGATGCAATAAAATTTTGTGAATGTTCTTGTGCAGCCGTTTTTTTTTTATTATGCAAAATAGAAAATGCGCTGCTAACTAAAATCTTTAGACATGCGGCGAACTATCTAACAGCAATTCGTCGTTCTTCGCGGATGGTAATGGTAGCTGTATTCTTTACAACCTCGGTGCGAGACGTTGGAGAGCGCCGCTCGCGCGGCTCGTCTGCGCTGCTCTCTCTGGCCTTCTCGAACGCTTTATACTACTTCTAGAAGGTCACCTGGTTCATAACATCTTCAGCATTCACAGTAGTTAATAATTCATACGATGCACCGATCGACTTGAAACTGATCGTTATAGATGAAGATGAGAATGGGCTATACGATGGTATGCAGTATTACCACCCTTCGCAACACATTTTCCCCTAGGGTCACTATTATCATTACTTTTTGAACAGCCGTCGTAGTTTGCGAGTAAGTCTAAAGGTTCTTTTTATCATTATGAAATTTAACAAACATATCTTAATATTTAAGTAAATGAAAATATACTGCTTAAAACAAAAATATAGGCATTACATTATTGAATTAAAATTCTGTTTGAGATGTTAACAATTAAAATAAAGTAATGCAGGTTCCGTGACTGATAAATTTTAAAGCTTAAACCAAAACTCTAAGGTGCAGTTATAAATCATTTTTAATATTTTATAGGCTTATGGGGATGATGAAAGTACCGCTATGTTGACACAAGAACTCATGGTATACCTTGCAATGTTTATTCGCACAGAACCCCAACTCTTTCACGAAATGTTACGTTTGCGCGTTGGACTTATTATTCAAGTAATGGCAAAGGAGTTGTCTCGAACTCTAAACTGTGACGGAGAACAAGCTTCTGAGCACCTTTTAAATTTATCTCCGTTTGAGATGAAGAATCTCCTGTACCACATTCTTAGTGGAAAAGAATTTGCTGTAAGCAGCGGTAAGAAATTTGTGCTCTTCTTTTAGAGTATCTAAAATTCTTGAATTTGTTTTAGTTGCCAGAGGCAACTTGTCAATCATAAGCTGCAAGTCGAGTCGAGTAAGTAAAAAAAGTCAAATTGGTCTTGGCGATGTGGAAGGACAAGACGAACGTATTACAACCATAGACGATCGGCAAGGACAATGGCTTCGTCGGAGACGTCTAGATGGTGCTCTAAATCGCGTTCCTAGAGACTTTTATTCACGCGTTTGGACCGTTTTGGAAAGAGTAATTTATAAAAAAGTTAAATGTATTTGTAAGGAAAATTATATAATCGCTAATATTCTTAGTGCCAAGGTATTGCAATTGAGGGACGCGTTCTACCACAAAGTCTTACACAAGAAATGACACCGGGTGAATTGAAATTTGCTCTTGAAGTCGAAACTGCTCTCAACACAATTCCTCAGCCGGAATACCGACAATTGGTAGTAGAAGCTTTGATGGTACTAACTTTGGTAACCGAGCACAATATGGTCCCATCTCTGGGTGGAATAATTTACGTAGAACACTTGGTTCATAAAGCAAATCAATTATTTTTGGACGACCAGAGGAAAGTTCAAGGCGATGCTACTCTTTGTTGTGCCAAATCTAAAGACGGAAAAGACACTACACCGTCTGGTATGCTTTTGTGTGGTGGTGCAGCCTATATTTGTCAACATCTTTATGACAGGTAAGATTAACAATATCTATTATAAAAACAACTCATTATTATGTACATTTTTGTAGTGCGCCAAGTGGTAGTTACGGAACAATGACTTATATGGCAAGAGCGGTGGCAATGGTACTTGATTGTGTTCCCAAACATGGTGAAATGGACTGCACTATATGTTAATGCTAATTTTGGCCCAGAAGTACATTATATGTTGATGGCCTTAGCCGTATTTTATTATTCAACTGCGTTTTTGACAAGTTTTACAATGTTATTTACTGGTCTCTCTATACTCTAATAGAATACACCCATAAAGTTGAAAGTGTTAAAATATTTTATGTGTGCTAGTTATTCTTTCAATAAATGAATTTTATGTTATCATAATATTTTAATACAATATCGTACTTATTTCTGGTAGAATTTGCTAAGTAAACAGAGCAACTTAAGGTAAGAAATAGGGTAACAACATTTAAAACTTTTGGGAACAAATATAAATACTTTCCTTTCATTTTTCTCAAATATTCTGATCGAAGTAGACAACATAATATTTAATGGATATACGAGGGGGACACAAAAGTAACCGGACATTTTCTGCGCGCGTCACTCCTGTAGTTCGGGTTTCCCCCGCTAGATGGTAATACTCTTAACTCCTTCTGAGCGAGTCTGCCAAGTGGGGTCACTTGAGACGGTTATAGCGAGCCTCTGAGACAGTTTTCATGCGACGAGTTTTTCGACCTCTTTAATTTTTTCAAATTGTTGATATTCGAGAACATATGAGTGGTATTCGCTATTCAAACGCATTAACATGTCGACCGAATACATTCAACGCCCGGGTCGGCCTTCTACGTTCAGAACTGAGGAAAATAAAAAATGCTAGATACCAATAGTGTAAAACAGTTTGCAGCTTCGAAAGTCCTTTGCTAACTGCGTGGTCTCGGAAAACCTCGAAATATTTGTAACTTTTTTCAGGAAAATTTCGAGGTTTTCCGAGCACCACGCAGTTAGCACAGGTCTTCGAAGCTGCAACCTTGGTTTTACACTATTGGTGTATATCCTAACAGCATCCCAAAAAATCAGTACAGTGCAATTTTTTGCGCCCTAACGCGATTTTTTTTGTCTCCGGTGACTGGCCTAGTAGTTGATGTGAATTAAATTAAAATGGGCTTTAGCTGTCATGATATATAAAGCAGCGACGGCGATCATTTACCAATCTGACGCTGCGATGGTCGAATGATTTGTCTTTTCAAGTTCTTTGCGAGCTACCAAGTATAAGGCTCAAGGTCTAATTTCCAGATTTTTTAATTTTTTATACAATGTGGCCAAGTCCTAGGGGACAACCCTTTGATGCGTTAGCATGGTTTTGGTCGGAAGGAAATTAGGGTAAGAGAAGTGTGTAAACGTGAAAGTCTTGTTTTTGCATTGCTGCGACCTAGACAACAGCCCAGAGACGGAGTGGATTATTTTAATTTCTTAATAAAAGCTCACGGGGAGACCTGGTCTCGAACCCGGGACCCATGGAATGGTGGTCGTACGGATCAACGAATTGATCCAACTCCGTCTCCGATGATTAAATTTACAAGATAACCGATCGAAATTCTAAATAAAAAGAGGAACAGCAAGACAGACATTTGTATCTCGACCTGGAGAGTCCCATAACCCGCGGTAAGGCCTACAGTATTGCTTAAGGAAGAGTGGTAAAAAGAAAAGTAATCAAAAAAAACTTAAAACAAAACTTTTAAAATCTCCAGCGTCGTATGAAATATAACTATTCCTTAACACGGTCGGCGTTTATGACAAAGCACAGTGGTCTTGAAACCCCGGCAAGTATAGACAAAATGTGGACAGGTAGGCTCAACGTAGAATTTTTGTGGATTGTTTGAGTATCCTAAATTTTTAAGATTCGAAATCGTAACTGATCCCGTTGTCGAATTATTTGTATATATAAATGTATGCGAAAAATGGCGAAATTTCAATTGTAAAAAATTAAAGATATCTCGAAAACTATGCATTCTAGTGAAAATTTCAAGGAGAGCATTCGAAAACGACATATGTGTAATTTAAAAAACGGCGCGCTTTTCGTTTCCAAATTATATAATTCTATAGCTGCGAATACAAAAAAAGCAATGATTGCAATTAAATTTATTCATGTTTATACAAAAAATTAAAATATCATTTAGAATATCTCATTGAGAGCTAATTATTTACTTATTTACGAAAAATTCAACTCAATATATTTAATAATCTACTTTTTGAACAATATTTTAAACAGATTTAAAAAATTACGTATATTAAAATAATATATAACATTTATTGATTATAGATTCGTTATATATGTGCGAAAATTTTCAAATTTTTTAATTAATATTTCTCTCTTCTAAAATATTTGTCTCTTCCAAATAAAAATGAATAAAATCACAAAATGTTCTCATGATGAGAATAGAGAAAAAGTATGTGGTCCTTGTGGAAAAAAATAGTTTTTGGAAAAAAAAATCCAAAAATTTTTCTAATAAGTACGAAAATTGAAGGACTTATTAACAAACATATAAATAATAATTACAAAATAACCGACGACATGTTTGACATAAGTATATGTCAAACATGTTATACTACTCTGCTTGAAGCAGAAAAAAATATTTTCAAGAGACCGTTACAGTCTATGCCAAATTATGAAGATTTAGTTTTACCAAAAGGTACGCGTGCAAATTCTAATGATTGTAATTGTTACATATGCTTGACAGGGCGATACAAAGGCCATGTAAAAGTCATAAAGGGAAAAGGTCATAAACGGGTAACAAAAAATATAATTGATTTATCGAAGAGTCGTTTTGGTTTTTCAAAAAGCATCGTACAACTCCCTAAAAAAATACCTATAAAAAAAATTAAAACCTCTGCTCTATTATGCAAGATTAGTTTACAGGAAATTGGCAGAGGTCAATTTCATCCTTGCAACAATCTTCAATTCAATCTGTCGAAACATATAGAAATACTTCCTACTAAAGTACAGGATCAAATTGCTTCATCTATTATAAGGAAAAAAATTGAAGCTGAGAACGGCGACAATCGTCATATTAAAAATAAGGAAATAGATTTAAGTACAAGGGGTAAAAAATTCAGAATTATATGCACTCCATCAACAAAATTGAAAGAAATTCGTTTTAGCGAAGAAAACTTGGATAATTTTCGATCAAACCTTGGTGTTTCAGTCAATCTAATGAAAAAATTTAGTAATTTTATAAGATCAACCGTTGGAAGAAAATCATTGCCTTCTAATTATTCTGAACATATGACTAAAAAATCCGCGGTTTTGAAAGATTTATATGATACAGCTATTTGCGAATTTGAATGTCAAGATTCACTTCAAAATCGACCAGTTGTTTTTGCCAATGCAGAACAACTTGTTGATGCTGTTGTAGAAGAACGAAAATTCATAGGTAATATCATAATTGAAGCCATGGCTGATGGTGGCCAAGGTTTCTTTAAAATTTGCTTAACGATAATGCCTGAAAATGATACTGACGAATTTTCAATTGATAAAGAATCGGAAAATAAACGAAGTCTTTACTCAGAAGGGGGTAGCGTATCTAAAAAGGCTAAAATTTCAAGCGTGAAACGAGTTATATTATTATGTATCGTCCCTCAAATTAAAGAAACCTATAAAAACCTTGAACTTTTATTCAATTTAACCAAACTTAATGATATACCTTTTAAATTTGTTTCTGATTTTAAATTATTACTAATTGTTAATGGACATCAGACTGCATCTGCGATGTATCCCTGCCCATATTGCTTTGTTTCGCTCAATGATTTAAAAGAAAAAAAATCGGACGTTACCGATGGTTCAAGTCGTTTTGCATCCTGTAGTTCAGGTACCGATAATTTGGAAAAAGAAAACTCAATGACATTGAAAACATTCGGTGATTTGAGGAAAGACTTTAATAAATTTGTTATCACTGGAAGTAATCTTAAGTATGCAAAAGAGTGTCACAGCACTATCAATTCACCCCTTTTTAATGAAAGCGATAACACTACTGTGTTAGAAAAATGTGTAATTCCGGAATAACATATTTTACAAGGTTTTGTGAACCACCTCTTCTGGAAAGGTTTAGTTCCTCTAGTAGGGAGAGACAAAGCTTTATTATGGCCCAAAAAATTAAAACTTATTGTCAAAAATTACCTAGGAGATAGCTTTGAAGGTAACGCATGTAGGAAATTATTAACTTTCGCTGATGAGTTGATGAATGATGCCGAAATTTATGAAAAAGTTGGATATTTTAAAATTTTTCCTTACGTGGCTGCCTTCAAGGCTATGAATAAAATTGTAGAATGCTCTTTTACTTCTGGCAAAGTAGGGGAAGGCTTACAAAAATTTTTGAACGAGTTAGAAGAAGCCTTGAATTGTATTGGAAATGTCTCCACAACTTTAAAAATTCATGTTCTCATCAATCATGTAACAGAGTGTTTAAAATTTATAGATCATAATAATTTGTTGGGATTCTGGTCGGAACAAAGCGGTGAATCAGTTCATCGTGAGTTCTTGAAGATTTGGGAAAGATATAAAATTAATATGATTCAAGATAAATTTTATCCTCAACGATTTCTAAAAGCGGTAACTGAGTTTTCTTCACTAAATATATGAAAAAATTAGTTTTTGAGAGATTTCGTTCAAGTTTTAGTTTATTTTAACTTTAGAAACAAATAGATTGGTAAAATTAAACAAAAATACCATGAAAATAAAAAAAAATTTAAAAAAAATGTTCCGAAAATTCAAAAAAAAAATTAATAAAAATTTTAAAATAATAAAAAAAATTAAAAAAAATGTAATTAAAAAAATATGGGACCAGAAACCACCACGTCCTTGTCGTTGGTCCTGGGTTGTGCTAAGCGTGGTTGTCTAGAAAAATGGCAATAAAATAAATGTAAAACACAATTGATCATTTCGCATCTTATATTCATTCTTATTTATCATTACACATTAAAATTTAGTAAAATTCTTTAGTTCCAACGCGTTCTTCTACGCAGATTTAACGGGAAATTTTCCGCTGAACATTTTTGCTCTCCTTAAAATTTTCACTAGAATGCATAGTTTTCGAGATATCTTTAATTTTTTACATTTGAAATTTCGCCATTTTTCGCATACATTTATATATACAAATAATTCGACAACGGGATCAGTTACGATTTCGAATCTTAAAAATTTAGGATGCTCAAACAATCCACAAAATTCTACGTTGAGCCTACCTGTCCACATTTTGTCTATACTTGCCGGGGTTTCAAGACCACTGTGAAAGAACAACTAAATTCCTTTAGCTCTTTAACAGCAGCATCAAAGGACAAGCTTTTCTTTAGCTCCAGCAGCCTTCGAACAAATAAGTTAAAAGTTGTAAAAGTTATGTTACAGCTTCTAAGTGAATAATAAATTAAAAGAACGAAATAATAAATTACTAGAAAACCAAAGTGGAATTATTTCATCTTCCATCTAATTGGCGGGGCTAAGAAGGCGTCGGTAACGTTCTATGTCTGCAAGAAAATGTTGGGCAAGAAATGGGTTACTTGTACGGATATATATTTGCATTGTGAGATCACTTATTGCTTATGGAATAGTAACAAGAAGTAAGAAGTAAAAGACACTGTAAAGTATAGCTGTACGCATCGCCATAAGACTTAAAGTCTAAATGTTGGAAAAACTCTGACAATGGCCATAGCAGTATACTAAGGATCTATCCTGGGACCTTATTACTGAATACGATTCGATTGCAATCAATTGTAAATACAGAAAATTTAGAATTGAATGAAATTAAAGAGAGGTATTGTACTTGCTTCCGTTGCTAGCTTAAGGTCCATTCAATTCTAAATTCCTCAGATTTACGATCGATTGCAATGGAATCGTATTCAGTAATAATGTCCCTGGCCATAGAAAGAACGCACGCAAATCCATACACAGAGTAATTCTGTTGGGTCCCTGGTGATTTTTTTTTATACGATGTGGCCAAATCCTAGGGGACAACCCTTTGATGCGTTAGCATGCTTTTGGCCAGAAGGGAATTATTGTAAGGGAAGTGAGGAAACATGAGTCTTGTTTGCATTGCTGCGAGCTAGAGAACAGCCCAGAGACGAAGTGGATTATTTTTAATTTCTTAATAAAAGCTCACGGTCATCTGGTCTCGAACCCGGGACCCATGGCATGTTGGTCTTGCCGCTCAACGCATTGATCCAACTCCGGGTCCCTGGTGATGTTGGAATAAAGGTGAATGAATGCTTGCAATGGAAGGTTCTTAACTGAGTCGATCGATCGGTCAGCCTCTGAGGTCAGTAGAGAGAGTAAATAGAGAGTTGACCTCAAGACTATTTAGCTTGCCGAGAAAAGAGCAATTTGACAAAATGCGGTATGTGAAGGCATCTGTAGCTTACTTGGAACATTAAGAAAACGGATTCCTTGCTAAGGGATCGTTCAAGTATTATGTAACGCAGTTACGAAACGTTACGACGCACTAAAAGAGAGGGGGGGGGGGAAGAAATCTTCAAAACCTGCATTACGTAATACTTAAACGGCCCCTAAGGAGAAACCGCACCGATCACTGAAATATTGTGGCAGTCATTACATAATTTTCTCTTCGGAAAACACGCAGAACGTTTACGCATCCCCATCAACGACTTCTGTAGGGGTTTTCTAGACGAGGAAAAGTTGTTTCAGCATTCACTGGGCAATTCGCCTGGCCTGGTCAGAAGGTACAAAGCTTTAAACGCGCACTTCTTCCTAGAAGAGTTACATTTCCGAGTCCCGTCGGGCGGCAACTGACAGTTGTTTTTCTTTGACAACACATCACACGAGAAAGCCACTGTGTTGCTGGTCCACTTGCAATCTGTGTTACCGGAAGTGTTATGTGAACTAGAGAAAAAAAGGTATTATACATTCAACGAAGGAAAATTTAAAAAAAAAAATTTTCGTGGTAAGGGGCACCACTAGTGTGACGGCCTGAAAAAAAGGAGATTTTTGGGATTTTTTTAAAGAAAACTACTGCATGGAATGTTTTAAGGATATATTTGTGGATATATAATAAATACATGAAAAAATTTTTGGACCAAAAAATTGAAAATTCAGCGAGTTATTCGCAATCTCCCAAGGCTCCAAAAACAAAAGTCCCGCCACTGCTGCAGTGATAGCGAGCTTCAAGTGCTTGAAATCAACAAAACCAGAAAGTTTATTAAACTAGAAGGTATTGCCCGTACCATGACCCTCGATCGAAAAAAAATTGAAATTTAACAAAATGGCGGAGTTTCTAAAAAAAGTTTCAAATTTCGCGCGGAAATTTGATGATCTCTGGCCTGCCAAAATTACATTTTTTATTCGATCGAAAAACTGGTGGTTAATGGTATGGAGAAACATATATAGAAGAAGCTGTAACAAGAATCAAATCGATAGGATGATTTGTCTTCGAATTATAACTGCAGGAAATTTGAAAAATGTAGTTTCGAGAAAAACGCGTTTAAAGTTTATGTTACTGAATTCATGGTTATAAATCGAGAAATGCCATACCTACTGCTAATATGCTATTCCGGGCCCATACAATGTACCTTCCTCTTCTTCGAAAGACCTGTAGGGCTGCTGAAGCCTTTCTTCGAGCTGATCGACCCTCTTTCAAAGCAGCCTGTTGACGATGATTTACTACTCTTGAAGTAGCAAGGTAATTGAATAATTCTATAGTTTTGAGACCACTGTGTTGTTTTGCTGTCGGAGCAAAGTGCCAAAGCAAGCCATTGTAACTTTCGTTGTTATTTTGAGTATTATTACCCTGGCATCTGGCGAGTAACTCACGCCGAGTCAAGTCTTCGAATATTATTTTCAGAGCTTTTTGAACCTTAGGATCAAGTGGAACCTAGTCGTGCTTGAAATTAGTCATGTCCAATCGTTTAGCATCCGCGCAGCGCATGTAGATAGCGCTCAAGTTTTTGTACCAGAACATCATATGGATTCAAATCCAACAATCCTTTGTAAGTGGCACTATCGCCATCGCCAATGTACCGCATATATTTCACCTCGTAATTATCAATTGAGCGACCAAACCTCTCTTTTACACTGTCAACTTCCCTTTTTGAAGCTGATCCTTTGTGATTTATGTCGCAATCATTATGCTGTGAGAGCCATTCTTCGTAACCCTCAGGATCGCCATTTTTTTTCCTTAAGACAAAACTCTGACAGTAAGTAGACTTGACACACGAGTCGATGATCTTCTTACTATACTTTCCTGCAAGAGTTACTACGCCAAAACGTGAAGTATGGCCACGTTTTGTCCACGTGCCATCTCCAGAAACCGTCAAATTTGTCTCAGAACCTTCTTCCTCCAGTGTCAGCTTTTTCTCTTCTTCTATAACTCTCTGCATGCTAAATTTACAAATTAAAAAACGCACAAAATGCACGAAATATTCACATGACCCGAGTGAATTTTCAAACTAAAAAATCAAAACAAACTGTTTTATACTCGAGCAACGTAAGAAATATAAAAATTTCTTAATACGATCGGCGTTTCTAATGAAGAAAAGTTAAGCTCCTTTGACTCGTTATCAACAGCAGCTCCAAAGGGTTAACTTTTCCTCACTTACACTGTCCCACTAACCTTGCGGTAAAAATATTTTCAAAAACGCACAAAATGCACGATTCACATGACCCGAATTTTCAAACAAAAAAATCAAAAGGAGCCAAAGGAGCTTAACTTTTCTTCATTAGAAACGCCGATCGTGTTAAGAAATTTTTATATTTCTTACGTTGCTCGAGTATAAAACAGTTTGTTTTGATTTTTTAGTTACAAATTGATTTGCTGTTCATAAATTCGCAAAGCATCTACTGAAAGTTTGAGTATGGGATTTACGTATTAGATCCATCAAACCGCAAAAAAGATTCACTGAGTTTATTCCGAGTCGCATCACTATGCGTCTATTGATTTCAGACGCATTATCAATCATAGGCCCGGAGTTGATGTACAAATTGTCGCATTCACATATTACCGCAATTTTTAATCCTAAGCCTCGCAGACTTGCTTGATTGAACGTAACATTTTTTCCACAAGTTTTGCACATCACTAAATTACTTACTGCAGAAAAAACGAAAATAAACTGGAGAATACAAGAAGATGTGTTGGATAAATTATAATACGATTTCTTCGTCCTTATTATTTAAAAGTTTGTCAGCCGACGTACTGGTATTTGCGGTGGACTGTTCAAATGTATGTTGATTCCCTGAAAATTTTCATTTTCTAGAAGTTGATCTACGCCTAGGAATATCATGGGAACCTTTTTGTTTTAAATACTGAGAATTCTCGCTCATTTTTACAAAAATTATTTACGATGTACTCACTATAACGGTCATAGTAAAACTAAATGAGTCGTTTAACATAGCCCGAACAATAACTCAGGTACGGTCCCTAAGCTAACGCAACTTTCGAACCGATAAGCGGCTGCTGTTCAGATGGCTGTAACTCAAAAACTATTTGAGATATGCACTTGAAATTTTAGTATGTTATTGACTATCGAAATATGCAAAAAAAATTTTTCAAAATTTCACACTAGTGGTGCCCCTTAAGTTGCTCTGGCCATTTAAGCTTAACTTTTGATGCCTAAACTTCAATCTTGCATTTGAAATAACGCGGTATCTTATCTTTTAAACCTTTATTAGGAAAGGAATCTTAATTACTATTTACATAAATACAAGAAGCGTTAAGAAATATTTCCTAACAAATTACACTAAAAGTTTTGCGCTAAAAGATAAAAATGACTGATAGAGGGAAATGGTTTGATGAACTTAAAATAATTGCAAAATTGAAATGAAATTGCTTTGATCGTTTTATAAATTTGTTATTATATCAATTTCTATCTCCTCTCTGGTGTTACTATCATCAAAGTCTGTCTTGTAGTCGAGAAAATTACCTTCTAAAATTTCCATATCAGTTGTTTCTTCATTGGTTGTAATTGTTTTGAAGGCTTTCGGGTCTTCATAAATACTGTGGGCATTAACCAAATGTTGGCGAAATCTAAGCACAGAATGCAGAATTAAGCGAGTTAAATTATATAAACCAAATTACACTTACCTGTATGGCCGTGTAAACGTTAACGTACAAGCAGGGCACTTATAAGGTTTACCTATATGAACAAATAAATGCTGTGATAACGTTGATTTTTGTGAGTAAGATTTTCCACATATATCGCAAGAGAAGGGTTTGGCGTCAAAATGAATATATTGATGAGCTCGTAAATGCGTCATCTGCCTATAACGTTTCGGGCACAAGTCGCAAGCATATGGTCTTTCGTCGGTATGTTCTCTATTGTGCACTTTCAAGAAAGATGGTCTACTAAAAGTTTTATCACATAGTGGACATTTTACTGTTTTTCCAGTATGAAGCGTCATATGAGTAGCAAGAGCATTCTTTTGTGTAAAACGCTTATTACATATTTCACATTGAAAAGGTCTTTCACCAGTATGTGTCCGGACATGACATATAAGACTATCTTTTCGAAAGAATGTCTTGTCTGTAATTAAAAAATTATCAAAAAATTAATAATCAAAAAATTCCAGAGTATTATACCGCAAAATTCACAGCAATATTTTTTTCGATTTTCATTGTGTGTTTCCAGGTGTATATCCAAGTTCTTTCTAGAACTTAATTGTATGCCACACATGGGACACAGGCAGCTTTCATCCATTCCCGGCAAAACATGAACAGTGCGATAATGTTTCTGCATGCTTGTCTCGGAGAAATACGTTTTATTACACTGCGGACATTTGCATGTCGGTGCAGCTTTGTGCCTCCTCATGTGATTTTCGTAGTTGCGTTTGAATCCTAAACAGTGTAAAAAAAGATTCGTTTAATTTGTAATTAAGTGCTAATTTTTAAGTAAAAGTTAAAAAAATTTACACTCATCCCTCGCTTAGCGGGGGTTTTGTCTGCGAAGTTTCAGCTTTGCGCGATCTCTAAATTGTCATCAAATTTCGCATTGCGTGGTCTCGATATCTAGCAGCTAGCAGTTCTTCGTTAGAACAAAAGTCTGATGCAATGAATGATAACAACGCAAATATGCCTGGTATGAATGCGTATGTAAGCTACATTAGCCTATTGTACTCGTGTTATACTAAGATATACAGAGGGCCGCTCCAGAGTAGTAGGGTCTGCGACCCTGGAGCGGCCCTCTATTTTGGTTTTCCTTCTCCTGAATGACAGACTCGTATTTGCATTCAGCAATGTTCTGTTTTCTTGTTCTCTCTTCATTCCTCTTTGGCCATGTTCGTGTTCTGTGGTTAATGTTGCGCTAATGACACAAAGAGAGATTATGAGAGAGAGCGGGCGCTAGTGGTTAGCGCTTGCGAGTAAAACTCTTTAGCATTGCATTGTCATGCATAAGTAGTACACAGAGGTAAAAAGTGATAAGTTTAGTGTGAAATGTATAATTTTACTTGATACACTTTTCCTCAAGACCAAATTTCCCTGACTTTTTCCGGTTTTCCAGATAACATTTGAGTTTTGTTCCTAACTTTACCTTGTACCGTGAAACTATGTGAGATATTTGCATGCGTTTCGGAATCATACAATGCTGATCAAAATAAAAGGTAATGAAACTGAGAACCAGTCCATCCACTAGTTTCGCTTCTAAAGTTCTATTCTTCTGGAGTTTATTTGATACCAATTTTTTTACTTTTTACTTATTTATTTTATTAGATAACTATTATTTTGATCACTTTATAACTTTTAAATGCATCGCTAAAAAAATAAATGAATGAATTTGGTGGGTTGGTTGGTTAGTTTTCGAAGGGGGACACATGCCTGTCTTCCTTGCACTGAGGCCTTTAGTGGCTCGTTGTACGCCGTTGTGGTATATTAGAGAACTACGGAGCCGTAAGAATACAAAAAATTGATTATGGAAAACCTACTTACGCTGTAGAAGCACGTCAGCTTATTGTGATTTCGTTTATTGTCATAATTGCTTTTTAGCGTTATCCTCATCCTTATTCAGGGAATACCTTGATAATGTTCGCAATAACTTGCATAATGATCCTCGTATCTTTTTTAAATTTGTAAATATGAAGAAGAAAACTTATAATTATCCATTTATAATATGGTACAATGGATCCTCTAGTTGTAGTGCACCCGATATAGCCGACAACTTTGCATTGTTTTTTTAGGGCGCCTTTTCATCAGGCAATTTGGTGCCTTCCCTGGAAGAGTGTAGTCATATCCAGGATCGTCCCGCTACCTCCATTGCTTTGCCCATTATATCTAGTGATATTATCATGGATGGTATCAAGGAACTTAAACTGGACTTTTCTTCTGGTACTGATGGTGTTCCACTTGCATTCTTGAGATCCTGTTCTGATGCCTTACTCACTCCACTGGCACTCATCTTCAACAAATCTCTTCAGGTCGGTAGATTTCCTACGTTATGGAAGATCTCCTTTATAATATTTTTATATCTGTTTATAAAATGGAGCATAAAAACTTCATAACAAATTATTGGCCAATCGCGAAGCTTTTCTGCATACCCAAGTTGTTTCAATCTTATATATATTCACAGCTTGTTGGGTAGTGTAAGGGGTTAATCTCTCTAATCAACATGCCTGGTAGATCGACGACAACTAACCTGCTTGAATTTACATCCCACATTATCTCTGCCTTCCAAAAAGGTCTCCAGACTGACTGCGTCTACACGGACTTTATGAAGGTATCTGATAACCTCTATCACTCTGTGATTATGCTTAAGCTTGAATAAGTCAATTGATTCTAGGCTTCTGCGTGAGAAGTGCGCCTTATGAGTTAGAAGTATTAATTCTATAAGTATATTTTAGTTTTGCTTATTCTTTCTATGTTTTATTTAGAGAAATCGTTTAAATCTGTTTTTCAATTATTACTTATTTCATTCCATTTTGGATTACTTACTTTCATACTATATTTATCTTTACTATTGAATAAATTATTGAATTTAACTACGTTACAATACACACAAACAACGTTTTTTAATCGTCCCTAATTCATCTAAGGCTGAACCCCGCTGGAGCAGTAATAATTTTTTTCCATAATTTTCGAGTTGAAATACACATTATAAAATGAGGCGTTCGCACTAATTTAATAACGTGGATTTCAACCTGAACCACACAACACAAAAGCAGAGATCACTTCCTGCAAGATATCACTTCCTTCTGCTCAGTAGTCATTGGACTTTACTTTCCGTATTAATCTTAAGTCTTCTTGTATATAATAATTATTTCCATTCCTTGGATTGGTAATTATACACTTTCGCGGTCACCTGGGTTTTTGGCGATAAAAAAACCAAAATTAGGCGGTTCTTCATGATTTCTTTTAAAATGTTCGTTTTTACAGCGAATTTATTAACAAATAAAAAAAATCCAAAATAAACTTTTTATAAACTCGAGCAACGTGAGAAATATAACAAAATTTCTCAACACGATCAGCGTTTCTGATAAAGAAAAACTAAACTCCTTTGGCTCTTCCTCAACAGCAGCACCAAAGGGTTAGTTTTTCTTTTGCTGCTGGACGCTTTCACACGAAACCGAAAGCTAAATCTTAAGCCAACAAATTTAAACACCGCTCTGGACAGCTGTATCATATTCTGATCACTTAACTGTTACACCACTTTTGCGGTAGAATATTTGCAATACATTACAGTCATTCACATACAACAGAAATAAAAGCGTTCCCAATACATTACCCTGCGGAACCCCTAGAAAACTATTCTTTTCATCCACCATTCCAGCTTTGTACCTCGAATTCCGTACTTAAACATTTTTTGCAATAAAATATTTCTGTCAATTGTTTCAAATGCCCTCTTCATATCAATAAATACCGCTACAACATTTCCATTATGTTTTTTCTCATTCCAATCCAGTTTAATGCTGTTTCACAGGAGTGACCTTTCCTAAAGCCTGACTGTTGCTCAATTATTAGTTGGTTGCTCTCAAGATACTCTTCTAGTTGTACTACATTTGTACTGTTAACTGGTCTGAAATTTTCTCAGTTTTTCGTATTTTTAATCTTCTCTACTGGTACTATTACAGATGTCTTCCATGCATGAGGGAACTCTCCATTTCTCATTGAAGCATTTATAATATCAATAAGTGTTGGTCCTATCAACTCAACCCCATCCATTATCATTCTCACATTTATCCATTCACATCCCTCTTATTCTTCATTTGCTTACATACCGTTATCAGTTATTTCCTATCTACTTGTTTAAATTCAAATTCACTGGATACTTGTTCAATTAAATTTACATACTGAACTCTTGATATTGATCTAACAGTTTTATTAATGCTTTCTAAAAAGTAGCTGTTAAATTTATTAGCAGTCACCAACTCATTCTTATGGGTCACTCCTTCAAACTTTATTTCCTCAATACTGTTTACTGCTTCATGCAGCACGCTTGACTTAAGCACTCTCCACATTTCTTGTTGCCCACTTACTTCGCTTATCCTTCTGTATGCATTTCTCAACCATGATTTATACATATTTCTCAGCATACGATACTCATTCGAAGCTCTTTGACTATCTAGTATTACCGCTCGCTCATATATTATCATTTTCTGTCTTTTCATTCTTTCATGTTCGTCCGTAAACGACACATTTCTTTAATTCTCTATAACATTCCTTACAGTAAACAACTCAATCACATTCAACAAGATTCTACCACGTCATTTACACTACTCTTGCTCGCATTTAGTGACACATTACTGTTATTTAAAGCTCTCACATAGTCGCTCAATTTATTTACAGGTATACCACGATATTTAATGGGAATATTAATCGTAATGGTTTCATGATCAGCTGTTTTTAGTACTGTCAACCTTTGCAAGAATATCTTTACAATTGGTAATAACCAAGTCAATAAGTGATTTCGATGTTCAGTAATTCGTGTTGGTGATTGTATTACCTGTCTTTTCACACTATCTACAATTATTTCCTCCACCGCCTTTTTGTAGCTACTATTTCCTAAAATCACTCGCAATCACACAATTCTCTCCACATTCAGCCACTTCCTCCATTTATCTACATAGCAAAATAATCACAAAACACTCTTACAGGCTTACTTGGCGATCTATATGTTACAGCTATCATGTAACTTTTACATGGAGTACACGGATACAGGTGAGAATGCTTTAAAAAAAATTTTTTTCATTAATTTTCTATTTAGTTATAAAGTTCTACAAATCGCGACCTTTTTAATTTGTTCGTTTTTTTTTTGTAGATTACGAAAAAAAATTGATATTTTTCAGCATTCAAAGCCAAAAAACTATGAGAAATAAATCCGCCCTAAAAACGAACATTTTAAAAACATTCATTAAGATCGGTCTAATTTTGCATTTTTATCGCCAAAAAACCAAGTGACCGCGAAAGTGTATAATTACCCTTGGATTTGTAATACCTTCTCATAAATACTATATATAGGTTCAATAGCTGACGAATCAATGGCATATCAAAATGAAGTGGCGGGAAAAATGAGGTGAGATAGGAAGCAAGGGATTTTTGGATATTAGTTTTCTATTCTGGGTTACAGGGTTCTTCTAAAAAAATTGATTAACTAGACTTGATATGCTTACGGAAGTTACAACTGCATCTTTCACATCGGTATGGATCCTCGCTTAGTTCTGTGCTTTGTTCTTGTTCAGTGACTGAATTTTCCTTCATCAAGGGCTCTACAATTTCGGGAATTATATGTTCTGTTTCTTCACAATTATGAAAAAGTTTAATGTGTATTTTTAAATTTTTTTCGTACTCTGAAAGATAATGTTTAAATTTTCAATAAAAAATTCCTTTTCTGGAAACCTACTACTTACTAAATGATTCGTTACACATATTACATTTAAATGTCTCATCGGGAAAATTGGTTTCATCTAACGTAATAGTTTCTAAAGGCTCATATTCTATAATATCTTCAGAAGAGTAAGTATCTTCCTCGGGTTGACTTTCAGTATACTTTTCGATTAGCATTATTTCATCCTTTTCATTTGAGCTTGAATCTTCTTCAATTATGATTTGCCTTGCGTTTTTGATTTTATTTCTAAGATATTCTTCCGAGTCCTTGCATTGTAAGTAGAATTTTTTAACTTCTAATAGCTTATCGAGACATTTTAAACAAATTGTTTGAGGAAGTTCATCATCTTCCGATATTGATAGGTTTAAATAAAAACTGAAATAATCGACTATACGCTTTTCTGTTTCCACTGAAGCTGAGATGGGTAATAGTTCACGCTCTGCTGTTAAGCACGAACGACAAATTTTCTTATTTTTAAACATATTTCACTTTAATTATCAGCAATACAAAACTATAGACAAAATTTCAAAGCCCAGCTTCCATTTGTACCAATTGACATTTCTCCCTTGTCAGATTGACATTCAAGTACGCCTACGATCCACAATGTGGAACGATTTTTTGACATCACAAATCCTTTTGTAAAATTACCTTCCACAACGAGGAACAATTTTTTAGGCTGTAACGATTTGCACTTACGATTTGCCCCTCTCCCCCTGCCAGAGAATATATTTGTATAGTAAGTAGTATATAAAGTAAATAATAGCCGAACTTTCCCGAATATGTGTAAACACGGAAGTACACGTAAGTGCAAATAGTCACTTCTATGAAAATTTCCATTCATAAAGGCGACAAATAAAATATATAAGTATAATTGATATTTTTTGTAATTTATCATTTATTAAAATATATTGTAAATTATGTTAATTCTTTCACAAATTTAAATATTACAAGAATTTCATACTCTGAAAATAAATCGAAAGAATACTCTTAACTTGAAGGCGCCCCTGGATTACAAATGTCATTCACTATTCTGTCAATTTGTTGTCACTTTCGTTTCTACTTTAGAATGAGGAAAGCTATTAAAAAATGACGAAAATTCAACATTTTTTAAAAATCTGTCGTGCATGCAATAGTGAAAAAACAAATTTATTGAATTTGTTTGCCAGTGATTGCGATAATGAGCCTACTTTGGGTGAGAAATTCACAAGCTGTACATCTTTGAAGCTCATAGAACACGATGACTTACCACAACATATTTGTTATTCTTGCGCTAAACTGCTTGAAGAAGCTTATAAATTTAATAGAATGTGTCGTAATACTGATACAAATCTCAAGAAGCAACTATCCGATGTTAAAATTGACTCAGAATCAAGAGGTATATTGAATAACAATCATTTTCAACAAGTGGAACCATAACAGATTTCTCTAGAGCCAGAAGAAGCGAACGACAACTTTTGTGAAATGGAAGCATTAGAGTCCCCTGTGTTTTTAGATGAAAGCTTAGAAGATGATTTCAATGTTTTCACAAATAAGCCAGTAAAAAGGGAAATCCCGGATGATGTAGAAGTTTTAGAAGGGGAAGACATTCCAGCTATACAAATGAAACTTAGCTCGCCACCACATCTATACCAAGGTATTGTATGGTTTCAGTCAAAATTATGAAAAGGCAGCGTCTATTTGCGCCGCCGTGTCCGTGTCGGTTGTAGAATTTACAAGGACGGTACGGAATTCGGTGTCTATTTGCATTGCCGTGTAAAAGAACTTACGCAGAGTACACGGATCCGTGTATTCACAGTACCCAACACGTTTCGTCAAATTCTTATTAGACTTTCTGTGAGGAAGAGGTGTATTAATCAGGCATTTTGTTGCTTTATTAACTGGGGGGCCGCCACCCCTCCGCCCGCCAGGTTTGTATCTAGTAGAACATTATAAACAATTTCGTTGCTGACTCGGACACCGATCACATTATAAATAATTTCGTCGATAACACCGAGCGTTGTTTTTACACAGATCCGATTGACACGGTGACGCGGACTGAGCAGAGGTTGACCGAACTCCGTGTCGTCCGTCTAAATCCTACAAGCTACACGGACACGGTGGCGCAAATAGACACTGCCTTATAAAAATGTAATAAATATTTTACAGAATCCGGAGACCGTCAGTATGTTTGCAATGAATGTGATAAAAAATTTTTCACATCTAAAGCTTTGGATTTACACAATAAAGTGCACCACAAAAAGCCGACAAAAGTAAAAATGCAAACAAATAAACCTCAAAGGCAATCATCATTAGAAGAATGTACTGAATGCGATCTCCTGTTTGGAACTCGTGATGAATACAGAGATCATCTGCGTACTTACCACACAACCGACCGTGAGGACAACACTTGCGAAGTTTGCGGTAAAAGATTGAGAAATAAAATTGCATTTAGGAATCATCTGAGAGTACACGAGGCTGAGAATCGACCGTTTGCATGCAAAGTATGTGGAAAGGAGTATACTGAATATAGGTACATGTATAGGCACATGCTATATCACAAATCCACTCTTTTCAGATGCAAAGAAAAGGCTTGTAATCGATCATATACTGTTAAGCACAAGTAGGACTATATTTGTAGTTTTTGAGAAAACAAATCGCGAATTACGTACTTTTCAGACTTGTTGACCATTTAAGGCGTCATCATCAAATATATCTAACGAACATCGATGTCAGGAAAATACAACCGGAAACTGTAGAAAGGAATGATTCAAATTCGGAGGATAATAATGAAAATTAGCGAAAGTTATTTTATATTCGTAAACAATTTTGAATAAAATGAATTTTAATAAAATCTGTGTTTGGTTGTAATTTGTACGATTTTTCTAAACGACGTAAACCGGATTATATATACTTTATTGGTCTTCTTTTCCATGGATTTTCTTCCTGTGGAATTTAATCTCTGTATTCCATGTAAGCATGGAAAAAAACGTAAAACTGTAAAAGATCGTCTCAGTGATAATTTCCGACATTAGGGCTACACTATCCAATCAGAGAGCGAGCATATCCCTGAATTTGTAGACGAATAAGTAGAAAATTCCAATTAGAAACTTAACATTATCAAGCAATCACCGATTCGATCGTATCCATTCATCGGAAGAGAGTTATTTGGCCCCGCAGTTGACTTTTAGCCCGCTGAGTCGTGGGTACTACGTACAGTATGATAATGGTTAATGGCTGTAAACAATTAGTTGAGGATCCAAAAGGACCATTTTATGAGATACTTCACAGTTGAACAATTTATAAAGAAAGCAGTGGCGGTCTACATTATCAAAAGCATGTTTGAAATCGATGAAGAACGGGTATATTTTCTTCCTAAAGCTTGTGCTACGGTAACAGTACCTATAAGATTAAAAATGTTATCAGTGGTGGAGTAACCTGGCCGGAAAGCCGCTTGGTTTTCTGATAAGATTGTATGATTTTTTTCCATTTTGCCAGTCTGTTACAAAGAACGTTTACAAAAATTCATAAAAAATAAACCACGATAGTTTTCTACATTTTCTGCAGAACCTTTTTCGTGTAATGAAAAAATAATCGCATCTTTGAAGCTTTTAGGTATTTTCCTTATTTCAAAGATTCGAATATATACGCTCAGTAGCTTGGTTAGAAAACGTTCAGGAGCTTACTTGAAAAACTCGTAGGGTATACGGTCCATTCCTGGGGCTTTATTACTCTTTACCTTCTTTAAAACTTCTGTAAGTTCTGAAATCTCGATCACATCATCCAGAATTACGTCTTCAGTATATATCGCTGCATACAGTAGTGGGAATTCAAAAAAGACACCCCTATGTTGGAATCAATTACGAACTTTTTGCCTTGGATTTCTCTTGCTATACTCCGCCGTGATTTCGTGTCTCGTATTGAGGCAAGCCAAAGATTTGTAATATAAGTCCCTTTTACTTACCAAAGGAGTTTATAAGATTTATTGGCGCTAACGTAGTATCTTTTGGCAACACTCGAATTATACTTAAGAAAGATATTAGGCCACTTAATCAATAGACTTATAGCGCGGAGACACTTTCAGTCAGTAGCGGCGTTAGGGTAGGGCGCGGTTGGGAGACCGCTCATACCCTAATTGCTGTCACTAAGTTGCTTACGTTCGAAGCCATGCTAATGCATCCTAGGGTTGTTCCCTGAACTTAGCCACATCATAAAAAAAACCTACAACCCAAACAACTTGGATTTATAAACAATAGGCTTATCAAAACACATCACACACAAAACATTTTTGTCTAACTTGACTGCATTATAATCTGTGGGCAGGGTAGGGCCCCGCGAAGACGAGCCAATGGCACTACTCATGTATTCTAAATTGGGCGAAGCACCAACACGAGAAAACAAAGCGGTAAGAGGGGACTATCACCCTATATTATAAAATGGATATACACATGTGTAATCAGACCCATGATAACGCATGGAGCGACAGTCTAGTGGAAAGCGATGGAGGTGGACAGAAATCAGAAGATTAGGGACCAGGTCCAATGTATGTGCTGTCTAGGCATAACCGGGGCTACCAGGTCAACACCGACAAGGGTCTTGGAGGTCAGTCTAAATGTTACCCCACTAGGATTCTATGTTAAACAAGTGGCATTTAACTCGGTTATACATTTTAAAAATTTAAAAATAAAGGTAAGAATTATCAAACAGCTTTAAAATAATCTAAAAGCATCATCTTGAAATACCCCAGGCTCCTCTCCGCACGGGCATTCAATGGAAGACTGTTGAAGAAAGTGCGAGATCCGAACAGTGTGTTAAACCACGGATGCGACAGTAATCGTGTGCGTCGTGATGATAGGAATTCAATGTAATCCCGGAGATAGCCAGGAGTAAAACCGTTGATAATTTTATACATCAATACACAAATCCTAAAGTTAAGATAATAATCAAAATTACATCCAAATATTTGTCTAGAGAAAACCGAAACATGATCATATCGTCTCAATCTGTATATGTACCTGGCGCAGGCATTAAAAGCAATATTCAGTTTCCTTCGACACGAGCTATCAATATTATAATTATAGGAACCAATAATGTTTTTACAAGACGTTCGCGAAGGGCTCGAGGTGTGTACTCCGCATGACGCCAAAGATTCCTCAAACCATCATAAGCCCGTGACACCATCGCATCAATATGTTCATGCCAAGACAAGGCCGACTCAAATATACCAACGTACTTTACTCGATCTAGGTAGTTTACGGCCCTGTTGTTTAGATAAAGTGGTGGAATCACTGCGGTATCGACTAGTCTATCGAAAAGAAATATACTTTGCGATTTAGGGGGATTCAGATGAAGTCCATTATTGTGTGCCCACATGGCAATGCGATCCAAGTCAGAATTGAATTTTTATACGTAAAATGCCATATCATTATCATTAAGAGCCGAACTGAGGAATAACTGACGGGCTGAGAGTAAAAGTGACCTATTTATAAGGTTCGGTCAAAAGTGGCTTAGAAAATGTTCTGCGCAAAACCGAATCGCGTGAGATTCCGGGCAAAAACGAATCGTAGAAAATTTCCGGGCAAAAACGACTTAACTACAAAAAGTAATGCAAAGTTAATGCAGTTAAGCAGTTAAGTCGTTTTTGCCCGGAAATTTTCTACGAATCGTTTTTGCCCGGGATCTCACGCGATTCGTTTTTGCGCGGAACATTTTCTAAGCCACTTTTGCCCGAACCTTATAAATAGGTCACTTTTACTCTCAGCCCGTCAACTGCACATCATCGGCATACAGTATAATAGAAAAATATTTTGGAACCGAAACAATGTCATTAATGTATCGAGTAAATAACAGTGGATCAAGTATCGATCCCTGTGGTACCCCCATTTCCGAACAAGTCTCTGACACAGTTGACTAACCACGCCCACTTAAGTATGACATAAAATTAGCCGCCGAACTACAAAAATGAAATTGAGTCAATAATTTACTATGCAAAACATTATGGTCAATAGAATTAAATACCTTAGAAAAATCAAGCAAACACAAAATAGTTGCCTGACGATATCCAATGCGACGTCGAACTGACTCAACAAAATGTAATAGTGAAGTGGTTGTGCTGTACTTAGAGCTAAACCATGATTTTTGCTTTGCCACCAAGTGGTGGGTTTCAATGAATGATTTGATTTAATTTAATTACTTTAGACAACACAGGAAGCATACTTATTGGCCTAAAATCCTGCGGAGATGATGGTCGAGCAGCTCTTTTAACTGGAATAATTTTAGCGATTTTTTATAGAGTTGGGAAAGAATAGCCGTGTTAAAAATATGCAAGATAGGCTTAATGATATAAGGAAGAATGATCTTAATAAAACGTAGGTCAACCACCGTCCATAGCAATAGCATTCGGTCGAAGAGAATTAAAAGGAAGTGCCACCTAATCTAAAGTAACATTAGTAAAGGAGAATTTAACATGATTATTAGTTTCTTCATGACTTAAAAAACTTACATTTCTGGGACGGCTCTTATACTACTGCCGACAAAATGGGCATCGAGTTCATCTGGATCGAATCTATCTACCTCGTTTTTATTGGGAATAACACCAAATTGTATGTCCTTGGCTACGGTTCTGTGTCATCTTTTTAACTAGTCCATTTGTTCTGGTCTTTCCTGAACCCTGGAAATTGTCTACTATTATCCTTCTTCATAAGAAAGACAATAAATGTATTACCTCTAATTATCGATCTATTGCCAACCTTCGTTAATTGGTGCCGTACACAACGTGTTTTATTTGGTGGGGTACTCTCTGACGAAATAATAATTCCTCATTGGTGTCGCAGGGTAGCCATCTGGGACCTTTGCTTTTCATCATCTATGATCCTAGCTGACTCGAGAATTCTCTGTTATGCTGATGATCCCAAAATTTTCCGTGTTGTCTTAAACGATAATGAATGTGCCCTTTACATTCTGACTTATACGCCTTCCATATTTGGTTTACTATTAATTCCCTTCCTCTGAATATGGACAAGTGCACTGTTTTATATTTCTCTTGTAAGAGAAATCCTCTGCACTTTAAATTTACTATTGACGGTAGCCCACTGGGTAGACTTGATATAACCAAAGACTTGGGTGTCGTGCTTAATACTAAATTTTCTTTCGATTATCATGCTGATGCTGTAGTAGGGCATATGCGACTCTTGGCTTCGTGAAAAGATAGTCGAAGGAGTTTGATGACCTGTACATAACGAAGCTCTTTTATTGCGTGTTTTTAAGACCAATACTAGAGTATGCCAGTCCAGTTTGGTCTCCTTTCTATGCGGTTCACATTTATCGCAATGAGACAGTTCAGCGTAGGTTTGTCGTGGCCTTGTCTGAGTTGATCCTTTCCGTCTACCTCCATACGCTGACCGGTTTATGCTTCTTTCTTCGGAGACTCTGTAGTCCAGACGACAGCGGCCTGGAATTGTTTTCGTCTTTGACTGTCTGCGTGCGTAGTGCGATTGCTTCTCCTGAATTGTTAGGTGTTTTGGGTTTATCCGTGTCGCATCTATACTTGAACAATTGGAGCTTTCTCCATATTTCTTATACCGCATTAACTACGGGATGCATGAGCCAATGACTTCAATGTCTCGCATGTTTATTGAGCATTATGTATTTGTTGACTTTCATTTATCTAGGATTCTAGACCTACAAGCCCTACAAGCCACGCCTCTAGATCTACACTACTGAATCTATCTTATCTAAGAATTTGTTTAAAGTTGTTGGCTGGAACAAGGTCGTATAACAATAAGCATCTCGCATTTACAAGAAACAGTAGACCAATTGGGTGTTTGCAAGCTGCAAACACATCGTCACAAAGGGTTAAAGACTAGTGGCTTATTTTCTTACCATAAGTCCATGGGAGTGTCTATGCGGCGGCCGCATCCTACTTTTTAACCAAGAAGTAAGGTTTGCGGAGTTAGGGCTTTTAAATTTAGGCATTGTATAGGGGGGGCTTGGCTCTATCTGATAACTTTTTAACAGTGAAAGCTTTTATGAGCCTTAGCAACCTACTTTACATGAAATGTTTTTGGTGGGATTGAATATATTTAAACAAAACTCATTCAAGTAGGTGAATATGTTATAAATTTATTAAATGTGAGAACATTACTTGAAGGTAATGAAGAAAAACATGAAAACAAATACTCGGCGAAGTAGTAAAATTAAAATATTCTTATAAAAGTGAAGCAACTATAATGTATAGTGGAGTGTAAAAGATTGCTTAACAATATCCACGATCTGGGACTCGTTTCCTTGGAGCACACTTGATAATATCATCGACGCGAAGAATCATTTCAGCAGCCTCTACAGCGGAAAGAAGAACTTGGCGTTTAACCGCATACGACTCAGTTATTCCAAGGTCCTTCATACAAGCAACTTTGCCGCGATCCATGTCTAAACCGCAAGTATGCTTACCTTGGGCGTGAGCAGCACGTAATTCTGAAATTAGCTGAGCCGAATCGTATCCAGCATTGTCAGCAATTGCAGTTGGAAGAGTTAATAAGGCTCCTAAGAATATATTAAAATTGTGTGTCAAGTTTGTGTGTTATATATTTCATACTTACTGCCAAATGCTTCCATAGCAATTGATTCCTTTCCTGGTGTTTCTGCTGCTTTCTTGAATACAGCGTTAGCCATTAAAGATTCACTGCAACCTCCACCATAAACAATTCGTGATTCCTTAACTGTGGCAGCCAAAACACAAAGAGCATCATGAAGAGAACGATCGGCCTCATCAATAATTTGTTGCGTTGCCCCACGAATCACAATTGTACAAGCTTCGCCTAATTTTACACCGCTGAAGCGTAATAGCGTGTCTTCTCCTATCATTATTTGTTCAATTACATCGCATTCGCCAAGCTTAACCAGAGCCGGATTTTCAAAAGTAGAAACTATTTCTCCTCCAGTAACTAAGGCCAAGCGTTCTATTCCATCAAAATCAGCATGCTCAATAGCCATGACGCCTGCATCGGCAAACAGTTGTTCAGGGTAGTTGTAAATTAGTTGACGATTAATAAAAACGGTGCAATTGTGAGCCAAAATTTTTTGAACCTTATCACGCATTTTTTCCTTTTCGGCTAGTTCCAGGTCAGCTATTTTAGCCATTGAATCAACTTTGATTTGACTACCGAAAACTTTTATTTTGTCAGTGTCCATCGGCGTATTTGCGATTAAGATCTTAGCTTTCTCAACTCGCTGAGGTTGATGGACGCCTGGCTTTTTGTCTAAAAGGAATCCTTCGTCAAGGAAAGAGTCCTCCAAAGTATTTCCCGTTTTCTTGATTATTTGAATGGCATTAAGTTCACCCGAACCCTTTAACCTGAGAACGGCATCAACAGCTAACTTAGCAAAATGCTCTTTATGCTGATACAAAATTTTTGAACTAAGAGTTGTTCTAGCAATGTTCATTAGATCCTCCTTGAATTTCTCAGAATCTTTTGAGTTATCCTGGGCTGTGTTGGTAAGTGCTTCTCTAGCAACTCCTGTTGCCATTCTCCAACCAGCAATTATTGTTTGTGGATGAATTTTTGTATCAATCAGTTTTTCTGCTTCACGCAACAGTTCTGCGGCGAGCACAGTAACTGAAGTGGTGCCATCACCAACTTCGTCATCCTGCACACGAGACATATCGACAAGAATTTTCGAGGCAGGATTATCTACACCAACAGATTTAAGGATTGTGGCTCCATCGTTGGTTACTTCAACTTGCCCAGCATTTCGTCCTTGCGCTATCAAAATTTTGTCCATACCTTTTGGACCAAGGGTGCTTTTGACAAGGTCTCCAATTGCTATTGCGCCTATAAATGACGACAAGCGAGCGATTTCAGCCTTTTCTTCTTGGGCATCACTCTTAAGAATTCTTACAGGATTTAGCGCGACCTCCTGAAATAAAAATGTTAGCAATAATTTTAGCTTTTTAAATGCGAACTAATTATTTCTACAAGCAGGCGACATAACCTCAGAAAGCATTATAAAATTTCTTAATTCTACGTTCTTTAAAACTCATAAGTTTGTTTTTGCATTTTAATTATCTCATAGTGACTAATAAATAAATTTAAAACTTAGAAATTTATCAAATTAGAAGAATCCAGAAGTTGTAAATTCACGTGGGGTTAAACCACCCGGCAAGTCTTACGACTTTTTTGTTATTTCGGTTGATAATTTCCCTACTTATAATACTAATCACTTTCATAAAGGGTTAAATATGTTAATTTTTCTTTTTTGAAACAAATTAATTACCATTTTCTTTTAAAATTACAAATTTCGATCACTGCAAATTGGAATTGAGAAAACTTTACACCGATGACAAATGAATCATAGAAAACTGGGATTAAATGACAGCAAATATGGCAGTACTATGCAAATTTAATGAAAAATGTAATAGATTTATTTGTATTGCGAAGTAAACTAAAGAATGCAAAGTACTTAAAACATAGAAAAATCTTGAATTTTCAGCACAGCGAGGACACATTATTTTTAACAGAAAATTATTTATTTATTTAAATTCATAATTTTGAGCAGTAAGCTTAATTAGAGGATATTTAGAGTCAAGTTTGCCGTGTACTTGAAGTATAGCATTTCAAATTAGTCAAAGACAGCGTAATATAAAATTATATAAAACTAAAACTACTCTTCCAAGGAACTGACTTTTTCAGTCCGATTTTTATAATTATCGCTTACCTTTGGTGTTCTTTTATTTCAATAAGATTTTAAAGTACACAATTTGTCCGTATAAATAATGAAAATCAAAACTTAGCAAGAATAATTAACTTTGTTCGAGAAACACAAAATATACTAAATTGACTACAGGGAAGAATTTTAATTAATCGTGAAAAGCGCGCGAAAATAGTCCGCTTAAAATATCTTTAGGAATAGTGAGTGAACTTACAAAAGTGCTTCTTAAAGACTATCTGAAAGACTAGGCTGAAACTAAATAGCTTTATAGCAAAGGTAAGTTTTTGTTTTAGTTACTTTAAATGTTTTATGCAGCCAACGTAATTTGTGACATTTTAATTGTATAGGGAAAGTCATTTGTAAATTTAAAAGGTTGGCTTTAATATCTTTAACAATTAAATAACTTTACTACATATATATGAATTATATTAAAATCTAATCAGTTGATTTTTAATTAACTACTACACGAAATCCTTTCAGTGAATGGCTTTTAGACCTCAGAAAGAATGGAGTAATTACAAGAATAACTTTGTAAATTAAACCCGAATAATATAGATTCCTAGTGGGGATAAAGATTGAGGCGCACATCGTCTTGATCCTTTATATTATTCTGAAGTTTTGGTTGGTTAGTTGGTTTTCCAGGGGGGGAGATACATGTATCCCAAATACTTAAGCCTCAAAAGTTGTACGCCCTCTAAAGTCCACTTCCGAGCCAGCTAACACTCATAACGAATCTGATAATGAAGAAAGCCTTTAATCCTGATAATGAATTCGTCCTATTAATTTTCGGTAGATCTTCGCAAAAGTTTGTTTCCATAATTTTATATCTTCTTTGCGTTAAGGCCGAGCATATTGTCCAAGAACAAAACAGTCTCGTATTTTTCCCCTCAGCTGAAATCTATATCTGATATCTATACTATGACATTAGTCTCTTCGCTCTTATCTCTATCGGAGGAGGAGTTATTTACCGCTCCCCATATCTCCACGTTTAATTTCTCGCATGACATTCTATAACCACAGCCACTATCGTTTTTTTCAGCCATCTATGTAAATTGCTATGGTGTTATCTTGGATCACATTATTGCTGATCTTTTCATAGGGAACAAAGCTTCGAGGTTTACCTCCATATTAGGGTTACCAGTCTGGAAATCCAACAATCTTCCTCCCCGAATATTCTTTCAATCGTCCTTGCATTACAAATTTGAGCAAACATCTCATACTGAGTGAGTTGTCCCCTAACCTACCACACTTTATTCATGCGTAAACATGCAGCCGAATTTAGTGTCACAGGTTTAACATGGAGAGATGATGTTTAATATTACCTCGAGTGACCTCGTCGTTGTCGACATAGCTGCTCCTGTAATGCCTTAACAACACATGCGTTGTCGACATAGCTGGTCCATTGTTTTCTGGTTTCTGTCCACCTGCAATGCTTTCTACCAGGCTATTGCACCGTGTGTTATCATGGGTCTTATTACACGAGTGCACGTTCATACTCTCCCACGTCTACACGTCTAGAAAGCTTTTAGTGCTTGGTTTTTCTTTTCGTGCAGCAGTCTAGCTCAACTTAGTTTCTCGTTCATGAGCACACTCAGAAATTTCGCCTCATTCTTTATGGTGACCCTCTGTTTTTGGGTCAAGCAACTGAGTTCCGTTTTATCTAAGTTGCTGCGGTTGCTGTGTTGACTGCTTCTGAAGTAAATATCCCAGCTTTTCTTCAAACTTATCTCTAAAAAAAAACTAACAATGCTTCTAGTAATTTATCGATCACTATCAGCCATAGGAATTGTGAAAGAATTCCACAATGTGGAGTTCCTGCATTTATCATCGTTGTCAAATGTTCGTTTTCGAAATTAGTTTTAATGATTCCGTTTCTTAACATCGACTCGATACAACTGATTATTCCTTGAGACCTATTGAGACTCTTTCCGATTCTAACATTTCTGAAGGCAATTTCTATGCGAAAGAAGCAGCCCAAGGCTACTTACTAAGCTATTAGAGAATGGTCAACCGATCTTCTGAGAACTAGAAAGAGAAAATAAGCTAAATGTGAAATGGAAATAATAAAAAATATCGAAGAAATTAGAAATGAATTAGAGTGTCCAGGAACGGCATTCAGTGACCTTATCCACATACGTGACTGTGAACAAACAAAAAAACATAATCCTCCAACATTTGACGGTCCAACACCCTGGCAGACATACAGACTCAAGTTCGAGATGGCAGCAGCAATGAACTTTTAAATTGACTTAATTTTGGAATTTATAGGCGCAGTCTCAGAACAGTTATAAACTGGCAGCGCAAAGGTACAATTACGCATTTCTAATATAAGACCTCGAATTCGGGTATGGCAAAGCTAAGTACCATCCTGATTTATAGCTTATTGCAAATATTAAGCCAACAAGGAAAAGAGGCAACGATAGAGAGTTTCATGGATCTAATGTATGACACAACATTAAAGATCAGTGACTTAATTTCTTACCATAAGTCCATAGGAGTGACTGTGCGATTGCCGCGAAAAGGCCAAGCCATATTTTTTTTTTTTTTTTTTTATACGATGTGGCCAAATCCTAGGGGACAACCCTTTGATGCGTTAGCATGGTTTGGCCGGAAGGGAATTAGGGTAAGGGAAGTGAGGAAACTTGAGTCTTGTTTTGCATTGCTGCGAGCTAGACAACAGCCCAGAGACGGAGTGGATTATTTTAATCTCTTGATAAAAGCTCACGGTCATCTGGGTTCGAACCCGGGACCCATGGCATGGTGGTCTAGCCGCTCAACGCATTGATCCAACTCCGTCTCCAAAGATGTAGGGTTTCTAGAGCTAGTGGTTGTAGAGCTAGGCCTTGTAGAGTTAGGGCCTTGGCTCCACATGAGATCTGATAACTTTTTAACAGTGAAAGCGATATGAGCTTGTGAGTCTTGGCAACCTTCTTTACATGAAATGCTTTTGGTGGGATCCATACTATCCGTAACAGTCAAGTTCCGCTCGAATCCTTAGATTAGACCTTACCAGACCAAGATCGGACCGAGAACGGACTGTGAATGGCATTATAGTGTGGATCGGCCTAAGTGAGGTGTAAATGTATAACAGAAACATTTAGAACTAAATGGCGGAAGTTTCTAGAATTAAGCCCTAACAAATTGTTAAACGAACTAATCAGGGAAGCACAATTAAACTGTGAACATTTGTGATTGAAAATACGTGTCTTAGTTAATCCGCCGGGTCCGTAGAACCCCAGCTACGCTATAATACATTAAGTAATTCTAACCTCCATAACTTTGTCAGAAATTATAAAACAAATTGAAAGATTTAAAACTAGCCTTAAATCTAAATATTAATAAATCCGTAGTATGAATGAATGGACTGAAATGTCAACTACATAAAGTGAATTAAATTGCCCAAAGGAAGGCTTACATAATTTGAGTAACATAGTGTTAATATCATGGAATTTAAATGAGAACAGACGACCAGACGATTATAAATGATTCTAACTATATTACAGCGTCAGAGTGTCAGCACCACTGCATCAGGTGTTTTACTAATTAAATGATTTGATTAATGATAAACTTTCTCGTTTACATGGTAATATGTAACTCAGCTACACCATGATGACTTTATTCATGCAACGATAATTAATGTCTTCGACTTAGTAGCTGCATCCAAATAAAAGAAACTTAAGAGCTAAGGGTGGAAAAACACTGATAGTCCTTCAGTTATGAGTTTAAATTTTCCGGGCTCTTAATTGAATTTCATGCATAAAGTGGGCTACATCCCGAAAATTCGACGATGACACAAAGCCTGATTGATTGACGGAGGGAGCTTCTTAATGTCACTTAATTTTGCTTGGATGCTTTAATCTTTTAAGCAAATTCCACCCTGTCGGCGTCTTAATTAAAAACAAAAACTGTCACAAATAATGGGACGATGGCAACAAATTAGCGTAAATTTTTGATGAAGATTGATGGGAAGTTTTTGGTAAAAAAATTATGAGTGTTAGAAGTTATAAAAGTTATTTTTAATATTCATTTCAATTGCATATATTAAACATACTTTAAAAAACTGATATCGTGCTTAATACTAGATGAAATGCCTTTGCTTAGACTTAACACCTTAACCGCATAACTTTATTTTTAAGATATAATTACTTGGAAAGTTTATTTTTAAGTGTCTAAATATTTTATATTGTGGGTCGCCATGGGACGATTTCTATTGTGCGGATTGACATTGAAAATTTTCCTTGGGGTAAAAATTGATGATAATTTCAAATGTAAAAACTTTTGCTCTACCGACTAGGCTCAGTACCAAAATGTTTTAAATTTTAAATTTAGCAGCACGGCGAGCAAGTTTTACAGATATTACGATTGCCTCATTTAATATTTTTTGTTATATTTTTCTAGTAGAACTGTATCACCGGCTCTTTTAGCATTTATTGATTAAACGAGGATAATGAACGCGTGCGGCCAACAAAACCATCAAAACTCCGACGAGTTTGAAGCTGGCAGACGCAATAAAGTCGGTAGACCTCGGTAAGGTACCAGGGATTGATGGAATACCAGTGGAACTACTTAAGGCAGATCCCATTTCTGTGGCTGATAGTCTTCTTCCCGTAATGCCGGAATGTTGGGAAACCGATACTTATCACACTGAATGGAAAATAGGCATAATTGTGAAGATTCCAATAAAAGTTTACCTGAAGAGTTGTAGCCATTGACGCGATATTTGCTCTTAACTGCAGTCTCCAAAGGGATGTCAAAAATTATCTTAATGCGTATCAATGATAGACCGGCAGGCTTTTGTGAGTTTCTCCTGCAGCGATCACCTCTCTTTTCCGTCTAATGTTGTCGATTTTGAGAATGCGTTTGACAGCGTTGCCCCAAGGGCGGATCCAGCCTTCGAGTCAGAGGGGGAGGGGGGGGGGGTTACTGACTCCAAAATCACAATAAAACTTGACGCTCGATGTTTGACTCATTTCATTACTGTTAAAGCATCTCACCATACTTCAAAAGTTTCTTTACTACACAACGTCAATTATATGTATATAACTCTTGAATTGACTTAACATAATTATATTGATTTATATTGCTGCACTTTTCTCTCTTATTCCAAATATTATCATTGAATTTTTTTTTATATATGATGATGTCAAAGCTCAGGGAATGCCCTATGATGGTTAAGCACACCCTTGGCAGGAAAGGAGTTAAGGATGAGGGAAATGGGTTAAGAGGTTGGGTGAAGGAGGTGTCAATGTACGCCCCGTTTGAAAGTTTCAGGCTCATAAGACGAGGGAAAAACAGAAGATGGTGAACTGTTCCACATTCGTGTTGTTCTGCTTAGAAAAGATTCCCGAAATTTGACGGTACGTCCGAATTTGACCTGGAGAGTATAGGGGTGGGAGCGATTTGTAGATCTTGTATCACGCGTTGTCATGTGTCTACAAGGAATCAGGCTAGCATATTCTTTAGAACAGTGATCATGGAAATAACGATAGAAGAGTTAGAGACAACCGACATTCCGTCGATGCTCCAGAGAGTCAAGGCCCTCAGAGATTGAGGGATCGCCAATAAGTTTAATAACCTTACGCTGGACTGTGTCTAACGCGGACAGTGCGGTGTGTCCAGCGCCTGCCCAAATATGGGAATTATATTCAAGTCTAGGCCTAATGTGGGACTTGTAGATCAGCGCTAAATCAGATGGTGAAATATTTCTTACATCTCCTTGTCTTTAATTGTTATTAAAAATCACTTGTAGTTAATGGGTACCGCTCCTTTCATTTTTAGAGATCATTGGAGAAACGCTTATGTTTATTAATTTTTGGCCAAAATATACGAAAACTCTTGTATTTTCACTTGCTTAGTTTTTTTAAAACTAAAACGATGACCGAGTTATCTGAGAGAATGGCTGAAATTGAAAAGGCTTCTCGCAAAAAGAATGAACTCAACAACGAATTTATCTCTCACATCAAAGAAGCACTCGAAGCAGTTCGAAAAAAACCCGCGAGGCTATTATTAGTGATTTGAAAGAAAAATTGAAGACTCATTTACAACAACTTAAAAAAAAAATTAAAAAAAAAACTAGAACAACACTCGAACAACAAAAGTACATAGATCGCATTGCGATCGAAGAAACCCTTAATAGCGCCCAATCATTTCATAACATTAAAAATATGGTGGAACGTCTTCAGGAACACAATATTGAGAACAAGGAACACATCTATACCTAGGGAAGCCTTAAACTAAATGAAAGGACACGAATTATCGAAAATATAGAATACACAGCCGAAGAAAATTTTGAAAAGTAAATCCAAATTAGAGAACAACTTTATTGTGAAGAATATTTAAAAGAATTAAGATTTAATTTCACTTTTCATCACGTCACTTAAAAATTTAAATTCAAACTTTCTATAAAAGGTACAGTAGATCGAGAAAAATGGAGTAAATAAAAGTTGTCCTTATTTTTGAAACCTAAAAGATATATTATTTAAATAAAGGTAATAAGCAGTGACTAATTTTATGTAATCATATGAACTCATTCGAGAATTATTTATTTCTGGAAGGAGCCGTGGAGCCGATTTTTGGCCTATTTTTAATTAGTCATAATTTTGAATTTTTATAAAAAATCATCAAATTGCCATGACTTTAACATTTGTTAAAAGTCCGATTATATACTACAAATTTTAGGAATTTTTTTTGGAAGTGACTACCTGCATTTACGTGCACTAACGTGTATTTACGTGTACTTCTGTGATTACACGTATTCAAGTTAATAAAGCAACTTAAATCCTGGTTAATACACATCCCTTCCTCCCAGAAAGTTGAATAAAAATTTTTGGCGTAAAAGCCGAACTTTCCCGAATACAGTACACATAAATACACGTTAGTGCAAATAGTCCCAGCCTTGTTTTTACATTTCATCGAATTTAAAGTCATGGCAATTTGATGATTTTTTTGTAAAAATTTTAAAATTTTAAAAAATTGCTTAAGAACACATTTTTTTAAATAAAAGCTTAATATGCTACTTTAATTCAATAAACAAACAATTTAACTGGAAGAAAAATACAGATAGCACGACTGGTACATGTGTGATAGTAAGAAGATTAAATTGAAAATTAATTTAAAAAATACTCTCCATTCTTAATTGTAGAACAAAATTCAATAAAGAATGTGAAGGTGTGAACAATTTTTCCTTAGGTAACCGACAATTTTTGGTTTCTACTTTCAATTAACCCCAGATTAGCATTGATTTCGTAAAATTTTTTTGGATTCCGTTTGATTGAGGTTTCGTTTTACGTTTATATGAATGCTAAGGCAAAGATTACTTATAAATTCAAGAAAGTAATAAATAGGGACATGTTCTTGAAATTATGTGTGGATTAGCATTGTGAATTTTTAATATAATTTCGATCAGCTGCTGGACTGGTGTGTGAGGGTAATTGTGACTGCTGGCCGGTTGGGCTGCCTAGCGGGTGGTGAACCGACTGACTGCGAACTTTACATGATCTGTAATATCATGGCATGGTACTTTCATTGCTCTTTCCTCCGTACATTTATTATAATCTAAATACTAATTATGCAGAAGATTCAAAGAAAAATCACCGTTGGTGTAGGTTCAGGGGGGGGGGGGGGGGAGGGGAGGGGTGTGAAGGATGCATACTATCGCCTTTGTTTTTCCTGATTCTCAATAATGACTATGTACAGCACCCTTTATGACCACCCAACGCGAGGAATAGATGGGACCTTTTTAGCCACCTTAAGCACTTGGATTATACCAACGACGTAGCAGACAGCGGAGCTGAAGTTGATGTACAAGCTCGCATCAATAAGGCATGAGTTGCATTTAATACTCTTGCTGAGATATGGCGCAATAATAACATCTGCAGAGGCACAAGCCTCCGGATCTTCGAATCGAATGTAAAATCTGTTCTGTTGTACGCCTTATAGATATGGAAAATGATCTGTCAAATAACATCTGAGCATTGGTGGTGTAAACAAACTAAAACTTGCCATAGTACACATAAGGAAAAGTTTGGGGAATTGTACTTTCTCGTAGTATTATGAACACGATAAAAGGTGTCTGTCTTATATAATTTTCATGTGTTTTCATAGGAAAACTCTCTTGTGCTCGTTTTGTTGAAGTATTGAATTTAAAATGCGTCAATGACATCAGCGTTTCACTTTGGTTTTTGTTACGAGAGTGTGCAGTTTTATTTGTGTGCAAGGATTGGTTAATCTGTGGTAAAACAAAACTGAAATAATGACGAAACGCTTGGTGGTGAACTGTCCGTTTTCCGGGCTTGCATCTAGAGTAGGCTGCGATTTGAACTACAAGCCTTTGTCAACGGGCGTCTGCGGCGTATTCTTAACATCCATTGGCCGAAGATCATTACCAATCAAAACCTATGGAGATTTACAGCTCAAGACGGAATAGACACCAGTGTTCGTAGGCGAATGTGGCAGTGGCTAGGCCACATCCTAAGATAAGAGACAAATGAATTGGACGACCGCATAACACATGAAGAAGATCTTTAGAACAGGAACGTATTCAGTTCAACACGTCGTGGCAACAGTTGAATACGTTGGCTCAGAATCGGACCAGATAGGGAGTCAGCCTAGTAGACACCCAATACCTTATAAGGAGTTAAAGGAACCAGACTTAAAGAGAAATATCAATAAACACATTTACAATTATGATTTTAAGTTAACAAATTACAACACAGTTTGGATAAACTTGAGTATAATAAAAAATCCATCAAATCATTCAGCAAAATAAAATATTCTTTTTTCCTTATTCCACGATTTCATACTTATTTAGTACGTGCATGGAAGGGGGGGGGGGGGCTCCATGCAACAAGTCAATATTTTCGAAATTTGTGTTTAGAGGTTAGTAGATGTTTGCCATACCCAAACTTGCTTTGCCAAATTTGGCGGTAGAAGCGTGCTCTTTAAAGCGTTTTTTCAAAATTCTTTTCGTTTTTCTCAGCAGTCATTACACTTAATCTTATAAACCCCATACTTATTTATATTTATGATATGTTCATTTATACTAATAATAAATAAAGTGCTATTAACTCTAGATCAGTGATTTTCAACCTTTTTTCGTCATGGTACGTGGGAAAAATAGAGGATTTTCAAATGAAATTTATTCAAGGAGGAGATAATTGAATGAGGTTGTTTTCCTTTTATTGGGATATATCACTAGCAACCGACTGAACTAGGATTTTTGATGTACATGCAAAAATAACAAAATGGCGGTGAAAAAAAGAAGGAAGATAAAAAATTGCATGTTTTTTCACTGCTTTTTGCCAGAAAAAAAATTGTAAAAATCAAAATTTTTAAATATTTTTAGTTCAGCCAGTTGCTATAGCTGTGCAGATTATGTGGTAAAATTTTATAACAATCGGTTCAGTAGTTTCGGAAATTTTTGCAACAAGCGGTGTAAAAAAGTAGTTTTGAGATAAACGCGTTCAAAGTCAGCAAGTGGGTCACCGCGTCGAATTATCGAGCTAAGGTAGTTACGTTTGAGGGGCGGAAAAGTATACTTAGACTTCTTAAATCTTTTTAAAATTTTGAGAGAATATTCTTGAATATATTTACATTCGAAAAATGTAAAAAAAAAATTCGATTTTTTCAAAGTTTCAAAGTAAAATACTGCCTTAAGAATCATCTAAAACGGTGAGGTGATGGCGCAAATGTAATACATTTAAAAAAAAAACGGATTTTTTTCTTAATTTAAATACATACAAAAATTGAATGATGTGGCAGTTTTCGAAATTTTTTTTATCACAAAATGGCGACCGATTAGAGTTAAGCGGCCAAAAATAGACCAAAATCGCACGAGTAAAACACATGTAAAGTAGGTGAAAGTTGTTCAGTTGAAAAATCGCCACGTCATTCGATAGAGGATTATATAACGAAAAAAATGAAAAAAATAAATAAAACCGGTTCAATAGTGCTAGCTTAATCATGCCCAACACGTTAAAAAATTGCGTTCCGAAACAAACACTCGTGTGGCAAACGAAGTTGAACACCACAAAAAGTACTCAGCCACATTTGCCAACATTGCTGTAAAATTAATATAGCAGTCCGGAAACTTTTTGTTTGGACTTTCGCCATTATAAAAGGGAGTAAAAATTCCTGGTCAGGCAGTTCATTTACTTCGTCGAAAGGAACCAAAGCTCTTTCATGATATTAAAAATAAAGTTTCAATAAATAAAATAATTAAAAGTTTTACATTCGATTTTTATTTGATTTATCAAAGGAGAAATTGGCGTCGAGAGCAGGCGGACCAGCTATTACCTAATCTTTTACAGCCAGTCAACGGGGGTATGGATGAAGTCAAACCCATGCAAACCGTACATACTACAGTGAAGAAGAATTTAATGGTTCTCTCCACGGAATCCAAGCATCAATTAAGGACTGCACGAAGGAAAAGACGACCATTGAAAGGTCCGCAGTGGCAGTGACTTCTACACAGAAAGACATCACTTGGACTACGATACGAAGAAATTTAAAGAACTCAAATCGACATTAGGAGGTAAACACATACCTCCAACTATAAAGTAGCGGGGTAAACACTTAAACCTACATTCAAAAAGATTTGCAATTGGTATTAAATAAGTGGAATTTCCGGAAAAAACAAAGCTATAGAAGGCACTTCCAGTTTGCAAATCGAAATAATTGTCGAGAGATGTTACGCAATTTATTCCCTTTTGCACAATTTTATCCCGGCAAGTGTTGCAGTAAGGGTTTGGCACCTGAACACCTGTTGGGGCCACGTGGTTTTGGATTCCTCGAACTCTGGAGCGTAAAAGAAAAGTTCTCTGTTTCGATTGAAAGCACTAATAACACTCTTTATCAGTTAATAAAAAAAGGTAGATGTCAACTTATGCAAATTCAATCAATTCACACTAAAAGCAAAAAACCCTCCAAAGTAGCAAAGTAACGTGCAAAGAAAATTATTTCGACTTTTAATTATTAATTTAAAAAAACGCAAATATATATTAAAGGTGGTACCTTTTTTTCCCTTAAATTAAAATCCTTGACCAGATAACTTGTTACATCTCGTCAGGGTATATTAAGGCCCCTTCCTTTTCCCCAGGTGAAGTTGTCCAGTTATATTCGTGCCATTTCCGATAAGTAAAAGTTATCTGCATAAAACGGTCTTTTACATGCCGGGAGAAGACTGGGTCAGGTAAGTGTTTTGTTGACTACTATTATTTATCTTCTTTACTTTAAGGGACCAATAAGTACCGCAGTTCTGTATTTCACCGATAATTGAATAACCATATTGTACGTCACCATGCCAGCCTTACATCATCGTTACAAAGGTAAGTCAATATGTACTTTGCTCTACTTTTAAATCAATTATTTGAAATAAACTTAATCTACTTAATTTTAATTTCAGATCATCCAGGTTCCGCGACGGTGATATCCAGAAAGGGAGTAAAAAAAGTCTTCGTATTGTAATCACTTTTCGGTTGCAACATGTGAAGAACAAAAATTCAGGTAAGGAACTTCCGCTGAATAAACAAAGTCAACAGAAGTCGCCGATTGCAAGAAAATATGCAAGTCTTGCATCTTCGATCTTCTACGTGTACCTGAAAATAAAACAAAGATCTTTGCAGAATCATTCGAAGCTCTTGATGATGACCACACACAGTAAGGACAATAATCACAGGTAATTATTTTGGCATATACTTAAAAAAGTTTCAAATTGCATTTTGTTTTTAGGTCACCGCAAATCCTACATCGCATTATTCTCAAGGCCCTTAGGAGACGATCAATAAAAAAATAATTTAGATTTTTTGAATCTTATTTACATGATGAAAGGAAAAAAAATCGATTTTCTTATTTTTATTTATTTATTATACATATTTTTTATTGTTTAATATGTCTACAATATATAATCCTAAAAGGGTCCTGCGAAATTCGTCTTTTTTATATAACTTTTAAGCATATGGTGCGGTGTTTATTTTGAGCATTAAATCACTGAATGATGAAATGAAATATTGTTTTCAAAGTTGGTGCAAATGATTGAGAAAATCGCTTTTTTTTAAAAAGAAGTTGAATTGACTTGACAAAAAGCGCTAAAAAGCATACCAGGTGTACAAGTAGGAAATGCGAATTTTTTTCTCAAAAAAAAAACCCATGAAATTCGGAAGAATGATAACAAGTGGCTTATTCAAAGTATGCTACATCGCTAATTATACATGTTTCCCATCTTACGGGCAATTTGTGGATGCCAAACCAATAAAATTCTTCCTCTTTTCCTGCGAACCAGTTATTGAGCTATTTTTTCACATCTTCGCCGCATGGGCTAGCACTTCCCAGTTGAGTGCTTCCAACGTGTTGCGGGCCGGTTTTGCCGCACATGACCGAGCATTGTCGTGAAGAAAAATTACCTTGTGTTGCCTTTCTTTTATATTCTGGTCGTTTCTTGAGCATGCAAGATTCAATTTGATCGGTAGCTTTTGGTATTAACCATTTTATCAGGTTTGAGCAGCTTATAAAAGACTACACCCCTCCATCAAACACAATCGAATCCCAAATCTTGTCAAACGAATCGAATCTTGCGGTCGATGTGGATGGTGCGCCCCGGTCTACCCATGATCTTTTGCGCCTTGGATTCCAGTAACGATCGGATGCAAAAACTTAGAAATCGTATGATTCAGCAGCAGTTTTCTTCAAATGAAAACAAAAAAATAATGCTTGTCCGCGTATGCTCTTTATTTGGCACAAATTTCGACATATTTGAACACAGCAAAACAATACTATGGAAACACTTCTGCGCGTTTGCAGTTGTTGATGGCACAACAAATTGCCATGTATGTCAAATATTTATACACACACCATTTGTTTTCTAGAATCTGCATTTCATACTTGTACACCTTTTAGAATAATTTATAATCTTATATCTACTACGATATTTTGACGTCAGCGCAAATTAAACAAACCAAACAACTATAACAAAAGTATTTAATCGTCCTTCCTTATGATCACGTGACATGTTCAGGTAGTTTTATATATTATCTTCAATTGTGGTTGGGTAGTTGTTTTGTTTGTTTAATTTGCACCGACCTCAAAATGACGTAAAAGATATAAAATTAAAAATTATTTTATGCCTTTTAGCGCTTTTTGTGAAGTCGGTTCGACTCTTTTTTAAAAAACTATTTTATTTTTCACTTTTTAGTATGTTCACATATACAACTCGAAGACTGCTGCTCGTACGAACAAAGCAATTTCAAAAGTTGCACTCTAAAGATTAGAAATAGAATTATCCAAATCTGGCAACATATTACGAAATTAGTCACGATACCATCATCTTAGAAAATTCTTAATATGGCCCTAGTGCGCTACCGTACTCTATACAGCAAGAGAAAATTGTCGTAGTCAGAGAATCATTGTAGTCACTCCAGGTACAAAATTGTTATCATTTATCAATCAGGAAACGTATCCTGTACAACAGAATCAAAATCATCAAACTTTGTCCGTCCCTTATGAAGCTAGGTGCCGCCCCTCCTCCAACTCTCATCACAAGCCACAATTTTTGACATAATACAAATAGATACTCTATGTATTCAGAATCATCTAAATCAGTCCACGCGTTACAAAGTTAGCTTACCCCACCCCCACCCCAACCACAGGTCAACATTTTTCCATATAGTAGCAATGGGGGATCATATTGTATACAACAAAAAAGAATCTTCCAAATAGGTGTGTGTAATGCTAACCGTTTAAAATTTTGTCGCGGTACCAATGGAGGAACATACTCTATACATCATTAAAAGAACCATCCAATCTGTCCACGAGTTACTAAGTTAGACTACCCCTTCGTCTTCCCACCTCGCTCTAGGAACATATTTTTCATTATTACCAATGGGGGATCATGCTCTGCAAAACCAAAAAAGAATTATCTAAATCGGTCCGCACATTATGAAGTTAGTTTTTACCCGCATCCCCCAATGACATTCCCGCAATGCCAACCCCCCAAACAATTCTTTGACATGGTGTTTTAGCGCTTTTCCTCTTCCTAAGTGAAGAGGTAGCACCCCACCGATCTGAGTTCCAATGACTACAACTTTGTCAATTCTGCTAGTTTTGGTTTGAAATTTTTAGGGTTCATAACTTAAAGGCTGTAGAATACGAAAATAATATTTATGGAAAATCATAATTTTTGACCCAACATGGTGTTTTAGCGCTTTTCCTCTTCCTAAGTGAAGCGGTAGGACCCCACAGATCTGAATTCTAATGACTGCAACTTTGTCAATTCTGCTAGTTTTGGACTGACATTTTTAGGGTTTATAGCTTAAAGCCTGTAGAATACGAAAATAGTATTTTTTGAAAATCATAATGTTTGACCCAACATGGTGTTTTAGCGCTTTTCCTCTTCCTAAGTGAAGCGGTAGGACCCCACATATCTGAGTGCCAATGACTACAACTTTGTCAATTCTGCTAGTTTTGGTCTAAAATTTTTAGGGTTCATAACTTAAAGGCTGTAGAATACGAAAATAATATTTTTGGAAAATCGTAATTTTTGACCCAACATGGTGTTTTAGCGCTTTTCCTCTTCCTAAGTGAAGCGGTAGGACCCCACAGATCTGAATTCTAATGACTGCAACTTTGTCAATTCTGCTAGTTTTGGACTGACATTTTTAGGGTTTATAGCTTAAAGCCTGTAGAATACGAAAATAGTATTTTTTGAAAATCATAATGTTTGACCCAACATGGTGTTTTAGCGCTTTTCCTCTTCCTAAGTGAAGCGGTAGGACCCCACATATCTGAGTGCCAATGACTACAACTTTGTCAATTCTGCTAGTTTTGGACTGACATTTTTAGGGTTTATAGCTTAAAGCCTGTAGAATACGAAAATAGTATTTTTTGAAAATCATAATGTTTGACCCAACATGGTGTTTTAGCGCTTTTCCTCTTCCTAAGTGAAGCGGTAGGACCCCACATATCTGAGTGCCAATGACTACAACTTTGTCAATTCTGCTAGTTTTGGTCTGAAATTTTTAGGGTTCATAACTTAAAGGCTGTAGAATACGAAAATAATATTTTTGGAAAATCGTAATTTTTGACCCAACATGGTGTTTTAGCGCTTTTCCTCTTCCTAAGTGAAGCGGTAGGACCCCACAGATCTGAATTCTAATGACTGCAACTTTGTCAATTCTGCTAGTTTTGGACTGACATTTTTAGGGTTTATAGCTTAAAGCCTGTAGAATACGAAAATAGTATTTTTTGAAAATCATAATGTTTGACCCAACATGGTGTTTTAGCGCTTTTCCTCTTCCTAAGTGAAGCGGTAGGACCCCACATATCTGAGTGCCAATGACTACAACTTTGTCAATTCTGCTAGTTTTGGTCTGAAATTTTTAGGGTTCATAACTTAAAGGCTGTAGAATGCGAAAATAATATTTTTGGAAAATCGTAATTTTTGACCCAACATGGTGTTTTAGCGCTTTTCCTCTTCCTGATGCGGTAGGACCCCACAGATCTGAATTCTAATGACTGCAACTTTGTCAATTCTGCTAGTTTTGGACTGACATTTTTAGGGTTCATAACTTAACGGCTGTAGAATGCGAAAATAATATTTTTGGAAAATCGTAATTTTTGACCCAACATGGTGTTTTAGCGCTTTTCCTCTTCCTAAGTGAAGCGGTAGGACCCCACAGATCTGAATTCTAATGACTGCAACTTTGTCAATTCTGCTAGTTTTGGACTGACATTTTTAGGGTTTATAGCTTAAAGCCTGTAGAATACGAAAATAGTATTTTTTGAAAATCATAATGTTTGACCCAACATGGTGTTTTAGCGCTTTTCCTCTTCCTAAGTGAAGCGGTAGGACCCCACACATCTGAGTGCCAATGACTACAACTTTGTCAATTCTGCTAGTTTTGGTCTGAAATTTTTAGGGTTCATAACTTAAAGGCTGTAGAATACGAAAATAATATTTTTGGAAAATCGTAATTTTTGACCCCACATGGTGTTTTAGCGCTTTTCCTCTTCCTAAGTGAAGCAGTAGGACCCCACAGATCTGAATTCTAATGACTGCAACTTTGTCAATTCTGCTAGTTTTGGACTGACATTTTTAGGGTTTATAGCTTAAAGCCTGTAGAATACGAAAATAGTATTTTTTGAAAATCATAATGTTTGACCCAACATGGTGTTTTAGCGCTTTTCCTCTTCCTAAGTGAAGCGGTACGACCCCACAGATCTGAGTTCCAATGACTTCAACTTTGTCAATTCTGCTAGTTTTGGTCTGAAATTTTTAGGGTTCATAACTTAAAGGCTGTAGAATGCGAAAATAATATTTTTGGAAAATCGTAATTTTTGACCCAACATGGTGTTTTAGCGCTTTTCCTCTTCCTGAAGCGGTAGGACCCCACAGATCTGAATTCTAATGACTGCAACTTTGTCAATTCTGCTAGTTTTGGACTGACATTTTTAGGGTTCATAACTTAACGGCTGTAGAATGCGAAAATAATATTTTTAGAAAATCGTAATTTTTGACCCAACATGGTGTTTTAGCGCTTTTCCTCTTCCTAAGTGAAGCGGTAGGACCCCACAGATCTGAATTCTAATGACTGCAACTTTGTCAATTCTGCTAGTTTTGGTCTGAAATTTTTAGGGTTCATAACTTAACGGCTGTAGAATGCGAAAATAATATTTTTGGAAAATCATAATTTTTGACCCAACATGGTGTTTTAGCGCTTTTCCTCTTCCTAAGTGAAGGACCCCACATATCTGAGTGCCAATGACTACAACTTTGTCAATTCTGCTAGTTTTGGACTGAAATTTTTAGGGTTCATAACTTAAAGGATGTAGAATACGAAAATACTATTTTTGGGAAATCGTAATTTCTGACCCAACATGGTGTTTTAGCGCTTTTCCTCTTCCTAAGTGAAGCGGTAGGACCCCACAGATCTGAGTTCCAATGACTTCAACTTTGTCAATTCTGCTAGTTTTGGTCTGAAATTTTTAGGGTTCATAACTTAAAGGCTGTAGAATACGAAAATACTATTTTTGGAAAATCATAATTTTTGACCCAACATGGTGTTTTAGCGCTTTTCCTTTTCCTAAGTGAAGCTGTAGGACCCAACAGATCTGAGTTCCAATGACTGCAACTTTGTCAATTCTGCTAGTTTTGGTCTGAAATTTTTAGGGTTCATAACTTAAAGGCTGTAGAATACGAAAATAGTATTTTTGGAAAATATTAATTTTTGACCCAACATGGTGTTTTAGCGTTTTTCCTCTTCCTAAGTAAAGCGGTAGGACCCCACAGATCTGAATTCCAATGACTGCAACTTTGTAAATTCTGCTAGTTTTGGTCTGAAATTTTTAGGGTTCATAACTTAACGGCTGTAGAATGCGAAAATAATTTTTTTTGGAAAATCGTAATTTTTGACTCAACATGGTGTTTTAGCGCTTTTCCTCTTCCTAAGTGAAGGACCCCACATATCTGAGTGCCAATGACTACAACTTTGTCAATTCTGCTAGTTTTGGACTGAAATTTTTAGGGTTCATAACTTAAAGGATGTAGAGTACGAAAATACTATTTTTTGGAAATCGTAATTTCTGACCCAACATGGTGTTTTAGCGCTTTTCCTCTTCCTAAGTGAAGCGGTAGGACCCAACAGATCTGAGTTCCAATGACTGCAACTTTGTCAATTCTGCTAGTTTTGGTCTGAAATTTTTAGGGTTCATAACTTAAAGGCTGTAGAATACGAAAATAGTATTTTTGGAAAATATTAATTTTTGACCCAACATGGTGTTTTAGCGTTTTTCCTCTTCCTAAGTAAAGCGGTAGGACCCCACAGATCTGAGTTCCAATGACTGCAACTTTGTCAATTCTGCTAGTTTTGGTCTGAAATTTTTAGGGTTCATAACTTAAAGGCTGTAGAATACGAAAATACTATTTTTGGAAAATCATAATTTTTGACCCAACATGGTGTTTTAGCGTTTTTCCTCTTACTAAGTAAAGCGGTAGGACCCCACATATCTGAGTTCCAATGACTGCAACTTTGTCAATTCTGCTAGTTTTGGTCTGAAATTTTTAGGGTTCATAACTTAAAGGCTGTCGAATACGAAAATAGTATTTTTGGAAAATCGTAATTTTTGACCCAACATGGTGTTTTAGCGCTTTTCCTCTTCCTAAGTAAAGCGGTAGGACCCCACAGATCTGAGTTCCAATGACTTCAACTTTGTCAATTCTGCTAGTTTTGGTCTGAAATTTTTAGGGTTCATAACTTAAAGGCTGTAGAATACGAAAATACTATTTTTGGAAAATCATAATTTTTGACCCAACATGGTGTTTTAGCGCTTTTCCTTTTCCTAAGTGAAGCGGTAGGACCCAACAGATCTGAGTTCCAATGACTGCAACTTTGTTAATTCTGCTAGTTTTGGTCTGAAATTTTTAGGGTCATAACTTAAAGGCTGTAGAATACGAAAATAGTATTTTTGGAAAATCATAATTTTTGACCCAACATGGTGTTTTAGCGTTTTTCCTCTTCCTAAGTAAAGCGGTAGGACCCCACAGATCTGAGTTCCAATGACTGCAACTTTGTCAATTCTGCTAGTTTTGGTCTGAAATTTTTAGGGTTCATAACTTAAAGGCTGTAGAATACGAAAATAGTATTTTTGGAAAATCGTAATTTTTGACCCAACATGGTGTTTTAGCGCTTTTCCTCTTCCTAAGTAAAGCGGTAGGACCCCACAGATCTGAGTTCCAATGACTTCAACTTTGTCAATTCTGCTAGTTTTGGTCTGAAATTTTTAGGGTTCATAACTTAAAGGCTGTAGAATACGAAAATAGTATTTTTGGAAAATATTAATTTTTGACCCAACATGGTGTTTTAGCGTTTTTCCTCTTCCTAAGTAAAGCGGTAGGACCCCACAGATCTGAGTTCCAATGACTGCAACTTTGTCAATTCTGCTAGTTTTGGTCTGAAATTTTTAGGGTTCATAACTTAAAGGCTGTAGAATACGAAAATACTATTTTTGGAAAATCATAATTTTTGACCCAACATGGTGTTTTAGCGTTTTTCCTCTTACTAAGTAAAGCGGTAGGACCCCACATATCTGAGTTCCAATGACTGCAACTTTGTCAATTCTGCTAGTTTTGGTCTGAAATTTTTAGGGTTCATAACTTAAAGGCTGTAGAATACGAAAATAGTATTTTTGGAAAATATTAATTTTTGACCCAACATGGTGTTTTAGCGTTTTTCCTCTTCCTAAGTAAAGCGGTAGGACCCCACAGATCTGAGTTCCAATGACTGCAACTTTGTCAATTCTGCTAGTTTTGGTCTGAAATTTTTAGGGTTCATAACTTAAAGGCTGTAGAATACGAAAATACTATTTTTGGAAAATCATAATTATTGACCCAACATGGTGTTTTAGCGTTTTTCCTCTTACTAAGTAAAGCGGTAGGACCCCACATATCTGAGTTCCAATGACTGCAACTTTGTCAATTCTGCTAGTTTTGGTCTGAAATTTTTAGGGTTCATAACTTAAAGGCTGTCGAATACGAAAATACTATTTTTGGAAAATCATAATTTTTGACCCAACATGGTGTTTTAGCGCTTTTCCTTTTCCTAAGTGAAGCGGTAGGACCCAACAGATCTGAGTTCCAATGACTGCAACTTTGTCAATTCTGCTAGTTTTGGTCTGAAATTTTTAGGGTTCATAACTTAAAGGCTGTAGAATACGAAAATAGTATTTTTGGAAAATCGTAATTTTTGACCCAACATGGTGTTTTAGCGCTTTTCCTCTTCCTAAGTAAAGCGGTAGGACCCCACAGATCTGAGTTCCAATGACTTCAACTTTGTCAATTCTGCTAGTTTTGGTCTGAAATTTTTAGGGTTCATAACTTAAAGGCTGTAGAATACGAAAATAGTATTTTTGGAAAATATTAATTTTTGACCCAACATGGTGTTTTAGCGTTTTTCCTCTTCCTAAGTAAAGCGGTAGGACCCCACAGATCTGAGTTCCAATGACTGCAACTTTGTCAATTCTGCTAGTTTTGGTCTGAAATTTTTAGGGTTCATAACTTAAAGGCTGTAGAATACGAAAATACTATTTTTGGAAAATCATAACTTTTGACCCAACATGGTGTTTTAGCGTTTTTCCTCTTACTAAGTAAAGCGGTAGGACCCCACATATCTGAGTTCCAATGACTGCAACTTTGTCAATTCTGCTAGTTTTGGTCTGAAATTTTTAGGGTTCATAACTTAAAGGCTGTAGAATACGAAAATAGTATTTTTGGAAAATCGTAATTTTTGACCCAACATGGTGTTTTAGCGCTTTTCCTCTTCCTAAGTAAAGCGGTAGGACCCCACAGATCTGAGTTCCAATGACTTCAACTTTGTCAATTCTGCTAGTTTTGGTCTGAAATTTTTAGGGTTCATAACTTAAAGGCTGTAGAATACGAAAATACTATTTTTGGAAAATCATAATTTTTGACCCAACATGGTGTTTTAGCGCTTTTCCTTTTCCTAAGTGAAGCGGTAGGACCCAACAGATCTGAGTTCCAATGACTGCAACTTTGTTAATTCTGCTAGTTTTGGTCTGAAATTTTTAGGGTCATAACTTAAAGGCTGTAGAATACGAAAATAGTATTTTTGGAAAATCATAATTTTTGACCCAACATGGTGTTTTAGCGTTTTTCCTCTTCCTAAGTAAAGCGGTAGGACCCCACAGATCTGAGTTCCAATGACTGCAACTTTGTCAATTCTGCTAGTTTTGGACTGAAATTTTTAGGGTTCATAACTTAAAGGATGTAGAATACGAAAATACTATTTTTGGGAAATCGTAATTTCTGACCCAACATGGTGTTTTAGCGCTTTTCCTCTTCCTAAGTGAAGCGGTAGGACCCCACAGATCTGAGTTCCAATGACTTCAACTTTGTCAATTCTGCTAGTTTTGGTCTGAAATTTTTAGGGTTCATAACTTAAAGGCTGTAGAATACGAAAATACTATTTTTGGAAAATCATAATTTTTGACCCAACATGGTGTTTTAGCGCTTTTCCTTTTCCTAAGTGAAGCTGTAGGACCCAACAGATCTGAGTTCCAATGACTGCAACTTTGTCAATTCTGCTAGTTTTGGTCTGAAATTTTTAGGGTTCATAACTTAAAGGCTGTAGAATACGAAAATACTATTTTTGGAAAATCATAATTTTTGACCCAACATGGTGTTTTAGCGCTTTTCCTTTTCCTAAGTGAAGCGGTAGGACCCAACAGATCTGAGTTCCAATGACTGCAACTTTGTAAATTCTGCTAGTTTTGGTCTGAAATTTTTAGGGTTCATAACTTAACGGCTGTAGAATGCGAAAATAATTTTTTTTGGAAAATCGTAATTTTTGACCCAACATGGTGTTTTAGCGCTTTTCCTCTTCCTAAGTGAAGGACCCCACATATCTGAGTGCCAATGACTACAACTTTGTCAATTCTGCTAGTTTTGGACTGAAATTTTTAGGGTTCATAACTTAAAGGATGTAGAATACGAAAATACTATTTTTGGGAAATCGTAATTTCTGACCCAACATGGTGTTTTAGCGCTTTTCCTCTTCCTAAGTGAAGCGGTAGGACCCAACAGATCTGAGTTCCAATGACTGCAACTTTGTCAATTCTGCTAGTTTTGGTCTGAAATTTTAGGGTTCATAACTTAACGGCTGTAGAATGCGAAAATAATATTTTTTTAAAATCATAATTTTTGACCCAACATGGTGTTTTAGCGCTTTTCCTTTTCCTAAGTGAAGCTGTAGGACCCAACAGATCTGAGTTCCAATGACTGCAACTTTGTCAATTCTGCTAGTTTTGGTCTGAAATTTTTAGGGTTCATAACTTAAAGGCTGTAGAATACGAAAATAGTATTTTTGGAAAATATTAATTTTTGACCCAACATGGTGTTTTAGCGTTTTTCCTCTTCCTAAGTAAAGCGGTAGGACCCCACAGATCTGAGTTCCAATGACTGCAACTTTGTCAATTCTGCTAGTTTTGGTCTGAAATTTTTAGGGTTCATAACTTAAAGGCTGTAGAATACGAAAATACTATTTTTGGAAAATCATAATTTTTGACCCAACATGGTGTTTTAGCGTTTTTCCTCTTACTAAGTAAAGCGGTAGGACCCCACATATCTGAGTTCCAATGACTGCAACTTTGTCAATTCTGCTAGTTTTGGTCTGAAATTTTTAGGGTTCATAACTTAAAGGCTGTCGAATACGAAAATAGTATTTTTGGAAAATCGTAATTTTTGACCCAACATGGTGTTTTAGCGCTTTTCCTCTTCCTAAGTAAAGCGGTAGGACCCCACAGATCTGAGTTCCAATGACTTCAACTTTGTCAATTCTGCTAGTTTTGGTCTGAAATTTTTAGGGTTCATAACTTAAAGGCTGTAGAATACGAAAATACTATTTTTGGAAAATCATAATTTTTGACCCAACATGGTGTTTTAGCGCTTTTCCTTTTCCTAAGTGAAGCGGTAGGACCCAACAGATCTGAGTTCCAATGACTGCAACTTTGTTAATTCTGCTAGTTTTGGTCTGAAATTTTTAGGGTCATAACTTAAAGGCTGTAGAATACGAAAATAGTATTTTTGGAAAATCATAATTTTTGACCCAACATGGTGTTTTAGCGTTTTTCCTCTTCCTAAGTAAAGCGGTAGGACCCCACAGATCTGAGTTCCAATGACTGCAACTTTGTCAATTCTGCTAGTTTTGGTCTGAAATTTTTAGGGTTCATAACTTAAAGGCTGTAGAATACGAAAATAGTATTTTTGGAAAATCGTAATTTTTGACCCAACATGGTGTTTTAGCGCTTTTCCTCTTCCTAAGTAAAGCGGTAGGACCCCACAGATCTGAGTTCCAATGACTTCAACTTTGTCAATTCTGCTAGTTTTGGTCTGAAATTTTTAGGGTTCATAACTTAAAGGCTGTAGAATACGAAAATAGTATTTTTGGAAAATATTAATTTTTGACCCAACATGGTGTTTTAGCGTTTTTCCTCTTCCTAAGTAAAGCGGTAGGACCCCACAGATCTGAGTTCCAATGACTGCAACTTTGTCAATTCTGCTAGTTTTGGTCTGAAATTTTTAGGGTTCATAACTTAAAGGCTGTAGAATACGAAAATACTATTTTTGGAAAATCATAATTTTTGACCCAACATGGTGTTTTAGCGTTTTTCCTCTTACTAAGTAAAGCGGTAGGACCCCACATATCTGAGTTCCAATGACTGCAACTTTGTCAATTCTGCTAGTTTTGGTCTGAAATTTTTAGGGTTCATAACTTAAAGGCTGTAGAATACGAAAATAGTATTTTTGGAAAATCGTAATTTTTGACCCAACATGGTGTTTTAGCGCTTTTCCTCTTCCTAAGTAAAGCGGTAGGACCCCACAGATCTGAGTTCCAATGACTTCAACTTTGTCAATTCTGCTAGTTTTGGTCTGAAATTTTTAGGGTTCATAACTTAAAGGCTGTAGAATACGAAAATACTATTTTTGGAAAATCATAATTTTTGACCCAACATGGTGTTTTAGCGCTTTTCCTTTTCCTAAGTGAAGCGGTAGGACCCAACAGATCTGAGTTCCAATGACTGCAACTTTGTTAATTCTGCTAGTTTTGGTCTGAAATTTTTAGGGTCATAACTTAAAGGCTGTAGAATACGAAAATAGTATTTTTGGAAAATCATAATTTTTGACCCAACATGGTGTTTTAGCGTTTTTCCTCTTCCTAAGTAAAGCGGTAGGACCCCACAGATCTGAGTTCCAATGACTGCAACTTTGTCAATTCTGCTAGTTTTGGTCTGAAATTTTTAGGGTTCATAACTTAAAGGCTGTAGAATACGAAAATAGTATTTTTGGAAAATCATAATTTTTGACCCAACATGGTGTTTTAGCGTTTTTCCTCTTACTAAGTAAAGCGGTAGGACCCCACAGATCTGAGTTCCAATGACTTCAACTTTGTCAATTCTGCTAGTTTTGTTCTGAAATTTTTAGGGTTCATAACTTAAAGGCTGTAGAATACGAAAATACTATTTTTGGAAAATCATAATTTTTGACCCAACATGGTGTTTTAGCGCTTTTCCTCTTCCTAAGTAAAGCGGTAGGACCCCACAGATCTGAGTTCCAATGACTTCAACTTTGTCAATTCTGCTAGTTTTGTTCTGAAATTTTTAGGGTTCATAACTTAAAGGCTGTAGAATACGAAAATACTATTTTTGGAAAATCATAATTTTTGACCCAACATGGTGTTTTAGCGCTTTTCCTTTTCCTAAGTGAAGCGGTAGGACCCAACAGATCTGAGTTCCAATGACTGCAACTTTGTTAATTCTGCTAGTTTTGGACTGAAATTTTTAGGGTTCATAACTTAAAGGATGTAGAATACGAAAATACTATTTTTGGGAAATCGTAATTTCTGACCCAACATGGTGTTTTAGCGCTTTTCCTCTTCCTAAGTGAAGCGGTAGGACCCCACAGATCTGAGTTCCAATGACTTCAACTTTGTCAATTCTGCTAGTTTTGGTCTGAAATTTTTAGGGTTCATAACTTAAAGAATGTAGAATACGAAAATACTATTTTTGGAAAATCATAATTTTTGACCCAACATGGTGTTTTAGCGCTTTTCCTTTTCCTAAGTGAAGCGGTAGGACCCAACAGATCTGAGTTCCAATGACTGCAACTTTGTCAATTCTGCTAGTTTTGGTCTGAAATTTTAGGGTTCATAACTTAACGGCTGTAGAATGCGAAAATAATATTTTTTTAAAATCATAATTTTTGACCCAACATGGTGTTTTAGCGCTTTTCCTTTTCCTAAGTGAAGCGGTAGGACCCAACAGATCTGAGTTCCAATGACTGCAACTTTGTCAATTCTGCTAGTTTTGGTCTGAAATTTTTAGGGTTCATAACTTAAAGGCTCTAGAATACGAAAATACTATTTTTGGAAAATCATAATTTTTGACCCAACATGGTGTTTTAGCGTTTTTCCTCTTCCTAAGTAAAGCGGTAGGACCCCACAGATCTGAGTTCCAATGACTGCAACTTTGTCAATTCTGCTAGTTTTGGTCTGAAATTTTTAGGGTTCATAACTTAAAGGCTGTAGAATACGAAAATACTATTTTTGGAAAATCATAATTTTTGACCCAACATGGTGTTTTAGCGTTTTTCCTCTTACTAAGTAAAGCGGTAGGACCCCACATATCTAAGTTCCAATGACTGCAACTTTGTCAATTCTGCTAGTTTTGGTCTGAAATTTTTAGGGTTCATAACTTAAAGGCTGTAGAATACGAAAATAGTATTTTTGGAAAATCGTAATTTTTGACCCAACATGGTGTTTTAGCGCTTTTCCTCTTCCTAAGTAAAGCGGTAGGACCCCACAGATCTGAGTTCCAATGACTTCAACTTTGTCAATTCTGCTAGTTTTGGTCTGAAATTTTTAGGGTTCATAACTTAAAGAATGTAGAATACGAAAATACTATTTTTGGAAAATCATAATTTTTGACCCAACATGGTGTTTTAGCACTTTTCCTCTTCCTAAGTGAAGCGGTAGGACCCAACAGATCTGAGTTCCAATGACTGCAACTTTGTCAATTCTGCTAGTTTTGGTCTGAAATTTTTAGGGTTCATAACTTAAAGGCTGTAGAATACGAAAATAGTATTTTTGGAAAATATTAATTTTTGACCCAACATGGTGTTTTAGCACTTTTCCTCTTCCTAAGTGAAGCGGTAGGACCCAACAGATCTGAGTTCCAATGACTGCAACTTTGTCAATTCTGCTAGTTTTGGTCTGAAATTTTTAGGGTTCATAACTTAAAGAATGTAGAATACGAAAATACTATTTTTGGAAAATCATAATTTTTGACCCAACATGGTGTTTTAGCGCTTTTCCTTTTCCTAAGTGAAGCGGTAGGACCCAACAGATCTGAATTCCAATGACTGCAACTTTGTCAATTCTGCTAGTTTTGGTCTGAAATTTTAGGGTTCATAACTTAACGGCTGTAGAATGCGAAAATAACATTTTTTTAAAATCATAATTTTTGACCCAACATGGTGTTTTAGCGCTTTTCCTCTTCCTAAGTGAAGCGGTAGGACCCAACAGATCTGAATTCCAATGACTGCAACTTTGTCAATTCTGCTAGTTTTGGTCTGAAATTTTTAGGGTTCATAACTTAACGACTGTGGAATGCGAAAATAATATTTTTGGAAAATCGTAATTTTTGACCCAACATGGTGTTTTAGCGCTTTTCCTTTTCCTAAGTGAAGCGGTAGGACCCAACAGATCTGAGTTCCAATGACTGCAACTTTGTTAATTCTGCTAGTTTTGGACTGAAATTTTTAGGGTTCATAACTTAAAGGATGTAGAATACGAAAATACTATTTTTGGGAAATCGTAATTTCTGACCCAACATGGTGTTTTAGCGCTTTTCCTCTTCCTAAGTGAAGCGGTAGAACCCCACAGATCTGAGTTCCAATGACTTCAACTTTGTCAATTCTGCTAGTTTTGTTCTGAAATTTTTAGGGTTCATAACTTAAAGGCTGTAGAATACGAAAATAGTATTTTTGGAAAATATTAATTTTTGACCCAACATGGTGTTTTAGCGTTTTTCCTCTTCCTAAGTAAAGCGGTAGGACCCCACAGATCTGAGTTCCAATGACTGCAACTTTGTCAATTCTGCTAGTTTTGGTCTGAAATTTTTAGGGTTCATAACTTAAAGGCTGTAGAATACGAAAATAGTATTTTTGGAAAATCGTAATTTTTGACCCAACATGGTGTTTTAGCGCTTTTCCTCTTCCTAAGTAAAGCGGTAGGACCCCACAGATCTGAGTTCCAATGACTTCAACTTTGTCAATTCTGCTAGTTTTGGTCTGAAATTTTTAGGGTTCATAACTTAAAGGCTGTAGAATACGAAAATACTATTTTTGGAAAATCATAATTTTTGACCCAACATGGTGTTTTAGCGCTTTTCCTTTTCCTAAGTGAAGCGGTAGGACCCAACAGATCTGAGTTCCAATGACTGCAACTTTGTTAATTCTGCTAGTTTTGGTCTGAAATTTTTAGGGTCATAACTTAAAGGCTGTAGAATACGAAAATAGTATTTTTGGAAAATCATAATTTTTGACCCAACATGGTGTTTTAGCGTTTTTCCTCTTCCTAAGTAAAGCGGTAGGACCCCACAGATCTGAGTTCCAATGACTTCAACTTTGTCAATTCTGCTAGTTTTGTTCTGAAATTTTTAGGGTTCATAACTTAAAGGCTGTAGAATACGAAAATACTATTTTTGGAAAATCATAATTTTTGACCCAACCTGGTGTTTTAGCGCTTTTCCTTTTCCTAAGTGAAGCGGTAGGACCCAACAGATCTGAATTCCAATGACTGCAACTTTGTCAATTCTGCTAGTTTTGGTCTGAAATTTTTAGGGTTCATAACCTAACGACTGTGGAATGCGAAAATAATATTTTTGGAAAATCGTAATTTTTGACCCAACATGGTGTTTTAGCGCTTTTCCTTTTCCTAAGTGAAGCGGTAGGACCCAACAGATCTGAGTTCCAATGACTGCAACTTTGTTAATTCTGCTAGTTTTGGACTGAAATTTTTAGGGTTCATAACTTAAAGGATGTAGAATACGAAAATACTATTTTTGGGAAATCGTAATTTCTGACCCAACATGGTGTTTTAGCGCTTTTCCTCTTCCTAAGTGAAGCGGTAGAACCCCACAGATCTGAGTTCCAATGACTTCAACTTTGTCAATTCTGCTAGTTTTGTTCTGAAATTTTTAGGGTTCATAACTTAAAGGCTGTAGAATACGAAAATAGTATTTTTGGAAAATATTAATTTTTGACCCAACATGGTGTTTTAGCGTTTTTCCTCTTCCTAAGTAAAGCGGTAGGACCCCACAGATCTGAGTTCCAATGACTGCAACTTTGTCAATTCTGCTAGTTTTGGTCTGAAATTTTTAGGGTTCATAACTTAAAGGCTGTAGAATACGAAAATAGTATTTTTGGAAAATCGTAATTTTTGACCCAACATGGTGTTTTAGCGCTTTTCCTCTTCCTAAGTAAAGCGGTAGGACCCCACAGATCTGAGTTCCAATGACTTCAACTTTGTCAATTCTGCTAGTTTTGGTCTGAAATTTTTAGGGTTCATAACTTAAAGGCTGTAGAATACGAAAATACTATTTTTGGAAAATCATAATTTTTGACCCAACATGGTGTTTTAGCGCTTTTCCTTTTCCTAAGTGAAGCGGTAGGACCCAACAGATCTGAGTTCCAATGACTGCAACTTTGTTAATTCTGCTAGTTTTGGTCTGAAATTTTTAGGGTCATAACTTAAAGGCTGTAGAATACGAAAATAGTATTTTTGGAAAATCATAATTTTTGACCCAACATGGTGTTTTAGCGTTTTTCCTCTTCCTAAGTAAAGCGGTAGGACCCCACAGATCTGAGTTCCAATGACTTCAACTTTGTCAATTCTGCTAGTTTTGTTCTGAAATTTTTAGGGTTCATAACTTAAAGGCTGTAGAATACGAAAATACTATTTTTGGAAAATCATAATTTTTGACCCAACCTGGTGTTTTAGCGCTTTTCCTTTTCCTAAGTGAAGCGGTAGGACCCAACAGATCTGAGTTCCAATGACTGCAACTTTGTTAATTCTGCTAGTTTTGGACTGAAATTTTTAGGGTTCATAACTTAAAGAATGTAGAATACGAAAATACTATTTTTGGAAAATCATAATTTTTGCCCCAACATGGTGTTTTAGCACTTTTCCTATTCCTAAGTGAAGCGGTAGGACCCCACATATCTGAGTTCCAATGACTGCAGCTTTGTCAATTCTGCTAGTTTTGGTCTGAAATTTTTAGGGTTCATAACTTAAAGGCTGTAGAATGCGAAAATACTATTTTTGGAAAATCATAATGTTTGACCCAACATGGTGTTTTAGCGCTTTTCCTCTTCCTAAGTAAAGCGGTAGGACCCCACAGATCTGAGTTCCAATGACTTCAACTTTGTCAATTCTGCTAGTTTTGTTCTGAAATTTTTAGGGTTCATAACTTAAAGGCTGTAGAATACGAAAATACTATTTTTGGAAAATCATAATTTTTGACCCAACATGGTGTTTTAGCGCTTTTCCTTTTCCTAAGTGAAGCGGTAGGACCCAACAGATCTGAGTTCCAATGAGTGCAACTTTGTTAATTCTGCTAGTTTTGGACTGAAATTTTTAGGGTTCATAACTTAAAGGATGTAGAATACGAAAATACTATTTTTGGGAAATCGTAATTTCTGACCCAACATGGTGTTTTAGCGCTTTTCCTCTTCCTAAGTGAAGCGGTAGGACCCCACAGATCTGAGTTCCAATGACTTCAACTTTGTCAATTCTGCTAGTTTTGGTCTGAAATTTTTAGGGTTCATAACTTAAAGGCTGTAGAATACGAAAATACTATTTTTGGAAAATCATAATTTTTGACCCAACATGGTGTTTTAGCGCTTTTCCTTTTCCTAAGTGAAGCGGTAGGACCCAACAAATCTGAGTTCCAATGACTGTAACTTTGTCAATTCTGCTAGTTTTGGTCTGAAATTTTTAGGGTTCATAACTTAAAGGCTGTAGAATACGAAAATAGTATTTTTGGAAAATCATAATTTTTGACCCAACATGGTGTTTTAGCGTTTTTCCTCTTCCTAAGTAAAGCGGTAGGACCCCACATATCTGAGTTCCAATGACTGAAACTTTGTCAATTCTGCTAGTTTTGGTCTGAAATTTTTAGGGTTCATAACTTAAAGGCTGTAGAATACGAAAATACTATTTTTGGAAAATCATAATTTTTGACCCAACATGGTGTTTTAGCGTTTTTCCTCTTACTAAGTAAAGCGGTAGGACCCCACATATCTGAGTTCCAATGACTGCAACTTTGTCAATTCTGCTAGTTTTGGTCTGAAATTTTTAGGGTTCATAACTTAAAGCCTGTAGAATACGAAAATACTATTTTTGGAAAATCAAAATTTTTGACCCAACATGGTGTTTTAGCGCTTTTCCTCTTCCTAAGTAAAGCGGTAGGAACCCACAGATCTGAGTTCCAATGACTTCAACTTTGTCAATTCTGCTAGTTTTGTTCTGAAATTTTTAGGGTTCATAACTTAAAGGCTGTAGAATACGAAAATACTATTTTTGGAAAATCATAATTTTTGACCCAACATGGTGTTTTAGCGCTTTTCCTTTTCCTAAGTGAAGCGGTAGGACCCAACAGATCTGAGTTCCAATGACTGCAACTTTGTCAATTCTGCTAGTTTTGGTCTGAAATTTTTAGGGTTCATAACTTAAAGGCTGTAGAATACGAAAATAGTATTTTTGGAAAATCATAATTTTTGACCCAACATGGTGTTTTAGCGTTTTTCCTCTTCCTAAGTAAAGCGGTAGGACCCCACATATCTGAGTTCCAATGACTGCAACTTTGTCAATTCTGCTAGTTTTGGTCTGAAATTTTTAGGGTTCATAACTTAAAGGCTGTAGAATACGAAAATACTATTTTTGGAAAATCATAATTTTTGACCCAACATGGTGGTTTAGCGTTTTTCCTCTTACTAAGTAAAGCGGTAGGACCCCACATATCTGAGTTCCAATGACTGCAACTTTGTCAATTCTGCTAGTTTTGGTCTGAAATTTTTAGGGTTCATAACTTAAAGCCTGTAGAATACGAAAATACTATTTTTGGAAAATCATAATTTTTGACCCAACATGGTGTTTTAGCGCTTTTCCTCTTCCTAAGTAAAGCGGTAGGAACCCACAGATCTGAGTTCCAATGACTTCAACTTTGTCAATTCTGCTAGTTTTGTTCTGATATTTTTAGGGTTCATAACTTAAAGGCTGTAGAATACGAAAATACTATTTTTGGAAAAATCATAATTTTTGACCCAACATGGTGTTTTAGCGCTTTTCCTTTTCCTAAGTGAAGCGGTAGGACCCAACAGATCTGAGTTCCAATGACTGCAACTTTGTCAATTCTGCTAGTTTTGGTCTGAAATTTTTAGGGTTCATAACTTAAAGGCTGTAGAATACGAAAATACTATTTTTGGAAAATCATAATTTTTGACCCAACATGGTGTTTTAGCGTTTTTCCTCTTACTAAGTAAAGCGGTAGGACCCCACATATCTGAGTTCCAATGACTGCAACTTTGTCAATTCTGCTAGTTTTGGTCTGAAATTTTTAGGGTTCATAACTTAAAGCCTGTAGAATACGAAAATACTATTTTTGGAAAATCATAATTTTTGACCCAACATGGTGTTTTAGCGTTTTTCCTCTTACTAAGTAAAGCGGTAGGACCCCACATATCTGAGTTCCAATGACTGCAACTTTGTCAATTCTGCTAGTTTTGGTCTGAAATTTTTAGGGTTCATAACTTAAAGCCTGTAGAATACGAAAATACTATTTTTGGAAAATCATAATTTTTGACCCAACATGGTGTTTTAGCGCTTTTCCTCTTCCTAAGTAAAGCGGTAGGAACCCACAGATCTGAGTTCCAATGACTTCAACTTTGTCAATTCTGCTAGTTTTGTTCTGAAATTTTTAGGGTTCATAACTTAAAGGCCGTAGAATACGAAAATAGTATTTTTGGAAAAATCATAATTTTTGACCCAACATGGTGTTTTAGCGCTTTTCCTCTTCCTAAGTAAAGCGGTAGGACCCAACAGATCTGAGTTCCAATGACTGCAACTTTGTCAATTCTGCTAGTTTTGGTCTGAAATTTTTAGGGTTCATAACTTAAAGGCCGTAGAATACGAAAATAGTATTTTTGGAAAATCGTAATTTTTGACCCAACATGGTGTTTTAGCGCTTTTCCTCTTCCTAAGTAAAGCGGTAGGACCCCACAGATCTGAGTTCCAATGACTTCAACTTTGTCAATTCTGCTAGTTTTGGTCTGAAATTTTTAGGGTTCATAACTTAAAGAATGTAGAATACGAAAATACTATTTTTGGAAAATCATAATTTTTGACCCAACATGGTGTTTTAGCGCTTTTCCTTTTCCTAAGTGAAGCGGTAGGACCCAACAGATCTGAGTTCCAATGACTGCAACTTTGTCAATTCTGCTAGTTTTGGTCTGAAATTTTTAGGGTTCATAACTTAAAGGCTGTAGAATACGAAAATACTATTTTTGGAAAATCATAATTTTTGACCCAACATGGTGTTTTAGCGCTTTTCCTTTTCCTAAGTGAAGCGGTAGGACCCAACAGATCTGAGTTCCAATGACTGCAACTTTGTCAATTCTGCTAGTTTTGGTCTGAAATTTTTAGGGTTCATAACTTAAAGGCTGTAGAATACGAAAATAGTATTTTTGGAAAATCATAATTTTTGACCCAACATGGTGTTTTAGCGTTTTTCCTCTTCCTAAGTAAAGCGGTAGGACCCCACATATCTGAGTTCCAATGACTGCAACTTTGTCAATTCTGCTAGTTTTGGTCTGAAATTTTTAGGGTTCATAACTTAAAGGCTGTAGAATACGAAAATACTATTTTTGGAAAATCATAATTTTTGACCCAACATGGTGTTTTAGCGTTTTTCCTCTTACTAAGTAAAGCGGTAGGACCCCACATATCTGAGTTCCAATGACTGCAACTTTGTCAATTCTGCTAGTTTTGGTCTGAAATTTTTAGGGTTCATAACTTAAAGCCTGTAGAATACGAAAATACTATTTTTGGAAAATCATAATTTTTGACCCAACATGGTGTTTTAGCGCTTTTCCTCTTCCTAAGTAAAGCGGTAGGAACCCACAGATCTGAGTTCCAATGACTTCAACTTTGTCAATTCTGCTAGTTTTGTTCTGAAATTTTTAGGGTTCATAACTTAAAGGCTGTAGAATACGAAAATACTATTTTTGGAAAAATCATAATTTTTGACCCAACATGGTGTTTTAGCGCTTTTCCTTTTCCTAAGTGAAGCGGTAGGACCCAACAGATCTGAGTTCCAATGACTGCAACTTTGTCAATTCTGCTAGTTTTGGTCTGAAATTTTTAGGGTTCATAACTTAAAGGCCGTAGAATACGAAAATAGTATTTTTGGAAAATCGTAATTTTTGACCCAACATGGTGTTTTAGCGCTTTTCCTCTTCCTAAGTAAAGCGGTAGGACCCCACAGATCTGAGTTCCAATGACTTCAACTTTGTCAATTCTGCTAGTTTTGGTCTGAAATTTTTAGGGTTCATAACTTAACGACTGTGGAATGCGAAAATAATATTTTTGGAAAATCGTAATTTTTGACCCAACATGGTGTTTTAGCGCTTTTCCTTTTCCTAAGTGAAGCGGTAGGACCCAACAGATCTGAGTTCCAATGACTGCAACTTTGTCAATTCTGCTAGTTTTGGTCTGAAATTTTTAGGGTTCATAACTTAAAGGCTGTAGAATACGAAAGTAGTATTTTTGGAAAATCATAATTTTTGACCCAACATGGTGTTTTAGCGCTTTTCCTTTTCCTAAGTGAAGCGGTAGGACCCAACAGATCTGAGTTCCAATGACTGCAACTTAGTCAATTCTGCTAGTTTTGGTCTGAAATTTTTAGGGTTCATAACTTAAAGGCTGTAGAATGCGAAAATAATATTTTTGGAAAATCGTAATTTTTGACCCAACATGGTGTTTTAGCGCTTTTCCTCTTCCTAAGTGAAGCGGTAGGACCCCACAGATCTGAATTCCAATGACTGCAACTTTGTCAATTCTGCTAGTTTTGGTCTGAAATTGTAGGGTTCATAACTTAACGGCTGTAGAATGCGAAAATAATATTTTTGGAAAATCGTAATTTTTGACCCAACATGGTGTTTTAGCGCTTTTCCTCTTCCTAAGTGAAGCGGTAGGACCCCACATATCTGAGTGCCAATGACTGCAACTTTGTCAATTCTGCTAGTTTTGGACTGAAATTTTTAGGGTTCATAACTTAAAGGCTGTAGAATACGAAAATACTATTTTTGGAAAATCATAATTTTTGACCCAACATGGTGTTTTAGCGCTTTTCCTTTTCCTAAGTGAAGCGGTAGGACCCGACAGATCTGAGTTCCAATGACTGCAACTTTGTCAATTCTGCTAGTTTTGGTCTGAAATTTTTAGGGTTCATAACTTAAATGATGTAGAATACGAAAATACTATTTTTGGAAAATCGTAATTTCTGAGCCAACATGGTGTTTTAGCGCTTTTCGCAAGAAAAAAACAGTCATGCAAATCAGGCCACGGTCTTTATTAGCAATGGGGTATCATACTCTATACAACTAAAAAGGAATTATCCAAATCGATCCACGCGTTACGAAGTTAGACTATACCACCCCCTCCCCAACCCACTAGGACCAAATGTTTTTCAGTATTAGCAATGGGGGATCATATTCTGTACAACAGAAAGCGAATCATCTAAATCGGTCCACGCGTTACGAAATTGGGTTTCACCCCCCCGCCCCCTCGCCACCACACATTTTTTTTTGAAATGGTACCTCTGGTAGCTCTGAAAATTCTATTCGAAAGTGTTTCGTTTAGGCACTAAGCCACTAATAGTGCATTTTGAATAACACCTCGATTTAAATCGAGAATTTTAAAAATTTTTCGCACTTTTTTTTTAATTGTACGCCAAATATGGGCATTTCAATAAAAATACACTATAGTGGTTCAATGCTTAGTATTTTAATGTATCTTTAAAATCCCGTTTACCTGTTTTCTTTAAGACGATCCAATAACATTTTTGAAAGGGAAATCAAAATCAAAATTGTTTTTTCTATAGTAGATGTTACTTAAGAAATTAATAATCATAGCTCCCGACCTTTCTTGATTTAAGGGGGTAGCCAGGTTTCAATGACCTCTTTTTTCAACTACATTTTTTTAACATTAATCTTTATTTGACATTTACAAATTTTTAGTATGTTTTCTAACATGTTAATAACTTCCAAAAAAAATTTTATTTTCATTTTTCATTAACATCCGGTTAATTTATGGCCGATCTGATGACGCCATGTTAAGAAACGGTTGCCATGATTTCTCAACTTTGGGTTATCTAAAACACAAAACAAAAATTGATTATAAAAGAGCACATAAATAGCTATATCCTGAACCTCAGTTATGGAAAAAAATTCATAAATAAACAAATAGTGCAAGTTTTTGTCATTTTTTCTTTTTTTTCTACATTTTTTAAGCAAGAACTGTTTCATATTGTTATTAAATATTATTTGAAAATCAAGACCGAGGTTCATGCGATTGCTAAGCTTTTTCTGAATATTTAAAAAAAAAATTGAATGAAATTGTCCTAGTAGATCGACTGGAATCGTGGCGACAACCCAAAAAAAATGTGTTTTGGGAAAAACACGTCTCATCGTCGAAATATGGGATCTTATCTTATCTTATCTCACTTTTAATCAGCAATGCCTGCTCCGTACAATATTCCTTCTTCGTCCTCAAAATGCTCGTTCTCGCGGGATCTATCTGCTCTCATCTGTGTACGATGTTCTTTTGAGGCCTCGCAACTGCGGTTTGTAAGATGCGAGCGCAACTGCCGATTGTAAGATGCGAGCGCTCGAGGCTTGGCGGCGTGATTCATTTTTCGGCCACTTCTGATACGCTATGAGATCAAAAGTCGTTTTTATCTTATTTCTGAGGTTATAGAGTGACTAAATATTGAGAAAAAAAAAGTTCAATTTTTTGAAAATTTCAAACCTGGCTACCCCCTTAACTAAACTTTATTTTTCAGGTTTTGAACATGTTTTCCTTTTTAGGATTTAACATTTTCTTATTGTTTAATTTTTCTAGGGTGAAACGTAACTAACTCGCTTTTGCAGAAATTAATTGCGAATAGCGTCAAGGATCTGCCATACCGCTTCTTTTTTTAAATATAAATTAATGTTGTCGTAGTTTCAATACAATTCGATGCACAACGAATTACAATTAAAAGGCTTAGTTTTAAAAGATATTGTAAGGTACCCTAATTTGTGGTGGAGTACTCAAAAATCCACTGGTCCTGACGCGACGGATTCAGCAGAATGTATTTAGAGCTGCAGCTGCAGCTAGCGAATGGTTAAAAATTTGTATGGAAGTGTTTAAATACATACACCTGTCGTTACACCATTGAGATTTTAAGTTTGGCATTTCTCCTGACAGTACCTGCTTGTAGCCGTGTAAGTACTTTACCTTTTAAAAATTTAGTCAGACATGAAACAGCAATTATGTGAACTTTCGCCCGAAAATTTTGTTGTTATATTAAAATTTTTTAAATAGCCTCCAAACTCTTAACAACATTTCTTACCTTAATGGATTGACGTCAAAACTAATTATGAAATTAAATGCACTCACGAGCCACTTGGAAGCGTCAAAAAGATACTTGACATGCCACAAATATCTCTTAAACGCCGAAACCATGAAAGTGTAAGCACTTAAGGAGTTTTCAGAATTCACTCACATACTCTGTACTACTTGTGAGCAAATCTTAGCACTTTGAAGGGTAAAATCTCTGCACGTCTCCACTTCTTTACGTCCTAACTCACATGAAACTGCTTACAAAGTTTTCTGAAATGCACCTTCACTTGAGAAATCTACAGGACGTGAAGCTTAGTCAAGAACCGTGAAATCATTTAAATAACACAACTTTAACTCCATAAGCGAAATGAATTACTTAACCAAATTTTATTACGTAAAAATTTACCGTGTCTTCTGCTTACATTAAAAACATAAATCTCTTAGAGTGGCGGATTGTTTAAAATGAATTGTATTCAACATATTTATGTTCCTATTATTCACATACGAGAAGGATTGTTTAAACATCTTACCCTATAAGCCTCCTTTTTGATTCCTCATGCATAATTTCTGTTGAAGCAGCTGTAGAAGATTGTTATGTTTGAAAGCTTAGAAATCGCTATAGCCCTCAATTTGCTACATAAAAAAACATTGTTGTAAAGAAATTAATTTTAAATTTTATTGTTACATTTTTATATTATTCTTTAAACTTTTTGCCACACGTATGGGTTAGGTTAGGTTAGTATAGAGAAGTAAGTTGGCGGAGTAAGTGATAACGTGTAGGACTACCAACCCGGAGGTCCTAAGTTCGAAACTCACCAACGGCGACTCATGGTTGTTTTCTGCTAACAACAGAATTGAACGATAAAAGGCCAGTGGTTTATTTATTTATTAACAATATTTCATAAAAGTGCTCACTACTACAAAATACTAAGAAAACTGTATAGCAATATATAAAATAAAAGAATAAGGAGAGAATTTACAAAATATAAAAATGCAAATGTATATAAAAGTGAAAAGTAAAAAGTAATTTCAACAAAGCTGACTCCTCATATGAGTTCGCGATAGATGAAAATTAATGCAATTAAAAAATCGCGACATCGATGTGATGGGCTCATTTACCCCATAATTAGTGCGATGAAAAGGTAATTGAAGGAAGTCGTGATTCCTCAGGGAGCGAGGTTACTAGATGTGTTTACCACTGTTGGTGAATATAAATTAATACAGCATTCACATCTTTGATTCCAATTTTGTCTAATGTTTTCTTAAGACGAATTTGTGCACCGACCTTGTCAAAAATGGAAAAAAGCGAACGGGTCGGGATCCTCACATATAAGTAGTCATAAGTGTCGCATCAATTGGACGCCAAATGTCATATGATGAAGAGAATTCGGCAAGTGCAGTCGAAATTTTCCCTATTTAAATTTGGATCAAATGCGGGCCAACCTCCTATTGATTTTTCGAAACTGAATGTTTTCACAACTTTTTCAACATTTTCTTCTGTTTTATACATACAAGTATGCATCTAATGTTTAGCTTTCATTACAGACTCACTTAAATCCTCGCCCTTTTTCAGATATGGTTCCAATATTAACATATTTTTGAAATCATTAGATTCAGTGTTATTATACTTCGTACACACGTAAAAATGAAAATTCGTGCATGGGTCAGTATCGAGTGAAAGTGTTGTTTTCAAATTCCAATCAGCTACGTCTTTTTGAACGAGTTGAGATTCACACTATACCTCTCCACTGAGTACTTCAATCAAGAATAAAACTTGTTGTGTAAGCACAACACCCATTTTAAGGTTAAATTAAAACATTTTAAAAACCCGTATTTAGTTAACCGAATATTCAGAGTTAAAAACTTAAACTAATGAAAATACTTAATTTCGAGTTGGTTTATATTGGGTAGTTCAATCTGTTTTTCAGATTATTTTTGACGTTGATTACAGAGTTCAAGTGTATTGTTATTCATATCAAAAGTGTTTTTCTTCAGATATTTTTTTATGGAAGTTAACAAAATTAACAAACTTTTTGGTAAAAATAAAAAATTCACAAGTTTAAGAACTCTTATTTTATTCAGTTTAGTTTCACGAATTTAATGACGATTACTCTACAGTACACTTATGACTAACTTTTACAATTCATAAATTTTACCAAGCCGAAGAAACGGTGAGCCAACGTCCGGTTTCAAATATCAGTTTAAAGATAAGGAAAGGCAAAGGTGTGAGTCACGAAGTGCTGTGCTAACTTGGATATTTACGTTATTTATGAAAAATACATTATTAACCCAAATAGGAAAAGTGAAAGTTCTCCTGATTAATGCCAAATTTAGTAAATATGCAAAAAATATAAAAAAACAAGTTGATAACTATAAAAACTTATAGATACTTACATATATGTCTAGTTTTTTAATCTTATAGTTAGTAGAGCTCTCAGTTGGAATCGGATAACCCGAAAACCCAGGTACCCACCCGATCGGGTAGGAATCTATTCCTACCGAAAATTCGGTTCCAATCGGGTACCCGGTTCCAGGCGAGTACCCCAAATAGGAATCGATTCCATCAATGGAACCGGTTCCTCTGTGAGAATCGAATCCGCCACCGGGAATCGATTCCGTCGTATGAACTGATTAATTAGAATGAGTGAAATTGTAAAGCAAAAATTGTCACTAATAGTAGGGAGTAGAAGGAATTTTAAATTTTTATTAATATATCTTAAGTCGTATTTTGTAATTTTACTACAAAAAAGTCTGTTATTTCCAAAGAAATTAGACATTTCCTTAGTGAAATGCAAAATTTCCTCTGTTGGCCTTGAAACTGTATCTGCACTGCACGATTTCAAGAGGAACCGATTCCTCTGAAGGAATCGATTCTGGCGTTGGAACCGAATCTTATAATGGAACCGATTTTCTGTTGGAACCGGATACCCGAGTAGGAACAGGGTACCCGACTTAAATCGGGTGTCCGGGTGAGAACCGGATATCTGGGTAGGATCCAGAAACCCGCGGGTCGGGTTTCTGAGAGCTCTTATAGTTAGACTACTTAAATTCTTTATATCGGCGCTGGAAAGCAATTTTGTTGTATCTCAAAAAATGCAATTTATGCTGTATCTAGTATTAAATCCATGTTACACTAACTTTAGGATAATTTCATCTTTTTTGTCTAATCCCATTATTTCAGAACTTATTTTATGCTGGCTAAAGAGTAATGAATTTTTAAAATTTTTTTTGGCTTTACTGTAAAACTTCATTTTCAAGATACGACAAGATCGCGTTCCAGCGTCGATATATTGTAAAAGCTATTAGTTGATATTTAGTATGTAAATAAATAATCAAGAGCTCTCTACTAATAATCTTGTGAGCGTTATTGTAATTTTTTTCAACTTTGATACTACGTACTCTTACGCGAGTAAACAGCCTCTGCTTACGCACTATTTTCCCAACAATTCTGATCCGATTTTAATTCATACTTGAAAATTTAAATTTTCGTGCAGTTATGGCTTTTACTTGCTTGTTGTTATTTTTTGATAATTTAAAAAAAAATTCGGATTCGAATTTGTGTTCAAAATGCAATATGCAATTGACGCACGTAAATGTGAACTTAAAAAAACAAACATGTTTATACTCAACCAACATAGGGTCGACCTGTGACATCTGGAATCATGTATAGGTTGCTCTTGGACTAGCCTCGATTTGATTTTACAACCACAGCTTACAGCGCTTAATGGCCGCCTGACTCTCAGTATATTGTATACATATGCGGATGTCCATATTGGACTCTATACGCGTACATCCTAGCAGAGTCGCTTGGTCGCAGCAATTTCCGCCTGAAACCCGAATGATTGTCTATATGGCAGTCTATATGATTCTCGCAAGTGCCATTTGCCAGGGTAATCATAAAAATAATAATTTATTGCTGGCTATAATACACAAGATAGATAATCTTTTATAGTAAAAATAAATATAAAATAAATGTGACACTAGTAGAGTTCAAATAACGAAATAAAAATTGAAAAAAGCTAACAAAGATGGTATTTTATGAAAGTTTTCTCATAATAAGTCACCTAAACCAGTTCTAGAAATGCTACAAAAATTCAAATAAAGATACAGAAGTTAAAAAAAGCTACAGAAATTCTAAAAAAGTGACAGTGATTCAAATGCGAAGAGTTCAAACATGATAAACAAAAAAAAAACGAAAGAAAGTAGAGTTTGTAAGTTATGTACGTGCTAATAAACGTTTAAATGCATTGACAGTGCATTGTCACATTATGTTATGGTAGGTGATAATATAAAGAAAAAATAAAAGGGCATAAACAAGTTGGTAACATTAATTATAAATTTATTTTGATTAATAAATATATTTTACAATTTAATTTTGTTTAGAAGCTATACAAAACGTACAAATTACTGGCCGTGTGCTATTTTGTAAGCAACTTCTTTCTGCCATGTAAAAACTCATGCAAGGTTGTTGAGAATTGCCTGAAAAATAAAAAAATATTTATTAAAGTACTTTTTTTCTACTAGTATAAATAAATCAAAATGTAAAAATGTTGTAGTTGAGATATAAAAAGCACTATTTTACGCAAAAATATCATAGTTAAAAGTAATTAAGCTTCATTGATTGAGCGACTGCACAAAAAAATAACTCTTATAAATTGCTGTTGTAGTCTTTTACCATTTAAAAACCCAAATTGGACCGAAAAGAAATTTTAAAATCATGAAATCCGCACATGCGTAATCAGCATCTATGCAAATTTGCTTAAGTTCATTTTAAGCTTCGTAGTACAGTCAAACTGGCAAAAACGGCTGCTAATCACTCCAAAGTGATGAAACTTGGTGAGTCGTTAAAGAATGATGAAAGAAAGCTTACCTGGCGATGGCCACCTGCTACCTGTTCTAATACTCAGAAAAAAACTCAAAAATATTTTGAAATGCATTTTTCTCGAAAACTATGCATTTGATAGAAAAATTTATTGAACAAAAAATGTAGAGGGCATCGTTATCTACAATTAATGTCATTGGTGCGATGTTGTACAACAAAAAATGTGCGCAGTAGGTGGCGCTAAAGTGCCAAAAAAAGTGTTTTTCCACTTTTTTGTCCTGAAATTTTCATTTTTCAGTTACGATTCAGATGGAAAAATTGTTCCTTTTAATTTTATAAACAACTTTTATTTCAACATTTTTTTCATACAACTTACCGTTTCAAAGTTATAGTGTAATACATATAGCGCTGTGTGAACAGCGCAGTGATGCTAACGGTAAGTTTCTCGGTCCTATTGTGACTTTCTCCGGCAGCTTTAGCGCCACCTACTGCGCACATTTGTTGTTGCACAACATAGCACCAATGACATTAATTGTAGATAACGATGCGCTCTACATTTTTTGTTCAATAAATTTTTCTGTAAAATGCATAGTTTTCGAGAAAAATGCATTTCAAAATATTGTTGAGTTTTTTTTTTGAGTATTAGAACAGGTAGCAGGTGGCCATCGCCAGGTAAGCTTTCTTTCATCATTCTTTAACGACTCACCAAGTTTCATCACTTTGGAGTGATTTGCAGAGTTATGACTTTTTTTTCGCCAGATTGACTGTACTATCGTTACAATATGAGAATTTTGTAAGGAATGACAAATTTTTTCAATAGTCTACTCAATTAAGCATAATCCTTTAGGATCATATTTTAAAAGTGAAATGAATGCATCAGATCAGAACAACTCATTGAAGACTGCGTGTTAGGTGGTGTATTACCTCATACATCAATTTATGGAAGAATTAAAATACAAAGTTCGTAATAGCCCTAACCGATTTGAAATGGTTGTTTTAAGCACCTCCTGAAAGGGAAAATTATGGGACCGTAGTGATGTAGGAAAAGCCTTTACTTAAAAACGTCAAGATCTCTTAATAAAACATAAATACTCCGCTGATCAAGATATCAGAAGACCATAACAAAAACCTGTTAAAAATCAAAAAACAGAATCGTATACATACATTATAATGATGTATACGAATTTCAATCTTATTCTTATGTATATCAGTATACAAGGAGAAAACTTTGTTTAGTTAGAAATTTGTCAAAAACTATGTATTTATGATCAAAATAAAAAGTTTCATTACCAACGAAGACCTGCATAGACTAACAGTTCAAAGAGGGGTAGGCACCGGTGTCTGAAAACGAGAGTGACAATGGGTAGCCAAACAACATCGATTCCTCATCAGACTCTAGATTGATATCCGCATGGCGCTCAAAAAAGATGCCATATTGGACGACGTGGAGAAGGAAGGTATCCAGATTAAAAAAATGGACCAGATAAAAGTTGATATAGTAGACGACGAACCAGAGAGAGAGAGAGAGAGAGAGACATTTATGATCACCATTTAATTTATTAATTTAAATCTAACTTGTGGAAAGTAGTTTCAAGCCTGATATCTATCATTAAAACTGTATATTTATTATTTAGAGTTTATTTTAAATCTTGGAGCACGGTAGGTAGACGAGCTAATAGAAGCATGGCAATATCTACCTTTTTTCGAAGCGTTTCGTCGTATTTTTGAACCCTCATAGTTTCGGCAAAGATTACTACTAGTAATCTACTACAAGATAAACGGCTTCGAACAAAGTAGCGAAATTTTTTTGGTTGTTTTTATATATTTCCCGCATCGGGCAACCCTGCAGTCAGAACTAAAAATTTGTTTTCCGGGAGAGTTTGTGGGTAGGAGACAAGTATACTTTTCTTATGTGCATTTACAAATGTAAAAGGTACTTCACTCATTAAAAGATCAGAATACGTTGACGGTTTGAAAGTTTCTTACGAACACAAGTAAACTATCTCAGTCATGTGATTCAAATGAATTCTTTTTATTGGTGGTACGTTTTGGTACATTTTTCTCTTCGACAAGATTCCGCGGTACTTTTTTGAGAGAAGGCTGTAATTCTCTCCGGATGAGAACATAATTTTGATAGGAGTAAGTGATTCTCTCAAATAATTTTGACAGGAGTAAATGACTGCACACTACCTGTACTCTTTATTTGCATGTATATTCTTATGACTTTATGAGCTGGATATATTTCGTTTTACTGCGGTGCCAGTGTTAATTTTTCAAATTGGCTGGGTAATTTAGGGAGCCGGTTATCTAGTAGTAAGTAATCTTTGGTTTCGGTCTGGATAATGCTAGAGAGCCCAAATTCTCAGGATAATATAAAGTCGAAAAAGTCGAAATAATCAATAATTATATAATACAGTAGTTATTTTACAGAAAGAATTATATTAACAAAAGATGACAGATTTTTTAAATAGTAAAAATATTTCTGAAATAGACTACGATCCAACTCCTCAGTTTCAAAAAGAAGTGATAAATGCTGTAAATAAGGCAGATTTAATACTTAAGTAGTTCCCAAGATAAATTTTATTCAATGAACAGCAACACTCTATCCCAGTGTTATACATATGGTTTGACAAAGTTACATAAAGAAGGCTTTCCCATTAGAGCGGTGTGCTCAGCTATAAATGCTCCTTCCTAGAAGTTAAGTGAAACAATGAGCAGAGTTTAACCCTACGTCTTAAATTTTAAAGCAATTAAATTAAAAATTCATATAATTTGGTACAGAAACTAGATAACCCAACTTATTCCCTTCTATACCTTTATAAAAATGAAAAGATATCTTGTTTAGAGATATGTATATGCAACAAATTATAAACACTGAAGAATACCTAAAATTGAAAAATTTTGCCTATCATAAAATTATTTTCACTTTAATAATAAGGTTTTCATACAATCAGATGGTTTGGCGATGGGCACTAAAACTTCTCCGTTTTTCGCCGAGTATTATAAACAAGCAAATTAGAAGATGACCTTTTTAACTCTGACTGTGATCTCCTAAAGTATATTTCTGGCTGGTATAGATATGTAGATGACATTTTAGTAATTTGCACGATTTTGTAAAATTTACTTTAGAATTAGGTAATAAAACAATTAACTTTCTTGATATAAAAATTTCTATCTGTGATCATAGACTAGATTTCAATATTTTTAGGAAAGACTCTTTCTAAGACGCAGTCATTCCTTTCAATTTAGACCACCCTTGAAATATCAAATTACATCACCCTTGAAATATCAAATTACATCGTTTCATGTTATGATCGATAGATTATCAAGGGTGTCTCTCTCGGATAAAAATTTCAAAAAGAGCTTAAGACTATTATAAAAATTGCAACCAATAAAGGTTACAAAAAACAAATAATATATAAGCTATTAAAAGATAAATCGAAAAAGAATACAATAAAAAGCATATTTCCATTGTTAAGTAATAATAATAACAAAGACGAACAGAAAATCTGAAACAAAGCATCATACATGGAAAATGCGTCTAAGAAAGTTAAAAAAAATTTAAAAACTTCAAAAATACATAATAAAACATTAAAGAAATTAATTTCAAATGTTAAGTCTGGTCCAAAAACGGAGAAGTTGGAGAGAAGTGGAGTCTGCAAAGTCTGAAGATTGTGAGGGAATATATATTGGTAAAACAAAGAGAAAAATTATTGCAAGATTTAATGAGCATATTTCTGGGATGAAGCACAACAGACCACATTCGGGTTTATCGAAACATTTACTTATTGGAAACATAAAACAAATTTAAATAAAGTTAAAGATCTTCATTACTTGGATGGAGTAGACACGTTAGATAAATTTGAAATTTATGAAATAAAAAAAGCTAAACAAAAGCTCGTTAATGGATGTTCTGTTTGAGCTTGATATGTACTGCTAGAGTTTATTTAGTGTAGTCTCTCCCTGATGATGCCGACTACTAAATATCTTAGGACGTTAGGTCAAACTAGAATTTAAAAGTTCGTACGTATTTATGTTAGAAATCTCTTGCCTTAAATTCTGAAGGGTATTCTACTGTATTTTTTATACCTCACCTAATCCATACCAGGAGGTCTGGGAAAGATCTGTAGTCGCACGGGAAATAAATAATCAATTTGAGGAAATTACAAAATCCAATATAAAAAAAAAATAAGGAACTTCTATTACACAGATTTCTGTTGATAGATCTAAAATAGTAGAGTTTTTCTATAATTTTGGACTGTGGTGATCATGTTAGGCTACAATTATGGTATGGTAGTAACCCTCTTCTACATAATTAGAAACATTAAGTACTTACATTTACAGTAAAATACATTTAAAACTAAAACTTCTTTTCTTTTCCAATTATTGAGGTTTTTCTGAATTTAACAATTTCCAATATCTGAATCTCTTTGCATATTAAATGTGATAATAAATGAAATAAAATAATTTATTAATTAATGTCATAAGAACTTAACAGTAAATTTGGGCATAATGGACCCATTTGGAAAACAGTTCATCGGCACCTTTCGAATCTAACCTAACAGTAAATTTGACCAAATTTAAGGGGGTATTCTACCTGGTTGGTTTCAACAAATCGATATTTTTTTAATTTTTCTAATTAGGGATGGAGATCGAACTGAGAAAATCGATTTAGTAGGGATCGACCTGTAAATTTTTTCCGATTTTGTAAATCGATTAATCGCCTTTAAAAAATCGATATCAATAGATCGCACAGATCGATTCAATTTATTTTGACATTTCAATTTATTTCAACATTTTGAAATTACAATAAATTTAAAGTAAAATTCACTCCTAACCCATTTCCCTCATCCTTAATTCCTTTCCTGCTAAGGCTGTCCTTTAACATCATAGGGCATCCCCTGAGTTTTGGCAACATCATATATAAAAAAAATTAAATCTGCTTCCATATAAAAATAAAGGGTCATTAGTAAACCAATTTAATAAATAATGGAACACAGAATTGTAACTTATTTAATCGAGCTAAATTTGCAATGCAATGAAAGTACATTTACACGTAAAAGTAAAAGAAAAGTACACCTTTTGTATCGCGCTTTTGCAAGCCTAACTTTCCCTAATAACAGTACAAAATGACCCAGGAATATTCCAGGAATATTTCCAAAAATCGTACCAACAACATTCTCGTAAATGTTTTGTGAAGGTTTCTGGTCTCAGAAGTAAAAATGTATATCTTGGGGATGTTTCTTTAAATAATTATTGAAATGTTTCTGGCACATTTTGTGCTATTAGGTTATATTCCAAAATAAGGCAGAATTTGTTTCTTCAGTACTAACAACATTTTGTTTCGGCCATTTGCTCACTGGCAACCTTAGAATATAGGTTTCACGAGGAACCGCATTAAGCTCAGAAAACTTCGGTAGTTTTCTTTAAGTAGCGGAATGATAACTTCTTGTGTGAATGGAAGTAACAAAAATTTTGAATTTTGGTATAGTGGTCAGGAATTAATTATTTAATAATTCACGTACACGTAATGGGCTATCCCCTAATCTAAGTTATCAACACATAATTTCAAACATCCTACCAAATATCCACAAGTATACTAAGAGTATTAAAAAAAGTACATATACAATTGTAAAAGATGAGAATGGATAGCCTGCTCCTTTGCCTTGAAAATGGACCTCTGAATATCCGATAGGTGCCCCCAATAGTTCCTATAATCCTATGAAATTGTCTTCGCACCAAAAAACAATTTCTATGAAAACTGAAAATTGGACATTCCGCAATCATTTATTTCTGATTTACACAACAAGTCACCGATGACAAAATCATGTAGTTGTCACTGAACAGATAGCCCTAAAATATTATAGTGATCACAAATCAACATTTGGGACATTTTTGATTCAAAATTTAACATTTTTAAGATTATTACACAAATTTAAGATAAAATGCAAAAAGTTCCCAGTTCAGTTTTAACGCGTCTTAAATAGATCGGAATCGGAAATAAATAAATCGATTCGAGCTAAATCGGTCCTGCGTAAAATCGGCTCAAGAATTGGCAAATCGAAGGCTCAAAGAACGATCCTTCGAGATCGAATCGAGTATCGTCCATCCCTATTTCTAATTTAGAACGTGTCAGAAATATACCCTGGAAATTATATAAAGGAATTCCTATTATTTCGGGATGTCAGAGACTGCCAAACACAGTTTCGCGTGCTGTTTTTATAACGCTCTGTCGCGGCAGCCCCTAAACTTGTTTTACGAGTTTTACCAAGGGTATGCAGGCGGTCTATTGCATACTTTGTATCTCTGGGTGTGTTTCTTCTGTAACCTATGTGAATCAATTTTTTTCATATTATGTTAAATTGCTCTTCTCGGTCAACTGATCAAAAGTCTCCATCTGACCGAAGTCCCAAAGTGAATCGTTTCCGAGATACAAGCCTTTGAAGTTAGGAATGCTCTAGTTTCTGAGTGAGGTGAAATAAGGGAGATTTAGGTTGCGAAATTTTTTTCTTACCTAACAAGTTAAAAACATACAAGAATTGTTACTATTCATAATTACAAATAGTTTGAGGATTATTTTTATTTATATTTCTTTTCTATTTCCATTACACAGTAGGTGAACTAGCTAGAACCTAAAGTCATTGTCATTATAGATGCTACACACGCATACATACACAAGAGCAGCAATTTCCGCGTACTTCGTCAATCATATTCTATGCATTTATTGAAACCCACATTAATTGTAGGGACCGATGGCTACATATTAGATATATTGGGCCCTTATTTTTCGGATCATAAAAATAATGAAGCTGCGATGCTTGAACACGAATTTGAAAAGGACGTCCAAACCTTCCGGAACTGGTCCGAGAACGGAGATATTGTTCTAGTAGATAGAGGATACTGCGATGCTTTACCGTTCCTCAATCGCTTGGGTATACATTATAAAATGCCAGCCTACCTTATAGACTAGCCGGAGCTATGAAAATAGATATAATCCTCCGATTTCAATGCAGGAATCTACTGTGGAGAGTGCAAGGGAAATGTTGCGACGATCGCGTATAATTAATATGGTGCAAGCAAGGGTGGAGGAAGATAATTTGCGGCTGCGGAATGGACAATGGCAGAGACTTTGTGGACAAATCCCAAACTTTCCACGGCTGAATCTTGACTATCTGCGAGATTTAACAGTAGGCATATATCAGATCAATCTATCGCCATCATATATACAAGACAAACTGATTCGGGACCAAGACGATGAACTCCAACTGGATATAGCGATAAATGAAGACAACTTCAAAAGAATTAGAGTGTATTCAAGATTTCGAAACGCAACCAAATATCAGACATTCATAGCATATCTGACCGGTGAGGAAGTTTGAGTTAAAGGCGAGAATGGTCCAATATCAGGGTATTATTGTACCTGCCAAACTGGGGCGAGAACGCTTTGGATTTTCGCGCACGTTGCTAGTATTCTTTGGTATCTAGGATATGCACGTCATGTGCCAGACGTTCGATATCCGGATGATATTTTGCTGAAGACGACATTGGACTGGGGGATCGGAATGTCTCATCATCACAGAGCTGTACGTAAGTATGTGTTATCAATTGTTTCAGAATTGAAATTACAAGCAGTATAGAGATCGTACATAGTATATTATGTGATGCATTAATTTTTGATTTTTATTATAATCTCCGATCTATTTTTGGTTTCGATTTTTTATATACTTTTTACTTTTTTATACTTTTTACATGTTCCAAAAAATAAATGTTGTTGTTGATGAGAGTAATTCTTTACTTTTCTTCTTCAATTACCTTCTTCAGTTTATAGACCCCATTACTGCTGGAATTACTGCTAATTCCTTTAAGCTTTGGATATTGGGATATGAAAGTAGCTACACTGCGTAAAACTATTTTCATCCATTTCATGTACTCACTGGGAAACTAAAGCAATCCGAACTTCAAAGGCTTGTATCTCGGAGATTGACTTTGGGACTTTGAGCCATGGAGACTTTTGATCAGACCGAGAAGAGCAATTTACCAAAATATGAAAAAAATTGACCGAGAACCAATTTTCATAGGAAATGTGCGGGGTCCTTTGTGGGTTCCTTTAGTTTGAAAGAAAACTTGACGTCGGAAACAGATTGATCGTAAGTAACTTTTCGTCCAAGGTTCATGCATGAACATCTTTAAATGAGAATTCCCAAAAGCTGCGTTTTTGCAACTGGTTGAAATGATATATCGAAAAATAATTGAAATGAATGAAATGAAATGAAAAAATTAATTAAATCTTTTATCAAAATCTTTACAAAACATGTCGCTATCGTCTGACGAAGGCTTTTTGAAAATTTAACATTTTAACAATTTTTTCAGCTGTTTTTGACGTTAAAACATGAAAAAAACACATTTATTTTTAAATGTCGACTATTTTGGGACATTTGTTAATTTTGAGAATTTCGTCCGTATAACGATAGCCAAGGGGACAATAAAACTAAATCTTTTTCGATTTTTTGTTTTAGACGACATTCATGAGTTAAATCTTGTCAATCATTTTGATATAAACTAATCGTAAGGGGCACTTCAAGGTCGAACAAAGGTCAAACCGAAAACAATAAAAATGCCAAAAAAATCGTTTTCAAAGTATAAGAATAAACGATTTGAATCCAAAAAATCAAATTTCAATAGCATTATTGGTGCCCCTACGACTCATCCTCGAAAAACTCGTAACTAATAAAATGACTGCTGAAAAGTAATTTAGTAGACACAGGTGAAAACGAGTCTTTTTCGAAAAATAAAATTCACTGGAATGGCGAAAGGTAAGGTCTCAAAAGTCGCGATAGCACCAGTAGTTGCTCACTTTCCAGATTCTAGTGTAGGTAATTGGAAAATTCAATTTTTATTAAAAAGGGCGTTTGGATAAATGTAAAGGAAATTCGATTTATTTTAAAGTGATGTCATGCCACAATAATACAAAAAAATACAACACAAACATATTTTGCTTATGCAACCTTATAAATTCACAATAGTACCTGTAACGACAACTGCATCCAGATGTTCTATGTAGCTTTTTGCTAGCCTCAATATTTCTATTTTTGACAATTTTCTGTTTTGCGGCTCTGTTGGAATAAGATGTCTCAACGCATTGAAAGCTGAATTAACACTGAAGGAAACACGAAACTTGTTGGTTTGCAATAAACTCTTATCTGAGATCATTTTTACTAACCTCTGAGTTCGATATCTTTCGCGAGCGTTTACTTGGTGTCGCTGTTTTGGCGTATTAAACGAGTCCGATTCACTTGAACTAAACCCGCAATTTACATCAAATATCGAAAAGTTACCGAAATCCATAATTAAACTTTGTCTTAAATTAGACTAGACAGTCTACTTCCGATGCTGTCAATCGAGCACTTTTGCCTCAAATAACTGAGCACGGGATAAACTGTTACTGGAAGTGAGGCTGAGGCCAGTCGCAAAACACTTGGTAAACGAATTAAGTCATTAGGCACAATAAATAGCCCATAAACTATGAACAAGTGTTGTGTAGTCATCAGACAGAGCCGACCTAAAACAGCAAACATAAGCCACAAATCATCCTTTGTTTGATGTCGAAAGTTGTTTTTTGGCTCCTTGCCTCGGGTTTGCTTCCTTCAGCTGCGGAGTAACCGAGCATAATCGAATTTGTTTCAATTAGGAACGCACCGGATCCACTTACACGGGAAATTAACACCCGAACGGGAAACACTTCTTGATGTTGCCACTAATTTCAGAAATTTAATGCTACTTCCGAACTACTACAAGTTGCTTCTAAACTGCGATGTTTGCCATCGACCACATTTTTGTTTTGCTACCCTACCCCCGGCTAGTGGTTCGAATTCTTAGCAGGCCGCAGCTGCGCTCTGTATCACGACATTGACCTCAAAATAAACAAGTGCACTAATTTATTGCCATGGTAGACAATCTTAAGTGCTCTTAATTTTTGGACGTGGTACACGTGCATAGCTGACTAGGCTAATGAAGATTTTTATGGTCACTTTGTTATTGCTTCCTAATGGGCTTTGATGGCTATGAATGGCTAGCAGCGACCATTAGATATCTTAGGACGTTAGGTCAAAATTGGAATTTAGAGGTTCATACGTATTTATATTACAAATCTGTTGTCTTAAATTCTGAAGGATATTCTACTGCATTTTTTATACCTCACCTTTTTCACGCCAGGAGGTCTGCGAAAGATTTTTAGTCGCAACGGAAATAAATAATCAATGTGAGGAAATTACAAAATCCAATTTAAAAAGAAATAAGTAATTTCTATTACACAGATTTCTGTTGATAGACCGAAAATAGTAGAGTTTTTCTATAGTTTTGGTTTAATAGCAAAATATAGATAGATAGATGTAAAATAGATTTTTTGTTGTTTTATACTTAGTAAACAACTAAAGCAGAGGCTCAAAGGACAAACATTTTGGCACGTTGATTTTAGCGATGGGGGATCGAATTGAGAAAATCGATTCAGGACGGATCGATCTGTAATTTTTTTTTGATTTTGTAGATTGATTAATCGCCTTAAACAGATCGATATCCATAGATCGAAGAGATCGAATCAGTAAATCATTTCAATTTATTTCAGCATTTTGAAATTACAAGCAATTAAAACTGTTTCTATACATAAAAATATAGGATCATTAGTAAACCAATTTATTAAATAATAGAAAACAGCCTTTGTAGCTTAAAAATCTTTATTAAGGGGGGGGGGGGGGGTTAAAATGTTTTTTGAGGTCGATTGGAGCAAAACTGCCGGAGGGGTTCTCCCTCCATTCGATACATCCCATATACAAAAGAGCAGTGTTAAAACTTCAAACGCGTCTTCCTAAGATATAATTTTTCAAAGTCGGTGATCACTGTAACTCAAAAACTACTCATCCGATCCTTCTTAAATTTTGCACACTTCGATATTTTGTATTTGGTATTATTATAATTAATTTTACAACAAAAAATTCGCCGATTTTTATCAATAAATTTTCATAAATTAAAAAAATTCGTCTTTTTATACTTCCAAAAATTGAAAAATCAATAAAATAAACAAAATGTCGACGTTGTTACCTAGAGAAACTCATAAACTAACGATGATCCAGTAATGAGTTATGATGATCACCGCGCGAAGTATCTTTTTTTTTTGTGCATACGAAGATTTCCTGTAAGTCGCTCAATTCACAATATTTTTACCCAACAATTTAACAGAAGATTCTTGAAATATTGAACTCCCCCACCTTTAAGCAACAATGGCTATTCAAAAATTTTGCTTATTTAATCGAAAAAGAAGTGCAATAATGGAACAATTTTTTTTGAAAGTACTAATACTGACTGGTCCTCATTAAACGAACACAACTAAAATTATACACCCCAAAAGTAAAAGACAAGCAGAACTTTTGTGTTGTTTTTCTTACTATTAACATAACATGTTCCAGAAATATTCCAGGAATATTTTCAAAAATCGCCCCGAAGGCAATTTCTATGTCTGATTTCAGAAGCGATTCCAGGGCATTTTATGAGTATGTACGAAGCACATTCTTATAAAATTTCTGAGAAGGTTTCTGGTCTCAGCCCTAAAAATGTACATCTTGGGGACGTTTTTTGAAAATATTCTGGGAATGTTTTATTCTTTCAGTTTAAACGGAAATCAAAGCAAATAAAAGTTGACAGTTCAACTTTATCTTCCTCCCTGTCTTCACCTTGCCAAAGAAGAAATGGCCAAGGCAACAAGTTGCCAACGTTAAATTCAAATATGTGTTTCAAACACTATCACAAATCCACTGGCATAATATTAAAAAAACATTATTGTGAAAGATGAGATTTGAACCCTTATTTCCCCTTTTCGATAATTACATAAGGAAAGAAAGAAACATAACTAACTCTCAGTTTAAAATTTCAAAATGAACGCAGTTTTGGTTTACTATTCAAGTGGTAATTGTGATCGAAAAAACTTAAAGACTTTTCATATAAGGTGCCGTTCAAGTATTACGTAACAGAGTTTTTGAAGATTTCTGAACCCCCCCCCCTACCCCTTGTAACGCGCTGTAACGTTTCGCGGTACCCCCCCCCCCATGCGCCCCCCCACCTAATACACCAATAAGAATAAGAATAAGAAGCAATGTCAATGTAAATTAAACGAAGTTCACGGCTTGTATTTTAGGTAGTTTTGCCTGACCGCAACGGTCGGACTCTTAGATACCCAACCTTTGGACTCGTGGTACACGGCTTATTGCGGTTATTTGCCATATATATACTTCTCTATACTCAGTGACGCGACTCTTTTCGTATGTAAAAAAATATGTGTAGAGTAGATATACCATATCAACTGAGCCGTGAGTCACGAATTAAGAGTTAGAACTTTTAATTTTTACAGAAACTTAATGTTACGTAACGCGTTGCTTGACCCGCTGCCCCCAATTATGCACCGTAACGTTTCACAAGACCCCTTCCCTCTAACTGCGTTACGTAATACTTAATAGGCTCCTAAGACTGTATTAGTAAAAGACTATGTAAGATTTTAAAGCACTTAATATAAATTCTTGATCTTTTTAATTTAATTTGTAGAAAGGTTTTCTTACATCACCCACCATTGCTTAAATATCTAAATCCATATTATTTTAAAAGTATAAAATCTGCCAAATTTGAGACTTTAGATTAAAAAAAAACTATTAATATGTGTCAAAGCTTGGATAGAGTAAATGTGTGCAAAACTCAAAAAAATATATATGCTTCTTTCAGGAGATTAAGATCTAAATCTACGTGTATTCCGCATGAGTTTCTTTCTAGGATTATACGTGGCGGCATATATACTTGTCTTTTCCACTAGTTATAGTTCCACTTGGAGTTGATGTAGCAATTCCGCGTAAACTAATATGCATAACGTCTAGGACATCTATATACAAAATTCAAATCGTGTTTTCGTGATTTGTTTTACTGGGATTGACTTCGCAGCAAAAAACAATTTGTATAAAAACTTAAAATCGCACATTCGAGTATCACTTATTTTAGATTTGTCTTTAAATAACTTAATCCTTTCTCGTTGTGGAATCACCAAACCAGAAGTAAAACATGAAAGCCTCCGATGACAAAATCATGCAGTAGTCACTAAACTACACAGTTAACACTAGAATATTATAGCGATCACAAACGCATTCATCTAACATTAACGATTCTTTTAACAATTTTTTACATTTGTCGGATTATTACACAAATTAAAGATAAAATGCAAAAAAAATTCAGTAGTGAACTTGTTTAATTTTTCGCATGACTTAAATAGATCGAAATCGGAAATCAAACGTAATTTTTCTTGGGTGTAAAAATAAATAATTGGAAACTGGAGAGTAATCGCATTTTCTAATTGCATTAAGGGGGTATTGCGCAGTGACGGCACACGGGAATTAAGGGGACTTTTCTTTTCAAAAAGTTAAAAATATTGGTTTTTTTCTTCATAAAAGTGTTCCTTGACATCACAGAAATACTGTCCTAAAACCCTTTTAAAGAATTGGTTTAGGAAAAAAAGTTATACCTGTATTTGTAACGGTTCCTATACGCGTTTTATATACAAAAATTATGTTACAAAAACTTTAAACGCGAGTTACATTCCCATTATCCTCGTTTACTCGAAAAATAAACTCTTCGGTTTCATTCAAACGAAACCAAGATAAGAAATCACATAAAGCAGAAAATGTGAACATTCCCACAAAGTCAGCAAATAGTCCGACGCAAAAAGATCCACATAGGGTCATATTATTTTAAAGCTTTTCGCGAAAAAGCTTTTAGTTAGTTCGTTATCTTTATCCGTCACACAACTTTACAATGTGTCTAAAGACACAATTCGGAAATAAGTGAGCCCAGAACCAAAGTTCTGTCAAAGATATTTTAGTGTAAATAGTTAAGAAAATAAAAAGTGCAAAATCTAAGTTTTGTTGTTTTATTTTACGGATTTTCATAATCCAAAAGCCACTCGATGCGTTATAAAATATACATACTAGTAACTAAACCTTTAAAAAGATTATGTTACACACCCATATTTTTTTATGCAGGGGTAGTTTGTCCTAAAAATATGGATTTTATTTTTATTTTTCTGAAAAATGTTTATAAAATGATAAAAATAAAATGATTTTTAGGTTTAGTTACTAGTATTTAGGCTTATGAATAAAATCCTTTGAATTTTTACTCTATCTGTTACAGGAAGCTCAAAAACGGTGGAGCCGTTTAAAAAGTTTCTGCAGCGGTCAAAATGTACTAAAACTGCAAAAAAATAATTTTTTTATATTCTTAATATATTTTATAAAAATGCCCAACAGGAATCAGTTCAATTAATAAAATAACCTTTTCACAAAAAATTAAAAAGTGTATTTTTTTTCAATTATGAAAAGAAAAGTCCCCTTAAGGAATATTTTCTCGAAATCTATTAGACATATTTGAATGAACTTTTTTTTTAGTATTTTCAGAGGGCCTTGCGGTTGTGAATTTAAAAAAAAATCGATTTTTTTGCACATTCGTAATCTTAAAGTATTGTAAAGGGATTTAAATATATTAGGCCAACGATTTGAGTTATAGAGCCTTAAACCAGGACACCTCCTCGGCGTTACATGCAGTTTTAAAACTTTAGACGCGTTTCCTCGAAATCATTGTTTTTAAATTTCGCGCGACGATACCTCCAAAACAAATGAACCAATTAATTTAAACTTTCTTTTTTTACCACTTTTTTTTCTAGATCGTGTATTCGGATTATTACGATAAAATTAATAGTTTTATTTCTATAACAATCTTAGTGCCAAAAAATTCAAAAATTTGGGGTAAAAGTATAAAATACTGTAACATTTATAATTTTCATTTTTTACAGCTGATTCTAGTACAAGATTTAATTTAGGATATGCTTTGTCTAAAACAATTTTATTCGAATATAAAATTAGTATTAAATAATTTGTCTGTATAAAAAATGTTTTAATAAATAAAATAAATGAATAACAATTTTAGGTAGAATCTATGTTGTTCCATCATCTCCAATTTTCCTTCTTGGTGCATACGTTAATCATAACCTTCACAACTTCTCTGCCCACGGCATCAAAGGCTTCCGGCCCATGAAGTTTTAGTTCAGACCCAGGACAAGTAACCTCCTCCGAATAACCCATCGGAAGGCAGGTCTGCATCTTCTACTGGTGCGTGTACCGCGGAGATAGCCAACTCGCCGGAATCTACCATCTCTGCAACCGCCGCAGCTGAAGAAGTACTAGTTATTATTTTGCCAATGGCATCTTCTCCCAGGACTGCTACAGCACTACAGCCAGATGAAATAGCCGCCGCAGAAACTTCGGAAGGTTATTTTCCGAGAGCTACTCTTGTTGTGTTGTGGATGCCGTGGATACAGCCAACCTGTTAGGGTCTACCATACCCTCCACTACCCCACCTGAAGAAGTGCCTGAGGAACGCCATTCGCGACCCAATTACCCATGGGTCCTGCAGAGGGGAGGACATCATTGCTGACTCGCTTGGCATGGTCTACTAAAACCTCCCGCATTAGTTACTTTGCTACTTTCTAGGATGCATTGCCCGGTTGCTACCGCTTGAGAATGTCCAGATAAGGATCGCCGTATTCTAAAAGACTTTAACTATTCCGTCCATCTTCCAGCAACATGAAACAAGAATGTTTTTTCATACATTGATTTTTTTTATTCCAAATAAGTAGTTCATGTTGGACCCATGTAGATGGCATTAAAATGTTAAAAATGCATGTTGGCGGTGTGCAGGCGGTCCTCAAACCAGAAAAAAATTTCTAATTCTTTTGACAACGGTTTTGATAAAAAATAAAATTAAAAAAATATGGTGAAAATCAAAACTTTTTTCGCTGATGCTTTATACTAGAATTCTCCTCTTTGTCGAATGATCATAGAAATTCCCTTCTAACATAGAAGCCACACTTCTTGATAGAAGACGAAAAAAAATTTACCTATTCCACTAAAACGGTGGAATGAGGCTCCCATACTAGCATGCATAGAGAAAAAAACGCGAAAAAAAAGAAAAAAAAGAAAACATGGAAGGAAATTCTGCACAAAATATGCATTACAGAGAGTCACGGGAGCATAGAGAATAGATAGTTCTTAAGTGACTCCTTGATAAAAGTTAAATTGAAATATGGACATGCTTTAACAGCCCAATATAAACGGTTAATTTCTTCATGCCTGCAACAAAGGAAGATTTCGGAGGCGACAAGTGAGGACAAACCGAGCAAAGGAGGCGGTCGGTGTAGGGCGGGAGTCTAAATGGATTGTTCCAAGGGAGCCCTCTTAACGAAAATCTAACAAAATTACGCTGCACCGATTCGATAGATTTGGAATGAACATTGTAGTAGGGCGCCCAGACCGGAGATGCATATTCTAGAATAGGTCTAACTATGGAGCAGTACAAGTGAATCAAAGTTGGTAAATACGAGAACTCTCTAGATTAACGCTTTACAAAGCCTAAGACAAAATTGCATCTAGACATAAAATAATTAATGTGCGGAACAAAATCAAGTTTCCTATTATGTTTTACCCCAACGTCAGTTACGGACAGACCGCAACAGAAGCTAGTCCCTGTAAAGTTGCAGGCAAAAACTTGTGGATTGAAGCACCTTGAAAATTACATAGCCTCACATTTCTCAAAATGAAGATGTAGGCCATTGTGCCCGCACCAATCCAGGAACGAGTCTAAGTTCCTTTGAATGAGGGCGGCCTCACCACTACTCTTCACATAGGAGAAAATCTTTATATCGTCAGCGTAGATCAGAAAATTGAAGTTCGAGATCAGATGGACAATGTCGTCAATGGCAAGACCGAATAGTAAAGGGCCGATATGGCTGCCTTGCGGCACACTAGATGAAATATAATTTAATTTACTGGAAAATTAGTCTTGATCAAGATTAAAATGGTAAAGGTCCAGAATCGCGGGAAATAAATAGCTTATATTTAAAAATATCTCTATTCGTTTATTCCAAAAGGAATCTGACACTATATATATATTTCTTAGTGTTTTAATGGATTTCTGCTTTAATAGGAATAAATCAATTAAATATAAAATCGCCTAAAATCTCCTATTGCATTTAAATAACTTCTATCTAAAGTAGAATCAAGTTTCCATTAAGTTGACATGACACTATCAGTTTGGAATCTTGTTATCTGAAAGTGATACTTTCCTTATGGCTGTAAACTAAATGGTTTCATGAAATACCCTAAGTGTGCGATGTACATGAATAGCAAATTTAGCAAGTGAGGGAGACATTAAATTTCAATTGAAAATTGAATCTGCATAAGCTTAATTAGCACTCGGTGAACAAGTGTTCAACACAGTAACACAATGCACATAAACGCATGTATGGGAAAAAGCTCACATAAACAGTACTACTTTCTGCTTGTTTAAACATGACAACAGTCAAGCCAACAATTGTCAGGGTGAGCAAATGCAAACATGCAGAAATTAACACCAAACTGTGTAATTTGTGTAGCGATTAATTTAGACGTGTGCTAAAATCGGTCTGTATCTCCCAATAGGATTGCAACTGAACACGCCAAAAAGCACGAGCTGAATGTGTATATGCCTACGTGCATTCTAATTTAGTTAATACTAGGCTTTAATTTAAATGCCTTTAAAAGGATTATGTTAGTTCTTCGGTAATTTCAAGGTCGTTGGAGATTTATAATATGTGATACGAACTTTGAATATGGACCACATTTTATACAAGAACTGCTAAGTTTACTCATGCATAGTACAAGTTTTCGATAGTTACATCTCAGTATTATTGGGAAATTTTAAAATATTTATTTCTACATATATTATTCCTAAATGACAAGGGTATTGTACACATGTCGAGTAAGTAAGAATCCAATCGTAATGGAACTTATCACTTTAACAGCTCAGGCTTTTGCTTGCAAGCATTCTTTCTTTTTTTAGATACATTTTTTACATTGAAACCCATAAGCTAACGTAAATCTCATCTAATGAGAAAACTCTGAGGATAATCCTGTTTGAAGCAATCTTCTGGTCTATCTATATCTATGAAATCGATGGATTCCTTCGTCTTCACATCACGTTCGCCAAACAGAAAAAGAGGTAGTAATATCCTTTCGCACCATGTTACCCTTTTAACACGCCCTTTCCTTGTTTTAGTTCAAGTTGAGTTTTGTGGTTCATTTATGTTGCCCAGAAAATTTCGCATTCCATTGCAGACGTATTTGAGCAAATATTTCGAAAATGTATGTACTGTACAGTAAGAATTCGTTTTATTTGTAGTTCAGCTAGTTTTCACTTCAATATAAAAAGAAATCACAAGAAAAATGTAAACTATACAAATTCAGGTGATGAATATTAATGACATACAAGAAGTCTTCGGGGGAATAAGTGATAACGGAGGTCCCAAGTTCGAATCCTACCGGCGATGAGCCATTGTTGTTTTCTGCTGACGACAGATTACGATAAAAAGGCGATGGGGGTTTTAGAGAAAATATCAGTGGTTCGGAATCCACTTTAAATTGTAGATCCACTTGCAATCGTTGTCTCGAATCGGGTGAAATTGTTCTACCGCCTTATAGTGGTAAAACGTCGGAATCTAGCTGGACAAAATTAATAACTTCGTAATGCGTAGACCGACTTTGATGATTCTTTTATTGTTGGGTAGTGTATATTCCCCAGGTACCATATCAAAAATTTTGTTGGTGGATGTGGGGTGGGGTGGGAATTTTATAAACTAGCTTCGTACTGCGTGGACCCCTTTTGATGGTTCTTGTTTTACTGTAAAGAATATGATTTTCCATTGTTAATAATGGAAAACAAATTATCCAAAGTAGGGCTGGAGGGGGGAGGGGGAAATCTAACCTCGTAACGCGTGGATCGTTCTGGGTCTATCACTATTTTCGAGGGAGTTATAATCTTTATTTCATCTTCTATTTTCCTTTTTTTGTTTTTTTATATATGATTTTGCCAAAGCTCAAGGGATGCCCTATGATGCTAAAGCACAGGCTTGGCTGGAAAGGAGTTAAGGGTGAGGGAAATGGGTTAGCAGGTTGAGTGAAGGGCTCATATGACGAGGGAAAAACAGAAGATGGTAAATTCTTCCACATTCGTGTTGTTCGGTTCAGAAAAGATTGCCAAATTTGACCTGAAGAGTATACGGGTGGGAGCTAGTTAGAACAATGGCCATGAAATAGCGATAGAAGAGTGAGAGACAACCGACATTCCGTTGATGCTCTACAGTCTACAGAGTCAAGCCCCTTAGAGATTGAGGAACCGCCAATAAGTTTAATACCAATAAGGCCAAAACACAATGCGAGCAACGCAACATTTTACGACGTAAAAAACGTAAGATTTTGTGCTACGTTCGGTTATGTCGTTTAACATTTTAAATGTTTGTTTTGACCGTTTTTACGTTTTTTTCGGTACTCCTCATAAGCCAAAACTGCCGCGCAAGCCACTTTAATTACTCTTTTTAATTTACTTTTTGAAGTTTAAACCAAAACAACACAACTGTCCTTTGTAACGAGTGGACCAATTTGAATGGTTCTTTTTTTGTTGCACAGAGTAGAAGACACTAAAAAGTGAAAAATAAAATAGTTTAAAAAAAATTGAACCGACTTCACAAAAAGCACTAAAAAGCATAAAATAATTTTTAATTTTATATCTATTACCAACCATAATGGAAGATACTATATAAATTTACCTAAATGTTTCAGCTCCAGGGATCTTAAAAAAGGACGATTAAATACTTTTGTTGTAGTTTGGTTTGTTTCTTTAATTTGCACCGACTTCAAAATGTCGTAATAGATATAAAATTAAAAATTATTTTATGCTTTTTAGTGCTTTTTCTGAAGTCGGTTAAATTTTTTTTTAAAACTATTTTATTGTCAACATATGATTCAGTAATGAGTTATGATGATCACCGCAAAGTATCTTTTTTTTGTTTATACAAAGATTTCCTGTCAGTCGCTCAATTCACAATATTTTTCCCATTAATTTAACAGAAGATTCTTGAAATGTTGTACTATTATGTTCTTAACTTAAAAATTCCAGTGGAACCTTGGTTTTCGGGATATAATATTCGCCAGTACAACATGCTCCACAACGCCCACCTATTAAAGTCGCCTATTACTTATGTATGATCAAAACATATTTTTTTTGACTCAAAATTGTACCATAAACATTAATTTGTTAAAGTGTATTGTTAAGCGCTGTACTTGGTAACGCTAACTGGTAATGGTACTTGGAATTTAACAGGTCTGCTTAAAAGAATATACTTCAAGATGTATAATTGGATTTTGAATGAATGATTTGATATGAAAAAATAATTAAAAATTTTTCCCCACGTTTCCTACCTCAAGGTGTAATAGGCCATGCATTTTAGATCGAAAATAGGCCAATCTGTGGAAAAATGTCTATTGAGCTTCCTTCATTGTAGCCATATAAGCAGCCTATAAAAATTTGACATTGATATCGTGCTGGCATTGTGAGATAGATTAAGGTCGTGAGAAACAGTTTTTCGTGAAAATCTTGCTGCCTATTGATCCGAGGTTCTTATAAAAATTGTAGATCATGAAATTGTCTACAAAAAATGTCCAATATTTTTTTTTATAAAACCGACCGCTTTCATTGTAGAGTGCGGAGAAAATTGTTCAATAAAATATTCTGTAATTGCAAGAAAGATCAAGACTAGAAAAATCTGCCTGAACATAATCAGTACAAGGTCTCGCATGCCCGATGAAGATAATATAAAGTATGTTATACAGAATTATACTCAAGAACTAAACTGGAATGCCTGATGAGGAACTGATAATGTTGTCCCCGATTAAGATTGCCTGAATTTAAACTAATAACGTTGTTCAGATCAGGAATACCTAATGTGGAACTAATAAGGTTTTCCTCATTAGAAATACCTTATGTGAACTTATCACTTAGTTCTCTTGATGAAACGATAGGTTTCCAACAAAACTTCTTACTTTAAAAAAATCATACTTACAAAAGGTCCACAGAAATTATTAATTATAAAACCTATAAATAACACAGGCCTACAAAGGCTTTGGAATGTGGCCGTAAAATTTGCCTAGCAAATATTATTACATTTTAAATAACTTTAAAATGTTATAATATTTATCAATTTCGCCAAGGGATTCGAATTCTACATGAAAAATTTTATGAAAGTGCCTATAGATATAAGCTAATATATTCAAATTGTAGGAAATTCCATCCTATACAAATATCGTCTCTTAAGTTATAATAAAAATTATATAAAAAATATGATGTGATATAAAGAAACCAATACTATTTTTGAAATCAGCACACTTTATTACTTAAAAAACATTCTTATTAATGGAGGAAATTATTAGTTTAAATTTGCAGGTATGTGTAATTTATAATTTTAATAACTAATTATAAAACTATAACTATTACTAATCGTTATTTTTAACGGTGTGGATATAGTACTTTGGTCCTAACATGGTGCTAATCAGGAAAACCTGATGTAGCTTAGATTTTACGGTTCCGTACGTCCGAATGAAAAAACGGACCCTTATAGGATCACTCGTGTATCTGTCTGTCCGCCAATTTAAACTGAAATTTGGTACACATATTATAATTTTAAGCTGAAATTTGGTACACATATGAATTTCTGTGACGCAAACATGGACGTGTAACGTAAATAAATATATGGGTATATGGGAGTCACTTTTAAGGGGCGGGGGTGGCGAATTAGAAAATTAAAAAGTTCAGCAAACTGTACCGTGTAACATAACAAATAAAAGGGCTTGTTGTGAGGGTATCAAATATATATTTTTTATAATTTTAAAATAAATAGTTTTAAAGTTATTTGAACAAATAGATCAAAATTTACCATTCTCTCCTCTTATCAGCGAAACTACTGAGCCTAAAAAGATGCGTGTCTTCAACAACAAGTAGTCAAACAGTGTAGTTGGCAGCATTCAATTTTAGTGCATCCCTGGTTAAATCTAAGGCAGTTGAAAACTTATCGCTGCTAACTAGGATAGGTGCTACGTCCGCCCACTCCGTCCTTCCGCTATATGGTATCCAGCCTGGAGCAAAAATTAATCACTTGGTGGAGAAAATATAATTTATTGTCATGTGAAGTCCACCGGATTTTGCTAGTTATAACAAATTGAGCCTAATGAAGCGGTACAAGATTTGTGCTCCTCCAAATGAAATGTCAAAATAAATGAAATCGATCTATGAATATCGATCTTTCTAGGGCGATTAATCAATCTTCAAAATCGAAAAAAATTACAGATCGATCCGTTCTGAATCGATTTTCTCAGTTCGATCCCCCATCCCTAAAGAAGTCTATGATCTTAAAATAACATGTTAAGTCTCTCAATATTGTGCGTACAAACTTACATTTGCAGTTGAAATGTATGGACGAACACGTTTCTTGGGAGTTCGACTTATCTAAGCCAGGCATCCGTCAATCCTCGTGGGGGTGACAAATCAAAAAAGAAATATCAGAATACCTTCTATCAATCGGTCTTAGTCCACGTATTCAAGAATATACAACAAGACAGAATTCAACAATAGACAATATATTCAGCAATTTTGCTCTACAATCCGGTACCATATACTTTCTTTAGTTATCACAAACAAATTTGGTTCAGATTTAAAAACATGGTAGATAACATATTCATTGTACGGGACCCTCTCCACGCGACATTAACTCGCACTTGTCAGGTGTTTTTCATCATCTATTAGGAAAACCTGATGGTACTTAGTATTTTCATAGTACGTTCTGGATATATTACTTTGGCCTTAACATGGTGCAGATCAGGGAAACCTGATGCTACCTTGTTCCTTTAACGGTCGGTTGGTCCTAACGTGGTACTAATCAGAAAAGCAAAAGAATTGAATATACTATTTTGTCCATCCTCAGAACTACATAAGTAGAAACACCTCATTGTACTTCAATACACATAAGATTAGATTATCATGCCCTGTGATACCCTTATTAAAATCAATAGTCACAGTATAAAATATATTAATAGCAAGTAATATGTTATTCTGCATGCGATGGATAAGGCCTAGTGGGTAAACCATGTAAAAAATCGCGTGGAGGTGCGGAAAAGAGTGTATAATTAATCGACGCCAATTATCTCTGCACCCTACAACGAAATCGGTAGGTTTTACAAAACAAAAACCTATTGGACATTTGTTGTAGACAAATTCTACAATTGTATGGACCTTCATCGATCTCCGATCAATAGGAATCGAAATTTTCACGAAAAACTGATTTTATTGATCTTAAACCCTCAATATCTCATAACGCCGGCATGATATAAATGTCGATTTTTGATATGTTCTTTATAACGCTATAGCGAAGGTCTAAAAAAAAACGCAGCTCACTAAAATTTTTTCGCAGTTAAATCCAAAACGAGTGGGCTATAAGTAGCCCCTTGAGTTTATGATTTACTTCTTAATTAAAAGTTAAATTAAAAGAATTTCAAAATGTTTAAAATTATTTCTGACGAACAAGGACATTTTGTTGTAATAATTTTCTAATTAGTAAATTGCTGTAGCTAACCGTTCCCGGCTTTTCCGTATATTTCAGAACTTCCGCAACTGACAATGCATTTATTTATTTCTCTGTTAAAAGCTTTAATTCTGTTAGCAAAAGAGTTATTTCTGTTAATGGAACTTTTTCTGACCTTTACATTTATACTTAATTACATTTCATTATGGTGATGAAATATGTTAATGAAATTGGTGTAATTAAATAGCTTTTGCTACTGTGTCCTGTCGCTGTATCTGGCTGGCAATAAGTTATATACTAGCAACAAAACTAGACAACTTTACTGCCACATTAAAATTCATTTTCACGCTTTTCTTTAATTTTTTGCTTCTTCACCCCCAGCTTGGAGTCTGTACTTTGCAGTGGGTAATAGCGGAACAGAGTCATTTATCCTTGGCCCAATCTGTTCCATTAAGCTCTCCACTAATGCAACGTCGAAAATCAAAAAAAAAAATAAAATTGTATACCACCGCAGGGAAATACCCTTGGCATGGTACTGCCTAGCTGCATGGTAACGATCTTAAGGCGAGAGACCGTGGAATTGAAGAAGTAGGTAAACAATATAAAAATAAATTAGCTCCGGAATTATGTAAATATTTACTGCCGGGGATAGCAGCTCAACGGGTCGAAATTAATTTAGCGCGGCTCCTTGCTTATTGCTTTATTTTCCTAAATTTTTACAAAGGGTACGTTCTGTAGCTGCACTTCTCCAATCTAAGTGCCTTTGACAGCCTGGAGCTTTTCTGGCGAGGGTTGTGGTTCTTAAGAGTTGGCCACAACAATGTAATAAATCTACTGGTGGAGCATAAAGGATTTTGATTATAAACACTTTCTATAAATTCTGCTCCAAGTTTAACATTCTTTTAACGACTACCTTTCTAGCAGTTTCTAGTTCAAAATACCCTTTGGGTACAGTGCTTGGAGCAATATCCAAGATATTCTTTTGTTAAATAGTTGTTTATTCATTATTCGCCTCGACGGGCAGATTACTATTTTAAAATTAAATTTATAATCTTAATAGAAAGCATATTTTGCCTATGACATTACAGCAGTGCTGTGGATAATACTGAATTTTATTTTTAGTAAAATACTGCCAGTATACTCACAAATGAACTATGTCTTGTAATGATAGAGATGGGAACTGAAGCGAAAAGTATCGATATTTGGCATTGCAATGTATCCGCATCTTTCGATACTTAGATACAAATATACCGTTGAAAAAGTATCGATACTCAAATGTATTGGAACCATATGGTTAAAAAGTTTAAAAAAATATATATGGTGAGGTAATTGCATATAAAAATTAATTGTATCTTTTTGGTTTTTTTTTTTGCAAAACAATTTGCAACAACATCGTTGAGAAATATCAAAATATCGATTTGCTCAGAAGATAAATTGATAAATTTTTACAAATGAAGACGGATCTCAGTGGCTGATTTCATATACCTTTTTAGTAAATGAATAATTTGAAATTTCGCAAGAACTTTTTAGCAGCTGAATAAAGCTTTCGAATATTAACATTGTGATATAATAATATCTCACCTTCCAACGCCTCCAACCGACAAAATGAAAATAAAAAATACTTATACCACTGAGCCGGCATTGTACTGTTTATACTTTTAGCTGTTGCATACTAATACTGTATTACTGTCCCGGACAGCGATTATTCAACTCATGCACAAAATAATGGGGCGGTCAATACTTCAAGTATTGAAAGAAAAGTATCGAGGATCGGAAGTATCGGGGGCTGAAAGTACCGATTACAAAACCTCGAGGTATTGAAAGCAAAGTATCGATACCCCGATATATCGAGACTCTCTATATGAGTCATTTATTTTGAAAGTGGGGTAAGTCCACTTGTGAAATCTGCTAAATTTGAGACTTCAGTTAAAAAAAAAGTTATTAATAAGCGTAAGATCTTGAATAGAGTTGTTTTCATTCTAAAGGTTATTATGTTTAAAAGTTACAACGACAAAAATATTTCAAGCTTGTTAAATTTTTTTAATAAATTGGAAAATAAAATTAAAAGTACTTCCAAAATGGACTTGCATCACTTTCAAAATTAACGGCTCATATAATGATTTTAACCATTAATCCAAAAATTATTTGGTAATACGTGGATCGATACCTCTACAGAAGAGACGCGAGTATTTGGGATACTGTTCGTTTATGAATGTTAGCTGGGTACAATTAATACCCCGAAGCTACAAACCTATCTGAATATCTACAGAAGAGACGCGACTATTTGGGATACTGTTCGTTTATGAATGTTTGCTGGGTACAATTAATACCCCGAAGCTACAAACCTATCTGAATATCTTAGTTCCTTGTCGCCCTTTCGGGAATTATGACTTCCTTTACATCTGTCGGCCTAACTACGCTTTTAATGAACCTTAAGTCTTTGTCTTTTGAATGATCATTGGGATGTACTTTACTTAAACATGTCTAAATATCAATATAAAGCTCAAATAAAATTCCATTCGAACAGTCAACGTGTTTAACGACACCTCTTTGTTTCTGATTCGATTTATTTTTGTATTTATTTGATTTTGTTAAAAAAAAAAAATAAAAAAAAAAAACGACAAAGTACGCATAAACGTAAATAAGTTTGTTTTGGAATGTTATGTGCCTGAGTTACCAGAAAAAGGACATATATATTTACTAAAACATAAGTAAACCTGTTTATGCAGCTTACATGGAAAACATAATAAAACTGACCCTCAGCTGCCTCCGTAAATAAAGCAAGCAGCGCAACGACCTTATTCCACAGTAGCAACCCTGTGACAGCTTTGAGTAACACTATCAACTCATTATTGCTTAACTTTATTAATTTATTATCTATAAATTAGAATATGATTCAAATAACAAATCAGCCTCATTCTAACTCAGAATTTAAAAGTTTTGCCAGTTGCTTCTACTGCTGCTCTCTAAATAGAAATTCAGTTTTCCTCACTATGTGGAGATCAGTAGAAGGGAGCATCCGACCAGCCACAATTCTAAGTTACTTTCCGCTCAGTCGCACTATATAATTATGTATAAAGGTATTTTTTTAGAATAAAAATATTTTTGAATTTGCATCCGGTTCTTTTTCGCCAACATCGAAAGTCGATGTTCTGTCATTAACATCGATTGTGCTATATTCTATACACTTCAACATCGATTTTAAAACATCGATGTTGATTGGCTCAACATAGAGGTCTTGTGAACATCGATGAACATCGATCATCCCTACTTGGTTTCTCGACCAAGAAAGATCGAAAGCTTGACTGTACACGGTTTTTGGCGAGTTTGAGAAATTTGGCATCATAACTTGCCATTTACCGTGTACTGACAATCTTTTTGGAACAGGGTATAGTTGATATTATAAGCGAAAATTTTTATACCATTCTTAATTTTTATTTGCAAATGTTATAAACAAATACAATTTTTTTATCTCAATTGGGTGGCTAATTTGAGAAATTTCGAATTTATAACGAGATTAGTTTATGATGAACTTGAAACAATTGACAATTCTTGATATTTTAAACTTAATTTCGTAATTCGTTATTTTATATTTTACATATAATTAGCCAAATTGTCAGAAATCTGGCTAATTTCATAAAATACGCTATAGCCGTCTCGGCAGAAGTCCATCTCGTCATACTTTACACCTGCGAAAAGAAGAAAAACCCGAAAGCCAGAGTTGAACTAAGTTTGGATTATGGTCACAATTGCTAGAATTGTCGCACGAAATCCAGACCAACCATAAAGTTTTGGAGATTTTGAAAAAGTGGATCATCAAAAGACATAGAGATAAAGAACAACAACTATTTTGCTACCATTCTTCTAAGATTCAAGTTGCGAGCATGCAGAACTAATGAACAAAAGGAAAAAGCAAATAATAAGCTTTTTCTCTGTCAAGTCACTTTTCAATGTAGTACAGAGTGCCTGCGATAGTACCTGCGTGAATACCTAATCACAAGTTCAAGAAGAAATTATTTTTTGTTAACTTGAAAGCTGTATATTAATGAAGAGAAGTACCCAAGAATTTGTTATTCGTATTTAGAGAATTTTTATTTTGATAAAATGTTTAAATAATTCCAAATTGTTTAACTATAAGGTAAACTATCGATAACTATCGATAGTTTTTAAGTTCACTATCGATGGTATCAGTAAGTCAGACTATCGAGGAATAGTGATCTGCTACTAGGAGCCCTGATAACCAAACCACAATCCCAAAAAAACTGTACTCGCCACATCATTTGTTCATAGGATCCACTAAAATACAATTACCTACTTAATTTATGTTGTAGTGAAGCGAAAAGTTGTCTTAATAAAAAGTTTCGATGCAATTGATTTAGATTTTTTAACCAAGTATATTTATAAATCTGATGAGGAAAAATGATGTCTTGGTCTACGAACGCTTCAAACTGGACTTTAATTTCTATGTTATTTTTAAACTAATTTAAATCTTGATTTCTCTAACTTAAATTCATATTTATGTAATATAGATTGTTCAAATATTTGCCGATTAATACTGTGGAAGAAACTTATGATAAATTTAAATGAATTAATAACTCAGGATTACGACAGTTTGTTCATTCAAAAAGGAAATACTCAAATTCCAATTCTAAACCCTTCGATAAAAATCTTTATAGACAATATAATCGAGGATTATATCACAACTTTCACAGGCCTGGAAGCAAATACGAGCAGCTGTTCATTGAAGGTGTAAGCAGACCGCACTTCACATAGTAAACCGCAGGATTCGATTCAGAAATTCTCCTTCTCCGTAGTATTTTTCGCAATATTTTTAAAGTCTCAACTTGGAATTTACTCTAGGTGAACCTACCAATGTTCTGAACACATGGTCATGATAAAAACTTTCGTCTTTAGAAGTTTCATACAAGGGCGATGCTTTAAAGAGAAGGCTCTCTCTTATGTTCGTTTTGTTGAAGTATGTAGCTTGAAATACATTTTTTTCTTTGGTTTTGGTTAGTAGAGTATGTAGTTTATTAATAGTTAATTGTTTGTGAGGATTGATTAATATATGATACAAAATCATAGGAAAAAAATCATGACGACACACTTAAACGTAAAATGGTCATGAGTGTCATAATTTCCGGCCTTCTATCTAAACTGCGATTATATTAAAACTAACAGCAAGTGTTTCTGGTAGTACATCGATAATAAAAAAGATTATTATATTGATTGAGTCACTTGCAAGGAGAGGCCGGGGGAGTCGAAACACCGATTTTGTTGAAACCTTGAGGGTAAGTCAGTGGGCCTTAAGTTGGGTCTGGGGGTCGGGGTAAGGCATACCTTTATATTTTCCATTACCATCCGAAAAATTGTGAAACTGCTTATTGTTAGGCGAGAATGTTTTGAAAAATAAATACTTTTGTACATCGTTGTGGTTTTTAATTGTATTTACTGCTCCGAGCAGTTTTAAAAATGTTTAAAAATACTTGTGGCAACGGAAAATATGAAGGCTTGCCTTACCCCCACCTCTGACTTAACTGTTAAATTAAACGGCGATATGCGGAAAAAATGTCCGTTCAAAGATCCGTGGGTCCCCTCTAACATATCCTCAAAGTTTCAGCAAAACCGGTGTTCCGACTCAACCGGCCTCCCCTTGTGAGATGTATTATATATACCTAAAAATGGAGCTAAATAAAAGCACTTGTTTAGAAATTTGTTTTCGCGAAGCTATTCATTATCTAAATTCGAGTTATATTTTATTTAATAATAAACCTTTTTTAAAAAACAATTTGTGAAATTTTGATTAAAAAAGATAGTGGCGGTGCTGTACCCATTTCTGTGTGACTCCTTTTTAAGGGGCTTTGTGATGTTCCTGATTACTGGGACCTGAACATCCGAAATGAAAATTTCCAAAGAAATTAGTTTACTGGAGGGTCAGTCTTTCCCTTAAATGGATGATAAAAAAATATTTTTTTTAAACAAAAAAGTTAGAAAATTACGTTACCGTGTTCTACATTTAAGCTTATTAAAAAAAAAGTTATCGATAAAATCAAAATCTGCTTTCTTCATGGACAAGCGATATATTTTAAGAAAATATGTACCAAATGTCATGCAAATCGGCTCAGTGGTTCTTCAGATCTTTTGAACACCGCAAAACCACTTTAAAATGGGAACCACAGGGAAAGGATTGCAGTGCCGTCACTTGTTTTTCTTCTTTTTATTAAAATTTCACAAATTGTATTAATAAATTAAATAAAAATCATATGTATATAATCAACAGTTTTGTTACAAGAAATTCCTAAAAAACACTTTTATTCGATTACATGACTATGTAGATCCACTTAAATGGAGTGCTTGGATCCAGGGGAACGTGCCCCCCCAGACGGACACAACCGACCATTCAAAAAACACAAGGAGATTAATTAGGTCGCGCTATAATTAGGTTTGTTTCGTTTTGCGTACACACACGTAGGCGCAAATTATCGCGAGTTGCAAAACCTCCTTAAACTAATTTTACACACACACATTAGGGTCCAAGTGGTCTGAATTTCCGACAAATTTACATTGCTTCTTATAGTAGCCGGGGGGGGGGGGGGGGGTGATTTTTCTTTAAACTCGTCCTAGCACCTAAACTATTACTTATATAAAAAAAATATTTCCGGATTATACCGGAATATGGAATGTGAAAAATAAGTAAAGGTAAGGTGACGCCTTGCATTATCTTGTAGCGGTGTGGGTAGCCTAAAGTAAGGTTGAAAAGGGATGCACCTCAATCGTAAAGTGTCGAGGAGAGCGATCTTTCTCCACCTTACGCCGACTAAAGACATATCTTCGCAGCAGGATGACAGAAGATCGTTTGAATGGACTGGCTTTAATGCATATCCACCAAGACATTGCGTCAATGATGAACGCTATGGAAGAACTTGATATCTTCAGCAGAAAACATAAAAGAAAACTATCATTATTAAACATGTAATTTTTCATTATTTTCATTATTAAACCTTTATTACAAGTAAATTTCTCACAGTTACTGTTGTATGTCATTATTTTACAATTAATCCCAAAGATATAGTGTAATCTTATGAGGACACTCCTTGCCCGTCTGCCCAGAAAAAAATCCTGGATCCGCCCTGCTTGGATCCATTGAAAATTCTGAAAAACTTTTCGATAGTTTTCTCTTTATGGATAACCGCAATTTTATCTTTGAATATGAACTACTTTTTATTAAGATAAGAAAAGAAGTAGAAGATAGTTCACGTTGAAATACAAAACCCTTAATGCTTGTGGCTTATGCGTGAGTAAATGTCTTTTTTACAAGCTTTGCGTGAAAACTTGCAAGCCTATTTTGAACCACTACCCGATACCACTCTGAGCTGAAATTTTGCATAAGTATGGAGATCTGATGACAATGTAATAAATTATATCTACTATTGTTCTAAATTGAATAAGGCGGACGCCCTAAGATGGTGGATTACCTATTTCTTCACAGCCCCCTTGACATGACTTATCAAATGATGGGTATAATGCGATGAACTTCGTGACGTCATTCAAAATATAATACGGCGGAGGGTATCATATGAAACGGTTTGACGATTAAAGTACGATAAACTATGTGACATCATTCTACATCTACATATGGCGAACACTTCAAGATGGTGGATGGTTTTAGAGTTTTAAGTAAAGACGACATAATAAATATAAAACTAAAAAACAGTCAAATAATTTGTAGTTTAAAAACTAGGTATGTAATATACTAAGAAAAAAAAAATATTTTTTCTGATAGGGTCATTCCATATCAAATCGACCAATTTAATTATTAAAGGTCGCTGACAAAATTTATTTATTTTTTTACCTAAATTTGTACTATACTTAGAGAGTTGAATAAAGGTATTCATTAATTTTTTAGATGTTTAGTTTTTTTTTTGAGCCGCCATTTTTTATTGGTGCCTCAGCCTATTTTGCATTTTACAGAGGTTTGTCTTAAACGCTGTAACTTCTTGGTTTTTAAAGATATTTAGTTCAAACAAAAACCCTATTGAAGAGCATAAAATGTACAATATTTTCTGTCTTAGGTCAATTTAACTGTAAATACGAAAAAAAATCGGTAAATATTAACGTTTTCAAACTAAAAACCTGCTCTTTTAACATTAAAAATGTTAAAGATAGAACTAACACTCACCTTCTTAGTTGTGAAATATTCAGAAAACTTTCTTTCATTATGTTGTAATAAGTGTTTAAAATTTCATTACCGAGATTTTATTAGTTTTATAGTTATAAATTTTTAAATATAGCAAATTTTTATTTTTTATTTTTTTTTTAATTAAAAAAATAATAAAGTCTCAGTGAGGAAATTTTAAATACTTATTACAATATAAGGAAGGAATATTTCCTGAAAATTTTTGATTTCTTAATTGTGTCCCTTCTGAGATATTTCAGATTGAAAATGCGCCATTTTCGAAAAATCGCAATATTTGAAGACCTACTAAAAAAAGGATATAACTGTAAGGCCTAAAACTTTTTAGGGAAGTAGTATACTATAGTATATAGTATATAAAGACATTATCCAGAAAAAAAATTGAAGGTGAGTCTTAGTTTTATCTTTAACATTTTTAATTTTAAAAGAGCAGGTTTTTAGTTTGAAAACGTTAATATTTACCGATTTTTTTAACATGGTGTTTGTTTGAACTAAATATCTTTAAAAACCAAGAAGTTACAGTGTTAAAGACCTCTGTAAAATGCAAACATCTAAAAAATTAATAAATAACTTTTTTCAACTCTCTAAGTATAATACAAATTTACGTAAAAAAAATTAATAAATTTTGCCAGAGACCATCATTGGTCGATTTGATATGGATTGACCCGATATATAGATTATTTAAACTAAAAGCGTTGAGCGCGAAAAGATTCAGTAGATGTTGTTTTAATAGTCCTTGGGTAATATAAACACTGTTATTATATAATGTTATATTTATACATTTATTATATATTCAGTATTAATTAACTCAAATAATTTGTAGATATCAGTATTTCCCAGAATTACTAAATGACCTTTACGCAAAATAAAAGAGATATTTGCATTTATCGACCTGGGGACTGATTGTACTACCATATGGGAAGATACTTTAGAAAAGTATAGCTGGGAGATGGATGAATGCAACACAAAACTCTTGGGATTTGGAGGAATAATGGTAAACGTTATCAGTAAAATCAGTTGGTAATTAGTTATTAATGATATTCATTGTCTAATTCATATTATGGAATAAATCAGTTCAAAATATTCCCATGATAGTAGGCTAGATATGAGTGAGCATAGGAAAACAAACTTAGTTGCAATGGAAATAAAACTTCAGGGAAACAAAGTGATTAGATATCGTTCTTACAACATAGCATATAGACTAAAAGCAGTCCGTAGGAAATACTTCAGTGACATATTTCAGCCCTTGTCATGCCCAAAAAGAATGGCGAATTTCGAATCTGTGTGGACTATCGAAAAGTTAATGCCATCACTCAAAGAAGAACATTCCCCGTGCCGAATATTGTGAATACCCTTAATGCCTAGCGAATAAAACATATTTATCACGTTAGATCTGTTATCAACACATACCGATAGCATCAAATAGCCGTAATTTAACAGTGTTTGTTACACCAGAGGGTCATTACAAGTTGAAGCGTGTTCCTTTGGACTCACCAATTCCCCGGGTCTTGATGAAAATAATGGACAAAATAATCAGAGAAATTGAAAAAGAGAAAATCATTGTGTACATAGATAACGTACTTATTTCTACAAAGAACTTGTTTCTAAAATGAAAATAATTTGGACATTTCAAAAGATTATTTGAATCGATACGTCGAGCTGGCTTGAAATTAAATATTACAATATGTTCATTTTCTATTAATAAATATTGGAAGATGGAATTAAACCAGGTATTAAAAAAATAATAATTGCAGTACGGGATTACAATCGCCCCGAAGGCGAGTAAAGACAATTTCTTGGGTTGGCAGGATATTTTAAGCGCTTCCCGAGGATCAGAAGATTCATTTAATCAACTGAAAGATCTACTTAGCTAAAGAGCATTATTAACATAACATGATGATAAGGCTGACCATGAAGTTCATACAAACACCAGAAGTCACGGTATAGCTGGAATACTAATACAAGAAAATAGCGGAAGTTTAAGGCTCGTTTCCTATTTCAGCATAGCAACAATCCACTAGCAGGGTGTCCTTTGTAGTAGCAGAGTTATGGCACAAGCGACCTCTTTGGTCGCAATGCCCATCGTATAAGTAACTCTTCTCTTAATATTAATAACTAATGATATAAGGCGATTTAAGTTACTCAATTTTGTCCATATCTATGCAATTGAAAGAAACCTAAGATCAAGGCATTTCCTTCCTTTTCCTTTCATACCACAAGTTTTGGCCGCTATGTAACTATATAATGAATGCACTTATTAAAGTTTAATGATTTTAGCAGATATATCGTTTTTGCAAGTCCACTAAATTTGTGTAAATCTCACATATTTGGTACTGAAAATATTTAAGATTAAATAAAGTATGAAGTTCGCTTTATATTAATTAAAGGTTTGTATAGGCTAAATTACTACAATATAGCGAATAGTCGTACTAATAAAATAAATAAAAATTAATACTAATAGAGAGGTTAATCTATTAATAGTTTTTTTATACGATGTGGCCAAATCCTATTGGACAACCCTTTGATGCGTTAGCATTGTTTTGGCCGGAAGGGAATTAGGGTAAGGGAAGTGAGGACACTTGAGTCTTGTTTTTGCATTGCTGCGAGCTAGGCAACAGCCCAGAGACGGAGTGGATTATTTTAATTTCTTAATGAAAGCTCACGGGGTCATCTGGTCTCGAACCTGGGACCCATGGCATGTTGGTCCGACTCGTTCTCCGTCTGTGAGACTGAAGATAAATAATTTAATGCCTTATCACTTGACCAGAACAAAAGTGTCGACTCGTCCAAGTTCAATGTTGCTGGGATGATATAAAGTGTTTAATTGGAAAAATGTGATATAAACCTGTCCAAAGCAAATCCTGGCACGTCCATAATAAAAGTCGACTTGGACAAATATATCATCAGACTGTTCAAATAGAATATCGACTTTAGCATGTTAAATGAAGAATGATTAGTTAGTCCAGGCGACAGGGAGATACATCAACTACCTCGCCGATATTTTGTATGCGGTTTAAACCTATCCCTGAGTGTTACAAATGCACACTTTTCTACATATTTTAATTCCTGGAGGGGGGAGGTGGGAGGCGAACAGGTGCAAAAATTCTATTAAAGATCCCTACTGCAGTATATAAGATAATTTCAACTGTTTTCGTCCAGCTAAGTACCGGTTTGAGAAACAACGACTCAAATCTTTGCATAAAGGAGTAATTGACTTCACTACGATATCATGGAGAGCTGATTTGTGAGTATACTCCTGCAGTTTATTTAGCGCTTTTGCTTTCTGGCTTATCGTTTTCACAGTAATTGATAAACTGATTAGACATCGAGACGGAGCCGCTATCGTATCTCTTGATACCTGGCAAAAATGGTCAGTATTTCATATCTATAAATTTTATAGCAATGACTAAAACAACTAGAGAAACCGTATATTCCACAAAAATTGTATTTGTATACAATGTTACCTGACCCTTCGCGTCATCAAACGGCAAGCGGTAGCTGGTTCGAACATCTACCTACGTCAAGGTCTTACTTCGCTTAGAAGAAATTTAAATTTTTTTTTATTTCACAGTCGGATAACTCCTTAAAGCATTTTTTATTATATTTCACGCTTTATTATTCTTTTGAAAAATTTCTACGTTCAATGTTTTGAATAAAACAATTTCACCAATATCACCTTTTCATTCATTAAATAAAATATCACGGTTTGCAGTTAGGTTGGGGGGGGGGGGGGGATTGGTCAATAGATCCGCCACTGTGCATAGAGTATTACTAACACTAATAATTTACAATATACATACACCAACTAAGCTATAATTCACTAATCATTCTACATCTACATTCGCCAGTGTCATCCAATAGCGGCGTTAAAAACTCCAAGTATACACAGGTAATTGTAGTCTGCAAGTAATGGGGAAGAATGTAATTTATGCATGGAATAAAATAGTTTTTAAAAAAAAAAGTTGAACCGACTTCACAAAAAGCGCTAAAAAGCATAAAATAATTTTTAATTTTATATCTATTACGACATTTTGAAGTCGGTTCAAATCAAACAAACAAAACAACTACAACAAAAGTGTTTAATCGTCCTTTCTTATGATCCCGTGAGCTGAAACGTTCAGGTAGTATTATGTATTATCTTCAATTGTGGTTCTGTAATTGTTTTATTTGTTTAATTTGCACCGACTTCAAAATGTCGTAATAGATATAAAATTAAAAATTATTTTATGCTTTTTAGCGCTTTTTGTGAAGTCGATTTAACTTTTTTTTAAAAAATTATTTTATTTTTCACTTTTTATTGTCTTCTTCTGTAGTCAACGACAATAGAACCATCCAAATCGGTCCACGCGTAAAAAAGTTAGGTTCAACCCAATGCCCCACCTACATCCCAATAAAATGTTTTTTCTCGTGGTATCAATCATGCGTTACGAAGTTAGAGTACCCCTGCTTCCCACCCCCCACTATAGCACCAAATTATTTTCCTATTAGCAATGGGGGACCACACTCTATACAACAGCAAAAGAACCATCCAAATCGGTCTACGCGTTACAAAGTTAGGTTCCAACCCACCCGCACCCCACCAACGTTTTTTTTCTCTTGCTATCAAACAGGGAACATACTCTACCCAACAGAAAAATAATTATCCAAATCGGTCCACGCGTTACGAAGTTAGACTACCCCGCCCCCTCCCCACCCCACCACCGTAGGAACAAATTATTCTCCTATTAGCAATGGGGGATCACATTCTATACAACAGCAAAAGAACCATCCAAATCGGTCAACGCGTTACAAAGTTTGGTTCGAACCCCACCCCCCCAACCAACATTTTTTGTCTCGTGGTATTAACCAGAGAACATACTCTACCCAACAGAAAAAAAATTATCCCAATCGGTCCACGCGTTACGAAATTAGACTACCCCTCCCTCCTCCCCCCAAACTAGGCCAGATTTTTTTCTCCTATTACCAATGGGGGATCATACCCTGTACAAGAAAAAACCAAAGAAAGAACCATCCAAATCGGTCCACGCCTTACAAAGTTAAGTTCCGCCCCCACCCCACCAACATTTTTTTGTCATGGTACCAATCGGTGAACATACTCTACCAAAAAAAAAAAACAGAATTATCAAAATCGGTCAACGCGTTACGAAGTTATGCCCGGTCAGACATAAAAAAAATAAATAAATAAAAAAAAATACGCGTCCAACTTAGAACCTCTTTGTTTTTGGGAAGTCGGTCAAAAATGAAATCCTTTGAAAAAGCTGATAGATTAAAACGTTTAAATGTAAGCATTTCTTCCTTGCATATAAACGACCACATCTGTTAACACACCTCCAACTCCGTTGCAAGCAAAAGCCATAGGAGAAGGATTTTGCCAAAATTTTTCAAAATGTTTATCAACGTTTAACTGACAACTTAAATAACGTCAAAGAAAAAGTTTCTGCAAATCCCAAGGTGTTCACTTTTCATAGTAAATTATTTTGTACCTTTGGCATCAGTTTGTTCGTTATTACCTTAAATATAAAATCCTGATTAAGTTTCCTTCGATCTTAAAAGTTTCACCTCAATCGAACTATGCAAGATAAATATTTGCTTTCAGACAATTCTGCTATCAGCTGCACATGGTTTTCGGTTTCGGTGTTTGTCTTATAAATTTTTTATTGGTTAAACTCCTTGGAAATGTTGAGAGTTTGAAGACAAGTTTGAGAATTTAATCTTTATCCAGTGGTCGAAGACTATGCTCGAATCCAGATAGAAGTGTTTAACGAAACTTTTCGCATTAATAGCAGCGCACTGCAGAAATAATGACGTAATAAGGAAGTCGACTGGGAAAATGTTTGTGGACCCAGAGTAATCAATTAAAAGGTAATTTATCTGAAATCCAAGCTACTCAGCTACGCCTCATTAGATTGATTGTATTTGCCCAGTCACCACCACAAAAAACCCATTAGGATCTCTGTCTTGCTTGCCTTCGGCTGTAATTCGCATATCTTTAGCTCATTGCTCCAAACACGTATGTAATCTCCTCGGCTCTATTATGTTTATGAGCCACCTCATTCACGTGTCTTCTTTCTAGCCACCCTAAGCTGGACCGACAGAAGTGTCACTTCAATTTCACTCGGCGAAGCCAACTAGGGTAATGGGTAGCTGTGCCGGGTGGAACAGGACATCTATTCTGTCATCCTCTTTCTCCACCAATAGGTTGATCATATGTGCACGAGGCTTTCCAAGTGGCAAAGGTTAGTTTGCTTGGGAATAGGGATAATCCTCGGTTCTCGAGTGCGTGTTTGTGTTCGTTCCCTTTATTTTCTAGGCGTACATATATATGTATATGAATGGGTACATCATTCAAATAGTGGGAGACAAATTATCCGCAAGGTAATTTATCTTTGTTTGTCTCATTCAAGTTTTGTTTGCCAAAGTGTTCCTCCTTTCCTCTAATGAATCTGCTCTTTTTCTTAAGGGCGGCTTTTATATTTCCACATGCTATGCGAAATAATTGTTAGAGGGGTGTGCGCCTACAAGCAGTAATTAAGAATACCCGACATCTCAAAGAATTAATGTTTCAAAACTTTTGGGGGAAATTTAAGTCTCGAGTGAGATATTCATGGATATGATCTTTGTAGCTAGACGTCGAAATAATAAAAGTTTCAATGGAGGTGTTTGAATTGACATTGAAGTTTTAAAACTTTTAACATTTATTTCTTCTTTTATTTTCAAATATTAAAAACTTAATAATAATATTTATAGCAACACAAATGTAAGACGTCTTGAGTTTGTATCTAGAACAGGCTGTGATAAACTATTACTACGGAAGTGGCTATTTGCACTTATCGTGTACTTACGTGTAGTGCCGTGTATTTCCGTGTACGCGGTACGTGTGCACTTTGCACTTTCAAAGTAAGTTTAAATCGATTTTGGCGAAAATCATATTTCCGTATTCTCCATATCGAGAAGTATGATTTGCGTCTTATATTGTTCATGGAAATTTATTTTTACTAATGTTTTTTTTTATTTGTAATTCTGTCAAAACTGCCACGATTTACTATCCGTTACTACCCGGGTATCCGGTTCTCAGCCGGACTTAGCTGAGTTGCTAATACTTTGACAAGTGAAATTTAACACATCCTTAATATAAAAAAATTTAAAATTTTGCTTTGCAGTTTCACTCATTTTTATTAACCAGGTCATACGGTGGAATCGATTCCCGGTGGTGGATTCGATTCTGACAGTGGAACCGGTTTCATTGATGGAATCGATTCCTACTTGGAACCCGGTATTCGATTGGAGCCGAATCGTGTGGGTACCCGGGTTATTCGGTTCCAACTGAGAGCTGAACTTTTTATATTACTTTTAATTCAAATCCTTTTTTTTAAATTACAAAACAATTGAATTGAAAATTATGTGGTTTTTCAATTACAAGTAATTGATAGTATGTAATTATTATTCACTTCGATTACTTAATTAAAGGTTTTTAGTATAGTCAATTGAATTATTTGTATCCTGTTTTTATCGAAATATTTTGTTATGTTTAGCCCTAGGCTGGTAATATAAAAATTATGTCTAAGCTCATTTAATTTTAGGCAGACTTAAGGTTTTCATTCAGCTTAAGTTTCAAGTGTTTTAGTAATTAATTGAAATAAAAATGAATGGTGTGCCATACCAAAGTTAATTATCTGTTCCTTTTGTCCTAATTTCTCAAATTATCCGTCATTAAATATTTAATTAACATATAATGAGCTATTGACATACCTAAGAAGACTAATCAAGGATATGACAATTGAATTAACACTTTGTGTATTAAAATATTTACTGTATCATTAAAAAGGATTAACTTAGGGAACGCATACGTGTAAGAGGGTAATAAATTTCAAACATGCCGTAATCAAAGAGGCTTTTGCATGAATCATGAACTATTTTATAGTGAAAGCCTTACTGCTTTGAATTGCAATAATGTTTCTGGAAGTAATTCCGGTTTGATAGCATTTCCTAAACAGAATGGCGAACATTGCACTAGCATATCATAAAATTAAACCAAATGAAATTAAATTATAAATCAATTACTTGCTTGTGCCATTACCTTAAGTATTGATAAAGCTGACGCTCTTAATAGCTATTTTCTGACAATATTTCTAATACAAGAACCAGAATCTCTATAAATTTTGAAATTTCGACATTATGGACCAAATTCAGAGTGTAATATCGTACTTAATGATCTTAAAGTCATTTTGTGAGTGTCCTTATCAGCACATGTTGGTATAGTCATTCATTACCCATGTCAGTGAACTATCTAATATCTGCACTACATGTGTACTTCCTACAACTTGCCTTAGCGTACGGCCTTTTATGTGTCACAGACATGGAATTCTGGCTTATACCATTCTATCACCACCAGACTTAATTGTCGTGCCTAGAGCATATTGATGCAGTCGGTAATTAGAATTGAAATTTCTCAATTTGTATTCTCAGCACATACATTCGTAGCGGTCTGAGGAATGGCCCTAGTGGAATTGTGGATATACATCAACCTTATTTCACCTTGAGATGCTACCAAATGACTTCTATACTTCAATTTCCTCCTAATTTTGAATTTCGAACCTCTTGGTACATGTTATGGGTTTACTGTAACACCTTTACAGGAGTAAATTGAGTTCAGCCCTGCAATGGAAATCGAATGAATCGGCGCTGTGCTTTACTATTTTAACTGAAATTAGAAATTTCTAAATACAAAATGTTGCGTTCTCATATTGCATTAATGGCCTTTATCTCCAAATCGTTTTGAAATAAACAACAAAGTGAAAAATTAATAATAATATAGTACACCATGGTTTTTAATCTCCAAAATGAAGAGCAAATTTTTTTCAATTTGAAGGCATGACGCCATGTAAATGCTTTTTTAATAATTAACATTTTAGTTGATTACCTAATTAATAAATCAATTATAACTTATTTAATTTATTCCTTCACAGCTGTATCTCGGCCTTGCTTAAAATAACCGATGACAGTCGCTGCAGTATTTCCTCGGAACTGATTCCTGTCCTTGCATTGCTTGACTTCTCAAAAGCATTTGATAAAGTTGACCATTATCTCTTAATAGATAAACTTTGTGGTAGGTTCGGCTTTACCCGGTGTGGTGGTAGGCTTATTTGGTCCAACTTAAGGGGAAGAGCTCAATGTGTTGTGTGTGGCGATTCTGTGTCTGGGCTGCTTCCTGTTTCCAGTGGCGTGCCGCAGGGGTCGATACTTGGACCTTTGCTTTTTGTGTGTTTCATTAATGAACAACCTATGGTTGTTAAGAATTGTAAATATCATATTTATGCAGATGACGTTCAAATATACCTATCCCGTCCGCTAGGGCTTATTGATGACTAGTAGATAGATTATGTGAGGACCGTACTGCGATATTAGGTTGGGGTGAGAGGAACAAACTCGTATTAAATGCGTCGAAATCTAATGCTATTGCTATTTACAAGTCGAACTTTGATAGTTCTTCTTTACCTCCCATAGTTATTCATAATGTGGTCATCCCTTACATGAAAAAATTGCACAAATTTATGGAACCCTACGCTAACTGTCTTTATCGGCTTACTTTATACCTCGAGAAACACGTCTATATCTTGTCAAGACACTTATTGCTTCCATTCTAACTTATGGAAGTGAGATTTTTAGTAAGTAGAGTATATTCTCTGGTTGATACCATAAGAAAAAAATTTTAGTTGGGCGGGGGTGGGAGTGAAATCTAACTTTCTAACGCGTTTTTTTGTTGTACAGAGTATGATTACCCATTGCTAATAGGAGAAAAAAATTTGGTCTAGGGTTGGGTAAGAGGGAGGAGGAGGGGTAGTCTAACTTCGTAACGTGTGGGCCGCTTTGGATAATTCTTTTTCTGTTGGGCAGAGTATGTTCCCTGGTTGATACAACGAGAAAAAAATTTTGTTTGGGTGGGGGAGGGGTGGAACCTAACTTTGTAACGCGTGGACGCGTAGAGAATAATTTATTCCTAAGGTAGGGGATGGAGGAGGGCGCGGGGTAGTCTAACTTCGTAACGGGTGGACCGATTTCGATGATTCTTTCTCTGTTGGGTATTTTCCTTGATTGATACCACGAGAAAACAAATGTTATTGGGATGGAGGTGGGGGTAGGAGGCTAAACCTAACTTTTGAATCCGTGGAAAAAATTTGGATGGTTCTTTTTGCGTTGCATAGAGTAGAAGACACTAAAAAGTGAAAAATAAAAAGCGCTAAAAAGCATAAAATAATTTTTAATTTTATATCTATTACGACATTTTGAAGTCGGTGCAAATTAAACATTAACAGGGCGTGCAACGTTTTTTCTGCAGCTTGGTGCGTACAAAGCTCCTACGCCGTCCGACGGAATATTGCTCTACAACAGCATTCGAAAAATTTCCTTAAAATATCTACCATATTTACCCAGGTAATGGATACTGAACAGGTAACTTTATGTCGTGTAGAGTGTTTTAACTCTTTAGAATTAACAGGGGTACTGGAACAGGGTATGACTGGAACAGCCCGAGGAGTTATTTCAGCGATATCCGACCAACTCGGAGCCTTAATCAAGTTCATCGACTTTATGCCCTCTGCTGCCTCCAAACTTGTCGGGGGTCTGATGCGGTGGTTCTTTTGACTCTGAAAGTCCAGCAGAGTTGTTTACGACTTCGACAAAATGTTCTCACTGTTTTTGTAGTTGATGCTCATCCCTGACATGTAGCCTACATGATGTAGGTATTCGTTGACGTTGATCCCCGCCAACATCTGGATCGCGTTCAGAGCTTAAAACAAGAAAGCAATCTTCAACTTTTAAAAATAAAATGTCAATATGGGAAGAGAGTGACATGTATATATATAGTCGAAAAGGACTGATATTAAAGTGTAATCCATAGTTTTCGGTGGCCCTGAGATAAATATTAACACTCCCGATGCCGTTGAACACCGTGATGGTAAGACACTCTTAGGTGTTGGGGTGAGGAGGAAGGGACAGAAAAATAGGCGAAATCTACCGATGTTAATGTCGAATTCGTAGTTTACGGGCTCACTGAGATGAACAATCACACTCTAGATGTCGTTGGATACTATGTGGATTAAGACACCTAGTGGTGCGTGTGAGAAGGGAATGTAAAACTAATTGGAAACGAGACTGACTCACTAAAAGTCTGAGTAACGCTAGTAATTAATAAAGCTTTGCATGGTATCCTAGGATTAGAGTATTCATCATGTACTTAAATTCATCTTATGGAATAGTCATCGCTCTGAAACCCCTACAAAACTTTTCGCATGCTATTCCGAACAGTTTTTCAACAATTTTTAGCCATATTGTCGCTGACATTTTTGATTATTAATATTTTGACACTAGTGTTAAATTTCAGCTCTCAATAGGACCTTGGGAAATGGGTTAAAATCGAATTGCAAAATTTCACGAAAAACAAATGGAAAGGTGAGAAAAATAAAAGTTTGCCGTATTGAATGGTACTTTTTGAGCTTAAACAAGAATGCTATGATGACAAGTTGCCACGACTTACAAAATATTCTTTGAGTTTTTGTTCTAGGCAGAAGTTGGCTGACGGAAAGCTGTCGCTAAGGGGTTTATAGAAGGATAAATTGTTATATCTGCTTGGTCGATTAGCGCATCACGTTGAACTATTGGGATGTTACATATCGCGGTGGAGTAAGTGTCACCTGCGACGACCTATGATTGTTTTCTTCTGAAAACAGATTATGATGAAGAGACGTTGAAGAGAGAGACGTGAAGGTCTTCTTCCGCTTCATCTTTCGAGTTGTTACGGGAATTATTGAGATATTAGAAGGGATTACCGAGTAAGATTAGTTAGCATATAGTCGATACCTCCCATGTGTTCCCGAGTCTTTCTAGCCAGAATATTGCAGCACTATTTAAGACTTTGGTGATGTACACTGCCGAGTTCCTCTCCGTTTAGTTTTGGGTAACTCTTAAATATTAATTTTGTATATATTTTATTTTATTTGACCTTTTGCGTAATCGGTTGTCAGCAGAAAATCAGCAACCGGTGGATATCAGTTAACTTCGATCTTGCGCCTTTCATAATTAAAGACTAGCAAGTTATCTCGTCGGTGGTATCGGCCTACTAACCCGTCCAGATGTACCCGAATCGAATCCCATGGTTGTTTTCTGCTTACAACAGATTACGATAGAAAGGCCATGGGGGGAGAAAATGCCATTGGTTCGGAATCCACCTTAAATTATAGGTTCATTTGCAATCGTTGTCTCGAATCGGGTGAAGTTGTTTTCCAGCCTCATGCCTCATGCACACAAGAGGTTGCGGGAAATAGATAGGTCAATAGAGGTCATCTTTCACATTTCTCACGACTCTTAGTGTATTATGAAATCAAATAATTGGCTGCACCTACTTTGCACCAATTATCTTTCTAAAATCATAAAATCGCTTATTGTTTAAACCAATACCAAACTTTTTTAATTGTTTATAGTAAAATAAAATTTAACAAATAAAAGTAATCAAACCAAACTATCGTTCCACACTCTTAATAATTTATCTTCTGATCTGAACTATAAAACAGAATAGCAGTTCCAATATCTTTAATCCATAATTTTGAAGGACGATAGAATAGCCATTTTAAGCACCAATTACTACTTTATAGCAAAATCGAATTTTAATTAAATTAACGTCTGACATCGTTCGAGGCCATAACGTGCAACCAAATAATCCCATTGTTTTATCACAGACATTTCGCGGAGAAATTAAAAGCACTCCCACTTACAACGGGGTTGAAACAACGACCGATGATAATCTTGGAGAGCCAATAGCAATTAAGAAAACTCATTGAACTGGCCGTAATTATGTGGCATGAAATTACCCTTTGTCGCCATCGTTGGGATAACTTTAATGGGACAATGTCAAATTTAATTGCTTTACCAAGAAACGAGACGGGGGTAAATTTTATTACAATCAATTTTCCCGTGTACATACAACTGCGTTAAGGAAGGTGGCCATTTTAATCTCTTTAATCAAATTCCACGGCATTATTTACTTTTGTAATCAGAACAGGTGCAAACGATACCGTTGTAGCGTAACAATACAAATAGCCGAAAACATACCGTGTCAACTTCAATTACGACAACTAGAGAAAAGAGGCTGTCATTAAAACTCAATTAAGGGAAACAAGTTCATAATTTGTCACTGACGAAAAGTTTTATTAGGCAGAAGGTGTCAATTTGAATTGATATCTTTATTAGGCCTAATGACCTCGTCCAAAGTTTTTCGTATTAGTCCAACTCAATTAGAAGTTTCGACTAAGGCTTTTGTCGATGACCCTTATCACTTGATACCTAAGTCCAATAAGGATGAAGGAAAGTTATTGGCAATGCTACCACTTGTCTCAAATTGATGTCATTCCACTTGTCCTTGCAGAATATCTAAAGGCATATGTTACTTCTTTAATAATTAAAAAACGGGTTTAATTAAGGTTCGTGAGGTGATACAGCTTTACTAAAGTAGTTCTAGAACTTCAAATTCAATTCAAATTTGAAATAGCTTTTGAGTTGAAAAGACCATTCGCCTATTATTTATATAAAATAAAAATAACTTGAGACGGAAAACGAGATGAATACTATAAACATGAAGACATCCTTCAAAAGCCTTGGGCACATTTTTATGTTTCCGCTCACATATGCGAGCAGCGAATATCATCAGTTTCCCTCTGCGACTTTTATGCTAGAATGCATTGCTATTATGACGTTCTAACTGCTCTACATTCAAGTCTGACTTGTATGATTCTGTCATTGGATGTCCTGCAGAGTCGTCTTCTTGTCCTCTGAGGAGCATGGATATTAAAAAAAAGGGATCTTGAATAGATGGAAGGCACTTGACTAAGTAGTTTTATTTTTCTTTTCTGTTAGCCTTTGGAAGACTCCGGAGATTAGGGCAGGGAGGTTTGAAAAATTGTTTTCATAAATATTTACAAAAGGGAATAACAATGAGCTCGCCACAAAGCTTTGGCTGACTATCGAGGTCCTCTGCATTCGCTTACGAGTTTTAATAAGTTTTTTTTGCTCTTCTTTCGAGTGGAAATGGTACGTAAGATTTCAAGTACAAAGTGCCCTAGAAGGGCGTAATTAAACGTTACTTTGTCTTCTTCTATTAGAGAACCGAAAAAATCTATGGATGTTGAAAGAAAAGATATTATAATAATAATGCATGAGGGACTATGCCTTTAAAAGAACGATAGTTTAATTAAATTTGTGCTTATTTTAAAGGACATGGGCGTCTTTGCGTTTAAAAACTTATGGTAAAGGTCGTGTTAAAGTATACCTGACTTAAAGCCTTCAAACTAAAAAAAATCTGAGGGAAAGTCTCTACATTAAAATTCCATTCTTAAGCCTGGTTTCTATTACGCTCGAAAGCTTTTACCAAAATAATCAAAAATCAAGTCATCTAGAGAGTTAAGCTTCTCAATAGCTGGCACAAAAATGCGAATGAATAAGTATTACGGAACTTTAAATACTTCCTTTCATTTATTGTGAAAGTAATTTTAAGGATCAACAATAGTTTTCAACCATCACCACTTTTCGTCTAAATAAATATCCAACACAAAATATATTTAATACTATGAGATTACATAGATTACACAGGTCTACAAAAAATGGGGTCATGATCGTTGCTGGGCAGCTGGGGGTCATTTCCGAAGTAATTTGCTGCGAAAAATCCGAATTGGAAAAATGTTCTTTTTTGCTACTTTTGAGATTATGTACACACACAATTTTTTTGGTCATAACTTAGCAAGAAAAATTCGTAGATGACTGCTGCATAGCTTATTTTAAAGTAAAAGAGTAGTATTAAATGATGCAACTAGAAAAAAGACCAACAACAATTTGTGCATCCTATAAATAACCTGAAAAGTAACAAAAAAACCATTTTTCGAGCACATAACCTCAAATATCTAAAAATTGTGCTCTGATGCCCCAATTCTTATCTCGGATTCGGATTTTTCGCAGCAATTTACTTCGGAAATGACCCCAGCTACACAGCAACAGAATCTTGTAGACCTGTGTTAAATACTAATTATTTGTTGATAATTAATTTATTTATTCAAGTACGTCAAAATGTGACTACTACAGAGCAATTACAATAGCTGATTTTGTAATAAAAATAATGTAAAATAAAAAAACATAAACGACATAATCAATAGATTCTTCAACTGATTTCTTGAAAGATTAAAGTTAATGATATTTAAATAAACGAGACATCGAGGAAATACTTAGGATCATTAAAACAATAATAAGTACGGTCGTAAGGTATGTTTGCCAGCGAAATAATAAAAACAACTAATTACTAGTTAACAGTTTGTCTCAAACAATGTGATGATTTGACCGTATAAAAACAAATCGAGTCGGACTCGCGCACCGAGGGTGTCCTTCCCTGAAAGGGTGCTGATTTCTAAAAGAACTGTACTAGAGACATCATTTTATTTTTCCCTAATATTTACATGAACTTCTATCAATTTTAATTATTTCAGCTGTTCGCTTCGCAAACTTAACTTAATTGACAAGGGGGGGGGGGATTGTATATTTTTAGACATTCTTCATCATAAGTTGGAAAATATGCGGCAAAAAAGAAAATGTAAATATATTTTATAATGTGCTAATGAAGCCCTTTCATATGATACCCTACTTGACCTACCCAATTTATAATTTAGACCCCACCCCTTTCGCAATAAAAATCAAAATAGTTTTTTAATTTTTTCATTTGCAATAAAGGTGAACAAACATTATTTAAAACTGTTGCAAAGTTTAAGTCGATAGAATTAGTAGTTGCTGAAATAAGCAAGGGTACGGAGTTGGATGGATTCGTTGAGCGGCACGAGACCACTATGCCATGGGCCCCGGGTTCGAGACCTGATCTCCCCGTGAGCTTTTATTAAGAAATTAAAATAATCCACTCCTCCTCTGGACTGTTGTCTAGCTCACAGCAATGCAAACAAGACTCAAGTTTCCTCACTTCCCTTCCGGCCAAAAACCATGCAAACGCATCAAAGGGTTGTCCCCTAGGCTTTGACCACATCATAAAAAAAAACTGTCACCAACAGACATTAAGACGAATTCGCACTCCACCATTTTTAACCCTAAAATGACTAATTAAAGCGATGATCCTAAGCTGTGTATAGGACAGTATACCAAATCCAAGTGAAGCTAGATTGCTTATCTAGTTGTGTAATAGCAGTAAAACAAGCTGAAGAATGGTATGCTTGGGTCTTGTACGTATACATACGTACTGTTTAAATTTTATAGATTTTAGATGACAAAATTGTTGGCATGTAGCAATGTGACAATTGTGGTTTCCATAACAAGGTACGTGGAGGAAATCATGACTCCTCAAGTGTTCCGGAATAAATATGTTGTAGGCGCTGAAAAGCTCCGAAAAAATGACAGTTCCCATCGCGCAGTCAAAAGCAAACACAATTCTGGAATTGTCACGTCTCCCCTAAAGAGGCTCCAGTAATAAAAGTTTGAATCTGTCAGTATAAGGAAGGAAGGTCATGCAGGCTAAACGAATGAACCTATGTTGAGCAGCCTCAATACGGTTAGTGTCAGAGGAATAGTAAGACGACTAGACTAGCCAAGCGTACTGAAGAATGTCTCTAAAAAGGTACAATAGACCCATTTCTTCATTTCTAAAAGGTACAATAGACCCATTTCTTCATTATCCTTATTAACCATAGACTCAATATGGTCAGAAAAGTGGGGATTAAAGTCAAACATAATAAGCAAATTGAAAAATTGAACGCCGATTTTTTGCGCCAAAATGACATAGTAGTGAACTGGTGAATATTAAAAAAGGCGATGGTTAAAACACCATTTACGGAAGGCGTTCACGTTAGAATTTAAAATCGCGCAATCGTCAACACCAGTGATAGTACGAGATATATAGCAAAGAATTTTCGAACTTGTCAAAACTGTAGTATATACTGCGATTGGCTAAAGCCGGACAATTGTGAAGAAGATGAGGAATAGTTTCCTTTTTTTAGGGTGCGCCAAGTTGTCAGCCTGTGTCTATGAGGTAATGACCCTTGATGACAGCCACGACGTTTCTAATGATATTTCTGCAGTACACAGGAGCAGTGTAACTCATGAAATGGTCCTGGTGTTTCGAGTAGACACCTCCACCCACGTTGCCTTGCAACTTAGATCCGCGAGTAAATATGCACTGATGCATCTGGTGGGGATGTGGGAGGGGGGGTGTGGAGGATTGTCTTAATGTCTTTCGACCCTGATCCCGAACTAATCGCCGCCAGTATCAACGGGCTTGAGGACGACTTCAACCCAGGTCCTGACGGCATTCCGGCCATCGTTCTAAAAAAGTGTGCCACGCATCTAATTCAACCCCTTACATTGCTATTCCGCCTCTCGGTCACTCAAGGGGTTTTCCCTCAATTATGGAAAAACTCGTATATTATTCCCATCTTCAAAAAAGGTTGCAAAACCGATGTGTCCAACTACAGACCCATCGCTAAATTATCATCCATACCTAAACTATTCGAAAAATTGGTCTATGACTCCATGTTCTTCCACTGTAAGTCTATCTTCTCCCTCTCCCAGCATGGCTTTCTCAAAGGAAGATCTACTACCACCAATCTTACTGACTTCGTCTCCAAGACACTATGTGCTCTGGAAAACGGTAAAGATGTTGATGTTATTGCCACCGATTTAAGTAAAGCCTTCGACAAGATCTCCCATAATGTTATCTTGTTCAAACTTGATCGCCTAGGCTTCCCCTCCCGATTCATCTCCTGGATTCAATCCTACCTCAACAACCGTCGCTTCAATGTTCTTTTCAGTTCATCCATTTCTAACCCTATTGTCGCTCGTTCCGGCGTCCCCCAGGGCAGCCACCTCGGTCCACTGATCTTCATCCTTACAATAAATGATGTTGAATGCGTCATCAATCACTCAGAGCTGTCCATTTATGCTGATGACATGAAAATAATTAAACATATCTCCTCCACAACCGACTCTCTTCTCCTGCAAAAAGATCTCGATTCCTTCACCACGTGGTGCATGAAAAACTTTCTTGAACTCAATGTCTCCAAATGCCAGTCCATCTCTTATTCCCGCAAGCGTCTTACCACTACCCCGAGAGTTTACATGCTAACCGATGTACCGGTCCCTATTGTTACCTCTTTGTGTGACCTTGGAATAATCTGTGATAGGGAACTCAACTTCCGTTCTCATATTGACAGCATAATTAACAGAGCTAACTCCGCGCTAGGGTTTGTGATGCGCTGGTCTAGAGAGTTCTCCAATCCATATGCTTCCAAATCACTCTATATCTCCTTCGTTAGACCTCTCCTTGAATATGCCAGCCAGGTATGGTCACCTACACAAACAACCCATATCAATAGGATTGAATCCGTCCAGCGTAGGTTCGTTCGCTTCGCTCTACGTGATCTCCCGTGGGCAGACAGATTCAACCTTCCACCCTATGAAAACCTTCTGAAACTGATTGACTTACAACCCTTAAGTAAACGTCGTGATGTTTCTGACATTCTCTTCATTCATCAGCTATTAAGTGGAGCCATAGACTGCCCTTCAATCCTGCAATCTTTACCCATCTATACTAATCCCCGCAACCTTAGGTCCACTCCCCTTTTCCGACTCGACCGCCATCGCACAAACTACGGTCAAAGCGAGCCAATTACCAGGATGCTTCGAAAAGTCAACGACCTTTCCTCCTTTGACTTCCATCTATATCTCGACCCCGTCCATCCTGATCGCATTTCTTAATTCGTTTTCCTTCCAGCTAGTTTGTTCCTTAATAAGAGCTCATATTGTAGCTTTTTCAATTTATTTATAATTCCATCATTTATCATCTAGTATAGCTTGTAGTATTAGTATTATTATTATGCTATCGCTTATATTAAGCTTAATTAAATAAATAAATAGGGTATTGTTCCTAAGGCACCTGTCTTTAGTGCTATCTGATGGGTCACTTTTTCACTGACTTTCTGGCTTAAAATTCTAAGGTGTGCTATGCTATGTCCTTCCTTCGTAAGGCTTTCGAGCAGTACTCAAAATGTCCAAAGTTACTGAACGTGATAATTTTTCATCCCTGGTTTTAGAATACTGTACACCGGCTTTGGATAGGCCTCTGCGCAAAATGTTTTCCCTTATGTTTATAAGGAGTATTTTCATCTGTATGAAAACGGATCAGTTGATACTCTCACTACAGACTAGCAGCACTTACTTAGGTTTTATTATTCCTCAAATATCCTCATTGAAATCCTCGCTATTTTAAGCTTTTAAATAACTTTGAATGCTGCCCTTGATCTACATCCTCAGGCCCTGTCAGCCTGTTAAATCTGTGTAATAATAGACGAAGTTACATCTGATCTCTACGAAACAAATGCCGGCGTATCTCCGGGTTCAGTTCTTTATCCAACTTATTTCTATTTATTAATGCCTTTTACCTCTCACTTTGAATCTTGTTTGTAGTTTCACTGGCACCATTGTTTTTGCGTACATTTGTGATTTTGTAGTGAATTTTTCGGGAACTCTACAGATATAAACTAAGATCAACTCAACAAAATTATTACTTATTTTAGCTGAACCGACTATATATATTATCAGTCGCCTAAAATACGATGAAATGCTTGGGCACTGATTTACAAGTTCCACATTAGGCCTATCTTCGAATAAAATTCTTATATTCGAGGGGCCGGACATATCGTACTGTCTACATTTTTAGTAGAAAGGTTATAAAGCTTCTCTTCGAACTGTCTCGGGCTCGGTCAAGTATCTGAGGGTAAGCTTCAAGATTTATCTGGAAAAGGCATATTGAGGAGAAAATCCAAAGAGCAACAAAAGGGCTCTACATCAATGTGGGTGGGTGTGTGGGCGAAGGTGGGGCATCTCACCAAAGGCCGCATACTCAATCTACACTATGATGGTGAGACCGATTATATCATATGCCTCTGTGGTCTGGTGAGCTAGTGCTTCAAGGGCCACCGTAAAAAGGCAATTGAGTAAGGTTCAGAGGCTATCTTGCGTGGGGATAAAAACGGTCTGTCGAACCACGCTGACAATGGCGTTAGAGATTAACTGGCCTTGCTGCCATTAGACATATATGTGAAGATAACTGCTGCATCAGCAGCTCTTCGCATGAATGGAGGCATAAACTGGTACAGATCTCGTGATAACCATGGGCATAAGAAAATATTGGAACTTGTTAAAAATAAGATATCGGATGTTACAATTTGCATGGATGAATCCAGAATTAATGGGAGAGCAGGCGCAGGAATCTTCAAAGAGGATCTGAATTTGAACACACATCTAAGTCTGGGGACATATACCTCAGTCTTTGAGCCAAAGATGCTGGCTCTGGGCAACGCACTGCATTACTTGCTGAAGAGTCGGGTGAGAGGCAAGAAGATAGTGGTGGCACTCGACCTGGCCTTGGAGTGGGTCCATAAGCTCAACGCGTGTGCCTCATCAAATGAGATGACACTGGCGTAGGTCCGAGGACTCGCAGGACAAAACTAAGAGCTGCTTCGAGTTTCCAAGGTCTGGAGATGTTCAATGCCCTTGGCAGGGCAAACATGGACCATTAGGGAACACTGGGAACAGTGAAATGGATTGGACTCGTGCAGACAGGCTAAGATAGCGATTGCAGCGACAAGAAGTGTTGAACAGAGGAAGGTCCTGGATATGGATCGTAGGACCTTGAGATGGCTGACAGCACTACTAACAGGACATGGGAACTTCAGGTGTCAATTTAAGAAGATGAACATTCTCGAGGATGATATCTGCAGGCTATGCCTGAAGGAGCAAGAGACGGCGGGACACATACTGAGCCAGTATCCTGTATTAGCAAGTGGAAGAAGAAAGCTGGTGAGACGCCACTGGATGGAAGAAAGAAGAATGGCAGAGGTTTCTTATAAGCAAATGCTTCCGATGACCCGACCAATCGAGCTGAGGGAAGAAAACTGGATTAGTCCGGATCTCTATCGCGGAGAGCGCAAGTGGTAGGGACGAAAAGGGACCCGGATTAAGTGGTCTGTTTCCGCAAATCCCTAGAGGGGTGTTTTTAGTCAGTAAAAATTTCACACTACCAGAGACAATCGGGTGTTCTGGTGTCTTTGGAAGATTTTCCACTCACGCAAGAAAAAAAAGCTTCTCTTCTCCCTTGTCTTATGAGCCCGAAACTTTCAAATCAGGACTATAGAACGTACCTTCGGCAATTGATGACCCCATTTATATATTATATTATTACATATTTATTCCCATTTTTAAATACGTCTAGCGTATAATAGAAATGTAATGTTATGAGTACCTCGAAGAATCATCCATGTAACTCATCTATCATTATTTAACTATGACCGCTTTCCCAATTTGTAGGTCTGGAGAAAATATTTCTTTATTTCGATATATATTACATCGTACGTCAATTCTACCTTAAATACTTACTCTTTCCTGGCAAATGAGTCCCTTTCTCTCCATTAATTTAATGAATTCCTTTTCTGACTATACTAATAATCTTCTCACACCTCAAAATTCTTAAAATAATTAAATTCAAGAAAATCTTAAAGGGTCATTTTAATTGATGCTTTCTCGAATGTAACGTTCTCCACAGCAACCATTATACCATTATAATTGCCACAGGTGGCCCCAGTCCATCAAGAAGAAATTGAGTTTAAGTCTAAAAGGAATTAATTAGTTAATTCGAAACTTTGCACCATAGCACTTCTCAGTACCACCAAAACTCTTAAACACCACTTTCCAGTCCTGTACTTTATAGCCACGCAAAGAATTCTCTCGCACCTTTGAAATCTCGAGAAAATTGAAACTAGATGGGTGACTCTTAGCACTGATGTAGTGGTTGTTGGTAATTAGTCGATCCATTTATCAAGAAGACTTCAATTTGTGCTCTTAATTATGTTTCTGGTAACTAGTTTTAGCTCGTATATGAAGTAATTACAAATTTGCGGTGTTGAAGTTTCGTGCAAATAAATCGATTATTGGCGGTGACGAGGGAAATTCTAATCTATGTAAAGGCCTTAACCATAATTTCAATTTCTTACGTCTATTTCCACTTTTACTTGTAAAAATTGGATAATTGTACGTATTTAGTCTAACAGATATACAATTTTGAACACAAGAGGACTGAGATATATATCTATTGGCGGTCGCAGTAATAGCACAAGCGTCATTACATTGACAAATCGACTAAGGTTCTGAATCGCTCCTCTTCGATTTTCACGAAAATTAGAATATTTTTGAGATTAGTATTTGAGTAAAATTTCAAAATTTTAAATTTTTGCTTTTACCGGGGAGTTGAAGAATTCGTTACTCTGCTTTTACTCATGCTACAGCAATAAATGAGCCATCAAATTAAAGAGGACGACGAATACAATACAAAAAAAAACCTAACAAAAACCAAAATTTTTGGAAGAAATTTTTTTTAAGGTTAAGATTTTTGTAAAAAGAAATATGTATTAGTATTGAAAAAATCACTTTCTAGGTGTAAATATTTGCTGTGTGTACTTCAAGGAGATAATTTAGTGAAGTGACTTTTTTAGTACTCTTTATTTTATCAATATTCTATAACTGGTTATCAAAATGCTTGTGTTTTTTTAGTGTCATTATACCATTTTTTGATATCTTTATTATTTAAAGAAAAATTGAAGATGTTTTGGTAATTAACAATTTTTATAGAATTTATCCTTCTAACTCAGAAGGTGCATCTCTCAGGTAGAATCAATTTACCTATTCTCCAGAATGTAACAATATATTGAGGCAAATGAGGCTCCCACACCTACATGTAAAAAAACATTAGGAAACAAAAAATTAAAACACGCCCACACACAACAATCAGGGGTGCACAGGCAACAGAGATCGTTTCAGCAAATCCTTAGTAAAGGTCAGGTCGAAAATAGGACCCTTATTCACGGCTCTACACATGCGATTTATAGGCATACCATAGTTATATCGAGAGAGTATAAGAAACCATACCTGCGAGAGTGCAAGACTCTATGTTCGAGTTCAAAAGCTGGTGAATAAAGACTAGGTCAGCAACTCTACGTCGTTCTTTCCAACGAGTGAAGGTATCTTTCGTCTAGAATGAACAGCATAGAAGGGAGACCAAACCTGGGATGCATACTCTTGAATTGGACTAACCAAAGAAAAGAATAAGTGAACTTAGGTCTTCCAATCAGGAAACTCCCTTGACTACCGCTTTAAATAACCCAGAACTGAATTACTCCTAGAAACAATGTAGTTAATGTGCAGAGTGAAATCAAGTTTATGGTCAAGCTTCAGACCAAGGTCAGTAACGGACTGCACGCGGTAGTTATTAGTTTCCGCAAGGGTATAATCAAAGACGAGCTGATTTTGGTTCCTAGAGATGTATTACCTTGGATGGTTCAACGACTTTTGCAGATAAGTCTACGATCGAGGACTTGTGGACAATGTCTTGAGCAAATTAGAAAATGATCTGGAGCTTCCATAGAAGAACTGGAACAGATGAAGGAAATTGAAGGAGATATACATGTTCAATTATTCTGTCAGGTTAATCTAGCATTGCAAAATTTTAATGACTGCTTAAGACACCTAAGTAAAGAAGAAATTGGTAAAAAATAAATTTTTGATTAAGGCAATATTAGGAAAAAGTTAAAATTAGCAATCAAATGCATTAAAATAACGTTTTTTAATATTGTAAATGTTGAAAAGGAGAATAACGATGATTCTGATACTTCTTGGAAAAACTAAAAAGAAAAATTTCAAGAAGCAGACCACAAGGATACAAACACTTCGATTCTTACATTTGCGCCTGAAGCTGGAGTGTAAAGAAAATTCAGGATCAGTTTCCTGGTGGGATAACTGATATGGTCAAATAAACCAAGTACATGATTCTGAAATAATGCATATATTCTAAGAGCCCCAGAAATTCAAGAGATCCCTACAATCCCGAGATCCCGAGATTGCATAATTGAAGTGATCGACACCCTACTAGAGAACGCTAACGGCTCCGATGGATTTATATTACTGGGTGACTTTAACCTCCCCGAATTCAATGCTCATTGCCTGAGGACTGTTCTCACTTTGTCCCCCTGAACGCCTCTTCGGCCAAAGAAGCCTTTTTTACCGCTCAGCTCTCCGTTTCTGGTTTCTTTCAAGTTTCAAGTAAGTGGAGTCAGGAACTTTCTGGACAGACAATTAGACTTAATCCTTTCTTCAGACCCAGTTAACTCGGCTGTCGCGGAAACCAACCATCTCCTCTCCTCTCTCGATCGTCACCATCCTCCCCTGCTCCTTGTTTTCTCCTACGAACACCCTCATGCACTTTAAAGCTCCGAGTCTTCTCTTTCCTTCAATTTTCGTAAAGGCGACTTTAAAAAATTTAATCACTTGCTCCTCAACTCTAACATTGCCACTATTCCTCAACATCTTCCAGTTGACGTTGCTTTAGAGGCGTTCTATTCAAAAATACACGCTTGTCTTACACAACCTATCCCCCTTTTACCTCGTAAAAACTACTCCTCATCCCCCGTATGGTACGACAAAGAATTACGCTCTCTCCGCAACAGGAGAATAAAACGTTGGCAAACTTTTCTTTACCCAGACTGAGTCTGACTATTCTGCCTACCTATCTGCTTATACCTCTTTTTCCGAACGTTATGATACCCTTTACTATGAGTACCTCCAATGGATGGAAACTAGTCGCATATCCGACCCCAAGCGTTTTTATAACTTTATTAATTCCAAGAAGAAATCCAATGGTTACCCCTCCACCCTAAAGGGCGAGAATACCTCTTCGTCTGATCCTAAGGTTATCGCCAACCTCTTTACACACTTCTTTAGTAAATCTTTCAGCGACAATTCCCTGCAACCTGACCTTAACTACTTTTCATTCATTGACAAATGCACTCAAACGTCGTTTACATCTTTCAATCCTGATCCCGAACTAATCGCCGCCAGTATTAACGCGCTTGAGGACGACTTTCACCCAGGTTCCGATGGCATTGCGGCCATCGTTCTGAAAAAGTGTGCCATGAATCTAGTTCAACCCCTTACTTTACTTTTTCGTCTCTCGGTCACTCAAGGGGTTTTCCCTCAATTATGGAAAAATTCGTATATTATTCCCATCTTCAAAAAAGGTTGCAAGAACGATGTGTCCAACTACACACCCATTGCTAAATTATCATCCATACCTAAACTATTCGAAAAATTGGTCTATGATTCCATGTTCTTCCACTGTAAGTCTATCTACTCTCTCTCCCAGCATGGCTTCCTCAAAGGTAGATCTACAACCACCAACCTTACTGACTTCGTCTCTAAAACACTATGTGCCCTGGAAAACGGTAAAGATGTTGATGTTATAGCCACCGATTTTAGTAAAGCCTTCGACAAGATAACGTTATCTTGTTCAAACTTGATCGCCTAGGCTCCCCCCCCCCCCCCCCAGATTCATCTCCTGGATTCGATCCTACTTCAGCAACCGTCAGTACAATATTCTTTTCAGTTCAGCCATTTCTAACCCTATTGTTGCTCGTTCCGGCGTCCCTCAGGGCAGCCACCTAGGTCCATTGATTTTTATCCTCACAATAATTGATGTTGAATGTGTCATCAAACACTCAGAGTTGTCCATTTATGCCGATGACATGAAAATAATCAAACATATCTCCTCCACAACCGACTCTCTTTTCCTGCACAAAGACCTCGATTCGTTCACCACATGGTGCATGAGTGAGTGAGTCTACATGTTAACCGACGTACCACGTCCCTATCGTTACCTCTTTGTGCCACCTAGGAATAATCTGTGATAGCGAACGAATTTTCCGTTCTCACATTGACAATATAATTAACAGAGCTAACTCCGCGCTAGGGTTTGTGAAGCGCCAAGCATCAAAGAGTTCTCCAATTCTTATGTTTCCAAATCTCTCTATATCTCCTTCTTTAAACTTCTCCTTGAATATGCCAGCCAGGTATGATCTAATACACAAACAACCCACATTAACATGATTAAATCTGTCCAGCGTAGGTTCTTTTGCTTCGCTCTACGTGATCTTCCGTGGGAAGACAGATTCAACCTTCTACCTTATGGAAACTGTCTGAAACTGATCGACTTACAACCCCTAAGTAAACGTCGTGATGTTTCCGACATTCTCCTCATTTATCGGCTTTTAACTGGTGCCATAGACTGCTCTTCAATCCTGCAATCTTTACTCATCAATACGAATCCCCGACTCGACAGCCATCGCATGAACTACGGTCAACGCGGGTGCTACGAAAAATCAACGACCTTTCCTACTTTGACTTCCATCTGAGTAAATCATCCTTTCACAAAGCCTTATATATTGATCCCGCCCATCTTGATCGCCTTTCTTAATTCGTTTTTCTTGTAGTTTGTATTTACTATAATATAACTCATATTGTAGCTTATTATATTTATTATCATTTATTATAGCTTGTATTTTAATTTTTGTATTATTATGTTATAACTTGTATTGAGCTTAAATAAATAAGTAATACAGGTGGTCCTGAGTATATCTTACTGTTACTGTTACATCGCCAAGTTAAATGTACCTGATACAGTAAACTAGAGAAATCCGAATTTATAGATTACCGCATTAATGCTGCAATGAATGACTTTCCTAACGCGATTTTTTTAGCACAACGTCTGTATGTATACGGACCCAATAGGAAATCAAAGCATTCGTGAACACGGTAATGGGTTAATTAATCAAAAAATTGCTTAGTATGCTTAATGGCGTTTTATTTTTAACCCTTCAATCTATTCATTATTAAAGTGATGAATATGTATATGTATTTCCTACCGGGGAGATAAAGTTAACCACCAACTAGGTTGCTCTGCTATAATATAATAGTAGCAATTGGGATAGGATTCACGGCTTCAATTTAGAAAAGGTTAATCTTTTTAATGCAATACAACTACGTATATAATCGGTTTGGATTTTAATCAACTCTGTTTGATTATATCTTTAATTCAAATATTAAATTACCGCAAATACGTAACGTTCGTTTTAAACCAACCTGGTCAATGGTCTAAACGGTGCTTATTAAATCAATAATTTTACAGAGTTTCGTTTAGAATAAAAATTGACATCAAAGGGTGACACCGTTGGCTTGGAATAAATGATTCGTAAAATTCAATATAGAAAAGCTTTCTAGGTTGATGCTAGCTTTGGATTAATGTCGTGGGAAAGTGAATTCACTCTCAGGTTGTTACGCCCCCCCCCCCCCCCTAGATTTGTTTCATAAATGATTTTCTCATCTATTTCGAAAATCATGCCTTGAACTAAACCGCAGCATTTGTAGGTTCACCTGCTTTCCTTTTACTCTATTTTCCACTATGAATGTGTTGAGGGATCAACCAAAGTCATTTAAAAGGCCAAAAAGATGTCACAGTACGTAAACCGGCAAACAAGTCAAAGGTGAAAATGCTCATTTCTCTTATTCGTCCGCAAATGATTTTACAAATTTTTTCACGACTTTGCTACTAATGATATAACTTCCTGTGCTTAATTACATTTGCGAGTGAGAGGATTCGTAGCACAGAAATCTACAGCCACCAAATTTAGAAGAATCCATTAAACAGTCTGATACAAAGGCATTATGTGCTTATTCCGGGACTTTGGCCTATAAACAATTTCATGCTCAAGTGATGAATTTTCTGTTCTACGGTATAACTAGCTCAGTGTGTAATTACCACTGTCGGGAGGGAAGCAGTAGCTGCAAGGGTGGTTGCTGCCACAGAGGCCAAAATATATTTAGTATATCTACATAGGTATGGTACGTCATGCTTATCCTGGTTTCCCACGAAACAGCCAACAATGAGAACGGGGTATTCTACAGCCAGCATAATAGTACGCGATAAGTACTGCTGAAAAGGATTTTCTAAAGCCGTTCTGCAATGGCTCCTACCTCCTGGCTCCAGGCAATTTTATTAAAAGACGACTCTTAGCACATCCAACCTTTCATTGGTATCCTCGGAGACTGTAATTTTAAATTTGACTAATTCTGTATTAATTTAAGCTTTGTCCTATGCTTTATCACCTCTTTCTGCAAGTGATTTTATGCTTTGATAATAATTTATGAATAAATTAATGGATTATTTTTTGAATTGAGATAATTATGAGTAATTAGTTTGGTCTTTTGTTTATATTAACTTGTAGTGGTAGAATTTTTAGTTGTAACTTTTTTTTAAACCTAAAAACATATATATACCTAGGTGACAACGAACAAATTTATTTTAAAACTAAGTGGAGGAAAAGAACAATAAAGGAAGTAGCTAAAATGTTAGGTAAGGTTAGAGTGGCAGGCACCCGAGCGGAATGCACACTTAGGTCATGATGGTCCCTTGTAATACCACGGTCGGGTTAGATTCCTATCCACATAAGTAGAACGTTAAACCACTTGGAGCTTCTAATAAACCGAACTAAGTTCTAATTGTGGCTATGGGCTTGCATAGCTCGTGAGTTTTATCCGAATCTGGCAGAGTGGTACCGAATATACATAGCTCACTGGCAGTAGAGTTTTCTGGAATACCACTATGCACCGGTATGCATGTGAGGTGTAAGTAAGTGCCCAGCTATATCGTACCCAGCTGCGCAACATTTTTGGGCTGGTTTGAAGGTCTTAAACAATCCCGTGAAAGTTAATAGCAGTATGGCTGGAGATGTGCATTGATCTATCCTCCAGATATGCTAGATCTTGAAAAACACTGCAATGACATAGCACACCAACTGTTCAGAGCAAACACCTCGGCCTTTTAGTTTCCAACTTAGAGCAGCCGGTATAGATGCAAATTTCCATTGGTTGCTGGCGGAGGGACGAAAGAGTTCAAAGCCTTCTGTAATACGGCGATCCTCATCTCGACATGCTCAACTGTTGGTTACACTTCCAAGCGGAAGTAACTGGGCTTTGCATCCTGGAACGTAGCCAAGTAACTTATACGGAAGGGAAAAACCTCTTAAAAAATCCCCATAACTTCAGGGTAGTAGACCACGCCGAGGGACTCCACAGTAGTTTAATTCTCTGCAGGACCCGGGGAAAATTGGGTGGCGAATGGTGACCCCCAATCACTTCTTTAGAAGTGCAGGTGGACGGAGTAGTAGACTATAACAAGTTGGCTATATCCACGGTATCCATAACAGAAGCAGTTCTAGGAAAATTACCTTCTGTAGGTCCTGCGGTGGCTATGGAGACTGGACTTGCGCCGGCTGAAAGTGTTGTAGCAGTTCTGGAAGAAGTTCAATTCAATTCAATTTATTCAAGAGAAATTGTACAAAAAAGTTATATCTACTTTATAATTTGTACATAGTAATCTAATTTAAGGTAATTCAAAGTTAATAATAATTTTAACAAACAAATATTTCTAGGAGAAATTAAAGGAGAAAGTATGAAAGAAGGGAAAAGAGGAATGAAAAGATAAGACCATGTCGGAACGCCACAACTCATATATTAAAGCCTTCTAACCGTTGAAATTAAAGAAGTTTGCAACATCATCTCTGAACCTGCCAATCGAGACAGTACGCTTAGTCACTACCGGGAGTTGATTCCAAAGTCTGATGGCCTGGACGAAGAATGACCTTTCTGACTATTTGCAGGAGTACCTAGGAATTAGCAAGTTACTTGTCCTGGACGAATGTAGAAATTGTAATATGGAGTAGAGATACATTGGATTGCCAGAGTATATCAGTCTATGAAGAAAGACACACAATCTTACTTTATGGTAGACCTCAAGAGTACAGCCGAGAATAGCTGTGGAGTGCTCAGATACATGATCATAACGGCGTAGTCCATATACATATCTTACTGCGGAGTTAAAGGCTACTTTCAGTTTACGTTCAGATTGTGAGTCTAATTTACTAAAGATTAGGTCAGCATACATCAATATAGGTACTCTTAGAGCTTTTACAAGAGCGAGTCGCGTTGATGGAGGTGTAAAATACGCTGAGGCTCGGAGTCTTCGCAACACACCGTATACCTTTCCTACCGTAGCATTAATGTGGTCGGTCCATGTCAGTGTTCGATTTTCGATGACTCCCAGATCTCTCACACTGTCAAAGAAAGGGACAATTGAAGCATTCACCAGAACAGGAGGAAAATCAGATGTATCGATGGAATTTTTATATATCACAATATTTTGGGTTTATGCGCGTCCAACTGGAGGCCATTAGACATAGCCCATGCAGAAATAGCTTCGATATCCTCATTTAAGCGACAAATTCAATCCTCTATTAGACCCATCGGTCTAGAGATATAAAGTTGAATATCATCAGCATACACATGAAAGTTAGATGAGTTAATTACTCTTCCAATGTCATTTATGTATATTGCGAATAGTAAAGGAGCAAGCACAGATCCCTGTGGAACTCCCCCCGAGGCGTAGTTCAGATACACATTGCCATTGGCAAAATAATGACTAGCACTTTCTCAGGTGCCGCGGTGGCAGAGATGGTACACTATAACAAGTTGGCTATCTCCGCGGTATACGCAGCAGTAGAGGTGCTTTTCCTGTCCCTGGGCTTGAAACTAAAGCTTTATGGGCCGGAACCCTTCACTTTCCCGGGCAGAGGAGGGATGGGGTTTATGATTAGCACATGGATCAAGATGGAACACTAAAAACAGTGGAATAGCATGGATTTCTGCAGAAAAGCTAAGAGTACGATAACGTAGCTGGCCCCAGCTACGGTGGACTAGGAGAGGACGAAAAGGGACGCGTTTCTATGTGGTCTGTTTTGGCTAATCCAGGGAGAGGTGTTTTTAGTGAGTAAGAATCCCACACTACTGGTGGGCACGGGCTGTCCAGTATCTTCACTTCTCAAAAAAAAAAAAAAGAATTATCCACTTTGGGGGAACCGTCGCCCGATTCCTGGCTGGTAGTAAAATAGGAGTCAAAATTGGCCTTGAAAGTAGGTATGGGTGTAGTGAAATTAGTGGTTTTCGGATACGTATATTCAGAACTTAGGTGTTTTCGTAGTGGGAACGTGTGTATGTTTGGGCTAAATTTGGGCTAATAGCGATTTAATTTGCAGACCGAAGTGTTTAACCGGCGTTAGGTAAAAATGGTAAGGGCGCCTGTTTTCAGTAGTGCTGCCAGTCCAAACTTTCTCTTGTGTCTTTTGACAGGTTATTCTTCCAGTGCAGGCTACCAGGCGACCACTCTCTATGTTATGTAAGTATAGGTCTAATTACGCTGATATAGAGCCAGTGCACAATTTGTGAACTTTGTACGAGTACAAGCCTCTGTTGCTTTGAGTTTTCTTTCGGGAATGTTGGGTTTCCAGGTAGAACGAGGCTTAGATATTGTCCTCTCTAAGTTTTTTTTAAATGCCAAAGATTAGGGGATACCCTATGAAGCTAAAACGAAGCCTTGGGAAAAACTTAATTAAGACAAAGGGAAATAGGTTAAGAGGTTGAGTGAAAGAGGTGGTGCTCCTTTAAAGACATTAAACTTAGCCTGACTAAGTTGATGAACTATCTACACATTAACCCTTTTATTACCGATTTTTGGGGTACCTCAGGGTAGCCACTGGTCTTAATTATATTATACTTCAATCATCGTTCATTTCAGTATTTTCTATTACTAAGCCTAAAAGAAACCTTATGAAATTACAACCAAAACAAGTTTATTTTTGTGCAATTTAATTATAACCGTTTAAGACTCTGAATGTCTATAAAGGTTGTTTTCACAACATGCCAGCAATCAACTATTGCGAAGCTCTTTAAGTAAAAGTTAACAAATATATATATAACTAAAAATTCTAATTTAAATATTTCCCAGAAATAAGTAGTATGCCAGAGGTTATTTTCCAATTGGCATGGTTCACTTTAAAGTTAACATAACATAAGATGTCGTCTTTATACCCAGCTGAACATACATTCCTTCAAGTCCTTTATCTCCGCCTTGTCCCCAGACATTTACATCACAACCCCTTTCATTCACCCGTAAGTAATATCCTTGAGAAGGCTTATTCAAACCAAAAGTCTGGCATGCAAATATTTTCCTCGCTTCGTTACTGTGTCAGTATTTCGGTATATATTATTAGCCTTGAGGGAGTCCTTCTAGTGCCACCGAAATTAGTCTTTTCGACCAACGAGACTTTTGTCGTGGGATTTCTGTCAGTAGGTGAATCCTGTGAAGAGTAAATTTGCAAACAGTTGAGATATTCTTCGGGGAACAGAAAGGATCCAAGAATTATGGACATAAAAAGCGGATATGTGCGGTTGATACTCGATTACGCTGTTGATACCACACGTTTTTGGGTTCCTGTTTTAAGGTTAAAGGGATTAGATAAAAGGGTTCGACATCACTTAATAGCTAGAAAAATCCTCGAGCAAATGTTTATGCGGCCCATGAAAGTTTGTTATAGATAAACAAGAAAACTTTCTTTATGAGTGGCTAAGTTTAAATATGTCATCATATGAGTGGGTGACGGACTTATGAAAGCATTCTATTTCAACAAACGTATTTGCAGGATCTTAAGAAGTGGTTAGCCACTTCTCTAGTCAATTGGTTGTCATGTTTAAGTGATGGGTAAAGTGAAAATCATAAATTCAATTCTGTTTAAGTGAACCGAGTATCACATTTTCCTCACGAAATTAAATATTCACAAATTGAATTTTTAGCAAAGCATTAATATTAACTTTGTATTTTTTTAAAATGGATTTTAGATTTTAGTGACTTTTAGCATTATATATCTCTCATCGATTTTACAACAATAATAAAATTACTATTGATTATGCTCGAATATATGATTAAAAATAAAAATGTTCACAATTGTTATGAGTAGTCTGTCAGGAATTTTTTTTTATTTCTGATAGTAGAAAAAACCTGTCAAGTATGTATCAGACATGTATTAAGGTTTCGTTTCGTAGCTCTTTCAGAATTAAGTAGTACGAAAGAATTTCAAACAGATTCTGACAGTGAATTTCGCCGAATTCGAGTAAAGTATTTAATTTGGATTCCGAAACACCAACGTTACTCTACGACCTCCAATGACCGTTTATCGTAATATCTTGTTAGCATAAAAGAACCCTAGGTCGCCGAACCTACGACATGGAAGGCCAACATGTTATCACCTACTCCGCCGACTGCCTCCACATAATTTGTTGCTTCCCGCAACAAAAGTATTTAATCCCCCTTCCTTGTGATCTTGTGACCTGAAATGTATCAGTAGTTTTATATAGGTACTTATTATTAAAATTGGTCTACGCTTTATAAGTCCAGGTGGCGCCCCTCCTCCCACTCTCACCTTAAGCCAAAATTGTTGGAGCAAAATTCTCTATTCCGCAATAAAAGAATTATCCAAATGAGGTTAGGTTAAAAAAATTTAGTCGTTGCCGATCCAAATGTGCGCTCTCGGTTTAATTCTGTAAACTTCACGGAAATTTGCTAGAGAGTCAGAAAAGTAAATCCAACCCAATCATTTATAAAAAATATAAATAAGGTTGGTGAAAGAACAGATCCCTGAGGTACACCATTTATTTCGCAAGGATGGTCTACGATGCTTAAACTCAACCAAGGCAGGAAATGAACTAAGCATAAGGGAAATAGGTTAAGAAGTTTGGTGAAGAAGGTGAGAAGTAGCATCCTTTGAAAGAATAGGCGTGGGAGCGACTTAAAGCTCTTGTATCGCGCGTTGTGATGTGCTTACTAGGAATCAGGACAGCAATTAAATTAGAATAGTGACCGTAGAAGTAGCGATAAAAGAGAGACAGACGCCGATATTCCTACGATGCTCTCAGAAATTTTGGTATCGCCTATATGTTTAATACCATGGCTCCCGGTTCAAGATCTCCCGTTGGTTTTTAAAATTGAATTAAAAAAAATCCACACCGTATCTGGGCTGTTGTCTAGGTCGAAACAACGTAAAAACAAGACATTTAAGTTTCCTTACTCCTCTTACCCTAATTCCCTCCGGTAAAAGCCATGTTAACGCATCAAAGGATTGTTCCACTAGGCTTTGCCACATAGTAAAAAACAAAAATGCGGACAGTGCGTTATGTCCGGTCTCTGCCTAAATATGAGAATTATGTTCAAATCCAGGCCTAATGTGGGACTTGTGGATCAGCGTCAAGTCAGACCGAGTGAAGTATTTCTTACATCTCTGCATTCCAAGCACTTTGTAGGATTTGCAGCGATTGAAAATACTGAACATCTCAAATCCCAAAATGTTTCGACAGGGCGAATTGGGTATACTCACTCCGTCGATTGAAATAGTTTGAGGGCATGCTAGGTATTTTTTACGGGAAAGTAAACCACATTGAGTTTTGCATGCCTTAAATATAACATGCTTTGCTATGATCCAAATCTCTGCGCAGATCGTAGAAATGTTATTGTATAACGTTCCAACCACGGGTTTTCATTTAATTTATGTATAGCTCGTACAATAGTTCATTATATTGTCAAAATAGTACGCGATATCAAGAGTACTGTCGTAGGAGAGGTGCCAGCTTATTAATAGAACGAAGTTTGGTTAAAGAAATGAACCCTAAGGTACACCGGCAATTATTACGTTGGGGCTTAGATCAACGCCGTCTATTTTACACGGATTGAACGAACTGACAGAAAACTTTTTATCCATTTTAAGAGGGGAGAGTACAGACTAAGTGCTTGAAGTTTGGCTTAAGGGCAGCAATCACCAACAGCTTTTGAAATATCAAGGGTGTTAGAGCCGGGAGTAAGCCTAATGTTGACTGACCAGCGCAAAAATTTTGGAATTGTAATCATATAGACACAAAAAAGCAATCGGTTAAAATATAAGATTTTGTATGGTGACAATGAAGTGACAAGTTATTACAATAAATAACTAATATTATTAAGAGGAAGAATTATATAACTGTAATGGTACCGTAAAGCTGGGCTTCTAGGACACAATATACTTTTGTTGTTCTTCATTTTTTCACTAGTTTTTATATATTCATCCGTCCGTCCGTCTGTCTGTATGTGACAACCCTCCCATTCATTTTTGTATCTATTGAATGGGAATTTCGTATGCAAACGTAAATTGGTGAGCCAAAACCCAAATTTTTTGAAAAAACACATTTTTTATCCCCCTCCCTCTCCTCATGCAGCAAAAACACATTAACTCATGTTTTAAGGCCTTATCAGAAAATCTCTTTAGTCACGATATATTGGGTTTCCAAGAAGTTATAAACGCGTTTCCCCTCTAATTTCTAAACTAACAATGATAAAACTACAAACTATTTAGATAATATAGCGTGAAGTTTAGTAAAGAAGTTAAGTACTATCAATAAAAATTGGAATCGACACTATAGCAAAAGTACGTTTTGAAAAATTTACATCATTATTTTTAGAGAACGAGAAAATTTGTCAAGGTGAAATAGCTTTTATTGTAATTAAAATAATGACAAAATAAAGTTGAAAGAGAATATGTCGTTTAATATGGAAATATTAATTTCAGTAATTTCAGAAAAAAATCTCTTCTAAAACTTCTCAAAACTCGAGCGTTTTGAATAGTATTAAAGAAAAAAATAGCCGATTTATTTATTTTCTTCGGGAACTAACAATGTCTGGACTTCGTAATATACTTTATTAGTACAAATTATTTCAGATTTTTTGGCTTGAAAGCTTCAGAGATGGGGAATGGTGGATGGTTGAAATAAAATCAATTTATTGTATATTAAAGCAATCCCTTTCAAATGACATATATAAAACAAAAAAATTTGCAGTTCTCCCCTCCCCTATTTAATTTAAAAATTATATTTCTAAAATTCTCTTATCAGAAATAGATGCTGGCAAATGACTTCTACAACTTTAATAAATTTCTAATCGTCGGAGGAGTAATGATAGCGTGTCGGCCCAAAGTACCCAGGTTCGAATCCCACTGTGGTACGTTTCGTCTGAAGGGCAGTGACATACAGACAGACATACACTAAAGTTTTATCGTACCTTTGTTGTATTTGGACGTTTTAGGTACGGAACCATAGGAAAAATAAACTGATGATTCTTGGAAATTTTTTTAAACATTTTAGACATCCAACTGTTTTACGTAGGGCTTCACAGCCCTGAGACAAATGCGAGACTAAGGCATGTCTCGGTCCGGGTCTCGTCAAGGTGAAGATGATCTGGCTCTCGTCGCAATTTCGGCGAGATAAAGGGCAATCTCGGTCCGGTTTCGCTTTTGGGCGAGATAAAAAAAAGGAATTTCGGTGGGAAAAACGGGGAGCGAGGACAAGTGATATATCTGTGTTTATATGCAGTTTCTTCTTATTCCCTCGCCCTGAACAAGGTAACAAAGGCTATTCTTTGATATTGGGGATAAAACACAAATATCTGAAGAAGGCAATAATGTAGGAAGAAGCGAATGAGGAAAGCAGTGTATACTTATATGCCGCATATATCATACAATTGACACTTTTCGGAGCCACATTAAAGTTTATTTATTTATTTAAGCTTAATACAAGTTAGTACATAAAAATACAAAAAAAAAAAAACAAATACAAGCTATAACTTAATACTAATTCTACAAACTATAATAAATGATAAGTAAGAATAAATAAATAAAAAGTATAAGCTACAATATGAGCTATAAATACAGTGGATACTGGCAGAAGGCGTAAGGAAGAAGAATTAAGGTAGGCGATCAGGATCAAGATATAAGGCTTTGTGAAGGGATGATTTACTCAGATGGAAGTCAAAAGAGGAAAGGTCGTTGAGTTTTCGTAACATCCTGGTAATTGGCTCGCTTAGACCGTAGTTTGTGCGATGGCGGTCGAGTCGGAAAAGGGGAGTAGACCTAAGGTTACGGGGATTGGTATAGATGGGTAAAGATTGCAGGATTGAAGGACAGTCTATGGCACCAGTTAATAATTGATAAATAAAGAGAATGTCGGAAACATCACGACGTTTGCTTAGTGGTTGTAAGTCGATCAGTTTCAGACGGTTTTCATAGGGTGGAAGGTTGAATCTCTCAACCCACGGAAGATCACGTAGAGCGAAGTGAATAAACCCACGCTGGACAGATTCAATCCTATTAATGTGAGTTGTTTGTGTAGGTGACCATTCCTGGCTGGCATATTCAAGGAGATGTCTAACGAAGGAGACGTAGAGAGATTTGCAAACATAAGGATTGGAGAACTCTCTAGACCAGCGCTTCACAAACCCTAGCGCGGAGTTAGCTCTGTTAATTATGCTGTCAATGTGGGAACGGAAATTGAGTTCACTATCACAGATTATTCCTAAGTCACACAAAGAGGTAACGATAGGGACTGGTGCGTCGGTTAACATATAGACTCTCGGGGTGGTGGTAAGACGCTTGCGGGAATAAGAGATGGACTGGCTTTTGGGGACATTGAGCTCTAGAAAGTTTTTCATGCACCATCTGGTGAATAAATCGAGGTCTTTTTGCAAGAGAAGAGAGTTGTGGGGGAGATATGTTTGATTATTTTCATGTCATCAGCATAAATGGACAACTATGAGTGTTTGATGACACATTCAACATCATTTATTGTATGGATGAAAATCAATGGGCCGAGGTGGCTGCCCTGGGGGACGCCGGAACAAGCGACAATAGGGTTAGAAATGGATGAGCTGAAAAGAATATTGTACTGACGGTTGTTGAGGTAGGATCGAATCCAGGAGATGAATCTGGGGGGAAGGGAAGCATAGGCGATCAAGTTTGAACAAGATAACGTTATGGGAGATCTTGTCGAAGGCTTTACTAAAATCTGTGGCGATAACATCAACATCTTTACCGTTTTCCAGGGCACATAGTGTTTTAGAGACGAAGTCAGTAAGGTTGGTGGTTGTAGATCTACCTTTGAGGAAGCTATGCTGGGAGAGTGAGAAGATAGACTTACAGTGGAATAACATGGAATCATAGACCAATTTTTCGAATAATTTAGGTATGGATGATAATTTAGCAATGAGAGACGAAAAAGCAAAGTAAGGGGTTGAACTAGATGCATGGCACACTTTTTCAGAACGATGGCCGGAATGCCATCTGGACCTGGGTGAAAGTCGTCCTCAAGCCCATTAATACTGGCGGCGATTAGTTCAGGATCAGGGTCAAAAGATGTTTGAGTGCATTTGTCCATGAATGCAAAATAGTTTAGGTCGGGTTGTAGAGAATTGTCGCTAAAAGATTTACTGAAGAAGTGTGCAAAGAGGTTGGCGATAACCTTAGGATCAGATGAAGAGGTATACTTGAGATTTAGGGTTGAAGGGTTAGGGTAAGGAAGGGGTGAGGGTAAGGGTAAGTTGACACAATTAAAAGAATTTTCCGCAATAAAATGATAAAACGTAAAATTTCGTCCACTCTCGTCACCTCAATCTTGCTCTCGTAATCGCACTGTTATCAATGAGAATTATGTCGAGTGTCGTGAAGCCCTAGTTTTAATTAAAGTGACTGAGGTCATGATTGCGGAAGGCAATAGGAACAGTACTCCGCAGCTTTGAGGAACCTGATTAGGTCCTTTAGCTTGATGCTTTTGGATTTTTATGATGTAGCCAAAGCCAAGGAACCATGGCCAACCCTATGAAGCGTTACTGCGTTAGCATGGTTTCGTCCGACAGGCAATTAGGGTAAGTGGAATAAGGCAGCTAGAATGTCTTGGTTTTACATTCCTGCAAGCTAGACAATAGACCAGGGACGGAGTGAATGTTTTTTTAATTTTTTTTTTATTAAAAACTCACGGGGAGACCGAGCATTAAACCCTGCAACCAACCAATCAATCCAACTCCTTCTCCTAACTGCTGGCAAACTCTTCAAGTACCATTAAGGAAGTGTTTGCCAAGGGTCTGAAATCTTTTCCTGGCTATCCTGGCCAATTCCGGGCATTCGCAAAAATGCTGAACGCTTTCAACTTCCTCCTCGTCCATGCAACACTGGCAAAAAACGTTGCAGGAGTGGGCATGCGGACGGCTTGTCTACAGAAAGGGCCGTAACCGTAAAAATATTACGCAAATTCCGGTGGAATCCCCCCGTCCCCCTTCAATAAAAATGCCGCTTTCTTTTGATTCCATTTAGGCCCCTTAAGTCGCAGGTTAATTGTTTCATATGTGCACGGCGAGCTGAAGAGTTTTAAGGTCGCGCTCTCTTTTTACTGATGTTAGAGGCCGGCCGATTGATCTTTCTATCTCCGTCTGGTGTGAAAGTCTTAAAAAGTATTAAGCCCTTAAATTTGTTAACTGCAGCAATAGGCAAAATATATGTAACTGTTTTCTTTTACTATTCATGATAGGTAAAGATAAATTGCAAAAAAAATTGTTTAATTGATGTTATTATAACTAATCGGGTCGATAGTCTAACAGATCGAATTCAATTTGCTTTGCCTGGAATTACTGATCATGAAGCGATTTGTGCATCTTTTAATTTAGCTGTTCCGCGCAAATCGTTATCTCATATGGTGACAACTTGGATGAATAGTACTATTAAAGCATTGATTTGCGAGAGGAATCATGTATACAGGCTTTGTAAAACTCATAAAACTGATATTTTACTTTACAATTACAGAAGACTTCGTAATAAAACAACTAAGGCTATTCGAGATGCTAAGAAATCGATCCATCCTTGCCAACAAAAGCTTGATCCATCCTTGCCAACAAAGACCCTTTGGAGGAATATCAATTGCCTTGGTATCAACCGATCAGAAACTTCTTCATGCGATATTCAGCATGATGAACTAAACGACTACTTCGTAGAAGCTTCTTATCTAGCTGATGTAAATAGTGGAAGTGATGATAATAACACATTTGATAATGGAATTCGATTTGATTGCTTTTCGTTTTGTACTGTCACTCCTGATGATGTTATCTTAGCCATTAGATCAATTTAATCTGATTCTGTTGGTATTGATGAGATTGATCCCCGATTTATGCGCATTATATTACGCTACATTGTATTGCATTTAATGCATATATTTAATACTTGTATTGTAACATCTCGATTACCTGCTTAGTGGAAATATGCAAAAGTTTTTCCCATCAATAAAAAGCCCAAACCTCAGAAAAAACACGATTATCGTTCCATAAGTATTCTTCCTTACTGCTCCAGGATTCTTGAGAAACTACTTTGTAATCAAGTAAAGACCTACGTGGAAAATCATTCACTTTTATATGAATATCAATCTAGGTATCGCAGTCGTCACAGTACAACGGCATCTCTTCTCTATATTACTGATAGCATAAGAAGTAATTTTGATGACGGTTTGGCTTCTGTATTAGTTCTTCTTGACTTCAGCAAAGCCTTTGATAGTGTAAATTTTAATATCTTGTGTAATAAATTGAAAACTAAATTTTATTTATATTCTTATCTATCGGACAGGTATCAGAAGGTTGTTATTCACTCTTCGCTTTCGAAATACAGGCAGCTTTTTTCGGGTGTTCCACAGGGTTCGAGTATGGGCCCATTGTTATTTCTGATGTACTTAAATGATTTAGCTGAGGTATTGAAGAATGCTAATATCCAGATGTATGCAAATGATGTTCAACTTTCTTAATCAATGATACATATCATGGTATTTCCCAAATGAATGCTGATCTAGTCAGTCTTGAATTGGTCGAAGAAAAATAAATTGAAGTTAAATGCTTCAAAGTCTCAAGCTATTTTGATGTATAGAAATTATATTAATACTAATGAATTGAGCCCTATATATATGGGTGATGATATTATTCCATACTCTGACTCAGTTAACAACTTAAGTATAGTATTTTGTTCTACTCTAGCAGGGGATACGGATATAGCCAAGGTTGTTGGAAGGGTATATGGTACTTTGAGAAGATTATGGTTTTATGCGAAATATACTGCATTATCCACTCGAAGATGGTTAGTAATAACCCTAATTATTCCCTTGTTTTTATATGGATGTCAAGTATGGTGTTGTCTGGAAAGCGATAGTCGTAGGAAGCTTAATGTAGCATATAATTCATGTGCGCGTTACATTTATAAGATTGATCGTTTCAGTCATATATCGAGGTATGCTTACAAGATACTGGTATGCACACTGGATAATTTTTTGAAATACCATGTCGCATTAATGGTTTTCAAAATAATTAGGAATTTAATGCCTGATTATTTATGTAGAAAAATTCAACTATTTCAATCAGCACGCAATGTTCAGCTTGTTATTCCTCGAAGTAAATGTAGGCAAAGTGATAGATCATTTTTCGTCTATGGTGTTTAAATTTGGAATACATTACCTGTGAATGTTCGGCGACTCACAGCCATCAGTACTTTCAAGAGTGCGGCTTTAAATTACTTTTCTTGTCTACAGTAGCATTTTTTGTGCAAAAAGTGTGTACACGATTTCCTTATTTATTCACTATGCTTTATTTGTTACTTTATTAGTTTTCATTTTACTTTAATATTTTTTTTTCTTACTTGAATTGTTGCTTAATCTATACCTTCTTTGATATCCATTTTGTAATATTATTCGAAGCTCTTTTTATATATATTTTTTCTTCATTTTGACAACTACTGCTTTACATTTTCGTTGAAATTCTGTATTACATGCATTTACATGCTAAGGAGCTTATGATCATATGTAATTTATATATTTTGGAATAAATAAATAAATATCTAATTATTTTATTGCACAGTAGTAAGGAAATCTGTAAAATAAACCAAATTTCTAAGAAGGAAAGGTTGAAATGTTTGTTTAGGCTACACAGGTCTCGCTAGTTCCAGTATGCCCTTGTGAGGCATGGGGCGGTAGAGGAACTTCATCCGATTCGAGACTAGGAGTGTTAGCCTTGCAACCTTGGTTTGACAGATCTTTGAGATACCTAAAAAATATTGAGAATAAGTCCTGGAAGAAGTTCTGCTCCTTCAAGAGGGACGCAGACTACCTAGTCGTATTTTTCGATTGTTGTGCTTGCAGCGGGAGCGTGCATACTCATGAGGCGGGTGTAATTTTCAATTGTTCAGCCTGTATTGGAAGCGTGTATAGTACTACTGGGTGCATTTGTTCGCTAAGCGTGCTTGCAACGGGCGCGTATATAGTTTTAAAAATATTAACGTCTGTACTTGTTTGGGCCTGAATATACCAACTCAATTATTTTTACTCGGGTTATACAAGAGACAAAAAGTTATGAATAATTTTCGGCCTCTACAATTGTACTTATTAGGAGATGGCAATCAGCAGCTTATTTTTGATCCTGGTTAAAATTTATTGCTATATACTTTTTTGGGTTTTTCATATTATGGAATCCACAGTGCGCGTGTGCGACTCGCACTTGACTAGTTTTTTCCCTTTTTTCTACCATTAAATCTTGAGAAAAAGTATTTAGTTTCTAACAGTAGAGAGATAAAAAGTTTCTGGTACGGTGAAACGTCACTTCAGATTGTCCTCTAGAGTATACTCTAATTACACAAAGAAAATAGTTTGCCTTTCTCCCCTCTTTTATTGTAAAATAATATCACTTTCAATTGAATTATTTTAGTTTTTGAGACATTCAAATGTGATAAATCAAGAAGTTTGAAACTTATTCATTGGATCCCATGTGACCAAAACTTGAGATATGGATATGTAAAGATGCGAAAATTTTATTACATTCACCTTTTATGTTGCGGTGATAAATCATTTTGGGGCTAAGTTATTCATGGCTTTTGTACGGAATAAGGTGGTAAAGGGGCTGTCACAATTTTTACCTTCCTACGGTAGTGGCTCCGCACCTACACGTTCGGTATGAAATTTATTGCCGTAGTCCTTTTACTCGGCACGATGACAGCAAAACATAAGACATGTTACCTTAACCAAATGGAAACAGACTGGAGCAAGGATATTGCACTTTAGGGACAATTTTATAAATTTATGTAAAAATGTATCTTAATTTTTAATAATATTTCTCAGGAGTTCCTTTAATGTTACGTTTGTTTTATTATATCCCAAAAGACCTATTTTTGAGAAATCTTTACCGATATTTATTGTATATTTCTTCTCATTTGTAGTTGTAAATCAAAAGGAATAAACTCGGTATTATCTGTGATTTTTAAAATATTTTTGTTAAACTTTCTGCGTACTGTGAAGAGGTAAAAATTAGTTCTTTTAAGGACTTTGAATAACTGTAATTGCTGAAATAATTCCGAATATTAAATAGTATAAACGCAATAAATTCATCGAATTTGCACCAATTTTACTGGCAATTAAATGTGCACGTATCAACTCATAAACCTGAAACGATACACCATGGGGATTCCCCCCTTGTCAGAAAATTAAAGATACACGTTGTATGCGCTCTGTATTCAACAGAGTAGCCGTAATAAAATTTTGTTTTGCAAAGTTTAATAGCCTTTTAATTGAATTAGTCAAATTGCAATTAACACGTACTGCTGGTTTTTATTTGCCAATATAAAGTCAATGACAATTCACTCTTGTAATTCTGCTCCTTTTAACTTCTCCCATTTGTCGATGGGGGACAATTAATTGTTAATGCTTACGTCAGAGTGCACTGTACTCTCATTGTTGTTATGTTACACGTTGTGATTACACTGTGAGCGTACTATGGTTACTCAGTTTTTTTAAAACTGAAAGAAAACTCGTAATTCAGTGTTAATTACGAATAATATTCAATACCAATATTAATGTTATATTGGGATATCTTCTACGAGAATGTAAGGAGATAAGTTTTGACAGAATCCCACTAAAAATAACTACTATATTATAAATGACATTACATAACACACTCGGAAAGGAAACAAGCTGTGGCTGGTCAGTAAGGTAGAAACGTATCTTATTGCCTTACTAAAAGAAGTAGGTATAGATGCAGTCAACTTCCCTTCCCACTTTACAAGCAGATACGTAGTGCTAGAAAACCCTAACAAATTGGTAGTTGTGGACTTATCTTTAGAAAAGCGATATTTGAAAGTACCCATAAATGTTTATAGTCCAAATACAGCGAATCAAAAGTAATTGCTTCAAAGACCATGCCAACTTAAGCTAGATTGGCAACACGTTCCATGTTGCCCTTCTGATAGTGTGAAAAACTCACAGAGAGTTTCTATAACATCGAGTACACATAATTATGTTTTTACAAAGTGGATTGATTCCAGAAAAAAAGTGTCTAATCAAGCCACGACACTCAACATCCGAAGGTGTCCACGTCGTCCTCCACGTCTTCCAACTTCCTAACTGGTGATCTTCCCGCTTCCTTGTAACTTGCGGAATCACGTACAGAATCACTTTGGGGATTTTGTAGCTGTTCATTCGAGAAATGTGTCCATCTAAGCCTGCAATTCGTTGTTCATGCTTCGGCGATAGTTACCGTGTTCATCTTGGACGCCATCAGAAATAGAGCACAGGAACTTCCACTCCATAATGCTTCTTTGTGTTAGAATTAATGCTTCCGAGTCACATGTAACCACCGTTCTTACTATTACTCGGTATATCCTCTCTTTCGACGTGCGAGAGAGCAGACATGATCTAAACGAGCAAACTTTGCGGATGGACGCTATGTTTGTTGACAAAAGCATTTTACTTAAAATATAACTCAGACAGCATTTTTAACCATGTTAAATCGAATGAAGTACTGTAAAAAGGAAATTGAGGTTTTCTTTCTCTAGATCGTCTTAAATCAAAACCGTTTAAGAAAACACCATATAAAAACAGAATTGGGTGTATTTTTTCTTTTTCCGCCATTGGTCGCCATTCTGTAAATTCATTCCATATAACATCGATGTTAAAAAAGATTAATGTTCTGAGTTCGATTATTATCAATCATCGATGTTTAGTCATCGATGTCAATAATGATGTTTTATCAACATCGTTCATCCCTAATATACTCGGTCGCCCCAGAAAACCATGTAATGATACCTATAAAAGCACAGTCCCCAATGAGAGAAATTTTCTTCACAAAAGTAAAAAGTTCTAACATTAGTTGTGTTTGTTGTGTTATTTCATTGGCAAATGTGTTCACGCCTCAGACGACTCAACCGTAGTATACTCTACATACAAGCTTGGAAGTAAATACGAACAGCTGAGCATTGTAGGTTTAAACAAACCGAAGCTCTCCATAGTAAACAACATTTAAACGTTAGGGATTCTACTTTCTAGCAATATTTTTAAAGTCTCACCTTGGAATCTACCACAGCCTATTATAGATACAAGCCCCAGAAAACATGACAGTTCGGCCATTTTACCACCAAGCGTTTCGTCATTATTTCATTTTTATTGTACCACAGATTAACCAATTCTTGCACACTAATCAAATTGCACGCTGTCTTAACCAAAACCAAAGAAAAATGCTGACGTCATTGCCGCATTTTAATCTAAATACTTCAACAAAATGAACCCAATCTAAATCTAATAGTAATAATAATAGTAAAAAAGTAGAATTTCCCAACCTTTTCAAATTGTGTATGACAAGTTTCGGTTTGTTTACACCACCAATGTTCATCTGTCCATGCCAGCATCCGGACTTGTGTCTAGAGTAGGTTGTGAATTTACTTGAAATGAACTTACAAATGTTTTGAACATGTGGTGACGATTAAAAGTTTTTCCTTTACGATTTTCATATGTGGTAATTTTGTTGAAGTGTTAAGCTTGGAATGCGTCAATGACATCAGCATTTCTCTTTGCTTTTGGTTGGATTGGTTAATTTCGGATATAAAAGCGACTGAAATAATGACGACACGCTTTGTGTTAAAATGGCCGAACTGTCATGTTTTCCGAACTTGTATCTAGAGTAGTCTGTGACTCAACTCAAGGAAAACAAAAGTAAGGGACTATCAACACGGTCAACCAAGTTCAGTTACTTAGAAGTTTTTTTTAATTTTTGCACAAGAGAGAATTTCCATGAGTTATGGGATTAAAACTCTCTCGTGTAATTTGGGACTATTTTGCAGTTAGTCCAGTGACTCTCTCCCGAGAAATAAAGTAGACAGAAAAGAAAATAATCATAAACTGAATTATATTGACTGCGTTAATATGTAGTCGCTTACTTTTGTTTCCCTTGAGTTGAGTCACAGCCTACTATAGATACAAGTTCGGAAAACATGACAGTTCAGCCATTTTAGCACCAAGCGTGTCGTCATTATTTCAGTCGTTTTTATACCAGAAATTAACCAATCCAACCAAAGCCAAAGAGAAACATCAAGCATGTCGTCATTATTTCAATCGTTCTTGTACCACAAATTAACCAATAGGCCAGACATGGACTACTTCTTGACTCTGGGAGCCATTGAACAACGCCAGAAATAAGAATCTTTATTGTTGCCGTGCTGACAGGTCTCTGTCACTTTTTTGACCCCTCCAAAAATACGATTTGTCAAATTCTGCAAAATAGGATTTTGTTTGGACGATCACCTCCAGATTGAACGCAATCACTAAAAGAGCGTCTCCTTGTCTTGGACCGTTATTTGTTGGAAACTTCTTCGACATGATATCTTTAATACGACTACTGCTGCGGATCCTTCAACGGTGATTCGATAAACACTTATGATCTTTTCATCCTGGTCAATGCAGTACACAGTAAATTCCTGTCGATGGTATCATACGACAGCTTAAAACCAAAAAAAATTTGGTGGAGTTGGATGTTCTACCCCTTGAATTTCTACATTATCTGGCATACAGTTAAGATCTGCTCTGTTGTCGATCCTCCAATCCTGAAGCCACACTGATATTTTCCCAGAATCCCCTACGCATATGGAATGGTTGCAGCACTTACCAATTAGATTCCTAGGTAATTGCTACATACCTCTTTATCTCCCTTTTTATGGAGAGCAATAATAACAGATTATTTCCAATCATCTGCTATTACCTCCTAATCACATACACGAAGTATCAGTATGAACTCTGCGGGGTGCTAATTTAGTGTTTCTTGTGGATCTAGCAACACACTTAATACAAGCTTCTTTCCATCTCTGAACTGCAGTTCTGCACACTTCGGCAAGCAATGTGTTATGATCTCTTTGCCATTTGTAACAAATGCTCTCTGACTAGCAGCATCCATGATAGCAGTGATACTGCTCCAGCATGCATTTACATACAAATCCAAATGGGGCGGTATATAGTACTTAACAGCTTAACCCGCTCGTCTTTAGGTCTTACTGTATCGAAAACTGCTCGTCTTACCATCTTTTGTGTAAAAGCACCAGAAAGACGCAATAAAAAATATAGCCTGAAGTGACTAGAATTGCAGTCAGCTCCTTGGCTACATTTTATATCAATTATGTGTCTTCGATTGGTTTGGTTTTGCCCCGAGGCTACACTACCTGCATTACAGCAATTTGTTTTCTTCACAAGTGAGATGATTATCATCATTTTGAGATAGACATCAACAGGGAGGGATCAGGTGGCTGGTGTCGGTGGTATTATGCCCGGGCGAGATAGTCCCTCACTTGCTGGACAAGACCCTATTTCAAAGCACCCTCATGGCATTTTTCTGGTTTCTCACAGCTTTAAAAAGGTCCTTCTTTCCTGTTCTTAGCAGTAGCCGCTTTGAGATGTCTGCGTTGCCGTTAACCCTACTATTAAAATATTGGATTCATCCACACTCTGAAAAATCGCACAGTCCTCTGTTGGACCTTACCTCAAACTTTGTTATGGCTTCAACGTCTGTTACGACAAACAGAGAATATTTTAGAGAATATTTTTTATAGGTAGTGGCCAAAGCCTAGGGCAGGGGTGGCAAACCTTTCGCATGCCATCCGCCAATTTGTTTGATAGACGAGTTCAGATGCGCCATATAACTCGAACACTTTTTATAACTTCTTAGGTTCTTACCTAAGGCTTAGATGGAATATACTTCGCTTAGGAGAGGAGAAGGAATAACTTAAACACGCAGTTAAATTAGTTTACGTCCAGTTTAATGAAACACCAATCTACAATAGTCAGTCGTACAGGAGTACGAAAGGATGATCCTTTCATGATGGTCGTGAGAGTCTAGTGTGGCGAAGAGAACTCTGGACGTCTGAACCGTAATTGTTGGAATCAGCTTGGATCAGCTTGGAACTTGAATCTGCCTGTTGTCTTTGCAGATATAAAAGTCCTAATTAACTTTTAAAATAAATTATTTATTGTATTTAAAATAATTTCTATTATAGCACATAGGCCTACGCCCTAGGGGATAACCCTTTGATACGTTAGCATGGCTTTGGCCAAAAGTGAATGATTTTTTAAATTCTATTTAAAAAACCTACGGAGAGGGGGAGTCTCGAACCCGGGAACCACGCTGCGGTGGTCGTGCCGCTCAAGCAATCGATCCAACTCCGTTTTATATTGGTATACTGTACTCACCCCCTCCCCTACACTTGCCCCTAATATCTATGTTTTTTTACATACATAAAACAATTAATGTACGCTGTGTGCATGGGTTTAAAACTTTTCCATCTGATTCCTCGTGTTGTGGTATTATTTAGGGGTCTGCACACATTGATGACAACCAAGCTAAGCAAAGGTAATATTATGCATCCTTGCCACTCTCCGTTCAATACTTTGAATAGCTTGTTTTTTGTCATCTCGAAATCGACGAGTTTAAGATGTAATTCGCTGGATTGTTGGACGATAATTGGGAGGTTGCTACTGTGGCATCTAATGGAAAAATGGTCACGAAAGACATCTTGTTAGAAATTGAGATTTGACTCGATTGTTTGCTTTAAGGTACTACTACCGGAAAAAGGACCAAAAAATAAGCACTTTTTTAATAATTATTTTCTCAGCCGCTTTATCAGATATTATCATGAAATTATTTTTATAACATTATTAGTCCTTAGAGTTAAAAAAAATTTTTTTTACTTAATTTCTATTTTTTGCCTTATTGGTAGGGGGGCGCTAAAGTTAAGAGCTCGAAAAAGAGATAGTCCGATGGGTGAGAGATAATCTCAGAATTGAGAAGTCTGAAACAAAAAATTCGGAAGGTATTTTATAAAGGAAGGTTTCTTACCTTGTAATTTACCAGAATTAGTCAAAAATTGAAAAAGCAAAAAAAAAATGGCGAAAGTTTGAAAAAAAATTTGAAAAAATTGCATTTGTTACCATTTTTCTCTTGCCAAATTTTTTTTTTATTTTTTCTAAAATAAGGTAAATTACAACAGGATACCTTAACAAAAAAAACGCACCCTGGTTTATTAAAATCGTTTCAGTAGATCCTGAGATAAACTCTCACTTAGTTGAAAAAATTTCATTTCAAGAAAAACGCGTTTAAAGTTTTGGTGCGCTTTTTGGCCTCTTACCCATCTTTCCTTTATAATACGGACCCATTTTATTTATATATTATAATATATATATATTGCGACTCACTGTTTTATTCCAAAGTTGTCTTCCACTCTTTAATCGTCCACTTTTCTCTACTCCATGAATCATTACTTTGCCCTTTACTACTTCTGGTCGATGGAGTCGTTTATGTAATAAGCAGTGCATCAGATTGCGTGGAGTATGCACCACGGATATTCAGGGTCTTAAGCCTCTGCCTTTTCCTACTCCTATTATGTGGAAGTAAAACAAGTGTTTTTACTTTTTTTCAAAATTGTCAAGCATGTTGACGTAACTTTTACCATGGCAGATACAGTAACTTCCAAAATGAACAAATGTTTTGCGATTACCTAAAATACAGCATTTTTCCAAATTTTCTCTGAAATTCTGCACATATTTTTTATTTTTATCAACCGTTCCAAAAGGGGGAACGAAGCTCCAAAGGACATCTGTATCCTTACAGATAGTCAGGCTGCTTTGCTATCCCTTGATTCTGTCCTATCAACATCTAGGGCTGTTAATAGCTGTCGCTCATATTTAAATGAGCTGGCTGAACGGTATCAAATTCACCTGTGCTGGGTCCCGGGGCACAGGGATATTCCAGGAAACTGCGTGGCGGACGAGCTTGCTAGACGTGGTACCACCCTGAAGATCCAAACGGAAAGGACTACTCTTGGTTGGCCCCTGGCAACCTGTAAGATGTTGCTTAGCAAGAGAGCAATTAACTTAGCAAACCACAGATGGGCAAACGGCACTACGTGCCATACGTTCAGACAGATCTGGCCTAAGCTGGATCTTAGGCGCTTTAAGTCTCTGCTTTCGAGGGGCAGATCTGACCTTAGAATAGCTACTGGTGTACTCACAGGCCTTTGCCCTATTTGCTTACACGCGAAGAGACTTTGCCTCCTCTCAAATGAATTTTGCAGAAGCTGCATGGACGAGGAAGAGGAGGAAACTATTTTCCACTGCCGGTGCCCTGCACTGGGACGCAGGCAAAAGTCCTTCATGGGAAACTATTTCTTTGATAGTCTCTGCGATCTGGCGGCGATTGACGTTGCAGATCTTTGGCGCTTCATCGGCAGCTCCGGATGGTTCCAATGAGGAGATGGAGGGAATTCTTGGATTCCCGTGCCATCACAATGGGCCTTTTGAGGTCTAATTGCGCCCTTTAAGGCAGCCACACGAACCTCCAAAAAGGTACAACATGTTCAGGTAGAGACCTCCACCCCTCTGCCATAAAATTTGTTGTTTGCCTAAGTGAGATTTATCACCACACTTCGTCACTACGATGCACAAGTATCCTAAGTCCAGTCGTGCGCATTCCTGTAAAATGCGATTTAAGACCTTGTAAATTTTTCTTTCCAAATTCTATTATTTCGCGAACACGACATATAAAAAAACTACTTGAGATAAAGCCACCCTACCCTGTTCACACCAAATTGTTCGTCATTCAACTAACTTGGGCTAGGCATCAAAATTAATGATTTCCCCAAAAGTGGACTTAGGATAGTTCTGCATCGTCGTGACGACTTATTTTGGCACACCAGATCTGAACCACATTGTATAAGCGTAGGTCTTACAACAAAAATAAGGTCGATCCGGTTTTCAGTTCAGTCGTCTGGAGAATCTCAAGCCGTTAAATGGCAATCTTTGTCTTTTAACATCCACTTCATCAATCGTTTTTCCGAAATCTGCATTACTCCTTTACATCACTTCTAGGAGCCTCATTAAATATGTCGCCAAGTAGGTTACATAAATTCGTTTCTTCGGTCGGCGGCCGGTATTGAGATGTTACGCATTCTGGATTGGAACCTGGCAATGATAATTTGGCCGGGTATTGGTAACCAATCTGGAAGAGGTTAACGGGCAATCTTCAGCATAACGGTATTTCCTGATTTTTGATTTGCACTACCCCAGTCTCCTCACTTGAATTATGTTTAAAACCTAAGCTGCAAAAAAAATTGGGGAAAAATCAGTTAGAAATTGTATAGGACTTTAATGAACATTCTGCCAAAGCGGGATATGAAAGTCATTTAATTAAAAAGAGGACCGATAGGCTTCTTGATTTTTTTACTTACATATATTATACAAATTTAATGTTTTAAAAATACGGCAATTATTATTAGGTGCAATCTCATTTGGCCTCAGCTATATGTACTGTTTGTTAGATTTCTTGTTGTCATTAAAAACACTGAACTATAGGGGACTATTGTTTGTTTGAAATCATTTAAAGTTACATTTTTCTGCCGTTTGCAATACTTCACTACTAAATCTATGACTCTTACTACGAAACTTTGTTTTTGTTATAACATTTTTCATCAAAACACCTTTGAACATATCGAACTATTTTATTCAAATACATATATATATATTTTTGTGCCAAGTTTTTGGTCTTAATATATTTACTATACTATTAAAAGTTGATTTTAAAATCAATAATCCTACTATTATTTAATATTTTGTAATATATTCATATCTTTATATAATTAGATTGTCATTTCGCCAGTTTACTAGCTTTTACAATGTGCTCTTACTTGGATGAGTTATAAAACCTAAAAATCCGTCGAAGTACTGCGATTTTTGAAGAAACAATTTCCAACAAAAAAACAATAATTGAGCATACTATCAAATAACTGAATAGTTTATTAATTCCACTAAACTGTTTCATCGTGAAAATTCTGGGGTCTTGATTAACTCTAAATTCTTGTTGAAAATCATATTCCAAGTAATCAATTGCAAGTTTGTCGACAAGTCCAGCGCTCAGAAAATTCATAAGTATCTTGTTTGCTGGGGCCGTAAAGTAAGAATGTCTTCTAAAAAACATACAAAGATGTTGAAAAAAAATTCTTTCTTTAACAATGCGAAGTTTCACAGCAGCTCCGTTTTGTTTCAAATAGTATTCGAAATCTTCCTTGGGACAAAGTAATACTATTTTTTCTGTCTCATTTTCCAACTTTTGTAAATTTTCTTGTGTTGATAGAAGTGAAATTTCGAAGTTAAGTTTTGCAAGTGACAAATAATTGATAGTGCTATAAATAGGTTCAGTTACCCTGAAGGTATAGTTTTGTTCTTTTAACTCCTTAAATGTCCTTGCCGGTTTTCTGTTACGATCTAACCGAATTATATCATACAAGGATCCTTGATAACCGCTCCTTAAGACTATCGAACAAATAAGCCAAAGCATTAGAATAAATCTTGAGAAATTGTTTCGAGGCGGATGTGGGACAGCTCCTCCGACCATGGTGATCCACATGCTATAGTTCGGAAATCTGTTTCCCCCAAGAACGAATCTCCTAATTCTTGGTTTGGTAAATTTTAAAGCTATCGTTGTAAAAAATGCCAAGCTACAAGTTAATATAATTGACATCCATACATATTTATCAAACGGAAAGGTTAGCCTCTCAAGTGATGTAAAAGGCAAAGGTTCTTGTATTATGAAAACTATGATTGTCTGGAAGTAAGAATATGTGCTTGAAAAAATCCTGGATCGCTTAGATGAACAGCGCAAATATCCCAAAGTTAAGTTGACCAGCCCTTGTTCTAGCTGCAAAAGTAAATATAGGTAATATGTAAAAATATAAACTGTTGGCTTATCAATTTAATCATATACTGTGAGAAAAAATAAAAAATTATCACAATTTTCCTTAAAAATTGGAAAAAACCAAACAATATGCACACAATGCACATACCTTTTTTTAAACGTTATTATCATAAAATATATTCTTAGAGCAGACTCATTTATTCAATTCAAGATAAAAATATAAAAAAATACAGAAAAAACAATACATAAAAAGTAATTCTAATCAAACTAAACCCTAATTCGACTTACGGACAAATGGAATTCAATAAATTCAAAATAGTAGTTAGACAAGAAGAAAGAATAAAAAATTAGCTTAAGCCCTTTTTTATTTTCCCTTTATATAAATGACTTGGAAGAAGAGATGGAAATAGGGTTAAAACATTAATAAGCAATTATATATTATATTATTATATTATTAATATTAAACTGCTGATGTACGCGGATGACATCGTAATCTTAAGTGATGATCCCAAAAAGCTTCAATGTATGATAAACTCCTTAAGAAACTGGTTCGGTGCACAGGGGACAGAATGTTAACCCTCCTATTCCTTAGGTAATTTTATGGGGTTGTTAATTTTAAGCCTCAATGTGGTAGCACAAAGGGCCTCTTAGGCCTAAGTGTGCCTTCTTAGGCAGCCACTTTAACCTAACCTAACCTAACCATGATAAACTCCTTACAAGATTATTGGGAAAAGTGGAGTCTCCAAGTTAACCTTAACAAGTCCAAAGTGATATTACAGAAGGGTGGGGGCAGGAGAAGTAGAGGGGAAAACTGGTGATTTCAGGGGAAGTTGTCAAGAGATAAATCAGGAATCAACCTCACGCCCAAACTCTCTCTAGCAGACCATTTTAAGAGCAGATTGAAAATCGCGAAGGGCAGCATTAACAGCAGCTGGAGAACATTTCTCCTTAGCAAGGACTCAAGCCATTCAGACAAATTTAAAATATTTAACGCTGTCTCTAATACAATAATGTGTTACGGATCACTGGCTTGAGGTTTTGCCAAATATTATATGGTAGAAAAACTGCGATATTTCTTAAAAAGACTTTTCTTCTTGCCCGAGAAAACGCCAAATTACGCATTAATGTTAGAGACCGGACTGCCTAGGTGTGTGGATTAGTCCCATTAAATGCCTCTTCTTGGCATAATGAAGGAAGTAACTTGTGTGATCTGTGTAATACTAATGAAGAAGAGGATATTGCTCACTTTATCGGAAGGTGTCCAGTATTAGCCGAATTTCGTATTCCAATACTTAGTGGGAAGAGTTGGCAGAAGAAAGAAATTATAGATCTGCTTAATGGCTCTAATTATGAAACATTATTTAAGTTTTTGACATTATCCTGGAGATATCGTGAACTCATTTTAAGTGAATTTGCTTAGTGAAGATAGTATTAATTTTCGGGTGTAGACTAATTTTTTTTTCTTTTTTTTTGTAATTTATAGTTTAAGTCTATGAAATAATTGATATAATAAACTACACTAATCAAAACAATTAAGGGAACAAAAAAAATATCTAAATTTTTTAGTGATTTTTGGCGGGCTGTATCTAAGCGAGAAATAATCGTATCGAGGATCTGAAAAAAACGTGTTAAAGCTCCACAACTCTAGTTTTTGAAACTTTCAGCCAAACAATTAACAACAATTAAGCCACGGTGCTAACGCAATCCAAAGGAATAGCGGAAGAAAAATTTTTCAAAATAAGTCAAAATAAGTGACTTTTTTCCTTGTTTTGGTAAATTGACCGCATCTTTGCAAATACTGATGGAAAGGCTAAGGTTTGTAGGAATTTTTATACCCCAATGTACGCCCCATAGCCCTGTAAGTCCGCAGATCGATCTATTGGACGGTTCCTTCGGCCCGATCGGTCAAAGTTTTGGAAAAAGTTAAAGGAATAAGAATTGTGATCTCAAACATCGTGTAATCTTCATAAAAATGGAAAAATCTTTTTTTTCAACTTTTTATTTTTTTATCACTTTTATGCATCAGTCACTTGGTAAATTAAAAAAAAAATTAAAAAAAAACAAATGACACTTTTTAGAAAATGAAATACTGAGATGTTGCTGCCTCGGCTTTTAATCACTGCCTCCAACCTGTCACGCATATTCGAAATGCAGTTTTGAATCATCGACTGCGGAAACCTCCAACAACTGTTTTGTAAGAACATCTCAGTATTTAATTTTCTAAAAAATTTCAAAAATTTTTTATTTAATTTTCGATTTCTCAAAAAATTTTTTTTTAAATTTACTTTTTTTTTCAATTTGCCTTTTTTTTTAATTTACCAAGTAGCTGATGCATATTTGTGAGAAAAGTCTTGAAAAAAAAGATTTTTCCATTTTTATGAAGATTACACGATGTTTGAGATCACAATTCTTGTTCCTTTAACTTTTTCCAAAACTTTGACCGATCGGGCCGAAGGAACCGTCCAATAGATCGATCTGGGGATTTACAGGGCTATGGGGCGTACATTAAGGGTATAAAAATTCCTACAAACCTTAGCCTTTCCATCAGTATTTGCAAAGATGCGGTCAATTTACCAAAACAAGGAAAAAAGTAATTTTTTTTTACTTTTTCAAAATTGAAATTACGGATAAAAAAAAATTATTATTTTTTATGTCTTGACGAATTCTTGTAGGAAATTTATTCCAGTTTCCGAAACTGCTCTTAAATTTTCTGTACGATCATTGGTTGCTGAGATATCCATGGTTGAATACAAAAGTGTCCTTTTTCCTTTAATATCGGATATCTCCGCGACAAATCGACGTATCAAGTATTTCAAAAAAAATAATTAAAGCTGAATTAACAGGCTATCTGGTTCATAGGGTGGTCAAATAAAAAAAAAATTTCCGAGTCCGTGCACCAAAAAGAAAATGACTAAAAATTTTGAAAAATTTTTCTTCCGCTATTCCTTTGGATTGCGTGAGCACCGTGGCCTTTTTTGGCTGAAAGTTTCAAAAACTAGAGTTTTGGAGCTTTAACACGTTTTTTTCAGATCCTCGATACGATTATTTCTCGCTTAGATACAGCCCGCCAAAAATCACTAAAAAATTTAGATATTTTTTTTGTTCCCTTAATTGTTTTGATTAGTGTATTATATTTTTTTTTTATATTATATTGCATAAAAGCTATTAATGTTCCTTTAATTTAATTTAACTTTTTATAAAAGTACTTCCCAGCTGAACATGAAACATAGAACCGTCGAAATTTTACAAAGTTGTCATTGTGTTTCACAAATTCTACTTAAGTTCGCTAAGCCGAAAATGTTAAAATTCGGCTACGCTGGAAATCGAGAAAGTTACCATTGTGTTTTCTGCTTTAAGATTGGTCAACATTAGTGTTTGTGGGGATTTTGGTAAAAATTTTTGTTTAAAAAATTAAGTCATCCAATTTCGCAGCGTAAATTATTTTAATATTTATACTTTTTATCATTATAACAACTCCCTCTGACAAAGACAACGGAACGTGATGTTATTATTGTTCATTCGAGGTTTGAATTCTACTTTCTCATCATATTTTTTTAAGATATTTAAGTTATGAATATGTAGTAACGATCTAAAGTTTCTTCTTTATTATTTTCATTCAAGATGCGATGTTGTTTTGTTGAAATATTGATCTTTTCATGTGTTGATGACATCAGCATTTCTCTTTGATTTTCATTAAGAGAGTGTGCAGTCTTAGCTGTGTGCAAGAATTGGTAAAACGGTGGTACAAAAAATATACAAAAACTGAAATAACGACGACCCGTTTGAAAGTAAAATGATTACGACTCCTTATTTTGACTTCAGCTTAATTTGTGATTTTAGTCGCCTCTTGAATTATTACAATAAGTGTTCAAAAGGTTCAAAATATCATGCCTTGACTGATCAGTTTCCATTCCCTTGTTTGTATGCGCCTGCAAGGAAAGCATAACATCTTTGGAAAGCAAATCTTTCAAAAAATGAAAAGTTGTTTTTATCATTATCTGCACTGTTTATATAGTATATTCCGATTGAGTGAACGTTTGCGTTGTTTCCTACATTTCCAATGTCTCCAATTGTTGTCATTTGAGTTCGGAAACTACGTCTTAACACATCATGGATTCTACTAAGGTAATATGGTATTTTTCCAATAATTAATAGAAAACAAACATGACAAAAATGTACTGAAAATTTTTATAAAATCTCCTTAAATTCGTGCTTCCCATTAAAATAGAGGACTAAAATTGATAGGGATATCATCTTTGTCCTAGAATTTATCATAATTAAACATGAAACTTATACCTTCATTTTGTTGTTGCTGATTAATTCTTACCATTCCAAATGCCTTTACAACCGATGCTCTGTGGGTAAGCTGCTCTTTAATGTACGATGAGTTATGAAACTTGATCGAAAAATTCATTCTTTCCGATAGTCGTGATAGTAATCGCCCTTCAATACCTTTGTACTGAATAGCACCCGTTTCACTCTCAGTTAGTATCATATACGGAGGATTCATCCATGTTTGTACAATAGCCGGGCATCCATACATATTCGCAGCCTTTTCAGGAAATCTGATTTTTTTGACCATCCATTCGTTAATAAAATAATCAATGGGTACTGGAACTGTATTTCCACATTGATGTGGTGAAAACGGAAAGAATGTATACATTGTAACTATTCCTGGATACATCTCAACAAGGATATTAACATTTAATATATAAGCTTTCCAGAAGTCTCGAAAAATGCGACTAATAGTTTTATACTGATTCTTATAATTTGATCCTTTTCCCAGGAAAATCAAATAATATCCAGACCAATCATGCTCACGTGTAGATATGTCTTTATATAAAATTCTAAAAAAATATTTATTATATAAAAATTTACAAATCGTATTGAAGTTATATTTACCTAAAAGATTTATAAGAGTCTATGAAAATTAAGTTGAAATACGTTCTTTCCAGATCCTTATTATTATAAAGCAGGTCTAAGCGAACCAAGGTATCGTTCAGTTGATCTAGTAAACAATCAACAATTTCATAGTGAGCCATCCTTGCTGTCTCCGTTTCTGATTCAGTCGTAATAATGACGGGAGATGAAGTTCTATGAAGATGTGAATTTAGGATGCTCCAAATAGCTTTACAGGTGTAGGTAGAATGTTTAATCTCCAATCGATTAAGGTATTCGCAGTTTATTGGAACAGAAAAGAGAACATAAATAAAATAGTACTTAAAGCAACCGAGTGTTTCCATGCTGATTGCCCTGAAAATGTATTAAATTTTAATAGAAGGATGCCACTCAAGTAACTGAAATTATAAATACATAAACAAAATACAAGCCCTCGCTAAAAAGTTAGCATCACTATGCTGTTTTTGTAATTTATAATTTGTAATTAATAATTTATAAGAAATTATGCGCCTCTGTACAAGCCTCTACATAAGCTTTCTCACCTGCTATACTCCACAGGAGTATTTACATCTGATGGACGTTTGCTCATATTCAGCTGGCACCAAAACAAGGAGAGGCATGTGACCTACCTAACTATAGACGAGCTGTACTTACTTCGATGCTATCTTAAGTTTTTGACTCACTCATCAACTCTCAGTTTACGAAATATCTAAAATATAATGATCGCCAGTACCGCTCTTGATATATCGAAAGCTTTTGCTACAATCAGCCATGCTACACCCTTCTAGCCAAATTTCAAGCATTTGCTCTGCACCCTTACCCTTTTAAATGTGTCAAAAGCCAAACAAAAGCCGTTATGATATCCGAAGTTACATCTTATCCCTACGAAAGAAGTTCCGATATACCTCAGGATTCAGTTCTTTGACCACATTTACTTAGTCTTTTTGTCTTATTTCTTTCTATGACTTTTCGTTTCTTTCTCTATTCAAAGTTTCGCCACCAACAGCACCCTTGATTACTCGTACTCTTGTTTTTGTAATGAAATTGCCGCAAGTACTCGACAGAACTACATCGAGAGCGCATGTTTGGATCGGAACATAATCACATTTTTATGACCCACGCTTGTGGTAAGTTTAACGCATATAAAGCTCAATGCTGTTTAATGTCCTTTAAGAAACACTTAGTGCACCCTCAATCCTCAAAATAAAGTAAATATAAACAATTAGCCCTCTATTAACATATTTAGTGTTGAGATATTGATCGACCATAACATGTATTTCAGACGCTAAAAGTGCGATGAAAGGCTTGAGCTTGACGTAAGACTTATTATTATTATTATTGCTTAGGAAGTCGTAAAAGCATTGCAGCTTGTTACTTCGACCAGTGAGATCTTTTATCGAACTCAGTCTAGATTTAGTAGCTCGATGAATCCCACATATGAAAACTCTGGAGTCGCTTTTACAGCGTCCTGTGACAATAAAAACGCCATTCCTAGATGCTAGAGCCTTATGCGGCCAAAGACTTCACAGTGGCAGAGGTGCTGTCGTCTCGTCATTTTCCATACAAAAGCTACATATTCCGTCCTAAACTTTGTCAGGTGTGGACTCGATTTGGGTAGATGCTGTTTGCGTTAGACAAAGTTCAAAGAACGGCTATTAAGCTTTTTGGTAATTCTACAACCTTTGTATATTATCTTGAGCATCGACGGAATGGCAGGTGTCTCTTACTCTTCTATCGCTATTTCTACGGCTATTGTTTTAAGGAAACTGCTAGCCTGATCGCTTCTTGACACATCTCAACGCTCGAGTATCAGCTTAAAGTCTCTCCCATATCTATGCAATCGTAGTAAAATATTTCGAACCGTTTTGTCTTATGAACCCTGTGTCCGTGACCCCTTGTGGGGCATGTGGAGGGAGAACAGCTGCACCTGATTGGAGGCAACGAAGGCAAGTGGACCTACAATTTAAAGTGGATGCCAAACCACTGACATTTTCTTGCAACCTCCACGACCTTTTTATCGTAATATGTAGTCAGCAGAATATAACCATCGGTCGCTGTCGGTGGGATTCGAATCTGGAACCTCCGTATTGGTAGGCCGACACAAATTCACTTACTCCACCGACGAACTAGTAACCTAAACAATGCCTAAGAATATAATGAATCTGTGAAAGTCCCATCAAAATCGGATTAGCTATTTCCGAGATAAGCCCGGGTTGTTTTGGATTCTTTGTACATATCACTTGCTTTCCACCCCTATCCATAGGGATGTCTTATCACCAAAATATTTAACGGTATCGGGGGTGTCTTTATTCATCTTACTGACCCTGAAAAAAAACTGAGAATCAGATTGACCTGTTTGCTGTTTCGAAAAGCTGGAGAAAGTCTCTTCTCGACGTAAGGTCCTAGTGAGGCGTTGATATCGACAGCGATCATCATCTTGTAAGAGCTCAGTTTCGCTTATGCACGGCAGCAGTATCATCAAGTAACGCAACATTTAATATGCTAGAGCTCAATATGCAGAATGTAAGCATTCGCCGGCTGTGCCCAACATTACCATCAGAACTCCGACAAGATTGGAGTTTTCCGACGCAATAAAGTCGATGGATGGAATACAAATGGAACTACTAAGGCGAATCCCATTGCTCCGTTAAAGATTCTCATAAAAGGCGATCTGAGGAGTAATTGGAGCGGTATCTGTCATTTAACTGCAGTCTCCAAATTGATGGAAAAAACCATCGAGCATACTCTTAGTGATTAACAGAAAGGCTTTCATAATGGTTTCTCCTGCATCGATCACATGAACACCCTCCGAACTATCATTGAGCAACTCGCCAAATAGAAGTGCCTAATGGTCAGCATTGATCGCGAGTATATATGGACAGCTTTACGTAAAAAATGAATCTTAGAAAAATTACTACTATCATAAAGAAGTCTTAGTCAGGAGCCCAATACCAATGTCACGTACTACTCAAGGGAAAATTGTCCTTTCAAGTGCTGAACGGAGTGAGACAAGGATATATACTGTCACCTTTGCTTTTATTAATCGTTATTAATGGCGTATTGATGACCACTAATCGCTGGGGATTACCTGGAAACTTTTTAACCACCTTACGTACCTGGACTATGCCGACGATGTATATCTCCTATCCAACAAACAGAGAAGGTCTAAAGCTCTGAGCAGAGAAGGTTGCAGAGCAGCGCTTAAGAGCAATGGTACTAAAACCAAACTTATGATCTTGGACTGGAGGAGACAAAATGAAATTTCTCTTGAAGATCAGCAAATAGAACAACTGGATAAATTTACTATCTCGGAAGCATACTTACAACAGACGGGGGAGCTGTAGATTATGTACAGGCTCGAGTTGCATTTAATACTATTACTGAGAGTAGCAGTAGCACCACCTCCTGATGCATAAAACTCCGAGTCTTCGAATGTAAAATCTTTTTTACTGTACGGTTGTTTAACGTAGAAGTTACTTGCCCAATAACATCTAAGCAACAAGCCATTGTGACGGAGCTCATTCTGAACACGCATTGGTCTAGGCTAAAGTCTTCTGTTTTCGTTGGTAACTTTATCACTTTCACCTTTGCGAATTTTTAGACATAGTTCCGGTGACTTTTGCAAGTAATGAATTTACGAAAGCTATCGTTCAGCTACGGCCATAGTGGTATATACTGTGGTTCAATGTCTGTTCTCACTCGACTTAAAAAAAAGGATTATTCTCTCTAAGAGCTCAATTAGCGGCAACTAAGGTTAATAATTTTTCAAGAGATCCTGTCCTATTAGTCGACTACCTAAAAGAAGCCATACACCATGGTAGAGAGAGGAGCTTCGACTACTTAGGACCAAGACCAGGAATCTCTTCAATATGGCCAAGCAAACTAGAGCAAAAGAAGACTGGAACTTTAATCGCTCCAGCTTCAATGAATTCAAAAGAAAACAAGAATTGCAAAAAGGACATCCTGGACTAACTACTCTTCGAACATAGAGTCAACGACAGAAGCGGCTAGACTCCGTAGGATCCTAGCCAAAGCCCCCACACCCCTGGGGCACATCCGTAAAGACGATGGTTCCTGGACAGAGGACAGTCAGGAAATTCTTGAACAGCTCGTCTCCACCCATTTCCCTGGGTGCACGGACGGAAGTTTGGAAGGTCAACAACAAGATGTTTCGGCAATTCCACTTCCCATAGAAGACTTGGCAGCCATCGGGGACTGCATAAGCGAGGACAAGGTAGTGTGGGCGGTGAAATCCTTCCAACCCTACAAATCTGCAGGGCCGGATGGAATAATCCCCGCTATGCTACAAAATACTGTAAAGATTATCACTCACTAGCTTAAAGCAGTCTTTGAAGCATGCCTTATCACCGTATACGTACCGGAAAGATAGAGAGAGGTGCGTGTGGCCTTTATTTCCAAAGTAGGAAAACCAAGTCACACAACAGCCAAAGATTATAGACCAATCAGCCTCTCATCGTTACTATTAAAAACACTAGAGAGGCTACTAGATCTACATCTCAGGCAACAACTCGAGTCAACCAAGTACCTATGTAATGCACAACACGCGTACATTAAAAGCAAGTCTGTGGACACAGCATTACCTGAGGTTACGAGAACGATTGAGAAATCTCTCCATGATAAAGAATATACCTTGGCTGCCTCCTTGGTATTGAAGGGCCTTCAACAACCTAAAAACAGGATCCATTACTTCCTCTTTAGGGGAATCTGGCAATGAGATATTTCTGAAAAACTGGATACAGACAATTCTAAACAGCAGGGTCATCAATGCCAGTTTAGGAGACTTTTCCATTAGAAGAACAGTTCACAGAGGTACACCACAGGGGGGAATATTGTCACCCCTGCTTTGGAACATCTCTCTAAACAAAATCCTCAAATCTCTCGTCAACAAAGGTATTAAAACGGTAACGTACGCAGACGACATATTCTTACTGACAAAAGGAAAATTCCTACAACCGGTCGGTGATGTCATGAACTCTGCTTTGATGGGCAGAGAACAACGGTCTTACGGTAAGCCGCCGTAAGACAGAATTGGTCCTGTTCACAAGGAAATACAAACTACCTATTTGGAAACCACCAAAACTTAAAGGTAGTGTCCTCAAACCCTCCTCGGAAACCAAGTTTCTGGGCGTCATATTCGATTCCAAATTGAATTGGAGACGGAATATGGAAGAGAGGATGAAGAAAGGACTCAATGCATTCTATGCATGCAAGAAAATCTTTGGTAAGAAATTGGCCATGAAACCGCATATTGTACACTGGATGTACACAGCGATCGTCAGGCCTATTCTTACCCATGGGTCAATTGTTTGGTTGGATGCAGTTAACAAGCAATCTCACCTTAACTCTTTAGCAAAGGTGCAAAGGCTCGCTTGCTTGGGAACAACAGGTACAATAAAATCCACACCACAAGCTGGTTTGGAAGCCATTTTACACCTTCAACCTATAGAACTCCACACGAAAAGAATGGCATTCTTGGCAGCTCTCAGACTCAGAGAAAACAGCCAATGGGCACCACAGAATTTTGGACATGCAGTCATACTGAACTTTTTTAATCAAAATGGGTTGCACCCCTCAATGGATTATATGAAGAAACAATATGACTTTAGAAAACCCCAACAGTGAAGATTGGAAGCACCCTGAAAGCATAATTAAAGGAACTGCCATCTTCACAGATGGATCGAAAACAGAAAAGGGGATTGGAGTTGGAGTTTTCTCGGAAGCGCAGCAAATAAGTAAGACGTTTAGAATGCAGCATCTTCCAAGGGGAAATATACACTGTAATGAAAGCTGCACTTACTGCCCAAGAAAAACAGATGTCAGCAACTGAGATCACTATTTGTGTGGACAGTCAAGCAGCACTAAAGGCGCTGAACTCCAACGTGATAAAGTCAGAATGTGCGAAAGACTGTATCAGAGCCCTAAGAAATATTTCACACCATACGCTTATTCTCTGCTGGGTTCCAGGACATGTCGGTATAGAGGGTAACGAAAAAGCCGATGAACTGGCCAAAAATGGTTCAAATACAGACATAGATATGCCGGTGGAAAGGGTACACAATGGGTAACATAGTAATAAGTCAAATTGATAGACATTACTCCAACGCATTCGAACACACGTCGGTGTCATCACTGGGCACTGCCCCATAGGAGCTATGGCCATTTGACTCGGCGTACCATCGAATGAGTTCTGTAGAAGCTGCAGAGATGAAGAAGGAACTGAGTCCATAGTGTACCTGCTCTGCGAATGTCCGGCTTTAAAAGAACGACGACTCGGCTGTTTGGGAGCAAGGTTCTTTCCTTTGACAATTTGGCCGACTAGCTGAGACAGCACTGGTGGACCTAAATAGATTCATACAGAGATCTGGGTGGTTTTAAGTTCTGACCATGCTTCTTCTTTTAAAGGGAATTCACAATGGGCCTCCGAGTGAACTTGGTGCTTCTTAGCAACAAATAGCCCGACTAACCAACCAAGTTTAATAATTAAAGTAGCAGGTCGGGCTATTAGCTACTTAACTTGTGACTTCTCATAAATGCAGTAATGTTAAACGGTAACAGCGATATGTCATACAATGAACTTCTTGCTTTCTTTAAAAATTTGATGCTGAAACTGATAGCTTGACGAGTAGGGTAATGTCAATACTCATGCGACCTACTTTAATAAAACTAATAAAAACGTTTTTGCCAGTAATTTGTACAGTGGTAATAAATTGGTCCATACTGTAGATTACAATTTCATTTATTTTATTTTTAACCATATTTTACCATAGTTGAAAATTGCTTAAAATATAGCACTCTAATGCATACGACTGCTAAAGTTTCAGAAAAACTAAGAGACGATGAAGTCTCCTTAATCAAGTCAGTTGAATGATTCAACGGCAAAGATCAATATCCAAACTTGATGACAATTTGAAATTTGTCTCCAGATAGTTGCCATCACTGAACGCGAAATATTCCTTATCTCCTTTTAGATAATTCACTTGTTGAAAGCTTCCTTCAATATCCTATCCTATCATCTCTGTATATCCGAGAAAATTTTCGAGATACTTCAAGGAAAATCGTTCCGAGGGAGGAAGTCAATAGTCCGTGATTGATTGATGGCTTTCTTAGAAGTGGATTCAAGTTATGATGATATGATCTAACGCTGGAGATGTTTTATCTGAGATAAATGATAATGCACCCATCTTATACCGGTCAAAGGTTCACGTCAAATTTAAGCTCCTATTCAATCTTCATTAAGTGGGTATTAGACGGATATTCTCATCTTGAAAGTTTTAAAATAAATATAGTGGTATCCTACCACTGCTAAGATTATATGTATGACATTATATGCAACGACTTCTTTTTTCCAGTTGTGTGTTTGTTTTCACGTTCGAATTAATTTCAAGTTTTCTGGTTTCCAGGTCTTTATCCGAACGGCAGTGTATTTAATTTCCGGTTTAGAGTACGAAAAGGGTTACGACATCGAAACGCTTTTTGCTGAACAGGTCATTGACGTTTCCTTTTCGTAAAGCAATAAATCTTAGTTGAAGTAAGAAGTTAAGCGTGGTTATCTTCGAGGCACTTAAAAATGTCGCCGGAATAATGGAGTTTTACACGCCATTAATCAATTACAATTACGCGTTACCTATCGTATTCCAAGTGGTTTCTCGCTTTTAAGTGATAATCCGTCAGGACACGTTTGTTTAGAACTAAATCATTTCCTCCCGCAGCGAATAGATGTCAAACCAAATATCTCTTACTGAATTCGAAATGATAGGTGAACACTGTTGAATTGCAGTCCAAACATTCAATTTACGAGCCTACAAAGCATTCTCTATCAGACTATCAGATTCATTTGGGGCTTATATGACCCACCGGATATACTTTGTAGTGCATTCGAATATTTGCATGGCTCTATGCCGGCCAGTGTTTACAATTAAATGCGGTCCGAGTGTACGGAATGACCGGTTGCTTAATTGAAAATTCATGTTTTATTGCGATAATCATTTTGCGATTGGGATTTACATTGGACGATTACCTTATACTGCACTGTTAGTGTGATGAACGAATATTGTGTTGTATAGGTACTTGAATTCCCTAGTGAACATTCTTTACCCCAGACAGCGCAACGCCGGAAAAGCTAATATTTTATTAAAAATATACATTATTCAATTAAGGCGGAATAACAGTCATTATATTTCTGAAATGAAAACCGTGTTTAAGTTGTTGAACCAGGTAACTCCAACACACGAACGGATCCAAGGGAATACAAAAATTCAGGCTTTTTTTTAAATTTTTCTGTTCAATAGAATAAAATAAGAGTGCTTTCAATAATGAAGCTATAAATGGAATTACAAATTAGGGATAGAAGCTCACTAATAAACAGGAGATATAAAATTGATGAAAAAACTGTACCCTGTGGTACACCTGGAATTTATTTTCTATAAATCAGAGGTAATATCAAGACAAAAGAGGAGATGAAGAACGTTGTTTTCTTGTCATCATCCTGGCAACTCCTCCCAACATTGTTTAAGGGCACACCATGTCTGGTAGCATGCCTATTTATGCGGATTAGCTGCGATGACGGCTATGACATCGCTAGGTATATTTCAGTTAGCGCTCTTTTGGCCGCTTTAGGTCGAATTGAATTCAAATCTGCTGGGTAATTATGCAAGTGTGTTCTATCTGCCATTTCTCACTTACATACTTGATGAATACTCTTTTAGTGTCCAGCTTACAGAAGTATGGCAAAACTTAAGAAATTTGTATGCCCAGGTATTTGGAATAGACACGTAAATCCACTTTACCTTCTAACTTACTGTAGTCGGTACATGCCTATTTTTGGACTTATAGCGATTGAGAATGCGGTTTGCTTGCCGAAGAGTTCCACCGGCGTTAGGTAGAGGATGTTATTAGGTACTTTTGAGGGTGCTGTTTTGCTCGCAACGGTGGTTATTAGTGCTTTTATCCTCTGAATTTTATACCGGATGCTTATGTTATGACCTGCACTGAAAAATGTGACACACCAGAAGACCACCTCGTATGTTAGTATAGCCTAGATTACGCTGACATAGAGTCAGTGTAAAATTTGTGGCTCCAGGCCCAATCTTTGGCGCTTCTCTGTTACGCACGAGAATAACGCCGCCGGCGTTTTGCACACTTTTTCGCGGGTGTTTGGTTTTCAGCTATAATAGAACAAGGTCATTTAGTTTTTGTTTTTTTAGCGGGCAAGGTGAAAATATTCCATGAAACACCGGACTGTTTCATCCCCTCCCAGTCTCCTATAGAGGGAGAAGGAGACAACTGAGCTATCCTACTGTCACTCCTAACTTCGATTGGTTGGGTCACTTTTAGCATGTTAAATTTTTTGCAGGAATCCATGTTGTCCACCTTCCCTATTGTTGTTTCACGGTCCTTGCGTTAATCATAACCTTCACTCCCCCTCTGTTCAAGACAGTTAAGGGTTCCGGGCAATGACAATTTCCGACCAAGCCCTCTCACCTGCCTCATTACTGAGCTTGACTGCCAATCACTCTGCCAGAAGGTTTCTCCAGCCTATCCTTGGTTACTCGTCTGGATCTTTACAAAGGACGTTAAAAGACCGCAGATTAATTCATTTCCTACTGTCTTGACGGCCTCCGCATCCTCCGAGGGACACTACGCTGTGAGACTGGTTCCACCTGAGGTTTCGTCCACATATATTTATATCCGAGACATTCTTCACTTGGAAGTATCTCTAATACTTTGTTTTTGGTTTCTCGACCACTTTATTATGATATCCTTGTCCGCAAGTTCCCCCGGGATAAAAATTATCAATCTTCTAATGTACTTAAGGACATGCATACGGTCCGCCCTCAAGTTAGCGCTTTCCTAAATATTGGTCAGCTTTTTGACGGTTTTGCATGCCCAGACATGTTGATTAACATAAGTTTACTTTTGCCTGAACCGGTCTGGTCGCTTTATGCTTAGCATACTGAGTCCCCTTCCGCACAGAAATCGTACTTTTATGGAATGGTGCTGGACTTTTTGATGACTGCCGCTCTTGCTTGGTTGAGCTTCCGCTTCTCCGCGTCGTACGATGAGACTTCCCTCTTAGTAGCCTTGCTACCTTGGTCCACATTTGGACCTTCACCATGCGTTGATGTTCCCGGTTTTACAGCCCTTAGGACCCGGATCTTCAGGTGGCGCGTCAGTTGAGAGGGATTTGTTCAATCTGCCGGCCGTTCTTCGCATCCCTTTTAGGAGGTTTTTGCCGCTTTCTCCTTTCTTTCTTCTTCTGAGCTTTAGTCTCAGGCCGAGGCGCAGGACAAGTACTTTCTTCCGTATTAGCTGTAACTGATTCTTCGGAGGGCAAATATGCAGCTTCTATTGGTGAGTATACCGCAGAGATAGCCAACTTGTTAGAGTCTGCTGCCATCGCCGCGCCTGAGTTTTTTCGTGGTCCAATTACCCCTGGGCCCTCTCCCTATCTAGTCCCCGTAACCCCTTGTGTGGGGCATTGGGCGGGAAAGAACTTCACCCGATTCGAAACAATGGTTGCAAGTGGACCTACAATTTAAAGTGGATTCTGAACCACTGGCATTTTCTTTGCAACCCCCTTGTCCTCTTTATCGTAATCTGTTGTTAGCAAAAAACAACCATCGGTCGCCGTCGGTAGGATTCGAACCTGATGCCTCCGGATTGGTAGGCCCACACGTTATCATTTACTTCACCAACTGATTTCTTAATAAAAGCTAACGGGGTCATCTGGTCTCGAATCCGGGACCCATGGATTGTTGGTCGTGCCGCTTAACGAATTGATCCAACTCCGTCTCCTTTATAACTATAACTGTGAAATCTTAATAATATAAATGTATTTCTAATCTGCTATAAAACTTTTATTCTTTTCCAATTCTAAGAGAACCAACCATTTAAATGACCTATCTCCTCAAACTGCTAAATCCAAGTGAAGGATATCTACGTTCTGGGACCAAATAGTTTTCTTGCCTATGTAAAACCCATAAATATAAAAGGGCCCATTGGTGTACACTTGGTCGTGAAATGTAAAGTCCAGTATATCCACGGCTGGACACGTTGTCGCAATATTAAAAATTGTAATGACCACCGGTGAGCATGTGGTCCCCAAGGTAAAGACACAAATGGCCACCGGTGGGCACACGGTGCTCAACGTGTTAAGAATGGATTCAAGTTACTTTTCGTTTGGTAATGAAATAAACCAGGTACGTAATTTTCCGAAAAATTCAAGCTATTAAGCCTTTAGCTTTAAAACGAACTTAATGAACAGAATACCACCCTACTTAAATCTTATCTTTTCCGAGATTTTTCTTGTACTTCCTTTGCAGAGGCTGTGAAATTTTCACCAGTAAACGTGTCGTGCTTTCACGCTTATTAATCAATTTTAAGATATTTAATCTTGCCGCAGGCACTTCTTAACAGCGGACAGCACGCTTGGATAGGGGACTCATTATGTTTATTATCACAACAATCTTAATGATATTGTTACGACATGTTTTCATATTAAAACCGTCCACAGCTTCTTTTCGTTGAAAGTAAAGTGCTGCGATATTTGCATTTGTTGTCTAAATTTTTCCATTTATGCCGCCTTGTAAAGTGAACCCTAACACAAAATAAAATGAGAAATACCCGAGGGGCGAGCCGCAGGATTCTCTAAAGAACTCGGATCGAAAGTAAAGGAAATAAGGGATGTCCAGCCATTCGGAATATCCTCGCAATTTATCAAAATCTCTTCGGACATATTTTCTTCGTATATTGTCCGAGCTCATCAAAAAAGGGCACTGCAAATGTTCTGGCCCCTTTTCTAGTTTTATTTCTTGCGATTATTGTTATTGTTGTTATTCCTGGCAGTTTATTGTTTTCTTTTACCGCCCTCAGCTTAAATTTGATCCTTTGGTTTGTTTGCTTCCTTTTTGCAGCTAACAAATTTATGGATAAACATAGAGCAAGAACCTTTTTTTATGGGCGAGAATTTCTCATCTTGATAGTCCGTCAACTGATGGGAAAATGGGGTCCGAGTTGAACATGAAACGAGACAGAAAATAAATTTACTGGAACATAGTTCTGATGACTTAATTCTGTTTTCTTTTCTTCTGATTAATTGAAAGATATTATCATTTCAAGAAAGTAAGCCGAATTTAATGCTGCCGGGGCTTAACAAATTTTTTGTAATGTCAATGCTTTTGAGGGGATTATGTTATTTATGTTTTCTTGAGTTAACGATATTTATCGTCTTTAAACTAGTCTTTTGGCATACTAGGATGAACCTGTTTATTTCTTATATTACAAATTATAATGGCACTGAAGTACCATGTTTTATATTACAGAAAAAATTAGAGATTAGTTTATAAATATCCAAAATTATGTGTGTATTTACTTTTTTTAAGGGGACATTTTACTGTTAGCTCTTCAAAACAGATGATTTTTCATAATCAAGGCTATGTCAAGGCTAGATTTATTTATAGAAGACTTACTAACGGCTCTAACGGAGCGTTTTAATCATTGTCTCCATAACTTTGGTGAGTCCGTCGCTCTTGATATTTCAAAGGATTTTGATAGAGTCTGGCATGCTGCCCTTTTAGCCAAACTTCAAACATTTGGTCTGCACCCTTTCCTCGTTAAATGGATAGAGAGTTTTTTGTCATGCCATTCAATCCGTGTAGTAATTGACGGATTTACATCTGATTCCTACGAAATTAATGCCGGTGCACCTCAGGGTTCAGTTCTATCGCCAACCTTATTTCTTCTTTTGATTAATGATCACTTATCCCTTACTCTCAATCCTATTCATAGTTTTGCCGACGACAGCACCCTTGATTTCGCGTACTCATTTGATTCTGTAATGAATTCACGTGGAAATGCTACAGAAGTCAATCGAGAACGCATGTTTAGATCATTAAACAACGTTTAATGCATCCAAAACTCAATGCTGTTTAATGTCCCTAGAAAAACGCTCAGTTCACCCAACTCATTTCAGTCGATGGAGTAAATATACCCAATTCGGCCTCCCTAAACATCTTGGGTATTCAGATATCCAGCAATCTTAGCTGGACTGGTCATATATTTACAATCGCCAATCGGTTTTCTACAGAGATGTAAGATATATTTCACCCCACCTGACTTAGCGCTGATCTACAAGTCCCACATTAGGCCCATTTGTGCATTGGCCGGACACACCGCATTGTCCGCGTTAGACAAAGTCCACAGTCCAGCTTTTAAACTTATTGGCGATTCCTCAATCTCTAAGAGGCTTGATTCCCTAGAGCATTGACGGAATTGACGGTTGTCTCTCACTCTTTTATCGCTATTTCCAAGGCCAACTCCGTCTCCTTTATGCTCGCATGTATTCCTGAGAGTCGACGGAGTGAAGAAACTACTCGACCCACCGTGCGGTGGACCATAAAAAGTGGTTGAAAGAGTGAGTACAGAGTGTTAACAAATAATGTTAATGGGGAAGAAAAATCAGTGTCAATAGAGCCACTGCCTACTCTAGATACAAGCCCGGAAGCTGATACGAACAGCTGAGAATAGGAAAAGGTCTCGACTTGGAATTTACCACAGCCTACTGTAGATACAAGCCCGGAAGCTGACATTAACAGCTGAGCATTGGTGGTGTAAACAAACCAAAACTTGCCACAGTAGACATAAGGAAAAGTTTTTGGAATTGTACTTTCTCGTAGTATTTCTCGCAATATATTTAAAGTCTTAAATTGAATATTACTTGAGGTTAACCTACATGAACACTGTTCTGAACATGTGAACAGGATAAAAAGTGTCTTTCTTTCATGAGTTCTAAAGGGAAAACTCTCTTAGGTTCGCTTTGTTTTAGTTTTGATCTTAAAATGCGTCAATGACATCAGCGTTTCTCTTTGGTTTTGGTTACAAGAATATGCAGTTTCATTTGCGTGTGTAAGGATTGGATAATCTGTGGCACAACAAAAAATGTAATAATAACGAAACGATTGGTGGTGAAATGGCCGAACTGACATGTTTTCCAGGCTAGTATCTTTAGTAGACTGAGACACAGTAAAGAATAGGAAGAATAGGATTCGTTAATTTGTGAAACAAAAATAAATGAAATAATAATGACACGCTTGGTGGTGAAATGGCGGAACTATTACGTTTTCTGCGCTTGTATCTAGAGTGGGTTGTGATAGAGGCGGTAAAACCTGCATATGAAATCAAGGGCGACGTCACGCACCAATCGAAGAACACAACCAGGTCAGAGTGCAAAGTACTGCAGTCTGCTTCGCGGGAAACAGTTCGAAAAATCATAGCATCGTCCGCATAAAATAGAATTTTACTGCGTGTCAGGAGAAGCGAAATATCATTAATATATAGGATGGAGTGGGCCGAGGATACTGCCCTGTGGCACCCGAAACAGGACGCGCTGGATACGACCAGACAGATAAGAGGATAACCAGTTGACAAAGCAGGAAGGGAGCCCAAGAAGAGTCAATTAATAGACCAGGATACCATGGTCTATCTAAAGTCCGTGAATACACAATCCAACTGTTTTTCCGCTTCAATGGCTGGTTGGTGGTCGTATACTTTCCTCTGAGGAAGCCATGCTGGAAGGACCCCATCAAAGACCTGCAGTGAAAACGAAGAACGACGAGAGACTCAAAAACCTTCGCGGCATGGCACAAGCTGGCAATCAGTCGGTGGTTGGAGACCTCGGACCTACTACCTTTCTTGTGAAGAGGAAAGGAAGGAAGTCTTCCAAAGTACCCGAAAGCTGCCGGTCTGCAGGGATAGGTTGAACAAGTGACAAAGAATACTAGCAAGAGATAGTTGGCATTTCTTCAGAAAGGAAGCGGGTATACCGTCGGGACCACCCATGAAGCCCTCCGGGGCCCTCTCGTAGGCGGGAGCCGCGTCAAGTGGGTAAAATCAGAAGTGGAAATATCACAGGAGGAATCACAGAAAGATGTTCGGAAAAAATCCGCGAAAAAAGTAGAGATTGAAAGAGCATCGTCGCTTTCACGGCCACGGTACCTCAAAGAGGAAGGATAGGCATCACATTTACTATCTCCAATAGAATTTCGGGTCACTACGCAACGTAGCATCATTGAGAAAAAGTAGAAATCTTGCACAGGTTTTAGCCTATTTATTTCTATGCACAAGAATATTACTATGGAAGTGTATGTTGTATTGAAGTATTACAATTCGCAGTAAACCTACAATTTATAGGTATTTTGAAAAGGTACTAAAAAATTTTAACAGCTTTAATATGAAAACTTATTCCATCCAGCATATATGATTCACTAGCCCTATTCAATCCTGTTCACATGAAATCCTTTATCAACTTCAAGTATTGACATGACCTTCTTCACGTCATTATTCTCTTCCATGTCATCAATTTTGAATGATTTTTGATTCAATAACCTCATTATAATATTCATTCGATAATTTTGCACCACCGCACTAGATAACATGAGGCTCAAGGGCACATGGCGACGAGCACCTTGAGGATTACATCCGGATTAGAAGGCTAAAGCACCTGAAAGTGCACTGCGTAAGGTTATATTCATATGTGAAAAATTTTATATTCATGGGATGGTGCATGCTTGCAGCTTGTTGAGTTTCAGGAAAAGATTTCGCAAGGATGCTACCTACACTATGAACTGATTCGTTCACATACTATAGATGTTATTACCGCAGGTCTAGTATTTTATTAACTTCCACTATTTGGCTTACGTGACTCTGCACGAAGAATCTTCCGGTTTTAGATGATTCGTAAGGCTTTGATAGCACGTAGACGTATCTGTCGAAATATTGAAGTTTGCAACGCGTGCCAACCATTTTCCTTTCAGTTTTGAATTCCAATATTTAAAGAGGATGAACTAAAATGGAAAAATAAATTGCACAGCAAAGGAATATTGATTTTTTATTATTCTGTCTTCAACATTTTATGAATATGAGTACAAAAGCTTGTTCAATTCCATGACGGTCTGGCAAGAGAGGAGGCAATATGTGGAGATTCGTCGGAAAATGAATTGTATGTAAAATACTGAAATTGTTTTAAGTCAAGTCTTTATAAATGCTCATTAATTGGAATACACATACACACGTTCATAGAAAAATGTTTCTAGTTCAATAAATAGATGAAAATTCTTTAATTTCACAGTCATCCTTTTTGTGATCACTACAAATTTGTTGTCGGTCTTATCAGGGTCAATGTATGCTTCTATTCCTGTTGTATAGAGTTTGATTTCCCTTTTCTACTATGAGAAAAATTTGTAACCTATGGGTTTGGACGATTCTGCTTTCGATGTATAGAATATGTGCCCCAGACCGATTCGGATAATTCTTTCTTTGTTGAGGGGGGTGGGGAAAGGGGTAGTCTATCATTGTATCGTGTGTATAGGGGTGCGGGTGAGAAGTGCTTTATTGATTTTGATTCTGATCCTGATTGTATGTAATGGTAGGTACGGTTACGATGGCGGCGAGAAAGTCTCACATAGACCGCATTGAGTCAAAGCGCTATGTCCGGGAAGTTTCGTTTTGCGATTGTCGAAGAGCTACTCTATCAGTAGCTGCGTTTCATTGGGTCATGTAGACTTCGCCAGCGCAGTTTAAACTACGCTCAAATACACTAGAAGATAAGCAGTTGCAGTTTTCCAGAGTACTTACGCTGACTTTTTTCGGGTTTTTCTGATTCAAAAGCACTAATAGGTGGCATTTTGTTTATGTTATGATATCAAAATGGTTTAATAAGAAGCAGCTCCTGTTTGCAAATATCAAACACGTTAAATTTTTTTCCAAAATAACTATAATTATCGCATCATTTACTCAAGTAAAAAGAAGCTGGTGTACTCTGCATGGCCCAATGGACTACAGCTAGTATCAATGGTACCCGTCTCTTTGCGAATTTCAGAATGCTTTTTATGTTAATTTTCTAGGCCTCTTTTAATCCTAGCAAGCAGAGGATAACGACGCGAGAGGTGCTCTACAGTTTCTTTAAAATTGGATTCCTAGCAATGCATAAATCAGTGTGGGAAATACTTATTCATAGCGCATGTACCCCCATAAGACAGTGGCCGGTGTAGATCTCGAAAACAGTTCTATATTGAGTTCGAGTTAGGTTTAGTAGGGAATTAGTCTTCAATTGATCAAAGGTTTTCCACATGGTCTTCTCGATACGACACGTTGTAGTCTCTTCATATTATCGCTAAGTCTGGCAACACTGTGTATCGAAGTATGTATTGGTTCTGCTTGCTGAATCTCCATTACAGCTCCTCTCATACCTAGAAAATATATGTACCGAAATATAAAAAAATTTCTAAATGAATCCACATGTTTTGGAGTTGCCCACCCCCACTCTAGGTGTCATTCGATGCATAAAGTACGAAGAGGCAACGCCTATCTTCCATTACACCCCACATTAACCTCAGTGATGCCATAACCTCACGATCACTTTAACGCAACCCGATGCTAAGTATGAGTTATCCTGCTCGCAATTGGGCGACATATTCTATAAGTTTCACCCTATCCACCAACCAAACCCACCACCAAGTTTTTTGATGACATGGTATCTATGCGGGATTATACTGTATACAACAAAAAGGAATCGTCTTTACTGGTAACATTTTTCTCGTAGGAAAAATGCGGGACCATACTCTATACAACAACAACAACAACAAAATCATCCAAGTCTATTCACGCGTAATAAAGTTAAGTTCCGGCCCCTGCCTCCACTTCAAAAATAGTTGCCATGGTACCAATGGGGAAAATACTCTCTATTCAATAAAAAAAAATGATTATTTCAGTCACGTTACGAAGTTAGCTTACTCCTTCCCCACCCTCAACGTTCCCAAAGATAAAAGGATCATGCAGTTGCTTGAACCACATTATCTGCAGGACCAATCAGCGTGCATCGTTGTTGTGGCAATTTTTAAGTTTAAAAAAAAATCTTAAGAAACAGCTTTGGAAGTACCGAAGGATTTAAAAGAAAAAATTTTATTGAAAATTCCATAATTATTCCAATTTTTGCTGAAACCCTAAAAGTTATTTGAAAAATCGTGTGTACTTCCGAAGATAATGTGTCTGAGAATATAAGCTTCATGTAAAATGGATCAAAATTGAAAGCGATGCAGTGTACACCAAAAATGAGTTTTAAGTCCTTTAAAACTTTGAATCGAAAATGCAGTATTGACCATGTCGTGCCTGTTTTAGTGCTATACCCTTTTTTTAGTATTCATAATAGGCGAAGAAGCGACAGAGTAAAACGGCAGTGTATTCATTAAAGGGGTAATATTTTCTTAAAAGGAAGTATCTATTTAGACAAAAGTGATGCCATGCAACCCCTAGTACCTAACAAGGCAACATTATTCTACTCATAAATCCAATTGACCTCTCGCTGACTTTTTGACTAAGATGGTTTTACCTGTGTTAAAATGAATAAAAATGAAAGTTGTCAAAAAAAAAGCTCCAAAATATTTCTTGGAACAGAACGATCTATTAAGATCATATAAATTTAGTCAACTATACTAAAAGCACCTGTAATTGTACATGTACCATAAAAGTGTTACAGATAAAAATACATAAACTTACTGAAGAATTTTTTATTTAGTATCTAGGAGAGAATACCTATACGTTCAGGTTACCAGCATTTAAAGTGGGTTGCCGGATTTTTCTATCAATCTGTTATATGAAAACCTACGTTTTCCTAAAAGTAGAAAGTTCAAGCTTTCATTTGGTGCAAAAATTATCCTTTAATAAATAAGTTAAGTAACTTTATAGAATTTGAAATTTCCAAAGGCGATTGCCTTGTTAATTAACTTGCTTGGGACTAGAGGTTTCATGGCATCACTTTTGTCTAAATAAATACTACCTTTTAAGAAAATTTTGTTCTTTTATTATTCCTGCCGTTTTACGCTGTCGCCTCTCGGAATATAACGCCGCGAAGAATTGGAGCTACGAAATTTTCAGTGAAAATGCCCAAAAATGACTGCTACTGAACTCAGACGAAAAAAAGGAGCAGATATCCGAGCTGGAGCGCGGACCGGTGAGGTAAGACTACCTGAAAATCATAGAATAGCTTCAAATATCGGCTTGAAACCTTCAGGACACATTTTCAGATGTGTTAGCTTTCAGTTAGGCTTAAAAAAATATTCAAGTTCGCAAATTCCTAAGTGGCGAAACACCTTAATTTTCGGTAAATAATGCCAGAAAATATTTATCTTCGCACTTTTCCGAAATGTAAAAAATGTAAATAATTAGGCAAAGCTTGCGTTTTATTAATTGCATCATTCAATCGTTGAATTCTGATTAATACGCTTTTACCAAACAGACTGCATATGTTTTTCGGGACTTCCTCAATGATATATCACAAATGTAAAATCTGCGAAATATAAAGAACGCCTCTATAGATCTGTATGAAGCTAAGGATTGCGGACTTGTTGTCTCAAAACGCTGGTGAACGCTTTTCCCAGGGTATTCGCAAATGTAATATCTTATCTAATAATACTTCTGCTTGTTTGTCAAAAGACAATAATAAATTCAAATTTTAAATTGTTAACTTTTATGTTCTAAATAGCAATACTATTTAGGCTCAGAATACTTTTCCTTACTAGTATTGATTTTCTTATGTGGGGTGCACAAGAGGAAATTTAAGGAATATTATACGAGTATTGATAATATAAGGTTTTGCCTTTCACCTTGTAAACGTACTTTTATACTTTTAATTTTAATTATACCAATACCTTTATCAGCACAAAATTAATTAGTTTTAAAACACAAACTAAGCATGGGTAAAATTAAGATATATTCAGAATATATAATTGCGTGAAAACATAACCTTTACGTAAACCTAAGCAAGTATTTCAAAATTATCAATATCACACTTTTCACTGGGATTCATAGGTGATCCTACAGGACAGTTGAAAGTATCTCCAAATTCTTGGAATTTCGAAAATATCGAGTTGACTTCATTTAAATTGGACTCTTTGCACCAGAATTGCATAGCTCCAACAAATAACGACTTTTTAAGGTTTAATCCATACTCCTTAAGCAAATTGTTGTTATCCTGGATATCGTTTTCATTCTTCGTAACCCAATTTATAAAGTTTCTTGTTAAAATTTGCAAAGCTATTGCTTTTCGCACCGAATTCTGCTTCACATCTTCACCGAAGCAGTTAGACAGAATATTGTTAAATTTTAAGTGTGGGTTGATAACTACTAATTGTACAGCAGAGTAATGAAATGCGATATAACTATACACAGATGTCCATAGTTTTGTATTGACTTTATAAATTTGGTATGGAAAATCTATAGCAACCTGTTCTGCCATATGTCTCGACAAATGCAACTTTTCGTTCCAATACTTTGCAGTATATTTTAACGAATTATAGCGGATCATAGTATAATAATTGAGAAGATAGCTCTCTGGATCAATAAACAAATCCTTGTACTCCTCTATTAAGCTATCATCAGTTAGACTTGCAAGATATTCCTCAACTATTTGCTTGATGTATTTTGAATTGGTTGCCTTATCTGGCGGTGGTAAATACTTTTCTAAAGCATCCACGTACGTATTAATCAAAGGTATTACTCTATGTCTTACCTCGTCAGATACAAATTTATTTAGAATTGTTTGAGAAAGTACTGACTGAAATTCATCATGAGTGTCATCCCAACATTCCTCTTTACTGCGTTGTATTTCAGTTGTCGGAATACGTAGAAGAAATCGGCAAAATAAGTAATTCGCAACTACTTTTGGTTCCATTTTTGAAATTGTTGTCAACGCTCTTCTCATGTCATCACTCTTCAGAATATGTACACTATAATCGTCCGGAAGTCTTCTATTTTCCTTGGTTTTAATGTACTTGTCCCAATCAAGTTCTGGAATTTCAACCTTTAGGCTACTAAAATTTGTTAACACAGTTGGTCCATACCAATTGCTTGGTATTCCTGCCGCCTTATACTCATTTTCAAATTGCATAGCGTCAATTAACACTGCATTCACATTTTTGACTCCAGTTTTGTTCAATGTTTTGTTAAGACGAATTTGTGCTGGCTCATTTCCAAATATGTAAAATTCGCTGACAGGGACCCCTACATATAAGTAATTTCTCGCAGCAGATAAAGAGTCTAGAAATGTCGCATCAATTGGAGACCAAAGATTGTAGGAGGCAAATTCAGCAATGGTAGCCTGCCAATCAAAATTTTGGCTTTTCCAGTTTGGATCATATGCAGGCCAACCTCCTGTAGATTTTTCGAAATTGAAATTTTTTACAAATTTTTCAACATTTTCTTCTGTTGTATGCATACATGAATGCATGTAATGTTTGGCTTTCACTTCAGTTGAACTCAAACCCACGGCCTTTTCCAAGTATGGTTCTAATACCAACATATTTTTGTAGTCTTTAGATTCAGAGTCATTATATTTCGTGCACACGTAAGAATGAAAATTCGTACATGGGTCAATGTCGGGTGAAAGTTTTGATTTAAAATTTTCCACGAGTGTTTTCCAATCAGCTGCGCCATTCTGGATAAGTCCAGCTCCACGGTTTACCTTTCCACTCAGCACTTCATTCAATAATAAAACTTGTAGTGCGAGCACCATACCCATTTTTGGGTTAAATTTAAACATTTTAAAAACACTTATTTAAACAACTGAATATGTCGAGATTACTGCAAGAACTAACGAAAATAGAACCTTTTAAATTGGAATATATTGAGTAGCTCAATCTTTCCTTCAGATTATTTTTGACTTTGTCTACAGGGGTCAACTGATGTGTTTGTTATTCAAATTAAAAAGTTGCTCTTCTTTTATTTTAATTTAGTTTTATTTCTGTTATCAATTTAAATGGAAAAAGTGAGAGTTCATTTGATTAATTCCTTATATAAGAAATCTATAGAAAATTACACCCATAATTCAATTACTCTTCCCATAAAATTTTTTTAAGTACGATTTTAACTGCTGTGTACTCCCACGTATTGTAACAAAAGTCGTTAACAACTTTTGGAAGATCATAATTAGGCTTTAAAATGGGTTCTTCAAGATCCTTCAGCAGTTGTTTTACTTCAGCTAATTTAGATTGCCATGCTGTCTTCAGGTTCTTGCAGCCTGCTGTATAACCATTACTGCAAAAATTCATGCCAACGTTAACTACTGCTCGAATATGCATGACATCCTATTGTTGTTTCAATACCCATTGGAAACTTTACAATTTTGTTAGCGAGGTTATAGACTGGCAGGGCAATACTAATGAATTTTAACCTATCTAGGCTTATTTGGCTGAGTTTTTTTGTATTTCTCAAGTTCATTTCAGATTTTTCAGAATTTTCCCTTGATAAATCAAGAATGAGAGATTCTCTACGCATCAGTTCGAATTTTCTCACCTTTTAAAAGCAAGAAGACGGAGTTGGACCAATTCGTTGGGCGGCACGACCACGATGCCATGGGTCCCATGTTCTGGATTGTTGTCTAGCTCGCAGCAATGCAAAAACAAGACTCAAGGTTCCTCACTTCCCTTACCCTAATTCCCTTCCGGCCGAAACCATGCTTACGCATCAAACGGTTGTCTCCTAAGATATCGCCACATCGTAGAGGAAAAAAAGGAAGCTTGGCCAACTTTTCACTTCTTCGTATCTTTAAATACGCTAATCGAAGAATGCTACTCGTGTGGAAACAGAATCTAAATCTCAGAACGATGGTGCTAGTTCGGCAATGTACTCTATTCAGCAAGAAAGAATCATTAAAGTAAGATGAGTGCTCGCTTCCCTCTCCGTCTCCACTTCAGGTATATATTTTTTATAAAAATATCATTCAGGAAACGTAGTCAATTAAACACAATCAAACTCATCACAGTCGGGCCACCCATTACAAATTTACACATTTTCAAATTAGTAATTTACGCCTTACGAAATTAGATTATGTTACGAAATTAGGATATACAAGCCCCTGCTCCACCTAAACTTGGAAAGTTTTTCTCGTAGAAGCAATGGAAGAACATACTCTAGACATAAAAAAGAGTCATCATATCCTAATACCTAAATTTTTTATGTAATGCCAGTGCAAGAACATTTTGTATACAAAAAAAAATGAATGAACTGAATAACGCGTTACTATGTTAGGCCGCATTCCTCCCCACGCCATTCTGTATACTGTATACAACAACAAAAATTCTTCAAATCGATCATTCCCATTTTAGTCTCCTCTACCCGGAACCCAAACCCTAGCTGTAGTCTTTGGGAAGTCAGCTAAAAAGTTTCCTCAAAATGAAGTACGAAGTTAGGCAACGCACCTGCTCCATTCCACTTCACCCTAGGTTATTAAATTGTTATCCTGCTACGAATTGGACCAGAAAATAAATTATCCGAAGTTACAGTAATTATACAAAGTTAGGCGTCTGCTCTCCCCACTTCCTCTCCCACCTTAGGTTTAACATTTTGAGGGCACGTGCCCCCAGGCGGTCACAACTGACCATTCAAAAAACACAAGGAGATTAATTAGGTCCCGCTATAATAATGTTTGTTTCGTTTTGCGTACACATACGTAGGAACAAATTATTGCGAGATGCAAAACCTCCGTGAACTACAAGCCATGAAGTTAGAAATTGTACGCACATACATTAGGAACCAACTGGTCTGAATTTCCGAAATTTACATTGCTTCTTATACCAGGCGGGGGGTTATTTTTCTTTAAACTCGTCCTACTAAAAACGCGCCTGAACTATTACTTATATATATTTCGTTCTACTTGAAGTTAACAAAACAATCTTTCTAATAAAGTAAATATATCCACACCCTATTAAAGAAAATAACAGACTTTCTTAAGTTTGTCGAAGTTGTGAATCTTACTGGTGAAAACATAGCTCAACATATTTTGCAGGCGTTGGAAAACGTAAAACTGGACGTAACATTGTGCCGAGGTCAAGCATACGATGGAGAAGCCAACATGAGTGGTAATATAAAAGGTCTTCAGGCATGCATATCCAACGTTCAGCCTTTAGCTTTTTTGCCCATTGTGCAAGCCTGCACCGTACCAAGCATAAGAAATGCTGTGTAGCAACCTTTTTTCGTGGGTCAGCTAAACGAATACATCTCCTCAGAGAAGAAATGCAAGCTTATCTGCCAAAGGAAAAACGAAATACATTAAAAAAAATGTATGAGACCAGATAGGTGGAAAGACATGAAGCGGTTTTTACATTTTTGGACGTGTTGCCATGTCTTCCTGGAATTTTGCAAAAAATGACTGATCAAGGGGACATGCATGCTACACCTGCATTTTCGCTGCTCCAAGCTATAATCTCGTCGGAATTTCTTGTAAGGTCGGTAATCCTCGCTGATATTCTGGGAATTACACTCCCTTTATCTCGATCATTACAAGCCATTTAAACTGATATACTTTCGGCAATTCAGCCTGTCGATACGATCACAGCCAGCCTGCAGAGGCAACTAGCACGAACGGATTCAAAAAACTTTTCAAAAAGGTTGAGCCCTCGCAAATGAAATTTGAACAGAAATCCCGGTTCGCAGATTAACCGGACGTCAAACAAATAGATCGGACATTCAGCCTCAGTGTGTTGAAGAGTATTACCGACTTTCAGGGTATATTCCTTTTCTGGATTATTTTTTAAATGAAAGGTCCTCCCTAGAGCTCAGCTGGAAAGAATCGGACAGTTGCAAAAGTTGCTATAGCATAACTTTAGTGACGAAGAGATATAGATTATGTTTTGAAAGGTGCTGAAGTATATAAAGAGAATCTTCCTTGTTTTTTGGCTACAGATGACAGAAAATATTCCAAATTCTCCAGCAAATGCCCATAAAAGAGCAGCGGCGCTGCCACATATTAGAACCCTGTGTCAATCCATCAAGACATTGCGGCAATGATGAACGCTACAGAAGTACTTGATATCTTCAGCAGAAAACATAAAAGAAAACTATTATTATTAAATATGTAATTTTTGATTATTTTCAATATTAAACCTTTATTACAAGTATATTTCTTATAGTTATTGTTGTATGTCATTATTTTACAATTAATCCCAAAGATATAGTGTAATTTTATGAGGACACTCCTTGCCCGTCTGGTCCTTGTGTAATGGGTCTCTTCGGTGATTCCTCAAGTGAGGGGTTGCCGGGAGCTCTGGAGTCGTCCAAGGTTCTTTTATATTGAAAAGACTCAGTTACAAAATAAATTTATACTTTATTTATTCAGGTATTTGTTTTCTTATCTCTAACGATCCAATATATTCTTATACTTTATTTTCTATTTCTACTGGGATGATGGCTGGAGGAAAAGATAAGTCGACACTGTTGAAGAGAGAGAGATGATGATAGTTTGATTAGCTTTATCTGGCTTTTACACGTAGTTCTCACGTTTGTATCGTGGTCGATGATGTATGTATAAGCGGGATGACCAACAGGCTACGCCACAGAAGATCAGTGTATGCGGAAACGACTAACAGGCTACGCCACAGAAAGTCGGTATGTGTAAGCGGGATGACCAACAGGCTACGCCACAGAAGGTCAGTGTATGCGGAAACGACTAACAGGCTACGCCACAGAAAGTCGGTGTGTGTAAGCGGGATGAGCAACAGGCTACGCCACAGAAGGTCAGTGTATGCGGAAACGACTAACAGGCTACGCCACAGAAAGTCGGTGTGTGTAAGGGGGATGACCAACAGGCTACGCCACAGAAGGTCAGTGTATGCGGAAACGACTAACAGGCTACGCCACAGAAAGTCGGTTTAAGCGGAAACGGCTAACAAACTACAGAAGGTTAGTGTGAGTGAGCGCGATGACCAACAGGCTACGCCACAGAAGGTCAGTGTATTCGGAAACGACTAACAGGCTACGCCACAGAAAGTCGGTGTAAGCGGAATCGACTAACAAACTACAGAAGGTTAGTGTGAGTGAGCGGGATGACCAACAGGCTACGCCACAGAAAGTCAGTGTAAGCGGAAACGACTAACAAACTACATAAGGTTAGTGTGAGTGAGCGGGATGACCAACAGGCTACGCCACAGAAGGTCAGTGTATGCGGAAACGACTAACAGGCTACGCCACAGAAAGTCGGTGTAAGCGGAAACGACTAACAAACTACATAAGGTTAGTGTGAGTGAGCGGGATGACCAACAGGCTACGCCACAGAAGGTCAGTGTATGCGGAAACGACTAACAGGCTACGCCACAGAAAGTCGGTGTAAGCGGAAACGACTAACAAACTACAGAAGGTTAAAGTAAGTGAGCGGGATGACCAACAGGCTACGCCACAGAAGGTCAGTGTATGCGGAAACGACTAACAGGCTACGCCACAGAAAGTCGGTGTAAGCGGAAACGACTAACAAACTACAGAAGGTTAGTGTGAGTGAGCGGGATGACCAACAGGCTACGCCACAGAAAGTCAGTGTATGCGGAAACGACTAACAGGCTACGCCACAGAAAGTCGGTGTAAGCGGAAACGACTAACAAACTACATAAGGTTAGTGTGAGTGAGCGGGATGACCAACAGGCTACGCCACAGAAAGTCAGTGTATGCGGAAACGACTAACAGGCTACGCCACAGAAAGTCGGTGTAAGCGGAAACGGCTAACAAACTACAGAAGGTTAGTGTGAGTGAGCGGGATGACCAACAGGCTACGCCACAGATGGTCTATAGGAACGGATTTAGACTGACAGGCTACGCCACAGAATGTCTACGGGTTGGGACAGGTAAAACTATCTACTTCTAACTACGGGGACTTTATTGCCCAATTTAAGCCACTAGTGCTTCTCGGTGCGGAGCTAGTAGCTTCTTGATCTAAGCGCACTTACATCTGAACGTGATCCCTTTCGAGATACTACTGCTCGATTCCTATACGGTGATGCTCGCTTTTATACTTTTGGCGAGGCCCAGAGTTATTCCCCACCACTATTTTCTGTCTGTACCATGAATCAATTTCATACAACGGAGACGCACACACCCAACTGATTATGGGTTGATGTCCAGAGAAGAACAATGTATGCATTGACAAACCCACGCTGCCAGCAGAATATCTGGTTACTGTGCACAAGTTCTCTATGACTCGGCTGACGGATGACGATACTTAATATGGCAACGCAGCTAGTGGGAATAATTCTGTTTTCATATTTCTGGATTACTTCATGCCCACCTGCATGCCATGGAGCGTTGGAGTTTTTTATGGACATGTACAACGAAGAGTTTGGATAAAAAGTGAAATGTCCAGAAAATGACATGGGCGACGGCGTAAATTCATGTACGGAACAAAATGCTTCGTTACACTTGTGCCCCTCCCAGAAAAAAAGCCAGGATCCGCCCCTGCTCGGACTCATTCTTTCTACCAATAGGTCTGGTACCAAAGATGGTTTCCAACTCACAAGCAAGACTGCAGGCAGTTCAACGTACCTATCAGGCAGCCCAGTCAGCTACAATGCCCTAAAACACCATGCACAGCTCAGCAGCGGATAGAAATATATTATAACATCACGTTGTTTAGGTCCGTGGTACACTGTTTTGTTTCGGTGCTGTGTCAAACACTTTTCACTTTCTTGCCACCAAAATTAAATCTTTTCTTTCCGAACATGGACTCATGTAACACCTCGATACCGACCAACCAGAGTACGAATACTAGACTAGGGGCAACATCTTACCGTAATCAGAGGGCAAGAACATACTAGTTTTGTCATCTAGCACCGTCAGGACTAGTATTAAAGTAGAGGGGGAAATTTTGTCGCGGCCGACCTTATTGGAGACGTCCCCAGAGGTATAGACATAGGATTAATTACATGAATAAATTTGGAATAGTATTCAGGCACAAGTTCTGCTCGTCAAAACACCCAACTTCGGAACTGGCGCGGTTATCCCTTGGAGAAATGGGTGGACTCTAATTTTAAAACGCCTTGCCTAATTTGGATCATTCGTTTTTGTTGTACAGAGTATGTTCTCCCTTTGCTATTATAAGCCAATTTTTTGACCTATGGTAAGGGTGGGAAGGGGTGTGCTTAACTTCGTAACGCGTGGACCCATTTAAATGATTCTGTTTTATTGCATAAATTTTGTTCCTGCGTGAATAAAATGTGGCTCGGGTGGGTTTGGGGGTGTTGCTGATTTTCAAGAGAATTATATTACTTATTTCAGTTATCATAATTTAATAATTTCAAAATCTGAAAATTTTTCTAATTTTTAAATTGCTTTATATCCGCGAAAAATTATCGAACCGGAATGAACGAGGGCTCATTTACCTCTTAACGTTTTTACGTCATATACATATGAGACGTTATTGCTTTATACGAAACTTAGAGATTATCTCTGGTTTTTGTGATTTTTTTGGGTAATTTTTTTTTTTATACTTTTGCCCAATTTTCGTAAAATTTCAATATCTTTTGAAGATATTTTACCGAGCAGGATGTCGTTCGTCATATTACTCTTCTTGAGGAAGGTCACAGTTAACGACATGTTGCTGAGATCTTTAGTGTTAGCCAGTCTATTGTTAATCGAACTTTTGCTCGCTTTCAAGAGACACATGAATGCCATCGACGTCCAAGACAAGATAGGAGACGTATAAGAACCCCCAGAAATGACAGGACGATCGTACGGAGAGCTCTTCAGGCCCCTTTTATATTGGTCAATTGGGAGGAAGTTCATAAATAACAAGAAGTAAGTTTCTCGTTTAATAACGGGCTTAATAATTTAACGTCTTTTGTGGAAGCTGGTAACTAGGTCATCTGCGTAGCCCTGGCATTTGCAACCAGTTTTGACAGAAGATTATCAATAACAAGTGACAACAGCAGAGGGGAAAGTATTACACCTGAGGACAGTCCCTGGTGGCCCTTACTGTTACCGATATATTTCCAAGCCAGGCCGTGATGGTCCGGTTAGTCAGTGTTGCCCGTTAGGCTGAGCCGCTGGTAGCCCCCCACTCTTGGGCAAAAAGACTACACTTACCTCTCTAAACAGATTGAAAATATAGCTGGCCCTAACGATTTTGATGAGTATTGGCAGCGACTGATCAAGAGTTCTGACCGCCCTAGGCTAATTATGAGGACGCGTTCCCGCCGGGTGTGTTACGGACGGCCTAAAAAGTAGTAAGTGAGTAGAGTAGTAGTGTGAAAATTTTAACATGGTTCATACTACCTATAAAAGTTTTCAGATCGATCTGCAAGCGAAACTAACATTGTTCTTTAATCTGCATGACATTCAACCTAAGGGTGGCAGACCATTTTTTAAGCTGACCGTACATTAAGGCAAAGTACCTCACGCATTATAAGACCAAAATCATGACAAGTTACTGCAGGCTACCAAGTAGAAAACCAAATCCATGTCGTGTATGGCCGCATGACTTGTATTGGCTTAGTTTCTATAGACAACTTAGTTGCCATTGCCACTGACCATGAGCGTGGTCATCTAGTGTGTGAAGTTGCTTCGACTTGAGTATTTTTTAAATATTTACACTTCTGTTATTGTTAAAAAAAAGAGGAGAGGCATCATACAAGTGAAACAGTTTTGCAACTGATTAATGATATATTTGAAAATTATAGTAATTAAGTAATTATTATTAGATTATACAAAAGTCCTTTTTCGTGCTTTAGCGTTTGCAAATCTTTCCACAATTTTTTCAAATTTAATAGTTTATAAAAAATCACTTTCTATGTACATTAGCGAGAGCGCTGCAAGTTTTTGCTGGCGGAGTGTGGACCGCAAGTAATTTTTAACTCTTTTAAGTGCTGAAAAAGACTGTTCGCCGCTGCAGTTGGTAACACTCATTGTTAAAAAAATTCTTAATATTATCTCCACATTCGGGAACATGTATGAAAAATTAAAACTTTTTATTAACTGCAACAAATCCTTTGGGGTTCTGGCAGAAATATAATGCTCGGCATCGTTGTCAGATTTTAAAAACTGCGCCAAATGGACGCATTCTTCTGCAAAGGTTTCTTCTAAATCAGTGGCATATAGTTGTTTTAACTCCTTTAAGTGCACTTTAAGACAATCAATCTAACTCAATGTGCCCCGTTTTAACTTCATCAAAATGAAATTTTGGTTTCTTTCTTCTTCTTACATCTTTTTTGTATGTGGTCACTTCGCATCTCTTGATTGCCTCTGATTCAAAATTTTCGAACTCTTTTTCGTCACGCAACGTATCAAGATAAGCATTTAATGTCTCATAAAGAGTAAGAACGTTAGATAAATCAACAGAATTTGCTTGTAGCTGTGCACTAACGATTTGAAACTTTACGAGCACAGAGTTCCAAAAGCACAACATTATTGTAATTTCTAGAGTTTTAATTTTTTCTAATATTTCTTTTGCTTCTATTTTGGTCTCCTTACTTTGATTTTCATCTTCGCAAATAGAGTTTAATGTTTCCAGAACTTGTTTGTATGAATTGTATAAGGCTTTGCTTGCATCTGCTCGCGTACTCCATCGAGTTTTCGATAGATTTTTTAGTGACGTCGATTTTTCATCCAATTTGGATAACAAAATTTGCCATCTGCTTGTAGATCCAGAAAAAAAATTGTATAGTTGTTGTTCCAGTGTAAAAAAAGCAGCTGACTCGTTACTACTTTCGGCGGCAGCCGATCCTACGAGTTGTAGACAATGGGCTGCACTAGGAACAAAAGTAGCCAATGGACTTAATTCTTGACTGAAGACATTTGTATTGACCAGACATATTGCTAGCATTATCATAACTTTGGCCACGACAGTCTTTAATATCAAGTTCCAAAGTTTTATCAACTGTCGCAAGAACATCCTTCTCCATGTCTTCACCTTTATGACCGCAATTGGGTAAAAATGTGACAAAACGTTCGACAGGTTCTCTGTCAGGCAAAATATAACTGATCGGTGTGTGAAATATCTGGAGTAGAATCAATGCTAATCGAAAAATATTTTGCTTTTTTTTATTTCGCCTATAATCGAAAGTCGAACTTCGTCAGAGAGAAGTAAAATAAATTCATCGATTGTAGAGGATGACAAGTACGATGGAGAACCTCTGCCTTTTTGTCCAAATTTCACCAAATGTTCAACCATGAAAGGATCAAATTTAGATATAAGCTCAATACAGCCAAGAAAATTTCCGTTTAGTTCAGATCCAATAATTTTATTTTGACCGTGTAATGGAAGCCCACGAGAAGCTAAAAACTTAATTGTTTCTATTACCCGTAGTAATACATTTCGCCAATAAGTTATTTCTTCATTATATTGTTTGACTATTTGGGTATCCAGTCGTTGTAAAAGTTTACCTCAACATACATATTGTCCCAAACAGTTACGATGATCCGGAGAATTTTCATGATCAGTTATTAAGTTAGAAGTTTTCCAGTCATTAAATCCACTTTTGGCAAATACGGATGTTCCTCCATATAATTTGCAAGGATCACAAAACACGTGACCTGTGGATTCTTAGTATACTAACCAGCTTCTCTGCACATTTTCGCCATTAAGAAGCTTTTTCTCAAACATATTTTTAGATAGAAATCTTTTTTGATTTTTATACTGCCTTTTTGATCTGGAAAAATCTAATTCTTCGTTTTGTTGCAGTCCATTTTTAATAATATAATCTCGAAATTCATCATTTACTTGCCACAGTGCAGGGTCACTTGACGGAATAGACGACTTTTCTTCTATTAGAATTTCGTCTTCATTGTAGATCGTCGGCGTGGTCGCTACTATAGGGCTAGTGTTGGACAGAGAAACGTAACAGTCCACGGTAGAGGAACCAGGGCAAGAAATCGCTGGCGATAGTGCAGCATTCGTCACCGTTTCGTTCCTTGCTACAGAGTTCGTAAAAAATGTTTCTAGTTTACGAGTATGTTTTAAAATGTTTTCTATTTTCTTTTCCTTTTCTTTTCCCTCTTTTCTGTATTCTGCTCCACTTGGCTTTTTTACTATCGAACTACTCTCATTACCACTCATAGTCTTAAAAAAACACGGTAACACTAAGGAAAGGACAATAAATATCAATCACCAAAAACGAATATACGCGAGCGCGTGACATGACGGACCGGGGAGTCCCCGCACATCATTGATCTGCCGATTTTTGAATCGATTTTTTGCGGGACCAATTCAGCTCGAATCGATTTATTTATTTCCGATTCCCATTGATTTAACATAAGACGCGACGAAATAAAATAAAACTGAGCACGCTCACGAGGAAATTTTTTTCCATCATCATTAATTTGTGTAATAATCCTGCAAATTTAAAATTTCGTACCTAAAAAATTGTTAATGTTAGATAAATGCGTTTCAGATCTCTAAAATATGGTAGTGTTATCTGTATCACTGCATGAGTGCCTATACTGCCAAACAGTGTAGTTGGCAGCATTCAATTTCAGTACATGCCTGGTTAACTCTAAGGTCTTTGAAAATTTCTCACTGCTAACTAGGATAGGTGTTACGTCTGCCCACTCCGTCCTTCCGCTATATGGTATCCAGTCTGGAGCAAGGTATTCTTCTGAACTATCATCACTTATTTTAAGTTCTTTAAAATTGCAAAATTAATCATTTGGTGAAGAAAATATAATATATTGTCATATGAAGTCCACCGGTTTTTGCTAGTTATGACAAATTGAGCTAATAAAGTGAAACAAAATTTGTGCTTCTCCAAATTAAAGTGTCAAAATAAATAGAATCGATATAGGAACATCGCTCATTTTAGTACGATTAATCGATCATCGAAATCGGAAAAAAATTACAGATCGATTCGTAACGAATCGATTTTCTCCGTTCGATTCCCCCTCCCTAAGCTGCGCTGAGTGCCTAGTGCGAGCTTTGTTTAATTCGCCTCACAGAAACGCGCGTATACGTGAAGACTATTTTGTATGGGAATTTAAACAGTGCAATCTAGACGATAAAGAATAGAATACGATACAATCGATACAGAGTCATCTAGCGGCAAATGCGAGAGCTAGGTTGCACTGTTTAAATTCCGAATTTCCCATACCCATTTCCCATGAAGTTAAAATTTACGTCCGTTATTGAGAGGCGGATTAAACAAAACTCGCACTAGGCACTCTGTTGCCAGCTCACCCACTCGCTCGACCACCGACCGATTCGAGTAACAAGTCAGTGTTTGTTTTACGCGCGCTTTTTAAAATTTCAAAAGTTATTGTTAAAATCAGTGAAGATGTCGCCAGCACCAAGAAAATTTCTAGGCTTTAGAGTAGCTAATGGCCCATGAGTCCTGTGGAGGAGGCTAATGTTATTGGAGTGATCTTTCAAGAGTACTTTCTGGAGGAGTGCTGTTGAAAGTAGATCATCAATCTCCTAATAGAAGGTTTTCCTCTTGGACCTCGTTAACCTAAAAGCGCATCACGGTTGTTTTAAAAGACCCCCACCCCCACCTTCCCTAAAAATATTAAACGCGCTTATTTGATAACAATTTCGATCAGGTTAGCAAGTACTGTTAATTAATTTGACAGAAGAACAATTCAAGAGGAATTAAGGAAATAAAATCGGGTTTTAAATCATAGATAATTCATTTTCAATTACTTTTCATTCCTTTACCAATCCCATAACATACATCATTCTTTGGAATATCAATACCATTCATTGGTCATTCCCATTCCTAATTGAAAAGTAATAGAATTAAAAAAGTTACTTCCAACTAATCAGAATTAAGTGGGAATTAATTCCAAGATGAATGATTACTTTACAGCTCTGGTAGAAGGGTTCGCCCCACTTTATGGGTGAAATTAAAGATACTTTATATATTCATACGACGAGGACGTAATAGTTTTTGTAGATCCTTCCCTGTGCTTCCCTTCAAAGGAATAGTAAAATTTTGAATAGGCTGCAATTTATTTCTTTTTAAATAGAATAAAAATTATTTTTTACGAATAAGTCCTTTTGGTCTTGTTGCTAAATTTTGGTTTTCTTAGACATTTCGACAGCAATTTGGACTATAATTGAATGTTTTATGGTGGCGTTAGAAAATGTGCACCAGAGAAAACATTATTAACACGAGTAAACGAACAAATCAACGACCAAGTAAACATGTGTTTTTGCTTATGACACCTGCATACAAAATAATTCCACTAGTCCTTTTAAAGGGATATGCATGTGCACAGGAATCGCCGAAACTGCAAATTGTACGGCAACAATAGGAGTTGAATTATCGGGAAAGGAAACTACAAAATTCTGCTGCTGCTCGTTAAATTTATGGCCACGAATATTTCAAACTAAACGCCAGCCTTAATCATCTGATTTGCACATAATGCAATAAAATTATGTTACTAAACAATAAAAGCTGTCAAAGTGAAAGCCCTTGTAAATCAACGTGGACAAACATTAAGGATGCCAATACAATAAATTACAATGCTTCTCTCTTCGAGAGTGAAGACTGGATTTCGGATGTACCTTGAGCACTCTTTAAAAGTATTTACCATCCTTGAAACGATTATGGCCTTGATCCATTCATTATGTCTGGAAAATTCTTTACAAACCATAAAGGAGATAAAAAAAATTGTGGCGTCTTCCCTCAGGTAATAAAATATTCATATCATTAGGCTAAGATGATAAACTGAGCATAAACACGTAGAACACACGCTCAAATCCATACGTTTTTTGTCGACGGTGAATCGGGTAAATGGGGGCTGACAAAATTGAGAAAAATACTGAAGACTCTCAAGACAAAGGAAGGACGAACAAATCCGGTTAGAAAAATTGTTTTAGAGAAAAATTTGTTTGAACAGAAAATAAAAGGAGGAACACGTAAGGAATGGGTTCGAATGGGATGCGGGAATACTGTTTGACTTACAGGATTTAGGATACCGGATGGTGGGTGCATTGACTTGGGAGGGATTTTTGTTCGACGTAGTTAACTTGGCGACAGTACCGCGTCGCTGCTGGCATATAAAGGTACCGATAAGCTAACAAAGGACTCAAGCCAACGGAACAGGAAGGAAGAGACCACATTGTATTCCTGCCTTGATTCAAGTACCGAGTCAGTTTGTATTTACATTACAAAGTAAAGTTTATGTCTTTGACATGATAATGCCGTTATAGGAGTTAATTCCATGATGAATAATACATACGTGTAAGTAAATTGCGTAGGCTCTACCTGGAATAGCTGTTGTGTTCCTGCCTGTACTTTTATGAAGAGATTTGGCAAGAGCGCGACAATTTTGTATCGTGTTTCGGAACATGTAATTAAATTTTGAGGAGTGGTTACGTCTGAATTGAATTAAATGTCGCGATTTCAGGGGTTTACCATATGCAAACCTCAAGGATAATCATGTTGAAGCACCTGATTGTTTCCATTAGAATCGTAATTACAATTTGTTTCGAAATACATAGGAATAGATTAAGGCGTTGGCGCGCCAAGTAAGAGAGGTAAATACAATTAGCAAGCCGGTTGATATAGTAGATGCAAATCATCAGTCAATAATTAATAGGCATATTATATCTTATTTCCTTATCAGTATATCAAGGTAAGAAACTACATATCTTAAACTAGTTTGTCGGCCGTCGACCGTCTCATGGGTCATTATAAAAACTGCGAGGGAAACTAGCTTTGGGAAAGTATTCTCCCAGACCCAAATCCCAGACGTTACAAGCTGAAAACTCCATTCTACAGTTTTAGCAGGTTCACCAATGAGGAAATCTTTATTGTAGCATACATAATAAGACCTAATTCTAATGGCGTTGATTAGTGTAACTTAGATTTAATAAAATGTGTTTTCCACAGATTTTTCTCCCTTACCAAATACTTGCATTGTGTCATCCAATTTTCTGATGTTATACGTCATGGGTTGTACCAGAGTCAAAAGCCCCTAGCTCACATTTAGATGACATTCGACCGATAAGTATTTTTCTATTTAAATTAGAGAAAATTTTGCTTCTACAGATCTCTTATTTCTGTACCTAATTAATTATTTCTTTTCAGAATACTTTGAAGTAAATTTAACTTTTCCGTGCAGGCTGATTCTCAATTTCTTAAGTAACAGATTTCACGTAGGATTCTTAAGCGGATCTCTGTACTTCCTTTTCCAGTATTCTTCTGTGATCCGAAGGGATTGATCTTTGGGCCACTGCATATATCTATAAATATCGGGTCCACGCTTCTCCATGAAAAGAACTTTGGAACAGTAAAAGCGCTGGTAGCCCAGCGGTTAAGGTATTGGAGTATCATGCGAATGGTCGTCGGTTTAAGACTTGATTTCGCCAGTTGCTATTTTATGTCCGGTTCCTATAAAGTAGTTTCAGACAGCGATGGATGGGATTCGAACCTGGGACATCCGGGTTGGTAGGCCGACACGTTATCATTTACTTCATTGACGACTTAATTTTTGGACTACATGACAGCAAATTTATTGCAACAGTTTGAAAGTAATTACTAGGGCATTTTTTAAATCAGAATTTTGAAATTCAAGTTAGCGGATTCAATATGGCGTTGGTGTGTGATTTGGAAGTAGTAGTTTTGAAGTCTTTGTTGCGCTTCGAAGCTTCGAAGGAAACTAATTAGCTTCCATTGGCTAACTCTATATGGCTTTTTTTAATATTGCGTCAAAATCGTCATACCAATATTTTCCTAAAGTAGATGCGCTATATTGCCATATATCAATCATATATTTCTATCTTCAATTTTCAGACACACTTCACATTTTCTTATTTCTGGACTGATAAACTTCTAAACTATAAGCTGTGGATCTGTAGTGTTTCATACTATTCGAAAGAAAGTTGAAACTCCTATGTTTTAATAGTAACCCTTTTTGATAATTATAAGTAACAAGAAAGGCGGTGCTTTTGTCATTATCAAAAAGAAAGAATTGTGCTGCGTCCGAAGCTGGGTATGCAGAACTTTCCGAAAGGACAATAACTTGGTCTGCAGGAAGATTTCAATTTCTGTCAGTGATCGCTGTTTAGCTATAAATAAATGCGGTTTAGTTAGGTTAGTTCATCCATAGAATCAAGAGCGCGCATCTCAATTGTTTTGTAATGTACATCTATTAGTACCACCTGCCAATGCTTGGACATTTAGGATCTGATTCGCTACATATTATGGGTTTTAAGCAATCCTTGCAATCACAAATCGGTGAACTAGAGTTGCTGGTTAATCTTTTTATGTCAATTGCATCTAACATGAGTTTACAATTTTACTGAATTGTCCAGACACGTTTCCACTACTTCCAAGATACATTATTTCGGACGCAGTTTAGAGATGTTTCAAAACCCACCGATGTTTTCGAAAGTGATTTTTTGGTCGCAAAATATGGTTAATCCAAATTCAAGAGCAATAGCTTCTTCTTTCCTTCGTTCTCTGTTTATACTGACTGATACAAAATTCCGATCGCCAGAAAGCATCCTGCTGCCTGAGTCTCTTTAGCCATTCTCGTAAACTGCCATGACGTGCCAAATTCTTGAGATATTTTATCGATGCTCCAATATTGTAAAGCAATCATTAAGATCTTTAATTTAAGATGATCACTTTCTACGATACTTGACAAGTTTTTTTTTAATCCCGTCAACAACTCCATTTCTCTTTGACTGACTGATCTTCAACAGAGCAAGTAGCATCAAATTCTTTGGACTTTTCTCAGAATAAATTGATTAATATTTTGTGGATAAGACCGGCACATTATCCTACAATTAGCATATACCTTACAATTCGATTTTTCGAGGTTACCAGGCTCAAAAATTTGTCGTTTTCGAGATATGGCCCGATTTTAGTCAAAATTTGTGGTTTTTCTGAATTTTTCAAAAAAATAAAAAAATTTAAAATTACTAACCAACTTTATCTGAAAGATCTTTTGATTTTAAACAATTTATGTCTAGCATATTTTTCCTAAAGTCCTTGTTTTAGCTGTAATTTGCAAAAAATGCCTCACATTTCTTATAGAGTATTTTAAAGGGATAACTTATAGGGGGCAAAATTCCTCAAGTGTACCAGGTGAAGAAATTCAATGTCTCCGATTTTGTTCAAACTTCACCAAAATATTGTTATTGGTGTAAGTAATTATCGTGCTAAAGGAAAAAAAAATTTTTGTGCAAAAGTTATAGGGTTGTAAACTTTTGCATTTTTGCACTTTTTCTCGTGCTCATATCTTTTTTGAAAAAGCATAACTATCGCCACCATTGCAGTAGAACAGTGATCTTTCGTGATTTTTAAAGGTTACATGCCGTTTCAAATAAAAATATAATTTTCCAAAAAACAAAATTTTTTTGAAAAAAAACTTTTTTAGAGAGCGGGAGTCAATTTCTCACTGTATCCCCATTATCATAAAAAATTAAGTCAAACTTACTTTCACTTTGTTTCTGCGTGATCCACATACTTTTATGATGACAGGAAGGGTGAGAAACTGTTTATGAATTCCACGTATGATTCTTCACCTTCAAAGGATTGCAACAATACTTTATATCTTTCAACTTGTCTGGCATTTTGACTATTTGTGGCGATATCAAACTGTATACTTACTGACTGTATACTGACTGTGAGAATACTCTTTAACGCACCATCTACATTTGCTTATGTTATGTTATGTTCATCTGTTCTAACCAACAAACAAGCAAAAAAGGCGTGCGCGGGCTTTCAAAAATCAAAAATTTACACTTAACATTGCTTTGCCACTCTAAATGATAGATGATTTTAAAGCTGAGATGACACTTTCAGTTGAAAAAATATGAAAAAAATTTATGTTCAAGTATTGTGTAAAAAACCAAAAAATTATTTTTCAAAGTCAAATTTTTTTTTAAAAAAATTTTGTTTTTTGGAAAATTATATTTTTATTTCAAACAGCATGTAACGACCTTTACAAATCACTAAAGATCACTGTTCTACTGCAATGGTGGCGATAGTTATGATTTTTCAAAAAAGATATGCGCACGAGAAAAAGTGCAAAAATGCAAAAGTTTACAACCCTATAACTTTTGCAAAAAAATTTTTTTTTAAATCCTTTAGCACGATAATTACTTATACCAGTAACAATATTTTGGTGAAGTTTGAACAAAATCGGAGACATCGAATTTCTTCACCTGGTTCACAGGAAAAAAATGCTACAAACATAAATTGTTTAAAATCAAAAGATCTTTCAGATAAAGTTGGTTAATAATTTTAAATTTTTTTATTTTTTTGGAAAATTCAGAAAAACCCCAAATTTTGACTAAAATCGGGCCATATCTCGAAAACGACAAATTTTTGAGCCTGGTAACCTCGAAAAATCGATTCTCCGTGCCGAAAAACATAAACATAAACATAAAAATATGACAAGTTACCGCGGGGACCCCAAATTGCGTACATGACCCCCCCATTGCGCCCGGACTATAAGGAACATACGCATCGAATGCCTTTCAGCAGCAGTTCCAAAAAAGGCCGGAAAGAATAAGAAAAGACCTGCAGAATGCCACACAGAAAAATATTTTTAGATGTAGCCCGAAAAGAACTTGTGTATCGAAGAGGCAAGAAAAATATATGCGGTACTCGTTTGAGAACCTGATGTGTTTTTGTATGAATTTCCTTTATAAGTTCTTCAACAGGTCCTGACGGACTTGAGTCGCCATATTGGAACCGCCATCTTAAGCTTAGACATTTCCATGTAACATTCGTGATCAGCCAATCTGAGAACCCTCGAGTTATTAATATCTAACTGTTGCAATAAATGTTTGGTTATTCAGTGCAAAAAAGGGATATTCCGCCACCATATTGAATCCGCCATCTTGAATTTTAAAATTCTGATGTTAGATTCATGATCAGCGGTCCCGAAAACCTCCGAGTAATTACTTTTAAACTATTGCAATCAATTTTCTGTCATTTAGTCCAAAAAATGCGTATTTTCCCGCCATATTGAAGCCACCATCTTGAATTTAAAAATTTTGATATCAGAATACCCGCCATATTGAGGAAGCCATCTTGAATTTTGAAAATCGTTAGATCAAATTTGAAAGTACTTGATTTTATACCTATGTCAGAGCGAATATTTTTGTTGCGTTCGTTACTTATTCCACTTCTTTCTTATGACTGCGAGCTTTTTGACAAGTTGGATTACAACAATAGAAGGAAGGTCGAGATTGGCTTCAAATCTTTAATATATTACGTACACTGTTTTCGTAGATACAATCACATCTCCAAATTAAGGGATTCAATGGTCTATTATAACAAAATAAGAAAATTAATGTGTTCAAGCTTTAGTTAATTTTTGTTGAGAATGAAAGCAATAAAAGACTGAAAAAAAAACTGATAAGTGTATATTGATTACTTCAATCTACCTCACTATTCATGTTTGTTCAAAATTTAATTTTGAGTTTCGCCAGATACCTGATTTATCTACGGATTTGTTTTAAATTCGACAATTTCCGATCCTTGTCATCACAGGCCTAGCCCTGCCCTTCAATCACAAAACTTTTGAATTCACGTGTTTCAGTGTTTGTTCAGTTTTAGTCCATTCGTATCCTCCACATTCCCGAAAATTTCACGTGTATCTATTCTGATCCATAATGTACATAAGTGCCTGCTCCTGAATATTTGAGTGAATTATTTCCCTCAATGCGAGAATCGACTTTCATTCAGGCCGACGTATTTGGTAACTACTTGTGTCACTCGAGCTTTCTAATTAAGATAAATGGCTATTGAAGTTTTATTGACATATGCATTAATACAACAAAACTTTTTGTTGGGATACGTAGCTTTTTCGTATATATATCTACATAATATTTCTTCCTGTCAACAGGGAAGAGAAAGTTTTCCAACGAAAGTTATATGAAGTTTGATGGTCCATTGTGGCTGTCGGTCACTCAAAACTATCTAAGGATTTTGTTTCCTTACTAATAAGGGTGTCATAGAGAGCCAAAACTATAACGCTGCAGTTACAATAATTTTTGGTAAAACATTTGATTCACTAACGAATTCTCCAATTGTATAAATGTATTGTTGTGAAACCCAAAGTTTATAATACAACTTTACAGAATTGAGACGATGGTATTGACACGAAAGTTAGCTTAATTGGGTTTGACGAATCCCTGTAGGTACAAGAGTAGCGTCAAGGGTTCAATTTCCATTGTAAGTTCTACTCAGTGAACTATTTTTAGATTTCTAGTTTAAAATTTAAGTAAGGACTTACACGGTAAAATTGGATTTGCGTCTTTTGAAAGACTCTGTGTGATACCCTTTCTCTAACCATACTTTGTAAAAGTTCCGATTTCAGAATGAGGAAATAATTTGGTTTTTAGGAGCGGTTGTATTGTAAATAACCTTTTTCTCAAACATTTCAGTCGCAAATTCATCATATTGGATTTGTGCATTAAAATAAATCTATTATTTGTACTAGATTATTTCTCTCTCTAGTTCCATGGAGAAGAGCTTTACCCTGTACGAGACAACGATTGCAAATGAACCTCCAATTAAAAGTGGATTCCAAACCACAATATTTTTTCTTCAAAATCCAATGGCTTCATCGTAATCTGTTGTATGCAGAAAACACCATGGGTTGCTGCCGGTGGGATTCGAACCTTCAACCTTCGGATTGGAAGGCCGACACGTTTTACCTTACTCCACTGACGGCTTTTAAAGTAGGATAGACGAGTGTGTCAGGCGGGAAAACGTTTCTTAAGAGTGAATGTCAAATAAGTGTTTTCAATTGGCGCTTATTGGTTGGTTGGTTTAAGTGGCGAGGGCCGGTCAGCAGCCTTCCAATTAGAGCTAAATGCACCGTTTTGGCACCACAACCTCTAAGACCGTTGAGTTTAACACGGCAAATCACACACACGCGGTATAGGTCAGAAACACCGATTAGGCGTAAGGAATATGTTAAACACATCCTACAGAGTTAAGGAATTGAGCTAACTCCCCACTCTTTACTTGAGAGATTGTAGGTTTTCAAAGAAGAATTCTACCAGTGACTTCTTTCTAATGTTCGCTAAGAATGGGCACCTACAGAGAAAATGAAGTACGGGTTTTCTTTCACTGGGGATGCTACAGCTTGAGTGTTGTGGGGGAAGTCCCAGTCTGGCTGCATGCACGCCTATCAAGCATCACGAGACCTGCTGAGCAGTTCCGATGTTCTATTCTTGTTGAATCTTGGCCAAGTCGATCTCGAAATGGAACAAGTAGAACAAGTGCTCCATCTGAGATTAGCCTTCACTAAGAATTGTGGGATTAACTCCTTTTTAAGGGTGTTTAGTGGAATGTGGACTGCTTCTGCTTCAGAGCAGTGAAGGGCAGAGCCATTTCCCGCGAGTTCATCCGCTCTCTCATTCCCTGGAGTGTTCCTGTGACCTGGAACCTAGAGAAGGGTGATATTGAATCTCCCCCAAGAGAGGTGAGATTCTTCCTCCTGGTCCTCACTAATTTTGAGGAGGAGGTAACTGAGTCAAGTGCCGTTACGGCAGCCTGGCTGTCGGTGAAAATGGCAACGATCGTCATTGGTACTTCAATGGGTCCCAACAAACAGCATTTCTTCAGGATCTCGAGGACTTCCGCTTGGAATACACTTGCGCTGCCAGGCTCTTCAATTTCCTATAACTTTTTAAGATATTGAACTGAGACTTTTGAAATTACTGAATTCATTTAAAGGATTTCGAGAAAAAGTAATACGTTTTATTTTTAAATATAAAACCTTAAAGGGCTTTTTTTGCCTTCCTTTTGTTAATACTTTAACAGTAAAAAACAAAATTTCAGTCCTTATTAACTACGTTTCGGACTTTTATCCAGATAACAATTGAAAAATTGATTTTGATTCATTTTAGTGAGTCAAGGCTTTCTCAAGCGGCGCTTTAATCTGTCTATTTAAACGTCTTGCACAACACACTGAAAATTAAGATTAGATAAGATTTGCAAGCTCGAAGTCAAGAGCTTTATTTTGTAGGCTCTATTTCAGCTCTATTGCTTTTGGTTAGGAGAGTCGAATTGATAGTATTTAAATTAATGGTACAAGTCTTATCTCTAAAGTTTAAAGTTTTAAAGAGAAAACTTCTGATGTGGTTTATACAAAATTGGCTTAGTGTTCTATTGTTGTGAATTAATCAATTCAGCCGTATCCTATGATTTTGAAATATTATTAAATGGAAGCTTAATTTCCAGGAGCCTCAAACTAGCATTTCATCCATTCTTATTGCATCGGGTAATCACAATAGAATTACGCAAATGTCGAATACATAACTCAAAGATTGCATCTTGATGACGACACTTTGCCTTATTAATGTGTTTTTAATGACTTTCTTGACTGTGTTCCTCATTTTGTGTACATTAAGTCTTAATTGCGTACCGAAGAGCAAAAAAGCAATGGAAGCCTTGTGCAAATTTACAATTCTCCAACGATGTCGCGAATAAACTGAAAAAATTATGAATTAGTTTAATAATTGCTTTTTTTTATTTCAACACAGACATTGGTACCTCCTTACTTCACTTAAGATTTTGTTTTTTTAGATAAAAGGACATTAAGGCGTTTGCTGTAGGTCATTGAAGTGTAAGGTTTGAAATCAATACTTTTATAAACATTTCTCCGAACTAAATGATTGTATCTGAAAATGGTTACTTTACACTTGCTTACTCGATGGTTAAGTGCACAGGTATTTTACCTTTAGTTTATTCATTTACAATATTTCATCAGCGTGCTGATTACTACATAAAAGAAGTAAACAATAAACTAAATTAAAAACTAAATAAAAACACTATAACAAATCATATAAAAACAAAGAACAAGAAGAGAATTCGCAAAATATAAATGCAGAAAACAAAAGTGCTAAAGTGAATAAAAAGCAAATAAAAAGTAAAAACCACAACAAAGTGAAAAGTAAAAAACCAAAAAGTAACCTCAACAAAGCTGACTCCTCACATGATTACGCGACAGATGAAAATCATTGCAATCAAAAGCGGAATTAAAAAATCGCGACATCGACGTGATGGGCTCATTTAATCCATAATTAGTCCGATGAAAAGTTAACCGAAGAAGTGATTCCTCAGGGAGTGAGCTGGAACCGATATGCTAAAACGAGCCAAGAGAACAGAAAAATCAATGGACTCCCGAATGCAGTCGAAAGCAAAAAGGATCCCGGCGTTACGGCGTCTCTTTTCAAGTGTGCCCAAGTGCAGGAGTTTAAGTCTATCAACATAAGGAGGTAATATAAGGGAGTTATTCTAAGGAAGGCCTCGAAGAGCAAACCTAACGGAACTCCGTTGAACAGCTTCAATGCGATTAATATATGACACATAGAGCGGTGACCAGACTGGAGAGGCATATTCCAGAATAGGCCGGACAAAAGTGCAATATAAGAGCTTTGTAATGTAAGGGTCATCAAATTCCTTTGACCACCTCTTCACGAAACCAAGAGTCATATTAGCTTTGTTGACTATGGCATCAAAATGATCTTGGAAAGAAAATTGAGAATTGACCCAGACACCCAGGTCCTTAGTCTTAGTAACTCTTGTTAAAGGACAACCCCCTATATTAAAGTTATATTGAAATGGAGACTTTTTTCGTAAGAAAGACATAGATGTACACTTGCTAATATTTAGGGGAAGGTCGTTAATGGAACACCAATTCTGAAAGGCGTCTAAGTCAGAATTTAAGAGTAGGCAATCGGCATTGTCAGACACAGTGCGAAATATCTTAGCGTCGTCGGCATAACAAAGAATATTTGAGTGAGACAGTATCGCTGATACATCATTGATATAAATTATAAATAACAATGAGTCAAGGTGGGAGCCCTGCGGTACACCGGAAATGTTGAAAATTGCATCAGATAGAGCTTCACGAAAAGAAACCCTCTGAGTGCGTTCAGACAAGTACGAATGAATCCAATTTACAAAAACTCGAGGAAACCCAAGAAGACAGAGTTTGAGAATAAGAATTCTATGATTTATTCTATCGAAAGCTTTGCTGAAATCAGTAGAAATACAGTCAACTTGCTTACCACCTTCAATTGCTGAAATGCAGAAGTTTGAAAATTCCAATAAATTTGTGGTAGTTGACTTAGCCCTAAAGAAGCCATGTTGAAACGGCTGCAAAAACGGATTGCAGTGGAAGTATAGAACATCGTAAATAAGTGCCTCAAAAATCTTGGATATACAACAAAGGGTAGCAATTGGTCTATAGTTCGAGATTTCATATTTATCACCTTGTTTGTAAAGGGGTATAATTAATGAGGATTTCCAAGCTTTCGGAAAAAACACCGTAACGAAATGAGAGATTAAATAAATAACAGAAAATAGGAGCAAGAACGGAACCACATTTTTTTACGAGTGAGGCGCGGATACCGTCAGGACCGATTGAGTAACTATCAGTCAAGGTAGAGATTTTCTTCAAAAGCGTAACTTCGTCAAGTAAAAGGTCTTTGGATTCGAGAGAAGTCGGTGTAAACCTCGTCAAATGGGTAAAATCCTTAAAGCTAATATCACAGATATCATTCAAAAACGCAGTTTTTAAAAAATCGGCAAAAAGGTTTGCTATCATCAAGGGTTCATTGCTTTCGCTGCCTCCGAAAGACAAAGAAGATGGATAGCCATCAGAATTGCGCTTCAAGTTCATGAACCTCCAAAATCGCTTAGGATCGACTCGTAGGGACGCTTTCATTCTATGTATTAATATAATTATTACAAGAAGACACTAAGTCAGTTAAAAATTGACTGCGTAAATTGGAATAAGTTAAATAGTCAGCGCGCTCCTAGAGGAACAAGGCCTTACATTTAATATTCCTAAAATTTTTTAAACCAAGGCAGACTAGAATGCAAGTTATTCGATTCAGAAATAGGGACACAATAAGTAAAACAGATAGACAGTAAATTATAGAAAGATCTTACGGCCTCATTAATGCATCGTTAATTAAGTACGTTACTCCAATCACAAGCTGAGAGCTGAGAGCTAGTTATTAATTACGGAGAAGTCAGCCTTACTGAAGTTATAACAAACGTCATCTGGCACACAAAAAGCCATCATCACTCGATCAATTAAAAGAGCAATATGAAGCATAGGGGGATGACCCGACACTGGAACAATGGGCACCAAGCATCGTCTTTCCAGTGTATTGGCAGGATCAGTAGAAAAAGCGAGGTCGAGGAAACTTCCATGGTGCCTGAAGAAAAAAGGCTATCTATAAAAGAAAAGGCAAACTGATTGGCAGACCGAAAAGAAGGAACCAAGCCATCATCCGAGCGTGAGAGCTGCCAGCCAACATCAGGCAGGTAAAAGTTACCCGAAAGCAATAATTCATCAGAAGGCATCAAGGAGTGTGAGAGGTCATCCAGGCAGGAGGCAAACCTTTCATAAACATAAGACGGAAAACCTAGAGGAATATAAGCGGTCGAAGGTAGTGCATTCTAAAGAATGGAAACAGAATTATCAAAATCCGGTAACATTTTACGAAATTAGTCACATTGACCTTATCATACCCTCACCTTAGAAACTTCTTAACATGGCCCTAGTGTGCCACCGTACTCTATACAGCAAGAGAGAATTATCGTAGTCAGAGAATCATCGTAGTCACTCTACGTACAACATTGTTATTATTTATCAATTAGGAAACGTATTCTGTACAACAGAATCAAAATCATCAAAATCGGTGTATGCCTTATGAAGCTAGGCGCCGCCCCTCTTCAAACTCTCACCACAAGCCACAATTTTTGTCTGAATATAATTAGATGCTCTATGCATTCAGAATCATCTAAATCAGTCCATGCTTTTATAGAATTAATCAAGATTACACTTGTTATGAATTTGTTACTTTTCGGGAACATTTTTTATATAAATAAAAACGACACTTGCTAAATTCCACAGATTATTTGCAGTTTAGCCACTCACTTAATAATGCCTAAGGACGAAACGCGGTGTGTAAATTTATTTAATAAACTGTGGAATTTAGCAAGTGTCGTTTTTATTTATATAAGTCCATGCGTTACAAAGTTAGGTTACCACTCCCCCACCCCAACCCTAGGTCAAAATTTTTCCATAGATTAGCAATGTACATAATAAAAATAATTTTCCAAATAGGCGTGTGAATTAATAAATTGGGTAACACCCTCTCCGCACACCACCCCACCTCATAAATTTTAGTCTTCGTATCAGTGGGGCAACATATTCTACACATAAAAGTACGAAGTAAGACTACCCCCCAGCCCCCACACCATAAGACCACATTTTTTTCATTATTAGCAATAAGGTATCATACTATATATATCCAAAAAGGAATTATCCAAATCGGTCCACGCATTACGAAGTTATGTAGTTATATTAGTGTCAGACAAGCCCTTTCATATGATAGCACACACCCCACTTTAAAATTTTGCCCCCCCCTCCCTTTCGGACCCCCTTTGGACAAAAATATTTGTTCATTTTGCTTCGTGCAATAAGTAGGTGTGACAAATAGACAGGCGAAGTCGCACCATAAGGGTACCTTTTTTACCATAGTACTCTTTTTTATATATTTCGAAAAGGCGAAAATTTACTTAAGTTTTATTTCCGGGGTCCTACAGATATGTTATTTCACTATTTATTTTTGCCAAGATGCAGTAGCTTCACTGAAAACAAAATGAAAAACTGCTCACTATAGGTACATACAAATTTCATGATGTCCTTATAATTATAACGAATTTTCCATAGAAATACATTGTAGGTATTACACAAATATTTGAACATAAACTAATCATGCAAATATTATGCAATCGCTGGATGCAGCAAAAGTGGATTTGTTTACCTGGCCCTTCTCATCTTTCAAATTTCAAAATGTTCACACTTTTGATTCACTATGGTTACAATAATAATTAAAGTACTTTGCAATTTTAAATGAGTAACAAAACTTGCACAACTCAAAATTGCATCATGGAGAAGGGAATGTAGCTGGTAGCAGCCTTCCTTAACAACATCACCAAAATTCTTGCAACTTTCGAAGCTGCAAACTCGGAATTTAATTCATTTTGTTTGGCACTTGAAAGTACTCATTTACCTTATAATTAAATCTGGCAAAACTTTTAATCAATTTGTTTAGACTTGCGGGGAAGGATGTTCGCATCTGCTATTTGCTGGTACTATGGGGAATTGGAGCGCCTGGTGAAAAAGGGAGCCCCAAGTGATTAAGAAAATTAATTTAATTAATCCGTGACGAGTTTAGACATTTTAATGGCAGTTATAGCGAAGTATTAAAGAAACAAATATTTTTGACAAAGGGAAATATTTTACTGCTAAGATTTCTCGAAAGTGTTGCGATTACTGCATTATAGTATTGGTGTTGTGGTAAGTTTAATTGTACAGAGTGTTGTTGATTCGTTATATAACGAAGTCATTTATGTCAAGGAGTTTGATACAAGTAGAGGCGGTTGGTTATAAAATTACTTGGTAAATGAAAATTTCAACAATTGCTGAAATCTTCTGTTTTGGCTTCCTCTAACAATAGTGCGCAATGTCACAAAAAATTAATACCAGTATGCTTTTCGTTCGTTGCGATTTGCAAAAATTTGTTTTCATAACATCAACGCAGATCACGAACTTCTCTCTCACCCACATAACTTTGTAAGTTTAAGGTATCCATGGCCATATCATCAAATTTCGGGCACTGGGAGTATCGTTAACGCCAGGTTAGGGGGATCCACCATACAAAGGGTCGCAAGATCCTTACCGCTCTAATGGAATCTGGCCCTCAATGAGTTACTTATTGATCTGAAACATTCCGCACATAAGTTTATCACCTAAGCAGATGACATTATCTTGCGAACCTCGGGAAAGCACCTTACCTAGCTAAAGGTCTTCCTGTAGTATCAGGTGTGGTCTGGGCATACTCCCAACAGAGTTGATACTCTTCCGACGAAAACTTAGAATTGCTCCTATCAACTGCCCAACGAGGGGTCAGACTTAAACCAGGTGACCAAGGTAAATATCTTGGCCTTGTTCTGGATAGGAAACTTAGCTGGAAACCTAACATACAAGAAAGAGTACGCAAACCAACGGTAGCGCTGCACTCGTGTAAAAAGGCAATAGGTAAAAAATGGGTTTTGGGGTCGCGCATTGTGTGCTGGCTCTATGCCAACGGTTATACCTACATAATGCGTGCTCGTCTGATAACCTGCACTAGATTAGGTCATCTACCAAAAAGTACTGAAGAAAGTTCAGAGCACTACTGATTACAGGTGCCCTCGGAACTACATCCTCTAAACCCTTAACACCATTCTCTACCTCCTTATGGTGGATCTTTTTGGTAAGCAAATTTCATCCTTTGGTCTTGGCTTCCCTAAACTAGAAACAATCGTCCCAATATCTATGATTAAAATTGGACTAAAATTTATTAATAACGAAAAAGACGAAGTGGTCAAAAGTGTAGTGCAATTAACAAAATTAAAAGAACATCTAAGGAAGACGGCCAATGCCATTAGGCTAAATTGGCCAATTAATAGTGAAAGAGACTTGGTCCAATTTAAAGTGAATGAGAAAAGAAAAGAACTGCATGCATGGGCCTCTCAAGTATCTAAAGGGAAAGCTGTACATGTTTTCAAAAATAACAGCGTGAGCGATTCCTGGCTATAAAGACCAGAATTGCTCAAACCCTGCAGATACTTAACAGCACTTAAAATGAGGGGAAATGTGACAGCAAATAAAACAAACCTTAATTTAGGTAGGGATGGGGAGGTTCAATGTAGAAGATGTGGAGCAATAGCAGAGACCCTTACCCACTTAATAGGCCAATGCAATCACAGAAAACCAATGAGGATGAGATGGCTGAAATATTAGATCTCATTATAGATGAGTATGGGCAAAAGGAGCAAGAAGTTGGGCTAGTCAAAGAACAAACTTTCCAGACACAGAATAGAAGTAATCTAAAACTCAGCCTGGTAATAACAAGCCGGAGAGGGGTCCAAGTGGTCGATGTTACAGTCCGCCATAAGGATGGGGATTACCTCGGAAACGGGAGACTGGAAAAGATTAACAAATGCACACCACTATTGGATGACTTAAAAAAAAGGTTCAATAGTGAAAATGCAAAAGTAATACCAATAGTGGTAGGAACAAAAGGGGCAATAGTAAATAAAACAATGCTAGCCCTAAAGGAGATAGGAATAACTTCTAGAAAGTCCCTCTTAACTATCTCCTTGAGAACATTAAGAAATAGCATGGAAATATACCATGCCTTTATGAACTATAACACAATACATAGTCTAGATCTTAGTAATGTATCATTAGAGTTAGAACTAGAAGAGTTAGATTTTGAATGGTAAAGTGGAATGAATGTATTTATACCATTTCCCAATTAAGTACAACCATTTCCCAATTAAGCAAAACTAAAACCCAATTGAAAAGACACTTTTTCCAATTGAATTAAACTTTTCCCAATGAATTTGATATTTTTCTCAAATAAATTAAACTTTTCTCCATTTGAAAAAAACTTTATTTCATTGTAATTAAACAATTTTTCAAATAATTTAACCATAAATTTAAATATAAAAAACTTCAACTTATTTAAATAAAACTTATTTTTTTAACATAATAATTATTAAGAAAATTGAAGAAAACTCTTAGGAATAATTGTATATAAAATACTACGCCTACAATGATTCTCAAGAGTTTTCTTAAATTTTCTTAATAATTATTATGTTAAAAAAAAGTGTTAAATATTTAAATTAGTTAAAGTTTTTTATATTTGAATTTAGGGTTAAATTATTTGAAAAATTGTTTAATTATAATGAAATAAAGTTTTTTTCAAATGGAGAAAAGTTTAATTTATTTGAGAAAAATATCAAATTCATTGGGATAATTTTAATTCAATTGGAAAAAGTGTCTTTTCAATTGGGTTTTAGTTTTGCTTAATTGGGAAATAGTTGTACTTAAATGGGAAATGGTATATTGCATAAAAGGATTAAATAAATAAATATTTAACAAAAAGAATGAATGCATGTGTAGTGTAGATAATTAACAAATAAATTACTAACATTAAATTAATTGAGGGATAAACGGTCAAATGGTCTAAAGGAGGCATTATACCTCTAGACCGATCGCGACCAACTCAGTTGAAAATGAGAACCTCGGGTGAGCGGATAGCCCTACCACAAAAGTAATACCGTCCAGCTGGTGTTGGACTCGAGGGTGCTGTGCAACTTCAACGGACTAATAAAGTAAGTTGAGGGCAGCTTGATAGGAAAAGATGCCAGTAGGAATCCGGTTTCAAATGCAAAGAAAACGAATAATTTAATAAACCAATAAAATACAATTAGTCCAGTTAAAGGTGAATTGCTAAGAGACCAGTAACCTAGGGAATTATAATAGGTACTCAGTAACGCTTACACCGAATGCTGGACTATAAGAGTGACCACGCCCTAGGAAGAGGTTGTAAGTACATGGTGAAGAGCCATGTAAAAAGTAGCGATAATCGGCACTACTCGACTAGACTCGGACAAAACTAATCATCTTGGTAGGGCGCTATCCACATGTAAGCTAGATGTTAAGCAAGCATTTTTTAGGATTGCTAGTGATAAATGGCAAAAGGAACACACCTGCCTAATCACCCGAAAGATCTGGCCGTCCCTTGACCTAAAGTAGTCAAGAGTGCTTATCTCCCTCAAGCGAAATATTATTAACGTATCGTGACTGTCGTTTCGGGTCATTGCCTTATACGCAGACATACTGACAGATTCGGTGCGCGCGAATGACTTCTGTCAAAGTTGCTAAAATGAGGCAAAAGAGGTAACCATCTCTCATTTCCTTTGTAACTGTGGCTCTAGTCTCGCTTTTGAAGAAGTTAGCAGAACTAGGAACTAGTTCTGTCCATCAGGAACTCCAAATAGTTTTTAGGTATTTAATAGTGTAAAGTAAATAAAGTCTGCGGTCTCGACTCCGGTCTGCTCCGTCGAGATAGTCTGTAGCAATTCTGCTGCTTCACCTCTAAGTGCCAAGAGCTACAGCTGTTTTCTCATTAGTCTTAAAATTTGTTGCCGCTGCTGTCGCGAATTGGAGTCTGTATGTCTGCCTGGGCATTTGAGCATTAAATGTTGGAGGATGAAGTTTGTAGATAACGTCACTGACTGCCATTTCTAGACCCGATTTAGTTTCGCATTAGCTTCTGTCCAGAAACTTCTACTTTTCCCATATTTTCATACAAAAAGCAGATTCTAGCTTGAGCCTTAACCTGTTTTCGCACAGAAATTTCTCTTTCAGCTTTAAGTTCCGCTACTGATAACTTCTGTTCTTCCGCCGACGCCTTTATCTCATTTACGGACGCTTCCAACGATGATTTTAACTCGGCCGTTGATTATCTTTATTTTTCCATTGCTAACTTTAACTTAGTAACGGACCCTTCCATCGATGACTTCAACTCGGCCGTCGACGTTCTGCCATTGATGCTTTTGTACTTCTTTGGAAGATTTTATTTCAGACATTAAAGCATTGAGAAGATCTGTTTCTTCTAGCTCGTTTTAATTCGCTTTCTGGATTCTTTCTTTCTTTTTCCATGGCTTCTTGCAGTAATTCTACCAGAAATTTTTTATTTCAAATCGTAGGAAGGAAACCTTTAATTAACTCCCCTTTAAGCCGTGAACACGTAGGTTCTTTAATTTGCGACCCATATTAAGATTGATTGCACTACTTCATCTTAACACTTCACCTTCACAATCACACTTTCACTTTTTAGCCTTTCTTAACTAATCCTACTTCTGTCACCAATTATAATATAGTTGGGACTCTTCGGGCTTGATGGATTAGTTAAGATACAATCAATCACAAATGTTCACTGCTTTAATTCATTTCACTAATTAATTCATTTTACTTTACTTATTTAAACTTATCACTTAACTAGATAAAATACAGCACTCAATATCACAAGTAATCTCTTCGCAGTCTAAATCACAACTAAAACTAACCGGGCTGCTACTCAGCCTTATTTATACTATTCAGCTTAATTCTAGAAACTTCTCTCACTTACTTCTAGATGCTTCCGTTAGATATTTTCACCTCACTTATTCACCATTTCGACATTTCTTCTCCTTCATTTTTGGGCACCTGGAGGATACGGTTTTTTACTAAATGGTTGTTCACTATTTCCCTTTTCGTGGCTTACCTCGTGGACGTTACAATAGGATTGAGAATCTAGCCCTAATCTGTAATCAAAATGGGGCATTATGGCCTTAGTGTCTAATCTACCTAGGAATACTGCTACTCTAACCTACCCAAACCTTCTTAACTTTCTCAGGAAGCGTTTCTCTTCTGCTGTAGAATGCACATTTCTGTCCACTTAATTTAGATTTTTGTCCAATTGCGTTGTTGATGCCTGTTTAAAGAAATGAAGAATCCTCGACCTAACGATAAGATCAGATAAGCCCAATGAGAACAGATTTCAATTAACTATGCTTAAGAAGGTAATCACAGTATTCACGCCTATTATTGTGAACATTACTTTTCGGAGAAAACTTCCAAGTGAACCTCGAGATTTCGATTGCCTATTTTCCTCCACAGGGTCTTCACAGATTTTCTATGCATATCAAGTCAGGAAGATTAGTTCCAAAGCTGCACCACCTTAGCGCGCCTTTACGTGCTTTAAAATTGAGAATATTAAATAGTTTACTGCCTAATGATAATAATATAATGACGAACTTAAGACTTAAAATTCACTCAAAGTTCGGCAAAAAAGCAGCATTCTCTTCCAATTTCAAAATAAGCGGTTTGGCTCACCCCTGATCCGGCGCCAAATGTATTTCTTCTTTAAATCCTAAATATTCAAGTTCAGTTGGGAAAGACTTTTGCCTTGTATTAAGTATCTAAAAGGTCTCAAATTTGTATCACACAAATAAAAAAATCATATATCCTTGATTTCCAAGAAGTACAAAACAAAACCGCTAAAATAAGCATTAGAAAATTTCAGGTTAACTTCCAATATAAAATCAACGCCTGTAAGCATTTCTTATCAAGGATACGAAAATTGCAAGCTTATGTTAACAGAGCTCTCCACATGTGATTTACTTCAAAAGCCATGTTAAACCATGACACACTCTGCCTTATTTGCAAATCTGGAAAATTCAATTGAGTAACAGATACGGGAGTGTATCATCTTGTTACCATATAAGCGTTTCGTTTCATCATTCTGCCGCGATTTTGACGAGAACATTTCGTCGTTCCATTCAGGTTGTAGGCTACATTTATATACTTATGTAGGCAGGTGTGTTTGCGTGCACAATGGCACCAACCCCAATAGGCCTATTCGCACTTGATTTCCTTGCTCCCCAAGTTATACCTTTTCCAGCAAATTACCCTTGTCAAGTGGTGGGAAATTTAACATTTTCCTTACTTTAATAAAAATTTTATTTCAAAAATGTTTGCATATTTCGAAGTTTATTTTCTTAAATTGTGTCTATATTGTTTTATGAACGAACCGTGAGAGATTTGGAAGTGATGTAGACATCAGACAAGTAATAAAACAGAAGAAAATTTTGTTTTAGTTTACTTTTTTTAAATTGGGAAATATATTGGCATGCAGATAGGTTGAAATTGCACTTTTTGATATTATGAATTTTCTTTTGCTGCCTCTACAAGCGGCATACAAAAACATAAAGGTTTTCAGGCATAAATGGTGAATATAAATATTCTGTAGGACCTGTTATGATGTGTTCTAGAGCCTGAAAAACTCCATATTCATTATCGCAGAAAACAATGTCCAATATTTAAAGGAATACGGAGGTTTAGTTTTCAAAATTTTGTAAGAATTTAATAGCAGTGGACTTTATTTTTATCCTGTAGTATCGCTGCATATCTATATGTAGATGTGGCGGTTACTTATCAAACAAGAGTGCTTAATTAAGTAGGACGAAATTTAATCAAATATATGCAAGTACAAGTAGTTGCTGTTTGTCCGTTTAGGTTAAGGATACTGACACAGGTACTGCTTCCCTTAAATCTAATTTATTCGAAAACTACTTAAAATCGGCCAATATTTTCATAATTTACGTTAGTGAAGTTTTAAGGGGAAGGACTTTTTAAGCTCTCTTAAAAATAAGAACAGCGTAGGTAAGTTTCTGTTTTCTTACACTCAGCATTTGTGTCTTCTTGAGTGTGATTAATGGGCGCCTACTATAAAGCACTTTGAAATTAAAGTAAGAAAAAGTGGGCATAAAACATTTTCTTGGTTTATTTATTTAGGATTCATCAAATGCTGATTATATGAAATCAACTAAAAAACAAACTGAAAGCTAAATACAAAGGAAATAAGTTTTAATAAGGTCCACATGATCGTAAACTGAGATGAAGATACGGGACATAGCTGTAGCTGGTTTATTCCGTCCATAGTTGGTACGGTGATGCGAAACATGGAGGAAGTCGTGACTCCTTACGGAGCGTGAAGGTACGGATATATTAAAACATTTTAGAAATTAATAAGAGTCATTAGCTCCCAGCAGACATTCGAGCGTAAAGACAGCTCTGACGTTATTTCGTCTAGTTTCTAGGGAGTTCAAGGATAACAAACTAAGTCTATCAGCATTAGGAGGTAAAAGACGATCATTGTTCCATGGAAGGTTACGCAGAGCAAACCTTGAAAACTTTCGCTGGACGAATTCAATGTGCATAAAATAGACCCCGTTAGAAGGAGACCATACTGGGCCTAATACATGAACAATAGAATTTTAGTGATATTGGGATCATTAAACTCCTTAGATCACCTCTTTATGAAGCCAAAGGCAGCATTAACCTTACCAACAATAGCATCAACGTGATCGTCAAAAGCCCCCAACTCTTTGGATTTGTGAAGTCTATTTAAAGTGTGTCCATCCATGCAGTAGCTAAACAGAGGGCGTTTTTTTTAGGAAAAAGACATGACAGCGCATTTTGACAGATTTATAGGTAGGCAGTTGATGGAATACCAGTTGCATAAGGCGACCAAGTTAGAGTACAGGAGATATCAGTCAAGATCATTCGAAATTGAACGAAATAGTTTCCTTTCAATAAATAAATAGCTTGGAATCACCAGCATAGCATAAAATTCTCGAGTGTAATGGAATAAGGGATATATCATTAATGTAGATATTGAATAATAAAGGACCCATGTGGCTACCTGTGGCACCCTAGAATTGATGAGGATAGGATCCGATAGAATTCCGTGAAACAAAACACGTTGAGAGCACTCAGACAAATAAGAGCGTAGCCATTAAACAAAACCCGGAGCAAAACTAAGAATTGGGAACTTGTGAAGGAGAATTTTATGATCAATTCGATCAAAAGCTTTACTGAAGTCGGTGAAAATACAATCGACTTGATTAGCTTGTTCAATAGAAGATAGGCAGAAATTTGAGAATTCCAATAAGTTAGTTGTTGTTGATTTACCATTTGTGAACCCATACTAAAAAGAAGATAAGAAGGGTTTACAGTGAAAATAGAGCACCTCGCAGACAAGGATTTCAAAGAGCTTAGTTAGGCATGGAAGGTTAGCGATGGGCCTATAATTAGAAATATCAGATTTAGTGCCCCTTTTATGAGTTAGAATCATAACAGAAATTTCCCAAGACTTAGGGAAAACGCCAATACGGATGGATAAGTTAAATAAGGAGGAGAGGACAGAGCAAAACGACATACCGCATCGTTTTACGGTAGCACTAGGTATGCCATCACGGTTACTCGAGAAACTGTCAGTTAGTTTCGAAATATGTTTAGCTACCATAGCGTCGTCAAAATTAATATCCTTGGGTTAAAGAGAAGTCGACGAAAGCTTCGCCGTGCAAGTAAAATCACTAAAACTAATGGGTTATCCAAGAATGCATCCTTAAAAAATTTACTAAGTCAATGGTCAAGGAGTCGCTACTACTCGTAGAACCATACTGCAAGGTATCCATCAGAGTTACGCTTAGAGTTCACAACTCTTCAAGTATTTTGATCCTACATTGTACGATGCATTGACATCTGGACATATATTTGTTACGTAAATCAGAATAGGACAGATAATTAGAGTCACTCCTTGAGGAGCAGAGCCTCCTCCAAGCTTTGAGTTTTACATATCTCAGGTATCTTAAAGACCTATTAAGTCATGGTTGTGACGAACAGGGACCTTAAGACCTAGTGATAACTTATAGAAAGTCCCTCTTAACCATCTCCTTGATGGCATTGATTGATTGATTGAGCAAAATAAGATATGAGGATATTGTAAAATGATGTCACAGCCACATTAATGTTAGGTTCATGAATCACACTATGGAAGTCGAGAACCATTCATTCAGTCTTTTAAAAGTTGTAACAATAATCGTCCAAACAGCAGTCGTCAAAAGTTAAAATTCTCTCAAAACGTTCTTACACATGGCATAGGCTTATCCGATTGCAAAAAACCTCTGATAGATAATGCATAATACTCAATGATAGCTTGTGGGAAAACATTTTTCAAAAATAGCAAAGTTCAATTAGTCAATTTGGAGACGGAGTTGAATCAATTCGTTGAGCCGTACGACAACCATGCCATAGGTCCCGGGTTCGAGACCAGGTCTCCCCATGAGCTTTTATTAAGAAATTGAAATAATCCACTCCGCGTCTGGGCTGTTTTCTAGCTTGCTGCAATGCAAAAACAATGAAGTTTCCTCACTTCCCTTACCCTAATACCCTTATAGTCAAAACCATGCAAACGCATCAAAGGGTTGTCCCCTAGGATTTGGCCACATCGTATAAAAAAAACAATAATAAATTAAAAATACCTCTCTTCAGTTTCTGCAACCTCTTGTGGGGCATGGGCTTTGAGACAACGATTGCAAGTGGAACTGCAACCCCAATGGTTTTTTGTCGTAATCTGTTGCCAATGTCTTGGGTCCCTTTACAGTGTCCGGAATCGCGATTCGTGTTTGAAGTTGTGCGTGGCTGCTGATTCCAAATACTTTATCAGATTTAAAAAATTTAAAATGGCGGATTCAATATGGCGGACAAAATCAAGATGGCGGAGCCAATATGCAATGTTCGAAATGCCTTTAAAAACTGCACAAGTTATTTTGGCTATATTTGCATTACTATGTGTGTTATGGATAATACTCTTGCGAGAAAAAGAGACAGATGGAAAAATCTGAACGGGCCCAAAAAAAAATTCGAAATCACCCCGGTACTACTAAATAAGTATGACATAAAATTATAGCCAGAGAAGCACGATGGCCCACAAGGAAAGCACACTGGGGCAGAGGGGGTAAACGAGTGCCTAACATCTGTAAAGCATGCTGGTGATGGAGGCAGCTAGCTAACCATGGAATCACGCTGCTTATATGAGTGTTTTCAACCACGGAGGCGCTCTGGTGCAAAAAAAAGATCAAGAATGCAGGCGGCAGTGGTACTGCCTTCTGCCAGGGAGGCACGCTGGTACAAGAAGAATAGCTGTATAAGCAGAGAGGTGCGCTGGCTATATGAGTGTCTTAAATCAGGGAGGTACGCTGGTTCAAGAGAAATGAACTAGTATCCAACAACAGGGAGGCAGTCTGACTATGCGATTATGTTCTACCAGGTAGGCACGCTGATACAAGGGAATATCTATAGTGTTTTATACTAGGGAGGCCAGCTGGTACAAGAGTAAATACACCAGTGCCCAATATCAGGCAGGTGGACTTAAATCACTGTCGTAACCAGAGAAGCACACTGGCTACTCTAACTTATGGTAACTAGGCTATTCTTACAACTTGGAGTACTTTTGGGCTGGCCTATGTAGTCCGTACGATCGCTGTTCAGGGACTGAATGCAACGCTGCTTTATATATGTTATCTATAATAAAAGTACCTTTGTGGTGATGGTGGATAATCAACTGGCCTCTGCTCGCTCGGTTGGCTGTGGTCGACCAATGAAATGCAACTGACCAAAGTCTCGAGCTGGTGTCACTAATAGGACAAGTGGCTCCCAATTTGCTGCAATTTGTCAATTACCTCTGTGTTGGCTACTAGTTCCTAGTTGACTTAATGATGATTTACAGGTTCCATATTAGGATTAGACTGGAGTATAATATCCAAATTAGGGCTGGTGCAAGACACACCGTATTATCCATGTTAGCTTTCCGGCATAATGGCGATGTTCCGAATACTTTAAAGACTGAATAATAGGTTCCAAAGACTTCGAGGTAGGAAAAGAAAAGAAAAGCTTCTGATCCTTTTCAAATATAGCTTTTTTTTATTTAAAATCCAATAAGTACATTTATAAGTATAATTATTTATTTATTCACAAAGTTTATCAATTACTGACTACTAAAAAAAGAGAGAGAAAAAATCACAAATAGTCAGCAAAAAAAAGCAAAGATTAAACAGAAGAAAATGCAAAAGATTCAAAAGCTGATAATACAAATTTAACAAATCGCTTGGACTACAAATAGTCAGGTTAAAACAAATTACTTATTCTACTAAAAGACAAAAATATCTAGAAAAGAAGAAACAAATCAAAACCTAACTAGCTTACGTAACCAAGCCGACTCCTAATAAGGCTCCTACATAGGTGACAGTCGATACTATAGAAATGATAGTAAAATAACATAGTTTTTAAAAAAAAATTTGAACCGCCTTCACAAAAAGCGCTAAAAAGCATAAAATAATTTTTAAGAACTTTTAAGTGTCTTCTATTCTGTACAACAAAAGAAGAACCATCCAAGTCGTTTAGCGCGTTAAGAAGTAAGGTTCAGCTCCCTACCCTACCCCACCCCATCCCACCAACATTTTTTTTCTCGAGTATTAATTAGGGAACATACTATACCCAACATAAAAATAATCATCCACGCATTACGAAGTTAGACTACCCCTCCGCCACCCTCCCACCATAGGACCAAATTATTCCCCTTGGGGATCACACTCTATACAATAAAAGAACCATCCAAATCGGTCCACGCATTACAAAGTTAGATTCCCTCCACCCAACCCCCACCCCACCCCACTAAAATTTTTTTCTCGTGGTATCAACCAGGGAAGATACTCTGCCCAACAGAAAAAGAATTATCGAAATCGGCCCACGCGTTACGAAGTTAGACTACCCCTCCCCTCCGCCCACGCGTTACGAAGTTAGACTACCCCTCCCCTCCGCCCACCTTCGGCCAAATTTGTTTCTCCTATTAGCAATGGGGGATCAAACTATGTACAGCATAAAAGCTTAAACCCTCCTTGTTTGTGGGAAGTCAGCTAAAAAGGCGACATTGAGACGCGATTGCTATAGTTAGTGCCATGTCACGGAATATGGAGAAAGTCATGACTCTTCAGAGCAAAACAAAGGCCTGAACCGAAATATTAAAAGAACTTGAAATCTCAGGACAATTTATAGAGCCCTGTAGGCAGTGGATTGCAAATACAATACGAAAAATTTTGCGTCTGTTTTTAAGAGTATCTATTATCTATCTATTATTTATCTTTTATCGTTCCATGGAAGACCACGAAGACTGAATCTGACAAACTTTTGCTGGAGTGTCTCATTATGTTTATTATATAACTCACAAAAGGTCAAATAATATAAACGTACTCCCAAATTGGCCTAACAAAAGTGCGAAATTTCTTTCTTTGTTTAGTCCACCCTTTTAATAAAATATAGGGTTGTTTTAGCTCTTTTTTTAAAGGGGAAACGGGCATTTAGCCAAACACCCAAGTCTTTGGTTTCCGGAGTCTATCAAGCGTCGATCTATGGCACAGCTTTAAACCAATGGGTTCCTCATACATGAAAAGCAAATAGTAGTGCACTTGTCGATATTGAGTAGTAAAAATTTATGGAGCACCACTTATGAAAATTGTTCAGGTTGAAATTCAGGAGGGCACAATCAACTACTTCAGAAACCATACGAAAAATTTTATCGTCGTCAGCATAACAACGTCGATATACCATTAATATAAATAATGAAGAGTAGGGGCCTCAAATGACTGCCTTGTCGAACACCTGAAGTATTTTAGATTATGTCGGAGAGGGTGCCTCGAAATAAAACGTGATGTGTACGATGAGACAAGAAGGAGATTATAAAAATTATATATAACAATTTAAAGAATTGCGACGTCTACAAAAGATTCCCCAGGGTCTTGCCATTTTTCAAAAAATTTTAATTTTCAAAATTAGCGTCGTCACGAACTGCTTTATTCCATCTAAAGAATATTTTTTTCAGAAAGAATTAGCAGAGCTGCAATGGTTACCTTGGAGGCTTTCATTGTCGAACGTCCCCTTCAAATGTCGTAATTTTTCATTTTTTTATGTATGATTTTTAAGACTTTTGCTGCCTTAAGTTGGATTATTCGGAAAGAGCGAATATTTTCAAAAACGTTTGCATTTTACATATATGTGAAATGTACTTCTATCTGAGCTTCGCTGAAACGTGGAGATACTGTATTTTTGATTAACATGGCATTGACTGTATATACACTTAAATATAAAATAAAATCGCACATCAAAAGCAATTAAATTATTTAAAAGATGCATAGGAATGACAGAGAATTATACGTGCGGAAATTTTCCTTTTAGGTGATTCTATAAAGTTATATAAAGTTTGAGCTTATATCAAATCCACCTGCCTAGCTGGCATGACTGAATATTCAATTAGATGTAATTAATTCTTTAATGCCTTCAAGTGCTGATTGATTACAGACTGTTTGCAATGATTGTATTCTGCAGAAACTTACACATAGTCCTATCAAATATGTAATTAATTAGACAAGTTACAACTTTAACGAAGCATCTGATCTAAATATACACGTTTAAAGTTCACCTCGGCACCTAACATTGTCGTTCAGGTGCAAAGGGGTTAAAACGAAGTTCTTCATGGAATCCGAAATATCAGTGTTCTTGTCACAATGCCATTCCAGCTCGTGTCTAGATTTGTTCACTTCTATGAGAGATTCAGACACGGGTAATAACGATACCCTCCGAGATAGACAAATTTCCATCTATGTAGTTCGGGATGGATAAGAACAGTCAGAGTCCCATCGTCATATATATGAGTTCTCGCTGGATCCTGGTTGTGCACCGGCAGAAACAGATATTTTAATGCATTTTGAATGCATAATCTGCATGTTTAAGGACCGGGTGCATTTATATGTGGTAACACACAGGACTTCTTGCGAATAGAGTAAAACCATTTTGAGCTCTGAGAATCTCCGCAGGACTACAAACGGCATAGACCAATGCAGGAATATTTTCTAGGCTATTTGTCGTCCTATGTTGTAGAATTTTTGAATTATTAATGATTTTAATGACATCATGGTGTAAGCCCGATTATTAATCCACTTAACTTGTACAGCAACGTTATTTGATGTGAAAAGCGAATTTCTATCCGCTCGTTTGTAACTGACACTGCAGAGGTGTACCAACGAACAGATATTCGCTAACATTTTGCATGTTCAACCACAAGGAATTAATTATGTCAAACAAATTTTGGATACTGTAGAGCTTAGAGTACATTCTCTTACCAGTTAAGTCAATAGATTTTTGGTTAGATTACCAAAATCCTTTTCCATTGCAATTTTGCCAGCATTAGTCATTTACAAAATTATTAAATATTCAATTGCATATTTGAACAGTTTGATAGAATTAAGTAATTTGATTTCCAAGCTACTAATAAAAGGTGTGACGTTAGATACACAACTAAGTACGCATATAACCAAAATGTGCGAGAATGGAAAATTATAGATAATAAACAAAAGCGGACTGAAGTTGTTACCCTAAGGCACACCTGATGGGTCGTTACTTTTATTATGCATAAGACCATTGCAATAGGAGCGAAACTAAGTAACAGATACATCAGGAAAACGAAAAACGGCCAATTTATCAAAAGATTTACTAAACATAGTAAAGAGTGTTCTATTTATTTTAATCGTTGCTAGATAAAAATTGAACAATTCCAATAACTTAATGGTCGAAGATTTACCTCGACAAAAGTAGAATAGTAAATAGCTGGAAGTCAGCAACCTTTCCCGAAAGTAAAATTTCGGTTCAACAAACCAGAAACAGCTGGTAGTCCGCACACGTTACCGTATTACCACGACTCCTTGCTGAAGAGCTATTGAAGTCTTTATAGATACCCTAACCCGGGACGGGCACAAAGCGGAAGATTAACTTTACTTGATTTAATCAATAATAAAGATTGCAGGTTGTTCTGTAATTTAAGTTCGTCAGGAAGAAAACTACATATGTATATGCAAAGAATTCCTCCTTGATGATGTTAGGGTAAAACATGGTAAAAGAGTAGAATGATATATTGTACAAGGCTTAAAAAACAGCCGGAAATTCATTAGTACCCTCGAGTTCTTAGCAAACAGCCAATGCAAACAGTCGTCAGTGGAGTAAGTGACAACGTGTCCGCCTACCAACCCGGAGGTCACAGGTTCGAATCCCACCGACCGCAGAGACAATTTCAGTGGTTCGAAATTCACTTTAAATTGTAGGTTGACTTGCAATCGTTTTCTTAAATCGGGTGAAGTTCTTCTCCCGTCCCATGCTCCCACAAGGGGTTATTGTAAGTAGAGAGAGAGAGAGAGATAGAGAGAGAGAGAGACTATGCTGCACCCAACTTAGTCGAGCTAGGATGAACGATTAACAAATTCCAAGCTTAACTTGGCTCTTCAGTCGAAGCCTGGAAGACCTCAGATCCAGGTTGGCGTAGTTCGCGTTGCAGAGGCGAGAGGTGGTCCACTTGATATAATTTAAGGGAAGGCGATTGGGAACACACCATTTACAAAATGCTGCCAATAGACCACAGACGAAGTTCTCAAAAACAGTTTGAACTACTTTGGCATCATCCGAATAACACAGAATCTTAGCGTTTGATAGAAGAAGCGAAACATAATTAATACGCAGAATTAAAAGAGCGGGCCGAGGATGCTGCCCTGGGGCACCCCTGAGGTGACAGTGATTTGGTCTGAAAGAACTCCCGGTAACAGGACACGCTACATGCAACCAAATAAATAAGAAAACAACTATTCGATGAAACCCACGTAGGAATAGCTTGTAAACAAGGATATGTTGGGCAATTCATTGATAGTCCTTGCTAAAATCAGTGAATATACAATCCTGTTTACCTGATTAAATTTTCGGTAAAGAGTATTTCAGTAATTCAAAGATGTTGGTGGTAGTTAATTAAGCCTCAAGGAAGCCACGATAAAAGGATCAAATGAAAAATCTTTGCAAATGCACAGGTCGGGAATCGTTCAGTAATTAGAAGTATCGGACTTACTGCCGTTCATATGAATCATCAGAGAGCTCTACCAAAGTACAGGAAAACGGCCGGAACACAAGGGCAGGTCGAATTTATAAAAAAAGGACCCAAACAAGAGATGATTTACATTAAAAAAAAAAAGGAAGGATTAATGCCATCGGCCGCCGAGAAGTCGTTTAGACAGATTAGATAGGTTCTTAACACCAGATGCATCATCGAATACTAAGTCCAAATGAGAAAATATTACAGTTAGAACCACAAAAGTTAGCGCGGAAAAAAAAATTCCCGAAGAAATTGGTGATTGTAGAGGGATAATCACTTTTACAATCACGAAAAATTAGACAGGAAGAAGAGGCATCAGAGTTATGCTTAGAGTTTAAACCTGAAAAATTGTTTAGGGTTGTGAAATTCATGCTGGGAAAAATATGGCATAGGTTACCAGCAGCTGAGAGGAAAACCGATGAAAAAGATTTGTGTAAGAGAGGTAATCTCGAGCTGCCGTCAAATCACGGACGAAGCAAATGTGAAGATCCCGCCCTAGAAGTACAAATAGGATTACACCAGACAAAACATGCGGCCACAGTGATATCACTCTCCCATAACACGCTCGAAAAGTCAGAAGCCAATCGTTGATGGTCGTCAGACGTCAGCCCGTTTAAAGTTAAAGAAGCAGTCACCAAGTATAGAGAGTGTTGTGTCAACTGCGCCGGATAATAAGAGTATGCCGGAACCAAAGGGATAAGATATCTCCTTACTAGCATACCAAAACGATCGGATGAAAACACTAGATCTAAAGGTCTGCCCGCGGAATCGGCAATATCATAACATTGAACCAAACCAGACACAACAGGAGGATTTAAATTAGCAAAAACGAATGCCAACTACAACAGCTTAGCAGCAGTGAACTCAGAATTGATCTCTGAGAAACACCGAATGCTAAAGAAACACAATATGACAAAACAGTGCGAAGTGGAATAACAGCAGATGACCAAACATCAAGCTTTTCGTTCAGCTGCTACGGTCATTATTCAGGATCTTTGAATAGTCCGACAGTGGTAGTACAGCTAAATGATTATTGTCCAGGATTCCTTGTTAGATCCGTGGTGACTCGCATAAGCGTAGTTTGGTAGCTCTGAGATATCCGAAACTCAATTGTTGGAGATTAAAGGAACCAATCGTCGCTAAAGGTTTCATCGCTTCGAAATGGTTATCCATTATTAAAGTCCGTAATAGATAGCATATAGTCTGTGTCATTGGGCAGTAGCGAATCCTGAATGAATTAGGAGAAGGGGACGGGGGTGTCGATAGTACCCTTCGATTTAAGAAAAAAAATCTTAAATTTACTGAAAATTATTCCTTTGTTTAAATAATTTAAAGGTCTATAATTTAATACTTAGTATGCGGTCTACTCATTCTAAGTACTTCATAAGTGCGATCGGACAAGCTCCTAATGAGGTTCCATGATTTCAATCGATGGTCTTCCAAGCATTTTTAATCGTCATCGTGTCGGGTATACAGGTCGACGGCATACATATTCTCCGACTTTAGCAAAACTTTTGATAGGATAAACCATGGAATTCTCATTCATAAGCTCTACCTGATCGGTTTTCCTCCGTTCTTTGTATAGTAGCTCTCATCCTGCCTGTCCGGGGGCGCTACCAGGGCGTCTTCCAAAAATTCGGTCAGTTTCGGGATGCCTTAGGGTAGCATCCTTGGACCTCTTCTTTTTTCATAATTTATATTAACGACATCCTGTTGCTTCCGCTCAGACGCAAGATCTCTAAAATTGTTTTTTGTATGATCTGTTGCAGGGGTCTATCAAATTTGCCGAACTATTCGACGTAAGCATCTCTGTCCCGACCGGCTCCTTGAGGAGTCACAACTTCCTCTATATAACCCACCACCGAACGCTGCATGAAACGCACGAACCTATCGCCGCTATGTCCCGACTATTTAATGCATTTGTTGCCCGCATCGAGTTCGGCTATTCCAGCCTGCGACTGAAAATCTAACCGACGAATTTTTCACGAATAAATAAATAAATAAGTAAATATATATAGACGTTAGGAACACATCCCATATTTTTATGTGTTAATGAAAACTAGAAGATATTAGTAACCAACAAGGAGGTTCCGTTGAATAATCAGAACTACATTTCCATTCTGAATATTTTCTAATTGTTATAGAGCTTACGAGCAGTCTGTCGGTGTAGAGCTTATGAATCGTGTTGGTGTTTTATCACGAGAGCCGCTGATTTGAATCCCAATGTCGTAGAAAATTGAAAACTATTTGATGCTGACAACATATTAAGCTTAAATATCACTGGGGATTGCAGATTAATATCTGTTGGCTTGAAATCAACTCCAAATTCACTTGTAACCTTTTTCCATCTTGATGCTAAAGCTCATTTAAGCAGAATAGGATACAGGTTTTGGGAAGATGGTATTAAGGGGTTGACTGAAGTAAAGGATTATGTACGCTCCGTTTGAATGCAAAGGCAAACACAGATGGTCATAAATTATTCCACATTCGTATTGTTCTGTTTAAGAATTTTTTTTAAATAATAAACATACATAGCCCATGATGACTTTAGCTTGGCTGAACCGAAAGAGAATTAGGTTAAGGGGAATGCGAGCTAGAAAACGGCGTGGATTTTGTTCCAATTTATTTCAATTGAAAATTAAAAAGACGCAGGGAGACCGAGAGCTGAAACTACAACCATGGTGATCGTGCCACTCATCTATCGATCTAACTCCGTCTTCCTGGAATTTAATAATTAGACCAAATTTGATGGTATAGATATAAGAACATATTGAGGCTTAAGTTATATGGGAAGGGAAGAATCTACATGGATTCAGAGTAGACATGTCGTTTTGCACAATAATCCTGACAACCAACTTTGATGCTGCAGAATTTGAATATTCAAAATTATCGTTAATAAGTCTGAAGACTTTTCGGTTAACTTTTTCTAACGCGAACTACTCCACTTTTCTCGCTTCAGCCCAAACATGGGAGCTATACTCGAATCTAGGAATGATATCGGATCAGATCTGTGCTAAGTCAGATGGAGTTAAGTATTTCGTATATCTTTGCAAGAGCTTCAAATAGTTCACTGCATTTTTAGCGGTGGGAAATATATGATTTGTTCAGCGGAGGTGGAAGGTTTCTTTATGAAAATAACAAAGCGGAGACTCAACAACAGCGCTAGAAGCTATTAGATCTCGAAAGTTGTTATCTTTTCTCGACCGAAATTGACAGAATAAGTGGTGAACTGGGTTTTAGAGATTTATGACAGAAATGAGTTTTAGAAGCATTGCGTCATTCGCCATGCTTCAAACGAGTATCTGTGATATGTTGTAGTTTAATGACTCATACATGCAGCCACGATTGTTATCATGGTAATCCGCTACAGAGCCAAAGGAGTACGCGAAATCAAGATTAATGTCATCTACGAAGTTATATTAAGTAGGTACTATAAATGTCTGATAATAAATTGAGGAAAAAGAGTTTGTGAGAAAATAGAACCTTGCGGTACACCCGGGTTTATAGAACCTTGGCGGTACAACCGGGTTAATTTCATAGGGAATTAAATGTTACTCCGTCCAATATTACGTAAATCGAATGACAATATAAAAAAGTTGCAACCTATTAGAATAAGCCACTATAAACTTACTATTAATAAGTGATTCAAAACCTCAGATAGATCGAAATGTTATTAAATCAGCTGAAGTTGTCTGTCCTTCAATGTCTAACTCCTTGATGCCTTGGGGGAACAAAAGGATCAGAAATATTGGTTGTCTAGAGAAAATTTAAATCTAGGCTTCGTAGGATAAATCCCAAAATAGTTTTACCAAAATATATACTGGTTTTTAATCGCATAACCATTAATTGGCATTTTATGACCAACAAGTCGTCGGGTGAGTAAGTGTTAACGTGTTGACCTACCAATCCGGAAGTCCCAGGTTTGAATCTGGATTGTTGTGTTGGTTGTTTTCTGCTGACAACAGAAAGAACGATAAAAAGGCCGTAGTGGTTGCAGAGAAAATTTTAATGCTTCGGATTCTACTTTAAATTGTAGGTCCACTTGCAAACCGTTGTCTCGAATCGGGTGGAGTTTTTCTACCGCCCCACGCCTTACAAGGGGTTACAGAAACTAGAACAAGAGAGATCAATTATTTTTTTTATCATTATATGCACAGGCGTCATATTGATATTTCAAGAGCTCTTTTGTTCAAATTGGGAAAAAATAACCCTACAATGACCTTGCCTTGAAATATGCCAAGGGTGGGGTCATTCTGGTCTTATATACAGCAATAGCTCCCAAGGGGGGACTCTGGAACGAGCAGAGAAAATGTCCGCTACAAAAAGGTTCGGCTTTTCAGAGGTCGAAGTTTGAGGCAAAATGAGGCTTGGGACTGGAAAAAGTGTCCGCTTTTAAGACGTGTCCGCTTTTCGGGAGGTTTCATGTGGACGTATGTTTCATGGGGACAGAAAGCAAGGAAAGGAAATGTCAAATTTAGGAAATCAAGGTCGACTCGAACCTATAGGGAATAAATGAGGGAAAATGTATAAGGGAAACATTTGGAACTAAGTGGCTGAAGTTTTTAAGTTAAGCTAAGTAGACGAGTGAGTTGACAGAAGTAATAAGTTTAAATGCAATAGGTATCTTAATTAATCCGTCGAGCCCGAAGAGCCTCAGCTTCGTTACAATATATATAGGACGTGGAAATCGCATTCTTCAAATTCCCAGATATATGTCTTAATGGCTGCATTCTTATTTAAATTCGTTATAATTTCAGGGGGTGTGGGGGGGGGGGGGGTTATCAATCCTGACCTAAATATTCTCCTATAATTTGGTTTTTCCGATCGAGCGAATTATTCTAATTTTCAAAGCAAATAAACTTTATTATTTATTATTATTTTATTGATATCTTTCCCCTAACACGAGAGCGCGCTCCGGAAACCGCCTTAGTTCTACTTGGTTCGATGACCCTACCAACATATCCCAGGATCAAGTCAATGAGAAGGTTGTAAGCTAAAGTAGATAATTTGCAAATAATTCATCAAAAAACCTGCCCCTATAACGTTAAACATTCTAAGTACAAGTAAAAAAATGAAGTACCACATATGTGAATATATTAATATCGATGGACCAATTCTTGAACCGAGCCAGTTGCTTATTTTTCTCCAATTCCTACGTATGTGTTTGATATGGATTGTAGATCGTTTCATCTGATCAAAATCGTATAAAGTAAGGATAAGATGTAAAAAATCAGTTAAGAGTAAGCTGGACACGCACAGGATTGCGTAAGATTGTTTCGAAATTTGTCATAAACTATTTTGTGCAACATAGAAATTAGTATGGGGCGACGAGACGCTTTGATAACGACTCCGAAGGCAAATATATCGTGACTGAAGGGTTAAAGTCAAAAGGTCTTAAAACATTTTTGATGCATTTTGGCAGACCTACCTGAAGACACTCCATTTTGATAAGTGAAAAAAATGCGTACACTTTTCACTCTATTTATTATTATTTTTCCAGAAATCACATCAATTTTGTTTTGCGTCATCATGGGTCTTTTATGACCGAACAAATTTCATCTTAATAAGTATATAAAGAGGGGGGGGGGGGGGTTGTAACATACAGACAGGATTTTATAAAAATTCTAAAAACTGTTGTTAATAAAATCTCTTATTATCTTATCTCCTTTTCCAAAATATACATAGGACGAGAAAACTTTGTTGTAAAGAAACAAAAGAATATCGTTCTCATAAAAAGTTGTTTAAGAGCAACATACACTATAAAAACACTACATTTGATCAACTTCCTCAATTTACGGTGGGTTCACCATTCTAATTTGTTGTCGCACCTAAATTGGTCTGAGCCCATTAAGTTCTCTTTTAAAAATTTGCTAATCTTCTCTTCAACTAAATATAGCGTGCAACTTTTTGTTACATATTATGCCGCTCGCTGACGAGAACAATACACTAAATACAGACTGCTGAAATTTGCAAAATTAAAAACAATTCAAACAATCAACTTAATTAAAACCACTTTGAGTAACACTGAACTGCTTTACTCACCACGTCCGTCAACCTCTCCCAAAGTAATCGTAAAACTGAAATCCCGAGAGTCCTGGCCGGAGGTCACTTAATCTAACGTCAGAATGTGTGTATGCCGTAATGTTACACTAAAACAAACATTTATCACAAACTTGGATTTATGTGGGCAAACAAACAAAAGCAAGAAAAATTGCGTCAATTTAAAAAATCAACCAACTCCCAGCGACTTCATTTGTCATTTTTATCATGGGAGAAGGAATTATCGTGTATCCTTGCCGACTTTGTTGTAAGCACGACCTTAGTCGGCTTAAAGATAGTCCTCGTTGCCAGCTACTTAGTGCGGTGGGATGAGAAATATTGCCATTGTCTCTGCGGCAATTTGCAAGAATTACATGAGCCATAGTCCATGATTCACTTAAATAGCTTCAACTTGTACTACCAAGTCTCATAACGCCACTAAAGGAGAATGCCTTCCCCCGGAAAGCATCCTGAGCCACTCCATTGGCGCCACCCTGCGGGAGGTCGCACAAATCTAGTATTGTATGTGAATGTTATGTGCATGAAATTAATCAAAAGTTACTGAAAATTGGATGGGATTCTTGATGAAATTATATGATTTGAATAATAATGGTTGCCTGCTCCTCACAGCCGGGTGATATGGTCTTCAGCTCCTTTGGTCGATTTCAGTTCCAGTGGATTCAACGAATGGGAACTAGGACTGCGATGTTGGGGCGACGGCGACGTATATGGTTGGCATATGACAGGACACAATGTGCTCTCTTCATGATGTGACTTCTGTTGTCGTTTTGTGGTTAAAAACAATGGGTCGGAGGACAGATGGAACACATTCGTATTGACTAAAGCTCATCGTACCTGAATACATGCTAAACACAATGGAACCAGTCTGGCGAAAGTCAAGGAAGACCTACTTGGTCTGGGTTATGTTCATCCTCCGTTCCCTTGTATGTACTTCTACTGCAGATTACGAAATGAACCAGTTTATGGGATGATGGATTTCAATGGATTTCATTAGCATCTTATGCTTACTGTGTTCTCAGCGTACGTCTTTATGGTATTCTCTTGTGATTTTTTTGTTGATTAACTTTTCTACTTTACTTTTACTTTATCGAAAACTGTAATCAGGACATGTTTTATTTGAAAGTGTTTTACGATGAATATGGTTAGTGAAATATTATACTTTTTGAGCAAAATGAATAGAGGTGTCTCTTTTTTTGTGCATTATGAAGTTATGGAAGTTATTCCATCAAAACGGAGGAATGAGGCTCCCGCACCAACATGCACATGAATAGAAAGGATCAAAACAAAGGAAAAAAAACTTGAAATAGTTACAAAATGTACCAAAGGGAGTCACGGGAGCACAGGGAATAGATAGTTCTTCAGTGATTAGGGTTACATCGAAAATGGGGCACGCATTTACAGCTCTACATACTCGGTTAATAGGTTCATGCTTGCCATAATTTGATATGGAGAGGTCTAACATGTAACAAGGGGAGGCTCTCCTTCTGAGACGGCGGTATAACACCGTGCAGCGCTCCGCATTGCGAGTTCTTACCGCACGGTCTCGGAATCGGCGCTGCTAGTGGTCGCGGGGGTCAGACCCATTGTTCGCCGGAACGAGCGACAATAGGGTTTGAAATGGATAAGCTAAAAAGAACATTGTACTGACGGTTGTTGAGGTAGGATTGAATCCGTGGGGGAAAGCCTAGGTGATCAAGTTTGGACAGGATAACGTTATGGGAGATCTTGTCGAAGGTTTTATTAAATTCGGTTACGAAAACATCAACATCTTTACCATTTTCCAGGCCACATAGTGGTTGTAGATCTATTTTCGAGGAAGCTGGGAGAGGGAGAAGATAGACTTACAGTGGAAGGACATGCAATGATAGACCAATTTTTCGAATAGTTTAGGTATGGATGATAATTTAGCAATTGGTCTGTAGTTGGACACATCGTTCTTGCAAGATTTTTTGAAGATGGGAATAATATACGAGTTTTTCCACAATTGAGGGAAAACCCCTTGAGTGACCGAGAGTCGGAAAAGCAAAGAAAGAAGTTGGCACACTTCTTCAGAGCGATGGCCGGAACGCCATCGGGACCTGGGTGAAAGTCGTCCTCCAGCCCGTTAATACTGGCGGCGATTAAGTCGGGATCAGGATCGAAAGATGTAAGTGACATTTGAGTGCATTTGTCCATGAATGAAAAATAGTTAAGGTCAAGTTGTAGGGAATTGTCGCTGAAAGATTTACTGAAGAAGTATGCAAAGAGGTTAGCGATAACCTTAGGGTCAGATGAAGAGGTATTCTCGAGCTTTAGGGTGGAGGGTGGATTTCTTCTTTGAATTAATAAAGTTATAAAACCGCTTGCGGTCGGATATATGGCTTGTTTCCATCCGTTGGAGGTACCCATAGTAGAGGGCAGCACAACGTTACGAAAAAGAGGTATAAGAAGATAGGTAGGAAGATTAGTCAGACTCAGTCTGGGTTAGAAGAAAAGTTTGAAACGTTTATTTCTCCTGTTGCGGAGAGAGCGTAATTTTTTGTCGTACCATACGGGGAATGAAGAGAAGTTTTTACCTGGAAGAACAGGGATAGATTGTGTAAGGCAAGCGTGTATTTCCCAATGGTACGCCTCTACCGCAACTTCAATTGGAAGATGTTGAGGAATAGTGCCAATGTTAGAGTTGAGGAGTGATTTAATTTTTCAAAGTCGCCTTTACGAAAATTGAAGGAAAGAGAAGACTCGGAGCTTGAAAGAGCGTGAGGGTGTTCTTGGAGAAAATGACGATCAGGAGAGGATGGTGACGATCGAGGGAGAAGAGGAGGTGGTTGCCTTCGGCGATAGCCGAGTTAACTGGGTCTGAAGAAAAGATTAAGTCTAATGTCTGTCCAGGACTCCGCTAACTTGAATGAGACCAGAAACGGAGAGCTGATCGGTAAAAAAGGTCGAAGAGGCGTTCAGGGGGACAAAGTTAGAACAGTCCTCAGACAATGACCATTGAATACGGCGGAGGTTAAAGTCGCCCAGTAAAATAAATTCATCGGAGGCGTTACCGTACTCAAGCAGGGTGTCGATCGCTTCAATTATGGGCTCGGAGGCATCAAGAGATTGAGAGGGGCGAATGTAACAATAAAGAATGTACAGAAGACACTTATTATTTGATACATACAAATTCTGATATTGTATAGTCGGAGGTCCGACCTAGTGGATCATTGGTGCCTACACAACCGTCAATACGGAAAATGGTATAGTTTGTGGGGAATAGTTCGTTGTCGAGAATTCCTGGTGTTACATTGGTTTGAAAGATATCGTGCCAGAACTTGTGGGAGTTACGGAAAATATTGGATGTTTTTTGTGAAAAGTTCTCTTACGTTCTGGTGATAGACTGACAAGCTGTTGGGGAGAGGTACTTGATCGGAGGCCGCGGGTGCATTAAGGGGGGAGTCGGAAATAGTGAAAGGGGGTGGGGGGTTAATTGCAAGAAGAGTTACGACTTTTTTGGAGATGGGAAATGCGGCGAGAACTGGCGTACGCAGCATAGGTGGATAGATCTTCTGAAACCTTATGGGAAGGAATATTGAGTGATTTGCGGTACTTAGCGAAAAGTTGGTGTAAGACGGTTGAGTCTGTGGGGAGGCCTTCTTGATGTATACTTAACATGACGTTAGTAGACGGCTAGAAATAGACGTACATCTTCATAAATGCTGCGGTCCGGTAAGCGGGTCAAGTGGTATTTCCATCGTTGGAATCAGCAGAACGATCGATATATGAGTGATGTTCAGATAACGAAGTTTTGGTTAGCGGAAGTAGAAGTTGTTTGAGACGCAGCGACAATGAAGGACGATGATGGCTTGAAATTAGGTGTGCATGCGGAAGCATATAAAACGCGTATAGGTACCGTTACAAAAGTAGGTATAACTTTTTCTCCTATACGAATTTCTTAAAACGGTTTTAGGACAGTATCTCTGTGATGTTACCGAACACTTTTATGTAAAAATAGAAAATCAAAATTTGAACTTTTTGAAAAGAAAAGTCCGTTTAAGATTGGTGGCAAATTTAACATTGTAATATTGTCTTTTAGCAGTCCGAATTGCTAGAGTCGCCCTGTTTCGTGCGGCGTTATACAGTACTCGGGCCTCATAAGTTCTTTAGCGTCGAAATCGATGATACTAAAATTCTGGTTCAACAATGGGCGAAAACTAAATGTAAAACCTTCCTTCGGGCTGCGTCTAACTCTAATGGGAACATGTTTATTCAACAAATACTCAACAAAAATATTGACTTGTTCCTTGCAGTTACGATACGAATATTTCACCTGGGAACCTTTATGCATTATAAAATCGTAGCTGAAAAATAGTTTTTTTAAAAAAAGTTGAACCGACTTCACAAAAAGCGCTAAAAAGCATAAAATAATTTTTAATTTTATATCTATTACGACATTTTGAAGTCGGTGCAAATCACACAAACCAAAAAACTACAAGAAAAGTATTTAATCGTCCTTTCTTATGATCCCGTGAGCTGAAACGTACAGGTAGTTTTATGTATTATTTTCAATTTTGGTTCTGTAGTTGTTTTATTTGTTTAATTTGCACCGACTTCAAAATGTCGTAATAGATATAAAATTAAAAATTATTTTATGCTTTTTAGCGCTTTTTGTGAAGTCGGTTAAACTTTTTTTTTTAAAAAACTATATTATTTTTCACTTTTTAGTGTCTTCTACTCTATACAAGGAAGAAAGAACCATTCAAATCGATCCACGCGTTAAAAAGTTAGGTTTAACCATCTATCCCACCTCCATCCCACAAACTTTTTTTTCTCATTGTATCAATCAAGGAATACACGCTACGGAACAGAAAAGGAATCATCGAAATTGGTCCACGCGTTACGAGGTTACTACCTCTCCCCCACCACCACCATAGGACCAAATTATTCTCCTATTAGCAATGGGGGATCACACCCCCCCCCCCCCACAACCCACCAACATTTTTTTCTCGTGGTATCAACCAGGCAGCATACGCTATCCAACAGAAAAAGAATTAACCAAATCGGTCCACGCTTTACAAAGTTAGACTATCACCCCCACCCTATACCAAATTTGTTTCTACTATTAGCAATGGGGGATCATACTCTGTACAACAAAAACATAACCATCCAAATCGGTCAAAGCATTACGAAGTTATGCAAAAAAAAAAAATACACGTCGAACTTAGAACCTCTTTGGTTTTGGGAAGTCGGTTAAAAAGTCAAATCGTAATCCAGAGAGCTAAAAGGACTAACCTGATCAATCATCATGATCATCTTGATCTGCAGTTCAAGAAGTTCCACGAATTTGCGATTTGGGAGATTAGCGATTACTTGAAAATCTGGGGATACTTAGACTTTTTCTCTTGGATACTAATGAAATATGATTGGAAAATAAATTCGTCAAAAATTAATTATCCGCTCTATCTTGAATGTCAACGTCCGTTTAAAAGTCGACAAGTTAAGCAAATCTGTTATTATATTGTTTCTTAATTTTGAATTCCTAAAAGTAAATTAATTTAAAACATTCCGTAAAAAACAATTCGCTTCACTTATTTAGATTTTATTCGATGCCCTGTTGATTTTAATCAATTGGGTGGTTACAAGGGTGGTTTATCTCTGTCCAAATTTTCAGTGTATTATCCTGTAATCCGCATATTCCACAATTTATGTTCCATTTTGCGTAGATTACTTTCTGTCATCCTCTTACAGAAATAAATTGAAGGGTTAAATGCTCTATATTGATTTTGGAATACTTCATCCATTCAAAGGTCTGCTGCAAGATAACCACTCGAAAATTCTGGTACTTAACAAACTAAACAACCCTTAAACTTTGGAATTATTAGAATCGTAGACTCCCAATGCCTTTCGAGTTGACATTTCTGGACACGTCACATATTGTGTTCGTAGAGTGAAATACAACACTTGTCGACCAATAAATCGAAATTGAAGGCAACACATGCATTAGGTGCTTCGGATAGTATGAAAACCGAGAAGGGTTCATAAAATAGCGTTGGGGTGTTAACAACGGCCAATCACTTCAGAGGCAGGCAACTTCCTATGCCTGTCCCTGAATGCATATTGAGCCATACTGGGGCTCCGTTGACAATGGGCTCGTACTCCATAGGTGAGTTGTGTCACTAGCGAACGATTTGATTGATTTATAGTGCAAACGTGAAAAAAGGGAAATTATTTGAATTACTTTGTGCTTGGAAAATTGAAAAGTTAAAATGGAAATAAAATCGAGGAAATTTGAATTGAATTGGAATTGGATTTATTTGACCGAGAGCTTTTTGACTTTTTCATATTAAGAAGCCAACGCTATTCTGATATTTTTATTAAATGCATACTCCGTAATTAGTTGATTGATTTTTTGTCATTTGTCAAAATATTAATGGCAGTGAAGGTTTGGACGACGATTTTAAAGTGAAGTTGATGGAAATCGAAAATTTTGATAATTGAAATTGTTGCAAGGGAACAACAGTGTGATATTTGGAGAGATTTTAATGCCTTGAATCTCTCTATTACTTACCATGAGCTGTACCAAGTTGTCAAAGAAAATACTTTGGAATTATTTTAAAATTATATTCTACATTAATCGATCCAAAACACTGTGTTGATCGAATGTGTGCTTACCCAAAAGTATCATTAAAACCGACCCTGAAGCTTTACTTTCTTGCTCTTTTTATTTGTGAACCAAAAGCGAATCGAGGAAACAATAGCTTTACTATACAGGATGTTTTTGATTTAATGTGTCAAAATAAGTGGGGTAATAGGTCTCACCTAGAAAAACAAAACCTTGTTATTGGGGGGGGGGGGGTGGTGGGGGAATCCTAACTATTTGTGAGTTAAAGGTTTTTTTTGTTATACGATGTGGCCGAAGCCTAGGGGACAACCCTTTGATGCGGTAGCATGGTTTTAGCCGGAAGGGAATTATGGTAGGGAAGTGAGGAAACTTGAATGTCTTGTTTTTGCATTGACCGAATTATTCTACTATTAGCAATGGGGGATCACACTCTATACAACAGCAAAAGAACCATCCAAATCGGTCCACGCGTTACAAAGTTAGGTTACACCCCCCTTCCCCCACCCCAACCCCAACACAACCAACATATTTTCATTTCAGGTCATTACCAACGAAGGCCTACGCAAAGGAATAGGGCAAGACGAAATAGAAACCACTATTCGTAGGTAAAGTGGCAATGAATAGGCCACACAACAAGAAGAGAGCCAAGCACATCGCACAGCAGGCTCGAGGTTGGAATCCCCACGGAATACAAGGTAGACGCCGAATTGGACGACCGCACAACACATGGAGAAGATCCGTCGATCAATAAATCGTGGCTACAGTTGAAGGCGTTGGCGCAGAACCGGACCAGATGGAAAGTCGGTGTAATTGAAGCCCTATGCCACGCGAGGGGTTAACCGAACCATATATATAGAGAGGGAGAGTGAGAGAAAGGGAGCGTCCTTTCTAGGAATTGCCCTTAAGGCTTCATAACAAAAATACTTCAAATAACTAGTACACATCATATTTCAATCCAGCGTTTATATTTTTAAACTGAAATAATAAATAAATGCAAAACTTTATTGATATCATGAACTTGGTCCATTTGTGAGTTATTCTATAGCGGCGAATGAAGATATTTTTAAACTAAAGAGTACAATAGTTAAATTACAACAAACATGTACATGCACGCAAACATTTTGAACTCGGAATATTTGCATTTTTTTGTAACATGTTCAGTACGAATTTCAGGTATTCAGGATAAATTTTCAATATTTCCAGAGGATATTATCAGCCAATTTGATTTACATGTACTTTCAGCGGTTCCGGGAACACAGCCTTCAATTAAGGTCTTTTGCAGGATTCCCTTGCACGTACATACATACTGAGCCCGTATCACAGCGAAAATTCTACTTAGCATATTAATGAGGAAACCCATGGAAATCTCATTCTAAATAGATTTTGATGAAAAGCTAATAAGGGAATCATTTTTCTTTCTTTAACCCTTTGGCAGCAGTGCCTTTAAAGACTGAAACTTTCGATTTACAGATACGTAAACCAGGTCAATCCAAACCAATTGGATACTCTTCCGACAGTTCCCGTCTAATTAAATTGAAGAGATTTCGTGGGGAATTATTGATTTGCAGCTACATATCGAGTAATTCTAATTAAGTGTGAATCGAATTAGCAAATAGAAGGGAAATTGCTGCGTAATCTTGCGTTCCCTCCACGTAAATGGCCTAATAATAGCACTTAGCAACGTGTTAAGCAAGTAATTAGCATCTTTACCCTCAGGTTTAGCAGAAACGAAATTTATGGTCGGGCGTAACCTGCACACGTTTTAATTTTATCGTGAAATTACGGGTTTCAATCATCAATCAGTTTTGTGGAGTTGTGGGATTTATTGTCGCCATCAAAAATTAGGGTGGGTATTTTACTAAAAATAGTAAATTTAATATTTACTCAAAAATCATAGGACTGAAAAAATAGCTCTAGTTGGGGTAATACTTTTCGAAATAAGTATTGGAATTGGAGTCTGCAAATTTAGTTTTTCAGAAATAAAAGGGAAGTAGATTGACTTCTTAAATTTAACCGTTTAACAGTATATTGATACTGAGATCTTTCTTTCGCTGATACTGGATTCTTGTTGAGGTTCACCTTCTTACGTCTGTTTAACATACTACGTAGGATGCTACTGCTTTATTTACCAGAGGGCAACTGTATCTGGGCTTGTCACGGCAAGAGATGCATCAATATTCCTATTTGATAGCAGAACTTACATCCTTCCGTCCTTTTCTAAAACATACAAGGGTCCATATTGCCACCTTTTCTATTTTTGACTCTTCTCTGCCCTGGAGGTCAGTGATTCACAAAGTGAGCTATGTGATCCCAAGAGACACACAATTATCTGGTATATCAGTCATACCAGTGTTAATAGCGATAGCCAAGGGCGTAGATAGTATATAATTTCGGGGGGGGGGGGGGGGGGGCACTCCAATTTAATGTATTGTTTATTTATATTTGTTTTTATATTTAAATAATAAAAAAACAAAGGTTCAATTAAAATATCTGAATAAGGAAATAATGTAGAAAGACGCGATTAAGGAGAGCAGTGTATACTAATATGCCCCATAAATCACACAATTAAAATTTTCGGAGCGACATAAAAGCTGAAACAACTAAAAAAATTGTCCACAATAAAGTAATAAAAACTAATATCTCGTCCACTCTCGTCACCTCAATCTCGCTCTCGGTATGGCACTGTTACCAATGATATTGGCCTCGCTGCCAGTCCCGGTATCGTGTCGAGATCGGCACCCGTGAAGCCCTAGTTAGAATGTAGAAGTAAATAATCCTGTTCAATTAGCAACAGTACGAAAAATTGCAGCGTCCTTAGAATATCAAAGAGTTCTCGAAAGCTAGAGGATCGTTGATACATAATTGATGTAAATGATAAAAAGCAACAGTCCAAGATGGCTACCCTGTGGTACCCTAGGTGCTACACAGCGTGCAGGATCACACAGATACGAAAACACACGGTTACAGAAACTGAAGGAATAATAAAAAAATAATAAGAAAAACAATTAATTTTGTCATAAATAATGACAAAAGAACTAAAGAATTTTCAGGAAAGCTTAGCCTTAACGCAATTTTTAGAATGAACTCGCCGAATGTAGTCAGATTAGAAATAATCAAGTAGTTAGCGCTCTCGCAGCCTTACAGGTTCAACGTAGAAGGGTATCCATGACAGTAACGCTTCAAGTTAACGAACCTCCAAAACTGCCTAGACCCATTGCGCAAAATAGACCTAATTTTATCCAAACAAATATTGTATGAGGACTCTAAACAAACTCTAAATGGATTGCGTAAATTGCAGAAATATGACGAAATTTTCGATGTAACAAACTCCGAACTCTTCGAATGGGCTTAAAATCAACTCATGACCGTTTTTCAAATAATAATTAGCTGTAAGCCATTGCCTCAACAGAAGGTTTCTGCAGATTCGGATAGACATCCGGGTTCTAAACCTGGTAATAGACCTACAAGTTTGCCGGAAGGTTAACGTTTAAACAGCAGTAAGCATAAAAGATCAATAATAACAAGAAGAAGGTTGGTGCAGGAACTGAACCCTGAGGTACACCGGCATTTATTTCGTAGGAATCAGATGAAACTCCGTCAATTACTACAGGGATTGAACGGTCTGACAAAAAACTCTCTATCCATTTAACGAGGTGAGGGTGCAGACCAAATGTTTGAAGTTTGGCTAGAAGGGCAGCATGCCAGACTCTATCAAAAGCCTGTGAAACATCAAGAGCGACAATTTCGGACTCACCAAAATTATGGAGACAATGATTCCAACGCTCCGTTAGAGCCGTTAGTAAGTCTCCGGTTCAGCAGCCAGCGCACCGTACTGGCAATCGTTGATGAGCTGGTTATTTTCTAGATATTTCATCAACTGAGAGTTGATCAGTGATTCGAAAACTAAGATCAAAGTTAGTGCAATTGGTCTGTAGTTAGAGGGGCCGCATGCCTTTCTTTATTAAGTATCGGCTGGACATGAGCAAGTTTACATGCACTTGGGAACACTTCTGTTGAATATGACAGGTGAAAAGTTTGTGCAGCGGTTTAGCCAAATCAGAGGCGCAGCATTTTAAAACCAGGGGTGAGCAGCCATCAGCCCCAGTAGCTTTGGACACATCGAGTTTCTAAAGTACCCTAAAAATTTCCTGAGTGCGAAAGTGTAGGGGCTTTTTCCTACTATTGCACTGTGATGGAGATGGAAGTGGCTGCGATGAAGGTGTCAAGTACGAATTAGCAACAAACAGGTTGATGTTGTCCAATGCGCCAGTAAAAACATTCCCATTATAAATGAGTTGTGGTGTTGACCAGGCCCGAGCTCTGGATTTGCTTCTGTGGGGGGTAATCAAATTCATATAAAAAAATAAAGGAGCTATACAAAGAAAACTATCACCAACTGGATGTACATAAAATATGATATATTATGCAATTAAAAAGTATTTCAGTCACATTTTTCCTAAAGGGGGGGGGGGGGGGGGTTGAACCCCAAAACTGCCCCGTGCGCACGGGTCTGGTGTTGACGAATAGATGAAATTGTTCCTAACAGTTTTTACTAGAGACCAGAGTATGATTTTTTATTTTTACATGTTTTTATGTTTACGAAGTTTGATCAATTGGTTGATTGGCACGATCACCACGCCGTGGTTTCAGGGTTCGAGCTTCGATCTCCACGTAATAAATTGAAAAATCCACTTCGTATCTGGGCTGTTGTCTCGCTCGTAGGAATTCAAAAGGAAGATATTTAGTTTCTCTCATTCTCGTTACCCTAATACTCTTCCAACAAAGCTATAATAACGCAACATAGGGTTGTCCCTTGGGCTTAGGCTATATCATAAGAAAAAAAACTCCTAACTTAATCTTATTAATTACGTTATCACTCAATATATTGGAATTATCACTTCAGTTCAACTTCTACCGTAAAAGTGAGCAAAACACTGAAGAAAAGGCGGAATTCGTATGTACGCATGCAGGGTTATATAATTCAAGCCTAAGCCAAAGATTACCTACTACTAGATAACCGGTTCCCTAAATTACCCAGCTAGTCCTGAAAAAGTAACACTGGCACCACAGTAAAACGAAATATATCCAGCTTTTAAGGTCATAAGATTATCTCTGCAAATAAAGAGTACAGGTAATGTAAAGTCATTTTCTCCTGTCAAAATTATTTGGGAGAATCACTTACTCCTGTCAAATTTCTGTTCTTATCCGGAGAGAATCACAGACTCCTGTCAAAAAAGTTCCGCCAAATCTTGTCGATGAATAAAACTGTACCAAAAATTACCTCCAATAAAAACAATTAATTTGAAACACATGACTGAGTTACTTACTTGTGTGCGTAAGCAACTTTCATACTGTCAATGTATTCTGATCTTTTAATAAGTGAAGTTCATTTGACATTTGTAAATGCACATAAGATATCCACAAACTTTCCCGGAAAGCAAATTTTTAGTTCTGAATGCAGGGAGTCTATAAAAGCAACCAAAAATATTTCTTACTTTGTTCAAAGCCGTTTATCTAGTAGTAAGTAATCTTTGCCTGAGCGTCGAAGGCTAGCTGAACGTGGAAGGTGTCATACTTAACGTGGAGACGTCGTGCGTTGAAAAATTAACAAAATAGAATTCCCACACAAGGATTATAATGGAACTTAAGATAGAAACCAGATTATCTTAATTCACAGACATCCCAAGAGAGCAAACACGCTGTCATAGAAAAATCATTTCGGCAGTTCTAACACTTCACTAAGAGATAGAGCTAAACAGCAACGGGAAGTAAGATCCTCTAGGATTGCAATTTGTACGGATAGCCAGGTGTTTATCAAATCTTTAATAAACGCCGCGGTAAAATCCAAAACGATAGAGGGATGTAAACGGACCATCACGAAGTTAGGGAGATAAAAGGATGTCACCCTAATATACGTGACGGGACACTGCGGTATCCCAGGTAATGAAAAAGCGGATGAGCTGGCGCGGAGGGGTTTAAATGATGACACTCCAATAATGATTAACTTGAGCATACCCATCCATGAAATCAAAAAAGAAATCATGGAATGGGTTAGGAGGAGGCACAAAGAAAAAGGGTTTACAAAGGCGTTTTGGGGAACTCTCAATGCACATGAATCTGAACCGAACATTAAGCTCAACAAAGCCAAACTGAAACTTCTTGTTGTTCTTGTGACAGGATATGCAAGACTAAGTGCTCATGCCATAAAAATGGAAAGGACGAAATACAGTGAGGGGATGTGGGGAAGAAGACAAGACTGTATTACACGTTCTCGGTCAATACCCAGTCTTAACGCAAAAAAGGTTTAGAATACTACTATGCTGCGAAGATTTAGCAGAAGTTTAGAAATCGGGGTATAATCGATTTATCAAGTTCGTTACGGGGATCAGATGGCTCGACAGTGAACTTTAGCGTATGCTGCCGAGCAGGGGGCGTACAATGTGCCACTAAGGCTTCAGAAAGGAAGACACACATCTTTCCCGCCTCGAAAACCAAAAAAACTAACCAACGTGCTAATTGACCTAAAAGTTTTAAGAACTCCTTAATCATATAACCATGTGCAGGATCAATAATTATATCGCTAGTCCCTATTAGGCCAATATATCTCTAATTCAAAACGTTTCCGTTTTCTACCAGGGCCTGTTGTTCCTAACCAGGATTTTCTTCATTTACGATCTTGAATCGAATATTGCCTTGATTTAAGTGTTGTAAGTACACCTGCCAAATGTGTCAAATGCTTATAAGTTTTTTTTTTTTAAATTTGTTTATTATATTGGAGCTTAACTCACTATTAAGGGTTAAGAGCAAGAGCTAGGTCTATCGATCAAATTTTAGTAGTGCCCTATGAACCAGAACCACGGTGTCTGACTTTTTCCACATAATATAGACTCACAGACAATTCAACACGATGAAAGTATAAAGTTGAAAGGACTTTTAACTAAATAGAAATGAAATTGGATTATCGCTTAAATTTCAATAATTTTCAGCGTATAAAACCCTCAAAACGAAGCCACAAGGTATTGTTATCTCATTTGTGTGACTGGAACACAACATAAAAAGATAATGAACATAAATTTCCATTAAATCCATAATTCTGAGTATTACCTGGTACATCACCGAAGCCTTGAATAACATTCAACAGATAAATTGCGCCTAAAGAGGATATTGACTTTACATTATCCAGGAAAATATAATTAAAATTGTTTACAAAGAAAAGTATTCCTTTTACTGTTGCGCTTAATTTTTTATAAAAGATTGTCCTTTGGTTTTGCAAATTTTTTAGCCAACGTTCGTTTAAAAGGTCTGTGTAAATACCAAAGTCAGAAGCAGAGGCGCGAGTGCTGCAGACCAAAATTCACCTCTTCAAATAGCAGGTTAAAAGGAACCCTTTAAGGCAAGAGAGTTTATTTTCTTAGAATTTATTTTCGTTCCCCTTTGAGGAAGTCCCTCAAAGCCAAACAGGAAATGTCTTCGTCGGTCAATTACAAATTCATTTGGCAGCTTGCTCCCTTCAAGAATACTAAGAAAGATTTGTTGGGATCTAAAAACAAAAAAAATGCCGGAGTAAAAATTCGCGCAATCAAAGTATCCTCCGGGAGGGCCAGAACGACTCGCGCCATCTGTTTAGATGTTAATGTATTTATTAAGGAATTCTCATTATCCTTTTGCCTGTTTCCGCCCTCAGTCGCCGACTCTGACTTCCTTTTTAATTCCGTCTTGGAGTTGAATGGCGAGTGGATGGGTTAAAGTTTTGGATGCTGCTGCAGGTTGAAAGGGAGCCATTGGAGCATCACCTCCGCTTCAGAGGAGGCCCAGTTAAGACTGCGATTTCGTATTCTTAAGGCGTCGACTTAAAATTTCATGAACGAAATTGTTTTATCTCCCCCCATATCGCCCCTTTTAGCTAACTTAGTTGTATTCATTTCTGGCTTTCAACTTGTGGCCTGACCTCTGATCAGGATGGGATGGAGTTGGTTCAGTTGGTCGGATTATGGTTGAGTTGGTTTAACGGATGAGCGCTTTCGAAAAGTTGAAGGATTCGAGTTTAGAGTTTGCACGCTGCAGATGTGCTTAATTGCAAGCACCGTGCAAAAGTGTTGTCTAATTTTTTTTCACCTGATGATATATAGCGAACATCGAACTTTTTCCGGTGAGTTCATGCGCTTCACTAATTACACTTTAACTTAATTTTAACAAGGAATTTTGGACACGCTTATTCTCATCAAAATATAGTTTATTCTGGTTCTTTCATGCAGGTGCAGAGGGATCTGTGAATATAATAAGAATGCAAAATTTCATAATTAACCAAATTCCCTAATAAAATACACTTAGCACTAATGGAGGTAGACTTCAGGGCATTACCGATGATGTGCAGGTGCCAAGGCATTATTCAAATTAGTGAAAATTAACTATTGTTTGCTTTCAGATAGTTTTGGTAAGGCCGTTGAGGTCTTTGAAGTTGGCAACTGTAGTATTCGAGCTGTTTGAACGGAAAAATGTAAGCAGGTATCAAATAGCTTAAATTTTTAGTATTTTTGGTGTGTTTAACTACAGAAGCAAAGGAATTATTAATGAGTTACTAACCATGTAATTTAGATAGAATTGAAGAAAAATATACGATTGTTATACCTTTAGTTCTGAAAGTACTAGTAATCGACAAAAACAAAAACACAAAATTGCCGGTGGGCAAATACTGGACAGGTATGAAGTTTATTGAATTAGAAAAGATTTTGGAAATAACAGCCCTCCGCTCAAATCCAAAACTATTTGTAACTATATATTGTTGTGCAGAGTATGACCCCCCATTGCTAGCAATGACAATTTTTATTCCTAGGGTGGGGTGCGGATGGGGAGAGGTAGTCTAACTCCGTAATGCGTGGACCGATTTGGATATTTTTTTTTTGTTGGGTAGAGTATGTTCCCCGATAGGTAGCATGTAAAAAAAGTGTTTGAAGGGGTGGGGGTGAAACCTAACTTCGTAACACATGGAACGATTTAGATAATTCTTTCTTTGTTGTAATAGTATAACCCCCCCCCCATTGCTAATAATGAAAAAAAATTGGTTCCTTGGGGGGGGGGGGGGGGGGGGGGGGGGGGGTTAGTGGGTGGTCTAACTTGGTAACGCGTGGACCGATTTTTATGATTTTCTCTTTGTTGGGTAGATCATGTTCCTCGATTGGTATCACACCAAAAAAATTTCCAATGTTCAAAGGGAAGAAATGAAGCGCTTCGTTTGAAGTCGGAATCAGTTCTTAGTTTATTCCTTAACATACAGTGATTTATACATGGTGTTTCAGACCTGACGTGCCAAAATCTCACCGTGACAAACAAAAAATTGTATGTCAGGAAGGGGGGGGGGGGAATCTCAACCGTTTGGGAGTTACAGGGTGATTCATAAATTTCAGATTTTCATGGTATGCACATTACTCTTTTATTTTTATCTTTTGATCTACCCAACGACATCTGAACTTCAAAAGTGTTGCATAATTAAGCGAAACGACCGATATGAGGCTGCGTTGCCCTGGAAAAATAAGCGAAGCCAATAAAGACATTGCTCTGAAAAGGTTGCAGTCCTTACCAGGAAAGTTATTAAAGAATCCTAGCGATCTATTCGATTACGATTGGGCGATGAACGAACTATTTCAGTCAGGAGTTGCTGAACCTGTGAAAAACGAAGAGGAAGGACTAAATCATTTGTATATGCCACACAGACCAGTATATAGATTCGATAAAGCAACATCAAAAATACGAATTGTTTTCGATTCTTCTTCTCATGCTCCCTCTAATCTTTCTCGGAACGACCATTTACATACTGGATCGAATCTTTTGCCGGATGTTTTTAAAATAGTCTTGAATTTCCGACTAGGTAAAATTGGAATGATAGCGATATTGAGAAGGCATTCCTGCAGATTTCCTTGAGGCGAGTAGATCGTGATAGTCATCGTTTTTTATGGTTCTTTAAACCAGTGGAAGGTGCCAACGACCTTCCGAGTATTTCTACATATCGTATGACAAGAGTAACTTTTGGTGTCACTTCGAGCCCATTTCTACTTGCTGCTACTATTTTGAAGCATCTGGATACTGAAGACAAACATTTTCCCGAAACTTGTTCAATCTTAAGAAGCTCATTTTATATGGATGACTTGGTGGTAAGCGTTAGTGATGCAGAATCGCCAAAACAGATATTTAGCGAATCAAATGAAGTGATGAAACGAGCCTCCATGCACCTACGAAAATGGAATAGCAACGCTAAGGAAGTACGTGAAATGCTTGATCAAGTGGAAGTTTTAACTGAACAAAAGGTTCTAGGGATCAAGTGGGATACTAATAATGATGAAATCGCACCTTGTATAGATCCTCTTGTAGATTTTTTGAGCACTATCCAGGAAGGAACAAAACGCAATATTCTGCAGAGCTTAGCTAGACTCTATGATCCGCTAGGTTTCTTCAGTCCAGTTACAATTAGGCTGAAGATTTTGTTCCAAGACATATGGAAAGAAAAACTAGACTGGGATGCACCCTTGACACAACATTTAAATCAAGAGTCGAGGTCATGCACGGGGGAAATTTTATTACTGCAAGAGATGCATGTTCCTCGCAATGTTTACTTATCTAGCGAAATAAACAGCAAACAGATACATATTTTTGCCGACGCTAGTCAGAAGGCTTTTGGAGTTGGAGGATACCAGTGAGAACGTTTTTGTCCGACTACTTTGTTCTAAGAGTTGTGTAACCCACTTAAAACAAAATGATAGTCCGGATATAACACTTCCAAGATTGGAATTATCAGCGGCATTAATCGCCACCAGATTAAAATCTTGTCTTATCAAATCATCAAATCTTGTCTTATCAAATCATTGAAAATGATTCTCTGTTCTGACTCAACGATATCGCTTTATTGGATTAGTGGTGACAATAGGAAATGGATCCGTACATCTCAAATCGTGTCAATGAAATCAAACAGCTGACGAATATCGAAGAATGGAGACATTGCCCTGGGAAAGACAACCCTGCTGATTTATTAACGCGGGTTGTGACGGCGTCTCAACTAACGAAATGCGAAATTTGGAAGTTTGGTCCGAGCTGGCTTTCCGAAGATCCTTCAAGATGGCCTAATGAACGAGCAAGTTTGACACACGCACCAGTGGTTCTCACGACTTACATTATACCAGATTGTACCTCGATTCATAAGCAAGTGCCACTGCTGAATTTTGAAAATTTTAGTTGCTGGAGACATTTGCTTCGAGTCACAGCATATGTCATGAGATTTATTAACCGATCACAGAGGAAGATGGAATCACCATCACATCTGGTACCCTTAACGACCGAAATAAAGGCAGCAGAGATATATTGGTTGAAATACATTTAAAATTATTATTTCTCTAATCAAATTGTTTCGTTTCAGATGGGCAAAAGTATTAGCTCATCCAAGCTTTTCTCACTCAACCCTATAGTAGACAACGATGGTTTATTAAGAGTGGGAGGTCGTCTTCAATCTCTTCGTGAACGCGTAGACATCGTTCATCCAGTTATTTTGCCTGATTGCCATATCTCTAAATTGCTAATTAAAGAAGTACATCAAAGGGCACTTCATGGTGGAGTAAACCTTACTCTCTCTAAACTACGAGAAAGGTTTTGGGTAATTAAAGGACGTCAGATTATCACGAAGATAATTAAGGTGTGTATACCTTGTAAGAAAATGAACGCGAAGCCATTATCGCAACCATTCGCACCGTTACCAAAAGATCGCTTGAGACTAAACGGACCATTTGCTGTAGTAGGCGTTGACTTCGTGGAGTAAACCTTACTCTCTCTAAACTACGAGAAAGGTTTTGGGTAATTAAAGGACGTCAGATTATCACGAAGATAATTAAGGTGTGTATACCTTGTAAGAAAATGAACGCGAAGCCATTATCGCAACCATTCGCACCGTTACCAAAAGATCGCTTGAGACTAAACGGACCATTTGCTGTAGTAGGCGTTGACTTCGCAAGCACCTTATATATAAAAGAAGCGCAAGAGGAATCACCTAGTAAGGTACATTTTCTGCTTTTCACTTGCGCTGTGTCCACTTAGAACTTGTAAAGAATTTTACGACGGATTTTTGCCTGTTGACCATACGTCGCTTTATTTCCAGAAGGGGCGTTCCCGATTGCATCTACTCCGACAACGCGACCACTTTTAAACGGGCTTCAAAAGATCTCCGAGGATTGGTCACTGTATTGAGCGATTAGTCTTTTATGAATTTCATGCTTTACCATCGAATGGAAGTTTATAGTCGAGCGAGCCCCTTGGTGGGAGGGGGGGGGGGCTTTTGGGAGAGGCTAATCAGAAATATCAAGAATATTTTGAAAATTACGATAGGCAAGCCGACCCTGAATTTTGAGCAAATGCAAACGTTTTTGGCTGAAGCTGAAAATATAGTTAATGAACGGCCTCTAACTTACATTAGTGAAGATCCAGTCGACTTAGCACCTTTGACGCCAAATGCACTTTTAAGAGGACTTAGAAACATGGAATATCCACACCAGTCCAATGAAGTTAGTGCGAAAGAACTGAGAGATACATGGCAAGCAAAATGCAGAACTACTCGATATTTTGTGAAACGATGGAAAAACGAATACTTGCAGCTTTTGCGTTCATTTCACAACAGTGGACGGGCATTCACAACGAAGGTACAACCAGGTGACGTCGTCCTACTGCACGATCACTCCAATCATAGGATAAACTGGAAAATGGTTATTATTGAGAAGACCTACCCCGGAAGAGACAACCGGATACGAACCTGTGAAGTACGGTTACCAAATGGAACGAAGATGTGACGACCAATTAACTTGGTGTACCCCCTGGAATTGCAACGCTACGCCGGGCCCAAGGATGTTGAAAATTAAACCAAATATGTACTATACTAACACAAATGAGATTTCATAAGTATTAGAGTTTCTCTAAAACAACTATTGTTTGAGTTCTCTTAAAGTAATTGTATGATGAATTGTAAACCAGTCTGAATTATCGCGCCGACTAATAAAGATCAATTATCTAAAAGCGGGTTCTTATTTTTATCGAAGAGTGGACATGCAGGACATGTATTTTTGAGCCTTCCAGACCGGGCTCCCCCTAAGATTGGAATTTATAGGTTCGTGCTTTAAGGAAATTACATGTTCTTCTTTGATTTTTCCAGCAGGTGTTTTCTGCTATACGAGTATACCTACGTATAATTTTATTATAAGTATCTCTATGAGCACAAATTCGATTAATTTACAATCGATAGCGTATCATATGGCACAACTGAGTCACTTTGATTACACAAGGAGTACATAGAAACAAAGAAGTAGTGCTCTTTCTTGCAGGAAACAGATATCTTAGAAAGTACTTCCCATAAATAAATTAACACCATACAAGCGAAGATTTTAATTAAATTTCTTGCCATTTAATCGTGTGCAAGGGAAGCAAGAGACTTTTTGACGGGGTCTAGTAAAGTGTGTGCTTTAGAACTATAAAACCACATATTTGCCCGCACTAAGTGCTATAGTGTCGGAGCACTAAACAGCCGAAGGCATCGTGACGATGAACGTTCCTTCCATTTCCACATTAAAAGGCGAAATTCCTTAGCTCGCAGCAACTTTATAGGTTCTTTTTGTATTCTCGGATGAATTGCTTTTGCCTCGTTATTTCGTGGGGGTGGTATCCCTCCCGAATTTGTGTTCAACGAAAGCTAATAAATCAAAATGCCTTAATTTGGGTGTCACTCGCTCTTTTTATGGGCTTTCGTTAACTTTTATACACCGCTTGGATTTTCTGAGTGGTAAACTTTTGGGGGATAAGAAGTGTTGAGGTTTAAGGATCTGAAGAGCAACGGGCGTAGAAGTTTCGGGTAAATAAGTTTATAATTCCAGAGCACATTCTTAGTAGGTTGGAACGTCCCAACTACGTTTTTTATTTATTAAGTTTGCAATTTGTAAGAAATTCTTTGTTTTGTTTATTTGCTCTAAACGGTTGTATCACCGTTCGCAATTCCACTCAATCTCGAACGTGGATATAATAAAAGTTCTGTGTAAGGAACGATATTTTGTTCAAAGAATATTATACGATATGATATGCTTAATCGTAATTGGTTTAATAGAAATAGAAGACTGGTGCATAGACCGGAACGAAACCTCACTCGATTTGATAACAACGTGCAGGATCCACAATTAAAGGTGGATTCCGAACCACCGACACTATTATTTTAACATAATCTATTTCCAGCAGGAAACAACCATGTGTCGCTTATGAGGCGAATCTGGGACAGTGATGGAAGGCTTCTATAAAATCTATTTTCCCCCAAAATGGCAGCTATTAATAAAAGTTCCAGAATTTTGGATTTATTTTTGACGGCCGGTGATTTTCCAAGTTCAGAGTTGGCGTATATATATATATATATTTATGTATAACACCAGTTTGAATTTCTCCAGTTTGAGTGGTTGGGCAACTTTTGTTGTAGAGTCCCGAGTTCGAATCCTGGTCAACCCACCGCTTTTTATTTTCTCTATTTGTTCCGCACTTGTAAATTTTCAAGGGTAATTACCCGATTTGGTGTTTGAGTGCGGAAATAGGCTTTAAATTGTATTTCTTAGGTTTTATAATTCCCAGGGGGAAGTTTCGTAAAAATTTTTGAAAAAAAATTTACAAAGAATGTCTCAAAGTCCTTCATTTCAACGCATTAAACGAGATCATTGTGCTACTCTTGAGTGGGCAGAATTAAATTCTTGAAAATTAGTTTCTTTCTCAGCTTTCACAGCATTATTTACACTAATTAAGAAGAAAAAAAGAAACAGAGTGAAATAGAACTCACTCACACGGAGTCCATTCCCCGCAAAGGTGTAATTGAAAACTTGTGTATTAAGGCCTCTAGAAAAAGCACATATCCTCACATTACTGAAAATGGTGATGTAAGCAATTGCGCCCGCTCCAACACAGGAACGTGTCGAAGTCCTTTTGAATGAGGACGGAGTCACAAATAGTGAACCGTGTAATGCGCATGGCCTAGGGGGCCAAAAATGGCAAGAAGTGGCAAGAAAACTCTCAAAGGAGATAATCACTGAAGTGAATAAAGTCTATGAATATTTGTGATTGGAAATAAATTTCTTCGAGCCCGAAGAGTCCTGCGTAGATTAGAACAATAGAGAGTAAATAGTAGAGGACCGAGATGGCTACTTTGCAACGCACCAGATGAACCCCTGAAAATTATTGAGGTGGAGCCACAGAGCGGGAGGGAAACCCTGTCTCTTGAGTTTAATTATATTTACGTAGTTAAGAAGTTTAGACTTTACTGAAATCCGTGTATTTACAATGCGTTTGTGTGCTTCGTTCCAAAAACTTGGTAACCATTGATTTACCCGAAAAGAGCCTATGCTGATTGGGAAGATTAAACCCTGACAACGTTCAATAAGCTAAAATAACTTGGGTAAGCAGGATATCTTTGCAATTAGTCTATAATTAGTTATAATATTCATATGGCTCTAAAGGACCCTTCCACAATGCAGAAAATTTCCCAGCTTGAATGGATTTATTGAAGAAAATCGCTAATCGAGTGGCAAGGACATCGGAACAGGATTTAACGAATTGCAGGAGGGATACTGTCAGGACCGGAGTAAAAGTCCGAATAAAGTTCTCTGATTTTATCCAAAATAAGATCCCGTGATATAAGGGGGCAACAACTCGGATGAAGTTGGACGTTCCAGAACGTCTTAATTAATCGCACTGGATACCCTTCGATGTGGAGCCTACTCCGGAGTCATTTTAGAGGATAGGTTCTGGGAGGTGGTTAAAAGCATGTTGGAGGAAGTTCCACATGAGAGATTGCCAAAAGAACAGGCAGTTCGAATCATTGCGACATGTGCTATGCGGCTGACGCCGGTTGTTACTTCTTCTTAAGGCTTGTCGAGCTACAAAGTATAAAGCTGAAAACCTTACTGAGTTTCCTTAGGGAAACAGCATGGTTATAGTTATAAGTTAGGCTAGATGCCCATGAATCTATGGGACACACCCTCTTAGTGGTCGTTGCAAAACTAAAACACGTCCACGCACAACAATCAGGGATGCACAGACAACAGAGATCGTTTCAGCAAATCCTTAGTAAGAGTCAGGCAAAAACAGGACACATATTCAAGGTTCTAAACATCCGATTTACAAGTTGTACACAGATACTCCTTTTAAGTGTAATTTTGTCCACATTAAAAACGTCTCTATTTTGAAAACTAGTTCATCGCTGTCTAGTTTTCTCTGCAGAAGGTGATGCAAAAATATCAAATCAGAGTTAGCCCTAGCAACGACGTTATTAGTATTGGAGATGAAGTTCAATTTAACAACACGATACACTCCCAAGTCCCTCACACCTTCCACCCGTTTTATACCAGTCCCCTCAAACATGTACCTGTCATTTCCCAATGTTCAGCTTAAGATTATTGTTGCAGCACAACCCATAGAAAATGTGTAGCTGTAAGTGAAAAATCTCACAATCAGCATTAGATTTGATTGGGAGAAACATCTTAATATCGGCAGCATATATAAGAATTTTACATCTTTAAAGCAAATACGAAATATCATCAATAGATAAGATAAATAACAATGGACCCAGATGACTACCTTGGGGAACGCCAGAATGAGCCACAATATCATTAGAGGGTGCGCCGCGAAAACGTACTCTAGAAGTCTTATTAGATAAATATGACTTAATCGAAAAAAATGAGTGAGGGCGGAAAACCCAACTTAGCCAATTTAAGGGTAATGATAGAGTGAGACAGGTTATCAAAGTCCCTACTAAAATCAGTGTAGATGCAGTCAGTGTGGCAACCATCCATGAATCCACCCACAGTGCATGAAACAAACTCAACCAAGTTTGAAACCATGGACCTACCTTGAAGAAAACCATGCCGCCGAGTAGAGATTAAGCTTTTAAACACTTCGGATAATTGGGATTGAATTAATAGTTTGAAAAGCTTATGAATACAAGACAATTTAGCAATTTTTTTTTTGTTTTTTTTTTTTTTAATACGATGTGGCCAAATCCTAGGGGAGAACCCTTTGATGCGTCAGCATGGTTTTGGTCGCAAGGGAATTAGGGTGGGGAAGTAAGGAAACTTGAGGCTTGTTTTTGCATTGCTGCGAGCTAGACAACAGCCCAGTGATGGAGTGGATTATTTTAATTTCATCACTTGGTCTAGAACCCGGGACCCATGGCATTTTGGTCTTGACACTCAACGTATTGATCCAACTCCGTCTGTAATTGGAAATCTCTCTTCTATTGCCACTCTTGAAAATAGGAATTAAAAAGGATGTCTTCCAGAGTGCTGAAAAGGATTGTAATGATGTAAGTTTGTAATAAATTTTACCATCGGAAATAGTTACATTTATAATGTAACTTCTACAGACTAATACTTTGCATCCATCATTTTTTCCCGCCCGGAAACCGATTAAGAGACCTGAAATTATAGTCATTGAACAAATTCTCAAAACCATTAAACTACATTTACGAACAAATTTACTTTATTTTTCGGTTTGCAACTCCCTAAAATGTAAGGAAAAACGTTGAATACTGCAAAAATACTTTCGACCACAAATAGGACGACCGGGACATTGGGATGTTCTTTATCCAGAGAAACGGAACTGCAATTCTCTTTGTGGCTTTGCGTGTTTTTCCACATTTCCAAGTTTTCCACTTGGATGCAGGGCCCACAAACGCCACTACTTCTACAGCCGAAAACGTTGCACTATTGCTTGTACTTGACAGTAGAAAACTTCTCCCGAGTCGAGGTCCTCCAGTTGAACCGGATGATCCATGCCCCAAGTACAGGAACTGGAGCAGGAAGTGAAGCGATTATAAAATTTTCCAACAAGAGCTATCGGAGGAAGTGCAACCCACAATATTTCGGGCGACGTTAATTGTCATCATAAAACCACTCGGGAGACTATCTGGTTGGGAAGAAGAAGTAGTGTTGGGTCGGTTCCACTTTGGTCAAAATGTTTAGAAATATGCTGTTCAAAAAGCGTTTAAGTTTCGTGGAGAACCAAAGCTTTTAGGATATTGAATTTTTAAGTCAATGGGAAATAATCATATTTCTAAAGGGAAAAGTTGCACAGATTGTCTTCATCTTGATTTTATTCGAGTAGACGACGCCAGAAAGTCTGGCGCCAGTAACTTGGTCTCAAGTGATTCTAGCAGACTTCTTGGTGCTCCGATTTTGCCTTGGATATTTATTGGAATGAATAATACAAGGGAATCGAAAATCTTTGGAAGTTTCGTGTCCCTAAAAGGATTATTTATTATCTCGAAGCTCTTTCAGGATTTGACCGGGTATTATATTTGTTAGGTTTCGATTATATTAGGTCAGGATGTACGGATCTGAAATAGCCATGCCAAACCGTTGGTACACTACCATGACATTAATCGTTATGTGAAAGGACATTTTATTAGATGTTACTCCATTTTCCATTTAAGTTTGAGATTATAAAAAAAAAATTGCAGAGTGAGACATTCACACAAACGTGTAATGACTTCTATAAGTAAAAAATGTGCTGATAAGGAGAAACGTATATACTGCTGTATGTTTCGTTGAGACCATAGCATCGAGATAACAGATCTTAGCAATGTTTTTCATTAGAAAAGCAATTCGACATATTCAGGAGCAGTTTTATTTATTTAACATTTTATACAAAACAAGAAAAAATTAAATGTGGAGCAAAATCAAAAGCGTTCACATAAAAAATCTTTTGAATGGTACTGTTTGTCCTACAGGTGGTTCCGCAATATTTCTATAGGTCCTATTTAATCCCATACTTTATCAATGGCATTCATCTGAAATATGAGAATTGGTTTGTGCGAGATGGAAAACAGAAAAATTTCAAATAATTTTAATCCTTGAAATAATGTTTTTGCCAATACCACATTGAAATTGAAGAGTTTAAAGATAATTTCTTATCAAACAATTAGTGAACTTGTGGAAAATTATTTATAATACTTTAAAATATGCATATAATACTTACAATTTAGCTTCTGATCCATAGCTTTTTGTAAGGATGTTTAAAGAGGGAAGCGAAAAATGGGTAAGCCAAAATTTAGAATTTTAATTATTTTTTATACTTGCCTTAACGTTTATTTAACATTGATCCGAAGTTAGTCATCGAAAAAGTGAAGCTTGCGAGTCAACAAAAGCAACGTAGACTTCAATAGAAAAACTTTTACTTAAATCTTAGCTCAATTGGTGGGATATCGCTCTGGGTCCTTTACACCTTGTGGGGCATATGGCGTCTATTACACCGACTTCCCACCTGGTCCGTTTCTGCACTAACACCTTCAACTGTGGCCACGATTTGTTGATTTGGGTGCCTTCCCTCTCGGCCTATCTTCTCCATGTCTTGGCCGTTCGATCGATTCAGCGTCTTCCTTGGATTCCGAGGGGAGTCCAATCTAGAACCTACTGTGTGATGTTGTTTTGCTCATTTCTTAGTGTGTGGCCTATCCATTGCAACTTTCGCCTGCGAATACTGGTGTTTCTCCCGTCTTGGCTTGCAAGTCTGTGTAGGTCTTCAGTGGTAAGGACCTCCAGCCAATGGGCCATTACATACGAGTATTCTTGCTGCAGTTGTCAAATTTATATGCGAATAAGAGGCTATGAATGGGTGTGTGCATTGATTTTAATTTTGATTTTCTCTGTTCCACTTACATTATTTCTCTCCAAAGTGCAGCACATTTCTAGAAATACCTTTCTGCTTCTGTGGAGTGGCCCAATGGATGTTGAATACGCCGGAGACAGTGGTTGACAAAGGCTTGTAGCTTAAATGTTATTTGACAGGTCACTTTCCATGTTGAACACCCGTACGATTTTACGTTGAACTCTAAGATCCGGAGCTTTATTGATTCGAATCTGTACATCAGCTTCAGCTCCACCGTCTGCTGTAAATTGGTGGGATGTAGTGCGATTAAACCCGCCATAGAGTTCGGCCTTATTCAGGCTGACAAAATTCGTCCAGAGAACAGGCAGCGTGGGTAAATTATAGGGCGGGCCCAATGGAGTTCAAGAAAAGGATTAGAGCAGCTATGAGAAAGAACTGGGTCTCCTTCTGTGAAGAAATAAAAAAAAGCCTCAGAAAGTAGGAAGTAGGTTGAGGAAAGTAATTTCAATAAGTCCTGTACAACCTATCTGGTTCCCGCAACCCCTTGTCTGGCATGGGGTGGGTGAACAACTTCAGCCGATTCGAGACAACGATTGCAAGTAAACATAAAATTTAAAAAGGATTCCGACACCACTGACATTTGCTTTGCAACCCCCATGATCTTTTTTATCGTAATCTGTTGACAGCGGAATACAACCACGGGTCGCCACTGGTGGGATTCGAACCTGGGACCTCCGGATTTATATGATATGATTGATATGATACGTTATCACTTACTCAACCGACGACTGAAAGCACAACCTATACCGCTTTGTAATAATAATTGAGTTTTTTTACGATTTGGGTAAAGTCTATGGGACAAGCCTTTGATGCATTAGAATGGCTAGACAACAGCTCAGACGGAGTGGATTTTTTAATTCAATTTTAAGAACCCACCGAGAGACCCGGTATCGAAACCGGGAACCATGAAATGGTCGTCGTGCCGCTCAACCAATTGATCCAACTCTGTCTCCGTTTGGACGAAAAACAGTGAGGAGACGCTAAAGGCACTGGATGGGCACACACTTCCCCGTCTGTAAAACTCCAGCGGAAATCATTACAATCATTACAATATTATTCCCCAGAACAGGCAAAGACGGCAAAGACAGGCAAAGATCAACTCCTCTGATACAACAAAGTCTCCGGCTCCAGATGGAATACTGCCAGTTATGTTAGAAAAGGTGCTTGTTCTGGTTACCCCTTAATTGACGGTGGTCTTCAGAGCTGGTTTAAGGCTGAACCATGTACCCTAGTCATAGCATCTCTCAAGTGTAGGTAGTCTTCATTCCGAAAGCGGGTAAATGCGGTCGCGCCAAGTTCAGCGACTACGGACCGATCAGTCTAAGTTATTTTTTACTTAAATTCTTGGAAAGGATTGTGGACATGTACATGTATAAGAGCGGGTGGTGGTGATATTTAAGGGGTTGCTTACGCCTATGATATACTTGTATTAGTACCTAGAAAGTTTTTGAATACAATTAGCGAAATCATGAAAGGAGCATTAAAGAAGTTAAGTTCCTGGGCGAAAACCAGGTGGCTTGACATCAATCCACGAAATGGTACTCTTTACTAGAAAGTACAAGATACCAACGTTCAGGGTATAGGGAGTATGGTGCTGAGACTGAAGCCCCAGGCTTAATATCTGGAAATAATTCTAGAAAACTTAATGTAGAAGATAAGATTGCCAACGCAAACAAAACTTTCTACGCCTGCAAAACACTTTTAGCAAATTGAGGGCTGAAACCCAACATAACGCAATGACTCTATATGGCAATATGTAGTAACACCAATAGTGTTGTACGGCATCATGGTTTGATGTTCAGCTGTGGACAGGAAAACTTACACGTTCAGGTTGGAGCATACGCAAAGAATAGTGGATTTGGAAATTACTAGTGCTTTCAAATCCGCTCCCTCTAGTGCTCTTAATACAATACTTCATCTTCTCCCTGCGGACCTGTAGGGCAATGCGGGCACTGGCACTGGCATCGAGGCACTGGCATCTCTACACTAACGGTTCCAAATTAGAAGGCAAAGTAGGTGGAGGTATCTTCCCGGAACATTTGGACCTCGATATCTCATTCCGCTTACCTGACTACTACGGGTAACTGGTAGAGCCGACAAACTAGCGAGAATCGGTACCACTCGTCCTGATTCAGACATCAACCACCAGTTGGGCAAACCGCTGGCCATTTGCAAACTGGAATTCTTACAGGAATCTCTCAGGATTGCAAATATTAATTGGCAGGTGAAACACACCTGCCTGATTACCCAACAGATAGGGATAAAACTCGACCCTAAACGGTAAAGAGTGCTCACCCTATTCGGACGCAAACCAATTAGCAGTACCGTAGCCGTTATTACGGGCCACTGCCTCATAGGTAGACACGCCGATAGACTAGGCGCACCTTCGAACAATTCCTGTAGGAGTTGCCATGACGAAGAGGAAGAGGAAACTATACTCCACCTGCTCGGCAACTGCCCGGCCCGAGCTAACCGTAGGAACCGGTTTTGGGCTCTCCGTTCTTTGAAGAGCTAACGGAGAGACCTAGCTCGATTTATCAGGAGTTCCAAATGGTTCCCAACGACAGGTTAAGGCTGAACACCCTTCCCATTCCAGCCGAATTTATTTTGGCTCCCCGTGATCTGGTTTCATTGAGACAGGAACTAGCTCGGTGCAGAGGGGGTTTTAAAATTTTTGTAGCCACAATTTGTAGTATCACAATGGGCGTTTTTGGCCTAAGTGTGCCTTCTTAGGCAGCCACTTTAACCTAATCTAACCTAACCTAGTATAACGAAAGTGTATATTTTCGTTACTTAAAACTGCTAACAAAAACTTTAATTCTTAATTTATGCTTTACCTGCTTCCTAGTTAGACACTGAGCAACAATTGATTAATAATTGCTTAACTTCTTTGGATTTTTTACTGCTGACATACTAACCACAATTGCACAAATACTAACTCACACACGCAGGAGTTAGATCAAATAAATCCGTATTTTTTCGTATACATGCCTTTTCTTCCATGTACTTTCCGTATACTTCCATGTATTTCCGTGTACATTTCGCGTACTTCCGTGTACTTTCCGTGTACTTTCCGTATACTGTCCGTGTTACTTACGTGTACTTCTGTGTTCTTCCGTGTACGTTCCGTGTGTACACGGAGATTATATGGCAATTTGGAGGTTGTAAATAGTGCGAGCTGAATAAATAATCCGTTCTCAGTTCTATTTATAATTGCAACGATCCATCAACTACACAACTCTTTAACTGATTAAGTATTCTAATACAAACCGACTCTTGAATCTGCATTGCTGTTTAAAGTTTCGTGTGGATTTCGGTTTGGGTCTGATACTTCGTACTCTCACAAGGTGAGAGAAGATCAAACTGCCTTGCTAGTATAAGCATGTGTTCGATTGGCCTGGTTCGTTGGCCGCCGGATGCTCGGAACTAGTGAACTTAGCGATAACCTCGAGGGATGTGGGTGAAAGGGAACACAAATGCAGGCAAATGACCAAAATTATTATATGTACATACGAATATCTGTTCTATAGGGCTGTCCCGGTGAGCACAGATTAGCATCACTTGGCGTACATTCTACCCCATTTTCACATCTTTCTCCTAGCCTCCACTTGTATCCTGTATTGTGTTGTAATATAAAAGCAATTCTAGTATAGTGAAAAATTCAATCCAATTAAGCGGATCACTTGAATGGATCTCCTATATGTACGGATCCAAATGATTCAGTACATTAAACATTTCGCACTTTGCCCACCTCTAATCACAACAACGGGCGTCCCCATGTCAAGCGTCGGGTAGTTGAATCCATCACCAATTAGGGTTAGGATCTGCTATCTCATCCGCTTTACTCTACCACAGAAGCCCCCACGGTCTACCACGGTAACCGCTCGCTGAAAAACTTACAAGTGGTTCAAGTCTGTTAGGATTTGGATCAGTTGGTGTCCGATGTCAAAGCGTGTCTATCCTTGAAGTACAGGCATTTCTTCGCTATTTAAGTAGGTGGGGAATTTGCTCCAGAATGATCTATTTAACATGTTTTTAATATATTTTAATGTTTTATTTTTCATAATAAATATGTTTTTAAAAAGGCCGGATAATTATGCACGACCAAGACAGGCCAAGGCGGGATATGCATTGGTGTTCGAAGACTGAAGAGGCAATCAATAGGCCACACACACTGGGAAAAGAGCCAAACAGGCTCTAGATTGGAACCCGCGTGGAAACCTAGAAAGACGCCGAATCGAGTGGCAGCGTAACATGTGGAGAAGATCCGTAGAGAAGAAAGGTACTCAGATTTAAAAGATCGTGAAGGGGTAAGCGTGAAATCAGACCAGGTAGAAGGTTGGTGTAGTAGACAGCCTGTGCCCTGCAAGGATTCAACAAACCAGAGTTAGAGGAGTATTCACGTAAAACTATAGAGTATTAATTTATCTAATAATGTTTTAATCGTGTTCACATTGTTATTCGTAAGTTTTTATTTAAAATCGTAATATGTAATAAAAAGTGTTTGATTACGTCAACATGAAGAGACTATGGAATTCGTGTTAAGTTCCAGTAACGATTCTAAGATTATTTGTAATTTATTTGCTGAATACTTAGGGGCGCATTTAAATCATCCGATTTTTACCCAGATAGTAGCAACTTTTCGCACATTAATAATAGTAAGTACCTATTCCATTTACCACGGAAGATATTTTATACAAGGATATTTTGGATCTTCCGGATCCTTTCCTTTCTTGTGGCCCTAACTGGGTTCCACCTGTTGTCATAAAGAAGTGTTCTTTGGGGTTATTATGTCCTTAACTTTTACTCATCCGGCGGTCTTTCTTGGTGGGCCGCTTCCCTGCACTCTGGAAGACTTAATTTTTAATCCCCATTTTTAAGAGTAGCAATAGGAGAGAGATTGCTAACTACATATCTATTGCTAAATTATCTTGCGTTCCAAAACTCTTCGAACTGATGATCCAGTCCCAGTGTAGTCTATTGGGTGTAGGGGTTTAATATCTAGCCGGCAGCATGGGTTCCTTCAGGGTAGGTCAACGGTTTCCAACTTGTTAGAGTTTGTTTCTGGCAGTGTAGTGGATTTTTGGATGGCAGCCAAACTCACTGCAATTATACTGATTTTAGTATAATATATAATAGTATCTATTATCGTTTTCAAATTGGCCAGGTTGGGTTTCCCGGCCCCACTCATTGCATAGATTAAGTCGTATTTATCCAATAGGACTTATAGAGTCCGTTTTCGTGGTGTGCTCTCTGATGCTTTTGTGTCTCCTTCCGGCGTTCCTCAGGGTAGTCATCTTAGTCCTCTGTTATTCATCTTATCTATTGATTACATTACTAATTTGCTTCAAAGAAGTAAAATTCTTATATATGCGGACGATATCAAGATTTTCCTCCCAATCAATTCTTTAGTGGATTGCGAGATCTTGCAGTCGGACCTACACATATTTTATAGCTGGTGTGTCAGTAATAATCTTAAATTAAACATTGGTAAATGTCAGATTATGACCTCGAAGTCCCGCAACTACCTTACTTTTCAGTACAAGTTTGAAGATATTTGTAATCAACGGGTGGAAGGAGTGAAGGTCTTGGGTGTGTATCTTGAAAGACAAGTTAACTTCATCCCCCACATTAATAATATCGTTGGCAGGGCCAACTCTAAGCTGGGTTTAATCCTCCGTTGGTCCAGAGCCCTCACATAAGACTCCATCTTTATACCTCCTTAGTTATACTACTACTGGAGTATGCTAGTCAGGTTTGGTCCCCGTTTTATGGATCTCACATTAAACGTATTGAATCTGTACAGCGTGAGATCGGCCCTTCGTGCTCTGCCACGGAGTAAACCTCTTATTCTGCCTCCATATGGTGATCGGTTGGGACTGCTACTCTCAAGAAGCGTCGCTGGGTTGCCGATATAATTTTTCTACACCAGCTTCTGCAGGGAAAGATTGACAGTGCGGAACTTTCTTCCAAAATATTACCTAGAGAACTGTCCTATTCCCGTCGAAATCGTTCGAGCTTTCAAATAGCTTTCTGGCACACTGTATAGATTTGCTAATGTTGTTGCTGATGTTTTCAACACTAACGTCGACAAGTTAACATTAAAGAGGAGCCTCTACAACTTGTAACCATCCTGTTGTACCCACTTGTTTTTTGTAAGGCGTAAGGTTTTGTGTGTTGGTTTGTGTATGTTTTTTATTGACTTGGCTTAAGAGTTCTTTGTTGCCTGTGCATCCCTGATTGTTGTCGGGTGTACTTTGTCCTTTGTTTACTAATGATTTTATGCATATTGGTGTGGGAGCCTCATCCACCTTAATATTTCGTATATTTTGGTGGGTAGGTCAATTGATTCCTGGATTCTGCCTGTGAAGTGCGCCTTCTGAGTTAGAAGGGTTAGTTCAATTAAAGTTTGGTTGTTGTTGTTTTGGCATATCCTTTATACATCATTAAAGCATTTAAAATGAATAAAAAAGGTATATCTCCTTCATTTCAGTCTACTTCCAAAAAAAACTCTACAGGAAGGTGTTTAAACAAAGTCTACTAAAAATTGTTTACATAAATATCCGAGTTGATACTATTATTATTAAAGGCTTGCAAATAAAAAACAAAGTATCATAAATGAAGTGATAATGAAAACAATTATCGACAGAAATGTGAACTAATTAACGCGAATTTATCATATTTAAATGCACTCATTGTGGTAGGATGATTTCATAATTCAAACCAATCATCTGAAGCTTTCAACAAAATAATTATTGATAATGAAATGCCCTTTAATTTCGTAACCAAACATTTTATTTTGGCAATTTTTCTACGTGGTTAACACCACAGGGAAAATAAATTTATGAGTTGTGAAAACATGTACACCATAATTCACGATTTTGTAGCATGATTTCACAAAGCAAATATATTGTAGTGATAAATGTGAATAGATGATAATATTCAAAGTATTTCATGCAAAATAAAACTGTTGACAAAAAAGAGTTGGAAATTGTTTATAATTGCACTGAAAAACGATTTATTTACAGAAGAGAAATGAAATAATAATGTTTGCGATATTTGGAGTATTCATATATTATTAATGAAAACGACTAATAATTTTAAACTAAAGGCTGTGTAACTCCGGATGAGGTCAACATTATAAGAACTAACGTTTAAGTACGAAAGCGCCGACAAAATATGCTCGTGAATACGTAATTTTGTACTATGTACAAGAAATATTTAAAAAATTGCAAATTGCAAAGAGCAAGCCAGGATTAATACATTAAAGGAAGGCAGTAAGATTATATCCCAAAATACAAAAATAGGTATCTACTAAAAAATAAAAAATAAAAATAATGAAGTATTAAATGAAACACAAAGTAGGGAAATAGGTTGAAATAGATAACAACATTTAAATGAATAAATACAGATTTAAAATAATTTAATAAAACAAATTGGAATAAATATATCTCAATAATAAGATTCTTTAAAAATCCATAATTGGACTTCCTTAAAGTCACGGGCTTAACGACGACCCCGCGAACCCTAGTTAAATCCAATATTGGGTGGCTTCCTAAACGGCGTCTGTTCCTCATGTTAGGTGCGATCGTTTTAGCAAACCCGGTAGAAGATATAAAATGAATTCCATTTATAATGGAGGGAAATAAAAGGGTAGCCTCGGATCGGGGTGCCCTGAGGATTCGGACTGGGGTCAGACGCACCGAAGTTCAGTTCTCCGTGCTAGACAGTGGAGCGAGTGGCACTATCTCGCCTACAAAAACGTCCCTGGACCCTGTCCCAAGTGTTTCTCAGAAAACAAGTCGATTATTGACTGCGAACAATAAAGCAGGAACCTCTTGTGTTCGCATGAAATGGACACCTGACGTCAATACGTTCATCATGCGCACATACTACAAAATGACAAAACTTGAAAGAGACGCAACTTCTTATTGAGATGAACTACATAGGGCATTCATGATGGAATACCCTAATACGAACGTATCAGAAGAGAGAATCCCAGACTAAGGACGGGTGATCGTTAGGAAAAACCTATTTGCTCCCGACATTCTGCAGGAGATCAATGACCAAGTGTCTAGAGACCTGCAGAACAACACCACATCGGACATACCTGATTCAACCCCACATCACAAAACACCATAAAACCACACCGCACTTCTACACTATACGTAACCATCACAACAGCACACAACACACTAGAACTACATCTTCGCCAAAAAATAATAACGAGCGACTTACTGACGAAACTTGGCATCCAACCGATATCAACACACTCACACAAGCACACAATTCTACACCACCGCACAAAAATACTCCGTGCACCCCCAATACCTCGTTCTTCGGAATAAAGTTAAATCAGCTTTTGAGGATACACTCACAGAATTTACACACGTAAACGAAACACAAAGACACAGCATACGAAAACAAGGCACATATACGCAATAATCCAGCATACTTGACATTTTAAACACAGTAGTATTGCCACAGTACTTATCAAAGGACAGTTCTCTAACTAGCAATACTAACAACACCACACCGAAGAAGCTGGCTTGGGAGAAACGGCTGGAGAAGCGTATCGCCGCCATCTTCTTTAATCTCGGCCGACTTATTCAGTATAAACAAAGCAAGCGAAGTAAGAAGGTAGTGAAAAAGTTCACAAAATCTTAGAAAAACAAAAACTACACACTATCATAGGCACAATAAATAGAAATATTACAATGTACATATATACACTTGTTCAAAAACTTCCGGCAATTTCTACTGGATTACCGGAAACAAACATACATGCTACCAAGAAACACAAATTCCACCACAGATCCATCTTAATAAACAGCTCCTTAACGGCTTAGTGATCTTGCGACAAACCAAAACTGCTCATCCGAATATACATGCAGCGTACACTCTTAGCTAGTCGATGTGCTGAATGTATATAAAATAAACCCAAAACTTATACACTTTCCACACACACACAATGCATTACTGGTACGCAAAAAAAACATAAAAATACAAAACGCCCAGCATAAAAGACCTCCGATACCAACCAGACGAGGCACTTAAACCGATAGAGGCAGGTGTTCCACAAGGATCAATCTTAGGCCCCATACTCTTCAATCTGTTCACGTCTGATCAACCTGCAAATGAAAATTGCACAACACTTCTGTACGCAGATGATTCCTTAACATATGCCGAATCACGCTGCCCGATTTTGGCCGTAAATAAAGTCAACGTCCACCTCGAAAAGCTCCAAACTTACTATAAAAAGTGGGGAATCAAAATAAATGTTTCAAAATCTGAACTCATTTGCATTCGAAAACCTTCAAACGGGCGAAACCCGCAAGTCTCAAAATCCAGGCAAATCAAAGCCGCCCACAATGGCGGAATTATTGCCCCGTCCCAGAAAGCAAAATATCTAGGAGTGAACTTCAATGAACTCCTAAGATTCAATGCCCATGACAAAGCTGTTATTAACAAAGCCAATTTCGCCTACAGCCTGCTCAGCCCAATCATCAATGTCAGAAATGGACTCTCAACCAAAACCTAACTTTTGCTGTACAATCAACTTATAAGACCCGTCATTACGTACTGTTTCCCTATTTGGCACACCATCTCCCCAACTTACATGCAACGCCTCGGTAATCTCGAGAGGAAAATTCTCCGTGCATGCACGGAACTCTACAGAAAGGATCCTCACAAAAATTACTCCAGTAGCGAGCTTTATGAAGCCGCAAACATTACTCCTATCAAGGAATACCTAGTCCACCTAGCAACAAAACAAATGGAAAAGATTCCATTTCATCCCAATTCCCTCATAAACAACTTACTGGACCTTCTCATATCAGAAGACTTCAGATATCTCTCACCCCTGTTTCTCACGAAGCCCGAAAACACAGACATTTATTTCCACAACAGAAGAGTAACCTTTTGCGATATGAAAGGAATTCACTACCGAGGTTAGTCTACCCAGTCTAAAGCTCACCAAAAATTATGACCCAACTGATCGTAAGCATCCTCCAAGTTCCCAAATCCTATTCCTTCACCCTCCCTTAATTACTAACTCTACAAGAGAAAGACAAACCTACGGCTGATGTAGCGCAGCAGCCGTACAGAAGGAAGACAACTCAACGAGAAGTTCAACAAGGAGACTAACATCGAAGAAGGACAACGAAGGACGACAACCAATCGAAATGAAGGCCAAAGATAAGCCTCTACGTGAAAGGAAACCATGCGGAATCAAGAAGGATTAGAAATTGACAGTATTTTAAAAACGCGTGGTCCGCACTTGACTTGACTTGACCAGACGATGTAGATTCCACAGGGAATCCTTGAGTCCGCTATGGTTTTGACTCGCTTTGAACCCACTCTCTCTCACCTTGGATGCCACCAGTTACGGTTATAATATAAGACACGACAATACAAACCTTCACAAGATTACATACTTCATGTATATGGATGACATCAAATTATACGTTTCCTCGCAACCTCGCCTACATTAACTTCTACAGATTATTTTGTGTTTTTCGAATGATGATTCATGTGACTAAGGGAAAACATGAACTTGTGGGTTTCAATCTACCACCTGGCAATACTATTTCATCCATGGCGGAGTACGAATTCTTAAAGTATATTGGATTCAAACAGTCACGTGACATACCTCACGCGGGCATAAAACGAAGGCCACAGACCAACTATACAGATCGCCTAGGCAGTCTTCTGAAAACTAGTCTTAGTGAGAAAAATATCATTAAGGCGATAACCATGTATGCAATACAGCCCTTACCTACTTCTTTGGGGTAATTAAATGGACGCAGACGGATTTAGAAGCACCGGTCAGAGATACACGAACGCTACCTACAAAATGCAAGACACACCACAATACCTCTTGTATCGAACGACTTACGCTACAGAGGTGCGAGGGCGGTTGCGTCGTGATAGACATAAAGGGTCTGTTCATAAACGCAGGTTTTCGATGCAGCTGCATAATTTAGCAACTTTTCGGTTCAGCTGAATTGGGCAATTACTGCGCAAATCCGTGCTTTTGAACAGACCCAAAGTCACTGCATTATAAGCAAGAGAACCCTGTCAGGGAATACCTCTCTATTGCATGTGGCGGTGATTAAAGCCGACAACAAACAAACACCATTTTACTTACACAACAAACTGCTGGTTAATACACCAAACATAGCCACACAAAAAGATAAATAGCAAGCTTGGTCCAAGAAGTCTCTACAACGCTTGACTCTGTTGGGGTGCTTTATTCCCTGCGACGGAGGGATTTATGCTTGCTATACAGGGCAAAGTAATCAACACGAACAACTACAGTAAACACATCCTTAAGGATACGACATTACTAGATGACACGTATAGACTTTGCCATTTAGCAACTGAAACAATGGAGCACATAACGGCTGGATGCAAACTACTTACGCAAACGGACTCTACATGGACACAACTAGGTCTGCAATGTCATTCAACACAAGTTAGCCTTAAAACGCAACCTTATTACACATCCCACACACCCACACACACACCATATTACAAAAATATTCCAGACACAATTATTGAAAACTCCATAGGTAAAATATATTATGACCGGTCGATATTAACTGACCGGACAATACGCCACAATAGACCTGACATTACATTCATAGATAAATACAGCAATTGAGGTGCCCAACACACCCAACGAACAGAAAATTCACAAAATAAATAAGACTTAGCACACGAGGTATAGAGGATGTAGAAAATGGACAAGGTGATGATCATACCAACCATCTTGTCTTCAACAGCCGTAGTGACTAAAACACTTAACAAAAACATAAAAACATTACAATATAATATAAAACGATTCCCAAATGCCTACAGACAACACATAGGTACATAACGAACGAATAACAAATCCCCGAAGTGTTGGAATTATGCCCGACTTAAGGAAAAACTATCGCCAGCCAAAAGCCGAAAATATAAATCTAAGAAAAATTGAAAATATGAAATATTAAAGTTTATCCTGTGAAACGGTCAACCGGATCTTGCTAGCGGCTCTAAAATCATTGTCTCCATAATTCCAAAAAATGTCCGACATCGTCGCTCTTGATATTTCAAAGGCTTTTAATCGAGTCTGGAATGTTGCTCTTCTAGCCAAACTTCATGCGTTTGGGCTGCATCCCCACCTTCTTAAATTGATAGGGAGTTTTTTGTCAGGCCGTTCAATCCTTGTAGTTATTGACGAAGTTACATCTTATCCTTACGAAATAAATGACTGCGTACCTCAGGGTTCAATTCTTTCACCAACCTTACTTCTTTTTTTTATTAATGACCTTTTACCTCTTTCTCGTAATCCTATTCATAGTTTCGCCAAAGGTAGCACTCATGATTTCGCGTACTTTCCGTCGGAACGCTGCAGATATCAACCGAGACCGCATGTTCTAATCGTGTCATCTTTAATGCAACCAAGACTCAATGCTGTTTAATGTCCCTTAAAAAACGCCCAGTCCACCCTCAACTAATTCCAGTCAACGGAGTGAATATAACTGATTCGCCCCCTCTAAACATCTTGGGTATAGAGATATTCAGCAATCTTACCTGGATTGATCATGTATCGCTAAAAATGCAATGAAATACTTGGCTTAACTGCAGAGATGTAAGAAATATTTCACTTCATCTGACTTAGCGCTGATCTGCAACTCCCACATCAGGCCTAGACTAGAATATATTTTCCATATTTGGGCAGAGCCTGAACACATCGCACTGTGCTGGCAATATCATGTAAAAAAATTAGTTTTTCCTAAGGATCATGTTTACCTGCAACAAAAAATATTAATGCTATTGCCACTCACTCCCCTAGTGTTTGTTCTAATGGACGTCTTTTTTCTCTTGATCAACTATTTCGAGAAGAAACTCAAAATCTGTTCTGCGTGTTAGTGTATGTGTGGGCGCCTCATTGATATTATTATCATTGCCGATCTTTCATTGGTTCTTTTCAGCATGGCTTCATTGAGGGTAAATCCACTACCACCAACCTAATCGAGTTTGTGCGACACTACCTGGCTCCGATTGAGGCTGGCTTTCAGGTTGACTGCAAATTCACCTACTTTAGCAAAGCTTTTGACAGAATAGACCACGGGATTCTCATTCCGAAGCTTTATATGCTTGGGCTTTCGCTTCTTGTTGTTGACTGGCTGTCCTCCTACTTGTTTGAGCGCACTCAGCGTGTCTGATTCCCTGTTCCTTCCGGCGTGCCTCAGGGAAATATTCTCGGACCTCTCTTTTTTATTACATTTACTTATTTTCGTTGCTCCTGACTAACTCCATCATCCTGTGTTATGCTGATGATGCCTAAATCGTTCGCGTCGTTTCTTGATTACGATCGTGCTTTATTAAACTCCGATATTCACATTTTCCCCTTAATGCTGATAAAAAAAAGGAGAGGCATGCGACCCCTCTAACTACAGACCAATTGCACTAACCTCGATCATATCCAAAGTTTTTGAATCACTCATCAACTCTCAGTTGTTGAAATATTTAGAAAATAACCATCTTATCAACGATTGCCAGTACGGTTTCCGCGCTGGCCGCTCAACCGGAGACTTACTAACTGCTCTAACGGAGCGTTGGAATCATTGTCTCCATAATTTCGGTGAGTCCGAAATCGTCGCTCTTGATATTTCAAAGGCTTTTGATAGAGTCTGGCATGCTGCCCTGTTAGCCAAACTTCAAACATTTGGTCTGCACCCAACCCTCGTTAAATGGATAGAGAGCTTTTTGTCAGGCCGTTCAATCCCTGTAGTAATTGACGGAGTTACATCTGATTCCTACGAAATAAATGCCGGTGTACCTCAGGGTTCAGTTCTTTCACCAACCTTATTTCTTCTTTTTATTAATGATCTCTTATCCCTTACTCTCAATCCTATTCATAGTTTTGCCGACGACAGCACCCTTGATTTCGCGTACTCATTTGATTCTGTAATGAATGCACGTGGAAATGCTACAGAAGTCAATCGAGAACGCATGTTTAGATCATTAAACAAAGACATTTCTATGGTCCTCGCTTGGGGCAGAGCAAATCGTGTTACGTTTAATGCATCCAAAACCCAATGCTGTTTAATATCCCTTAAAAAACGCCCAGTTCACCCCCAACCCATTTCAGTCGACGGAGTGAATATACCCAATTCACCCTCCCTAAAGATCTTGGGTATTGAGATATCCAGCAATCTTAGCTGGACGGATCATATATTTGCAATCGCTAAAAGTGCGATGAAATGTTTGGGTTTTCTACAGAGATGTAAGAAATATTTCATCCCACCCGACTTAGCGTTGATCTACAAGTCCCACATTGGGCCTAGACTTGAATATAATTCCCATATTTGGGCAGGGGCAGGACACACCGCATTGTCCGCGATAGACAAAGTTCAGCGTAAGGCTGCTAAACTTATTGGCGATTCCTCAATCTCTGAGGGCCTTGACTCTCTGGAGCATCGACGGAATCTCGGTTGTCTCTCACTTTTTTATCGCTATTTCCATGGCCATTGTTCTAACGAAATTGCAAGCCTGATTCCTTGTAGACTCATTACAACGCGCGATACAAGATCTACAAGTCGCTCCCACCCCTATACTCTCCGGGTCAAATTTGGACGTACCGTCAAATTTCGGGAATCTTTTCTTAGCAGAACAACACGAATGTGGAACAGTTTACCATCTTCTGTTTTTCCCTCGTCTTATGAGCCTGAAACTTTCAAACGGGGCGTACATCGACACCTTCTTCACACAACCTCCTAACCCATTTTCCCCAACCTTAATTCCTTTCCTGCCAAGGCTGTGCTTTAGCATCCTAGGGCATCCCCTGAGCTTTGGCAACATCATATATAAAAAAAAATGCACCGTAATAACTTTTACCCGCGAGAGGAGTCCATTCCTCTCCGTCTACTCTTTAGATGGAAGTACGCTGGGGAGGCTTGATCGGGTCAGGGACCTGGGGGTTGTTCTTAATTGCCGTCTATCTTTCGATAGGGCTTTGTTGTGTGTCGGGCTAATTCCATGTTTGGCTTTGTGAAAAGATGGTTTAAGGTTCTTGACGATCCCTACTTAACCAGGCACCTCTTCGTCACATACGTAAGACCTCTTCTGAAATACTCTTGTTCGGTATCTTTTATATTTTCGGTACAAAAAAAAATCGGAAGCGTAACAAGAGGTCATTAATAATGAAGCCATACATAGCCTCACAGGCCAAGACAAGATCGATGTAGGTGTTCGACGACAAAAGTAGCATTGGCTAGGTTACACTTGGGAAAGGCGAGAAAAATGGTTTTACAGGCTCGAAATTAGAGCCTGTATGGGCCCCAAGGAAGACAAGACGCTGCATTGAACGAACACGTAACAAAAATCTAAAAATCGTGGCAGGATTTAAAAGCGCGAGCGTAGTCTCTAACCGGTGAAATATCGGTGCAGTAGTGTCCAATTCTTACAGGTGTTCCTAGTGTAGTATCCTAATTAACAGATTTTAATGTAATTTATTTAAATCTTAATAAAATATTTGCAACATACCTTCAAACATTTATATGTACGAACTTCTGCCTGATACGTTCACTGAATTATGATCTTTAAAGTAATTACCATTGGATGTCTCCTAAGGGAAAAGGGGGGGGGGGGGGGGGGTGAATGACATTAAATTGTTTTTGCATTTTTTTTATTTGATAGTAGAACTCTTCAAGAGTATCTAGTTAAAATTTGAGGTCGATTGGAGCAAAACTGCCGGAGATACAGTGCCTCGGGTCTCTCTCCATTCGATACATCCCATATACAAAAGAACAGTGTTAAAACTTTAAACGCGTTTTTCTCAGATTTAGTTTTTCAGAGTCGGTGATCACTGTAACTCAAAAACTACTCATCCGATCCTTCTAAAATTTTGTACACTTCTTTTATACATAAATTACGAGGTAACAACGTCGAGATTTTGTATTTTTTATTATTACAATTAATTTTGCAACAACCAATTCGCCGATTTTTATCAATAATTTCATAACTTGAAAAAATTCGTATTTTTTTTATTCTAAAAATTTAAAAATCAATAAAATAAACAAAATATCGACGTTGTTATCTCGAGAAACTCATAAACTAACGAAATTTTTTTGATGTTTTGTCAACATATGTTCCAATAATGAGTTATGATGATCACCGCAAATTATCTTTTTTTTTCCAAAGTATCTTTTTATTTCCTGTGAGTCGCCCAATTCACAATATTTTTACCCAAAAATTTAACAGAAGATTCTTGAATGTTGAAATGTTTTATTGTAGGGGCGTCACTACCCGCCTATCCCTCCAAATAACAAAGAGGAACTGGACAGACTAGTTGATAAACTCACCAAAGTCCTAAATGAAGCTAAGGCTCAATCCTGTCCCCTTAGGATACCCAAGAGACGGAAACCTCCGTGGTGGAATGCACACCTAGGGACTCTTAGGAAGGAGTGCAGAATGACCTTTAACCTGGCGAAAGCCAATAGGGACATGCACTAGTGGGACTGCTATAAAGACAGACTGCAAATCTATAAAATGGAACTCAGGAAGGCTCAGAGGAAATCGTGGAGAATCTACTGCGATAAAATAACAGAAACCTCTGAAGCCTCCAGACTGAGAAAAATCCTAGCTACCAATCCAAGTATTCCTAGCTATCTACTTAAGGCGGATGGTACTTGGACCTCATCAAGCGTAGAGTCTCTAGAGATTCTCTTTGAAACTCATTTTCCTGGAAGCTCCGGGGGGGATTGAGATGTCTCCCTTATGTAACCCTCCTCGTTCTCTCGAGCTGGCGGATGTGATTACGGAGTCCAAACTCCGGTGGGCTATACACAGCTTCATGCCTTTGAAGTCTCCGGATCCTGATGATATTGTTCCTGCCGAGCTCCAACGCATCTCCGATCTCACACTGAATTGGCTGATGGCATTATTCCCAAAGCGGGCAAAAGCTCTCATGTCACTCCGAAAGACTTCAGACCTATAAGTCTATCATCTTTCTCAAAACCTTTAATAGATTAGTTGATATTCATTTACCCTGTAGTATCCCTCAGCATCTACTATCGGCGTCCCAGCATGCGTACTGTAAACGGAAGTCTGCGGAGTCTGCTCTGCATTCTCTCGTGCGTACTATAGAGAAATCTCTTGATGGCAAGGAGTTCACTCTAGTTTTCTTTACTGACATTGAGGGAGCTTTTAACAATGTTAGTCCGGAGGCAATCATGGATGCACTCGCTTCTCTGGGTGTGAATTCCAATCTTATGTCGCTGATCGATCAGATGCTTCATGGCAGGACTATCAGCTCAAGGCTGTGAGAGGCTCATGCTACCACAACTGTGAGCACGGGCACACCGCAAAGTGGGGTTAGGACCCCACCTCCCTCCTCTTCTTTGGAATCTGGTGGTGAATAAACTGCTTCTAATCCTGGAAGGGCAGGGCTGTGGAGTGTTTGCTTATGCGGACGACACCGCTATTGCTATCTCGGGCAAATTTCTGCCTGTTTTAAGGGATCTTATGCCAAGCTTACCAGGTGGGCGGTGGGACGTGGGCTTTGCGTTAATCCTAACAAGACCGAGGTGGTCACCTTTACTAGAAAATATAAATTTCCTCCTCTGTATCTGAATGGCACCCGGCTGGGCTTTACCGAGGAAGCTAAATATTTGGGTATCATCCTGGATAGAAAGCTCAGCTGGAAGCCTAATATTCATGAGAGGGTCCAGAAAGCAACTGTAGCTCTATACTCCTGTAGGAGGGCCATCGGTGGGAAATGGGGGTTTCAACCCAAGTTAACTCACTGGCTCTATGTTGCAGTCATTAGGCCAATCCTGTTGTATGGCGTGGTTGTCTGGTGGCCATCACTGGACAAGGCCACTTATCTCAACGCTTTGAGCAAGGTTCAGAGATCGGCCTGCATCTGTATCACCGGAGCGCTACGGACCACTCCTACTGATGCTCTGGAGATACTTCTCCACTTACTTCCATTAGATCTGATGGGTAAACAGACGGCTGCTAATGCTGCCGTTCGACTTGCAGCCGCATCTCAGTGGTCCAATACTAGAGTTGGGCACTCCACAATTCTAGACTGCTTTTCGCTCCAAGTGGGGCATCTTGACTTCACCACTCCTAGCTACTCCTTTGTCAAGCGATTCATATCGACCATTCCAACCAGGCTTGATTGGGATGGGGACACCATTCCCAGTGGGGAATCCATTCAAATTTATACATATGGCTCTAAACTTCAGTTTTGATGTTTTCTCAGAGGTAGTCTTACAGACTACCGTAGTTTGTTTCAGACGGAGGTCATGACTATTCAAGAAGCTTTGAATTAGTTGAGGGGGAACGAAGCTCCAAAGGACATCTGTATCCTTACAGATAGCCAGGCTGCTTTGCTATCCCTTGATTCTGTACTATCGACATCTAGGGCTGTTAATAGCTGTCGCTCACACTTAAACGAGTTGTCTGAACGGTATCAAGGAAATTGCGTGGCTGACGAGCTTGCAAGATGTGGTACCACCCTGGAGATCCAACTGGAAAGGACTACTCTTGGTTGGCCCCTGGCAACCTGTAAGATGTTGCTTAGCACGAGGGCAATTAACCTAGCGAACCACAGATGGGCAAACGGCACTACGTGCCATACGTCCAGAGAGATTTGGCCTAGCTCGATCTTAGGCGCTTCAATTGTCTGCTTTCGAGGGGCAGATCTGACCTTAGAATAGCTATTGGGGGTAATCACAGGAAATTGCCCTATTGGCTTACACGCGAAAAGACTGGGTATTTTCTCAAACGACTTCTGCAGAAGCTGCATGGACGAGGAAGAGGAGGAAACTATTTTCCACTACCTCTGCCGGTGCCCTGCACTGGCACGCAGGCGAAAGTCCTTCTAAGGCAACTATTTCTTTGATAGTCTCTGCGATCTGGCGACGATTGACGTTGCAGATCTTTGCCGCTTCATCGACAGCTCCGGATGGTTCCAGTGAGGAGGTGGAGGGAATTCTTGGATTCCCGTGGCATCACAATGGGCCTATTGAGGTCTAAGTGTGCCCTTTAAGGCAGCCACACGAACCTAACCTAACCTGTACTATTATGTTTCTTAACTTATTTTTACCATATTTTTTGTTTATGTATTTAAAAATGTGTTTAAAATATTGAAAATTAACAACCCTCCCCCTTAAGTTGTTTGAAATACTATCAGCTGTTTAGAGAATTGCTTAGATAGGACATTAAAAATTCGGATTCGGTTTGGGGGGGGTTCAGCAACAATTATTTACTATAAGCAGTTCATAAATGAATAAAACACATTTTGCAAAAGAAAACAGGAACTATTGCTCCGGATATCTATTATCAATACAAACTTACAATTTGAAATTATTTTCACTACTTAAAATATGTTCGATTTTCTTAACAGAAATAACTTACGACAAAACTATTCATAACTCTGCTTTAATGTGTACACGTATTCTATCGTTAATATTAATATTTACAATTACAAATTTACATAATTCTGCATCTGTGAAGCAACACAGGGTGGACTTAAAAATGAAATTTTACCTCTTTTTTTAATTGCCTCCCGGAATATAAAAATTCATTAATTTTACATATTAACACGTTTTTATATATTTTGTTTTTTTAATTTTTACTAGTTTAATTTGTTCAGTCCTGGTCACTATAATTGTGTTTACGTATTAATTTATGATGGTTGAACAATAACAACGGAATAAGGGATTAATTTTCCACAGGCTTTGCTTATAGATGTGATTATACAATTGACGTACTGGACTACATGGTCGAATGTAATGGCATACAGATACTTCTTTTATTAAGGATTAAAATTAAGGCTGAAATATAAGTGCGTCTGGCGTGGCTTTTGTAATTATAAAAATTTCCAAAAATTAAAATTGTTTGCTACAATGATTATGGTAGTATTTATGTTAAGCGTATGTTTCTCATTGTTTTTTTATTTGTAATATGATAAGCGCTTTTCTTCCAACGATGGATAAAGGATATTACGAACTCTTTATTTATTCAGTTCATATTTGTTCCATAATGAACTTATTTTAATGAATTTTAATTTTGTTTCTTGTTAAACAAAGGGTAATTTACTGAAATTAATACTTGAAAATAATTGTTGAAATCAAGTTTATTTTTATATTGTCACAGAACTTTATCGTACTAAGTTCATTTTAAATGTCAACATATATAATTACCGCAACACTGTAGAATTCTTTAACTTTTCTTTATTGCTTCCCTATGGTCAGGCAAATCCTTACCTCAATCTTCAGAAATCTGGTATATATACAAAATGAGGCGAAGTAACTTTTCTTTTAGCATTGTACCTCAAATGACTTCCTTCCCTTTCAGAAAAACTATTATATTGTAAAAATCTTGAAGCTCGGGCGGGACGTCATTGATATATAAAACAAAGAGGAGGAGGCCAAGAATACTGTCTTGAGGCACTCCAGAAGAGACAAATACGGAGAGAGCTCCTCTAAACAGAACACTGTAAGTGCGATGAGTCAAGTGAACGAAACGAGGAGGGAACCCGAGCAGTGAAAGCTTGTGAACCAGGATGCCATAACTTATCATGCCGTAGACCTAACTAAAGTCAGTGAATACGCAGTCTACTTCTTTAACCGATTCAATCACCGGCAACGAGTGATTAATCAATCCAAAAGGTTGGTGGTTGTAGACTTCCACTTAATGAATGGGAGGAGCACATAAAGGCCTGCAGTGAAAGCGGAGAACATCACTTACTGAAGCCTCGAAAATCTTCACAACATGACATAAGTTTGAATTGGGCCTGTAATTAGATATATCTAATTTATCGCCTTTTTTGTGAAGGGGGATTATCACAGAATCTTTCCATAAACGTGAAAAACAGCCAAAAGAAGTATACAGTTTAAATAAGTAAAAGAGAATGTGAGCAAGGGACAATTTGCACCTTTTCAAGAAGGAATGAGGAATACCACATAAGATGAGGACCACATAAGAAGCAATCTGACAGATTAGAAAGATGTCAGATCTGAAAAGTCGTCGAAAATAAAGTCCTTTAGTTCAAGTGAAGTTGGCTTTGTCAAATGAGTAAAATCGATGGAAGAAATATCACAGCACAGCAGGTATCACATAATGTAATACGAAGAGGGGTTGCTCCTTTTGCAGTCACGGAACCTCAAGTCATAGCATCGCAGTTACCCTTAGGGTTGATGAACTTCCAGAATTGTCTAGTGTTGGCGCTCAAAATAGATCTTACGAGGGGAGGTCCAAAAGTGCGCGGAATGAAGGGGAAGGGGCGGGGTTAAAAATTCTCACCGTACACCTCGCTAACTAGGGACTCAACATTAGTATATAAGCGAAATTTCAAGTCTATGATGTCATTCGTTTAAGAGCTATCGCCCTTCAAACAAGTCTTTTCGGAACAAAAGCGCAACTATGGAAAAAAATTGAACTTCGCGCTGTGATAAAGTTCCTGACAAAGCAAGGAAAATCTGCTCAGACTACAATGAGTGAGATGGAAGTCGTTTATGGTGATCAGTGTCCTGGAAAAAAAAAAAGTGGCACTTCCTATTTAAACATGGTCGAGAGTCGATTGACCCTGGACGGCCGATCGAAGCCACCTCGTCAAACAAAAAAAATTTAATATTTGGAGATGCTCGTCTGAAAAAGAAACAGTTATCTACATTAGTTGGTGTATCAGATACCACCAATTTGAGAATTCTACACGATCATCAGTGCAAAGTCAGTGCGAGATGGAACTGTGTAGCGACGAACCTACTGCGATTTTGGAGAAGATTCTTATCGGGGATGAAACCTGGGTTCATCACTTCGAACCTGAGTCCAAACAAGAGTCCATGCAATGACATAAATTGAGTACACCACCCCCTAAAAAATGTATGGTGTCAGAATCGGCTGGAAAGTTGATGGCTACAGTTTTTTCGGACTGTGAAGGAATCTTATTTTTGGAATACAAAGAAAAAGGTACCACAATCACTGAAGAGTACTATGCTTCGATATTAGAAAAGTTAAAGGTAGCTGCCAAGGAAAAACGTAGAGGAAAATTGACGAAGGGTGTGCTGCTCTTGCAAGACAATGCGGCGAACAAGGGTTCTAAGCTTTAGTTCCACCACCCTACAGTCCAGACATGGTTCCTAGTGATTTTTATTTGTTTCCAAATTTGAAAAAGAACTAAATTTTGAAAGCAAAGACAAAAAATATTTTTTGGTTGGTATTGAGATATAGATCTAAAAAATGTATTGAGCTTATGGGGAAGGGGAATTATATTGAAAAAGAAAAATAATTTTGTATTTTAACTTAATTTATAACCCCTCCAATCCGCGAATTTTTGGACCTCCCCTCGTATTTTGTACAAAATTGCGTTGTAAAAAATCTGTAGCTGGGAAGAGAACGCACGTCGCTCGTTGAGGCACAGAACCTATTCTAGGCTTTATTGTTTAGGTGTTTTGCAGGGTCGTCCAACCAAGGTGGAAAAGAAAGGAAAGATTTAGACGAGTAGATTGGAATGCAATGAGTAACGCAAACATAAACGTTGTCGTAGAACGTGCCAACAGTACGATCAATGGCATACTCCCTTAGTACGTATGACCAGTCGCACGATAAAAGCGAGTCGAAAATTGGCCGCTCTAACGTTGAAGTATTAGTTCCTATACTGAGAGGAAGAAGCAACATCGCAATCAAAATACAAGACAACCAAGGAGATCAAGTACTTCTTCATCAGGGTCGGATGGTAAAAAGAGATCGAGAAGCCTCCCGGCGTTCATGACGTCATTGCACTACACCAACCGGCTGAAGCACCTGTATCGAAAAAGGAAGAAACATGCCGATAGGTGGACGAAGAAGGTTAAAGTCATCAAAAACAGTGGTGTGATCAGAAAGCATCAGTCAGCTAAGGACTCATATACTCCAAACGGCGCAATTGCTCCCGAGCGAATCAAGCAATATCCACTACCTTGTCATCCAAATCATATAAGCTATAAATGTCGGCCACATGGTTCTTGAAGTCGTATACGTAAAGATAACACTATCAGCAACCCCCTGCGAGTCAAATTTGAAAGTCAAAGTCGCTCGAAGGTGTAATTTGGTTACGAAATGGGATTCACCTTAAGTCTGTTACAAGAGCAGAATATAGCTTCGAAGAAGAATTCGAAGTAAAGTAGTTGGGCATGAGATTGCCAATATTCAGGTCCAAAAACTGTAACAAATCCATCAGTTCCTTTCATATGCCAATGCGATTCATACTATCCACATTGCAGTGTCGCATCTAGAATTTTAGCATGGGGGGGGGGGGGTGTTTGGATTTCTACATCAAAAGTTATTATTAAGGCATTGTGTGTGTCAGGCGCGGGTCTAGATTTTGTTGATCAGGTGGCGGTGGGGGGGGGGGGATTTAACTACACACACTTAATACATCAATGTACCATAAGCTATTAGGAACCGCCGAAAATTTTGAAGTTTAGGCTTTATGGTTACAAATCAAAACGAATTTTCGTAGTTTTTGTCTGTCCGTCTGCCTGTAAGTCACAGCCTTGCCATCCTTTCATTCATGAACCTATTAAGATGAAATTTGATACTCGTGTTAACAAAAAGAAGTTGAGATTCTTTGGAAAAATAAAACTGAACAAGCGAAATGTTCAAATGTTGCCATTAATGAAAAATTTATTCTGACTTCCTGTAACATAAGATGTAAGATGTTTTCCTTTTCTGACAAATTTTAATAATCAAAAATATTTATTTCTAATGTTATTAACTTTTTTGGAAGCGACTGAGAGATTAAAATTATAAGGTTCCAACACATTTTTGTTGCACTTGAAATTAGATCTATCCAACACCCTACTAGAAGGGGCAAGTGAAACATTTTTAGGCTCACAGGATGATAGAGGGTCCACATTTCTTTTCAAAAATGTCAACATTTCTGTTTTTTGGGTCACCAATTTACGTCCGTATAGCAAATTTCATCTCAATAGGTACAAAAAAAAATGAGAAATGCTTCACATATAGAAAGAGATAAATAGTTTTAAGGACATATTCGCTTAGCTTGCTCTATAACCTCTTACATTGAAAACCTACAAAATTTCGCTTATAAAACTAATTTCAAAATCATCAGGTAAAACCTCGAGTAGGTACATTAAAATACAGCTTTCCTGGATGAAAGTAATCCTTCTATCTGACCATTAGAAATTAAGCAATATACGTTTAATCCGGCATATATAGATAAATGTCCGCTATCTATAAAATTATGTACTAAAAGTAGTTAATAAAAGCCAGTGGCTTGTTTATATTTAATTCTAAAATTATTCAAATCCATTTGGTATGTGTTCGTTTTATAAATTCACTACCGACTGCTTTCATTTGTGCTTTAATTCGCTCGAAAATTTTCCTTTCATTTGTTTGGCCTAAATCCAGTCGAGTCATTGAGTCCTCGCGTTCCTTTTGATTTAGACAATGAAGTTCGTATAGAGTTCATCGCAATTAAAAGTCGGCTCCTTTTTGATCTAAATAACCCGCAGAAATGGAAAATTGCACGACATATGACTCGTTTTGCTTTCGGAACATAAATATCTGGAACACGGAAAACTTTAACAAATTTCTGCTTTATACATATATGAAGTGCTTTTAGATAAAATTACAGAGAAGTGGTAAAATGAGAATAATGTGTCTTGAGGATAAGTTAGCATACTTTAGTGTCAATCAGAAAAACAATATTTAAAAAAGGATTTATCGACTTGCAGAGGTCCGTGAATACTTAAGTACTGCAGTTAGTACCAACAACTTGAAATAATATAGTAGGATAGTATATTTCCAAGCCAAATTAATGGAGTAGTAGCGGTAGATATCGTAAGGGACACATAGTCTGAATCTTTGCGGTTTTGGTCTGCGTGTAATATGTAGTTATTGGAAGAAGAGAGTAGTGTTGAAAGAATTTTTTAAGGCAAGTTAGGAAGATGTTAATCGGCTATTTTATTCCCTGTTATCCCACATAGAAAAACGCTGACCCGACCTCACCGAAAGATTTGTTCGAACAAGAAATTTTTTATCATCTAAAAACTTTGGGGGGGGGGGGGATATGGCAGCCTTGCAAACCCTCATTATAGCTTATATTAGGGATATTATAAAAGTAATAATAATAGTGACATTAGCGGAACATATGCTGCGAAGGGTGGTAATATTGCATACTATAGTGTAGCCCATTCTTTTTGCCATCTTTAACGATCAGTTTCAAGTCAATCGGTGCATTGACTGGGGGAATGTGACAATTCGCGTAACGTGTGCTAGATATTTGCCTACCATGTTCAGCATAGACAAAAAGTTAACGTTGTAACGTGAAATTTTTAGCAAAATTTGGGAAGAACTGAAAAGAAGCATATGAATTATTACCTACGGTGACGAGCGGCCCTTCATCGTTTCGCACCGAGATTGTAAAGACTGCAATTGCCATTATAGTCCGCAAGTAACGATGAATTACCGTTGAAGAGTCCGCCGCATGTCTAAACTCATTTCAGTTGATAGCGTATTTCAGATTTTGGACGATTATAAAACGGCCGCAAAAGATATTGATGAAATTTTACGGCATCATGACAATGCGCGGCTCCACGTAGCTCACACTGTAGTGTATTTCTTGTATCGCAACTGTACCCAACCCAACGTGCAGTCTAGATTTGGCACCTTCCGACTTCTGGCTGTTTCCTGAAATCAAGTTATCGCTCAGGGGACGGAAATTCAAGATCAATCAAGAGGTCATCAAAGCTTGGGAGGCGCGCTGCAAGGAGCTAAAGAAAGATGGTATGGCGTTCATGTTTAAAGAGTGTCAGAACGGTCGGAAAAGTGTATTAGAATCGAAAGGGGGTTACTTCTAAACAGATCACGTAGATTTTAAAGACTAAATAAATATTTTTTTTGTTAAGCGTTTTTATAATTACTTTTTGAACAGCCCTCGTATTTATAAAGCTTGACTGTGAATAACTATTTATAATACACATTCAAAAACGTCCAATGATAAGGAATATACGCTGGCAGCTTTCCATCATATTGAGGGAGAATCTAGCAATCTAAGAACGGAATTTATTATTTCCACTACGGGCGAAGGTGGAGCAAAAAAATTTCTGACGAACTGGATACAGACGATGCTAAACAGCATAGTTATTAACGTCAGTTTAGGGGATTTCTCCGTTAGGAAAACAGTTAACAGAGGAACGCCACAGGGAGGAGTTTTTTCTGCTCTGGAATGCCTCTCTTAACAAATTCCTTACAACCCTCATCAGCAAAAATATTAAAACGATAGCGTACGCAGTACGCATTACACCAGGAAAATTCCAAACTGTCAGTGATGTTGTGAACTCAGTGTTAAAAATCTTAAGATGACCAGAAACCAATTGCCTTACGATTAATCCCGATAAGACAAAAATGATTCTGTTCACAAGAAAATACAAACTACCTATTTGGAAACCACCAAAACTTAGAGGTAGTGCTCTCAAAATCTCTCTGGAAGTCAAGTCTGTGGGCAATCGATTCCAAACTAAATTGAAAACGGAATGTGAAAGAGAAGATAAGAAAAGGACCTTTGTTTTTACGATGGGGCCAAAGCCTAGGGGAAAACCTTTGATGCGTTAGAATGGATTTGTCTGAGAGGGAATTAGGGTAAGGGGAGTGAGGAAACTTGAATGGCTTGTATTTGCATTGCTGTGGGCTAGACAATTCAATTTTTAACCTGGTCTCGAACCCGGCAACCATGGCATGGTGGTCGTGCCGCTCAACCAATTGATCTTACTCCGTCTCCAACTTAATGCATTCTTTGCATGCAAGAAATGTTGGCATCAAGCCGCATATTGTACAATTAATGTACACAGCGACCATCAGACCCATTCTCACACACGGAGCGTTAGTTTGGAGGGATGCGGTAGGCAAGCAGTCACATCTCAACTTTCTAAGTAAGGCTAGCTTGCTTAGGAATAACGGGTGCGATAAAACCCACACAAAAAAAGGCTGCCTTAGCAGCTCTCATACTACTAGAGAACAGTCAATTGTCCCCACTGAACTTTGAACACGCAGTCATATTGGACTTCTTCAATTAAAGTTGGCGACACCCCACAACAGATTATATGAAGCCACAGTACGACTTCGAAAAATCCTTTTATGTTATCATTCCTAGCAGAGAAAATTCGAAGCACCCTTATAAGATTATTAGGGGTACATCCATTTTCACAGACTCATCAAAAGCAGAAGACGGCATCGGAGCTGGAGTTTCCTCAGAAGAACTGCAAATAAAAAAAAGTCTTATAGACTCACAAATGAATGTAGCGTCTTCCAAGTTGAAATACACTGGCCAAAAAGGTTTCAAGCACAGATATAGCCACACCCATGGAAAGGGTTCACACTCCCTTTAATACTATAAAAATTTAAATTGAACGGTACTATTCCAACACAACTTCGGAACGGTGGGAAAATATTACTTATTGTCTCACAACATATAGTCTATGGTGGAAAATAAATTTTTAAAGGACTTCAAACCTGCTGTCCTTTGACAGAAGACACTCGGTGACAAGCGGTGTTCCCACTGGCCATTGTCCCATTGGAGCCATGGCCGCTAGACTCGGCGTACCAACAAATAGTTCTGTGGAAGCTCTAAAGATGAAGAAGAAATTGAATCCACAGTGCACCGGCTCTGCGAATGTCCAGTTCTACAGGAACGACGACTTGCCTGTCTGGGAGCAAGATTCTTCGATAACTTGGACAACTTAGCGGAGACATCACTAGTGGATAAATAGATTTTTGCAGAGATCTGGGTGGTTTTAGGTCCCACCATATTGATTTTCATTTAAAGGGTATGCAGAATGGGCCTCTTTGGCCTCCTAGTGAAGCAATCATCCAGACGAACCAATCAAGAAAAATACGTATGAAGGGGAAAAAGAAGACGTTTATTGATTTAATTTTATAAATTTTACTCGCTCTGCTCACAAAGCTTATTTAATTAATTAGTTAGTTGTTTGACTAAAGCTTTTTGTACTATACTGGCTGTGGCAGGAGGATGCACATACAGAAACATAAACAGCGTCCTGAATAAATTCGAAATATTCTACGAACCTTATCGAAGTTATTCAAAGTTTTTAATATCTGTAAAAGTTAGTTCTAAGGCTCTTTACATACCATATCTGTGTTGCGCTAAATTGCCCAAATTTAAAATATTCCGAGGTTGAGTAGCACCGCGTAGCTCTGCTATATAATGACCCGAATGATATAAAGTAAAATACGTTGAGAGTTACCAGGATTCAGCACCACTTCGGACCATACATTTATTATGTCTAAAACATCATTGTACTCAAAATGCAGACCTCGAGCAAGCTAAGGGATCTGCTTACGAACAACTGAACATACCCATTTAAGTGAATGTTGATACCACAACTGGTTCCAGACAGATAATTAATAAATATACTTAATAACAATGGGTCCAATATCGATCCATGTGGTACGCCGAATAAAAGTGGCATGATGATAGAGCATACGGTTGACCTGCTGGTAACGACCAGTCATTATGTTCGATCTCCGAAGGTGCTGAAATTTAAAGAATTAACATGTTTTGGGGAAGAATTTTATGGACTACGCCTGTTGAAAACTTTTGAGAAATCCAGCAATACCAGGTGATTAGATTCTTCTGATCAAGAGCTGCCGATATTAGGTGGCTGTATTGAATGATAGCTGACTCGCAACCAATTGTCGATTTCCTTATATAAGCTTTCTAATATTTTGTTAAAGAATATAATATGATTATAGGTCTTAAATCAGCTGGGCGCTATGGAGATGATTTTTTTTTTGGTTTTGGCAGTATTGTAAGAATTTTTTAACTTGTGGAAAATGTCGACTTACAAACAGCAGCTTGAACAAAGACAAACTTTAGGAGAAAAGAAGCGTACTAAAAAATTACCGTTGATGCTCCTGGACTTGAAGGTTCAGGACCTAAAAAATAAGTACTCCCCTAAAAACAAAGAAAAAGAGGCGAGGCATATTTTTGTCCTCTCTGCAAAGAGTGAATTCAGTGCATAAGCTGCCAAAAATTATAGCAGGAACAGTGCACTAGATATCAGGAATTGTTTGTGATTTTTGTCAAAATTATTCCATAAATATGCTTGTGCAATAAGGGCATAAGGCATAAGGGTTAGGTACTATAAAGGTCAGAGCTCAGCCTAACTATATAAGCAAGACCGGCTGAGGGTTTTTCGGGTAGTCGCAGTTAAGAAATCACCATGACTACAGTCAGCCAGCCCAACCAGCAATTATCAACAATTATACTATTCCAAATGTCAGCCCGCTGCAGGCACGTATCAATAAAATAATTAAATGAACATTTGAGACCGACGTCTTACAACGTTTGTGTAGTTGAGTCTTATTTTTACTCGGGTTTTAATAAAGATTAACCGAAACTGGAAAATATAAGAATAAAAAAACAAATTTCAGGTAATTGTTATCATTATTATTGTCATGATTTATCTTATGAGGTATAGGCTATTGGATGCAATTATAATATCAGGTGGCCAATGACATACACTGTGAACAATGTCTATACGGATGAGATTTTACATAACTCACGCGATCAGTAACTGGCCTGGAATGTGTTAAAACCAGAACAGTAAGAGGATCTTGCAATTTTTCTGCCTGTAGCGGGCGTATGGCAGGCGTATTTTTCAATTTCTGTGCCTATAGCGGGAGTGTGTGGTCGCTATGCCTGCTAGCAACGGGTGTATTTGTTCGCTATACGTGCTAGGACGGGCGCATAATTACTTTTAAAAATATTAAAGTCTGTAATTGGTTTGGGCGTGAATATACCAGCTACATTATTCTTACTGGGATAGAAACGGCTAAATATCTCGGCAAATACGCTCTGGAAATGAAAAAAACAACCATTTGTTATATTTGAAAAAGCTATCAGTTGATTTCAAAATCAACTTCCCATCCCCACCCTTGTATGTGGATTGGCGGGCAACTTTAGAATCTCAAATAGGAACACCCATTTTCCTATTTTGTACTGTAGTTCGTATTCCTTCGGTAAAACTAAACAGCTTTTAGCCTAACATTCTTTCGAAAATGTCAATATTTTTAAAATATTAAAATATTTGGAACTTTGAGCATTTTTTACTCGGAAATGGTTAGGTCTACAGATAAATTTCAGACGACCAAAACTAAACTTTTACACGGAATCTGATCAAATTGTTGAATTTTTTTACGCCATTAAGGGGATATACGCAGTTGCAAGGCCAAGGTAGTTTATTTAAGAATTTTTTCTGTAAATGGATTTTATTTGACAAATGCAAGAAGTATTAATACATATAGTGGTAACTTTCAACTTTATATCAGAATTTTTCTTTTTTAAAAATATTGAGTAACACTGCTCCTGTGGACGATTTCCTGGAGGTCCTACAAAAAAAGGTGTCTGGCGGTGAGCACGATATCTCCGGTTTGCATTATCCAAGATAAATGAAACCAAAAAGATTCTATTAGTGGATAGATAAATATAGGTATTAATCGAAGGAATTGTCAAAATTTTGATTTTTTACAAAAGGGAGGCTCAAAAAAAAATTCCGATTTTCGATCAAAATTTTTTCGTTAAATTGTTTAAAAAAAAAAGAAATAATTATCGGAAATCTTTTTCCTTCGATCAATCCCTGCAGAATATATCTGACAAGGCTGTATTAAATTTTCAGACCGATCGGTTGAGCCGTTTTTGAGAAATCGTGCTCACCGACTTTGAAAACACCGTTTTGAGAAAAACGCGTTGAAAGTTTCACTTGTTTCACTGTTGTTGACGAAATTTACTTGTTTGCTATACACCGCCTAGTTTCTAACACTCCGAGACGTCCTTACAAATATGCGTGTATCTCCAAGAATATTTGCCGGATCGATTTCAAATTTTCAGAGAATATACTCAAATATAAATCGGTTTTTTTGAAATTTCTAACTGCGTATAATAATTTTCGTTGCACCAGGAAGCCAACGCAAGTTCAAATTAGTTACCTGTCTAAAAATTTTGTTTATTTAAAGAATTTCCTACCTAAAAAGACATGTTATACCTTTTTGGAAAGGTAACAAGATGGGCAATCTAATCAAAATAAAAAAAGAGGTGCACTAATTATATGAGTTTCGTAAAAAATTTGGGACAATGCTGAATTTTTTGTGATTTCAAACAATTTGGAAGTGACTGAAACTACAATGGCAGGAGTTTGATCAACATTGTTGTGAATTTTGAAAATTAGTAGTTAGTAGTTTTTAATGTCTCTGTGTTCAGTGGATCAAAAGATGAAAATAAAAGCGCGATGTGCATATCATGAAAATTGCAAATTTATGAATCACCCTGTAACTTTCAAACGGTTCAGATGGAGAGAGGAGAACAGGGGACGATGGACAGCGAGGCTCATCAGCGACTTAGGCCCCTGGACCGACAGAGGGTATGGAGAGGTAGGTTATAACCTAACCCAACTTCTGAGCGGACACGGGTTCTTTCGTAAGTACCTTTACCGAACCCCAGAAAACACTTTCTTTGAGTGCCAGAGATGGGTTTCCGAGAGAGGAGGGCTGAGAGTGCACCTAGGAAGGTCGGTTTCCCCGGACACTATAGTCCAAAGCATGATCGGCGATGAAGAAACCTGTAATCACACAGTTAGGTACGCGGAAGATATCCTGCGGAGAAAAAAGAAAGACCTAGACGAGCAGGCCGCCGCAGACAAGATGGTCGCCTGACGGGCTAAAGGAAAGGACCTAGCTTGAAGTAATGTGAAAAACGGTTCCAGGCTAGTGTCCGGAGGGTAAGGCAGGTGTTTTTGTCGGTAAACTGCGCCACAAAAGTCCGAAACTACTGGGAAAGGGTGCCCAGCGTGCATAATGCATTTCACCCCCCTCAATTCAAATACTTTTGCAAAAAAAATTAATTTTTCATCAATTTCCACTTGAAAGTTGGAAAGAAAATGAAAAGTATTTATAGTTTCGTCTATTTCATTCAGAAGCTACATCGATAACCGTTAATTTGCGAGGCTGTAAGTGTCAAATAAATTAATAAAGGAAATCTCTTGACGAGATATCTCGTCATTGTATATTTTGAAACAACTTCGTTTGAACGAGATATCTTGGGATTGTACGGGGGGGGGGGGGGGGGGGGTTAATAATATTAACACAATACTGTATTCACACAAATCTAAGACTAAGACTAGAGTTAAAGTTTATAAAATAATGACTAAAATATAAAAAAAAGTATAAATATCAAAGGTATTCAAAATAAGTTAAAGTTCAAAAGTTCACAGACAGCAATTACGAGTTCATCCCCTGGAGAAAACTAAAGCCACCTACCCCAAAAACCCTCAACAAAATTTGCTTTTGTCATGAACATTTAAGAGTGGTGTTTTTAAAAGTAATTTTTGCCAAAATCTCTGATATGGTTCCTACTAGCTTGTGAATTTTATTGAGTTCAGATGGCTGACTTGGTTAGATAATAATTATTAACAAATGTCTGGTTCTTGTTGATGTTATCACGACCCTTTCGTTGTTATTGATAATTAGATTTATTTTTATTGTGAAAAACAAATAAATATGTGGACACAAATTCATTAATCATACTCTTATTACTCACTCAATACACATCGTTTCTGTTATAGTCCGATAAATGCCTTGTTTAAATAATATAAACGTCCTGGCCAGTATTGTTTGATAGATCTCCGAGGTCTAACGTGCTCACATTTGACCCTAATGACTCTACATATTTTCAATTTGTAATCAACTGAAGCATTAAAATTAATATACCAACGATATAGACAAACAGGAATTTTAAGGCGATAAACTCAACAGGTGGTATAATAATAAATTTTTATAATCATAAAAAAAGATTATAGATATATTTTTAATATTTTAAATTTAAGTGTATAAAATAGTAACTATTAGATATTTCTGAAAATAATTGCCCTAACATGTGACTCAATTGACCGAATGTGGTGTAGGTTCGAAGATGGTTTATTTAACGTCAACTTTATTTGTTTATTTCAAGCAAAAGCAACATACCATCTTGAGAATACTGAGCGCTTTCTTTTATCAACAACAAACCTATTTGGAGAATGTACGTAAAAGGTTAAGACCTTGAAATATATTTGTTTTGCTTTTCGTTTCGTTACAGCAATATTTGAAAAGCTTTTCTATTTATTAAGTTACATGTAGCTCTACTGTTTTTATATAAATAGTAAATATATTGCCTTTTAGGAAAACATTTTTCATACTTAGTGTTTATTTACTTTATTATACATGCATATCATCTTCTACTTTATTGTCCACCCTCTTTTACAATGGGTTTTATAATTAACTACACCATTTCACCTATTCCATTAAACTATCTTAGAATAATCGCATCAATTGAACCTTTTCGTAAATTGCATTTAATGCTAAAATTACGAAATAAACAAAAGTAAAGTAATAAATGAAGCATATAACTCTAAACCCTAGATAGTACCTAAGTCAGCAGCTCCCCTAATCACGACTGGTCTGATTTATAAACTCACAGCTAGTGCAGTGTGTGAAAAACTGTATCGGAATCGGATAAACTTCTTTCTCGACCTCGTATTAGCATACCAGAATCTATTGTCCATTTGTTGGCCCGATAGTACATGTCCTTGTACATTGTCGGACAATTTTGATTCTATTTAAAACAAGACCACATTAGTCGAGATATAGTATACACATTTTTTCAATTCCTTACCTTAGGATTTTTAAAGTCTATATTGGTTCTAATCGTTCTATGATGCAGGTGCTGCAAAGGCCTTGCATTGTTTCCTAGGGGTGCTTTCGGTGTTTGCTCCGATCCTTGCATTAAACGGCGAAGCTGGTATAACTAAAATCATTGATATAAAATAATGTGTTTATTTTAGACGTATTTTCATGATTATTTACCTCTTGTTTTGTGATGTATATAGGCTTGTTTATGATAATCCATACTGTGCTTTCCCAACATCCAGGATGTGTTGTTGATCCCTCATATGTCATGTACTGTTCTGTGTTTGGCAGGAGGGAACGCAGCGAAATGTGCCGGATTGGTGTTGAAAATCCTATTTGATTAAAGGATTATTACTTTAATTAATTATTATTAATAGAAATTAAATAAATTAAAAGTAAATTAATATAAATTAAATTACAATATGACAGCTATGTGCTTGCTTCCCGTAGCAAAACAAGAAGCAATGAAAGAACGTTTCAAGAGAACAAGATTATTATTTGTTTTTGCTCCGTATAACTAAAAGGAAGGGTAGCAATTATTTTTTATTTTTGTCATTACACTCTACTTATTATTTATTTTCAATAGCCAATGTCATATGATTATTGACACTTGCGTTTCTGGTTTTGTACAGAAAAATTAATTATAGTGACCAAAACAACTTGTTCTCTTCATTGAAGAGAACGCATTATTTCTGTCAAATGAATTGTAATTCTGGAACCTGGATTATATTATAAACAAAGCTATGCCTCCCTCTAATATCCTTAATTCATGGTCCGGGAGTACAACTTTACCCGATTCGCTGATAGCGACTATAAGTGGACCTATAATTTATCGTGCTTTATTTTGGCCAGAAGAAACAACTTGCATGGTAGGTGTAGGCTCACTGATAACTAAGCTTTCCAGCCGATCGCTCTTGGACTGATCCGACCGAATTATTGTTGTCAAGTTTCGGACCAGGATATGTTTTATTTTAATAACCAAAACAAAGGAACGTAACAAATATAGAGGCCTTCTACCACGTCTCAACTTTTTACAAGGCTCCTAAGAGTGACATCAAAATTATTACGTGGAGTTCTTAACGCAAAGATTGACTTGGAGTATGTAATGAACTTAGAAACAATATCGCAAATGGAGAGTGTATTATACAGCACTAGGCAGCGTCCGCAGCCCTTCTCCTTCGTCTTGCACAAAAAGGAGAAGAGCTCATCCTTGTCCAAGAACCTTGGGACATCAGAGACAAGGTTTGCGGACTCAACATGAAGGGGTATAAGCTCCTCTACTTACAAGGTACAGGTAAACCAAGGTCATGTATCCTCACTAAGAATAATATTAATGCCCTTATTCTTCCTCAGTTCACTGATAAGGACACTACAACAGCCATACTGGAGCTCAAAAACAACAATATCTGGATAACCTCTAGTTATATGGCGCACGATGTGGCGGACATTCCTGGTTCACCACTCAGGAATGCGGTCAGGGAAGCCACGTAACAAAAGAAGACGCTGGTGATCGGAGCAGACGCCAACGCACATCATATAGTCTGGGGCAGCTCGGACGTCAACGAAAGAGGTGAGTTACTTTTTGATTTTATTCTCGGAACTAACCTCCAGATTTGTAATGTGGGTGCAGAACCCAGTTTTACTAACTCAATTAGGCGGGAAGTTTTAAACATTACGTTTGACTCGGAACAATCCGCCCACTTAATAACAGAGTGGAAAATATCCAAGGAACCATCCTTCTCCGACCACGCCTATATCGAATTTAGGATAACACTTCATAAGCAGATGTGTTCTCCTTATAAAAACAGGCTCAGGACAAACTGCAATGCAAACAGCAAAAGCCTGCCTATCACAGCTCCACCTGTAATTGAAAACAAACAAACCGCTAACAAGGCATTTATGTAGTAGAAAAATAATAATAAAAAATAACTAATGCAACTAATTCAGAAGCATACTAGAGCAACTAATTCAGAAGCATACAATACTTTGATCACATTTAACCACATGGTATTATTCAACTGGCGTTAGTATGAATATGATCGTCAAGAGAAAAACGATTATTGGATTGAGTGAGACAGGAAATACAGATACATCACTGCTGTACATAATAAATAACAAAGGACCAAGATAGCTATCCTGTGGTACCTCAGAGGTGTTGTATATCGGATCTGAAATAACTCCACGAAATAGAGCACATTGAGAACACTCGGATAGATAAAAGCAAAGGCAGTCAACAAAACCCGAAGGGAAATCAAGAACCGACAACATATGCAGAAGCATATTATGATTGATTCGATCTAAGGCCTTAGTAAAGTTGATGTATATAGAATCAAATTGTTTATCAGTTTCGATAGTAAATGTGTAGTAATTGAGATATTCTAATAGATTCGTTGCTGTTGATTTCCTTTTAATAAATCCATGTAGGAAAGAATATAAAAATGGTTTGCAGGGAAAATAAAGGCACACCAGGGTCTCGAGGAGCTTGGCAAGGCAAGAAAGGTTTGAAGACGGCCTGTAATCAGAAATATCACTCTCTTTGCTCCTTTATGCATAGGAAAAATAAGAGAAAGTTTACAAGATTTGGGAAAAGCGTTACTATGGATAGTTAAGTTAAGTAAAATTTAAATGTTACAGACAATCGATAGACCATATCTTTGCACAATTGCTGTCAGTCAAGTACTAAACGTGTTTAACCACCAAAGTATTGTTAAAAATAATATCCTTCAGTTGAAAGGAAGGCAGCGGAAGGTTCGTAATGTAAGTAAAAACACTAAAGCTAATATCACAAAGGTTATCAAGGGAGGCAGCATTAAAAAAGTCAATTCAAATTCAAAAGCACAATGTTTAGAGAAAAATATGAAAAATGACGCAAGTTAAATTCGACGAAAGTCAGATGAAAAATCACTAAAGAGGTTAACAATGATCAAAGGGTAATTACTAGTCCTCGAACGATAGCATAAGGTAGAGGGGTATCTCAGACGCTCAGACTTCATGAACCTCCAGAACTGCTTAGTGAGACAAAATTTGTTTGATCCTTCCTATATAGTCGTTGTACAAGGAGCCTAGAGAAATGAAAACTCCTCCAGACCTTATTTTGAACGTTCTTCGGATGACTTAGAGATCGGTCCGATCATAACTAAGGCCTACAATAGCCAGTAGACCTAGTAATCGGACCAGATTGGGCAAAACATAAAGCAAGAGTATGTCTATGTCAAGCTTTTGAAGGACACTATGCTAGTGGAAAACCAATCGGTTAGTTAAGATGAGTCAGCCTTTTTAAAATTGTATCAACATTCGATTGGCAGCGGGACAGCAATCGGATCGAAGATGTTGCGTTTAATAATTTATAGGGATAGAGGTATTGAACGAAAATAAATCAAACCAACTGACAAGAAATAATGCGAATTGAAAAGTGTTGGGAACTTATGAGAGGCAAACTTAGAAAACATTGGGGGTAAGCTTAAACTCTTGAAGATTAAAATAAGGTAAGTGCAAGCTTGGTAACTAATCCCGAATACAATTTTATATGCTTTAAGGGGCCCTCTAAATCTAAAATTCGAAAGGCATAAAAAGTCAAATAAGCTATATTTTAAAGTTTTAAAAAATATTGTTAAAATTTCATTTCATATATAATTGTAGAAATAGTTTGTAGCCTCAAATTTTTCAGGCTGAATCTTATAAAGTAATCGACTCGAGCTTCCAAATCTTCCTTTTAGTTCTTTTTTTATACGGAAAAAATGTAATGCTCAAATTAATTTCGGTTTATGTTAGTTCGGGAAAGTTTTTCCAGGTGTCGCTTTGATACGTCATGCATTAAAAGCTTTTTTGTAAAAAGCTCCGCTTACTATTTAAGTTACGCTTTTCACACAAAAGCATGACAGTCGTATCAAAGCCTCATCTAGAAAAGCAAGATTAATTTGATCATTAAGTATTTGTATTGAAATTAATATGGCCTAAATTTCCAAATTTAAAAAAATTGTAATAAAGAAAAGTAGGAAAAAATTTTGAAAAAAACGCTCCGTAGTCATTTGTACGTAGAATGCAGAATTAAATAGGAAAAGGTCGTAAAACTCGGTGTACAGGAAAAAGTAGCCTGTATTACATTATTTATTATTTGAGTTCTTCTATAATATTTGTAAAGTAACAAAATCCTTTTTCTTTTTACCACACCACAACAGCGTTGCTTATGGCCTCAATTAAATAAATTAATGGTTTGCTTCACTGTGAAGTGAGCTAAACAAATTTCAATCTCTTGTAGTGTCTTAACAACCTAAAAGTAATTCCCTTATAATACCTGGAACAAGGCTTAAATTATCACCAACTTGTTACCCAGAAATTTTCGAAAAACCTTGGCAATTTATAAAATTCTCTCATTCAGGACTCTTCGTCCACCTTTTCCGGAACTCGGCTAAATTTAAGTAATGAAGTTGTTCAAGAACTTAGTCTGAAAGTATTTTATGGCTGTAAACTTTGCCTTGTTCCTGTTGTTACAGAAATCGGTAGGTAATAATGATCCCCACTTTTAGTTAACATTCCTGAAACTCCCTTAAAAAATTTCTCTGGAAAATCCTTAATCGGTGCAACATCAGCGGTAAATTGTTCCACAACATGTCCGCGACTTTATCCTTGATATCTACCACAGCTCCCATAAGTTTTATTGGACGTGCAATGTAGAGGTTGCTGTGTTGTGGTGGAGGAACTTTAAGTTCCCTATGTGAATAAAGGAAAATTAGATGGCTGCAAAAATGTGGGTACATTTACGTAGGTTACTTAGGGCATTAACCTGGTTCTATCGTAGGCGAAAAATTGTAATTTCACTTCTAGGTAAATATTTTCCAGGAGCTTTCTATTTGTTTCCTGTAGATTCCAAGAAATACTTAAAAGGCTTATTAGCCAACAAAACATTGGAAGATATTTAATCCGTTGAAAATCCATATACCTATGTAGTGGGGTTAGTGTAATTAAACTGGCAGAATGTAGGATAGATGGATCACCTTCTGGTGCAACGGAAGACAAATGCAAAAGTTTTCTTGTTTCGTTCTATTTTAAATTGCCTTGTTGCATACTTAAACAAAAATAATGAGTGGTAATGACACAGATAATTCCTCACGAGCAGAAGAAAAATTCAAAGCGAATTCGTTTTCACAAAAGAGGTTAATTGCGAACAGGAAGAAAATAGTCGTCCCTCAAGGACGTGTGTCTTCTCTGACATATGACTTCTCTACTTTAAAACCTAATTGTCATCCTTGAAATACGATGTCATGAAGTTTCACAGAAAATCAACTTTTAACGCCACAACGACAAGTGTATAGTTTTCATTCAATTTCAAGATTGCAACTTCGTGATACTAGACTTGAGTAATTTATGGCTTTAAGGAAGAAACATTATGAAATTACAAAATAGCCAATGTGTACAAATTAGAGTTAATTGTCATTTCTTTTAGTGACTCCTTTTTTAAACATTTGGGCCATGTTAAGCTTAATGGAGGGCAGCAAAATTTTTAATCAAACTGGCAAGAATAATAGTTTTGCTTCACCTTGCCTCGATAATTCTTGATTGACTGAATTTATAATAAAAATTATGCTAACTCATTAAAAATTAATTAATTGCTGATGGCAACAAATTGACGCCTGCATAACTAAGAAAGATAAGAAAAACAAATTGGGTCATAGCTTAATACTAGGAATTCACGTGTGCATGAAACTACATTATAACTAAACAATTATTTTTCCTGAGGGCAAAGACTTTCGGTATGAACACTGAGGAAGATAATTTTTTTAATATCTTCATGATTCCCTACCTTAAAATAAGTCATCTAAGCGCGATGTTTAAGCCTTGCAGGAAATACCTTTCAGGTATTGGAACATTCTCAGATTCAACATCAAGAAGAAGTCTAGTAAGTAAGTAAGTATGTACGAAGCAGTACAGAATCTCCCGGATACTAAACTTGAAATCAATAGCACACTTACCAAATATTTAGAATAGTACCTTGCTATTTTTGTTTGGTCTTACTATTCTTGGTTTGGTTAATCCAGAAACTCCTGGATTTGAAGGCTTTAATAGATTTAATATTACGTAGATTTGGAATAATACCTTGATACTACTGTTTTCGGACTTACTATTCATGGCTTGGCTAATCTAGAATCTCCTGTCCTAGTGCCTTATTACTATTGTTTTAGGTCTTACTGTTCTCGGTCTGGCGAACTCAAAATCTCATGGATTTGGGCCATCCTCAGATTTAGCATTCAACTGGATTTAAGATTATCCTTGCATTCATACTGCGAAAAAACAGAGAAACCCTTTGGTTGAAGATTTTGAAACCACCATTCACCAGATTCTGCTGTTATTTTGACTTTACTGCTCCTGGTTTGGCTAGTCTTGTCATTATTGGAACCGAAGGACAATCCAAGATTCATCAACTCTTCAAGAGGAGTACTTGAACTTTTATTTTAGGTCCATTTACGCAGCATTTCGGATAGTGTGTTGGTGCTATAGATCCGGGTTTTACTGTACTTGACTGATTATTCATGTGGAACAACTCACAAGAATTTCAAGTATAACTGCTAACAACTCTGCAACAGCAATACCCGAAATTCCTTTCAGACTTGAGTAATCAAGACTTTGGATTCTTCTACAAAAAGACGTCATCTGTATTAATCAACCACTAAAAATGTTCTGGTTTACTCATTCAACACCTATCTCAGCAACAAGAGCAAACGGAGGGAGTATCATCGTCACGTTAACTTTCTTTCGTCGAAATCCTCAAAACAGCACAAAAAGTAAAATCCAGGAGGTTCGAACCACTCTTCCAGCAAATGGCTCCTGGCTTAGGTCGCCAACAACAGGGGGTTGATTGAGCAATCAGGGGTGGGTTACCCTACCCCTCTATGGGTAAAACAAAGAGTGCCATCATGTTCAACCTCCTGGAAAAGGTGCGAGAAGGTAATTTCATAGCTATCACCGATCCAATATTAAGAGCGGCTGCATAGCTTTCGGGTATTACACGGAGAGAAAATTTCAGGACAAATTATGGTTTCACTCATCGTAATCATATTACAATTAACACATTCGGTCAAAATTTAAGCAGCCGCAGTATCAAATTTACGTTCCAAATAGGAACTTTTACAGTATTTATAGGAAATTTTTACTGTTTTTTTTTAAATTTACTGTGTGATTCAGGAATAATTGAACGCCCTTATTCCAATTTTTCGGCACTGTTTAAACATATCTTTTAATCTCTTTGGAAGTGAATTGTTTAAAGTGACGATTGGATTAGTGGTGAAAACGTTGGAGAATTGAGGACTAAGGTTCGAATCTCAGATTGCGTCTATTCTATTATATAGTTCGTATCGAAGCTACCAAATCGCCAAACTTGTTAACATCATCGCATCTCCCATATGAAAACGAAAGAGTTAAGTACGCCGCCAGACCCCGGCCAGACTCAGCCAACCAGACCTAGCCGGCTGAGAAACTAGTAGCCCACACAATTGGAAAGACAATATAAAGCAGAGTAGCAGTAACTTCAAGTTTTAAGACGAGAACAGGTGACGAAAGTTTGAGTAGCTGGCATGCCTACCCGACTAACACGAATGGTAAATTGGAATCAGATCGGATCCACTCACATTGGAGACACTCTAGAAACCTCTATTGTACTAGCATGCCTCACTGGTACAAGACATTCATTCTTCTAGCGTGCCTCCTTGATGTAAGCCATTATTCATTTAACCAGCCTGCTAACCTGGTTAACTTCACCAGCGTGCTTCTCTGATGTTAGACATTGGTTCATTCTCTATTACTAGCATATTTCCCTGGTGACAAACACTCGCATAGCCAACATGCTTTCCTGGCTATATTTTATACTTCTCTAGCAGTCATCACAACCGCGAGGCAGAGCAGTACCTTGATACATACTGGTCGAGGTCAACGTGAGACAGAGAACCACCTCGATATTGCGAGGAGAGCTGTAACAAGATACTAATCGTAAACACCGTGAGATAGAGCAGCACCTCAATACCTCGAGGATGGCAGCACCTAGCTAGCGACCGCAGTTACCTTGGAGCAGAGCAGCACCTCGATATTGATCACAGTGAGCCCCCTGAAGACTAGGAAACCAGTACCCATAGCAGTCAGCAAGACTACGAGGCAGAGAAATACCTTGATACATACCGACCAATGTCACCGTAAGAGAGAGCAAATCAGCGGTAGAACCAGACAGGACGGTATCCCGATAACGACCGACTAGTTTTCGTCGCCTTTTAACTGCCGTGACAAAGATGGGGTTACGATCATCCTAGCAGAGGCGACAAAAGTAGAGGTTCTGTCTAGTTCACACACAAACACAAACTAGACACTATAAATCTAGTATTACATTTAGGCACAAGTTTGTTTTCTCCAAAAGCCTTGACCCTAGAGCCGGCGAGCTTATCTTCGGGAGGAAACCAAAACCGCCTAACAAGTTTTTTTCCGAAAGGTGCATTATTTTTATTAGCTTTCTTCTTTTTTCCTTTGAATTCTATTCTCGGAATAGTCTTTAAAACCAAACAAAGTTGATCAAAATGCAATGACTTTTCGTAGCATCCTGTTAATTGGTTCGCGTTGACCGTAGTTCCTACGATGGCGGTCGAGACGGAAAAGGGGAGTGGACCTAAGGTTGCGGGGATTGGTATAGACGGGTAAATATGGCAGGGTTAAAGGGCAGTCCATGCCACCAGTTAATAGCTGGTAAATGAAAAGAATGCCGAAAACGTCACGACGTTTACTTAGGGGTTGTAAGTCGATCAGTTTCAGATGATTTTCATAAGGTGGAAGGTTGAATCTGTCTACCAACGGAAGATCACGTGGAGCGAAGCGAATGAACCTACGCTGGACAGATGCAATCCTGTTAATGTGGGTTGTTTGTGCAGGTGACCATACCTGACTGGCATATTAAAGGAGAGGTCTAACGAAGAAGATTTTGAAACATTAGGTTTGGAGAACTCTCTAAGTGGTGCTGGTAAGACGTTTGCGGGAATAAGAGGTGGACTGGCATTTGTAGACATTGAACTCAAGAAAGTTTTTCATGCACCCTGTGGTGAAGGAATTGAGGTCTTTTTGCAGGAAAAGAGTTTCGGTTGTGGAGGAGATATATTAAGTATGTTCATGTCATCAGCATAAATGGACAGCTCTGAGTATTTGATGACACAATCAACATCATTAATTGTAAGGATGATAATCAATGGACCGAGGAGACTGCCCTGAGGGACGCCAGAACGAGCGACAGTAGGATTTGAAATGGATGAGTTAAACAGAACATTGTAGTGAAGGTTGTTGAGGTAGGATTGAATCCAGGAGATGAATCAGGGGGGGGGGGGGGAGTCAGGCGATCAAGTTTGAACAAGATAATGTTATGGGAGATCTTGTCGAAGGCTTTACTAAAATCAGTCGCGATAACATCAACATCTTTACCACTTCCCAGGGCACATAGTGTTTTGGAGACGAAGTCGGTAAGGTTGATGGGTTTGAAGAAGTCATGCTGGGAGAGGGAGAAGATAGACTTACAGTGGAAGAACATTTAATCATAAACCAATTTTTCGAATAGTTTAGGTATGGATGATAATTTAGCAATGGGTCTGTAGTTGCACACATCGTTGTTGCAGCAGTTTTTCAAGATGGGAATAATTTACGAGTTTTTCCATAATTGAGGGAAAACGCCTTGAGTGACCGTGAGGCGGAAAAGCAGGGTAAGGGGTTGAACTAGATGCATGACATACTTTTTCAGAACGATGGCCGGTATACCATGTCGAAAGTAAGTTTAATTTCGTATACTGATGCCCTAGGCGTTGTGCATAATAGTTTACGGGGAATAACCACGTCAACTTTAAGTGGAGGAAAGGTTAGATTTCCACCCATTTTGCACCTGACTAAATTTTCTCTCGGTTGTCGTTGAAAATATCTTTTTGATACCATTTCACCAAAATGTATAAAACAACTAAATACTCACAAGATATATTCCAAACTATTTAAAACGTTTACAAATTATAACTTTTTTCCCATCACATAATAATTACCACTTGAAGTGAAACAAAATTGCGTCCATTTTGTAATTCTCGAAAAGGGGAAATAAGGGTACATTTTCAATCTCCTGGGATATAATGTTTTTTTTGCGATTTTTGATAATTTTGGGCGCTATATTTATGGATTTTTATGGCAATGGTTTACGTCAAGAGGGTCAGTTGTGTCTAAGTTCGCGTACTTTTTCTTCGACGATTAGGCACGGATAGTCATCGGTAGAGTTAATGATAACATGTCAGTCTTCCAACCCGTAGGTACCAGATTCAAACCCTTATTACAGTAAACAGGTTATTGAGATTGCAGAGTAATGCTTGGTAGTTCTGAATCCACCTTAAATTTTGTCCCATCGCAATCGTTGCTTTTAACTAGGTGAAAGAAAGAAAGAGATCTCAGGTTGCGAGCTATAATTCAACGCACAAAATTACGTTAACAATAATATCATCTTATAAAAGGGACTTAATAGGATTTTTTCGCAGATCTTTGTATTTGTTTAGCTCCTTTTACAATTATCAATATGGAAATGGAGAAAATGCGTCCACAATATTATTAAGTGGAAAAAAAGTGCTTGGACCTTTCGAATATAATTAAATTTAATATCAATCAACATCTAATAGGTATTAACCTTTTTTTGTGCGCTAGACTTAAGTTATTTATGATGTCAGTTATTTTGTATTTACTTAATAATATTCTATGTACCTACTTAAGTAAGAATAAAATAAGTATTGACTTACCTCTAAACAAAACCTTATTAAAAGTGCTAGTTATAATTCTAAGTTCAGGATTCGGTGTCTCCCCAATTTGTACCATTAGTGAGATACCCACAATTCCTTGAGATTTATGTTGAGCTTCGGACATGTTGTGATACAATTCCTTATTAAATCCGTAGAGCTGGATCTATAGTAAAAAAAATAGGGAAACGTTTAATGGAGTAGTTATATTTTATGTTCTAAAAAAGTAATATCTATGATTGTCATTCTATGAAAATTTGGCAATGCTGAAATTTTAATTAAACGAATGTAAACTAAATAAATTTCTCAGTTATATCGGGAAAGTACATACAACAATGTTAAGAAATATTCTTCCTCCAAGCACAGCAACATTCATACCGGTGTACTATATGCCATAAGGTACGAAAATGGTCTAGATGATCTTATTCCCCCAAACTGAGGACGGATCACTGAAAATGAAATTTTGGAACCGGCTCAAACTCGTTTGCGTCCTGCTCCAGATATACTATAGATATTATTTTCTGCAATTGTTCTAAAGAATGCCGGATGCTGTGGTAACTGCCATAGTCAATCTTAAACAAATTACGCTAAAGATGTCATCAAAGACATATACGAGTATGTTGGAAACGATGAAGCTCCAAACTTATTGAAAGTTTCAGAAATCGAGGAAACCGATGCATAGATCATATAATTTGAGGAGGTTCCAGTAATAGATAAAACCGAAAATTAATTTTTAATAATAATAAATCAAATAGATATAAATTGAATAGAAGAATTAGGATTGTGCCTATACCATATCAAATAGGATCGTCAAACTTAAAAACTATATAACCCTATACCATTTTTGCCATACATGCATGCATTCATGCATAAGTTAATAAATATCACCTGGAACCAGGGTTTTGCGTCTACGTATGTATGTGTAAATTAAGTAGAGTATGTATTATGTAGAGTATTGGTGTAGATTATAGAAATTGCGAATTACGACTGCGTAAACATGATGATGCATTCAGCAGCGAGTCTTTACAGAGAGATGGTGTTTCTACCGTAATTCTTTTTCTTGTCTCATTAAAAAAAAAAGATATTATGAAGCAAATAGCAGCCGATCCTATTCTCAGAAAAATTAAACAAAGTGTCTCACTATTCTTATTTGATGATAAATTCATGAACGAGGTTACGGACTCAATTAAGCTTTCCGATCCAGTATGTGAACTTGTGAATTTCTCCCAGAACTCTTCTGTTTCTATCGCAAATTCAGCATTATTGTGGCTAAAATTAGAATTACCAGAAAAATTCAAGGACAATTAAAAAAAAACGAAATGAAATGGCTTTAAATGTGTACTCTTTAGTGGCATATTACCTTCATTATTCACATGACAATGCGTTTCTGACTATTGAACAACAAGACATCATAAACGATTTTCTTTTCGACCATCTAGATACCAATCAGGGCCTGTTTTTCCAAAATTAGTAGAGAAAAATGTTGAAATATCTATTGCATTTCGGAGCATGGCTGAATTTAACCATCCAGCTTTATCTAAATTAGCCATTAACCTTCTGCAAATTTCAGATTAATCGGCTGAACTGGAGATGTCCTTTTCCAATTGGGCATACGTTCACTCACCAACAAGGAATAGATTATCTTTTGAACATTCAAAAAAATTGTTACATGTATACTTTACCCTAAGACTCGCAGACTCAAATGTTACAAATGAATACTAATTAATAAAGTAAAAATTATGGGCTATATGTATAAACGTTAATACCTTTTCATGAAATCTTGTAAAAAATCAAAATTATGTATTTACTTTACGTGTAGATGTAAAGTATCCCATGTAGAGTGCGTGTAAATTACACGTAAGTTATCGTGTAGAGTACACGATGTAATCTACACGCACAACACTGCCTGGAACTTAATTCGTTCATCTATCATTTATCATTTCAATTTTGGTACTAAGCAAGAGAATTAATCGATAAAAAAAACCGCGCAAATATGAACGTTGCTCATGTGCCAAGGGTTCTGTACTTGCACCACTTAAATAGAAGTTTTTCTGTTTTGCCTCAAGTAGGTAAGCTATACGGGTTCGGGCCCACGACTCCATGTGCTTTCTTGTCAAGATATCAAAATACACTTTTCCAATGGCGATAGTGGGGATAATAAAATCGAATATATCTGGTAATACTATTTTGGTTATAACGGTACTGTATTGCCGGCTGATGATGAAATCGAGTATATCTGGCAATACTATTTTGGTTGTATACTGTACTGCATTGCCTTTGTGCATTTATGGGTGATATTGGTGCAGGGAAAGAAACCTCCAAATTTTGTTTATCAAGTAAAAATTCCACAAATTTCAGGATTCTAGAGCAATGGGAAGTACCCTATAGGTTTTAATGTGTCAGTCAGTCCATGAGCTCGTCAGTCAATACATCTTTTTATTGCATTGAGTTAGAAAACTTTTCTGCAGGACTATGATTTTCTTTTCGTTAGTATTAGGTATTAATATTAACTTGATAGCTTTAGCTGTTACTGGGGAAAATGATCATGATCATATAATGTAAGCTGCCTTCATTCTAATGTACGGAATCCTAAGAAGTACCTACTTAAATTTTGTATGTCGCTTGTAGTAGGAAATATTAAAATATTTGTATTTATACCTTTTATTAAAAAACTTTAGAACTTTTGGTCCGGCCTTTTGAGCGACGTTGTTTGGTCCTTTTCGTAGTGTGTGGCCTACCCATTGTCACATTCGTCTTCGAATGCCGTTTTCTATTCCGTATTGTCCTGTAAGCTTCTGTAGGTTTTCGATGGCGTGTAACTTAGATGTTATTTGAGAGGACGCTTTTCATGTTGAACAATCGTAGAATAGAACAGATTTTACATTCGATTCGAAGATCCGGAGTTTTGTGCATCTGGAGTTGTTGTTATTGCGCCATATCTCTCCTTATTGATGCGAGCCTGTACAACAGCTTCAGCTTCGCCGTCTGCTATAAGTATGCTTCCGAAGTAGCAAAATTTATCCACTGTTTCTATTCGCTGCTATTCCAGAAAAATTTCATTTCATAAATTTCATTTCATTCCATGTCTCCTGGAGTACAGGCTCATAAACTTTAATTTAGCAGCATTGCTCTTAGGCCCAGCTCTACGACACTCTCTACTCAGGGATTCGAACATTAGGGCTGCATGACTATGTGTGTTGGATAGGAGACATACATCGTCGACATGGTCCAGATGTGTAAGGTGGTTTAAAAGTTTTCGTTTCGCTTGTCTCGCGAAGGGTGGTCATCTAGGACGCTGCACATAAAACGTCATTAATGACGGTCGTGGAAAAGCGAAGGTGGCAGTATGCATCCTTATCTCACTCCGATCAGCATTTGGAAGGCCTCCAACAATTTTTCCTTGTGCTGGGCTCTTGCGTGGGACTACTTTATGGAGGTGATAATTTTTTCTATTTTAGAATACCTCTCTTACGTAAAGCTACCCATATATACTCGCGAGAAACGCTACCTTCTCGAAATAGACAAACATTCGATCTAAAATGTCAACTTTCCCACTATGACTTATTGTAATTTTTTGTTTTTTTTATAGAATGCCGACAGTGAAAAAATAAAATTTCATTAAAACAACTCAAAGCAAAATACCCAAAGAAATTTTGCGAGATTTTATAATGGCTTTATATGGTTTTTGTATTGAAGTACAAACTGACGCTGATCAAAAAACTAATTTCAAATTAGGATTATAAGCTTAAGAAAAGATTTGAATTATATATTTAATAACCCTTTACGCTTATTTGTATGAGTTGTATTTGAAATTAACCAGTAGCCCATTCGTCAAGCTTACAGAAAATGCTCTCAAATCCCCGCCCTCTGTGGGCCAAAAATATACCCAGACTAAACTTACGGGTAGAAATAGTAGTCTTCAGAGATTGTCAAGTAATTTATATAATTTAAAAAATCCACCATATTAAATCCGCCATCTTAAATTTTTAAAATCCGAGTACGGATTTGAAATCAGTACCTTTGGAAACTCTCGAGTACAAAATTTGTTCAGCTAGAACCGCGATTTCGGCCACTGTGTGGCCTCGGTCATGAATGTTTTCTGCTGACAACAAACTACGGTAAGAAAACCATTGATAATGACGATGGTTCGGAATTCACCTTAAATTGTACGTTCATTTGCAATTGGTGCGTCGTAGTATATTTATTAGAGTAGAACTTTGAGACTTGTTTTTGCGTTGAAATGCTTCAGAATGTTTTCCCTCAAGATCGAGCATTTTTAAGACAAAAGCTGCTAGACGTTCTTCGCTCACAAAAATCCGATTCAATCGAGGTGCATTATTAACAGAACTTTCAGAAGCAGCTGTGTGGCATTCAAATAGATTGTATTCCGGCCAGAAATATCCCAGGATGATGGATAGGCAAAAACGCTTTGAGTGGCTTTTCGTATTTTTTACTTTTGAAGAATTTTTCTACGACCTCGAGCTCGTGTTCGTTCGAGAAATCCATGATCTTCTCCACAGTCAATAAAAGAGTTTAAGCATGTTCGGGCAAAATTCAGGCATGCGAAGCATACCCAATCAACTAAAGCGCTATGCCTATGGCTAAAAGCCTAGTTCGTCCCATGATCCAGCCTTATGGTATTTATTTAAGCTTTCTGTACGCTACGGTTTATTTCCAAATTCTCTAATTATTCCTCTGCTTAAAACAAGTGCGAGATATCAAATTACAAAACAATCGGTAATCTTGTGTATCAAAGATTTTTAAGGCCTTCTTTTGTGACGTCCTTTATTTTTAACACACCGTTCTTGCAATTTTTCCAACCTGACTTAATAAACAGTAAATCGATCCAACTTATTGGAATTTTTTCAATTTTTGCATCTTTCCTATTGAGGGTAGTAGGCAGGTTGGCTGCATTTAAAGCATTCGATAGCATAAATCACATAATTCTTGTTCTCTCCCCTTGGATTTCCGTCTGTTTTTGTTAATTGTTCGTACTCAGCAAGTCGCCGTTTCACGGAACTCTCTCTGAGTCAATTTTTAACACTTCTGGGCAGCCGCAAGGAAGCCATCTCGCAACATTACTTTTTAGTATTTACATCAATGATGCATTTTTGACTCTGTATTATTTTAAAGCTCTTTGTTACGCTAACGCCGCCAAGTTCTTTCGTATGGTGTCGAACTTTTCCGACTATCTTTTTTCAAATTCTGACATGGATGTTTTCTATAGCTGGTGCTCTATTAACCGCTTCCCTATAACCATAGGAGAGGGAGTTGGATCAATTCGTTGAGCGGCGCGACAACCATGCCATAATGAGATGCCACAAGACATTCAAGTTCCCTCACTTCCCTTACCATGTTAACGCATCAAAGGGATGTCCTCTAGGCTTTGGCCACGTCGTGCAAAAAAAAAACTGCTCATATATAATGTCCTCTCGAAAAAGAAATCCTATAGAGTTTACCTTCACCATCGATGGCTGCCCTTTAATGTCGCTGGGTGCATTCCTATTTCTTTCGAGGATTACCTTAATGACATAAGTAATAAGACCAGCGCGACCTTGGATCTCGTCAAGCAATGGTCAAAAAGGTTTGATGACCCGTACCTGAACAAGCTTCTATACTGTACTTTTTAAGACCTTTTTATAAGAGACTTGTTCGGTTTGCCCTACATGGCATATCTGAGAAAAATTACTTTTTGTCCACCATACTCTAATCGGCTTGGGTTATCAAATTTAAATACTCGTAACTGAAGATGCTAAAACTCCAGTGTTTTGTTTGTCCTCAATTCCCTGCAAGGTAAGATTGATCCCCCGCAATTATTAACTGCTTTTAACTCTGCGACTTGCTGTTTGAGGAATCATAACTTCTGGCATTACTATGGGAAATTTGAACCTATCTCGTCGATGGCACGGATCCTAAATTGCTCTTTAGACTCCATTGAATTTCACCTCTCTAAGCGTCTCTTGATGAATTAGGTTCGTTGAAGTTGCCTTGTATACTTTTTTAAACTGCTTACTTTTTTTATTTTTTTTATTTTTTTTTATTTTTTTATACTTATATTGCATTTAGTAGGTGGAGTTACCAATCCTCCTATCAATCCGGAGGTCCGAATCCCACCGATGGCGACCCATAGTTGCTTTCTGACGACAACAGATTATGATAAAAAGGCCGTGCAGGTTGCAAAGAAAAGGTCAGTGGTTCGAAATCTACTTTAAATTGTAGGTCCACTTGCAATCGATGTCTCGAATCGGGTAAAATTCTTCTCCCGCCCCAAGGGGTTACCGGAAATAGAGAGAGATACAATAATAAACCAACTAAATGGTTTATTATTTGAATCTGTGCTTGATGTAATTGACGATGTCAACTTAATTAGTAGTATATGTAGTAGTCAATCATTGACGAAATTTGAAATAAATAAATAAATAAAAGTAATATATCCACATATTAACTATTCTATATAGGCGTCTTTTCAAGGGCACCTTCAAGTACACTTATTCATTTCTTCCACTGCAGTATTCTCTGTTATCAAGTTCACAAGTAAAATGTCAACATCAAGGAAAACATTTAAATTGGATTAAAAGTTAATAACCGCTCCAAATATTCCATAAATTGTGTCCGATGTTCTTTATATTTAAATGACCTCTCGTTATCAGTGCTGCTTTCGGAAGTACTCATAAAATGTCTCGTGATTAGAAACGTTCATAAACAAATAGTCTCGCGTCCAAAACAGACGATCTTATCAAAATGCAGTTTTGTTCTTTTTAACTGAAAATGGCTTGACTTTTCAAGATATCTTTGGAAAATTTTCAGAATAGCCGATAAGTCCAGTAAGTTAGAGAATTTGGTTCAGTACCAGGAACAGTTGAGCTTATTCATTAGTACCTTCAAGATGTCAATATTCTTCACAATTGTAATCAGTTTAGTTATTTTACAGTTTAGTGAAACTACCTGTAAGGTGGTGAATAAAAGTGTTGATGTTACTGAACAACGAATAGGTCTTTTAAAAAAATTTGCTGAAAGCTTAAAATCGGGACTATCATCGGAAATAGATCCGTGCGAGGATTTTTACGAACATGTGTGTGCTAGAACAAATGTGAGCAGAGAATTTAAACTAAATGTTGATAAAATTGAGGAAATTGTGGGAAAATATTTACAAGCAAATGAAAAACTTACAAATGCTGAATTTAAATTGAAAAAGTTTTTAAATTCTTGCAAACAGCGGTCGGTAGAGGAAATGAAGCAATTTGTGAAGAATTTCAATTTTTCGTACTCAACAGGAGGTTGGCCTGCTTTCAATCCAGACTGGAATGAAGAAAAATTTGATGTACAGTCAGCTTTGGCAGAACTGGACTCCTACAATATGCCTATCATTGTTTTTAAATCATTTGATTTTGATTCCGGAAGTTTCAAGAGATACATGACTGTTGAACCTAGAGATATATTTATATTGAAAAACAGTATGCCTGCCATCAAGAAGAAAATGAAATTTTTTGGAATTGATAATATTGACGAAATCATAAATGATGGAATACAATTTGAAAAGGATTACGAAGAAAATGTGCCATTCGACAACACGGGTGAACAACCAATATTGAAAACAGACTTTGCTGGATTGAAGAAAGAGATTCAAGAAATTAATTGGGATAAGCATATTGAAATAGCTATTGGCAAAAAAATTAAAGACAATTACCCAGTCGTGATTCGAAGAAGTGATAGCCTAAAAAAGTCTTTCGAAACAATTTTAAAAATGAAACCGAAAATTGTTGCAAATTACTTTTTCTGCAATTTCATACTTTATCTGCCAAGTGTAGAAGAAGATGATTTTAGTAAGAAGTGCGCCTTCAACGCTTACAATGCTTTCCACTATGCATCATCAGGAATCATACTTAAACAATTTCATAATGACAATACAAAAACAACAATGGCAGGATTAATCGGATCGGTGTTGGAAAATCTTTTCAAATACCTACCCGTTTACCAACATCCACTTGCTGAAAATATAGCAGCGAATTTTTCAAAAATATTAAAAGAGGAATATCTTCACACTTTTGATGAAGACAGCTTAAATAAGGAGTACCATGATGTTGTGATTAGCAACAGTAACTACCTTCAGAACACTATTTCTATGAATCGATTTACCAAAAGACAATTTCTAAGGCCATACACAGACGAGAATTTAGAAAAATTAGAACTAGTCAAGCACAAACTGTCACCAATCTTTCCACTGCATCTCTACAGACTAAAAGAGGAGCCTCTTCCCCTAGTCTATACTGATCTGGCGTTGGAATTAATAATGATTTACTCAGAAATGTTGGTTGATATCAATCTAATTAATCCCGAAATTCGCGAATGTTTTAGTCATCAGCATGGTTTGCTTGATATAGACAATGGCGTACTGATGGGGTCCTTGTCTTTACAAATTCTAGTCAAGGCGTATTTTGATTGGGCAAAGCAAAATGAAGGAATTCTTCAGGCGAACGATAAAGTCCTTAGGGAATATGACCTGACCAGCAAAAAACTGTTGTTAATAGGAATAATGCAGTGTGGTTGCAATAGAAATGTTCCAGATATCAGAAGTAAAATGCTTCCATATTTCTGGAATTTGAATGAGTTTTCAGGCACGTTTCAGTGCCCTGTTGAATCTTCTATGAGTCCTACAGAAAAGTGTGAAATTCAGCCAGTGAGAAATTTAAGATAAAATTAAGTACGGAAAAAAAATATCAATGTTTTGTTATAATGATAATAAAACTGTGTGCATTTTTATTTCGGTTTTTATCTGTTGTGTGTGTTTTTAAGAAGAGGTAATAGGAGCGTTATGTGGCTGAAATATTTTTGCTTCATTAAACGATTTGTAGGCGAATCGGAGATAAATTATTACAACTATTACTATACTAAACTTGAGTTAATCTAGTAATTTTGTATAAAACCTTCTTTGATTTCAGTGTAAAATTAGAATTCGTTGATAAACAAAATCTGTCTAAAACGTGCATTCAACTAATTTTATTTCATTAAGTTTTACTATACTGTCTTATTAAAGAATTTGCGAAAGCTGGGACAAAGGATTTCATACAGAAGGATTACTCCTGTTCAGACAGAAAAAAAGTGCTTTTTAAAACAAGATATGAACTTAGCAAGCTCAGTGAAAAGAATAAAATTTATGTAAGTGATGAGAAACTTCCAGTAAATAGCCAATCACTAAGGTATGTTGATGGCAAATTATGGAGTTGTATAGTTGTATGTAAATAACTACTATTTGTGTACAGGAATAGTTCTGTTTGTACTTACAGTAGAAGTAAATCAAGAAAGGGCCAATTTGTCTCCAAAAGAATTCTATCATATAATTTTTCAAGGATACAAATGTTCCAAGGTTAAAATGGTTAACGCTATACGTAGGAAATGTTTAGAATTGTGCGATGAATTTGGGCTTTCAATATTAAATGGTCGTGCGTAGGGTGATTACGTGGTGGAATACGAGTTGACCTGCAGATCCTCTCTGACAATTTTTCCGTAATCCTGGAAATGAAGTTTCCCACCTAGCAGGAAACCTTTCGTGTTGTTCCCAAAACTAAACTGGTAAATGCAAGCTGTTGATAATTTCAAAACCAAAGTATGTGTCTTAACTTAAGTGGATATACCTAGTCATTGAGCCGAAAAAAGTGTTTTTTTTAGGAATTTTTTGTCGCAAAATTATATTATTTTATTTTCAAAATAAAAATAGTTAGCTTAAAAATGAGAATAGTTAATTTCAAACTGAGAATAGTAAACTTCAATATGAGAATAGTATGCTCCTAAATGAGAATAGTTTTCAAAATGAGAATAGTAAGCTCTAAATATGAGAACAGTAATTTTTAAAATTATCATAGTAAAAAAAAAGAGTAAGTCTTGTATTTTCAGTAAATCATTTAAAGTTAATTTAAATTTACACAAAAATGTCTATAAAAATAAAAAAGTAGAAAAAGAATCTAAAAAAACAAATACTTGCCGTGTCAAGTATGAATGGTGAATACCCAAAAAGACACTGCATGTAGAGAAGCAGTTGCACATTCTACAAAGAGCTGTAATGGAGGCGAATCGCAAATCCTGCACTCCAACTGAAGTAGTGGACCAGGATGAAACCCCTTGGAGGGACAGGCAACTGGAAGCACAGAAGAAGGAGTGCAAGAAGGCTTTCAACCAGGTCATACGGACTCAGGCTGTGGAAGCCTGGGACAGATACAGTGCCTTAAAGAAAGAGTTGAAGAAAGCTCTACGTAGAAAGAAGAGAGGATCGTGGAGAGACTTCTGCTCGAACACGAGAAATATATCTGAAGTCTGCAGACTTCAGAATATAGTCTCAAGTGACACGGTCTCCTGACTCGGACTGGCTTGTTACAGAACGGGAAAGATGTCAGAGAACTGGGACAAAACAAATGAAATGCTTCTGGAAAATAATTTTCCAGGAAGCTACAAATCGGACATGGCATATGAGGAAACAGGGTGCGAATGCCACGGATCGCTCTGAGGCGGAAAGGATTGTGACGCTTGAGGGATGGTATATTTCCAGCCCTGCTTCAGTGGGACAGTGAGATTGTATATACATGTGTCATGTATATATATATATATATATATATATATATATGTCCCGATTTCGTGGAGAAAGACTAAGGTAATATTTCTACCAAAACCAGAAAGAAAAGACTATACTGAGCCGAAGTCTTTTAGACCCTTGAGCCTGACGTCTTTTGCGGTAGAAGCAATAACCACTGGTATTTTCTCTGCAACCCCCACGGCATTCTTATCGTAATCTGTTGTCAGCAGAAATCATTTGTCGCCGTCGGTGGGATTAGAACCTGGGTCCTCCGGATTGGTAGGTCGACATGTTTCACGTCCATCACCGATAACTAAATTTATCTGTTTAAACTTTCATCACAGTTTTTTGTATATAGGTGTATGAAGGACAGCCATCAATAAATTTTAATGGAATACAGATTTTTCACTTCTTGTCAACAACTAAGTATTCGTAAATTTATTGGATCCCGGTTACGCTAAAAGTAGCAAAAACAAATCTCATCACATTGTGCCAGGTGTACAATTATCAACAACAATCTCAAAGCTATCATCACACCTCATCATACTGGGTTGTTTTAAATTTCCATTCACACATTTATTTTAGCAGAACCACTAGAAAAATTTGCATACAATTTTGAAATATGTTATCCTGCAAAATATTGTCGATCCTTTACTGTGTCCAGCTGCTACCAAAGATCATAAGAATTACATATTTCCCACATATTTACGATGCTGATAAAGCTACTTATAGTCACGAAATATACACATTTATATCAGACTACTTCATAAACCACAAGGCTCCCCCTTCGAACGATAGCGTTATTAGATCATAATCCACACTGTCTACACACTCGGGGTCATCCATTCAAAAATCCATTTTAGCACTCAGTCCAGATTCCGTTGCTCCGATGAAAATTTCCCACAATAAAGGTAATAGAGACTTTTCCTGAAAATGACTTACCTCACCGGGAAAGCTGTATCCATGTATACGATGCTCTGACCCCTGGCTATTCTCCGTCCCGTAATGGATGTAAATTTCCTCAAACTGATACCGGTAAGCCAATGGACCCCCGGAGATATTGACGTGCTGCTTTGTATCCTTGTCGACACGGAAGACCAAGGATTGACCTGTGTTATGGAGTGTCCCCGAAACCTGCAAAAAAGAATGAGAAAAGGAAAGCATTAGCAACTGGACAACTGACCACGTTAATGTTATTCAGGTTCAGTAATTTTTCCCAAAGTACCTTAAGTCGGGGGTGGTGCTGAATGGGTCAATTAGATATGATGTTCTGTCTGATTGGGAGATAATTTGAGGCTTATGAGGGGCCATTAGGCATATCTTTATGTTAACATGTCTCCATTTAGTTGATTTTATTAGGACAAGGGAGCACTTTTTCATAAAGGATTCCTCATTGTCTGGAATAATGGCCTGAACAGATTCCTTTCTTGTGGAGCTTGTAACTCGATTTTAACTTCAACATATTTGCTGGAGACAATAAAATTCCGGGAGACTTTTAATAAAATTTAAGCTATAAATTGGGGGTCATTCTAAGGGAAACATAGTAGGAAATCTTACAAAAGCATCGTTTTATTAGATCCGATTATTGTGCTCACGTTCAGAACTTTATTGTTCCATAAAAAAATTCCGGCAGCAGTTCACGTTTTAGTCAGTTCTCTTATGAGCATTCTTTGGAACTATGTCGTGTTTAGTACCGTAACATATGGTACCTATTATCACTGACTGGGAAATGACCCGGGAAATCTTTAAAATTTCATAAGTTTCGCACTTCGCAGAGCTCTGCTGCTAAGCATCTTTGTGTTTAAGACTTTCAAGTTGAAAGGGTTTTATGTGCAAAATTTTGGACCGGAGTGAGCCATCGAAGTATAAATCATTTTTTATGGTAATATTTTGCATCTTTAAACTTCGAATTTTTATCAATTGTGTATACTTTTTGGCTTTAAGGTTGCATGAAACGCTCACGCTCAATTATTCAAATTCTGTTTTAATTTATGTATCTTTAAGCTTTTAAAGGCAATGTGAGATAGTTTTAAAAGAGTCTGCGGTGTCAGTTATGAAATTACGAGGTCAGGAAAATTCTATTTTATAATTACTCAAAGTCGATTATTTACTAAGGAACGGATTCTTTTGTTTTTCTTTATATACTATGTGGCCCAATCCAAGGGGACAACCCTTTGATGCGTTAGCATGGTGCTGGCCTGAAGGGAATTAAGGTAAGGGAAGTGAGGAAACTTGAAAGTTTTGTTTTTGCATTGCTGCGAGCTAGACAACAGCCCAGAGACGGAGTGGGTTATTTTAATTTCTTAATAAAAGCTCACGGGGAGACCTGGTCTCGAACCCGGGACTCATGGCATGGTGGTCGTGCTAAAAGCTAACAACCCAGCTCGATGCAGTCAGCACAAAGTAGGACATATGCCTATGCTCTTAACCAATTCGGAGGAATTCTTCGTCATACAAAAAAACAATCTTGTAAATCTTGCGTCCTTTTTCAAGGAAGTCGAGAGAGATGAGAGCGAGCCTAGTAGGATAAGATGGAAGAAAAAAAGGGGAAGACAGTTACTGGAGCACCAGTCATGTAAAATGTGAATGTCGGAGTTTAACAAAGCGCAGTCGTCGCAAGAAACGAAGCAGAAAATCGTCGGTATAACACAAGATTCTAGGGCTATTCAGGAGAGAGAGAGAGACCAGAGGGTCGAGAATACTGCCCTAAAGCGCCCCGGAAGGAACAGGGATTTCATTGGATAGGGCACCGCGGAACAAGACACACTAATTGCGACCAAACAGGTAAGAGGATAGCCAATCAACAAAAAGTGGCGGAAATTCCAGCAGATGAAGCTTGTAAATGGAAATCCCGTGGTGAATTCTGCCAAAGGCCTTACAGAAATCAGTGACCTGTAAGCCTGATTCTATCGGAGGCAAGCAGTGAAGGCCGAATTCGAGTATAATGGTAGTAGTGGATATACCCTTAATTAAGCCAGGCTGGAAAGAGTCAATGAAAGGTCTGCAGTGAAAACGTAGTACGTCACTGATCAGAGGCTCTAATACCTTCGCAATATGGCACAGGTTGGCGATGCTTTTATAACTGAAGATGGAACGCCCGCAGCACAGATATAGGTTGAACATAAAACAGAGACCAGAGTCAACCGACGATCAGCACCTTTTCAAGAACGATGAAGGTAGGCTATCAGGACTACACGAAAATCCGTCAGAGAAGTTCGACAAGTATTCAATGACAGTGATATCCTCAAAAACTAAGTCTTTGGGTTCAAGAGAACTGACATGGAAGCCTAGTCAAGTGGGGAAATCAGTAGAAATAGTCTCACAGTCAGAATCACAGAACGAAGTTAGAAAGAAGTCAGCGAAAAAATTGGACACCTCAATGGGGTCGTTGCTTTTGCGATCAACAAACCTAAATGAGGAGGGGTAATCGCCGCTGTGTCGTGTTGGATATAAATCTGTTGTAGTGCGTCTGCAGATAGAGAAAGAAACGAAAGTATAAACCGCAGCATACTTGGTAGTCTGCGTCACACCTAGAGAAGCAGAACATTTTCCAGGGTTTTCTTTTCAAGTTTTTGAGGTGTTTATGGGAGCCGTCCATCAGCGGCTGAGAAGAGCGAGAGGAACAACAATAAAACAGGTGTATAGGACGTTATAGGAAGAGCAAACGGCTAGATCAATGTCAGACTCAGCAAATACATTCGGACAATCTAAGCCCAAAAGCCAATTGTTGAGAGTAGAGAAGTATGCCGTTTTGAAATTAAAAAAACTGCCCCCAATCGAGGAAGAAAAACTCTCAGGGGCCTCAAAATACAGGAGAACCTGAAGTCCAGGATGGTGGCTGGACTTCTGGATTAAGGGAGACATGTACTTTCTCACAAACGAGACATCCGGGTCGGTCGAGAAGGCAAGGTACAGTTACCTTCCCGATTCGCTCATGAGTTCGATGCACTGTGAAAGACCCATGGAGGCGCAGGTGTCGAGGAAGGGCACAACGTAATGCGAGCAGATGAGGAAGGAAGGCAACATCTCCTCAGTCTCAGAGGACTGAATCGAAACGATTGGGGACCTTCCCACAATCGTTTCGATTCAGTTCTCTGAGACTAAAGTCGCCAAAAATTTCAGTATCATCGGAGGGCAACAGGATATCGACATTTATTGGACGCAGAGAGTAGGGGGGAATATGGTGGGGGGGAGGTGAGCCGGGGGCAATATGGATAGTGGAAACATAAAAGCTTTTTGATGGAACTTTATAGCGACGCATAAAAACTCCAGATTGTCGAAGCAAGCAACCAAGCAAAGAATGTCGGTTATGACAGTGCAAAGCACCCTACCGCCTACTGCTGCACACAAATCAAAGTGGCGGTCACGCCGAAAAACTTAAAAACTAGGGCTTCACGGCAGCGAGACAAGACCAAGACTTCGGCACATCTCGGTCTTGGTCTCGTCAAGGTGAAGACGATCTTGCTCTCGTCGCAATCTCGGCGAGATAAAGGCCAGTCTCGATCCGATCTCGCTCTCGACAAGATAAAAAAAGGGTATTTCGAGGGACAAGTGATATATCTATGTATATACGCATTTTCTTCATATTCCCCTCGACAAAATAAGGAAGCAAGGGCTCTTGTTTGCTATTCGGGATAAAGCGCAAATTTCTGAAGAAGGAAATAATGTAGAAAGAAGCGATTGAGGAGAGCAGTGTATACTTATATGCCCCATAAATCACGCAATTGACATTTTTCGGAGCGACCTAAAAGCTGAAACAACTAAAAAATTGTCCACAATAAAATGATAAAAACTAATATTTCGTCCACTCTCGTCACCTCAATCTCGCTCTCGGTATCGCACTGTTACCAATGATATTGGTCTCGCTGCCGGTCCCGGTATCGTGTCGAGACCGAGACCGGCAGCGAGAATTATCTCGAGTATCGTGAAGCCCTACTGAAAACTAAGTTCAAACTGTTCAGAGTCGGATATGCCGTCACATAACGAGACAAATTACGTCAAAGAAAGCAGAGCTGGATGCGGAAAATAATTGCGAGGTTTTCCAACGCAACCCGGTTACTTTGGAATTTTCGTCGTTATTATGAATTATTCATTCGGCGTTCCAAAGAATATGACTGAGTATCGAGTAATTAAATATCACGTGCAATTGGTTAGGAATCTCCAATATCACACCAAAAGCCTAAAAAAATAATTTTTTAAATCTTCCAGAATCCAGAAAAGATTTGTTATGAAATAGCTAGAAATTTACAAGGATAAAGGAGGCTTGAATACGAAGTTTCATTCATTTTTAGGGTTCCGTACCTGAAAGGTCAAAGAGTCCTCGGTGTTTTCTTAAATATTGTACGGAATCCTTGGTGAGCGAATTTGACCCGCAGTTAGCCAGTATTTTTTTAAATTATTGAAAGGGTGTTTGTTTCAACAAGAGGTTTTTAAGCTGCGCGCTATTTCTCATGCCTCAAAGATTCAGCTGTCATTCTTTAAAACTTGTTTAGTAAAATCGGATAACGAAAATTGAACGACACACACTTCCCCAATGCATTAAAATTGTAAAATTTATTTGATTTTAAATTTATTTTAAGTTATTCGTAAATAGTTACTTTTTACACTGGGATCTTTATTTTAATTCCACATAACGATTTATTTATTCTATCGTGCGTTATTTGACCATCAAATATTTACTCACAAATAATTATTTGTTATTTGATCGTGCGTTATTTGATAATCCAATAATTATTATTTCTTATTCGATTACCAAATGCGTACTGTACAGTATTGAATTATTCTTTGTTTTGTTTGTCACTGGGGCTTCATAACGTTACACATTTAAACTTTAAATTCTGAATGACGAAATTGAGGAAGTGGATTATAAACTAATAACTTATTTTAATTTAAAATGAGGTTATTCAACAGAGACGTCCAACTTTATGCATAAACTGGGAATTTTAACCTTTCTTAGTTCCTCTAGCTATTTCAAAAGGTTCATTACATAACTACTATTTTGGGATCGACCTGCGAAAGATTCTGCTGCTTTTATAAATTTTGCAACACTGAATTATCTTCAACTGAAGTGGTTGCTTTTCTAATATTTCAAATTATGAGATGTACTCTAGGGTCAATTAATAACCGAATAACAAATAATTATTTGAAATTATAATAATAAGTGCCAAATAATTATTTGCGAACAATCCAATAATAAATAATTATTCAATTATTATCAAATAAAACACGACCAAATAATTATTTGAAATTAAGATAAGGACCAGATTACAAATCACTATTTGCGAAGAAATCATCAAATAACGAATAATTATTTGATTATCAAATAAAGCGCGATCGAATAACAAATAATTATTTCAAATTAAAATAAGGACAACCAAAAAATATAACAAGTAAACTTTCTAAAAAAATTTTGTTTTTCGATTTTCCAATTTGTTTGATTTTTTAGATTTTATCTTTATTCGAATAGAAATGCATATCTCTGTCTTATACAGAATGTTTGATGTAAGGTGTGCCAAAATAATTGGGGCAATACATCTAATCTAGCCAAACCAAAAATTGTATGGCAAAAATTCAGCAAATACTCAAACCTGATTTTTTGGGCAGCGAAATTAAAGTTTGATAAGTTCAATGCTCATCACTAGTACGAATTGGTTGCCTAGTGGAACCGCTCAATTCAAGCAATGCAAACTATGCTAGCGATTAGTCGGGATAGATGTACCAATTATATATCTGATTTTGACGTTAGTAAGCAAGTCCATTGTATTTTTACATACGGCAGTAAGGCTTTAAACAGAATTAGTCACAGGATCCTAATTTACAAATTGTCCGCTGTGGGGTTTTCCACAGGCCTTGTCAACAGTCTTTTTTCTTAGTCCTATTTCAGGATGCTTTTTCTGCTGTATCATACAACATCTCTGGCGTCCCCCAAGGTACTCGGGCTACTTCTCATTATTATTTGCACTAATGACTTATCTTTGATCTTCACTAACTCTAGAATGTTTTGCAATGTTGACGGCCTACAATATCCAATATTGCGATGTTTTGAACTCGGAAATGTTGATACCTTCCAAAGATAGCATCAAATTAACTGCCTTTCTTTGAAGGCATCTACCAAATGTACTACGATATCCATTTTTCGCAACGAGAGTCTTCTATATTTTAGATATACTTTAGGTGATTGCACATTGTCTCGACTATACAAAACCAAAACCTTGGTGTCACACTTAACCCTCGTCTTTCGTTTGAACATCACATTGACGCCATTATTTCTAGGGTTAACGTGACCTTGGGTTTTGTATAAAAAGGGTCCAAAGATTTTGACGATCCTTTTATAAAAAAGCTTCTTACTTTTTTTAGATCAATCTTCGCTAGCTCAGTTTAGTCTCTTTTCTACGTGGTGCATATTAATCGCTTCGAGGCTGTCCAGCGAAGATTTGTCTGGTTCGCTCTTTGTGGTCTTTCTAAGAACAATCCCGTTTTGTTCTGTTTCCTTATCAAAACAGGGTTAAACGTATTCAGTTGAACTTGCTCGAGGATAAACGGATTAACTGTAGAATTGCTATTGAATGTATACAAGGAGTTTGTCCTTTTTTCATAATCGTCAACACTACTAACAACAATATGCACGAGCATATTTCTCCAATGTATCGCCTTTTCAACCACCAATTGTTTGTCATCTCTCCCAGCCCCAAGCATAACACAGCCTGGTTAGTGTCCTTTGTTAAATATTTTTAAAAATATGTGTAGTAATCAGTAAATATTGTATTAAAAAGTAAAAGTAAAGTATTGCGGTGTTAAATCTGTGCATCGAAATGTTTATTGGACTAAAGGTTATCAGCAATCTATGGGTTGAGACTTATGCCAACCTTGGTATGAGTTATCATCCTATTTTAAGACCTGGATAGAAGCAATTTTTGAATTTCGGATTTCATGTGAAAGATAACAGGGCAAACGTAACATAAAAATAAAATTGTTTGGTGTTTCTTATAACATCGTTGTATAAGTGATGACTAAATAAGCAAAACTGCATAATCCTAGCCAGAACAAGAATTGCTCGAACATTGAAGGTACAAAGTATAAATTTGGCCATTAAAACTGTAGAACCGAACCATACCCAAGCTTGGATACTTTTATGAGCTGAACTGAATAGATAAATAAAATTTCATAAGATACTTACCTTATGCTTATCTATGTGAAGTGCTCTCAGATACGGATCAAACAATAGCTTCTCAGGTTCTACATCTATAGGTGACTGTCGACGTCCCTTGTTGCACATATTCCATTGTGGATTAATAAGGCCCCAAAATCCTGGTCCTGTAAATGAGTAACAAAAGATTTATTTGTATAACTAAATTCGTGATAGAGTAGTTTCGCGAATGAAATTCAAGAATTCTCACTTTTTAATTACTATGCAAAGTATAGCATCATGTTTTCCTCAAAGGGTTATTAAGCAACTTTAAGACTTTCCGTATACTGGCTTGTCTTCGTTACGCCGTTTTCTGCACATTTCAAACAAGTTCAAACATACAGAGTGCCAGTGCCGTTGAGAATATGAAAGTGAGTTTAAGTAATAGTTTTATGGCAAATCATCCCCCAACGGATTCCTCAACCCTTCATATGATAAACAGAAGCTGTCGTAGTTGTAGCAGCCTGCACCTTCGTGTTTTCAGTAAGTTTATATTACGCTTGGCTTTGGCATTCAGTACTGTCTTAGATGCAACAAGACGAAGATTTTCTTTACATTAAGGTATGTGCACAAGTGACTAGTTTTAATTTCTGCTCGAAGCTTATTCCGGATTTAGTTGTGTTCCACGGAAGAAGCTAGCTTTATGGAGCGTATGTTCGCCTGCATATAGTTACCTCAAAAATACTACACGTGCTTTGTTTCGCATCCTTCAACATGAAGTTTGTGCACTACTTAGGATAATTTAATCGCTGAGGAAAATTACTGAAAGTTTCCATAAAACTTCGTTTTATTTTAACTTTTTACCCACAATGAGTATTTCTAGAAGAGTGTGTTCAGATATATACCTCAATACCTCATACCTGAACACACACTGAGCCAAATATCAAAGCATGAACATATTGGTATATACGTCACAAAGGATAACATACTGCATGTTTTACGTTCCCAGTATTTTGTCTCCGTAGATCTTGTCTACTGTGTAAAAATCCTACAATTTCCTATCCAGTAACTTTGCCCGACTCCACACATTGAGGGCTTTTTGACAAACATTTGCATATTGGCAAATAGGCGAAAATATGGATAGGGTTGGGTATTTAACCCTTTGAACCGTAATGGGATTATGCATCTCAAAAAAATTTCAGTGCAACACTGTTGGGATATATTTACATGAAACTTGCTTCCAGTCTTACTTTTTCAGTAACTTATGATTATACGTACGGAATGGCGTGATAAATGTCACTCAGTTTTGTATCAGTTCGATACGGTTTTTTGTCAAGTGTAGTCATGACAGGGATGAAAAAATTGTTTCTGTGTAATTTGGCATATTATTTCATGTTACGTATACTAACTAAAATTTAAAAGGCTTGGATGGTTGATTAGTCGGGCTGTTTGTTGCTAAGAAGCACCAACTTCACTCGGAGGCCATGAAGGCCCATTGTGAATGCCTTTAAAAAGAAAAAGCATGGTCAGAACTTAAAACCACCCAGATCTCTGTTTGAATCTATTTAGGTCCACCAGTGCTATCTCAGCTAGGTCGTCCAAATTGTCAAAGAACCTTGCTCCCAAACAGGCGAGTCGTCGTTCTTTTTAAGCCGGACATTCGCAGACCAGGTGCACTATGGACTCGATTTCTTCTTCATCGCTGCAGATTCTACAGAACTCATTCGATGGTATGCCGAGTCTAATGGCCATATCTCCTATGGGGCAGTGGCCGGTGATGACACCGACGAGTGTTCGAATGCGCTTTCTATCGAAGGATAAGAGATTTGAAGTTCTGCTATGATTCAGCTCCGGCCAGATACTTCGTGTTGTGAAGCAATAATTGATATTTTTCCACCGTTCCGTAGTCGTGTTGGAGTAATGTCTATAAATTTGACTTTTTGCTGCGTTAATGGGAGGGTGTACCCTTCCCAATGGCATGTCTATGTCTAAACTTGACACATTTTTGGCCAGTTCGTCGGCTTTTTCGTTACCCTCTACACCGACATGTCCTGGAACCCAGCAGAGCCTAACCGTATGGTGTGAGATATTTCTTAGGGCTCTGATACAGTCCTTCACACATTCTGACTTTATCACGTTGGAGTTCAGCGCCTTGAGTACTGCTTGACTGTCCAAACAAATAGTGATCTCAGTTGCTGACATCTGTTTTTCTTGGGCAGTAAGTGCAGCTTTCATTATAGCGTATATTTCCGCTTGGAAGAAGCTGCATTCGTTGGTGAGTCTATATGACTTACTTATTTGCAGCGTTTCCGAGGAAACTCCAGCTCCAGTCCCCTTTTCTGTTTTCGATCTATCCGTGAAGATGGCAGATCTTCTCTGTTAGGTATAATAACGGAAAAGGGTTTTCCAAAGTCAAATTGTGGCTTCATATAATCCGTTGAAGGCTGCAACCCATTTTGATTAAAGAAGTTCAGCATGACTGCATGTCCAAAGCTTTGTGGTGCCCATAGGCTGTTTTCTCTAAGTCTGAGAGCTGCCAAGGTTGCCATTCTTTTCGTGTGAATTTCTATGGGTTGAAGGTGTAAAATGGCTTCCAAACCAGCTTGTGGTGTTTATTTTATTGCACCTGCTGTTCCCAAGCAAGCGAACCTTTGCACCTTTGCTAAAGAGTTAAGGTGAGATTGCTTGTTAACCGCATCCCACCAAATAATTGACCCATGGGTAAGAATAGGCCTGGCGATCGCTGTGAACATCCAGTGTACAATATGCTCTATTTCTTAACAAAGGTTTACTTGCATGCATAGAATGCATTAAGTCCTTTTTTCATCCTCTCTTCCATATTCTGCCTCCAAGTTAATTTGGAATCGAATATGACGCCCAGAAACTGGGCTTCCGAGGAGAGTTTGAGAACACTACCTTTAAGTTTTGGTGGTTTCCAAATAGGTAGTTTGTATTCCCTTGTGAACAGGACCAATTCTGTCTTACGGGGGTTTATCGTAAGACCATTGTTCTCTGCCCATCTTGATATATCTGTCAGAGAAGAGCTCATGACGTCACTGACCGTTTGTAGGAACTTTCCTTTTTTCGGCAAGACTATGTCGTCAGCGTACGCTACCGTTTTAATGCCTTTGTTGACAAGAGATTCGAGGATGTTGTTTAGAGAGATGTTCCAAAGCAGGGGTGACAATGGTGGTGTACCTCTGTGAACTGTTCTCCTAATGGAAAAGTCACCTAAACTGGCTTTAATGACCCTGCTGTTTAGCATTGTCTGTATCCAGTTCGTCAGAAATCTCTCATTGCCAGATTCCCCTAAGAAGGAAATAATGGATCCTGTTTTTATGTTGTTGAAGGCTCCTTAAATATCAATTAAGGCAGCCAAAGTATATTCTTTCTCATGGAGAGATTTCTCATTCGTTCTCGTAACCTCATGTAATGCTATGTCCACAGACTTACCATTAATGTACGTGTGTTGTGCATTACATAGGTACTTGGTTGACTCGAGATGTTGCCTGAGATGTAGATCCATCAGCCTCTCTAGTGTTTTCAATAGAAACGATGAGAGGCTGATTGGTCTAGAATCTTTGGCTATTGTGTGTGTTTTTTTTCTGCTTTGGGAATGCAGGCCACACGCACCTCTCTCCATTTTTCCGGTACGTATCCGATGATAAGGCATGCTTCAAAGACTGCTTTAAGCCAGGGAGTGATACTCTTTACAGTATTTTGTAGCATAGCCGGGATGATTCCATCCGGTCCTGGAGATTTGTAGGGTTGGAAGGATTTCACCGCCCATACTACCTTGTGCTCGCTTATGTAGTCCCTGATGACTGCCAAGTCTTCTATGGGAAATGGGAATTGCCGAACATCTTGTTGTTGATCTTCCAAATTTCCGTCCGAGCACCCAGGGAAATGGGTGGAGACGAGCTGTTCAAGAATTTCTTCCGTCGTCTTTACAGATCTGCCCCAGGGGTGTAGGGGCTTTTGCTAGGATCTTGCGGAGTCTAGCCGCTTCTGTCGTTGACTCTATGTTCGAACAGTAGTTAATCCAGGATGTTATTTTTGCAGTTCTCGTTTTATTTTTAAATTCATTGAAGCTGGAGCAATATAGGTTCCAGTCTTCTTCTGCTATAGTTTGCTTGGCCTTATTGAAGAGTTTCGTGGGTTTGGTCCTAAGTAAAAGGCTTGGAACTTTGAGCATTTTTTACTCGGAAAGGGAAGAAATTTTCAAAAAATGTGATCAGATTTCCTATAAAAATCTGTGCACTTTTGGTCCTCTGCAATTTTTCTGTTAATCTAACAATATTTGAGTAAAATGCTAAAAGTTTCAAAATTTTCAATGTTTCCCTCAAAATGTATTTTCTAAACAAATTTTTGGCACAAAAGTCCCCATTTAAAAATTTAAACTTGACTTTAATGGCCTTGGGCCATCTAAAACAGAAAAATTTTAAATTTTTAAATTAAATATATCACTAGAAACCGACTGAACTAAAAAGGCGGCGAAAATAAGAAGGAAGATAAAGAATTGCATGTTTTTTAACTGCTCTTTGCCATAAAAAAATAGTAAAAATCAAAATTTTTTAAATAATTCTAATTCAGTCGGTTGCTATAGTTGTGCAGAATATGTTTTTAAAATTTTATAACAATCGGTTCAGTAGTTTCTGAAATTTTAGCACTAAGTGGTAAAAAAGTAGTTTTGAGATAAACGCATTCAAAGTCAGCGCGATGGTCACCACATCGAATTAGCGCGCTGAGGTAGTAACGTTTGAGGAGCGGAAAAGTATATTTAGAGAATATTTTGGAATATATTTACCATCGAAAAATGTAAAAAAAAAAACAAATTCGATTGTTTCAAAGTTTTAAAGTAAGAATACTGCCTTAAGTCATTGTTACTCGGAATTTCACGCGATTCGTTTTTGCGCGGAACATTTTCTAAACCTTGTAGATTTGTAATTTTTACTCGCAGTCTTTCATATATCTCGGCAGTTTTCTGTGGAACCCTCTGTTGGGACCCATTTTGTAAGACAGCAAAATTAAGGTATCTTTTTTTTTTTGTTATAGAACGAAAAGATGGCACCAGAAAAGAACATAGTCTGTTTCACAATGATAAAGTAATTTTTATAATTGCAAGTATAAAAATAGAAAATTTATATGAAAATTCCATTGCGGTGGTAAACGTATTACTCTTTCATTAATAATCTACAATTTTTTTTATAGTATCGTTTATTATCTTCTAATGTTAGCAATTAACAAAACATTCAATATAGCGCGCTTCAAAAAGATAAAGGCAAATTAAAATTTGGAAGAAAAATAAGATTTTATTCATTTTAATATTTAATTGGTCCTCCGCTTTATGGATTTAATTAAGGTTTCCAATGTAGAGGATCTTAGGTCTCGCCAAGCTGTCAAGATAGCCAGATGCAGTTCATCAGTCGTTCCGTATTGTTTATTTTCGAAATAAACTACCCGGACGAAAATGTCAAAAAGATTTTCGATGGGGTTCAGATCGGGGGAACACGCTGGACAGTCAAGGACACTGAAATTATGATTTCGGAATCACGCTTTTGTACTGCTGCTGGTATGTACACTGGCATTATCTTGCTGAAATGTGAGGTTAGAATTAGGATGATTGTTTATGTATAGGATTAAATTTTCTTGCAACACATTCTGATGATTTCCGCGCTTTTTTGAGTAGATGGAAATGTCAAAGTCACAGTTCCCAGTGAGTTAAAACCTTCCCATACCATTAATGAACCTCCACCAGAGTTTCTATTGGAGAGATATTGTTCCTTAAATCCCTCCAATATCCGTTGAAATCATCTGGATCGCGCAAATAAAATTGTTTCTCTATGGAAAAATAATCTAAAACATAATAATAGTGCTTAAAACTTCAAGTGCTTTATTATCCAAATATATTACCCGACTCCACTTAGTACATATGTCCCGCTTGGGAAATATCAACAAGTTTTCTTCTTGTTTTGGCTTTAAACGTGGTGCAGCTTTTTATTTTGCTTCCAGGATAGTTGAGATTTTATTGCTCTCCAGAGTCCAGACAGTCAATTTGGATACATTTAATCCTAATTCGCGCTTTACGTCGTTGCAGCTTTTCTTCGAATTTGAGACCATATTCGGAATACTCCGAATTTACCTGTTTTTAATGGACTTCCTCAACAACCAAATATGTATCTGCCCAGCTCTCCCGTAATTTACCTGATACTGAGTTTCTCATCTCTATAAGTATCAGTTCTACCTTTTTCATATTCCGATGTAGAATTTACGCGTGCCATAATCTTCAATGAGTATTTCTTCAAATGAATATAATACTACGAAGCTTATAGAAAAATTAGCAACATATTACCACATCAGTCGTATTTAACTATACACACGTGATATTAATGTAATAGTAACGGGTCTACTTCGTAAGTACATTCACAAACAAAATTTCACGTCAACAAGTGACTTTATAATTTTGAAAAGGACTGTATATGATATTGTAACTTGCACGAAGTAGGCCACGAATAGGGAACTGTGTCATGCGCATGCTCCAGGTGGACAGAAATCTAGACAAGGAAATGCCAAAGGAGGAAAGTCAAGGAGGACTAGAACCTATCGTGAATAAGTGTGGTGACAATGTCTAACGGAAACATCGAAAATTAAGTGGCTAAAGGTTTCTAGAACTAAGCTATGCTACTCAGGCTGAGTAGCAGCCTGGTTAGTTTTTAGTCGTGATTTAGTCTGTGAAGTTGTTATATGTGATACTGCAAATAGTTAGTTGTATTTTAATAAGTGAAGTGAAACGGTATATTGCGAAAGAAAAGCTGTCAAGAAAATTGTAAAACGCACTAATTAAGTGAAGTAAATAAAGCTGTGAACATTTGTGATTGAAAACAAGTGCCTAAATTAAACTTTCGAGCCCCAAGAACCCCACCTACGTTATAATTGGTGTCAGAAGTGGGGTTAATTAAGAAAGTGCACTTTAAAAAAAGTGTGATTGTGAAAGTAAAGTAAAATAGTGAAGTCAATCAAAATATAGACCGCAAACTGAGGGACTTACGCGTTAGCCTACCGACGGCTGGGAATAAAAATGCTTTGGTAGCGTTACCACAGAAAGCCATGGAACACGAAGGAAAGGATCCAGAGACTTTTGTTTTTGAAGACAAGCTAGAAGAAGAAGAAGAATTCAGTCGAAGCAGAGCCCGAAAAGCCCCAACTACATTACAATATGTTGGACGAAAGTTCTCATGAAGACTTTTCTGATAGTGGAGCAGAATATGCTCCCAGCAATGTTAAGTCAGAAGATTTAGGTGATATATCAGAAAATGATGGGGGCGATCACCAAGTTGATAATGCCCTAGATGTATTTCATGAAATGGACGTAAACCAAAGTGATCCCCCTTTTTGTGATATCTGGATAACAACGTAGATTTTCCTCCTTACTTTGAAGCACCACCGAAATACCTACCCACTATGGAGTTGGATCAATTCGTTGAGCCGCACGATCACCATGCCATGGGTACCGGGGTCGAGACCAGGTCTCCCCGTGAGCTTTTATTAGGAAATTAAAATAATCCACTTCATCTCTGGGCTGTTGTCTAGCTCGCAGCAATGCAACAACAAGACTTTCATGTTTCCTCACTTCCCTCACCCTAATTCCATTCCGGCCAAAGCAATGCTAACGCATCAAAGGGTTGTCCCCTAGAATTTGACCACATCCTATATATAAAAGAAACTACACTTGGATAGATGCAGCGATAAAGTAGCACCATTTCTAAAACTTTTGCTAAATGTAAAGAAGGGTTAATATATCAAAGTATAGATGAAATCATGGTCAAGGTCAAAAGAAGATCAAGTATGAAACAGTATATGCCTCTTAAGCCTATAAATATAGGCATAAAATTAAGGGATCGATGTGATTCTAATGCTAATATTATGTCCTTAATCTTTAAAAGAATCCTACCTATATTATGCGCTCGTAATAATCCCAAATAATACAACTCAACTAGAATTATTCAAAACACCTCCAAACCTACGGCCATCACCTCGATGTTTAATCTCAATCGAACAGTCTTACAGCCTACTCGACACTAATTTAACATATAGATACCCATGAAGTTTGGTATGCATAGTACTGTGAAGATATAGTTGAACTCGTGATTCGATTGAGGATTCGAGATTACAGCCTAAAATTGATCTGCTTAAGCAGATACATGGTAGTAGATATAACGTACTGCGAAATTGAAGGCGCATTCAATTTACGTTGCGAGACAGAATCCAGTTTGTATATAAATGAGCGTAATAACATGAGCCGCCTATTTGTTGGAATAAATGAAGAGGATATGGACAACATAAAAAGGACTCCAAAAGTCAGGACTAGGTTAGTAACTGTGCTGCTGTATGCGACCTCAGCTTGATTAATCATTTTATTGCGAAAACTTGAATTAGTATCGACCTCCGATGCCGGTCTGTAATTATCGAATTCAGTTTGGAGGAACTGAGAGTCAGTTTAAGTAATATGGAGCAATCATTAATCGTGCGAAGATCCTCATTTATATATGTAGTTGATGATGGCACGATATACATATACTATACATTTCTCCTTGTCACTTGCTGACAATAATCCTCATATAAATGATAGTTTAAATATCGGATAAAAACATACAGAGAAGGGAGACGGAGTTGGATCAATACGTTGAGCGGCTAGACCAACATGCCGTGGGTCATGGGTTCGAGACCAGATGACTCCGTGAGCTTTTATTAAGAAATTAAAAATAATCCACTCCGTCTCTGGGCTGTTGTCTAGCTCGCAGCAATGCAAAAACAAGACTCAAGTTTCCTCACTTCCCTTGCCCTAATTCCCTCCCAGCAAAAACCATGCTAACGCATCAAAGGGTTGCCCCCTAGGATTTGGCCACGTCGTATAAAAAAAAGGGACCTAAAATTAATCCTTGTGGTACGCCGCGATTGGTCGACACGAAAGTGAAAAATTTATCGCTACTAAAAACTTTATACCGACTACTAATAAGATCCCAGTCGGACTATGTAGTCCTTTTAAGAGGGCATTATTTTATAACTTCAAAGTTCTTCAAAACACATTCCAGTTTTCCTCCTACTTGTGTTCCTTATTTCATCACTTCTCTTAAAAGGGAGTAGGTAACGTGTTTAGTTATTTGTTCCTTGTCCCATAATCCCTTTCTTCTTTGTGGGTTTGTCTCATAAAATTTTTCTTTGTTCTCAAAGCGAAAGTTTCCAGTCGGCGCATGCGCATTAAAGTGGTGATTTCCTTGAAATTTTGAAAATAAATTTTTAATATTAAAATGTGCAATTTAAATTAAGGTGAAATTAATTGGATTAGGTTAGGTTAGATTAATGTGGCTGCCTTAAAAGGCACACTTAGGCCGAAGTGCCCCATTGTGATACCACAGTTGAGGCTGTGTTTTCAGACCCCATTTAACCCCTGGGAAAAGAGGAGAGCCTACCTAATTACTCTCTGTTAGCCGAGCTAATTCCATGTCACCAGTGAAATCTAGTTCTCGGGAATCCAATATACAATATTGGGTGGGGCGGGAAGGCTTTAGCCTTATCACGTATCCAGGAACCATTTAGAGCTTCTGATGAACCGACGTCAGGTCCCTATTTTCGTTAAGTCTTCAACAAAAGCCAAAAGCCTAAAAACCGGTTGCAAAGGAGGTGAATATGGTTTCCTCTTCCTCTTTGTCTTAGAAACTCCTACAGAAGTCGTTTGAAGGTGCATCGGCGTGTCTGCCTATGAGACAGTGGCCCGAAATAACGACCACGATGACGATAATTAATTTACGTCCCAGTGAGATGAGCTTTCTTCAACGTTTATGATCAAGCTCACGAAATATCTGTCGGGTGATCAGGGAAATGTGTGCCAACTACCATGTGGCACTTGTAATTCTGAGGAATACCTGTAAAATCACCAGTTTGCAAGAGACCAGCGGCTTTCCAAGCCGGAAGGCAAATTTTAAGAAAATGCTATGGAAGAACAAACAAGAGCAATAGAATCCCTAGCATCCACTATAAAACTCAAAATGAAGTAAATTTTACTGAAGTACTTAAACAAAAAGTTATTATTTTGCAGTTCCCATTTAAATCCCGAAAAGACTTTGCAAAAGAAATCGACAAACAATGTTATTATAATACTTCCTCAGTATCGGTAGTTAAAACGTCTTCTACACGCGTTCTATAAGCAAATATATAAAAGTATTGCGTTCTATAAGCACTTCCTTCAGAAGCGAGCTGGGAAATATATATTTGACCTCTAGTCTCGCCGTGTGTAAAAGTGATGCGGGTTATAATTAACACAGGAAATACTACTGGCACCACTAGAAGTGGTGAAAGAAGGCCTTATTGTACTGTACCTAAAAAGACCGACTGGGATATGAACGAGCCAGTTTGCTCGCTACAAGAGAGCATCCAAAGCTTGTGCGTAATTTGAAAGCAAGCGTATCGTTACTGAATCTATCAAATTAATTTGAAAAAACAAAAAGTTTCGGCAAGGTTCGTCCGTTGTCATCTATGGCCAGACCACAGCCTACGCTAGATACAATCCCGGAACATGACATTAACAGCTGAGCATTGGTGGTATAAACAAATCGAAACTTGCCACAGTAAACATATGGAAAAGTTTGGGGAATTATACTTTCTCGTAGTATTTCTCGCAATATATTTAAATTGGATTTTACTTAAGGTTAACCTACAAATGTTCTGAACATATGAGCACGATAAAAAGTGTCTTTCTTTACAATTTTCATGTGTTTTAAAGAAAAAACTCTCTTGTGCTCGTTTTGTTAAAGAATTGAGCTTAAAATGCGTCAATGACATCAACGTTTCACTTTCGTTTTGATTAATAGAGTGTGCAGTTTTATTTGTGTGTACAAGGATTGGTTAATCTGTGGTACAACAAAACAGAAATAATGACGGAACGCTTGATGGTGAAATGGCCGAACTGTTATGCTTTCCGTGCTTATATCTACAGTAAACGAATAATCCCAGACGAATATTATCAGCGAGTTTCAAAAGCGCTGAAATACAGCTATCTCTCTCTCTAGTTCTCGTAACCCGTTGTGGAGCATCGGGCGGAAGAAAAACTTCACCCGATTCGAGATAATGATTGCAAGTGAACCTTTAATTTAAAGTGGATTCTGAACTACCGAAATATTCTCTACAATCACCTGGCATGGGACTTTTTATCGTGATTTGTTGTCAGCAGAAAACAACCATGGGTCGCTGTCGGTGGTATTCGAAACTTTGATCTTCAAATTGGTATTCAGACACGTTATCATTTATACTACCGACGACTTGAGATGCAATGGTATCTACTTCACTTTTTCTGCTGATGAAGATGAAATTCCCAATTCCTTATACCTATAGTTTCAACCTGAGTGTGACTTTGGAATCTTAAAAATATATAATTGTTCAAAAATGATTATTTTGCAAGACACTTTACCACAATAAAATGATACGGCTTTATACCCTCTCGTCACGGCCCATTAATTAAAGTATATAATATCCCACCTTTTGATTGAGTACATAAAAGTCAAAATGAAATAAAATTGGTTGAATTGGTTTGCAATAAATTGTATGTAAGCCAAAATTATACAAGGTGTCGGTGTCATTAATGATCTCTTATTGCACATGTTGACACATTTGTCAAGGTTCAGTGTATAAATTATATTCCTGTAGATTTTTTGAATAAATCACTCGTTGATTTTGCCAATTGCGTTGAATAAACCATAAATCGAAAGTTAATATGGAAAATATTTAAATATTTTATAACTTACCGGAAATGCCGTCATATGTCCACCACTCCTCCCAGCTGGCTACGGTTCCTGTAATAAAACGTAAGGGAAATGTTTTTAAAAAAACAATGAACATGTCAGCAACAGTATTAAACATGATAAATTTAAAAATTCTTAAATTTCAAAAACATTATTTCGATGAGATACGGATGGCCATCCAGCAAAAACCATGCAAAAACTAGTACAGTATGATCCACGCCCTGAAGCCGAATCCCCCGGGGTGCAGTGCAGATTAAAGCCCCCGATGCTGGAAAGCGGATACCCAGATTAAAACTGTTAAATATAAAAAGATGAAATAATAACAGTGTAACCGCTTATGGGGTGCCGAAGATTACGTGATGCTCAAGTGGGCTGAAGGGTATAAGGGTGGGAATGGGTGTACCATGAGTACGGTTTTCGAATAGAAACAAGGTTGGTCTTTGGATAGGGATGCGCTCGCATACGTTTTAGCGATAAATTTTCAGTCAGTGGAAAACTAAAACTTTTGTGATTTATGGGACGGTTCTGTGTAAACACTGAACTGTTTTTCGCTCGTTTGTTATTTTTCCCCCCCACTCTTCGTGCTTGTTTTTTTTGATCCACCCTCGGGCCGGCATACTGAAAGGGAAATTGATTTTGTGCGTGAAACAATCTACAAAAGCATATTGGAAATTTTTGCTGACGGCGTGAAAACGAAATATTTTCGATACACAATTTATGAATTATGAATTTAACTGTAAATGATATCGATGAATCGATTAATTGCGGGTTAATTCGGTGCTTTATTTCATGAAAATTATTTGTTAGTCCAACGCTTACAGAGAATATACATTTCATGGTATATAAGAGCAAAATAAATTTATAGTCAAGGGTTTGTGACATTTATTGAAACACTAGAAGAGATTCAATTAAACTTGTGCTTTTAAGGGCGAAAAGCATTTAAATTATTTAATTAACCATAAGAAGCACTTTGCTCTAAAGTGGCCCATACACGACTAAGGTGTATGGGAGGTCAATGTGTCTGAGGTACTTTCAAGGGGAGTAGGTTAGAATCCCGAAAAATAAAATCCCGAAACCTAAATCCCGAAATCAAAATCCCGAAAAAAAAAATCCCGAAGAAAAAAATCCCGAAAAATCAGAAAGCAAAAATATTACACGTTGCTTATATATACATATGGACAAACGAAATGGCCAAAAAGAACGAAATTCTAACCATATGACTAAACAAATATATTTTCCTCAAGCAATGGGCTTTCAATAGTCAGTAAACCCTCTTATGAACCATCCTTTTGGAGTGTCTCCGAACTTTTAGAAGAAAATTTGCCGCGGACGCAAAATAGTGTTGAGGCGTGGCACCGAAGACTACAAATTTTAGCTGGAAGACCACATTTGGGTCTATATAAGCTTATTGCTCTTCTTGGAGAAGAGCAAATAAGAGTGAAAACGATATTGGATTCTGTAAACGCTGGAGTAGAAAGAAAAATACGAAGGTCCTATATTATAAAAGAAAAAAGACTACAAAAAATTATTCATGACAAATATGAAAAGTCTAAATTAGCATTTTTAAAAGGGATTGCAATACATTTAAAACTAATATAATAAATATATAAATATAAATGCATATAAACCTACATGTTTCAATATTTTTTAATTTTAATATCAAAATCCCGAATACAATCCGGAAAGCCTGTCTTGGGGGGTAGGCCGCGCGGCCTGCCCCCCACGACAGGCTTTCCGGATTGAGTTCGGGATTTTGACTTTTCGGGATTTTACCTTTCGGGATTTTGTCTTTTCGGGATTTTGACGTTCGGGATTTTTTTTTCGGGATTTTGACGTTCGGGATTTTGCTTTCGGGATTTTGTTTTTCGGGATTTGCTACCAGACCCACTTTCAAGTATACTTGCAATTGAAATTGGTTGCATAATCAAACACATTTTAATTTTCACAAATTTCTTGAATGTCAATGGTAAATCGATACATATTTATTGGTCAAGTAAGTTAGAACCACGCTACCAAACTAAAAAAAAATGATTGTGGTTTCATACATCCTTATGGGGCCCTTAATATTCTGTTCTATTACTTCTCCGCAAATTCAAATTAAAACTCGAAAATTAAACTAACGGTGGAGTGGGTCTGTTCTCTGGGTATCGCATGACTGGTGCGACTCTTGAGTTCCACACGAACAACTTTCCAGTACATATGATAAAGAAAATCAAAAATTTCAACACATTTTTATATTTAAAGATTTCATTTATCCTTAATATTAACTATTTATTGTTTTATTTTTTTATTTTTTCACTATTACTGTTCAACTATGAAAAGTTTTCTAGTTAATACTCAATAAAAATACAGTACAACCTCGATAAGTCGAAAACCTCCGAAACTCAAAAAAATCATTTGTTCCCTTCCCTTCAAGCCCCAAAGCCTCCATAACTCGAAATCTCAACCACCCTTTATAGGTCGAAGTAATCAGTGAGTCCCTACAACCCATTTCGGTACATATTTTCCCTCCATAACTCGAAAAAATAAGTTGGACCTCTGTATCTTGAACATAGCAATGCCTGATTTTACAACCTTTACAACTCGATCATTTGAAACTAATTACGTCTATAGCTAAAAAAAATTAGTTACGTCATTGTTTCTTAGAAAACAAAAATACTTGCACCTGCTCGTTTTAGCGAAGTAGGTTGGTTCTACCGCAATACACATCAATTTTTACAACAGTATACGAATAAAATTGTTAAAAAATGAGTGCTGTGAAATGTGAACTGAAAACTTTGAGTCTCGCTGAAAAGTTAGAAGTGCTAGAAGGTGTGAAGAGCTGTCAAAAGAAGAAAGTTGTTGCTGAACAATTTGGCCTACCAATGAGTCCTCTGCCAACAATAAGGAAAAAACCAATCAGACATCATGAAAAATTTGAAAACAGTCAAAATTTGTCCTGCAAAAGACAGCGAATTGCAGAGTGATTACTTAAATGGTTTAAGCAGTGTCGGAATCAAAATCTCAGAAAAAGAATGCAAAAAATGCAAGAAAAAGTCGAAATGTACTCTAAATCATTGGGACTGGCTAATTTCAGGGCCAGTAATGGATGGCTAGAAAAGTTCAAAAGAAGACATGAACTTTTATTCAAGAAAGTTTGTGAGGAAAGTGCAAGTGTCAACATTGAAACCTGTGACAAATGGAAAAGTGAATTGCAAGGCTTGTTACTTGATATGAACCTGACAATAACTTCAATGCCGCCGAAGCGGAACTATTTTTTAAATGTCTTCCTGATAATACTCTAACTTTTAAAAATGATAAATGCCATAGTGGGAGCATATCAAGCACAGAAAAACTCTCACCATTAGTCATCGGGAAAGCTAAAAAACCTTTTTGTTTTTCAAGATGTAAATCGCTTCCTTTGAAATATGAAGCAAATACATGAGCATGGATGACTTCTGGAATTTTCAAAAACTGGCAAATAAATATTGATAAAAGAATGGCTAAAGAAAAATTCTATTGTTCATTGATAATTGTACGGCACATGATGATATTCCACAAATGAAAGCAGTTAAAATCCATATCTGTCCGCAAATACCACATCAAAATTACAGCCTATGGATCAATGCATTATTAAAAACTTCAAGTCATTATACCGAAAATAAGTAGTCAGGAACATGTTGGATAATATGGAAGAACAAAAGAATTCTACTATAGATGTATTGCAGGGCCGTCGTGAGGAGGGGGGGGTCGAAGGGGGTAAACTCCCCGGGCCGGGGCTTTCAAAAGGGGCCCCGTCATCTAAGTCATCAACAGAAATTTTTTTGCCGTTTTAATTATTAATATAAAAAAATATTTCACGATCGAAAAAGTGTAATATACTAGGCAGATTTTAAATTGGAAGTCACTTGTATATGGACCCGTAAACGCTTAGTCCCGGGTCCGACATTCCTTTCGCGAGGGCCCGTATGTGGTACCCCCCGGGCCCGAATTTTTTCTCTCAGAAGAAGCTGAAGTCGAAGATATTTTTATTCAACCTCCTGCAGAATAGAATATTTGAAACAGGAATATGTTTTGAGGACTTCGTTACCTGCGATGATGGAGTTATCACTGCTGAAACATTATCTGATGACGAAATTATCGATTCAGTAGGTCAGAAAATGGAAACTAATGATTTAGATGACATAGAAGACTCGAATAATACAACATGCGCTCCATGGGTTTCCATCAACGAGGCAAGAACACCATTGAATACTTCGCGGAATTTTATAGAGCAAACCAGCTACTCGAAAGAAAAAGAATTTTCCGCTCTTTATACCTTAGATAATGCTATAGATAGAGAACATCCTAATTATCTAAAGCAAAAAAAAATAACTGATTTTTTAATACATATTTTTTATTTTAAGGATGTTGTTGATGTTAATTTTTTATACATAATGTTACGTAACTTTTAACTTCCGAATAAATATGTTTATTACCTCTGTAACTTGAATTTTTATTTATTTCACCTCTCTAACAGTTAGAATGAATCTTAAACCTCTACAAGTGGAATATTTCCTTACAAAATCTGCCTAAATCGAAATCCTTCATAAATCGGAAACTCGAATTTTTTGGCGTCTCCCTTGAAGTTCGACTTACAGAGGTTTTACTGTATCTGATTTTTCAAAATATCGATTCATATCAGAACCACTTAGATCAGATAAAAGTTTTTCCAGAATTTACTTATTTTCAGCCTTTTTGTTTAAACAAAATACCGACTTGACCGAATGTTATGAAATTTTTTTCAGGCCATATTATGGTTAATACGATTCGATCGGCACCTCAATGGAGTCGATATAAGTTTTTTGTTCGTGCGATATCGTACAGGAAAAAATGTGCCGCATACGTACTACACATTCAAACATACTTCTTCTTCAAATTATGTTGCAATGCTATTGTGACCTTCAAATATCAAAATATGCTGAAAACTTCGATTTTGATTTTCGGACCCATTACAATAAGAAATTTTAAGAAAAACTGGAAAATTAATAAAAACAAGTGTTTTCAAAGCAAAGCATTTGCTCGGTAATGGGAAGTATATTTCTGGCAGTGTCTATTTACCACCCTCAAATTGCCGTGTAATTCCCCTGTACACGGAAAGTACACGGAGGTAAACGGAAATACACGGAAATACACGGAAAGTAAACGGAAAGTACACGGGAATTATACGGAACTAAAACGGAAGTACATGGAAATTACACGAAAAGTACACGGAAGTACACGGAAGGTACACGAAAAGTATACGGAAGTACACGGAGAGTTCCGTCAAATTGTTATTCGTCTTTCTGGGAGGAAGAGGTAGCCAACACCAGATTTGTGTCTAATGTAATAAACTGTTACCAGTAATATGAATGTGAGTATTGTAGTTCCGTGTAGTCCATAAAATTTGTACTTGTACTTTCAATGTAATTTCCGTGTACTTTCCGTGTATTTCCGTATACTTCGCTTAACGCGGAAATTACACGGCATTTTAAGGGTGGTAAATAGACAATGCCTAAATTTTATGTACTATTTAGCAGGGTCGTCTTATTAGTACGGGAGGTAGCGCTGTATTTGAAAAAGTCATTTCATACCGACTGAAAATCCTAATAATAACAGTCTTCCCCTAACACATAAGAGATATGATCCTCAGCTACTCCAATAGTGGTGAAGCATGTGAAAATTGTTAAAAACAAATTATGCTACAAGTCCAAAATTTATCGGATGATTTTTGAGATCATTTCAACCAAAAAATAATACTCAGCCGTGTTGAAGAGACTATACGTCAGTTATGAATTGTATGTGAATCATATTAAAAATGTTCAAGTTTAAAATAATTTTATACTTTATGAACCTTATGCAGCTGAATTTTCATATTTTTAAAATAATTAAAAAAATAATCAGCTGTATTTATAACCATTCAACATGAAAATTTAACATAATAACCCTTTTTCTGATAACTACGGAGCAAATTTCTTATAGTACGAGTATATCAAATGGTAGTTGAAGAAGATATTGCTGATTTTTTGCTCAATGTGAAAAAAAATCTGAAAAAAATAAACAACGTAAAAAATTCATCACAGAATGTAGCATAGATCCTCAAAGATTTGAAAAAGCAATTAATAAAACAACAGTCTTGACTTTTTCAAATGCTGTACCTAAACAGTAATTGCCTATTTCAGGTAAATTAGTTGAAGAACGAATGCAAAATCTGGACACTACCTACCTTTTCTCGAATCGTTTTATCGTATTTTCGAACCCTCATAGCTTCGGCCTGGACAATACCAGAGAACCCAAATTCTTAGAATTAGATGTAGTTACCGGAATAATGAAACACGATAAGTTTCTTTTGTCCAACTTTTATACTTTAAATTTTATTAATACCTGAAATACGTCGATTTAGATACTCATGATCATCAAAATCTCCGTCATCAAAACCTCCGTAATCAAAACCGCTAGGGTACTTCCTGAAGTCTAAGAAAGCTGAAATTTGGTATACCGGCTAGGATTAGCACACAAACAACGAAAATATTAAGCAATATGTAACTTTTACCCTCCAACTCGTCCAAAAGGGGGTCTGGTTGTGTTTTACATAACAATTTCTCATAAGATTATTTCCAAATATCCAAAAGCCCTAGACAAATGAAATTTGGTATGCCGACTAGGATCTGCTAAAAAACAACGAAAATATAAAAATTCCTCCAACCCCCCATAAAGGGGGTGCAGGTCTGTATATAAAATTTCTTCTGGGGAGGTACTTCCAAAAGTTCTAGAAAGCTGAAATTTGATATGAAAGCTAGATGTTATTAGTACATAAACAACTAAAAAGTGAGTGTGTTATGAGGAAAGGAACTGTGGCGTGCAAAATGCAGACCATGGTCGAACCATTATTTACTGCTTTCGGATGAAAATTCGGTTTGCGACTAAAATGTTAGGTTTAATCAGAGATTTCTTGTTATTTCGGTTAATAAAGTGTACATGTTTTTACTTCGTTGACAAGATAATTTAGTCTGCTTTAAGTTAATATAAATAAAGCACAACAGTCCGCTATAGTTGAATATAATCTGCTAATAGCTAAGTACCACCCTGATTTATCGCTTATTGCAAATAATAAGCCAACAAGGAAAAGAGGAAGAAGAGAGTGGGCTATGCAAAAAAGAATAGCTCCCGCTATCGACAGTTTACATCCGCCTATTCCCATCTCTCTTTGCTGCGATGGTTCTAATATTATCGACCCCAACGTAGATCAGTACATTCTTGATTTTAAAAGGGCGTACTTCTCTGATCTTTCAAACTACGGAGTCTTAAGAATAAAAAATAGATTATGGAAAACCTACTTACGCTGTAGAAGCACGTCAGCTTATTATGAGTTCGTTTATTTTCATGACTGCTTTTTAGCGTTATCTTCATCCTTATACAAGGAATACTCTTTGGAGGAACGACGTAGAATTGCTTATTGATTCACCAGCTTTTGAACTCGAATATATATTCTCGCACTCTCGCAGGTTTGGTCACTTATAGGCATACCTCGTATAGCTTAAGGAGATTTCCTTTACTACATGTTGTTCATTCTCGGTCTATGGTATGCATGAGCCTATTAATCGCACCTGGCTCTTACTAAGGACTTGCTTAAACGATCTCTGTTATCTGTGCACCCCTAATTGTAGTGTTTGGACGTGGCTTGGTTTTTTTGTTTACTAATATTTTTTTTTGCATGTTGGTGTAGGAGCTTTATTCACCTCAATATATGTTACATTCTGGTGAATAGGTCAATTGATTCCAGGCTTTTGCCTGTGAAGTGCTCCTTCTGAGTTAGAAGGGTTAATTCTATATATTAAAAAGGTAAAACAATTATATAGAGAAAATATTTAGATAAAAATTAAAATTTGTTGTTTACAAAGGCATACATTACGACAAATGCTAACTTATAATAAGAATCTAATTCAGCGATATAATATAAGAAAGATACTAAAGGTAAACTAAGAAATTCAAAAGTAAAGTACTGGAGTAGACGAAACAATAATCTATTGTAGCAAAACAAATTCCAAAATGTCAAGCAAGAAGTCGCAGAGAGAAGCCGTCGTAAGAGCAATTAGACCATCATGGTCACCTTTAACAGCTGGTCATTTTTACTGCAGAGCACAAAAACGCACCCATTAAGAATGGAGACAGTCGTCGACGTGACGTTTAAGTCGAAATTAGTATTGCAACAGGACAATCCGTCTATGCACACAGCACACCACCACTTGTAAAAAGCTGTACAGACCCAAGAAAAACTCTAAGTAAAAAATTATAGGTAATGGTTAAGAGCATTAATATAGGTGGAAGGTTTAAAGAACTTAATTAAACTATCTTGGGTCATTCCCACAATTTCTAAATTAAGCTCTTACTTCCGTTTCAGTATTTGCTTATGATTTCATATTAAAGTTTAGGTTAACACAGAATAATTAATTAATTACTATCGCAGTTCCATTTAAAGCATTGACAAAACCTGTGCGTGCATTTTAGGAATATCAAGGACTGTGCGAATCAAAATAGAGCCTTATTATTTCGTAGCCGAGTGTAGTTAAGTAATTACTTCCTAAAACAAATAAAATGAAATGAACTTTCGTTCGGTTACTATATTGGCCTAGTGCGTTCTGTAGATAGCCTGAACTAGATAACTGGAATCCACTGTTTTTGAATTAATTTCCACTGACTATTAATAGCTTCAAATTCCATTTCAAAATACCTGGCTGCGTCGAAAACTTTGACAAATACGATTTCTAAATGAATTTCATCCTTTTGTGGAGAGCACACCTTGTATCTAGTTTGTTTTCCTGCATCGTTCTGTATCCGGCGATGGTTTTAATTAAACCAATTGATACCAACCGGCGCATTTCAAAACAATTTAATTAAAGTTATAGCGCTCTTAGATTTCAGCGCGTTTCCGCAATTTTTGATGCAATTAAAGAGCACAAAAACTCGACTATGTTCCGTAGAGATTTTTTGCCTTCGTATGCCACTTTCCATGAAATTTTTTATTTTAAATAGCCAGAAGAGGGAAAATCGATTCAGTGATTCGAGAGTAAAATAAAGGTCAACGCTGTACGATGATGGCCGATTGTGCTCGTTCCACTTAAACAACTAAAACGTATAGGGTCAGGGTGTAGCAACAATGGAAGCAGTGGAGTGTGCTGCGAAATTCAAGAAAGGGATGAAATAGCCGTAAAATGCTGAAAAGGATATTAACAAAGCTATCAGTCAAAATTTAATTTTCGACATTTTTATCTTTCAACAAGGATACTGTTACGTAGACGGACGGACGTAGACGGAAATATCGCTTGCAATTTCTCTACTTCCTTTGCTTGGTAGTCCTTTACCCCTTACAGATGGGTCAGTGATCGGAATGAGTCGGTGCTTTGGCTAATCTGTTTAAGCTATTCCGGGTTCCTTGTTTGTAGCGGCATTGATTGTCTCTTTAGAGAAGGTTTGATTGCGAGGATTAATGGATTTTGAAATTATGTCAATTGTAGTAATGAGAGTTAAGCTAGAAATGTGCATAATTGTGTGCACATTATTATCCATTAAGGCCAGAATCATATATCCAAAACAATACAAACCTGCGGAAATACAAGAACAAATCTAAAATTTTGGTTTGAGATGAATTCTCATTACAATAAAATTGCATTCTCGCATTATTTTATCACACTTGCATTGCATTTTTAGTATTTTGTTAGGTGTCTACGTAATTCGATAACACTGTATTAAAATCGTTTCTTTATAACACTTAAATTATGGTATTGATGAATAATATAGAGTTTCCTTAATTAAAGGCAGACGATAATTTCAATTTTTAACGAAACTGTGGGCTAATAACTACTCTTTGTAACCCTCCTACTTGAGACTAATATTAATAGTTTATTTCAATATCGAGTACAGCATTTCATTAAATTTTATATTCATAAAAAGAAGAAAAAAATAAAAAACAAAACCTATCAATATAATTCAATAAAATTCAAAAATAAATAAATAAACTTTAAACTTCAACAATGGCTCCGAGGCCGTCTGTCGAGGTTGGTATACTAATATATAAAAGTTCAGTAAATGTGTATTTAACAAACATAGGTGAAAAATAACTCAAAAGTAAATTAGAAACCCAAAAGGAAAATAAAAAAGGAACAATGTACAACAATAGTAACAATAAATAAATTAAAAAAGGAGAGAAGAAAGGAAAACAAACAAGTAAGCGAAGAGAATCATGTCGTAAGAATTGTATTCAGTCTATATTTCCAGGCTTTGATAACATAGTTATAAAGGTTGTCGTAATTGTTTCTGCAATTTAACACTTCTATAACTTCGCTCTCTGTAATAGTTTTCTTGCCACAAACTAACACACGAAACTCTGAAAGAATAGGACAAATGCCAAGGAAGTGCAATAAGTCTTCATTCTCAGAGAGGTTACATAATGAACACAAACTACTTCCTTCTCTCCTCCAGGGACTAGCATTCAAGTCAATCAACCCACATCTGTACTTTATAATTAAACTAATCTTTTCAATGGAAAATTCATTTTTAAAATAGTTATGTTCGATAGAATAACTTAATTTATCATATAAGCCATGTCGGACTGTACCCCTTGCCCTGTCCATTATTATTTATTATTATTATTAAGGATTGGATCAAGGACTATTCCGCATCCTTAAGTCACTGCGACCAGTTTGATCTTTTGTGACATGATCCAGGTTCATTATTAGGCCGCTCCGTCCGCGTATTCCTCTATTGGCAATTTCGTGTGCGCAGATTTCGATGGCATGTATCTCTGCTTGGAAGATGGTTGGTGTAGAACCAAGCGATTTGTATATCCTTGATCTTGGTCCAAGGACCCCGATTCCTTTTCTGTCTTCCATCTTGGATCCATCTGTGTACCAAACCAGAGATCCCCTTTCAAAGATATGTCTATTATTGAGCCAATAATCTCTGCTCTCAAGGATCAGTTTGAATGGTATGTCAAAGTTATGCCTCTGCGGCATAATATCTGTTATTGAGTTGATCTGGTTGATCACCAGATCACCCTTGAATTCTTCAAGGATTTTTGTGTGGCCAGACCAATTCCCTGCTGTGAGGAGATTGGCGCCAGTCAGCCTTATTGCGCTCGAGGCAGCCTCCTTCTTTAGATGTATGTGTAAAGGGGGAGGTTTAATAGGGCCTCCATAGCTGCCGTGGGGCATGTGCGCATGGCGCCTGTAACTCCTAGACATGCTGACCTCTGCAGTTTTTGCAGTGCGGACCGCGCTGTCTTTTGTTCTACTTTTGGCTACTACGCGAGAGCTGCGTAGGTTACCACGGGTTTTATGATTGTTTCATATGCCCAAAGGGCCATTTTGGGCCTTAGTCCCCAGGTCTTTCCGAAGAGTCTTCGGCAGGACCATAGGGAACTCATAGCCTTTCCTGTAACCCTATTAAGTTGAGGATTCCAAGTGAGTCTTTGATCTAGGACTATTCCTAGATATTTGACCTCACTTGAGAATTCTATCCGTGTTGTTTTACTAGGGTTGACTCTGAGCCGCTCCCTAGCACACCAGGATTGTACCATGTTTAGAGCATTTTGCAGTCTTCTTGAGATGATTCTGTCCTGCTTGCTCTCTATGGTAATGACCAGGTCATCTGCGTAGCCCTGGCAATCGTAGCCAGCATTGGTCAGTTTGACCAGGAGATCATCGATAACAAGTGACCACAACAGTGGGGAAAGAACTCCCCCCTTAGGACAACCTGCTCTGGCCATAGCTTTAGACTTCAGCCAAGAATCCTCCGCTTTAACGATTTCAACTAGCTTTTGTTTCAAAGCACTGTAAGTATTCTCCATTATATTAACCTGTATGTCATGTTTCTCAGCCAGATCAGACCATACCTCATGCCAAAAAATCCCTTTGTCCGCCACCATCCACGCTAGCTTCCGAGGCAACCTTCCGGTATGATAGTTGTAAAGGACGTTTAGCATGTACGTGAAATGGCTTTGAAGTGTATGTATATATAAATTTGACAGCCCCGTCTCTAAAGTAAGCACATAGTTAGGGGGTTTGCGTTGGCAAGAAAAATGGTCTTTTCAGAAAGAAGCGGAGCAATTTCTTAACGTCTTCATATTGTCTGAAGCCCCATATTTGCGCACCGTAACAAAGGACAGATCTACTAACTGCATTAAAAATTTTTATCTTTTCTGAATGTTTAATGTTTTTCCCTGTGATGAAATGTTTCCATGTACATAGAACTCAGCCCAATTTTAACAGTTTGATATCGTTGTTTTAAGTGCTCAGTCATTGAAAGCTTTGGAGTAAGCACGATGCCTAAGTATGTATATTTGTTTACCACTTCAATTGCATTGCTCTCAAAATACAACTCCTCTTCCTGTTTTCGGACACCACCCCCTTTTTGGAAAATCATTATCTTTGACTTATTCAGGTTTTACAATAGCTTTCGAGCTGGCAAATCATTCTCTGTAGCCTACCTGGGTCATCAGACAAGAGGACAATATCATCTGCGTACAGAAGAATTTTAATTTCCATATCATGGATTATCAAACCCGTTTCCAAGTAGTTCTCCAAGTCGTTTACATAGAGGGCAAACAGTAATGGACTCAAAATGTAGCCTTGTTTAACCCCACGAGCCGTAGGGAAACTGTTAGATAAATTCGCACCGTCCCATACCTGTGCCGTCGTATCTTTGTAGAGCCCTTGTAGTATACGTATCATTTTATGGGATATACCATAATTATAGAGTTTGTAAAACAAAGAATGACGGCTCACAGTGTCGAAAGCAGCTTTAAAATCGCCAAAAAACGCGTATATTTTCCTTTTATTTAAATCATGTTCTAGCTTAATTATATTTGACAGGTTGAATATGTTATCTATCGTTGAGTGGCCACGGCGGAAACCAGCTTGACTTTCAGATTTTTGCTATTGCATCGATGAAGAAGAGTCCGCGATAATTTTCAACCTGTTCAGTGCTAGCTTTTTTGTGAATTGGAAAAATGATCGACTTAGTAAAACTAGAGGGGATATCTTCTGTATCGAATATATGATTATACGTGCTAAGCAATATCTTAAGAAATATTTCTGGGGCGTTTTTGTAGAATTCGTAACAGACTCGGTCAGATCCAGGCGCCTTATTGTCGTTCATGCCATTCTCTCGCCAAAGCTTTTTGTTTGTATTTAGTTAGACCAATTCTCGAATATGCATCTCAGGTTTGGTCTCCTTGCTATGCTGTTCATTCTAGACGCATTGAATCGGTGCAGCGGAACTTTGTTAGGTTCGCACTAAGGGACCTCCCGTGGAATGATCCATTAAGGCTTCCTCCTTATGAGGATCGCCTCCGATTGCTTAATATGCACTCGTTGGAGGAACGACGTAGAGTTGCTGACCTAGTATTTATTCACCAGATTTTGAACTCGATAGGCAATCCAAGGTAGCGACTCCCCTAACGAATGGTAGCTTCGTAAAGGCGCTTAAAGGGAAAGAAGGCCCCAATTGCTACCTCGAGTAACCTTCCGAACGAATGGTTTCAATACAGTAGAAGAAGGGCAAACTAGATCTCAATAAGAGGTATAGGTCTATAGAACAGGAGGGTATCGAATGAGAAAAGGTTAAGCCTGGATCCGATAAGGCCACTGAAAAAGAGAAAAGGCAGCCAAAGCAGGGAAGGAGTAATGTAGTTGGTTGATAGCTGATAGTTGTCAGTCCTGAGTCAGTTTGCAAAGTAGTGTAGCTTGAGGCGGTTACAGCGAGCCACTGAGACAGTTTTGGTGCGACGACTTTTTCGACCTCTTTTTAAAATGGCTGAAATTCGAAAACAGCGTGCGGCATTGATATTTTGTCTTTTGCTTGGTAGAAATGCATTGGACGTGGTTGATATGTCGAATACAGCTTATAAAAAACACTTCTTGAAAGGAACTCAAGGGTATGAGTGGTATTCGCGATTCGAACGCGGTGACATGTTGACCGAAGACATTCAACGCCCGGGTCGGCCTTTCACGTCCAGAACTGATGAAAGCTTGAAAAAAATTGCGCGCTTCTTAAGAGGATAGAAAGCGTTCTATTGATGAACTTGCTAAATTATTTGGTCTTTCGTGGAGCTCAGTTAAAGGAATTTGAGCCAACGATTTACAAGATTTCGCGGCGAAATTCGTCCCCCTGAGACAAAACCACGCACCGAAAAAGGCCCGGTCAATCAAGACAATGTTGATCTGCTTTTTCGCATTCGTGACATAGTTCACTTAGAGTAGGACCCAGAGCATCAAACAGTGAACTAAGCTTTCTACATGAGTGTTTTGAGGTAGTTACGCGAGCGTGTTCGGTTGAAACGGTCCGATTTATGGTAAAAGGAGGCTGGTTATATCACCATGATATTGCTCCAGCTCACACAGCCAACACTATGCATGACATCGATTTTTCACCCACTCTACTCACGTGATCTGGCACCCTGTAATTTTTTGTTGTTGCCTCGGATGAAAAAGGAGCTGAAAGCGTAACATTCCGGAGGTGAAAAGAAAATCAAAGGCGGCGCTGCATGGCATCGGAAAGGAGGAGTACGAAAGGTGTTTTGCGCAGTGAAAAAACCGTTTGAAATATTGTATTATTATTAATGGAGAGTACTCGAAGGTGACTAATGTTTGTAACCCGAAACAATAAATTCTGTATTTTTTATAAATGCTGTCTGGTTATTTTTGGGTGCCTCTCGCAATGCGAGCGAAACGAGGTTGCGTAAAATTTTTACAGCGTTAACATTTTGTTTTAAAAACGAAATCCAAAAATCGGATCGGTCAACGGCAATAAAATATAATGATTTTTAATTTATTTATTTGTTGTTCAGTTTATTATAATCGTATTTCTTTTATATTTTATGCACAGAGATCGGCACATGAGCGAATATAGAGAGACTTCTAATAGCTTCTGATTTCAATACAAAAAAAATGATTTTTCAATTTTGATGCAATTAAACTTTCAGATGTATTTTAAGTTAAGTCGATTCAGCAATTTTTCAGTTATTTCACATATTTGGTTGGTTGCTGAGATATGACACACATATCTGCAATGTCCGAGCGAAATTAACTTAGAAAATGTTCCGTGCAAAAACGAGCCGCGTGAGATTCCGGGCAAAAACGACTTAACTGCATTAATAACTGCGATTAATAAAACGACTTAACTGCATTAACTTTGCATTTACTTTTTGCAGTTAAGTCGTGTTTTCCCAAAGTTTTTCCCTGATTCGTTTTAGCCCGGATTCTCACGCGGTTAGTTTTTGCGCGAACATTTTCTGAGCTACTTTTGCTGGGACCTTGTAAATAGGTCATGTTTACTCTCAGCCTGTCATACAATAACAGAAAAGATATTAAGAAAAGTATCATATTAATATCACGCTAATATTTTAAAAATCATTTTCACTGCTATGACAAGGCACCTTTTGTATTACTACAAGTGGATCCTTTTTCCTTCCCATTATGTATTCTTGTAATGAAAATCTCAGACCTTATCCATTTCCATTTTGTGGGCAATAATAAAACTCTTAGAAACCCACCCTGTAATAAGTGAAACTCAAATACCATACTGCACTTGTAATAAAAGAAGAAGTAGCAACGCCAAATCTGTGTCTGCCAATCAGGAAAACAATGTGGTGATAAAATCCCAACATCGTAGAAATCTTAGGTAGAGAAAAAGAAATTCGCTTTATTCCAGAAATTCAGATAAAATTCCTTGAAAGACGACGAAGAAAGGGAATTAGAAGTAAGAATACAAAATAGTTTCGACGTCGTAATATTGCCAACTTGAACGACAAACAGCACAAAATTAGTTCATTTGCATGCCAGGAATACTAATTAATTCAACAGCCGCGTCTTAACCTTCATATCCTACGGTTTTCTTTTCGACTTTAAATTAACGGAGACGAGAGAAAATTTAAAGTCTGAAAAACACGATATGAAAAATCTTTTACTTTTCAGTAAATGCACCCTTTGAACCCGGTTCTAATTTATGGCTACCTCTGGGGTATATTTAACAGTCCTCTATTACCTCACAGCTCCCAGTCTTTGTCCGTCTGCAAGGTGTTCTTAAAGATGCTGAGGTACTGCTTTTCTGGATCTCTCGAGTTCTTAGGGAGGATAAATTTTAAATAATATATGGCTTTTGACAGAAACTCATGGCCTTTTCTATGAATAAATTTCAGTCCATACATATGTCAGCTGGGGGAAAAGTAATTGCTAGCTTTCAGCCATAAGATGGACGCAAAGGTTCATTGATTTTTATTGCTGATAAAACACTTTTATAGGATATTGAGGAAAAATGTATAGCGAGGTTATAGAGTACAAGTGTCCTTTTATAAAATGTTTTATTCTTAATTTGATTTTGATAACAAGCATAAGCCTATGTTTTTCGTATCTATTTGTAAGTGTTTAATGTTTTGTTGTAACATTTGCATGATATATTGGCAATGACTGTGAAGTGCGTGACTGTTAAAAAACAACTTCACCTAATTTTATTTTCTGTAAATAAATGCTTTTAAAAATAAAAAAATTTAAAAATACTTTATTATATTAATAAAGTTCTTATAACAATAATAAAAACTCTTTGAAAAAATAATTGCTAAAGGATCATAAAAAAGTGCTTGGTTGCTTTTGTAATTTGAGAAAGTTTTACTTTTTTTAATAGATTTGAAAAAATCTTCATAGTCTTACTCCTTAGTGCAAGTTATGATAATGTACCAAAAGTAGGAGAATTAAGGAAATATTAAGAAAGTGAGGGGCATGGTCTTTGACTTAGACTATCCTTTCAGACGAAAGGTGCTTTCACAACTAAGTTAAATTATAGTTGCCTGGCAAGAGTCAAAAGTTGAGTCGTTTATTTTGGAAGTGTGGCCACTTAAAAAGCAGTTTAAGTTTTATTTAAAGTTCTTTTTAAAATTAAGGAGAGCAATTAAGAAAAATTTTTTAGAGATAATATCCCTACTTTATTTATTTTTTCAATATTCATCAATTACTGATAACCACGAAGCGAAAATTTACAAATAAGAATTAAAAAGAACAATTAACTCTAATCAAGCTGATCCCTAATTTAAGTTTTAGATAACTGAAAGTCAATATGCAATTTCGAAACAATTATTAAGCAAGCAAGACATTGAAGTTATAGGCTCCTGCATTCAGTAGTTGGAGCTATGATAAGCAATATGGAAAAAGCTCCTAGTTCTTAAGGAGCAAGATGGAACCGATAAATTGAAAGCACCTAGCAATTCGGGGGAACTAATCACTGCAGGCAGTCAAAAGCAAAAATGATTCCAAACCTGCTTGGTCTAGCCTCAGAAGACCCCAAAGATAGAAGCAAAATTAGATCAGCATATGTAAGCAAATGAACCGAAGTAGCTCAGGGAAGGCCATGTTGGGCGAAACTGAAATATATGTGCTGGATAGCCTCAATGCGATCAATGTGAGCCACATAGAAAGGAGATCAAACTGGTGAAGCATACTCTTAGATTGGTCTAACAAAAGTGCAATGAAGCAGCTTAGTTATGTATTGGTCATAAAACTCGAGTCGCATCTCCGGTTTTGTGAAGTGTACACAATGGGCTACCGCCTATAGTGACATTGAATAGCAAAGGATTTCTTATAAGAGGCATAGTGTGCTTATCAATAGGAAATTAATAGAGCTCCATTTACAGAAAGGGTCGAAGTCAGAGGATGAAAGGGCATTAACTATCATTTAAAAAAAAAAGAGCACGGAACATTTGGCATCGTCAGCATAACAATGGATCCTAAGTTTGACTTAATTTTTTATGATAATGGGGATACAGTGACATTCCCCTGCGCACGCTGATAGCCGAGTTAATTTGAAAAATTATTTTAAGAGTTATACGTTGAAAAAAATTTCCAGATTGTTTATTGAACTTTCAACTACAAGAAAAAATATTTTTTTTTTAAATTAACATTTTATTTAACTACTGATGGACTACTGATGAATTAGGTGGCGTCCCCTAGTCTGCATCCTAACTCCTCCCAAAATTATCCAGTCTTCAAAAATAAAAGAGAATCTTGTAAAATGATGTAGTAGTTATAGTCTGAGAGCGGGATTTTTTTTATTTTTTAGTTGGAATTTTTTTTATATATTGTGAAACACTAATTTTTTTCTTTTTTTCATATTTAAGTTCAAAATACTGTAATTTTTGGAAAGAAAAAAAAATCACTCCGTCAGACTATAACTACTACATTATTTTTGAAGATTCTCTTTCATTTTTGCAGACTCGATAACTTTGGGGGGAGTTAGGATGCAGAATAGGTGGCGCCATCTAATTCATCAGCAGTCCATTTAGACAAGTTAAATAAAATGTTAATTTAAAAAAAAAAGTTTATTTGTTTTTCACCGTATAACTCTTTGAATAATTTTTCAAATTGACTCGGTTATCAGCGCGCGCAGGGGTAACTGACCACTTAAACGCTTAAATTGTAAAATAACGAAAAATATTCTATACGTATTTTTTTGTTTGTTTGTATATCCAAATTGGACCAGATGCAGCGCTTTAAAATTCCCCTCCAGGTGACGTAATTTCCACGGGTAGTACATCTATATATCGAAATCTTAAAGCTAGAATATATCGGAGAATAACGGCTTTTGGGGCAAATGAAAAAATACACCTATAAAATATTTTTTCATTTACTTTTTTACATTTCTCGTACTTTTTTGTATCCCCATTATTATAAAAAATTAAGTCAAATTTACATCGGGCACTCGTTATGTGTCAGCATCTCCGGATGAAATTGCACCTTCTTCTTCAGAAATCACTTTCAGTTTGTTTCTGCATGATTTACAGACTTTTGCGTTGACAGGAAGGGTCGGAAACTGTATGTGAAGTCACGAGAATTTGTGAAGTCACTTTTCTCAGACCCTTGTTTTTCCACGTATGATTCTTCTCCTTCAAAGGATTGCAACAATACTTTATATCGTTCAACTTGTCTAGCATTTTAACTAATTGACTATACTGACTATGATACTGACTGACTGTATACTAACTCTGAGAATACTCTTTAACGCGCCATCTACAGTTTCTTATGTTATGTTCATCTGTGCATCAAAATTTTACAATTAACATTGCTTTGCCACTCGAAATGATGCATAATTTCAAAGCTAAGGGATGAAAATTTCATTTGAAAAAATATTAAAAAAATTCATGATCAAGTATTTTGTTAACCAAAAAATATTTTTCAAAGTCAAAAATTCTTTTTTTTTGAAATTTTTTTTTTGAAAATTATATTTTTATTCGGAAGGCCATGTAACGAGCTTTACAAATCACTAAAGATCAACGTTGTACGGCAATGGTGCCGATAGTTATGAACTTTCAAAAAAGGAATGATCACGAAAAAAAGTGCAAAAATGCAAAAGTTTACCATTCTGTAACTTCTGCACAAACAAATTTTTTTTTAAATCCTTTAACACGATAACTACTTATACCAGTAACAAAAGCTTATAAACAGGAATCTTGGGATTGATTATGTTAAATGAAACTCTTGCGATTAATTCAGTGAATTCAGTTAAGATATTTACCGGCTTCGATGGCAAGTCTACAGAAGTTGGATTATTCTAATAAGTTGGTTGTGTGGACATACACTGGGAGGAGCCTAAAAAGGTTTGCAATGGAAGTAAAGACCATCGCAGACCATGCCCGCAAAAATGGAATATGAATTGGTAATTGGTTGATAATTAAAGATATAACATTTGTTGTCCTTGCTTCGTCAAATACTAACTCTTTGGTATAAAGGTAAGTTGGCGGTAGCCTCGTCAAATAAATAAAGTTATTAAAGTTAATATCATAGCTGGAATACAAAACACGCGTTCATCAAGGGAGTGGTATCGGTCATAGTAATGTCTAGAATTTTTAAATATCCAAATCTGCTTGAGTTCAGTGTGTAATGTTTTTTTATACGATGCGCCCAAAGCCTAGAGAACAACCATTTGGTGCGTTAGCATGGTGTTGGCCGGAAGGGAATTATGGTAAGGGAAGTGAGGAAACTTGAATGTCTTGCTTTTGCATTGATGCGAGCTAGACAACGGCCCAGCGACGTAGTTATGAAATCCGGGAATCAAAGGAGACCAAGAATGCCTTAAGGAAGGTGCCAAAGGAATCAGTCGAAAATACCAAATCAAAATGCTTTCCAGAGTGATTCACCACACCGCTTGACTGCGATAGCCCAAGTGTATTGCAGAGCTGCCAAAAAAGACGTCAGGAAATCACCGTCATCCAAGGAGTATGTCCAATTAACAGCAGGTATGTTTAAGTCTTTAAAAAGCAATAACTCATCAGACGGAAACATAATGTCAGTAATGACATCGATACTAATAGCCACTAACTCGTAACGTATCAATATCTATGTGGAAACCTCAGTACTGTTGTCGGGTTGCTCAAAGTGAGAAACATGTCGTGACGAACACCAAACAGGACTCTACCCCTGACAGGAGCATCCAGGCACAGTATACAGAATACAAGGTATGCCGAGTAAGTTTTTGACACTTTTCAGCTGTTCGATCGTGTCGGCAATGCATGGGATTTAACGAAAATTCAAATGCCAAAAAATTTTTTTAATAAATTTGGTCTGAATATGGTTTGATTACGTCCCGGATGGTGGAACAGAGTTTATATCGAGCATACCTTGTATTTTGTATACCATGCATTCAAGGCGGAAATATGGCACTCACAAGGAAATACAAGGACCTCCCGACCAATGAGCTCAGCGTTAGCTTTCCCTCAAAAAGCCTAGTAATGGTCAAACAAATCGTCACTACGATTCAGAACTATCCTATGTAAGTTCACTTTTGGGGAAATCTTTGATTTTGATGCCTAGCCCAAGTTAGTTGAATGACGAACGTTTTGGTGTGAACAGGGTGGCTTTATCTTAAGTGGTTTTTTTATATGTCGAGTGTTCGAAATAATAGATAAATTTGATTGGGATAAAAAATTTACTAGGCTTTAAATCGCATTTTACAGGAATGATCACGACTGGACTTAGGACACTTCTGCATCGTAGTGACGAAATGACAGCAAAGCATAACATGGTGGAGTCAACAACGATTATCTGCAGTTTAAGTTCAATCCGACAGATCTGTATTACTCTGGACGCCGATTGACCTTATGGAGTTAATCGTTGTGTCCCGAAAACAACTATGGGTCAGTGACAGCGGGACTCGAATCGGCACCTCAAAAACTAGCATGTTAGTCCTTGCACCAGCGATGAATGCACATAAAGTAGAGAAAACCATATTGATAAGACGTGAGGTGTGCAGCCGAAAATTGTAGAAAATTTGCCAGGTACGTGGCCCCATCAAGAATTAAAGAGACAGAAGAACAAATAGATGGAAATTTTTGTAAAACATTGAAATCTTTTACCATTCCAGTAATAACGTGATTTTGAATATTTTCTATCAAGAGGTATTTCTTAAAATCGATTGAAACCTAGGTAGAAGCTCTGACCTCATTTGCATGACCTTCGTTATGCTCCGTTTGCTAATATCAAAAGGTTTCTTACAGTCGCAGGCGGGTGTATTCACTGCATTAACTGCTGGTTTTTCACCTTGCCTTTTAATTTGTCGTTCTTGAAATATTGCAGTCAGCAAGGATAATTTGAAATGTATGGCAACAATCACTTACCTGAAGTTCTTCCTTACCGGAAAGACTGCTTTTTACTCGACTCCTAGTCTAACAATAAAAAAATCCCACATTGTGATGAGTGCTTTCATTCGCCAAGATGAAGTGTGTGTTCTTGTTTCAGTGGTATGGGAATCGCTCCATAATTGCCTCTTCGCTACCTCGTCCTTATGATAAAATCGTTCGACAAGTACAGTGATGGATGATATTTTTGTGGGTTTTCTAGTTGTCATGTCGCTTTGATTTTCGCTTATAAATCTCATACAATTTATTGCTCCAAACTTAGGAAAAACATTCAAACTCCAAACGGCGGCCACTTTTTGACGTGTAGCCGAGGGAGTTGTTTACCGTGTCACTAACGCCCGATATCCGCTTCCTCCAATCCCACATTCCTGCAGTTATCGCACATTTATCTGCAGCTTAGCTATAGTAGGGAAGCGTAAATGCCTTGTTGTCTGGCAGCCATTCAACCTCTATCAGTGCTCCCCGAATACATTCATCCTGACTTCCTTGTTTTCACACAAAGCTTAACTTGTTTGACGGTAAAACATCACATTCCGGGAAAGTGGATGAGGGGATAAAAGAAGCCCCGCAGTCTGTTTGACATTTTAATAAAAGGGGAGGGGGGCTGCAAAAAAGTGTCGTCAGAAGTCAGATATAGTGGAAAAGTGTTGCGAAAATTGTTTTTCTACGATTTGTTACAGCAAGAAAAAAAATTTTTTTACTTCCATTCGACGCCTTAAAAGCCTTTCTATAAGCCGGGGAAAAAAGCCAAGTAGACATAAGGGAAAAATAACCAACTCCCAGGATGCTCCCTGAAAGGACTTTTGAATGACGAAATGAAGAGACTCCGAATTGAATGTCCCCGGCGTGAAAAATCTCTGGGAAAAATTCTATTGAGTCATTCTGTGCTGATTGTTTGTGTGTCTGTCAGAGCATTTTCCTGGCGCCAGACAACATGTCGCCACGCTCCATGCACTGGGACTGGAGTATACTAAAGTTTTTCAGGGAGCTCAAAACTTGATTATATAAAAGCGGACTGAGGGTAATAAATTTTTCAGGGACGCTTGCTCCAGCCAAAATCATCCACACAGGATTTCCGATTTGGCAATTCTCTAGTGGATTACAAGTGGGGGAAGTGGCAGTGACGTGAACACACCAAGGGAATGATTCATTTTTTTTTAAATGCAAAAATAATTAGCTGAGAGCATGCAAAGTTGCTAGGGAAAAGGTAGTGTAAAGCGAAGAGGACAGGTATGTAAATGGAAGCAAAGCGATAATTTTATTGCACAACTAGGCTGTCAGTTTTGAGAAGTCATTAATAATTCAAAATTTAACGTTTATTATAAGGCAAGGAACTTATTGGTTGGATGCGACGAATCTAGGAAAGACGAGAATTTTACAATTCTTCAACAAGAAACGAAGTAAGTGGATTGCAAATGTTATTCTAGAGGATAAGAGGGGTAATTGTATGCCAATATTGTATTTATAACTCTAAAAAATTGAGTGAATTCTGAATGAATTTTTGAAGAAAAGGATAGAGATTCTAGAGTATCCTCTGTTCATGGTAAAATGTATCTATATGAAGTCAGTTACGTCGATATAAGAGCTATGTCATAAATTCACTTGCTTTACCTTGCCTCAGCGAACGGGTCCTTCTTATCTTGTTGCCCACTTTACCGAACCATCTGCACTATAAGCACACTAATTACTCCGTATTAACGTTCTCAAGTCAGTTATGTTAAGTTCGGTTGCTACTTATAAGTGCGTGTTTACCTCTAGATTTTGCCATGATACAACAAAGTAAGATGCAGTCTGATTATTTGTAGGAGTATTATATTCCTTAACTACAATATATCAACTGGTAAGACCGCGTCGCAGTTGTTGCCATCTGTTGATCTCAAATTATAGTTCTTGGTTGAGCTATTCTTTCGGTAACAGAACTCCAGAACTTTGAGAGGAAATGTCGGATTTACTGTCTTGCCATTAAGACAGGAATTTTGTGTTAGTATATCGACCTTGACCAATCCTAGTACCATATTCAGTTCGGTTTTACAGATGGAGCTGGATCAACGAATGGCACGATGACCACGCCATAGATGCACGTTGGAGGAGCGGTCTGCCTATACAAACAAAAACAAAATATTCAATGACCCTTATTCACCTTCGCTGTACTAGCACATTATAGCATCGTCCCCTGGGTTTTGGCTGCATCATAAAGAAAAATCTTATCTATCTTTATATCTTAAGAAAGAGTTCTAAAAAGTAGCTTCTAGTGAGCAATAAAAATTCTTGCTAAAACCTTCTTGCACTGATATCAGTTCTTGAGTGTTGGGAAAATAAAATTGTGATGCTTAAGGTCGTTCAATCCTGGTGTACATTGATACGATGAATTCGGTTGCACCAGATCAGATAACTATCTGAGCAACAGTCTTCATTATGGTAAGAATCTGTCATAGGAGCGATATATCTCGTCAAACAACAGCCACCTATTCTCTTATTGACCGAGAGATGCTGCAGTTCCGACAGCGGCTCGCTTTCCTATTGTAACTAGACCAGTTCCAGGGCGCCAATATCTTCTCTACAGCAGACTCAGAAAACGGATCCTTTCTTGTCCTCATAGCCGAAGAGTGTCGGATTTTCACAAGCTTGGTAACCCCAAACAGTCAGCGGGCTCTGTACATTTCCGTCAATATTTCAAAAATATATCAATCTAGCATTTCAACCGCTAATTAGATGGACAACGTGATCGTATCAGCTAAAAACAAAGATGAACCTTAAGTTCGAATAAGAGAAACACTGAATACCTCTCCCACATATGGTCTCAAACTGAAGTGGAAATGCCTCTGTAATAAAATAGAATACCTGGGTCACGACATAACTCCAGGAAGAATTAGACATTTGTTGCGAAAGTGAACGCCGTTAGAAAAACATAAAAGGAGATCAAAGTTTTCTGAGACTTTCGGATACTTTCGGAAATTTATGCCAGGTTATATAAGGGTCTCAAATCCACTCAGTGATTTCTTAGGCAAGAGTCGCAGTTTAATTTTGGCACAACGCCAAAAGATGCTCTCTATAGAGTCAAAGAGATCCTTACTTAACAGCCGACAATACTCATTCATAATCCAGACTTCGAAACTGAGTTTCATCGAAAATTGGATTTGGAGCTGTAATCCTCCAAAAGAGTTTAGATGATAATCCGATATTTTACTATGGACGGAAAAACACGACAGGTAAAGCAAAAGAAGTAATCAGGTTTGTTCATGATCAGGGACATCTTGTCCAACGAGAAACCGAAGAGCTTCTATCGAAAGAATATTTTATCCCCAAACGTAAGAAAAGGATAGAGACTTGCCGAAGGAATTGCATTCCGTGCATATTAGGCGACAGAAAATCAGGCAAACTTGAAGGTTTCTTACATCTGGAAATAAGAGCTCCAGAAGAATATATTCGGCAACTCAGGACGGAGAGAATCAACTCGAGGAAATGCCTTTTCCTCGACAAACTTTGTGGATTGTTGCAAAAATGAGCAGATTACATATACATTAGTTACAACGATCATTCTGAGGGGTAACGGAAAAGCCGGATTAACCGTGTAATAACCCACTAAATTGTCAATTGGTTGTCTAGAAAAATGGTATAAAGAAGTCGGCAGAGTTCAACGATTTTGAATTCTTTGCGGAAAGTAAGCAAGAAGTTTTGTTTGGAACTTAAATGGGGCTAGAAGTACAAAAGCCACAGAAATCTTTGAGATGTTCGATAAAGAACAATACGAGAAACGAGAACAAGCCAAGAAAACTATAGTTTAAGTTCAATAAAAGAACAAGAGGAACTTCGACCGAAAGAGACATAAACCAATCATCTATAGAACAGGTGGCGATAAAAAGGACACGATATGGTAATGCACTTAAAAATTATCCACAATTCTTAGCTCCTTACAGAGTAATCAGTGTTGGCAGTAACAAGTGCTATGATGCCATAGAAGTAGGAGATCACGAAGGTCCCCTGGTGACAACGACGAGCTGTGACCATATCAAAACATATGACCTATGTGAAGTAATGTGCAGTGGCTCCGAAGGCAATGAAAGTAATGAAGACAACCCAGAAGAAGCCGACCCCACACTACCAACAGTGTAATGTGCTGAAACAAAAAAGACGATATTTTTTAGTTATGTCGTAATAAACCAGATCAAGACGATGTTAAACACGTTAAATGATGAAGGCAACATCAAAGAAATATGATGTTAAAGGCGATCCAAATGAAGATGATTGCAAAGAAGAATCTTGGTGACTAGATATCACAGATCAAGAGGATGCTAAAGACATTCCGAATGAGGGCGATTCCAAAGACGTTTCCCGATGACGATGATATCCCAAATGAAAGATGATGTCCCAAGAAGACGGTGCGAACTACATTCGAGAGGAATACTTAAAAGGAGGGCCGAGTTGAAGGAGGCCGCCTTAATACCTATACCCACAGTACAACTTCAGCCATGACAGCTTTTACAGCTTTTTTACTTAAGATCTAACGGACGGATTTGCAAGCGGTAAATGGCAATCGATAGGGAAAGTATTCTAATAAGTCTGAGCTTTTATTCATTTTTCAGAAAGGACTCGAAACATCCTTTTTTGTGTCCTTTTTCGAAATGTTCTTATGATTTTCCAATACATTTTTTGTTGGCGGAGCCTCAAAATTGAAACTTTCTCAGGGTGTAGCGGATGAAGGGGGTGTCGCATAGATGAGTTTAAGTTACCTATGGAGAGTGGAGAATGTCATCTATCCGTTCAAAGTGTGTCGAGATTTTTCGAGCAAAAAGGAGCGGAGTTATTAAGGCTCAAAGTAAAGTCGTCAAAAAGCATCAGACAAGGACCGTTTTTTGCAAACTGTTTGTTGAACCGGCCAAACAGAATACGCTCATTTTCTTGGACATCGTTGAAATTATGGCCGTGGGTGCAATAGTCGATTTGGTTTTTTAAATTTTTTGAAAAGGGGTGTGGCTACCAGCCTTAATTTATAACTCCGGAAGTATTAATTGGAACCTCATCATTTGGGTACTTATTTTTCATACAATCGGAAGATCGATTAGAAAAAGCGTGGAATACTAGACTATTATTGAAATTTTTAAAAAGACTGTGACTGTGACTATTACATTATTTTAGGTCAAAAACTAAAAAAATCAATCTTAAATAATTAAAAACTAAATGTAAGGAAACTTTTTCGAAGGGTTTGGGTTGCTAATCCTTATGTTCAAATAAGGGATGTATGGTATCAAATTAAACGTTGTCCCGCCACCAATTTAACTGTGTATTTATTTTTTCATTTCAAGAAACTTCATGGCAGACTTTTTCCGCTTGAATATTCTACCTAAGACTTAGCAACAATTTGTACAGATCGCGTTGCAAAAAAGCTCTTTTTTCATTCATTTACTGTTTACTCTAAAACTATTGGTCAGAGTGGGGTGAAAATTACATCAATCGTTAAGTAATCGAACGTAGATGAGAAACGTTCCAGATGAGAAATAAAAAGTATTGGGACACTTGCATTTTTTTTACATTTTCAACTTTGTGGGTACATAAAAAAGTGTTTATTTATAAAGCTAAATTTCGTTATGGTAATAATTATTTTATTTGTTTTGTTCGAAATTCTTTTCACAGTTACAAAAAATTCAAATAAATAAAAAAAAAATTACGAAAATAATGCACAATTGCAGAAAGAAAACCGTTGTCATATTATACGGAAAAAGTCCGAAGCATCCCAGAAAGAATGCTTGAAGCACCCTGTCAAATTTCCTACTTCTGTAATGGTTTGGGGCTGCATGTCCGGATATGTTGTTGGGTCCCTCCATTTTATTGAGCGTGCAATTAACTCCGAAAAATACCAAAATGTGCTGCCATCAATACCTTTCCTTCAGTCGCCTGAAGGGAGTTCGTGTTTCAACAGGATGGAGCGCCGAGCCATACTTCAAAATCCAGTGAAGCCTGGTTGCAGGTCACTGGAGTGTCAAATTGTCTTTCATAAATATTATACAATTTTGTATATACCCACAAAGTTGAAAATGTGAAAAAAATGCAAGTGTCCCAATACTTTTGTGGTTGGGTAGTATAGTTATCGAGTTATTGGGGAAAGAACGGCGGCGGGAGACGACCAAAATGCCGATAATTTTTTATCGTCGAAAATTTTCTAAAGTTTAAAAAATTATATCTTTGGTAATTTTCAATCTATTTCAATAATTCTTTCAACTAATAATTAAGGGTGCTTTAGTTTTGTTTTAAGATATTTTCGGCGGATATAGGGTCAGTTGGTCAAAAAATACACTTAAAAGCGGCAAATGGTTAAAAAAATGTCACCCCTTCGCGTGACTACCCTTATTCGAAAGGGGCTGAAAACATAGAATTCAGGTGTAAATTTCAGCCGAACCGGGGAAATTTTTTTTATACCAATCGTACAATTTTCACTTTTTCCAACATTTGATTACATTCAACGCCATCTCTTGATATGAATGGAAAGTTGGACTTTTATTGGGGATATTCAAAACGCTCGCCCCAACCCCGTAAATTATTTTAAATAGTTAAATCGTTAAAATGAGTTAATTTTTTGATAAGGTATTAACCAAAGAGACATTTACATTGCTATTTTGCAATATGGCCAGGTGAGCTAATTACCGCTAACTTATAACCCAACTTTATACAATTTCTATTCGATAAGGGGCGAAAGGATACAAGCGTGGTAGCTCACAAATGGCGGGAGGATATAATTGTTGTAGCTCGCAACAGGCGCGAGGATATAAGGATCGTAACTCGTAAGGGGCGAGAGAATACAAATGTTTTAGCTCGCGAAGGATGGCAGGATATAATGGTGGTTGCTCATAAGTGCCGGGAGGATACAAGGGTGGTAGCTCGCAAAGAACGTGAGGATACAAGGACGGTATCTCGCAAAGGGCGAAAGGATACAATGGTCGTAGCTTGTAATGGGCGGCAGAACGCAACGGTGGTTGCCCGCCAGGTACGGGATTCGATCTTTCTATTTTTGTAGTATAAATTATGTTACCTGCTATGTGATGTTATTCTAAATCCAATATGCCGGACGCTTCAAGCTGGCAAATTAGCTTTCTCTCCACTATCCCGTTGACATGGGTATAAAAAGAAAGAGTGTGACGAGAAAATACGATGAACTATGTTACCATCTTAAGTTGGCTCTAGAACATTTCATTACTTTCACAGGCGTTTACTGCAGGAAAAAATATATTTATTTTGCTTCGTGAACTGCCTTTACCAAAAAATATTTTCATAGACTTACATACCATTCGTAAATTTCACAAGCCTCTATTTACACACTTACGGTAACTTTGACTGATACCACTCCCGTCCCGTATACACATGCTATTCCACAATTGCGGGCGTCTATAAGAAAAATTTTTTCAATATTCGTTATCAAAGTTTTAAAGGCTCAACTACGACTTAAACCTTACGTTCTCTTAATTTCTTGCATATAACATTGCAAGCCATAGGCACGGGCAGGGTCGTCGCACGGGGTAGGATGATATAAAGTTTGTAAAGTTTGTGTAAGTCGACAGGAGAGGGAGGATACAAGGGTGGTAGTTCGAAAAGGGCGGGAGCATGGAATGCTCGCGACACGCAAGGGACGGGAAGATATAAGGTTGTAGTGATGGGCAATATTTGCTGACTCAGGTCATACGAGTCATTTGGCATAAGTGACTCAAAAAAAAGGATTCGGTTGTTTGGGTCACTTGAGTCATTTGGGCATATATATCTGCACAGAGTCAAGGTAAGTATTTGAGCCCAGTAGAGACTTTTCGAACTTTTTAGGCAATGTATCGAACTAAATGCTTTGTGCTTTTCTGTTTTATTCTGTTCATAGCTCACATTTAAATGTTGTATGTTCGCTTTGAGTATATGGGACGTATAGGGATCACATGTACATCAACGTCACACACCCTGAAATATGAGCAACAAGAACTGCATAAAATTGAAAGAGAACGTGTCGCGTGAGTTAGTTGAGTTCACAGTTCTTGATTCAAGCACGGTCTCCCACTCTTTTGTCTTAAGATAGAGGCAACCGCGAGATTGATTGGCGACGTAAAAGTAAACGATTGACCGATATAGTAAGAAAACATTGACTCAGGTCTTTTGAGTCATCTTATTGACCCGGTCAAAATGACCGAACAGTTCACGACCGATACATCACTAGTTGTTTGGAAGAGATGGGCAGACGCAATGGTGGTTACTCACCAGGGGCGGGATTGTATTTTTTATTTTTGTAGTATGAATTATGTTACCCGCTATGTAATTCTAAATCCAATATCACGGACGCTTCAAAGGTAGTAGCTCGGAAGGAGCGAAAGGATACAACTCGCAAAAGGCGGGAGGATACAATGGTCGCAGCCCGCAAAAGACGGGAGGACGCAACAGTGGTTACAAATTATATTACCTAATATGTGACGTAATTCTAAATCCAATATGGCGAATACTTTAAGATGGCCCATTAGCTTTTCTCCAGTATCCTCTTGACATGGGTATAAAAAGAAAGAGTTTGATGAGAAAATACGATAAACTATGTCACCATTTTAAGTTGAAAATTTCATCATTTATAAGCGCATATTACTTTCACAGGCGTGTTTTAATTTTACATCGTGAACAGGCTTTACGAAAAAATCTTTCATAGGCTACGCATACCATTCGGAAATTTCACAACCCTTTATTTACATACTACTCTCTAGCCAGTATTCTTTATACCTTGTTAGTTAAAGTAAAAAACTGAATTATTATTATTCGGAGTTGCTTCCTAATTAAGAAAATCCAGGAATCCTAAATCTAAATTAAAATAAATCCCCCCCCCCCCCCCCCTATTTTATGTTTTTAGTTTGCCTGAACATTAAATATGTTAACCAGCCAAAAATTAATTTTTCAAAAAGTTTGAGTTTGAGAAAAAGTTTTATGTTTGCTGAATGTATAGTTGTTTTTTATAAGAGGGCGTTTCTCAACGAAAAAAAGAGACAAACCCCGTAACACTCTTGACAAGGACGATGCTGTTCGCTCATTTATAATACACTAATCAAAACAATTAAGGGAACAAAAAAAATATCTAAATTTTTTAGTGATTTTTGGCGGGCTGTATCTAAGCGAGAAATAATCGTATCGAGGATCTGAAAAAAACGTGTTAAAGCTCCAAAACTCTTGTTTTTGAAACTTTTAGCCAAACAATTTTAAAGGCCACGGTGCTCACGCAATTCAAAGGAATAGCGGAAGAAAAAAATTTCAAAATGTTTAGTATTTTTTTTTTTGGTGCACGGACTCGGAAAATTTTTTTTTATTTGACCACCCTATGAACCAGATAGCCTGTTAGTTCAGCTTTAATTATCTTTTTTGAAATCCTTGATACGTCGATTTGTCGCGGAGATATCCGATATTAAACGAAAAAGGACACTTTTGTATTCAACCATGGATATCTCAGCAACCAATGATCGTACAGAAAATTTAAGGGCAGTTTCGGAAACTGGAATACATTTCCTAAAAGAATTCGTCAAGACATGAAAAATAATAATTTTTTTATCCGTAATTTCAATTTAGAAAAAGTCAAAAAAAGTGACTTTTTTCCTTGTTTTGGTAAATTGACCGCATCTTTGCAAATACTGATGGAAAGGCTAAGGTTTGTAGGAATTTTTACACCTCAATGTACGCACAATAGCCCTATAAATCCGCAGATCGATCTATTGGACGGTTCCTTCGGCCCGATCGGTCAAAGTTTTGGAAAAAGTTAAAGGAATAAGAATTGTAATCTCAAACATCGTGTAATCTTCATAAAAATGGAAAAATCTTTTTTTTTTCAACTTTTTATTTTTTTATCACTTTTATGCATCAGTCACTTCGTAAATTAAAAAAAAAATTTTAAAAAAACATTTGAAACTTTTTAGAAAACGAAATACTGAGATGTTGCTGCCTCGGCTTTTAATCACTGCCTCCAACCTGTCACGCATATTCGAAATGCAGTTTCGAATCATCGACTGCGGAAACCTCCAACAACTGTTTTGTAAGAACATCTCAGTATTTAATTTTCTAAAAAATTTCAAAAATTTTTTTTTTAATTTTCGATTTCTCAAAAAAATTTTTTTTTTAATTTACGATTTTTTTCAATTTGCTTTTTTTTTTTTTTAAATTTACCAAGTAGCTGATGCATATTTGTGAGAAAAGTCGAAAAAAAAATGATTTTTCCATTTTTGTGAAGATTATACGATGTTTGAGATCACAATTCTTGTTCCTTTAATTTTTTCCAAAACTTTGACCAATCGGGCCGAAGGAACCGAACCGAAGATCGATCTGCGGATTTACAGGGCTATTGTGCGTACATTAAGGTGTAAAAATTCCTACAAACCTTAGCCTTTCCATCAGTATTTGCAAAGATGCGGTCAATTTACCAAAACAAGGAAAAAAGTCACTTTTTTTGACTTTTTCAAAATTGAAATTACGGATAAAAAAAATTATTATTTTTTATGTCTTGACGGTTTCTTTTAGGAAATTTATTCCAGTTTCCGAAACTGCCCTTAAATTTTCTGTACGATCATTGGTTGCTGAGATATCCATTGTTGAATACAAAAGTGTCCTTTTTCGTTTAATATCGGATATCTCCGCGACAAATCGACGTATCAAGGATTTCAAAAAAGATAATTAAAGCTGAATTAACAGGCTATCTGGTTCATAGGGTGGTCAAATAAAAAAAAATTTTCCGAGTCCGTGCACCAAAAAAAAATTACTAAAAATTTTGAATTTTTTTTCTTCCGCTATTCCTTTGGATTGCGTGAGCACCGTAGCCTTTAAAATTTTTTGGCTGAGTTTTAGAGCTTTAACACGTTTTTTTCAGATCCTCGATACGATTATTTCTCGCTTAGATACAGCCCGCCAAAAATCACTAAAAAATTTAGATATTTTTTTTGTTCCCTTAATTGTTTTGATTAGTGTACTTTATCTGTTTTTGTTTTAATATCGAAATCTAAAGTCACCACTAATTTGCTCCAAATTAAGATTTTAAATAGTAAGGCTTAGAAAAAAATAATATCGACTGCTGCTGGTTTTACTTATGTAATTGTATATTACGAAGCCTATCGCACCAAAACCAACATATTTTATGAAGCTGCAGTTAATTAGCAGATCTCTACTTATTTTAATTGATAGTTTTGCCAGTGCACTTGATATACTTATTTAACCTATCGCTATTAAGTCGCTAGTGGTGTCGTTATTCCCAGAGATGTCTTACTGTCGCAGTATCTAATGTCAATTCGATACACTGATCTCAGCGACACCGAAAACTATTGATTCGCTACTAATATCAGTTGTACATTTTACTACCTTTTCACCCACTCCCTAGGGGTGTCTTATCGCCAAATTATTTAATGGCATCGAGAGTGCCATTATTTATCTTACTGACCCCGAAAGGTATGGATTCGACACCAATATCGGTGGTTTAATAAAATCATTTAAAAACAACCTTTTTGTACATTCTTTTGGTATCGACACTGTCATATAACAATAATACCGATATTTTTTCAAGAAATACCATAAAATTTGTATGATGTTGGGAAAGCTAAAGTTTGATTTCAACTCTCTCTCTCTAGTTTCCGTAACATCTGGGGTGGGAGAATAACTTCACCACATTCGAAACAGTGAATGGACCTACAATTTAAAGTGGATTCCGAATCAATGAAATTTTTTCTGCAACCTATGGTTTTTTGTCGCAATTGTTGTCAATAGAAAATAACGATGGGTCGCCGTCAGTGGAATTCGAACCTGGGACCTCCGGATGGGTAGGCCGACACGTTATGGCTTACTGCAAAGACGACTTTTGCTTTCGACAAGTGTAAAATAATTTCAACTTTCTAAGAGAATTTCTTAAACCAAATAAAAATACGAATACGTTTCTATAACATTAGACACATCGAAAAACAATTCCGTCAAGTTTTAAGGATACAATCTTAAAATCATCATATAAATGAGCGAATTTGAGAAAGTACTATCTAGGCAAAATCGGTCGTGCTCTGAATATTAACGATTCAAGACGTTGAAGGCTTAAAAATGTTAAGAATACCCAAAATCGTGCTTTGTCCTATTTTTAAAGGATAACAAACATTCTTTCATTCCATGAGGAAGCAACAATCAGATTAACTCTAAATAGATTGGTGATTTCTTTGAAATTGAAAAATTAAAACGTCTTTCAAATAAACGTTATCTGGAACAGTTGTATCGAGAGTCCGTTGTCAAGTCTAGAGACAGATTCTGGTCCATTAGTTGTTTCCTCTCCGGCTCGATTCAATTAACTCGAAAACTACTAGCACAATCAATCATTAAGAGTTAAAACAAGAGTCCTTTATTATTCGCAATCAGAGAGTTTAACTGGAAACGAGCAGGATACAATAAGTCTGAAATGTTTTAAAAATTTTTAGCAAAAAGCTTTCCATCAATTTTCGACTTCAATTGTGCTGGCCAAGAAAATCGAAAAAGACCTCCCTTCCCGTATCGAGCGCAAGACAACAAAATGAATTGAAACCCGGAAACGGATGAGGCAGATAATACGAGAAAAAGTGGAAAATAAAATTCAAAGAAGCTTTAAAAACTAAAAGAGAAATAAATTAAAGACGGGTGGGACGATCCCCTTCTGGACCATTTTATTTGGTAAACTCAAAGCTTCAATGGAAAGATATACGAGAATGAAGCAGATATCTTCGGGGTAAACGCAAAATAAAACTGGCAAACACAACCGTGAAATGAAAACTATTTTTGGTTAGCTATATATACGACCTCTTTTACCCGAATGAACCCAAACCACTGCGGTTCCTCTGTAAACATGCTTAAAATATTTGAAAATACTTGTTTATGTGTACTTGTGTCAAAGAATTCCGGAGCTAGGCTAGGTTTGGGGTATGGGAATTTTTTCTTGCCAATGTAAAAAATGAACGCACCCTGACGTTGTGAAATTTGCAGCAGAATGTCGTTTTTCAAGAAAAAAGTTTTAGCTTTCGCTGGAGTTGTTTCTTAGCGAGGAAGCAATTTAAAGGTAAACATTCCTATAATAATGACCTCGCTTTTGTGGTTACTGCACCAAGTAAGACTTATGGCTGTACACAGGGAACTCTAATAATGCCAAAGTTATTTTGCGTACAAAAGGCATTACGATTTTTGAAGAAAACGCTTGAAAGCGATAACTCAATGCATTTAAAATTGTGTTGGCAATATTATTTCACACACACAGTGAAACCAAAAAGTTTCCATACATCCTTGAAATTATAGAATTACACTACTTTGATCGTTTCTAGTTTCAGTATTTTATCACTGATATTTCAATAGTATCCGTAGAATAAGAGGATTGTTCTTAATTGAGCATTCTTTTAGGCATACTCTCGACAAGTTATGTGGTGAATGCAGGTTCTACCATATACCAGTGATGGCCAGGCTCACACTACTTAATGTGAGGAATGGTTAAAAGCGTTAGAAACTTTCGTACATTTTGTTTAATTTAAAACCTTAAAATGTTTTGAAAAGGTTGTATATTTTAAGATATTGTATAATTGCTTAGAAAACTGCTTAAAAGTGAAGACTTTTTTTTATCATTTGTATATTTTTACTATTAAAAACTCAATAGAAAAAAAATCGAATGCACCGAAACAAGGGCATATATGAATTTAAAAGCTTAAAAGCTCACTTGCCGTACCGAGGGAGGTGGGTGGGAACACCCTGAAAGTTTGGAAACTCAATCTGCATCACAGTAAGGCGGCATGAGATATGCTATGCCGATGTTTTGTGAAAGAGAAGCTGGACATAGCGCTGCTACAGAAACCCTGGCTATTCAGAAAGAGTATAAAAGGGCTCCCGGAGAGAATCGCTTATATGTTTTGCGTAAATTCAGATAACAGAATGAGATACTGCATTTAAGAAAGGCGGTATTACTGCCACAACTCAGTACTCAAGGCCTTGTGGTTGTTCGTATGGGGTCCGGGGCAAGGGCGCGGATCGTAGCCTCGGGATATCTACCATATGATTCACCGGTCTCGCCGGCGGGGAGGTGTAGGCTCAGCTGAAATACTGCATGGATATAAATGTGGGACTACTATTCGGTTGTGACGCGAACAATACAGTGTGGGACAGCACTGACGACAACCGGAGAGGCGAAGATTTGCTGGAATTTGCGGTAGGTAACAACTTGGCAATTCTAAACAGGGGGACAGGACCAACCTTTGTGGAAGGAAGGCGTAAGGAGGTTATTGACGTCACCCTTAACAATACTAAGTTGTTGGATAGAGTGCTCAACTGGGGAGTGGCTAATGTGATGACGCTGTCAGATCATAGAGCCATACGTTTTGAAATTTGATATGGGGTAAACAAGAGGCAGATTAGGAGGCTGATCAGATTACATAAGCGTATGGAGAGTGTATGGAGGTGTTAAGGGAGAAACTGTTGGCGCGAACGCCCAGAGTACCCAAAAACACACTGCATGTAGAGAGGCAGTTGCACACTCTACAAAAAGCTGTAGTAGAGGCGTATCGCAAATCCAGTACTCCAACTGAAGTAGTGGACCAGGACAGGATATGGTCTCAAATGACCCGGTCCCCCGAATCGGACTGGTTCGGGACAGAACGGGAAAGATGTCAGAGACCTGGGACGAAACAAATGAAATCCTGCTGGAAACTCATTTTCCGGGAAGCTACAAATCTGACATGCCCTGGCATCTGAGGAAACAAGGCGCGAATGCCATGGATCACTCTGAGGGGGAAAGGATTGTGACGCCTGAGGGGGTAAGGCGTTATATTAGATCGTTTGAACCGTTCAAGGCATCAGGTTTAGATGGCATATTCCAAGCCCTGCTTCAGTGGGGCGGTGAGATTGTAGCACCAGTACTTTGGAGAATATACACATCATGCCTACCAATAGAAGATGTCTCGGTTTCGTGGAGAAAGGCTATGCTCATTTTTCTACCAAAACCGGGAAGAAAAGACTATACTGAGCCGAAGTCCTTTAGACCCGTGAATCTGACGTCTTTTCTGTTGAAAGCAATGGAATTGGTGGCTTACCACATCGAAGGGACTACGCTTGCTAGTTATCCAATAAGAAGTAACCAGCACGCCGATTGTCCTGGGAGATCTACCAAAACGGCACTCCATCAAGTGGTGCGAATGGCACAAGAAGAGCCTAATGGCAAAGGCATAGCGATGGCAGCAATAATGGACATTGAAGGAGCCTTTGACAATATAGTCTTCGGAAGGCTGGAGGATGCTCTGATCGAATGTGGAACTAATCAATATGTTAAATATGTTAAAGACGGGAGCAAAAAACATCCAGAAAGGTGTATCGAGATTGCGAGAGAGGGTAGGCAGAGGATGTCCACAGGAAGGAATGCTATTCCCCCTTCTTTGGAACATTACTGTTGACTTATTACCTCGCAGACTTGAGGAAGAAAGCATACATAATGATACCCCACATTATGTGTGTATGCCGACGACATAGCAAGTATGGTAAGCGGTTAGTTCATACGCGCCTTAGCAAATACCATAAGGATAGTTATGGGGGTGTGTGGAACAGGGGCTCTTCATAAATGCAAAGAAGTCTGATTTAATCGTTTTCACTAGGAAAAGGAAGAATCTAGACTTTAGACCAGTAGAACCCTTTGGGGAAGAACTTACGGTCTCGGGCTTGGTCAAGTATCTGGGCGTAGTTCTAGATTCAAGACTTACCTGGCAAAGACATGTTGAGGAGAAAATCCAAAGAGCAAACAGGACTCTAAATAAATGTGGGAGGGTGTGTGAGCGAAGGTTGGGTATGGTGAGACCGATTATGTCATATGCCTCGGTAGTCTGGTGGCCAAACGCTTCAAAGTCCACCTTAAAAAGGCAATTGAGTAAGGGTCAGAGGCTAGCATGTGTGGTGATAACAGGGGCCTTTCGAACCACGCCGACAATGGCGTTTGAGATGATATTGGGCTTGCTGCCTTTAGATATATATGTGAAGAGAACTGCTGCATCAGCAGCTCTTCGCATGGATCGAGGCGTAAACTGGTACAGATGTCGAGATAACCAAGGGCATAGGAAAATACTGGAACTTGTCAAAGATAAGATAGCGGAATTATAAATGCCTCTTGATAGTATAAGCAAAGTAAGGGTAATTTATAGCACAAGAAAACGTTGATAAAGGATCGGTCCCTCCCTGAAAACCGTCTAACCGATGTTACAATTTTAACGGATGGATCCAGAATTGATCGGAGACCTGAATTTGAACACCCATATTTGTCTGGGGGCATACACCTCAGTATTTCAGGCAGAGATTCTGGCTCTGGTCTACGCACTGGTTTACTTGCTGGAGAGTCGGGTGGGGGGCAAGAAGATAGTGGTGGCACTCGACAATCAGGCGGTGATTGTTCAGGTGCATGGACGGTACAGAATTCAACAAGGCACTGGTCTTGGAGTGCGTCCGTAATCGAAGGAATTACGTCCAGGGATCGAAGGAAATGAGAGAGCGGACATACTGGCAAAACTAGGAGCCGCTTCGGGTTTCCAAGGTCCGAAGCCGTTCACTGCGCTAGGCATGGGCACGGCAGAGGGCCTGTTAGGAACGTGGGCCACGAGGGAACACTGGGAACAATGGAATGTCATGGACCCGTGCAGACAGGCTAAGATGGCGATTGTAGCAACCAGAAGTGTTGAACAGAGGAAGGTCCTGGATATGGATCATAGGATCTTGAGAAGGCTGAAGAAGAAGAATGTTGAAGAAGATGCAGAAAACTAGATTAGTCCGGGTCTCAATCGCTAAGAGTGCAAGGGGTAGGGACCCGGATAAAGTTGTTCGATTCGGCAAATCCATAGAGGGGTGTTTTTAGTGAGTAAAAATCTCACACTACCAAAAATAATCGGGTCTCCTTGTGTCTTTGGAAGATTTTCACCCCTCACGCAAAAAAAAAACAGCTCACTTGGACATCACTGTTCTAGACTCTCAGATTCTTATAGGAGAGCCATCGATTACATACAAAGCAGTATCTGACACGTTAAGGATGACCTGTGCATTTTGGCTATAAAAAAGAACTGTAATCTTATTGGTTTAGTCGCCCCTGACATTTAGAGTATTTCATCCCATGGTTCATTCAGCTCTGCTTCTCCTTCGAATGCTCACGCAGTGCCTGCAACTGGCTTGGATGCACCATCACCTCTCACTGAGCCCTTTCCTAATGTTTTAAGCTCCAGTTACACCGTTCCTTTTGTACTGACTGTACTTTAAATAAGTTGACTAAGTACTACTTCGTAAGGTAAAAGAAATAATTCATTTCAATAGATGAAAACAAAATGTTGATTATATTCCAAAATTCGATTTGCTTATTTTATAAATTTGTGAACTGCAATTAAAGATTCCATTTGCCTATAAAATACTTTAGCTAAGAATAACAAACAACAAGGAGATAAAATCACTACAGCTGAACCGTATCATGAAATTATTAAAACACTCGAAGAACAGAAATTAGTTGATCTTTGCCCGATTGAATACAATTAGCTTTCTGGCTAATTTTTGAATTTGTTTGATTATTCGCTTATCTGAACTCATATCAATTTTACAAATTAAAAATATGTTTCTGATAGTCAGAGGTCAGATAACGTATAATTTATCTGCAATGTGCTGAAAAGTAAATATATACAATTATTGCTATTTAATTTTAAAATTTCCATAATCTGATATTTAAGTAAAAATAGCCTAGAAGTTTAAGTTTAACACTTGTTTGAATATTTAAGATTTTAAATTTGTTTCTTATACGAGTTAATCTTAAAAAATTTATTTCCCTTCAATATTCAACATTTTCGAAACGATTTTCATTATATAAATATCGTTTCAAAGAATAAATAAAAAATATAAATATATACATATATATTTCTACAGAGTGTGTGCAAAAATGAAGGATCTGGTAGATCTAGGTGAGCTACCACTATTTAAATCCAAAAATAAAACAAAATGGAAAATTTTTCAAGATAATTTCCTTGGGTGCTGCATCACAAATAGATACATTTTTTTAAATTTTCAGTTAACAGAGAACAGGTGTTTGTGGGGGTTATATACAAGCCCCCCATGTTTCTGATTTTGGTTAACTTGAGGATATATTCTCGAGGTTTTGCCTAAAACATAAACATGATATCATTTCTGGGGACCTCAATTGTAATATTTTTCAGACTTCCCCGAATACTAATTCATTAGTCGACCTGTCTGAATGTTTTAATTTTTCAATCATTAATAAAACTCTTCCTATGCATTTCAAAGCTCTTGAATCGTTTTATGGTCTCTAATTCTGAGTTGGTCCTGTTTTATAATCAAATGGCGCTGCCAGCCTTTTCAAAACATTAGCTTATCTTCCTGACATATAAAATAAGCGATGTTCGTGATTCTGGACAAGAATTTACTTCTCGTGTTTTTAATAGTATAAATGTTGTTAATCTTCTTATCAATGTAGCAGCCATAGACTGAAAGGTAATATATACCGCCACTGATGCCGATACTCTATTATTTGAATTTAACACTAATATTAACCATCACTTTGACAGGCATATTAAAGTGCTCGTAGTTCACACAAGGAATTGAAGCGGTGATACAACAACGTGATTATGCATATAAAAGGTGGAAGCGATTCCGCACCTCAGATCTACGTGACGAATATCGCAGGCTCTGGAATGTTGTTACTTCCAAAATCCTAAAAGCAAGGTAAAAGGTATCATAAAACCAAATTTAATGTTAATTTACCGAAGAAAAAACTTTGAAATAATCTAAAGGCAATCTGTGTTGGGCATTCGAAAAGTGACAATACGGATGCCGATCCGAACCTACTCAATGAAGCATTTCTTAACTCATCAGGTAATTTTGTCCCCTCTGCAACATCAAATTCCGTAATACATGGTTTCAACTACTTTTTGATGGATTTCCCTTTTGACCCATTTCTGCTCGTATGACGTCCTTATCACGCTGCTCGTCCTTATTATATGCTCGATGCAATCTAAAGCCGTCGGGCTTGATTTTATTCACCCCAAATTTATTAAACTAATCATCCCGCAAATCATCTCCTCACTTACCCATATTATTAACACAATTATCTTATCTTCCCGCTTTCGCGACACTTGGAAGGAGTGAAAAGTTATCCCGATTAAAAAATCATTGTCCAAATATCAATGAGTACAGACCAATATCTATCCTCCGTTTTCTCCCTTTCCAATCAGGTCTGAGATCCGGACATAGTTGTGTCATGGCATTATTAAAGGTGTCAGGCAACCTACGTGCGGTAACTTATAGTGATGAAGTCACTATACTCGCCCTTCTGGATTTCTCCAAAGCATTCGATAAAGTTAATCATCAGTTGCTATTAGTGAAGCTGCGTGATCGTTTTGGGTTTTCAAGTTCTGCGTGTAAACTCTTGTCTTCTTATAGTTATGGTCGGCAGCAGACCGTATTATGTAGTAACTCCTTCTCCAGTCTGTTGACAAATAATTTCGGCATTCCACAGGCCCGGTTATTATCATTTCAGACAACACGAAAAAACTTGGTATCGCCAGCATAACAGAGGATTTTCAAATGAGATATATCTCATCGGTCATGTATGTGATAAAAAGCAAAGGCTCTAGATGACTGCCCTGAGGCACCCCAGAAGAGAGTGTACCACGAAATAAAACAAAGAATAATTTTCAAGGTATAGAAAACACACTAGTGAAAATAGCCAAATCAAATAAATGACAGAGAACAGGAGCCAGAGACAGACCAAAATTTTTCACGAAATATGCAGGAACGCCATCAGGACCATATGAGAGACTACTTTTTTTATGATGTAGCCAACCCTATGGCTTGCTTAGCATGGCTTTTGCCAGAAGGAAATTAAGGTAAGGGGAATGAGGGAAATTAAAAGTCTTGCTTTTGCATTGCTACTAACTAGATAACAGCGCAGAGACAGAAAGGATTTTTTAATTTCTTATTATAAACTCGCAGGAAGACCGAGTCTCGAACCCTGTAGCCATGGTGATCTCAACTAATTGATTCAACTCAACTATCGTCAAAACCTAAGTTTTTGGAATGAATGCAAGTCGGTGGAAGCTTCGTCAAATGAGTAAAATTATTAAAGTTACTATTAAAATTGGAATCCAAAAACGCGGAATTAAAGAAGTCAACAAAGAAATTGCTTATCCATCACGATTGCGCCTAGAATTTAAAAATTTCCAAAATTGCTTGGAGTCAGCATGTTGGGTATGCTTAGTTCTATCTAAGGAGTCAGTGAAATAAGCCTCAAGAGAAGACTGAAACTGAATCACACAGAATGGAATAAACTAAGTAGTCAGAATCAATCCTTGAGGAACAAAACATCTTCCACGCCTTAATTTTTAAGTTTTTTAAACCTTACAGGACTAAAAAGTACGCAAATCATTGGATTAAGAAATTAGAACGCAGTCTCGTCAAAGTCTTTCCCGTTCTTTACTTTATGTTTGGCAGCCTTGTACTTCCCAAGCTTGATAGTTCTTGAAGTCGTAGGCTTAACGTTGCTTTTAATGGCCCCTATTGCGAGTGTCTATTTTCGTCCGATTCGACTACATAGTCAAAGCTCACTCCAAATTTAAATTGTTAACACAGTATTCGCCTTGGTTAGTCGGAAACCCACATTCGTAATAGGGCCCAATGACTGCCCTAATTTTATATATGGGCTTCGGGGCTTCTTCTTTTATTCCGCATGGTTCTTTAGGAGCTCCTCAATGCAGACGCAATAAGCCCACTGTTCTATTTGCTGTTGGCTATTTCCAGTGCGCTGTTAATTCCTTTGAACTGTTTCGACTCGTCCCTTGGAGAATAAGAGTTTCTCCCAAGTTTTTTATCCCCTGACCGCGTGCATGAGTTCATCACGTTAATCTCTCGACTCTTTAATGGAATAGATTTTCACTTGACTAAGTTCCAATTAAAAAGTTTGCCTTTTTATTTTCTCTTAATATTTTTCTTCTTATTAATTAACAGACTTAGAGTAAAAATGACATATCTACAAGGTCCGACCAAAAGTGGCTGGGAAAATGTTCCGCGCAAAAACGAACTGCATGAGATTCCGAGCAAACACGAATCAAAGAAAGACGCCAGGCAAAAACGACTTAACTACTTAATTGCATTAATTTTGCATTATTTTTTATAGTTATGTCGTTTTTGCCCAATGTTTTTCCCTGATTCGTTTTTGCGCGGAACATTTTCTGAGCCACTTTTGCTGGGACTTTTAGGATGGTCATTTATACTCTCAGCCTGTCTATTTATTATTTATATTTTGTCCTTTATCTTTGATTTTTTTAATGCTTTAATCTAAGTTCATATCATCAATCTCTAATGAATTCGAAAATCAATAAATAAATCATTTTCGAGTTATGCTTATTAAAATATTGCAGGAAAGGAGAAAAATTATCGCTTTTTTTTGGTATAACAAAATTTTAGTAAAACAAAACAGATTCTGCAAAAACTATAAAACAAACACATTTTGTGTGATTTCTACTGATATACCTAACACACAAAATTTTAGGAAGAATCGGAGAGTTCATATGTAGTATAATCTTAATTGTTTCGCTACGCTTTCATGTAAACCCTCTGGTAAAAGTATCCATAATGATTATCTGAGTGAATTGGCAAACTGTGCATATGAAATTGAAATTCAAAAAAGTTAATCCCTCATTGTTACTTAATAAAACGAATAAATTCAATATGTTTTTATTTTGCCTGAATATGTATTATTAAAATGGAACAATTGTACGCATACAGTATGTGCAAATTCGACAATACAAAAATATGAATAATGTGCCACATATGTATTTTTTCATCACATTACATCAGGATATAAATTGTTTTCGGGTAATAAAAAGGTTGGTGGAATCCAGGCTTTAGTAACCAATCTACCGCTAAAGGTACTATCAGATCGATAAAATTACCTCAGGCTAGAATGAAAACCTCAGAGAAATTCATGACTTTTTTCCCTTTTACATGTTCCGGTGAAAATAGCAAAATCACATTCGAACACGGAAAGGAAAGGGGCCTACAACTTGTTAAACTTATTACACCACCAAAAATAGTAGTAACGACAGCCCTATGGCCATAAAATTGGTAATGGCACGAGACAGCACGATACAGACACTATCGCTGTTGGCGTTTAGGCAATGGAATCGATTCATTAAATCAGTTCTGAATTAAAAAGCCACCGATTTTCTAATTAACACCAATTATCACACTTTTCCAGGTTTCTTGAAACTCCCTTTTAAAAGGCTAACAAAATCCAATAATCCCTTAAATAGTGGCGGCGACTGAACGTTACCACTGCGGCACGAGATGAACAACGAGGAGAGTAAAACCATTGCGGAGATATCTACTTCTACAAAGGGATTAACAAAGTGGCGTACCAGAGCTTAATCCTTGCTGCAGGGTGGGAGTACGTACGACAACGGGGCCAACTTTGCAGTGAAGGAAATTAAAAACTCATGAAAAAGCTAAATGGAGGAATTTCCTTGGGTGCAAAAAAGCGAACAACAACGGCAAGAGAACCACAACCAAGAATAAACACGATCTGTAATTTAATAAAACCACTATGCAATGCACAGGATTTCTCTGGGCCGTAGAGACGGCGAACGACTTTAATATGAGTTTCGGAATGTTACTGTTTGCCAAAGCTCAACTCCTTCAAAGAAATTTCTTTGTCTTCCTTGTTTTGTTGCTACCCGGTGTCTTTATTTATATATTACTTTTCCGTTTTAATTGTGTTTTGTTCTTTGTTTTGAGTCTCATCCGTGTTGCCATGCAGGTCATTGTTTCTTTGCCCTTAGCATTTAAACTTTAATTTTAGTGAGGCGCTTGCAACCGATTATCTGTCACTTAGCTTGTTGACTCAGTTGCAATTTGGAAAGTGCTTAAATTTAATAGAGACTGAGTTTAAATCTGTTGGTTTAGGAAGGCTTTTCCCCTAAAAGGTAATACTTAACTATGGATGAAGGTGACAAATTCTATCTTGGTCCAATGGTTCTACTAATTGTTACACATGTACAAAGTGATTATCTAGATGCGCTTTTTTTATAATAAGTGATACTAAAAAAAGAAATAGAATAAGAATAAGAGTTTTTGAAAGATGGTAGGGGTGCGTAAGGTCTGCCTTTCGACGATATTTTAAAATATAAGTTAAATATTTTTTTCTTAATTATATGGCGTCTCCTTAAAGGTAAAGTAGTCTCCAAGGACACTAGGATTATTATTTTTCGATCTGTATGTAGCCAGCAAATTATTATTTTCAAACTTTTGTAAAAGAAATAGGCACAACTCCTTTGATGAGGTCAATGAGATCGCCTCCACTCTTTTATGTTGGAGGGGGTTAAGGTCTCAAAGCCAGTTTTTCCCCAATTCCGGCAAAATGTGAGTTGGACTCGCGCACCGAGGGTTCCGTGCTTTGGAAGATTGCTGGTTTCTAAAAAAAACTACTAGTTAAAAACATCGTTTTATTTTTTCTGTAATACCTACATAAACCTGTATCAATTCTCATTATTTCAGATTTTCTGCTTTACAAACTTAGGAGATAAGGTATGGGGGATGGTATTATTTTAGAAATGTTTAACTATAATTCGAAAACTATGCGGCAAATCAGAATGTATTTTATAATGCACGAATGCAGCCCTTTCATTTGATACACCAGTCGCCTTAGTAGCCCACTTTAACATGTTGACCCTCCCCCCACCCCTTTGGGCTCTTTCAGAAAAAAATTATCAATAAAAAAACAATTACAAAGTCAAACTTCTTAGAGTTGTTCGTCGAATTGATGTTTAACTGGGTACTCTTTGTCAAAAATGCGGTGAGTATTAAGTGATGAATATCATAATTTCACCCACACAGCCGTGCAAAAACTACTAATAGGAAATAACCATCATCAAGTACGATTTTACAGAAAAATTACACTACTCTACAAGATTTTGCCCCTGGACAATGAATAGTTGTTTCCGAAGTAATTTTTCCCGCTGAAACCAAATCCGGGCTCAGAATTGCTCTATCACATCAGGTTTTTGAGGTATTCTAACCTAAAAATGCAAAAAACACTGTTTTTTTTAACATATCTGAGGTTATGTAGCACTGCGAACAATTGTACTATAAGATCCCACACATAGTTCTTTAAGAAAAAAAATCGCGGTGCTACATTACCTCAAATATGTCAAAAAACAGTGTTTTTTGCACTTTTAGGTTAGAATATCTCAAAAACCTGACGTGATAGAGCAATTCTGAGCTCGGATTCGGTTTCAGTGGGAAAAATTACCTCGGAAACAACTATTCATTGTCCAGGGGCACCAAATTTTCAAAATTTTGTAAACTAGTGTTATTGGACATACGTCTTCGAAGATAATCCATCCTGAATCTATTTGGTGTTGTTGACGACCACTATTGACGAACTACGGCCGTCAAGGTGGCTTGTAATGACCTTAAAGGCCGCTGGATTAGACGTGGTGGGCCTATTCAATTGCCACTACGATGACCTGATCTTACTTTTTTTTGGATTTATGCTGAAGAAGTGTCATTTTAAAAGCAGCTTCGAGCTAGGTTCGAAGAAGGGTGCATACAATTTGAAAAGAAGGGCACTCTTTTTTATAGGGGAAAAAGAGCAACATATTAAACAGTTATTGTTAACATATATAAAACAAGAAATAAAGCAGATTAATTCAATATGCCATTTTTTAGATTATATTTGTAGGAAATCATCGTATTTGTATCAAGAATTCTATTAGTACTTCAAAAGTTAAAGCTTATCATCTCTACTTTTGAGAGGAACTATGTTCTGAACCGTAACCATACAATTTTCTATAAACCAAAATATAACCACTTTTTACTTTTATTTATTTTAATTGATCGTAACTTCAGCAGTGCAATGAAATGCACTTTTCGGTATATCTCGATAACAAATTAATAGCCGACCCGCATGGACCGAGGTGCAAACTGGCACAAGTATAGTACTGACTAGCCAAGGAAAATCCTGGATCTTGTCAAAAGTAAGATACCGGAGTTTTGAGATACCATGAAACCCTTATAAGGGGTGGAGCACTCCCTAAAATCTAACTTACGCATAATTTTCACTATTGGATCCAAAATAAAAAAAACCTGGGGTCATATACCTCAGCTTATCAGGTGGAGATGCTGGCTCTGGTCTATGTGCTGGATAACCTGATGGAGAGTCGTGTAAGGGGTAGGAGAGAGAGGGTCAGTCGACAGTGGACACCACATACATCAATACAGGTCTGGAAATGAAGTGTGGTCGCAAACTCAACGCATGTGCTTCATTTAATTAGAAGGCACTCGTGCGGGTGAGGGGATATGTATGAATTGGAAGAAAATGAGAAAGCAGATGGGCTGGCTAAGCTCGGAGATGCTTTGAGGTTCAAAGCTGTTCATTGTATTAGAGAAAAACAAGGCAAGGGACCTGTTGGAGGCGTGGGTCACAAGGAAGCACCGGGAACAATAGACCGTCGAAGACTCGTGCAAACAGACCTAGATAACAATTACAACGCCCAGAAATGCTGAGCAGAGGAGTGTCCTAGATATGGATCGAAGGACTTTGAGATTGGTGACGGCACTAGTAACAGGACATCGAAGCTTCAGGTGTCATCTGAAGAACGAGGACGATTACTGTAGGCTGTGCCCGTAGGAGCAGGAGACCATGGTGTACATAGTGCGCCAGTATTCTGCCTTAACAGGCAGGAGAACGAGGCTGTTGGAACACCACTATATAAAGGCCGGAAAGTTCAGAGAGGTGTCTCAAAAGCAGTCCCTAGAGGGGTGTTTTAAGTGAGTAAAACCCACCCAAAAAAATGATTATCGACCTCACCTTCCGACATTTTGCTTCGTGCGTTTGGGTGACATCTACCGTCAGGTTAGAGTTTAATTGAGATAAACACATCGTATATAAAGCGACAGGCTTATCGTCCATCTCGTATGAACACAATTTTAAAGGAAGAGGGTGGAAAGACGGAACTACGCGCAAAACGGCGTGCTCAGGCAAATACAATTTGAGTGAATTTGAGTTTAAAGACGGAGTTGAATCAATAATTAAGTGGCACAATCAGCGCTCCACCAATGCCGGTTCAATCCTCGACCTATCTATGCATTTCAGTTTGCAAACCCAATCCGTCTTTTGCCTCATTCCTCTTGCCATAATTCCCTTCCGGCCATAACCATGCCGGATAACCATTAGGTTGTCCCCTAAGCTTTGACTAAGTTATTAAAAACAATCAAGGTGAAGCGGATTTTTTGTTAATTTGTTGTATTTTTAAGGTTATTTGACGGTGACGCGATACTGCTATTACGCTTGGTCTAATGCAGAATCAGGTAAGGAGTTACTTGTTGTGAATTGCTTGTCTTGTTTTAGCTATGTGTGTTTGTTAACAGAAGATTCATGTTGGAAATCTAAAAAACAACAGGTTTTGCACAAGAAATCTACAATCCACTTCAAAAAACTCAAGAGGCCTAGAGATGAATGTTACCAGTGTTGGATGAAATCAGGGAGATCGTCAATATACAGCTTCAATAACAATGGCTCATTTATTGAACCCTGGCCTACTCCATTGTTGAAAGGTATTACTTTTGAAAAACATCCTTTATCCTTATCCTACGTTCATCAGCTATATTTTTCAGATTACCGTGCAACAAAAAAATTGTTGAGAAGAAAAAGTTAAATTTGGGGGGCCAATTTTTTTATCGTGTTGAGACTTATTTAATGTATAGTTGATGTCAAAAGTTTCAGAGAACCAAAACAACACGTTTTTTCTATTCAACAATTGTCTACATTTTACTTCAGCGAGCTCCTCCATTAGGTATTAGTAGTATTTGTGGATCTTTAAAAATATAACACTAGACCGTAGTTGTTATTAAAAGCTTTCCACATAAAAACTTGTATTTAATATCTTTTATTAATCTGTTTGATTTCTTTATCAATTCTGTTAATAATTACCCGTTTTCAAATTGCTAGATTTAATTCATTTTTCTCGGTTTTACTTGAATTCTTCGAATCCATTTCTTTCCTTTTTGCCTGTCTTAAATTGATGTCCATTAAAACAAATTATTTTTCGTTCCTCCCATCATCCATCACACACAAAAGCTTTTATTATTTCCATGCGCCGTTCTTGGGGTAATTACACGTCAAAGCAATTAAATTTTATTTTTACACCAACCGAAAGAAGGGAATCATTAAAAATGAAATCATAACAATAAATTCCAGAAATATTATTACACGAATTCATTGTGATTACGTAAAACAGGCGCGCGAAACATTTTTTGCCTTTATACGGAAACACCCACAATAATTGATACAAATTTTATAGGACAATTTAATTTAATTGGTGTAGACTTTAGCGTGTTGGTTTTTGGCCGCAGAATGTTTCGTGTAATATGAATGCTTAGATTGAGTAACAAAAATCAATAAGCGTTAAAAGAAATTTTTATTAAAATTAATCAAATTAATTTTGTTAATGGAAAAAAATTTTTGATGGAAAATTACACACATTACACATGTAGAGAACTTTCAGTACTTTAATGGGACCAAATTTCATTTTTCAGCAAGATAAAACTGCTGTTAATATGGTAAAAGCGGCCGAATAGATTATGTTATTGCGAATATACATATTCTCCCTAGTTCCCGTAACCCCTATTGAGACATTTGGAGACGGAGTTGGATCAATGCGTTGAGCCGCACAACCACCATGCCATGGGCCCCGGGTTCGAGACCAGATAACCCCGTGAGCTTTTATTAAGAAATTAAAAAAATAATCCACTCCGTCTCTGGGCTGTTGTCTAGCTCGCAGCAATGCAAAAACAAGACTCAAAAACGGCCAAAACCATGCTAACGCATCAAAGAACTAGGATTTGGCCACATCGTATATAAAAAAAACCCCCTATTGAGACATGGGGTGGAAGAAGAATTTCACCAGATTCGAGAAAACGAAAGTGAAACTACAATATAAAATAGATTATGAACCATCGATATTTTCTCTGCAATCTCCAATAGTAATCTTTTGTCAGCAGAAAACAACCATGGGCCGCCGCCAAAGGGTTTCGAACCTGGGACCGGCACGTTATTACTTACTCTAACGTCGACTGAGTACTGGTCTCTTAATACCTTTGGTTTACAAGATTTTGCATTTAAACGTATAATTACAACTTCTTTAAAATCGTACGCTAAATTTAAATATTATGTTGCGTTTTGATAATCATTTTTCATATTATTCCTAGAAAGTTTTATCTTCGTCGGGAAATACCGTACCTAATGTTAGTCAGGTACAGCAATTTTTGAGGTTATATTGTCGAAACATCTGACAAGGTGAATGTTATTCTGAAAACTTGTGAAATTAAGGTTTTTCGATTGCTACTTTTATCTGGATAAGTAAACTTTGAGCTATAAGTAGATTTTTTGCTATTACAATAAAACATGGATAAGCTCTTTATTCTATTCCGTAAATTCGACATACGTTTGAAATTTGATTGTTATGTTTTTAACGTATTTTCTGATTCGGCTATTTGGAACAGTTGTTTGGGGTTATTTCCAGTGAATTGAAATCTCCTTAAATGAAGTAAATTTAAAATAAAATTGTTTCTCTTTATTTTAACAGATGTGGTGCGAGAATGTAAGAGAGCTTTTAGGAATGTTAGGAAAAGCAAATTATTCTTTCAGCCATATACTCCGTACGAAAAAGCAGATTTAAATAAAGCTATACAAGAAATAAAATCTAAAACATTATCACTTGGTGAAGTCTCAAGCAAATATAGTATACCTAAGACAACACTCTCTAGAAAGTCTAGAAACCTAAATAAGATACAAGAGAAATCTGGACATCCTACTCTGTTAAGTCAAAAGAAGCAATTTTTATTAAACACATCTTATTATTGAGTGATTGGGGTTTTCCTATGAATCTATTAGATTTTCGTATATTTGCACAGAAATACTCTGACAAAATAAGTAAAAATACATATTCTTTAAACAATAACTTGATGGGAATAGACTGCGCAACAAATTTTTTAAAAAGACTTTTTTTTCTTTGGTGGAAATTATTTATCTAATATAGATGGTGTCAGCTTTGGTTGTATTAATAATTACGACGGGACAAACTTAACCGACGATCCTGGGGCCAAAATATCCATTTTTAAGCGGGGCACCAAACACGTTGAGCGTATAATGAATAATTCTAAAACTTCTACTTCTGTTTACAGGAACAGCAGACGGTCAAATTCTACCTGTGCATGTCGTCTATAAATCTGAGAACGTTTGGGACACCTGATTGGAAGGCGGACCTGATAAAACCAGGTACAATAGCTCAAAAAGTGGTTATATTTCGAAGGGTGGTTTGAGACTATTATTGTACCATATGCGGCATCAAAATCAGGACAGAAAGTCATAGTAATTGGTGATACTCTCAGTTCTCACTTCTCAGAGAAAATCGACGCAATATAATTTAACCCTTAGATGTTGCATTTTAAGAACCTCTCAAGAAGAAAGTAGGAAATAAAAAAAGTTAACTAAATCAGTTTTTCTACATTTGCTGTTGAAGATCTGGGATTTGCTGCAAAAAAATGATGTAGGAAGTGTATATATAATAGCTGGTTTAAAAAATGTGGTTTGCATCGGGTGAAAACTATGCGAGACCTAAGTCACACACAAATCACAAATACAAATCACAAATATGATAAATAATATGATAAAAGATATAACATCTGTAGTTATTGTCAACATGTTATAGGAAATGAGGGGTGGAACTCAAAGGAAAGAAAACATCAAGGAGCAAGAAATATGCAGATGAAGAAAATAATAGTCCGAATATACAATGTTTACAATCGCAAACTTGTCAAAAAAAAATGTTACAGATGAAACGATCAAAATGTCAAGCCATAGATACCGTTCCAAACGCTTCAAGTTTTTTGAAGATCCACACCAATATGTTAAGTTAAATGATGAAGACACTTCTATCTGACTGGGCATAACTTCTAAACGCGTTTCCCAATGTTGATGATTATTTTTGTTGTTGGGTAGATTAAGTTCACCGATTGGTACAATTTCAACATTTTTTTTCTTAGGGAGGGTTGTTTGGGGGGGGGGGACCTTACTTTGTAACGCGTGGACCGATTTGGATGGTTCTTTTTTTGTTGCCCAGAGAATGATCCCCCATTGCGAATAGGAGAAAAAGAAATGTAGCCTAGGGGAAGTGTGGGTGGTAGAGGGTAGAGTATGTTTTCTGGATGATACCATGAGAAAACGATGTTTGTGGGGGTGGTGGGGGTTGGGGTTTGTAAAGCGTGGACTAATTTGTATGGTTCTTTTGCTGTTGTATAGATTGTGACCACCCAATGCTAATAGGAGAATAATTTTGTCCTAAGGTGGGGTAGGGGAAGGGGGAGGGTAGTTTAACTTCGTAACGCGTGCACCGATTTCGATGATTCTTTTTCTGTTGGGTAGAGTATGTTCCCTGATTGATACCACGAGAAAAAAAAATGTTAGTGGGATGGGGGTCGAGGTAGGGAGTTCAAACTAACTTTTTAACGCTTGGACCGATTTGGATGGTTCTGTTGTGTCGTACAGACTTTGTACCGACTTCAAAATGACGAAATAGATGTAAAATTGAAAATTATTTTATGCTTTATAGCGCTTTCTATAAAAAAAAACTATTTTATATATTTTTAGGTCTTATTTATTGATTAGAACAACTTTTCATTTTTTGATTTTGAAAAATGTATGGCAAATTTGAAGACAACAATTTTATTATAGAAAGTTTTATTTTTAAACTATGAACTATTTTTACTAAAATGAATTCATATATGCATTGAGAGGTGTTCCAAATATCGCTGAACTATCAAATAGTTTGTTCCGAATAGCCCTAACACAGGGGTCAGGCCCGTAGAGACAAAATTCGAACCCGGGGGGTACCACATACGGGTCCCCGAGAAAGGAATTTCGGTCCCTGGACCAACCGTTTACGGGCCCATATACAATCGAATGAGTGACTTTCAATTTAAAATCTGTCTAGTATATTAAACTTTTTCAATCGTGAAATATTTGTTTATATATATATATATATATATATATATATATATATATATATATATGTTAACTTTTAATTTATTCTAGTACTAAATTACCTCAACTGTTAAAATTCCAGCACACTTACTAATTACAAAATTTTAGCATATTTGTACATACCTGCAAAAGAAAAGAAACAAAATTAGTTCCTTTGTTTTGCCATGTTTTTGGAATATTTTACAAAAAACTAATATGTAAAGGAAATGTCATTAAAATTACATATACGAGAAAAATGTCATATATGGTCAATGAAAGCTTGGAAATAAATGACCTTGAACTTAAAAATCCTAATAAATAAAATATATATAATAAAGGTGGAGGGTTGATAAAGAGAATGAAAGAGCATTTGCGCCGCATGGCAACGTGTCTATACCTGACTCGACTTTAGGTGAGCGTCGGACCTCATTTCTTGACTGTGTTTTGAGAGTGAAAGCCGCCGCTATTCGAATGTAAATATTGTTGTGATAAAGTGGTTGGTAAATATTTCCTTACCATATTCTCTCAACAATCTTCGGAGTAAAATTGTAATTAAGACAATAGTTGTAAAATAGTTTGACAAACTAGCAGTAATTTTATTTAGGTAAGATCATTGCGGCATTAAAGCGGCATCTAGAAGAAGCAAGCAACCCCTTGGATTACTTAAATATATTATATAATATATTGCTCAAATTGTATCAACATAAAAATATTGTTGTAGGATGGTACTGGGAGGAGTCGGCACCTTATCTCCTAACACGAAAAACGTTCTTGATTCTGTTGTACAGAATACCTTTCCTCATTGCTGTTATGATAAAAATTGTGCACGTCTAGTAGGTTAGGCTAGATTAGAAGGGTGTCGCTGAACTACCTCTCTATATTTATGGGAATCCAACGTTCTCATTTAACCTAGCCCTATAGGAATCCTGTTTCCATCAGGAAGTAGCTTAGTAGATTACCTCTTTTTGTCGCCAGGTTAGAGTACTCACATCCCTGCAGCTTCGACAGAAATTATTTGCATCGCGACCAAGTCTTCTGGCATGGTTGTCTATGGTCCAGTGACCCGTTATAATCCCTATTAGATTCCTGGCGTCCGTTTGCTACAATCTAAGTACCAGTGCTTGACTCTTTTAGATAAGTCTACTTGTCGTATGGAGTACGTTACGAGACTTAGCAATTTATGTATCTAAGGTGAGGATATAAGTCGTCGGTGGAGTAAGTGATAACGTGATAAGTGCGGAGGACCCAGGTTCGAATCCCACCGCAGGCGAACCATGTTTGTTTTCTGCTGACAACAGATTACAGAGGTTACAGAGAAAATGCCAGTAGTTGGGAATCCACTTTAAATTGCAGGTCCACTTGCAATCGTTGTCTCGAATCTTGTGAAGTTGCTCTCCCGCCCCATGCTCCACAAGGGGTTACGGAAACTAGAGAAGGTGACGATATGGAAGGGTACGGCGTTTAATTTTGTAACTTGTGGCCAAATGTGGCTGATTCTGTTTTCTTCGTATACAATACACTATCTCTGCAACTGTTGCAATAGATTCGTTCATGTGAGTAGCATATCTAAAGAAAAATTAAATAGGTTCTAAAGCTTTAAACTTAAATTAGTGTTATCTCAAACTAATTATTCGACTTATATACTGCGAATTAAAATTACGTATAAAATTAAGCATTTGGTTTGTAACGAAGTTACACAACCTGTCAACAGCACCGGAGGAGATATAGGTTTTTAAGCACCGCCAGACCGTCGCCGGAACTAATATCGTTAAACCACATCAATTCCAATTGGTTAGTTTCTTTCAGAAGCAGTTGACCCTGGAGCTGGCGAGCTGATCCCTTGGGAGAAACCAGCAACCACCCACCCTACTAAGGGTGGGTGTATACATTCGGCTTGATGTGTACAGTTCGTAGTCTTTGAAACTATTTCCTCTGTTAAATTGAACGCCTTCGGTCTCGATTCGCTTCCTTCCGAACTAACTAAGCTCTTAACTCGCTATATTTCAATCCAATTAAAACATGTTTTTCATTTCTGCCTAACCACTTCGCAAATTCCAATACATTAAAAAGAAGCATTGGTCATTCATATCGCCAAATGTCGATCACCTTCTCGTTACCTGTTTGACTTCAGCAAAGCATACGATTCCGTCAGCCATACTAATTTACCGAAATTGTATTAACTTCTCATTATCCGCCATTGAGCTAATAGGTAGCACTTTATCTAGCCGCGGTCAAAGTGTTAAGGTACAAGACTCCCTCTTTAGTTTAATTTTATTAAAAGCCAGTGTTCCTCAAGGATCGTTGCTAGCTCCATTATAATTTAGTCGTTATATGTAATGTCGTTATATTTATGCAGATCACGTACAGATATATCTTAGTCGGCCAATTTGAGTAATCGAAGACTAAAACTAAATCAAGTTGTATTGCCATTTAACTTTCATCAATCAACTCAAACAATTCCATGATTCAGTAAATATCTAGATTCCTCTCCCAGTTCGGTGAACGGTGGTCTTACTTTATCCAAGTTGTTTGTTAATGGAATTCCTTGTTTATCCTTGTTTATGTAGTTCTTTGTAATAACTTTTCTTTCATTCAATATACTTTATTTCTTTAATTGTATAGCACACTATTTCTTTATTTCTGTACAAAATTTCAAATTATTTAGTACAAAAAAAGATTGTTAATCTTTGGTACAATTTCCAATAATATCATATACCAGAAAAAATTCACTAAATATAAAATTTGTCCACATTTGAATATTTAAAATTAATTTGAATATTAAAATTATATTTGCTTCTAAATTCTAAAACAGTGGTCTCACTAAATGAATGGTTGGGTCAAACTTCAATTTAGCGAAATTTCGCTGAGTGTTTGGGATATATTGTGTTGCCCGATTTTTATTGAATTGAGCTTTTTAATTAATATGCCATATCAACAAGACCTAATAATTAATCACCACGGTTTGTTATTCCAATATATTTACGATTTTTAGCTCAAAACAATGTCAGCAACAACTTTAGAATCATTATATAATAACATTCTCCAAACATTTCAAATTCCTCGCTTCTTCAAAAATATTGTCGATTCAAACTTTGATATACTTTGAAAATACAACTTGAATTCCAATTTTGTGGAACTACTCAAAATAAGCACAGTAATATCACAAATATTCCTCTTACCAGTGTAGTTAAATTCAAAAACTATAAGAAATAATAGAACAGTACACAACTTGAACATAATCATTCTACTGTATAATCACGACCGAGTATCATACTAAACTGAAACTTAATCGCAGCAATTTGTTTAATTTTTTTCCTCAAAGTATCTTACGTCCTTCTTTAAAAGGTCGCGGCTATCATTTCAACGATAAGGAACTGTCGACATTCGCGAAATAAAACCGCGTACAATCGAAACGGAAAGTTTATATTTCCCTCGGGATTGAAATCGCTTGAGTTTATGAAAAATGAGATTTTTCTTTAAACTTTGTTCTTGTATGTGCTTTGGATAAGCTTCGATAGAGTTGGTGAAAGTTAAGGAATCCCCGGCTTTGCGGTTTAAGTCAGTTTTTCTCCTTTAAATATAGAATAGAACTGTTTACGTGTTTTCACATTTTTTGCTGTTGACAGTGAAACGCACAAAAATATTAAGAATATTTTAAAACCACAGAAATACAGTGTTTTATAATTCTTACCATTTCTCAAGTCTACTTTGTGTACACCTTGACATATAAATTTGTATTTTTTCTAGAAACGTATTTTGCCATTTTTAATTTAAACCCTATGTAAAGCCCAAACGAAAAAAGGGGGAGATGCCGGTTAAATGATAAGACTAATATTTTAATTAAATATGATTTTTATTGAAAAATAAAAAATGTATAAAAACAAATAATTCAAATGAAAGTTCAACAAAGTTATATTAGAAAATAAAATAATAAAGTAATAAATAGTAATAATTCAAACCAATCAAATGAAAAAACTAAATAAATACAAAATAATGAAAATAAGTTCAAAATAATCCAATGTCCTTTGGTTTTATCAACTTTTATTTATTTACTCAGAGTTTCATCAAATATCTTATTACTACAATCCAATATAAACATGAAAAAGTAAATATCAAAGAGAAAATGTAACCTTTACTAAGCTGATCCTTCATCAATAAAATCATTCAATAAAATCAAACTTGTCGTTGAAGAGAGGCGACATCGATGTGAGTGGCTTATACATACCATATATAGTGTGATGATAAGGAACTTGGACAAACTGTGAATTCGCAGGGAGCGATCCGGCATAGAGATATTCAACGACCTTAGCAGCTCCGGAGAATTAATTGTGCCCTACAAACGATCGAAAGCAAGAATAATTTTAGACCTATTACGCCTGTCTTCAAGAGAATCCAATTAGAATAGTTTGAGTCCGCCAAAATATAGAGGTGGAATATGAGAATTATTCTAGGAAAAAAAATGTTAATCTCAAAAATCTACGCTTGACGACCTCGATACGGTTAATATGGACCGAATAAATGGAGGACCAAATAGAACTTTCATATTCTAGAATAGGTCTAACAAGAATACAGTTTTGTTACATAAGGTTCGTCGAACTCTTTTGACCAGCGTTTATTAGAACCTAGCCTTGTTTACAAGGGATCTTTGCAGTCCTCAAAGGAAAAGCGTGTATCCAGTATGATCCCTAAATCCCTGATCTTGTCAAGTCTGGTTAATAAGCTACCATCAATAGGAAAGTTAAAGTGCATATATTTCTGGCGTGAAAAGGACATATTGGTCCACTTGAGGAGGTTCAGAGGGAGCCAGTTAATAAAACACTATTTATGAAAGCTTCTACGTCTTTTAAAGTAAACGATCCTTTTCATTAGCAACTGTACAAAAAATTTTAGAGTCGTCAGCATAACAAAGAATTCTCGAATGAGGATCATTGACGTAAATGATAAAAAGCAAAGGTCCACGAAGGATACCCTGTAGCACCTTGTGTACGATTAGAGAGATATGAAAACACCCAATTTACAAAAACTTGCGAAAATGAAGAAATTTTTTATTAATTTCTAACTAAAATAGATTTTCTGAAAACAGCACAAACAGCTGAAAACAGCACAAACAGTTGAAAACAACGGCAATGATCGTGATTTATTACTTAAGAAAGTTATTATTATAAATGTTGAAATCAACACAAAATAGTATTGCTGCTGAAATTATCAATATTATTTTTTCGCAATGGCAATTATATAAATCAATTTCGTAATGACAACTGACTACGTGTGCCTAGATTATTGTCTGAATAACAATTAATACACATTGGATAATAATTTAAGCTGACAGCAGCAAAAAGGAATAAATGCTGAAAACAGCAAAGATTAACTGTTAAATTAGGTTTTGCGGAAATCTCCTTATTTAATTAAAATCAAACCTGCTGTTTGACGACTGAAACTGAAGTGACTAGTCTTGTCGCTGTAACTCTATTTATACTTCTGTAAATGCATTGACCAAATGAAAACGGGAAACAGTGTCTGAACAAACATTTGGAACATATCTAATAGCGACGGTTATGAGCTGTTCTCTGGCTCAGCCGATGGCGGTTTTTATGATGTAGGCAATGCCCAGGGGACAAACTTATGATGCGTTTAGCATATCTTTGTCTGAAAGAGAATTAGGGTAAGGGTAATGAGAGAAATTTAATGTCTTATTCTTGCATTGCTGCGATCTAGACAATAGTGGAGTGGATTTTTTTTAATTCTTATTAACAACTCTCGAAAACACTGAGTCTCGAACCCTGGAACCATGGCGTGGTAACTTTACCACTCAACCAATTAATCCTCCGTCTCAGAGATTGATAGTAATTTCTGACGGCTTGGTTGACGTAATTTTGTTTATGTAGATATTTTGTAATTTTCCTTATGTTTTGTAAATTTTTCTGCGGATAGAAGGTGGACTTGGGATTGAGTTTCAAAGAGGATTGTTATTGAAGTAGTTAACGTGTTTTGAAAATTTAATTAATTTGTTTTTCTGTTGAGGCTGAATAGAACAGAAGCCGTCGGGGTTCGCAGGCTGGTTCTATAATACACACAAGAGTCGCCGACTCGATTCGGGTTGACAATCTGATATTCTGGCAACTCAAACTAAATCGCAGCATGGCTTGCTGCCATAACCCTACACGATGACTTTTGTAGTCATTAGGTCTATAGTGACATACTGCAAAGACACGGTTAATGATCGTCCTATTGGCTATGACCCTAACTTCTATAACACAGAACGGGGTAGCAGAGGTGAAACAGTAGAAGAGTCGAACTGCTTGAATTTGCAACAATGCAAATTCTATCTCCCTAAACAGGGAGTGAAAGCGCAATATGTCGGCGTACAAGACGGAGAGAGTTATTGACCTGATGTGGTGAAATATCAAGTGATTGTTTATGATTATATAATCATAATGAAATAAATGAAAGTTTTTTCTTAAATAAGAAAAAATTTCACATGTTTCCAACACCCTCAGCAATAACGTTATACAAGCGTCATGTGGTCGAGCCGGCTCGAAGGACCATAATGTTTAATTTTACTCTCTTAAGCTGAACTCTGGTGGCCGCTTAAGAAGGTTTTAATTGTTCAATAATTCTCTGGAATGATTTTATTAAGACTTAAATTTTATTTATTTATACTAAGTATTAATAAGAAATGTAATTGTTAATGTAACCATTAGTTTAATCATAGGTGACACAAGCAGGCGTCATGTCTATTCATAATTTTTATGTTTACGTTTCAAGTACGGCTATGCAGGTAAAAAATTGTTTATTAATTAGCAAAAGGCTTTCATGGGAGAATATGGAAATAATCTAACAGTACGTTTCCAACCAATAGTATGATCATATGTTTGCATTTTTAGCCATTAGTTATATGCACGCCGATCTTATGCACGCTGATGAGAGAAGACAATACTTAGGCAAACTCCATTACACCGCTGAGACTGTAATATTGAAAACAATGCAAAGGATCATGGTTTACTACATCGAGGAGTCGACGCTGAATGAATAGAATAGAATTATCTAAACTGCTCTAAGAAGGCGTGCATAAATGCTATAACATAAAGTAACTAATGTCCTGATGTGTGAGTTAAAACTGAGAGGAAGAGCAAGCGAAGGGATCTACAATGTAGGATTTTGTTGTTGACATAGTAAGGGCCGTTCAAGTATTACGCAACGCAGTTTTTGAAGATTCCTGCCCCCTCCCCCCTTGTATCACGCCGTAAGGTTTCCCTCTAACCCCCTCCCCCCCCCCCCCCCCCCTTAAACGTTAAGTAACACTCAGGTGATTATTTTTACCTAAAAATGTCAATTATGTTGCGCAAAATACCGGAATAATAAGCAATGTAAATTAAACAAAATTTAAAAAAACTTTAGCCTAATGTGTGTGTGTGAAATTCGTAAGTTCATGGCTTGTAGTTTAGGTGGTTTTACTTGACCGCAACGGTCGGACTCTTCGAGTCCGAACTATGGACTCGTGGTACACGGCTTATTGTGGTTACTTTATATATACATATATACTTCTGTATACTCAGTGACGCAACTCTTTTCATATGTAAATAAAAAATATGTGTAGTGTACATATACCATATAAACTGAGCCGTAAGTCACGAGTTAAGAGTTAGGACTTTTAATTTTAACAAAAACTTAATGTTATACGTAACACATTGCTTGACCCCCCCTAACTGCGTTACGTAATACTTGAACGGCTCCTAATTGCGAAAAAAGGGAAGTTCATGGACATCACATTAGACATTATAAAGAGGTCAGTAAGAGTAATGGAGCATCGGTGCTAGGTACAGGAGCTCTACATAAATGAAAGTAAGTGGGATCTGATAGTCTATACTAGGAAATAGAAGACCGCTAAAACTCTTTGAAATTGAAATCAGATTCAAGACTAACCTAAAAGACATATTGAGGAAAGGTTCGAAAGGCAAGAATATCATTGCAACAGCATAGATGGGTAATCAAGAAGAGTGCTGCAACAATGTGGAGACGGGAAATCTCACCAACGTATGCACAATTAATCTTCATTTTAATGGTAGGTCTCATAGCCTCAGTTGTTCTTCGGTGGGAGAGAGCTTTAAAAAGCACAGTGAGAAGGAAACTAAGAAAGATAAAAAAATTGACTTATGTACATCACACACCACTCCAACGCTCGAATTAGAAATGATGTTAAAACTACTGCCGTCAGATTTATACAATAAAAATATGGTAGCCATGCCATCACTCCATGATGCAAATTAGCATAGGTCCAGAAATAACCAGGGCATAAGGCAAGAAACAATAAAACGTAGAATACCGAGTCCAGATCACTTTCTGAGAGAAGACAGACAAATGTCACTATTTTCACAGACGAATCCAGAATATATGATAAAGTTGGAGCAGGATCTGGAGTATGGCACTGAATTCGGAATAACATATTAGCTTGGGGGAGTACGGCATGGTATACCAAGCTTAGATGTTAGCTCTGTTGCATGCAAGGATTACTCGATGGATTAGGAACCAGTCCTCAGAGCACTTGGTAATCAGGTGGTGATTAAGACAAATACATGGGCGAAATCGCGCCGAGATTATTTTTTTACCATTTTTGTGCGGAACCTTAAAAATGGGCAAAGCTGTGGATGAAACGTGAAACTGTGATACCTTCGGCCGCATGTGGTTCAAGCATGTGTTACCATCGCCAGAGGATATTATAAACGCGGTCTCCAGGTCAATATCAGGATCTATTAAAATTTTTAACTTTGACTGAGCTGGCTACGATGCGGTTAGGTCATAAATGATTGACCAAAGTGACAAAGAGTGGCGAACACAACGCCTTCACGACAGTCATCACCACATTCGACCTCTGAAAAGGAAATACCCTGAATCTAGACTTGATTGTACTCGTCTTTCATATCTTCTGATATTCTCAACTGATGATTATACCCATAAATGACCAACACTAAGTACCGATACCTGTAACGAAGCTAAGCTGCTCGGGCCAGGCACGGGCATTTAGGTGCTTAGGAACGACTCAGTATTTATAGTAGTCCGTAGTGGCTTACCTTGAAGATTTAAGCAGGTTAAGTACACGGGCTCAGTATACTCTTTGCGCGGAAAAGTCAAAGAGACGCAGTTGTTAGTGTTAAGTACTTTGGAGTAAGCAATCATCGGGAGAATTGTTAGTTGTAAGCTATTGAATTGTAGTGGTAGACCGTAAGTATTCGAAGAAATTGTTAATTATAAGGAAATCAAGTTAAGTTTAACGAAATTAAAACCTTGCCACTAACACGGCCGTACCTTGTTCTCTCAATAATTAATTAAAATCAAATATTACTGTTCTACGAGCATTAACAATACGTTGAAAAAATATATCAAACACAGTAATGAATACAGTAAGGGATAACGTGCTCACTTCTCCTGATAATGGTCACATGTTCCAATCTCGCCAGGAACAATTTTTGGTTGTCTTTTGCCGACAAAAGCCGTAAATATTATTCCGGTTCGAGGCTCACCTTATACTGTAGATGCAGTCTTTGTCATCGAATCGGGTGCAGTTCTTTCCACTCTCATGACACGCAAAAGACTAAAACTAGCGCGCCAGACTGCATACTCTAAAGTAGTATGTAAAATATCGACAATCACATTGCTATCGATGTAATCGATAGTCAAATAAGTTATCGATGAAATCGATACAGGGTTTTCTTTCCTTTTCTAGTTATTTCTGCTTGTATGCTTTTTTAAATTTTAAATCACAAGTACTTTTTTTATTGTTTTATTAATTCACATTCTCCAAGGTATTAAATTAAACTAAACAAAATGGCACTTTTCTTCTGGATTCATAGGAGCTCCAACAGGACAATTGTAAATTTCACCAAATTTATCGAAATTCCAATAAAACGATAGCATTCTCTCTCTGCTCGCCAAATCGTTTTCTGCACAACCGAATCTCATATAGTTCAATAAAATTATTTTTCTGTTTGTTAGTCCAAATTCCCCCAAGACATCATCCTCTTCTTTTGTAACTTCACTTCGATCAGCCCAATCAATAAAACCCTTGGAATAAATTATAAATTTTAGGAAACTTAAGTATTCATGTTGACTTAAAGATTGAGATTTTAATTGTCGATCAAAACATTCACGTGTCGAATTGCTGATACTATTGATATTTTTAGTTGTTCGAATCATAGTAGCTACTAGCTCTAAACTAAGAGTATCGTACACTGCAGAAGACGGCATATAACGTACCTTGTAAAGATTGTAGGACAGTGCTAGTGGTAGAGTTCGCTTTAAAATTTCCAATTTATGATTTTTTCCGGTAAACGAATTAGTAAAACTCTTGCGTTTTGCAAAGCGACGTAAGTTGAAAACGTTTTCCGTGAAGCTGTTAGGATTGACATGATAGTTTTCGTAGATTTTAGTTAAATGTTCGTCACCAACCATGGAAAGATACTCATTGGTTAGAAAATTATTGATTTTATCTTCAGTTTCGTATTCGTTTGCACCTTCAAATATATCAAGGTACTCATTCAGATTCTTAAGAACGGAACTTAGCATACCGAATAGTTTTTCCTTATAGTCACCCACTAAGAATCGTCTAGCAAACACTCCAGCACTAATTAAAGGAAAGGTTTTAGTTATATAATCGAAGCACATTTGATGATCCCAATGCAGTTTAGAAGAAGGCAAAAATGAAACAAAATTGCAGAAGAAATAATTAGCAACAACTTTGGTGTCCATAGTAGAAACTGCCCTTATAGTTTCCTTTAAAGCTTCGATATTATTTACAACAACTTCATGATTGTCTAGAAGTTTTGTTCCACTAATAATTTCAATTTGTTTTTTCCAGTCGATTTCAGATATTTCTGCTTTTAAGCCACTTAAATTTGTCTTAACATCTTCATCCTCTCTTTCCTTGAAAAGCTTTAAAATATCTTCGAATTGTTTTTCGAATTGTAAACCATCATTAATAATTTCATCAATATTACTGATGCCAAGTTCAATCATTTTTTTAGTTAGTCGAGTTAATCTTAATGGACTTTTGAATAAATCTGATTTTGTTGGCCTTATTGAGAGGAAAGGTTTGAAAGTTTGAAGATCGGTTTCATATGATATATCAATTACCACTAATATATTAAATGATGACATTACAGCAATAGCAGTCTGAAAATCAAATTTATCGGCAGTCCAATTTGAATCAAATATAGGCCACTGTCCAGTAAAATTGACTGAATTAAATGTTTTTAAAAATTGTTCTAGATCATGATCTTGCCGATCAGTGCAAGAGGTTAAGTAACTTTTTAGTTTTCTCTCAGCATCAGACATCTCTTCAAGATTTGGTAAATAATTTTGCAAAAAATCTCTTCCGTCTACTTCATCATCCTTGTAGTATCTGCTCAGATTGGTCCTTCCACATACATATTTAAAATAGTCTTCACATGGATCAACCTCAGGAGAAAGTTTCGAATTAAGTTCTTTAGATAAGTTTTTTAGGAAGAAGCTGGTATTTGGTAATACTCCAACATTGCCTTCAATTGGACCACAACACGTACTTCTTAAATGAAACACTTCAAAAAGTATAAAGATCACAAAAAATATAGCACTTTGCGACATCTTCAGAAGCACAGGCACCGTTACACTAAAAAGCAGATAATCTGAAAGTTTCGTTTACTGGCGAATGATTTACTTACAAAGAATGAGTCCGTAATATTTTATCAAAGGTCATCTTAGAGAGCGGATCAACCGTATAAACAATTTTCTTGATTCCGAAACGTTTACAATCTCTTTAGTCTTATCTTAAGTTGCTCGATATAAAAAGATCTGATGTTTGTATGTTTTCGAAATAATAGACAAAATAGTGCAATTCAAATTAAAAGGGGCGTAGGATCCATACAGTCATTAGCATGAAAATTTAAGATAGCCTTTAGAACAGATACGCACTGCCTACTCTCGAATTATTAAGTAATGGTGGACGTAGCACATGCCAACCAACCTACCTCACTAAGTTTATGAACTATATACATATGATTCTTCCACTTGAGAGCTCAATACTAAAGGGATTGGATTGGATTGGAGCCACTGAGATATATAATACTGGAGTGACTGGTGCCATGAAATTTCTTCAAGAAAATGCTATCACTTTTCGCTAGTTGTCCCTTTCTGGGTAAGCATCTTTTTTTTCAACATGGTTTTCTTAATTGCGAACGTCATGTCGCCTATTAAATGCTGGCGTTAGAAATAGATGACAATATTCACAATCATCTTACGTCTCTTTCTGGGTAAGCATTATCCAGACTAAAACAACCTTTTATTTATAATTTGTATTCCAGTAATTCCAATGATTTTTACATTTTCCTTACAACAATATAAAAGATTAAAATTGAATATGTCTCTTCGTATATATTTGGTTATTATATTCTACTCTGAATGGCTGCAAATTCACAGTAAACGTTGGAGATTAAAAATTGTTATCCTCCACTGAAAGTAAAATTGTACCCATATGAGATAGCTTATAAGTCAGTCCAGTTTAATACATGTCAGTGATTGGAGCCGATATAGTCCGAGCTGAAAAGCTCAGCATCAGCGATCTTTCACAAAGCCAGGTCGTCAGTCAACCAGACCACGTCAAAACATGAAAATGTCGTACCGATATTGAGGCTGATCGTCTTGGATCGAAGACGGGTTACATTTTTAGCGTAGTAGAACGTAAATTAGCCAATCAGTTTCTTTGAAAAGCCCCAGAGCTTTCAGTACGCTCAATCGTAGGAGAGACAATAGCGCTGAACAAGGCGTCAGGAAGAGACGCAGAGGAATAACAAGCACCGTGATTTGTAAATTCATAAGCAATTAGCACTATCTTGCGGGACTCCAAGATGCGCAGAAACATCATCAGCAGTGGTGTTAGGATGAATTCTCTAGACAAAGACCTACACCAAAGCACAAAGGATTTCACCAGCATGTTTTGAAGTAGTAAGCATTGTCAAAAATCATGGGCAAAATCATTGTCTGGAGTCCACTGTACAGAGGCAGAATGTGAGCCGCCAGAAACCTCACTCTCAGCGGGCCGATGCCCTATGTTGTCAGTCCCAGGGAATTGTGGCGCCATGACAGTATGTGAGTAGTTGATACCACTGTTGGAAATGCACGACCCTTACGAAGGCGAGGACCTTCGAGATATTTAGGTGGCTGTGGTGGCTGATCTGAAATATCCTAATATGCGAGGGGACTGAACCAAGAAGATCAGAGCTTTTTTTACAGCCAAAGATCCAGATCCTCCTTAACGTGTCGGACATTGCAAATGTCATTAATGGCAGGCATAATGGCCATGAGAGACACCTGCAATGGCAAGCACCTCAAATGCCAGCAACACATTGTTCTACATTACAAGAAATTACTCCACAAAACAGACTACACCAACCAAGAAATCTAATCGAGGTCATATGGGAATCAGCATTTTGACAGCGGAAGAAGATATTATGAATAGTGCAAACAAATTTCAGAGTAACGAAAGAAGCTCGCAGCAATAGAAAATGACTTAACACTTGGACCGAGATTAACAGCGCCCGCTGAGCTAGCTAGACCAATGTGAGTGAGTGTTTGTTTAAGGACCCAGCTAAAAAGCCACTTAACTAAACTCTAAAACGCGCCGTTTTGTTCCTGGGTTGTTATTTACGACAAATGATACGAAACGAGGTATAAGAGAAATGAAAGGAAGACACACTTAAGCCAGAGTGACCCAATGTGATACCACAGTTGAGGATTTGCGCTCAATAAGCCAAGCTAGAACTCTTTTACTAGTAGAAACTAGTTCTTGGGGAGCCCAAAAATGTTGTTGGCTAGAGCACCCTGCCATGTGACTGGAAACAATTTAGAGCTCCTGATAAACCGAACTAGGTCCTTGACATTAGCAGAACCCCATTCCTTTAACTTTTTGAAAAAGGGATAATCCTAAAACCGGCTGCTGCGGTTGGCTAGAGTCGCATAGTTGCATGTCTACCTATTCCACGCGTTACAAAATTATGCACGGTCATAAAAAAAAACGTGTCGAACTAAGAACTTCCTTGTTTTTGGAAAGTTTTTTTCTACATTGATATTGTAGTCTTCCATGACTGAAACTTTTTTAATATGAATTAAAAAACATTTCACTTGACCCGTGTGGAAAAAGTCAAAAATAATCTGAAGAAATGATTGATGTGCTCAATATAAACCAACTCGAAAGCTGGTATTTTCGTTAGTTGTAGTACTTATTTCTACATGTTCGGTTAACTAAATAAGTGTTTTAAAATGTTTAAAACTAATCAAAAAATGGTTGTGGTGCTCACACTAAAAGTTTTGTTATTAAGTGAAGTACTTAGCGGAAAAGTAGAGTATGCAACTGATCTTATCCAGAAAGACGTAGTTGATTGGAAAACACTCGTGGAGAACTTAAAAGCAACACTTTCACCCGACATTGACCCCTGTACGGATTTTCATTCCTATGTGTGTACGAAGTACAATGACACCGAATCTAATGATTTCAAAAATATGTTAATATTGGAACCATACTTGGAAAAGGGGGAGGGTTTGAGTGAGTCTGAAATGAAAGCCAAACATTACATGCATACATGTATGCATAAAACAGAAGAAAATGTTGAAAAATTTGTGAAAATTTTCAATTTTGGAAAATCCATAGGAGGTTGGCCTGCATTTGATCCAAATTGGAATAGTGAAAATTTCGATTGGCAGGCTGCAATTGCCGAATTCGCCTCGTACGACATTTGGCTACCAATATATGCGACATTTATGGAATCTTCATATCATATCAGTAATTATTTATATGTGAGGGTCCTGTTCACAGATTTTGACATATTTCGTGATAAGGTAGTGCAAACTCGTTTTAACAAAACATTAGAAAAAATTGGAGTCAAAGATGTGAATGCAGTATTAAGTGACGCTATGCAATTTGAGAATGATTATCGGGCGTCAGGACTACCTACCAGTTGGTACGGACAGACTGTGTTAACAAATTATAGTACCCTTAAAGTTGAAATTCCAGAACTGGATTGGGACAAGTACATTGAAATTAAAGAAAGAAGAAAACTTCCAGACGATTTTAATGTACATCTCCAGAAGAGCGATATAGTGAGAACCGTTTTGAAGACAATTTCAAAAATGGAACCGAGGGTGCTTGCTAATTACTTATTCTGTCAATTTATTGTCGATTTACCAAACACTGAAATACAACCTAGTAAAAAGGATTGTTGGGATGAGACTCATAAAACCTTTCAAACAGTACTTTCCCAAACAATTCTTAATAAATTTGTAAGTGAAAATACTAGAGATAAAGTACTGCCATTGACTCACAGCTTCGTAGATACTTTATATAAGTACATACCACCTTCGCCACCTACGTTAGGTATGATTAAAGTAAAATATCTAAAGGAAATTCTAGAAGATTATTTTACAACTTTAACAGATGAAAGCATAATAAGCGAGTACAAGGACTTGGCAATTGATTCAGACAGCTATCTTCTTAATTATTATAGTGCGTTGCGCTATAATTCGTTAAAATATACTGAACAGCATTGGGATCAAAAGTGGAAAAGGTCATCACAAATAGGCGAAATAATTGCTAGAGATTTTCCATACCAAATTTATAAAGTTAATACAAAATTATGGACAGCCGTTTCCAGTTATATTGCATCTCAATACTTTAATAATCATTTGGAAGCTATTTACGAAAACTATAAATTTAATAATTCTTTTTCCGACTGTTTTGGTAAATTTGTGGAGAAACAATCTGTGCGAAACGCGATAACTTTACAAATTTTAACAAACAGTTTTAGTAATTGGATAAGTAAAAATATAAGGGACATTCAGGCTGACACCGATCTGCTTGAGGAGCATGGCCTTAACCTTAAAAAGGCGTTGTTTGTAGGAATTATGCAAATGTGGTGCAGAGAGTCCAGTTTAAATGAAGTCAACTCGATATTTTCGAAATTTCAAGAGTTTGGAGATACATTTGAATGTCCTGTAGGAGCAGCTATGAACCCCAGTGAAAAGTGTGATATTGATAAATTTAAAATACTTGATTAGATTACTGATAAATATGTATTGGGACAATTATATAATAAAAAATTTGAATATATTTTATGTATACCTTACTTTCTAACTTAGAGCCATCAGTGTAAAGATATACTGGTTCTCCGCATTGGGAGCGAGACGAATTTGGCGTTCAAACAGGGCTTTGGTATTGTATAGTCGATATTTTTTGTTTATTTATTTATTCGTCAAAATCTGACTACTACAGAGCAAATTATAATAGCTGAAATTTTAATAAAAATAATATATAAAATAAAAAAAACAATAAAAGCAACATAATCAATAGCATACTGAAGCTAAGAATTTAATCTAAGCTCATTCTTCAACTGATCTCTCGAAAGAGAGACGGAGTTGGATAAATTAGTTGAGCGGCACGACCACCATGCCATGGGTCCCGGGTTCGAGACCAGGTCTCCCCGTGACCTATTACTAAGAAATTAAAATAATCCATTCCGTCTCTGGGCTGTTATCTAGCTCGCAACAATGAAAAAAAACAAGACATTCAAGTTGCCTCACTTCCCTTACCCTAACTAATTCCCTTCCGAGCAAAACCATGCTAATGCATCAAAGACATCGAGGATCTTTATAGCCATAGTTAGCACGGTGGTAAGGTACGTGGGGGAAATCATGATTCCTCAAGGTGCGCGCTGGAATAGATATGTTGAAGGCCTTCAAAAGCTCCAAAGAATTAAAAACAAAAGCAAAAAAAATGCTGGAATTGTTAGGTCTTCCCTCGAGAGTTTCCAGTGATAAACGTTTAAGTGAGTTAGTATACGGAAGTAGGTGAAAAGGATCATCTTAATGAAGTAGTTATGTGAGTGGAGTAGTAAGGTGACCAGACCGGGCGAGCGTACTCAAGTGTGGATCTAACAAAGGTACAATATAGCAGCTCAGTAATACATTGATTGTTAAATTCCTTGAATCATCTCTTCATGAAGCCCAAAGTAACACAATCCTTATTCACGATTTAATCGATATGGTCAGAGAAAGAAAAATGAGAATTAAGGACAACACCTAAGTCTTTGGTTTTCTCAAGCATCCGTCAATAGAAAGAAAAATGAGAATTAAGGACAACACCTAAGTCTTTGGTTTTCTCCAAGCATCCGTCAATAGTGTAGTTAAAATTGAGCGATAATTTCTTACGGGAAAATGACATAGTAGTTCACTTGTCGATGTTCAAGAAAAGGCGATTGTTAAAACAGTTTCACGTCAAAAGAGCGGAATCGTCAACACCAGAGATAGTACGAAATATTTTAAGGTCGTCAGCATAACAGAGAATTTTCGAATTTTTCAAAACATTATATACATATATCGTTTATGTAAATAATAAAAAGCAGCGGTCCCAAATGGCTACCGTGAGGAACCCCAGAAAAGTTACAGATTTCATTAGAAAGAGTCCCACGAAATATTACACGCTTGATGCGATCAGTCAAATAAGAAGTTACCCACTTCACGAAAACAGGACGAAAACCAAGAACGTAAAACCTAAAACGGTTGATTATATTGAAAGCCTTACCAAAATCAATGCAAGTACTGTCAACCTGTCGACCAGACCCGATAATAGGAATACAATAGTTAGGAAATTCCAAGAAGTTAATTACCCTACACTTATCCTTAACAAAACTACCCTGAAAATGAGCAAGGAAAATTTGCAATGCAAATGCAGAACATTGCAAGCAAGCTTTTAAAATAATTAAGCAATGCAGCTAAGATTAGCGATGGGCCTGCAGTTAGAAATAGCGCATTTATTACCTTTTTTGTGAACGTGTATAATCAACGAAACTTTCCAGGGTTCAGGAAAAACCCCACAATGGATGGATCAATTTATCGGGACCACTGGTGAAACTATTAGTCAAATTAGCCATGTCTTTTAAAACTACAACGTCGTGAAATTAAAGGTATTTAAACTAAAGAGTAGTTGGTGGAAGATTCGTCAAGTCACTAAAATTATTAATACCAGCATCACAGTTATCGATTAGAAAAGCAGTCTTAAAGAAGTCTCTTAGGGGTCAGCAATAGTTAGAAAATCCGTACTGGCGAGGTCAGATTTACGCTTTGAATCTACAAAAGCGCCAAAACAGTTTGGGGTCATTTTATAATGACACCCCTTATTCTGCCAAAATAATTTTAAGCCAGAGGGCAACTTGTTACGAGAATTACAATAAAGTAAATTCTCGGCATGGTTTTTTGAGGAAGCAAACCTCATCCAAGCCTAACCCTTCAAGTTCTCTAAATGCTTTAAGTTAGCATCCAGCCACGGTTGATAAGTTCGAGAACCCTTAGATAACGAGAGAGGCACACAGTGAGAAAAGCAGAGATAAAGGGCGTCATTGAAATCTCGTTCATTCAAAACAATATATCAGTCATAATTTAGGAGCCAATGATTCAGTTTTGAAAAATCTGCACTTCTAAACAACAAGAATCAAAGAGTTCAGCGTCCAAAATTCCAGCTAGGTCTCAGTGAGGCAGACTACATCAAAATCAGAATCCACAGACGTAATAAAAAGCCGTTTTTGACCGGAGACTACATGGACGTAGAAGGATAACAGGCTAATAAGTTTTTTGAATACTTAGGCTTTGAATAAGGTCTGGAACGATTCCCAGGGCTGAATTCAGGTACGAACGAATTCGTTTACCATACATCAGGAGAAATGACAACAGTAAGCACATCCTCAGAAACAGCAACTCTAATAGAGGCCATGTAAGAGCATGCTTTTCGTCGACGATTAAGTTTTCTACAAGCAATCACAAGCAAAGCACAGTATTTGGGCATCGTCAGCATAAAATCGGAAAAAAAAGATATGGACAAATCATTCACATACATTGCAAACAAAATGGGGTCTAAGATGGAGCCTTGTGGTACGCACGACTCTAGTTCAAGTAAAGAACATAAAGTACCACAGGTTTCAGCACTCTGTGACCATTTGAATGAATAACACCTCATTAACTTAATTGCGGTAATGGAGAAATTAAATTGTTGGTTTAATTTTGAAAGAAGCATCTAACGTTAACGCAATCAAATGCTTTGATAAAGTCAAATGGTACTAGAATCGAAGGCTGTTTACTATCCATATTATATCTCAAGCGTTCAGTTAAAAATAGCAATAATCTCATCCTGCTATTTTTTGTACGAAAACCTGAGTGAAATTTATATAGTAAATTACACTGGTCAACGAGCTTCTGGTGTTGGGGAGATCGGGGTCATTTCCGAAGTAATTTGCTACGTAGAATCCGAATCCGAGGTCAAAATTGATATATTTGAGGTTATGTACTCAAAAAATGGTTTTTTTTGGGTATTTTTGAGGTTACGTACAGGATGAAAAAAAATTGTTTGGTCGTTTTTTCTAGTTACATCATTTAATACTACTCTTACCCTTCAAAATAAGCTATTGAACGGTAACCTTTGATTTTTTTTTGAAAAGTTACGACCATTTTAAATTATGAAGTTCATATTTCATATAAACATAATATTCCTATTTACTTGAAGTCAATGCGCGTTTACATGATATTTTGGTTAGTCCGAAGTTTACTTGAAGTATAAATTTAAACCTACTGTGTTTCAGCCATTGCGGGGACGAGGTATATTGGCTTAACCATATCATATATCAAGAAGTGTAACGAAATTTGGTTGGAATCGCAAGTGGAGAATGAGAAAATCAAGTTTCAAGTGGACAGTGGTGCTGGTACCATTATGCCGGAAAGAATCTTTAATATGCCTTCTTCCAAATTCCGTGATTGCATAGTGCCAACTAAGGTACGTTTGAAGACGTATTCAGGTACCAATCCGGCAGTATTCGGTGAGTGAAGTAAATAATTAAGGTAAATATGATAATTTGCGCACTATGGTGATAGAATCAACCATGGGTAATTAAATTGATTCAGTTTTTGTAATTTCGGAAAAATTTCCTGAAAGAAATGTTGGTGAAGAATATTTCCAGAAAGAATTTCCAAACTGTTTTGATAAGCAGACTTAGCAATGAAATCAGGTGTTAACACAAAATTCTTTAAGCCGTATTTGGTTCCCTTTGTTTATCGTGTGGAAGTAAAGACCCAGCTAAACAAAATGGTCAGAGTTGAAATCTTAGAACCCGTTTCAAGTAGTTTATTATTACGGTACCCAAATCAAATGGGGGCGTTAGAATTTGTGTGGAAAATTATCTTTTACCTAATATGGATGACTTGTTTGTTTCTATAGTTGGAGGAAAAGTCTTTTCATTAATTGATTTATCTAATGCATATCTTCAGCTCAGTGTAAGCAAGTATTCACAAGAGTTATTGGTGATAAATACACATAAAGGATTATTTAGAGGCAATTAAAAACATCGCGAGACCTACTAACCACATTAAGGGCATACTTAGGTATGGTGTAAGCACAAACATATATATATGACGTACATATTATCTGATAAATAATGGCACTGGCCATGCCCGGCATAGACAGCTTTTGTTAAAAGCAAGGACCTTCTGTCTGACAGGTTAATTTGAGCCTTGTATCGCACTAACAGCAAGTTAATTTTAAAATGTGACAATTTTCGGTATGGGTTATGTGCAGTCCTGAAGCAAATTGAGGAGAATAGCTTACAAACACCCATAGCTTTCGCTTCACGAACACTAAATACGGCAGAAGAACACTTTTTGGAAAACCACCAGTTGGAAAAAGAAGCATTAGCCCTTAAATTTGCAGTAACAAAATTTAATAAATTTCTTCTTGGCCGAAAATTCACTCTGATGACAATTCAAAAGCCTTTAATTTATCTGTTTGGCCCAAAGAACGGCTACTCAACGATGACAGCTTCAAGATTGCAGCTCAAACCGTTCAAACCGCTGCAAAAACGACCGAAGTTAACTTTAAAGTTTGGAAGTGGTTCAATAATATTTGCCTGAGAGCAGGGAAACTGTCTTTCAAGTGGCTTAGTACACTCAGGAAAATTAACTCAGATTTTGTAAGACAAAACTATACCAAGTTTAAAAAACGATACAAGGAGGTATGTACGATTGAAAAGGAGCAGTACTATAAGACGCTCTTAAGGCAGGTTCGGTTAGTGACACTAAAGGAAATCAAGTGCCAAGGAAACCCGAGGGCAAAATCATTACATTGATATCCTAAAGGGTCACTTTGAATTGTTATTAAATCCTATGTTATGCTTTCACACTTTGTTCTATGTGGCTCCACTTGTGCCAGATATCAAAGTTAGGACTTGCTGAGTTAGATTGTTCTCGGAAAAGCCAAGGATAGCAAGCCACCTGAAATTGACAGAGTTCCTTATGAGTTTTATAAACACACATCTGAAGTGAGTTTAGCGAAACTACTTCACCAATTCAATCAAATGTATGATACAGGAGCAGTTCCCGAATACTTTACACATTCCGTTATTTCCCCTATTCACTAAAAAGGTGATATCAATAGTGTTGAGAATTAGAGAGGTCTCACCTTCATGGATGCTACACAGAAGTTGTGTTTTGGAATGTTATATAACAGAGCCCTTATTTGGGAGAAAAGTAATAAGATTTTTGATGGAAAGCCAAGCGGGCGAAGTATGTATGTACGTATTTCTCAAAGCTTGTACCAGAATACTCGATCTCAGGTATGAAATGGCGGTAGCCTTTCGGAAAGCTTAATTATGGGCTCCGGCGTTCAGCAGGGTTGTATTCTAAGCCCCTTTCTGTTTCTATTATTTCTCAATGATATAGAAGATACTTTGAAAAATTGGATTACTATAGAAGAAATTGATCTGAAGGTATAAATGTATGCCGACGATATTATTATCCTTACAGACGACCCTGGCAATCTTCAAAGAATAATCCATAAATTATAAGCACATAGTGGTTCGTAGAATCTCTCTGTGAACCTAGATAAATCGAAAATTATATATATGTAAGAACGGTGTAATATAAATCACTAGAGAATATACCTATTTAGGCATTGTAGTAGCTCCGAAACTGTCACTCTTTCCAAATTGTAAACATCGTATTGGGTCAGCAAAGACCAGTTTGAGCATCAGGTGGAAAGAGTTTCTCAAATATCGTGAGATTTTGCATTCGGATAAGCTGAAGGTATTCAATGTGACTGGTAGATCAATTCTATGCTACGGCTGTCAGCTATGGGGATTTGAACAAACTGATATCGTAGAGAAGCTCCAATGTTGCTTTATAATTATGCCCCGACTTATATCGTTCTTCTGGAAACTGGTCTTCTTATAAAGTTGTCAGTTTGAGTTTATGACCAAGGTGCTGTGCAAATATGATGAGAATAGGTTACCACAGCAACTGATCCGGAAGGTGATTGAGTGCGGTATTTATTGGTATGTTGAATGGCAAAAGTTTTCGGAGGCATACTATTGATTTAGGGATTGTAGTCAATGAGCCTTCTATCTGTAGGAAAGCTGATAAAGCTAGAACGACTATTAGGCGAATGCTAGCCCATGTAGAAGAGAAGGATATAGTAGGTATGTGCTCCCTGTGCAATTTAGGTGAATAAGAGACCTCGCTTCATTTTCTTGGCATATGCTCTATTCCATTCGAATGTCTTTTTGCATAGCTTACAGACATACAATTACGTAGGTACTCTGATTAGGATTTCTAGATAATAAATTTTCTGTCTTTGGTCTGCTTACTTCGACAGACGGCCTTGGGTGCTTGTCGTAGTTTATTAATTTTTTTTCTTTTCTTTTTCTCTTTTTTAGGTTTTTTTTTTTTTGGTTTAAATTTTTACTTTTTCGTTTTCTTGTATGGATTTATGTATTTGGATATGAATTTAGTTTGAAGCTAAGAATTTATTGAAAGAATTGAATTGCTTGTTATGAAATCTGTTAACTGAATTTGTTTTATCAGAATAAACATTATTTAATTATATAAAAAATACTACAGCTACTTATGAAATCAACCGTTTTTAATTGTATTAACATTTTGATTTCCACTTACGGCTTATGGATGCTTGCTATATTTGGAATTAATCAAATGAACTTTCACTTTACTATGATGATAACATAAAGAAATGACAAGGTTTTCATTACTAAAATATAGGCGGAAAAACATTTTTAATATGAATTAAAAAACATTTTACTTGACCCCTCTTAACACGGTCCGAATTAATCTAAACAAAAAGATTAAACAGCCCAATATAAATAGACTTGAAATCAACTATTTTCATTAGTTCATCAAGTAACCACTGCATAATCGGTTGACTAAATAAGTCAATGTTTCAATTTAACCCAAAAATGGGTGCAGTGTTCGCACTACAAGTCTTATTCGTGAGTGTTGTAATGAGTGGAAACATAGAGGATTCAGCTAATCTGATCAAGAAAAACGGAGCTAATTGGAACATACTCGTGCAGAATTTCAAAACAACACTTTCACCCGAAATTAACCCATGCACGAATTTCTACTCCTATGTGTGTACGAAGCATGATATAGATATAGAATCAGACGATCGCGCAAATATGTTGATATTGGAACCCTATTTGCTGAAGGACGAGGGTTTGAGTAAGTCGGAAATAAAAGCCAAAGATTTCATGCATTCATGTATGCACAGCACAGAAGAAAATGTTGGGAAATTTGTGAAAAATTTCAATTTCGAAAAATCCATAGGAGGTTGGCCTGCATTTGATCCAAATTGGAAAAGCGAAAATTTTGATTGGCAGGCTGCAATTGCTGAATTTGCTATCTACCGAATTTGGCTTCCAATTGAACTGATATTCAGAAATTCTGGTTTGAGTAAAGATGTATCCGTGTGGATCCCGAACTATCCGAAATTTTACATATTTCAAAATGAGCAAGCAATGATTCGTCTTAATCAAACACTGGAAGCTATTGGAGTCAACGATGTGAATGCAGTATTGAGTGACGCTATGCAATTCGAGAATGAGTATATGGCGGCAGGAATAAATAAGGGTCCATATTCATCAACTGTGAACACAACTTTTAGTACCCTAAAGAATGAAATACCAGAACTTGATTGGGAAAAGTACATTGAAATTATCACAAAAACAAAACTAGCAGACGATTTTAGTATACGTCTCGAGAACATTGATTTACTAAAAAGAGCTTTGACAACAATTTCTAAAATGGAACGGAAAATGTTTGCCAATTACCTATTTTGTCAATTTATTTTAGACTTATCAAATATGAAACAAGGACCGGATAACATTGAGATTTGTTGGGACAACACTTACTATAACTTTCGACCAGTGCTTTCTCAAACAATTCTTAATAAATTTGTAAGTGAAGACGCAAGAAAAAAAGTTATGCCTTTGATTAACACCTACGCAGATACTTTATATAAGTACTCGCTATCTACAGAAAGTACAAAAACAAAATACATGAAGCAAGCCGTAGAAGAATACCTTGCTAGTTTAAATGATGATATCGTAATGAAAGAGTACGAGGATTTGCAAATAGATCCGGACAGCTATCTTCATAATCAGTACACTATGTCACGCTATGATTCATTAAAATTCAGTGAAAAGTATTTGAAGTCAAACTGGCAATCGTGGAGAGAAGTGGAAGATATGCTTGCTAGGAGTTTTCCTAATCAAATTCATAAACTCCGTACAAATTTATGGACATCTGCGTACACTTATGCCGCAATTAATTACTTTTATTTTGACCTGGAAATTATCACCCAATACTATATATCAAACAATATTTTGTCTGACTGTTTTAGCAAAGGTGTAAATCCAGAAACTGTACAAAAAGCAATAACTTTGCAAATTTTAACAAAAAGCTTTATGAATTGGGCAGCGCAAAATGAAAGAGACACACAAGTTGAGAACGATTTCCTTAAGGAACATGGATTTAATCTTAAAAAGGCGTTATTTGTAGGAGTTATGAAAAACTGGTGCGGAGAGAATTCAGATGAAGTCAACTCGGCATTTTCCACATTTAAAGAATTTTCAGATACTTTCAACTGTCCTCTTGGAACACCTATGAATCCCTTTACACAGTGTGATATTGATAAAAACAAATACTAGGTTAGGTAAATATTCTATGTTTTAAGATTGATTACATTGATAATAATAATAATGCTAATAGTTTATTGTTTCACATTATAAAATTAACACATGCTGTGTGTCTGACATGCGAACTAATTAGACACGTTTTACAGCACTTCCCGAATTTTGGCTTTTCCGTTTGCATCTTGAAAAAAATGAAAAGTGTTTGATGGCCAGTGTTACTAAACAAGATGCTTGCGTTGCTGTAACTTTAACCATTGCCGGTCATATTAATTTTCATATTTTTCCGATAAGCGTTTAGGTTACCACTTATACCCCTACTGCTAAATCACAAGGGCCTACTGGTAGACTCACGAGAAACAACTCAAATAAACCCTGAAGACTATACTTATCTTACATCTGCTATTGCTTCGTCGGCTAGATGCTGCAATATAAATTGACGGCATCCAAATTTTTGAGAGGATATTGATGACAACCTACGTTATTTCTGAAGCGTTTGATGATATGAAGTGTAAAGCAAAGAAACAGTTACACTTCTCAAGTCTGAAAACAGCAAACTTTAAGAAGAATTGGATGTTGTGAAGGTTGAGAATATTGGTAGATGTAATAGAATGGTTGACGCTATCATCATCCAAGTACCTTGTGTAAAAAGTGAAAATCCACAACAAGTATTGGAGGGTGTCGCATTTCATATAAGTCATACGCTGTCGCCGTGTTCAATAGTAATTTAATATGTAGTTATTCCAAATAGCTAACTCCTAAAAGACTAATTTTATTAAACACTGTAATTATAATATGTTATTTAATTGTCATCTATTAGTACATAACATAGTTCATTACGTAGCTGTAAAATAGTAAAAATCGAAATTCTTGTTATTATGTATGAAATCAGTTAGTGAGCAATAAATACTCGAGCTGTAGAGTTCGATCGAATTTCATTTTACAATCCCACTCTTCACCTTTATTGTTTATAGCTTGACATCAGTGCAAACTTAGTATTTTTTTTTTAACATTTGTTGGTCCTTCGAGCCGGATCGGGGAAAACCTTTAAATAATCGCGCTCGCGGTTTTAAATTTGTTATTGTGCTTACAATATAAAATGTTGGATTATCATTGTGCTCAATTGAGCTAACTTCTTTGTGATACAGCCGGCATTAGGTGTTTACTATGGTGCTAAAAAGGCTCATCATATTGTAATTTAATTGAAAACATCAAACATAATCAATTAAAAACATTGTTCGTTGAGTGCAAGCGAAGAATATTCATGCACTACATAGGAGAAAAAGACCATTCAAGCGAATTCAAAATGTTCATATGTCTGTCTGGTTGCTTTAAAACTTCGTGGGGCACAGGGCTTCTACATCACGGCCGGATGTATAAACTTTTACTCTTTGCTGCACTTCCAAATAAATTTCATATTGTTTCCTGGAGTTCAAGCTCTTAAGTTTGGATTTACCAAAACCTAACTTAAGAGCTAAACACTACGATATCTACTCAGGGGTTCGGCCATATGTTTGTTGGATAGGTAACGTACATCGTCGGCATAGTCGAGGTGCGTAAGATGGATAGAAAGTTTCCATCTAATCCCTCACGATGGGTGGACGTCTAGGGCGCTGGATAATTTGTCATTAATGACGATCAGCAAAAGCAAAAGTGACAATATGCATCTTTGTCTCACTTCTTCCAGCATTTGGAAGGGCTCTGCTTGTTTTTGCTTGTGTAGGACGTGACATCGGATTCCTGAGTGAGACTTCTTTATGATGATCATAATTTTTTCTTGGATGCCTATACTACGTAAAGCTACCCAAGTATACTCGCAATCAAAGCTGTCAAACTTTAACGAAGCATTTGGCTCCGTACACAAATTTACACCGTCTTCCATGTCCTTTTCTCAACATTTTACTTTTTGTTAAAACTCTTCGTTGTGCATGTCCATAAAAACTCTAGTTATAAAAGTTTTTAAATTCAAAATTAGAAAATATCTTAAGATTTTTAACAAACAATTTTACTTAATGCATAATGGTGTGCACGCTTTGGTGTTCACATTCATTGCATAAGCCTAGCAAGTGATCGTTTCGGGCAACTCCACCTACGGGAACGGAGCTCTGCCTGGGTTCACTAAAGCCTTGCGGTAACCTTGATCAGGCGGCAGGATTAAATGGCGGTTTTTAATCAGCAACAACTGTGTTAAAAAATATTAGAACTCTCAAGGAGGAAATTTCAGAATTAATTGGGACAAGTACATTGAAATCAAGGAAATAAGAAGCCTTCCGAACAATTTTGGTGTAAATCTTCAAATGATTGAGGTAATGAGAAGGGCTTTGACTACAATTTCAAAAATGGAACGCAAAGTGCTCGCTAATGACTTATTTTGTAGATTCGACGCAGTAAAGAGAAGAGATGTTGAGATGAAACTCATGATAATTTTCGATCAGGACTTTCTCAAACAAATTTCAATAAATATGTAACTGAAGGTGTAAAAAGGAAAGTAATTCCTTTGATTAACACCTATGTGGATACTTTGAAAAAGTCTTTACCATTTCCAAAAACAACAACAAGTACGACCAATTCAAAATACATCAAGCAAATCGTAGAGGAATACCTTGAAATTTTATCTGATGACAACATTATCAAAGAGTACAAGGAATTAAAAATTGATCCAAATAGCTATCTTCATAATTATTATACAGTGATTAGCTATGGTTAGTTAAAATACACTGAAAAGTATTGGAACCTAAAGTGGCAATGGTCAAGCCAAATGGAGGAAATGGTTGCTTTGGATTTTCCATACCAAATTTATAAAGTCAATACAAAACCATGTACATCTGTATAAAGTTATAACGCATTTCATTACGCTGCGGTACACTTGGAAGTTATTAACCGATACTATAAATTTAACAAAATCCTGTCGGACGGTTTTGGTGAAGATTTGGACAAACATACTGTGCAAAAAGCAATAACTTAAAAAATAAATTTTAACGAAAAACTTTATTAATTGGGTAGCAATAAATGAAGGAGACTTCAAAGGACTTAAGGAACATGGACTTAACCATAACAGACGTTATTTGTAGGAGTTATGCAATTCTAGTACGGAGAGTCTAATTTGAATGAAGTCAACTCAATATTTTCAAAATTCCAAGAGTTTGGAGATACTTTCAATTGTCCTGTAGGATCACTTATGAATCCCAGTGAAAAGTGTGATATAAATAAATTTGAAATACTTGCTTAGTTGAATGTAAAGTATATGTATTCACGCAATTTTATTATATTTTAAATATATCTGAATCTAATGCGTTTATGTTCTGTTTTAAGATTGGTTACATCGTGCTGGTAAAAATATTGGCGCAATCGGAATTGAAGGTACAATATGTGTAAATTCTTAAAATATTAGACCATATTAGATAAAATCATATTTATGAGGGTCACGAAAAAGAAATTTGTTTTGAGGAGTTATGCTTTCGTTTTTGTAAACAGAGCCCACAGAAGAGAAGCGTCTGTTCTCAAGTTGCTAATGCAAAAACAAATGGGGTCTAAGATTAAGCCTTGTGGTACGTCTGACTCTCTTTCAAGTACGGAGGATAACTGTGGTAGTGTGACAATACTCTGTGATCTTTTGAATGGATAAGACCTCATTACCTTAACTGTGGTAATAGAGAATTTCAATTGTTGGTTTAATTTTGAAAGAAGCATCTAACGTTAACGCAATCAAATGCTTTGATAAAGTCAAATGGTACTAGAATCGAAGGTTGTTTACTATCCATATTATATCTCAAGCGTTCAGTTAAAAATAGCAATTTATATTGTAAATTATTAATATCAGGATGATTTTCTGTTCTCCTAAAATTGTTTCGAGTATCGTAGCATGCACTGATAGGATACCTATTACACTTTAGTGCTCTGGAGAAGTAGTAGTGCTATTTTTTGGTATAGGCCTTCTTCTATGAAGTAGAGAATTTGGAGGTGGTTATACAAGTTTTTTTTGCCACATGATGAACAGATAAAATAGTTTTAAAAAAAAAAGTTGAACCGACTTCACATATAGCGCTAAAAAGCATAAAATAAGTTTTAATTTTATATCTATTACGACATTTCGAAGTCGGAGCAAATAAAACAAAACAAACAACAAAATTATTTCATTGTCCTTTTTTGTGATCCCGTGAGCTGAAACATTCAGGTAGTATTAATTATTATCTTCAATTGTGGTTCTGTAATTGTTTTATTTGTTTAATTTGCACTTTTGATTATAATTATAAAATAGTACTAGTGAAACTAAGCGAAGCAAAGCGAAATTATGCTGAATAATATAATTTCAATATCTAATGAGCGTCCAAGCTTTTATTTCTCTTCCTTTTTGTACAGGCTAAAGTAGTAATAATAAGCATCGTAAATTTTTTTTTACATATCATATGGACATACAACTACGTAGGTACTCTGATTAGGATTTCTAGATAATATCTTTTCTTTCTTTAGTCTGTTAACTTGGACAGACAGCCTTGGGAGCATTGTCGTAGTTTGTATTGGCAAAAATTATCACCAGGATCCTGTAAATAACGTAGTGCATTTAGTTGCAAAGATGTGATCAATAAAAATAAAGAAACATTATTTATTACAAAGATAGACTCTGAAGCAATATAAATCTTGAGCAAGTTATTATGAATCAATTTGTTTTTTGTCCCTATTTGTATCAGAGAAGTTTCCGGTGAGCGAATATCTATTAGTTCATAAGGCCAACAATCAGGTATTGTAAGTTTCTAACAAGACCTTGTCTCCTACCGTAAAGTTCGTTTCTTTAGTTTGAGGTCGTAGTAACGTTTTGAGCGTTTTTTTGCCTTCACTAACTTTTCACGTGACATGTCGGTGTCATTCTGCAGCCTGGATTTAACTTCTATAACATAGTCATCATAATTATGAAGGGGTTCAACGGTTCTAGTGACAGAAGACGATATTTCGGGTTTCATGCCAAACAAGGTGAGTAGTTTGTTGCTGAATGAGGAATGATATATTAACAGAACACTGCACAATCGATCCAAGTATCCCAATTCTTTGGGTCTTTGTTCGCATAGCTTCTAATATATTCGTTTAGACTTCGGTGGTATTGTTCAAGAGATCAATTCGACTGTGGATGGTAAGGCATTGTTTGTATCTCTTGTATTTTTAGTATTTTTTAAATAAATTGCTTAAGAAATTGCTACCTTGGTCAGTTAGTAAATATCGCGGAGTGCCAAAAACAGAAATTATTTTTCGCACATAAGATTCGGCTATGGTGCTACCTTCTTGATTGGGAAGTGAGATTGCTTGTACGAATTTTGTGAAGTCGTCTTGATATGTAAGTATATAATGATTTCCAGTATCAGATGGAGAATTGATAGGTCCTGCAATATCCTAGGAATGATTTAAGTTGTTTCACGTTTTGTGGAGGGCGGTCACTTTGAGTAAGGTCTTCGTTAGAGGATAATTTCCCCTTTTCCAAAGCCAAGAAAGAAAATTGCTCTTCTTTTGAAGTTAGTGTGAATTCGTTTGGGGATGCTTTTTCTTCCTTTGTTCTTAATGAGTATTCTCCTGAGTTAGTGTCGCATAGATCCTTTTCTGGTTCGGAACCACAAGGTCCGGCTGAGTCAGTAGGTTCATCCTGACTTTCTTCCGAGTCGGAATCGCTAGGTTTACGACTTTCTCATGAAACCTTTTTTCCGTTTCTCAAGGAAAGATTAAATGAAATCATAAGGAACACATGTCAATCGGTCAATCTAAGTTCATTGAGGTAGGAAAACCACAATATTTATCTCACTCTGAGGAAATTTAAAGCAAACAAAGAAGGAGAGAAAAAAAAGAAATATCAGCAGGACAAGGTATCACCAAGAAAGTAGAATTAATATTATTAGATATAATTGTCAGGTTTCTGACTCTTGAGCCATCACTTCGGTAATAGAATATATGTAATTGGTATGTAAATTGATCAAACTAAGAAATAAATAGAACAAAAAAAGAGTGAAGTTGGTTCAAATGTATTAGTTTGAATACAAACAAGGATAGACAAAACACAAAAAAAGATTGAATTTCCACTTTGTAATGCCAGTATATAGTACACATATATGCTACAATCACCACGGCAATAAAAAAAAGACCACCTGAATGGTAAAAAATCACTTTACAAACACTATTTCATATTTTCCTCTTACAATTAACACTTTTTTTTTTTTGGTACAAACAGCATTACAATAAAAAAACAATGTTTTACAATAGAAATGAGAGAAGCAAAAAGAAAGCTATAACTAGACTAAATACAAAATCCGACTTACTGAAGCATCACTAAAACCATAGCAGAGGTAAATTTATTTGCCGACATCTTAATCGATCCAGCTTGAGATGAGGTTAAAGTTGATTTAAGTTAATTAACATAACGACTAGCGTTGATTACAGTTGGTTAAAGTTGATTGAAATTGGTTTACGCTGCACAACAATTAGCAGAACTTTCCCCAGATAATTACAGATAACACCTCCTTTACTAAACCTCCTAACTCATTTCCCTCATCCTTAATTCCTTTCCTGCCAAGGCTGTGCTTAAGTATCATAGGGCATCCCCTGAGCTTTACCAACATCATATAAAAAAAAAAAAATACAGAATGATCCCAGCTTTATTGATCGAATTCGGAGGAAACTTCCTTGCTGCGGATGCCTTTCTTTTCCACTCTCATTTTTTCACTTGTTTAGCAATTTTGAATTTCACGGCTCATGATGAAACTAGTGGGGTGGGTCCAGATTCTGGGTGTCGCATCATTGGTGCGACCCTTGAGGTTCACACGAACAACTTCCCAGTTAATAACAATTTTCAATTGTTATTAACAATATTCAATTATTATTAACAATATTTAAATGTTAATAGCGATAAATTTCATGATCATAGTACAAACGAGTAAGTGAAAAATCAATAAAATTCATACTATTCGATTTATCGTTTTATTTATAATTAATATCAACTATTTATGGTTTTTTATCATTTTTTTAATATTACAAAAAACTATAAAAGTTCTGGATTTTTTTTTAAAGTATCGAGTTGTATCAGAACCAATTAGATCAGATGAATCTTTTTCAAAAACAAACTTTCAGCTAATTTCATCTCATTTAAAAATACTTAAAAAATTGATATTTTAAATTTGTAAATAAATAAATTAATGAATTTAATTTATCATGATAATTTCGTTGTAATTAGATGCAAAAAAATTTTAAAAAAATTATTCCGTTATAGCACTATTTTTTAATGAAAACTAAATAAATGCACTCTGTTTGGAATTCATTTGTTATTAATAATTTTGAATGGTTATAAACAATTTATAATTGATATAAACAATTCTTAATTGTTATAGACCATTTTTAATTGATATAAACAAAGTTTATTCATAAAAAAAATTTTTGTGGTAACAAACATTTCAATTGTTTATAAGAATTTTCAATTGCTATGAACAATCTTCAATTTTGTATTCAATTTCCAATTTTCATAATCAATTTTCAACCAGGTAAAACCATTTTTTATGATTATAAATTTATTATTGTTATAAACAATTATTTATTGTTATAAACAATTTTTCATCATTATAAACAATTTCTGTTCATAATAAATTGTTATTATCCGACTTTTTGATGTCCCGATCGTCATCAGAACAAATTATATCGAAAAATCCTTTTCAAAAAAGTCTAAAATCACCCTTTTTTTCAATTTTTTTGTTTAAACAAAAAAACGGCTGAACCGAAATTGATTAAATTTCTTTCAGCTCTTATTGACAATAATACGCTTCGAATGCCACCATAGCGAAGTCGGTATCATTTTTTGTTCGCGAGATTTCGTTGTCGAAAATGTGGGTCCGAACGTACGTACGTACGTACACACACACACACACACACACACACACATACATGTGTTCAAAAACATGCGTAAAACACTATGGTGACTTTGAAATGTAAAAAAAATTTAAAACTAAAAATTTTGAAAATCGGGCCCATTACAATAACTTCCTATATGTGGGAAGTTAATAAGAACAAAACAAATTTGTTTTTTTTTTTTAAACAAAAACGAGATTAAAGCTGGACTCCATTCACGATCGCGTGGATATTGATAATTTTGATAAATCGAATCTGTAGGATCACGTGGATCCCACCGCTGCCACCAATTGTTGCTCTCGCAAATTCCCTTAGCAAGGGGAGGGAGGCATACTTCTCAGGATTTCACAGGTAAATTAATAAAAACAAAAATGCCGCAATTAGAATTTATTCTATAATAAACGAAATTAGTAAAGTGAAACGAATTTAGCGGACTTAAAACGTGTTTACTAGACGGCGGACTGAAGTATACTCGCCTTTTTCAGTAATCTATTTTAAACCCCAATCTGATATTTTTTTAACTTTACTTTAAAGTAATCTGAGACGAAGGTTTGACTCAACGAGAAAATTAATGAGCAACTTGTCCACTAATAGATAATTGGCATGACGAAGGTTATTTGGGAACGAGTCCCTAAAATGTGATCTGACATCATATGTTTAACGTGGAGATAAAGCTACATGAGGTTATGGGTTTGCGTCATAACAGGTTTATTAATTTTTTTTTTTTTAAACTTTTTTTTTTGTTAAAAATTTTGACTTTTTTCGTTCTCTTGTATGGATTTATGTATGTAGATATAACGTTGAATTTAGTTTGAAGCTAAGAATGTATTGAAAGAATTGAATTGCTTGTTATGAAATCTGTTAACTGAATTTGTTTTATCAGAATAAACATTATTTAATTATATAAAAAATACTTCAGCTACTTATGAAATCAACCGTTTTTAATTGTATTAACATTTTGATTTCCACTTACGGCTTATGGATGCTTGCTATATTTGGAATTAATCAAATGAACTTTCACTTTTCTATGATGATAACATTAAGAAATGACAAGGTTTTCGTTACTAAAATATAGGCGGAAAAACACTTTTAATATGAATTAAAAAACATTTCACTTGACCCCTCTTAACACAGTCCGAATTAATCTAAACAAACAGATTAAACAGCCCAATATAAATAAAGTTGAAATCACCTATTTTCATTAGTTCATCAAGTAACCTCTGCATAATCGTGTGACTAAATAAGTGTTGTTAAAATGTTTCAATTTAACCCAAAAATGGGTGCAGTGTTCGCACTACAAGTCTTATTCGTGAGTGTTGTAATGAGTGGAAACATAGAGGGTTCAGCTAATCTGAACAAGGAAAACGTAGCTGATTGGAACACACTCGTGCAGAATTTCAAAACAAAACTTTCACCCGAAATTAACCCATGCACGAATTTCTTCTCCTATGTGTGTACGAAGCATGATATAGATATAAAATCAGACGATCGCACAAATATGATGATATTGGAACCCTATTTCACGAAGGGCGAGGGTTTGAGTGAATCGGAAATAAGAGTCAAAGATTTCATGCATTCATGTATGCACAGTACAGAAGAAAATGTTGGAAAATTTGTGAAAAATTTCAATTTCGAAAAATCCATAGGAGGTTGGCCTGCATTTGATCCCAATTGGAAAAGCGAAAACTTCGATTGGCAGGCTGCAATTGCTGAATTTGCTATCTACCGAATTTGGCTTCCAATTGAACTGATATTCAGAAATTCTGAATTGAGTAAATATATATCTGTGTGGATCCCGAACTATTCGAATTTTTACATATTTCAAAATGAACAAGCAATGATTCGTCTTAACGAAACACTGGAAGCAATTGGAGTCAACGACGTGAATGCGGTATTGAGTGACGCTATGCAATTCGAGAATGAGTATATGGCGGCAGGAATAAGTAAGGGTCCATATTCATCAACTGTGAACACAACTTTTAGTACCCTAAAGATTGAAATACCAGAACTTGATTGGGACAAGTACATTGAAATTAAGACAAAAACAAAACTTGCAGACGATTTTAGTGTACGTCTCGAGAACATTGATTTACTAAAAAGAACTTTGACAACAATTTCAAAAATGGAACGGAAAATGTTCGCTAATTACCTATTTTGTCAATTTATTTTAGACTTACCAAATATGAAACACGGACCGGATAACAAAGGGATTTGTTGGTCACAAACTTATAAAGTCTTTCGACCAGTCCTTTCTCAAACAATTGTTAAAAATTTTGAAGACACAAGAAAAAAAGTGATGCCTTTGATTAACATCTACGCAGATACTTTATATAAGTACTCGCTATATACAGAATCTACATTTACAAAATACATGAAGCAAGCTGTAGAAGAATACTTTGCTAGTTTAAATGATGATATCGTAATGAAAGAGTACGAGGATTTGCAAATAGATCCGGACAGCTATCTTCGTAATCAGTACACTATGTCACGCTATGATTCATTAAAATTCAGTGAAAAGTATTTGAAGTCAAACTGGCAATCGTGGAGAGGAGTGGAAGATATGCTTGCTAGGAGTTTTCCTAATCAAATTCATCAACTCAACACAAATTTATGGACATCTGCGTACACTTATGCCGCAATTAATTACTTTCCTTATGACCTGAAAATTATCACCCAATATTATATATCAAAAAATATTTTGTCTGACTGTTTTAGCAATGGTGTAGATCCAGAAACTGTAAAAAAAGCAATAACTTTGCAAATTGTAACAAAAAGCTTTATGAATTGGGCAGCGCAAAATGAAAGAGACATACAAGTTGACAACGATTTCCTTAAGGAACATGGATTTAATCTTAAAAAGGCGTTATTTGTAGGAGTTATGAAAAACTGGTGCGGAGAGAATTCAGATGAAGTCAACTCGGCATTTTCCACATTTAAAGAATTTTCAGATACTTTCAACTGTCCTCTTGGAACACCTATGAATCCCTTTACACAGTGTGATATTGATAAAAACAAATACTAGGTTAGGTAAATATTCTATGTTTTAAGATTGATTACACTGATAATAATAATAATGCTAATAGTTTATTGTTTCACATTATAAAATTAACACATGCTGTGTGCACTTCCCGAATTTTGGCTTTTCCGTTTGCATCTTGAAAAAAATTAAAAGTGTTTGATGGCCAGTGTTACTAAACAAGATGCTTGCGTTGCTGTAACTTTAACCATTGCCGGTCATATTAATTTTCATATTTTTCCGATAAGCGTTTAGGTTACCACTTATACCCCTACTGCTAAATCACAAGGGCCTACTGGTAGACTCACGAGAAACAACTCAAATAAACCCTGAAGACTATACTAATACTACATCTGCTATTGCTTCGTCGGCTAGATGCTGCAATATAAATTGACGGCATCCAATTTTTTGAGAGGATATTGATGACAGTCTACGTTATTTCTGAAGCGTTTGATGATATGAAGTGTAAAGCAAAGAAACAGTTACACTTCTCAAGTCTGAAAACAGCATACTTTAAGAAGAATTGGATGTTGTGAAGGTTGAGAATATTGGTAGATGTAATAGAATGGTTGACGCTATCATCATCCAAGTACCTTGTGTAAAAAGTGAAAATCCACAACAAGTATTGGAGGGTGTCGCATCTCATATAAATCATACGCTATCGCCGTGTTCAGTAGTAATTTAATATACAGTTATTCCAAATAGCTAACTCCTAAAAGACAAATTTTATTAAACACTGTAATTATAATATGTTATTTAATTGTCATCTATTAGTGCATAACATAGTTCATTACGTAGCAGTCAAATTGTACAAATCGAAATTCTTGTTGTTATGTACGAAATCAGTAAGTGAGCAATAAATACTCGAGCTGTAGAATTCGATTGAATTTCATCTTACAATCCCACTCTTCACCTTTATTGTTTATAGCTTGACATCAGTGCAAACTTAGTATTTTTTTTACATTTGTTGGTCCTTCGAGCCGGATCGGGGAAAACTTTTAAATAATCGCGCTCGCGGTTTTAAATTTGTTATTGTGCTTACAATATAAAATGTTGGATTATTATTGTGCTCACATAGGAGAAAAACTCACTACATGCACTACATAGGAGAAAAAGACCGTTGCTGGTTGCTGGCGACAATATGCATCTTTGTCTCACTTCTTCCAGCATTTGGAAGGGCTCTGATTGTTTTTGCTTGTGTTGGACGTGACATCGGACTCCTGAGTGAGACTCCTTTATGATGTTGAAATTTTTTTCTTGGATGCCTATACTACGTAGAGCTACCCATGTATACTCGGAATCAATGCTGTCAAACTGTAACGAAGCATTTGGCTCCGTACATGCCCATAAAAACTCTAGTTATTAAAGTTTTTAAATTAAAAATTAGAAAATATCGTAAGATTTTTAACAAAAAATTTTACTTACCAAACAAAACTACTTAACCACAACGAACAAGACTCGAGTCTTTTGTTCAACGTCGAAGTGAGTACTAAAGGCGGGAGTAACTATGGCTCTCTTAATGGTTGATTGGGCCCGGTAGTTCAACTGAAGGAGACCACATGAAACCTTTTCCTTACAATTGTACATCACATATATAATTAAAAGTTTGGGGAGTCTAGTTAATAGGGAACTATGTCTCGTTTAGGTGTCCCAGAGACGGAACGGAGTAACGGTGATCTTTAAAATGATAGGGCAAAGGTGCCAATTTGAGGCTTGGATGTGCCTACTCTAAACCTTCACGTGGTTCCCGCTGGTAACGTAAAGGTTGCTTTACGGCTAATGAAAGGGCCTTACGACGGGAGCTTTGAAATTCACAATACATAGTGTTCCCGTTCTCTAATCTAAACGGTTTCAGAAATAATAAGTCTGCGAACACTTACCCGCTGCGCACACTCGCCCACTTGCCCCCATTACGGAAACACACCACACCAAATACACAAGTTAAATAAATGTCAAAGTATGGAAACTAAAAACAAGTGACAATTTTTTAGAAAACATGTAAGTATGCCGTCAGGGCCACTCGAGAAACAGTCAGCCAAACCAGAAATTTATTTTAAGACGGTATCTTCGTCATTACGCATTTGTACTCGGCGTAAGTCTCTTAAAATAAGTAAAAGAAATTATCACTAATACTCTCTTTAAATACATTAAGGGGAGAGAAAAATTGGCTGCATGACATGTAATATGACATGTAATAAGTAATATAATCAGATTCGCTCCTTGAGGAACAAAACCACTTCCAAGCTTTATTTTTAAGATTTTTTAACTATCTCTCTATCATGCCAAGGCTGAAATGCCCGCGAGCAGCAAGATTTTGTAACAGGAACATAATTGACAAATCATATAGAAAGAGTAAAGTAAAATAATTTTTCAACTTTATCAATATTATGGTCGTTCAGAATATTCATTCAATCCAAGGCAAAAAGCCAATCATTACGTTTAGAAAAAGCAGCCTTGCTAAAGTTACAACAACAATTACTTGAATCACAAGATGTCAACTTTACAAGATCAAAACCAATATGAGCCGAGTAATGACGAGACCACACCACTCGGGAATACTCGAGCAATCGGTATAGAAAACCAAAATCCCCAAACATGTCCGAGTCATTCATGATACCACAGGCCTCCGACTGCGATGCAATTGGAGAAGGCCAAAATGTATTATGGAGCAGCCAAAAAAATTTAATGCATGTTGAAATCGCCAAAAGCACCAATGGAAACAGATGATGGGACCCTGCTGAACCTCTTACCTCTTCACATTGTAGGGAGGGTGAAGTAGTCAGTACCGCCTACAAGTTAGAGTAGGCAGGACTCCTTGGTACGGATTTAGGAAAAAGCCACTGAAATACTACACTGACTATAATCTCCGATGCCATTTTCCCAGGCTGTCAGCATTTCAACCACCTACCACAAAGGTGGAGAGAAGTCAAGCTTAGATCTTCCCCACAATATCCCAGACTGAACTAATCTGATAAACGGATGTGTTAAAAATCACTGCGGAGGTAGAAGCGGGTATCTGAGGCGAGTCCTCTCAATTCAACGCATTATTGGTACTGGGGAAACTTGACACTGTTTTTCAAGCGGAAATGACATACTTCAAAGTGAGAATGTTTCGAGAGTTTGCAATTAATAGTCGAAAATAGTGCAGTTTACAAATGAAGATTACGCAGACATTATTTTCTGTTATAGATTTGCCAAATGAAATTTCTTCAAAGCAGAGCGTGAATATCACCCGCGATTTCCAGAAAGAATGTAACCATATAGACGTTCCTTTTAAAGGGCGTTTCAAAGTTTCGAGAAACTGGAACCGTTCATACACTTTCAATTCAAGCGGAGGTCAACGTTGCGATTATTTCAGGAAATGAAAAAGAGAAGGCAGGCAGAACTGATCCTACTCCAAATACAAGGGACGTAGCGTGTAGTGTAGGGCTGTGTACATCGGCAGTTTGAAGAATATTACGAAGAGAAGGACTTTGCTGCTTCCATATGACAACTGTGCAGGAACAGGCCTCATATACATGACGGAGAGCCCATTGCGGAAGAAACGTATTTCAGTGGTTGAATGGAAATACGCGAACCGTTCTCCCGACCTAATCCTACCCGATTTTTATTTGTAGGGACCATAAGAGACATGGTAGAAGCTGCAACGTGAGAAGAACTCATAAGAAGAACTTTAGAAGCCGGAGATGAAATAACAAAAATGACTTAAACATATTGATGAAAAAAAAGCCATTCAATGCATTCAAAATGATGGAAGACATTTTGAAAATATTTAAACTAATTAACTTGACTTCCTTTTTAGCACTATTAAAACCCAAATCATTTTCGAGGATCCCAAATATTAACACTTCAACAAGTTAGGGGGCAGGTTTAACTTTTCAGCTGTACTTTTGGTATTTAAGTCGAGAAAATTGGGCACTATTTTAAATATTTCTGATTGAAATGAAAAAAATAATTTTTTTTCCAAAATTTCATTTGGAAAATCTTTTTTTTTAAATCCATTAGCAGTATAAATATTACACAGTCTTAAACACCATTGTGTTATCTGTCAATTGCGATATTAATTATTAACATTTATAACCAGAATATAAACAGAGCCCACTGAAGAGAAGCGTCTGTTCTCAAGTTGCTACAATCGAATGCCCTTACACTAACGAAATGCCGTCAGAAAAACTCTTTGTTCAGAATGGCAAGAGAAGCGAGCAATAATAATTGGAGTTGTTTGATTTTTTTTGAATTCTCGGTAACAGTTATTGGGGTACACTCCGACCAAGGAGGCGTTTTGGGTCACAACCCCCACTACTGCAAAAGACGCTCAGCCACCCTTGGGCAATGAGGTCTTTAACAGTGGAGATTCTAACATCAGCCGGGCTCAAGAATTTTCGACTGACGATACTTCTTCTAAGCCAAGCCAAGGCAGGAAAAAGAACATTATGTGAATAGTGGTTCTATCTTCTTCCAGACAGAGATCTAACCGGTATGGATAATTTCTCAGCTCACAGTAACCAGATAGGCCGCCTGAAACCATCCTTAGATCTGCTTTATGCATATATGCACAGCGTCTAATAAGCGCCTTAGGCTGAATAATTTTTAGTATAACAGCTGCTGACTCCTACCCAAATCTTCAATCACAGATCTTCACAACGAGCAGCTGAGGCTACAAATGGGCTTGGTGCCGTGGCACAGAGAGGAAGTGCCTTTCATGACCAGTTAAAAGGTGATCTCGTTTCCTTTGAAACCCGAGTGACCAGGTATCCAACAGAGCATGAACTTTTTATGGGTGACCAGTTGTTGGAGGATGTCGAAGCATTCCTTTGTTAAGCCTCGAGTAAAAACACCATGAGCAAAGAGCCTTAAGGGCTGCAAAGATATTTATATCAGCTTTTTTCACTCTTTTTTTGACGTTGATAAGGATACAAATTTCGATGGCATGGATTCCGGCATGAAAGACACCAGCACCAAATTCCATTTTGGAGCCATCAGTAAACTATTTAAGGCTTTTAGGATCCAGATTTTGATCACCTCTATTCCAGTGTGCCTGTTCAGGAAAGAGAGAGAGAGATAATTTTCTGCCAATACGGAGCTCCTTGGTTGGTGGTGCAGTGAGTCTCGTGAAGCTGAATCGTCGCAATCTCGGCGAGATAAAGACCTATCTCGGCGATATAAAAAAAGGAAATTTTGTGAAGAAGGGCCCCCCCTTTAATTTTTAGGGGGGGGGGGGAAGGATAAGTGATATATTTGTGCATATATGCATTTTCTTCTTATTCACTCGAACCATGGTAACAAAGACTCTTTTTTAAATATCTGAAAAATGAAATAATGTAAAAAGAAGCGAATGAGGAAAGCAATGTATACTTATATGCTCCTATATTCATACAATGAACACTGACACAATAATATTGGTTTAGCTGCTGATGCCGGTCTCATGTCGGCAGCGAGAATTATCTCGAGTATCGTGAAGTATGGATTGCTATAGCTTGATGGTGCTAGCGATAGTACTAAAAAGTTGCCACCATCATAAACTATCGATTGTCGTTCCATAACTTTAGTGAATGGAAAATTGAGTTACTTGTGTTCATAATCTTACAGATTACTGCAATAAGCAGGATTTGTGTATCGTGACAGTTTAGAGCTGAATATTGTAGAATTCTACTACACCATTGATAAAAGATAATCAAAAATTTAGGTTTTGCTAGCGTTTCAAGCTTAGCCGTTTTGAATGATTCAAACTTTATTTTCGACCAAGAATGATTGCGAGAATAATTTGCAGGTGCGATACTACCTAAGTGAATACTTAATTATAATTTCAAGAAAAATTAATTTTCTGTTAATTTGAAAGCTGTGAAAGTATATTATTGAAGAGAAGTATTAAATTGTTTCCTTATAAGGTTTAAGGTTCATAAATTGACACTGACAATTTTTTTCTTGATAATTTAAAAATATCCGACAGTTAAAGTTCACTATCGATGGATTCCGATAGTCAGACTATCGAGGTATACCGATCCCTATCGTAAAGCTCTATTTACAATGTATAGGTAAATCTAAATAAATAAAACAAAGTCGGGTTATTTACACCATTTATATCTCAAGAACGGCTGGACCGATTTTAATGATCTCTAATTTGTTGGATTCGTCTCCGCCCCGAATGGCAAAATAACTATTAAAATATCTGAAAAATTCACGGAAAAAAATTATACTGAAAATTAATCTATCTATATAAATAAAAATGAACAGCTTAATGTGTTGCTAAGCGCAAAACTCGAGAACGGCTGGACCAATTCGGCAAATTTTTTTTCAAATATTCCTTGAAGTCCGAGGAAGGTTCTTATGAAGAGATAAGTTGGAAAAATTGCACGGAAAAACATAAAAACCACATTTTTCTATATCGCCTTCAAAATGTTCTAGGGATGGCGATCTTAGATCGATTAATCGAAATGTTTTCTTGATGATGTCAAACAAGGTTAGGTTAGGTTCGTGTGGCTGCCTTAAAGGGCACACTTAGACCTCAAAAAGCCCATTGTGATTCCACGGGAAATCACCCCTCGAAAGCAGACACTTGGAGCGCCTAAGATCCAGCTCAGGCCAGATCTGTCTGGACGTATGGCACGTAGTGCCATTTGCCCATCTGTGGTTCGCTAATTTAATTGCTCTCGTGCTTAGCAACATCTTACAGGTTGCCAGGGGCCAACCAAGAGTAGTCCTTTCCGGTTGGATCTCCAGGGTGGTACCACGTCTTGCAAGCTCGTCCGCCACGCAGTTTCCTGGAATATCCCTGTGCCTCGGGACCCAGGACAGGTGAATTTGATATCGTTCAGCCAGCTCATTTAAGTGTGAGCGACAGCTATTAACAGCGCTAGATGTCGATAGGACATAATCAAGGGATAGCAAAGCAGCCTGACTATCTGTAAGGATACAGATGTCCTTTTGAGCTTCGTTCCCCCTCAACCAATTCCATGACCTCCGCCTGAAACACACTACAGTAGTCTGGAAGACGGAAGGATAAGCTAATGTTCAGTGATTCTGAGAAAACACCACACCCGACCCTACCCTGTAGCTTAGAGCCATCTATATAAATTTGAATGGACTCCCCACAGGGATTGGTGTCCCCATCCCAGTCAAGCCTGGTTGGAATGGTCAATAAGAAATGCTTGACAAATGAGTAGATAGGAGCGGTGTAGTCAAGATGCACCACTTGGAGCGAAAAGGAGTCCAGAATTGTGGAGTTCCCAACTCTAGTATTGGACCACTGAGATGTGGCTGTAACTCTAACGGCAGCATTAGCCGCCAGCTGTTTACCCATCAAATCTAAAGGAAGTAAGTGAAGAAGTACCACCAGAGCAGCAGTAGGAGTGGTCTGTAGCGCTTTGGTCAAACAAAGTATTATCTCAATTAGGCATGGCCGCTCCCAATCGCTCAATGCACGACACTTTTAATCAAGAGTTGCAACGCGAAAAACTGTACGATGTCGATGCTTTAAAAGAATCAGTTCGAATAAATCTTCCGCTGTTGAATCAACAACAAAAGTATTTATTTGATACTCTATGAAAATTGTAAATGAAGGAACTGGAGGGATTTACTTCTTGTAGGCTCCCGGTGGTACATGAAAAACTTTTTTAATTTGAATAATTTGATTTAATTTGAATATACAAAGTAACGAAACTCCGATCTATAACATTTTGAAGAACTCTGCAATGGCAAAGGTTTTGCAGCAATGTAAATTGATAGTGCGGGATGAATGCACATTGGCACATAACAAGTCTTTGGAGGCATTAGACCGAACCATGCAAGATCTGTGGAACAATCAAAACCGATTTGGTGGTGCGATAATTTTGTTATCAGGAGATTTTTGTCAAACATTGCCAGTGATTCCACGGTCAACGACAGCCAGTGTTGCCAATTCATCGATGAAGCATGTCACTAGATAGGGACTGAAAAGGACACCTTTTTTTTAAAAAAACGTCACCAGATACAAAATAATACATTTTTTTCAAAATTGCTTCCAATATAATATAAGGAATATCTAAGAAACAAAACTGTAAATACTACTACTCAATTTAAGACTGTATTTACCTGAATCACAAGCGCATTTACCTCTAATTGGTGCTCATTAAGAAATTAAGTGCGCTTTGATTTGATCCACAGCTGATCTCATCCACTTGAGCATCGTGCAATTTCTTTCTTTCAATTTGGAAAGGGAGGAGAAATAGAGAACTATTAGAATGTGATAAAGTTCTAATTTTGTGGGCGATCCTCTTATCGTAAGCGACGGAAAATGAGTATCGTTAAAAGTTCCAGGGTCCCGCTGGAAAATCATGAACTTATGCAGGAAATTATTTGAGTTGTAAATTAAGTGTTAGCCCAGCAAATATGTACAAAAATGGTCAAAAACAATGAGAAATGCCGAATATTTACGATACACGTTAAAAAGTGGAATACATTTGGTGTCATCAGAAGAGGTTCAAAATCACAGTGTCGCAGAAAAAAATCTGTCACTAGGAACGTTTAAACGTTAAAAACATTTGTTTTGCAATCTGAATTAGAATGTAGGATGTATTTTGGCGATTCAGCACAGTCTATTAATGTATTTTGTTTAAATATTAGAAGCATAAGGAATTGATACATTTCAACAGTTTAAGAATTGATTTTGTTTTGATTGTCTTTACAGAAACTTGGATGAATGAAATTGATGGTTTTAATCTTGATGAATATCGTCTATTTACAAAACCCTGTAAATTAAATAAGTGTGATGGAATTGTTTCATATGTAAAAAAAGTATTCGGCTAAAGTGGCGCAAATTGAAATTTGTGAAGCAAATTCCTTGAATCTTTCCATAATCTCAGGTAGTTTTAATCTGAACGTTACTGTTGTGTACAGATCTCCAAGTTGCAATCCCATAAGTTTTATTAATTCGCGGGAAATTTTTCTGGAAACAATTCAAATTTTAGTAATCTCTCATCATCAACATAAATATTTATGCTAAACAACTTTCTAAAGACGCGCATGAGTATTTAGATACATTAACAAAATTTGGTTCTGTTGAATACCTGATTGGTACCACTCGGCAGTATAAAGATAGTACCTCATGTATAGATTATATGTTTTTCATCAATTCAAACTGTCAGAACTTTTCTCCGGCAGTTTTTGAAACTCATATAACAGATTATTACTCTACTGTGGTTAAAATTGTACCTAGGGATTGTCAATCAAATGGTAAGACTATAGAAAATGTACTTAAGAATGTTGGATTTATTAAAATGGACTAATTTATAGATAATGTACGTAGGTAAAATTGAGATAATTTTTATAATATTCTAGATCCAAATGAAGGAATAAATATTTTCACTGAATTCATAAAAACTTTAATAGAATCTTCGAGGAAAACGAAAACCATAAAAGTAAAATCCAACATGCGAATCATAAAAAAGAGGGTGACTTGGGCTATTTTAACATCTATTCGAACAAGGGAAAAATTAACCAAAAAATTCAAAAAACAACCTTATAATGTTACGTTACTATCTCATTATAAATCATATCGAAACTTTCAGCTTGCTTTAATAAAAACAGCCAAAAATGATTTCTACAGGAATGAAATTAGCCAAGTTCGTGACGATCCGAAAAAGTTATGGGAAAAAATCAAAGAGATATCTTTTAATTCTAGCGAACATAATAGACTAAATAGACTAAATCAAAAAGAGGGGAAATTCTGCAAGAAGAATCCGAAATAGCTAATGAACTCAATGATCACTTTATTAATGTTTGTGCAGAAATTTCGAACTGTGCAACTTGTCCTAATAATGAGGTTAATGCACCCTTAAATAGAGCATTGTCAAATTTCAATATAACCCCTATAACTTCTGCGGATGTAGGATTGCATATAGCTAACCTTAGGATGAATAAATCTCCTGGAATAGATGGTCTAACTGAGAAATTACTGAGCCGATATCGGATTATATATCTATACCACTTACTCACATTTTCAATCTCATAATACAGATTAGCATCATACCGGGTAAACTGAAATGTGCTGTTGTCATACCAGTCTTTAAAAGTGGCGATGACTGTGATCCCTATAATTACAGTCCGATTTCACTACATTCAATTGTTGCTAAGATTTTCGAAAAATTCATAAAGCAAAGATTAATAACTTATTTAGAGGATAATGTTATTTTAACAAATTACCAAATATGGTTTTAAACGTAATGTAAGTACAAATTTGTATGATGTCAGTTCCTATATATATTCAACTATCGATAATAATGAGAAAGTTTTAGCAGTTTTTTTAGACCTGTAAAAAGCTTTCGATACTGTCAATCATGACATGTTAATCAGGAAACTCTCAAGCTTAGGGATAAGGAATAATGAGCTTTCACTTTTTAAGTCGTATCTATCCGAGAGAACTCAAAGTGTAAGGGTAGGTGATAAGTTAAGTGAACCTAAAATGATGAGCTGTGGCATACCACAAGGCACAGTTCTGGGACCTCTGCTTTTCCTTCTATATATAAACGATTTGTGTTTGCTATAAAACACGATTTTTAAAGGTCATATTGTAGCTTTTGCTGATGATACCGTATTACTATTTAAGGGAAAGAGTTGGGACTCTGTGAAGGAGGAAGCTTGTACAGGATTAGATATTGTTTATAGATGGCTAAGTATGCACAAGTTGGCCCTAAATATAAATAAAACACATTTTGTAAATTTTGGATATACTAATAATTTACAAACTACCATGACGATAAAAATCAAAGAGACAGAACTTAAATGTGTGAACGAATCAAAGTATCTGGGCGTCATTATTGACAACAAGTTGAAGTGGGACAGACATGTTCAATATGTATGTAAGCGATTAAGAAAAGCTATTTTTAAAATTCTAACTCTGCGACATATGTTAGACCTGAATCTCATGAGATCAGTGTATTTTGCAATATGGCATTGTATTTTGGGGCTCGACACACACAACTTCTATCAATCCTCTAGTGAACTTGCAGAGTAAAATCATTAAATATTGTCTCAATAAGACTAAATTCTTTTCTACGACACAAGCTTTCACAATTTTCAATGTACTCACTATAAGAAAACTCCATGCTTTGACTTTACTCAAATTCACATATATGAGACTTCATTCATTCCAAGTTCACACCATAAGATACAAGGAGACAATTAACTCGCCCAATAGCAATTTCAACATGCAACAAATGTTTATTTCAAAGGCAGACGAGCATTCTGGGATCCAAAATATAAAATGAGCTTGATTTCCATTTAAAGAATAGACTTAATACAGTAAATTACAATAATTTTGCCAAATATAATGAAATAGCTAAAAATCTTATGTACTGAAATCACTTAGTTAATCTTATTTGGATTAAGTAGTTTTAAGAGTAATTTTAGGTTTGCCTTTTACGTTTTGATCATTTTGAATTCGTATGTACTTGTAAGTTAACGCGTTTAGCAATGTTATAAAAGTAGTTTAGATGAACACTCAAACACTCACACACAGGCTTGCTTACGTGAGTGTTAGCTTCGCTTTTTTCTATACATATATATTCGAATTTGTACTATGATGAATAAAGCTTAATTGATTAAAAAAAAATATTCGAAAACACCAGATTTGGTGAAGAATTTGGCATCACTGGATTTAAAGTCACCAGAAGTCACCACGGTAGAAGTTAAAAATCATCAGCTTTTAGACGTGTCTGAGAAAACAATTATGTTACTAGGAAGGTGTTCGAAAGCAACAGATTTGGTGACAAAATCACTCAGTTGGCATCACTGACGCCAGCTGATGAACTTAATGCATGTTTAAAGTCGTCCGTTTTGTGGAAACACGTCAAGATACTAAATTTAAGCAAACATATGCAAGCATGTCAATTTGCCAAATGACCGATCTGGAGAAATATTTTCAAAACAACTCATTGACATAGATAATGGCAAATTAACTTTGGAGGTTTTGACTGACTTTCCTAACAATTTTTGTCAGTTTACTGAATCAAAAACTGAACTCATTCAAAAGGTGTTCCCAAACGTTGCTCAAAATTACAGAGATCATATTTGGTTGAGCGAAAAAGATAGATTGGCTGCCAAAAACATTCAATTTCACAATTCAAAATGAAATTGCCGATAAAAAGAGGACATACAAATCAGTTGAATCCTCTAATAACCAAGATGATGTCGTCAACTATTCACCCAAATTTTTGAACTCGCTGGATTTGCCAGGATTGTCGCCTGACAATCTTCACTTAAAGGTCGGATCGGTGATCATGATGTTGGTAAATATCAACCAACCGCGTCTTTGTAACGGCACACGGCTAGCGGTGAAAAAATTACTGAACAACATAATCAAGGCAATCATTCAAAACGGAAAGTACAAAGGAGAAGACGTTTTGATACCATACATCCCAATAATTACGATAATACCATTTGAATTTAAACGACTGCACTTTCCAGTGCGGCTTGCTTTCGCTATGACCATAATTAAATCCCAGGGGAAGTCATTCAGTGTTTGCGGCATTAATCTTGAAAACCGATGTTTCTCGCATGGACAATTGTATGTTGCCTGTTCCCGTGTTGGAAAAACAACAGCTTTATTTTTTTACCCGCGAGGTAATCAAACATAAAAATATCGTGTACCATAGAGCAGCATAACAATGAAAATATGATTTAACACAATATTACTAAAGTACTGCAGTGTACGAAATAGAAAACTGAATTTTGTAAAAAGTTGATGTTTATGATTATGACATTAGAAATACATAGAAAAGTACATTAACATTATGTAAATTTATTGTTATTATCACGGTAAATATTTGATAGCCAATAAATAAAGTGATCACTCTGAAATACGTTTATATTCAATTTTTTGTTTAAATTACACATTTGCGACTTATCACTTATCTGTTCTGGTGACCATTACTGAAAACTCACCAGAACTTGACCAGAAAAGATAAGTTTGTGAGACTACTACAGTCCAATAGGTTTTGACAGAATGACGTCTGTCGCGTCAGCTAGTTATAAATAAAAGGTTACCCTGAAATATATATTTTTTTGAATAAATTGAATTTGATTAAACAACAGTTGAGATTTTATTTCCACCGAAGTATATATATAAAGTACCTTGCTCCAGACAGAAAAATCCATGAATTTTTGTCAATAATTGGACCTAAATTATATCAAAGTTTACCAAACCTCCGGCCGGAGATGAAGACTTATTAACAATTGGTTGAAGCTTTAAAGGAACATTCCAATCCACAAAAAAGTGATTCCAGAAAGGTACAAATTTGACAAAAGAAATCAAAGCGGGACAGAATCGATGACAGAGTAAAGGTCTGTCTCTTTAATCGCAAGTTTTTACACAAAACTGAAAGTTTTCGCCAGCACTGCGCCTGTTTATTTTTGTACTTGAAGAAATTTAACAATCGGGTAATTTCCCCTTTTACCCAAATTTCATACACGCTGATGAGTGTGAACAAAATTTCGGCAGAATTCTTTTTCTACCATTATGGTTGACAACTCACAGCACATTGATATTTGGTTTGTTACTTCTTATAAATAAAAATTGAAATAAACACGGAGAACTATCAACTGTTTTAGGAAATTGTAATTATTTTTATCTAATTTACAATTTCTTCTAAATGGACAGAATTTTTCACTGAAATTTACTTTTGATAGTTCTTAAGTTCTCTCTAACTCTGGATTTGGCTAGACTGGAAACGAAATGCTTTATTATAAAATTGGAGCAGGAGATTAAAGGTTTTTCAATGAGGTAATTTAGAATTTAAAACAGAGAAATGCTCTACTTCTAGGTATACTGTGCACGTTGTTAATAATAATAATTCCAATAATAATTCAACTTTATTTAACATATATGAGCAAATAAATGACTCTTTAAAACATTTCCTACATACATAATGGCAATACTGCCATATAAATGGTGAGGGATTTATATATATATATATATATATATATATATATATATATATATGTACATAAATAACTAGCTTATAATTAATTTAGAAATATTTCATATATTAAGAATTTATTTATAAATTACATAAATAAATAAATAACTTTTGACCCGGCCGAAAGAAGTGGAAAAGGAAAAATTAAAGAGAGCTATTGTGCCTTACCTATTCCAAAGTCTGATACCGTGAATGTAAAATAACCTAGATGATTGCAGATATCTGTGATTAAGTGAACGAAGTTGAAGAGTTCTGGCTTAGCTAAGATATTCTAATTTAAATCCAGCTAGAGATGAGGTTAAAGTTGATTAAAGTTAATTAATATAACGGCTAGCGTTGATTACAGTTGGTTAAAGTTGATTGAAATTAGTTCACGCTGCACAACAAATAGCAGAACTTTTCCCAGATAATTACAGATAACACCTCCTTCACTCAACATTCTAACCCATTTCCTTCATCCTTAATTCCTTTCCTGCCAAGGCCATCTTTTCCACTCTTTTTTTTCACTTGTTTAGAAATTTTGAATTTCACGGCTCATGATGAAACAAGAACAAAACAAATTTGTTTTTTTTTTATTTAAAACAAAAACGAGATTAAAGCTGGACTCCATTCACGATCGCGTGGATATTGAAAATTTTGATAAATTGAATCTGTAGGATCACGTGGATCCCACCGCTGCCACCAATTGTTGCTCTCGCAAATTCCCTTAGTAAGGGGGGGGGGCATACTTCTCAGAATTTCACAGGTTAATTAATAAAAACGAAAATGCCGCAAGTAGAATTTATTCTATAACACCTTAGTAAAATTAGTAAAGTAAAACGGATTTAGAAAAAAAAGCGGACTTAAAACGTGTTTACTAGACGGCGGACTGAAGTGTATTCGCCTTTTTCAGTAATCTATTTTAAACCCCAATCTGATATTTTTTTAACTTTACTTTAAAGTAATCTGAGACGAAGGTTCGACTCAACGAGAAAATTAATGAGCAACTTGTCCACTAATAGATAATTGGCATGACGAAGGTTATTTGAGAACGAGTCCCTAAAATGTGATCTGACATCATATGGCTGTTTAACGTAGAGATCGAGCTACATGAGGTTATGGATTTGCGTCATAACAAGTTTATTAATTTGTTCTTTTAAAAAATTTTTTTTTTTTTTTTGGTTTAAATTTTTACTTTTTTGTATGGATTTATGTATGTAGATATAACGTTGAATTTAGTTTGAAGCTAAGAATGTATTGAAAGAATTGAATTGCTTGTTATGAAATCTGTGAACTGAATTTGTTTTATCAGAATAAACATTATTTAATTATATAAAAAATACTACAGCTAGTTATGATATCAACCGTTTTTAATTGTATTAACATTTTGATTTCCATTTACGGCTTATGGATGCTTGCTTTATTTGGAATTAATCAAATGAACTTTCACTTTTCTATGATTAAAGAAATGACAAGGTTTTCGTTATTAAAATATAGGCGGAAAAACATTTTTAATATGAATTAAAAAACATTTCACTTGACCCCTCTTAACACGGTCCGAATTAATCTAAACAAAAAGATTAAACAGCCCAATATAAATAGACTTGAAATCACCTATTTTCATTAGTTCATCAAGTAACCTCTGCATAATCGGTTGACTAAATAAGTGGTGTTAAAATGTTTCAATTTAACCCAAAAATGAGTGCAGTGTTCGCACTACAAGTCTTATTCGTGAGTGTTGTAATGAGTGGAAACATAGAGGGTTCAGCTAATCTGATCAAGAAAAACGTAGCCGATTGGAACACACTCGTGCAAAATTTCAAAACAAAGCTTTCACCCGAAATTAACCCATGCACAAATTTCTACTCCTATGTGTGTACGAAGCATGATATAGATACAGAATCAGACGATCGCAAAAATATGTTGATATTGGAACCCTATTTGACGAAGGGCGAGGGTTTGAGTAAGTCGGAAATAAAAGCCAAAGATTTCATGCATTCATGCATGTATAAAACAGAAAAAAATGTTGGAGAATTTGTGAAAAATTTCAATTTCGAAAAATCCATTGGAGGTTGGCCTGCATTTGATCCAAATTGGAAAAGCGAAAATTTCGATTGGCAGGCAGCAATTGCCGAATTTGCTATCTACCGAATTTGGCTTCCAATTGAACTGATATTCATAAATTCTGGTTTGAATAAATATATATTTGTGCGGATCCCGAACTATTCGAAATTTTACATATTTCAAAATGAACAAGCAATGATTGGTCTTAACCAGACACTGGAAGCAATTGGAGTCAGCGACGTGAATGCAGTATTGAGTGACGCTATGCAATTCGAGAATGAGTATATGGCGGCAGGAATAAGTAAGGGTCCATATTTATCAACTGAGAACACAACTTTTAGTACCCTAAAGATTAAAATACCAGAACTTGATTGGGACAAGTACCTTGAAATTAGCACAAAAATAAAACTAGCAGACGATTTTAGTGTACGTCTCGACAACATTGATTTAGTAAAAAGAGCTTTGACAACAATTTCAAAAATGGAACGGAAAATGTTCGCTAATTACCTATTTTGTCAATTTATTTTAGACTTACCAAATATGAAAATAGAACCGGATAACAAAGAGATTTGTTGGTCAGAAACTTCTAATGTCTTTCGACCAGTCCTTTCTCAAACAATTGTCAATACGTTTGTAAGTGAAGACGCAAGAAAAAAAGTGATACCTTTGATTAATACCTACGCAGATACTTTATATAAGTACTCGCTATATACAACATCTACATTTTCAAAATACATGAAGCAAGCCGTAGAAGAATACTTTGCTAGTTTATATGACGATAGCGTAATAAAAGAGTACGAGGATTTGCAAATAGATCCGGACAGCTATCTTCACAATAAGTATACTATGTCACGCTATGATTCATTAAAATTCAGTGAAAAGTATTTGAAGTCAAACTGGCAATCGTGGGGAGAAGTGGAAGATATGCTTGCTAGGAGTTTTCCTAATCAAATTCATAAACTCAACACAAATTTATGGATATCTGCGTACACTTATGCCGCAATTAATTACTTTTTTTTTGACTTCGGAATTATCACCGAATACTATATATCAAACAATATTTTGTCTGACTGTTTTAGCGAAGGTGTAGATCCAGAAACTGTACAAAAAGCAATAACTTTGCAAATTTTAACAAAAAGCTTTATAAATTGGGCAGCGCAAAATGAAAGAGACATACAAGTTGACAACGATTTCCTTAAGGAACATGGATTAAATCTTAAAAAGGCGTTATTTGTAGGAGTTATGAAAAACTGGTGCGGAGAGAATTCAAATGAAGTCAACTCGGCATTTTCGACATTTAAAGAATTTTCAGATACTTTCAATTGTCCTCTTGAAACACCTATGAATCCCTTTACACAGTGTGATATTGATAAAAACAAATACTAGGTTAGGTAAATATTCTATGTTTTAAGATTGTTACATTGATAATAAGTATAATGCTAATAGTTTATTTTTTTACATTATAAAATTAACACATAGTGTGTGTCTGATATGCGTTAGATACGTTTTACATCACTTCCCCAATTTTGGCTTTTCCGTTTGCATCTTGAAAAAAATTAAGTGTTTGATGGCCAGTGTTACTAAACAAGATGCTCGTGTTGCTGTAACTTTAACCATTGCCGGTCATATTAATTTTCATATTTTTCCGATAAGCGTTTAGGTTACCGCTTATACCCCTACTGTTATACTAAAAGGGCCTACTGGTATACCCACGAGAAACAATTCAAATCAACCCTGAAGAGTATACTAATCCTACATCTACTATAGTATTGCTTCATCTGCTAGATCGAGCTCTGCAATATAAGCTGACGGTATCCAACTTTTCGAGAGGATATTGAGGACAACCCACGTTATTTGTGAAGCGTTTTATGATATGAAGTGTAAAGTAAAGAAACAGTTACACTTCTCAAGTCTGAAAACAGCATACTTTAAGAAGAATTGGATGTTGTGAAGGTTGAGAATATTGGTAGGTGTGATAAAATGATTAACGCTATCATCATCGAAGTATCTTGTGTATAAAGTGAAAATCCACAACAGCTATTGGAGGGTGTCGCATCTCATATAAATCATTTGCTATAGCCGTGTTCAATAGTAATTTAATATGTAGTTATTCCAAATAGCTAACTCCTAAAAGACAAATTTTATTAAACACTGTAGAATTCGATCGAATTTCATCTTACAATCCTACTGTCCACCTTTCTTCTTTTTAGCTTAACATCAGCGTCAGCAAACTAAGTATTTTTTTTTTAACATTTGTTGGTCCTTCGAGCCGGATCGGGAAATACCTTTACATAATTGCGCTTGCGGTTTTAAATTTGCCATTGTCTTACAATATAAAATGTTGGATTATCATTGTGCTCAATTGAGCAAACTACTTTGTGATATGAAAATGCAAGCAAAATATTTATTTCATTGCTGACAGTACTGAGTACGACCAGCAAATTTTAGAAATCGAAATGGGTGTACGACAAAAATTTTCGTCGCACTGCCGTGTCGCTTTTAATGTGTGAAAATCAGTGCAAATCAATGGTTCCTAAATTTCGTCACATTGCCGTGTTGGATTACCGCGTGCAATCTGTCAGTACATTTACATGCATACTTTGCTACTTGAGTTAAAAGTAGGTCTGTTCCCGTACTTTTTGATCAGAAATATTCTGAGTAAAAATGTTAAATAGGAGAAGTTACCAAATACCAATAGTACGTGAACGAGTTTGAGTAGTCTTGGACAAAAACTAAAGCAATAACTGTCAAAGTGACAATTAGTGGCTTTATAACAAAGCTTAACAAAATAACTCAACTTATTTCTTCGGGTAAATTTGGACTAACATTTTTAAGTAGAGGAAATGTTACGTCAGCAAATTTTCCCCCACTTCATGAGTACGTGAACGCGTTTGAGTAAAAATATCATAATGCATTTACCCAAAACTAAGTACGTGAACAGACCTAATTACTCGAAACTCAAGTAGGGTTTTTGACTGATTCAGTTTAGTTACTTCACTTCAAATTTTCTTGAAATGACATTTAAGATTTAACGTTTTCGTTGTGAAATTGTGTTGTCCTTTTGCTATTTAATTTAAATAAACCTATAAATCGCAAATCGCAAACATACTGGGTTTCAGTTGTTATAGGGACCAAGTGTATTGGCTTAATCTTAATTTGGTTGGAATTGCAAGAGGAAAATGCGCGAAGTTGGCCCGGAAAAATTCCGGGCTGGAGGTAATATGTTTTAATAGTAGACCAGATTTTACCCCCAATTGATTTACCTTTACCCTCTCTCAATTTTTTTATGCAAAAAACAAAATTTGTCAGCCAACTTCCAGTCCTTCGTATTTATTTATTTAAGCTTGATACAAGCTATTACATAAAAATACAAAAAAATACAAGCTATATCTTAATTCGTAAGTCCATGTTTTTTCCACAATTTATTTCGTTTTACCCCCTCCCAAAATTAAGATATTTAATAACAAAGTTTTTTTTTCCGAAAATACCATAATTCGCTGTAATATGACGAGGGAAATCTTTTAAGGGTTGAAGGGTTGAAGCAACATAGACTTAAGCGAAAAAACATTTTACAATCCCTTCGGTTAATTTTACAATCCCCAAATACTATCAAAATCTGGGCAAAATTCACAAAGTGAGTAAAATCGAAGGTGTTCATCTTTAGGGGTTGTAAAGGTTTTACCCATTATGAATGCATACCTACAAGATTGAATTGACGCGGACGAGTAAATCATTTTTCAAAATCCGAGCGAACTTCACAAAGTGAAAACAATCGAAGATGTTGATCTTTAGGGGATGACACATGATTTCGTTTTTCTACCCCTTGAGAATTAGCCGGACGAGGAAATCATTTTTCTAGATCCGGGCGAACTTCACAAAGTGAGAAGCGAAGGGGTTGAAAAGGTTTTATTCATTTTGCTTTGACCCAGAAAAGATATTACCCCTTCACTGTTTAGTTTTAACCCCTCTAGAAGTCAGGCTATCCGAAAAAAAAATTATAAAATAGTACTAGTGAAACTAAGCGAAATTATGCTGACTAGTATAATTTCAATATCTAATGAGGGCCCAACCTTTTATTTATACTCATACGAAATATGAAGAAATACGTTAAAGGTTGAACGAGAAGTTTCCGGTCAGCGAATATCTATTAGTTCGTAAGGCCATCATACTTCATTGTGAGTTTTTTATTCTTCTTCACCTTACTTTCTAATAAGACCTTGTCTCCTACCGTAATGGTAGTTTCTTTAGTTCCGCGGTCGTAGTAAAGTTTTGAGCCTTCTTTTGCCTTCACTAACTTTTCACGTGACATGGCGGTGTCATTCTGCAGCCTGGTTTTAACTTCTATGACATAGTCGTCATAATTATAAACGGGTTCAACGGTTCTAGTGACAGAAGACGGTATTTCGGGTTTCATGCCAAACAAGAGTTCGTAGGGTGAGTAATTTGTTGCTGAATGAGGAGTGATATTGTAACAGATCACCGAATAATCGATCCAAGTATCCCAATTATTTGAGTCTTTGTTCGCATCTAAGATATTCGTTTAGACTTCGGTGGTATCGTTCAACAGATCAATTCGACTGTTGGCGGTAAGGCGTTGTTTATATCTTTTGTATTTTTAGTAACTTACAAGTTCTTTTAAATAAATTACTTAAGAAATTGCTACCTTGGTCAGTTAGTAAATATTGCCGAGTGCCAAAAACAGAAATTATTTTTCGCACATAAGATTCGACTATGGTGTTAGCCTTCTTGTTTGGGAAGTGGTAAGTCCGTACCGTCCAGATGACTTCTTTGAGAAAGCACCGCGCCTATCGCCGCATTACTGGCGTCTGTGGTGACAAAAATATGTCTTTCGAAGTTTGGAAGGAGGTTGGTAATATACTTTTTCAACAGGTTAAAAGACTCATCGCAATTGAAGGGAATCTATTGCGGACAGCTTCCACAGCAGCTACCTTGTGTGGGTCGGGCTTTATACCTTTCTCGGTTATAACATTTCCCAAATAACTCACCTCTCGGAAAATAAATTTGCATTTATTGGGTTGGAGCTTCAAATTATTTTCACCCTTATACATTCAAATACTTCTCGAAGTTTGCTATTTTGACCACGTCGTCAAGATAAACGAAACATCTTACGCCCTGTAAGCCAGTAAAGATCCTATTCATCAGACGTTGAAATGTTGGCGGTGCGTTACGAAGACCGAAGGGCATTCGGTTAAACTCAAAATGTACGGAAGGGGTACTGAAGGCGCTTTTTGGTTTGGCTGTGACGAATTATGCCTTCATCAAGCATTTGGTCCACTTGCTTCTTGATTTCCTGCTTGTGTATCTCAGTGTGAGTGTGAGTACGATTAATTGGAATATTATATGAGATTGCCAGAGTGAAAGTTAGTTATCTCCTTCGAGATGAAAGATTTCATTGAATTCGTGATAAATGTTTACCATTGATTGCTTTTCTTCAGCGTTTGAATGACTGAGATCCAGGAGAGAAGCAAGTTTCGCTAAACGTTGTTCTACTTGGTCTTAATTTTGGACATTCTTAAGATTGTATACGTTGACTTCATCTAATCTCTGGAATGGCAAGTCCATTTTATTAGTTATTACTGCTTCGTCTTGGGAAGAATTTACTACGGATATGTATACGTATCCATCCTCGGAATTTGCTATACACCCTGAAGTATACACTATCTCCGATGGGAAGCAAATGATTTCCTCGCTTTCCAGTACCGGACCAAATTTGAACATTGTCTCCGTTCTAGGGGGAATTCTGATATTTTTTCTAGAGTATGTAAAAGGAAACTCAATTTCCCCATCTTTAGTTTGGAATGTAAAGATCTGGGATTTATAATTGGGCACAGAGTCAGTTTTGAAGAAAAAGTCTTCACCGACAATTCCTTTGCAATTAATAGGGAAATCAGGGGGAACCACATGAAATGGATGGCTAAGTACAGCAGTTTCGGACAGTCGAATGTCTAGATAGTAGATTCCTTTAGTAGATATTATCTGTTCGGAAATACCTTTAAGGGGAGTTGCCAAATCAGTATAAACTTCGACGTCGTCTTTCAGTGATTCTTTGATTGAAGGATATTTAGGATCGTTTCTGATTTAGAATAGGAATTTGGATATTATTGCCGTCAGGCTTTTTCGAATTAGTGAAATTTAAACTATTTTATTTAGGATATTGAAAGGAAGTTCTCGTTGCACTGTGGAGATTTTTATTTTAGTACGCTTATTAAAATTCCGTACCCGCACCATTGTGCCACTGGTGCCAGGCGTTGTTGCGCTTCCCGAACTTGCACGTCGAGTATTGTAGTCATTTTGTCGGGTTTAAGTTACACCTGGAACGTCTTGATTGGGTCTTATATAAGTGGAAGTTGAATTTTCACGTTTGGAGTCATATTGCATAGTCAATTGCTACAGTTAAGGAGTCGTGCTTGGTTGATTTTGTCATCAATTTTAATGGAGATCTTAAGCCACTTTTAAAATTATTTATAGCCGTTTTTTCATTTAGAGTTCGGATGGCCTTACTGCCTTCTTTTCTCTCGTTCCGGGTGCTAGATATATTTAATTCATCTAACAACTTTCAATCTTTTCCACGTATTCAGACACTGTTTCACGGAGACCCTGCTTGATGCCGAATAGTTCTGCCTGTATTACCTGTGTTCAATTAAACTTTATGAAGGTTTTCTTTGTTGCTGCCTCCACTTCGTTCGTTATAGGTATTGTACCTATGAAGTATATTATAGGCTTTACCAGTTAGTTTTGAGTTTGCATGATCCAGAAATTCGGCTATATCTTCTGCAGTCGAGGCACAAGCGTAATGGATTTTAGCAATTTGAAGGAATCTGGCCACCGTTGCCGGATTACCACCGAATTCTGGCATGAGTTTTATAGCATTAGCTAAATTGAATGTGGATGTTGCCATTTCTGATGAGAGGAGCGTTCCGCGGATTCTGGGTGGTGGGTAGAGTTTGAACTTTGAGTAAGGTCTTCGTTAGAGGATACCTCCTCCTTTTCCAAAGCCAAGAAAGAAAATTGCTCTTCTTTTGAAGTTAGAGTGAATTCGTTTGGGGATGCTTTTTCTTCCTTTGTTCTTAATGAGTATTCTCCTGAGTTAGTGTCGCATAGATCCTTTTCTGGTTCGGATCCACAAGGTCCGGCTGAGTCAGTAGGTTCATCCTGACTTTCTTCCGAGTCGGAATCGCTAGGTTTACGACTTTCTCATGAAACCTTTTTTCCGTTTCTCAAGGAAAGATTAAATGAAATCATAAGGAACACATGTCAATCGGTCAATCTAAGTTCGTTGGGGTAGGAAAACCACAATATTTATCTCACTCTGAGGAAATTCAAATAGTGTCACCTTAAAACAAACAAAGAAGGAGAGAAAAGAAAACGAAATACCAGCAGGACAAGGTACCACCAAGAAAGTAGAATTAATATTATTATATGTATATAATTGTCAGGTTTCTGACTTTTAAATTATCACTTCGTTAACAGAATATATGTAATTGGTATGTAAATTGACCAAACTAAGAAATAAATAGAACAAAAAAAGAGCTTGAATTATATATATACTCTTCACGAATTAAAAAAGAAAACATAACGGGCGTAGAAGTTGATTCAAATGGATGAGTTTGAATAAAAACAAGGATAGACAAAACACAAAAAAAGATTGAATTTTCACTTTGTAATGCCAGTATGAAGTATACATATATGCTAAAAAAAAGAAAACCAGAATGGTAAAAAATCACTTAACACACACTATTTTATATTTTCCTCTTACAATTAACACTTTTTTTGGTGCAAACAGCATTACAATAAAAAAACACATTCACAAGTATGTTATATTAACAATTGAATTACATTGTTGCTCTTTTGTTTTTGTTTTACAATAGACATGAGAGAAGCAAAAACAAAACAATAACTAGAGTAAATACAAAATTCGACTTACTGGAGCATCACTAAAACCATAGTAGAGGTAAATTTGTTTCCCGACATCTTAATCGATCCAGCTAGATATGAGGTTAAAGTTGATTAAAGTTAATTAACGCAACGACTAGCGTTGATTACAGTTGGTTAAAGTTGATTGAAATCTGTTTACGCTGCACAACAATTAGCAGAACTTTTCCCAGATAATTACAGATAACACCTCCTTCACTCAACCTCCTAACCCATTTCCCTCATCCTTAATTCCTTTCCTGCCAAGGCTGTGCTTAAGCATCATAGGGCATCCCCTAAACTTTGTCATCTTTTCCACTATTTTTTTTTTCACTTGTTTAGTAATTTGAATTTCACGGCTCATGATGAAATAAGAACAAAACAAATTTGTTTTTTTTTTATTTAAAACAAAAACGAGATTAAAGCTGGACTCTATTCACGATCGCGTGGATATTGAAAATTTTGATAAATTGAATCTGTAGGATCACGTGGATCCCACCGCTGCCACCAATTGTTGCTCTCGCAAATTCCCTTAGCAAGGGGGGGGGGCATACTTCTCAGAATTTCACAGGTTAATTAATAAAGACGAAAATGCCGCAATTTATTATTCTGTAACACCTTAGTAAAAATAAACGAAATTAGTAAAGTAAAACGGATTTAGAAAAAATAAGCGGACTTAAAACGTGTTTACTAGACGGCGGACTGAAGTGTACCCGCCTTTTTCAGTAATCTATTTTAAACCCCAAGCTAATATTTTTATGACTTTACTTTAAAGCAATCTGATACGAAAGTTTGACTCAACGAGAAAATTAATGAGCAAGTTGTCCACTAATAGATAATTGGCATGACGAAGGTTATTTGGGAACAAGCCCCAAAAATGTGATCTGACATCATATGGCTGTTTAACGTGGAGATCGAGCTACATGAGGTTATGGCTTTGCGTCATAACAAGTTTATTATTTTTTTTTTTTTGGTTTAAATTTTTACTTTTTCGTTCTCTTGTATGGATTTATGTATTTGGATATGAATTTAGTTTGAAGCTAAGAATGTATTGAAAGAATTGAATTGCTTGTTATGAGATCTGTTAACTGAATTTGTTTTATCAGAATAAACATTATTTATATAAAAAACTACTACAGCTACTATGATATCAACCGTTTTAATTGTGTTAACATTTTGATTTCCACTTACGGCTTATGGATGCTTGCTATATTTGGAATTAATCAAATGAGCTTTCACTTTTCTATGATGATAACATAAAAAAATGACAAGGTTTTCGTTATATGAATTAAAAAACATTTCATTTGACCCCTCTTAACACAGTCCGAAATAATCTAAACAAAAAGATTAAACAGCCCAATATAAATAAATTTGAAATCAGCTATTTTCATTAGTTCATCTAGTAACCTCTACATAATCGGTTGACTAAATAAGTGTTCTTAAAATGTTTCAATTTAACCCAAAAATGGGTGCAGTGTTCGCACTACAAGTCTTATTCGTGAGTGTTGTAATGAGTGGAAACATAGAGGGTTCAGCTAATCTGATCAAGAAAAACGTAGTTGATTGGAACACACTCGTGCAGAATTTCAAAACAAAACTTTCACCCGAAATTAGCCCATGCACGAATTTCTACTCCTATGTGTGTACGAAGCATGATATAGATATAGAATCAGACGATCGCACAAATATGTTGATATTGGAACCCTATTTGACGAAGGGCGAAGGTTTGAGTAAGTCGGAAATAAAAGCCAAAGATTTCATGCATTCATGTATGTATAGAACAGAAAAAAGTGTTGGAGAATTTGTGAAAAATTTCAATTTCGAAAAATCCATAGGAGGTTGGCCTGCATTTGATCCAAATTGGAAAAGCGAAAATTTCGATTGGCAGGCTGCAATTGCTGAATTTGCTATCTACCGAAGTTGGCTTCAAATTGAACTGCTATTCATAAATTCTGGTTTGAATAAATATATATTTGTGCGGATCCCGAACTATTCGAAATTTTACATTTTGCAAAATGAACAAGTAATGATTGGTCTTAACCAGACACTGGAAGCAATTGGAGTCAGCGACGTGAATGCAGTATTGAGTGACGCTATGCAATTCGAGAATGAGTATATGGCGGCAGGAATAAGTAAGGGTCCAGATTCATCAACTGTGAACACAACTTTTAGTACCCTAAAGATTGAAATACCAGAACTTGATTGGGACAAGTACCTCGAAATTAGCACAAAAATAAAACTAGCAGACGATTTTAGTGTACGTCTCGAGAACATTGATTTACTAAAAAGAACTTTGACAACAATTTCAAAAATGGAACGGAAAATGTTCGCCAATTACCTATTTTGTCAATTTCTTTTAGACTTACCAAATATGAAAATAAGACCGGATAACAAAGAGATTTGTTGGTCAGAAACGTTTGATGTCTTTCGACCAGTGCTTTCTCAAACAATTGTTAATAATTTTGAAGACGCAAGAAAAAAAGTGATGCCTTTGATTAACACCTACGCAGATACTTTATATAACTACTCGCTATATACAGATTCTACATTTTCAAAAAACATGAAGCAAGCCGTAGAAGAATACTTTGCTAGTTTATATGATGATAGCGTAATGAAAGAGTACGAGAATTTGCAAATAGATCCGGACAGCTATCTTCATAATCGGTACACTATGTCACGTTATGATTCATTAAAATTCGGTGAAAAGTATTTGAAGTCAAACTTGCAATCGTGGGGAGATGTGGAAGATATGCTTCCTAGGAGTTTTCCTAATCAAATTCATAAACTCAACACAAATTTATGGACATCTGCGTACACTTATGCCGCAATTAATTACTTTTCGTTTGACTTAGGAATTATCACCGAATACTATATATCAAACAATATTTTGTCTGATTGTTTTAGCAAAGGTGTAGATCCAAAAACTGTAAGAAAAGCAATAACTTTGCAAATTGTAACAAAAAGCTTTATAAATTGGGCAGCGCAAAATGAAAGGGACATACAAGTTGACAATGATTTCCTTAAGAAACATGGATTTAATCTTAAAAAGGCGTTATTTGTAGGAGTTATGAAAAACTGGTGCGGAGAGAATTCAAATGAAGTCAACTCGGCATTTTCCATATTTAAAGAATTTTCAGATACTTTCAACTGTCCTCTTGGAACACCTATGAATCCCTTTACACAGTGTGATATTGATAAAAACAAATACTAGGTTAGGTAAATGATTTGACGCAATTATATAATATTTCTTGCCTGTGTATATTCTATATTTTAAGATTGATTACATTGATAATAATAATAATGCCAATAGTTTATTGTTTCACATTACAAAATTAACACATTAGACACGTTTTACGTGTTTGATGGCCACTGTTACTAAACAAGGTGCTAGCTTTGCTGTAACTTTGGCCATTGCCGGTCATATTAATTTTCATTTTTTTGCGATAAGCGTTTTTTTATTAATTTACCGCTAATACCCTTACTGTTAAACCACAAGGGCCTACTGGAAGACCCATGAGAAAAAACTCAAATAAACCCTGAAGAGTACTACTGTTGCTTCATCTGCTAGATGGAGCTCTGCAATATAAACTGACGGCATCGCACTTTTCGAGAGGATATTGATGACAACCCACGTTATTTCTGAAGCGTTTGATGATATGAAGCGTAAAGTAAAGAAATAGTTACACTTCTCAAGTTTTAAAACGGCAAACTTTAAGAAGAATTGGATGTTGTGAAGGTTGAGAATATTGGTAGGTGTAAAAAAATGGTTGACGCTATCATCCAAGTACCTTGTGTAAAAAGTGAAAATCCACAACAAGTATTGGACGGTGCCGCATCTCGTTGAAAAGGTTTTATCCATATTGCTTTGACCCAGAAAAGATATAACCCCCTCACTGTTTAGTTTTACCTAGAAGTCAGGCTATCCGAAAAAAAATTATAAAATAGTACTAGTGAAACTGAGCGAAGCAAAGCGAAATTATGCTGAATAATATAATTTCAATATCTAATGAGCGCCCAAGCTTTTATTTATAGTCATACGAATACAGAAATTCCGTGAAGAAATACGTTAAAGATATATTATGGTTAAAGTATATTTTTGGTCCAAAATTTATGTGCTTATATCCTTTGTAAACTCAAAATTATCAAAGCTTAGTTAATATTTCAAACAAAATATTAATGTAAGTCAAAATTTATTTAATTTAAAATATTTAAAATAAGGTACTATTTTATTAACTATTTTATGAAAATATTATTTTCAGCCTAAATATATTATAGCAAAAACTTATAGAATTAGAATTAATCCTGCTAACTCAGAAGGCGTACTTCTTAGGCAGAAGCCTAGAACCATTTGACCTATTCGCCAAATATAAAATATATTGAGGCGAATGAGGCTCCCACACCAACATGCAAAAAAAAAACATAAGTAGTTAACACACTAAAACACTACAGGACACTAAGCAAACTAAGAGCTAAATCAAGAAAACTCTTTAATAAAGCTAAGCGCTCAGGAGCCTGGGATGACTACAAGCAGGCCCTGACTGAGTATAACAAAGAATTAAGGAGATCCAAGAGGACAACCTGGAGAAAGTTCTGTGAAGAGATTGACAATCTACCTACAACAGCACGACTCCAAAAAGTACTCTCAAAAGATCACTCCAATGGCATAGGCCTCCTCCAGAGAACTGATGGTTCTTACACCATTGATTCTGAGGAAACACTGAAACTACTCTTGGAAACACACTTCCCTGAGTGTTCACTGACAGAAGAAAATAGAGGAACTCAATCACTCCTTGTGCGCGGTGGTTCAACACGCAGATTGAGGAGCACCTCGGGCAAAATCTTCACAGCCGGGACGGTAAGGTGGGCCATCAACTCCTTTAAAGCCTACAAATCTCCTGGTGGCGACGGCATCTTCCCAGCTCTTCTGCAGCAGGGCTTAGATGATCCGTTGCCAATACTCACTAAAATATTTAGGGCTAGCTACCAACTCAGCTACATCCCCAGTCCGTGGAGGGAGGTAAGGGTCGCTTTTATACCCAAGAGTGGAGGGCGACCAGCGGACCAACCCAAGGCATATCGACCGATCAGCCTATCCTGCTTCCTTCTCAAGTCAATGGAGAAAATCATTGACCAAAATATTAGGTACGGTTGTCTGAAAGACACGCCGCTACATGCAAACCAGCACGCATATCAGGCAGGCAAATCAACGATAACAGCACTTCACAATCTGGTTGGGAAACTGGAGGATGCTGTTAATGGTAGGGGCATTGCCCTTTGTGCTTTCCTAGATATAGAGGGTGCTTTTGACAATACGTCTTTCACGTCCATCGAAGGAGCGGCCACCGATAGAGGTATTGATCTGCCGACGGTCCAATGGATTGGGGCAATGCTGAGTAACCGGAATATCACAGCGAGGCTGGGGGACAATTCGGCAACAGTACGGGCCACCAGAGGTTGTCCTCAGGGGGGAGTTCTTTCCCCACTGTTGTGGTCACTTGTTATCGATGATCTCCTGGTCAAACTGACCAACGCTGGCTACGATTGCCAGGGCTACGAAGACGACCTGGTCATTACAATCGAGAGCAAGCAGGATAGAATCATTTCAAGAAGACTGCAAAATGCTCTGAACATGGTACAATCCTGGTGTACTAGGGAGCGGCTCAGAGTCAACCCTAGTAAAACAACCATTATACCGTTCACAAGGAAAAGGAAGCTAAGGCTAGAGGCTCCTACTCTTGAAGGAACACGGATAGAATTCTCAAGTGAGGTCAAATATCTAGGAATAATTCTAGATCAAAGACTCACTTGGAATCCTCAACTTAATAGGGTTACAGGGAAGGCTATGAGTTCCCTATGGTCCTGCCGAAGACTCTTTGGAAGGACCTGGGGACTAAAGCCCAAAATGGCCCTCTGGGCATATGAAACAATCATAAGACTCGTAGTCACCTACGCAGCTCTCGTGTGGTGGCGAAAAGTAGAACAAAAGACAGCGCGATCCACACTGCAAAAACTGCAGAGGTCAGCATGTCTAGGAGTTACAGGAGCCATGCGCACATGCCCCACGGCAGCTATGGAGGCCCTACTAGACCTCCCCCCTTTACATCTGCATCTAAAGAAGGAGGCTGCCTCAAGCGCAATAAGGCTGACTGGCGCCAATCTCCTTACAGCAGGGAACTGGTCTGGTCATAGGAAAATCCTTGAAGAATTCAAGGATGATCTGGTGATCAACTCAATAACAGATATTATGCCGAAGAGGCATAACTTTGACATACCATTCAAGCTGATCCTAGAGAGCAGAGATTATTGGCTTAGTAATAGACATCTTTGAACGGGGATCGCTGGTTTGGTACACGGATGGATCCAAGATGGAAGACAGAACGGGTATCGGGGTCTTCGGACCAAGATCAAGGATATATAAATCGCTTGGTTCTACACCAACCATCTTCCAAGCAGAGATACATGCTATCGAAATCTGCGCGGTGCTAAAATATACATTATATCTGACAGTCAGGCGGCACTTAAGGCTTTAGGATCCTACACCTTTGAGTCTAAAATCGTCTGGGACTGTCTCACTGCACTCAAAGAACTGGCCCGGAGCAACAGCATCACGCTGGCATGGGTACCAGGGCACGAGGGCATCGAAGGCAACGAGAAGGCGGATTACCTAGCAAAAAAAGGTGCGGATTCTCAGTTTATTGGACCGGAGCCATTCTGCGGCTACTCTAAAAGCCGAATAGCAATGCGAATCCGGACATGGGAGGACGATTATAAGCACTCACACTGGATAAATATTCCAGGGTCAAGACAAGCAAAGAGGTTTATAACCTACTCAAAACAGAAAACGAAGGAGCTGCTCTCACTCAGCAGACCAGATTTAAGGCTGATAATAGGACTTTTAACTGGTCACTGTCACCTGGGCTACCACCTAAAAAAGTTAAGACTGGCTGATGATGACACCTGTCGTTTCTGTCTAGAAGAGGAAGAGACTGCGGAACATATCATCTGTCACTGTGATGCCCTCGGCCGCATGAGGCTTAGACACCTTGGTGGGGCTTTCTCATCACCGACAGACATAGCCAAGATAGCCCTCAAAAAAATTTTGGGTCTGATAAAGGAACTAAAAATTGACGGGGCGGCCTAATACTGAACTTGGATCAGGTCACAAAAGATCAAATTGGTCGCAGTGACTTAAGGATGCGGAAAGTCCTTGATCCAACACCTTAATAATAATAATAATAACAATAACACACTAAATGCAACACCAGTCCTTACTTATTCCTTTGGGGTAATTAAATGGACACAGACGGACTTAGAAGCACTAGACAGAAGAACGCGAACGATGTTGACAAGGTACAGGGCACACCATCCTAACTCCTGTATAGAACGACTAACGTTACAGAGGTGCGAGGGCGGTCGCGGCCTGATAGACATAAAGTCACTGCATTATAAACAAGTGAAGTCTATCAGAGAATACTTTTATAGAAAAGAAGATGGTTCTCCATTGCATGCAGCAGTGATCAAAGCCAACAACAAACAAACACCACTTGATTTGCACAACAGAATGCTGGATAATACACTAAACATAGCCACACACAGATAAACAGCAAGCATGGTCACAGAAGTCTCTCCACGGAAGACATTACGCTGACTTGAACCAAAATCATGTCGACAAAGATGCGTCGAACGCTTGGCTCAGTCGCGGTGATTTATTCCCTGAGACGGAGGGATTCATGCTTGCTATACAAGACAAAGTCATTAACACGAAGAATTATAGGAAACACATCCTTAAGGATGCGGCAGTTCAGGACGACACCTGTAGACTTTGTCATTTAGCTTCTGAAACAATAGAACATATAACGGCTGGATGCAAACTCCTTACTCAAACAGATTACTTGCACAGGCACAACCAGGTCTGCAATGTCATACACCAACAGTAAGCCCTAAAATACAACCTTATTACACCCGCCACATACACACCATATTACAAATATACACCAGACAGTGTTCTTGAAAACTCCACACATAAAATATATTACGATCGGTCAATAATAACTGATCGGACAATACACCACAATAGACCGGATATTACTCTCATAGATAAACACAGCAAAACAACATACCTAATTGACATTGCAGTACCCAACACCAACAATGTGCAAAACACTTTTAGAGAGAAGATTACGAAATATACAGATTTGGTACACGAGGTACAGCGGATGTGGAAAAAGGACAAAGTGACTATCGTGCCAATCATCTTGTCTTCCACAGCCGTTGTACCGAAAACACTAATCACAAATATACAAACACTAAAGTTACATAAAAACACTCCACAGACACTACAGAAAGCGGTTGTCCTTAACACTTGCCGAACGGTTCGCAAATTCCTGAACTACGGACAGGACGCTACAGACAATACATAAGGACATAACGAACGAATGACAAATCCCCGAAGTCTTGGCATTACGCCCGACGTAGGGGAAAACTACCGCCGCGCCGGCTAAAAGCCGAGATGACACGCGTCAAAACCGAAAATAACACACTAAAATACGATTACCCACAACAGTCAGAGGTGCGTAGACAACAGAGATAGTTACAACTAATCCATGGTAAGAGTCAAGTCAAAAAGAGGACACATATACATGCGTTCTATAATAATAATAATAATAGTGTTTCCATTCGAATACAGAAGGATCTAAATGCAAAACAAACAAAAACGAGAAATTAAACAAAAAGTAGTGCGAGCAAAAGAATGAATTACAAATTATAGATATTACTTTTAAGTGTCACCTTGTCCACACAAGTATCAAAAATCTCTCCGATATCATTAGCTGACCTACACATGCGGTTAATAGGCTCGAACATTCCGTAATTAGTGCGTGAAAAAGCAATCTGTAGGGAATAGGACAGTTCTCTAGGCAATACTTTGGAAGCTAGTTCAACACTGTCTAGCTTTCCCTGCAGAAGATGATGCAAAAATATCAAATCTGCAACCCAACGACGCTTCTCGAGTGTAACAATTTGCAGTAACCCTAAGCGCTCCTCATAAGGAGGTAGAATAAGAGGGTCATTCCAAGGCAAAGAACGCAGGGCTGATCGCACAAACCTGCGCTGCACGGACTCGATACGTTTAATGTGGCATCCGTAAAACGGCCGCTCTAAAGTTATCGAGGTCATCGATAAGCACGTCCAACATACAATGAAAAGCAACAAGCAGTGCGGGGTGAAACACGTCAAGCTTTGTCAAGGCAAGGAGGCTAGGTTCAACAAATGTGAGCGTGGAGTTCGTGGAGAACACCAAATCAAGCTGTCTTCCCATATTGTTACTCACATCGCTCATTTGGCAAAGCCCCAAGCTAGCAAAGGTGTCGAGGGATAACGATTGTCCTTCTACCAAGTTATGGGGAAGAAAGCTATCGTCATCATCATCCGCTGCTCATCGTACATTGGGTAAATTTAAGTCCCCCACTAGAATAATTTCATCCTTAGAACCCAATCGATCATAGATTTAGTTAATATGCTTAATGAGAATATCATACTGACTCCGACCATTACTGTCAACGACGTTAAACGCATCATCGGTATATAACAACAAATCAAGAAGAGGTTCCTCGAATCAAATGAAATTTTCACTGAAACTTGTTCCAGCTCCAGTTGGTCGGAAAATGAGGGAGTATCGAAATGACCACCGCGTGCGGTCGAGTTAGCATGTCTATTCCTACGGAAAACCTGATAGGAGCCATTAAACAGTTCTACATCCGAGATACCCGGGTGCAACCACGTCTCAGATAAAGCTATCACATAAAAATCGCAGTAAGTAGATGAGAAATAAAAATTATTTTTTTGGACCTCAGTCCTCTCACTTTCTGGTAGTAAAGAGAGAGCTTGCCCTGTTTTTTGAACTAGGAGACTGAACTCCTGACCTGGTGCGACGACGGGAATTGGGTACGAAGACCTTACAAAAAACGTCCTGGGGCCAGAAATTATCACGGAGCAGAGTATCAGCCACCTGAGAAGGAGTCGACAACAAGAAACATGCGTAGGGCTTTAACTGCCCACTTATTTTCCTACAGGACACCTCTGCCGTGTCAACACTCCTATACCGAAGGAAACGCAATATTTGGTCGCAAGAGGTTCCAGGCGTTAGACGAGAGATAAAAATAGACCTTAGACGAGGAACGGCGGAGAGTCCAACATCATCAAACCTAGACTCGCCAATGTTCGAGGGCATGACGGTAGGAATCACATCATTAACACCGCCCAAATCCCCCTCACTACCCCCATTGATGTCACTAGACGTGCCAGGAGTGACATCCGAACCAAGAAGACCAGAATCCGAAACGGAGTTCCCCACACGGCGGCGGCGCCTTACCATAGGTTTAGCTTTCGAATTGGAGTCCTTCCCCCTCTCGGACGAGGAGTTAGTAACCGCACCACTAATCTTACTCTCCGTCTCAGATGCAGGCTGAACGTCGGGTTCAACAGAGGGTGGCGGCTTGGAAGCAGCATCAAAACGTGATGACAGGGCCTTCAAGTCGGAAGACACATAGCCCAGCAGCTCAGAGTTATTTTTTCCTTTTTAGTACATTTTTATATTTTATTGTTAAATAAAAGCTTTTTTGTAAATATTTTTTTATTGTGTAATTTTATTTCTCTTCCTTTTTGTACAGGCTAAAGTAATAATAAGCAACGTTAATTTCTTTTTACATAGCTTATAGACATACAATTACGTCGGTCCTCTGATTAGAATTTCTAGAGAATATTTTTTCGGTCTTTGGTCTACTAACTTGGACAGACGGCCTTGGGTGCATTGCCGTAGTTTGTATTGATGTGGCATGATTTAATAGGTCGAGCACGAATTTTGAATTTTGGCAAAAATTATCACCAGGATCCTGTAAATAACGTAGTGCATTAAGTGTACCTTGCAAAGATGTGATCAATAAAAATTAAGAAACATTATTTAATACAAAGATAAACTCTGAAGCAATATAAGGCTTGAGCAAGTTATTATGAATCAATTTGTTTTTTCTCCCTTTTTGTATCAGAGAAGTTTCCGGTGAGCGAATATCTGTTAGTTCGTAAGGCCATCATACTTCATTGTAAGTTTTTTAGTTTTCGTCACCTTACTTTCTAACAAGACCTTGTCTCCTACCGAAAAGGTCGATTCTTTAGTTCCGCGGTCGTAGTAAAGTTTTGAGCGTTCTTTTGCCTTCACTAACTTTTCACGTGACATGGCGGTGTCATTCTGCAGCCTGGCTTTAACTTCTATGACATAGTCGTCATAATTATAAACGGGTTCAACAGTTCTAATGACAGAAGACAGTATTTCGGGTTTCATGCCAAACAAGAGTTCGTATTGTGAGTAGTTTGTTGCTGAATGAGGAGTGATATTGTAACAGATCACCGAATAATCGATCCAAGTATCCCAATTGTTTGGGTCTTTGTTCGAATAGCTTCTAAGATATTCGTTTAGACTTCGGTGGTATCGTTCAAGAGATCAATTCGACTGTGGACGGTAAGGCGTTGTTTGTATATTTCGTATTTTTAGTAACTTACAAGTTCTTTTAAATAAATTGCTTAAGAAATTGCTACCTTGGTCAGTTAGTAAATATCGCCGAGTGCCAAAAACACAAATTATTTTTCGCACATAAGATTCGGCTATGGTGCTAGCCTTCTTGATTGGGAAGTGGGATTGCTTGTACGAATTTTGCCAAGTCGTCTTGATATAATGATTTCCAGTATCAGATGGAGAATTAATATGTCCTGCACAGGCCCGTAGAGACAAAATTCGGGCCCCGGGGGGTAACACATACGGGCTCCCGCGAAAGGAATTTTGGACCCGGGACTAAGCGTTTACAATCGAATGAGTGACTCCCAATTTCAAATCTGTCTATTATATTATATAATTATTAATTATATATTTGTATAATTAAAATGGAAAAAATTTCTGTTGGTGACTCAGATGACGGGGCCCCTTTTGAAAACCCTGGCACGGGGTGTTTACCCACTTCGCCCCCTCCCCCATCACGGCGGCCCTGGTCCTACAATATCCAAAGAAACACGTTCAAACGGTTTTTTGGAGGTCGTCGTAATTTTCATCGGGATTTTGACTTTTTGTCTCATTTTACTCCTCTGGCAACTATCGCAGGATGAGACGAATGCTTTAACGTCTTTATGTAAATTTTTCCACACATACATACTGGAAGATGGGTCTTTTAGATTAAAAAACCAGACCCGAGGTTTATGATCATTCACCACAGTGAATTGCCTACCTTACACGTGCGGTCTGAATTGCTTAGTCGCCCATACGACCGCAAGTGCTTCTTTCTCTATAGTAGAATAATTCTTTTCGGCCTTATTCAGGACCCTGCTTGCAAATGCAATAGGTAAGTCCGTACCGTCCAGTTGACTTCTTTGAGAAAGCACCGCGCCTATCGCCACATTACTGGCGTCCGTGGTTACAAAAATATGTCTTTCGAAGTTTGGGTAGGAGCTTGCGTAATATATTTTTTCAAAAGGTTAAAAGACTCATCGCAATTAAAGGGAATGTATTTTTTGAGTAGCTGATTCAGGAGATTAGCAAGCTTGGAGAATCGTGGAATACATTTCCGGTAGTAACCTACCAGACCTAGGAATGATTTAAGTTGTTTCACGTTTTGTGTGTGGGGGGGCGGACAGCTTCCACAGCAGCTACCTTGTGTGGGTCGGGCTTTATACCTTTCTCGGTTATAACATGCCCCAAATAACTCATCTCTCGGCAAATAAATTTGCATTTATTGGGTTGGAGCTTCAAATTATTTTCACCCTTAAACATTCAAATACTTCTCGAAGTTTGCTATTTTGACCACGTCGTTAAGATAAAAGAAGAATCTTACGCCCTGTAAGCTAGTAAAGATCCTATTCATCAGACGTTGAAATATTGGCGGTGCGTTACGAAGACCGAAGGGCATTCGGTTAAACTCAAAATGTACGGAAGGGGTACTGAAGGCGCTTTTTGGTTTGGCTGTGACGAATTATGCCTTCATCAAGCATTTGGTCCACTTGCTTCTTGATTTCCTCCTTGTGTATCTCAGGTAAACGATACGGTGGCAAATTTACTGGAGAGTGAGTACGATTAATTGGAATATTATGTGAGATTGCCAGAGTTAAAGTTAGTTATCTCCTTCGAAATGAAAGGTGTCATTGAATTCGCGACAAATGTCTACCATTGATTGCTTTTCTTCAGCGTTTAAATGACTGAGATCCAGGAGAGAAGCAAGTTTCGCTGAACGTTGTTCTACTTGGTCTTTATTTTGGACATTCTTAAGATTGTATACGTTGAATTCATCTAATCTCTGGAATGGCAAGTCCATTTTATTAGTTATTACTGCTTCGTCTTGTTGGTGCTATCTCCGATGGGAATCAAATGCTTTCCTCGCTTTCCAGTACCGGACCAAATTTGAGCATTGTCTCCGTTCTAGGGGGAATTTTGATATTTTTTCTAGAGTATGTAAAAGGAAACTCAATTTCCCCATTTTTAGTTTGGAATGTAAAGATCTGGGATTTATAATTGAGCACAGAGTCAGTTTTGAAGAAAAAGTCTTCACCGACAATTCCTTCGCAATTAATAGGGAAATCACGGGGAACCACATGAAATGGATGGCTAAGTACAGCAGTTTCGGACAGTCGAAAGTCTAGATAGCAGATTCCTTTAGTAGATATTATCTGATCGGAAATACCTTTAAGGGGAGTGGCCCAATCAGTATAAGGTTCGACGTCGTCTTTCAGTGTGCTTAATTAAACTAATGGACGCCCCTGTGTCGAGGTGTTCCCTTGATTTTTTGACTGAAGGATATTTAGGATCGTTTCCGTTTGGAACGTTTGACGTGAGCCGAGATTTAGAATAGGAATTTAGATATTATTGCCGTCAGGCTTTTTTGAATTAGTGGAATTTAAACTATTGTATTTAGGATGTTGAAAGGAAGTTCTTGTTGCAGAGTTTTATTTTGGCACGCTATTTCAAATTCCGTACGCGCACCATTGTGCCACAGGTGCCCGGTGTTGTTGCGTTTCTCGAACTTGCAAGTCGAGTATTGTATTCATTTTTTCGGGTTTGAGTTACACTTTCAACGTCTCTTTTCACGTCTCGAGTTGTTAAACTGTCGCTTATTCCATTCTTGAATTGTATACCCTACATTCTTTCAGTATCCATTGCTCAGTTGTATGGTATTTACGAGCTGTTTTGGGAATTTTGGAAAAGAGGGACGATTATATCCACTGCTATAACCATTGGTCTGGTGAAAATCATTTCGATTTTGTAGCTTTCTACATTCATTTGCGGTGTGCCCCACGTTTTTGCAATAACTACACCGCTCTATTTCGGTCTTTTGGTTCTGATTCTCTTCAATTTTGTCCTCCTCCAATGCATAGTCAATTGCTGCAGTAAGGAGTCGCGCTTTAACGGAGATCTTAAGATAAGATCTTAATCTTTTAAAATTATTTATAGCCGTTTTTTCATTGAGAGTTCGGATGGCCTTACTGCCTTCATCTCCTCGTTCTGGGTGCTATATATATTTAATTCGTCTAACAACTTTCAATCTTTTCCGCGTATTTAAACACTGTTGATGCCGAATAGCTCCGCCTGTATTACCTGTGTTCAACGAAACTTTGCATTGTACCTAAGAAGTACATTGTAGGCTTTAGCAGTTAGTTTTGAGTTTGCATGATTAGGAAATTCGGCTTTATCTTCTGCAGTCGAGGCTTTAGCGTATTTGAAGTAATCTGGCCACCGTTGCCGGATTACCACCGAATTCTGGCACGAGTTTTATAGCATTAGCTTAATTGAATGTGGAGGTTGCAATTTCTGATGAAAGGAATGTTGCGCTTTTTTCGGATTCTGGGAGGTGGGTAGAGTTTGAACTTTGGGAAAGGTCCTCGTTAGAGGATACATTCCCCTTTTCTAAAGCCAAGAAAGAAAATTGCTCTTCTTTTGAAGTTAGTGTGAGTTCGTTTGGGGATGCTTTTTCTTCCTTTGTTCTTAATGAGTATTCAGCTGAGTTAGTGTCACATAGATCCTTTTCTGGGTCGGAACCACAAGGTCCAGCTGAGTCAGTGGGGTCATCCTGACTTTTTTCCGAGTCGGAATAGCTAGGTTTTCGATTTCCTCGTGGAACCTTTCTTCCGTTTCTCAAGGAAAGATTAAATGAAATCATAAGGAACACATGTCAATCGGTCAATCTAAGTTCGTTGGGGTAGGAAAACCACAATATTTATCTCACTCTGAGGAAATTCAAATAGTGTCACCTTAAAACAAACAAAGAAGGAGAGAAAAGAAAACGAAATACCAGCAGGACAAGGTACCACCAAGAAAGTAGAATTAATATTATTATATGTATATAATTGTCAGGTTTCTGACTTTTAAATTATCACTTCGTTAACAGAATATATGTAATTGGTATGTAAATTGACCAAACTAAGAAATAAATAGAACAAAAAAAGAGCTTGAATTATATATATACTCTTCACGAATTAAAAAAGAAAACATAACGGGCGTAGAAGTTGATTCAAATGGATGAGTTTGAATAAAAACAAGGATAGACAAAACACAAAAAAAGATTGAATTTTCACTTTGTAATGCCAGTATGTAGTATACATATATGCTAAAAAAAAGAAAACGAGAATGGTAAAAAATCACTTAACACACACTATTTTATATTTTCCTCTTACAATTAACACTTGTTTTTGGTACAAACAGCATTACAATAAAAAAACACATTCACAAGTATGTTATATTAACAATTGAATTACATTGTTGCTCTTTTGTTTTTGTTTTACAATAGAAATGAGAGAAGCAAAAACAAAACAATAACTGGAGTAAATACAAAATCCGACTTACTGGAGCATCACTAAAACCATAGTAGAGGTAAATTTGTTTCCCGACATCTTAATCGATCCAGCTAGATATGAGGTTAAAGTTGATTAAAGTTAATTAACGCAACGACTAGCGTTGATTACAGTTGGTTAAAGTTGATTGAAATCTGTTTACGCTGCACAACAATTAGCAGAACTTTTCCCAGATAATTACAGATAACACCTCCTTCACTCAACCTCCTAACCCATTTCCCTCATCCTTAATTCCTTTCCTGCCAAGCATCATAGGGCATCCCCTAAACTTTGTCATCTTTTCCACTCTTTTTTTTCACTTGTTTAGAAATTTTGAATTTCACGGCTCATGATGAAATAAGAAGAAAACAAATTTGTTTTTTTTTTTTATTTAAAACAAAAACGATATTTAAGCTGGACTACATTCATGATCGCGTGGATATTGAAAATTTTGATAAATTGAATCTGTAGGATCACGTGGATCCCACCGCTGCCACCAATTGTTGCTCTCGCAAATTCCCTTAGTAAGGGGGGGGGGGGGGCATACTTCTCAGAATTTCACAGGTTAATTAATAAAAACGAAAATGCCGCAATTAGAATTTATTCTATAACGAAAATTAGTAAAGAAAAACGGATTTAGAAAAAATAAGCGTACTTAAAACGTGTTTACTAGACGGCGGACTGAAGTGTACTCGCTTTTTTCAGTAATCTATTTTAAACCCCAATCTAATATTTTTATAAATTTATTTTAAAGTAATCTGAGACGAAGGTTTGACTCAACGAGAAAATTAATGAGCAACTTGTCCACTAATAGATAATTGGCATGACGACGGTTATTTGGGAACGAGTCCCTAAATGCCCTATGATCTGACATCATATGGCTGTTTGACGTGGAGATCGAGCTACATGAGGTTATGGCTTTGCGTCATAACAAGTTTATAAATTTTTTTTTTTTTGGTTTAAATTTTTTACTTTTTCGTTCTCTTGTATGGATTTATGTATTTAGATATGAATTTAGTTTGAAGCTAAGAATGTATTGAAAGAATTGAATAGCTTGTTATGAGATCTGTTTACTGAATTTGTTTTATCAGAATAAACATTATTTATATAAAAAACTACTACATCTACTATGATATCCACCGTTTTTAATTGTGTCTTGATCTTGATTTCCACTTACGGCTTATGGATGCTTGCTATATTTGGAATTAATCAAATGAGCTTTCACTTTTCTATGATGATAACATTAAAAATGACAAGGTTTTCGTTATATGAATTAAGAAACATTTCATTTGACCCCTCTTAACACAGTCCGAAATAATCTAAACAAAAAGATTAAACAGCCCAATATAAATAAATTTGAAATCAGCTATTTTCATTAGTTCATCTAGTAACCTCTACATAATCGGTTGACTAAATAAGTGTTCTTAAAATGTTTCAATTTAACCCAAAAATGGGTGCAGTGTTCGCACTACAAGTCTTATTCGTGAGTGTTGTAATGAGTGGAAACATAGAGGGTTCAGCTAATCTGATCGAGAGAAATGTAGTTGATTGGAACACACTCGTGCAGAATTTCAAAACAAAACTTTCACCCGAAATTAGCCCATGCACGAATTTCTACTCCTATGTGTGTACGAAGCATGATATAGATATAGAATCAGACGATCGCACAAATATGTTGATATTGGAACCCTATTTGACGAAGGGCGAAGGTTTGAGTAAGTCGGAAATAAAAGCCAAAGATTTCATGCATTCATGTATGTATAGAACAGAAAAAAGTGTTGGAGAATTTGTGAAAAATTTCAATTTCGAAAAATCCATAGGAGGTTGGCCTGCATTTGATCCAAATTGGAAAAGCGAAAATTTCGATTGGCAGGCTGCAATTGCCGAATTTGCTATCTACCGAATTTGGCTTCCAATTGAACTGATATTCAGAAATTCTGGTTTGAGTAAATATGTATCTGTGTGGATCCCGAACTATCCGAAATTTTACAGATTTCAAAATGAACAAGCAATGATTCGTCTTAACCAAACACTGGAAGCAATTGGAGTCAACGACGTGAATGCAGTATTGAGTGATGCTATGCAATTCGAGAATGAGTATATGGCGGCAGGAATAAGTAAGGGTCCATATTCATCAACTGTAAACACAACTTTTAGTACCCTAAAGATTGAAATACCAGAACTTAATTGGGACAAGTACCTTGAAATTAACACAAAAATAAAACTAGCAGACGATTTTAGTGTACGTCTCGAGAACATTGATTTACTAAAAAGAACTTTGACAACAATTTCAAAAATGGAACGGAAAATGTTCGCCAATTACCTATTTTGTCAATTTATTTTAGACTTACCAAATATGAGAATAAGACCGGAACACAAAGAGATTTGTTGGTCAGAAACGTTTGATGTCTTTCGACCAGTGCTTTCTCAAACAATTGTTAATAATTTTGAAGACGCAAGAAAAAAAGTGATGCCTTTGATTAACACCTACGCAGATAATTTATATAACTACTCGCTATATGCAGAAACTACAGCTACAAAATACATGAAGCAAGCCTCAGACGAATACCTTGCTAGTTTAAATGATGATAGCGTAATCAAAGAGTACGAGAATTTGCAAATAGATCCGGACAGCTATCTTCATAATAAGTACACTATGTCACGCTATCATTCATTAAAATTCAGTGAAAAGTATTTGAAGTCAAACTGGCAATGGTGGAGAGAAGTGCAAGATATGCTTGCTAGAAGTTTTCCTTACCGGATTCAAGAACTCCGTACAAATTTATGGACATCTGCGTACACTTATGCCGCAATTAATTACTTTTCGTTTGACTTAAGAATTATCACCGAATACTATATATCAAACAATATTTTGTCTGATTGTTTTAGCAAAGGTGTAGATCCAAAAACTGTAAGAAAAGCAATAACTTTGCAAATTGTAACAAAAAGCTTTATAAATTGGGCAGCGCAAAATGAAAGAGACATACAAGTTGACAACGATTTCCTTAAGGAACATGGATTTAATCTTAAAAAGGCGTTATTTGTAGGAGTTATGAAAAACTGGTGCGGAGAGAATTCAAATGAAGTCAACTCGGCATTTTCGACATTTAAGGAATTTTCAGATACTTTCAACTGTCCTCTGGGAACACCTATGAATCCCTTTATACAGTGTGATATTGATAAAAACAAATACTAGGTTAGGTAAATATTCTATGTTTTAAGATTGTTACATTGATAATAAGTATAATGCTAATAGTTTATTTTTTTACATTATAAAATTAACACATAGTGTGTGTCTGATATGCGTTAGATACGTTTTACATCACTTCCCCAATTTTGGCTTTTCCGTTTGCATTTTGAAAAAAAATTAAAAGTGTTTGATGGACAATGTTACTAAACAAGGTTCTCGCGTTGCTGTAACTTTGACCATTGCCGGTCATATTAATTTTCATTGTTTTGAGATAAGCGTTTAGGTTACCACTTATACCCCTACTGTTAAACCACAAGGGCCTACTGGTAGACCCACGAGAAACAATTCAAATAAACCCTGAGGAGTATACTAATCCTACATCTACTATTGCTTCATCTGCTAGATCGAGCTCTGCAATATAAACTGACGGCATCGCATTTTTTGAGAGGATATTGATGACAACCCACGTTATTTCTGAAGCTTTTGATGATATGAAGCGTAAAGTAAAGAAACAGTTACACTTCCCAAGTCTGAAAACAGCATACTGTAAGAAGAATTGGATGTTGTGAAGGTTGAGAATATTGGTAGGTGTTGACGCTATCATCATCCAAGTATATTGTGTAAAAAGTGAAAATCCACAACAAGTATTGGAGGGTGTAGCATTTCATATAAATCATACGCTATCGCCGTGTTCAGTAGTAATTTGATATGTAGTTATTCCAAATAGCTAACTCCTAAAAGACACATTTTATTAAACACTGTAATTATAATATGTTATTTAATTGTCATCTATTAGTACATAACATATCTAATTACCAAGCTGTAAAATTGTAAAAATCTAAATTCTTGTTGTATGTATTGTTACTCGAGCTGTAGAATTCGATCGAATTTCAGCTTACAATCCTACTCTTCACCTTTATTGTTTATAGCTTGACATCAGTGCAAACTTAGTATTTTTTTTAACATTTGTTGGTCCTTCGAGCCGGATCAGGGAATACCTTTAAATAATCGCGCTTGCGGTTTTAAATTTTTTATTGTGCTTACAATAAAAACTTTTCTCTTATCATTGTGATCAATTGAGCTTAACTACTTTGTGATACAACCGGCATTAAGTGTTTTCTATGGTGCTAAAAAAGGTCATCATATTGAAATTTAATTGCAAACATCAAACATAATGAATTACAATCATGGTTCAAGCGAAGTATATTCATGCACTTCGTAAAAGAAGAAGACCGTTTAAGCGAGTTCAAAATGTGCATATCTCTGTTTGGCTCCTTTAACACTTTGTGGGGCATAGGGAGCCTACAGCACTGATTCTTCACCTGGTCCGGTTCTGCGCTAACGCCTTCAACCGTGTTCATGATTTGTTCTTCATTTCGACGAAACTTCTTCGTATGTGGCTTATTCATTACCACTTTCACTTGCGAATACTGGTGCCCATCTCGTCTTTAGCTTGGTCTTCGTTGGACCTCCATCGAATGGATTTTAAGAATGCGCTGGAGATACCGGGTGACAAAGGCTTGTACCATAGATTATATTTGACAGGGCACTTTTCATGTTGAACAGCCGTACAACAGAACTGATTTTACGTTCCATTCTAAGATCCGAAGTTTTGCGCAACTGGAGATGTTGTTGTTTTGCCAAATCTCAGCAAGAGTATTAAATGCAACTCGAGCCTTTTTGACGTTAGCCTATACATTTGCTTCAACTTCGCCGTCTGCTGTAACTATGCTTCCAAGATAAGTTTCACTTCATCTCCTGGAATTCAAGCTCTTAAGTTTGGATTTCGCAAAACCTAACTAACCATATCTACTCAGGGCTTCGGACATCTGTTTTTTGGATAGGTGACGTACATGCCTCTTCTACGTTAAGGTGCCCATGTATACTCGGATGCAATGCTGTCAACCGCTTTCTCAAAATCGGCGAACAATATATGTAAAGGTGACTTTCATTTAACATATTGATCTCTGATAATTTGAAGGGTGTTGCCGTCATCGCTCGAAAAGAAACCGTAACGAAAACTTGCCTGCTGCTATTCATCGTTTAGAGCGCGCTCGATTGTTTGCTCGATTCGCATTAAAATGATTTTTGTCATCAATTTGCAAACTGTAGTTAAAACATAAATACCGCACCAATTGTTTCAACCCCTCAGGTAGCCTTTTCTGGGAATCTTCCATTCAGTATGATAGGTCTCGGTTTCCCAACATTTTTGGATTACGTTAAGAAGAATATCAGCGGCAGCAATGAAGAATATCAGCTGCCTCAAGTAGTTCTATTGGTGTTCTATCAATCTCTGCCAACCAACCCTAATCTTGTCGGAGTTGGGATATTAATGTTGGCCGCAGCAGGTGAGTATTCAGGCTCGTGTGTAGCAGAATTGATGCCGTCTTTAATCTACTATCTTTCCTGTATTTTGGACCATGTGGCGTAAATGATCCATGGTCGTCCATTGCTCTCTAATCGTCCCACGTGTTCTGTACCGTAGCTCACAAAACATTCCTTAGCCCTTTTCCATTTTTGGTGTAATTGAGAATAATTCTTTTCAACGTCTGAAAATATTTCTGATCCATAAGCCACTAGTTTTTCATTTTAATTTGCAACTTGTCGTGAAATAGCGTTAAATTCATACGAACTGGCACAGCAGGACAAAGTAAGTTGTTTTGCTGGATCATAAGGAACAAGCCGATTCTTATCCGAAAGAGCTCGATGACTTTTTTCAAATGCTTTTTGACACGTTTTATTCGAATTAAATTGCTGTTTTCGAACCATTTGGTACAGTGGTGCTAACAAATGAGCTTGAACTTCCGATAATAATAATTTGCCGTGATATTTGTCTAGCCTACTTAAAATTTCCTTAACTTTCCTTTTACAAAATAAGTACCCGCAATAAAAAGATCATCCAAAGAGCAAAAAGTGTTTAAAATACTTTTAAGAATATTATTCATATCTGAAAGATTGCTGGTGCTGTTCAAGCTAAGTGTGTTAAAGAAAGTCGTACATTAGAAAGCTTCCGGCAAATAAATCGTCAATACCACAGCTCAACAAGAATGCGGCTTATACACTCACCTTAATACAGCTGGGTGGAAGAAAAAACTATGTTTTTCACCTACGGTGTCACCAGGACTCCTCAGTATAAGGGTTTTCCCTTAGTATAAGGGAAACAAAAGCAGGCGTACACGCGCAATCATTAAAATTGCAATAAATAGCATGAGAGTATTTATTTTGGCAAGTTTGCTGTAGGTCCAATTTGTAGTGACTTACCTGAAAATAAAAGAAAAAGTATGAAAATATAACTCAAAGACGATAAAGTGCAAAATTAATTAGCAGTTTTGAATTTATTTATTAACGATATTTCATCAAACACGACTACTACAAAACACTAAAAAAACAGTATAATATTATATAAAATCAAAGACTAAGGAGAGAATTCGCGAAATATAAAAATGCAAAGCTGACTCCTCACATTGTTTTGCGATAGATGAAAATCAATGCGATCAAAAGAGGAATTAAAATATCGCGACATCGATGTGATCGGCTCATTTACCTCAATTAAAAGGTAACGGAAGGAAGTTCCAGAATAGGCCTGACAAAAGTTCAGTTTTGTAATAAAGGGGGTCATCAAATTCTTTTGACCATCTCTTTACGAAACCCAGGGTCATATTAGCCTTGGTGATTATGGCTTCAAAATGATCCTCGAAAGGAAATTCGGAATTGAGCCAGACACCTAGGACCTAGTAACTCTTGTTAAAGGACAATCCTCTATAGTAAAGTTAAATTGAAAGGGAGATCTTTTTCGTGAGAAAGACATAGATGTACACTTGCCGATACTTAGGGGAAGGTCGCAATGGAACACCAATTCTGAAAGGCGTCCAAGTCAGGAAAGTAGGCAATCGTCATTGTCTGAAACAGTGCGAAATATCTTAGCGCCGTTTGCATAACAAAAAATATTAGAGTGAGGCAGAACCATAGATACATCATTGATAACAATGGCCTGAGGTGGGAGCCCTGCGGTACACCGGAAGTATTGAAAATAACATTAGACAGAGCTCCACGAAAAGAAACCCGCTGAGTGCGTTCAGATAAGTACGAATGAATCCAACTTACAAAAACTTGAGAACAAGAATTCTATGATTTATCGAAAGCTTTGCAGTAGTCAGTCAAAATACTGTCAGCTTGTTTACCACCTTCAATTACAGAGACACAAAAGTTTAAAAATTCCAATAAATAGGTGGTAGTGGATTTACTCCTTATGAAGCCATATTTAAACGGCTGCAAGAACGGTTCGCAGTGGAAGTATAGAACATCGCAAAAGCAAGTCTGTGGACACAGCATTACATAAGGTTACGAGAAGGTTACAAAGAATATACCTTGCCTGCCTTCCTTTATATTAAAGGAGCCTTAAACAACCTAAAAACAGGATCCAATACTTCCTCTTTAGGGGAATCTGGCAATAAGATATTTCTGACGAACTGGATACAGACAATGCTAAACCGCAGGGTCATCAATGCCAGTTAAGTTGACTTTTCCATCAGGAGAACAGTTCACAGAGCTACACCACAGGCATCACCCCTCCTTTGGAACATCTCTCTGAACAAAATCCTCAAATCTCTCGTCAACAAAGGTATTAAAACAGTAGCGTACGCAGGCGACATAGTCGTGCGGACAAACGGAAAGTTCCTACAAACGGTCAGTGACGTCATGAAGCTCTGCTTTGACAGATATATCAAGATGAGCAGAGGACAACGGTCTTACGACAAACCCCCGTAACACAGAATTGGTCCTGTTCACAAAGAAATAACTACCTATTTGGAAACCACCAAAACTTAAAGGTAGTACCCTCAAACTCTCCTCGGAAGCCAAGTTTCTAGGCATCATATTCGATTCCAAATTGAATTGAAGACGAAAAATGGAAAAGAGGATGAAGAAAGGACAAGGGGTAACACAACTCTAGCAGCCGAAAAAAAGACCTAACATTAACAATTTATTTTGGGAGTATGTAAAAAGGAATGAGATTTCTTTTCACAGGGTTTTATTTAATACATATTGAAGTATAAAAATATATTTTTTTATTATAATTTTGATACCAAATGGCGGCGGTAGTATATTTTTTATTATAATTTTGATACCAAATGGCGGCGGTAGAGCCAATCTTTGAAATTGCCTTTTCTTAAAACTCCTTCATGGGAGGACGGATTTATCGTTAAGTATAAGACCTAGAACAAAAAATCAAAAAAATTTATAATCTATATACTATTGCCTACAGAAGTAGGTAGGATTTTTTTTTAAATAAAATTTTGAAGAAATGGTGCACTTTTGAAAAAATAAATCGATTTTTGTCCAAAAAATAAGCAATAAATTGTTTATAGAAAAAAGATCAATATCAATTACTGCTTCACAACACGAAGTATCTGGCCGGAGTTGAATCATAACAGAACTTCAAATCTCTTATACTTCGATAGAAAGCGCATTCAAACACTCGTCGGCGTCATCACCGGGCACTGCCCCATAGGAGCTATGGCCATTAAACTCGGCGTAATATCGAATGAGTTCTGTAGAAGCTGCAGAGATGAAGAAGAAATTAAGTCCATAGTGCACCTGCTCTGCGAATGTCCGGCTCGCCTGTTTGGGAGCAAAGTTCTTTGACAATTTGGACGACCTAGCTGCGATAGCACTGGTGGACCTAAATAGATTCATACAGAGATCTGGGTGGTTTTAAGTTCTGACCATGCTTCTTCTTTTTAAAGGCATTCACAATGGGCCTTCATTTCCTCCGAGTGAACTTAGTGCATTTTAGCAACAAACAGCCCGACTAACCAACCAAACAACCAACCATATAACATCGCAAATAAGTGCCGCAAAAATCTTGGATATACAGCAAAGATTAGCAGTTGGTCTATAGTTCGAAATTTTTAATTAAATGTTACTTAAGTTAATTCTAAAACTACGTGAAGTGTTAAATAAAATTCTGACTTCATAAAATTTAGCAAATTTGAATAAATCGAAATCTAAGTGTACCCGACTGAGAAATATTAGTAATTCTTGAATGAAAAGTTGGTGTTGTCAAGTTTAATCGTACAGATTAAGTCTAAGATGTAATTAAAAGTTGCTAACGTTTAGGAGAAGAAAGTTTGTAGAAGGCCAATTATTATTAAAGGCGTCTAAATCAAAATTTAAAAGGGCACAGTCATTCCCACTTAAAACAACACGGAAAAATTTAGAATTGAAAAGCAATGGTCCTAAATGGCTACTTTCAGGCATACCGGCAGTAGCATGTATGTCATTCGATATAGTGCCACGAAACAGAAAATTTTTCCTGCGACTAAACAAATAAGAACGTAACCAATTAACGAAAACAGAAAGACATGATTAATTCTGTTAAAAGCCTCGTTAAGATCCATTAAAATCCAGGCGACTTGCTTACGTGCTTCAATGGAAGACAGACAGCAGCTCGAGAACTCTAGTGAGTTAGTTGTAGTGGATTTTCATGAAACCATGCTGGAAGAAATCCAAAAAAAAGTTTGCTGTGAAAGTTAAGAATATCGCACACGATAGCTTCAAAAATATTATCAATGCAATATAAATTAGTGGTTGCTCGAAAAATTGAAATATCACATTTCGTTACATTCTTATATAAGCAAATATTCGCAGATAGCTTCCAGTGTTTCGGAAAAATGCCACAGCAAATACATAAGTTAAATAAATGACACAGTACGGAAACTAATGTAGGAATGCCGTCAAGACCACTCGAAAAACTATCAGCCAAACCAGAAATATGCTTTAAGATGGTATCTTCGTCAAACACAAAGGGTAGTCGGCGTAAGCCTTGTCAAATAAGTAAAAAAATTATTACTAATTTCACAGTCTATTACCAAAAATGCAGTGCTAAAGCAGTCATTATACTTGCAATCATCAGAGGATATTTACTGTCATAGAGGGATAATCTTACAATTGCGCTTAGAGTTTACGAATCTCCAGAACTGCTTAGGCTCGGCTTGAAAAATTGATTTAATTCTCTCCAAATAATTGTCATTATAAGGCATCAAGAGCAGAGAAAAATTGGCTGCGTAACATGTAATAAGCAAAATAGGCTGATTCGCTCCTTGAAGAATAAAACCTCTCCTAAACTTTATTTTTTAGGTTTTTTATATGCTTCACCAGAGCTAAGGCTGAAATGAGCGCCAGCAGCAAGATTTTGAAAAAGGAACACAATTGGCGTACCAGGACTCCTTGGTACGAATTTAAGAAAAGGACACTAGAAAACAAGGTAAACCTCAGATAGGGCGCTCGAGCTGACTATAATCTCCGACACCATGCTGACCAGGCTGTCAGCATTTCAACCGGGAAACTTGACACTGTTTTTTAAGGGGAAGTTTATGTCAATGACAAATGCATGCGAAAAACTAAAGAGCGCCTACTCAAATGGGAACATACGGGTGTTTCGCAGGCAGTGTGCAATAATCAAAGAACTGGTATATCTAGTCGTTTTGATAGTTTGTAATTAATAGTTGAAAATAGTGCAATTTACAAATGAAGAATATGCAGAAATTTTTTTCTGTTACAGATTTGCCAACCAAAATTCCATCGAAGCAGAGTGTGAATATCTCCAGCGATTCCCAGAAAGAAGGTACATAGAGGTATCTTTCAAAGACTGTTTCAAGGTTTCGAGAACTGGAAGGGTTCATATACTTTCTATTCTAGTGCAGGTCAATGTTGGTATAGAAAGGGACAATTCTTGAGGTAAACAGAATTGATCCTACTACATAGCATAGCGTGTGGCGTAGCGGTATGTGCATCGGCAGTATGAAGAGTATTGCGGAGAGAAAGACTTTGTCCCTTCCATTTGCCAACTGTCCAGGAACAAGACTCATATAAATGACGGAGCGCCCACTGCGGTAGAAACGTACTTCAGTTGTTCAGTGAAAATACGCGGACCGTTCTCCCGACCTAATCCTACCCGATTTTTTTTTTGTATGGAGACCATAAGAGAAATGGTAGAAGCTGCAACGAGAGATGAACTCATAACAAGAATTTAAGAAGCCGGAGATAAAATAAAAAAAAAATCTAGCAATTGACTTAAACATATTCATGAGAAAAAAAGCTTTTCTATGCATTCAAAATGATGGAGGTCATTTTGAAAATATTTTAACTAATTAACTTCACTTCCTTTTTAGCACTATTAAAAACCAAATCCTTTTCGGGGCTCCCAAATATTAACACGTCAACAATTTAGGAGTTAGGTTTAACTTTTCAGCTGTTCGTTTGGTATTTAAGTCGAGAAAAGTAAAAGATTTTTGTGTTTAAATTACCTTTGAAAGGGGACAAATAAAAAAAAATTATTTTTTTTCCACAATTTAATTTAAGTTGGAAAATCTTTTTTTTTTTAATCCATTAGCAGTATGAATATTACACAGTCTTTAACATCATTGTGTTATCTGTCAATTAAGATATTAACTAATAACGTTTATAACACTACAACTGTAATTCCTATAGCTGAGGGGGGGGGGGAGATAGATGACCCCCACTCCAATATAATTCAATTCATATCGTTTCTCGCTTAGATCTATGTATTCCTTCATTATTACACACGATCTAAGAAACACCCTGTATTTATCATCGCCGACCGTCAAGCGGCGACCATAGCATTCGCCTCCTCCATAATAATCAATTCAAAACTTCAACAAATCGAGCCAACTTGTTTTGGATATCACTAACAATACAGCATTAGCAGAATATAAATCGTTTTCAAGTTGAATGGTAGGTAAACCGGTCTCTCAAACATATTATCATAGTCTTTACAAATCAATGTAAATAAGGATTAATAAAGAATGAATTCAAAAATATGATCGTCCCCTGCGTTCGACAGTAACTTCACCGGCATTTTGTTTTACGAACAACTTTTACTTCATAAACATTTTTATTTGTAGATATGATCATTTATACATACAACTTTTGTTTTCATTGAAACGAAATTTCCAAAAACCACCAAAAATCCAGCCTCTAGACCAGAAAACCCCCTTAATCAACTGAACTCTCACTTTTGTATTTTATAAATTAAAGGAAGAAAAAATTTTTTGATATGAATAAACCCTTGACCCCGGAAGACTAAGTTTAAAATAATCTGAAGAAACGATTGCTGCCCAATATATATTCCAACATAAAAGTAGGCAGTTCTCTTACTAACTTCTACATATTCGGTTGACTAAATAAGTGTTTTTAAAATGTTTCAATTAAACTCAAGACCAAGTGTAGTGCTTACATTACAAGTTTTATTCTTAGGTGCGGTATTTAGTGGAAAAGTAGAGAGTGCAGATGATCTCATCAAGAAAGACATAGCTGATTGGAAAACACTCGTGGAGAATATAAAAACAACCCTTTCACCCGATATTGACCCATGCAGCGATTTTTATTCCTATGTGTGTACGAAGTATAATAACACTGAATCTTATGATTTCAAAAATATGTTAATATTGGAGCCATATTTGAAGAAGGGCGAGGGTTTGAATGAGTCTGAATTGAAAGCCAAACATTATATGCATTCATGTACGCATATAGCAGAAGAAAATGTTGAAAAATTTGTGAAAAATTTCAATTTCGAAAAATCCATAGGAAGTTGGCCTGCACTTGATCCAAATTGGGATAGCGAAAATTTTGATTGGCAGGCTGCACTTGCTAAATTCGCTGCATACAATATTTGGGATCCAATCCTTTTGACACTTACGGATATTTCATTTGTTTTCAATAACTATTTATCTGTAAAGGCCCCATTCAGATATTTTTACATATTTCAAGTTGAGCATGCACAAATTGTTCTTAACAAAAGATTAAAACAAATTGGAGTCAACGATATAAATGCAGTGTTAAGTGACGCTATGCAATTTGAAAATGAGTATCAGGCGGCAGGATTAAATGGCGGTTTGTATTCATCAAAAACTGTGTTAAAAAATATTAGTGCTCTTAAGGAGGAAATTCCAGAATTTGATTGGGACAAGTACATTGAAATCAAGGAAAGAAAAAGCCTTCCGAACGATTTTGATGTACATCTTCAAAAGATTGAGGTAGTGCGAAGGGCTTTGACAACAATTTCAAAAATGCAACGAAAGGTAGTCGCTAATTACTTATTTTGTAGATTCATTTTGGATATTCCAACAATTGAAATACAACGCAGTAAAGGGGATTGTTGGGATGAAACTTTTGATAACTTTCGATCAGTGCTTTCTCAAACAATTCTTAGTAAATATGTAACTGAAAATGTAGAAAGGAAAGTAATTCCTTTGATTAACACCTACGTGGATACTATAGAAAAGTCTTTACCACCTCCAAAAACTACAACAAGTACGACCAATTCAAAATACATCAAGGAAATCGTAGAGGAATACATTGAAAGTTTATCCGATGAAAAAATTATCAAGGAGTACAAGGAATTAAAAATTGATCCAAATAGCTATCTTCATAATTATTATACTATGATCCGCTATAATTCGTTAAAATATACTGACAAGTATTGGAACCAAAGGTGGCAACGGTCAAGCCAAATGGAAGAAATGGTTGCTATGGATTTTCCATACCAAATTTATAAAGCCAATACAAATGCATGGACATCTATATATAGTTATATCGCACTTCATTACGCTGCGGTACACTTGGAAGTTATTAACCGACACTATAAATTTAACAAAATCCTGTCGGACTGTTTCGGTGAAGATGTGGACAAACATACTGTGCGAAAAGCACTAACTTTGCAAATTTTAACGAAAAACTTTATAAATTGGGTTGCAAAAAATGAAAGAGACATCCAAGTTGACAACGATTTACTAAAGGAACACGGACTTAACCTTAAGAAGGCATTATTTGTAGGAGTTATGCAATTCTGGTGCGAAGGTTTCAATTCAAATGAAGTCAATTGGATATTTTCAAAATACCAAGAGTTTGGAGATACATTTGAATGTCCTTTAGGAGTACCTATGAATCCTAGTGAAAAGTGTGATATTGATAAATTTGAAATACTTGCTTAGTTAAATGTAAAGGATATGTATTCGCGAAATTATATGTATATTATTTTGAATATATCTTAATCTTACCCGTGTAAGTTCTGTGTTTTAAATTAATAGATGACCCCCGGCCAAATGGGAAAATTACAACTTTTCGGATAAGTATGATAGACGTTCGCAAAGATTAGAAAGATTGAAAGAATATGAGGCTAAAGTGAATAAGTTATATTTCGATTGAAATGCCGTATATTTCCATAAGAAATGCCGTTATATTTATACTAAAATGCGCCCATTTTGAGGAAGCTTATAAATTCACCGAATTAATTCATTCTTGTTGAATTCCATCCAAACTCTGGGATATACTTAACCAATTTAGACTATCTAACATCACACTTACGGTAGCGAGGCTTTCATACCTTAGCAATGTGTTGTTTTGAAGCTTATGTAGTCTTTCGATATTTGCCTCAATGATAGTGTTATAAAAGCTTATTTCATTGGATGTACATATTTTATTACGGATTCTCTTAAAGTACCTAATATGTTTCCCGATCTTTTTAGAGATGTATTCAAAGTATTTATGGAATTTAAGCTTACATTATTACCCTAAAATATTTAATATTGTTCGGTTATTTAATTACCACCCCATTCCTATCTAAATTTTCATAACTTGTCATATTTATTTCTATCTACTTCGGTCATAAAAAATTACGAAAAACTGTTGTCATCATACTGACATCGTGTAAATGCTGTGTATACGCATGTCGTACATTATGACTGAATAGTGACAAGTCGTGAATAAAAATGAATTTGCTTATTTTTTTCTGCCATTAAAGTAGGTGAAAATAAAGTTCTCAATTTGTAAAGTTGCTTTCTACAAATAGGCGTTTAATTTTAAAAGGGCATATTTGATCCATTGTAGTGAATTTAAAAAATGTCTTTGCCGTTTCGATAGAAAACAATTCAATTACCACCTCTCCTCGGCGCACCAACCTAGCACCCACCATTCACCCTTACTTATCCAACCTCTAAAAATCAACGCTGCTCTAGTCATTTCGATAAGAAAGAATTCATTTTCCACTACCACCCCTCCTCCGCCCTCCACCCACCAACTTCCCCACCACAATTTTTCCTGCGATTATATTGTCGCTGAACGAAGGGTTTAAAATTTTTTTAAATGTTTTTGGAGCCAAAAATCGAAAATTTTCACAAAATTTTTTTAAAAATCAAAATATTGACAAATCCTTCGTTTAGCGACAAGATTATACAATTTACTAACGAAATTTTTTGGGCATCCTTATTTCAGAAGAGCCATTCTCGAGTAATTCTGTCCACGGAAAGTGGTGTTTAAAAACAGGCGCTCCAGGAGGAGAGCTCTAGTTCCGCCTTTTTTAAATATTTTTTTTATGAAAAAATTTGAACCTCTAAACATGTACTAATCGATTTCATTAACAGTTTTTGAATAAATATTAATTATGAAGTCGAAAAAAGAGCCCCCAGTGATCCCCCATTGCTAATAGGAGAATAATTTGGTTCTAAGATGGACGTGGGTGATGGGGAGGGTAGTCTAACTTCGTCACGCGTGGACCGATTTCGATGATTTTTATTTTGAATTGTAGAATATCTTGCCCGACTGATCTGACGTAAAAACTTTATAAGTTGGATGGTGTACGGAGGGGGCGTTACACAATTTCTTAAGTCATACACTTATTTCGAAGATTCCTTTTTGTTGTGTATTATATGATCCCCCAATGCTACTATTTGGAAAAATGTTGACCTAGGGTTGGGGTGAGGGAGGGGAAACCTAACTTTGTAACGTGTGGACTGATTTAGATTATTCTGAATGCATAGAGTATCCATTTGTATTCTGACAAAAATTGTTGCTTATGCTAAGAGTTGGAGGATCGGCGGCGCCTAGCTTCATAAGCCATAGACCGATTTTGATTCGGTTGAGCAGGATATGTTTCCTCATTGATAAGTGATAATAATTTTGTACCTAGAGTGACTACGATGATTCTCTGACTACGATAATTTTCTGTTTCTGTGTAGATAAAAGTGGCGCGCTAGGGTCATGTTAAGAATTTTCTAAGGTGAGGGTACTATAGGGGACCGTAACTAATTTCGTAATATTTTGCCGGATTTGGATAACTTTGTTAGAGCACTGCCTCTGCAAATTTTAAAATTGCTTTGTTCGTACGAGCAGCATTCTTCGAGTCGTATATATGAAGACACTAAAAAGTAAAAAATTAAATAGGTTTAAAAAAAAAAATTTTTAACTGAATTCACAAAAGGCGCTTAGAAGCATAAAATAATTTTTAATTTTATATCTATTACGATATTTTGAAGTCGTTGCAAATTAAACAAACAAAACAACTACCCAATCATAACTGAAGGTAATATAAAAAACTAACTGAATGCTTCAGATCACGGGATCATAAGGAAGGATGATTATATAGGTATAGTAGAGATCCTCTTACGATTGAAAATTTCTTTGGCTGCTTCTTTAAAACTGCGTTCTTGCGATATTATTTTTAAGAATTTTACTGACCTAACAAGGTTCCCACCGACATCCCTTGAGCCCAAGGATTTGATCTTCGATGAGGTTACGGTGTTAAAAAGTATCTCCTACCCAGCTAATAGTTTCAGTCATTCCCTTGTCCCTGTTATCTGTCAATTACTTAATCTAGTTATCCGTAGTGTCGGCTCTCCTAAACCCTGGAAGATTTCTGTAATTAGTCCCATGCATAAAAAATTTTACAAGTTATTTGAAGCTTTAATTGTTGATGTCCTTTATTCTTATTGCAAACCGTTTTTGGGTTCTTTTAAACACGGTTTTGTAAAAGGCAAGTAAACTATAACGAACTTACTTAAGTTCTTGAATTCCTGTATATTTGTCATCGAGTCTGGTTTGCAGGTGAACTGCACTTTTACTGATTTCAGTAAAGCCTATGACAGAATTATTCACAAAATTCTTACGCACAAGTTTCATTTCCTTGGGTATTTTCTCTTTTTTTTTGTAGTCGTACTTGTCTCATCATACACAGCGCGTTTTATTTTGTGGCGCTCATGGCGACATTATCTATAATACTTCAGGTGACCCACAAGGCAGACATTTAGGACCCCTACTTTTCATTATTTATATTAATGACAGGCTTTTTGGTTATTCTTACGACGCTAAAATTTTCAGTATGGCTTCTGACGTAGGCAGTTCTGGGACGACCAAGTTTCATGTCATCGATGATATAATCAAAATAAAAAGGCTGACGAATTCGATAGAAACTCAATACTTTGCACTTTTCTACGTTCAATCCTATTCCATTAAGAACACACCAACGACGCAATTTTTCACGGTCTGACTGAAGAAGCAGACAATCAGAAGGGCTTCTTATGGAAGCAAACAATTTAAGATCATCGGGATATAGTAGACATCGCACAAAAGAAAATACACTAACTACATCATTAATGAAAATTATTAAAAATAACGGGCCTAAGTGACTACCCTGAGGGACTCCAGAGATAGTCTTAAAAATACGAGAGCTTACATATCCAATCCTGATACATTGATACCGGTTATTAAGATAGGTAGAACACCATTTAAGAAACGATGAATGAAATCCCAATGTGTACAATTTCTTTATAAGTAGAGATATATTAACGATCAAAGGCCTTCATAAAATCAGTATAAATACAGTCCACCTGTGATCCGTTTTCCATCTGATAAAGGCTATAGTGTTTGAAAAGGACCAGGTTAGTATTGCCACTTACAAAACCATGTTGCTGTTGACAAATATGTTCTTTTAAAAGAAAATAGAGCTTGTCTTTAACCATACTTTAAAAGCATTTAGGAATAGGTAGAAGTTTAGCAATAGGTCTATAATAAGAAATTAAATGACGAGGACCAGCCTTATGCAAGGGTTTAATATAGGAGAACTTCCATTGCTTTAGAAAATAACCCGAATTTAAAGACTAATTAAAAATGTTTGTTAAAGCAAAGTTTTAAAGTGTGGCTACAATTTTTCAGCAAAATATTTGGTATTAAATCGCCTCCACCTAAAGTATCATTATCCAGACCTCTTAAAGTATTTTGGACATCAGATTCTATTATTAGAAGCAAGCTAAGGTCGACTGATGTTTTTGCGTTATGCATAATATCAGCATTATTTATACCACTAGCTTTCTTGAAGGTTATTAGATAGAACACCGTCTAAATTCATTTGAATGGGAAAACCCGAAGAAGATCGTTTATTGCTAATAATGGACCAAAACGCCTTGCTATTCTTTTTTATGTGATTTTCCGAACACCAGATATATTGTCCGAAGAGATACCTGTGTAAAAACTCGTGTTCTGGCCTCAGTCGTTTAAAATTAGCTTCAGAAATTGGTTTTCGATCAGAAATAAATACTTTATGCGCCTTATTTTTTATATTCTTAAGCCTCAATAACCCACGTGTGAATGATGAAGGATGCGTATCCATTTTCTTCTTTTTCATAACAGGTGTATAGTTACTAATTCCGATATGAACTATATCCTCGCGTAATAATTGTTCCTGTCCTAGTCTTTTATGTATTAAGATCTCCTAGAATAATAACGTCATCATAATTTATTTTTTCAATGAAAATGTCGCGTAAATCACATTTTAATTTAATATAGCCAGTGAATACAAACCTGGCAAGTAACAGCCTGATTAATACACCTCTTCCTCCCAGAAAGAATAATAAAAATTTGACGGAACGTGTTGCGTACACATTCCGCCAAATTTTTATTGGACTTATTTTTCTGGGAGGTTTGTATCTAGAACAGGCTGTGATAAACTGTTACCAGTAATATGAGTATGGTCCAACCAGGCGTGACTGGGATGGGGACACCAATCCCTATAGGGGGCCCATTCAAATTTATACAGATGGCTCTAAGCTACAGGGTAGGGTGGGGGGTGGTGTTTTCTCAGAGGCATTGAACATTAGCTTATCCTTCCGTCTTCCAGACTACTGTAGTGTGTTTTAGGCGGAGGTCATGGCTATTCAGGTTGAGGGAGAACGAAGCTCCAAAGGACATCTGTATCCTTACAGATAGTCAGGCTGGTCTGCTATCCCTTGATTCTGTCCTAACGACATCTAGGGCTATTAATAGCTGTCGCTCACACTTAAATGAGCACTACGTGCCATACGTCGAGACAGATCTGGCCTAAACTGGATCTTAAGCACTCCAATTTTCTGCTTTCGAGGGGCAGATCTGAGAATAGCTACTGGGGTAATCACAGGCCATTGCCCTATTGGCTGACACGCGAAGAGACTGGGTATCTCCTCAAACGACTTCTGCAGAAGCTGCATCGACGAGGAAGAGGAGGAAACTATTTTACACTATGTGCCTCTGCCAGTGCCCTGCACTGGCACGTAGGCGAAAGTCCTTCTTGGGAAACTATTTCTTTGATAGTCTCTGCGATCTGGCGGCGATTGACGTTGCGGATCTTTGGCGCTTCATCGGCAGCTCCGGATGGTTCCAATGAGGAGGTGGAGGGAATTCTTGGATTCCCGTGGCATCACAATGGGCCTTTTGAGGTCTAAGTGCGCCCTTTAAGGCAGCCACACGAACCTAACCTAACCTAATATGAATATGGAATTGACTATTTGCACTAATCGTGTACTTACTTATAGTTCCGTGTACTTTCCGTATCCTTCCATGTACTTTCCATGTACTTTCCGTGTACTTTCCGTGTACTTCCGTGTTATTCCGTGTACTTTCCATGTAATTTCCGTGTACTTTCCGTGTTCTTGTTGCGCAGACCTGCTATATTATACGATAAAATTCTCATACCATGTTTCTTTTCAATAATACTAATATTTAACATTGCCTTTTCACAATTTAAGTTGTTTGGTTTTTTATCAATATATTCGAATACATTATGCGTATTAAAACAATTTTGACAGACGGCGACCTCTATATTCGTTCTTACTACTGATATGAAACAATTTGAAGTTTTTATATCAATTGTACTCCGATCTTACCCGGAAATAAAAATCAGGTCGAACTAAAGTACAAAAAAGTCAAATCAGGGGAATTTTCGAAAGGGGGAAAAACTTCGAATTTTTATTTACGTTGATACGCACTAAATAATAAAATGTTTAATAAATAAGATAACAATTACCGTAGCTGAAATATAAGAAGAAATTTTTTTAAATGCAATTAAAAATCATTCCACGTGACCTCTGAAGATAAATTCAAAGATAATTCCAAGAAGAGATAGATCCGGCCAATATATACCCTAACGGAAATAGACGCTTTCGTTAGTTTTTGATCTTTCGTCCACATTTTCAGTTGACTGAAAAAGTGTTCCTAAAATGTTCCAATTAAATCTAGTACTGAGTGTAGTGTTTTTACAAGTGTTGTTCTTGAGTGAAGCATCTAGTGGAAGAGTACAACGTGCAACTGAAACTAGCAAAACAGATGTATCTAATTGGAAAACTCTCGTAAAGGATTTGACGGAAACACTTTCATCCAACGTTGATCCATGTAGAGATTTTCATTCTTATGTGTGTAGAAAGTATGATGAACCCGAAGCTGACTACGATTTTACGAAAATGTTAATATTGGAACCGTACTTGAAGAAAGGCGAAGGACTGAATGAAGCTGAAATGAAAGCCAAAAATTACATGTATTCTTGTTTACATAAAACAAATGAAAATTTAAGAAAATTTGTAAAAAACTTTAATTTCGAAAAATCCATAGGAGGCTGGCCTGCATTCGATTCAAACTGGAATAGCGAAAATTTCAATTGGCAGGCTGCAATTGCTGAATTCGCGACACACCATATTTGGCTTCCAATCAATGCGTTATTTATGAACTATGTCTATGACAGCCATAAAAAATATTTACATTTACAAGTACAGGCCGAAGATTTTTATCTGGGTAATCACGAATCGCAATTTCGTCTAAACAATTTGTTGGTCAAATTTGGAGTTCCCGATGTGAATGCAGTTTTAAACGACGTTAGGCAGTTTGAAGAAAAGTATAGGGCAGCTGACTTAAATGTTGCTTGGGATGCGCATACAGTAAAAACAAATTTTAGTAGCCTTAAGGCTGAAATTCCAGAACTTGACTGGGATAAGTATTTTGAAACTACTGAAAGACGAAAACTTCCCGAGGACTTTAGTGTACATCTTGTTAAGGGTGATGTTCTGAAACGGGCATTGACAACACTTTCGAAGATGGATCCGAAAGTTTTCGCAAATTACTTATTCTGCCATTTTCTTCTTGATTATCCATATAATGAAATACAGCCCAGTAAAGAGGAATGTTGGCAAAGGACTTATAATAACTTTAGAGCAGTACTTTCTCAAACAATTCTAAACAAATTTGTTAGTGAGGATCTTAAAGGAAAAGTGATGCCATTGCTTAACAACTACGTAGATACTTTATATAAGTACTTGCCACCTCCAGAAAGTAAGTCAGATACAATCAAAACAAAATATCTTAAGGAAATTTTAGAGGACTATTTTGCAAGTATAACTGACGATGGCATAGCTAAAGAATACAAAGACTTGAGTATTGATCCAAACAGTTATTGTCTCAATTCGTATACTATGTCTCGCCATAATTACTTCAAAGAAGTTGAAAGTCGATGGAATGAAAAGTCACAATGGTCAGCAAGAGTGGAACAAGTGATTGCTGCAGATTTTCCACAACAAATGTCTAAAGCAAATATAAAACTATGGGCATCTGTGTACGGTTATTTCGCCTTTTATTACCTTTACGAACACTTGGAAGCTGTTGATCAAGACTATACATTTAGCAATTCTCTATCCGACTGTTTTGATGAAGTTGTTGACAAACAATTGGTTAAAGATGCAGTAACTTTGCAAATTTTAACAAAAACTTTTATCGATTGGGAAGGTAAAAATGAAGATGCCATCAAAGCTGAAAACGATTTATTTAAGGAAAATGGACTAAGTCTTAAAAAGGCCTTATTCATAGGAATTATGCGATTCTGGTGCGGGGAGTCAAAATTCAAATTTAACTTAATGTTTTCGAAATCCAAGGAGTTTGGAGACACATTTAGCTGTTCTGCAGGAACACCTATGAACCCCGGCGAAAAATGCGACATTGATAAATTTGAAATCCTTGCTTAGGTTATGTAGTATGTCGTAGTATGTATTCACATAGTTGCATAATATTTTGAATAAATTTTATCTTATTTTTATAAGTTTTGTTTTGATAAAATGGTAAAATCCTTAGAAAATTATTTAGATTCCAGGCGGAACACAGTGTGAAATTTTCACAATCTAGCCAGACAAAATTGAATTTTGCTACTACAGTCAAACCTGGCTAAGCAAGAAAACTGTACAAGTGAGAGTAATTGTCAGGTCCCCTCAAGAATATCTATAAGTGAGAAACAGAAAACTCTATACAATAGAGCAAGCGACAACTATTTAAGAGTGAAAACTCTATTGAGAGGTTCGCGATGGATCACGCTTATTTCGTTTTTAAGCTGCTGCACTTCATTATTCAATCTAATAATCTCAGCCTGACTGGTGGAGACTAGTGCCTCAATTTTAAGAGAAATTCTCTGTCCGAATTGCTCGAACTTTTCAGTAATTACCTTGTTTGTCAGTGATTTCTTCTCCAATAAATCATATTTATCAGCAAAACTTACAGAATTGGGATGGCTTGATGGAAGAGAACTGCTGTCACGCGTGTTGTTCTCTTGATTTTTTGATGTGCCTCTTGTCATAATGGGTGTGGTATTTTGTGTAACTCCCTTTATTTATTTATTTATTCATTTACAATATTTCATCAATGAGCTGATTACTACAAAAGAACTAAGCAACAAACTAAATAAAAGTAAAAAAAACTAAATAAAAACTAACTAAAATCAATATAACAAATCATATAAAAAACAAAGAACAAGAAGAGAATTTGCAAAATATAAACTCAGAAAACAAAAGTGCCAAAGTGAATAAAAAGCAAATAAAAAGTAAAAAGCATAACAAAAACCAAAAAGTAACCTCAACAAAGCTGACTCCTCACATGATTACGCGATAGATGAAAATCAATGCAGTTAAAAGCGGAATAAAAAATCGCGACATCGACATTATAGGTTCAGTTAATCCATAATCAATACGATGAAAAGGTAACCGAAGAAAGTCATCTTTTCAAGTGTGTCCAAGTGCAGAAGTTTAAGTCTATCAGCATAAGGAGGTAACATAAGGGAGTTATTCCAAGGAAGGCCTCGAAGGGCAAACCTAACGAACCTTCGTTGAACAGCTTCAATGCGATAGATATGTTACACATAGAGCGGTGACCAGACTGGAGAGGCATATTCTAGAATAGGCCGGACAAAAGTGCAATATAAGAGCTTTGTAATGTAAGGGTCATCAAATTCCATTGACCACCTCTTCACGAAACCAAGAGTCATATTAGCCTTGTTGACTATGGCATCAAAATGATCCTGGAAAGAAAATTGAGAATTGAGCCAAACACCCAGGTCCTTTGTCTTAATAACTCTTGTTAAAGGACAACCCTCTATGGTAAAGTTATATTGAGATGGAGACCTTTTTCGTGAGAAAGACATGGATGTACACTTGCTAATATTTAGGGGAAGGTCGTTAATGGAACACCAATTCTGAAAGGCGTCCAAGTCGAAATTTAAAAGAAGGCAATCAGCATTACCAGACACAATGCGAAATAACTTAGCGTCGTCGGCAAAACAAAGAAAATTTGAGTGAGACAGAATCGTAGATACGTCATTGATAAAAATTATAAATAACAATGGCCCGAGGTGGGAGCCCTGCGGTACACCGGAAGTGTTGAAAATAATATCAGACACAGCTCCACGAAAAGAAACCCGCTGAGTGCGTTCAGATAAGTACGAGTGAATCCAATTTACAAAAACTTGTGGAAACCCGAGAAGGGAGAGTTTGAGAATTAAAATTCTGTGATTAATTCTGTCGAAAGCCTTGCTGAAGTCAGTAAAAATACAGTCAACTTGCTTACCATCTTCAATTGCAGAAATACAAAAGTTAGAAAATTCCAATTAATTGGTGGTAGTTGATTTTCCTCTAATGAAGCCATGTTGAAACGGCTGCAAAAAATGATTGCAGTGGAAGTATAGAACATCGCAAATAAGTGCCTCAAAAATCTTTGAAATACAACTAAGATTAGCAATTGGTCTATAGTTCGATATTTCATATTTATCACCTTTTTTGTGAAGGGGAATAATTAATGAGGTTTTCCAAGCCTTCAGAAAAACACCGCAACGAGTTGAGAGATTAAATAAATAACACAAAATAGGAGCAAGAACGGAACCACATCTTTTCAAGAGTGAGGCAGGGATACCGTCAGGACCAATTGAAAAACTATCCGTCAAGGTAGAGATTTTCTTCAAAATCGTAACTTCGTCAAGTAAAAGGTCTTTGAGTTCAAGAGAAGTCGGTGTAAACCTCGTCAAATGGGTAAAATCCTTAATGCTAATATCACAGATATCATCCAAAAACGCAGTTTTAAAAAAATCGGCAAACAGGTTTGCTATCATCAAGGGCTCATTGCTTTCGCTGCCTCCGAAAGACAAAGAAGATGGATAGCCATCAGAATTGCGCTTCATGTTCACGAACCTCCAAAAACGCTTAGGATCGACTCGTAGGGACGCTTTCATTCTATTAATATAATTATTATAAGAAGACACTAAGTCAGATATAAATTGACTGCGTAAATTGGAATAACTTAAATAGTCATCGTCGCTCCTGGAGGAACAAAACCTCTTCCAGGCCTTACATTTAATATTCTTTAAATGTTTCAAGGAACTATCAAACCAAGGCAGACTAGAACGCAAGTTATTCGATTTAGAAATAGGGACACAATAAGTAAAACAGATAGACAGCAAATTATAAAAAGATCTTACGGCCACATTAATGTCAGGTACATCGAGGACGCTACTCCAATCACAAGCTGAGAGCCAATTGTTAATCACGGAGAAGTCAGCCTTACTGAAGTTATAACAAGCATCATCTGGTACACAAGAAGCCATCATAACTGGATCAATGAAAAAAGTAATATGAAGCAATTGAAGACATCAAGGCGTGTGAGAGGTCACCCAGGCAGGAGGCAAACCTTTCATAAACACAAGACGGGGAACCTGGAGGAATATAAGCGGTCGAAATGAACACAGTTTTGCCAGGCAGTCCGATAGCGATACATAAAATCTCCAAATCATCGGAATTCGGGATTTCAACCAGTCTGCATGGAACATCGCGACGCACAGCGCAAAGAACACCGCCTCCCACGGGCGCATCAAGCAAATCAGCATGACGATCACGGTGAAAAACAATATACTCAGAGCTAAACAGCTCCGCATCCAGAATTCCCTGAAATAGCCACGTTTCAGTCAAACAAATCACGCCGTAACAAAGATCGCTGGAGCCATTAAAGAGTATAGCCGTTTTTGAACGAAGACCAGTTACGTTTGCGTAGTAGATCGACAATTCCGCAATCCGTTTTTTGAGGACTCATTGGCCAAGCTAAGTCGATTTCTTGGGACAAATTCTCGCACTATGGAATTGCGAGGCCAAATCTCAGGGGAAAGAACTTCATCGAATAAATCCTCCGGAACCAGCACTCTGAACGACGAAGTAAAAGAACAGCCAGCTTTGAGCTTGATTTAGCGTTCTCGCTCTTCTTCATAACGAAAATCTTTGTTTATTAAGTATCACAAAGTAAACAACCGATGATGTTTTTACTTGTCACAATATGAACAAATCTATTAGAAGACACTCTTCGTACTTTTAATTATATAAAAACTGGAAAAATTCGCGGAAAAATTCGCGGAAAAAATAACAAACTAGCAAGAGCTTGAAAAACACGTCTTACTCAGTCGATAGCATCCTCAGTACTGTGAAGTAGGGATGGGCGATCTTCAATTCGATCTCGACGGATCGATCTTTTAGCCTTCGATCTGCCGATTTTTGAATCGATTTTTCGCTGGACCGATTCAGCTCGAATCGATTTATTTATTTCCGGTTCTCATCCATTTAAGACAAGACAAACGCGCATCATCATTAATTCGTGCAATAATTCTGCAAATTTAAAATTAAGTATCTAAAAACTTATTAATGTTAGATAAATCCATTTCGGATCTCTGTAATATCTTAGTGTTATCTGTATTAGTGAGTACCATGATTTTGTGATTTTGTACTCATCAGTGGGTGTTTATCCCAAAGATTACATACTGTGTATTAGATAACCGACTCCCTAAATTAACCAACTAGTCTTGAAAAAGTAACTGGCACCACAGAAAAACGAAATATATCCAGCTATTAAAGTCATAAGAATACGCATGCATATAAAGAGTACAGGTAGTGTGCGGTCATTTACTCCTGTCAAAATTATTTGAAAGAATCACTTACTGCAGTCAAAATTCTGCTCTCATCCGGAGAGAATTACAGACTCCTGTCAAAAAAGTATCGCCAAATCTTGTCGAAGAGTAAAAATGTACCAAAAAGTAGCACCAATAAAAACAATTCATGTGAAGCACATGACTGAGTTACTTACTTGGGTGCGTAAGAAACTTTCAAACTTTCCATTTATTCGGATCTTTAAATGATTGATGTACATTTAACATTTGTAAATGTACATTAGTTAAGTATACGTGACTCTTATCCACAAACTCTCCCGGAAAACAAATTTTTAGTTCTGAATGCGGGGTTACCCGATGCGGGAAATATATAAAAGCAACCAAAAATTTGTCTTTACTGTGTTCGAAACTGTTTATCTATTAATAAGTGGTCTTTGCTTTGTCCTTTATTTCTGATTTGGTGATTCTGGATCAAGGAAAAAATAGGTAGCTAAATAAAATAATTCATTTTTAAACTTCCGGGGGATTACAACCCCTATTTGGAGCACCGTTAAGATTTTCAAAAATCATTTTCATATAGCGACGTCATTCTATGGAAAAGGAAAGTGGTGAGATCAATTCACAAAATTGAGATGTCAAAATCAATGGAATCGATCAATGAACATCGATCTTTTTAGTGCGATTAATTGATCTTTGCAATCGGAAAAAATTAAAAATCGATCTGTAATGAATCGATTTTCTCAGTTCGATCCCCCATCCGTACTGTGAAGAAATATTGTGAAGGAAATTGTTAAACGAATCAGATAGCGAAGTGAATAAAGACTGCAAATAATTGTGATTGGCTCTTAAGTAATCCTTGGAGCCCGAAAGGCCCCTGCTACGTTACAATATTAACGTAAATTGATGTAGGCGAGTAGAAAACAATAAGTACAGAATAGCATCCTGACTAAAATCAAAATCTAATTTGAACTTTGTGACTCACAAATTCAATAAAATATTGTGGAAATTACTGACATAAGCAAATTCATTAGTTACTCATATTTTAGAACATTATCATTCGGAAGCGCGAAAAACCTAATAAATAAGATAAGAAAAAACATTTTGTAGTTCCAATTAATTCTGCTGACTGATTACGAAGAGCATTGAAACTGATTATATAAATAATCAGAAAATATGTACAGAGTTGAACTTCTTTTGGTCAGAGCATATTGACATTGGGAATTTTGAAAAATTTCGCAGTACACAGAATTCCCCACTTTTACGTCAATTGCGTAATATGATGCTAGCCACAAATAAAGATCAGATTAAGTTTAAGTTTGAATTTCGAATTCGCGTTGATAAGTACATTTTTAATAATTAAGGTAATTACAATCGCAGCTTAAATTTAAAAAGAAATTTAAAAAAAACATTTCACGTGACCTTTGAAGATAAATTCAAAGATAATCCCAAAAGAAGAAAATAGAGCTGGCCAATATATACCCAAACGGAAGTAGACGCTTACATTAGTTTTTGATCCTTCGTCCGCATTTTCGGTTGACTAAGAAATTCTTCCTAAAATGTTCCAATTAAATCTAGTACTGAGTGCAGTGGTTTTACAAGTGCTGTTCTTGAGTGAAGCATCTAGTGGAAGAGTACAAAGCGCAACTGAAGTTAGAGGGAAAGATGTATCTAATTGGAAAGCTCTCGTAAAAGATTTGAAAGACACACTTTCATCCGACATTGATCCATGTACAGATTTTCATTCCTATGTATGTAGAAAGTATGGTGAGCCTGAGGAAGACAACGACTTTACGAAAATGTTAACATTGGAACCGTATTTGAACAAAGGCGAAAAACTGAATGAATCTGAAATGAAAGCCAAAAATTACATGCATTCTTGTCTACATGAAGCAAATGAGAATTTAGGAAAATTTACAAAAAAATTTAATTTCGAAAAATCCATAGGAGGCTGGCCTGCATTCGATCCAAACTGGAAAAGCGAAAATTTCAATTGGCAGGCTGCAATTGCTGAATTCGCGTCATACCATATTCGGCTCTCAATCGCTGTGCCATTTATGAAATATGCATATGACAGCCGGAAAAAATATTTGTATTTACGAGTACAGGCCAAACGTTTGCTTAAAGGCGAAGAAAGAGAAGTTCATTTACGCAATTTTGCGGAAAAAATTGGATATCCATTCGATTCAGTTCAAGTCAATTCATTTCTAAATGAAAGAAAAGTTCATCTAAGAAATTTGTTGAAAACATTTGGAGTTCTAAATGTGAATGCAGTATTAAGCGACGCTAGGCAGTTTGAAGAAAAGTATTGGGCAACGCAAATTAATACTTCTTGGGATGCGCATACAGTGAAAACAAATTTTAGTAGTCTTAAGGCTGAAGTACCAGAACTTGATTGGGACAAATATATTGAAACTAAGGAAAGACGAAGACTTCCCGACGACTTTATTGTACATCTTGTAAAGGGTGATGTTCTGAAAAGGGCTTTAAGAGCACTTTCGAAAATGAATCCGAAAGTTTTCGCAAATTACTTATTCTGTCAGTTACTTCTTGATTATCCATATAATGAAATACAGCCTAATAAAGAGGAATGTTGGCAAAGGACTTACAATAACTTTAGAGCAGTACTTTCTCAAACAATTCTAAACAAATTTGTAAGTGAAGATCTTAAAGGAAAAGTGGTGCCCTTGCTTAAAAACTACGTAGATACTTTATATAAGTACTTGCCACCTCCAGAAAGTACGTCAGATACAATCAAAACAAAATATCTTAAGGAAATTTTAGAGGACTATTTTGCAAGTTTAACTGATGACAGCGTAAATAAAAAATACAAAGATTTGATTATTGATCCAAACAGTTATCTTTTCAATCGGTATAGTTTGCAGCGTCATAATTCCTTCGAAGGAGTGGAAAGTAGTTGGAAGGAAAAGGCACAGTTTGCAGCACGATTAAAAGAAGAGATTACTGCAGATTTTCCGTATAAAATTACTGACGTAAATACAAAACTATGGACAACTGTGTTCAGTTATTTTGCATCTTATTATAGTGCTTTACACGTGTATACTATTGAACAAAACTGTAACTATAACATTTCTTTATCTGAATGCTTTGATGACACTGAAATGGGGGGAAATTTATTTGCTTTGCAAATTTTAACTAAGAGCTTTAACAATTGGAAAGGCAAAAATGAAGGTGCAATCCAGGCTGACAACTATGATCTTGAGAAAAGTGGACTAAACCTTAAAAAAGCCTTATTTATAGGATTTACGCAATCATTGTGCGAAAAGCCCAAATACACAGTCAACCTAATGTTTTCGAAATTTAAAGAGTTCGGAGACACCTTTAACTGTTCTGCAAGATCGCCTATGAACAGTGGCGAAAAATGTGATATTGATAAATTTTAAATAGTTGCTGCGATGATTGTGAATGATATGTATTCCCATAGTTGTATAATATTTTGAATAAATGTTAATATTATGTACTTACATCTTCTCTTGTCTTCCGATGTGTATTACTGAATTTTTATTGTATGAAAATTTCCATATAGGATTAAAGAATCATGCTTTGTTGGACCAGATGGTCATCCTAGTACAGTGGTCAAACGATATTTGGATGAGACGATACGCCTTCTCCATTTGTTTAATGTCTTTTCTATTGCTTGGAAATTATCGTTTGTGTTTCCCACTTTCAAAAGAGGGAATAGAAAGCTTATAAACAATTTTATACAAATTCCTAAACTGACCATAATTCCTGAGCTATTCAGAAGTATTATTTGTGAGTTTCTTACATTTGACTGCAGATTATTAATTACAACAAAACAATATGGTTTTGTTCAGGGTAGATCTACATCAACTAACCTTATAGTTCTGGCCAAAGATTACTTACTACTAGATAAACCGCTTCGAGCAAAGTAGTGAAACATTTGTGGTTGCTGGTATGCATCAGGCAACTCTGCAGTGAGAACTAACAATTTGTTTTCCGGGAGAGTTTGTGGATAAGAGGTGTACGTATACTGTTCTTATGTGCATTTACAAATGTCACTTCACTTATTAAAAGATCAGAATACATTCACAGTTTGAAAGTTGCTTACGCACACAAGTAACTAACTCAGCCATGTCCTTCACATGTATTATTTTTATTTGTGGTACTTTTTGGTACATTTTTCTCTTCGACAAGATTTGGCGGTTTTTTGACAGGAGTCTGTGATTCTCTCCGGATGTGAAGAGAATTTTAACACGAATAAGTAATTCTCTCAAATAATTTTGACAGGAGTAAATGACAGTACACTCACTACCTGTACTCTTTATTTGCATTTATATTCTAATGACTTTAAAAGCTTGATATATTTCGTTTTACTGTGGTGCCAGTGTTGCTTTTTCAAACCTAGCTGGGTAATTTAGGGAGCCGGTTATCTAGTAGTAAGTAATCTTTGGTTCTGGCCTCCGCGGTTGCTGATGCGCTTGAAAAGAGAATGCAGCTGGACTGTATTTACACTGACTTTTCCACAGCCCTCGATAGGCTTTCTCATGAGGAGTACTACGTTATAAACTATCTAGACTTGTAGTAAAATGTTACACTTAATTGACACGAGTTATAATGTACTTTTTATAAAAACCAAGTTACGTTTTTTAGGAATGCTTAGTTACGTGAAATTTTTTGTATACAGTCTGAAGTTCCTGAGAATAGCCATCTCGGTCCCTTACTGTTTTTCTTTTACGATGTGGCCCAAGCCGGCTACAACCCTTTGATGTGTAAGCATTGCTTTAGCTGGAAGGAAATTAGGATAAGGGGACTGAAGAAACTTAAATGTCTTGTTTTTGCATTGCTGCGAGCTAGAGACCAGCCCAGAGATGAAATGGACATTTTTTTTATAATTTTATTTTAAAAACCGACGGGGAGACCTGGTCTCGAACCCGGGAACCATGACATGGTGGTCGTGCCGCTAACCCAATTGATCCAACTCCGTCTCCGTTTTTTATTTAATTTATTAATTACCTGGTAAAACTTAATAATTTAAATGGCTGTATGTCGCTTTAAAATAATGTTACTGTTTTTAAATTGTGGTGTAAGAATATCTGCCTTTGCTTAAACAAATTGGCAAATGCAATGTTATAAGTTTCGATTATGGGATCTAATATATTTGAATATATTGCTGATAATGTCCCATTGATGGTCGCTAAAAATTAATTAATTTAAATTAAAGATCTTGGCATAGTTTTTGACTGTAAATTTACTTTTACACGTCGCTTCAATTATATTGTTAAAAAAGGAGAATGAGAGATGGCTAAGGTCATCTTATAGAAAATACACCAACTTTAATACCCGACTTGATTTTTCTGTTTTAGATCAACTGGACGAATTATTTTTCACCCGCCATCAAAAAGGGGATTTTTTTTTCGTCAACATCTACCGGTCACGTGATAAAAAAAAACAAATTGAAGATTTTTTCATGTATAATAAAATAAAAGAAAATTTAAGTCTCTATATCAATAATAGATTTTATTTTATACCACTCCAATCTTGATGATTTTTTAAGCTTTAACCAGAACTAGGTCCCCTTAAGCATTATTCCAAGTCTTTTGTGGTGTCTTTATGACTTAAAAGAACTTGAGAAATATCCACCACTAGATTGCAGCCTCTTATGGTTCATATCGACTGGCGTAGTAATCATCACACAATTATTTTCGCAGAGAATATCGACTTTTAAGGTTTCTTCTTATATTACATACACCAAACGTAGCCAATGATTTGAAGCGTTGTTCTTATGGCCAAAGATCCAGTGTAAATTAACAAAAAATATTCCTCTAAGCTCCCGTAATCCCTAGTAAGGCATCGGGCTGGAGGAAAACTTCATCAGATTCGACAGAAGCGATAGCAGGTTAACCTACCACTTAAGGTGAATTCCGAACTACCGACATTACACTGCAAACCCAAAGGGCCATTTAGCGTAAGCTGTCTTCAACAGAAAACGAACGTGGGTCATTGCCGGTACAGTTCAAACCGGGAACCCTCATGATAGAAGCCTAACACATAATCTCCTAGTCTACCAATGGCAACAAATTAGTAGCCAAAAAATGTACAGATTTTCAAGTATCTAAAGAAAACCTTTGGGTTCTCATTGATGAATGTGCTTTAAAGATTCTAAAACTTTCGGACCCCGTATATAATATTTCGGTCATACGAGTATATGTGAGAAGAATTAGCTACCATTCGCCATAAAATAAAAAGAAATAATTAAAGTTGGTTACCCACTGCAAGTAAAACGTCAGAAAAGACGATTATATTATCTATCTGTTCAGGCTTATCTGAATTGAAAACCTTATACATATAGTGAGGTTGATAAGAAGCAAATAATGGGTTTTTCATAATTTAAATATAAAAACGAAGTCCTCTTGATGATACCAAATGTTTTACTTGACCCCTGACAAAAATTATCTGAAGAAAAGATAGAGCGGCCAATTATATACCCACTCGAAGTTTGATATTTTCGTTAGTTTATTTTCGTGTGTCTACATTCGCGGTTGGCGACATAAATGTTTTTAAAATGTTCCGAATAGACGTAGCAGTTAAAGTAGTGCTGCTAAAATTTCTGTTGTTGAGTGAAATATCTAAAAAAATATCTAAATTTTTTAGTGATTTTTGACGGGCTGTATCTAAGCGAGAAATAATCGTATCGAGGATCTGAAAAACGCCTTAAAGCTCCAAAACTCTAGTTTTTGAAACTTTCAGCCAATAAATTTTAAAGGCCACGGTGCTCACGCAATCCAAAGGAATAGCGGAAACAACAATTTTCCAAATTTTCAGTCTTTTTTTTTGGTCCACGGACTCGGAAAATTTTTTTCATTTGACCACCCTATGGATAGCCTGTTAATTCAGCTTTAATTATCTTTTTTTAAAATCCTTGATACGTCGATTTGTCGCGTAGATATCCGATATTAAACGTAAAAAGACACTTTTGTATTCAACTATCGATATCTCAGCAACCAATCATCGTACAGAAAATTTAAGGGCAGTTTCGGAAACTGGAAACAATTTTTTTTATCCGTAATTTCAATTTTTAAAAAGTCAAAAAAAGTGACTTTTTTTCTTGTTTCGGTAAATTGACCGATTGCAAATACTGATGGAAAGGCTAAGGTTCATACCTCAATGTACGCCCAATAGCCCTGTAAATCCGCAGATCGATCCATTGGACGGTTCCTTCGGCCCGATTGATCAAAGTTTTGGAAAAAATTTACTTTTGGTTAATTTGAGAAATTAAAAATAAGGAAAATGAGAGCATGAAAAGGGTTGATAGCTTTAAAAATGAGTCTCTAATTTTTGTCTTTATTGCCAAAAAATAAAAAAATAAAAGTAAAAAAAAATTGTTTTACAAAATTTTTGATTTGTGAAAATTTTTTTTTTTTTAATTTTCGGTTTTACAGGGCTATTGGGTATACATTGATGTGTAAAAATTCCTACAAACCTTAGCCTTTCCGTCAGTATTTGCAAAGATGCGGTCAATTTACCAAAACAAGGAAAAAGGTCACTTTTTTTGACTTTTTAAAAATTGAAATCACGGATAAAAAATTTTTTGCGAAAGTGTCCTTTTTCGTTTAATATCGGATATCTCCGCGACAAATCGACGTATCAAGGATTTGAAAAAAGATAATTAAGGCTGAATTAACAGGCTATCTGGTCCATACGGTGGTCAAATAAAAAAAAATTTCCCAGTCCGTGGACCACAAAAAAAAAGATTAAAAATTTGGAAAATTTTTGTTTCCGCTATTCCTTTGGATTGCGTGAGCACCTTGGCCTTTAAAATTTTTTGGCTGAAAGTTTCGAAAACTAGAGTTTTGGAGCTTTAAGACGTTTTTCAGATCCTCGATACGATTATTTCTCACTTAGATACAGCCCGTCAAAAATCACTAAAAAATTTAGATATATTTTTTGTTCCGTTAATTGTTTTGAGCAGTGTATTTTGATGAAGTTGCCACCACACAATCCTGACTCGAACTCTATTGAAAGCATTTTAACTTTAATGAAGGTGAAAATTGCAAGTCATCGTCCAGTGAACTCTTTAAAATACTTAGGTAAAGACACTTGGGAATTGATACTATCATCGAGTTTCAAAAATTTGATGCTATTAAATGAGCTGAAGATGTAAATGAGTTATTGCAGCAAGAGGAGGACCAACAACGTCTTATTATTATTTGCCTTAAGTTTAAGTATTTCTAGGATTATTTGAAATAAAATAGGAATTATATTGCGTGAGTATTATCAATTTTTGTATGTCCTTTTTTTAATCACTTTTCTTAATTTTAGTTTTCCTTGTAAAAATTTTGCATACACATGGAGTATTTTTAAAAATTTAATTCAAATTGATGTGGTCGCTTATACTATTTGTCAAATAGATGGATTGTCCAAATTAAAGCCGCGTTCGTTTTCTCTTTCGTATCATGTGGAATCACTCCATATCTCTTCTTAGCGTTCGTTTTCTAAAACGGATTGATGCCACATCATTCCCTGATCGTTCGTTTTCTTTCTCCATTTCTTTCCAAATCTATCTTAAAAATTTAAGGAAAGATTTGGAAATATGTAACGATTTGATTGTGTTCGTAAGTGGAAGACAGAGGTCGCAAGTTATTTATATTTTTCATAACCTAATAATTTTTAATAAACAATGAGCTATAGCAATCTACAAAATGACAATTCACAGCTGGTTTTACTCACCCATAGAATAGTTGTCGCTCATTTTGGTATAACTCCACAGTTCGTTTTAATTATTACTTTAAGGAGAGAATATTTCCTTTTTTTTACATCTCTCTACATCTATATCTTTTACAGAAAACGAACTCACCTTATAACAACAGAAAAGCCAAATTCCTTTGTAAAATGAAAACAAAATAAAAAAACATAGTTAAAAGTTTTTATTATTTAATTATAACTTTATTATAAAGAAACATAAAAATAATAATGCACTTCTGTAAATAATAATAATTAATATAAAAAGGTATTACTTAAAAATTTTGCCTGGACAAAACCAATATTATTTTAGTATTTTTTTGCGAACTCTCACCTTCAACAAATCTCTTGAGGCCGGTAGATTTCCTACGTAATGGAAAAGCTCCTTTATAATTCCGGTTTATAAAAACTTCATAACAAATTGTAGGCCAACCGCGAAGCTTTCCTGCATACCCTAGTTGTTTGAATCTGTTATATATTCACAGCTTGTTGGGCAGTGTAAGGGGTTAATCTCATCTAATCGACTTGGCTTTTTGCCTGGTAGATCGACGACAACTAACCTGCTGGAATTTACATCCCTCATTATCTCTGCCTTCCAACAAGGTCTCCAGACTGACTGCGTCTACCTACATCGACTTTAGCAAGCCATTTTATAAGCTCCCTGACTCTGTGTTTATGCTCAAGCTTGAAAGGTTGGGTTTTCCGTCTTTATTGCTCGACTGGGTCTGCTCTTACTTAAATAATAGGACTTACCGAGTATCTTTTCGTAATAATTTATCTACAGTCATTAGGGCTTCATCTGGCGTACCGCAGGGTAGCCACCTGGGGCCGCTGTTATTTATTCTTGCCATTGACGACATTGTACCTCTGATTAGCACTCCAAAGTCTTAATCTACGCAGACCATATGAAGACTTTCTCATGTGTTAGAAACAGTTATGATTCTTCTTGCATTTAGGATGATTTAAATACCTTTAAGAACTGGTGTGGATCTATAGCTTAACTTCGATAAATTTGAAGTTGTGTCATTCTCTAGAAACAAAAATCAGCTCGTCTTTGATTATACCTTTGGAATCTAATATCTGTCTCGTGCAGTCTGTTACAGACCTTGGTCTGAAGATTGACCGAAAACTCGATTTCACTCTGCATTTCACTCTTACTATATTGTTTCTAAGAGTAATTCAGTTCTGGATTATATAAAGCGGTGGTCAAGGGAGTTTTCTGATCGGAAGACCTTAATTCACTTATGCGTTTCTTTGGTTAGGCCAATTCTCGACTATGCCTCTCAGGTTTTGTCTCCCTGCTATGCTGTTCATTCTAGACGCATTGAGTCGGTGCACGGAACTGTGTTAGGTTCGCGCTAAGAGACCTTATGTGGAATGATCCACTAAGGCTTCCTCCTTATGAGGATCACCTCCGGTTGCTTAATATGCACTCGTTAGAAGAACGACGTAGAGTTGCTGACCTAGTTTTTATTCACCAGTTTTTGAACTAGAACATAGATTTTTGCACTCTCGCAGGTATGGTTTCTTATAGGCATACCCCGTATAGGTAAAGGAGATTACCTTTACTGCATGTTGTTCACTCTCGGTCTAACTATGGTATGCATGAGCCTGTCCTGTTTTTGATCTGACTCTTACTAAGGATTTGCTGAAACGATCTCTGTTGTCTGTTCACCTCTGATTGTTGTGTGTGGGCGTGTTTTGGTCTTTTCATTACTAATGTTTTTTTTGTATGCTAGTGTGGGAGCCTCATTTCCCTCAATATATTGTTATACTCTGGCGAATAGGTCAATTGAATCTAGGCTTCTGCCTGAGAAGTGTGCCTTCTCAGTTAGAAGGATTAATTCTACAGTAATTTTGAATGAAACCAATACATCGTTTTGGCATAGATGGTATTAGATTATCATTGAATTGTTGAGGGACATTTTCCCACACTGTTTTAATAGCGTCGAAAAGTAAATTTTTTGTCCCGAAATGTTGTAAGTTGTTGTCAATGCACAAGTTCTTTATCAGCGAGTATGTTGTTACTTCATAACCAAGTCTTACGCTAGGCTTGGAGGTAGGCTGAGGATCATCGTTCTGCTGAAACTTGCATTTCAGCGTCATCTATTCTTTAGTGTGTAGCAGCACGAAATTGTTCGTAATTCGATGGATTGGCCTAATCCCTTGTTCCGAAAATCAGTCCCAGAGCAGAATATTACATCTTCTATGCTTGGCTGTTGACTCGAAATACTTAGGATGTAATATTTGTCCTTTTCGTCTTCGTTCATGTCTTATTCTGGTAAAATCTTTTAAAGTGTACTTTGATTCCTTTGAGAAGTAAACAGTTTTACATTTTTGAACACCGCCATGGATATGGGCTTTGGTAAACTTTATTCATGTTCTTCTTTGTGATAAAAGTCTTTTTAATACATCTTCGAATGAACAAAGCGGCTCTTGTGAATTATCCGTTGACAAACTGATTAACTGAGGCCTTTTATTATTTTATTGGAAGAAATTGATGGTTCACCTAAGATTCACTTTATAATCTTAAAAAGCTCCCATTCCAGGTTCCAGAATGCATGGGGGAGACGCGATGATGGTCATATATATACATTGAATTTTTTTTTGAAAAATTTATAGAATTTTTAATACAATAATTTATTTGTTCACTTTATTAATTGTAAATCCACTACCACCAACCTACTCTAGGTTGTGCATCACGACTTTCCTCCGATTGAGTCAAGCTTACAGGTAGACTGTAAGACCTTATATACCACGGGATTCTCATTCACAAGCTTCATCTGCTAGGGTTTCCGCCGCATCATGATAATTGGCTGTCATTATACCTGTCCAGTCGCACTCGACGTGTCTTGTCTCTTATCCAATGAAATATATATTCCTTCCGGTGTGCCTCAAGGTAGTATCGGCCTTTCCTCTTTATAATTATTATTTATGTTGTCTCGTTGCTCCTGACTAGCTCCAGAATCTTGTGCTATGCCGACGATGTCGACATTTGTCGCTTCGTCTCTTGCGATGATGACTGTGCTTTGTTAAACTTCGACATTCATATTTTCCATGACTGCTGCTGACAAATGCACTGTAATCATTCGAGGTTTTGAAAGTTAGGTCCCTAGGTTCGCTCTCTGCGGCGATCCTTTTTTCTTACTATCCTATTTATTTATTTATTAAGGTTAATACAAGGTATAACATAATAATACAAAAATAAAAATAAAATACAAGCTATAACATAATACTAATACTACAAGCTTTAACAAATAGTATAAGCTACACTTTGCGCTATAATTATGGTGAATACAAACTGGCAGGAAGAAGAATTAAGAAAGGCGATCAACATGGGCGGGATCAAGATATAAGGCTTTGTGAAGGGATGATTTACTTAGATGGAAGTCAAAGAAGGAAAGGTCGTTGACTTTTCGTAGCATCCTGGTAATTGGGTCGCTTTGACCGTAGTTCGTGCGATGGCGGTCGAGTCGGAAAAGGGGAGTGGAACTAAAGTTGTGAGGATTGGTATAGATGAGTAAAGATTGCAGGATCGAAGGGCAGTCTATGGTACCAGTTAATAGCTGATGAATGAAGACAATGTCGAAAACATAACGACGTTTACTTTGGGATTGTAATTCGACCGGTTTCAGACGGTTTTTATAAGGTGGAAGGTTGAATCTGTCTACCAACGGAAGATCACGTATAGCAAAGCGAATGAACTTACGCTAGACAGATTAAATCCTGTTACCTGGCTAGCATATTCAAGGAGAAGTCTAACGAAGGAGATATAGAGAGATTTGGAAACATCAGGATTGGAGAACTTTCTACACCAACGCTTCACAAAACCCAGCGCGGAGTTAGCTTTGTTAATTATACTGTCAATGTGAGAACGGAAATTGAGTTCTCTATCAGAGATTATTCCTGGTCACACGAAGAGGTAACGATAGGGACTGGTACGTCGGTTAACATGTAGACTCTCGAGGTGGTGGTAAGACGCTTGCGGGAATAAGAGATGGACTGGCATTTGGAGACATTGAGCTCAAGAAAGTTCTTCATGCACCATGTGGTGAACGAATCGAGGTCTTTTTGCAGAAGAAGATAGTCGGTTGTGGAGAAGATATGTTTAATTATTTTCATGTCATCAGCATAAATGGACAGCTGTGAGTGTTTGATGACACAATTACCATCATTTATTGTAAGAATGAAAATCAATGGACCGAGGTGGTTGCGCTGAGGGACGCCGGAACGAGCGACAATAGGGTCAGAAAGAGATGAGCTAACAAGAACAGTGTACTGACGGTTGTTGAGGTAGGATCGAATCCAAGATATGAATCGGGTGGGTAAGCCGTTTTCCAGGTCACATATTGTTTTGGAAAAGGAGTCGGTGTTTATTTGAATAAACTTAGCTTTAATTTGGATATAAAAATCAGTATTTTTTATTATAGTGGCCAGTTTTGACGAATCTGTTCGTTAATTAAACTTTAATTGGTTAGTAATTTAAGAACAAAAACTAAACTTAATAATAGAGTACAGGCAAGATAGAAGTAAAATAAAAAAATAAAAAATTATTAACACAGTTAGCTAAATAAACAAAAACTAGAATTAAGAAGATTATTATAAAAGAAAAATTCGAAAAAAGGAATCTGTACCATTGAAGCTGATACAGTGAAAAGTCGCTAAATTTAATATGGATGAATCATGTTTGCCTGGATTTCTTGATGAGATATAATGTTTTGATTTATATTTTGTTTTTTTTTACAGATTCATCACAAGTTGATTACTTAACAATAGAAAAGCAAAAGTAAAAACGAAAGTGAAAAAAAGAAAAACGCAAGAATAAAAATAAAAATAGACTAAAAATAAGGGTACAAATCAACATATCAAAACGCTTACAAATTAAAGTACAAAAACAAAAGAAGTATAAGAATATATAAAAATATAACAAAATAATACTCCTATAAGCTTAAAACGACTATATTGGAGCTGATATCTCGCATTTGATTTAGAAACCGTAGTTGGTGTGGTGAAACGAAGCCTGGAGAAAGTCAATATGTCTAAAGAAACAAACAGGAACACGGATATTCAATTTAGGCAACAGTTCAGGTTAGCCAAAATAACCCTGTAAGATATCGAAGATAAAGTCCTAGATCTGTTGCATCTATCCTCTAGCAAATCCAAAGACGGTAGCCCAAGTCTTTCTTTATACGCGGGGAGAATCAAGAGATTATTTCATGGAAGGTCACGCAATGCAAATTTGAGGATCCTGCGCCTCAATGCGAGCACTATGAACCGCATAAGACGGAGAACAAACGGGACAGGCATACTCTAAAATGGGCCGGACGAAGGAACAAAAAGAAGCTTGGTGATAAAGGGATGATTAAATTCCTTACACCATATTTTTACAAAACCCAAGGAAAAGTTGGTCTTGTTAACAATATAATTGATGTGATCTATGAAAGACAAATGTGGATCAACAATAAAACCAAGATCCCTTACTATATCCAGTCTGGTTAGCAAGCTGCCACTTACAGAATAGTCGTACATCAATGGAGCTTTCCTTCTTGAATACGAGACAAACGTATATTTATCAACGTTCAGAGGCATATTGTTTGCAATACACCAAGAATTAAAAGATTGAAGATCAGAGTTCAGCGTAAAACAATCGTTGAAGTCCGATACAACACGAAAACTTGCAGCATCGACAACATAACAAACATTTTCGAGTTCGCTAAAATGGAGCAAATGTCGTTAATAAAAATAATAAATAGAAGCGGACTCAAATGGCTCCCCTGCGGCACCCCAAAAGTGACCGAAATTTCACGAGAGGGAACCTCGAAACCATCTTCGGTCAGAGAGATAAGAAGAAATCCATTGGACGAAAAGAGATGGAAAACCTAAAATAGTAAGCTTCAAAACAAGCAACTTGTGGTCAATGCGATCAAAGGCCTTACTAAAATCGTTATAAATACAATAAACCTGTTCACCAGCCTCAATGGCGGAAATGCAATAAGGTTGGTAGTCGTTGATCTGCCTTTAATAAAACCGTACTGGAAGAATCCCAAGAACGGTTTACAGTGAAAAGTAAGTACATCAAAAACTATTGCTTCGAAAGGCTTACCGATGGCAAACAAATTAGTAATAGGTCTATAATTAGACTTACCCTTTTCACGAAGAGGAAAAATGGTAGACGATTTCCACAGTTTATTTTTCCTAAACAGCAGAACAAGGACAAGTTAAATAAATAAGTAAGATAGTGGGCACGATTATTTAGGACAGATACGGGAACACCATCGGGACCGGGTAAAAAACTATTGGACAACTTCATAATATGCATCATAACTGAAGCATCGTCAAAAAACAAATCCCTAACTGATAAGTAGGTTGGGGGATAAGACACATGTTGTGCTCGATAATATCGAATCAACAGATTCATAAAGCTTTGTAATGATCATTAGGCATAATGGAAATTACAAATATAAAAGCATCTTTAGATTTCGAACTTCTGTCAATCTCGTCCACATGGTTTTCAAAGTTATGCACTCACTCTTCCAATGCAGCAATGAATGACTTCGTATTCACCGCAGAATTATTCACTGTTTCAGAAAATTCACAAAATTTCTTCTTAAGCTCCTTAAATTTTACATCAAAATGATCCTTTAGTGATCCCAGCATATTTTTAATATTGGATGGTTTTGAGAAGATTTCACTACTACAGCGCGCGTTCCGATTGGACATAATGAGTACAAAAAGAGTCTCAATAAAATAGGATTTTAACTGCGAATAATGATGCACAAACAACAAAGTTATACTTTTAGTCAATTAAACTTCTCGGGAAACCAATTAAAACTTAACAATTTAACGGAACGAAACAAACAAGTTTACTTAGCTCGATGACCAGTGATATACCAGAAATAGCAGATAAACCTACCATTGAAAGTGAATTCCGAACCACGGACATTACTCTACAACCCCGCATTTCCATTTAGTGTAAGTTGTAGACAGCAGAAAATGAACGAGGGTCGTCACCGGTAGAGTTCTAACCGGGGATCCTCATGGTAGAAGTCCAACATATTATCTCCTACTTCACCGATGACAACCGATGGTTTGTGTGAAAAAGCTACCATTCGCAATAAGATAAAAAGAAATAGTGAAATCTGGTTACACACAGCAAGTAAATTTAGGTCAAAAAAGATTCATATATTATCTGCCCGGGAGATAAAATTAGGGGCTCTTTCTAAACGGGGGAAAAACTTAAATTATATTTATATTTAGGTTGATAAGAGCCAAATAATATTTTTTTCATAATTTCAATATAAAAACAAAGTTTTCTTGATATGCAATGAAAAATACTTCACTTGCTTCTGACAAAAAAATAATCTGAAGAAAAGTTAGAGCGGCCCAATATACATATAGTACAGAAGGTAGACATTGCCGTCAGTTTTTGGTAGAGCGTCTACATTCGCGGTTGGCTAAATAAGTGTTCTTAAAATGTTCCGATTACACGCAGTACTTGAAGTGGTCTTGTTACTAATGTTATTAAGTGAAATATCTTTTGGTAAAGTAGCAGCTAAAACCATCGAAAAAGTCACATCAGATTGGGAAATTCTCGTGAAAGATTTTAAAGGAAAGCTTTCATCAGAAGTTGATCCTTGCACCGATTTTTATTCCTATGTTTGTAGGAAGCATAATGATACCGAATCCAACGACTTTAAAAATACGTTGATACTGGAACCATACCTGAAAAAGGGCGAGGGTTTGAGTGAGCCTGAATTAAAAGCCAAACATTACATGCATTCTTGTCTACATAAAACTGAAGAAGATATTGGAAAATTTGTGAAAAAGTTCAATTTCGGGAAATCCATAGGAGGTTGGCCTGCATTTGATCCAAAATGGAATAGCGGACATTTCGATTGGCAGGCTGCACTTTCTGAATTCGCTTCATACAATATTTGGAGTCCTATTGATGTATCAATTATAAACTCAGAATTTGACAATTTGACAAAATATTTATATGTGAGGGTCAAGCCTCGATGTTTTTACTTGTTTAGCAATGGAAATACGCAAGCACAATTTCTTTTGAACAAAACATTGGAAAAAGTTGGAGTGAAAGACATGAACGAAGTGTTAAATGATGCTAGACAGTTTGAAAATGTGTATAAAGCGGCGGAAATATATATAGCTTGGGGTAGTCCATCCGTATTAACAAATTTTAGTAGCCTAAAATATGAAATTCCTGAACTTGACTGGGACAAGTATCTTCGAACTACAAAAGGACGAAAACTTCCAGACGATTTTACTGTAAAACTAGTGAAGGGTGATGTTCTCAAAAGGGCTTTGACAACGCTTTCAAAGATAGATCCAAAAGTTTTCGCTAATTATTTATTTTGTCGATTAGTGTATGATTTACCATTTAATGAAATACAACTTATTAAGGAGGACTGTTGGTCCAGAACCTATGATAGCTTTAGAACAGTACTATCTCACAGAATTCTGAATACATTTGTAAGTCAACAGGTTAGAGAAACAGTGCTATCCGCGTTGCAAGCCTACTTAGATACTTTATATAAATACTTACCACCTCCTGAAACCACAGAAGATATTGTAAAACCAACATACCTTAAGCAAATTCTAGAAGATTATTTAGCGAGTTTAACTGATGATAACTTAACTAGAGAGTACAAGGATTTGGTTATTGATCCAGGCAGTTATCTTCACAATTTTTACACAATGCGTCGATATAGTATTTTAAAGTATTTTGAAAAGCGTTGGAACAATAAATTGCAACAGGCCACACATATAGAAAAACAGATTGCTAAACATTTTGCATATCAAATTAATAGAGTTAATACAAATTTGTGGACATCTGTATACAGCTATATCGTATTTCATTACTTTTCAGTACGATTTCACTTGCAGATTCTTAATCGACATCTTAGCAATCGTCTGCCGCATTGTTTTGACGAAGCCATGCACATAAAATCTGTGAAAGATGCAATAAATTTGCAAATTTTAATAAAAAGCGTTAACGATTGGGAAACTAAAAATAAGCAACTCATCCAGTCTGACAATCATTTACTAAAGAAAAATGGGTTAAGTCTTCAAAAAGCTCTATTTATAGGAGTTATGCAATTCTGGTGCGGAGAGAACGAATACATAGCCAACTCAATATTTCCAAAAGTGAAAGAGTTTGGAGATGCATTTAACTGCCCTATAGGAACACCTATGAATCCCCATGAAAAGTGTAATATTGATCAATTTAAAATACTTGCCTAAATAATAAAATAAATATGTATCCACACAATTATAATAATATTTTGAATATATTTTGTTATTATCTGTGAAAGTTCTGTTTTTGAAAATAATAATATTTTGACTGTAAGAGTTAATTATTTATGAGATCATTCGATACCATTAATGATAGAAGTCACCACGAACACGTTTAAGCACCATCCAATAATCACCGTTTTTTTTAACATTAATATTATTATTATTAAGGATTGGATCAAGGACTAACCGCATCCTTTAGTCACTGCGATCAATTTTATCTTTTCTGATCTGATCCAGGTTCAGTATTAGGAAGCTCTGTCAATCTTTAGTTTCCTTATCAGACCTACAATTTTAGGCTTATCGGCCGATATGCCATGGGTTGAGCCACTGGTCGCCCCCCACTCTTGGGTATAAAAGCTAACCTTACCTCCTTCCATGGATTGGGGATGTAGCTGAGTTGATAGCTAGCCCTAAATATTTTTCACCACCTGGACATTTGTAGGCTTTAAAAGAGTATATGGCCCACCTTACTGTCCCGGCTGTGAAGATTTTACCCGAGGTGCTCCTCAATTTGCGTGTTGACCCACCGCGCACATTGAGTGATTGAGTCCCTCTGTTTTCTTCTGGCATTGGGAAGTGTGTTTCCAAGAGTAATTTCAGTGTTTCCTCAGAGTCAGTGGTGTAAGATCCATCAGTCCTCTGGAGGAGGCCTATGCCGTTAGAGCAATCTTTTAAGAGTACTCTTTGGATTTTTTAACATAAATTTATTGATATGGATATGTAACCCTACAGAAAATAATCCAACGGCGATCAAACCTAGAGAACAAGATTTAAACAAGTTTAACAGGTCCATTTCAGTCATGGTCTAGAGAATACAAGGTATGTGCAATAAGAAATGCGAAATGGTTTAATGTCAGTTGTGTGCCAAAATAGACATTTGCAGAGAAAATATTTTTTATAGTTTATTATGAGAAGTTTAATAAAAATGTTGTGTAAGTGAAATTTAGAAACTTTTATTTACCTTAATTACCTGGGCGCAGTGAAATCCCAGACTCTTTAACAAGGAGGTCAAAAGTTGTTGCAAAAGGCAAATAATTGTGTTTTCCTGCTCGGTAAGTTTTCAAGAAGTTTGATAAATTTTAAATTCACTTTACAAAAAACACTACTAGTCAATTAAAAACTTATTTCGTGCAAAATGATTACCCTTTTGATTCAAAGTATTTAAATTTACTCCTCACTTATTAAAAGATTGGCACATTATGGAAATATACAGGGTGTTCAAAAAGTTTCTGATCGCTTATATTTGTCATTACAAAAAAACCTTTTCCAAATTAAAAAAAAATTCTTTATTTTATAAACATTACACATAAGTACAACAATTTAAAAAATTTTTAATATTTTGTATGTAGCCCTTTTTGCTCTATACATTCCTTCAACCGAGTTCCAAAACTTTCGCAAAGACATACGGTGCACATTTCTTCACTGATTATTAAAGGCTTCTTCCCATTGCTGCTTATACCTCCCGCTACCATGATATTTAGACCCTGTGTCAGCCTCTTGATGGGTTTAATTGTATTCGGATCTGTCTATTAGAAGCAGGAACGAGTTCAATTAACGATTCATCAGTAAACAGGATGAGAGACCTTTGCTTCGCTATGTTTACGTCCCTCGAATAAAACCGCTTCTTACTGAAAAAAACATAAAAGACCGACTAGCATTTTGTAGCAGAATGACAAAAGAAGGTTTTCTGGATTCGAGCGCACGAGGAAGGAAGCAAAGGTCTCGCATACTGTTAACGACAAATATAAGTGATCAGAAACTTTTTGCCCACCCTGTAGACGCACAGCACAATAAAATTGATAACCCTCCGATGCAATAAATGATCGTTCGGCTGGATGTTTCACGATATGGGCTCAAATCTTTGCGCAAAATACGCCATGCTATTTTATAGGGCCAACCCAAATATTATGAACATCACGGAATCGATAAATTTAGGTCATCCTTTACATTTTGATTTACTGCGGTAATAATGACTTGCCTCACAGGAATGTTGGTCTACAGTCGCTATCAAGGTAACACTTTACATACGAACACGCTTTAATATTTTTAACATGTGACCAAAAGCCTCTCCTATACTTTTGGCTAACAAATACTTACAGTCTAAAGTTCTAACTAAAATTTACCTCAACCTGCTGAATTGCTGATTTGCAGTTGTTAAGTTTTTAATTCCGCTGTTTTAGTTCCACTGATGGACACGGGAAGAGTTTCCCATGCTCCGTTGTGCATGTTGTTATCGCTGGTGATTTGGAGGTTTTGTGCGTCGTTTTGAGGTTTCCTTTTAGAAGTTTGTTTGTCTTGACTTTCTATATCCTCCCATCTTTACCGCCACAAATTCCACGGTGATAGTCGACCGAAATATCTAATCTATCAGTTGACTTTTCTGGAAGCCTCGATGGCATTCCTGCTTCCTTTTTTAAAATATTCCAATCGTCACATGTCCTTTGTTATTTAATCAACCTGTCCTTGTATTCTGGCCATTTCTCTGTGCTCTGGAAGAGCTCCTTGAATATTCCCCTTCATAAGAAAGGCAGTAGGTCTGATATCTCAAACTACCGACATGTTTCGTCCACTAGTTGTCTTCTTATTTGTTAGGTCACACACAGCGTGTCTTGTTTCGTGAAGCTCTCTCAGTTAATTTTTTTTCACTTCTGGGATACCTCAGGGCAACATCCTTTTTATTCTGTACATAAACGATGTGTCGCTTCCTCTACCAAACGCTAAAATGTTGTGTTATGCGGATAACGAAAATATTTGTAGCACTGTTTCTTAGGACACTGAAGGTGATCTACTAAACACTAATTTGGCCACGTTTTGTAAATGGTGTGATCGCAACGGCTTTCCTTTAAATGCCAGCAAGTATACCACTATGAGTTTTTTCCGCAGTAAAAGTCCTTTGCCATTCGACTACTCTTTGAATGGCACTGTGTTGAACATAGTTGACAAGGTTAGAGATTTCGGTATGATTCTCAACTCTCGCCTTTCTTTTGAATATTATGTGCTTCGATCGTTGTCAGAGATAACTTGACGACGGCTTTATTGAGAAATGGTCTAGAAATCTTTGTGTCTGGAGGATTCCAGTCCTGTGTTGGCTCTCTTCTTTGCTGTACATATCAACCGCATTGATGCGGTGCTGCGCAGATTTCTAAGATTTCATAGAATGCCTAGAATAATGATCCTGTCGCACTAACCCTATATCCTAATCGATGGACGATCATCTCTCTATACTTCCTTGTAAAGAGACTAAATATCGCGAAAATATCTTTTATTTTAGATCCGTTGCAGGGATCGATAAATTCACTCGAATTACTGAGCGCTGTGAACATCTCTAACCTACCCGAAGCCCTCAGGCATCACGAATTCTTTCACGGAAATTTGTATGGCATGTACGAGCCTATTACGTCGATGTGTCGTCTCTTCAATGAGTGCTTTACTGGCGTGGATCTAAGCTCCTCCCTAGAAAACGATGAAGACGCAACTTATGCTCAGCCTTCATTAACTGACTCAAAAGGCCTCATACTTACGGCCAAATATTTTATGTGTTTATTTACCAGAAATATTCTTTTCGATGTAAAAAATTGTTCAGGTTCAGCCAATACCTATAAAAGGAGAGTCTAGCGATTCCACAAGCTACCGGTTAGTTAGTTCTAAAACACAAAATCAATACTAACTCTTTATAAATTCTATACTATACTGTATCTCTTGAATCTACCTACATCCGTATCACTGCTATCATATCCCATCAGGGGCGCACCGGTCACTTTTTCTTTGACGTGCACTCCATTAAAAGCGTTACAAAATTACGATCAGACCAGCATATAGACCGAAAATTGTTAAGAAACGCACAAAGCGTTTCATTCGTCACCAATCGGACAGATATGCCAAGTTGAAGACGAACTGGAGGAAACCAAAGGGTATTGACAACAGAGTGCGTCGCCGCTTCAAGGGTCAATATTTGATGCCCAATATTGGTTATAGTTCCAATAATCGAACTCGTCATATGCTTCCAACCGGATTCAAGAAGTTCCTTGTTCACAACGTTAAGGAACTCGAGGTGCTCATGATGCAAAACAGAGTGCGGAGAAATCGCTCACGGTGTTTCATCTAAAAAGCGGAAAGAGATTGTGGAACGAGCCAAGCAACTTTCCATCAGGCTTACAAATCCAAATGGTCGTCTACGATGGGATTTAACGAATATTCGAACGTTAAAAAAAATTACTCGAATAAGTGCGACTGATAACGTCGCGCATGGTGGAACAGAGCTTATATCGGGCCTACCTTGTATTGTGTATACCGTGCAACCTAAGCTTATACCTGCTTCTGCCAATGGCTCCCCTCCTGTTGACGCCGCGAGACCTTCATGTGCTGCGGTGGCATTAGAACCGACACGACAACACCGAGAATGATATCGTTAATTTTATTTCGTCACTGGAACTGTCTGCAGAAGGGTTGAAGCTCGACGCGGACAGCAGGGTTCTCCTTCTCTGCTTCTATTAAGTTTCTCGATGCCGGATGCCGTTTTTCAGACGGTGTTTTTCCCCGACATCTGGCACTAAAATTATATTGTCCGTGAATTGATTAAAAGGACGCGCTTAAGCTCGGCTACAACCTACAATAATTCACCAAAAAAACCCATCAACAAAGTCTCCCTTTGCTATGCCAACGTAACCGGATTGCGCTTTAAAACCACGTGGTCTGTTTGACTGAGACTTGGCTTTTTTAGAAAAATTGCGGATGCTGAACTTTTTGGATCGCAGAATTTGATTTTTCGCCGCGACCCACACCTTTCCACTCTGGATGCTCCTGTCGGCAGTGGGTTTGTTTCCGCTGTCCGCCGTGACCTCTCGTGCGTAGCTGTTGATCTCCCTGTACTCGCCTGGATTACCTTTGTGTAGTTCTCAGTCACCCACACAAAAACCTATATAATGCTACAGTTTATATTCCGCCTGGCTCGCCATCTGACTGCTAGAAGCTGTTATCTGCCTGCGTCGAAAATGTGGCTAATCTAATGTCTTGATGCTTCTAAGCGATTTAAATATGCCTTCGGTCGGTTGGGAGTGCTCTTCGATTGACGATTGCCTCCTGCCATCTTTGTTGACTGCCCCAAAACCCATTTAGGCCTTCATCGCTTCTTATGGGTTGTTCTTAGGACTATGGTGTGATGATTGACTCGGTTCCCTTGTTCCCGAGTCTCGTCATCATCGGTCATTTAATATCGTTCTTTTGATCCTGTAATGATGACTTCTGCTGATTCAAATAATTTGTGTTATGGCTTTGGCAAGGCTGATTTTTCTAAACTTAATGATAGGCTTTTTGCCTGTGATTGGATGAATTTATTTTTGAATAATCGTGAAATAGTAAAATAATTTTTCGATATTGTGTCTATATGTTTTGAAAACTGTGTTACTGTTTCAAAGTCTCGTTGTTCGCGCACCTTTCACTCTTGGCTTGATAGTTTCGTGAAGCATTTCAAAAACTTAAAAAATAAAGCTTGGAAGAGGTTTTGCTCCTCAAGGAGCAATTCTGACTACTTTGCTTATTCCGTGTTATGCAACCTACTCCGCTCTTAATATATCTTTTAACGACTATTTTGAAAGTATTAAATTGACTTTGCGTGCCAGCTTTAATATTTCTAAAGATTCGTTAACTCTAAGCGCAATTAAATACACAAAGGTATATTCTGGCAGATTACAGATCAATCTACCAGAATATATGTACTTTTGTCCTAGAAACAAAACACATTTGTGCTGTTTTCTGTTGGTACAACTATCGTTTGAAGCATTTAGTGTATAGTGAACACGACTGATGTTTGCTTTACGTACTTTTTTTATTAATTATAAATATTCGGTGGGTACATAGCATATCTGAATTATGGAAATAAATATCCATAATACTGTTGTGTACACTGTGTAATAAAGCAGTTTGCTCCGTACATAAAACGCCATCTCCCATATCATTTTCTCGACATTTCCCTTTTTGCTCAAACTCTTCTTTGTAGGTACATTTCCACAAAACCTCCAGTTCCATGGTCTGCAAATGTTCATGACATCATCCGATGGCAGAGTCATTAGACACTTGTGCTTAAGAAGTACCTGGTAAGAAATTCAGTCAAACAGGTTTTGTATCATGCTGTTCAGTAAGAATATGTAGAAATGACACAAGTAATAATAGAAAATTACCTGCTGGGGGAATAATTTTGGGCCTCGCTCAACAGAATTCGAACACTAGTACCACAAAAGTGGTCAAGTTCACATCTAAGCGTTCCGCGGCATAATTAGACAAAACGCGAGATCCAAGCACAAGTAAGCCCTCGTTGACTTGAAAAGTCAAAACCGTTCCGTAGCTGGTTAGTAGTTTTCACCTGTCCGTACCATGAGACTGTCTGTGGTGTCAGTCTACCCGTCCTTCTGGAGCTTTTGTGGTGTTAGCCTGTTAGTTATCCGTTCCGTAAGACTGTCTGTGGTGTCATTAGTGACCTTTTGTGGTGTTATCCGCTCCCTGATATTGTCTGTGGCGTCAGTCGTCCCGTCCTTATCGACCTTCTGTGGTGTTAGCATGTTGTTCATGTGTTCCCCATCTTTATCGACCTTGTTGGTCATCTGAGATTGTCTGTGGTGTCAGTCTACCAATCTTTATCGACCTTCTGTGGTGTTAGCCTGTTGGTCATCCTTACCTTGAGACTGTATATGGTGTCAGTCTATCCGTTCATATAGACGTTCGGTGTTGTAAGCCTGTTTGTCATCCGTACCTTGAGACTGTATGTGGTGTCAGTCTATCCGTTCATATAGACGGTCGGTGGTGTTAACCTGTTGGTCATCCGTACTTTTAGACTGTCTATGGTGCCCGCCTGTCAGTCTATCCGTCCATATCGTCATTCTGTGGTGTTAGCCTGGTGGTCATCCATACCTTGAGATTGTCTGTGGTGTCAGTCTATTTAGATAACTCTCATATAATAATAGTACGTAAAATAACCGCTACTTAAAATTTACCGCACGATAAAGCTGCCAGCTTTAATAATCGAAACCAGCACAGCCGCCCGTACCATACGACATCTCTCTCATTCTCTTCAAGGTGTCGAGTTCTGTCCTCCCATCAACTACATTTTCGTAGTATTAGCAAATAGAGGCAAATAGCTAGTCATAAGAAATATTGGTTGCATAAATATAATACATATATTATTTTATAAATGGTTCTTTTCAATTAGCGAGACCTTGGACAACTATAGAACTCCCGGAAGACCCCTCTATTGGGACCTTAGGAGAAGAGACCATCACAACTGTAACCTGTTAAATTGTGCTAAAAGAAATAATAAGTGGTTCGAATTTTACTTGAAATTCTAGATGAAGTTCTTCTGCTACCGTATGATCCGTGAGCGGCGAAAGGAATAGCGAACATTAGGGAGAAGAATAGTCCAGAGTACAGCTTGGCCTGTCAGCTGTCGGAGTCCATACTGCACCACTGACTGTGATCCTTAGCCCCTACGCCTCTACTCAGGGTGGTGAACGTAGGACAAAAGAGTCCAAAATGGACAAGTACAGGTATCACAATCATTCAGTTCCGCTTAGTAAGATTTTGTGTTATAAAAGAAGAAAAAAATTAGTTACATACTGAAAACAAATTTCGGCCAAAAGACCTCATATTATTTGTCTATCCAGTGGTAAATTTAGGGGAAATTAAATTCCGAAACAGGGGACTTTTCAAACGGGGAAGAACTTTTATTTTTTTATATTTATGTTGATAAGAAACGAAAAACAAATATTTAACAAATAACTTAAAGATTATATTAATTTAAACTTTTTTTTTAGATATGCAATTAATACAGAATTTTACTTGAACCCTGTCGAAAAATAATCTGAAGAAAAGATAGAGCGGTCCAATATAAACGCCTGTAAGGTAAATATTTTCGTTAGTTTTTGGCCGTGCGTCTACATTCGCGGTTGCCTAAATAAGTGCTCTGAAAATGTTCCGGTTAAATCTAATACTTGGTGTGGTGCTGCTACAAGTGTTGTTTTCAAGTGTAATATCTGGTGGAAAAGTAAAACGCGCAGTTGAAACCATCAAAAAAGATGCATCTGATTGGAAGACTCTCGTGGAAGAATTAAAAGAAAAGCTCTCATCCGACATTGATCCATGCACGGATTTTTATTCATATGTGTGTAAGAAACACAACGATGAAGAATCGTATGACTTTAAAAATACGTTGATACTGGAACCATATTTGGCAAAGGGCGAGGGTTTGAGTGAGCCTGAATTGAAAGCCAAAAATTACATGCATTCATGCATGCATAGAACAGATGAAGATATTGAAAAATTTGTGAAAAACTTCAATTTTGAAAAATCCATAGGAGGTTGGCCTGCATTTGATCCAAAATGGGATAGCAAAAATTTCAATTGGCAACTGGCATTTGCTGAATATGCGTCATACAATATTTGGCTTCCAATTGATGTATCAATTATGAACTCAGACTTTCACAATTTGATGAAACATTTATACGTTAGAGTGCAGACACGATATTTTTACATATTTGATGATGAGGAAGCACAAATTCGTCTAAACCAAACGTTGGGAAGAGTTGGAGTACAAGATGTGAATGCTGTGTTAAGTGATGCCAGACAGTTTGAAAATGAATATAAAGCGGCCAAAATATATGCCGCTTTAGATGCACCATCTGTATTAACGAATTTTAGTAATCTGAAATATGAAATCTCAGAATTGGATTGGGATAAGTATTTTGAAACTACAGAAAAACAAAAACTTCCCGACGATTTTACTGTAGAACTTGTGAAGGGTGATGTTCTTAAAAAGGCATTGGCAACAATTTCAAAGATGGATCCGAAAGTTTTCGTTAATTATTTATTTTGCCAATTACTTTTAGATTTACCATTTAAAGAAACACAGCTCAGTAAAGCGCAATGTTGGGGCAGAACCTATGATAGCTTTGGAACAGTACTTTCTCAAACTGTTCTCAAAAAATTGGTAAGTGAACAAGTTAGAGGAAAAGTGCTACCGTTGTTGCAAGCCTACGTAGATACTATATATAAGTACTTACCACCTCCAGAAACTGCAGCAGGTATACGCAAACCAAAATACATCAAACAAATTCTAGAAGACTACTTGGCAAGTTTAACTGATGCTAGCATAATTAAGGAATACAAGGACCTGCTTATTGATCCGGACAGTTATCTCCTCAATTATTATACTACTTCTCGATTTCATTCTTATAAACAGTCTGAAAAACGTTGGAACGAAAACGTGCAACGGTCAGCAAATATAGAAGAAATGGTTGCTGAACATTTTCCATATCAAATTTATAAAGTAAATACAAAACCGTGGACATCTGTATATAGTTATATCGCATTTGACTATTTTGCTGTACGAGTACATCTGGAAATTCTTAACCGACACCTAAGCAATTCTTTATCTGACTGTTTTGATGACGCTGCGGACAAGAGATCTGTGGCAGATGCAATAACATTGCAAATTTTAACAAAAACCTTCAACGATTGGATAGCCAAAAATGAACGAGTCATCAAAGCTGACAATGATATACTTGGGGAAAATGGCTTAAATCTTAAAAAAGCCTTGTTTATATCTGTTATGCAATTTTGGTGCGGAGGGCCCAACTCCAATGAAGTTATCTCAATGTTTTCGAAATTCAAAGAGTTTGGAGATGCATTTAACTGTCCTGCAGGAACACCGATGAATCCCAGCGAAAAATGTGATATTGATAAATTTCAAATACTTGCCTAGATAAATGAAAAACATATGTATCCACACAATTAAAATAATATTTTGAATATATTTTTAAATTATCAGTAAAAGTTCCATTTTTGATATTTATTATATTTTGACTATAAATGTTTTTTCTACATTGATGTATGCTGCTGAAAATAGATAACTAATCTTAATCAAATAGCGCTGGTTGACATAATTGATTGCAGGTTCTAATTTAGAGGCCCCTTACTATACTTTTTTGTATTAGAAGAATTAAACCACTTAACTACGTCACTGCATTAACTTTAATTACTTTTTGTAGTTAAGTCGTCCTTACCCATCGTTTTTCTCTGATTTTTTTTTGGTTGGAATATTTTTTAAGCCACTTTTGCTCGAACCTCGTAGATAGGTCATTTTTACTCTCAGCCTGGCCTTTAGAGGAAATAATTCGGTCGCTATAATACAAAAATCATTCACGTTGTGGTTATGAGCACACTGTGCTGTAATAATTTCTTTCTAGGGTTAATTCTGTTTTTAAATTGTTTTATTTAACTTCAATTTCGTATATTTGTTTGTTTGTTTGTTTGTGTCAAATCTTGCAACTGATTTTTCACCCACTTCTAGTTCCTGTGTCGATTTGAAATTTTGGAAACATGTTCAGTTCCGCAATACAATATTATGGTAACGTCGAGGGAGTTGGGGTACAGGGGTGGAGGTGACATGTACAATTAAAACGATGGATATTGTTGTCGAATCCATACTTTTCGGGGTCAGTAAGATGAATAATTACACTACACTGTCGAAGTCTGGAATTATTTACCTATAATAATTGCGTATCGTTACCTATCCGAATCAGTGACTTTGTCACCAAATCTGGTGTTTTCGAAATCCTCCTTAGTGACAGAATTTTTTTCTCAGACATGTCTAAAAGTTGGTGATGTTTAACTTCCACCAAGGTGACTTCTGGTAACTTTTAGATTTTGCAATGTTTTAATGTAAATATTTCTCATTGTTCAAAATATTTCTACACATTTGCTGGACTACAATTTAATTCAGTTACAAGCGGTGTTGTACCACATATTCAAGCGGGCCCATTTAGTACTTGTGTTGCTAAGCTAAACGCATGTGTAATACAACTCGAACAATTTCCTATGAAACTTCATGATTTTCAGGGGGAACCTGAAACTTTTAACGATTACTCATTTTCTATCGCTTGCGATAAGAGGATCGCCCACAAAATTTATGTAATTTTATCACAGTCTTTCCTCCCTGTCCTTTTAAAAACTTAAAGGCAGTATCTATCTCAAATTGCCGTGTAATTTAATTTGAAATACACGAAAAGTATACGGAAATACACGTAAAGTGCACGGAATGTACACGGAAAGTACAAAGAAAGTACAATTAAAGTACAAGCACAAATTTAACGGACAATCCGAAACTACACGTAAGTACACGATAACTGCAAATAGTCACTTCCACATTCATATTACTGGTAATAGTTTCACACAGCCTGTTCTAGATACAAACCTGGCGGGGGAGTTAATACAGCAACTAAAAGCCTGATTAATACACCTCTTCTTCGTAGAAAATCTAATAAAAATTGTTATTATTCTTTCTGGGAGGAAGAGGTACACAACACGTTCCGTAAAATTTTTATTAGACTTTCTGTTCTATGTTTTAGTTGCTTTATTAACTGACGGTATGCCGTCCCCACCCCCCGCCAGGTTTGTAACTAAAACTGGCTGTGATAAACTATTACCAATAATATGAATGTGGAAGTGAAGTCCGTGAAATTTGTACTTGCACTTTCCGTGTACTTCCGTGTAATTTCCGTGTACTTTCCGTATACTTTCCGTGTATTTATGTGTACTTTCCGTGTATTTCCGTATAATTTCCGCGTATTTCTGTGTACTTTCCGTATACACGGAAACAACACGGCAATTTGAGGGCGGTAAATAGGCACTGCCAAATTCAAAAGATGGAGTTAAACGAGACTTAAGTACATAAGATCAGCTGTAGATTAAATCAAAGGGGCACTTAAGTTCTTCAATGCGCACCGATTAGGGGGGACGGGGTCTTGTGAACCGTTACGGTGTGTTATAGCGGGCAGGGGGTGGGGGTCAAGCAACGCCTTCCGTAACATAAAGTTTTTGTTAAAAGTAAAAGTCCTAACTCTTAACTCATGACTTACGGCTCAATTTATGTGGTATATCTACACTACACATATTTTTTTTACATATGAAAAGATTCGCGTCACTAGGTACAGAAGTTTATACAGGGTGTAACGTTTCTAGAGGTCACAACGAGTACAAATGATAGCTCTCACCTAGAAAACAAAAAATTGTTTGGCAGGGGGGGGGGGGCAATCTCAACCGTTTGAGAGTTACATGGGGATTCATAAATTTCTGTTTTTCATGGTAGGCACATTTTTTTTTTTATTTTTCTCCCTTGATCTACCCAACAAAGTGACATCAAACAAACGCTAGAAAACTACTATCCTAATTACCTTTCCAAAATTGTTAATAATTTTGATCAAACTCATACCACTGCAGGTACAGTCACTTCCAAAAGAGAACTTTCCCAAAATTTCTCCGAAATTCATGTAATTTGTACACCCCTCTTTTATTTTTATTAGATTGCTCATCTTATTACCTTTCCAAAAACGTGCAACATGGCAAGATAGGCAAAGGACTAGAAAAACCGCATCCTTAGAAATCCCTGACTACCTAATTATTTTATTGCATTTTAGGTAGGAGGGGTATTCATCATCCTTATCATCATAGCGGGAAACGTTACGGCGAGGGCGTGTCAGAACTCTTCAAAAAATCTGTTACGTAATACTTGAATGGCCATGGCCCTTAGAGGTAAATACACGTGCGATTCAGGTAAATACAGTCTTTTGTTGAGAAGTAGTATTTACATATTTGTTATTTTCTAATTTCTTATTATATTATATTGAAAGCAGTTTTAAATAAACATGAATTATTTTGTATCTGGTGACTTTTTTTTTTAAAAAAGGTGTCTTTTTCAGTCCCTATGTAGTGACACGCTTGATCGACGACTTGGCAACGCTGATCCGAATGCAAAGACAATTATGTGGATTCCCTAATTAGAACGCAGTTTTAGTTCAGTTCTGTGAGTGTTTTTAATGTTGAAGAAGGTGAAAAATAAATTCTTGCGCAGATGGTTTATGGAAATTACCGGTTAGTAGAGAAAATATTATATTATTTGATTGTTTATAATGGTTTAAATTGTAAAAATTAGTTGTTCTTTAAGTAACGACGGGTGAAATCTTAAAAAAATTTAATTGTGTTATTTTCTTGCGTAAATATTAAGCGGTTGTTTCTGACCGCTTGGGTATACATATGAGTAATGCATTGTTTAAACATATCATTACAGAAAAATATTATCTGTAGCTAAAATCTTGGAGGATCTTGAATTACTTGACCCCGGGGATTTTCCAGATGATATTCACATACTTCCTCCTGATGATTTTTCAAGCGAAACTGATCAAGAATCGGACCTACAGTGGCGGTATGTCATCAAAGAGGGGTTGAAGTCGCCAGCGATGATGATGATGACGACCAACCAGCGATTTCTAAAAAGTTAACCAGAAAATGGACGAACGGCGACGTAAAATACATCCGTGAATGTCATAGTTAGTGAGACGTCGCGGGATATGGAGAAAGTTATGACTCCTCAAGAGCTCGTTGGAACCGAAACATTAAAAGAATCGAGAAGCTCAGGACTATTTATAGAGTCCTGTAGGCAGTCAAATGCAAATACGATACAAAAAAATTTGCGTCTATTCTCAAGAGTATTTAAATCGATGAGTTTAAGACTGTCTGCATACGGAATCAGGACAAGAGAGCCGTTCCATGGAAGACCACGAAGAGCGCATCTGACAAATCTTCGTTGGACGGCCGCAATACAACTACATGTGACGCACAAAAGGGAGACCAAACAAAACAAGCGTACTCCAAAATTGGCCCGACAAAAGTGCAATTAAGTAGCATAGTAATATACGGATTGTCGAATTCTTTTGACCGCCCTTTTAATAAAATCTGGGGTCGGAACTGTTAACTGTTGTGGTCATTCAAGGAGAAACGAGCATTTAGCCAAACACCCAGGTCTTCAGTTTGTCTAGTAGGTCTTGCAAGGGAGCATCCATCAATGGCATAATTAAAAACCAATGAGTTCCTCTTACGTGAAGAGGAAAGAGTAGGAGAGACCGGGGTCACAAGTAACATTTTTCAAGTTGAGCTTTACTGTCGGCGGTTAGTAAAAGATGAAACAAAAATAATCAAGCCGTTATATAGCACATATATTCATTTATAAATGCACCTAGGTTCACGTTTTATCAACGAAGCTGTTTAGCAGCTGTGAGCTTTTCCCGTGAACATGCCAAGTGTTACTTTTATGACAAATGAAATATTTTTTTGCAGCTTCTCTTACGCTTAAGTTGTCGTTTAAATGATCGTCCGCCGCTTTTTTATATACAGAGCTATCGACCGTCCCCCTTTTTGTTCTCCTTATTCGACATCTAGGCATCCTAAAAAACACAATATAATTTACAAAATATATGCACACTTGAAATTCACGTGGTACCTTCGTCCCCGCTATACATGTTACTTTTACCCCCAAATACGTTTTTTATGTATAAAACTTCATAAGTTAAAAATACACATCATACATACGATTTTAACAAAGCACTATTTAAAAATAAGTAGAACCCTTTTTACCCTAGTATTCGCACATTACCCATAGTTAATAAAAATAACAAAACAAAAATAACAAAAACTTACTGGCAGTTCTCAAATCACAAAGTCACAAGTGGACCGAGTAGAATGCGCGACGGCCCGGCGATGACGGACTGAGTAACGGTGTGGTGTCATGGAATTCAGCGGGGGGCAGGGAGGGAGGTTGTCACTTTCATAACGTGTTACTGGTCTCTCCTAGTGCACTTGTCGAGATTGAGTGGTAAAGAATTAATGGAGCACCACTTATGGAGGTTGTCCAGGTCGGAATTCAAGAGGGCACAATCAGGTAGGTAGGAAACATTCAAAGTAGTCGATATGTCGTTAATGTAAATAATGAAGAGTAGAGATCCCAAATGACTTCCTTGTGGGACACCTGAAGTATTATTGATAATGTAGACAAGTAGGTAGCTTATGTGTAAGAATCATGTGGTTAAATATGTCAAATGCCTTGTTGGAATCAGTAAAGATGCAGCCCACCTGTCCGCCAGACTCGATGACAGAGATACAGAAATTCGAGAACTCAAGTAAGTTCGATGTGGTTGACTTGCCCTTTTCAAAACGGTGTTGAAAAGAGCCCAAAAACGGTTTGCAGTGAAAATAAAGGACATCGATAACTAAGGCTTCGAACAACTTAGAAATGTAGGACATGTTGGCAATAGGCCTATAATTGTCGCAATGTTGCACTTGTTACCCTTTCTATACAGTGGAGTAACTATAGAGGTTTTCCAGGTTTAGGAAAAACGTCACAACGGATAGATAAATTAAATAAATGACAAAGAACAGGGACGAGAGATGAACTGCAGTACCTAAGGACCGAGACAGGAATGCCGTCAGGACCAGCCGAGAAACAGTCAGCTAGGCGAGGGATCTTCTCCAACACCATAGCCTCGTCGAAATACAAGTCCTTTGGCTCAAGGGATCTCGGCGGGAACCTCATCAATATAGAGAAATCCTTAAAACTAATATCACAATTATCAATCAAGAACGCAGTTTTGAAAAAGGGTTTGGCAATCGTAAGAGAATCACTACTACCCCTATCACTAAGACTTAATGAAGAGGGGTAACCATCCGTTTTACGTCTGCAGTTTACAAATTGCCAGAACCGCTTAGGGTTGTCACGCAATGTCAAATTCATCCGAGCAATGTACGCAATATATGAGGATGCTGAAGCTGAAACAAATTGTTGACGGAAGCGAGAATAATTCAGGTAATCTGCGTCACTCTTTGAGGAGCAGAACGTTTTCCAAGCCTTACTTTTTAAGCTTTTCAAATGCTAAATTAAGGCGTTAAATCAAGGTAAATAGAACCGCGAGTTGCAAGACTTCGAAAGAGAAACACAGCGAGCAAAGCAAATAGCCATAATATCATAGAATGACTTATTCACTAACATTATCAACGTCACGCTCGCCAACAACACCACCCCTGTCACAAGTAGAGAGGCAGTTGTCAAGTATTGAGAGGTCGGCTTTTCTAAAGTTATAAGAGACAATCGGTAAAACAACAGGATCGTAAAACATGACGACATGAAGAGATGGTCAGGCTGGGGAACCTTAAACTTTGGTTCCCACAACACCACTAGGATCTGTAGAAAACACAATGTAGAGAAATCTGCCATGGTCGTTACCAACACCGCAACCAGAGGACAAATCAGATGCCTACAAGATGGAGTTGGATCAATTCGTTGAACGGCACGACCACCATGCCATGGGTCCCGGGTTCGAAATCAGATTTCCCCTTGAGCTTTTATTAAGAAATTAAAATAATCCACTCTGTTTCTGGGCTGTTGTCTAGCTCGCAGCAATGCAAAAACAAGACTAAATTTGCCTCACTTCCCTTGCACTAATTCCCTTCCGCCCAAAACTATGCTAACGTATCAAAGGATTGTCCCCTAGGCTTTGGCAACATAGTATAAAAAAAAATCAACAAAGTCAACAATGCAGCAAACGGTTCGTTCGTAGACTTGTAGAGACGATATAGACCGAATCTAGGTATTATAATGTTATGACTGAATCTAGATATTATAATGTTCCAGTGTCGTCGAGGAATGGAAATTTGAAAGAAGTTACTTCTTCTTGCTACTCTGAATAACTTGCGGCACATCATTAATAAACCGGCCAAAATAGCAATGGGCCAAGTACGGACAAATGGATTTTGTGGAAAATGTGACACACACACCTTGTCTTATTCACTTATTGCTTGTCGTAAAATTACCTATTCGTGGGGAAGAATTGCGTACATTTGGTCGATAATTCATACAATAAATATTTTTTGGAAAATTCGCCCACACCTTTTTCGGAAATTCACCTAAATTTTGTTAAAAATTTAACTGCAATTAACTATTTTGAAGTTTCTAACCAGATTAGTGGGATGAAAGTCACCGACAATTTTTAGTCAAAAAATTTACTTTTTTCTCTCTGTGTGTTTATCGTTAAAACAACCGTGAAACGCCACCCGTGGGATTCGAACCTTCAGCCTTCATCTGGAGGGCAAGTAAGTTCACCCCAACACCACTGGCGACTAATTTAAAATACGCGAAGCTTTATATTTTTGTGCGCTTTTATCGTGGAAGTTTATTTAGAAGTTTTCAGAATGAAATGGAGATGCAACTTTAAAAATAATAGTCTTTGCAAAATAGTTAAAAATACATTTATTAAAAATATTATACAATTGTGTAGTTACATGTTATCTAAACAAGTATTTGAAATTTATCAATATCACACTTTTCGGCGGGATTCATAGGTGTTCCTACAGGACAGTTAAAAGTGTCTCCAAACTCCTTGAATTTGGCAAACCTCGAGTTGACTTCATTTGAATTGGACTCTTCACACCATAATTGCATAACTCCAACAAATAACGCCTTTTTAACATTTAATCCATATTCCTCAAGCAAATGGTTGTCAGCCTGGATGATTCTTTCATTCTTAGCTGTCCAATCTGAAAATACTTTTGTTAAAATTTGCAAAGTTATAGCCTTTCGCACCGAATCTTTGTCCCAAACTTTGCCACCAAAACAGTCGGAAAGAGGAGTGCTAAAGTTATAGTCTCTCTCAATAATTTCCAACTGCACAGAGAAGTAATGAATTGCGAAATGACTGTACACTGATGTCCAAAATTTTTTATTTATTTTATAAATTTGGTACGGAAAGTCTTTAGCAATTTTTAATTCCATATATGACGACCAATGCCAGTTTATTTCAGAAAATGTTTCGAAAAGTCTAAACGAATTATAGCGTGATATTTTATAATAATTGAGAGCATAACTGTTTTGATCAATTGACAAATCTTTAAACTCTTTGCTTATGCTATCATCACTCAAACGTGCAAAGTAGTCCTTTAGCATTTGTTTAGGATATTTTGGTTTGGTCCTATTTGTTGCAATTTCTGGAGGTGGTAAGTACTTATATAAAGTATCTACATAAGTGCGGATTAAGGACAGCATTTTTTCTTTAGCCTCTTGATTTAAAAATTTATTTAAAATTGCTTGAGAAAGTACAGTTTGAAAGACATCATGGGTTTTTCTCCAGCAATCTTTTTTGCTCATTTCTCTTGCATAATATGGAAAATCAAGAAGAAACTGGCAGAAAAAGTAATTAGCAAAAACTTTGGGATCCATTTTTGAAATTGTTTGCAAAGCCTTTCTCAAGCCATCACCGTTTACCATGTGTACACTATAATCATCTGGAAGTTTTCTTCTTTCCGTTGTTTTAATATACTTGTCCCAATCAAGTTCTGGAATTTCTTCTTTTAGATTAATAAAATTTGTCTCCACAGTTGGTTCATACCAATTGGTGTATATTCGTGCCGCCCTGTACTCCTTTTCAAACTGCATAGCATCGCTTAAAACTGCATCCATATCTTTAACTCCAATTTTTTTCAAAGTATTGTTAAGCTGAAGCTGTGATTGACTATCCATAAATATATAAAACTCCCTGGATTGAACCCTTACATATAAATAGTGTCCCATAAATGACGCGTGAATTGGAACCCAAATATAGTATGAAGCAAATTCAGCAATTACAGCTTGTAAGTCTAAATTTTTGCTATTCCAATTTGGGTCGAGTGCGGGCCAACCTCCCATGGATTTTTTAAATTTAAAATGTTTCACAAATTTTCCAATATCCTCATCTGTTTTATGTTCACATGAATGCATGTAATCTCTGGCTTTTATTTCAGACTCACTCAAATCCTTACCCATCTTCAAATACGGATCCAAAACCAACATATTTTTAAAGTCGATGGAATCGGTGTTGGTGTATTTCTTGCAAACGTATGAATAAAAATTAAAACATGGATTAATGTCAGAAGAAAGTGTTTCTTTCAAATTTTCCACCAGTTTTTTCCTATTTAATATGTCTTCCTCGATGCGATCAGCTGTGCTTTGTACTTTTCCACTTACTAATTTACTAAGGAACAACACTTGTAATACAAACACAACACCCACTACTGGGTGAAACATTTTAAGAACACTTATTTAGTCAACCGCTAATGTAAGGCGTCGTACAAGAACTAACAAATATATCTACTTTTCGGTTGGAATAGATTGAGCAGTGCTGCTGTTCTTCTGATTAGTGCTGGCATTGTCTTTAAGAGTCAAATAAATTAATATAAAATGTTTTATTATATATCACTTTAAGTTAAGAGCAAGGCAAGATAGATTAGACCATTGGACATGTAGTTTGGCCCGCAAATTGTCTACTTTCGATGTTCAGTTTAAATTGCGTAAATTGATTAAGTACGCTATTAAAATAATTCCATAGAGGGTGACACATGTATATTAAATGGACCCATTAGTCGTCACTTAAGAGTTTCTTCAGGTTTCACTTTGTTGTATATGAATTTAGTGGGTAAATAGTAATTGAAAAAAGCTCACTACCTTATACTCTAAATTTACTTGTTATCAAGAATGTTTCAATTTAATTTTGTTTAGAATCATTTGTAATGCACTAAGTATGGGGAAGACCTGGGAGTTTATTAGAATAACAGATTACTCTAATTTTCGGCAAAAGGAGTAGGAGCCAACATTTCATTTAAATAAACGCATATTAAATATACTTAGTTAAAACTTCAAAATAAAATAATAACCACATCGACCATCAGCACTGTTTGAGCAGGCCCTTCTAGCGCGCCCTGAAGATGTCCAGGCTGGAGAAGTGTTGGTTAAAGAGGCGAGACATCGACGTGATGGACTGGTGCATGTCGAATAGGGTTCGGTGACCAGGGACGTACAGAAAGTCGTGATTCCGGTGCGCTGCCGCATGGAGATATTCACAGCATCCAGCAATTCGGGTGGATTAATTGTTCTCTGCAATAAATCGAACAAAAATACTAATTTTCAAATATTGAGTCTCAGAGTCAAGAGTCAAAAGAAATCACACCCAGTTGATCAGTATAAGGGGGAAGCACCAAAGGTTGATTCCAAGTGGGTCTGTGGAGTGCAACCAACCTCAATGCGGTTGATGTGAACGGCGAAATATTGGTCTAACAAAGTTTCAGTAAAAAAGCTTTTTTAGGTAGGGATCATCAAGTTCCTTAGACCATCTTTTAACGAAGCCCAGCATCGAGTTAGCCCTACCAACGAAAGAAAGATGAGAGTTGAGAACCACGCCCAGGTCTTTCACCGTATCAACTCTATCCAAGACAATGCCATCGACGGTATAGTCGAAGAGGAAAGAACGTCTTCTACGAGAGAAGGTAATAGCGGTGCACATCCCGGCATTTAAAGGTGGTACGTAAACACCAGTCGCAAAACGCAGCCAAATCAGAGTTTATGATGCTGCAGTCTGATTCGTGTGAAACAGTGCGAAAAATCTTAGCATTGTCCGCATAAAACAGAATTTTACTACTGGACAAGAGAAGCGAAATATCATCAATATATAGCATAAAAAGGAGCGGGCCGAGGATACTACTTTGAGGCACCCCCGAAGTGACCAGTATTCGTTTGTAAAAAGCTCCCCGAAAACGGGACACGCTTTGTACGACCTGATACGTAAGAGGACAACCAATCAACGAAACAAGAAGGAAACCCGAAAACAGACAGTTTATAGAGCAGTATTCTATGGTCAATTTTATTGATAGTCCTATTCCAATGGTCGTCAAAGAGTAATTAATAAATTCAGGAAGGTTGGTAGTCGCCGATTTCTCCTAAAGAAGCCATGTTGGCAAGACCCCAAAAAAGGCTTGCAATAAAATCGGAGTAAGTCGCTGACAAGGGCTTCAAATACCTTCACAGTATAGCATATGCTGGCAATAGGTCGATAATTATAAACGTCGGTCTTACTGCCTTTCTTATGGAGAGGAATAAACACAGAAGTATTCTGAAGTTCAACACTAGTTAGATACAATGTGTATTTCTTCAAGAAGGAAGCAGGAATACCATCAGGACCACCCGAGAAGCAGATAAATGACCAGCAACACGTGCTTCGACAAACACTAAGTCTTTAAACTCTAGGGAAGTAGGCTGGAGGCACGTCAAATCAGAAGTGGAGATATCACAATGGAATTTAAAGAAAGAAATTCGGAAAAATTCCGGAGAATCGGTGATAAATGTCGAAGGGCGATAAGTAGTCATCGTGTCTTTCTGAGACACAAAGCTTCTTCCAAGCCTTACTCTTTGAGTTCCACAGATATATTGAGGCACAGTCAAGCCAGGAACGTAACAAATGAGTTGGTCTTAACCTAGAAGTACCAAGCGAAACTGTGCTATGCTCATAGTCAGGAAGAATCGGAAACACTCTGCGTGGCAACGGTTGAATTGATGTTAATTAAGCTTGCCCGCCGAACTGTTCTGGACAGGACTAACCGAAATATTATATAGACCGAACACCCTGATTCAAGAACTAAAAATGCCGAATATCAACTCAAAGGTGACCATCTACTAAGGCTCCTAGAGGCGATATCAAAGTAGTTATGGCGATCTTTAATCCAGGATTGGTTCAAACAACATTGGCCTGAAATGGATGAGAAAGTTTCAGCTTGTTGACAGAAAATCTAGTGGGGAATTGTTTGTTGAATTTTGCAGCTAACGTTAGTAGCTTGTCATCGGTGGAGCCTAGTTTACACACAAAAAGAGCAACGTCGAAAGAAGTTAAAACCCGATCGACCATTTTGTTGTTTCATATGGGCATAATTGTACAGGGGCTCAAAACTCCGAATATCTGCAACGTAGATTTCATCGTATTGTGTCATAAAGCAGGAGGAGAACAAGAGGGCTCCTGGAGCATATCGCGAAACTGCTAGCACAACTAGATTCTACATTTTAGTCAGGTGAGGAGTTCAGGCAGTCTTACTACCACAACTTAGTACGCCATACCTTGCAGTGATTAATGAGTGATACCCGTACATGCGCTCTGGCCTCGGGCTGCCTCCCATATGACTAACCGGCTTTGCCGCAGAAAGGGAAGTTGAACGAAGTTATACTTTTGTTCGCGATAGGAAACAGCTTTGCTATTTTAGATAGGGAGACATTTTTCGTCGATGGTAAACTTAAGGAGGTTCTCGACGTTACCCTTAGCAATACTATGTTGTTGGATACAGTGCTCAATTAAAGGGGAGCTGATGTGATGACGCTTTTGACATTCGCTGCGTTCTACATAAGAGTCGTAACCGAAGGTTGATCAGGATCCCTTAGAATATAAATAGTCCCAGGAGCTGTTAAGGGAAAGAATAACGACATGGACGCCCAGTATACCCAAAAATGCAATGCACATTATACACATATATACAGAGACATTTGTACACTCTAATATAAGACCATAGGGAGCCAAGAGCCTTGGGTCTGGTACAAAGTCTTAAAGAGAGAAGAGAGAGGGAGGGACTGCTGCTTGAGTACAAAACATATCTCAGATGTCTGATGACTTCAGAAAATGGTCTTGAAAGACTCGGTCTCCAAACTAGGTTTGGTATAAGGAAAAATATCGGAGACCTAGGACATAACAAATGAGATCCTACTAAAAATTCACTTTCCTGGAAGATACAGGTCGTTTAGAAGCGTAAAGGATATGGTCTCTTGAGAGTATCAGGCGATCTATTTGGTCTTTTGAACCATTTAAAGCAGTAGAAATATATAGTATATTCCCTAGTAGCGCAGGAAGATAGTAGCACCAATACTCAGGGGAATATACATTTCGTTCTCAGTAATAGGGCACATTCCGGTTTAGTGAAGCGATAGTAACATCATATTTCAACCAAAGCCGAGGAGAAAAGTCTATATGGAGCCGAAGTCATTTAAGTTAACGTCCTTTCTGTTGAAACAATAGAGAGGATTAAATCTTTTAACGTCGACGGAAAAATGCTACTGATATACTCATTAAGAAGGAGCCAGCACGTCATGGAAAATTTACCGATACAAGTGATGCGAGTAGCGGAAATGGTGGCATAGCAACGGTCACCAACATGGACATTGAAGAAGCCATTAATAGTATAAAGTTCGGAAAGCTGGAGGACACTCTTATCAGACAAGGAACTAATCTTATCGTAAGGAGATGGATTATCAATATGTTAAAAAGAACAGTAAATATCTAGAGAGGCATATCGAGACTATACAGGAGCGTTGGAAAAGAATGCCCAGAGGGATAAGTACTACCTAATATTCTATAGAACATTAGTGTCGACTCATCAATATGCAGGCTTGATGAGGAGAGCATACAAAACGAGGGGTATGCTAATGTCATAGCAATTATGGCAAGTTTGGGGGCCCGTAGAGCAGAAAATTCAAAGATCCAGCAGGACCTTGCAGCAATATGGGAGGGTGTGCGGTCGAAGGAGAATTTCATGAAAGAATGCAGATTTACAGTATGATGGTGAAATCCATTATCTCTTATGACTGGTGTGGTGGACAAGGCAAAAAAAATGCGTCTTTCGAACCACGCCCACATTAGCGTTAGATATTCTGCTAGGTTAGCTTTCATTTGACTTATATGTGTAAAGGAGGCAGGAAACCAAAGTAAGGGAAATTGATATATACCCTGAAACGCTTTTAAGTGATCAGATATTCCTTGAAAACAGTCTAACTGACATCACAATTTTCATAGATGGTAAGGCAGCAAAAGGAGTCTTCAATGATCGATCTATCTATCATTTGGAGATGCTGGCACTGGTCTACGAGCTGAATCACATGCTGGAGAGTCATGTCAGGAATATGAGAATAGTAGTGTCCACAAACTCAACATGTGAACTTATTTGAAAGAGATGACACCGACTTGTGTGAGGAGCCCTGTAGGAATCGAAGGAAACGAACGAGCAGACAACTACCTAAGATGGTGGGCTACTTTGAATTTTCAAGGTCTGGAATTGTTTACTGCCTTAAGCTGCGCCACGTCGGCGAATCTGTTGAAGACTTTCCCACGAGGGAGCATGGGACTCGTGCAAACATGCTAAGATAGCGATTGCATCGCCCAGCAGTGCTGAACAGAGCCGATCATCGATATGAATCGGACGCTGAGACGACAGGGTATGGAGTACAGGACATGGAAACTTCATATGTCATCTGAGGAGAATGAGGAATCTTGAGAATGATACTTGTAGATTCTGCCTGGACGAGCAGAAGACCACAGTGCACATGGTGTCGGCACATGGTCCTGTCGTAGCAAGGAGGCTGCTTGGAGACTATTGGATGGAGGCTCGGAAAGACACAGAGAGCTGTCTCACAAGCGAATGCGTACTTTATCCCAGGCAATTAGGGTGAAGGACGATAAGATTCTAAGTAGACCTACTATTTAAAGTGGATATAAGTCTGCAGTTCCCAAGTAATGTTACCAGCGGTACTTGAACCTGTAACTCTCATAATATCGGTGCCGTAAAAGAGGTACCGAAGTCAGGAAATAATTTTAAGAATTTATTTTTTAAGGATGTGATATTGTGATTCAGCTTTACTAGTGGGATCTACTTTTCCTTTAAGTCCTAGGATTTTGTTCAGGTCCGTGAATTTATTCTGTTCGCTAATTCGATCTTTGTGTAATGGGATTCCTCTTCGCTCTGATGAAAAGGTATTCGATAGTTCAAAGCTTGTGTTAATGTCTTTTGCTCACACTTTAATTAACAACTGCATTTAAAAGAACAAGATTGTAAATAGGACTTCGCACTGTGTAGATTGCGAAATCGGTTGTAGATTGGTGATAAGTAGAACCAGAGAAGAGCAGCGGTAAGGACATTATATAATTCGAATAGCATTCCTTTAAGATTCAACGCAAATATCTGTTTACGAATGTCTGTAGCTGCCTATTGAATTATTGCATTTCACAATCGTATAAAAATACTTTCTTTATGTTAGGTTAACAACATACTCCTTATGTTGTGTTGAGGGTAATAATAATTTCAATTCTAGGCGACTTATTTTCACTATCAAGTATTTTGCATTGTGCTTCAATGCTCCATTCAGTATCACATTAATTCTTGTGAAAATATCTCGAGACAATCTTTCTTTACAATATTTTGAAAACAAATTTTTTACTATAAACAAATCATTTAATCAGTAAGCGTGTTGACCCATGTTTAACAGATTATCACACCGTAATAATTAGCAAATTATCTTCGACACTGAAATGGAGTATTTATGTGATGTAATTTTAAAAGTGGCACGACAGTATCATTAAAAACTTTAGTCGTACTATAGAGTTATCAGCAGAAGATGTCGAATATTTTTGCGGTTGTTGTGATTTGGACTACAGTGGTCGTAGGAAGTTTCGGTACACCTGCGGGGAACAGTGAAAAATTATCTGAACAAGACGTGTTAAAGTTACGAACTTTTGGTGAAAATCTATCAGATAAATTATCGGATAAATTTGATCCATGTAACGATTTTTATAGATATGTTTGCGATAATTACAGTGGTTACAAAAATCGTTGGCCGAATTTTCAAAAACTTCATAAAATTTTGGAAAATTATTTAAAAGAAACACAAGAATTAAGTGATACTGAAATAAAATTAAAAAATTACGTAAAGTTGTGTGAAGTTAATACAAAAGCAGATGTGAAAAAGTTTGTAAAGGACTTTTATTATAATTCTATTGGTAATTGGTCAGGTTTTGATCCGAACTTTGTAGTAAACAAACTCGATTTTGAGACAATAATAGCGGAGGCAGGAACATATATTTCCTTCGTTATTGTACACCAATCATTTCGTATTGAACCAACAACTTTTAAGGAATATTATTATATAGAAGTCGATAACTTTGACATACTGTGGAGAAAAGAAGAGGAACTAAGATATAAATTGTTTGAGCTTGATGTTGAAAATATGGAAACGGTGATAAGTGACGCAATTCAATTCGAAAAAGAATGTAGCCATATCCTTTTCGGCAACAATTTGGAGAAGGTGGAAACGGACCTAAATGATTTGAAGAAAATGATCCCAGAAATCGATTGGAATAAACAAATTGAAGTTATTCTAGGGAAAAAAGTAGATCTTCCCGATAATTATCCAGTCATTTTAACTAACCCGAAGGGTTTAAGGACGATTATCAAAAGAATTCCAGAAATGGATCCAAGGATGGTAGTCAATTATGTTTTTTGCAGCTTTGTCGATTTAATATCCAACGAATGGGAACATGCAAATAGTGCAGAATGTTTGGAAAATGCTTTCTATAATTTTCGTCCTGTCGTCACAGGAATATTTATAAAATTATTTCTAAGTAATAGCAGAAAGGACATGCTTACTGGCATGATTAAGTATTTTCTGAAGAACATTAACTCTTACTATAATATTTTTCGATATCTACTGCATGCTAATGCTTTGGAATATATTGATTGGTTAATAAATGAATATTACCAAACTTTTGCTGATGAAAACTTGAGTATTAACTACAAGGACTTTCAAGTTGATGCTAAAAATTTTTTCTCAACGTACTTTACTTTGCTTCGTCATAAAAAAAGAATAAACTCACATCGCATAATTTATGGAACATCAATACCATTAGAATTTTTGAGACCAATGCTGGACTGGGTGTTTACTTTCCATTTATACGAAACGTTAAACCAACCGTCAAGTCTAGCTTATAATGCCATAACCTTAGATGTAGTAAATAACTTTGTCAAAACTGTAGAATATAGTAATTCATCGATTGAATGCATTAAACAACAGTTAAGCTTAGAGGATCTGAATGAAGCAGAAGTAATTTCTTTTGTAGGCTCACAGATATATACAAAAGGTTTCTTCGAATGGGCCGAAAGAAACAACCAATTTGTTGAAGCAGAAGACATAATTCTTCAAGAATACGGACTTACAAATAATAAGGTTCTCTTTATAGATTTAATGCAATACGAATGCGGAGAAAGTGATTCAGATAAAATGAAGCAGAAATCGTTAACCTTTCAAAATTTTAAGAATTTTGGTAAAACCTTCAATTGTTATTCGTTGAACTTTACAGATCTGGAGCAAGCATGTCGAATAGAAGATGTCTGAATAAGCATATCAAAATATATGGTATTTTGCAGTATAAATAAATACAGAAGAAAATCAAAAACAGCTTTTATTTTACTCATCATTATATGTATTCATATCCGGAGATGTCAGGTTCGAATCCCACCGACGGTGTGCCATGGTGCCTCATGGGAAAATATAAATGAATTGTACTTAACTAAGGGGCATTTAACTCTGAAATACTGATGTTATGGACGCACTCCAAACCTACTACTTTAGCAAAACGAGCACATAGCTCACTCACATTCAACATCGGACTATGAATGAAAATTTTAATGAAAAAAGCATTAATCGTACACAAATGTTCAACAATTTTGTAAATTAATCCTAAATAAATCTTAAGTTGATACTTTAATAATATCCAGTTAATATTATGGAAAGTAAATGAATTTCTCAATTCACTCATATGATTTACTACTAAAATGAGAGGCACATGTGGTTTTCTTACACCACCAAATCCCAGCTGTTCGTATATGCTTCCAAGCAGGGAACTGCACCAATCCATTTCTATACATTTAAAAGAAAAGCTGGTTTTACGTTTTCATCGGTTCATATACAAATCGCTCCTTTATATGCACCCTCTCTCTCGGTTTCCTCTAACCCATTGTGTGGCATAGCACATAGCGGTAATTATCAATTTAATTGGCTTGGCCAACGTTCAGATTATTTCAGTTAGCACAAATAAGTGAATAGGTATTGGCTAAATATTTCATTATTTTGGATACAATTTTTGGTTTAACTTTGCTTTGAAACGTAAATGATCACTAAAAATTTCTTAAATTTTTTGGGAATGAATATAATGGGTTGTTGGACGATATGCGGATTGAGGAGGACGCATAGAATACAACAGATACTGAAGGTCGTGAGTATTAACTTACAGTCCTCTGAGAGTGCCCCGGATAATCTGCTTGTATTTATAAGTGAGGAAGACATAGACATCAGCGTGATACAGAAATTCTGAATGAAGGACTTCAACGTCAGAGTACCCCACGATAAGCACTACAACCTTTTCTACAACCGAAACAATTCGGAAAATAGTAAGCTTAGAACCTGTATTCTATCCTCAGATCTGCCGATTTCACAGTACTTATATTGGAAGTTCTATAAAGCTTGGACCTCTTTATAATAAATAAAAAATTATAAAATACTAACCTCTTGGTATGTAACAGGGTCAGTATGCCAACCTTTGCTTTCCCAAGCTCAGGAAATTTTAGCGGTTGACAGAAAGTCCGTGACATTACACTACCAACATACTATGAAGTTTCGTGTGGGGAAAACTAGAGAGTGTCTGATGTTATATCCTTCTCAGATCATTACAGGATACTTTTCAACGTGTTCCTCATAATTGAGGCTCTGAATCCTTGCAAAAGCCCTAGGAGAATCAACTGGAAGGTCCGATGAAACACAGTAAGAAAACACTTCCCCCATAGTGGAATGAGGTCCATTTTGAACTTAGGAGGCTAACTAAGAGATCTTTAAAATCTACCATCAAACATAAATTCTAGCAGCCTTATAAAGACTGCCTAAGAATCTTTAGAAATGGCTGGTCGAGAAACACGCTCAGTCGGAGTATTGCAAGTCCACTTAAGACATAGAAAAATTCTATTTTAAGACTCAGAAAAATTCTCTCGAAAGGTAATACTATCCCAACCTTCATGAGAAAGCAGGATAGGCCATGGTCTAAGACGAATGCTAAGCCCCTGGAGCTAACGATGACTACCCAATTTCCTGGATATAAATACCGCGGCCCGAAATTTTCCGACTCTCGGGGTGGGTATCGTACATCAGCGGAGACCACTAAATAAGAGGACAACAATTCTTAAGCAATAAGGAGCCTTTACTCTACAAATCCCCTGGTCTGGATGGCATACTGCCCAATATACTACATAAGTTACAACGCAAAGTAACACCGCGGCTGGTAGTAATTTTCAGAAGCTGCATTCTGCTTCAGTCTTGGAGACGAGTACGAGTGATGTTCATCCCGAAGGTCGATAGGCGGGGTCAAGAATTCACAATTTCAGACCTGTTAAATTACATTGGTGCGAATAACCCTGGAGAGAATACTCGCTATACATCTGGAGAAGATCCTCGAGGAATCGCCGCTATCCAAATCTAAGCACGCTTGCCTTAAAGAGAGACCCGCAGGGACCGCTCTCAACGAAGTTGTGCGCGCTATCGCGAAAACTATACAGTAACTATAAGAAATACACCTTAGCAGCCCTGCTGGATATTGAAAGTCGTTTTAACAGTGTCCGTGCTGAAACTATTCAATAATCCCTCATCGAGTTGGGAGTAGAAGAAGGTCTTAGTCATTCGCTAGTTACAATGCTAAGGGCAAGGATTGTAAAGTCAGAACTATGTAACACCCAAATAACTAAATTCGTGTGCACAGAAACACCCCAGGCTGGTGTCATCTCTTGATTATGATCCAATCCGCATTGCACAGATATGACATTAAGGCAGTCGCGTATGCAGACGATGTGGTAATTTTGCGGTCAGGAACATTTCCGTGGTAAGCCAAATCTTAGAAGGTGCATTGGTTAAAGTAAGTGCTTGGGTTGACAGACGTGGACTCAGCGTTAATTTGCGCTAAACTGTAAAGATGCTTTTTACCACAAAAACCAATATACCAGTCTATAATCCCCCTAAACTAAACGGACAAACAACCGCTATCCTGCTTATACCTTTGGGTTATTCTTGACTCACAAATTAGCTGGAAACTTAATATGGAAGAGCGAGTTAAGAAAATCTGCGTTGCTTCCTATGCTTGTAAGAGAACCTTCGGTAGGAAGTGCAGTCTCCCGCCAAAGATGACTTCATGGATGTACACTGATGCGGTACAATCCTCATCTATGGGTCGCTAGTGTGGTGGTCCGCAGTAAGTAAAGGATATAGCAAAAGAAGTTGCGTAGGCTTCAGAAATCTGAGGAAATAGGTATCACCGGTGCCATGAGATCATGTCCATCGGCTGCTTTTGATGCTTTTGTACCTACTATCCCTAGATCTGCATACTACAAATATCGTGTCGGTTAGGACGGTTACAATTAGCAAATCATGATGTTATAGCGCAAAACTTTATAGTCACAGTAGTACTCTGCATCTGCTGCCAAGAGAACTGACCACAGCTTTCCTTGAAAACATCGCTTCCAAGCTGAACTTCGGGAAAAACTTCTCGTTAAGGACTACCACCAAAACTGATTAAAAGGACGGCGGAGTGGTGTAAGCCTTCGACACTACAATATTCATCGACGGCTCTAAGACGAACTCCGACGTTAGTGCGGGTATGTTCTCGGATTCGCTCTACATATCAGAGTTTTGCCGCCTTTCATATCATGCGTCAGTCGACCGGGCGGAAGTGCCTGCCATACTAGAGGCTTGTGGCTTCTTCGACATCCAGGCTGACATCAATGCTCTCAACTCGACTATCTTATATTCCAATTTGGTAGAATCTTGTCAGGATGAACAATTCCTTCTCTGTGAGCATCTCGAAGTCACAATGTTCTGAGTGCCAGGTCAAAATGGCGTAGAGGGAATGAGCGGGTCGATACCCTGGCGGAGCAGGGTAATAACGGTACACTGACCGGAGGGAATTCATGTGACTAGACTGCTTATAACCTGGAACATACACTCACGCAGATGCAAGGACGAGAGCGAGAAAGAAACTCTTCTTCGTTTCCTTTACAGACGTCTGGATCGTGCACTAAGTAAGTTTTTTTTTAATAATATTAATTAGGTCTCAACCACCGATCTCCTAACCCATCGCTTGAATACATACGTTGACTACCTGATAATAAAAGTAAATAAAAATACGAAAAGTAGTTAAGGAGGCATGAGGGAACATATCACGTTCAAACATACAATACATACATAGGCGGCTAATTTCCTATTTCCTTTGACTTTGCCGTTGTGGGATAATATAGTCAGTTCTATTTATTTCGAACTCAAGTGAAGGTTTTTAATGTGATCATCCTTCGATCGGGAATATCGGGTGTCTTTTACGCCTTTCCTAAAAGTATCGGCTAAGAACTATATCGCCATTTTAAAGCAAAAAACTACAAGACGCCTCATTATCTGATCATTAGGCTGAGAATGATCTTTCTAGCAGAAACAGCGCTTATATGTTAAAGTTACCATTTGTTGGCTTATCATTACAACGCTATACTTTTCCTATTAGTCTTTGACCTGACCGTCTAATATATGCACACATGAATAATGTAGATAGATGAGTTCCATATGCACTGAAGAGTTGTTAGCAGCTATACATCAAACGCCCATTTTTGGCTGAATTATATTGCGATGTTCTTAAAAAATGACAACTTCCGGTACGTAAATAAGTAGGTATATAGGTTAGGGTTGTGGCTACCGGAAAGCTGATAAAACTCATATAGAAATAAAAATTTAAACCTAAAGGATTATTATTGTTAAATAATGGATCAAGAACTATAAGCATCCTTTAGTCACTTCGACCAAGTTGATCTTTTGTGATCTGATCCAGGTTCAGTATTAAGTCACCCAGCCAATCTTTAGTTCTTTTATTAGACATAAAATTTCTTTGGGGGCTGCCTTAGCTATATCTGATGGTCATTATAAGCCAGCCCTAACTTTTTTAGGTGGTAGCCCAGGGGGCAGTGAGTGAGAGCAACTCTTTCGTTTTCTGTTTTGAGTAGGTAATAAACCTCTTCACTTGCCTTAACCCTGGGATATTTGTCCAGTGTGAGTGCTTACGTTCGTCCTCCCATGACCGGATACGCATTGCTAGTACGCTTTTCCGCACCTTTTTTTGCTAGGTGAACCGCCTTCTCATTGCCTTCAATGCCATCGTGCCTTGGGCCAGTTCTTTAAGAGTAGTGAGGCAGTCCCAGATGATTTTCGACTCAAAGCTGTAGGATCCCAAAGCCTTGAGTGCCGCCTGACTGTCGGACATAATATATACTATAGCACCGCGTATACCTCTGTTAGTAAGTTCACGTGCGCAGATTTCGATGGCATGTATCTCTGCTTGAAAGATGTTTGGTGCAGAACCGAGCGATTTGTGAAGCCTTAATCTTGGCCCGTAGACCCCGATGTCCGTTCTGTCTTCCACCTTGGATCCATCCGTGTACCAAACCAGACATATCTTCTCAAAGATATTTCTATTGTTGAGCCAGTAATCTCTGCTCTCAAGGATCAGCTTGAATGGTATGTAAAAGTTGTGCCTTTTCGGCATGGCATCTAAGATTGAGTTGATCATCCATGAATTCTTCGAGAATTTTCCTGTGACCAGTTCAATTGCCTGCTGAGAGGAGATTGGTGCCAAGCAGCCATATCGCGCTTGAGGCGGCCTCCTTCTTTAGATGTAGGTGTACAGGGGGGAGATCTAATAGAGCCTCCATAGCTGCCGTGGGGCATGTGCGCATGGCACCGGAAACTCCTAGACATGCTGACCTCTGCAGTTTTTGCAGTGTGGACTGCGCTGTTTTTTGTTATACTTTTGGCCATCACACGACAGCTGCGTTGGTGACCACGGGTCTTATGATTGTTTCATATGCCCAGAGGGCCATTTTGGGCCTCAGTCCCCAGGTTTTGCCAAAGAGTCTTCGACAGGACCACAGGGCAGTCAAAGCCTTTCCTGTGACCCTATTGAGTTGAGGATTCCATGTGAGTCTTTGATCTACAATTTCTCACCTCACTTGTGAATTCTATCCGTGTTCCTTCAATAGTAGGAGCCTCAAACCTTAGCTTCCTTTTCCTTGTAAAAGGTATAATGGTTGTTTTACTAAGGTTGACTCCAAACCGTTCCCTAGCACACCAGGATTGTACCATATAGAGAGCACTTTGCAGTCTTATTGATAAGGTCCTATCCTGCTTGCTCATGATAGTAATAACTGTCAGTCAGTTTAACCGGGAGATCGTCGATAAGAAGTGACCACAGCAGTGGGGAGGGAACTCTCCCCCGAGGACAGCCTGTGGTGGTTCTTACTGTTGCCGATTTGTGCCCCGGCCTTGCCGTGATGTTCCGGTTACTCAGCATTGCCCCAATCCATCGCAACCTCAATTGATGAGAAAGACGTGTTGTCAAAAGCGCCTTCAATATCAAGGAAAGCACAAATAGCAACACCCCTACCATTGACAGCATCTTCTAGGTTTTCAACTAGACTATATAGTGCTGTTATGGTTGATTTGTCTACCTGATAGGCGTGCTGGTTGGCGTGTAGCGGCTTGTCTTCGGATGATGTGTTGGTCAATAATTTTCTCCATTGACTTAAGAAGAAAGCAGGATTGGCTTATCGGCCGATATGCCTTGGGTTGAGCCGATGGTCGCCCCCCCCCCCCCACTCTTGGCTATAAAAGCTACCCTTACCTCCTCTAGACCTAAACGATAGTATAGGATTTATTTAAACCAACCACAACTGTTAATAAACCTGAGAAACAAAAGACAAAAAAGACGACGAGAGGCTATCCTGAATATATCAAAAAACGACAAATGTCTAATAAAGTCAAGACCAACTCAATTTTTCTTCTTTCATCTGTCATACATATGTGTGACATTAATTACAAAATAGTTTAAAAAAAAAAGATGAATCGACTTCACAAAAAGCGCTAAAAAGCATAAAATAATTTTTAATTTTATATCTATTACGACATTTTGAAGTCGGAGCAAATCAAACAAACCAAATAACCACAACAAAAGTATTTAATCGTTCTTAATTATGATTCCGTGAGCTGACACGTTCAGGTAGTTTTATGTATTATCTTCAGTTCTGTAGTTGTTTTATTTGTTTAATTTGCACCGACTTCAAAATGTTGTAATGGATATAAAATTAAAAAAATATTTTATGTTTTTAACGCTTTTTTTAAAGTCGGTTCAACTTTTCTTTTTTTTTTAAACTATTTTACTTTTCACTTTTTAGTGTCTTCTACTCTATAAAACGAAAATGGAACCATCCAAACCGGTCCACGCGTTAAAAAGTTATGTTCAATCTACATACATACTCTACCGAACAGAAAAAGAATCATCGAAATTGGTCCACGCGTTACGAAGTTAGACTGCAACTCCCCTTCTCCCCACCCCCACCTAAGGACCAAATTATTATCCTTTTAGCAATGGGGGATCACACTCAATACAACAGCAAAAGAACCATCCAAATCGGTCCACGCGTTAAAAAGGTAGGTTGCACCCCCACCCCCCACTGCGGTAGACCACCAACATTTTTTTTCTCGTGGTATCAACCAGGGACTATACTCTACCCAACAGAAAAAAGATTATCTAAATCGGTCCACGCGTTATGAAATTATACTCTCCCCCACCCTAGGCCAAATTTTTTTCTCCTATTAGCAATTGGGGATCATATTCTGTAGAAAAAAGAACCAGCGAAATCTGTCCACGCGTTACAAAGTTAGGTTTGACGTCCCCCCCCACAATAAAACAATACACGTCGAACTTAGAACTTCTTTGTTTTTGGGAATTCGGTTAAAAATGAATCGAATTATCCGCTTTATTAAACAACCCGGATAATTCGAGAAACTTCCAATGGTAATTCAAAAATAGCTTATGATAATAAATTGTTTCCGCTTTGATCAAAAACAAACACCAAATTATTCTCCGGGCAACTTCACATTGGTCATATGACCTGTAAGTGTAAATTGAGTAATATTCTATAAAAATTAATAAATAAATAAACAAGAAAGTCAAGACCTTGTGATAATAGTAAGATAGTTGAAATGTTGTACCCAAACATTATAATTATTTCCAAAATTGTAGGTGACTCTAATCTTTTTTGTCATCTTCGAAGCGCTCTTAACTGGGCTAAGAAAGGAGACATTAATTTATCATTTTAATTGGCTAGACAAAAATAAACGAATATTTTCTAAATAAAACGTAAATATATCTCAAATAGGAAATAAGCATTGAAGTTGTAAACAATATATATTATATAATTTGTTATATATTTTACCATTTCTGGCCGAAGATATGATTTTAGAGCAATGTAACCAGAAATTAGCTTAATCTTGAACTCGTGGAAATTAACGATGACCTGCTGACCTTAAGAATTATTTCCAATTAAAGTTTGTTATTGAGTAGCTATTTAAAAGCTGCTGCTTTAATGAGTTCTATGTCAGTTTATTTTCAAATCTTACTCGAAACATTAATAGCGCAAAATGTCGCGAATTACCACGATAGTGGTGATCTTAGTAATATTTCAAAACCTGCTTCTTAGGGAATCGTCCGGTGTTGCAGTGCAAAACAACATTCAGTGGTTAAAGAAAATCGGTGAAGAAGTTAAAAGCACTCTTTCCTTGGATAGAGATCCGTGCATGGACTTTTATGGATATGTTTGTGCTAAATCCAATGGAACTAGACAGAGGTTATCGGATATTGATACAATGTCTCCTATAATTGAAAATTATTTACTTAAAAGCGAAAAATTAACAAATATTGAAGAAAAACTTAAAACTTATCTTAAAACTTGTAAGGAGTATAAAGACGATGATCTTAAGAAATTTGTCAGAGAGTTTGATTTAGCAGAATCAATCGGAGGGTGGCCAGCGTTCGATTCTAATTGGAAAGCGGATAAATTCAATTGGAAAACTGCAATGGCTGAGCTCGAGACGTACTATACTTCTGTGATTATAGACCAAAATTTCGAAATCTTACCTATTACTTTTAAATCACAATTAACTGTTGGCCTAACAGATTTTGATCTAACACAAAGTGCCTTAAAAAAAGAGAAGCTTTTAAAAAAACTGTCTAAACTAGGAATTGACAATGTTGATGAAGTAATAAATGATGCAGTGAAATTCGAAGAGGAATGTAATGGAGTAGTTTCTGCAGACAAATCAAACGAAGAACATAAAGAAGAAACTGATTTAACTGGTCTTCAAAAAGAAATTCCGGAAATCGATTGGAATAAACAGTTGAATATTGTTGCAGATGAAAAGATGGTGAACGACTTTACTGTGGTGATTAAGGATGGTGAAATTTTAAAAAAACTTATAGACAAAGTTTCGAAAATGAATCCAAAAATTGTTGCAAACTATTTCTTTTGTAACTTTGTGTACAATTTGCCTAATTTGGAAAAAGACAACTTAGACAAAAAATGTGTAGAGCTTGGAATTAAAAATTTTCTTTCCGCTGTTTTTGAACTTTTAATAAAAGAATATTTCAATGGAAATTCGAAAATATTATTGTCGGAAATGTTTGAGTCTTTGCTGCAAACTTTACGAGACTCATCTTACATTATCGAAGGAACAAAGATAGCAGACATAACAGAAGATATTGATAAATTTCTGGAATCATACAGACTGGTGCAGTTGAATAAAGAATACGAAAACGTTGAAGTTGATGATTCCAGTTTTCTTTGCACGACATATAGTTTACGTCGAAATAATTACAGAAATATTGTTCATCAATTTGCTTGTGGAAATTCTGGAGATTTGGGCTATTTACAGCAGATGTTGTTAAGGATGATATCGTACGACCTTCATATTACTAGCAATCAACCATCATTTTCTGCCTACACTGCTATTGCTTTGGATCCAATTAAAGATTATGTAGAAGTTTTGCGATCTAGGGGCATCAAAAATGCGATAGTTGAATGTATTTCCGATCACGATGAGGCAGATGATATAACCGATCGACGAATAAGTGGACGAATTTTTTCAAAACTAGTTGTTAAGGGTTATTTCGATTGGGCAAATAAAAATGAAGATATTCTCCAAGCGGAAGATGAAATACTTAAGGAATATGATCTCACTAGCCGTAAAATATTTCTTATTCGGTTTTTGCAAAGTGCATGTGGATCTGAAGATCCAGAATCTACTAAGCGTATATCTTCATTCTTTTGGAGTTTGGATCAATTTGTGAATACTTTCAGTTGTGGTGCAGATCCTCCCGTGAAAGCACTAAAGAAGTGTGAGCTATAAATCGCTATACCATGATATTTGCAAAAGGGAAACATGTTGTTTAACGATATGAAAAAATAAAAACTGGTTTTGAAGATTTTTTATAGTTTTAACCATTGATTTAATAAATATATACTTTAAAGACAGTGGCACTGATAACTAGATATTATACTTCAGAAAGTTCACGCTTTCAGCTTAGACTTGATTGCAGTTTGGAATAGGAATATTTTATTGGTCTTTCTAGTTCCCATAACTCTTGTGAGGTGCACCTGTGAAATATTCTCAGCAAAACACAGCTATTGGTTGCTGGCGGTGTAATTCGAACATTTTTTTGATATAAATTTAAAAATTTCGTACTTAAAAATTCATCTATTGAGAAATGGTTTAAATTGAGAGAAGATAAAGAATAAACTTTCTGTACCTTTTTGATCCACGACATGATATCATTCGTTTAAATACTGGAAAACTTCTTGAAAAATTATTTTATAAAGATCGGTAATTATTGCCAAACCAAAATTCTAATTAACTATTCAAGTAAAAAATAAATTCATATGAATTAATTTAATAAGGAACATAATGAAAGTGCTGAGATGATAAATTTAATAAGACCAATGCTTTCAATATTTGTTTACAAACTGCTTTTATGTTGAGACATATACACGGTGATTCGTAAAGGAGTGTTCCAACATGTGCCAATCGATTCCTTACAGTGTTGTGATCAGCGTTCACGATGAGGAATTTTTTCGTAAAACCCCTTTTTAAGATGAGCTCATATAAAACGCAATAACTTCTGTTCGAAACACAGTAGGACGACATATGAGGTTTTGATAAAAAGTATGTTTGCATTATAAGCTTTTTAACAGTACCTTACATGTCTCGATCCGTTAGCAAATGTGGCAGGTATAAACGTTAAAACTCAAAATTTTTGAATGTTTTGGTTAAAAATTTTTCTTTTTATCCTTCGTCCTTAAAAATTTCCTTATTAAGCATATGTCTTAAAGGCAAAAAAATGCACCCTTGAGATATCTTTCAAATAAAAAAAGAAGCATGTCATTTTCTTAAGTCCGTCAAAAGTTATTAACATTTTTGTGGAGTCACTAGAATACCTTCGTAACGCGTTGACCGATTTTTATGATTCTTTTTTTCTTAGGTAAGAAAAACTTTTGGTGGGGTGGGGGTGAAACCTAACTTTGTAACGCGCGTACCGATCTGGATGGTTCTTTTTTTTGTACAGAGTATGATCCCCCATTGCTAATAGGAGAAACTAATTTCTCCAAGCGTGGGGGGAGGGGGATGGGTAGTCTAACTTCGTAACATGTGGACCGATTTGGATAATTCTTTTTCTGTTGGATAGAGTATGTTCCCTGGTTGATACCACGAGAAAAAAAATGTTGGGGATTGGTCGTAACGCGTGGACCGATTTGTTTGGTTATTTTGCTGTTTTATAGATTGCTAATAGGTGAATAATTTGATCCTATTGTGGCGGTGGGGGAGGGGGAGGGGTAGTCAACCTGTGTAACGTGTGGACCGATTTGGATGATTCTTTTTCTGTTGGGTAGAGTATGTTCCTTGGTTGATACCACGAGAAAAAAAATTTTTGTGGGATGGAAGTGGGGGTAGGGGGTTGAACCTAACTTTTTAACGCGTGGACCGATTTGGATGGTACTTTTTTCGTTATGGAAGACACTAAAGAAGAAGAAGAAGAAGAAGAAGACACTGAAAGGTGAAAAATTAAATAGTTCTTTAAAAAAAGCTGAACCGACTTCACAAAAGCCCTAAAAAGTATAAAATAATTTTTAAATTTATATCTATTACGACATTTTGAAGTCGGTGCAAATTAAACAAATAAAACAACTACAGAACTACAATTGAAGATTATAATGCTACCTGAACGGTTCAGCTCACGGGATCATAAGAAAGGACGATTAAATACTTTTGTTGTAGTTTTTTGATTTGCACCGACTTCAAAATGTCGTAATAGATATAAAATTAAGAATTATTTTATGCTTTTTAGCGCTTTTTGTGAAGTCGGTTCAACTTTTTTTAAAAAAACTATTTTTTAGATATTCAGGTTTGTGGATATTTACTTGTTTGAATATTTGACTTCGGACTTTGACTTTCTTTGGTATTGAATTTGACACACGGATTTTGACTTGATTGCTTTGGATTATTTTATGTTCTTAAAATTATTTAAGTATTTCAATATGCCTCATTTTACAAATGATGAGTACGTTGAAATACTTCTTATTTATGGAGAAGCCCACCGAGTTAAGCGAAACTAGATAGACAGGAAGTGAAGAGTTTGCATCACCCACATCCGAAACCATGCAGCTTTACTCTGGCCAGGTAGAATTAGATGCACCTTACATGACAAGGACCAGGGTACGTCTCAATAATTCCGTGCCATGTGCAGACTGAGCAAGCGGATTAAACACCCTAAGAGGCCTTCTACAAGCTCTTTGGCGACACCTTTGACAAGGCTCCTAAAGGTGATACAAAAATAGTTATTAGGGATCTCAACACCAAGATTAACTCTAACAACATCGACCTGGAACATATAATCAGGAAATTTGTGCGCGGAAACAGGAACCAAAATGGAGAGTTGTTTGTTGAATTCTGTAACTCGCAGCAACTTGTCATCGATGGATCATTATTTAAACACAAAAAATACCATTTGTCTATCCTGGGTTTCTCCAGACGGAAGATCTAAGAATCTGACCATAGTTTTAAAAAGCTGGAGAAGGGGTCATTTCAATGTCCGGTCTAAACGGATAGCTGTTATTGACAGTGATCAATATCGGTACGACCAGGGAATGCAACCTCAATGTGCAGAGGCTTAAAACATCGAACATCCGCAATGCATTTACTACCGCATTCCGCCAAAAAACAGGTGCATTGCATCATAACAGCGACGACTCCATCGACCCAAAATGGGATAGGGCGATCAGTAATACCACATGATCCAAAATTCAGGGACATGAAGCATATTAAAGACCGTATCAGTTCTGCTACCAACGTTGCCGTCAAACAATATTTTAGAACTGCATACCGTTCTCTACAGAAAGACATCCAAAGAAGTGTAAGATGTGACAAGCGCAACTACGTCAACGCGTTAGCAGAGAGGACAGAAGAAGTGGACTATACAAGATTTCCAAAACACTGGCTGGAAAGACTCTTACAACTGCACATCTTGTAAGAGATACTAATGGATCCTTTCCTGTCACGGAGAAACATCAACTGAGGAGGTGAAGAGAATATTTTGTAGAATTCCTAAACAACACTTTGGACGGTGGAATACCGCTTAACATGAGCCTGACCACCCGCTGGCTGAGGCCAAAACTAACATCACAACTCCAACAGGATTGAAGCTAGCAGACGCAATTATGTAAGTCATTGTAACTCGGTAAGGCCCCCGGTAACTGCTTAAGGTGGATCTCATTGCTGCGGCTGATATATTCCTTTGCCTCTAATCCAGAAAATTTGGGAAATCGATACCCACCCAACTGAATGGAAAACAGGCGTAATTTTGAAAATTTCCAAAACAATTGCCGCGGTATCTGCCTTTTAACTGAAGTCTCCAAATTGGTGGCAAAAAGCATATTAATGCGAATCGAGCGCACTCTAAGCGATGAATAGGTAGGCTTTCGTAAGAGTTTTCCTGCAAAAATCACATCAACACCCTTCAAATTATCAATAGATCGCGAGAATATATGGGCAGCTTTACATAGGAGAGGCAGCACAGACAAAATTATCACCATCATAAAGGTGCTCAATGTCACTTCCTACACAAGAAAAACTATCGAGCCCTTCCAAGTTCTGAACGGAGTGAGACAGGGATGCATACTATCACCTTTGCCTTCTTGATGCTTAATAATGACGTATTCTCCAGCGCCCTAGATGACAGCTCATCGACCATACGCACCTGAACTATGCCGACCATGTATGCTTTCTATGCAACGAACAGAGTCATGTCGCACTAATTTGCTAAGTTGAGAACCTCGCATTGGAGGGCTTAAGATCAATGTTGCTGAAACCAAACTTATGAGCTTGCACTCCAGGATACAAAATGAAATTAATCTTGAAGAGCAGCAAGTGAATACATTTTGGCATCTCGGAAGCATAGTTAACATACAGAGAACAGCAAGGCTGAAGCTGATGTACAGGCTCGCATCAATAAGGCTCGCGTTGCATGTAATACTCTTGCTAAGATCTGGCGTAACAACAACATCTCCAGACACACAAAATTTCGGATCTTCTAAATCTAACATGGAAAGTGACCTGTCAAATATCAAATAAGCCTTTGTCAACCGCTGTCTACGGCGCGTCCTTAAGACCTACAGAAACTTGCAGGCCAAGACGAGATCGACACCTGGAAGTGTGGCAATATATAGGCTGCACACCAGGGTGGTATAAATAAAAATAAAATTTTGTCCAATTTTTCATCCGGGGGACAAAAATCGATAAAATTTCCACGTTACAAAATATTTTAAGCCGGCAAGTTCTAGTTGGACATTCCTGTAAATAAGTAATTCGGATTTTTCAATAAGACTGTTTTTTGAATTTATTATTTTTTTTGTATCTTTCTCGGGGAAAATTATCGTTGGTAGAAATAAGGAAAAAAACGAGGAACTCTTTTAGCATTCATTACTCAACAACGTATTGTCTAACTTTTAGTTGGACATAGTATAGGGAAGTAAAGTTCGTTTAGTGTATTTTTTCCGTAAGGGTTAAAGGATAATGGAACCTCGTTCGATTTCTACAGGATCACGACATGATTTCAAATTGTCTTCATTGTTAGATAGATGTAGTCTTTTTGTTAGAGACGATGTGCGAATAATAGCAGCTACATTAGAGGCGTTAGGCCATGCCAAACAGAATTTAATTATAAGTAGGAGTGTCATACCCGTAGATAGCAATTCTGACAGCAAAGAACTAACCTGAAGAAAAATAGGTTTCTGAATTCCGATTCAAAGCTGTTGTGTTCTGGGTTGAGAAATTGCTTCCAGATTAGTTGAGTAAAGAAAACATAGAGAGGGTAGCGATTTTAATTAGGTGTGGAATTGAAGAACCGTTGAAAGGTGTTCCTCAGTATTTTCAAGCCTTGAAAAGTGGGGGGGGGGAAGCTGAGAAAATCCAGGAAATGTGCAGTAAATACTGCCGTGATGTCAGGGGGTATTAGATAAAAACCTTCTGCATTAAGCATTTCGCCACCACATTTTAGAAATTATTCTAAAAGCAATTTTTAAATTTTAATTGCAAAATAGGAACAACCACTGGTCCAGATGTTTTTTAAAAAATTCCAGACTAGATGGTCTAAGCTAAACCAAACGTAATTCAAAACATAAATTGATGATGAAAATATCAGTCAGAAAATGAGTAATCCGGATCAAATTTCAAGTTTTCTCTATGAACAATTAAACAAGGAACAGCCAAGGAATGATTATAAAGAATAAAATAAATACTTTCATTTTAAATTTGGATTTTGTTACATTTACTTTTGAAAACACCTCCAACCAAACTCATTTTACTGTGCAAACGATAATTGCAAAAAGTCAAATCTGGAAAGCAGATGTAATTGAATGTTGTGATGTTTTTAGGGATTTTGCATGAAAAGTCACTTTTGAGGATATGCACCACGACCTGACCTGAAAAATTCATAACATCACAAAATCTATAAGTTATAGCAAAAAAAATATCATTGATATGTTGTACCTTTTTGATGGGCAACTTAGTAAAATTAAAAAAGAGGTGTATTAATTACATATATTTTTGAGAAATTTTTGGAAAATGTTGAATTTTAGGTATCGAAAAAATATTTTTTAACTTTTGAAAATGACTGTACCTGCAATGGTGGGATTTAGATCAACGTTGTTGACAATTATGGAAAGGTTGTTTGGAGTTTGTATGATGTCGCTGCGATGATTAGGTAAAAAGACAGTAATGTACATACCATGAAAATTAAAATTTTGTGAATCACCCTGTTGAATTCGTAATTCTTTAATATAGTGATTTTCTAAGTTCAATTTATAAACTCATATATTTATTTTGTATACATTTTTTGCGCAAAGAAAGGTTGTTTTTGTGAGTAAATAAAATATAACGTTTTGTTCATCTTCAGCAATTGAGTCCAGTTGTAAAGTTAGTTGCAGGCAATTAGTCACAGAGTGCAGTTGAAATAAAGTTATCGCTTAGTCCCAAAAAGTTTGGTTTTAATTTCGTTCCCTCATCGTTTGGTTTTGGTATATTTGAATAATTCTCAAAAACAAAAACTCCCAAACAGTGAAGATTGCCCTCACGTTTTTGATTGGCTAGGTGTATACATACATGAATAAAGCAGATAGATGAATTCTGTATGCACTGAAGGGTCGTTAGCACCTATACATTAAACGCTCATTATTAGTTGATTTATCTTTCCAATATTCTCAAAAATTGGCAATATGTTTTTTATGAAATTAATATGTATATAGTAGGCACTGTCACAAAGAAGACTACGAGAGGCTATCTTGAATTTATCAAAAGATGTCAAATGTCTAGACTCGATTTTTCTTCTTTCATCTGCCATACGTCTGACATAGATAAAAATGGACCGAATTAGTCGCGTAATTAACGACGCGAATAATTCGAAACACTTACAATGTTAATTCAGAAATAGCTTATGATTTTATATTTGTTTTCATTTTGATCAAAAATAAACAAACATTTTTCTCCGGACAACTTCACATTGAGCGTATGACCAATTAAGTAAAATTCCATAAAAATGTATAAATAAATAAACAAGAAGTTAAGACCTTGTGATAAAAATAAGATAGTAGAAATTTTGTAATTTTATAATCACTTCCAACTCTGTAGGCGGCTTTAAGGGGGTTAAAAGTATTTTTATTTTTTTTATAGCTCAATATGTCTAGAATATAGTCCTGAAAGGGTTTTTGGAAATTATACTTAAAAATTTGTTTACCTAACTTTTAAGTATACCATCTCTGTTTATTTTGAGCATTAAATAATTCAATGATGAATTTTGAAAATGATCTCAATACCCCCTTAATCGCTTTTTATCGTCTGCGAAACGCTCTGGACTGGACCTAGAGAGGAAACTTTAATAATAAAATTCTTAATTGGTTAAACAGATATTTTCTAATTATAACGTACATGCATCTGAAATAAGCAGTGAAATTGTAAACAAACAAATATTACGATGCAAGCTGTTATATAAGCCGAAGAAATTTTTTTAGAGAAATTAGCTTAATCTTGAACTCGTGGAAATTAACGATGACCTGCTGACCTCAAGAATTATTTACAATTAAAGTTTGTTATTGAGTCGCTATTTAAAAGCTGCTGCTTTAATGAGTTCTATGTCAGTTTATTATCAAATCTTACTCGAAACATTCATAGCGCAAAATGTCGCCAATAACCTCGATAGTGGTGATTTTAGTAATATTTCAAAACCTGCTACTTAGGGAATCGTCCGGTGTTGCAGTGCAAAATAACATTCAGTGGTTGAAGAAATTCGGTAAAGAAGTGAAAAGCACTCTTTCCTTGGATAGAGATCCGTGTATGGACTTTTATGGATATGTTTGTGCTAAAACAAATGGGACCATACCAAAATCACGGGATATTGATCATATGATTCCCATAGTTGAAAATTTTTTTCTTAAAAACGAAGAGTTAACAATTAATGAAGAAAAACTTAAAACTTATATTAAAACTTGTAAGGAGTATAAAAACGATGATCTTAAGAAGTTTGTCAGAGAGTTTGATTTAGCAGAATCAATCGGAGGATGGCCAGCGTTCGATTCTAATTGGAAAGCGGATAAATTCGATTGGAAAACTGCAATGGCTGAGCTCGAGACGTACTATACTTCTGTGATTATCCACCAGAATTTTGAAATCTTACCTATTACTTTTAAATCACAATTAACTGTTGGTTTGGCAAGTTTTGACCTAACACGAAATGATTTAAAGAAAGAGCAGCTCTTAGAAAAGATTTCTAAACTTGGAATTGAGAATGTTGACGAAGTAATCAATGATGCAATGCAATTTGAAAAAGAATGTAATGAAATAATTTCTGCACACAAGCCAAACGAAGAGCATAAAGAAGAAACTGATTTAACTGGTCTTCAAAAAGAAATTCCAGAAATCGATTGGAATAAGCAATTGGAAATTATTGCAGGTGAAAAGATGGTGAATGATTTTACTGTTGTGATTAAGGATGGTGAAATTTTAAAAAAAACTTATCGACAAGGTTTCGAAAATGAATCCGAAAATTGTTGCAAACTATTTCTTTTGTAACTTTGTATACAATTTGCCTAATTTGGAAAGGGAAGACTTAGACAAAACATGTGTAGAGCATGGAATTGAAAGCTTTCTTTCCATCGTTTTTGAAATTTTAATAAAAGAATATTTCACTGGAAATTCGAAAATTTTTGTGTGGGAAATGCTTGAGTCTTTGCTGCAAACTTTACGAGACTCATCTCATATTATTGAAAGAATAAAGATAAAAGACATAACAGAAGATATGGTGGAATTTCTGGGATCATACAGAAAGGTGCAGTTGATTAAAGAATTCGAAAACGTTGAAGTTGATGATTCCAGTTTTCTTTGCACGACATATAGTTTACGTCGAAATAATTACAGAAATATTGTTCATCAATTTTCTTGTGGAAATGCTACAAATTTATGCTATTTACAGCAGATGTTGTTAAGGATGATATCCTACGACCTTCATGTTACTAGCAATCAACCATCATTTTGTGCCTATACTGCTGTTGCTTGGGATCCAATTAAAGATTTTATGGAAGTTTTACGATCTAGGGGCATCAAGAATTCGGCGATTGAATGTTTTTCCAAAGATGACGAGACAGGTGATATAACTGATCGACGAATTGCTGGCCGAATTTATTCAAAACTAGTTGTTAAGGGTTATTTCGATTGGGCTAATAAAAATGAAGATATTCTCCAAGCGGAAGATGAAATACTTAAGGAATATGATCTCACTAGCCGTAAAATATTTCTTATTCGGTTTTTGCAAAGTGCATGTGGATCTGAAGATCCAGAATCTAGTAAACGTATATCTTCATTCTTTTGGAGTATGGATCAATTTGTGAATACCTTCAGTTGCGGTGCAGATCCTCCTGTGAAACCACTAAACAAGTGTGACTTATAATTCGTTATACCATGATATTTTCAAAAGGAAACAATGTAGATATGAAAAAGTACAAAATTGTTTAGAAAAGCTTTATTTATAGTTTTAGCCATTGATTAAATAAATATATTCTTTAAAGACAGTGACTCTAATAACTTAATATTACACTTCAGAAAGTCTACGATTGTGTTCTGATAAAGACTTGTTACATTCAATAGCTTCCAGCTTAGACTAAATTGCAGTTCGGTAAAATTTACTGAGTTTTCTAGTTCCCGATAATTTTGTGGGACATGCACTCATAAAATGTTGTCAGCAGAACACAGCGATTGGTTGCAAACGGTGTGGTTTAAACATTTTTTGATGTAACCTTATACCTCTGCCCAAACTACTGCCAATTGTCTACAAACATCAATGGAATTAGAACCTGGAAGCTTTGTGATAAAAGATCAACGCGTTATCATTTACTCCATTGGCTGTCTATGTTTTAGTGGTACTTAAAATAGTCGTCGGTCGATTAAGTGATAAAGTATGGGTCTGTCGGGGACCTATAAATGTTTTCTGGTAGCGATACATAAGATCGATTCGAAAACGATAAAAAGCGATTAAAGCCGTCTACATTGTTGGAAATGATTATAATGTTTAGTTAAAAAATTTCTACTATATTACCTTTATCACTAAGTCTTGATTTGATTTATTTATATATACAAAAAAGTCTATGGAATTTCACTCAATTCCTAAGCACCACTTATAGGACATACGCTCAATGTGAAGTTGACCGGAGAAAAATTCTTGGTAGTTCTTGATCAAAGCGAAAACAAATATAAAATTAAGCTATTTCTGAATTATCATTGTTTTTCAAATATCTGCGTTGTTTATTGACGCAGATAATTCGAAAACTTACAATGGTAGTGATCAACTGCAAAAGCCTTAAACGTCATATATTTCTTAATTATTATGAAACAATTTTTGATAAATTTGTTTGACATTGGTATGATGTCAGATGTGGATGACGTAAACTTTACACTTCCATGCCATCGTGTTTCGCTTAACCCTACGATATTGATTCCTCAGTTTACTCTTACTTAAGCGACCCAGTTCTTACATATTCAGCTCAAGTCCACCGTAGCCAAATGGCGGAGATAAATTTACGCGCCACCTAGAATACCATGGCTTAGATATAATCTATGCACTATGCTTATGGTATGTGGCTGATTTGCTGCATACCTGAAATAGCAGCTATTACATCTTAAACGAAATGTCACGCCTCGGAAACCTCGGACTGATTCTGTGATGAAAACTTTCGGCTGAAACAATCGGACTAGCATTTCAATAGGATCAATCAATGGAGACGGAGTTGGATCAATGCGTTGAGCGGCAAGACCAACATGCCGTGGGTCCCGGGTTCGAGCCCAGATGACCGTGAGCTTTTATTAAGAAATTAAAATAATCCACTCCGTCTCTGGGCTGTTGTCTAGCTCGCAGCAATGCAAACAAGACTCAAGTTTCCTCACTTCCCTTACCCTAATTCCCTTCCGGCCAAAACCATGCTAACGCATCAAAGGGTTGTCCCCTAGGATTTGGCCACATCGTATAAAAAAAAAAAAAAAAAAAAAAAAAATGTGGATAGGCCAGTATCATAAAGCGGGAAATGGTTCAAAATAAAATTATTAGAGTTAAGTGAAATTAGATGGAAAGGATGTTGTGAGTCTAAATCCGCGTTACAATAATTTGACCAAGATAAATCGGAAGTACACCGTATGGCACCTTAATACCACCTAAGCTCACTCGCTTATCTTTACAGTTCTAGTCACGAATATCCAATCGAATTATCATCGCCCGGTTCTGCACGAAAGTGGGTAATATATTTTTTGTGCTATGCTCTATGCGAATAATTAGATGTACCAACTAAAAGATTTCTACCACATTCTTGGTGGTATCTTTGATGAGACTCCTAATAGTCTTAAGTAAGGTATGTTTAGATCGACCTTAACATGTAATAAGGCACTTTGGCGTAAGTAACAGGAAGTGCCATTTTTCACTACGCATCGAGTTTGACCATAAACGTCTTCCGGTTTCCGGAGTCAGAGATGATCTTGCATCACGGGATACTAAAAGAACGATTTTCTTTAGTTCCCGTAACCCCTTGTGAAGTATGGACCGGAGGAGAACCTCACCACATTCGATACAGCGATTGCAAGTGCAACTACAATTTAAGATAGATTCCAAACCACCGACACTTCAATGGAATGGAATTTTTATCGTAATCTGTTATAAGCAGAAAACGACCATGAGTCACCGCTGTTACGGTTCGAACGTCGGACCTCCGGGAGGGCAGACCGACCAGTTTTCACTTACTCCACCAACGACGTAAAAGAACGACTTGGAACGAGCTTGAAGCTTGTGCTCCGAAACTTGTCGCGCTAATTGCGAGAAGGAGTGTTCCGACCGAGTATTTTTTTTTTTAAACAGCTCGACGACGTACCGCCTCTTTTCGAATCTAGATATTATGCAAATCGAAATTCGATGTTTACTGTAGAGATAATAATAATTAATAAAGTGTTATTTTATTTTTCCGTACAGCCTGGAAATTGTATTTTCTTTTGCAATAAACTGTGTGCAATTGCAATTCGTAATCGTAAATTTAGACCGTTTGCTAAGGATAAGTTTTCTGTTGGAGAGAAATATTTAGATTAGCTATGATAAGTTAAGTCGGAGAGAAGTACGGCTAATCCTCGTGTGGTTTGCCTCCTGTTGATTTTCTGAAAGACCCTACCTACCGCTTGGTAAGACTCCACCACAAACTTTCCGAATTCGATTATGAAATCGTATACAAACACGAAAAGTACAATACGAATGTAGACGCCTTAAGTCGGGAAAATGACAAAGACTATAACAGCCAGACCTTCATCGGTTCAAATCCATTTAAATAAGAATAAGAGAAGAGAAAAAATTAAATCTCCTCTAACCAAAAGTCGCGCTAAATACAACGCAGTGACTTGGGCCCAAGCAAAAATGTTGCAAAAAGCCCCGAAAAATATGTTCATTTAACAAGCGACGACAATGTATGTAAGAGGTGAAAGAAACAATAAGCCCACCAGTTAGCGATACAATTGAATTAAGCAATGCAAAATCCTCTGAAGTAATCACCTAGACTGTCGTTTCGGCGGTCACTAGAGAATCATCAAAATCTATTACCGGATCCGCAAAAGAGGAGACACATGCTACGAAACATTTAAAACTATGTCAAGCGGTGTTGAAAGGTCTACTTTGACAACTAGAGGACACTGAGTTTGGAAATAAATTTATTTTAACTTTAAAAAACACCACATTCGCATTCGGTTATATACCACGCCTTATGAGGAAACAACAACTTCTTCGAAGAAATAGTCACGTGTTCGCGCATTCCCAAATGAATAGTCACAAATCAGGAGAGTAATAAGTGACTTATTCAAAAATGTATGTAAACTCTTATGGGTGAAAAAATTGCAAACTTTAGCATATCACTCCCAGTCGAATGGAGCACTACGAATAATAGTGGCCGAAAGTCCCACATTCTGGAATCATTATCTGCGAACCGCTAAATTCATACACGAAGGGACTTAATTGACCTCCACGGCTTCATAGTAAATGTACCATCAAATCTATGACTCGACCCAGAATCCGTGTATAATTAATTACGAGGGCTACTATTAACTCTTAAGGAATAAGCTTTAAAGGCCTTACGCTACGGCCTTCCAACAAACAGCGCTCCAAACAATACTATGGCAAAGCTGTGTAACACCTCAGTTTTCACATAGCGGACAAGGTTCTATTCAAGAACGAGAGCAGAATGTACAAGGCTTACCTGGTAGTGAAAATAACAAGTTCCGGCAACACGATGATACAAATCGGCAAAAGAGCGCTGACAGTGCGTAACAACCGTCTCACGATATTCTTCCCATTAGAAATAAGTTCTATTTGTATATACAAAAAGGAGAACAAAACAATTTATAATTCAATATCTTTCTGTTAGACCTTATAAATTACAAACCCTTTGTCCGACCAACGAGCCTATCGTGACGAATACAACTAGTAATGCCTTGAACTCCACTGACAAATACAACTAGTTATGCCTTGAACTATCTAAAGAGAATTCCCTCGTTTGACAAGGAAGAACAATATACTTAGGGTTCTTTTCAATAATGAGTCCAAAAAGTGCCGCGGCCAAGCAACCCCTAAGATCTCTGAACAAGAATCTGTGGGAGCGCCCTCTGCGGCCTTCACAAACACCTATCACAGCCTTGGGCCTAAGAGCCCATCGTCAAGTCATCATATCTCCTTCCAAAGGCCATAGTAGCCTACCTTCCTTTTATTTCGTTTTCAAAGGAAGCCATACGCGTTGACAGCGAAAGAGACAAAAGAAAGGTTTGTCTCCTCCATACTCCTCCCTTCCTTGATCTGTTTCAGAACAGTGTACTTTCTTCAAGGTGGAAGGATTGTCCAGAGGTCAAAAGTCATGGTGGTAAAGTACCTTTATCTTCTTAAAATCAACATAAACTACAGGATATTAGCTCTGTCTGTCTGTGAAAACTAAGCAACAGTTTTAGTTGAAAACTAAATTGAAGTTGCGACACTTTTAAGGTAATCAGCTGTGAACTATCAGCTCAGCGGTGGAGTAAGTGATAACGTGTCGACCTTTCAAACAGGAAGTACTAGATTCGAATCCCACCGGTTGTTTTGTGCTGACTACAGATTACGATAAATGGACCATTGCGGGTTGCAGAAAAAATATCGGAGGTTGGAAATCCAATTTAAATTAAAGGTCCATTTGCAATCGTTGCCTCGAATAGGGTGAAGTATTTCTGCAACCCCATTCCCCTTAAGGGGGTGCAGGAACTAGAAAGAGTTGCGAGCTATAAACAACAAAAGAATTCTACCCAAATTTTATCCGCTCTCCTAATCGTATAAGCGGAAATTAGTCTTAAATGTTTCGAAGTCGAAAAGTAAATACGTGCAGTTTGAATGAAAAAATAATGTCTTGGGGGGTAAAATCTTTCGAATTTTTCGGAAATTTTAAAGTAGGGAATGGGCCGTATTTGCCCATGAACTTCAGCCGAACTGTGCGGCTTTGTTACGCAACACAAGTATACAACGCCATCCATTTAAAGTGATTCTGGTTTGGGATGTGTAGATCCGAAATATTTCGCTAGAGTTTCTTAAGAGATGTCCATACTTAATCAGTGTCTATAAATACCAACATATATAGAAAAACATTTTTATTTTCAGAAATACTTAAGGATCATTATTACCTATTATTTTGAATATAAAGATTTATAGCTCACATTTGTTTAATGGTTTAACAGGGGGCTCGCCTTCACAATTGAATGTATTTACAAATTGATCCACACTCCAAAAGAATGAAGACAAACGTTTAGTAGCTTCTGGGTCTACAGGACCACATGTGTCTTGCAAAAGCCTAATCAAAAACGTTTTACGACTAGTGAGATCATAGTCTTTAAGTATTTCATCTTCCGCTTGGAGAAGATTTTCATTTTTATTTGCCCAGTCGTTGTAACCCTTTATAAGTAGTTTAAAACCAATCAAACCAGCTATTCGTCGGTCACCCATATCCTTATCGAATTCAGACATGCATTCAAGTACAGACTTCTTAATTGCCTTAGATGATAATCCTTCCATATAGTCTTTCAACGATTCCGAAGCTATAGTAGTATAGGCAGAAAATGATGGCTGATTGCTAGCTATGTGTAAGCTGCCGGAAAGCATCCATTTCAATATCTCCTTTAATGGTGTTAATCTTCCAGGATTTTCACAACAAAAATATTCAATTGTCTCTTTTACTTGATTTTGAGTTATACTATATACCGTACGAAGAAAATCGTTTGGATCTGCTTTTATGTTTTCATAGCCTTTGCACTCCTCTGTGAGTGATTGAATATATTCATCATCACTGAAGTGATCGTTATTTCCTATAATATCGCTTATCGCTGTTTCTTTAAAAATGTGAGAAGAGTCTTTGAAAGTTTGCAACAAGGAATCAATCATTCCGGACAACATAATTCGAGAATTTCCAATGAAATATTCTTTTGCTAAAATTTCAGAAGCAACACCCATAAAATTACGAATTGCATGCACTATACATTGGTCACCTAAGTCGTCCTCATCGAATTCAGGCGCGTGGTACACAAAACTACAGAAGAAATAGTTTGCAACAATTTTCGGATTCATTTCAGAAATTTTGTTAATAAGTTTCCGTAAAATTTTACCATCTTTAATCACGACAGGAAAATCGTCTGCCATCTTTTTTCCTCTAACGATTTCCATTTGTTTATCCCAATCGATTTCTGGAATTTTCTGTTTAAGACCAGCAAAATCAGTTTCATCTATATGCTCCTCCTCAACTTTTTGCTCAACAACAACTTCTATACATTCTTTTTCGAACTGTTCGGCATCATTAAGTAAATTGTCAGAATTTTCAATTTCAAGTTTGGATATTTTTTTTAAAAGTTTCTCTTTTTTGGTTTCACTTTGAGTTAAATCGAAATCTCCCAAACTAATAATGAACTGCGATTTAGAAGTTTTATGTGAAAATTCAAAATCCTGGTCAAATATTACTGAAGATTCGTAGCTCTCCAACTCAGCCATTGCAGTTATCCAATCGAATTTATCAGCTTTCCAATTAGAATTGAAGGCTGGCCATCCTCCAATTGATTCAGGTAGATCGAACTCTCTGACGAACTTCTTAATATCATCGAGCTTATACATCTTACAAGCTGTTAAATAAGCTTTTAATTTTTCTTCAGAACTTGTTAACTTTTCGGTTTTGAGTAAATAATTTTCAACTATAGGAGCCATTTGATCAACATCCGATATTCTCCGTCTAGTGCTATTTGATTTAGTTGATTTAGCACAAACGTATCCGTAAAAGTCCACGCACGGATCTCTGTCCGAGGACAGTTTACTTTTCACTTCTTCACCGATTTTCTTCAACCTTTCGATTTCCTCCTGTGATAACTGAGTGTTACCTTGCACTGAAGCACACGAAAATCCTCTTAGGAGGACAGTTTGAACGATTACAGAAATTACAACTATTGAAGTAAACCGCGACATGTTGCACCAGCAATATTACGAATAAGATTATGAAATAAACTGACTTAGAACTGATTTGTGTAACATCCTTTATATAGTCACTCTAAGATAATTTTCAGAATAATCTTTATTCACTTGCGAAAAGTTTATTGAGATCAGTAGGTCGTTGATAAATACAAATATTTTGTATTTATTTATTATTTATATTATGCAATTTCTCGGTTTTATTATTAAGAGAATCTAGCAATATGTTAGTGCTAATTAGTAGCCTTTACGGGACTGGGATTTTTACAGCTTTAATCACTTGCATCTCGAGAAAATCCAGCATTGTCAATAATATTTTCTAAACATTGTAAGTAAATAAACTTTTTTCGCGCTGACATATTTATTACTAGTCAGCCTTATAGCCTATTTCATATGCCCACAATTTTACATGTAATGGAATAAAACTTGTTTTAATAAGAAATATTTATGTAAGTATTATAAAAAAATTAGGAACCTGGCGAGATTGAATCTTGAATCGAGAACTATATGTATATATTCCATTACCGTAACCACTCCGATATCAGCGCTGTTCCAATCTTGCTGCTATGAAGAAGCCTCGATCCCACATTTAAGTGAATTTATAAATAATAAATATAATTAATAATCAGATAAATTAATTATGATAAATTGATAACCTTTTAGTGCTGAGGTACGGTCTCTGAGTCGGACAAAATTTTCGTTGTGTAAGGGCTTTTTTAGGGCGCGGTGCTGTTACTTCCGCCTACCATCATTGTGCATCATAAACCACGCTCGTAAGGATTTTTAGTGGCACTACTCAAATTCTTTATTCAGGGACTTTCTATATACAATTACATTTGCGGGTTGTTATTATAATATTATCTCACCAGGAATCCTTTCCCCAGCTTCATCAGATGCTTTTCAAATGACTCCGTCTTAATGAGCTTTGCCACTGTCCTGTAAAGCTCTTCGTTGCTAAAGCGTTTTTTTTATAATTTTTTTTCAATTTTTTTTTTTCAATGTGGCCAAAACCTAGGGGGTCAACACTTTGATGCTTTGGCGGGAAGGTAATTAAGGTAAAGGAAGTGATGAAACCTGAAATCCTTGCTTTTGCATTGTTGCGAGCTAGAGAACAGCCTAGAAACGGAGTGAATTCTTTAATTCTATTTTTTTTTAAACCCCACGGGGAGACCGAGTCTCGAACCCAGAAACTATGGCTTGGCGGTCGCGCCGCTTAACCAATTTATCCAATTCCGTGAATTATTTATCAGTATATGCCCTTCATATCCTTCTCTCGAATTTTAGTAGTTCCTGAAGGTTTGTTTTATTAATGGTGAACGAAACCGGATTGGCCAAATGAATTGTTTGTACATTAGGAGCTTTACTCTGCTAGAAAGTCTTGAGCTTTTACGAATTAGCGGACTTAGTGTCCCATACATCATGTTTGCCTTTCCGATGGTGTATGTGACATGTGTTTTAAATCTCACCAAGGTATTTGACATTTTCTTTTGGGAAAACTTCAGATCAGATAAGTTTAGCTCTTTTAACAAATGAGGAAATCTGGGCACCTCAAGAATTCGTTGTCGTTTTCCAAAAAAAACAATTAATGCGGTTTTGACGTTTATTTGAAATCCCCAGATTTTGTAGTAGTCAAGGAGCGAAGAGAGTTGATCCGTTAGTCCCTTGAGGGCATAATTGGAGCTAGTGCTGAAATGTATGTTACAGCATCGTCAGCATAGAGGAGCATTTTAGTATTTGTGTGTCTGGCCCTGGCAAATCGGCGATGAAGATATTAAAAAGAAGCGGGCCAAGGACGGAGCCTTGGGGTACGCCAGACAGGGTAGAGTTAACACTAGACACAATTCTGTTAATCTGGTTGGTAGAAAACTCTAAACGATTCTTATTTTTTTCTTGGGCAATCCGACTTTAATCATTTTGAAAATTAATTCTTCTAACCATACCCTGTCGAAGGCTTTGGAAACATCTATAAGGCAAGCTGCAGTTAACAAATTGTGAATAAGCCCTTTGGTAACATTGTAATGAAATTTGATAGGAGCATCTGCTGTTGAGTGTCGACTTCTGAAGCCGAACTGGAATAACTCCATTTTCATCGCAAAGGTTTATGATCGAGCCCGACTTCCAAGTTTTTTTCCCATGGTAGAAATAAGGGCAGTAGGACGAAAATCGTCAATATTTCTGGAGACAGATTTTTTTGGAACCGGAAGACGGAATGGCTAATTTCCATTTATGAGGGAAGTACCTGTTCTTAAAACAATCATTAAAAATTACCGCTAAGAAAACGAAACGTGTAGATTCTTCAGAACAAAGGAAGATATTTTACTTGGGTCTTGCGATTTCTTTGCATTTTCTGTTTTAATTAGGTATTTTGAGTGGGAAGAATTCGGGACAAGTTCTAAATAGCTTGGACGCAGGGTTTGAGTCCGAGAATGAAATAATTCGGTGTTATTCAACTTGTTCGGAAGTTTCAAGTAAGTTGGGTATTGGTTGACTTCACTTTACAATATCATTTTAAAGTAATCACTGATGGGATTCTCTCTGAAGTGATCCTTATACGCAAAGAAATTTGTAATTTCTACTGGTGTGGAAATAATTGTGTTTCTGATTTCAATGTAGCGGGGAAGGCGTCGGCTTAAGTGTGAGAGAACGTATCTACCAAAAATGCACTTTTGAGCTCAGTATACTATTTTTTGTCGTGTTAAGACGCATCTGACTCTGTCACTCTTTTCTTCGTTGCATAAGATTCCGTCAAAATACGCGCCAAAAGCGACAAAACATATCTACTCACCAGTGAATTTATATATGCTATATTATACTGTTTTTTGCGCCTCCTGTAAAGTGGGTTTTTTTCAAATACGTTCCCTCATACGTAAGCCGACGAAAGGTATGTTGGCACCCTGCGAATCTGTTCACTTCTCTGAAGGTATCTGAGTTTGACTTAAGGGTAGGTTACCGTTCATTCTGTTTTTCCGCTACCTTATCAATCAACCTAATCAACCTGCAGATCCAGTAAAACGAATACTTCGAGGAAGCCGAAGGCTTTCTTCATTTTCGTTATCCTCAGTCCATTCCGATCAATGCTATACTAACGCATCATAGGGCTGTCCCCTGGGCTTTAGCTACATCATCAAAAAATACAATCGTGGCGACAATTAAAATTTTCACACAAAATACTTGAGAGCATCATATTCGTAGATTAGGGAGCTTCGGGAGCGAGCATACCCGTGTGTTGGGCATATTTTTCAATTGTTGGGTCTGTAGCGGCAGCGTCCATAATACAACCGGGCGCATGTGTTCGCTATGTAACGGACGCGTATATGCTTTTAAAAATATTAACGTCTGTACTTGCTTTGGGCGTGAATACACCAACTCAATTATTTTTACTCGGGCAGTTCGTATACTATATTTTTTGTCTTACCTACTTTTGTTAGGACGTTTAGAGGTATTGTGGAATTGTGGATACACGTTAACACGCCGCATATAAATGCCCATTTATATGCGGCGTATTCTAGTCCAAATCCTTGGTCAGAATTGGGTTATTACGTCAGGATTTTGAGATACGTAAGGATTTTTGAGATATTTTGAGATTTTTTTATATTTATTATATAGATATTCGGGGCGCCAATAGCGAAGAAATATAAGGCGAGATGTCAGCATGCCGGGGTAAGCAGAAAATAAAACGAATAGTGTCATTATAAGCAACATTTAGCTTATAACGGTAAATATAATCAAGCGTTGGATACATTATGCTGCCACATTAAAAGTATGGTATGATATAAGATTTAGCCAAGTTTATACGCATTTCTTGGGACAACAATTTAGCGTTAGCTATAGTTGTCTCAAGCCACCATAAATTTTTCCCATTACAGTCTTAATGTAGTCACAACAACTTAGCATGGAGTTGATCATTATACTGAAGCTTTTCACACACGGGTTCAGTGCCAAGCTATTGGTCTTCGACCAGCAATTAATTCACTGCAAATCATCATTCAGACAACTTATACAGTCTTCCATCTGCCCAATTCGTCTACTCAGATATATTTGCACATCATCGGCGTAAAGGTGAATGGATGAGTCATATACTTGATCTACAAGGTCATTATTGTAAAGGATAAAAAGGAGGGGTCCAAGTATTGATCCCTGTGGTACACCACTTTTAATGCACAAAGGAGCAAAAATTCTGTCATTAATCTTCACAAACTGAATTCGATTTAACAGAAAGTTCCTAATCAGATTAACTGCCGCCGATGTGAACTAAAACTGACTACAACGCTTCCAAATTAAGTTTGAATGATTTACCGAATCGAAAACTTTACTGAAATTGAGCAAGACCAATACTGTCATCTGGTCGCTGTCCAAAGCTTCATTAATGTCGGATACCACCTTTAGTAGTGCTGTTTCACAGCTGTAATGATGTCTAAAACTAGACTGTCATGTACTTAATATCTTATTTGCTGTTATATAGTTTAATATTCGTTCAGAGATTATTTTTTCCATTACTTTTGCTAGAAACCATAATTAGCTAATTGAACGGCTGTCAGTAGGTTCCAAAACAATAGATTTGTTTTCATTGCTTAGGGAATTGAGACGTGGTAAGGTAATAATTGAATATATGTAGTAGAGTTCTGCTAATAGTTGGGCTATTATTTTGACGAATTTAGGAGACAAGTGATAAGGTCCTGTAGCATTCGAGTTTATAGATAGAAGATCATCTGAGTCTGAAAAGCAAAGCCGTCAGCAGAAGAATCCATGTTATGCGGATTGACCCAGCTACTCACAAAATCTGATGTACTCATCACAAAGCTTCTGTTAAGAACGTTTGGATCTATATCGACTTGAGTTTGATCTTGGCCGTAGATTCCTAAACTGCGAACATTCTTCCATAATTTACTTAAAGAAAGGTTTGTGTTCAGCTTGCAATTATAATATCTTCGCTGCAGAAATTTGTTCGAGAACTTATCGACGGATCGTGGAATGACCCTTAACATTTTCAGCTTATCCAACTTAAAAATCTCTTCATTGTCGCCCTTACATCATTTCGACGTAAACTATATATCGTACGAATAAAATTATTGGGTTCAACGTTTCCGAATTCTTTGTTTAATTTCTCCTCGCTTAATGATCGAAGATATTTTCACCAATGAAGTAAGTGTTCATTATTTTCTGTAATAATTTATCAATGTTTCTTCGAAAATGTGTGAGAAGTTTTTGGAAAGTTCCTAACAATGACTGAATCATTCCTGATAGCATTAATTGTAGACTTTTCAGTATATATTTTTTAGTAAGACTCCAGAAAAAAAACTGAAACAGAAACTTCTGAACATTCGTTTATATAGTGAAATCTTCACGCATATCAGGTAAACGGTAGACAAAACTACAGAAGAAACAGTTTGCAACAAATTTCAGAACCATATCATGAGCGCAGCCATTGCAATTTCCAAATCGAATTTGTCTGCTTTTCAATTCAAATCAAACGCTGGCCATACTTCAATTGATTTTGGTAGATTTAATCGTCTTTATACTCCGTACAAGTTACTATACCTACATATAAGTTTTTAAGTTTTGTTTTGTATTTGTTAAGGGTAGGTTCAAGTCGAGCGGCCTAAAAAATGTCTGAAGTTTACGAATTTTTTTCTTACAGAAGAAGGTAAATAATGTATAATTCGACTTGTTCAGCCATTAATACATTTACTTAAGTTCACAAAAAAAAGTTTTTTAATTCTTTAATTCTGTAAAATTTGCTAGATATCCACGCACTTCTGGAGCCGTGTAGCTGCAACGTGCGGGGCTGAGGCTTATTCTGGACACCATAAGGATTTGACATATGCAAAAACAGAAAAATTAATTTTTTGAAATTGCTCGACTAGAACTAAAGGGGTCCTCTACTCACGAAGCCTGAAATTGAGCGGTTTTTTGGGGAATAAATTGCGAAGGATCTACTGAATACATTTTGAAATTTTGTTTTTATTTCGAAGATACATGTGTTGACTTTTCAATTTTACTTTTGAAGACGAAAAAAATAACTCTCGCGACCTTGAAACGTCATTGATGACATTGATGTTGAAACTGCATGGGTCCCGCTTAAGCAAAGTTGTGGCCAATTGGGTACTCTGTCATCAGAAAATTGATATTCTTTATAATGATAGTTACGTTGGCTATGTTTTCCCGAGACAGATTTTTTTTATTTTGCAATTTGTAAAAGTTATGCAACAATTTGTAAAAATTTCCAATTTTTGCGTCATTTTTTGACCTATTGGAGGCTATAAAAATGGAACAAAATAAAATTTTGCAAATCGTATTCGGGAAAACACAGCAGTATGTTTTCTGAATAGTTGAAAAAAAAATTATTTAAATCGCACCAATACTTTTATGAGAAGTCTTACTCGGCAGCTAAAAAAACACTACTTTCGGGAAAACGCGTTTAATGTTAAATTACGGTGTATAATTTGATTGTAGTAACTTACGAGTTAATCTGCTATACCGGGGCCGTAGAGTTCTCCTTCCTCATCACGTTGATGTTCTTGGTTGTCCACATTCTTCTCCCTATGCAGTGTTAAGAAAGGACCGGTGAATTCTTTAGACAATGATTTTTAACTGGACAAGCGCCGTCGTGGCTCGCCGTGCTTTGTTTCTCGGAATCGGCCGGAGACGGGTACCTTTCGGTTCCCAGAAACATGTAAAGAATGTGATTTTCACGAAATCCTTTCTGTGGCGTATTCTCAGAAAAAAAATCGATTTTTTGAAACGGAGCGAGTAGAGGACCCCCTTAAGTTTTAGGTATTAAATGAATAATGTTCAACTACTACTATTTCTACTATTTGGTTGGTGATTTCAGTCTATAAAAATCTGTTCACGGATCTCTGTATAAAAATAAGTTTGTTTCACCGATTTTCCTTAACCACTTGATTTTTTCCTGAAATAAGTGTGTTTTACTTTGTAACGAACAAGAATACCCTTTAAAGAAGGCAGTTTGAACTAATACAAAAATTATCAATATTATGGAAAATCGCGGCATTTTGCGCTGCAAGTGTTCTGAGCAGGGTTATAAACCAGAATAAATTAGACTCATTTGAGGAGCAAATTTGTATCAACACTTTCGAAATTGATCGGTGCTCACAACGTCACATATAATATAAGTTCATGTGGGAAAATGTTATGACAATTTCAAAATTTATTTAAAAATGAATATGTGCTTCGGCATTTTTTGTTTGTTTTAATTATGAATGCAAAAACTCATTATCGGAAAATGTTGACTTACCACGTTTTTGGCCTGACATCAATTGCAAAAAATTTCACTGATAAATACAATCTTGTGTTTGTTTATTATTTCTAGCATGAAAGGTACCGAACTCAATGTTTACATGATGTTTTGAGTATTTACAACTCTAATGTGATTAGTCTACAATCTTAATTAGTTATGAAGTAATCTTGAAAATCCCTAAAGTATACTTGCAATAATATTTTCATTACAAAACAGTATTTGGGCGCTTCCTTTTTCCACAAAATTGTTTACGCTAATAGCAAAATAAGGCTAATGACGCATCGGTAATTTCTACAAGTTCAAATTCAATCTTATCTTCAGCTAAAGAAAACATTTTTTATCGGGATTTGGTGAAAAAATATCAAAATTAATATTGAAAAATTTTCCCTGGTTTGTCTATAACTCTAATCAAATCAAATCAAATTTATTCGGAGAAAGTAACATTAAAATGGGAAAAAATGTAAAGCTTAGAAAAACAAACTAAAATTTAAACTAAAGCAAAAAAAAATAATAACAAAATATAAAACAGGCGTAGTAAAACAGTAATAAAAGTCAAAGAAAATTGAAATATGTCAATAAAATGGAGATGAAAGATAACGTGCTAAAGTTCAGAATATTACAAGAGTAATAAAACAGAATAAAGGAGTCTATACCCCCATCCACTGAGTCTATACCGACATCTTTTGTATAAGAAAATTACGGCGAAAATCACTGTAACAATGACTATAATTAACCGGAAAGATGGAGGGAGTAAATCGACAAAATCATCCAGTAATTTTTAGAGTACAGTTAAAGAATTTACTTGTTTAACGAATAAAAAAGTCAAAATTCTCATTATAAGAAATATTTTTTTCTGAATAATAAAGAATTCATTGAGCTTACTTTTCTAATACAATTCGGTATTAATTTTTAACTGAACTGATCACATATTTCCAGTCGCTTGGATTGGGTTTTCTCCAGAAATGTAAGAAGTACTCCTTCTCACTTGGCTCTGATCTACAAATGCCACGTCAGTCCTACACTGGAATATAGTTTCCATATTTGGGCAGAGGCCGGACATACCACATTGTCCGAGTGAGATAAAGTTTAAAGAAAGACATTTAAACTTATTGGCAACTCTGCCTCTTAAACTTATTGGCAACTCTGCCTCTGAGCACATTGACTATGTTAAGCATCGACGGAATTTCAGTTGTCATTCACTCTTTAATCGCGTGTTTCACTCTTCTATAGCTGTTCCCACGGCCATTGTTCTAACGAAATTGCTAGCCTAATTCTTTGTAGACTTATTACAACGCGCCATTGAAGAGTTTTAAGTTGCTCCCATCCCTACACTCTAAAGGACAAATTTGGACAAATTTTGTCAAACTTTTAAAGGAGGCGGACATCGTCGTTCCTATTAACCCATTTTCCTTATCCCTAATCCCATTCCTACTAAAGCTATGCTTTAGCATCATTGGGCGCTCCGTTGACCTGTGGTATTCTGATTGAAAAAATTATAATTGAATATTATTTAATACTTTTATTAGTAATGTAATTAAAAAATTAGTTAAGAGCATGTTGGACACGAACATGATAGTGTTAAGTAGTTACTTCTAAATTTTTTATAAAGATATTTTGCATCAATAGTTTATAAATTAGAGTAGGAGAGGGGCTCTAAGACAGTCCTGTATTTTAGGAGACCTATCTAAATAACAAAAAATTGTCAGTATAACTTTCACTTTATAAAAAGGAGGCCCACAAAAAAATTGCAAATTTTATATTAATGGGTTTATAAATGAGAGGATGGAAACCTATGCCATATGGACGGACGGACAGACCAAAACCATAATGTTTTCTAGTTACTATTGAAATTGGCTATAGAAATTTACAACGGTTACTAGCGGCTTATGGTAACTAAAGTGGGATACAAATATTCGCGCATCCTAATCCGCTCCCAACCAATTTCAGTAAATGAAGCAAATATACCCAATTTAGGTATTGAGATATCCAGCAACCTTACCTGCACCAAACATACTTATACGGGATGTCCCAAAAGTCCCGGAAAGTTCAAATACATCGCGAACTACGCATCGAATCAAAAAATGAAAAAAACACGTGAATAATATTTTTCTAAAAACTATTATTTAATGATATCACAGTGGCGGAGATAAACTCACGCGCCAACTAGAATACCATGGTTTAGATATGATCTATGCACTGTGCTTATGGTATGTGGCTGATTTGCTGCATACCTGAAATACGCCTCGGACACCTCGGACTGAATCTGTGATGAAGACTTTCGGCTAAATAAGTCGGACTACGATCGAACGAATGTGGATAGGCCAGTATCATGAAGCGGAAAATGATTCCAAATAAAATTATTATAGTTAAGTGAAATTAGATGGAAAGGAGGTTGTGAGTCTAAAACCGCGCTACAATAATTTGACCAAGATACATCGGAAGAACCTCACCACATTCGAGATAGCGATTGCAAGTGCAACTATTATTTAAGATGGATTCCGAACCACCGACACAACTTTACAACTGCCAATGGACCTTTTATTGTAATCCGTTATAAGCAGAAAACAACCATGCGTCGTCGCTGTTAGAGTTCGAATGTCGGACCCCCGGAAAAACGAATTGGAACGAGCTTGAAGGTTGTGCTCCAAACTTGTCCCGCTAATTGCGAGAAGGCGAGACTCCGACCGAGTATTTTTTTTTTAACAGCTAGACGTCGTACTTTTCGAATCTAGATATTATACCAATCGGATTATATTCATAACTACTACACGCGAGTTTAAGTTGCCGCTTGTCAAGTAGGCTTTATGACTTTTCACTGGAGTAAGCTGAATTACATGACTTCGTCGTTTCGTTGCAAAACCTTTACGCTAGACCTTCAAATGCGAACTTTTTTTACGAGTTTATCAACCCTTTGTCTAAAAATGTAAATAAAGTTAAGAAATATCAGAAGGACAGTGGATAGTTGTTAGTAACTAGAAATGCAAATAAGGGAAATCCATTATATTTATTTAAGAAATAAATGTTAGAATAATGTATAATTCCTATGTAAGTGCGGATAAATAAGTTTAAAAGGCATGAGGGTGCAATACATTCGATGTTTACTGTAAAAATAATATTAATTAATAAAGTGTTATTTTCTTTTTCGTAAAACCTGGCAATTGTATTTTCTTTTATAATGAACTGTATGCAATTGTGATTCGTAATCGCAAAATTAGAGCGTTAGCCTAGATACATTTTCTGTTGTAGAGAAATATTTGGGTTAACTATGATAAGCTGAGTTGGAGGGAGGCACAATTAAAAACCACGACTAATCCTCGTGCGGTTTGCTTCCTGTTGCGCTTCTGAAAGACCCTTCTTTCAGCTTGGTGAGACTTTACCAAAAACTTTCCGAATTCGATTACGAAATCGTATACAAACCCGAAAAGTACAATACGAATGTAGACCGCCTTATGTCGTCGAGAAAATGACGAAGACAATAACAGCCACACCTTCATGAGTTAAAATCTATTTACATAAGAAAACAATCACCAAAGCAAAAACTGTTGCAAAAAGCCCCGAAAAATAAGTTCACCTGCCCAGTGACGACACTGTAGGAAAGAGGTAAAACAAACAATAAGGCAAGAATCCTATCGGCTGTCAACAGGGAGTCATCAAGACCTATAACTGGATACGAAAAAGGTACTGGTGGAGACACATGCTACGAGATATTAAAACTTTGTCAAGCGGTGTTGAAATTGCCAAATCATGAAAGTATCACCTCAATACCGTATGCAGTATGCAGAAGAACCTCTTCGCAAGGTCTATCTCGACATTGTAGGCCCACTAAAGGCAACTGAGTTTGGAAATAAATTTATTTTAACTTTCCAACACACCACATTCGCAGCCTTGTATACCACGCCTAATGGGGAACCGACAACAGTAGCGCAAATCTTTTTCGAAGAAATCGCCACGAGTTCGCTCATTCCCAAACGAATAGTCACAGATAAGGCTAGAAGTTTCCTAAATGACTTATTCAAAAATTTATTAGTGAAAAAATTGCAAACTTTAGCATATATCACCTCCAGTCGAATGGACAAATGGAGCACTACGAATAAGAATGGACGAAAGTCCCAAATACTGGAATCATTATCTGCGAACCACTACATTCGTATAAAATAATAGTGTACAGGAAGGGACTAAATTGACTTCCACGGCTTCACAGGGCATGTACCATCAAATCTAAGACGAGACCCAGAACTTGTGTACAATTACGAGGGCTACTATTAACTCCTAAGGTATAAGCTTTAACGGCCTTACGCCACGGCACGGAAAAATCTTCTTTCCAACAAACAGTGCTCAAAACAACAAAACAGAATGGACAAGCTTTCACAAGTCTTACCTGGTAATTAAAATAACTAGTTTCGGTGCGTAAAAACCGTCTCACGCCTTTTTCGAACGAATACCATTAGAAATAAGTTCCATTTGTATATACAAAAAGGAAAAAAAAATTTATAATGCAATATCATCCTGTTAGTCCTTATAAATTACAAACCATTTGTCCGACCAACGAGGCCACTGACGAATACATCTAGTTAAGCCTTCAACTATTTCAAAAGAATTCCCTCTTTCGACGAGGAAGAACAATATACTTAGAGTCCTTTTAAATATATTCTTCTGAACAATAACCTGTAATAGCGTCCTTTGTCCTTTAAGCATCTATATAGCCCCTTGGCCTAAGAGCCTATCGTTAAGTCATTATATCTCCTTTCCAAGGCCATAGTAGCCTTATTTTTACTTCGCTCTCAACAGAAAGCCATAGGCGGTTCAATCTGTCTTTACCTGTTGTCGCTCCTCAAAATGAAAATTTGTTCACACGTGTCGGTTTGATTCGAGAAGTTGCCATGGCAATCCGTATAAACGAAATGGATAATTCCAACAATTACCCAACATTGCAATCAAGTGCACCAACACGCCAATATAAACAGTCACGTGACCAGAAAAGTTGAACGTGAGTCCAGTTCAGATCAAGACGCACTTCCTCCCTCCCCGAATTTGCCCCGCACAATTGAATTTTGTGATGAAAGTTCAATTCGTACTCGTCTGAACAGGTCGACGCGGCGACAGGCCGAAGAGCCAAAAGAAAGGTTTGTCTCCTCCATACCCCTCCCTCCTTGATCTGTTTCACTCCAAAGAATAACTCACTTTTTTCAAGGGGAAGAATTATCCAGAGATGACAGGTTTGAGTCACGGTTTATTTTCTTAAAATCGACATAAACTGCGGTATATTAGGTTAGCTCCAGTTACAATCGTTGTCTTGAATCAGGTAAAGTATTTTTCGTACCCCTTGCCACTCCAGGGGTTACAGGAACTAGAAAGAGTTGCGAGCTATAAGCCACAAAAGAATTCTACCCAAATTTTATCCGCCCTCTTAACCGTATAAGCAGAATTTAGTCGTATCTAAAATGTTTCGAAGTCGAAAAGTAAATACGTGCAGTTTGAACGAAAAAATTATGTCTTGGGTAAAATCTTTTGAATTTTTTGGAAATTTTAATGTGGTATTTGTTACGCAACACAAGTACACAACGCCATCCGTTTAAAGCGACTCTGGTTTGAGATGTGTAGTATCTGCAATTTTTCGCGAGATTTTTTAAGAAATCCCCATATTTAATCAGTGTCTAGAAGTACCAACATATAATATAGAAAAACAGTTTTATTCTCGCATATACTCAATGAAAAGTATTACTTATAATTTATAATGTAAAGATTTATAGCTCACATTTGCTTAATGGTTTAACAGGGGGCTCGCCTTGACAATTGAATGTATTTACAAATTGATCTACACTCCAAAAAAATGAAGACAAACGTTTAGTAGTTTCTGCGTCTACACATCCACATAAGTCTGGCAAAAGCCTAATTAAAAACGTTTTAAGACTAGTGAGATCATACTCCTTAAGTATTTCATCTTCAGCTTCGAGAATATTTACATTTTTATTTGCCCAGTCGTAGTAACCCTTTATAAGTATTTTAAAACCAATCACACCAGCTATTCGTCGGACATCCATATCTTTATCAAATTCAGACATGCATTCAAGTACAGACTTCTTAATTGCCGTAGACGATAATCCTTCCATATAGTCTTTCAACGATTCCGAAGCTAAAGTAGTATAGACAGAAAATGATGGCTCATTGCCTATGTGAAAGCTACCGGAAATGGATGCTTTCAATATCTCCTTTAGTGGTGTTAATTTTCCAGGATTATCACAACAAAGATATTCAATTCTCTCTCTTACTTGATTTTGAGTTATACTATATACCGTACGAAGAAAATCGTTTAGATCTGCTTTTATGTTTTCGTAGCCTTTGCGCTCCTCGCCGAGTGATTTAATATATTCCTCATCACTGAAGTGATCATTATTTCCTATAATATTGCTTATCGCTGTTTCTTTAAAAATGTGAGAAGAGTCTTTGAAAGTTTGCAACAAGGAATCAATCATTCCGGACAACATAATTCGAGAATTTCCAATGTAATATTCTTTTGCTAAAATTTTAGAAGCAACACCCCTTAAGTTACGAATTACATGCACTATACATTGGTCACCTAAGTCGTCCTCATCGAATTCAGGCGCGTGATACACAAAACTACAGAAGAAATAGTTTGCAACAATTTTCGGATCCATTTTAGAAATTTTTTCGATAAGATTCCTTATAATGTCACCATCTTTAATCAGGACAGGAAAATCGTCTGCCAGCTTCTTTCCTCTAACGATTTCCATTTGTTTATCCCAATCGATTTCGGGAATTTTCTGTTTAAGACCAGCAAAATCAGTTTCATCTATATGCTCCTTCTCAACGTTGTGCTCAACAATAACTTTTAAACATTGTTTTTCGAACTGTTTGGCATCACTAAGTAGAATGTCAGAATTTTCAATTTCAAGTTTGGATATTTTTTTTAAAAGTTCCTCTTTTTTGGTTTCACTTTGAGTTAAATCAAAATCTTTCAAACTAAGAATGAACCGCGATTTAGAAGTTTTACGTAAAAATTCAAAATCCTGGACAAGTATTACTGAAGATTCGTAACTCTCCAACTCAGCCATTGCAGTTTTCCAATCGAATTTATCAGCTTTCCAATTAGAATCAAACGCTGGCCATCCTCCAATTGATTCAGGTAGATTAAACTCTCTGACGAACTTCTTAATATCATCGACTTTATACTTCTTACAAGCTGTTAAGTAAACTTTTAATTTTTCTTCAGAACTTGTTAACTTTTCGGTTTTAAGTAGATAATTTTCAACTATAGGAGCCATTTTTTCAATGAACGATATACTCCGTCTAGTGCTGTTTGATTTAGCACAAAGGTATCCGTAAAAGTCCACGCACGGATCTCTGTCCGAGGACAGTTTGCTTTTCACTTCTTCACCGATTTTTTTCAACCTCTCGATTTCCTCCTGTGATAACTGAGTGTTACCTTGCACTGAAGCACACGAAAATCCTCTTAGGAGGACAGTATGAAGGATTACAGAAAATATTACTATTGAAGTAAGCCGCGACATGTTGCACCAGCAATAAGATTATGAAATAAACTGAGTTAGAACTGATTTGTGTAGCATCCTTTATATAGTCACTCTAAGATAATTTTCAGAATAATCTTTATTTACTTGCGAAAAGTTTATTGAGATCAATAGGTCGTTGATAAATAAATTATGGCATATTTTTAAATTTTGGCATATTTCGGCATATTTCGGTCCTGGTCTCGTTAAGGTTAAGACGATCGTGCTCTCGCCGCAATCTCGACGAGATAAACGCCAATCTCGCTCCGGTCTCTCTCTCGGCGAGATAGAAATGGAATTTCGGTGGAAAAACGGGGAGCGAAGACAAGTGATATATATACATTTTCTTCTTATTCTCTTCACCCTCACGAATAGTGAAAGCAGTCTATACTTATACGCCACATAAATCATACAATTAACAGTTTTCGGAGCAAAATAAACGCTGAAACAACTAAAAAACATTATCCACAAAAAAATTATAAAAACTAAAATCTCGTCCATTCTCGTTACCTAAATTGAATTTATTTATTATTTCTTTTATGCAATTTCTCGGTTTTAATTTTAAGAGAATCTAGCAATAGGTTATGCTAATTAGTGGTCTTTGCGAGACTGGAATTTTTGGAACTTGAATCAGTTGCATCTTCACAAAATCCAGCATTTTAGTGTCAATAATATTTGCTAAGCATTGTAAGTAAATAAGCTTATTTCGCGCTGACATATCTATGTATTACTGGTCAGCCTTATAGCCTATTTCATATCCGCACAATTTTACTTGAATGAAATAAACCTGCTATAATAAGAAATATTTATTTAGGTATCATAAAAAATGAGGAACTTGGCGAGATTGAATCTTGAATCGAGAACTGTATGTATGATATGCCATTACCGTAACCACTCGAATATCAGCGCCGTTCCTTCTCTCTTTTCCAATCTTCCTGTTATGGAGCAGCCTCGATCCCACATTTAAGTGAATTTGAATTTATAATATATAAATAATAAATATAATTAATAATCAGATAAATTTAATATGAGACCGGCAAAGCTTTCCTTATGTAAGGACTTTTTTAGGGCGCGGTGCTATTACTTCTGCTCTTGTATACCTTTCAAAATTACCGGTCAGTCGTTCTACATCATTCACTATGCCAGTAAAAATTCTTAGTGGCACTACTCAAATTCTATATTCAGGGACTTCCTATATACAATTACATTTGCGGGTTCTTATTCTAATATTATCTCGCCGGGAATGCTTTTTTACAATGTGACCAAAGCCTAGGGGACAACCCTTTGATGCGTTAGCATGGCTTTGGTCAGAAGGGAATTTAGGTAAGGGGAGTGAGGAAACTTACATTAGGATCTTTACTCTTGTAGAAAGTCTTGAGCTTTTACGCATTAGCGGACTTAGTGTTCCATACATAATGTTTGCCTTTCTGATGGTGTATGTGACATGAGTTTTAAATCTCACAAGGTTGGCAAAATGCACACCAAGGTATTTGACAGTTTCATTTGGGCAAACTTCAGATCCGTTTAACCTAAGTTTAGCTCTTTTAACTGATGAGGAAATTTGAGCACCTCTTGAATTCGATGCCGGTTTCCTAAAAGTAATTAATTCGGTTTTCACGTTTATTTGAAATCACCAGATTTTGTAGTAGTCAAGGAGCGAAGTGACTCGGTCCTTTAGTCCTTTGAGTGCATAATTGGGGGATTTGTGCTGATATGTATGTTAGAGCATCGTCAACATAGAGGAGCGTTTTAGTATTTGTGTGTGGCCCTGGCGAATCAGGTGTTTTAGAGAAAACAATAAACGATTCTTATTGGTTCCTTGGTCAATCCGACCTTAATCATTTTGAAAATTAAGTCTTCTCACCATACCCTGTCGAAGGCTTTGGAAGCATCTATAAGACAAGCTGCAGTTACCAAATTGTGTTTTAGCCCTTTGGCTACATCGTAATGAAATTTGGTAAGAGCATCTACTGTTGAGTGAACCAAGTCCGAAGCCGAATTGGAATTTGGCAATTACTTCATTTTCATCGCAAAAGTTCATGATGGAGTCTCTTATCATAACTTCAAGTTTTTCCCCATGGCCAGATTTTTTAGAAATCCGATTAATTTTCATATTTCTCAAGTCGCTCGAGTTAAGAAACAATTTGTTTTGACTTTTGTTTTGACAATTCACTATGGGCATGTGTATATTTCCAGCATACCACCTGCTTAGGTTTCGTTCTTTTTGTGAACTATATGTATTAATATTTCTGTTAGTTTTAAATAAACTTGAAAAAAACCTTACCCTCTGGGATGTAATTGGTGACCTTTTTCTCTGACTGATGCGTCATGGATTCCAATTTTGCAGCAGCTGGTGGATGATCCGCATATCTGATGGGCATCCACGGTAATTGCTAGAGTGACGATGGTTTCGATCGATTCACTCTCCAGGTAAATTACCTCCATTGTGGCTTATCCAACGGTATGGGGCAGAGAAACTTTCCGCCATACTACCGTATTGTTGGCAGTTTCTGTACTGCGTCACTCCATTGGGCTTGAGCTTCTCCCAAGTCACTCCATTGTGCTTAAGTTTCTCCAGGTTTAGCGAACTACTAACTGCGATGGCTCTTTGTCATCTGCTTAAACTGCTTTGAAAGGACTCTGCGATAATTCCTCTACATAAGGAGGGCGACAGGCCTGATATCCCTAATTAGAGAACCATTACCAACTTTTACTTTGTCGCGAAGGAGTTAGAGTTCGGTTAGCTCTTTAGAACATGTCCTCATCAAGGGTAAGCCTTCCAACACCAACTTGCTCGAATTCGTACAGCTCTGCTTGGCTATGATTAAGTCAGGTTTGCAGGTCGACTGCATTTTCACTGATTTTAGTAAGACCTTCGATAAAATTGACCACGGGATTCTTATTCACAAGCTTCGGTTTTGCACAACTTTTTGTTGATTGGTTGTCCTTCTAATTGTCCGGTCTCACTCAGCGTGTTCTGTTCCGCGGCGCCCTTTCCAATGAAATCTCTGTTTCTCCCGTGGTGCCCCAGGGCAGCATTTTCGGCTCTTTCCTCTTCATCATTTTCATTGACGATGTCTAAATATTTTGCGTCGTCTCTTCCACGACTGTTGCGCCACTAATTGTCTTCCCTTAATTAATTAATTTCTCCCTTCTATCCTATCCTGCTAGACTCGGTCTGATCTCTCTTGACTCACTTGAGAAGAGACGTAGAGTTTAGAGATCACTTTTTTGTACGATTTATTGCAGCGGACGATCAACTCCTCTGAACTACTTAAAGATATGGGCATTTCCACCCCGATACTGTCCTTGAGAAATCTCGACTTTTTCATCTACTACCATCTACCCTACCACCGACTTTATGGACTGCACGTGCCGATCGCGTCCATGTCACGCCTCTTTAATGAGTGTGTGACGTGCAATAAGCCAGGTTGTTCCAGGCAGCAGCTAAAGATCCAATAGAGGCTTTTTTTGAAAAACATTATGTTTTAGTTATAGGTTTAATACTCTGTAATTTTTTGTAGTAGCCAATTCTGGTCCGAAGTAGTCAATCGATGGTCAATCCCATTCAGTAATAAAAAATCACAGCGGCGATATTGACCCCAATTTTTTTTCGCCTGTTCGTCACATTTTCGTAGCGGATAATCGAATTATTAATATAATTATTTTAATTTTTAGTGATTAGTGAATTTTGATAAGCCAGCTTCACAAATCTCTACCATTGTTCTAGCCAAATTGCTAACCTGATCCATTGTAGGCATATCACAACGCACGATATAAGAGCTGCCAGTCGCTCTTAACCTACATCATCAAGGTTAAGGTTAGACGTACCGTCAAATTCCATTAAACCTTCCTGACCAAAATAAGATTAATGTGGAATTACTAAACACCTTCTGTTTATCTGTCGTCTTGAAAGTCGGACAACTTCGGCCGGTGCATTTATCGGCACCTCCTTTAGTCAACCACTTAATCACATTAATTTTTGGGAAAAATCTTTTCAACTTACAGGCAGACCTATTACTAAAACTGGCCGATCATTTGGTCATGACAAGCTAAGGTCCTGAATCTATTCCAAACTGTGTGTAGTATCTGCAATGCTGAGCGGGAATATGAAATTTATTTAAGGAATTTCAATACTTATTCATTGTCAGGAAATACAAATGATTTGAAAAAGATATTTATTTTCTCAACATTATTACCTCACCATAATTTATGGTGTAACGATTCACAGAATACATTTGTTTAGCGGCTTCGCTGGGGGCTTTCCTTGAAAATTGAATGTATTTACAAATTGATCAATACTCCGAAAGAATGGAGACAAACGTTCAGACATTTTTGGATCATATGGTCCACAGTCACGTTGCAAGAGCCTAATCAAGAACATTTTACGACTAGTGAAATCGTCCTCTTTATGTATTTCATCTTCCAATTGGAGAATATCTTTTTTTTTTTTTTTTTGCCCAATCTTAGTACCCCTTTATGACTATATTAACAGCATTCTGCGGTGACCCATATTAAATTTTTCATCATTTTGAGTAATACATTCAATGAAAGAGCTCTTAATTGCCTTGGACGGTACTCTTTACATAAATTCCATCATCAGCTCAAAAGCAATAGTATGATAGGCAGAAATTGATTGCTAGCTATGTGTAAGCTAGAAGAAATCCCCCACGGCAATAACTCCTTTAATGGTTTTAATTTTCCAGGATTTTCAGAAATAAAGTGTTCAGCTAGCTGTCTTACATCACTTTGGCGTATACTATATAACGTACGAAGAAAATCACAAGGATATGTTTCTACGTTTTCGTACTCTTTACTTAAAGTCTCCTCGTTTAATGATTGAATATATCTCTCAGCACCGAAGTGATCATTGTTTTCTATAAGATCTTCTTGGAAGATGTGAGAAGAATCCTTGAAAGTTTGCAATGCATATTGTATATTGGCGACCTAAGTCGTCTTCATCGAGATGAGGCAAACGGTAGACAAACTTACAGAATAAATAGTTTCGGATCCATTTTAGAAATATGTTTCCTTAAAATTTCACCGATTTCCGGGATTTTCTGTTTAAGATCAGCAAAATCAGTTTCATCTAAATGCTGCTCCTTAACCTTGTATTCAAAAGCAACTTCTATAAATTTTTTTCCGAACTACTCGGCATCATTTTTTAAATCGTCAAAATTCTCAATTTCAAATTTGGATATTATATTCAAAAGTTTCACTTTTTTTATTTCACTTTGAGTTAAATCGAAATCTCCCAAACTAACAATGAACCGCGATTTAGAACTAATACAAAAATTACTAATATAATGAAAATCGCGACATTTTGCGCTGCGAGTGTTCTGAGCAGAGTTATAAACCAGACTAAATTAGACTCATTTGAGCAGCAAATGTATATCAACACTTTCGAAACTGATCAGTCCTCACAACGTCACATACAATATAAAGCCAAATTTGATATGGATGGGAAAATGTTATGACAATTTCAAAATTTATTTAAAAATAAATACGTGCTTCGGCATTTTTTTTGTTTGTTTTATTTGTGAATGCAAAAACTCATTATCGTAAAATGTTGACTAACCACGTTTTTGGCTTGACATCAATTGCAAAAACTTTCACTGATAAATACAATCTTGTGTTTGTTTATTATTTCTAGTATGAAAGATCCCGACCTCAATATAATCTTGAAATCCCCAAAAGTAGCATGCGCAAAATTTTTTTCAGTAATATCAACGTAAGGGTAATGGCGCATTGGTAATTTCTTCAAGTTCGTATCTTCAGTTATAGAAAACATTTTTGAGTGTGATTTAGTGAAAAAATATCAAAATTTACATTGAAAAAAGTTTTCCTGGTTTGTTTACAACTTTAATCAAATCAAATCAAGTTTATTCGGAGAAAGTAACACTAAAATTGGAGGTTGTAAAGCCATGAAAAACAAATCAAAATTAAAACTGAAGCAGAAAATGATAACAAAATATAAATAGGCATAGTGAAAGACAAATAAAAATCAGTGAAAATTCATAAATATGTCAATGAAATGAAAATAAAAATAGCGTGCAAAAATTAAGGAATATTACTTACAAGAATTATAAAAAAGAATAAAGGAGCAGAGAAAAATGAGGCAAAACAATAATAAACAAAAGAAATCACCAATAAAGGTAAAGGCGAGCAAAAATATTGTTGTCATACAATAGCTTTTGATATTTTAAGGGCTTTTTATAGAGTCTGGCCTCCTACCCTGCTATCCAAACCTCAAGCAATTTCTTGGTACACTCACCCCTTACCGTGATGCCAAATCAGTGACTTTGTCACCAAATCTGGTGTTTTCGAACACCTCCCTAGTGACAGAATTCCTTTTTTTCAGACATATCTAATATTGGTGATTTTTAACCTGCACCGCGGTGGTTTTTGGTGAATCTGGTGTTTTCGACGGCTTCTGTATGAACATAATTTTTTTTCTGCGACCCCTCTAAAACGTGGTGATTTTGTACCTCTTCTGGTGACTCCAGACGTTTCCATATGTTCTCCGATTTTTTAAATATTCAAACGTAAATATTCGTATTTTTCCGACTATTTTTTAACATATATGTTGTCCTAATACTTAATTCAGTTACAAACACATATTACAGCGGGCCCATTCAGTGCTTTTGTTCCTAAGCTAAATGCATCTCTAATATAACTGGAACTGGAACAATTTGTGTAAAACTTTATGATTTTTCAGCGGGACATTGAAACTTTTAACGATACCCATTTTCTGTCGTTTTCGATTAGAGGATCCCTTTTTTCCTGCGAGTTTTAACGATTCATCGAGCGTAGGATTCACCGGAATAGATATTAAACGATTATATGGCTGCTGGATGATCGACGGATAAGTTCTAGGATATGGCGATCCTCATCTGGACATTCTCAAGTGTTAGTTACACCTCCTAGCGGTAGCAACCGTCCAATGCATCCTAGAACATAGCCAAGTAACTAATGCAAGAGGAGATAACCTCTTGAAAAATCCCCCTAATTTCAAGGTTGTATTAGGCCATGCCAAGAGAGTTTACAGTAGTGTCCCCATATCTGCAGGACCCAGGGGTAATTGAGTCGCGAATGGCGACTCCTCAGGCACATCTGTAGGAGTGGAGGTGGAGGGTATGGTAGACCGTAACAGGTTGGCTATACCCACGGTACCCACAACACAACAGTAGCTTTGGGAAAATTACCTTTTAAGGTTCTGCGGCGGCTATGGAGGCTGGTTTTAGTGAGTAAGAATCTTACACTACCGGAGGGCACGGGCTGTCCGGTGTCTTTGGAAGATTTTTACCTCTCCCGTTAAAAAAAACGATTATAAGTATGAATTACAATTGACAGATAACGAACTAAAAACACTAATATATAGGCCCATTAACTCAAGGTGGAGACTAAACCTAATATAGATTAATAAAACAGATATTAAACACTGGTATGAAACTTTTAATAACTAACATCGCCCTTATTTGCCTAAAGAACTTAGATTTTGTGTTTTTGAAATGCTTCATGGAATTTCTCATCCAGGTGTACACGCGAGTAGAAAACTCTGTACTTCGCGATATTTTTGGCCAGGAATAAAGATCGATGTAGGTTTTTGGGCTAAGCCATCATCTTCTTTTTTATAGTATGTGACCAAAGTCTAGGGGAAACCCTTTGATGTATTAGCATGGTTTGTGGCCGGAAGAAAATTTGGGTAAGGGGAGGAAACTTGAATGCCTTGTTGTTTGCATTGCTGCCAGCTAGACAACAGCCCAGAGACGAAGTGAATTATTTTCATTTCTTAATAAAAACTCACGGGAAGACCTGTTTTCGAACCCGGGACCCATCGCATGGTGGTCGTGTCGGTAAACGAATTGATCCAACTCCGTCCCCAAAAAGTAAAGATTTTTCGACCTACTATCACCAATAGAAAAATTTGAAATATCAGGTAGGTTTGATCATATCAATATGGATTAAATACTAGACGTAAAAATGCACAAAAGAATTCCTCGATAAATTGATACCCATTCGAGAGGGGGAGAAATGGGGGGGGGGATGATGGGTTGGTAAGTATCCGGTACGATGAAATCTCTCACCAATAATTAGTCAGTCAACAATGCAATCTAAAGTTTTTTCACCAAAATTTCTTCCTTTTATTATTGATTTTTCATCTAATTCAGAATCCTATTCATAGTTTCAGTGTTGTTATATACCCCTTAAAAACAATTAATCTGCTCCTAACCTATTTCAGTCAATGAAGTATATATCCAGCAACCTTACCTGGACCAAACAAACATAAGTACCGGAACATACATAAGTACGCGAAATAAGCATCGAATCAAAAACTTAAAAAAAACACGTGTCTAAAAAACTATTTAATAATATCACAGTATATAATATCACATATCGCCCGTGGTTGGAGCGGATGCAACTTTGAAATATTAAATAGAAATCCCAATTTTTCATTGCAGATTCATATTCTTTGAGTAGAAGTGAACAACTTTTGTCTTAAACTTTTTTTAAAAAAACCTCAATTCTTTTAGATTTCCAAGGGAATATATTTAAAATGTTTCAAGAGAGCCAAAGTGCTTAGATTTGTACACGGAATCTTAACAAAATTTTAAATTTTTTGAGTTTTTCAAGGAAGAAAACTTTAAAATTTTGAAGTTTTAACTCGGAAAGAAAAGGAAGCGAATTAAATAATTTTCAAAAAATGTGGTCACTTTTATCCCTTCTAAGTTTTCTGTTAACCTAATCATTTTCGAGTAAAAAATCTTTAAAGCACTAAAATGTTAAAAACTTTTCCTTCAAAAAATTGACGTTTAAAAAAAAGACGTTTGCGACAAAAGACTACGAATCTGCAATGGAAAATGTGATATTTCCATTTAAGGGCACCCGGTGGTCTAGCACCCGTTTTTAGGACTTCTTCTGAAGGTGAAAATAATGAACAACGATACTTAAACTTTCTAGGTATATTGTAATACTCAAAAAGCATACAGCAAAATATTTATAATTATCAAAAAAAAAAAATTTTTTTTATTTAAAAAATGGGGCTGAACCACCACAAAAGAAAAAATTTTTTTTTACAAAATAGCGCGTTCTTGAAATTTGAATACCGAAAACCGACTATTTTTCATTAGTTTTTTTACGTCAAAAATAAGAAGTTATTAAAATAAAAAATTGTTGGTGTTTCCGTCCATAGCCACTGCTATACTAAATAACATATTAAAATTTGAGATGATTCGAATGAATAGTTTTTTTTGTTTTTACCTCCCGCCGTGCAGAAAAAAGGAGTTTCGAGATAAATGAGTTTAAAGTTTTCCATTCATGAGGCAGGCCAACCGTTCGCTACCTGGTATTAAGGCTGTAGAACCTAAACTGCCGTCAATATCAATATAAAAATTTAACAGTATATTCTTGAAAGACTATATACTTTCGAAATAGTAAAAAAATCGATTTTTTGAAAATTTTATACCACCGGGTTAAAGTTAAAGTTGCATCCGCCCCACCGACTGGGGTCCACATGTTTTTTTCAATTTTTGATTCGACGAGTAGTTTGCGATATATTTGATCGGTCCGGTTTTTTTGGAACACCCCGTATGTATTTGCAATCGTTAAAAATGCAATTAAATGCATGGGTTTTCTACAGAAATGTAAGAAATATGTCACTCCATCTGACGTGGCCCTAATTACAAATTCCACATTCAAATTATTATGTACACTTTTATTAGGTTACAAGAACATTTTGAACAATTGCTAATTGTTAGTCAAATATAGAAGTTTCGATAACTGCATTAATAAATTTCTTGAAAGCCGAAAAGTTCTTCTTCAATTTTTACATTTAATAAGGTATTAGTTTTCAATAGATGTTCTTTTTTGTGAAGATTGGAACTGCAAACAATCATAATAAACCGGAAAATTCAAAAAGGGCTCGAATAAAATCGCTGGTTTGTCTGAGCGAAATACATAACACAAAATTGACCCTTATTTCACAATTTCGCAATAATTTAAATAATTCTATGTAATTTCTTAATTGTGAGTATGCTAAGACGCGATCAGTTTAAAAGCAAATTAAATTAGTCGTTGTACTTACAGTTATTGCTTAACAATAGGGCCGAATTACTTACCTGAAAGAAAAATTTTGGTTACTTAATATATTAAGTCTGAATTCACTTAAAAATAAAATTTTGAAATCAAGTTCTGTTTTGAACTTAGTTAGACGTGACATAAGCATGCTTAGATTAAGTTCACAGAAAGTACACGGAAGTAAATGGAAAGTACAAGTACAAATTTCACGGAATATAGACTTCACTTCCGTATTCATATTATTGGTAATAGCTTATTACAGCCTGTGACATTCTAATTCCAATATGACGTATGGCAGATTACGTTTATCTTCACAACCATTTTGACATAAGTATTAATTCGTTATTTGCAACGAACAAGGTTACAGGAAAAGCAACAGGAAAAGCAACCTAACAGGAAAAGCAACCTTTTTTATTTTTTTGGATATTTAAAACTTTTTTTAAATACATTTTTCTAAACAAAAGCTTTATTAAAAAAAAATTTTTTTTATATATAATTTTGTTATTTCTTTGCTAAGATTATGCTTCAGCATCTGAACTCTGGCTTCTTCATAAAAAACGCACGACGCAAAAAAAAACTTAACGCAATAATATTGTATAATTAATAATATATTTTTCACAATTGAGTTACATTTAGAATTATTTAAAATTATTTAATTTATATAGGGGTAAGTAGAATGCCGAGTTGCGGTACCTCTTTTGACTCACCGCTGGTGTCAGCAGTCACCTTTAGAACTCGTGCACAACACTCCCAAGCAAAGTTAAAGCGAAAAATGAGGAAGAACTAGTAGGTAACACGGTTCTTTAGCAAGGCGCTCCTCTCAATAATTGGACGAATAGCCAAGTCGGTCATAAATTTATTAAAAACTACATTAATTGTATAGTGACAGTAAAACATTGATTTTAGTATTTAGGTGAGTTAAAATTAAAAATCTCGTTCAATCCGTTCCCACATACCATACATATCATATTTCACACTTCTTTACTAAATTAATGGTAGAATCTGCAGGACAATTAAAAGTATTTACGAAGTGATCCATACTCCAAAAGAATGAAGATACACGCTTGGCAGTTGCTGGATCTTCAAATCCACACGAATGTTGAACAAGCGCAATAAAGAACATTTTACGACTAGTAAGATCATACTCCTTAAGTATTTCATCTTCTGCTTGTAGAATTTCTTCATTATCCCTTGCCCAATCAAAATAACCCTTTGCGACAATTTTAGCAGCAATTAAAGAAAGTATTTCTCGATCATGAAAACCAACCAGATTTAACTGCTCAGATATGCATTCAATTACAGATTTATTGATCGCCTTAGATCCCACCATCCCCAAATATTCCCTCATTGGTTCTAAAGTAATAGCAGTGTAGGCAACAAAGGATGGCTGATTGCTAGCCAGATGTAAGTTGGAGGATAGCACCCATGACAAAAGGTATGTTAGAATATTTAATCTATCATTTTTTTCTTTAAGCAAATTTTCAATTCTATGGTGCTTATTGTTCTGACGTAAACTATATCTAGTGCGAAGAATGCTGCTTGAGTCAATTTCTACACCGTCGTATTCTTTGTTTAAGTTTTCGTCACTAAAATACAGAAGTAATTTTTCGTTTATTAAACTTTCAATATTTTCTGTAGAGTTGCCTATCACCGGTTCTTCTAATATGTGAGGTAAGTCTTGTAAAGTTTGTGCTACCGACTTAATCATTCCGGATAGCATAATATTCGTATTTCCAGTGAAATATTTTTTCATAAAGATTCCAGAAACTACGGAATAAAAGTGGTCAACAGCATTCACAATGCATTGGCCGCATTGGTCGTCTTCGCACACACTAGGCAAGCGATATACAAAATTACAGAAAAAATAGTTTGCTACTATTTTAGGGTCGAGGGTAGAAACTTTTTGGATAACTTTTCTTAAAACATTAACACCATCAATAACTACACTAAAGTCATCTTTCAACTTATCTCCTGTTACGATTTCCATGTGTTTATCCCAATCGATTTCTGGAATTTTCTGTTTAAGGCCAGCAAAATTAGTTTCTTCTATACGTTCTTCTTCAGATTTATCAGCATAAACGATTTTTCGGCATTCCTCTTCAAATTGCATAGCATCACTGATTACTTCGTCAAATTTTTCAATTTCAAGCATAGACATCAATATTAAAAGTTTGTTTTTCTTATAACCACTTTCTGTTAGATCGAAATCTTCTACGCCTACAAGCAACCGAACTGTTGATGTTTTAGGGCCAACAAAAAATCTGTGATTAACAATTACCGACGTAGAGTATGTTTCCAGTTCGGCCATTGACGTCTTCCAATCAAATTTATCTGCTTTCCAATTTGATTCAAACACTGGCCATCCTCCGATTGATTCTGGAAGATTGAAATCTCTAATGAACTTCTTAACATCATCGTCCTTATATTTCTTACAAGTTGTAATGTATTCTTTCAGTTTTTCTTCAGCTTTTGATAGTTTCTCGGTATTATGTAAATAATTTTCAAGTATATCACCAATATCTTTGCGATCTTCTTGAGATAGTTTAGTTGCGTTATGATTTGTACAAACGAATCCAAAATAATCCGTGCATGGGTCTCTTTCATGGGAAAGTTCACCTTTCACGATTTTCCCAATTTTGTTTAACCTCTCGATTGATTCTTGAGTTAACTGAGTGTGACCTGGCACCAAACTGCACATAAATTGTTCAACGAAAACCATTTGAACAATTATTAAAATAATCACTTTTATGGTAAATTGCGGCATATTCTACTATTAATGCTTCGAGTGAGATTACAAAACCAACTAGCCTAGACCTCGTTTAACAAACAGCCTTTAAATAATCGCGGAAAGATAATTTTTGAAAATAATCTATCTTCAATTGAAAGAATTTACTTAGGTCAGTAAGTCACTGATAAATACATTTTTATTCGTTTGTTTATTATTTATATTATATAATTACTCGCTTTTACTGTTTACATTACACCCTTAGCATTAGATTGCTAGCATGTGCGACGGTTTTTTATTATGGTGCTAAAATTGTATTTCCTATAACATTTTCCGATAACTCTTATCTATGATGTGAACATCACTGGTGTATATTTTTATATATATACTATCGACCCGGCCCGGCTTCACACGGGTGCAATTTACTAATGCAGAAAATGACAAGTGTACTTAGCAAAAATATATTAAGTATGTTTATTTTATAATATGTCTCTATCTTCAGTGGTTTAGGCTGTGCATTGTCTGTCAGCCAGTCAATCAGTTTAGCGAGAAGGGATTCATCTACCCCAATTTTTTCTTGAATTTTTGTGAATTGAAACAAAGCAATTTCAGTACGATCATGAATTTATTGCAAATGAAATAAATTGATTCATTGTTTTGCAATCATTTGTTGGTGTTTTTAATGCGCTCATCGCAACGCTTGGTGATGAACGATTTTTTTTTTTGTCTTTCCGTCTGAAGAGAAAACATACATATAGCACCTATGGTTTACCGACTCTCGAGCACACCACGTACAACAACTTATCAACTTAACAGCGAGTCTTGTTCCATTGCATAGTTTCGGTTAGTTCAGATTACGTAACATGATTATCACCGACTCCACCTTGAGCTGCAAATTGTGCGGCGTCATTTGTGGCAAATCCAATGAATTCAGGCATTCAATTGGATAATTGACGACTTCATCTGAATCGGTAATGGGACCGATCGATTTAAATGAAGGCCTCGTTCGCTCAACCAAACATAGTTTTTGTAACTTACACTAATATTCGAGAACACTTTCGTGTTCAATTCTTTTTTCGACGTTGTGAATTGCCAAAAATTATTTGTAAACGAAATGAGGCCAGTGGAAGTGTCAATCAGAATTTTTCCCGCCGATTCGTCATTTTGTAACGCGACTCGCATATTCGTTGTTAACTTGAGAGTTTTCACGTATCTCCACAAATTCGGTATCTTCAAGCAAGCGTTTATTTCATCAGCCGTTCTCGTTCAAATTCTGGATTGAATGCATCGTGCATGACGCGATTCAGCGCTGCCATTTATAATTCGTTGCCTCTGAGCCTGCTCATTCGCCTGTATTACATGAGGGATCTGGCGGTAGTTCGCTTACCTCCCATATTGTTGGCCGGGCCGTGAGCCATCGTTCTCGCGCTGCCCATAGGCGTGCCCGCCGTTCACGCATCCATGTTGGCTCGGCTCCGCCGGCTGTATCATCAAATGCCGACTCTCATGGTTCAGGCGCAAGTTCTGTGCGGGCTGAGATGAGAGACTGTCTGCCTCGCCTTGGTGTCACCATACTATGATCGGCACAGCGGCCCAGATGTGTCTTTGTGTCTAGGGTTCACCCAGATACTTCTGAGACTGATATCGTTAATAACATCTCTTCATGGGTATGATCGCCTGTAGGAAAATCAGCCCTACTCATGGCCACGTTGGCTGTACATATATCGCCTCATATAAGGTGTTTGTTCCGGAAGGTGCCTTCACGGCTGCGCTCTCTCTCGGCACATATGGCCGCCGGGTTCCATCGTTCCCGAGTTCACCCCTAGAGCTCGATCGGCTTCGTCTTCGCTGCCAAAAAAAACTTGTTAGCCGGATCTCCTTCCTATTTGCCAACGTGACCGGGTTGCGATATAAAACCGCGCTGCTCTTCTCTTCTTCCTGTTCGTCCGATGCCGATATTGTCTGCCTGACTCAGACTTGGCTATGTGCCGGGATCACTGACTCTGAGCTTTTTGGACCCGAGTTCCAGGTTTTTCGGCGGGATCGCTACCTCTTCGACCCTTGTTCTCCTGTGAGCGGTGTGGTCAGGGGGGGGGGGGGGTATCTCGTGCTCGGTCGTTGACATTTCCAACTTCCGCGACCTCGAGCTTTTGTGCGTTGCCTTGAGATTGTTTTACCCGGTATGTTCCCATTAGCATTTCTAGGTCCGGAAACCCTCATCTGTTTCGTCCCTGGTTTGATGGCGCCTCACGACATCTGAGGAACTTGAGGGGTAAAACTTGGAAGAGGTTTTGTACCTCAGGAAGCCATGACGACTATTTGGCGTACTCTGACCTTTGCCACCGTTTCTCTGCTCGTCTGCAGGACTCCTATGCCTAGCACCTGTCTAATATGAGAACTACGTTGCGTAGCGACCCCAAACTGTCCTGGAGATTTATTAACTAGAAGCGTAAATGTGACGCCTATCCTGCATCTTTGAGGTACTATGACTGCAAGAGTGACGATGCTCCCACAATTTCTAACTTTTTCGCGGATTTCTTCCGAATCTCTTCCTGTGATTCCCTCTAAAGATTTAGTTTTCGACTATGAACAATTATCTAAGTTGGCGGAGGGTTTCCTTTCTGAAGAAATGCCATTCATCTCTTGCCAGTGTCCTTTGCTACTTGTTCAATTTATCCCTGCGATATGGCCGCTTTCCTGAACTTTGAAAGACAATAGATCAGACGTCTACAACTACCGACCGATCGCTAGTCTGTGCCACGCCGCAAAGGTTTTTGAATCTCTCGTCAGTGACGTTCTTCGATTTCACTGTTGGCTTTCCATGGGGTCCTTCCAGCATGGTTTTCTCAGGGGGAGGTCCACGACCACCAACCACCTCGAATTCATTAATTATTCTTTACCAGCCGTCGAGACGGTCAAACAGGTCGACTGTGTATTCACAGATTTCAGTAATGCTTTCGATAGGATCGACCATGGTATCCTGGTCTATAAATTGACTCTTCTTCGGTTTTCTTCTTGTCCACTTACCTGTCTAATCTTACCCAGTGCGTCCAGTTTCAGGGAGCTCTCTCTGATCAAATCGTTGTTACTTCAGGGGTGACACAGGGCAGTATTCTTGGCCTTCTCCTCTTCATCCTATATATTAATGATATTTAGCTGACCTTCTGTGTTTTACGATTGGTGTGTGCGCAATCGCCTTCCTTTGAATGCAGGTAAATGCACCGTTATGACCTTCTCCCGTAACATTCGACTTTAATCTCTCCAGGCTGCATTTGAAGGGCCTGCTCGGACAGTTTCTTGGTTGACGCGGGGTCGTAACCAATAACAAACGCAGGTAAAAACATTCGTCATTGCTTGGATAACTGTGTAAATGCGCAACTATACATTCACGTATCCAGGAACAGGCTTTGAAATATCTCGACATCTATGAGTATAGCAAACGGATCAATTGCGCATGTCGCGAAGAAGCTCCGTTTGCTGCCGCGAAATAAATTCGTTGTCCATTCTCCAGGTGCACAGCTAAATGGACCAAAGTGGGATGACATTCGTGTATGGAGAATGAAAAGTCGTATCATTGCTGCTGGCGTATCTTCACATTTGATATTGCGAAACTTCATCGTTGGCATCAGGAGCTGCAATACCAAATACAGTCATGTGGCTTCCTTTCGTGACGTACTTGCAAACGTATTTGAAGGATTGTGTCAGGCAATAAAGCACGCGGATAACGTTTGGGGCATTTGTTTACGATCATGCACGGTGATTCCCGGTTGTGAACACCACACGGTCCATGAATCATATTCGTCGTCATTCCATACAACTCTGGCTCTGTTTAGGGATCAGGAATTTCTACGAAAATGTTGGCGTCAATTTCTCACCGGTCTTATTTGCTCGACCATCCACAGGAGAATATGCGCGTGAGGCAGTTCTCTTTTCTGCCACACCACAGAGTACATCCAACATCGCACGTCTCCGAAGACATGATACTTCACCATCAAGTCCATGAGCGCTTTGAGTTTCTGCTTGAATACTCGTGCTGCAATGCTCCTGCATGATGGTGAATTTGTCCTTTAATCTGTAAAATTCTTGATTTATGAGCCTCAGCGATCGTTGATGTTTGTTGTCATGCGTATTGCAGTAGAAAAAGAATTTACCTTAAAAGTTGGGTTAAAACCTCGTTCTTCGATAATATTCACCCCAAATGATGTCATTTTGAAGGAATTATTGTACTTTTGTATATTCTGCAAGAAATGCTTCGATCGCAGTTCTTGGACAGAAAGCAATGATGCCAGTTGCTCTGGTGGCGTGGCAATTGTGTTAATTTTACCTTTCCGCTTGCACAACATAATCCTGGCGGCTCGTGTCGAAACCTCAAAGCATTGCAATGTTAACAAACAGTTAGGATAGCAACTTTGTTAGAACAATGGCCGAGGAAAGAGCTATAAAAACGGGATGGAAGATTAAAAGACAACCGAAATAATCGTCGATACTTTGGACAGTCAATGTTCTGAGAGATAGTAAAGCCGCCAGTAAGTTAGTCTTTCTTTAAACTTTATCTGATGAGGTATGCCCGGCCTCTGCCCAAATATGGAAACTATATTTCAAGCTCGGCTTGATCTGGGACTGTCAGAAGGCAAGTCAGAAGGAGTATTTCTTACATCTCGGAGAAAACCCAAGCCAAGCGACTGCAAATATTAAAATTCTAAAAATTCATTACAAAAATGGTAAATATTTTGCAAAGACGATTACTAAACCGTATAGCTATAACTACTCAATTGTCAAAGAAAGATAGTTGTAACTGTGACACACGAAAAAGAGAAACCTTCTGTTGAAACACTTCTGTTGCAACTGATCGAAATGATGAAAATCGTTATACTAACAATTCAAATAAAAATGTTTTAAAATTTATTTTATTTTAATATTTTGTAACTTGACTTTATTTATTTTATATATTATTATCACACTTCTTCATTGGATTCATAGGTGAATCGGCAGGACAATTAAATGTGTTCAAGAACTGATTCATACTCCCAAAGAATAACGATGAATTTTTTACAATATCTTGGCCGCCGTATTCGCATCCAAATTGCATAAGACCAATAAAAATCATTTTACGACTAGTGAGATCATACGCCCTCAATATTTCATCTTCCGCTTGAATAAGATCTTTGTTTTTATTTGCCCAGTCGAAGTAACTTTCTATAAAAAGTTTTGCACCAATTACTCCATTCGTCGGCGGATCCTCTAATGGTTTTAAAAAGCATGCATGATTAAGTTCGGTAATACCAGGTCCTAACATCTCTAAATAAGTTAACATTGCCTCTAAGGCAATAGCAATGTAGGCATCAAACGATGGTTGATTGCTAGCCAAATATAAATTGAATGGCAGAATCCATGGCAACATAAGCTTGAAGGTATCCATATTGCTATCTTTTCCAGAAAACAATCTTTTAATGGCTATCCTTTGCTGATGCTGATTTAAATTATACATATTGCGATAAAAGCATGTGGTGTCAATTTCTATGTTCTCATATTCCTTATTTAAATTTTCGTCATCAAATAATGGAATATATTCTTTGTTAATAAAATGTTCAATATTTTCAGTTATTTCAGTTGAGGTTGTTCCTTCAAAACTGCGAGTAAAGTTTTGTAAATGTTGCATCAGTGATTCAATCATTCCTGACAAAACTACTTTCAAATTTCCAGTGAAATATTTTTTAATAAAAATTTCAGAAACGACTGAACGAAAATTCTTAAGCGCATGTCTTGCGCATTTGTCTTTAAGGTTGTCTTTGCTTAAATTAGGCAAACGATTCATAAAGCTACAAAAGAAATAGTTTGCGACGATTTTGGGGTCCATTTTTGAAATTTTATCGATAACCTTTCGTACTATGTCAACGTCTTTAATCACCACAATAAAATCATCCTTGAGCTTTTCACCTGCAATAATTTCCATTTGCTTATCCCAATCGATTTCGGGAATTTTCTGTTTAAGACCAGCAAAATTGGTTTCTTCTTTTTTTTCTTCATTGGATTTGTGAGCCGAAATCACTTCTTTGCATTCTTTTTCGAGTTGCATTGCATCACTGAATATTTTGTCAGCATTCTTAATTCCAAGTGTGGATATCTTGTCTAAAAGTTGATTTTTTTTACTTTCTTGTGTTAGTTCAAAATTTTCCAAGCGCACAATCAAGCGTTTCTTAAAAGTTGCAGGTGCGATATCAAAGCCTTGGTCAAGAATAACTTTAGTAAAGTAGGTGTTCAGTTCGGCCATTGCAGTTTTCCAATCGAATTTATCCGCGTTCCAGTTAGGATCATACGCTGGCCAGCCTCCTATTGTATCGGGGAAATTGAAATCTCTGACGAACTTCTTAACATCATCGTTATTATAGTTCCTACAGGTCTCAATGTAAGTTTTTAGTTTTTCTTCGGCATTTGATAATTTTTCGGTGTTGTGTAAATAATTTTCAAGAACATCAGTAACATCTTCGTAATCGTGTAGATGTAATCTTCCATTCGATTTGTCACAAACGTATCCGTAAAAATCCGTACATGGATCTTTGTCAACTGAGAAATTATCTTTCATTTCCTCACCGATTTTCTTCAACCTCTTGGTTATTTCTTGAGATAATTGGGTCTGATCTTGAACTGGGACGCACGAATATTCTCTAAGGAGGACGATTTGAATAATTACTAAAATTACTACTATTAAGTTAAATCGCGACATTTTGCACTTTTAATAAAGCTACTAAGAACACAACTTATTTACTAACTTAGAATTAATTCGTGCCGTACCCTTTAAGTAGTCACCCGAAGATAATTTTCGAAAATAATCTATATTCCATAGCAAAAAATTTAATAAGGTCGTTAAGTCACTGATAAATGACATAAATCTGTTTTGGTTTATTATTTTTTATATGGAATATCTTGACTTCAATCTTTACTATATGCATACAATGTTATTTATTCTGCCTTGATTATTTTTTACCTATGTAGCCTTAGGTTAATCCGACTTGCCAGTACTTTGAACTGTATGCAGTTTCAATTAGTTATTGAGTAATTATGGAAACTCCTGTATTCTCTATGCCATAATATTTTCAAGCCGAGAGTAAGTAAACATATTATTAACATTGGCTGTTAAATGTGGGAATACCTTGTGCGTTTTCTTGTTTTGAAGTTATTTATTTATTTATTTCTGTAAAAAATACAAAAACTTGATAAATTAAATAAAAAAACACAATTCGCTTATAGTTGATTTTCTGTCCTATTATGTTTAGCTATTCGAAAATGTTTAAATATTTTTAGCAGGTTTTAGCATTTATCGACAGGCGGATTACTTACTTGGTTTAAAGTATAACTTAACGCAATTTTTAGAAAGATTGAAATTAATGTTGTGAATTAAAACGAAAACACTGACGTGATATGATCGTAATTTATGCGATTTTGCGAAATTTTAAGAAAGTATCGATATCTCAAGGAGCGATTCTGAATCGAGATATTAATGGACGACAGCAAGGCATGGGAGTCAATATTGTCACACAGCGAAAACAGTTTTAGATATGTTACGCCTAGATTCAAAAGATTGCAGTTTTGTAAGGTTGAGCCTATCTAAGTACGGAGACAACCTTAGAGGATCACTCAAAGGATATCTATTTATTTATTTATTTATTTATTATGTTTTGTTATATGCAGGTTACGAGACTACCTCTACCTTACCTTTCCCTGACTCTTCTTTTTTTACTGTCAATAATGGCTTCGGATATATGGCTCTTCAGAACCGGATCGTACTTCGATAACAGGACAACTTAATTTAAAATGTTTCCGTGTTTCTGACCCTCACCGATATCCCTCAAGGAGTACAAGGCCTCACTTTTTCCACGATAAGCAATGCATTGCTTAGATATAAATTCTATTATATCAATAATTCCTTTCAGAACGAGACGTCTATTGGAAATCTCTTGTAAATTTTTTAGCTTAAAACGTTGTTCAACATGTCCTTTCCTTTTTGCTGTTAGCAAGGCAACCACCAAGGTAAATTTGTGTAAATGATAAATAATCGCAAATAAAATATTACGGACCGACAATTTTTTACGGGTCGGACTGGCCTTACTCTATGGCCCTGCCCTCTCTTACTCTAAGTTTTAAGCTATTGATGCAAAATATCTTCAAAAATTGCTAATATGAATTCAATAAAAATTATTACGAATACTTTGGCAAAAATACTTTATAAAAAACTTGGAAACAACTTCTAAACACTATTATGTGCGTGTTCAAAATGTTCTTAACTAATTTTTTTATTACATTAATAATAAAGGGATTAAATTATGTTCAATTATTAGCTTTTTTAATCAGAATGCCAAAGCTCAAGGGAGTGCCCAATGATGCTAAAGCACAGCTTTGGCAGGAAAGAAATTCGGGATAAAGGAAATGGGTTAATGGGAACGACGGTGTACGTCTCCTTTAAAAAATAATAAAACGGGAGAAAAACAGAGGATGGTAAACTATTCAATATCCATGTTGTTCTGCGTAGGAAAGGCTTCCGAAATTTGTCCAAATTTGTCCTTTAAAGTATAGGGGTGAGAGCAACTTCAAGCTCACCTATCGCGCGTTGTACTGTATCTACAAAGAATTAGGATAGCAACTTTGTTAGAACAATGGCAGAGGAAAGAGCTATAAAAGATTGAAACACGGGATGGAAGAGTAAAAGACAACCGAAATAATCGTCGATGCTTTGGACAGTCAATGTTCTCAGAGATAGTTAAGCCGCCAGTAAATTAGTCTTTCTTTAAACTTTATCTAATGAGGTATGCCCGGCCTCTGCCCAAATATGGAAACTATATTTCAAGCTCGGCTTGATCTGGACTTGTAGATCAGCGGCAAGTCAGAAGGAGTATTTCTTACATCTCGGAGAAAACCCAATCCAAGCGACTGCAAATATTAAAATTCTAAAAATTCATTACAAAAATGGTAAAAATTTAGCAAAGACGATTCCTAAACCGTATAGCTATAACTACTCAATTGTCAAAGAAAGATAGTTGTAACTGTGACACACGAAAAAGAAAAACCTTCTGTTGAAACACTTCTGTTGCAACTGATCGAAATGATGAAATTCGTTAAACTAACAATTCAAATAAAAATGTTTTAAAATTTATTTTATTTTAATATTTTGTAAATTGACATTATTTATTTTATGCATTATTATCACACTTCTTCATTGGATTCATAGGTGAATCGGCAGGACAATTAAATGTGTTCAAGAACTGATTCATACTCCCAAAGAATAACGATGAATTTTTTACAATATCTTGGCCGCCGTATTCGCATCCAAATTGCATAAGACCAATAAAAAGCATTTTACGACTAGTGAGATCATACGCCCTCAATATTTCATCTTCGGCTTGAACAAGATCCTTGTTTTTATTTGCCCAGTCGAAGTAACTTTCTATAAAAAGTTTTGCACCAATTACTCTATTCGTTGGCGGATCCTCTAATGGTTTTAAAAAGCATGCATGATGAAGTTCGGTAATACCAGGTCCTAACATCTTTAAATAAGTTACCATTGGCTCTAAGGCAATGGCAATGTAGGCATCAAACGATGGTTGATTGCTAGCCAAATATAAATTGAATGGCAGAAGCCATGGCAACATAAGCTTGAAGGTATCCATGTTGGTATCTTTTCCAAAAAACAATCTTTTAATGGCTATCCTTTGCTGATGCTGATGTAAATTATACGTATTGCGATAAGAGCATGTGGTGTCAATTTCTATGTTCTCATATTCCTTATTTAAATTTTCGTCACTAAGTGATGGAAGATATTCTTCGTTAATAAAATGTTCAATATTTTCAGTTATTTCAGTTGAGCTTGTTCCATCAAGACTGCGAGTAAAGTTTTGTAAATGTTGCATCAGTGATTCAATCATTCCTGACAAAACTACTTTCAAATTTCCAGTGAAATATTTTTTAAAAAAAATTTCAGAAACGACTAAAGGAAAATCCTTAAGAGCATGTCTTGCGCACTTGTCTTTAAGGTTGTCTTCGCTTAAATTAGGCAAACGATTCACAAAGCTACAAAATAAATAGTTTGCGACGATTTTGGGATCCATTTCTGAAATTTTATCGATAACCTTTCGTAATACGTCAACGTCTTTAATCACCACAATAAAATCATCCTTGAGCTTTTCACCTGCAATAATTTCCATTTGCTTATCCCAATCGATTTCGGGAATTTTCTGTTTAAGACCAGCAAAATTGGTTTCTTCTTTTTTTTCTTCATTGGATTTGTGAGCCGAAATCACTTCTTTGCATTCTTTTTCGAGTTGCATTGCATCACTGAATATTTTGTCAGCATTCGTAATTCCAAGTGTGGATATCTTGTCTAAAAGTTGATTTTTTTTATTTTCTTGTGTTAGTTCAAAATTTTCCAAGCGCACAATCAAGTGTTTCTTAAAAGTTACAGGTTCGACATCAAATTCTTGGTCAAGAATAACTTTAGTAAAGTATGTTTTCAGTTCGGCCATTGCAGTTTTCCAATCGAATTTATCCGCGTTCCAGTTAGGATCATACGCTGGCCAGCCTCTAATTGTATCTGGGAAATTGAAATCTCTGACGAAATTCTTAACATCATCGTTTTTATAGTTCCTACAGGTCTCAATGTAAGTTTTTAGTTTTTCTTCGGCATTTGATAATTTTTCGTTGTTGTGTAAATAATTTTCAAGAACATCAGTAACATCTTCGTAATCGTGTAGATGTAATCTTCCCCTCGATTTGTCACAAACGTATCCGTAAAAATCCGTACATGGATCTTTATCAACTGAGAAATTATCTTTCATTTCCTCACCGATTTTCTTCAACCTCTTGGTTACTTCTTCAGATAATTGGGTCTCATCTTGAACTGGGACGCACGAATATCCTCTAAGGAGGACTATTTGAAGAATTACTAAAATTACTACTATTAAGTTAAATCGCGACATTTTGCACTTCTAATAAGGCTGTTAAGAACACAACTTATTTACTAACTTAGAATTAATTCGTGCCGTACCCTTTAAATAGTCACCCGAAGATAATTTTCGAAAATAATCTATATTCCATAGCAAAAAATTTACTAAGGTCGTTAAGTCACTGATAAATGACATAAATCTGTTTTGGTTTATTACTTCTTATATGGAATATCTTGACTTCAATCTATACGGTATGCATACAATGTTATTTATTCTGGCTTGTACTTTGAACTGCATGCAGTTTCAATTAGTTATTGAGTAATTATGGAAACTCCTGTATTCTCTATGCAATAATATTTTCAAGCCGACAGTAAGTAAACATATTATTAACATTGGCTGTTAAATGTGGGAATACCTTGTGCGTTTTCTTGTTTTGAAATTATGTTTACAGAAATATAAAAGCTTGATAAATTAAATAAAAAACACAATTGGCTTATAGTTGATTTTCTGTCCCATTATGTTTAGCTATATCTGTATATATACAAACATTTTTAATATATTTAGCAGGTTTTAGCGTTTATCTATTATTTATTTATTTAACATTCATCGACAAGCGGATTACTTACTTGCTAAACGTAAATTAACAATATTTGGAAAAAAACCTAATAAAACAACTAATGAAGTGTCAAAAAGGTTTAAAGTTTAGCCTAAACGCAATTTTTAGAAAGATTGAAATTAATGTTGTCAAAATGAGAATTAAAACAAAAACACTGACGTGATATGATCGTAATTTTTCGCGATTTTGTGAAATTTTAAACAAGTATCGATATCTCAAGGAGCGATTCTGAATATTGTCAATATTTTCACACAGCGAAAACAGTTATATATATGTTACGCCTAGATTCAACAGATTGCAGTTTTGTAAGGTTGAGCCTATCTAAGTACGGAGGGAACCTTAGAGAATCACTCAAAGGAAGCCCACGACGTGCAAAGCAAACAAATCGGCGCTCTACTGCCTCTAATCGGTCAATATAGTCATGATAAATTTGTGACCATACACAACAAGCATACTCTAAAATTGGGCTAACAAAAGAGCAATAAACGTCAATTACGTCAAATCGGAAAAGCCCTTGGTCTTATTAATTTTTTCAAGTACACAACCATTCATGGTGTAGCGGAACGAAAAGGGGCTTTTTCACGAGTAAACTACATAGTAGGGCATTTACTAATATTGAGGGGGAGATAGTTAATAGAACACCAATTGTGAAAGGCGTCTAAATCAGAGTTTAAAATTTCACAATCGCGTACAGAAGAAACAACAAGAAAAATGTTGGTATCGTCAACATAACAAAGAAACATAGATACATCATTGATGTATATAATAAATAAAATCGGGCCCAGATGACTTCCTTGAGGCACACCAGAGGAATTAAAAATTAACTTGAATAGGGATGCACGGAAAGACATAAGGCTGGGTACGATTAAATAAGTAAAAACGAACCCAGTCTACAAACAAGTAAGGAAACCCGAGGACAGCCAACTTGTGTATTAAAATTTGACAATTTATTTTGTCGAATACCTTCCTGAAATCTGTAAAAATATAGTCGTCTTGCCTACCAGCTTCAATTTCAGGTAAAGATAAATTAGAAAATTCCAGAAGTTTAGTCATGGTAGACCCTGCTTTCATAAAGCCGTGCTGAAAAGTTTCAAGAAAAGGTTTGCAATAAAAATAAAGATTTCGCGAACTAATGCCTGAAAAATCTTAGAAATGCAACACAAGTTAGCAATTGCTCGGAGTTTCTCGAGTTGTAGCAGTCCCAATCGCTCTTCATATGGAGGCAGAATAAGAGGGTCACTCCTGGGCAAAGCACAAAGAGCCGATTTCACAAATCTACGCTGAACGGATTCAATACGTTTAATATGAGATCTGTAAAACGGAGACCAAACCGGACTAGCATAATCCAGCAGTGGTCTAACAAGGGACAGATGAAGTGTTATATGAGGGCCCGAAAATTCCCTGGACCAACGAAGGAAAAATCCCAAGGAAGCGATATTATTAATGTGGGGGATGAAGTTAAGTTGTCTATCAAGGTAGACGCCCAAGTCCTACACTCCTTCCACCCGTTGAATACAAGTACCATCAAACTTGTACTGAAAAGTACAGTAGTTGCGTGACCTCGAGAAGGTAATAACCTGACATTTCCCAATGTTTAATTTAAGATCATTATTGCCACACCAGATATAAAATATGTGTAGGTCCGACTGCAAGATCTCACAATCCCCAAAAGTTTTAATTAAGAGAAAAATCTTGATATCGTCCGCATAAATAAGAATTTTAATTCTTTGAAGCAAATAAGTAATATCATCAATAGATAAGATGAATAGCAAAGGTCCAAGATGACTACCCTGGGGAACGCCAGAAGGAGCAACAAAAGCATCAGAGAGCACGCCCCGAAAACGCACTCTATAAGTCCTATTAGATAAGTACGACTTAATCCATGTAATGAGTGGGGGCGGGAAACCCAACCTGGCCAATTTGAAAACGATAATAGAGTGAGACAGCTTATCAAATGCCTTACTAAAATCAGTATAAGTACAGTCAGTTTGGCAGCCATCCAAAAATCCACCCACACTGCCAGAAACAAACTCCAACAAGTTCGATACCATGCTGCCGGCTGGAAATTAAACCCCTTTAATCCATGGACAATTGAGATGGAATCATCTGTTCGAAGAGTTTTGGAATGCAAGACAATTTAGCAATTGGTCTGTAGTTGGCAATTTCTCCCCTATTGCCACTCTTAAAAACGGGGACTAAAAAAGATGTCATCCAGAGTGCAGGGAAACGGCCCACCGAGAAATATTGCCGGAAAAATAAAAGCAACGGACGTAAGGGAATGAGACTGGGTTCAACAAAAGTGAGCATAGAGTTCGTAGAGAACACTAAATCAAGCTGTCTTCCCATAGTATTAATTATATTACATTCTATAACAATTTACGTTAAGACAGTAGAATAAAATGTTTTAAAATAAACGGATTCACAACTCTTAAATATTTAATATATAACTCCTTTATCGTAAAGACAGCTCATCCACCAATTCAAACCAATACAAACCTTTTGTTGAGAGTACTAAGGTGTTCTTTTAATATGTACGTTTCTTAAATGGTTTAAAATATAAACAAAAGCTTTCGAAAGTTTATTTTATTTTTACATTTTTTTAACCAACATTATTTATTTTAAGCATTATTATCACACTTCTTAATTGGATTCATAGGAGAATCTGCAGGGCAATTAAATGCATTGATAAACTGATCCATACTCCAAAAGTATACTTTGGTACGTTCATTAGCTGCTGGGTCATGGAATTCACACGCATATTGCCCAAGATGAATTAACGAAATTTTGCGGCTACTGAGATCATACTCCTTAAGTACTTCATCTTCTGCTCGGACAAGATCTTCGTTTTTATTTGCCCAATCGAAGTAACTTTTTGCAAAAATTCTTGGAGCAATTACGCCCAGTAATTGTTCATCCATCAAGTCATCAATCTGTAATAATTTCGAAATGCATTTACTTCGAAAGCTGGTGATCACCTTCGGTCCTAAATCCTGTAAATGGCCCATAATTGGCATCAAGGTAGTAGTAATGTAAGCCAAAAACGACGGTTGCTTGCTAGCCATGTGTGAGTTAATGGACATCACATACAAGATTTCAATGTAAGAATTTAAATTATCGTTTTGCGTAAAAAGCAAAAGTTGCATGGCAAGTCTTTTCTCAATCTTCCGTAATTTATAAAAGTTTTGATAAAAGCAGTTGGGGTCGATTTCCACATTCTCGTATTTTTTGTTCAAGCTTTCGTCGCTAAATGATGGAAGATATTCGTCGTTTATAAATTGTTCAATAATTTTGGTTATATCAGGTGCTGTTTTGCCTTCTAAACTATGAGCGAATTTGTGTAAATCCTGAATAACAGACTGAACGATTCCTGGCAAAAGTACATTAGTGTTTTCAGTGAAATACTTTTTCATTATAATTCCAAAAACGAGTGTTCGAAAGCTCGTACCAGCATGTCTCATGCACTGATCTTTAAGGTCTTTTTCACTTATATCGGGCAAATTGTACACGAAGCTGCAAAAGAAATAGTTTGCCACTATTTTGGGATCCATTTTCGAAATTTTTTCGATAACTGCTTTAAAATGTCACCCTCTACAATCACCACAGCAAAGTCTTCTTCAAGTTTTTTTCCTATAGTAATTTCCATTTGCTTATCCCAGTCGATTTCTGGTATTTTCTGTTTAAGGCCAGCAAAGTTAGTATCGTCTTCTTTTCCCTTACTGGATTTGTGAGCAGAAATCACTTCTTCACACTCTTTCTCGAACTGCGCTGCACTATTAATTAATTCGTCAACATTCTGAAGTCCAACCGTAGACATCTTTTTTAAAAGTTTTTCTTTTTTGTCGTCACTTCGTGTTAAATCGAAATCTTCTGGAACTACACGCAGGTGTTTCTTAAAAGTTATAGGTGCGATAGTAAATCTCTGGTTGACGATCACTGAAACAGTGTATGTTTCCAGTTCGGCCATTGCAGTCTGCCAGTCGAATTTATCGCCCTTCCAGTCGGGCTCAAAAACAGGCCATCCTCCGATAGATTGGACGAAATTAAATTCCCTAACAAACTTCTTAACGTCATCATCTTTATATTTTTTACAAGTCTCTATAAAAGCTTTAAATTTTCCTTCAGCGGTTGATAAAATTTTGGTATTTTGCAAATAGTTTTCAATAACATCAGAAATATCTCCACCACCCTGTAGATGTGGTAGTACAGTCATGTTGTATTTATCACAAACATATGCGTGAAAATCCACACAGGGATCCTTGTCTGAAAGTTGATCTTTTATTTCCTTGCCGATTTTCTGTAACTTTTCGATTTCTTCTTGAGATAACTGAGTGTTACCTTGCACCGCGAGGACGGTTTGAATAATTACTAAAATAACCACTATTGAGATTAACCGCGACATTTTGCACCAAATTATAAAATAAACTAACTGAAAATTAGATCATTCAGTACCCTTTAAATAGTCACCCGAAGATAATCTCCGAAAATAATCTGTTTTCAATTGCACAGAAATTCAATAAGGTCATGAAGTCACTGATAAATACGATTCAAAGTGTTTGTTTGCTTACGATTAAAAGTGTTTGTGAAATTGTTGGAATTCAATGATTACGCGCACTGATATAATTGCATTTTAACGTTTCTGATTATTTTCCTATTAAAGAATCTGCTTCCTAGTCTGCATGAGTTTATAATTTGTAGTTAAATTACTTAGTTGTATATCACAAAGACTCAACTCAACAGCCCGCAAACTACCGCCTGCCTTGTTCAAGAAATTGATCAGAACTAACTCTTCCCTTTTAAGTCCTGAATTACACGAGAGGGATTATACCCCATGAGTGAAGAAAACCTGTTTTTTTCTTGGTGAGAGAAATGAGGTAGCAAGAGGGTCATCTGTGAGTGTCAATTTGAAAAAAAAATCATGCGTTCCGCTAAAAATTTCTGACCCCTCGAAACCAGAAAAATGTTGCTCTGCTTGTATTAGCGCGTGACAACAGGTGAAATAGGTTTGGATTTTGACGCAAATTTCTCTCCAAAGTGCAGGACATTTGTAGAAATACCTCTTTGCTTTAGTTACCTCTCTCGCAGAAAACCGGTTCGATAACAGCTGCAAGAAGGCTCGTGTAGAATGGCCCAATCACAAATCGTAGGGTTCGACAAATTTTTGGCGTCAGGTTGATTTAGTATTGCTTGACCCGGTGAATACAAATTTTCAACCCTGCAAAACACGTCTTCTGAACCGGTTTTTTTAAGGTCAATCAAAGCCCCTTTCGTAGCAACACTCCGAGGGTTTTTCTACTTTTTCACAGAAGAGAATTGCCGTGAGTCATGGGATAAAATCCCTCTCGTGTAATTTGGGACTAATTATTCTATTTGTCAGCTATATTCTGTCGCCGTGCTAATTAGTTTTCCTTCTTACACTATACATTTAACTATAAACCTGACGCCGGCATATTTTACTTCCTATCATAAAACCAAAGGTGTTTCCTTATTTCTCGCTAATCCTGTATACATATTCTGTGTACCTAGTCTTCAACTAATGTACTCTTACAGTTTATTGCCCGAGCTGTTGAGAAGATTCTTAGTCATTGAATTTTATGATAAAAGTTGAAATGGAAATTGGTTTTTCCGAAATATGTTTACTTTCATATTTCGGAGAAACCAATTTCAATTCTAGTAATTTTTTGTGCATTTACTTATTCCGGATCATTGTATACAGAAACACCAAAAATAGTCAACAAAATAAAAAACACAATAACTCTATTTCACAAAGTCTAAGGTAAAACCTGAGTACACTAAACATTTTGCCCTAAAATTGTCACTTACTGTTTCGAACCGCCATTGGCTATATTCATGGTATTAAATATGTCTCCACCATATGTCAGGCTCTAAGTAAGGGGCCTTTCAACAAAAGATTTTATTTTAAATTGAGCGCTATTTTTCACAGGTCCATCTTGCAGCTGTCATTCAATGTCAATGCATTCCAATGCTGATTTTCGTCGCGTTCGTTAATGGTTTTATTAATAATAACCTGCCCAATACTTAATGCTGGGAAGGATTGGGAACGTTTACTGACGCGCTATAAATGTTCGTTTAATGATATAATAAATCTGGACGAAAACGGGATTAACACAATCTTACCTACACCCACAGTTTTTCCTAAACAAACGGAGACAAGTAGAACAAATATTATTAGGTGAGAACGGTTTTTTCTTTTTTTTACGATTTGGCCAAACCTAGGGGACAACCTTTTGGTGCGTTAGCGGAAGGGAATTAGGGTAAGGGGAGTAAAAAAAACTTGAATATCTTCTTTTTGCATTGCTACGAGCTCGACAAACGCCCAGAGACGGAGTGGATTTTGATACAATTTTTAAAGCCCATGGAGAGACCTGGTCTCGAACCCTGGAACCCTGTCATGGCGGTCGTGCCGCTCAAACAATTGATCCAACTCCGTCTTTTGTAGTTTAACTAGTGCAACACTTTTTTAAACCTCCGACTCGTGGAAAGGTCCGTAGGAACCTTAAGAAAATTTTTTGAGTTTTGGATTTCATGCCATGAATGGATTAAAATAGGTTTTAGACCGATTCGTGCACTCGTTCGCATGTTTTTGTTTTAAAGCATTTTCTACATAACCAAAGGTACCAGATTCCTGCATATAATGGAAGGGAGATTGTTGAAATGAACTTTGTACGTGTATTACAGCCAGCTGCCAGCCAATGCGAGAATATCATTTGAAAAATAAACACGTATTTTTGTGCTTCTGCGAGTTTAATTTTTAATTTTTTGGAGTAATAATAATTTTTTTTTATTCATAATGTTGCTACTTTATTTGGCACAATCATTATAATGTAAAAATCCTACTAAACTCTAGCTACTCTAAGAAAGGTACAATATCCAAAACAAAAAGTAAGTAAACGATCAAAAAGAACATAAGAAATGAGACGGTACGTTACAATTATGATGTTTTGTAAAAACGACTCTAAAACTTGCCTCCCAGTGAGTGCCAGCTCTAAGAAAAGTTCCTTAAAAAATTTTGAAAAATTCCGAAACTAAACCTAGAGCTAAATCTAAAACAACCGATCAAAATGAATCGAAACTGAAAAATCCACCTAGAACATGATTGACTGAGTGTTCCCAGAGGGTAGATTCAGCACCGGGCGAAGTTCCTACTTCGGGAACCACTGCTCCGAAGCAAATGTCCTCTCCGTAGAGCCGTTCGCCACTTTTCTAGTCCTCCGGAAGCACTCATCCAAACATGTTCTATACGAACGCACAAAAATTTCGAACCGATTAGAGTCCCGCGGGACCAGCCTGCAGAGTCATTGACGTCTGTACACTGCTCCCATCATCCTCCCAGTTCTACAATTCCAAAGTGAGATTTGTCCATCCCGCAGCACTTGCAGCAATACTAAAGCGAAGAGAAGCTTCGTGGACAAGCTGCTGCAAGTCAGGCTGCAGATTTCCAGTGAAAGACGAGGCTTCCATTCCGCACCGACGATAAAGTTTGCCAGGTGCGGTTGAATGTGTCGACCTTCGTTGCCAGGAACTGTAGACGTAAACGTCTTTTCAATCTGGCAACGAAGTGGTTCTTTAGTGCATGTGTGTGAAAATGTGGGTTAGTGGGCTGTTGTCTAGCTCGCAGCAATGCACAAAACAAGTCTCAACAAGTCTCAAGATTCCTGACTTCCCTCACCACAATTCCCTTCCGACCAAAACCATGCTAACATATCAAAAGGTTGTCCCCTAGGCTTTGGCCTCATCGCATAAAAAAAGAAACATCAAAATCGGTCCACGCGCTAAAAGGTTATCTCCTGACCCCCCTCCACCCACACCTGGATAGTAGCAATGGATGAACATGCTCTTTAAAAAAAAATCATACTTTATTGCTGTGGGGTTACGAAGGTCGGTTCCCCTTTCTCCTTCCCCCAACCCCAGCCTAGTTTCTCAATTTTTCTCATCGTAACATACGGAAACATACGATATACCACAAAAAAAACATTTTAAATATATTGTGTATGGCTTTCATTACATAAATGTTTTAGATAACATCAAAATTGTTGAACGAAATATTAAAACTGACATTTGTGCACAGGATTCATAGGCGAGCCTTGCGGACAATTGAATGCATCTGAAAACTCGTTCAAATTACTGAAGACAAATGAATTTAGTTTGATTGCTTCCTGATTCATACTGCTTCCGCATGCATACTGCATAAGCCTAATTAAAAGCATCTTTCGACTAGTGAGACCATATTCCTTTAGTTCTTCATTTTCTGCTTGAAGAAGATCATCGTTCTGCTTTGCCCAGTGGAAATAACCTTTAGTGAAAATTTGTGTTGCTAGCATATAGGTAACGGCTAAATCCTCATATTCTCCTTGATTTATTTGTTGAGAAGTACATTTGAGCACTGACTTGTTTATTCCTTTAGTACCAACTTTACCAACGAGAGGTAATATTGGTTGCAAAGCGATGGTGTTATAAATCATAAACGATGGTTCATTGACAGTTGTATGTAAGTTAAAGGAGTACATGTACTTCACCAATTGTTTCAAAACGTAAAATTTGTCATCGTCCTGATGAATTAAATCTTGAGCGGTAGCTGTCTGTTGATGCCGTCGTAAAAAATATGTACTACGAAGAAAACTCGCGGGGTCAATATTTATGTCTTCGGATTCTTTAGTCAAATTCTGGTCGCTTAAACTCGGAAGATATTCTTGGTTTATAAAACTGTCAATGTTTTCTGTAATGTCGGTTGTATTCATTTCATCAAAAACCCCTGTAAATTTGTGTAAATTTAGCATAAGGGAATTAATCATACCATACAGTAAGACTTTTGAATTTTCAGTGAAAAACTGTTTTATTAAAATTCCAGAAGCAACAGATGGGAAATGATATATGGCATATTTTAAGCACTCTTGATTTGAATCATTTTGGGCCAGATAAGGCATATAGTACACAAAGTTGCAAAAGAAATAATTCGCTACTATTTTGGGATCCATTTTCGATACTTTATCGATAACTTTCCGTAAAATGTAACCATTCCTTATCACCACATTAAAGTCTTCCTTTAGGTTATCTCCTGTTATGATTTTCATTTGTTTGTCCCAATCAATTTCTGGAATTTTTTGTTTAAGGCCAGAAAAATTAGTTTCTTCTCTTTGTACTTTTTCGTGGCTGTGAGCAGCAATAACTTCTCTGCATTCTGCTTCGAATTGCACTGCATCATTGATTACTTCGTCAAGATTCACCAATCCAAGTTTGGACATCCTCTTTGAATATTCTTGGCTTCCTGTTAAATCAAAACTTTTTACACCGACGTACCAGTGGCTCTTCAGTGTTGTTAATTTCATATCAAATTTCTGGTCGATTACCACTGAAGTTAAATATGTCTTCAATTCGATCATTGCAATTTTCCAATTAAATTTATCAGCTTTCCAATTTAAGTCAAAAGCTGGCCATCCTCCGATTGATTCTGGAAAACTAAATTCCCTGATAAACTTCCTAACATCATTTTCTTGAAATTCCCTACAAGATTTTAGGTAAGTTTTTAATTTTTCTTCGGCATTTGTTAAATTCTTCCCACTTAGGAACCAGTTATCTATTATATCGGTAATTTTTCTCCGTTCAAGGCTAAGTGTTTTTGTAACGTTGGTTTTACTGCAAACGTATCCATAGAAATCAACACATGGATTCTTGTCAACAGAAAAAGTTTCTTTTGTTTCTTCGCCGATCTTCACCAATTTTTCAATCACTTCGTCCGTTAATTTTGTACTGACATCGATCGGGACACAGAATAATCCTTTAAGGACCAACGTTTGAACTGTTAGCAAACTGAACACTAATGAAGTAAATTGAAACATTTTTCACTATAACCGTTGAGATGAAGGTTGTACATTCAACTGATATAACATTTCTTCAACCGCATTTTTTGCGATAATAAAAAGAATAATCTTCTTTTCTGATATAATTTTAAAAGGTCAAACAGTAACAGATTAAGTAAGAGTTTTGTAAATATGCTTATTGCAGTTCAGTACATTAGCAGATGTCTTAAAAATGATTAGACTTATAAAGCTTTTTATATATTTGTTCTGCCCAGAACTGATATGATTTATATATTATTAAATAGTAATAAGAATAATGTGGTACAAAAATAATATTGAGAAAAAAAATAAAAAAAATTCAAAACGAGGATATAATCGTGGGTCACGTTTTTTGGTCAATAATTATCAGATTTCTCTATAAGAAGACAAAGAAAAATGCGATGAGTTTAATGTACATATAATAAAACATGGAAAATTGACGACAACTGGGGCAAAAATAGCACGAACCAGCCTAAGAATATTTTTGCACCATCTAATTTAAAAATTAGGAAATAAGATGTTAGGAAATCAGCAATTAAATTACACATAAAAGGATCACAATCAGTAAAAACAAGCAACATGAACACTAAAAAATAGTAAAAGCAAAGCTATATATAGATCAGCTTTAGCTCCTTCCTTTAAAAGTACAACGCAATTTTCTGTCTTCATTGATGTGGAAGGTGCCTTCAGTAGATTTCCTCTTGACAAGATCATTGATGCATTGAACAGGGCCTCAAAGATCTTTTTTTTTATACGATGTGACCAAATTCTAGGGGACAACCCTTTGATGCGTTAGCATGGGGGGAAGGGAGTTAGGGTAAGGAATATGAGGAAACTTGAAAGTCTTGTTTTTGCATTGCTGCGAGCTAGACAGATACGGCGTGGATTATTTAAATTTCTTAATAAAAGCTCACGGGGAGACCTGGTCTCGAACCCGGGACCGATGGCAAGGCGGTCGTATGGCTCAACGCATTGATCCAACTCTGTCTCCAAGGATCGATCGGTAATTTGAGATATCAGAACTACTGCCTTTTTTTATTGAGGGTAATAATCAAGGAGCTCTTCGAAAACATAGGGAAAGGAACGAAACACAAGGAGAGGTTGAATAAATAGCAAAGGAAGCGGACAAGAGACGAGTGACATTTTATTAAAAATGAAGCAAGAATGCCGTCGGGACCCCCAGAGAAGTGCTCAGCAACAGATGCATCGTCAAATTGTACGTCACTGTGTCTAAGCGAAGTGGGCGGTAGCCTTGTCAGATAAGTAAAATAAATAGGGCAAATATCACAGTTTGAATCACAGAAAGAAATTTAGAAAAAAAACTTCGAATTTTGCCACCATAGTAAATCAGAGAGGAAGGATGTGCATCACAGTTACGTTTATAGTAACTTCAGCGATTTTTTAGGATTGACTAACAACGTGGATCTCCGCTGCCAAAAATTCGGGATAAGAGACCTGTAATTGAGAGGAAAACCGAAGAAAAAGATCCGAATAAGACAGACAATCCTCGTCTTTCAACAAGATTCAGAACCTCCTCCAGGCCTTGCCCCTCAGGTTCCTTAGATATCTCGTGGTATCGTCAATCCAGGGACGAAACAAGTGAAAAAATTCTGACCTAGAAACAATCATGCCTGTTACACCGGACGAAACATGGGAAAAAGACATCGTAAAAGGCACCCACGGGCAGAGCGACATCGCACTCCCCAAACACGCGCGACCAGTCACAAGTCACGTAAAGTCGTCCTATTTAAAGTTGAAGAAGCAGTGACATAGTACAGAGGCAGATGTGTCCACGGCATCGAAATACATAACAGCCTACAGCGCTTGATAATTCAAGAATTTCGGAATCAAGTGGATAAGACATCTTCTCGCTAACTTGCAGTCGGGGTCAAATGAAAGCACAAGATCCACAAACCTACCTCCGTCATTGGCAACAGCACAACATTAAACAAAATGAGCCGAGACAACGGAGTCCATAAAGGACAGAGCATGACGAGGAGTAGCCACAAATGAGCGTCAGTAGGCTTCCAGCCAATAGCAGGAAGATTGAAATCGCCGAAAATCACGATGTCATCGGTGGAAAAAAGGGCATGGGATAAACTGTCATTGTAGTCAAGTAGTTCGCCAAAGGGGGGGGGGGATATATATAGTCAAAACAAACAAAGGGAATCTCAAAATGAAGCGCAAAAGCTCCAAATTACCCAACCAGTTACGTTGGAATATGAGAAGAAGAGGAGAGTGGTAACTTTTTTTGGCTGAGAGGTAGGACCTGTCCTAGTCTTGGGAATAAACTCACAGACAATAGAACTGCAGGACCAATGGCCGAAGAAACCACGGACGCAAGGCATTCTCAGGAATAAAGACCTTGAACGAAGCAGTGCATATGCATGCACAATTTACTTACACGCGATCATGCTGCTGGGAACGCCGGCTTGCGAATAAATATGATTAAAAACACCGTTCTCAGATGTATCGGGATGAATTTTCGAAAGAAAGGGGCGCCAGAACGAGGAGGGGGACACTAATAATAGACTACACTGCACTCTAGACCTGTCCCATGGGACAATGAGGAGGATCACCACTCGTAGACACAGTGAGCATGAATGAACTATCTTAGAGCTTAGAGCACGGCGACTGCGGCGCCTATTCAAGCAGCACGGCAGTGCCGCGCCGAGCCGGATGGGCATAAGCACAACCATCTCGAGCCAAACCAAGAGTGCCGGAGCAACTAAAGCCAAAATCAGGACCGCAACAGGAGCAAAATTAACAAACCTAAGACCAAAAATAAACAGAGACGTCAACAACAACAAAGAAAAAGCAAGTCGAAACACAACGACAACAAGAAACTAAAAACCGGTCAACAAAAAGCCATAACAAATTGACAAAATCAAAAAGTCAAATAAATTAAGAAAAGCAGCAAAATCGAAAACAGAGCATGAATGATCCAATATGATAAATAGGAAGTCAGACAGCATAAAACAGTCATGTAGGATAAGTAAAGTACAAATAAAGCAAAGATAAAAACTACAAAAATCAAACCGATAAAAGAGCTACAATCGAGCATAAGCACAAATAAGGAAACGAAAATAAACTGGAAACAACACAACAATAATTTGCGACAACGTGAAAACAAAAAACATCAACAACAAAGTAGCGGTCAAGGCTACGAAAGAACAGTACCCAAAATTGAAAGGGAGCAATGACCCATCTGCAGTCCGAAAGAACGGTCACACAAAAAGCAAAAAACCGAAGAAAACAACACAACCACAACTAAAGAGACAGCAAATACGATTAACAGCAACAAAAGCCACAAAACTGAGTTGGATCGATGGATGAGTGACACGATCACTCGCCATGGTTCCAGGGTTCGAGCCTCTGTTTTCCCAAGAGCTTTAAATAAAATTAAAAAATACACTCCGTCTCACAGAAAGTTCCCTCACTCCCCTTACCCTAATTCCCTGCCATGCTAACGCATCATAGGGTTGTCCCCTGGACTTTGGTTACATCATAAAAACAACATTCATGGGGTAAAGTTAAATTTTCACACAAAACACTTGAGAGTAGAATCTCGCACAATCAGCAAAGAAGTCATAAAAAACAACGAAAAACAATCATGTCAACGACCATACCATTTGAGATAAGACAAATAAATAAATAGGCATAATTTGGTATTAAAATCAGCAGCAAAATTTAATACACAGTTTAATAAACACTTCCACAGAAAAACACAAATTGGCACAAGCTGAAAGGGGAAAGCAAAAGCACTGTACGAACTACAAAGTTGTTGCTTTTTTTATGCGGTGTGGCCAAAGCCAAAGCCTAGGGTAAAACCCTTTGATGCGTTAGCATGGTTTGACCGTAAGGGAAATCTTGAATGTCATATTTTTGAATTGCTGCGAGCTTGACTTCAGCCCAGAGACGGTCTCGAACCCGAGACCCATGGCATGTTGGTCGTGACGTTAAACGAATTGATCCAACTCCGTGTCCGTCTAAAAATTATGTAAGGCTTTAAGGGTAATATAACACAATTATAAAAAGGAAAGTTTAAATAATGTTGTATGTACGTTTATATATTTCACTACTTTATATCGGTGCTCTCAAAAATATTAAAATTATTGTTAAATAAATGTACGACGTATTAAAACTGACATTTCTTCACCGGATTCATAGGGGATCCCTGCGGACAACTGAATGTATTTGAAAATTCGTCCATATTCCTGAAAAGGGGTGACGCCCGTATCCTTGCGTAATAACTTCCACATCCGTATTGCATTATCCTTATTAATAGCATTTTATGGCTAGTCAAACCATATTCCCTCAATATATCATTTTCCGCTTTAAGAATTTCTTTGTTTTTTTCTGCCCAGTCGAAATATCCTTTTATGAAAATGTTAATGCTAATATCTTCGTCATTTATAAATTGTTCTTCATTTAATTGTTCTGAAATGCATTTAAGGGTAGATTTTTTTAACATTTTCAATTCAACGCTCTCTATATTTGAAAATATTATATCCGAAGTAATGGCGGAAAAAGCCACAAACGATGGTTGATTTGCGGATTTGTAAAGGTTAAACGATAACATTCTCTCTAAAATTAGCCTCATAACGTCAAATTTTTTAACAAACATTCGTTGAATGGAAATCCTCTTTTGATGCCGACGTAAATCATATGTAATGCGAAGGAAATTGTTTGAGTCAAAATCTATGTTTTCGTATAGTTTGGATAAGTTATCGTCACTTAAATTTGGAAGATATTCTTCGTTGACGAAATGTTCAATATTTTCTCTAACGTCGGTTGTGGTCATTTCTTCAAAAATACCTGTAAATTCTTGCAAATTTTGCATAAAAGAATGAATCATGTCAGACAATATAGATTTTGATTTCCCAGTGAAATACTGTTTTATAAAAATTCCCGAAACTATAGATGGGGCATTTTCAATGACGAATCTTACACACTCATTGTTTAAATCCGCTCTTTTGAAATGTGGACTAAAATAGAAAAAATTGCAATAGAAATAATTCGCCACTATTTTGGGATCCGTTTTCGATACTTTGTCAATGATTTTCCTTAAAGTGTCACCTCCACTTATCACCACAATAAAGTTGTCTTCAATTTTACCTCCAGTTATGATTTCCATCTGTTTATCCCAATCAATTTCTGGAATTTTTTGTTTAAGGCCAGCAAAATCAGTTTCTTCGTTTTGTTCTTCTATAGATTTGTGAGCTGAAACCACTTCTGCAAATTCTTTTTCGAACTCCACTGCATCATTAAGTACTTCGTCAACGTTCTTAATTCCAAACCCGGACATCCTGTTTATAATTTGTCCTTTTCTGGCGGTACCTGCCGTTATATAGTATTCATTTACGCTTATATGCATGTATTTCTTAAAGGATAGAGGTTCAATTTTAAATATCAGATCGATGATGACTGGAGTTGAATAGGTTTCCAGTTCAGCCATTGCAACTTTCCAATCGAATATATCCGCCGTCCAGTTGGAGTCAAACGCCGGCCACTTCCTAATCGATTTTGGAAGATTAAATTCTCTGATGAACTTTTTAACATCATCCAGATTATTTTCCTTGCAGCTCATTATGTATTTTTTAATTTTTTCTTCGGCACTTGTTAAACCCTCGGTATTATCTAGGTAATTTTCCAATATACTTGTAAGTTTGCTACTATCCCGGTGTCGAAATGAATTAATGTTGGTATGATTGCAGACGTATCCGTAATAATCCACACATGGATCCTTGTCAAGAGAAAGGGAATCTTTTGCCTCTTTTCCGATCTTCATTAAGTTTGCAATCACTTCTTCTGGTAACTCAGTAGTAAAATCCACCGAAATACACGAGAGTCCTTTAAGAAGCAGCGTTTGAATTATTACTGAAATTACCACTACTGACGTAAATCGCGACATTTTTCACTAGTTTTGCTTGAACTGAACTTGGGAACTGACTTGAATTTGTTTGAGCGCTCGCTTTTATATAGTCCCTCCCATACTTTGAAAAATTATCGTCTTTTCAATAAATTTTTGGAAAGGTCATATCAGTTCTAAATTAAGTCATTATTTTACCAATTAAATTATTAAAAAATAAAATATTTCATGCTACTTATCAGTTGTAAAAAGTTAAACTTTTGAGTGTTTGATAAAGATCCGTAATTCTAAGAAATTCGTGTAAAATTACTGCCAAATGTTATCGTTAATAACAAACGTTCGGTTTTTTTACATTCCTTTTATATTGCACGGATTGCTGTTTGAAGTATACGATAACACATTTTGTTTTTTGAACATGAACATCGGTTGTCGGCTAGCGCGACATCGTCGAGTATTGCCGATAGATTCAGTAGGCGTAAAATGATCAGGAGGTTTGAAATACCAAAGGTATTAAAAGGAAAGCTGTAAACACTTGCACTAAGGATACCCAAATATACTTTACAAATAGAGGAGCAGCTGAATGGCTATGGAGGGGCCTTCCGTAGTTCCTGTACCACAACCATAACAGAGTAGCAGAATCCGATCCCATGGTGACGAAAGGAGCTTGGATCTCTTAAGAAGAGGAAAGAATCAATCACTTCAAAGCTATCAGTCGGTGTCTTTCAGTCTAATCCTGACCTATCACAAAATAAATACTGGTTGAGACCCATTAATGTGTCTTGAAATGAGGATTTCACTCTGAGGGTTGTGCAATTACCGAAGTCATTCTTTATTTCCCGACTTGAACCATCACTTCTGTTGATAATTTAATTGTTTAGGTGAGTAAAAGGATTGGTGCTGATGACTCGGCACTCCTCCGTTGTCAACTTCTACGATCTCGTCTTTTTCAGGGACTAATGTCGTCTGTTAAGTTGACATCCTCCCTGGATCTTTTTGAAAAAATGTCTGCCACCCTCCTCCCTCCACCACCGACACATTTCTTGCTGCGAATATCATGTGTCTGGACCACCTGGTAAATTCACAGGTAATACTCACAATAGAGCCACTGTCAGCAACCAAAAAAACCTAATTACGCTTTCCCTTTAATATCAAAATGTAAGGGAATTAAGAACAAGCCAGTTATTTTCGAGCTCCGTGTTGTAACAACTTCATCGCTCTGACCGAAAAATGGCTTCATCACGGTTTTAATGATGCAGAAATTCTTGGCGAGTCCAATAAGATTTTTCGTGGTGATAGGTACTCTGACTCCATGGTTCGTAGTGGTGTTGTGTTAGTTGCTTGCAAATCGCACTTGGATTGCAGCTTGGTTAGTATTTCTGCAGTCTTCGACGCGCTCGCAATTGAGCTCTTAGCTTCTAAGTTTTCTCTTCTGAAGATTTACATTTTCCTGTTCTGTTGTTATATTCCTCCAAATTTGACAAATTATGTTTTTGCAGACGGTCGAAGTCTTTTCGATATTTTAATTCTTAACTTAGATTTTATTAACAATATGATGAACCTTGAGGACGAAAGCATCCTTCTAGGTGATTTTAATTTACAGAACGTTCAGTGGGTATTCAACGCTGATGACTATGACTACCTTGCCTTAATTTTCCTTCCTGTAGAAGACTCCTACTTTCTTGACGTCATGTCCTCCTCTGATTTACACCAAATGAATGGTGTAAAAACTGTATGAAAAGTTAGTTAGATCTTATCTTTTTTTCGGTTTCGAATAACACTGTAGTCGAATCGTCTTCTCGCTGCTTATCTGCTATCGAATATCAGGAAACTTAAATTGAACATTTTCTGATGGAAATTCACTTGCGTTCGTGAGGTTCTGCTCTGCCGCCATACTGACTCCATTGGCACTCATCTTTAACAAGTTTCTTCAGGGCGGTAGATTTCCTACGCTATGGAAGTGTCCCATTATAGTCACTTTTTATAAAAAAAAAAACTTTTAAACAAATTATAGGCCAATCACATACTCAAGTTGACCAAATCTGTTATATACTCACGACTTGTGGGACAGTGTAAGCGTCTAATAAGCATGGATTTCTGCCTGGCAGATCCACGACAACCAACTCGTTGAATTTATCTCCCATATAATCTCTGACTTCCAATTAGGTCTCCAGGCCAACTGCGCCTACACAGACTTCAGCATTTCCTGACTCTGTGATTATGCTCAAACTGAGAAATTTTTATTATTGGTCGACTGGATCTGCTCTTACTTAAAAGATAGGACATATCAGATTTTTTTCGTAGGACTTTAACTAAGGATGTTAGTGCTTCATCAGGTGTACCACAGGGCAGCCATTTAAGATCGCTGCTGTTAATTTAGCAATTGAACCCTGATTGGGTACTTTGAAGCCTTAGTCTATGCGGACGATATGAAAATTGTATCTTGCATAAGAAACAGTTACGATTCCTTCCGCATTTAGGATGATTTAAATACCTTCGAGGACTGGTGTGGATCTAATGGCCTGTACCTTAATTTGAAATGAAAATGTGAAGTCATGTGTGGTATATGGAAACTAATATCCGTCGCGTGCAGCCCGTTAATGACCTTGGTATTAACATTGACAAAAAACTCGACTTCACTCTAGACATAAACTATATTGTTTCTTAAAGTAATTCAGTTCTGGGTTATGTAAAGCGGTGGTCAAGGGAACTTAAGAATCGGCTAACCATAATTTACTTATTCTTTTCTCTGTCTAGACAAATTCTGAAGTATGCATCTCAGGTTTGGTCATCTAGTTATTCTAATCAGTATACACGTATTGAGTCGGTACAGCGGAGCTCTGTTAGGTTTGCATTAAGAGATCACCCGTGGAGTGATCCATTGAGGCTTCTTCCTAATGTGGATCGCCTCCGGCTGTTTAATATGAACTCTTTGGAAGAATGACGTAGAATTGCTGACCTGGTCTTTCTTTACTAGCTTTTGAGATCAAACATGTATACTCGTGGTCTTGCAGGTAAGTTTACTTAGAAGCATACCCCGTAAAGCTATAGGAGATTACCATTAGTAATGTTAGTATATACACTATTTTCGTACGTATGTACGTATTCTAGTTTTGGCTATAGATATTTTTTGCATGCTGGTTTGGGAGCCTCGTTCACCACAATAGATTCTAGTGAATAGGTCAACAGTTTCTTGTTTTCTGCTGATAAATTCGCCTTCTGAGTTAAAAGCAAAATTCTATGTGTGGAATGACCCGGAAAATGACGGAGACCTTGGATCGAACTCATGAAGTCTGCTTAATACCCACTTTGATTGATATTAAAAAACTAAATTGATTGATATTAAAAACAGAAATTACTAATATGAACAAAATAAAATCAGGAAAAATTCAAGCGGAACCCCTTTCATTTCGTATCGACCCTCACAGTTGATCATCTTCCTACCTCACTTCTCTCACAATGAAAAAACCTGGTTTTCATAAGTCATGGAGTAAAAATTGCTCTCCTTTGAGTCACTGACTAAGACCTGCGATTGAGTCGTTTGGCCCATTCAGTGCAGCGGCACCAAACGGTTTATTTTCTATCCTATTACAACGGGGCGTTCAAGTCGTGCAGGCTAGGCTAAGGGTCTCATGGAGAGAGACCAAGGTCATTTCTTTACCGAAGCCGGAAAGAAAAAACTATACTGAGGCAAAGTATTTTAAACCGGTGAGCCTGACATCCTTTCTACTGAAAATAATGGTGAGGATTATGGTATACCAAATCGAAAACACATCGCTGAATGAATACCCGTTAAGTAAGAACACTTACTTTGTTAATAGATCTACACAAACAGCCTTCGATAAAACACAATTCAGAAAACCCAAAACCACTCTCAGCAGACGTTGTGTAAACATATTCATATGCAACTAACTTGGGAATTTGCTGAAACTGCGCTTAATATCCAGAGAGGTGAGACTGAGCTGCATTATACGAGTCAGCAGGGGCTGTCCACAGGGAAGTTTTATCGCCCCTCTTTTGTGTAATATGACTATAGACTACCTGTAAGCAGACTCGATAATGAAGTCATCGACAATAGAAAATATGCCGACAACATAACAAGAAAGAGTTGGACGGAATTGGATCAATTCGTTGAGCGGCACGACCACCATGCTATAGGTCCTGGGTTCGATACCTGGTCTCCCCGTGGGTTTTTATTAAGAAATTAAAATAATCCACTCTCTTGCTGGGCTGTTGTCTAGCTCGGAGTAATTCAAAAACAAGACATTCAAGTTCCCTCACTTCCCTTACCCTGATTCCCTTCCGACCAACCTATGCTAACGCATCAAAGGGTTGCCTCCTAGGCTTTGTTGACATCGTATAAAAAAAATCGCGAAGATCACAGCAGACATTATCAAGAATTCTAAGGGTGATGGAGCAGTGGCGTCATTAAAGGAGATCTACACGAAAGCCTGTCTACTCAACACTTGATTCGAATTTAGATGCTTTTTGTCATCAATTTGCAGACTGTAGTTAAAAGACAGATGCCACGTCAATTGTTATAACTGCTTTGGTCACCTTTTTTGGCTCGGCTTCCAGTATTCTTCAAGAAGATATTTGAAGCAAGAAATGTGATGTATGTGGTCCTAAATGGTTCTACTGAATTGTATTTAATTACTTCTTTTAGCAGGAAGGGGTGATTTTTTCTTAAACCATATCACCGAATTTCCAAAATAAAAAACCAATTTGTCGAAAAAATTAAAGATGAAAGGCTTGAAATTGAAGAAGATCGATATAGAGTAGAAACATTTTGCAACACACTCGCTGCGGTAACTACTGTACTGACACAATGTTTGCCTTCCAATTTTGAAGACTTTTTCAAGAATTCAGAACGTTAAGAGAAGATCGGCTTACCAAATTATTCAACGATGAAAAATATCATACTTAATAAATTGAAAAAGTTACTATATGCGGATACTAGTTCATTTTATTAAAAGTACCATTCTATTCAATACAGTATTAGTCTTAAATCAGTAATCAGAGTAATATTGTCTCACGTAGGAAGGGATTCATTACTTCAATTGTTGTACACATCAAAATTGTTCATAGCTTTGTAAACGTGCTTAAATTTTTCAATATCTTTGGACGAACTGAAGAAATTTTCAATTTCGTTGAGTACTAGTTCTGAGGCAAAGCACAGCAAATTCTTGATATTGGCAAATACGTTACCAACGGTTCAACTAGCTGATAACACTCGGAACGGAGCGGGAGGAAAACAGTGGACGTGGAATGAAGATTCACAAACAGACGACAAAAACGAAATGGAAAAACGGGAAGACTAAAAAATACACATCTATCCCGCTACAATATTGATAATCTTCTATCAAAATTTCATCTTCGATCAAATTTCCCAAACGTTTACGTGATAAATAAAGCAATAAGTAATTTTTCTGTGTCATTTGCATCCGCTGAAAGGACATTTTCGAAGATAAAATTGATAAAAACGCTAAGTGAAGAGTGCTTGGAGCATCTGATGTTGATAAGCTATGACCTATCTGGAACCACGCTTGAAGTCAATACCTTAGCTGCTTCCGATGACAAATACAAAATTTATTTGTATGGTGTTATATTGATATTTATAAAAAAAAATGTGTTAAATGTGGTGAGGTCCCGAAAACCCTGCGCGATACTGATATTGCTTTCACAACAAACACTAGCATTCGTTTAGCTCTCTTCGAATTAAAACATGGCTCAGAAGCATTACTGTTGCAAATAGGTTAGATATGCTAAGCATTCACTGTAAATGAGTGTTCGCAAACAAGATGCAATAAACGGAAATTGTAGTTAAAAAATTTGCAACTGATCCTCACAAACTATTGTTCACAAATTAAAATTGTTTTTAATAAATAGTGTCCACTATTGTTCTATTCTATTATTGCATGACACACAAATAAATACGGAAGTAAACCCATTGTCAACATCAACTGATAAAACGATGTACATCACCGAAAAGGACAACACGGATTATATTCCGCACTGTTAAGCTCATTTTAACGTCTTTAACAACCAAGCAACTTTCAGCTTTTTCCCAATACCAATGTTTACGAAAAGAATAGAGAGTTGCATGCTACAACACGACAACGAGTGAGGGTCTAAGCTTCTCGCATTAATTATAATTTCAAACACAAAACTAAAATTTTGATACTCCCTTAAGAAAACAATAATAAAACAAACAATTTAAATATATTATGTTTTCTATTCTATCAATGATTCAAATAACAAAATGTAAAAGAAATACACGTAATATTAAAACTGACATTTTTGCATAGGGTTCATAGGTGAGCCTTCAGGACAATTGAATGCATCTTTGAACTCATTCATATTCCAGAAGATAGATGAAATCCGCTTGATTGTGTTTGGATTTGTAGTTCCGCATCCATATTGCATAAGCCTAATTAAAAGCATTTTACGACTAGTGAGGCCATATTCAATAAGTATTTTATTTTCTACTTGAAGGAGATTCTCATTCTTTTCTGCCCAGTCGAAGTATCCTTTAGTGAAAATTTTTGCAGCAAGAATGCTAGTTAATTCTTCATCCTTAACGTCTTCCTGATTAAACTGTTGTGAAATGCATTCACGAGTAGACTTTCCTATCGTTTGAAGTCCACCCGAGTCTACATGGTATACTATTGGATCTAAAGCGACAGCATTAAAAGCCACAAAGGAAGGTTCATTAACGGCTTTATATAGGTTTAAAGATATCATATAACCCAAAAGTACATTCACCATATCAAATTTTCCATCTTTCGCAGAAAGTACACTTTGAATGGCAATCCTCTTTTGTTCCCGACGTAAAGTATACGTAGTGCGAAGGAAACTATTTACGTCAATTTCTATGTTTTCGAATTCTTTGGCCAAGCTCTCGTCGCTTAAGCTCGGAAGGTGTTCTTCGTTTATAAACTGGTCAATATTTTCAGTAACTTCAGTTGTAGTCATTTCTCCAAAAACACTTGTAAATTCTTGTAAGTTCTGTATAAAAGAATGAATCATGCCGTACAACATAGCTTTCGATTTTCCAGTGAAAAACCGTTTTATAATAACTCCGGAAACAGCAGATGAGGCGTTATCAATGACATATCTAAAGCACTCATTTGAATTATCTTTACACACATCAGGAATATGATACACAAAGTTACAAAAGAAATAATTCGCCACTATTTTGGGATCCGTTTTCGTAACTTTGTCAATAACTTTTCTTAAAATGTCACCACCACTTATCACAACATTAAAATTGTCTTCAAGTTTACCTCCAACTATGATCTCCATCTGTTTATTCCAATCAATTTCTGGAATTTTTTGTTTAAGACCAGCAAAATCAGTTTCTTCTATTTGTTCTTCTTTAGTTTTTTGAAGAGAAATGACTTCTGCACAATCTTTTTCGAACAGCACTGCATCACTAAATACTTTCTCAGCGTTCTCAATTCCAAGATTGGACAACCTTTTTAAAAGTCGTTCCTTTCTGTAAGATTTTTGCGTTATATCAAAATCTTCTACACCTACAAAGATGCGTTTTTTAAACGTTATAGGTGTGACGTCAAATCTCTGGTTGATGATTACCGAAGTAAAGTAGGTTTCTAGTTCAGCCATTGCAGCTTGCCAGTCGAATTTACCCGCCTGCCAGTTAACATCAAATGCCGGCCATCCTCCAATCGATTTGGGGAAATTGAATTCTCTGACGAACTTTTTAACATCATCTTCTTCAATTGTCTTACATGTCAATAAGTAACTTTTTAATTTTTGTTCGGCAGTTGTTAATTTATCGGTATTTAGAAAGTAATTATCTAGTATATCTGCAAGTTTACTAATATCTTGATTTTGATATAAACTAAGGTTGGCGTGGTTGCAGACGTATCCATAGAAATCTACACATGGATCCTTGTCAAGAGAAAGGGTGTCTTTCGTCACTTTCCCACTATTCAATAATTTAGCAATCACTTCTTCTGATAATTCAGTATTAGCCTCCACAGGAACAGAAAATAATCCTTTTAGAAGCAATGTTTGAATTATAACTAAAATTAGCACTAATAAGGTAAATCGCGACATTTTTCACTAAGCAATAATAAGAACTGGCCTAGAACTTGTGTAAGTACTGGCATTTAAATAGTCTCATTGCGATAATTTAAAAAATAATCTTTTTGTCTAATAAAAAGGTCAGAAGAGTCAGTGATTGTGGAGGCTTTATAAGTTTATTTACTACTTAAGCACTGATTTGAAAATTTGTTTACGCCTTTAAAGATTAACAAAACATCAAAGTTTTTTCTGTTTTTAAGGCCACTAACCTGTTCTAAATATGATTAAATCAAGCAACAAAGTGGGCGATAATTTTTGATTGATTTTAGAAGTTTTGTTTGATAAAGATTGTTAGTTATTGTTTTGCGGTTGACGAGAATATCATAAACAATAAAATATTCACAGCAAGGTGTTTACTACAAATGTCGAAAAACGATTACATAATAATTCAAAATTTTTCAGAGACTACATACCATGTGGTTTTCAATGACTACTTTCGAGTAAAAGCATTTGCTTTATCTTAAAACGCATATTGCACAGTACACACTATACTACACCAACTTTTCAACTGAAATGATAGAGATGGGCGATACTGTATCGATATACCGGGGTATCGATACTTTGCTTTCAATACTTCGAGGTTTTGTAAACGGTACTACCAGCCCCCGATACAACCGATCCTCGATACTTTTCTTTCAATACTCGAAGTATTGACAGCCGTCACATTATTTGGTGTATGGGTCCAATCTCTAGTCGTGTGGCAGTATGCAAAAGCGAAAAATAGTTTTCTATTAAAATAAAAATTTATTGTTCTTTATTTAATCTGCTCTTTTAGTTGTTCTTGCGAAATTTCAAATTATTCATTTGCAAAAAAGATATATGAAATCACCCGCTGAGATGAGTTGGAAAAAATAATCAATCAAATGTACATATATATCTTTTGAGCAAATCGATATTTTGATATTTCTCAACGATAAATAGTCCGAGAGCTAGCAAAGTTTTTGTCACATAATTTCAGCAAGGCTCATTTTGATATATCCCCTTCCTTGTTGAGCCATAAATAGTAAGCGTGGGGCACTGAGATATATAATACTGGAGTGACTGGTGCCATGAAATTTCTTCAAGAAAATGGTATCACTTTTCGCTAGTTGTCCCTTTCTGGGTAAGCATCTTTTTTTTCAACATGGTTTTCTTAATTGCGAACGTCATGTCGCCTATTAAATGCTGGCGTTAGAAATAGATGACAATATTCACAATCATCTTACATCTCTTTCTGGGTAAGCATTATCCAGACTAAAACAACCTTTAATTTATAATTTGTATTCCAGTAATTCCAATGATTTTTACATTTTCCTTACAACAATATATTAGACTAAAATTAAATATGTCTCTTCGTATATATTTGGTTATTATATTCTACTCTGAATGGCTGCAAATTCACAGTAAACGTTGGAGATTAAAAATTGTTTTCCTCCACTGAAAGTAAAATTGTACCCATATGAGATAGCTTATAAGTCAGTCCAGTTTAATACATGTCAGTGGCGTGGGGTCTGGCTTGCCAATTATGCTGCGTTTACCTGCACGGCTATTGTCTGCACAAGTAAAATATGCAATAAATACATAACAATATAATACTTTTTTTTTAATGACATTGTGTCTATGAAACGACTAGTAAGATTTATTCGTTATTGCCATACGGTTTCATTGTTGTTAACACCTAGCCAGCCTCTAATAGATTAATTTAAAAAGAATTCTTTTTACGTTACTTTAGCAAAGCTGAAATTTAAGTATGTTATTCTTTGGCTACCAGATGACCTGTTGTTCCCAAGCAAGCGAGCCTTTGCACCTTTGCTAAAAAGTTAAGGTGAGATTGCTTGTTAACCGCATCCCACCAAACAATTGACACATGGGCCAGGGAGTGATACTCTTTACAGTGTTTTGTAGCATAGCGGGGACAGTCAGTCTTGACAGGGTTTTGAAAGGGTTTACCTATCCGAATTTCAAGGTTGATGCTGAAATGATTCGAAAAGGAAAATTTAGATGATACTCTCCAGTCATCAACCATAAATTTATCTGTGGTTTGAGCTAGTGTTAAATCTATTACTTCCTGTCTAGATCTGTTTTGGAAGGTAGGATGGCTCCCTCTGTTGCAGATACTTAGTTTGGAAAGTAGAATAAATTCAAAAATAGACTCACCTCTAGTGTTTGTGTCGCTGCTCCCCCATTGAGTATGTACCATCCATAATGGAGACAGTTATTTACTATTCACGCACTAATTGACAATCAAGTTTTTCCACTTATTTATTGCGTAATGAGTAGTAAGAGCAAAGATTCTTATTATGAAACTGTTTTTTGAGCTTTTTAAAATTGCTTGCGAAAATAAATAATAATAATAATAAAAAGGAATTATTTCAGCTATATAATATCATTTGCCTGATACCGCACATAAAGGGTGTTTCTTTCATATCGGCCAAATTAAATGGCGAACAATTCAGGCGGAGGACTGTCTTCTCAATATTGAAATAACGAAGATTTTAGCTTAAGGATGAGAATGTTGAAAAGTTTGACTTACCTGCCGCTAACAGAAATACCTTTATACTACAAGGAATTAAAAATCACTTTAAGTTATGGCTTTAAGGGAATTACATCTTGGTTTGAAAAGAATTATATTTGTGAACCATCCAGAAAAAGCTCGAAATAGCAATCTATAACATTGAAATCGTGCTCACCATTATATTCACCAGCTTGACGCAAAATAACGTGCAAGCTTGACATTAGAGATTTCAAGTCATTGTATAAATTAATAGAATATTTACAACATGAGTACTTAATAGTAAAAACGATTAGCTTACAATACTGCATTAGCGTAAATTAAAAATTTTTCATGAATAATATGAATTAGGTTTTAGTTTTTTTATTAAGAAGTAAAAAAAATTTTAATAATTAAACGAGTTTTAATTATTTCACCTAGTACTAAGATTTTTCGACATTTGACACGAAGATAGACCTTTTTTGTGTTCGATATTTTCTACTTGAGTACTTATAGATATCGATTAAAAATGTTACTTTTTGCAGCGGCGGCAAAAAGCAACATATCAAGTTTGGCGACATTTTTTGTACAACATTTTTAGGGGTTCCCCAAAAATAGAGAAATTACGTTGCAATTGTCGTCATTTGTGTACCTACTTGCATAAAAAGCATCGATGAAGCAATATTTAATTTAAACATACATGCGAGGACGGTAGAATTAGACTAAAACAGTCGAGATTACCAACCACAATATACAGTAGGTAAGTAGCGTTATTACTGTATAGTGTTAAGATTTATAATTTATATATATATATATATATATATATATATATATACATATATATATTATATATATATATATATATATATATATATATATATATATTTTATATATGATGTTGCCAAAGCTCAGGGGATGCCCTATGATGCTAAAGCACACCCTTGGCAGGAAAGGAATTTAGGGTGAGGGAAATGGGTTAGGAGGTTGAGTGAAGGAGGTGTCGATGTACGCCCCGTGTGAAAGTTTCAGGCTCATAAGACGAGGGAAAAACAGAAGATGGTAAAATGTTCCACATTCGTGTTGTTCTGCTTAGAAAAGATTCGCGAAATTTGACGGTCCGTCCAAATTTGACCTGGAGAGTATAGGGGTGGGAGCGACTTTGAGATTTTGTATCGCGCGCTGTCATGTGTCTACAAGGAATGAAGCTAGCAATTTTGTTAGAACAATGGCCATGGAAATAGCGTAGAAGAGTAAGAAACAACCGATATTCGGTCAATGCTCCAGAGAGTCAAGGCCCTCAGAGATTGAGGAATTGCCAATAAGTTTAATAGCCTTATGCTGGACTTTGTCTAACGCAGACAATGCGGTACGTCAGGCTCCTGACCAAATATGAGAATTATATTCAAGTCTAGGCCTAATGTGGGACTTGTAGATCAGCGCTAATTCAGGTGGGGTGAAATATTTCTTTCATCTCTGTAGAAAACCAAAGCATTTCATCGCACTTTTAGCGACTGCAAATATATGATCAGTCCAGCTAAGATTAGATTAGAAATGTCGTTGTTTAATAATCTAAACATGCGTTCCCGATTGACTTCTGTAGCATTGCCAAGTGAATTCATTACAGAATCAAATGAGTACGCGAAATCTAGGGTGCTGTCGTCGGCAAAACTATGAATAGGATTGAGAGTAAGGGATAAGAGATCATTAATAAAAAGAAGAAATAAGGTTGGTGAAAGAACTGAACCCTGAGGTACACCGGCGTTTCTTTCGTAGGAATCGTCAACTAGACTCGTAGACTCCGTCAATTAAAAATGAAAAGTAAAAGCACTTGTTTTACCTTCCACAAATAGGAGTAAAAATTTTCTTTGGGATGGTGATCGCCGTCAATTAATACACGGATTGAACGTCCTGACAAAAAACTCTCCATCCATTTAACGAGGGTAGGGTGCAGACCAAATGTTTGAAGTTTGACTAAAAGGGTAGCATGCTAGACTCGATCAAAAGCTGTGAAATATCAAGAGCGACGATTTCGGACTCACCAAAATTATGGAGACAATAATTCCAACGCTCCGTTAGAGCCGTTAGTAAGAGTCACCGGTTGAGCGGCCAGCGCGGAAACCGTACTAGCAAACGTTGATAAGATGGTTATTTTCTAGACATTTCAACAACTCAGAGTTGATCAGTGATTCAAAAACTTTAGAGATGATCGAGGTTAGTGCAATTGGTCTGTATTTAGAGGGGTCGCATTCCTCTCCTTTTTTAAATATCGGCTGGACACGAGCAAGTTTCCATTCACTTGGAAATATTCCTGTTGAATATGACAGGTGAAAAAATTTGCGCAGAGGGTTAGCCAAAGCAGCATTTTAAAACAGTGGACGCGAAACCATCACCTCAATAAATTTTAGTGAATAGGTCAACTGTTTCTTGGTTCCTGCTGAAATGTACGCCTTCTGAGTTAAAAGGGAAGTTCTATTTGTGGAATGATCCGGAAGCTTGGAATAATATATGTCCTTAAAGTGAACGCTAAAGAAAACTCTGCGAATAGAGAAGAGGAAATCACGGGAAAACATTTCTGAAATTTGTCGGCTTCAGAAAATAGTCTCGAATGATCCCATTTCGGATCACGGACTTGTCCGATATGGTAAACTTCCAATTACGGAGACCTGGGATCTAACACATTAAGTCTGCTTAATACCCACTTTGATTGATATTAAAAAACCTGTTTATTAAATGTTCTGCAGAAATTACGAAAATGAACAAGAGAAAATCAGGAAAAACTCAAGTGGAACCCCTTTCATTCGACCCACACAGATGAACGTCTTCTTACCTAACTTCTCTCACAATGAAAAAACCCGGCTTTTATAAGTCATTGGGTAAAAATCCCTCTCGTCTGATTCAGTAACCAAGCCTTGCGATTAAGTCGTTTAGCCCATTCAAGGCAGCGGCACCAAATGGTTTATTTTCTATCTATTATTAGTGAAGAAACCCCCACGAAAGCCTGTCTATTCAACGCTTGATTCGAATTTAGATGTTTTTTGTCATCAATTTGGAGGCTGTAGTTAAAAGACAGATGTCACGCCAATTGTTATACCTGCTTTGGTCACCTTTTTTGGCTTGGCTTCCAGTATTCTTCACGAAGATATTTAAAGCAAGAAATAAAGACAATTAATAAAATGGATTTACCAGGAAAACGTCTAGAATTGACAGAAATACAGATCTTCTATATATATTACTGATAAATTCGGATTCCCTCCTTGTAAGCCGACATCCAGCACTGAAAACTAAACGTGGAGAAATCAGTAAAAAAGTATGGGAAGCAACCCTTACCTAAAGTGAACAGATTAGAAGAATTAACCAACAGCAAGAATTGCCTTATAATAAATAAGAAAACCACCGTAATCTACAAGCCATGAACTGGATTTTTATATGTGGTCGTAAATGGTCCTACTGACAAATGGATTTAATTGCTTCTTATAGCAGGAGGGGGTGATTTTTTTCTAAGCTTGCCCTTTCGCCGAATTTCTAATATAAAAAGTAATTTGACGAACAAAATAACGATAAATTGAAGAAATTAGTATATTTAATGCAATTTAGTCTTAAATCAGTAATGAGAGTTATCTTATCTCACATAGCAAGAGATTCTTCATTTCAATTGTTGTACGCATCAAAATTGTTCGTATCTTTGAAAACGTGGTTAAATTTGTCGATATCTTCGGACGAACTAAATGAAGAATTTTTCAATGTCGTTGTGCATTTGCCAGTTCTGAAGCAAATCACCGGAAATTGTTGATATTGACAAATATATTACCAACGGGTCAACTAGGTGATAAAACTCAGAACGTCATTGTTAAAGTGCAATTTTTGTTTTTAGAAGAAAAAGAGTTGACGCGAAAATGAAGATTCAGAAACAGGCGACGAAAACGAAATGGAAGAACGAGAAGACTCAAAAGACCACATTGATCCACCTACGATATTTATAAGCTTTTATTAAAATTTTATCTTCGATCAAGTTTCCCAAACTTGTACGTGATATATAAAGCAATAAATACTCTTCTTGTGTCTTCTGCATCCGCAAAAAGAACATTTTCGAAGATTAAATTGATACAATTGATAGTTTTCTTAAAAAGTATGTTTTTACATTGAAAGGCCTTATTTTATAAAAATAAAACAAACAATAGCGTTCATTTAGCAATAAGTGAAAGTGGTAGTTAGAAAATCTCCAGCTAATCCTCGCAAACTATTGGTCATAAATTAAAATTGTTTTTAATATATGGTGTTCACATTTGTTCCATTATTGCTTGAAACCCAAATAAATACGGAAGTAAACCCATTGTCGACATCAACTGATAAAACAATGTACATCACCGAAAAGGACAGCACGAATTATATTCCGCACTGTTAAGCTCATTTTAATATCTTCAACAACCAAGCAATTTTCAGTTTTTCGCTAATACCAATAATTACGAAAACAATAGAGAGTTGCATGCTACAACACGACGACGAGTGAGGGTCTAAACTTGTCGCATTAATTATAATTTCAAACACAAAACTAAAATTTTGAACTTCTTATAAAAAAAACAAACAATTTAAATATATTATGATTTCCATTCTATCAATGATTCAGATAACAAAATGTAACAGGAATACACCTAATATTAAAACTGACATTTTTGCACAGGGTTCATAGGTGAGCCTTCAGGACAATTGAATGCATCTTTGAACTCATTCATATTCCAGAAGATAGATGAAATCCGCTTGATTGTGTCTGGATTTGTAGTTCCGCATCCATATTGCATAAGCCTAATTAAAAGCATTTTACGACTAGTGAGGCCATATTCAATAAGTATTTTATTTTCTACTTGAAGGAGATTCTCATTCTTTTCTGCCCAGTCGAAGTATCCTTTAATGAAAATTTTTGCAGTAACAATGGGAGTTAATTCTTCATCATCAACTTCTTCTTGATTCAATTGTTGTGAAATGCATTCACGCGTAGACTTTCCTATCGTTTTAAGTCCTCCCGAGTCTACATCGTATACCATTGGATCCATAGCGATAGCATGAAAAGCCACAAAGGATGGTTCATTAACGGCTTTATATAGGTTTAAAGATATTATATAACCCAAAAGCACATTCACAATATCAAATTTTCCATCTTTCGCAGCAATACTTTGAATAGAAATCCTCTTTTGTTCCCGATGTACACTATACGTACTGCGAAGGAAACTATTTGCGTCAATTTCTATGTTTTCGTATTCTTTGGTCAAGCTCTCGTCACTTAAGCTCGGAAGGTGTTCTTCGTTAATAAACTGGTCAATGTTTTTAGTAACTTCAATTATAGTCAGTTCTCCAAAAACACTTGTAAATTCTTGTAAATTCTGTATAAAAGCATGAATCATACCGGACAACATAGCTTTCGATTTTCCAGTGAAAATCTGTTTTACAATAACTCCCGAAACAGCAGATGAGACGGTTTCAATGACGTATCTAAAGCACTTATTTGGAATATCTTTACTCACATCAGGAATGTAATACACAAAGTTACAAAAGAAATAATTTGCCACTATTTTGGGATCCATTTTTGATACTTTGTCAATAACTTTTCTTAAAATTTCACCACCATTTATTACAACACTAAAGTTGTCTTCAAGTTTAGCTCCAACTATGATCTCCATCTGTTTATCCCAATCAATTTCTGGAATTTTTTGTTTAAGACCAGCAAAATCAGTTTCTTCTATTTGTTCTTCTTTAGTTTTTTGAAGAGATATGATTTCTGCACAATCTTTTTCGAACAGCACTGCATCACTAAATACTTCGTCAACGTTCTCAATTCCAAGATCGGATAATGTTTTTAAAAGTCGTTTTTGTTTGTAAGAAATTTGCGTTATATCAAAACTTTCTACACCTACAAACATGCGTTTTTTAAACGTTATAGGTGTGACGTCAAATTCCTGATTGATGATTACCGAAGTAAAGTAGGTTTCTAGTTCAGCCATTGCAGCTTGCCAATCGAATTTATCCGCCTTCCAGTTAACATCAAATGCCGGCCATCCTCCAATCGATTTGGGGAAATTGAATTCTCTGACGAATTTTTTAACATCATCTTTTTCAATTGTCTTACATGTCAATAAGTAACTTCTTAATTTTTGTTCGGGAGTTGTTAATTTATCGGTGTTTAGAAAGTAATTATCTAGTATATCTGCAAGTTTACTAATATCTTGATTTTGATATAAACTAAGGTTGGCGTGGTTGCAGACGTATCCATGGAAATCCACACATGGATCCTTGTCAAGAAAAAGGGTGTCTTTCGTCACTTTTCCACTATTCATTAATTTCGCAATCACTTCTTCTGATAATTCAGTATTAGCCTCCACAGGAACAGAAAATAATTCTTTTAGAAGCAATGTCTGAATTATAAATAAAATTAGCACTATTAAGGTAAAACGCGACATTTTTCACTAAGCAATAATTTGAACTGGCCCAGAACTTGTATAAATACTGGCATTTAAATTGTCTTCTTGCGATAATTTTAAAAATAATCTACTAAAAAGTTCAGAAGAGTCAGTGATTGTGGTGGCTTTATATATATATTATTTATTTTCAAATTATTTCTGTTTTAAAGACCATTTGCCAGTTTTGAACATGATTAGGTACATCAAGCAAATATGTGGGCAGTTATTTTTTAATAATTGGAAAAGTTTTGTGTTTGATAAAGATTGTTAGTTAATGGTTTGCGTGGAACGTGTTTACTACAAATGTCGAAAAAAGATTACATAATAATTCCAAATTTTCCAGAGACTACCCGTGGTTTTTAATGATTAAAAACAAGCGAATTTTACCTAACAATTTTGCAAAACTTTATTTAATGAATTTGTTTTTTTTCAGTATGATTTATAACTAATACCTAATATAACACAGCTCTACAATAAAATACATTTTATGTAAATCAAAATAAATTCGAGCAGATCCCATCGATGTCAGGGCTTTTTAATTTATCTTTTGTCTCAATTAATTTTCACTTGTCCAAGGGTCTCTTGAGCCCCTACTTTTGTTAACTTGTTACATTTTAACTTTATTTACTTGGATTTACTTTGAATACTTCTGTAAACTGTTTATATTTTAATTTTATTTACTTGGATTGTATTCTTTTCGCTTTTTTTGCTTTGAGATATTATATACGATTTTTACTATCATGTAAACTGATATTTTGTTTATAGTAGTCAGTAGTGTTAGTAGTGTTCTGTTGTTATATTCCTCCAAATTTGACGAATTATGTTTTTGCAGACGGTCGAAGTTTTTTCGATATTTTAATTTTTAGCTTAGATTTTGTTAATAATATTATGAGCCCGGAGGACAAAATCATCCTTCTAGGTGATTTTAATTTACAGTGGGAATTCAACGCTGATGACGATTACTATTCAATTCAATTTCAATTCAATTTATTTATTTATTTCGGTAATTGTACATAAGAATTAAAACAATCCTTTAATCGTACTGAAAATTAAGGAATAGATGAAATTATCGTAACAAGACTTATAAAGAAAAGAGTTGAGACATAAGAATAATACTAGGATAATATAATAAAAATATAAAAGGAAAAGCTAGTTATATTTGAAAGATCTAACCATTAATAAGCAAACAATAAAATAAAGTGAAATTTAGTTACAGAATTATAACTAGAGTACAAAAAGTGATCGAGAGGTCACCCCCACGTCGTCATACACTATCCATGATAGTCAGAATACTAAATTAATGAACCAAAAAAAGACTATTAATATTAAATAATTCAAATTAATGAGGAATTTAGAAGTTTTTTGAACTTGCTGACCGAACCAGTGCGCTGAATATTTGAAGACAAATTATTCCAAGCACGTACAGCACGAACAAAGTAAGAGTCCTCCTGAACAGAGTAACGAAAGATAGGAACTAGCAAATTATTATGTCGTGGAGAATTTAAGAAACTTAATTTCTTAAATAAATACAGTGGTTTACCAGTATATATTATCCTATGCAGCGAAATAAGCATTTTTTGCAATAAAAACTGCTTTAGCGTACATCCTAATACTGAGTTCTGATAATTTGAGATGTGGTCAAATCTTCTGAGGCCATAGATAAATCTAATACAATCATTAAATGCAACATTCAATCTTCTAGAACACAAAGAGTCTAAATGAGGAAATAGTAGATTGCCTTGAAAGAAGTACGGAAGAAGGAGTGATCTTACGAGCATCATCCGGGTGTTAATAGATAGCACGCAAGGAGATAACCAAAGCCGACGTAATCCTCCATATATTCTACCAATCATGCTAGTGATGTGATCGCAGCATTTCATTTTGGAATTTAGGTAAACACCTAAACTTTTGACACTTTCAGAGAATGGAATTGAAATGCCATTAAGTGTAATAGTGGGAAGATTAAGACTCATGATATCATTACGATAAAAGTAAATACATTGTGACTTTAGTGGATTTAGTACTAAGTGATTTTCTGTAGCCCATGAAGAAATCCTCGCTAAGTCTGAGTTAACCCGATCAATACAATCCTCCGATAGGCCAATGGGTCGACTAAGGTAAAGCTGCACGTCATCAGCATACAGGTGAATATAACAATCTTCAATCACCTCAGGCAGATCATTTATATATAGGCTAAATAATAGAGGACCCAAGGTAAAGCCCTGCGTCACGCCGCAACTGAGTTGAATCATGCCAGAGAAAACCCCGTCAACCTTTACCTGCTGGAATCTATTGGATAAATAACTACGGGTGAGCGAAACAGATGAGGACAAAAAATTAAAATTGGATTCCAACTTAGCAAGGAGCTTAGAGTGGTCTACTGAATCGAACGCCTTAGAGAAATCAAGAAGAGATAAGACGCCCAAGTGGTTCTCATCAAGGGACTTCCGAATATTGGACGTAACGTCAATCAGAGCCGTCTCACAACTATGTGACTTACGAAACCCTAACTGGATGGGACTTATTAGGCTATACTCATCCAAATATTTAACTAATTGTTAGGACATTAATTTTTCTAATACTTTAGCTAGAAAACTTAAGATACTAATACCAAAATCTCCTGGAGTTATCGGTTTTGAGTTTTTAGGCACAGGGAGAACTGTTGCAATTTTCCAGGTAGCAGGAAAAATAGAGGTAGTCAGGCACGAATTATAGATATGCAAAAGTGGACTTAAAAACCAAGGTAGTAGAAGTTTTATAAACCTGGCAGGAATTCCATCAGGACCTATAGCATTGGATTTGATTAAGTTAATTGCACAGATGAGTTCCATTGCATCAACACATCTGTAGGAGAAAGACCGTTGATTGGTCAGTTGTGTAGCAGAATTCAGTGTGAGCCCCGTTATTGCATTGGTAACTGAATTGGAATGTACAGATGAAAAATGAGAATTTAATAAATCAGGATCCAGGTCTCACCGGGTTTATAGTCTCCATACACACCAGTCCTCCGCAAATTCAACCATAAGTTTTTTGCGGGTAAATCTGAAGAGAATTTAGCGGCAAGATATCGCCTTTTTGCCGCACTTATTTTAGAGTTTACTTTATTTCGTATGGTTTTGAAATGGTACCGACTTTCGCTAGTTCTTACACGTAGAAATCTTCTATGTAAAAAATCACGTTCTACTATGAGTGATCTTATTTCGTTTGTAAACCAAGGGCACCCATCAAGTCTGATATTACGGGTGCGAAGTGGAGCATACCTATCATGTAAATGATATAAAACATCATACATGAATTTAAGTTTAGTATCCACCGATGTGCATAAATAAAGTTGGTCCCAGCTTAAAGATTCACATTCATCACCAAGCAATGATAAATCTATATCATTGTAGTTTCTGTAAGAGACTACCTCGTAGCGTGAGCTGTTTCCCAAATTAAAATCATACGTGAGGAAGAGAAAGTCATGGTCACAAAGAGAAGGAGGGCTGAGTTGACTATGTAATAAAACTTTACTTCTATCTGCAGTGACGAATAAGTCCAACAACGATGGGTTTTGCGTATTTAAAAACGTGGGAAGATTCTATCTGCAGTGACGAATAAGTCCAACAACGATGGGTTTTGCGTATTTAAAAACGTGGGAAGATTGTTTACAACAGTTAAGTGTAAGGATTGCAGAAGAAATAAAAAGGAACTTGTTTGAAGGTTAGACTGTAGGATATTAACATTAAAATCCCCACCAATAATTAAGTCTGCGTACCCGTGTGATAGTTCACTAAAAACTCGTTGCCTTTATTTGCCTACCTTGCCTTTATTTGCCTTACTGCAAAAGACTCTTGGCCTCCTTTGGTTTACACCAAATGAATGGTGTAAAGAACTGTATGAAAAGTTAGTTAGATCCTTTCTTTTTTTCGGTTTCGAATAACACTATAGTCGAACCGTCTTCTCACTGCTTATCTGCTATCGCATATCAGGGAACTTAAACTGAACTTTTTCTGATGGAAATTCACTTGCATTCGTAAGGTTCTGGTCTGACGTCCTACTGACTTCATTGGCACTCATCTTTAACAAGTATCTTCAGGGCGGTAGATTTCCTACTCTGTGGACGTGTCCCATTATAGTTCCTTTTTATAAAAAAAAACTTTAAAACAAATTATAGGAAATCTTATAAGCATGGATTTCTGCCTGGCAGATCCGCGACAACTAACTCGCTTGAATTTACCTCCCATATAATCTCTGATTTCCAATTAGGTCTCCAGGCCAACTGCGTCTACACAGACTTCAGTATTTCCTTACTCTGTGATTATACTCAAACTGAGAAATTTGGGTTTCCAGCCTTTATTGCTCGACTAGATCTGCTCTTACTTAAAAGATAGGACATATCAGATATGTTTTCATAACACTTATTGTCCCCATTATGGGGTACATCGAAGCCTTAGTCTATGCGGAGAGATGAAAATTGTCTCTTGCATAAGAAACAGTTATGATTCTTCCCGCATTTAGGATGATTTAAATACCTTCAAGGATGGTGTGGATCTAATGGCCAATAGCTTAATTTGAAATGAAAATGTGAAGTCATGTATGTTATATGGAAACTAATATCCGTCGCGTGCAGTCCGTTACTGACCTTGGTGTTAATCTTGAGAAAGAAAACTCGACTTCACTGTGGACATAAACTATATTGTTTTAAAAAAGTGCTTCAGTTCTGGGTTATGTAAAGCGGTGGTCAAGGGAGCTTAAGAATCGGCTAACCATAATTTACTTATTCTTTTCTCTGTCTAGACAAATTCTGAAGTATGCATCTCAGGTTTGGTCATCTAGTTATTCTGTTCAGTACACATGTATTGAGCCGGTACAGCGGAGCTCTAAGGATTCTTCCTAATGTGGATCGCCTCAGGTTGTTTAATATGAATTCTTTGGAAGAATGACATAGAATTGCAACCTGGCTTTTCAGATCAAACATGGATTATCGTGTTCTCGCAGATAAGTTTTCTTAGAGGCATACGCCGTATAGCTATCGGGGATTACCCTTACTACGTGTCGTTTACTCGACGATTTGGGAGCCTCCTTCACCTCAATACATTCTGGGAATAGGTCAACTGTTTCTTGGTTCCTGCTGAAATGTACGCCTTCTGAGCTAAAAGGTAAATTCTATGTGTGGAATGATCCGGAAGCTTGGAATAAATATAAGTCCTTAAAGTGAACGCTAACGAAAACTCTGCGAATAGAGAAGAGGAAATCATGAGAAAACATTTCTGAAATTTTTCGGCTTCAGGAAATAGTCTCGAATGATCCCATTTTGGACCATGGACTTGTCCGATATGGCACAGGTCAAAGGACGGAGACCTGGAATCTAACACATTAAGTCTGCTTAATACCTACTTTGATTGATATTAAAAAACCGGTTTATTAAATGTTCCGCAGAAATTACGAAAATGAACAAGAGAAAATCAGGAAAAATTCAAGCGGAACCCATTTCATTCGACCCTCACAGATGAACATCTTCTTACCTTACTTCTCTCACAATGAAAAAACCCGGCTTTTATGAGCAGATCAGAAGAATTAACCAATAGCAAGAATGACTCCGAATAAATTTGAAAAGCTTTTTTTTTAAAAATGTGTTTACTTTATTTACTTTCCTTATAATATTACATAAGGAAACCTACACATCGAAATTGTTCATATTTTTGAAAACGTGGTTAAATTTGTTGATATCTTCGGACGAACTAAATGAAGAATTTTTCAATGCCAGCTCTGAAGCAAATCACCGGAAATTGTTGATATTGACAAAAACATTACCAACGGGTCAACTAGGTGATAAAACTTAGAACGTCATTGTCAAAGTGCAATTTCTGTTTTTAGAAGAAAAAGAGTTGACGCGAAAATGAAGATTCAGAAACAGGCGACGAAAACGAAATGGAAGAACGAGAAGACTCAAAAAACCACATTGATCACCCTACGATATTTATAAGCTTTTATCAAAATTTCATCTTCGACCAAGTTTCCCAAACTTTGACGTGATATATAAAGCATGTGTCTTCTGCATCCGCAAAATGAACATTTTCGAAGATGAAATTGATAAAAAATCGTCTATCGGAGTCAACGCATAGTGGAGCATCTCATGTTGATAAGCTGTGAGGGTATTTTACTATTAGATGACATCACGCTTGAAAATGCAGTCAATACCTTAGCTGCTTCCAATGCCAAATACGGCAAAAAAATTTTCGTTTTCTTAAAAAGAATGTTTTTACATTGAAAGGCCTTATTTTATAAAAATAAAACAAACAATAGCGTTCATTTAGCAATAAATGAAAGTGGTAGTTAGAAAATCTGCAGCTAATCCTCGCAAACTATTGATCACAAATTAAAATTGTTTTTAATATATGGTGTTCACTTTTGTTCCATTATTGCTTGACACCCAAATAAATACGGAAGTCGACATCAACTGATAAAACAATGCACATCACCGAAAAGGACAACACGGATTATATTCCGCACTGTTAAGCACATTTTAACATCTTCAACAACCAAGCAATTTTCAGTTTTTCGCTAATACCAATAATTACGAAAACAATAGAGAGTTGAGAGAGTTGAACTTCTTATAACAAAAACAAACAGTTAAAATATATTATGATTTCCATTCTATCAATGATTCAGATAACAAAATGTAAAAGAAATACACCTAATATTAAAACTGACATTTTTGCACAGGGTTCATAGGTGAGCCTTCAGGACAATTGAATGCATCTTTGAACTCATTCATACTCCAGAAGATAGATGAAATCCACTTGATTGTGTTTGGATTTGTAGTTCCGCATCCATATTGCATAAGCCTAATTAAAAGCATTTTACGACTAGTGAGGCTATATTCCCTAAGTATTTTATTTTCTACTTGAAGGAGATTCTCATTCTTTTCTGCCCAGTCGAAGTATGCTTTAATGAAAATTTTTGCAGCAAGAATGCGAGTTAATTCTGCATCCTTAACTTCTTCTTCATTCAGTTGTTGTGAAATGCATTCACGCGTAGACTTTCTTATCGTTTTAAGTCCTCCCGAGTCTACATCGTATACCATTGGATCCATAGCGATAGCATGAAAAGCCACAAAGGATGGTTCATTAACGGCTTTATATAGGTTTAAAGATATTATATAACCCAAAAGCACATTCACCATGTAAAATTTTCCATCTTTCGCAGCAATACTTTGAATAGCAATCCTCTTTTGTTCCCGAAGTAAAGTAAACGTACTGCGAAGGAAACTATTTGCGTCAATTTCTATGTTTTCGTATTCTTTGGTCAAGCTCTCGTCACTTAAGCTCGGAAGGTGTTCTTCGTTTATAATCTGGTCAATGTTTTTAGTAACTTCAATTATAGTCAGTTCTCCAAAAACACTTGTAAATTCTTGTAAATTCTGTATAAAAGCATGAATCATACCGGACAACATAGCTTTCGATTTTCCAGTGAAAAACTGTTTTATAATAACTCCCGAAACAGCAGATGAGACGGTTTCAATGACGTATCTAAAGCACTTATTTGGAATATCTTTACTCACATCAGGAATTTGATACACAAAGTTACAAAAGAAATAGTTTGCCACTATTTTGGGATCCATTTTTGATACTTTGTCAATAACTTTTCTTAAAATTTCACCACCACTTATTACAACATTAAAATTGTCTTCAAGTTTAGCTCCAACTATGATCTCCATCTGTTTATCCCAATCAATTTCTGGAATTTTTTGTTTAAGACCAGCAAAATCAGTTTCTTCTATTTGTACTTCTTTAGTTTTTTGAAGAGAAATGACTTCTGCACAATCTTTTTCGAACAGCACTGCATCACTAAATACTTCGTCAGCGTTCTCAATTCCAAGATTGGACAACTTTTTTAAAAGTCGTTCCTTTCTGTAAGATTTTTGCGTTATATCAAAATCTTCTACACCTACAAAGATGCGTTTTTTAAACGTTATAGGTGTGACGTCAAATCTCTGGTTGATGATTACCGAAGTAAAGTAGGTTTCTAGTTCAGCCATTGCAGCTTGCCAGTCGAATTTACCCGCCTGCCAGTTAACATCAAATGCCGGCCATTCTCCAATCGATTTGGGGAAATTGAATTCTCTGACGAACTTTTTAACATCATCTTTTTCAATTGTCTTACATGTCAATAAGTAGCTTTTTAGTTTTTTTTCGGCAGTTGTTAATTTCTCGGTATTCAGAAAGTAATTATCTAGTATATCTGCAAGTTTACTTATATCTTGATTTTGATATAAACTAAGGTTGGCGTGGTTGCAAACGTATCCATGGAAATCCACACATGGATCCTTGTCAAGAGAAAGGGTGTCTTTCGTCACTTTTCCACTATTCATTAATTTCGCAATCACTTCTTCTGATAATTCAGTATTAGCCTCCACAGGAACAGAAAATAATCCTTTTAGAAGCAATGTTTGAATTATAACTAAAATTAGCACTATTAAGGTAAATCGCGACATTTTTCACTAAGCAATAATAAGAACTGGTCTAGAACTTGTATAAGTACTGGCATTTAAACAGTCTCATTGCGATAATTTAAAAAATAATCTTTCTGTCTAATAAAAAGGTCAGAAGAGTCAGTGATTGTGGTGGCTTTATATTTAAGGTTATTTTATACTTAAGCACTGATTCAAAATTTCAAAATTTGTTTACACCTTTAAAGATTAACAAAACATCAAATTATTTCTGTTTTAAAGACCATTTTCCAGTTTTGAACATGATTAGATACATCAAGCAAATATGTGGGCAGTAATTTTTTAACAATTTTAAAAGTTTTGTGTTTGATAAAGATTGTTAGTTAATGGTTTGCGTGCAACGTGTTTACTACAAATGTCGAAATAAGATTACATAATAATTCCAAATTTTCCAGAGACTAATGACTAATGACTTAGTGAATAAAAATAAGAATTTGTTTTTTTTCAGTATGATTTATAACTAATACCTAATATAACACAGCTCTGGAATAATACTAAATACATTTTATGTATTTAGAAAAATAAATTCGAGCCGATCTCATCGATGTCAGGTCTTTTTAATTTATCTTTTGACTCAATTGATTTTCACTTGTCCAAGGGTCTCTTGAGCCTCTACTTTTGTTAATTTGTTATATTTTAACTTTATTTACTTGGATTTACTTTGAATACTTTTGAAAACTGTTTACATTTAAATTTTATTTACTTGGATTGTATTCTTTTCGCTTTTTTTGCTTTGAGATATTATATACGATTTTTACTATCATGTAAACTGATATTTTGTTTGTAGTAGTCAGTCATTGACAAATTTGTTTTTATAAATAAATGAATAAATAAATAAATAATCTCTTCGGCATTATGCAGTGCAATCAGACAGAAAGAGTCTGGTTGCTGGGTTACCAAACCCTATGGCCGCAGTAGTATCCTAAATCTTACAAGTCTCGGGCTGTCGTTGCAAAATAAGGCGTGGCCTGCACAAGCCACTGTCTAATAGGCGAGAGTCTGGCCAAGTTGGGCGCTCTTTATAATACGCATTGTCGTATAGAAAGTGTAAGACGTGACAGGCGCAACTACATCAACGCGCGAACAGAGAGGGCAGAAAAAGCGGCCCGCCTCGATGACAGTAGAGATATATAGAAGATTGCCAAGAAACGGGCTGGAAAAACTCTTTCAACTGAACATTTTGTGAGAGATACCACGGAGAAACATCAACTACGTACGTGGAGAGAATATTTTATGAAATCCTACACAACACCTTTGGACCGTCGAATACCTTTTCAAACGAGCCTGAACATCCGCCGGCTGTGGCAACATTTACATCAGAACTCCGGCAAGATTGGAGTTAGCAGATGCGATTAAGTCGACGGACATAAGTATGGCCGAAGGGATTGATGGAATATAAGTGATACTACTTAAGGCGAACCTATCTTTTAACTTCAGTCTCCAAATTGACGGCATCATCATCAAGTAAACCGTCGAGTGCACATGCAGGCTTCCGTGAGGGCTTCTCCTGCAGCGATCACACCAACACCCTCAGAATTATCATTGAGCAATCCGCCGAACGGAGGACTTTTCTATATCTAATGTTCGTCGATTTCGAGAAAGCGTTTGACAGCGTAGATTGCAAGTATATATGGGCAGTTTTATGTAGGAGAGACATCCCAGAAAAAATTATCACCAAAAATAGAAACTGCCCTTCCAAATGCTTAACAGAGTGAGACAAGGAGGCTTCCGTGTCACCTTTATTTTTCCTGATCATCATTGCGTGATGGTCACCCATCGCGAGCTTGGACTCCAGGAGACAACAGGAAATTTATCTGGAAGAACAGGAAATAGAGCAACTGGACAAATTTTGCTATCTGGGAAGCGTAGTTACAGCGGACGGTGGAGCTGAAGCTGATGTACAGGCTCGCATCAATAATCTTCGAGTTGCATTTAATACTCTTGCTGAGATCTGGGGCTGTAGCAACAACTCCAGACGCACAAAACTTCTTAATTCTGCGAGTCGAACGCAAATTTTTTTCTGCTGTACGGCTGTTTAATATGGAAAATGACCTGTCAAATAACATATAAGCTACAAGCCTTTGTCAACCGCTGTCTCTGGTGCATCCTTAACACCCATTAGTCGGAGGTCATTACCAATGGAGACCTACACAGACTTATAGGCTAATACGGGATAGACACCAGTGTTTGCAGGCCAAAATGGCAATAGATAGGCCACCTACCAAAAAAAAAATAGCCAAACAACATCACACAGCAGCTCTAAATTGGAATCCCAACGGAATCCAAGGAAGATGCCGAATTTCAAACCCTTGCAAGTAAATATTTAGATAACTTCACGGAGGATCCCATCAACAATAATTCTAAATTGAGAGCAGAAAGTAAATAAATTATACCTCTCAGTCAAGGAAAATATTCCCCTATTATATCTTTTTCGGACATCAATCATCATTTGCATGTTCTGATCTTTCCACTTTCTCGACTCATACGGAGCTTCTGACCAAAACGAAAAAAAATCCCAAGACTCAGACAAAATATACCCTGTCGTTTTAAAGAAGCTACCTGCTTTGAATTTTGTTTACTTTGCGGTAATCTTTATTAACTGCAGTAACAACGGCTATTTTTCCGACAGGTAGAAACTAGCCAGAGTTATTCCTGTACCGAGGAAACCTTGCTCCAGGAACATTAATGATTTTTGAACCATCGCCCTTATTTCCGCTACTGGAAAAAAATCCGAACTCTATTATGAGTTTCTGCAATAGAAATGGATTCATTCCCAATGGCTTTGGACCTACATATATTAACTCGCCAATTTCATTATGATATAACCAAAGGGCTCAATTTCAATATGGTAATGCCCGGTTGTCATTTTTTTTAATATTTTCTGATCTAGTTTCTAGTTATTTTCTTCTTTTCTAAATATTTTTTATAACGACTATAGAAAATCATGATTAGCTTTTCATTTGCAATAAATTCTTCTAGTGGATAATCGTTATTTTTTATAGCATCGTAGGTCATTCGTTAAGCAATTAGAGACAACGATTTTCTACAATAAAATCGGTAATAAAATTTTAACTCTGTTTACGTGTATTTTTTTTATGTGTGATACTTTTTATGCGATCTGAAATTACGCAACCAGCGTTTTCTACAAACCGGTATATTCGCGACATCACAAGACTTATTATCGCTTGAGCTTGAGCATTGATTTTTATTTTGGTGGTTAAGTGACTATAGTGAAACCGCCCTTTACGGACACCTCAGCTGAATCGTGTCAACCGTTTTGATATAAACTTTTCGTAAGAGGAACTTCAAGGTCGAAAAAGGTCAAACCAGAAACAATAAAAATATCAAAAAATTCATTTTCAAAGCATAAGAATAAAGGAGTTTACGCCAAAAAACCGCATTTCGATCGCATTATTTGTGTCCCTACCACTCATCCTCGAAAAACAGTATTAAAAGCGGCGTCGTAAGGTAGAAGACCTCCATAATTTGCAACCCTTTACACTTTTTCAAAATGTTTATATCGGGGCGGATGAAGGGTGGGCATTTTTATGAGAGTTAACTATCTTTGAGGAAATTCTTCCTCCATCAAGAGGGGGGTGTTATGGGAGTTACCCCTCTTACAGGAAATTTAGTTGACTATCCGTCATATTCTACTGCATTTAAGGGTGTTTAAGGTGGTTTAGACTCTCGAAAAAAGGCATTTTTTCAGCTCAATAAATAAACTTTTGAAAAACATAAAAAATATATGTATTTATAGTTGTTCACACTTTTTATATACATAATCAATGGGTGAACGGAACTCCTCAAGAAGTTGGTATGTCGCTGGCGACCTTTACAACGGCTCATCTAAAACACAAAAACCAAAAATATTTAGGTTGAGTATATCGGTGACTCTATCTCTATGGAAATTAATATTTATTGATAAATAATAAAATGGCGGACATTAAAAGAAAAAAACCAAAAAATGAGGTGTTATTCAATGTTTTTGGCTCAAAAATATAGTATAAATCAAAATTTTGATTTAGTTGTAGAATGCACTGAAGCTATTACTGTGTTAAATATGTGGTTAAAGTTTCATGAAGATCGGTTCACTAGTTCCGGAGAAATCACGGTCGCCGACCGAAAAAACATAGTTTTGAGAAAAACCCGTTTAAAGTTTTTTTTAAACGCGCTCAGGTAGTAGCAGTCGCAACGTGAAAATCGCAAAATAATATTGTTAGATTGCTCCGATTACTCTAAGATTTTAACACAATACTTTTTATATTTTCGAAAAATATTAAAAAAAATCTATTTTTTGGCAGTTATAAACCAGAATGATCCCTTAAATGACTATATATTTGTCTACCTTATTATATAAATCATAAACAGAACGTATGCAAGGATTTAGACAAGATAACAATATAGATACTAGACATGGTACGTCTATCATACTTTAATTAACAATAACCATAATAAAGTTGATTGATTGAAATTTATTAATTGACAAAGGCTTTAAAGATTAGGTTTACGGGACCCGTATCAACAAGAAACCATTATGGCTTCGATCCGTCTGTCCGTTTGTATCACAGCACAATTTGGTATGCGGACGTTACCAAAAACAGATTTGATGAAATTTTTGGAAATATAATTTTTTTGGACTTCACTCTCTACTGAGTGAAAAGTGTGCTGAAAAAATTTGCTTTTGCTTTCGCCAACGAGTGGGCTGTCTTTAAATAGGTATCCTAAAATATAATAAAAAATGCTTAAGGACTTTTTTATTTAACCATTGAATCACAAGATATTTGCTTGAAAAATTATTTCAAAAACATCCCCTTACTTTAATTTCTAAACCATTGATGCAAAGTAGCTGCACGAATTCCTGAATATATCCTGTATAGTTTGTAGAGAGGCTGTAAATTTAAACAAGCCCAACCACCCTCTCCCTTATTGTAAAGGCAAATTATAATTTTAATGTACAAATCTTGCCTTGCACAAAAAGTAGTTTTGGTGTACAAATATTTCTTTACCTTTAACAGAATATTGACCCCATGGACAGATGGCTTAAGTTTTAAATAAATATCCTATAAGAAAGCATCCTTGCGCGTCGATCCTAAGCGATTTTGGAGGTTCGTGAACCTTAAGCGCAATTCTGATGGCTATCCGTATTTTTTGTCTTTCGGAGAGAGCGAAAGCAATGTGCCCTTGACGAATTGCAAATCTTTTTGACGATTTTTCTAAGACTGCGTTTTTGAATGTTATCTGTGATATTAGTTAAAAGTAATTTAAACCCATTGACGAGGTATCCACCGACTTTCCTCGAATCCAAAGACCTTTTACTTGACGAAGCTACGATTTTGAAGAAAGTTTCTACCTTGGCTGATGGTGAAAATATGTGGGTCCGTTCTTGCTCCTATTCTGTGTTATTTATTTAATCTCTCAACTCGTTGCGGCGTTTTTTCGAAAGCTCCCTCACGAAAAAGGTGATAAATGCGAAATTGCGAACTATAGACCAATTGCTAATCTTTGCTGTATATCCAAGATTTTTGAGGCACTTATTTGCGATGTTCCATACTTCCACTGCAAGCGGTTCTTTCAGCAGTTTCAACATGGCTTCATAAGGGGTAAATCAACTACCACCATTTATTGGAATTTTCAAACTTTTGTAATTCTGCAATTGAATGTGGTAAGCAAGTAAACTGTATTTTCAGACTTTAGCAAAGCTTTCAATGGAATAAATCATAGAATTCTTGTTTTCAAACTCTCCCTTCTCGGGTTTCCGCGGGTTTTTGTAAATTCGTAATGTAAGGGCTCCCACTTCGGGCCATTGTTATTTATAATTTACATCAATGATGTATCAACGATTCTGTCTCACTCAAATATTCTTTGTTATACCGACGACTCTAAGATAGTTCGCACTGTTACAGACAATCTCGATTGCCTACCTACATGGACGCCTTTCAGAATCGGTGTTCTATTAACGACCTTCCCCGCAATATCGGCTAGTGTACATATATGTCTTTCTCACGAAAAATGTCTCCCTTTCTATTTAACTTTACCAAAGAGGGTTGTCCTTCAACAAGAGTTACAAAGACTAAGGACCTAGGTGTCTGGCTCAATTCCCAATTTTCTTTCGAGGATCATTTTGATGCCAATAGTCACCAAGGCTAATATGACCCTGGGTTTCGTGAAGAGGTGAACAAAGGAATTCGATGACCCCTACATTACAAAACTTTTATATTGCACTTTTATTAGGCGTATTCTACAATATGCCTCTCCAGTCTTCGCATCGATCTATGTGATACATATCAATCGCATTGAAACTGTTCAACGGAGAATCGTTCCTCGAGGCTTTTCTTGAAATAACTCCCTTATATGAACACCTTATGTTGATAGACTTGTACTGCTGCATTTGGATACACTCGAAAAGAAACTCCAGGATCCTTTTTGCTTTCGACTACATTCGGGAGTCCATAGACTCTTCTGTTCTTTTGGCTTGTTTTAGCATATCGGTACCGGCTCGCTCTCCCGATTTCCTTCAGGTACTTTTTCATCGCACTAATTATGTGGTAAATAAGCCGATCACATCGATGCCGCCATTTTTTAATTCCTCTTTTGATCGCATTGATTTTCATCTATCGCGAAATCATGTGAGGAGTCAGCTTTGTTAAAGTTACATTTTACTTTTCACTTTGTATGTACTTTTTACTTTTTATACATATTTGCATTTTTATGTTTTGTGAATTCTCTCCTTATTCTTTGATTTTATATAGTATTACACTGTTTTTATTTCAGTTTTTTGTAGTAGTCAGCACTCTGATAAAATATTGTTAATAAATAAATAAATAAAAGATAAAACTGATAACTATAAATAATATTTTTAATAAATATTTTCAGCCTCCTCTGATCTTGGTTACCTAACATTCTTAAAACAATTGTCAATTCTGTCAATTGTGGAAAAAAAATTTTCATCAAAATTGAGGTGAAGGACTAGTTATGCATAATTACTCTTATTAATGACGATTAATGTTTTTAAATGAATATGTAAATGGAAAGTAAATAAATTAATGATAAATAATAATATGTTATAAATATACAGGTACGGACGTATGAAATGTTGAGGTTGTAAAAAAATTTAAGTTCAGTGAAATCAAATGAAATAAGAGTTAAAAATTTTTTCCCACACTTCAAATATAATGTAAAAAATGCAACTCTTTTTACTGAGTGAAACGCCCGAGTTCATAAAAATATATTGCCTTAATTAAATTCATGAGTTATCGGCTTGGGTTCGCACAGGTTACTGGCTCATAAATTCATTTTATGTGCAAGGAGAGAAATACAAAGCAAATACTACAGCTACAATCTAATACAATACGAATTCCGTTTTAAGCAACTACAACTATCTCTTACAGTAAAGCTAATTTAATTTTCAAAATATAATAAATAAACAATTATCAAAAAAATCGCACGATTATGATATCCAGTCATAGTGGACACCCTGAGGAAGATTGTCTAGACCTTTTAAATAATTAAGCAATTTTACTTTGAATTAAAGATAGCCTATCTTATTTTTAATACACGTATAAGATACCAAATAAATGTTTAAAACTTGCAACCTCCAAGGAAACGATCATTTAAGCCAGGAATAATATAAGATTGGATAAAATATTGTTTTAAGGGGGGGTAGGGTAATAAATTTTATTTTTTTATTTTTTTTATTTGATAGTACCTACAACTTTTCAAGAGTATTAAGATAAAGTTTGAGGTCGATTGGAGCAAAACTGCCGGAGATACAGTACCTCGGGTGTCACTCCATTCGATACATGCCATATACAAAAGAGCAGTGTTAAAGCTTTAAACGCGTTTTTCTCAGACTTAATTGTTCAAAGTCGGTGACCACTGTAACTCAAAAACTACTCATCCGATCCTTCTCAAATTTTGTACACTTCTTTTGTACATAAATTACGAGGTAACAACGTCGAGATTTTGTATTTTTTATTATTATAATTAATGTTACAACAACAAAATCGCCGATTTTTATCAATAAATGTTCATAAATACTAAAATTGAAAAATCAATAAAATAAACAAAATTTCGACTTTGTTACCTCAAGAAACTCATAAACAATCGAAATTTTTTTGGTGTTTTGTCAACATATGTTCCAGTAATGAGTTATGATGATCACCGCAAAGTATCTTTTTTTTCCAAAGTATCTTTTTATTTCCTGTTAGTCGCTCAATTCCCCCCCTTAAGAACGTATGTATGAATTAAGTTTTCTATACAAGAAAGTGGAAACAAGGACAAATAAGGTAATTTTCATTTTAAATAAAATAAATAATTTATTTCAATTATTTTATTTATTTATTATTAAACTACACAATTCTTTATAAGTTTGCTCCTGGTGTGCAGACGATCCTTCTTTCTTTTCAACGGTAAAAGCTGCTTCAATTATTGTATATAATGGCCAAATGAAGAGTTAAAGCATTGAAAGTTTGTTATATCACTTTTATTTTGTATTCGTTAAAAGAAATTGGCAAAGTATTCGTATTTCATAAAATGAAGGAGCTAAAACTTTTGCATTATTTTTCGCTTAGCTTTCTTGAAGTGCATATCTTACGTCTAGTTTATATGCGACAATTCTTTGATGTATCAATAAAGAATACCTGACTCAATTTCCCAATCAGTACATTCAATCTTCTGCAACTGTAACTACATGAATGGCTTTTTCCTCTATAGTCCTTACATTAGACTGGACGCTCGCCTATCTCGAAAAAATAAACTTTTCGCTAAGACCAATGTTTACAAAAACAATAGAGAGAGGGAGAGAGAGAGAGAAACAATATAGTGGTCGTTAGATCCTATAACGCGAATGCAAATGAATAATTGAAAGCAATGTATTTTAGTAACAATGTTAGTGCAATGTCTCTATCAAGATCTCACATTCTCCCATTAATTAGAATTCGAACCTTAACACTGAATTTTGTATACATTTGAAAAACAATTATAAAAACAAACAATTTGCATATTATCTCTTAAAATATACCGATGGTTTGGATACCAAAAAAAAAATATTGTCAAAGAACTACACGAAATATTAAAACTGACATTTCTGCATTGGGTTCATAAGGGAGCCGTCGGGACAATTAAATGCATCTTTGAACTCGTCCATATTCCAGAATATAGATGAAATTCGATTAATTGAATTTTTGTCTATAGTTCCGCATCTAATTTGCATAAGCCTGATTAAGAATATTTTACGGCTAGTGAGACCATATTCTTTCAATATTTCATTTTCTACTTGAAGAAGGTCCTCGTTATTTTCTGTCCAGTCAAAATATCCTTTAGTTAAAATTTTTACAGCGAGCATGTCAGTTAATTCGTCATTCTTAACTGCTTCTTGATTCAATTGTTGTGAAATGCATTCAAGTGTAGACTTTCGTATCGCTTCTAGTCCACTTATGTCTACATAGTATTTTATTGGATCCAAAGCGATAGCATTAAAAGCTAAAAACGATGGTTCATTAACGCCGTTGTATAGGTTGAAGGATAACATATAATCTAAAAATTGTTTTGCCATGTAAAATTTCCCATCTTTCGCAGCTAATATATTTCGAATGGAACTCCTCTTTTGTTGCCGACGTAAAGCATACGTAGCTGGAATGAAATTTTTTGAGTCGAATCCTATGTTTTCGTATTCTTTGGTCAAGATTTCGTCGCTTAAAGTTAGAAGTTGTTCTTCCTTTATAAAATAGTCAATGTTTTCCGTAACTTCAGTTGTAGTCATTTCTCCAAAAACACTTGTAAATTTTTGTACGTTTTGCATAAAAGAATGAATCATGCCGGACAGCATAGATTTTGATTTGCCCGTGAAAAACTCTTTTATAAGAACTCTCGAAATAGCAGGTGAGGCGGTATCAGCGACGTATATAAAACAATTTGTCGAACTATATTCATTCATATTGGGAGTATAATACAAAAAGTTACAAAATAAATAATTCGCCACTATTTTGGGATCCATTTTTGATACTTTGTCAATAACTTTTCGTAAAATATCACCACCACTTATCACCACACTAAAATCGTCTTCAAGCTTACCTCCAGTTATGATTTCCATCCGTTTATCCCAATCAATTTCTGGAATTTTTTGTTTAAGACCAGCAAAATCAGTTTCTTCCTTTTGCTCTCCTGTAAATTTGTGAAGAGAGACCACATCTTCACATTCTTTTTCAAATTGCACTGCATCACTAAATACTTCGCCAGCGTTCTTAATTCCAAGATTGTACAACCTTTTTAAAAGTTGTTCCTTACTGAAAGGGTTTCGCGTTATATCGAAATCCTCCATACCTACAGACATGTGTTTCTTAAACGTTATAGGTGCGACGTGAAATCTCTGGTCTACGATTACCGAAATAAAGTAGGTTTCCAGTTCAGCCATTGCAGTTTGCCAATCGAATTTATCCGCTTTCCAGTTAACATCAAATGCCGGCCAATCTCCCATCGATTTAGATAAATTGAATTCTCTGACGAACTTTTTAACATCATCTTCGTCACTCGCCTTACATGCCAATAAGTAATTTTTTAGTTTTTGTTCGAGAGTTGTTAATTTTTCGGTTTTCAGAAAGTAATTATCTAGTATATCTGGAAGTTTACTAATATCTTGATTTTGATATAAACTAAGATTGGCGTGATTGCAGACGTATCCGTAGAAATCTGCACATGGATCCTTGTCAAGAGAAAGGGTGTCTTTCGTCAGTTTTCCACTCTTCATTAATTTCGCAATCACTTCTTCTGATAATTCAGTATTAGCCTCCACAGGAACGCAAGAAAAATTTTTAATAAGCAATGTTTGAGTTAAAACTAAAATTAGCACTATTGAGGTTGATCGCAACATTTTTACTAAGTCTCCACGAATTCAAGTTGTAAAATAAACTGGTCTAGAACTTGTGTAAGTACACGCGTTTATATAGTCTTATTACGATAACTTAGAAATAACCTCTGTATCTAAAAAGATCAAAGAGTCATTGATTAAGGTGGCATTGTAAATTAATTCATTATTTAACTAATGAATGGAAAAGTTTAAAATTTATTTATGCCTTCTAAAGATAGATGAGTTTTTTTTATTTTGTAAAAAACAGTTTTAAATATGATTAAGCACATCAACCTCAAAAGTTTGCAGTAATTTTTGATTAATTTTAGACTTTTTCTGTTTGATAAATTGTTTAGTCAAAGTGTCTTTCTAGCTTTAAAAAATATGTAATTTTTTTTTACTTATTTTAAAAGTAAATACTATCCAAAAAAAGTTTTCAATACTTTTAGAGCGATATTTCAGATTAAAATTAATTAGCGAGGCGCCTCGAGACAGCATTTTCTATGCTTCGCTGTGTTTGAGTCGCATTTCATGCACCACCTTTTTTGAACATCTGCTTCTATCTGATACTTTGAATAGGAGAAATATGTATAAAGACTGCGCCTTTCGAAATAAGTGGGGAAACCCAAAGCACCTTGGTGTAGCATTTTTGGTAAATAAAGCAAATATCGTTGAAATATGGATAAAAAAATCATCTGAAAATTCTAACAGGAGAGGTGATCGTAGTAGAAAAAGATATTTTACTGGTAATTAGTATACTAATGAAGAAAGTTTGGACTTTACAAGTACCTTAGCATAAATTTACAAAAATGTGAAGAATTACAAGTTTCTGGTGATCCGACTTTTCAATATTGTATTGTTCAATTCTAAGCCTAATTCGGCTAGCTCTTTAAAGAAGGTGGAGCCCAAAAAGCTTGTCAAGGACCGAGCAGTTGCAGAGGAGGCATGGTTTCCTCTTTCTCTTCGTCATGGCAACTCCTACAGAAGTCCTTTAAAGGTGCGCCTAGTCTATCGGCGTGTCTACCTATGAGGCAGCCCGTAATAATGGCCACGGTAGTGCTAATTAATTTGCATACGAGTAAGATGAGCTTTCTTGACAGTTTAGGGTAAAGCTTTGGCCATATCTAACGGGTGATCAGGCAGGTATGTTCCTCCTGCCAACTAACATTTGCAATCCTGAGAGATGTCTATAAAAGCTCCAGTTTGCAAATGGCCAACTGGTGATTAATGTCCGAATCAGGACGAGCGACATGCTGCAAACGCTTTGGAGGTAGTATATACTCCCATGCGATATTTAATAGGGGCCTGGCTATCTGTGATTATACATATGTTATCTGTAGGCAGCGGTTAATGATTCAGATGGTCCGCGACTACCTTTATAGCCATGACTTCCGCCTGAAACACGCTGCAGTAGTCAGGTAAGCGACGTGAGATATCGAGGTCCAAATATTCGGTAAAGATACCTCCACCTTCTCTGTCTTCGAGTTTATTGCCGTCAGTGTAGAGATGCACTGACTTCCTCATTGGGGTAGACCTTCCTCCCTCTCTGATATGGTGGGAAAGGAGGATTCGGACTTAATTCCAAAGAAAGGCTTGGGCGTAGTATAATCGATTGTACTGGCAGTTCTTCCGTTCAGAATTTTGGAGTGACCGAAGTCAGCTCGGTGTAGAATAATGTTTAAGACTTTAGGTGTAGTTCTAATGGTACCTGTTATCAGCAGTGTTGCCATCCTCTGAATCCTATTCAGTGATTTGATATATCCAGCGCCGGCCACCCGACGATCACCCCATAAGGAATTATAGGTCGTATGCTACAATGCCACAATGCGTGGCTCCATACGACATCTTTTCCCTATTGCCTTTTTACAGGAGTACAGCGCCACTGTAGCCTTCCGTATTCTTTCCTGGATATTAGGCTTCCAGGTAAGTTTTCTATCTAGGCCCAGACCTAGATATTTAACCTGATTGCTAGGGCTTCACGGCACCGAGACAAGACCGAGACTTTGGCAGATCTCGGTCTTGGTTTCGTCAAGGGTATTTCGGTGGGATAACGGGGAGCGAGGATAAGTGATATATCTATTTATATATGCATTTTCTTCATATTCCCATCGTCAAAATAAGGTAGCAAAGGCTCTTCCTTGCTATTGGGGATAAAGCGCAAATATCTGAAGAAGGAAATAATCAAATAATGTAGAAAGAAGCGACTGAGGAGAGCAGTGTATACTTATATGCCCATTAATCACACAATTGAAATTTTTCGGAGCGACATAAAAGCTGAAACAACTAAAAAAATTTTCCACAATAAAATAATAAAAACTAATATCTCGTCCACTCTCGTCACCTAAATCTCGCTCTCGGTATCGCACTGTTACCAATGATATTCGTCTCACTGCCGGTCTCGGTATCGTGTCGAGACCGATTCCGGCAGCGAGAATTATCTCGAGTATCGTGAAGCCCTACTGATGGCACAGTTTCAGCCTAACCCCGTTTAGTATAGGCAAGAGGATTAACTCTGTCTTGAGCGGATTAATACCCAGACGACAGCCGTCACTCCATGATAATATCTTGGAGAGAGCGTGCTGTAACACTTCAGTCAATGTATTTGGGTGCTTTCTTGAACAAATCAGGGCAATATCATCGGCGTAGGCGATAGCCGTTCGACCAGAGTATTCCAGGTCTATCAGGAACTCATCCAGAGTAATTGTTCCATAAAAGTGGTAAAAGGATACCTGCCTGAGGGGTACCCCTAGTGACTACTCTTTGAATATTAGATCCTCCCAAACTGAAGACGATGACCCTGCTTTTTAGCATGAGGTCAATTAGTTTGATGAGAGGAGTCTCCTCAAGGATGCCATTATCGCCTCGGGCCTGATGTTGTTGAATGCACCTTCTATATCGAGGAAGGCAGCAAGTGAGTATTCTTTCTACAGTAGTTAATGCTCTATGATTGTGCTAAGTTCGTGCAGGGATGTCTCTACGGACTTACCTTTAGTGTTAGCATGTTGCGAAAGAGATAGCTTGGATGGATTGACTGTATATTTTGTATATATATCTGAGAGTCTCTCCAGGCTTTTAAGCAGGAAGAAGGAAAGGCTAATGGGCCTAAGATCGTTAGGCTTGTAGTGTGAGGCTCTTCCTATTTAGGAATTAAGATCACCTTCACCTTCGTCCATGAGGATGAAATATAGGTGAGATTAAGTCAGGCCTCATAAATGACCATTAGCCACGGAATCAGTATCTCGGAGGCTAATTGAATGCAAACTACATATATTAAAATATAACAATTTTAATAAAGATGTGAAATTTTCAAAAACTTATGATTATTAGGTTTCAAACTTGGTGTTATGAGTGAGTGCGAAAATGCTTTTTATTACTCATCTCTAAAAAATGATAAAGCTTACGAAATAAACAGACGAGTAGTGTATGCAATGAACTTGTTAGGCATTGGTTAAGTTGGCATTAAGAATTTCTGTAGTTTTATGGATATATGAGGTTCTATAAGTAACAAATCTTACTACAGCCACGTTTACAATGTAAAAATTGCCGTTGATGCTGTTACGAAGATTGTTCTGAACAAAGCTGCCGGAGGAGAAAAAGATCTAAATAAACTTGCTGGAAATGTGAATAATTTATTATCGGTGTCAGGTGATACGTTGTTTTACTTCATTTTTAGGTATTATTTCTTGATTGTAAAATAAAAGTAAAAGGTAAAGTACTTGATATTATAGTAAAAAGTAAGTTTTGTAAACATGTTCTCTTTGGACGGGTAAAGAAACTACAATAGAATATGAGGAATTTTGTGAAGAGCATGAAAAAGATTGTCAAGCTAATCACTAAGGATCTGCCGGCAAAGTGGAGGTTGATGGAGTTATAGAAATGTTTCAACGGTCAGAAGATCTTCACGATTGAGATTCGCAAACGTTTGAATCATTATAAGATGTTCAGCCTTACGGAGCTGATTTTACTATAATTAAAAAAGAATGCGTTTTACACGTAAAAAAAAAGAATTTACAGAAGGTAAACAAGCGTTTACTATACCACAAAATAAATAAAAGCCGCGGACAGACAGACAGACACACAGACGGACATGGCACAACTCCGCAGCACTGACAGCACTCCAAAGAGGGAAGAACAGGTCACAGGAACAATAATTTGAGGATGCAGGAGAACGAAGCTCTCATGAATGGCCCAAGCATGGCAGCTTAAACGTAAGCAGCTGTTTTTTTAAAAATATCCTTCTAAAAACTTTAAACTCGAAACCGTGGCCTTTGACTTGGTTGACATGATTTAAGAAAAACTACCCAACCGATTGCTCAGATTTTTTAATATGTTATTGTACACATAGCTATAGCCCGGACCAAAACCAAAAAATAGGTAACGAATTTTCCGATTTTCAGTCGATTTTCCGACCTCAAAATCGTTCTTTTTAACCGGCTGCCATTTCGTTATTTTTCGGTGAAAAAGTTTCTTTTGGTGCGGGCTATAGCGACTTTAACAATTATCCATAAAATGGGCGATAGGGAGGGATGCAGCAATTAAAGAGGAATCTCCTTGCTATGAGCTGCATCTTATCGTATATCATCACTGAGCGCCTCAAATCATATGCAAAGGAAATTCTCGGCAAATATCAGTGTGGCTTCAGGGATATAAGATCGACCACAGACCAGCTCGTCACTGTACGTCATGTATGATAGCATCGACAGGAATTCACCGTGGACTGGACTCTGCGTGCGAAATCAACTCCAAATCAACGAACAAAAGACGAAGTACCTGACGACATCAAACAGACATGGAGCCAAACAAAATTTAACAGTTGGCGATTGGGACTTCGAATGCCATATAAATACCTCGGTAAACACGTCAACTCCACCAATGATACTACATGTGATATAGGAACCTCCATCACACATAATAACAGGGTCCTTGCTGCGGTGAGGCCCTTGTAGAGTTCACGTCTTCTCTCTCTCGTAGGTCGAAAGAGGAGATATATCGAGCGATAATAAGACCTGAACGGCGTGGAAGGTTATGTCCTAACAACAGAAAATATAAGGGCGTTATGAGTGTTCGAGCGAAGAGGCCTACGCTAAATTTATGGTGGAGTCGGAGACGCAGAAAAAATCACGTGCTATGCAAGATCTTCGGGGCTCGCAGTCTAATAAAGTTCATAAAATCTGGCAGGCTTAGATGACCGGGAACGTTTTTCAAATGGAACACCATAGGATCCCAAAGCTTATCCTGGAGAGAAATCCGACGGGTACCAGGAAGCGCAGAAGGCTGCCTTTCAGGTGACAAGATGACGTGAGGAGGGATCTTACTGTTATGTTTATTTTTTGGGTGTATAATAGTTGAATAAACTGTTGAAATGACACGTAAAAAAAATGTCCTGTACGATGTCCACGATTGCGGCCGCAATTTTGATGTGAAACAAAAATTTCAAAAAGATTATTATATACAGATAATCTGTAGGGAAGTCGCTATCGCGCTATGGAGGTTTTTTGTTATTTTAATTTGACAAAATGGCGGCGGTTTGAACAAAAAGTATCGAATTTGGCCCTTTTTTTCGACAGTTTTTAAAAAAAATAGGAAGATTTCAAAAAAAAGCTTCCATAGCGCGATAAAGAATGACGTTAAAAATTTTCTCTAGAAATTGGAACTAGATATCTTCAAAACTCTTCCTTTGAGAGTGGAAAACGTTTTGAAAAACACCATTCTGAGAAAAACGCGTTTAAAGATTGTCCATTTTGATTATTTTCTTGGGGGTTTCACTCGTATGTCTATCCGTGGTTGATGTCGAAAACGAACTGAAATGCTTGGCCACTTTATTTTGAAAAGTTATAGAACGTAAGCACCTTAGAAAGATACACACGCAGGTAGAAAAATAAACAAAAGGAATAACGGTCGAGCGGAGCGCCAAACGAGGCAGATGTCTCGCTCCGTTGCCCACTCCGTTCCCTATCTACAAGAAATGCTGTCGCGATCGTGATAATTTGAATTTCGATTTGAAAATTTGAGAGAATGTTAACTACAGTATATACTATCCGATAATGCAACAAAAAAATCGATTTTTCGAAAATTTCACACTGAGACGATCTCTTAACAACTGCAAAAACTATTTTTTTTATGTTTCTTAAAGTTACAACAATTTTCATTAGTCGCAAAACTAATTTACATATGAGCGAAAACAAATTTTTAATATCGAAAATGTGAATAAATGAGATTTTTTTAACTTAAGCTAAAAACTTGATTATATGAAATTTAATAAAAGTTCGTGGTTTTAATATTATTAAAATAAAATTTGAGAAAATTTAGAAAACAAACGTCGATGTATTAGTGCATATACCCTACAAATAAATTGATAGCGTTCTAGAGGTCAATACGAGTTTAAATGATCGCTCTCACCTAGTCAAACAAAAAATTTTATTGCAGGGGGAGGGGGGGGGGGGAGGCAACTCAACCGTTTTGGAGTTACAGGGTGATTCATAAATTTCAGTTTTTCATGGTATGCACATTACTCTTTTATTTTTATCTTTTGATCTACCCAACATAGCGACTTCTAAAAAACTACTATCAAAATGGCCTTTCCGAAATTGTCAACAATGTTGATCTAACTCTAACCGTTGCAGGTACAGCCACTTCCAAAACTGAAAAAAATGGTTTGCGATCACCTGGAAATCTGAATTTTTCAAAATTTTAGTACACTTTTTTTTATTTTTATTAAATTACCTATTATATATAATATTATTATCTTTTCATGGTAAGGGAGACAAAGGATTAGAAAAACCGCATCCTTAGAAATCCCTGACTACCTAATTATTTTATTGCACTTTGGTAGGAAATTCTTTAAATAAACAAAAATTTTAAGATAAAGGGTCCAAAATGTTTGTTTTGGGTTAACAGGAAATTAGTTTTAATCAGAGATGGGCAGTTTTTATTCGAATAAAGATAAAAGCTTAAAGCTCAAATAAATTGAAAAATCGAATAAAAATTTATTTGATTACAAAAATTATTTGTTATTTGGAGGATTATTCGCAGATAATTATTTGTTATTTGGTGCTTTTTATTCGAATTTCAAATAATTATTTGCTATTCGATTATCAAGTAATTATTTGATAGTTTATGTCTCTTTATTGAATACTTATTTGTTTAATGGTATCATTTACTAAAATCTTTACTGTAAACATCGAAACATAACCATGCAGTTTTAATTTTCTAAGTGCGAGACACCTTGTAATATGAAATGCGTGTACCGTGCGTGAAATAATTTTTTGAAATTGAACTAATGGACACCAACAACAAATAATTATTTCATAAAGAGACATGAACTATCGAATAATTATGTAATAATCGAAAAACAAATAATTATTTGAAAATCGAATAAAAAGCACCAAATAACAGATAATTATTTGCGAATAACTTAAAATAAATTGAAAATCGAATAAAAATATATTCGAATAATTTTTTATTCGATTTTTAAAAAAAATCGTTATTTGATTGAAAATTTATTCGAATAATGCCCATCACTGGTTTTAATTATTGCTGCAAAAAAGTTATAAAAATGTTAGTGAAATTTTTTGCCGATAATAGCTTGTGTTAGCTAGAATTCACTCCCTTGTATCCTGGCGTTCTGTTACTCCTACCTGATGGAAATTTTGCTATAAAAGATGGTCAGTAAACAAGAATACCTATCATAGTTGAAAAACAAAACAATAAGTACGGCTGTTTTTAACCAAAAATTATTAAAAAATTGTAGAATTTCCATTTAATGAATACACGGATATTTTTTTTTTTATATATGATGTTGCCAAAGCTCAGGGGATGCCCTATGATGCTAAAGCACAGCCTTGGTAGGAAAGGAATTAAGGTTGGGGGAAATGGGTTAGGAGGTTGAGTGAAGGAGGTGTCGATGTACGCTCCGTTTGAAAATTTCAGGCTCATAAGACGAGGGAAAAACAGAAGATGGTAAACTGTTCCACATTCGTGTTGTTCTGCTAAGAAAAGATTCCCGAAATTTGACGGTACGTCCAAATTTGACCCGGAGAGTATAGGGGTGGGAGCGACTTGTAGATCTTGTATCGCGCGTTGTAATAAGTCTGCAAGGAATCAGGCTAGCAATTTCGTTAGAATAATGGCCATGGAAATAGCGATAAAAAAGTGAGAGACAACCGACATTCCGTCGATGCTCCAGAGAGTCAAGACCCTCAGAGATTGAGGAATCGCCAATAAGTTTAACAGCCTTACGCTGAACTTTGTCTAACGCGGACAATGCGGTGTGTCCTGCCCCTGCCCAAATATGGGAATTATATTCAAGTCTTGGCCTAATGTGGGACTTGTGGATCAACGCTAAGTCGGGTGGGGAGAAATATTTCTTACATCTCTGTAGAAAACCCAAACATTTCATCGCACTTTTAGCGATTGCAAATATATGATCCGTCCAGCTAAGATTGCTGGATATCTCAATACCCAAGATCTTTAGGGAGGGTGAATTGGGTATATTGACTCCGTCAACTGAAATGGGTTGGGGGTGAACTGGGCGTTTTTTAAGGGACATTAAACAGCATTGAGTTTTGGATGCATTAAACGTAACACGATATGCTCTGCCCCAAGCGAGGACCATAGAAATGTCTTTGTTTAACGATCTAAACATGCGTTCCCGATTGACTTCTGTAGCATTTCCACGTGAATTCATTACAGAATCAAATGAGTACGCGAAATCAAGGGTACTGTCGTCGGCAAAACTATGAATAGGATTGAGAGTAAGGGATAAGAGATCATTAATAAAAAGAAGAAATAAAGTTGGTGAAAGAACTGAACCCTGAGGTAAACCGGCATTTATTTCGTAGGAATCAGATGTAACTCCGTCAATTACTACACGGATTGAACGGCCTGACAAAAAGCTCTCTATCCATTTAACGAGGGTAGGGTGCAGACCAAATGTTTGAAGTTTGGCTAACAGGGCAGCATGCCAGACTCTATCAAAAGCCTTTGAAATATCAAGAGCGACGATTTCGGATTCACCGAAATTATGGAGACAATGATTCCAACGCTCCGTTAGAGCCGTTAGTAAGTCTCCGGTTGAGCGGCCAGCGCGGAAACCGTACTGGCAATCGTTGATAAGATGGTTATTTTCTAGATATTTCAACAACATTTATGGTGTAGTAGACGGAAAAGAGAGAGCGGCTGCGCTGGAATATCAAAGGAGATTCCCTAATCGGCGAGCAACTCAAAGAGGGGTATTTACACGGACTTTCCAAAGGTTAAAAAACAGGAAGTGTAACTTCACACGACATGGAGACACGCCCTGAAACTGTGAGAAGTTCTGCCAACGTCGAGCAGCAAATTATCACCATCGTGCGGCAAGACCCTGAGACGAGCACGAGACGAGTCACAAGACGATTAGGAGTGTCTTTATCTAAGGTTTGGAGGGTTATTCGTCGAGAGGGATAACGTCCATATCACCATCACCCAGTCCAAGGACTAGTGGAAGGAGATTCCAAGAGAAGACTGCAATTTAGCACTTGGCTTCTGAAAGGCGACATTGACGAGAGGGCGTTTCTGGACCGAATTCTGTGGACGGATGAATCGCAATTTGCCAGGGATGGTATCAGGAACTTCCATTACCTCCATACCTGGTCGAAAATCAACCCACACAGGACAAAGGTGGCCTCATGCCAGCAGAGATTCCGTATCAATGTTTGGGCTGGTATCATCGGCAACTCATTGGCAGGATCATTCATTTTATCAAAATGCTTAACAGTCAAATTTATGCGAACTTTTTGGAGAAAACACTGGCGGCTATAACAGAGGAGATCCCTCTGCATAATCCATCGGACATGTTTCGCGCACTACCTACGGTATGTTTGAGCCGATTAACCGCATGCGTAGGTTTGCTAATGATGTTGGTGATGTTTTCAGTACTAATGTGGACAAGGTTACATTAAAGAGTAGCCTCTACAACTTGTAGCCATCCTGTTGCACTCACTCGTTTTTGTACGGCTTTTTTGATTTTGTTTTTTTGTATTGGTTTGTGTAAGTGTTGCATTGGCTTGGCTCAAGGATCTCTATGCCTGTTTCACTCCTAATTTTGTGCTTCTCGGTACTAATATTAGTTTTTGCATGCTGGTGTGGGAGCCTCATTCACCTCAATATTTTGTTATATTCGGGTGGATAGGTTAATTTTCCGGGCTTCTGCCCGTGAAGTGCGCCTTCTGGGTTAGAAGGGTTAATTCTAGATAGATTAGATTAACACGATGGAGCACCATCGCATACGACTAACATTGTGAAGGCAATACTAAATGACCTGCAGACTTTACCCCATTGGACATTTTCTTATGGGGAACAATGAGGGATAAAGTTAATTCAAGCCCTGTTAACGCTAGGGAGGATTACGAAAATACGGGAGAGGCTGGCTGCAATACGCCTTAAACAGGGACTTAGGAGATTTTTGGCATGCATCCAAAGTGGCGGAGGACGTTATTACAGCTTTTTTCATTATTCTCAAATTCAACAAAAAGCATTTTAGAATTAATTTGAGTTTAATTTCTTTAAATTGTTGATTTTTATAATATTCTCCGATAGTATATCTACGAATAATTTCTAAATACTTTCACTACGTGGACATGTTGCACCTTTTTGGAAAGGTAATAAGACGGGCAATCCAATAAAAAAAAACTATGTGCACTAAGTACATGAATTTCGGAGACAATTTGAGAAAATTCTGAATTATAGGTAATCGTAAACCATTTTTTTCACTATTGGAAGTGACTGTACTTGCAATGGTAGGAGATAGATCAAAATTGTTAACAATTTTGGAAACGTCATTGGGATTGTAATTTTTTAGCGTTTATTTGATGACGCTATGTTAGGTATATCAAAAGATAAAAATAAGAGTAATGTGCATACTATGAAAAACTGAAATTTATGAAACATCCTGTAACTCCCAAACGGTTCAGATTGCCCCCCCCCCCCCCCCCCACCCTGTCATAAAATTTTTTGTTTGACTAGTGAGAGCTATCATTTAAACTCGTATTGATATCTAGAAATAATACACCCTGTATTGTAAAGCCAGTAATATTAGAAGAAATAAATTATTTTGTAAAATATTTCGAAAAATTTCAAAATAATATTTTCGACCATTTTGATTTGATACTTGATACCAGCAATGCACGACCCATTGATAAAAGGAAAAGCTTCCTGACAAAAAATCTACAGATTTTGTTATTTCCTAATTTTTCAATAGCAAAAGAGCAGTTTTATGAATTTTATTTACAATTGCATACCTTGATTAAAGTTGATCCATTAAAAAAATATTTCTTGTAATTGAGGACTTTCTATAATCACCACGGTCGAGCTTCTTAACTTAAGACACACACAATTTTAATATTTTACACGACTAGTAAACGCACTTATTTAAATAACTATATAACACCAATTGCGAATGGATTATTAAGTACGAAATTATTACGCAATGATTAAAGTCCCTCCATTCACCAACTCTGACAAGTGTTTCATACTAAATGATTAACTGAGATTAATTGGCGATTAAACAAACAATAGCATGTTGTTGCATGATGGTGCCGGTTTGATGCACCAAATTGTGTGCCGTCCAGTGCAATCCAACTAACTGGCCAAGCAACAAAAACGAAGTCTTCGGCATACTTTTATGTCGTATCGCCTGTCATTCTGGCTAATTTCAGAGCTTCTTAAACTGTTTAGTAGATACGTTTCCAGTGAGAAAAATTTATCCGTTCTTTACGGCGGTTAGGTAACTTAAATTATTTTAGCGGTTTTTTTAAGTAATTTAAGTGTTACTGTTTGTACTGTAAAATTTACCAACATTTACAGTAATACAAAAGTTTTTCTGAACAGCAAACGCTCCGTTAACAATTAAGTTTGCCCAGGTCCCAAGTATGGAAAACATTAGTTTATATTCTATTTTTTACAGTTAATTAAAATACTAGAAAATAAGAATTATTTCAAACTCTTTTCACCCCAGATAACTTTTCTTCTTGGTTTAGAATGTGGATTAAACAGTTGAACAAACGCTGAAGCAGTCAAGGGCGGTAGACAACACAACATACGTGTATGATGCATGTCGCTTGCGTTGTTCTGCGAGTAATTTGGTTGCATCGCTCTCAGCGGCACACATTTTTGCGAATCAACCTGAATACAACAGGCGACAACAAGCTGTTACATTGCCAACTAATCTCAGCATAGTTTGAAACACTTGTCAGAGGAGCTGGACAATAGAAATGTACTCAATTATAATACAATTTCGTGGCAGTGTGGATTATTTTTGCAAAAAGGATTATAAAATATTAATTCAGGGTTGTTATTGAATATAAATTTTAATAAGAAGGTTTACTAATCGTGGAAAATATAACACCAATTTAACTTAGTGAATATGTTTATTCGGGAGCGCGCGCGTGTGTGTGTGGGTTAAAATTAACAACCGTGGAAAAATAAATCCTGCCTAACTTCAGAGAATTACCGAAGGGACAAGAAATTAATTAACTAAAGGTAAGTAATATTATTAAACTATTAAAGTTTATGTGTCTATCATAAAATGAAAAAAATTAGAAATAAAAGAGATTTTCTAATACGAAAGCCTTGTCCCTTTTGGCAATCAGAATGGTAGGAAATGTTTGTTATTTTATTGAAATGTGCGAATTTCAAATGCAGGAAATTAAATATTTCACAAATTTTAATATTAGTGGCTATACATAATTTATATGGAACTCTTCCAGTATATAATCAACTTATATTTTAGTTTTGTTAAAATTAGTTTTGCCCGCAAAACACTTACGTTGTCGGAATGTTAAGGCTATGCAACAATGCTATGTTGCTGTTACGTTGCATTTTGGTAGTGCAGGTAAGGCTTTATTTTCTACTCAGCAATTCATTAATAACACAGGCCTGAGAATTTAAACATAATTTCCCTTTTTAATATAGAATTAATCCTTCTAACTCAGAAGGCGCACTTCATAGACAGAAGCCTAGAATCAATTGACCTATTCACCAGAATATAATGTATATTGAGATGAATGAGGCTCCCACAACCAATGCAATAAAATATTAGTAAACAAAAAACAAACAAAACAAAAAAACAAAAATCCAAAACACGCCCACACAAACAATCAGGGGTGCACAGACAACAGAGATCGTTTCAGCAAATCCTTAGTAAGAGTCAGGTCAAAAACAGGACACATATTCACGGCTCTACACATGCGATTTATAGGCTCATGCATACCATAGTTAGACCGAGAGTGAACAACATGCAGTAAAGGCAGTCTTCTTAAGCTATACGGGGTATGCCTGTAAGAAACCATACCTGCGAGAGTGCAAGAGTCTATGTTCGAGTTCAAAAGCTGGTGAATAAAGACTAGGTCAGCAACTCTACGTCGTTCTTCCAACGAGTGCATATTAAGCAATCGGAGGCGATCCACGTAAGGAGGAAGCCTAAGTGAATCATTCCATGGAAGGTCTCTTAGTGCGAACCTAACAAAGTTCCGCTACACCGACTCAATGCGTCTGGAATGAAAAGCATAGCAAGGTGACCAAACCTGAGATGCATACTCGAGAACCGGTCTAACCAAGGAGAAAAATAAGTGAATAAGAGTCAGTCAATCAGAAAACTCCCTTGACCACCGTTTAACAAAACCCAAAACTGAATTACTCCGAGACACGATATAGTTTATGTACAGAGTGAAACCGAGTTTTTTATCTAGCTTCACATCAAGGTCAGTAACTGACTCAACACGACGGATAGTAGTTTCAGCAAAGGTATAATCAAAGACGAGCTGATTGGGGTTCCTACAGAATGACATAACTTCACATTTATCCAGGTTAAGCTGCAGGCCATTTGGGGCACACCAAACCTTTAAGGTATTCAAATCACCCTCAATACGAGAAGAATCATAACTGTTTCTAACACATGAGAAGATCTTCATATCATCTGCATAGATTAAGACTTTGGAGTGCCTAATCAGAGGAACAATGTCATCAATGGCAAGAATGAACAGCAACGGCCCCAGATGGCTGCCCTGCGGTACACCAGATGAAGCTCTAATAAATCTAGATAAAGTGTTACGGAAAGATACTCGGTATGACCTATCTTTTAAATAAGAGCGGATCCAGTCGAGCATTAAGGGCGGAAAACCCAGCTTTTCCAATTTAAGCATAATCACAGAGTGAGGGAGCTTATCAAACGCCTTGCTAAAGTCGGTGTAGACGCAGTCGGTCTGTAGACCTCGCTGGAAGGTAGAGATTATGTGGGATGTAAATTCAAGCAGGTTAGTTGTCGTCGATCTACCAGGCAGAAAGGCATGCTTATTCGATGAGATTAACCCCTTACACTGCCCAAAAAGCTGCGAATATATAACAGATTCGAACAATTTGGGTATGCAGGAAAGCTTCGCTATTGGCCTATAATTAGTTATTAAGTTTTTATGGCCCTTTTTATAAACGGGAATTATAAAGGAGCTCTTTCATAATGTAGGAAATCTGCCGGCCTGAATGGATTTGTTGAAGATGAGTACCAGCGGAGTGAGTAAGGCGTCAGAGCAGGATTTCAAGAACGCAGGTGGAACACCATCAGGACCAAAAGAAAAGTCAAGTTTAAGCTCATTGATAGCATCCATGATAATATCACGAGATATAATGGGCAAGGAAATGGAGGCAGCGGGACGGTCTTGGATATGACTAAACTCATCTAGGGAAGGCACAAAGTCTTCAGATGAAAAGGCGCCCTCAAAAAATAATGCAAAGTTATCGGCTATGTCTGGGGCACTGCATTTAGAGGTTCCATTATACCACATTGTAGATGGGTAATTATCAGATCTCTTCTTCATATTAACAAATTTGAAAAAAAGTACGAGGATCATTATGCAAGTTATCGCGAACATTATCAAGGTATTCTCTGTATAATGATGAAGATAATGCCAAAAATCTGTCGTAGCAATCAACAAAATCACAATAAGCTGACGTGTTTCTACAACGCAAGTAAGTTTATATAATATATAATATTTTGTTTATTTAATAAAATGTGCTGATTTCAAAAATAATATTGGCGCTTTTCTATCAAGTGAGATATTTTTTTGATAATTATCAAAATGATTTGCCAGTAATACAAAAATTATAAAAAAAAGATCGTGAAGCACCGTGCACGTGATAGTAGTGAAAGTTCTTAAACATTCGCGTCACTCTCTCTATTGTATTTTATCGTATCTATTGTAATAATAATAATGATAATAATAAAGTTTATTTAACAATTTATTTCACAAATTATTTCTATACGAAAATAATCCTAATAATTCGATAAACATCAACAATGACTTCAAGGTCGTAGATAAATGAAACAAACTATAATAGCATGTGCATTTCAAAAACAAGTAATAAATTCATTTTTAAGAGAGCAAACATTTTGTTTTAAAACGATATAAAACTGTGAGAATTTAATATTCAAAAATTACGAAAAACAAAAACAAAACAAAAAAACAATTGCTGTTAACTACAAGCTGCGCACGGCTTAGCAGTTGTATTCATCGGTTAGCATTTTCCGGTATTTCCAGGCTAATTGGGTGTATGTAACCAGGGCATCGAATTTTCTAACATTTAATATCGCCATAACATCAGTTTGTGTAAGAAATCCTTTACCAAATGCTATAAATTGAAATTCTTTGAGTATCGGGCAAATTGCCAGATAATAAAGCAGGTCTTCATCTGCTTCCATGTTGAAGAGTGAGCACATTGATATTTCCTCTGTTCGCAACGGACTTGCATTTAGCAGTAACATTCCGCATCTGTGTATAAGGATCATTCTGATCTTTGTGATTCTGAAATCATCTCTGTAGACTCGCTCATCCAGTCTGTAGTCCAATCTATCATAGAGGCCGTGGCGTACAGTTTGTGTTGCCCTATTTTGAGCTTTTTGCCATGACCACTTTTCCTCCCTTTCTAAAATGTCTGTTAGGGTCAGTAATAGGTCTTCAGTATTTGGTCTAGATATCCTGATTACTAGATCATGTTTTTGAACTAGGTCCAGCCAGTCTTGATACCAGTATGTTTCCTTCTCCACGACTTTTTTTTTGCTAAAATATAAGGGAATATGCTTTCACTGTATGTTCCCAGGACTTTAAGTAAATAAGAAAAATGGCACTTCAGGGTATAAATATAAAGATTCGCCAGGCATGTTTCGAGAGTGAGTGCGTAGTTAGGTGTAGTTCTAGGCAATAACAAAAGCTTTTTTATTAATGTTTCTCAACTTCCTCGTGCTCGCTAATGCCCCATACTTGCGTACCATAAAACATCACCGATCTTTACACAGTGTGAATAATTTGAATTTAGCAGAATGACTTATGTGTACATTTCTGATAAGGCGCATCCAAGTGCTGTTAAGAGTATCCTTAACCGCGTTAAGCCACTCCGTCAAATGTGCCTTCATAGATAATCTCGGAGTTATGATTATTCCAAGGTTTTACAAGTTGAATATGTTGTTACCGTTGAGTAGCCCAATCGGAATCCTGTTTGAACTTCTTTCAATATACCATGATTTTGTTCCCATAAGATAAGGCTATTGTTTATAATTCCAGCTAAAAGTTTTGCTACCGCATCCATAAATGAAAGCCCTCGACAATTGTCAGGGATATTTGGGTCTCCTTTTTTAAAGATAGAGAAGACAATTGAATTTGAAAAGCTGTTTGGGATGTTTCCACTATCTAGTATGTCGTTATAAGCCTTCGTAAGAGAATTTAAAAAATCGGCCGGTGCATGTTTAAAAAACTCGTAAGGGATTCGATCTGGCCCCGCTGCCTTATTTTCTTTAGATTTCCTAAGTACCACTTCGAGTTCACCGATTGTGATTTCACTGTCCAGCTCTTCAATGCTCATACATGGTGCGGCATATAAAACCGTGTTTGTGCTCATGGGTCGATTTAAAAGCTGCTCAAAATATCTCTTTCATATTTTAAAGACCTTTCCAAAATTCTCAATGTTGATCTAACGCTGCAGGTACAGTCACTTCTAAAAGTGATAAAAATGTTTTGAAATTTCCTAAAATTCATTTTCTCCGAAATTCAGATAATTAGTAGTACTCTTTTTTACGTTTATTAGATTAGTCATCTTATTACCGTTCCAAGAAGGTACAACATGTCTAGGTATAGAAAGGATTAGAAAAACCTTATGCTTAAAAATCCCTGATTAGCTAATAATTTTATTGCACTTTAGTTAGGAAATTCTATAAATAAACAAAATTCGAGAATCTCTGTTTTGGGTGCACAGGTAATTCATTTTAATTGTTGCTGCAAAAGAGTTATAATTTTGTTTTATTGCTGCTATTACCTTGTGTTAGTCAGAGTTCACGCAATAGTATCCTGGCATTCTTTAACTCAAACCTGTTGGAAATTTTGCTATAAAAGAGGATCAGTTAGCAAGAATACCGATCAAAGTTGGAAAAGAAATTGATAAGTATGGGTGTTTTAAGCAAAAATTCTTAAAAAATGCTAGAATTTATTTTTGAGGAATAAGCGGATACTATTTACATTAATGGTGTAGTAGACGAAAACGACAGAGCGGCTTTACCGGAATATAATAGGAGATTTCCTAATTGACGAGCACCCCAAAGAGGGGTGGTTACACGGACTTTCCGAAGTTTAAGAAAAACAGGAAGTGTAACTTCACACGACAGGAAAACGCGATCTGAAACTTCGGAAACTTCTGCCGACGACGAGCAGCAAATAACCACCCTAGTGAAACAAGACCCTGAAACGAGCACGAGACGGGTCGAAGTACGATTTGGAGTGTCTTCAGCTAAAGTTTGATGTGTTATTCAGCGAGAAAGATTACTTCCATATCACTATAACCCAAACCAAGGGCTACTGGGAGGAGACTTCGAGAGAAGACTGGAATTTAGCACTTGGCTTCTTGAACGCGACATTGACAACAGGGCGTTTCTGGACCGCATTCTGTGGACGGATGAACCGGAATTTACCAAGAATGGTATAACGAACTTCCATAAACTCCATACTTGGTCGGAGACTAACCTTTACATGACAAAGGTGACCCTATTATAGCAGAAACTCAATGTCAATGTTTGGGCTAGTATTATCGGCAACCATTTGGTAGGACCGTTTCATTTTGCCTCAAGTGCTTAACAGTCAAATTAATGCGAACTTTTTGGAGAATACACTGCCACATATAATAAAGAACATCCTTGTACACCATCGAATTGACATGTTTTCCCAAGAAGCCGATATCGGCAAATTTAAAAATTTATAATGAAAACTTTATTAAAAATTTTAAAACTTATTTAAAATTAAACATTATTAAAATTAAAATTACATTTCCGTAGAATTTTTATATAAATCTGTAGAAATACCCTACTTTAGTCAAAATCCGTTATTTTTTCTTCTTGTTTGAAAAATCGATTTTTCTCCGGAGAAATCCGTGGTTCTGGCAAAACTGAACGTCGCTTTTTGTTATTTCCGACAAGTGAAGATTGGTCAAGAATTTTATGGAGCAATCAAAGAAAGTTTAATCTCTTTTTCGGACGATATTAAATACGATCGTCGGCCGCCAGGAAAATGGTTTAATCTACTTTAACAAATTACAACGGTAAAGCACGGTGGCGGATCACTATATGTATAATGTCATTTCAGGACCATTTAGTCGTAATGAAATAGGTGGTCTGCTTCGATGAGAAAATGATGCTCTGAAGTACTGAGCTAGTTCAAATATCTCTTTTGCTGCTCCATGCATCAGAAAGAATAAAATTGTTTCTGCAAGAAAACGACCCTAAGCATACTAGTAGGGCTGCTAAATATTCTCTTGCCGAAAAAATTTTTAAAATTTTGGTCTAGCCATCTACACCTGGACGTAAATCCAATTGAACCTCTTTGGGAATTACTGGGTAGAAGAATACGGATACAATAGCACAAAAATTTTATAAAATAATTCAAGTATTATCTACAGAATGGAAAATAACTCACTCCTCTTAGTGGATTCCGTGCAGAACGAGAACTACGAGTATGCAACTACATATATAGATATTGGTTTTAGTATTAGGAAATGAACACCTATTTGCTTTTTTTATCCAATCATTTTTTAGTGTTGAATTTTTATTTGCTCGCTTAGAAATACATAGTATTTTAGATTTTGGCTCACAATTCGGCGTACTTAGCTCTCAGGCTATTTATATTACTATCACGATTAAGCTAAAAGTAACACCTACTAATAGCCGTAAGAGATAAGAAATTACTGAACTTATACTAGAAGTAATCGTTATAAGATGTCTAAATGCATACGTGTTGCATTTTTTTTGCTCGCTACTGTAATTTACGACTACGGTCTTTAAATTTATGGCAGAAAAGTCGTATTTCAGAGTTTTTTTCCCTATTTTTGTAGTTATGCGTGGTTTCGATAGATGCCGCGAAAGAGAATTGTCGTATTTTATTTCAAATTGCCTTTTCATTCCATTTCTTGCATTTTTGTGACAGACAGGAGATCCATTTTCTCTTATATCAGATCATTGATGAATCCTTCCTCCTTTTTTGAAGTAAGATCGGTCGGCCCTCGTATAGCGCTAGTTTTGTATAAATTTTTGTTTTTAGAACGTTGAATGCCTAGAAACCTTCCTGATAGACATCAAGTTGTGCTTTACAGCGTCTTATGCACGGTTTTATGATTCCCAAGTTGCGCAAATAGTACTCCTTGCCGTGACTACTGTTTTTGAGTTGTACTTTAACGATAGAGTGGGGACAACAATTTTTTAGTAATTTGTTTTAAATTAATATACAGAAACATTTTTGCAAGTATACCATACAGCCGTGGCCATAAGTATAAGGTATGAGTTTGGGTTATGATGATATATGAATGCTTGCCTCAAAATTTGATTTATCTGACGAAAAAATTTTGGATCAATCCTCTTCACTCCAACTCTTATGCTCTCGGGCCCAATAAAAGTGTCTCTTTATATTACGCTCTAAGAGCTACGGATTTTTTTCTGCTTTTCAGCCTTTCAAACCAGCTTCCCTAAGCCTCCTTCTAATGGTTCGTCCAGAAATTGTTAAACCTCCTTGTTCATTCAGGTGAGCCGCGTGTTCACAGACATTTAGCAGCGATTTCTAAGGCAACCACGAATAAGTAAACGATCCTCTTGTTCCGAATAAGCGATTTCTACCTGAGCGTGCTTTATTTGCTTGAAATCCTTAAATCGTTTTATGGTCGACTGCATCGCATAACGAGAACTTTTTATTTTGTTTGCGATTTTTACTTAGCTCATCCCTTGAGAGTTTAAAAGAGCTATTTCCTTTCACCTTCATTAAGTTCTCGAATTTTTGGCATATTGCCGTTTTCACACTGCCTTTATTTTACGCCTTCACAAACAAATTGACTAAATATTTCAAAACTACAAAAACACTTAACACTTGAGGAACTGCTTCGGATATAACACGAATTCACTAAACAGTACTACAAATTGGTATCTAAAAGCAAAAATTGAAAATACCCCTAATTAATAAGGCTATTACCTGAAAAAATCCGCACCATAAAACAGTCTGCCTGCATTAATTTCTGATAAAATGCAATAAATTGAGGGTGCTTTATACTTATGGCCATATTTATAATATATATATATTTGTACATACTTACTACCCAGCCACAAAAGTATTGGGACACTTGCATTTTTTTTACATTTTCAGCTTTGTGGGTATATAAAAAAGTGTTTAATTATAAAAGTAAATTTCGTTATGGTAATAATTACTTTATTTCTTTTATTCGAAATTCTTTTCACAGTTACAGAAAATTTAAATAAATAAAAAAAAATGACGAAAATAATGCACAATAGCAGAAAGACAACCGTAGTCATGTTATAAAGAAAAAGTCCGAAGTATAACTGACCGAACGCTTGAAGCACTGTCAAATTTCCTACTTCTGTAATGGTTTAGGGCTATATGTCCAGATACGGAGTTGGGTCCCTTCATTTTATTGACGATGCAGTTAACTCCGAAAAATACCACAATGTGCTGCCATCAATACCTCTCCTTCAGATGGAGCACCAAGCCATACTCCAAAATCCAGTAAAGCCTGCTTGCAGGTCAATGGAGTACCAACAATGGAGTGGCCCGCTAATAGTCCAGATCTTTCCATAATAGAGAATTTATGGGGAGTTATTAAGAAAAGACTTGGGGCGGATCCATCCAGGAGGACTAAAACTTCTCTTTGTGAAAAAATTAAGGAAATTTGGAATTCTTTTACCGCTGAGGATTGTGAAAGACTTGTTAAATCAATGCCATTCCGTATTAAAGAGGTTGTAAAACAAAAACGTAATGCAACGAAATGCTGAACATAAAGAAATCTACAGTAAATTTAATTTATTTTTTCCTATTTTTCCAATGAATATGTATTATTTTCGTTATTTTGTTGTTATTTACTTGAATTTTTGTAACTGTGAAAAGAATTTCGAACAAAAGAAATAAAGTAATTATTACCATAACGAAATTTTCTTTTATAAATATTGTACAATATTTTATATATCCACAAAGTTGAAAATGTAAAAAAAAAATGCAAGTTTCCCAATACTTTTGTGGTTGGGTAGTATATACATCTATGTTCTTGAATTCGTGCTTTTACAGGCTTTCTTTTGACATCACACTCGGTGACATTTAAAATATGTTTTCTCACTTCTGTTTCACCTCCAAACCTATCGGAATGAAATCCTGATAATTTTTGTTTAATGTGAGATTTTTCTGAGCGATATTTTCGGAGATAACGTTGGGAGACAACAATTTTTTAGTTCTTCTTTTTTTGAAAAGTATTTAAAATAAGTAACACAAAGTAATGCATAAAACACTATTATTATACAGCTTTCATTTAACACTCGACACGATGACCTTTTCCATTTAATCCCCGAAAACTAACATACAAAGTCAACATTTTACATTCAAAATGGTTTGATTGAGCCTCCAATTCATATCTTTGTTTGAAATTTTCAACTTTTTATATCAAAGAGTTTCGGAGTAATCAGATGCGACAGACATCGAACTGATTCCTTACGAGTCCTTTTTTACCGATTTAGATACGGAAATATATAAAGATTATACAAGAAATAAAAATTGTGCCCATCAGAGGAATTAAGACGTATCTATAGAGATGCGCGAAATATACGAAAATAAGTGATTAGTTGGGCTAAATTCAACTTCGACTATAGTGTTAGATGGAAGGTAATTGCTACCCAAAAGGGTAGTAAGGACTTCTGGTGTCTTGTCGAAACCGTGAAGACAAATTTTACCAGTTCTTCAATACCACCACTTATCCATAAAGGGAATGCTTTCACCTGTCGTACACAACAGAAGTGTGTCCGTCGGCGTGGAAACTTGCTCATATCAATTGCACTTACTACGGTTTTATCTAATATTTTTGAATCACTCATCAATTCTCAGTTGATGAACTGTCTAGAAAACACCCATCTTATCAACGATTATTAGTACCTCGATGGCTGGTCAACCGGAGGGTTACTAACGGTTATAACGGAGCATTGTAAACATTACCTCCATAACTTTAGAAAGCCTGAAATGGTTTTTATTGATATTTCAAAAGTTGTTGATAGTCTAGGTTGCTGCCCTTTTAGCCAGACTTCAAGCATTTGGTCTGCACCCTCACCTCCTTAAATGGATAGACAGTTTTTTGTCAGGCCATTCAATTCGTCTAACAATAGACGTAGTTACATCAATCTGATTCCTTCGAAATCAATGCTGCTGTACGTTAGAATTCAGTTCTCTCACCAACCTTATTTCTTAACTCTCACTTGCAATCGTAATCATAGTTTCGCAGACGACATCACCTTTGATTTCGCGTACTCTTTTGATTCTGTAGTGAATTCTCGTAGGTATTCTGCAGAAATCAACCGAGAACGCATATTTAGATCAATAAACACGACATTACTGCGATCCTCGTTTGGGGCAAAGCAAATCGTGTTATGTTTAATTCATCCAAAACTCAATGCTGTTTAATGTTCCTTAAAAGACGCCCATTCCAGGCTCAAGCTATGTCAGTCGACGGAGTGAATATACCCAATTCGCTCTCTTCAAACATCTTGGGTATTGAGATAACCTTAGCTGCCGCCAAAAATGCGATAACATGTTTGGATCTTTTACAGAAATGTAAGAAATACTTCATCCCGTTTGACTTTGCGCTGAAGTTTAAGTCCCATATGAGGCCTAAACTCGAATATAAATCCTATATTTGGGCAGGGGTCGGATAAAGTGCATTGTCCGCATAAGACAAAGTAAGGCTATTAAACTTATAGGCGATCCCTCAATCTCTGAGAGCAGTGACTCTCTGGAGCATCGATGGAATGTCGGTTGCCTCTCACTCTTCTGTCACTTTTTCCACGGCCATTGTTCTAACGAAATTGCTAGATTGACTTCTTGTAGACACATCACAATGCGCGATACGAGAGCTTCAATTCGCCCACCCTTATACTCTGCAAGGCAAGTGTGGATGCACCGTCAAATTTTTGGGAATCTTTTCTAAGCCGAACAACACAAATCTGGAACAGTTTACCATTTTCTGTTTTACCCTCGTCTTATGACCCTGAACCTTTCAAACGAGACGTGCATCGATACCTGCTTCACTCAACTCCTTAACTCACTTCTCTTACACATAATTCCTTTCCTGCCATGACTTTGGTTTAGCATCATAGGGCATCCCCTGAGCTTTGGAATTATCATATAAAAAGAAACCAATTCCAAGAGCGCTCGTTTTGTACAGGTTTAAAATTAATGAACATTACTCTGTTTATTTGACAAAATACTGTTTAAAAAGTTTTTCTAAAAATGTAACGACAAAAATTCAAAATTGTTATAAAATTAGAAATAAAAAGTAACTAAAAAATTTTTTTAAATTATAAGGTTTTAATCCTAATATTTTGTTTAACTTCCGTTGTTTGTAATTGAGAGATCTGGACTCTTGCTGGCGAATACATTAAGTTGGTAAGAAACAAGCCGATCAGCTTCCACGTTGTATGAACCGCTGCGTTGTCTGCTGGACTTTTTTTGGAACTCTTGCACTTTGCCCTAATTATCAAATTGCCGCTTACAAAGTTTGTGGCTATAACAATAAAAGAAGGATTCCTTTGTCATTCCAGTAGAAAGCGTAGCCATCAGGCCCGTTTTAGTATCACTAAAAATAACAATATCCCACTCGTATTTTGAGGATATGGCCTTTCTATCAAAAATTAAACGAGCTGATCTATAAAGAACAGAGAAGGTTCTTTTCATAGGTTTTCTCCATGCAATTTTTCGTCCATAGCCAAAATTTGTTGTACTCTTACCAACCGGGAGATAAAGATTCAAATGTTTGTTACGCAAATATGAACTCCTGAATATTTTTTTTATATTTTTTTTTAAATTTTTGAGCTTGGTCGATCCGAAAACCAACAGACTACCAAAGGACTCATAGACCGAAACTATAATGCTACGAAACCCTATAAACTTGGGAACTTATTAAAACCTTTCAAAATTATAATAATATACTTATATGCATTACATACTATTTTTGACTTATTTAAAGAATTAAACCATAAATGATTAACATCACCAGCTGTAAATACAACTAATTTGAGGAAACGTGTGACGGCAACTCTTTATCACTCATAATAGTAAAGCTTAATGAAACGAAATTGAATTTTAAAGTTAAGGGGTATTCTAGTGTTCACAGAATGTTTTGAGATTGTTTTCTTTTTTTCAAAATGTAGACAAAAGATATCATAAAAAACCCGTCAATGTCAATGCTCTACCAATACAGTGGTCTTTGAAACTCAAGTATTTAACCAAATTCGAAGGTGTTCTTCTGCACGCTTATTCTACACATTATAAACCTTCAAAAAATGCGAAAAACAATCGATTTTTTTTACCTGTCACACTAGAATGCGCCCTTGAGAAAGGCGTTATCAATCCCAAAATAAAAGAATGATCTATAGGTATGTATAATAATTTCGGACACTATGGTTATTAATTGTAGCCTTTAACTTTGCCATTTTTTCCGCAGAGTTTTGGACTATGATTGGCTATCTAATCTAAAACGTCGACAAGCACTGGCTCTTTAACCGAAGGCACTGCTGTGCTGATCTTCACAACACTAAGGAAGAAAACCCAAGCCATCTTATGCTTTAAAAACCAATATTAGTAGGTCGAGTTTCTAATAAACTATGTATACATTTAAAATTATTGACTTGTTCACGTTTCAGCTGCATAAAGGAAAAGATGCAATACTCACATTGCGAAAATTAGCATATACTAATAGTTATATAGCTTAGTTGTTGAAGTCTTTTAGCGATAGCGATAGCAAAAGATAACAACACTATAACAATTTAGAGAAGAAATGCAAAGTCCTGTTTTACACAGTCTGAAGAAAAACCAACAAATATGTTCCAGTACGTATAGTAAGCTTATAATAAAAGATATAATTAGAAAACTGCATTACATACCCTTAGTGCATATAATAACGATAAACAGCTGAATACTAATTGGTGTCCTCAGCATTCCGAAATTTCTAAATTTCATTATTTTCCTCCAATTCAAGGAATCCTCTTAGCAATGCAATTAACTGATTCTAATTAAAAATCACAATAAAAATTTCAATTTCATTTACATTCTTCCACGAGGAACATAAACTGAACACCATTCACTAGAGGCTCCTATAGATATTATTTCAATTAAAAATCACCACCATTTTGAGCCGAACCAACTATAGGAGCAAACACAAATCATCACCACTTTAGAGCACGATTTTGCAGGATTATTGAAACCGACCGCAAAAACGATAACAACAATAAACAGCAGAACAAGTTCAGTTGAATAGAAAGCATCCAGCAGAGAATGGAACGGAAATCAAAGAACCGGACGTGCAGGATATTCGGTCACTGTCATGCTATAAGGTTTTTCGTTTTCATCGGTTGTGGATTTAATTAAAATTGATCGAATCTATTTGAGAAAAAGGACGCATCGCCTGAGATGATAAATTCGTTCTATTTAACAAGTGGAATCTCTTTTGACATTATTCTCGCGGATAAACTTACAACTAATATACACGACACCACCTAGTTCGTTCGGGAACAGGCACCGTAGTAATAGAACCTATCTGATTCAGATCCAGCGTTCAACTGACCCGTTTCATGTGCTATTCGAAGCTTTATTTTGTTCAAAGTTTCGACGCCGGTCGTGGGTTGTTTTTGTTAACACATTTTCCTCTTATCTCCCCAAATTCTGGCGCATGTCACCTGAATCTCATCCATATGATAATTCATCGTCGCTTCGAGGACCACGAAAGATTCCTTGGCGCTGTTTTGAATCTTCTTTAGTACACATCCTAGGCGATAACCACTATATCCTGTTCCGGGCGAATTCCACTTTGCTGAGTCTTTACGAATATTACGTTTAGAAGAATGAGAATCCCTCGATCCTGCCTCATTGCACTTTTCCTGTGCTATGTCAATTTAGACTGAGTTCACACGATTCAACCTCACGCCTCCAAAAGTGCTAATTCTATTGCCATCGTCACACAATTAAGCTCGTGCTGCACTCCCTTTAAGGTCAGTATTAACACTAATTAAACTATTAATTTTTAAAGCAGTTGGCAGACATGGTTTACAACTGACTGCCTATTTACATGACACGACGGGACGGACACTGTACTCCTGACTGATCCTTATCCAATATTTAAGCAATATTTACGCTTCCACCCCTTGCATAATGCTAATATGAATTTTACGGAGAATTTAATGGACATAACTTTGTGACCGCGTGATTTAATTCGACGTCTAATTTAATCGCAAACACCGAAATGAAATTCAAATGCTCTGCAACAAATATAAGTACGACATAGTTGCTTTTGGGTTGCAATTTTTTGTACAATTAAATTTTCATCACAGAAATTTTGGTATGAATTTACCCAGTCATGAAAAGTCAGGCACATCTAGCTATTATGGAAATTAGCGTGGATTTTCATTATTTAACAGTGACATGCTAGCTACTTCTGACTCTGTTGTGGAGTGTCGACGGGTCTCTTTTAAGTGAGCCTTTTTTATGATTTCTTGGAGGTAATCACATACTGAATTAGTAACTCGTACTCATTGTAGACAGTATTATTTTTATAAAACTGTTTGGATTACTTTCCATCACGAAAAACGTGTCTAGTCTGTGGGTCAATGCAGTTTGTCTTGCTTTAAGGAGTTGTGCGGTATAGGCTACCAACATCTCGGCGCATTAATTTCAAAAGTAACGCACAGTTAATAGGCGTCTATTGCAACACTGTGCACATGCATTTTTGCAATTTTATAATATATATATAAAAATAGATCTCTTATTTGGCCATATTAAGCTCTTCAGCTAATATAACTGACAAACAGGGTTATCTGTATTACATGAGCCTTGATCAAAAAAATTCTTGAATTTTTGCACATCGCGAGTTTTATAAATCCAATTCCGAAATTTTTTTTTGTATTGGTACACTTGCTCCTGTAGTATTTTGAGACTTGAGGCGATATTGGTAGCTAGTTTTATTGTTGGAGTGCTGCGAGAATTTTATTGGTGCCAAAATAAAATGAGGTGCAGCACCAGCATCATGTTTAACACCACTTAAAACCCGTCATTGGTTGAATTAAAAATATCGTGTTGGTTTTCCATTCCGAAGGTCCCAGGTTCGAATCCTACCAGCCTTGATTGTCTACTGAAAACAGATTTCGCTAAAAGGTCATTGGTGGTCACAGAGTAGTATCAGTGGTTCGGAATCCGCCATAAATTATAGGTCCCTTGCAATCTTTGTCCTCGAATTGTTTGAAGGTCTTCTCCCGATCCATGCCACACAGAGAGTTACAGAAACTAGATAGATGACCCGTTTGAGGAGTTCTGGATCGTCCTTGACTTAATTTAGCAACTCCTACGGAATTCTCAGTCGGAATTGATCAACAAAAACAAATGTTTTTGCTACGTATCACATGCCGAAAACATTCAAAATAATTCCTTCGCATGAACAAAATGATATGACAATAGTATCAGCAACCTCTCTGATAGTAATTCGGTGATTGTCCCTAATCATTTTTTAATTTTTTCGACGTTCTCATCGGTTGTTGATGTGCATCTTCAAGGTCTTTTTAGCCCTACTGGAAGTGTTTGTACCAGAGATAGAAAAAAAACTTTACCATACAGTACCTTAATGTTCTGTACTGTATGTTCAGTAAAACCGTACACAAACTAGTACATAACCTGTAAAACACAAACTCTACCTTTGCTTAGACTGTTTGTGTATTAATACACAAACAAAATTCCGTACGTTATCCGTTGAACGCAAAGATCTCAAACACTAAGTTAGGGTACTGTACTATATACACAGACATTATTTTCTCTTTCTGAGTCTGTGTACGTGTTTTTAACCTTGATAAAAAATTCAACCAAAGAAATAACGCAAAAATAAAAGCACAAGTCTAAGTGAATCAAAAGCTAATAGTACACTAAACATACCGTACGTTTAGTGAATTTTATATTTCATATGGAATCTGTTCGCGTACACAAACTTTGAAAGAGAGAATAATGTTTGCGTATATAGTACAGTACCCTAACTTAGTTTTTGTGCTCTCTGCGTTCAAAATATAACGTACGGAATTTTGTTTGTGTATTATTGCACAAACATTATAAGCGAAGATAGAGTTTGTGTTCTTTTGAGGTACCGTATGTATTACGTACCGTTTTTTTTCAATCTCTGGCTTGTACCATTTGTAAACGCTTGTTTATTCACAGAACATCGACATAACTCTACAATCCCGACGGGCTTTTAATCAAAATTATCTAGGTCTTTTTAGGTGGAGGGGGAGGATGTATCAATGCGGGTCAAAGCGGATTTATAGTACTATGGAGCCTGTATCCCCATGTCTAATTGTAGTATAAAAATAGTTTTTAAAAAAAAAGTTGAACCGACTTCACAAAAAGCGCTAAAAAGCATAAAATAATTTTTAATTTTATATCTATTACGACATTTTGAAGTCGGTGCAAATCAAACAAACCAAACAACTACAACCAAAATATTTAATCGTCATTTCTTATGATCCCGTAAGCTGAAACGTTCAGGTAGTATTATGTATTATTTTCAATTGTGGTTCTGTAGTTGTTTTATTTGTTTAATTTGCACCGACTTCAAAATTTAGTAATAGATATAAAATTAAAAATTATTTTATGCTTTTTAGCGCTTTTTGTGAAATCTGTTCAACTTTTTTTTTAAAAAACTATTTTATTTTTCACTTTTTAGTGTCTCCGACTCTATACAACAAAGAAAGAACCATCCAAATCGGTTCACGCGTTAAAAGTTAGTTTTAACCCCCTACCCCACCCCCATTCCACTAAACTTTTTTTCTCATGGTATCTATCAAGGAACATATTCTACCGAATAGAATAGGAATCATCGAAATCGGTCCACGCGTTTCGAAGTTACTACTCCTCCCCCTCCACCACCTCCACCATAAGACCAAATTATTTTCCTATTAGCAATGGGGGGGGGGGGGTCATACTCTAGGAGAAAGTAAGCAACAGCGCTATTGTCTGGAGTATTATAGTATGGTACTCGATTCAAATCTCAATCTCGCCAGTTTATTATTTTTCTCCGATTCTTACCCAATTATTGTGTTTATAGTGGAAGCCATTAAAGCTGATTGTGTTATAAAGTTAACTTTCTCCTCCTTTTTTTATATATTGCTTTATCATACCACTATTACTAAAAAAAAACATTAACGACACGTTTACCTAGAAAGACACAAATGTGACTTGCAAGAAATATCAAAACTTAAAATAAAGCCTTGGCTTTAACTCAAAACGTCTCCGTTTTGTAAGCAACGTCAGACTCCGGTGTTATTTAGCCGTGTCTAAAAAGGCTCCAGTAAAAACTACGCTTTAGCTATATAAAGTGTAGCTTTCGTAAGGCTTTCTCCTACGCCAATCATATGAATACAACCGTGTCAGTCCCCCTCCTTTCGCAATCATCGTTGAGGAATATGTCGAATGAAGGTTTTATTTCATCTAATATTCCTGAGTTTCGGAAAAGCGTTTAACAGGGTTGATTGTAAGAACTTGTGGGATACATCCTAGAAGAAATCATCACTATCATATAGGAGTCCAACTTGACAGAAGGGATTGATACAAGAATGCATATTGGCACTCTCTCTCTTCTGTAATGTGCCGCACTCTAGACAACCAAATATTACGAAAAATTAAATGAAAACTGTTTCAACATTTTTCATATGTGGAGTATGCTGATAATATCTAACATGCTGAGTTTAAGCTACATCCTCGTTCAAAACTGTGAGTACAGAATCTGGCAAGGAAAGTTTTAAAGTCAATGCTACAATAAAATAGTTTTTTAAAAAAAAGTTGAACCCACTTCACAAAAAGGGCTAAAAAGCATAAAATATTTTTTAATTTTATATCTATTACGACATTTTGAAGTCGGTGCAAATAAAACAACTACAACAAAAATATTTATTCGTCATTTCTTTTGATCCCGTAAGCTGAGTTCAGGTAGTATTATGTATTATTTTCAATTGTGGTTCTGTAGTTGTTTTATTTGTTTAATTTGCACCGACTTCAAAATGTCGTAATAGATATAAAATTAAAAATTATTTTTTGCTTTTTAACGCTTTTTGTGAAGTCGTTTCAACTTTTTTTTTTAAAACTATTTTATTTTTCACTTTTTAGTGTCTTTTACTCTATACAACGAAGAAAGAACCATCCAAATCGGTCCACGCGTTAAACAGTTACGTTTAACCCCCTATCCCACCTCCATTTCACCAAACTTTTTTTCTCATGGCAGCAATAAAGGAACATACTCTACCGAACAGAAAAGGAATCATCGAAATCAGTCCACGCGTTACGAAGTTGCTACTCCTCCCCCTCCCACACCACCACCATAGGACCAAATTATTCTCCTATTAGCAATGGGGGATCACACTCTATACAACAGCAAAGGAACCATTCAAATCTGTCCACGCGTTACAAAGTTAGGTTCCAATCTCCCTCTCCCCCCACCCCACCAACTTCTTTTTTCTCTTGGTATCAACCAGGGAGCATACTCTACCCAAGAAAAAGAATTATCCAAATCGGTACACGCATTAAGAAGGTAGACTACTCCCCCCTCCACCCCCACCCCTCAACATAGGACCAAATTAATCTCCTATTAGCAATGGGGGGATCACACTCTATACAACAAAAAAAAACCATTGAAATCGGACCAAGCGTTACAAAATTGAGATTGAGCGCTAAAGATCAGAACAAAATTTATTTCGTAGAGCAACGGAGAGAACGTGTAGAAATACAGCTCTCTGACATTAGGACCTTCACAAGCAGGTAATTTTCTCCGAAAATGAGAGAGGTTTGCAATGGGTAATGGTCTTAATCGGTGTTACGTGTAATTGGGAAAACCAGCTTTTTTTAACTGATTGCATGTTCTTATTTAAACATGTCCTTTTTGGGTAAAGTTTCAATTTTGGTGCGATTTTTAACCAGGCAACATTAAATTAAGTGAAGTGTTTTTTTTTAATAACGTGACTTATAGAAATTTTTTCTGTGTTTTATTGCCAAGACCATTTCCCTCATCCTTAATTCCTTTCCTGCCAAGGCTGTGCTTAAGCATCATAGGGCATCCCCTGAGCTTTGGCATCATCATATATAAAAAAAAAAAAAAATATATTAATAAACCAAAAACAAAAAAACATTTTTAAAGTACATAAACTCAAATATTTCAAAATCCTGCGACCTCGGATTAGGATTCTACGCAGCAAATTACTTCGGATATTAACCCCAGTTGTCCAAGAACAGAATCTTGTAGTTAATGGTGTTTATTGTAGGCACTTGATGAAACTTTTTTGTCAACATTTTTAATTGAATGAGATAAACACTTGCTAAGTTTCACAAATTACTTTATTACGTTTTAAATTTACTTAAACAAAAACTTGACGCGTTTTGAGAACCTGTATATTTAATTCGTTTCTTCTCTGGTGACCTTACCTTTTACCTCTCGGTGATAAGAATCTAAGCAGTGTTAAACTACACTGGGTAGAGTTGGCGTTAGAGGTCGTCTATAATAATTATGGACGGCCTCTAACACTACCTCTTCAATAATAATAGTCATGGCCCATGAAATTATGGTCTATTGACACTTTTATGATAAAATCTCCATTGTTCTACTCATGAAATACGGTTACCAAAACACAATAGACTTGACATACAAGATAAAACCGGTTTATGTTGTATTGACGCCGGCGCTGTTGCAAAGTAATTTAGGTGGTGGGGAATATTTTTGTATATTGCTTTTACTAGCGATTGAATCGAAAGCATAAATATCGATACTTGTCATCCCAATGAATCATTGCGATGCTAAGTATCGATATATTGCAAACATAATATCGATATTTATTTAAATCGATATCAAATGATATAAATTATTTTGATTATTAAGGTCTGGTTGTTTCGATCCACTTCTTCTACACTACCTGCACTGAGTGCAAAATTTACGTCAAATGGCGTTTATTTCGCTCTCAGGGTAAAGTTAGTACAAATGTTGCGCATTATATTGCGTTTGTTTCGCTGATAGTACTATATAATCGTAAGGCGCAAGCTGCCATTATATTAAGAGAGAACATTTGTAAATTATTCGACGAGCCAAGAAAATTTAATTTAAGCATCATAAAAATGGGCTTTGGTTAGCCACAATGGCGAAGAGGTACACCAATGCCAATGCAATTTCTTATTGTTAATTAACAAGGGAGCACTGAAGTGGAAATAATTCATCAGAAGCTGAAACCATATCCTAAAATAACCTCATTACATAACATGCGAAAGTCTTAAAGAAAAGCCCTAATTTTAATGGAAGGTAACCATTGAGATACATTTAAACTCTTTCGAACTTTGTTAGCCCAGATTTAGTCATCGACAGTGCCTCAGCATAAGTACTGTATCACAAGAAATACACGTGACTTCAGAAAATTGTACTGCCTTCCCAACTCATTCTATACTTTCTTGTTTTACTTAGCAGCAAATTAACGTCAAATTCCACACGTAAAATGGGTACTTCTACTTGAGGGTAAACTCCGTAGTAAGATGTTGAGAATATCCTGAAAGGCTTGAACAAATAAAACGATGCTAAGCGGTGGAATAATTGAATATACCGGAAAGGAATGGCTCCTTTATGCAAATTACCTCACTTATCCCCGAACCCTACTCAACACCCACACGACGTTGTGTTTGCCCTTATGTTTACGACTCCGTCAGTCGCTTAATTATATTTGCGTTTGTCTTATGTGGCCTCAGAGCATAAACATGTTAACGTCGGGTCTGACTGGGATCATCTCATCCACATCCACAACCTTACCGAATCGTCCGTCTCGTCTCAGGCTTAGACCAGGTGATTTGTGGTTTTTGAGCGGATTTATCGCCGGCATGTAGCCTTAATTGAGTTATCATAACTGAGTGACACTGTGACTAGAACTACATCTAAGCCAGATATGCGACAATCCCTCCTGGGCTGCTATTTGTTAATGCCACTAGCTATCACTTGTTGATGCAACGGAAGTGCAGAAGTGACTTCTTGATGCTGAAGGTAAGGTAAGCAATGCTATACTGTTTGGTCGATTTATGCACGAAACCTACATGATAGGAACCCTTCAGCAAATAGAAAACTTAAACTACTTTCGCTAAATTTAAATTAAATGCACGAAACCGTCTTCTTATGAAACTATAAAATTAATTTTAATTGCTGCAATTATAATTTTCCACTTAACGCTCAGTCGATTTAGCAATAAATTTACATGACTGAAACATTTGTTGGCAAAAGGAGGGAAACATGAAGAACCCGTAAGCCTGTTGAAGTTTATGTAGAATGCAGATGGTAGTGTAAAAGTCCTTGGTTAGTATTAAGGACGCTTCTCTAAAATCCTTCTGGTGCAACGCTGCCAACTGGTTGCGGTTTTAATAAATTATTACACATCTGACAGTGTTTATTTGCACTTCTGAATTAAGTTGGCAAGTTTTTTATATTAGTCGGCCTTGAGAATAAGAAGTAGAGCAAGATCTTTTTTTATAATATAAATACTTACTTCAAACGACGAAAAACAACTTATAACTACTCTACCATTTTAGCATTATGCCATGGAGTATTTTCCTTTTAAAATATGACGTCTTCATTTTCCTTGACCATCAACTAATCTCTCAACAATTTTGAGAAGAAAATATGAGATACTTTTAGGTCTAAAGTCCTTTGGAGTAGCATGCGAGCGTTTGCTCGCCTTGGGAATAAACACCACCTTGACTCGTTTCCACAGTGCCGGGATGTAGGTCAAGGCAAGGCATCCCTTATACAATGCCATCAGCCAATTCAGTATAAGATCGGAGGTGCGTTGGAGCTCGGAAGGAACAATACCATCAGGACCCGGAAACTTGAATGGCATGAAGCTGTCTATAGCCCACCGGAGTTTGGCATCTCAACTCCCCCCCCCCCCCCCCATCCCGGAGCTTCCTGGAAAATGAGTTTCAAAGCGAATCTCTAGAGACTCTGCGATTGATGAGGTCCAAGTACCATCCGCCTTAAGCAGATAGCTAGGAATACTTGGATTGGTAGCTAGGATTTACCTCAGTCTGGTGGCTTCAGAGGTTTCTCATATTCTATCGCAGTAGATTCTCCATGATTTGCTCTGAGCCCTCCAGAGTTCCTTTTTATAGAGTTTTAGTCTGTCCTTATAGCAGTCCCACGAGTGCGTATCTCTATTGGCTTTCGCCAGGATAAAGATCCTTCTGCACTCCTTCTTTGTTATTTAGAGGGATTGGCGGATCAGAAGGCAGTGACGCCTCTTCAATGTCCCTGTATAAATTCCAATCAGTCTTTCTGTAATTTCTAAAAACTGGTGGTTTCGAAGGACGATCATCCAGATTGAACTGGATGTACCTATGATCAGAGAAGGAGTGTTCATTGGAGACCCTCCAATTCTTAATAAGGGGTCTGACATTATCCAAAGCCAGAGTCCGGTCTAAAGCCTCTTGCCTGTTCCTTGTGATAAAAGCTCAGACCTGCGTCGTTGAGCATCAGCAACAAGGTTCTTCACAGAGTCGGACGGCGGAGGGCCCACCAAGTCGTGTGCCAAATAAGAAGAGGTTATCCAGTAGCACCTTGATCCGATTTCCAAACGCCAAACGACAAAAAACAACTTACTACTACTCTACCATTTTAGCATTATACCATGGAGTATTGTCCTTTTAAAATATGACGTCTTTATTTTCCTTGACCATAACCTTAATTTAAAGAAACCAATTATACAGTGTGTTTCGCATACGGTATACCGAAATAAGTGGGCTGATAGATCTGATCTAGGTAAACCAAAAACTTTAAGAGAGGGGGAGGGCGGGGGGTTACAGGGTGATTGATAAATTCCACATTTTTATAGTATGCACAAGTCGTGATAAGATGTCGGCTTACCAATCCGGAGGTCCCGAGTTCAAATCCCAGCGACGACGACCAATGTGTGGTATAGAATGTATAGAATGTGTGGTTGTTTTCTGCCGACAACAGATTACGATTAAAAGGTCATGGGGATTGCTAAAAAGTATCAGTGGTTCGGAGTCCACTTTAAATTGTAGATCCACTTGCATTCACTGTCTCGAATCGGATGAAGTTGTTTTGAGGAAGGTCTCACCTTAATCGATGACAACGATTGCAAGAGAATCTCTAACTCAGAAGGGATTTCGATTTTCGAACCGCCGATATTAATCTGCAACCGTCAGTAATCTTTTAGTGTAATATGTTTCCAGCAGAAAGAAATCTCTGATTCTCCTGTAAAAAGCCATCAGGGTCCGCTTGCGTAATAAGCAATTAATCACCATTATTAAATTAAACGATAGTGGTTTTTCGTCTATTTAAATAATTATTTTAAAGAGCTCAGTTAAATATGGAATTTAATACTGACGGTCTGCCAGGGCTATAAGGTTTCATTACCACTAGTAAAACAAATAGTGTATTTAAACGACATCTTGGAGACGGAGTTGGATCACCACGATCACGACATGGATGCAGGTTCGAGTCTCGGCCTACCTATAAGTTTTTTATTTTGGAATCGCAATAAATATGAAATGCACTCCGTCTCAAAGCTAATATCTAGCTCACTGCAATGCAAACAGAAGACACTCCGGTCATACCCATGCCAACGCATCATAGGATTATCCCTTGGGCTTTGGATACATCATAAAAAAGTATTCTTATAACCTTCAGAAATACAATGACATCTACCTAAATCTGTATAGTCTACTAAGGTTTATGATATTATAAATAGATGCAATAAGTTAGAGTGGAAGCCTCCCGGGGAAGGCACACTTAATATCATCATATATTAATGTAATACCACATTAAGGATGTATGTCCGTCCCCATAAGTATACAAATAATACCACTTGGACCTCCTAAGGACCCGAACTACATGCATAATATTAGCGGATTCCGGCTCGGCTAGAACCTCAAAAAAGGTGGAGTTTTAATATCCACTACTGTGATTAGATAAAGCCGATCAGTTGCAGAGGAGATTAGTAATGGTTTAATTTTCTCTTTTCTCAATTTCCTCATTTTCTTTTTACTGTATACAGGCCACATTTGTCTGGCAATGCAGCATGTATCCCTGTTTTATAACCGGATATCAGCTTTCCTAAATGCGTCTTTATAGATGTCCTTCCTTAGGGTACCCATTGGCGTCCTCACGTATTCCACTGCCACAGAGATATCCGTTTCAGAAACCCTTCTAAATAATTCATCCGCTCTTTCTTTCCCCGGAATATTATTGAGCCCGGTACTTAGCATAAAGTCATCGCGTTGCAGTGCGATATTGCCTCTAGACTAATCTTACATAATTGTAGGGCCTTTGATTGCACCACCACAGCTTCCAGCGCCTTAATGGCAGTTTGTATTATTCATGCCACTGTCATTTGTCATGTTCATACTCTCACTCTATATGAATGTCTGTTATTCTTTCCTAGGTTTTAAAACCGGGAATTGGTAATCTGTATCTTCCTTGTAGTCAGCACAGCGGGCCTTTCTTATAATGTCCGAGTGGCCATATGGCCTCCCCTTCCACCATCCCGCAGCCGTCCACCAGACCAATGATCCATAGCAGTGGATAGGACTAACTACTGCACCACCTTGGGTGTTAGTTCCCAGCTAATTATTACAATTCTGAATTCCACTATTTTATTTTTAAGAGTAAGAATTAATGGAGAGTTCTCAAAATACATAACCATTGCCAGCGTGCCTTCCCTTTATCCATTCCTATAGCTTGTGCAGCGATTCCTGCACGTTTAAACAAATTAACTTCAACCCTTTATAAGTCACTACATTATCGTCGATTGCCAGCGATTAATATGCATATTTGCGTGCAAATTAATTCTAAACAGAACGTTCATATCTCATGATACCGTATCATTAGTAAAATAAAGCTCAACGGCAAAAGCACTTCATGAATCCCTCTAATAGTCCTACCGCAACAACCCCATTGATCTAAACACCGCACCCCGACATTGGGGTAGTTAGAGATATCAAGAGTCTTCTTCTCAGATATAATGCGGGCACTTGAGCCACTTTATTAATAATGCACGAGGAGTAAACCATGTGAACACATCCAATCCACTTGGCTCTACTTGTCGGTTTGACTGTGCTTCCAGCCGCAGAGTCTGTGAATGATTGCCAGGCCGTAGCCCAGCAGGTTGTGGGGCTGTTTCGATGCCCCAACGGGGATACAATCCGCACCAAGTATTTCTCATTCTGAGCCGCCAATGAAACAATTTTCCTTGAAATCAAGCAATTTTGTGTATCATCGGAGGAAGCGAACCTTCGGGGGAGCTAACAGTTTCAAGAATTTTAAAACGTAACCAGAGGCCGGCTGAAGGCCTTTTCCGGAACGCTATAATGTTCGTGTTGAGCAAGAAAAAGTATGGGGTAGCTGGCAGGAATTTAGCCTATCACATGTAAATTGTATGTGGAATTCTTTTTGTTTGATTTTCAAAGTGAAAAGTTGCAGTGGCGAATTTCTGGCGAAAACGTTTCCACAGGATTTCGCTATACCGCACATCTGTGCTGAATTGGCAGAGAATTTATTGACGGCTTTAGAGTACGCAAAACTTCTTCCTTTTTACCATGTTATCTGACTGTTGACCCCATCGCCACTAGTAGAGAAATTTTTCAACTGTACGTGCCTCAAGATAAGCAGAAATTAGTTATTGTAATGGACTTGCAGAAATTTTTACAGTTGAAACTGATGACGGTCATGAACACCATCGGGTAGTGTAAGATGGATGCGAAGGTGTCGGACTCTTAAAATTTGTAATTACCAAGCTTCGGAGCAGAGAAAGAGAAACTAAAAAAGATAACCAATAAATTACTAAGTCAAGCAAGATCGTGCTCGATTCTTCTGTAGACTATTTAGTATAGGAGCATTTTCTATCTTGGAAGAAACATAGCTTTTATGACCTATGCCATCTTTATATAATCGTTCAAAGGAAAGTTGCTTTAATCCCGTAATTCACTGGTTCAGTAAGCGATTGTTGAGATCATGCAGGAGCTAAGACGAATCGTGATACTTTTCTGACTTGGAGAGGGAGTTGGATCAATTGGTTGAGCGGCACGACCAACATGCTATGGATCCCGAGGAGTCCAGGTCTGCCCGTGTGCTCTTAAAAAATTTGAATTAAAAAATCCACTCTTTCTCTGGGCTGTCGTCTAGCTCGCAGGAATGCAAAAACAAGACATTCAAGTTTCCTCACTCCCCTTACCTTCTTCCGGCAAAAGACTTACTACCGCATCAAAGGGCTTTGGCCATATCGTAAAAAAACAAAAAACAAAATAAAAAGAAGAAGAAGGCTACTCACTGTCAGAGTATTTTTTCCAGACGAATCGACTAAGTACAGACTGATCCTGGCATGTCCTATACGAAAACGAGCTTAAGGATTTTATTCGCACTTTTTGTGCGAGGTTTCATGTTGCATCGACGTTCTCAAAACTTTTACAACTAGTTACTGCTCTCTGTGATGAAAACAAATCCTCCAGCGCCCCAACTGGCGATGACATCTCCAGGAGGGATATTCTGGTGGGCTAAATTGCAGTCAAAACACTCTTTAACTTGATATCGCAGAACCTTTTTTTGGACACAAAAATTGGTATGGGAAATAATCTTCCATTGCTACCATTAGAAAAAATTTGGTGCTAAGGTGGTCTGGGGGATGTTTAGACTAACTTCTTAGCGTATGCCCGGTTTAGATGGTTCTGTTTTTAATGTATAGAATGTGTTCCCCCATTAGTAGCATGTCAAAAATTGTGTGGTGGAGGAGTGGAAGATAACTTCGTACTATGTTGGATGATTCGTTTACTGCTGAATAGAGTAGCCCTTTGTATCGTGACGAAAATTGTAGGGGTAGAGAGGGAGGACTTCATAGTCAGAGAATCATCGAATCATTAAAGTCTATGTAGCAAGAGAAAAACATCTCCTTGCTGCATAGAGTAAGATGCCAAACTATCGCCATTGTAAGAATTATGAATCTAACGTAAGAGCGACCGTGGCTAATTTCGTAATATATTGCCGAGCTTGGATAATTCTATTTCCTTTTTATAGAGTGTATAGAATTCGTGCTCGTGCACATTAAGGCCATATTGGGCTGAAATTTCGTTTAATTTACATTGCTTCTGTGAGTGTTGCGTAACGTTTGGGGGGGGGGGGGGGGGGGGCAGAAGTCTTCAAAAACTGCGTTACGTACTTGAACGGCCCCTCATCCAGATATATCCTCTTTAGCTAACAGAATAAATGTGATTGAAAATAAGATTGATAAATTAGAAATATTACTCAAAAAAATCTTTTTACCCACAATCATTTATCTCTAAAAGATTTTGTTACAGATCTAGAGACAATTCTTATAACAGACGAAATTCCAATACAAGGAATAACACTAATAAATCTATATGTTGGTATCATAGTAAATTTGGTACCCAGGCAACAAAATGCGTTTCGCCATGTTCTTTGACTAACATTAATTCAAAAACCTTATAGAGCCCTTAGTGAACAACAATTACTCCAAGCGGCTACCTAAACCGGGGCTACTTTTACACAGTTTGGAAGGTTTTTGGGGTGTAACTTTTTTTAAATCGTCTAGTTTTTTCTGTTTAGTATGAGCAATTGATGTTTTGTCTACACGTTAGCAGACCCCCGCTTAGTACCTTAATTTACTTTTAATTTCGTGTCAAAGTATCACGAGGCTAGGGGCTGCTTTGACATGACGTCTATTTGCATCAAAAGTCAATATTTTGCATTCGCGGGTTTACTTCGGCACCTGAAAAATAAAATTCTGTGTGATATTTAGTTCAAGAAAGCATGAAAAGGGTCAAAATAACAAAAAAATATCAAGGAAACCAACGGATTTATTAAGATCTGTACTTATAATCTAATAATTGTTTCTTGGGTTTCAACTACAAGAACAGACATACAAAATTAACAAAAAACTTCTTTTAAACAATATTAGGCACGTTGGCTCGTTATTTGACCTGATCATTATTATTATAGGAACTTTCATCACACTAAATCAACAAAATAGTCTTTGTGAAGGCGATAAAATCTGAAGTCACACCTGCAGATTTCTTTTGACATTTAGACATGGCCTACGATGTTAGGGCTAGGGATCCTGCGGTGTGGCCTGCAGTTGTTTCACCGCAACTTCATTCATACCTGCAATCTTATCTTATTTGTTGCACTTCTGGATCAAATAGGTTTATGTCAAACCAACCAGAGCTGCTGTTACTATAAACGACTCCAGGAACTCCTCCTGTCCAGTTCTCGTAAAGGTTATTGGATTTGTAGACAACCTTATGAGGGAGCAACTCCGCATCAGCTGTGCCACAAAACATCACACTGATTGATATCCTAGAATGTTCTTAAACTCGTTGGACGAGTTTTTGTCCTGAGGTACCAGGACCTTTTTAGCACCAGAGTCACCAATGATATGGTTTCGTAGTAGTTATAGCTTTGATTGCGTCTAGCAACTTCTATTGCTGTCTTGTCAAAGAATTTCGGGATTTCGCAACGTCCCACAGATGAACGTTGAGTTTTTATATTCGCTGCCAATCTGTTAGTGAGGTTTTTCCTGGCAGCAAAGGCAGGAAGTCAGGACCTGGCATATTGTCAGGCCATTGAGAAACTGTTCTACCCTGCTTGATGACAAATTTCTGGGTAACGGTACGAATATCACTTGATGTTAGTGGGAATCCCTGCTCCGAAATAATGTCCATTGTTTTTGCAAGAAATTGCTCTTCGTCCCTGAGCAAAACAGTAGGACTGACTTATCACAGGTGATGTCTGTGGATCCTATTTCAAATGGTGATTCGGCCAACTTTATATTTTTCTGCTGCCGCTTTTTGAGACAATTTTCCTGAATTAACTTCCGCAACAGCCTTGTAGAGATCATCTTGACTACAGTTTTTATATTTCCGCTCTCATGTCTTCTTTTTATAATTTCTAACCATATTATATATCTTTTTGCAATCTTCTATTCATTCATTAATAATCTAGAACAAAGAAAAACACCTAATTATTAACTTATAAAAACAAAAAAAGACGTTTTACCTCCAAATTACCATATGTCAAAGTAGCCCAGAGTTCGTTCGGAAACACAACTATAGCTGACTATTGTCACATATAGCTAACTATTGCCGTTCGGAAATCAAAATAGCTGACTATTTTTGATAGCTATGACCGTTCGGAAACTCACAATAGTTGACTAAATAGTCAACTATTCTTGACTCTGCTAAAACGACGAGCTAATAGTAGCTATCACACATACATATAAAACACATGTAAATTCCCTTGAAAGTGACAGATAAAACAATTCTGACGGGTTTTTTACAAATTAAGAAAGTATGTAGTTTTAAATAAAATATTAATGGTATTAATGAAATATGGATGATAAATAAACAATTAGTTTAATATTTAGCAGTACGTAAATGAACTACGGTATAGAGAATTCAATAAAACTCAAGAGGAATTCTCTAAAGTGGATAAATGGTTCCCTACAAATTGTTGATGTTTGCTATCGTTATCTGACATTATATTGTAGGTGCAATTCAATACAATTGCAAGTGACAGCTCTGACTACTTGATAACTATATATCGTTCGGAAACGAGAACGTATATAGCTGACTTTGACACAACTATTGCAATAGTTAGATCTGACTACGGCTACGACTATAGTTGTGTTACCGAACGTGCTCCCAGAATAGTGTCATAGTAGCCCCCAATGTCAAAGTAACCCCGGTTTACTGTATTTATTTTGGATAAAGAAAATAAATTTAAGTTTTTAATAGATACTGGCGCTGATATTTCTGTAGTACCTAATGCATTTTTAGAAAAATATAATCCAGGCACTAGTCTAATTCTATCAGCTTATGGATCCACCATTAACACATATGGTATCAAATTATTAAAGGTAAATTTTGGTTTAAGGCAAGATTTTACATTTCCTTTCGTGATCGCCAATAGAAAAATAATGCACTTAAGTTTCCTCACTTCCCTTACTCTTATTCCCTTCCGGCCAAAACCATGCTAACGCATCAAAGGGTTGTCCCCTTGACTTTGGCCACATCGTATAAAAAAAATCTATTAATTGACATAAAAAATAAAAAATTATTAGACGGTACTACTTCTCTATGTGTTTTCGGAATAGCAGTTAACGCAAATACTTCTACAACTCCTTATTATGCTCTTAGTAACGAGTATTACAAAATTTTGCAAAGTTTTCCCAATTTAACGCAACCACCACGGTATGATTTACCAGTGAAACATAACATTGTTCATCATATTGAAATAAAATGACAACTTTCTTTCTCTAGACAGAGAAGATTAGATGGAGAGAAGCACATAATAGCGAAACTAGAATTCGGACATATGACTAAATTAGACTTTGCCAAACATCTTCTTCCCCAGTTTCTCCACCTCTACATCTGGTCGCAAAGAAAAATTCAACTGATAGATACCCTATACCACATATGCACAAATTTTCCATAACTCTACAAAGTTGTAAATTTTTTTCAAAAATTGATTTAATTAAAGCCTACCACCAAATTCTTATGGTTACTGCTAACATTCAAAAGGCAGTAATTACAACCCCTTTTGGACTATATGAATTTACCAGGATGCCTTTAAGAAACCCTGTACAAACTTCTCAACGTTTCATGGGTCAAATCTTAAAAGGTTTAAATTTTACATTTGTGTACATAGACGACATTTTGGTAGCAAGTAAAACAGAAGAGGAACATAAAGAACGTCTTAATAAAATTATCAAACAACTGACAGAGTAGGTATGGCATCACTATTAATTCAACTATATGCATCTTTGGAATAGGATCTTCAGAATTTCTGAGTCCTAAAATTACCAAAGATAGTATATTACCATCAGCAGATCGAATTCAGATTATTAAAGATTTTCCACCTCCAAATTCAATTACAAAAATGCAACAGTTTATAGAAATGGTCAATTATTACCATTTTTTTTTTTTGCGGGAGAGGTGAAAATCTTCCAAAAGACACCAGACAGCCCGTGCCCTCCGGTAGTGTAAGATTCTTACTCACTAAAAACAGCTCTCTGGGGAAACAGACCGCATAACCGGGTCCCTTTTCGTCCCCTCCCAGTCTCCCTTAGTGGGGGCAACTGAGTATTCAGTTATCCCACTGTCGCCACTAACCTCGGTTTCCTGGGTCACTGCTAGAATCCTAGCCTATCTGCATAAATCCATGTTTTCCCACCGTCTCCAGTATTCCTCCTTGGTCCATGCGTTAATTACAACTTTCACCCCTTCACTGTCTACGACATTGAAGGGTTCCAGGCCGTTACGCTTTAGTCCTGAGCCAGGACAAGGAACCCCCTCCGGATTAACCGCAGCTAACCCTACGGAAGGCAGATCTGCATAAATCCATGTTTTCCCACCGTCTCCAGTGTGCCTTCTTGGTCCATGCGTTAATTACAACCTTTACCCCTTCTCTGCCTACGGCATTGAAGGGTTCCAGGTCGTAACGCTTTAGTCCTGAGCCAGGACAAGGAACCCCCTCCGGATTAACCACAGCTAACCCTTCGGAAGGCAGATTTGCATCTTCTACTGGTGTGCGTATCGCGGAGATAGCCAATGGCACCCTCTTCCAGGACTGCTACAGCAATTTCAGCCGGAAGGTGCGAGCCAGCCTCCATAGCCGCCACAGTTCCTTCGAAAGGTAATTTTCCGACAGCTGCTACTGTTGTGTTGTGGGTACCGTGGGTATAGCCAACCTGTTGGGGTCTACCATACAATCCACCTCCACTCCCACAGAAGCGCCCGAGGAAACGCCATTCGCGACCCAATTACCCCTGGGTCCTGCAGAGCGGACGACAACACTGCAGACTACCCTCTAGTTAGGGGGATTTTTCAAGAGGTTATCTCCTCCCGCATTAGTTACTTAGCTACATTCTAGGATGCATTGCCCAGATGCTACCAATTGGAGGTGTAACTAACACTTGAGAATATCCAGATGAGGATCACCGTATCTTAGAACGCTTCAACTCTTCCGTCCATTCTCCAGCAACCATAGATTTATCCCTAATCTAGCCAATCTTTCGGTCATCAATCTACGTATACCAAATTTAATTTTAATAGGAATAGAAACGATAGAATGGAAGGGCGGTAACATAAAGGCAGACAGACCAACATACCTAAACTATAATGGTTTTTAGTTGCTGCACTCAGAAAACTTCGGAGTAAAAAATTCGTCTGTAGCAGTCGCTACCGACAGCAACAATGGTTTACACCATTTGGCAGTAAAATGTCAATGAAAAGTTAATTTTTCTTTTGTTCTTTAAGCCATACCTACCACGTAAGTAAATGAACAATAAACCAAATTTTTTGTTTCTGAACAGCATACTTTTTTTTCCCTTAATTTTTCTTAAGAAAAGGAATTGGTTGGTAAAAGTAATAGAGTCCTTTTCCAAAGCAATACCTTACAAGGCAAAATGGTACTTAGGTTAAATTATCCCCTTATACATATTCATCAGGCAAAGCAAGGAGAGATAAATGCATTAGACATTTACAGACACCCACAGGAAATTACTCCTCTAAACTATGGCAAATGTATAAATTCTGCTCATAAATTTATAAGGTCTCGCATGTTATCCCATTGTTGAAATTCCGGAATTAATTAGGGAAGCACATTTAAAGAAAGAGCTAATTAGCAGTTAGTGTCATTGAATTTTCTCAATTATCATTTAGGGTTCAGTTGTTCATGTCCAACAACTGAACTATTCCGGTATGTCACAACCAATAATCCCAAACTATTTGAAGAGCGAAAGGAATTTACTCCATGTTTCCGATCCTGAATCATGCGACCATCTAAATATCTTCAAGAAAATTGTGTTTAATCCGTTCAATTCGTAAACTTAGTAGAAAGGTTGCACCTGACGGAATTGTTATTACGTGCTTTTGTGAAATTCATTTTCAAGCTTTAGTGCTCCAATTTACTTTCCTTGCATCAAATAACTGTAATTTACGAAAATGCACGAAAACCTAAGAAATGAGGAAGCTTGAGTAACTACCACTTTCGGCACGTTTCATGTATGCCCGGGTATCTGCCCGATGTCGACGATAATCCCTCGACTTCTACATTGCATTTTTTTTTTCCTTTTTAAGGTCAGCAAGTCCACGTAGTCTATGCACGAGTTTTAAAAGAAAAAAAAAATAAATGATTCAGCAACCTTGTCTTGCACTTGCCGGATGCAAGAGTCAAATACTCACAGAATGTATTTTTGAACAACTGATTTGGTCGAGTTTTGGTCCTTTTCCCCTAGAAGTTCCACTGAACTTTATTGGGGAAATTTTTACCTAACATGCGCTGTTTTTAGGAAATTTCTTGGAACAGAATGAAATAGCGAGCAAAGCAAGTTGATATGAGGATCTGGAGACTGAGTATAGTAAAAGTGTTAAGGATTTTCTGTTTAGTATTGTCTGTCCCGAGATAGCATTCAGTCGAGACAGGTATTGCCTTAAATAATCAAATGTATGCAAACTTTACGAAGAAGAGGACTGAATTCCAACCGATTGAGAAAATAACGTGTTTGGAAATTTTTTCAACCAAACGACTATAAATTGGTAACTTTTCCATAGAAACCAAGATAAATACTTGAATGCACGTACCAGGGTTCCATAGACATATTTTTATATTATTCATAAACTATTTTTTCCACAGTATCATTTTCATATACAGGGTGTATCATTTCTCACATAAACAAATACAAAATTGTATGGCAGGGGGGGGGGGGGGGGGGACAATCTCAACCGTTTGGGAGTTACAGGGTGATTCATAAATTTCAGTTTTTCTTGATATGCTAACTTTGTTTGTGATTACCTAAAATTCAGTATTTTCCAAAACTCTTCCCAAATTCATGTAATTAGTACACCACTTTTTTATTTTTATTGGATTGCCGATCTTATTACCTTTTCCAAAAGGTACAACATGCCCAGGTAGAGGAAGGGTATAGATATTTATAAGTAGAAAACTAATCGGGAAATATTTGAAAATCTGCAATTTAAAGAAACTAAACTCATATTAACTCTAAAATTCATTTTATTAAATTCAAAACGTATTACAATTAATCCTAGTAAATTACAATAGCTGTTCAAAATGTCCACCGCCATTATTATAACAGCTAGCCTCTCCCGTATTTCGCCCCAATTCTGGTAACTAAATCCTCCCTAGTGTTAACAGAGTTTGAATAAACTTCATACCTCATTGTTCTCCATAAGAAAAAGTCCAATGGGGTAACGTCTGGAGCTCTAGCAGGTCAAGGAATCGGTGTACCTCGTGCAATCCAGTGGTTAGAAATTTTTCACTTTGTATTCCTTAACAATGTTAGTAGTATGCACTGGTGCTCCATCGTGTTGGTAAAACATGTCCGTTTAATTATGCAGAGGGATCTCCTCTATTATATCCGGTAGTGTCCGGACAAATTTGACTGTTGAGCATTTGAGCTACCAATGTTTGCCGATGATACCTGCCCAAACATTGACGCTGAATCTCTGCTCGAATGAAATCAACTGTGTGGGTTCGTTTCCGACCAGGTATGAAGGTTATGGAAGTTGATGATACTCGTGATACCATCCTTATGAATTGAGATTCATCCGTCCACAGAATTCGGTCCAGAATTGCCCTGTCGTCAATTCCAGAAGCCAAGTGCTAAATTCCAGTGTTCGCTCAGAATCTCCTTCCAGTAGTCCTTGGACCGGGTGATAGTGATATGGACGTAATCCCTCTCGATGAATAACCCTCAAAACCTTAGATGAAGACACTCCTAATCGTCTCGGAACTCGCCTCGTGCTTGTCTCAGGTTTTTCTTATACGATTTGGCCAAATCCTAGGGGACAACCCTTTCATGCGCTAGCATGGTTTTGGCCAGGAGGGAACTAGAGTAAGGGAAGGAAACTGGAAAAGTCTTGTTTTTGCATTGCTGCGAGCTAGACAACAGCCCAGAGACGGAGTGGATTATTGAAATTTCAATAAAAGCTCAAGGGGAGACCTGGTCTCGAACCCGGGACCCATGGCATGGTGGTCGTGCGGCTCAACGAATTAATCCAACTCCATCTCCTCACGATGATGATTATTTGCTGCTCGACGTCAGCTAAAGTTCCCGAAGTTTCGGGTCGTGTCTCCCTGTCGTGTGAAGTTACACTTCCTGTTTCTCTTAAGCTTCGGAAATTCCGTGTAAATACCTCTCTGTCGGGTGCTTGCCGATTAGGAAATCTTCTTTGATTTTTCAGTACAGCCGCTCTCTCGTTTCCGCCTACTACACCATAAATGTAAATAATATCCGCGTATTTCTCAAAAGTAAAATCTACCATTTTTTAAAAATGTGTGCTTAAAAACACCTGTACTTATTGGTTTGTTTTTTAACTATGATAGGTAATCTTTACTGACGGACCCTTTTTTATAGCAAAATTTCCATCAGGTACGAGCAACAGAAGGTGTGAATTCTGGCTAACACTGGCTAATATCGGCAATAAAGCAACATATTTATAACTTTTCTGCAGCTATAATTAAAATTAATTACCTGTTAACCCAAAACAAACAGTTTTGACTTATAAATTTTGTTTATTCAAAAAATTACCTACCTAAAGTGCAATAAAATAATTAGGTAGTCAGGGATTTCTAAGTATGCGATTTTTCTAATCCTTTATCTACCTTGACATGTTGCACCATTTCTGAGAGGCAATTAAATAAAAGAGAAGTGTGCTAATTACATGAATTTAGGTAATCAAAAACAATTTTTTCACTTTTGGAAGTGACTGCACCTGCATTGGTATAATTTTGATCAACATTGTAGTTTTTAAGCCTTAGTTTGATGTCACTGTGTTGGGTAGGTTAAAAGATAAAAATAAAAGAGTAATGTGCATACCATGAAAAACTGAAATTTATGAATCACCCTGTAACTCCCAAACGGTTGATATTATTATAGAAGTTTTTGGTTGTATAGTTGAGAGCTATCACTTAAACACCTCTAGAAATGATACACCCTGTACATCAAGGCTACATTCAGGGATTTTTCAGATATTTCGCATCGATAATTTAGGATTTAGAGCAAAAGGAGACTTCAATAACGATTTTGAAAGCAAATATCTCTTGACTAATGGGTTAAAATCAAAAAGTTCAAAAACATTTCTTGCTAGATTTTAGAAGACTGTAAAGGTCTAAAATCTAGCAATCTAGCAACCCACTCAAACGGGTAAGCGAAAAAGCTGTGTTTATATTTTCAAAATAAGTGGGCAAACAAAACAAAAACTTGTATGGGGGGGGGGGGGGAGGGTAACAGGTTGTTTCATAAATGTTTGTATTTTTAACTATTGATCAACTCAATTTAACGACATCAAGCAAACTACTACCCTAATGGCCTTTCCAAAATTGTCAATAGTGTTGATCTAACTTCTAACATTGCAGGTACACTTCCAAAAGTGAAAAAATATTTTGCAATTACTTAAAATTCAGCATTTTCCCAAATTTTCTCTGAAATTCATTGAACTAATACATTCACTTCTTATTTTTATTAAATTGCCCATCTTATTACCTTTCCAAAAAGGTACAATATGTCCAGGTAAATAAAGGATCAAGAAGACCGCATCCTTAGAAATACTTGACTACCTAATTATTTTATTGCATTTTAGGTAGGAAATTTTATAAATAAACAAAATTTTTAAGCCAAAGGCTCCAAAATCTTTGTTTGCGGTACACAGGTAATTAATTTTAATTATTGTTATTAAAAGTTATAAAATTTTAGTGTAATTTTGTTTTATTGCCTATGTTAGCTTGTGTTTGCCAGAGTTCACACTCTAGTCCTGACGTTCTGCTACTAATACCTGATGGAAATTTTACTACAGAAGAAGGGTTAGTCAGCAAGAATATCAAATATCGGTCCAATCGAAAAGCACGAGTGTTTTTAAGCTGAAATTTTCAAAAATTGCAGAATTTACTTTTGAGGAATACACGGATATAATTCACATTGATTGTGTAGTAGGAGATTCCCTAATGGGGGTGCACCCCAAAAAGGGATATTTCTGCGAACTTTCCGAAGGTTAGGAAAAGTAAATGTAACTTCAAATAGCATGGAATTATGATCCGAAACATCGGGAGATTCTGCCGACGCACAGTGGGCCAAAACGATTTTTGAGTGACCAAAAATCGATTTTCGTCATGTCATAGATTTAAAAAATTTAAATGCCATTCGATAATCAACTTAATGCATTACCTTATGGCAACAAATTTTTTTTATATTTACCCCTCCCCCGTCTTTGTGTTTGGAATGGTTAAAATCAGAGAAAAATTTGAAAAATTAATTTTGTTTAAAAAATTTTCGAGTTTTCTATGGTTTCAAAATTATATTGTGAAAATGTTTGTAAGGGGAGGTTGAATTTTTATTAATGAAATCACTTACTATATAGTAGCCGCACAGTGGTCCAAATCGTCAATAAGTTACGATAAAAGTCAAAAAGTTTTTTAAATAATAGCATTTTAATTACAAAGGGCTAAATTTCGTTCAAACTTGTATTTCTTTTTAACTTTTAAAAAAATGTCCAGAGATGTCCACGTTCTAATTGGTATCAAATTAAATTAGAAACACTCCTGCATCGTCTAAAATCGTTCGACTGCGACCATCTGCGACCTTCCGAGAAAATTGCATACGACGAAACGCTTCGAGAAAAGATAGGTAGTGCCACTGACATGTATTAAACTGGACTGACTTATAAGCTATCTCATATGGGTACAATTTTACTTTCAGTGGAGGAAAACAATTTTTAATCTCCAACGTTTACTGTGAATTTGCAGCCATTCAGAGTAGAATATAATAACCAAATATATACGAAGAGACATATTTAATTTTAATCTTCTATATTGTTGTAAGGAAAATGTAAAAATCATTGGAATTACTGGAATACAAATTATAAATAAAAGGTTGTTTTAGTCTGGATAATGCTTACCCAGAAAGAGACGTAAGATGATTGTGAATATTGTCATCTATTTCTAACGCCAGCATTTAATAGGCGAGATGACGTTCGCAATTAAGAAAACCATGTTGAAAAAAAAGATGCTTACCCAGAAAGGGACAACTAGCGAAAAGTGATACCATTTTCTTGAAGAAATTTCATGGCACCAGTCACTCCAGTATTATATATCTCAGTGGGTAGTGCCCAGTCTTGGCGGACGCACTGCCGCACAGTGGTCCAAATCGCAAATGTAGGATTCAAAAAGTCAATTTCCAAAAGTCAACAATATTAGTCATATCGCACATTTCAAATAACTACAGTGTATGCGCTATCTAGTTGCGAAAGTAGAAATAAGAATAAATAGCTGTTAGCCGTATTAACGGACATATCAGAGTGCGCGCCGGCTCATTCAGTTGTGAGTTTCACATTCGAACTGCTTTGACGGGTGTGTTGTTAACAATGCCAAAAGTTAATTAATTACTATAAGATGAATTTATTAAGCACCCTATAACTCGCAAACGATTCAGATTACCACCACCCCCTCCCCCCCCCCCCCGGAGTACCGTAAAATTGTTTGTTTGGCTAGCTGAAATCTGTCACCCCACTTAATTTGGCGTAACCTGTATCTCAATGCATAAATTAGTTTAATTGGAATTAAATGTGACTATTACTTTTTCACATTTGTTTTATTTTTGAAAATGTCCAATGACATTTGTTTATATTTTCACAGTGCCAAAAGCGGATTTATAATGCAGATAGGCATAGGGGAGACCGGGTGTGGTTGGCACAATCTTAATATTTCTCAGTAAAAATTACAGATCGAACCAATGCTTAAGTCAATAACGCAGAATGGTATTGTGCTCCGGTATAATTGTTTTCAGCGTTCAGAACTTGCTTAAACGCGACCTGGATATGTAACTTCCTGATAAGTAAAAGTTAAAATTTGTTGTTTTAGTTATTATCGCTAGTGAGTACAACTTATTATGTGCGTTCGGTAATTAATATTTATTCATGTGAGGAATTTTTTACTTTATTTGTATGTGCACTATTTTTTTGAAGTATTTTCATAACCTCATCATAAGTCACGTTAAAATTCCCAAAACTGATTTGGGGTTGGTTGGCTCATTTTCTTCGGGGTTGGTTGGCTCATTTTCTTCGGGGTTGGTTGGCACACATAATAATTTATTTTTATTGTTTTATATTGTTACACATAAAGGTAAGAAGTGATCGTGTTAAAACACTGAAAAAAGAATCGGCAGTAAATTCAGTCAAAGTATTTGGAAACAATTCCACCCTTTTCACGTAGACTAGGAATTGTTTACTTGGGATTGCGTGATCATGACATATATGACAGATCGTTTTAAGATTTAAATGGTTAGTTAGGAAATTTCTGAGAATAAAAAAATTCGGAATGCTTAAAGAAAACAAACAATACCAAAATGTACCCAATTAGGTAAGCGTACCAGGATCCAGCGTAGTCTCCGTAATAATAAAAAGTTGCAAGGGCATTTCATATTTTAAAGATTACACTAATGAGTTATTCATTATGGCATCTTTAGAAGTGAGATAAAAAATGCATAGGCATATGCATACATATATTTCGATTCTAGAAAAGAATCGTCAATAAATTTAGTCGAACTATTTGGAAACAATAAGAATATGGATGTCTTATGTATATATATTGTCGTATGTATGCATACAGTTATTTTTTTAAATTGATTTTTGATTTACTTAGATGCTAAATTACGTGCTAACCATCCCCTGCTTCTGTGCCAACCATCCCCCATTACGCGGTTTGTTGGCACATTTGCATCCCATTGTCAAAATTCCAACCAGAGACATAATTGCTCCAATAACGGTTTCGCGATAATGTTATAGTAAAGCACAACAGTCAAGCTAAGTTTCCTTTAAATATAAATTTAATAGCAGTTTTCTTCTCCTCGATATGACAGAGTTTCGAAAAGTGTAGCCAACCATACCCGGTCTCCCCTAACTTTATTCCTGTTTACGTACACTTATCACATCCGTGAAAAGAATTGTGTCGAACTGCTTATACTATAAAGTAACGAGATGGAATATCAGAAATAAATGATGTATATAAAACATGCTCATTCACCCTCTACACCTATTACTATTAAATTTGGGACACTTTCCGAAAATTTGTCACAAACTTTTTTGAGAGCTTTCAAAAAGTGACCAAAAGTACGGCTGCAGGCATAAAGAACCAAATTCACATTTTTAACTCTCTCTTCTATGTATTGCTTTCAGTTAAACTTCGTGCAGAATTTGTTCTTGAAAAACTTAAACTTAAATTTTTCAAATTTTAAATAAGTAGTACTGTACCGAAATTAAAACAGGTACTTCGACCGAAAAAATATTTTTTGTGTGCCATATAAATTTTTATTGCTCTCAATTATTACGACCACCTCCTCTAATGTTGACCCACAAACAGAACCTACCTATATAATGTTCTAAACGGATGTGTTTACACATGTTTAACACAAACACTTCTGAACAGATTGTAATAAAATCTGCACCAGCGGAAGTTCTATAGGGTGCATATTAACGTAATAACTCAAAGGAGCTGAGAAATAAAGCAGAAGGTGAAATAAGATTAAAATGTTTTAACTCAAAAACTGTTCCATAGATTTTGATAAAACTTGCGCCAATGTATTTTTTGAAAGCTGATAGAAGCTATTACAGTAGAAGCAAATCATGGCGTTGTAACTGAAGATCCCCAGGGAAGTAAATAAGAACTACTAGAAAAGTGGCAATGGCTAGGTCACACTTCACACACTAAGAAAAGATGAAAACGACATCGCACAGGAGGCTCACGGAATCCAAGGAAGATGCCGGACCAGGTAACTTAGTCGGTGTAATAGACGCCCTATACCCCCCAAGGGGTTGAAAGAACCAGGGAGAGAAACGTATTAGAAAATACTAGAAGAGTTTAATTTTTACAGAATTTTACTTAAAGTAAAGTTTGAGTTTTATTTTAAATAAAAAGGAATCGCATCGCTAAATGTATAGTGTCAGAGTAAAGGAGTTTGTGCAAGTCGGTTTTGCAAGTTCGCATGCAACCATATGGTGAACGTTTCAACGAGAAAACAATTTCAGAGCTTACAGGAAAGTTGCGATAGATCCTTTAAATTTTGTTTGGAGATTTTAAATTACATTTCACGGTATAATAAATGAAGACTTTCAAAAATTTATATTTAGCTGCTTACTTACGAGACGTCTTTAGCACTCCTCCTCCGACATCTCCAAAACTTCCAAGCTTTCAAGGATTTGCAATTTTTCAAGAAAGCAACGTATCCACGTTAATTTTCCTGACGTGGTGACATGTTCGCACGTGCTGCCAGCTTACACTTCTTCACCCATATCAACGGAAAATTTAATAAAACTACCCATTCCGACATATTTAAGGATCCATCGAAATCCGGGAGGCAGCAGCCTTGCGTGATATCCTGAAAAGAGAAAGTCTTGACCGCCTTGATAAATGCTTTCAAGACATCGGATATCTTGGACTTATTCTTAGCACACGTTCAGCCAAAGTTCCCAATGGTATGGGGTTGCTAAAAATGACAAAACGACTACCAAAAGGTATCGAATATCTGCGGAAAGTGGTCGTGGTCATCCAAATTGATAGAAGTCGGTCCCTGGGGCTAGTGGCTTATAGGTGTACTGATGGGTTGCTATAAAGCAAACGGTACAAAAGCAATCAATTAACTTTTGCCATTTGTGAAATGGGAACTGAAACCATTTCAATTATTGCGACCACCGTTTTTCGCAATTGGTACGGCTATGCGGGGGCAAAAATGGATTGATGACTACTGCCTGACACCCTTAATTACGTTCAATTGTTTAGTTGCAATATTATAGCGGGCAATCGGCATTAATGAAGTTCAGTGCACCTTTTTTGTCCCGGGCCACTTAAATGTAATGAGATTTCAGTTTAATTCAGCTCTCTTTTGTATGAATTAAATTAACGTTGTTTGCCAGCTTTAATTAAAATTATTGTTAACTAAATTATTCCGGTGAGACTACAATTTATCGCCATGTTCGTGCCGACTCGGACACCATAATACTTTTGTATTTTAATGAGTTTTAACATCGTCAGGTAGGAAATTAAAATACTTCCCCAGATATTTAGAAATCAGGTGAAATATTTTGAAATGATTTAGATTTAAACAAATTTGAACCGCTTTCTTTAGTAACAGGTATGTCGAGTTAAACATAGTTTAGAGTTTTCGTGGAATTCTGAATTAATCAGTGGTGGAAAAACGACCGAAAATGTACCGTAATATTTTAAATCAACGTTCATTTCAAGATTTATTTTTTAATTAATCTGGTGGCTAAAACCCTAGCACAAATTCTTATAATTTTTTTACTTTCAGTTACTTAAAATAAGATTACACATCGAAAGCGGGTCGCTGCGGGGGTGTGATTTCCTAGTTACATCCAAAATCTAGTACTAATTTTGGATGTAACTACGAAATTACACCCCCGCAACGACCCGTTTTCGATGGTGTTCAAGATGGCAGCCCACTTCGTTTTACCCGTCGAAAAAGGGGACGGCCCTTTTGGCCCATCACCACCTTTTTTTGGAAATTTTTCGTGTTCAGCTTGCTTAGATTTCGTATTATTTTCTCAGTTCACGTTAAGAGAGGAGAAGAAGGTAGGGACCTGAACCAGGAGCCATCCCCAAGAAGGTAAGAATCGCTTTACCACGAGGTGGACGTGGATTATAGCTTTTTTTTAACGCTTTGAGTGAGCGTTACAACCCCCTCCCCCTCGCGCTCAGGTAAAATTTTTTGTAAAGTTAGGGAAGATAGTTTTTCTGGGATTTGTTAAATATATAATAATAATAGCGTGCTTTCTTCCCCCTGTAGGCAAAACTTAAATTGTGGAGGGGGAGGGGGGGTTAATTTTGTAGCTATCTCCGATGTTCGCTAATCTGCATAATATTTTGGTACAATCAGTTCTATTGTAATTTTACTCACTATGCAAATTAATTGAGTTCTACACTGATATTTAGCCAATCTGTAGAAAGAATAATCATCAAAATTGGGCAAGAAATGCGACCTGTATTGCGTTATACGGTAACGACCAACGGACGGAAGCGCATATCATTTTTCAAACGCAAATTTAGATTATAATAAATATTTGAAAAATACAAAAATGGTATTATGTTTAGAGGAAGATGTCTTCTTTCTAAAAAAGCTGAATTGAAAGTTTATTACTTGTAAATTGTAAAGGAGGAGAGTTGCTCCTTGCGATGACCCACGAATCACTGAAAGCGCATTTTACCACCGTACAGATTTTTTCTAGTTCTGGAATTTTTATACGAAAATTCCGGTAAAAAACACGGTTCTTAACTGTAATCATGTTGCACTTGTAGCTACCTTAATTTCTATGTAGCAGCATTTTAAAATAGAACAATGAGCCCCGAGTATCTGTTCAGTTTCAAAGAATATTGCGGGTGTAAAATTCAACAGCTTTAAAAGTAATCGAATTAATTTAGCTTGAGCAAAAAAGAACTAAACATAAAATGTACAAAGTCTGAGATTCAATCCGTACTGCGCTGCGGCATGCTCCAATATCTTCACTTTGAACAATTTCCTTCGAAAGGGATTAAAAGAGCCGTCTATATAAATTCAGTGTTAATTGGCAATTGCAATAGTTAACTTGAAAGTTCATTAATTAATATTCGCGTCGAAATTCAGAAATATAGCAACTAAGTCTCACACAAAGAAGCAAATGGTTTTAAGTTTGTAAAATTTGCCAGTTATTTCACGAAACAATGTGAATTAAGTGGTCAATTTCTCTTAAACCACACAATAAATTTTTACAAGTTACGTAAATTTTACTGTCCTGCTCCGTAAAAATGTTCATGAACACATTAAAAACTACTAGAAGAATCGTAAATTTCATAGTGCAGCTGCCTACATTTAGACAAAATGTGTTAGTTGCAACCACGATTACGTTAAATGGAACCGTAATTTTTCCTGGAATTTTCGCTCCGTGTAAAAAAAATTTTAATTTATATCCATACCCTTACATAGAACCGCTCCTGTGCGTAATGTTTTTAACAAATCGGTGCCCCTTCTAATACGATTACAACTATATGCTTATGCACCGTTATAAGTAAAGTAATAGCTTGCAGTTTTCATAGAAGCAATGTACACTTGATGACAAACAGAGCTTACTCCATCCGATAGCACCCATACACTTTATTTTTCAGAAGATCATATCTATAACATTAAGTATAACCAGAGTTGAAACGTAGTAATTTCTCATTCGAAATTTCAGCCTGAGAAACATTAAGAACTTGATAAGTTTCTTACTTAAAACATCGTAGTGACTGATGTAAATTAACTAATGCGTTTTATTTCAAATTTTAAAACTTTTTTCATTAAACTTTACTTCTGTGGCAGAACTCTTTACAAATGCGTTCACAATATTTTAATTAATTCTTGATAAACTTCGCAATTGTGAAACCTTAGCGGCTATTGTTGTATAAATTAACAATTTTCTGAATAATTCACAGTGCAATTTTCCAAAGAGAAAGAGAAATTACATCGTGTCGTTCCATTTCCGTCCCTGATGGCGCCACGTCCCAAGTTTATTAGCATCTGTTCAACATTTGAACTGAGTCGTAAAGCTCAGTGCAGTTCATTTTCCCTAAACACATTTCCATCTCTGCAGCGATGATAAAAACTCTGACCGTCGCGTCGTCGACGCTATTCTAAATCTGCTAAAAAAAAAATTTCCCAAGGATACATCTTTCATAATAATTCAAGGATGCGAAAGGGAAACTGTGACACCCCAAGAACGGAACTAGTGTTACTATTCCCATACCATTGAAGCATTCCCAAACGGAAGTTGGTAGCTGCTACCGGAAAATTGGAATAAAATTTATGACCAGGATAAATCCACTTCCTTAGAAAATCGAAGAAAATTGGAACGGAAAAGTTGAGAGACGAAGGACTCTGTCGCCTGTTCATGTCTACACCTTTTGTCTTGGTCCAATAGGAATGAGGAAAAATTAGAATTATTATTCTTACGGACATCTGATCTTATTGAAGAAAGAAAATACTTTCAAATTTAAGGTGTGCATGACCTCTTATCGTTTTCAGGTAATCAGGAAGAAGGAATCAACTGGACGATTAAATTCATAAAAAACTATGAAAAGAAAAAGTTTCTAGACGCGGATATATACATACATAAGTATGTATATAAAGTTAGGGTAAATTTGCTAAATTTAAAAGAAAATTCAGCAAACGAATTATTTGTATACCACTTCGTTCCGGTTCACGGTCCTGAAAGAAATTAGAATTAATAATATCTTTTCGTATGGGTTTGAAATCAGTATTTTTTCGAAGATTTAATGTTTTCTGCGGGTAAATTTTAGATGCAAAGTTGTCAATACAGTCCAACACCCCCGCCTTTGCTCAAGGGGAGAGTTTTAAACGTATTTTCTATGACATACGACTAAGCGAACATCACAAATGTTTGAGGAATATTACTTTGAAGTGCTGGCGATCGCAAATCGTGCTACGCAAGGCAAACATCCAAAGTTAAATTAACTAATCAACGGCATACCAGGATTCTTCGTACTTTCTCTCTAGTTCCCTTAACAATTTGTTGGGCATGGGGCCGGGGAAGAACTTCACCCGATTCTTGACAATGATTGTAAGTCGACCTACAATTTCAAAGTGGATATCAAACCACCGACACTTTCTCTACAAACCCAATGGACTTTTTATCGTACAATAAACAAAATGGGTCGGCGTCGGTTGGATACGGACCTGGGACCTTCGGATTGGGAGACCGACACGTTATCCCTTATTCAACCGACGAATTACTTTCGTATTTGGCTTCCTTACAAACATTCGATGAACCATATCAGCTATTAGAGTTGCAGCGCAAGTGCAAAGTTCTTGTATGAATATCACAAGGAAATGAGGATTGATGGCCACATTAAGCAATTGTTTTTTTGTCAATTTGAACAGTGACATTACGCTGGTGGTGGAAATGTTTACTAGAAAGTATAGCCTACGAATACATCCAGTATTTGGTTGATAAGTTTCGACAGTGAAAGTAGTGGCCTAAGGTATTTGACAACAGCTGCAAAAATTGATAAAACCTTATTTTCTTCAATTTTTTGGTTTTCTTTATATTATTTTTATATAACGAATACTTTTTCTTATACAAAAAACCGCGTCTCTCACCAATTCTACTAATTTTTCTTCAAAGCTAATTTTGCTGCCAAATAGCTCAAATACCAAAACCAAATGTTGCTTATTTGGTAAAATAAATTGAGGTTTTTTGCCACCTTTTGTTGTCCCAATAAGTCGCTGGCGGACAAGATTGAAGCTAATTTGGGATAGTATGGTGTGGTTAATCTGGTCTAATTAGCGTGGCTTTCTGCATAGTAGATTCACGACAACTAACCTGCTTGAATTTACTTCCCACATTTGATAACCTTCCTTACTTTTTGATTATTCCCAAGCTGAGAAAGTTGGATTTACCGCCTTTATGAGTAAAAGATAGGATATATCGGGTATCTTTCTAATCCTTTATCTAGAGTCGTTAGGGCTTCATCAGTTGTACATCAGGGTAGCCATCCGGGTTTGCTGATGTTTATTCTTGCCATTGACAACATTGTCCCCCTGATCAGGTGCTCCAAAGTCTTAACCTACGCTGACGAAATAAAGATTTGCTCTTGCGATAGAAACAGTGTCCCGCATTCAAGTGGATTCAAATGCCTTAAAGGACTAATGTGGATATAATGGACTGCAGCTGACTTGAAATGTGAAGTTATGTCAATCTCTAGCTCTGAACTCGTTTTCGATTATAATTTTGCGAAAACTAATATCTGTCGCGTGCAGTCCGTTACTAAATATTTTCTAGGAGTAATTCAAATCTGGATTATGTAAAGCGGGGGTCAAGGGAGTTTTTTGATCGGCAGCCCTTAATTCACTAATTTCTTTGGTTAGACCAATTTTCGAGTATGTATCGCAGATTTAGTCGCGTTTATTGTAGGCGCATCGAGTCGGTACAGCAGAGCTTTGTTAGATTCGCACTAAGAGACCTCCCTTGGAATGATCTACTCAGGTTCCTCCTTATGTGAAGCAACCCTGGTTCGGAATCCACTTTAAATCGTAGATCCACTTGCAATCGTTATCTCCAATCGAATTCTCCCACCCCATGCTACACAAGGGTTCCAAGAACCAGAGAGAAAATGATAGAGAGAGAGAACCAACTTCTAAATCCTTCGGAAGTATCCAAAGAACATTAAAATGTGCCGACCTCAAGATATTGAAAATTTATTTTAATAAAACACGTAAATATACTCTAGCCTAATCTTATATTGATACTTGTTATTCAATGTTTAGTTTTTGTTTTTATAATTAAAATTTTCAAAAAGGCTCGAGATGTAATATGGACTTTAGTTTATGACAAGTCACAAAATAATAAAAAGAATATACTTCTTATTCAAGGATCGGTTCTATTCTTTAAGATCCTTAGTCCTGGAAATATAAAGGCAAAACGATAAAAACCAACCCAAAAATACAAATGATGAGATTTTTGGAAAAATTAGTTTGTATAAGTTTACTCCCAATTTTTTTTTCACTTATCTCATTGAGTAACGTGTCTTTTGGAAGGCCACAAAATATTTCCTTTTAAAGTTGTTATCAAAGCGTCCCACACTAATGTCTAAATTATTGGCGTTGCTCGGACTTTTGGTAAATGAGTGCTGTTTCTGGTTATTTTTACATGTCTCTCCCTTTCCATACCCATCCCTAGCAGTGCTAGATGTTATCTAACGACATTTATAGTGTGATTGTTCATCTCAGTAATCCCGAAAACTCTGAATTCGTCACTAAAATCGGTCGATATCTCTGTCTATGTCTTACTACCGCAGTATCTAACGGCATCGGAAGGATCATTATTCATCTCAGCGGCACCGAAAACTATGGATTCTGACATTAATATCGGTCGGTTTAGTTTTTTTTCCTTTTATGATGCAGCCAAAGCCCAGGGGACAATCCTATGATGCGTTAGCATGGCTTTAACCGGAAGGGAAGTATGGTAAGGGAAAGGAACATGGATGTATTGTATTTGCTTTGCTGCGAGCTAGACAACAGCCTACCGATTTTTATTTTTTAAGGAGACGTCATTAATTAAAATGATTAAGAGGAGAAGGCCGAGAATACTGCCCCGGAAAAACTGAGATTTCGTTGGAAAGGGTTCCGTGGAACAGAACACGCTGAGTGGGACCGGACCGGTATGAGAATAACCAATCTACAAAAAGTGGTGGGAAATCGAGCAAATGAAGCTTGTGAATAAGAATCCCGTAGTCAAACCTGTGAAATGCCTTGCTAAAACCATCCAACCCCCCCCCCCCACCACAAACTCACGTACCATAATAAACCTAAATTATGTCTACAAAAATGCCTTCCCGTGAAAGTGGAAAATCGAAATCAGATTAGCCGTTTACAAGATTAGCCCGGAGAAACAGACAGACAAAAAAATTCTATATATGGCACTGTAGCACGTAGATAACCTTGTGTGACCTCATTGAACACGTTTTATTTGGAACGAAATTTACGTTGCAAGAATGGTTCAGTAAAAATATTTAAAATAAACCTATTCACGAACCTTTAAATATTGAAATATAATAATCACTCCGTAACGGCTAAGCCGCTAAAATTACCACCTCCTGCCATACAATTTTTTTTTGCTTTGTAACGTGTCTTCCGGTAGTGGGGGTGGTCGCTGGTTCCTTCCAAGAGCTAAGCTCGCCGGATCCAGGGTCAAGGGCTTCTGCAAAGAAACTCACCAATTCCTCACTACAATGTCAGTTTATTTACTGTAACTTACTTCAATTCGGTTCACAACTTAAATTCTACACATATACACCCCGTGCAACAAAAAGACCCGCACGTCGTTTCATTTTTCATATCTTCCCGGCTCAATTCGTGCTAAATAGTCTCCAAGATGTCCAAATTGCTTTTAACGGTTGTTGATGTGCAATAGCGCTCTTCTGCTAAAAATATTCACTATGTACAGTTGCATACATGCATAGGGTTCGAGACGTTATTAAGGCATAGGGCGGTACTACAAAGTACCTACTAATTTTTTTTAAACTCAATTTTAAAACTTTTAAGTTTTGAAAATACATTTTTAAGTTTAATAAAAATAAAGAGATATTGTTGGCTTACTGTATTTTTAATTTTTAATGAAATAACATTGCATTACAAATTTGAACAAAATGAACCTTTTTTTGATTTCGAACGAAAAACAATTTTTTTTTTTTAAACAAATTACATATTGCATAAAACATACTTTTTAATTGGGTTATATGTGAATAATTTAAAATACAGAAAAATTACATAATAAATTGTTGTAATTAACTTTAAACGTGCGGCTCTTTTTGTTGCACGGGGTGTACATACACTGTGTCATATATTTACAATTAACTATATGTACCAAGTTTATCCTATTCTCTAAAGTGTTCTCTTAGGGGGGGGGGGGGGGGGGGGGGGGGTGGAGGTCGCACTACTCCTATTGTCTACCTTGGCTTTATCTCGGTTATTCCGTATGGTTGAATTATGGATTGTCCTCCTTCCGTGAGCGTATTATGACGGACGGAAAGACACGGGTACAGATGATTTCAAGCTAATATACAAGGCCTAAATTATCTTAGAGCGCTTCGGGACAATCACTCACGTAAACGAGTAAGGAAACACAATGGCAAAGAATACGCCAATACCAAAATGATAACCGGGGTCTTGCCGGTTAAAATAGATAGCCGGAGAGGCACGCCAATTATGTGAGTGCCTTGCATCATGGAGGCATGTAGTGCAAGAGAGAACTGAGTGTCCATCACCAGGGAGGTACACTAGTGAAGGAGGTAAAACGAGATATCTGGAATGGCACGCCAGCTATATGATTGTCTTGTACCAGAGAGGAGAAAACTAGATAGCCGGGTTGGCACGCCAGCTATATGTGTGTCCTGTGCCAGAAAGGCACGCTAGTACAAGAGATAAGAAGAGTGTCTGTCACCAGCGAGGCACGCTTCCCCCCGGGCTCGGGCTTTCGAAATGGCCCCTGTTATCTAAGTCATCAACAGAAATTTTTTTTCCATTTTAATTATATATAAAAAAAAATTTCACGATTGAAGAAGTGTAATATACTAGACAGATTTTAAATTGAATAAGTGATTGTCCGTAAACGCTTATTCCCGGGCCCGAACTTCCTTTCGCTGGTGCCAGTATGTGGTACCCTCCGAGCCCGAATTTTGTCTCTCCGGGCCTGGTCAGCCCTCCTTATATTCCGGTCGCTCTGCAACTTCCTTACCTTACCTCGATTGTTTCCAGTTGATGTTGCCTCTAGAGCTGGTCGACGACGACTGACTGAGCCACGGTGTGAGTCCTCCTTATATAGTGCCAGAGGGCTCTGGCGGCACTCGGTATTGGGAATTTCCCACGGTATTGTTGGGAAAATTGGGTATTTTACCATTGCGGGGAGTAGTAAATTTGATGTAGTATAACTATATCCGTGTCCAGGGGGTCTGGCGGTATTTGAAAACCCCCTTCTCCTCCGGTGCTGTTGACAGGTTTTGTAACTTCGTTACAGCTTTAGGTATTACTTTTCGAACCGCTATCTATCGTTCACTAACCTTTATTATGGCTGACTAGCACCATTTCTCGCTCACTATATCTGACATTTGGTAAATATATTAGCTTACCTTGGCACTTTTCGTATGCAAGTCCTGATCAGAGGGAAGAGGACAGTTGAACTGGAAGAATCTATCAATGGTGAATCAGGTAAATTGGAAATCGGTGGACTGTTTTGGTGTTATTGTTAAATGAATAGTAACGTGTATCTAAAATATTCATCATGTCTAATATTTTTTACCGTATGAAGCGTAAAAACCTTTCAAAAGCAATATGTTCTTTTTTTATTTACAATCCCAACAGTCGAGTTAGAAATTTTAGCAACCAAAAAAACAACTGTTATCCTTCTTTCTATCAATTACAAACTAAACTACTTATAATACAGATCAACTTCAACAAAGAAAAAACTTTCTTCTGAAATGGTGAAATTTTCACTATCTTTAGGGTTCAATCAATTTTGTCGGTCTAAAGAAATGCAAATGTTATGGCCACTTACCACTGATTTGCAACTTGAGATGCAGATCCCGTCTCTGTCTGCCACTGTTCCGTCGTCGTCAAAGATACATCACAAAACGAATACAATCGTCAAGGAATTTCTATTCCCCCAAAGTCCAGAGAACGGCTGTCTTCCTTTCAAGGAAATCATAGAAAAAGAAAATGGACTCGTAAGGAAGGACAGGATCCGATAGTGAAAAGAATGTTTTCACACATGCCATCAAAAGAAAGTATTTTGGGAATGTCGTAACGTTTTAGAAATGTCTTTCAGGGATCTACCGAGGTTAAGAAATTGTTGAACTGTCTGGAATATAAATTTTACTCTAAGAGCTGCTTACGATGAGATTTTCCTTTGATTTTTCTGATCAACTTGCGACAGAATACTTAAAATTTTAACAGTCCAAGCAATTGAGTGAGGGTAAGCTTTTAAGTGATGACATCCAGGGTTATAAAAACGAATGGCAATGTTTGTCTATAGAAAATTTTTTTAGTTGATTGAAGTCATTAACGTGCAAAGTGTGTGCTTAAATACTGAAAAGGGCTATTTCGTTAGGAACAAAGGAACATTTTCAAATTTTGCTCTTATTGAAAGGAAGATTAAAGTTCCGAACCCATAATAGTATCTCCAGTCCAGTGAAGACCTTAAAGCGGTTCAACACGTCCATTTATTAGGTACATGAATAGGTTCATCCATTTCAAGTTATTTAAAGTTTCATAAGAAAAATGAGCTTAAGGGTTCGTTTCAATAGACTGTGTGATGTTATACTATTATTGACACTGTAAGTCTATAGACAATGTAGAAACGTTGGGCTTCCTCTCCACCATCATCAGCCGTGACGTATTGCTTTGACGTGCATGTGAATGTGTAGCCGTGAAAATTGGGGATGTTTGGTATCTTTCATTCCTTACAGAGCATAAGACCTCTTTCACTGTGAAAGCAGTAATGCTGTATCTACCCCAGGAAAAATTTATGAAGTTCACTTGACTAATTTATGTCGTTTGCCAAACCAATAATGTTCCACGATCACACGATGAGGAGTTTCGGAAATGAAATTGCTTTTTGCGGTTCTTTGCACTGTGCGGGTACATATTCTCTGCCTAGTCAGGTCGTCTACAAGAAAAGGGACGGCAGGATGGATCAGCTCGTTGACTAGATTGATTGCTTTTAAAATGTTCCCTAAAGTAACTTAAAGTGTTTTATAAGCGAAAGTGCTTTTAATATTTTCAACAGTTAATTGTCAGAAAGATATTTTGATTACTGTCTTAATCGAAGTCTCATTTAATTAGTCCATTACATTTTGTAAAACGTTCACTCTCGAAATGGGTAAAAATAGAATTGCAAAAAGGAAAATAGGAAGAACTGCCAATTATTCATTTACAGCGACATATTAGATATAATTACCAAATCATAAAAGAAAAAACAATTTTTGTCCTGATATTTGTTGCTAAATTATACCTTTACTACAGTCTATTGCGATTTCTTTTCAATATTCTTTGGCCGGTCTAAACCAATACAATTCTTAGTCTTCTTGCGAGTAATGTAGATATTCATACTCTTCTGCGAAAATGAAAAATACTGCATTGATTTCGTAATATATCTGGTTTCTCTAACCCTTGTGGGGCATAGGTCATCTACAATACGGAGGCTTCACCTAATTCGACTCTACGCCTTCATATTCTTTCACGATTTTTTGATTTGGGTACCTTGTTTCTCTATAGATCTTCTCCGTGTAATTCACTGCACTTGATGGAATACTGTTTTGTTCAAAAGTTTTTTTATTCCATGTGTTTCGCCCATTCGGCGTCTTCCTTTGGTGCTGTGTGATTTCCTGTCTAAGCCCTTTTGACAGATGTTTTTTGTTTCATTGGTAATGATCTCCGGCCAATATATCTTAAGGATATATCAAAAGACTTGTTGTTTATACATATGTCATTTGATAGATGACTTTCCATGTTGAACAGCTGTAAAACAGAACATATTTTACGAAATTCCGAAGTTTTTTGCATCTGGTGACATTTTTACTGCCGAATATCTCAGGAAGAGTATTGCATGCAAATTAGAGCCTTGTTAATGCGAGCCTACACATCAGCTCCAGCCCCGCTGTTACTATGCGTCGAGGATGACTTATATTTTATTTGCTGCTCTTCACGATTAATTTGACGGGCTGAGAGCAAAAGTGACCTATTTATAAGGTTCGGGCAAAAGTGGCTTAGAATATGTTCCGCGCAAAAACGAATCACGTGAAGCTCCGGTCAAAAACGAGTCGTAGAAAATTTCCGGGCAAAAATAACTTAAGTACAAAAAGTAATGCAAAGATAATGCAGTTATGTAGTTAAGTCGTTTTTGCCCGGAAAGGGCTTCGCACAGCAAGCTCTAGATTGGAATCCCTACGGAATCTAAGGAAGACGCTGAATTGGACCACCGCGCAACACATAAAGAAGATTCGTCGAGAAGGAATGTACCCAGATCAAATCGTGGCCATAGTTGAAATTACAAACCATTTAAATACACCTATATAAACTAACAATACAACAATAAAAAGTATAAAGCCAATAACTGTCAAATTTACCATGGAATCTGGGTCTATAAGCTGTCTCTTCTTTTGTTTCCTTCTTGATTCGTCGATTGATTATCCTCTTAAGTGTCGGATCGTACACATCGTCTTCTATTTCGGGGAGTTCTTTTCGACCACATTTTTGTCACTTCTGAGGTGCTTCAGGGTAGTTTTCTTGCCCCACTCCTCTTTATCCTATATATCAATGATATTTCGTATCTCTGCCCAGTAGAAAAATTCTGTGCCATGCGGATTGTTTTAAGGTTTTTTCGAACTGTTTCTCACAAATCAGACTGCTCTGATTTGTCTGCGATTTGCTTTTGGTGTTTACGCAATCGCTTTCCTTTGAACCATATGATTTTCTCCCGTATAAGTCGTTCTTTCTTCTTTGACTACCGTTGATGGTGTTGGATTGAGTAGGGTTCATAAGGTAAGAAACTTGGGAGTGCTCGGAATTCAGTCGGATTCGTCATCAACAAATAGAACTGGGATCCTTAGATTGACTTTTACAAATGTTGTAGAGCTAAGGAAAATATAGAGGCTGCAAAGCACTTAATCTGCGAATAACCAGCCTTAAAACCTTTCACTTGTCTAGGTGAATGCTTCTTTGAACGCAGCCTAAAAGACCTGGACGAGATAGTTCTCTTATCCTATCAGCATGGCCCTAATTTGTATATGTTTAAGGAGCGGTCACAATGGAAATCTTGACCTCCGAGTGGAGTTAAGTGGTGTAGTAGCTCTTTGTACAATTATAGTTATATTATGAACCTATTCATATATACAGTCAATTTCCGAGATAATTACTATTCAACTTTCGTCCGAGTTTATATACGTATTAAAAGAGTTTCTATAATGACTCCAATTACGGGTGAAAATTATGCTTTTGACGATTTTAAACATTAATATCGTAACTGAAAACAAAAGTGTGAAATATTCCACCTGTAGTTTTTCGAATTCCCCCAACTGCTATTGTATTCACTTTAAAAAGTTTCATTTTCATATTGGAGCAGTGCATATCAGAGTCAATTCAACGTCAAAAGTACTTTTTAAACCGTGTAACCCATAATATCTACAGTTCAGGTTCAGATGCATTTGCAGTGCATTCACTAATTAACAGGAAGTGCACATCCACTAATACATGAACATATGCTTATATAGCTCGTAAAGCTTTGTAAGACTTTGAGCTACAAGTGGTTTTCAATGTGAATCAATCAATAAATTTCCACCCCATGCATTGAACGACTGAACACTCTTAGAGCATAGAGCTTTACCGCACTCAGGCAACCTTTAACCTTTCGCTCCATTATACATAATTATCGACGATGTGAAAAGGTAAAGGTTCGTCTGATCATTATGTATACAAAATTTTTAAATCGCTTTCAAATAGTCGCTTTTGTATGCCATCAGCAGCTACAGTCATCCCTGTTGAATGCCATAAAAAACCTTCGACGGTATCATCATTTTAATTACTAATCCCGCCACTTTGAGGTAAATGTTTGCTTTTTTTAACGATTTTATTTCTGGAAAGAATGTGAATACTTTATATGATATTTTACATTGAAGTTTGTTATGCCATTGACTTAGAATACACCTGCCATAACCTACATTGATTGAGCATAAGTACACCAAGCTTATGTGGGAATATGGTGGAGAGGTTTTAATTTCATGTTTTTAATTTATCTACGAGCAATCCTGTTTAAGAAACTGGTAATTATTTAAAAAATAAATGGTTATGTAGAGAAGCACGAACGTGAGGTAATGAGCGAATCAAATCTGGAACCTCAGGTATTGCAGTTGAACATGCTTTATTCTCGGAAACCGAGGCTGCTGGAGAAAATATACTATTAGAGTTATTGCGCTGTTGAAATATTAATGACGAAAGTTCTATATTTTTAGAAGATTTGAAAACAAAACCGTTGATCTGAGGTCTAAAGTCTTCCTCTAATCCCACAATATCTTATTTATTTATTCATTACCGATTGAAGAAATACATAGATTACTAAATTATATATCAATTCAAATATAAAGAATAAAAAACTACAGCCAAAGACAATCGTCGGAACAGTCATTCGAAGTCGAGGCTGCCGAAGTGTTGATTGAAGAGGCGGGATATGGACGTGATGGGTTCGTGGATGCCGTAAAGAGTACGGTGGCCTGGGACGAACAGGAAGTCGTGATTCCTCAAGGTCAACGCATCAACGGATAGAAAAATTAACAACCTCCAGTAATTTCGGTGAATTAATAGTTCCCTGCAAAAGATCGATCATAAATACTATTTTCGAAATATTGCGCCTCATTTCCAGGTAGTCCAGCAAAATCAGTCCGAACCGATCGGCATAAGAGGGGAGCACTCAATCAATCCAGGGAAGCCCGCGTAGGGCAAACTTAAGAAACCTGCGCTGCAATGCCGCAATGCGGTCGATGTGAACGGCGAAGTAAGGGGACCATACAGGACTAGCGTATTCCAAAATAGGACTAACAATGGTACAGTATAGAAGCTTGGTCAGGTAGGGATCATCAAGTTCCTTAGACCATCTTTAAACGAAACCCAACATCGAGTTAGCCCTGCAAACAATAGAGTCAATATGGTCCTCGAAAGAGAGACAAGAATTGAGGGCCACTCCCAAGTCTCTCACCCTGTCAACTCTACTCAAGACAACGCCGTTGATGGAGTAATCGGAGAGGATAGGATGTCTTCCACGGAAAAAGGTCACAACGCTAAATTTGAGTTCAGGAGGTTAATGTCTAACTCATGAGAAAAAGTGCGGAAAATCTTAGCATCATCAGCATAACAGAGAATTCTACTACTGGACAAAACAAGCGAAACATCGTTAATATATACGACAAACAGGAGTGGTCCTGGGATACTTTGGACCAATATTTGCAGGGACGCAGCACATTAGCGTTACTCAGACCTTCAACCTAGTCCAATCTTAAAATATTTCATTTAAGTCATAGTTAAAGACATATCTTCTATGCTAATGAAGTTTGAGAAGAATGTTATGATTTTAAACTAAGTTACTAAAGCGTCAAATATATTCGAGCTGCGGTATAAAAAGCCGAAGTAAATGATGTGGTGGAATTTAATCCTAATCCAGACATAATTACATTCTGGATTAGTAGAAATTGGGTAGTGATGCACAAATGATGATTAAATAGAGCAATCGTTTGCTGAACTTTAATGACAACGAAGGCAACTAAATGCTCAGCTGTGCAGAGCGGTTAAATTCATACAGGGTTATACAGGTGTACTACTTTAAATTCGAGATGGAAAATGTAAAGGAACAGACTAAATAGACTGTGTTTTTAATCGAGCTTAAAAAGCCCTTCCCCTTAGCAAAATGGTACTTTATTTTTGTATGAATTTTCAGTAGTGAGACGGAGTTAAATTTAACAATAAATGTGAAAGGGCCGGCAGCACCTTCGGGCCCGTTATCAAACACAACTCAAACAGATTACGTTTTGTACTAAGTAATACTCTAAAATTAGACGTAGTTAAGTTTTTGCACATTATGAGTAGTCTAGTATTAGTCTAGTCGTGAATTTGATGGATAAAAATGTCAGCCTTTCGTAGTATGTTCCGTTGCGTAAAGCCGTCCCCCGCCACCCAAGTTTGAATATTCTTGCACTCAACCACACTTTACAGAAACCAAAAACAATATTCGTATCCAGATTCAGTTTATTACGACGTAAAGCCCCATAGTCACGAGATAAAAATCTGAGAGAGTAAAAACTGTTTATTTAGAAAGAAGCGCCTTGTTAAAAAATCTGTCGCGCGTGCTATACACGGTATATAATCCATTGCCATTGTAATCTCTATTTAGAGAAGTCTGATGATTGCAATACTTGCTTCCTACGGAAGTCTGAAAGTAAAAATTAGTACTGGTCCGAAAAAGACAAAACAAAAGGTTATCCAATAGCCAAACTCGTTGAAGTGAAGAGGAGAAGTACCGGCAAATATAGTAGAATACAACAAATTACCACAAAATGTAGCAAATTGTATTATCTTGTCGTCTTATTTATTATACCAACAACCACATTTATATCCCAAGTGATCAATTCTATCTTCTATTTCTACAGCATATAAGGATCAAAGGGTTTTAAAACACTTAAGAAAAGGCTATCTTTTCGCCTGCAGTTGCTTCATCAAAAGCAATGCAGCCTAGGAGAATGTCTTTCCAATAATTTCACATTAAGACACTATTCCAAGTGTCTTCCAAGTTCAATCCATTACACAAATCCTTCGTTCTTAGATAGAATCCACCATAATAAACGACTATAACTGGAATTACCCGTGTCTAGGACTCTGCTCACATATCCAAGTGCAGACATTCAGTTCTACAAGTAAATGTACAGCACAGGCACAATCTTGAGATCTCAAGTGAGGGTGGGTGAAAGTTGCTATAAACAGGCAGCGTAAAGGGACGTTATTAAATTGAGTAGAAAAGCACATCTCGTCTGTGATTGACTATGAAGGATGAGCGAAACGCCCGATAAAAGTGCTTTGCTAAAATTTCCGCGTTTTATTGAAGTCTTTTTGTCGGTCTATGCGCGAAAGTTTTCTTCTTAAGACGGATTTGAGTTAAACCCTTGATACAGGGTCATCAATATCCAAGTGGATTTTATTACAGAGTACCCATCTTTATGGGATTTTCAAAATACCGACATTGATGGCATCACATCCCGAAAACTTTTCACTGCAAAACAAATGCATGCCGTCAGTACATAGCCACATGTAACTTATCGAAATTGTGTTGGAGTACTAAGCTCGAAGATTTCTTCTATTTTCTATTTCAGTCAACTATACTAATGCGAACAGAGCAATTTCTTGTCTATAACCGGAAAAAAGTTTCAATGCATTTTTCTGGCCAAGGCGAAAAGACCTGTTTTAGTGTGATGGGTATCAGGGCAAACTATTCGCTTTCAAACAAGAAATGTATACACTTTGGAAAAATGAAAGATGAATCAAAACGATGTGAAATGTATTAAATGGATAAGGAGAAAAAGAATTCTGTAGAATCAGCAGAACACCACGGGGATCTACGTTGAGGGTTCTCGCTCTACAAGCAATTCTGACTTTTCCGGATCTCACAGTATCCGCTGGCTGTACACACCCCGTGCCATTTATGTATTGGATGATATTAAAAGAGCAATATATTTGGGTCGAACAGAAGACCCGAAGAAAGAGGACGAGTGTTATTTTTACGAAATTGATGAAATATTTCTAGTAGGGAAAAAAGTGATGGACGGCAAGAAATCCGGGATATTCCCCGTTGAGTCAGCTGAGATTTCTGTGTGGCAACATATTATTTGTTTCGAATTTTCTGATATAATTTTAGAAGTTTTTCAAGTCCTTGGAAATATTCAATCCAATAATAGAAAAAATTCCTAAAAATATGATAATAATAGTATTTTTTTCAATAAAGCTAAAAGAGGAATATAAACATGACATGGGAATTTCCAGGGTACCTAAGGCAAAACAAAAGTAAAGTAAAAATATCCACAGTAGTAAATCCTACGAACAAATTGTGATTGAATGTTACCACTTTACGTTACGGCTTTCGGAGTGTTGCATTCAGTATACGTATTTGAATATCTTACTAAAGTCGTCAGCGTCATACGAGACCACAGGCAAATAAAAAAATAACAAACCAGATGAAAGTAACTACATATAGCAGCCCCAGCGTTATTGTTTGTGACTACTACAAACACTTTGAATCTATTAGGTGTAAGGTAAAGTTCTGTCGTTTTTGTATACGAAAAATTCTGACCTGACTAAAACCGGCTTGATTAGCTTGATTAAGGGGGGAAGTACATGAAGACGTTTTCAAAAATCGATTTATTTTTATTGTCTTAATCGTTAAGTATATGCTCTAAGAATATTATTCTAAAATTTCAAAAGCTTATCTCGAAAATTGTGAAAGATATGCCACTTGATAGTGGTCGGCACCGATCCGGCCCAGCGCGCCTGGGATCGAGGATCTCTGCTGCTCGCGTTATTCCGCTTACCGGATTTTTTTTCTGCTCTGGAATTAAGAGTAATGAATACGACTCTGTTAAAGAGCTTTCTCGACGTTTTCTGTCCAAATACCGATTTTTCTGAGAATACCCCTCCCCTCTTACCTTCTCCTTATCTGCATCTTTTTCGTTAGTTTTTCGGGACAAACTTTAAACGGCGTTTTCTCAAAACCATGTTTTTCAAATTGGCGTAAAAGATTACAAAAAAACTAGTGAACCGATTTTCTTCATCCAGCACTCATTTTAAAGGGCATAAAAAACTACTCTAGATAGACTACGGACATAGCAAAAAAATCATTTTAAGACCATTTTTGACGCGAAAATAATCAAAATTTTTGCAAAAAAAGCCAACTTTTTTTTCATGCCCGATTTTTATAGTTAATGTTCGAATTTCGAAAAGATCGTAGTCTATCTAGAATAAACAACCCCCTCGAGTATAAAAATGTTTGGTTTTTTGATTTCAGATGAAAATTGCGGCCAGGAGAATTTACGCCGATTTCGATGTCGCCGCAACACGAGTTACGAAACCCACCAAAAGTTGATTAATTTTTTATTTTTCAAAATGTAAAAAATGTTTTTTCTCTTCTTAAAACATTGCCCTAAATACATATAATATCGATTTCATGTGGACCTTTTTCATTTTCCCAAAAAAAGTACTTTTTTTTCGGCCTCTTCATGTACTTCCCCCCTTAAGGGCATGAAACCCGATTTGATAATTATTTTTTTAATTTAATTTTTTGATAGCATATTATGTATATTTATTTATTTATTTATAAAGTTTCATCTCAGGCTGATTACTTAAGGGGTGAAAAGGGTCTGAGAGACAAAAAAAGAGCATATTTTTGTGATTTTTTTTCACAGTACCTTCTTTATTCAAATTCTTAAAATGTGTGACATTGTTAAGCATCATTCCAAGAATATTCTGATTAATTTTCATAAAAAAATATTAAAAAATAATCCAGTGGTAGTGGGGAGAACCGAGTCACCTAAAAAAAAAAGTCGACATGCGGTAGGCAAGATAACTCATGACTGATTCATGGGAAATCAAAAAACCAAAAAGATTTCTTTAGTACTTAAGTTTATCCTGGATTTGAACGAAGGAATAATCAAAATATTAATTTTTGAATTTTTGGTAAAGGTGCAATCAAAAAACTCTGATTTTTAGCAAAAATTGCTCCTTTTGTTTAATGAAAAAATAAGTAGTAATTGAACAACAAAAAAATCCTTCGTTCAAATTTTTACACCTACACCTAACGAAGGAGGCTGCCTCAAGCCCAGTTAGGCTGCTTGGCAAATTCTTGAAGAATTCAAGGATGATCCGGTGACCTACTCAATCTCAGATGCCATGCCAATAAGGCACAACTACCATTCAAGCTGATCCTTTAGAGCAGAGATTATTGGCTTAACAATAGACATATCTTTGAAAAGGGATCTCTGATTTGGTACACGGATGGATCCAAGATGGAATCGCTCGGTTCTGCATAAACTATATTTCAAGCAGAGATACATGCCATCGAACTCTGCGCACGAGTTACGTTGCCGTTTCCGCTGAACTTGCAAAAGAAAAATTCATTAACAAGTAAAGACCGTAAAGTGATATTCTCTAAAAGATCGGAAGACTTAAACTTTCCCACACCATCAGCGAATTCCCAGACGGCAACGGATCCACATGAAATTATACTCTTCTGAATATGATTGCATTTGGATGAAAAACAACTTTTGCTTCTAATCAAATTAAGTTAGTTCTGACTTGGTTTTATAATCGTACAGACGCAAAAGAAAGATTCTGAAGAATATCGGTAAACTCTTAAGAGAATTTATATGTAAATTTTGTAAATAAGTTTTCGTGGTTAAATAAAAGTGTAGTGATCTAAAAGAATATTTTATTTCAATAATTTATTTTTTTTCTCACAATTAATTACGAAAAACAAAAGTCACGTGATATTACTAATAGAGGTATATGCGGTGCTAAAGTATATAATATGTCCGACAGTCAGGCGGCACTCAAGGCTCTGAGGTCCTACAACTTTGAGTCTAAAACCATCTGCTCTCAAAAAACTGGCTCAGGGCAACAGCATTACTCTGGCATTGAAGGCAATGAGAAGTCGAATCTCCTGGCAAAAAAAGATGCGGATTCTCAGTTTATTATACCCGAGCCATTCTGTGGTTACTCGAAAAGCCGACTAGCAATGCGTATCAGGTCATGGGAGGACGCAAGCACTCACACTGGACAAATATTCCAGGGTTAAGACACGCAAAGAGGTTTATAACCTTCTCAAAACAGAAAATGGAAGAGGTGCTCTCACTAAGCAGACCAGATTTACGGCTGATAACAGGACTACCACCTAAAAAAGTTAGGGCTAGCTAAAGATGACACCTGTTGCTCCTGTTTGGAAGAGGAGAAGAAAGCGGAACACATCCTCTGTCACTGTGAGGCGCTCGGCCGTATCAGGCTCAGACATCTTGATGAGACTTTCCCATCAACACCAGATACAGCTAAAGCAGCCACAAAGAAATTTTAGGTCTAAGTAAGGAACTAAAGCGTGACTGGGTAGCTTAAATCTTAACGTGGATCAAGTAAGAAAAGATCATCTTGGTCGAAGTGATTAAAGAATGTTGTTAGTCCTTGATCCACTCCTAATAGTAATAACAATCCCCAAACTAAAGAACAAAGACACCAACTTTCGAGAAGCTGTAACAGTAGAAGAAAAACTTTTGATTTCTTTGCGGTAAATACAGGGTGATTCAGATCTGACGTGCGAAAATGAGTGTAGTGATAGATCTCACCTATACAAACAAAAAATTGTGCAGCAGGATATCGAACAAACGCCAAAAAACTGCTACACCAATGACCTTTTCACAACACTGTTGATCTAACTTCTACCATTGCAGGTACAGTCATTTCCAAGAGTGAAAAAATGTTTTTAAATTACCACAAATTCAGCGATTTCCGAAATTTTTTCCAAAATTAATGTAATTAAGACAATTTTTCTTATTTTTATTAACTTGCCTATCTTATCACCTTTCTTTTACTTAGTGGAATTCGTGAGGTACGAAACACTTGCTTTTGGTGTTAATTCTAGGACCAGTATCGCGTAGAGGTCAGCGATGAAAATTATGATTTTTACTGATAGCGCCAATCGATTCAGAATGGTCGTTTCATACCCCTTAGAAACCCCGAAGGGGCAAATAAGGCCCGAGAACGCGTATTTTCCGAGAAAAACGCGATTAAAGTTTCATCATACTTGAAGTAGTACCTAAACTGCAATTTTGCCTGAATCCGGCATCATTCTTTTCTTTTACTTAGTGGAATTCGTGAGGTACGATACACTTGCTTTTGGTGTTAATTCTGGGACCAGTATTGCGTAGAGGTCAGCGATGAAAATTTCGATTTTTACTGATAGCGCCAATCGATTCAGAATGGTCGTTTCATACCCCTTAGAAACCCCGAAGGGGCGAATAAGGCCCGCGAACGCGTATTTTCCGAGAAAAACGAGATTAAAGTTTCATCATACTTGAAGTAGTACCTAAACTGCAATTTTGCCTGAATCCGGCATCATTCTTTTCTTTTACTTAATGGAATTCGTGAGGTACGATACACTTGCTTTTGGTGTTAATTCTAGGACCAGTATCGCGTAGAGGTCAGCGATGAAAATTTAGATTTTTACTGATAGCGCCAATCGATTCAGAATGGTCGTTTCATACCCCTTAGAAACCCCGAAGGGGCGAATGAGGCCCGGGAACGCGTATTTTCCGAGAAAAACGCGATTAAAGTTTCATCATACTTGAAGTAGTACCTAAACTGCAATTTTGCCTGAATCCGGCATCATTCTTTTCTTCTACTTAGTGGAATTCGTGAAGTACGAAACACTTGCTTTTGGTGTTAATTCTAGGACCTGTATCGCGTAGAGGTCAGCGATGAAAATTTCGATTTTTACTGATAGCGCCAATCGATTCAGAATGGTCGTTTCATACCCCTTAGAAACCCCGAAGGGGCGAATAAGGCCCGGGAACGCGTATTTTCCGAGAAAAACGCGATTAAAGTTTCATCATACTTGAAGTAGTACCTAAACTGCAATTTTGCCTGAATCCGGCATCATTCTTTTCTTCTACTTAGTGGAATTCGTGAAGTACGAAACACTTGCTTTTGGTGTTAATTCTAGGACCTGTATCGCGTAGTGGTCAGCGATGAAAATTTTGATTTTTACTGATAGCGCCAATCGATTCAGAATGGTCGTTTCATACCCCTTAGAAACCCCGAAGGGGCAAATAAGGCCCGAGAACGCGCATTTTCCGAGAAAAACGCGATTAAAGTTTCATCATACTTGAAGTAGTACCTAAACTGCAATTTTGCCTGAATCCGACATCATTCTTTTCTTTTACTTAATGGAATTCGTGAGGTACGAAAGACTTGCTTTTGGTGTAATTCTAGGACCAGTGTCGCGTAGAGGTCAGCGATGAAAATTTAGATTTTTACTGATAGCGCCAATCGATTCAGAATGGTCGTTTCATACCCTTTAGAAACCCCGAAGGGGCGAATAAGGCCCGGGAACGCGTATTTTCCGAGAAAAACGCGATTAAAGTTTCATCATACTTGAAGTAGAACCTAAACTGCAATTTTGCCTGTATCCGGCATCATTCCTTTCTTTTACTTAGTGGAATTCGTGAGGTACGATACACTTGCTTTTGGTGTTAATTCTAGGACCAGTATCGCGTAGAGGTCAGCGATGAAAATTTCGATTTTTACTGATAGCGCCAATCGATTCAGAATGGTCGTTTCATACCCCTTAGAAACCCCGAAGGGGCGAATAAGGCCCGCGAACGCGTATTTTCCGAGAAAAACGCGATTAAAGTTTCATCATACTTGAAGTAGTACCTAAACTGCAATTTTGCCTGAATCCGGCATCATTCTTTTCTTTTACTTAATGGAATTCGTGAGGTACGATACACTTGCTTTTGGTGTTAATTCTAGGACCAGTATCGCGTAGAGGTCAGCGATGAAAATTTAGATTTTTACTGATAGCGCCAATCGATTCAGAATGGTCGTTTCATACCCCTTAGAAACCCCGAAGGGGCGAATGAGGCCCGGGAACGCGTATTTTCCGAGAAAAACGCGATTAAAGTTTCATCATACTTGAAGTAGTACCTAAACTGCAATTTTGCCTGAATCCGGCATCATTCTTTTCTTCTACTTAGTGGAATTCGTGAAGTACGAAACACTTGCTTTTGGTGTTAATTCTAGGACCTGTATCGCGTAGAGGTCAGCGATGAAAATTTCGATTTTTACTGATAGCGCCAATCGATTCAGAATGGTCGTTTCATACCCCTTAGAAACCCCGAAGGGGCGAATAAGGCCCGGGAACGCGTATTTTCCGAGAAAAACGCGATTAAAGTTTCATCATACTTGAAGTAGTACCTAAACTGCAATTTTGCCTGAATCCGGCATCATTCTTTTCTTCTACTTAGTGGAATTCGTGAAGTACGAAACACTTGCTTTTGGTGTTAATTCTAGGACCTGTATCGCGTAGTGGTCAGCGATGAAAATTTTGATTTTTACTGATAGCGCCAATCGATTCAGAATGGTCGTTTCATACCCCTTAGAAACCCCGAAGGGGCAAATAAGGCCCGAGAACGCGCATTTTCCGAGAAAAACGCGATTAAAGTTTCATCATACTTGAAGTAGTACCTAAACTGCAATTTTGCCTGAATCCGGCATCATTCTTTTCTTTTACTTAATGGAATTCGTGAGGTACGATACACTTGCTTTTGGTGTTAATTCTAGGACCTGTATCGCGTAGAGGTCAGCGATGAAAATTTCGATTTTTACTGATAGCGCCAATCGATTCAGAATGGTCGTTTCATACCCCTTAGAAACCCCGAAGGGGCGAATAAGGCCCGGGAACGCGTATTTTCCGAGAAAAACGCGATTAAAGTTTCATCATACTTGAAGTAGAACCTAAACTGCAATTTTGCCTGTATCCGGCATCATTCCTTTCTTTTACTTAGTGGAATTCGTGAAGTACGAAACACTTGCTTTTGGTGTTAATTCTAGGACCTGTATCGCGTAGAGGTCAGCGATGACAATTTCGATTTTTACTGATAGCGCCAATCGATTCAGAATGGTGGTTTCATACCCCTTAGAAATCCCGTAGGGGCAAATAAAGCACGAGAACGCGTAGTTTCCGAGAAAAACGCGATTAAAGTTTCATCATACTTGAAGTAGTACCTAAACTGCAATTTTGCCTGAATCCGGCATCATTCTTTTCTTTTACTTAGTGGAATTCGTGAGGTACGATACACTTGCTTTTGGTGTTAATTCTAGTACCAGTATTGCGTAGAGGTCAGCGATGAAAATTTCGATTTTTACTGATAGCGCCAATCGATTCAGAATGGTCGTTTCATACCCCTTAGAAACCCCGAATGGGCGAATAAGGCCCGGGAACGCGTATTTTCCGAGAAAAACGCGATTAAAGTTTCATCATACTTGAAGTAGTACCTAAACTGCAATTTTGCCTCAATCCGGCATCATTCTTTTCTTTTACTTAGTGGAATTCGTGAGGTACGATACACTTGCTTTTGGTGTTAATTCTAGGACCAGTATTGCGTAGAAGTCAGCGACGAAAATTTCGATTTTTACTGATTGCGCCAATCGATTCAGAATGGTCGTTTCATACCTCTTAGAAACCCCGAAGGGGCGAATAAGGACCGGGAACGCGTATTTTCCGAGAAAAACGCGATTAAAGTTTCATCATACTTGAAGTAGTACCTAAACTGCAATTTTGCCTGAATCCGGCATCATTCTTTTCTTTTACTTAGTGGAATTCGTGAGGTACGATACACTTGCTTTTAGTGTTAATTCTAGGACCAGTATTGCGTAGAAGTCAGCGACGAAAATTTCGATTTTTACTGATTGCGCCAATCGATTCAGAATGGTCGTTTCATACCCCTTAGAAACCCCGAAGGGGCGAATAAGGCCCGGGAACGCGTATTTTCCGAGAAAAACGCGATTAAAGTTTCATCATACTTGAAGTAGTACCTAAACTGCAATTTTGCCTGTATCCGGCATCATTCCTTTCTTTTACTTAGTGGAATTCGTGAAGTACGAAACACTTGCTTTTGGTGTTAATTCTAGGACCTGTATCGCGTAGAGGTCAGCGATGACAATTTCGATTTTTACTGATAGCGCCAATCGATTCAGAATGGTGGTTTCATACCCCTTAGAAACCCCGTAGGGGCAAATAAAGCACGAGAACGCGTAGTTTCCGAGAAAAACGCGATTAAAGTTTCATCATACTTGAAGTAGTACCTAAACTGCAATTTTGCCTGAATCCGGCATCATTCTTTTCTTTTACTTAGTGGAATTTGTGAGGTACGATACACTTGCTTTTGGTGTTAATTCTAGTACCAGTATTGCGTAGAGGTCAGCGATGAAAATTTCGATTTTTACTGATAGCGCCAATCGATTCAGAATGGTCGTTTCATACCCCTTAGAAACCCCGAATGGGCGAATAAGGCCCGGGAACGCGTATTTTCCGAGAAAAACGCGATTAAAGTTTCATCATACTTGAAGTAGTACCTAAACTGCAATTTTGCCTCAATCCGGCATCATTCTTTTCTTTTACTCAGTGGAATTCGTGAGGTACGATACACTTGCTTTTGGTGTTAATTCTAGGACCAGTATTGCGTAGAAGTCAGCGACGAAAATTTCGATTTTTACTGATTGCGCCAATCGATTCAGAATGGTCGTTTCATGCCTCTTAGAAACCCCGAAGGGGCGAATAAGGACCGGGAACGCGTATTTTCCGAGAAAAACGCGATTAAAGTTTCATCATACTTGAAGTAGTACCTAAACTGCAATTTTGCCTGAATCCGGCATCATTCTTTTCTTTTACTTAGTGGAATTCGTGAGGTACGATACACTTGCTTTTGGTGTTAATTCTAGGACCAGTATTGCGTAGAAGTCAGCGACGAAAATTTCGATTTTTACTGATTGCGCCAATCGATTCAGAATGGTCGTTTCATACCCCTTAGAAACCCCGAAGGGGCGAATAAGGCCCGGGAACGCGTATTTTCCGAGAAAAACGCGATTAAAGTTTCATCATACTTGAAGTAGTACCTAAACAGCAATTTTGCCTGAATCCGGCATCATTCTTTTCTTTTACTTAGTGGAATTCGTGAGGTACGATACACTTGCTTTTGGTGTTAATTCTAGGACCAGTATTGCGTAGAGGTCAGCGATGAAAATTTCGATTTTTACTGATAGCGCCAATCGATTCAGAATGGTCGTTTCATACCCCTTAGAAACCCCGAAGGGGCGAATAAGGCCCGCGAACGCGTATTTTCCGAGAAAAACGAGATTAAAGTTTCATCATACTTGAAGTAGTACCTAAACTGCAATTTTGCCTGAATCCGGTATCATTCCTTTCTTCTACTTAGTGGAATTCGTGAAGTACGAAACACTTGCTTTTGGTGTTAATTCTAGGACCTGTATCGCGTAGAGGTCAGCGATGAAAATTTCGATTTTTACTGATAGTGCCAATCGATTCAGAATGGTCGTTTCATACCCCTTAGAAACCCCGAAGGGCGAATAAGGCCCGGGAACGCGTATTTTCCGAGAAAAACGCGATTAAAGTTTCATCATACTTGAAGTAGTACCTAAACAGCAATTTTGCCTGAATCCGGCATCATTCTTTTCTTTTACTTAGTGGAATTCGTGAGGTACGATACACTTGCTTTTGGTGTTAATTCTAGGACCAGTATTGCGTAGAGGTCAGCGATGAAAATTTCGATTTTTACTGATAGCGCCAATCGATTCAGAATGGTCGTTTCATACCCCTTAGAAACCCCGAAGGGGCGAATAAGGCCCGGGAACGCGTATTTTCCGAGAAAAACGCGATTAAAGTTTCATCATACTTGAAGTAGTACCTAAACTGCAATTTTGCCTGAATCGGGCATCATTCCTTTCTTCTACTTAGTGGAATTCGTGAAGTACGAAACACTTGCTTTTGGTGTTAATTCTAGGACCTGTATCGCGTAGAGGTCAGCGATGAAAATTTCGATTTTTACTGATAGTGCCAATCGATTCAGAATGGTCGTTTCATACCCCTTAGAAACCCCGAAGGGGCGAATAAGGCCCGGGAACGCGTATTTTCCGAGAAAAACGCGATTAAAGTTTCATCATACTTGAAGTAGTACCTAAACTGCAATTTTGCCTCAATCCGGCATCATTCTTTTCTTTTACTTAGTGGAATTCGTGAGGTACGATACACTTGCTTTTGGTGTTAATTCTAGGACCAGTATTGCGTAGAAGTCAGCGACGAAAATTTCGATTTTTACTGATTGCGCCAATCGATTCAGAATGGTCGTTTCATACCCCTTAGAAACCCCGAAGGGGGCGAATAAGGCCCGGGAACGCGTATTTTCCGAGAAAAACGCGATTAAAGTTTCATCATACTTGAAGTACTACCTAAACAGCAATTTTGCCTGAATCCGGCATCATTCTTTTCTTTTACTTAGTGGAATTCGTAAGGTACGATACACTTGCTTTTGGTGTTAATTCTAGGACCAGTATTGCGTAGAGGTCAGCGATGAAAATTTCGATTTTTACTGATAGCGCCAATCGATTCAGAATGGTCGTTTCATACCCCTTAGAAACCCCGAAGGGGCAAATAAAGCCCGAGAACGCGTATTTTCCGAGAAAAACGCGATTAAAGTTTCATCATACTTCAAGTAGTACCTAAACTGCAATTTTGCCTGAATCCGGCATCATTCCTTTCTTCTACTTAGTGGAATTCGTGAAGTACGAAACACTTGCTTTTGGTGTTAATTCTAGGACCTGTATCGCGTAGAGGTCAGCGATGAAAATTTCGATTTTTACTGATAGTGCCAATCGATTCAGAATGGTCGTTTCATACCCCTTAGAAACCCCGAAGGGCGAATAAGGCCCGGGAACGCGTATTTTCCGAGAAAAACGCGATTAAAGTTTCATCATACTTGAAGTAGTACCTAAACTGCAATTTTGCCTCAATCCGGCATCATTCTTTTCTTTTACTTAGTGGAATTCGTGAGGTACGATACACTTGCTTTTGGTGTTAATTCTAGGACCAGTATTGCGTAGAAGTCAGCGACGAAAATTTCGATTTTTACTGATTGCGCCAATCGATTCAGAATGGTCGTTTCATACCCCTTAGAAACCCCGAAGGGGCGAATAAGGCCCGGGAACGCGTATTTTCCGAGAAAAACGCGATTAAAGTTTCATCATACTTGAAGTACTACCTAAACAGCAATTTTGCCTGAATCCGGCATCATTCTTTTCTTTTACTTAGTGGAATTCGTGAGGTACGATACACTTGCTTTTGGTGTTAATTCTAGGACCAGTATTGCGTAGAGGTCAGCGATGAAAATTTCGATTTTTACTGATAGCGCCAATCGATTCAGAATGGTCGTTTCATACCCCTTAGAAACCCCGAAGGGGCGAATAAGGCCCGGAAACGCGTATTTTCCGAGAAAAACGCGATTAAAGTTTCATCATACTTGAAGTAGTACCTAAACTGCAATTTTGCCTGAATCCGGCATCATTCCTTTCTTCTACTTAGTGGAATTCGTGAAGTACGAAACACTTGCTTTTGGTGTTAATTCTAGGACCTGTATCGCGTAGAGGTCAGCGATGAAAATTTCGATTTTTACTGATAGTGCCAATCGATTCAGAATGGTCGTTTCATACCCCTTAGAAACCCCGAAGGGCGAATAAGGCCCGGGAACGCGTATTTTCCGAGAAAAACGCGATTAAAGTTTCATCATACTTGAAGTAGTACCTAAACTGCAATTTTGCCTGAATCCGGCATCATTCTTTTCTTTTACTTAGTGGAATTCGTGAAGTACGAAACACTTGCTTTTGGTGTTAATTCTAGGACCTGTATCGCGTAGAGGTCAGCGATGACAATTTCGATTTTTACTGATAGCGCCAATCGATTCAGAATGGTGGTTTCATACCCCTTAGAAACCCCGAAGGGGCAAATAAAGCCCGAGAACGCGTATTTTCCGAGAAAAACGCGATTAAAGTTTCATCATACTTGAAGTAGTACCTAAACTGCAATTTTGCCTGAATCCGGCATCATTCTTTTCTTTTACTTAGTGGAATTCGTGAGGTACGATACACTTGCTTTTGGTGTTAATTCTAGTACCAGTATTGCGTAGAGGTCAGCGATGAAAATTTCGATTTTTACTGATAGCGCCAATAGATTCAGAATGGTCGTTTCATACCCCTTAGAAACCCCGAAGGGGCGAATAAGGCCCGGGAACGCGTATTTTCCGAGAAAAACGCGATTAAAGTTTCATCATACTTGAAGTAGTACCTAAACTGCAATTTTGCCTGAATCCGGCATCATTCCTTTCTTCTACTTAGTGGAATTCGTGAAGTACGAAACACTTGCTTTTGGTGTTAATTCTAGGACCTGTATCGCGTAGAGGTCAGCGATGAAAATTTCGATTTTTACTGATAGTGCCAATCGATTCAGAATGGTCGTTTCATACCCCTTAGAAACCCCGAAGGGCGAATAAGGCCCGGGAACGCGTATTTTCCGAGAAAAACGCGATTAAAGTTTCATCATACTTGAAGTAGTACCTAAACTGCAATTTTGCCTGAATCCGGCATCATTCTTTTCTTTTACTTAGTGGAATTCGTGAAGTACGAAACACTTGCTTTTGGTGTTAATTCTAGGACCTGTATCGCGTAGAGGTCAGCGATGACAATTTCGATTTTTACTGATAGCGCCAATCGATTCAGAATGGTGGTTTCATACCCCTTAGAAACCCCGAAGGGGCAAATAAAGCCCGAGAACGCGTATTTTCCGAGAAAAACGCGATTAAAGTTTCATCATACTTGAAGTAGTACCTAAACTGCAATTTTGCCCGAATCCGGCATCATTCTTTTCTTTTACTTAGTGGAATTCGTGAGGTACGATACACTTGCTTTTGGTGTTAATTCTAGTACCAGTATTGCGTAGAGGTCAGCGATGAAAATTTCGATTTTTACTGATAGCGCCAATAGATTCAGAATGGTCGTTTCATACCCCTTAGAAACCCCGAAGGGGCGAATAAGGCCCGGGAACGCGTATTTTCCGAGAAAAACGCGATTAAAGTTTCATCATACTTGAAGTAGTACCTAAACTGCAATTTTGCCTGAATCCGGTATCATTCTTTTCTTTTACTTAGTGGAATTCGTGAAGTACGAAACACTTGCTTTTGGTGTTAGTTCTAGGACCTGTATCGCGTAGAGGTCAGCGATGACAATTTCGATTTTTACTGATAGCGCCAATCGATTCAGAATGGTCGTTTCATACCCCTTAGAAACCCCGAAGGGGCAAATAAAGCCCGAGAACGCGTATTTTCCGAGAAAAACGCGATTAAAGTTTCATCATACTTGAAGTAGTACCTAAACTGCAATTTTGCCTGAATCCGGCATCATTCTTTTCTTTTACTTAATGGAATTCGTGAGGTACGATACACTTGCTCTTGGTGTTAATTCTAGTACCAGTATTGCGTAGAGGTCAGCGATGAAAATTTCGATTTTTACTGATAGCGCCAATCGATTCAGAATGGTCGTTTCATACCCCTTAGAAACCCCGAAGGCCCGAAGGGGCGAATCAGGCCCGGGAACGCGTATTTTCCGAGAAAAACGCGATTAAAGTTTCATCATACTTGAAGTAGTACCTAAACTGCAATTTTGCCTGAATCCGGCATCATTCTTTTCTTTTACTTAGTGGAATTCGTGAGGTACGAAACACTTGCATTTGGTGTTAATTCTAGGACCAGTATCGCGTAGAGGTCAGCGATGAAAATGTCGATTTTTATTGATAGCGCCAATCGATTCAGAATGGTCGTTTCATACCCCTTAGTAACCCCGAAGGGGCAAATAAGGCCCGAGAGCGCGTATTTTCCGAGAAAAACGCGATTAAAGTTTCATCATACTTGAAGTAGTACCTTACGTCATTTTTGACCTATGAGAGGCTATAAAAATGGAACAAAATAAAATTTTGAAAATCGTACACGGGAAAACATAGCGGTATGTTTTCTGAACAATTGAAAAAAAAATTATTGAAATCGGACCAATACTTTTATGAGAAGTCTGCTATACCGGGGCCGTAGAGCTCTGCTTCCTCATCACGTTGATGTTATTGGTTGTCCACATTCTTCTCAAGAACGGACCGGTAAATTCTTTAGACAATGATTTTTAACTGGACAAGCGCCGTCGTGGCGCGCCGCGCTTAGTTTCTCGGAAACGGCCGGAAGCGGGTACCTTTTTGTTCCCAGAAACATTCAAAGGAATGTGATTTTCACGAAATCCTTTCTGTGGCGTGTTTTCAGATACATATAGATTGAAATTAAAAAAAAAATCGATTTTTTTAAACCGCGAGAGTAGAGGATCCCCTTAAGTATTATCTTTAATTGCGGTTGGGTAGTGTTTTTGTTTGTTTCATTTGCACCGACTTAAAAAATTATTTTATGCTTTTTAGCGCTTTTTGTGAAACCGGTTCAAATTTTTTTTTAAAAACTACTTTCTTTTTTGCTTTTTAGTGTCTTCATATATACGACTCGAAGAATGCTGCTCCTACGACCAAAGCAATTTCAAAAGTTGCAGAGGTAGTGCACTAACCAAATTATCCAAATCCGTCAACATATTACGAAATAAGTCATTGTCACCCTCACCAATTACGCCACCGTACTCTATACAGCAAGAGGAATTATCGTAGTCAGAGAATCATCGTAGTCACTCTAGGTACAAAATTGTTATCATTTATCAATCCGGAAACGTATTCTGCACAACCGAATCAAAATCGGTCTATACCTTATGAAGTCACGCGTCGCCCATCCTCTAACTCTCACCATAAGCCACATTTTTTTCAGAACACAAAATGATACTCTATTCATTCAGAATAATCTAAATCAGTCCACGCGTTACAAATTTAGATTTCATCTTCTCCCACCCCAACTCTAGGTCAATATTTTTCCACAGAGTAGCAATGGGGGATCATATAACACACTGCAAAAGGGAATCTTCCAAATATGTAGGTGTGTGAATGAAGAAATTTTGTAACGCCCCCCCCCCCCCACCTCTCTGTTTTTGGGAAGTCGGTTAAAAACAATTTCAATAAAGAAGCAAACTAAGTTTGAAATCAGCAAATGCATCAACTACTCCGTTATTATTTGATAGTCTTAACCTAATAGGCTTAAGTAGCTTAAGGCAGTTCACTGCTCGGGCTGAGTGTGCGCGTTAATCGGACAAGTCAAAGAGACGTAGTTGTTAATGTTAAGTACTTCTGACGTGCCAAAATGAGTGGGGTGATAGATCTCACCTAGAAAAAAGAAAGAAACAATTGTATGACAGAGTTGGGGGGGGGGACTCTTAACCGTTTGGGAGTTACAGGGTGATTCATAAATTTGAGTTTTTCATGGTATGCACATTACTCCTTTATTTTTATCTTTTGATCTACCCAACATAGCAACATCAAACAAACGATAAAAATAACTATCCTAATGACCTTTCCAAAAATGTCAACAATGTTGAATTCACTACTACCACTGCAGGTACAGTCACGTTCAATTTTGGCCGTGACTGCACCTGCAGTGGTAGTAGTAAGATCAACATTGTTGACATTATTGGAAAGGTAAGAAGGATAGTTGTTTTTTAGCGTTTATTTCATGTGGCTGTGTTGGGTAAATAAAGAGATAAAAATAAAAGAGTAATGTGCATGCCATGAAAAACTGAAATTTATAAATCACTCTTTAACTCCCAAACGATTGAGAGTCCCCCCCCCCCCCCCCCCCCCTTACCATAAAATTTTTTGTTTGGCTAGGTGAAACACCCTGTATTAAGTTCTATTTTAATTAATTTTAAGTAATTGTAATTTAAAATTTTTACATAAAATCACTTGTAATTGAGCTTGCTTTTCACTGAATTACACTTATTTGTAATTATAATTGACTGAGTTATTAATTTACAAATGTAATTAATTGTGCTCACCAGTCATAATGTAGTTCTAATAATTGAGTAATTTGTAAACAAACTGAAGATTACTTAACCAGGTAAGGCACAGATCGCTTCAATTGATTCACGAAAACAGTTTCTGTTAATTTGCAATTTTTATTTATTTTTTTGTTTCGTCGAGATATCGCATTTTGAAATTTTCATGTTCAGGAATTCCTCGGTATACGAAAACTATATGGTCACTTGAATAAAGTGACAAGTGGCAAGGACAAGTATGCCTATTAAATAACACAACAAAGTTGCCAACCCACTGACGTACGACACTTTATCGTAAAGAAAACCTCGATTTCCTTAAACATCAATTCCATAGCAAATTGCCTAATTTTATTTATTTACCTTTTATATCTGTGGTGATTGAAATCAAATACATTTCCGTTTAAGATAGAGGTTAGATTAAAATTGAAAGCAAATATTACATATTCTCGCCACAAACAAGTCTAGAGATGAAAGTATGTCATCAATTTGCAAAAATTTCGAATATAACGATGTATTAACAAATAATTGTTTATGAAAAATTCCATGTTTACCAATATGACAGCGATGTAATATAAAATCAGGATATAGGCGTTTCCGGCTATTACCGTTTTTATATTATCCTTTAAGATATTCCGACATTGGCAATAACCTATCAGCAAAACATATAAATAGAAATGCTTCGAAATATCTCTTCCCCGATTCCTCCAATTTCGCCCTGAAGTGATGCAAGAAGGGAATAAGAAGGGGCAATAAATAGCGAACGAGAGGATATTTATTTTATATCTGCAGGAGATATTAGGAGGCTTAACAGCCTTCTTATCTGTTTTGGTTGATATCCCGATTGCAAACAAGAGGAAGGGTCAGAACGAATGTGCCCACGTTCAGATATTATCCTCGTAAAACAAGTCAATTTCGAGGATAATGACGTTCTGGCCAAAAGCCACGAAGTATACGGAGGATATAGGATCAAAAATCACTTTATGAAGGCATGGAAGAATGTCTTCAAGTATTTAAGGTGATTGCAAGTGGTTGAATCTTTGTAAGTGCGTAAGAAAGATTTTCAATAATGAGAAAAAGTTTTTCTTCAGGTTAACTTGTATGAAGTAAATTATCGACTCTAATATTGAACAGTTCAAAAGATGCGTACACTACCGCTTAAAATTTTCAAAATTTAATTTAAATTCTATCGGAAGAAAACAAATAATAAAATTTTTTTATTATATAGTGTACAAAAGTTGACATTAAACGGAAAGCGACCTTTGTGTGATAAGTAAGTATACTTGTTATACTTAAAAAAAATAGATTTTTAACAAAAATTGTGTTCTCTATTTTTAATTTTCTCGAAATTCGAATTATTTTCACTCTTACCTCATTTTGTGCGGGATGGCACTGAAGCCTTTCTATTAGAAAGCACACATTAAAATAATTAAAATGCGTTTTTTCCAAAAGTCATATTTCAGGCTAGCCGCATACATTTCTCAACAACCATGTATATCTACAATTACTACGCAATTTTGCTAGAATGTTCTATAGCTAATGTTCTATGGAGTACAATAAGACCAAAGAAAAGAAAGTCTTTTATTCAGTACTATGTAACGGAGTTACAAATTGACGCAAAACCTTACAACAGCACCCGAGGGAATAAATGTTTTTTTAGTGCTGCTGGACCACCCCGGGCGTCCAACTAGGTCAATCGTACCGATCTACCACCCTCCGCACTCGCCGTGACAGTCTAAACGGCCCAAAACCTGTCAACGGCGGAAGGCAAAACCTGTCAACAGCACCGGAGGAAATAACGGGTTTAAGCATCCCCGAATCATCCCCGGCACTGTCCTCACGAAATTAGGTAACTAGTTAACATCCCGTACCATTAGCAGGCCAGATTTCCCCGAAACAACGGGGGAAATCCAAAATCAAATTCGCGCCATAGCCCACAGGCAATATATAAGCAGTGCCGGCACCACAGAGCAGTCACTCTGCGACCAGCAGTCAACCGGAGCAGACCTACTAGGAGTTGAGTAAAGGTAATTAACAGCATTGTAGTTTTTTGTAGAGTAAAGGAAATAAACAGGGAATTCAAAATGTGTGTTAAACATCCAGGACTGTAGAATAAAAAGTAAATGGTAGTAAGGAATCGGCTTCTTCAGAAGACTGGAGCCAGCGAGCTCAATCCCTTGGAGAAAACCAGAGGCCCGACGGACTACGAGTAAAACATGTTACCAATCGGTGTCCGAACAGCGACACGAAGATAACGCGTTACAACTACTAAAGTTACTAAAAAAGTTCAACCAAAGCAATTGTAATACCTATCAAGAAGTTATTTATGTAAATTATATGAAGAGCAAGAAAAAAGATTTAAAGATTTAAAAAAAGGAAAGCAAAAAAGAAAAAGAAATGAAATCTAGTGCAATCCGAATGCGTGTGCAATCCGTTCTGTATAAATTAAATTTTATGAAAACAACATTATCCTTAAGATGTATTCCGCTAAAGTAACAGTACAGAGTATAATCCCCCATTGCTGATAGGAGAAAAAAAATTGGCCTAGGGAGGGCGGAGGAGTAGTCTAACTTTGTAACGCGTTGACCGATTTGTATAATTCTTTTTCTGTTTGGTAGAACCTGTTTCCTGGTTAACACTACGAGAAAAAAATATTGGTGTGGTGGGGGAGGAACCTAACTCTGTAACGCTTGGACCGATTTGGATGGTTCCTTTTTTGTTGTAACGGCTATGATCCCCGATTGCTAAAAAGAGACAAAATTTTGGCCTAGGGTGGGGGAGGGGGCGTTACACAATTTCTTAATTCACACACATCTATGGAAGATTCCTTTTTGTTGTGTATTATATGATCCTCCATTGCTACTCTATGGAAAAATGTTCAGCAATGGTTGTGGTGGTGGGGAGGGGAAACCTAACTTTGTAACGCGTGGACTGATTTAGATTATTCTGAATGAAATTCTGGTGGGTGCGGGCTCTCGACCAAATTTAAAAAATCGCTTTGTTGATGTTTACAAAATATTTATTTCTCCGATGTTTCGAGGGGTTTCTCTCCTCGTCTTCAGAGATCTATAAAATGATAAGGTTACATACGATTACACTATGTCACGTTTACAAGAAATGGCCTCACATCTACCTCAAGCAAGCACTCGAATCACAAAATATAAAAAGAATTTTTCCTTACTGTTGATCTACGTTACACCTTAAAAAATACATAGAGCGCGTCGTTATGAAATACAATGTTAGTGGTATGGTCCACCTCGTCAATATAGCTGCAACCATGAAACTAAGCGATAAGCGAACACTACATCTCGCTGATGCCGTCGGTGTCCGTCTTCTTGTTTATCCTATTCCCCTCCCTGTATATATTGAGCGCTTCCAACGTCATGGTAATGTTTTTTCGTGCAGATAACCTTCACATTATCAAAGTTGGGAGAGTATTTGTTATATATGCAATGGCTAGCCAGGGCCGTTTTTTGTTTGCCCCCGTTTTTCAGATCCGATCTGTGAGCAAACATTCTATTTTTAAGCAACTGTCCCGTGGTTCCGACATAAGTCTTCATACAAGGGTTGTCCCCATTACCTCCGCATGAAATACTGTAGATAACGTTGCACATATCTTCCTTTTTCGTCGGATCTTTTAATTTGGGAACACTCGTTGTACCGTCTTTTGTGACTTGAAAGCGAATTCTATGTTGATCGTATAAGGTTTGAGAATATTTTTTATTTTCTCAGAGATGTTTTTAATGTATGTTGCTTACATATTGCTTCGGTGGCTCAGCTACGACCTTTCCTGTTTTTCCTGTGACACCTTTCATCGCTAATATCCAGAGCACGGGTAACAAAATGTTTTGCTGTGTTCATTATTTGACTGAGTGGGTGACTGGAGTTTTAGTTGAGTAGCCTTCCGGAGGCAGTGGGCTTCATGTGCCAGTCAACCGTAATAGTACTTCCCTCACGTGTTATCATCGTATCTAGGAAAGAGATGCTCTTATCTTTTTTAACCTCTATCGTGAACTTTAATCTTTTGTGATACGAGTTTAAGAAGTTCAAAGTAGCGTGAATGTCCGTTTCCCTAATTATCGTGAACAGGTCATGGACATATTTAAGGAAAACTTTTGGTGAATTCTCCATTTTCTGTAGGGATGTGTCGAGTAAGGACTCCATCACAATGTACCTCTAACATTGTATTTCATAACGACCTGTTATATGTATTTTTTAAGGTGTAACGTAGATCAACATTAAGGAAAAAATTCTTTTTACATTTTGTGATTCGAGTGCTTCATGGAGGTAGATGTGAGGCCATTTCTTGTAAACGTGACATAGTGTAATCGTATGTGACCTTATTATTTTATAGATCCCTGAAGACGAGGAGGGAAACCCTTCGGAACGTCGGAGAAATAAAGATTTTGTAAACATCAACAAAGCCTTTTTTTTAATTTGGTCGAGAGCCCGCACCCACCACAATTTCATCATATCACAGGACCACCAAAGTAAAGGATTATTCTGAATGAAAATAGAGTATCTATTTGTATTCTGAAAAAAATGTGGCTTATGGTGAGAGTTGGAAGATGGGCGGCGCCTAGCTTCATAAGGCATATACCGATTTTGATTCGGTTGTGCAGAATACGTTTCCTGATTGATAAATGATAACAGATTTGTACCTAGAGTGATTACGATGGTTCTCTGACTACGATGATTCTCTCGCTGTATAGAGAAAAGTGGCGCACTAGGGTCATGTTAAAAATTTTCTAAGGTGAGGGTACTAAAGGGTGACGGTGACTAATTTCGTAATATGTTGCCGGATTTGGATAATTTTGTAAGTGCAAACTCTCTGCAACTTTTGAAATTGCTTTGTTCGTACGAGCAGCATCTTCGAGTCGTATAAATGAAGACACTAAAAAGTAAAAAATTAAATAGTTTTAAAACAAAAATTTGGACCGACTTCAGAAAAAGCGCTAAAAGGCACAAAATAATTTTAATTTTATATCAAAGTCGGTGCAAATTAAACAAACTACCCAATCACAGTTGAAGATAATTCATATAAAACTACCTCAACGTTTCAGATCACGGAATCATAAGGAAGGACTATTTAATACTTTTGTTGTAGTTGTTTTGTTTGTTTGATTTGCACCGATTTAAAAATGTCGTAATAGATCTAAAATGAAAAATTATTTTATGCTTTTTAGCGCTTTTTGTGAAGTCGGTTCACATTTTTTTCTAAAACTGTTTTATTTTAACCATTAAAGTGATAAGCTTAAACAAGTCAAGTGAAACGGAGTAGTCTACCTCCGTAACGATCGATTTGGATGATTCATCTTTTGATGTGTAGAATATGTTGCCCCCATGGTACGACGTCAAAAATTTATGAGGTGGGGGGGGGGGGGGGGGGCCGTTATCCAATTTATTTATTTGCACACCTAGTTGGATGATTCTTTTTTGTTGTATACAGTATGATCCGTCATTGCTACTTTATGGAAAAATGTTGACCTAGGGTTGGGATGCGGGTTGGGGTAACCTGACGTTGGACTGATTTAGATGATTCTGAATGCATAGAGTATCTATTTGTATTCTGACAAAAATTGTGGCTTGTTTTGAGAGTTGGATGATTTTGATTCTGTTCTACAGAATACGTTTCCAGATTGATAAATGATAACAATTTTGAACCTAGAGTGACTACGATAACACAGCTCCACAAAAAAATTGAAAAAATTAATAATGAGGTCTGAGTATGTTTACTATATGTTTTCGAAGTCGCTTAATTTGAATCCGAGGTCCGTTTAACCCCCATCACATCAGGATTTTTCATAAATCGATCAAAATTTAGACCAAAAACCCTAATTACCCCTTGAATTTAAAACCCCCATAGCCCCATCATACCAAAAACCGCAAAAACCCTAAGGCCTTTTACCCCCATCCCCTCAACCCCTAAGCCGCATAACCCCATAACCTCACAATAAAAGCGACAAAGGTCACAATATGCTCCTCATTTCCGAAGTTAGGGCTAGGTAGGCAGTTCGACAGTACATAACAAATGGAAACATGAGAATTAGAGCCTTTTTTTTAGTTCGTTATTCTAAGCCCTGCATAGGCAGGAAAAGTGTTACTATAATATAATAATTTTTAGTTTTACTTGCACTTTTTAACTTTTTTTAATGTACGAGACCGTTTTATGGCCCCTTCGGGACATTCTGTATAGATTGGTGAAGAAATTATTTGGTCAGAATGAAAAAAACAGAACATGTTTAAGTGATCCATTTTATTTCTAAACATTGAAGAGTTAAAAACTGTTAAATTACGAGGGGACCCCACCCTGAGCGCTATCAAAAAACTCGTTTTTTTATGAACTTTTTTGAAAAATTGAAATAAGTTTGAGACATGCAGTTTATTTTATGTTAACGTATTTTAATAAGAGTACATTTAGTATTATTTTCGTAAAAAAAACTTCCAGTGTTAAGACCGCAGCGAGTGAACTCCTGTCACAAAATACAGGTCTCGCTGGTGTCATGGATGTGACATTTACAAAAATCCCGAAATAAATTCCAAAAATTAACAAAATGGCGTCATTTTGAAAAATTTTCGTTTCTTCCTGAAAAATTACCATTCAAATGCTTTTCAACAATAGAAATATTTAGATATCAAAAAAATCGTATGCAATATCTTAGAGAAAACGTTTTTGCGTATTTCAGAAAAAAAATGTTATTATAAACGGTTTAGTAACTTTAGAGTTTTTTAGACGCCAAGTCAAAAACACCGTTTTGAGAAACGAGTTTAGGTGTTGGGTTGGTTATAGATTTACGTGAACACGGCAACATAGCTTAGGCTATAACTTCAAAATAACATCAAATTTTCAAAAATGCTCTTCGGTACAACAATTTAGATATTATAGGATATTAAAAAAGAAAAAAAACATCGATTTTTCAAACCCTCAGTGTAGGGTCCCCCCTTAAGGTGAGAGTGGGAGGAGGGGAGGCACCTAGCTTGGACCGATTTTGATAATTTTTATTTTGTTGTATATAATACATTTTCTCATTTGTAAATGATAAAAAATGATGCACCTAGTTTTTACGGAAAGAGGAGGGAGCAGCCCCCTTAGTTTGTCAGTTATGATGACTTTGATGATTATCTCTTGCTGTATAGTTTATGTTGGCGTTCACCAACCGCTAATGGGCGTTATTTCCCATCGTCGTTTGAGAACGACATGTTTAAGAAAACAGCTGATATGCAAATATTTGTTTTTGTATTAAAATGGAAGTACTTAAGCAAAGAATTAAAAAATACCTAACATGTAACTCTTCTTTAATCATCTTTAAAAAATATTTATTTTATTTAAATTTACTATAAGTTACTTAATCAATTTATACACATACATTGTAACGAAGTCACATGGAGCCGCAAAACCTGACAACAGCGCCGGTGGAAATAAATTCTATTTCAACACTGTTGGGCCTCTCTCGGCGCCAAACTAGTTAAATTATATCGCAGAGCTCTGCAACCGCCATGATAGTTTAAATGGCCCAAAATCTATTAACGACAGGTTGCAAAAACCTGTCAACAGCATCGGAGGAGACCAGTGGCCAGCGCGGGAGCTCTTCAAACTGGAAATTGGTAAGAATACCGCAGGTAAATATAAGTAACCGGAGTGATTCCCAACTACAACCGAGTTGTTGTGTTTACCCGAGTGGATCCACTGTTGCTGGGTAAGAGTTAAGTTTGGCTATTTCTTGTACTTTTACTAACCAGCGTGATTCCTGGTTATCTAGCTTACTCTTGTATTGGCGTGATTCCCAGTACAAGACACTCCCCTAACCAGCGTGACTCCTGGTTTTATAACTTACTCGTGTACTGGCGTGATTCCCACCTCAAGACACGTCATCACCTACAGGGAGACACCAGTATTTACGTCTCGACCGACACATCCGTAGAGGAAAAAGCGACAACATCAAGTAGCGAGGTTACATAGTAAGAAGAGTGTATTACATTATTTGACAAAGACAAATTTGTATTTTGAAGTGTAAATTTAACGGACAGATATTGAATTAAGAACCAGTGTTAAAATCTAGAGCTTTAGAATAAACGCAAATTGTAGTGAGGAATCGGGGCGGTTTCTTCAGAATCCTTTACCCTGGAGCAGGCGAGCTTAATCCCTTGGAGAAAATCAGATACCCGCCTGACTACGAAGAAAATACGTTACAAATTGGTGTTCGAGCAGTGACGCCAAGATAGCGCTTTACAACATAATATAATAAATTAAATCGGAGTAGACTAAAGGAGCCGTGTTCCCCTGAGAATTCCATCTAGAACTCAATAAACGAATCCACACGTTTACACGTTTTATGTAAATGTTCCTTTTCTGCCCGAGATTCAAATGCATATGGTAGACTTAAACGTTAGCTCCTAGTAAGTAAATGGGAAACCCTTACAAGAATTAGTCTTCCTTTTCCCTCCGATTTTGAGGAGGAAAGTTATGTTGAGGTTTTAAATTTTATTTAGACTTTATTTTTTAAGTTTATTTGATTTCCTTTCTTTAATTCATAACTTTAATTTTTTATATAATAAATGTTATACAATGGCCCTTACACAAAAACAAGAGAGCAAAAGCTGAGACTTAATATTTTATTTTAGAAAACTAGGTTGATCTGGAGACCAATCATATGAAATATTGAGTATCACGAATGAAGCATTCAGGAGCGAGAGAAGAACTTCGAGACTACGATTGCAACTTGACCTACAATTCAAGGTGAATTCCGAAGCACCAACATTACTCAACAACCTCCAATGCCTTTTATTTATCGTAATCTGTTGTCAGTAGATAGTAACCACGGGCGGTGGCTGGTGAAGTTCGAACTTGTGGCCTCCGGAATATAAAACCAACACGTTGTCACTTACTTCACCGTCGTTTAGTACATTCAATGAAAATTATAACGAACGCTATAGCAAAAGTAATTTGTGAAAATTGATAGTATTTAGTTGGTTAAAATTCTTTCTTAGAATACCTAGTTAAAGTCGTCGGTGGAGTTAGTGATAATGTGTCCGCCTTCAATCCGAAGGTCCCAGGTTCGAATCCCACCGACAGCGACCCATGTTGCACTTGCAATCGCTGTCGCGAATCGGGTGAAGTTCTTCTTCCGCGCCATGCCCCTTTAGGGGTTACGGGAACTGGAGTTATCGTCAAATTATATTATCGCATTAAGTCAAACAGATCTCAATGCAATAAAACATAACCCAGACTGCATCTGATATAAACTAGTTTACGTTTAAAATTATACCGTCTAAGAATCTAAATATTCCTTAGTGATGACGATAATGTGCGAAATGAATAAGCTCTTACAAAAAGCATTATAGTAGCATTTATTCACATCAGGTCGTCAGAAAAGCTTTGTATAAATAATTCGAATACAGAGATCTTCAGTGCCTACCCTTCAAACACTCAGACGCGATACAAAGGACGATAATTTGCATCATTCTAGTGCATTCTATGCATATGCACTTGATATTTTAATTTCATGAGCAGTAACCCCTTGCATACAATTAACAAGAACAACTACTATACTATATAATTATACTGTCGAGTCACTGGCAAGAATCCGTAGTCAGAAGTCTCCAACAAACAAGACCTATACATCTTCCATTCAGATCCTGACTTAATTCCTTCAATTTCCATTCCTCTTAGCACTTCTGAAAAGAATTGAAAATCTCCGAATCTCTTTGACCCTAATAAAGTGTACTAGGCCCAAGGCCATGAAACCTATCAGTCACTTTGACTGGATAACAGGGCTCAGTCTTTGCTCACTTTATGAAATGAACTTTAACAGGTATATCAAAGGCAGACGGCAAGAAGCGAGCCATCTGAGCAAGGGGGATTTTGCCCCAAGCTCAATTTTCCTTTTCAGCACATTTAACCCATCATCTTCTAAGGACTTACTCTCAAGTCTTTTGTGTTGCCGTGTTGTTTGCTTATTTACCTTTGAGAAACTTAAAGCTCCTTAGCTCCATATTGTGGGAAACCTGAAGGTAGAATTTCCAGGAGGATAAGGGAACCTGATGGGCTGGATGCCTTTCACATTTCTCACCCTCGCTTTTGTTGTTGACTGTGACTGGTCCCCAACCTGCTTGTCTAGCCAACTTCTTGGTGTGTTAATTTCATTTAACCAAGATGTGATTTACGTCTGGATTGTTCACTGGGTGAACCTATTCACTTAGACGGCGTATAGTAAACTTTGCCTTCGTTGTCCGTTTACCATTTAAGGACAAGTTAAGATAATTTGCATTCATTTTGTGCTTTCTAAGTAAGAACATAAAATCACCTTGGGGACTTTTGTGCGAAAACTTTTGAACTTGTTTTTTTATCAAGTCAGAGATTTATTAGCTTACAAAGATAACGGTTAAATTCTTTTTCCATCAACTGTAGCTTAGGTGTAGAGATACTTTAGACGAATTTTTAATACTTACCTAATTTATTATCATATTTCTTCTTATAGAAACTAATCTGCCTCTAGTTCTTACAACCCCTAATGTAGCATGTGGCACGATAAGAACTTAATCCGATCCGTTTAAAAAAAAGTTGACTCAACGTCATATAAAGCCCTAAAAAGCATGAAATAATATTTAGTTTTATGTCTGTTACGACATTTATTTATTTATTTATAATTTTTTATATCATCATCATAAATAAAAAATTCGTACTTTGGTACTAGTCCGGCAACGTACTCTATACAACAAAACAGAATCATCAGAATGGGGCATTATGAAGTTGGGCTGCTCCCCTAGGAAACATATTCAATACAGCAAAAGATAAGGATCACGGATTACGAAGTCTCCTCCCCTCCCTTTCTGGTTGCTTTAACCTCTTATGTTCCGGTCCGATCCGGTTCTTCGCCAACGCCTTCAACTGTTTGTTGAGCTGAGTATCTTACTTTTCTACGGATCTTCTCCATGTGTTGTTCGGCCGTGCAATTCAGTGCCTTCATTGGGTCCCGTATGGTTTCCAATCTAGAGCCTGTTGAGCGATATTGTTTAATTATTTTCTTAATGTGGGGCCCAGCTATTGCTTGGCCTGTAGACATCATTCAGATGAGCGCAGTTGGTGGAATTCACATGTATAACCGCGCATCAGATGTTCTTCTGAAAGTGTTTAAAAGGTTTTCAATTAAATGTCTCGCGGTGGGTGGTCATCTAGGGTACTGCACAATACGTTTATAATGACGCCCAGCAAAAGCAAGAGCCACAGAAAGAATCCTTGACTCACTCCGTTAAGCTCTTGGAAGGGCTCCGACAGTTTTCCCTTGTGTAGGATATGACACTGGGCTCCTGAGTAGGACTCCTTTATGCTGGTGATAATTTTTCCTTAGATGCTTCTATTACGTAAAGTTACCCATATGTAAAACGCTGTCAAACGACTCAAAACCAACGAATATTAGATATAAAGGGGACTTCCATTCTGTGGATTGCTGAATTATAATTCGGAAGGTGTTGATGCTGCAGAAGAAACCCTCAAAATGGGCTGCCTGTTCATCATTAAGAGTGCCCTCGATTGTTTGTTTGATTCAGATTAAGATGATTTTTGCCATCAGTATGAAGACAACAAAAACAGAAATCGCGCCAACTGCTTAGGGCTGAGGAATTTTCACAATTTCGCCTGTTTTCCATTCAGGTCTTGGTCCCCCAACATTCCTGGACTACGGGAAGAAAAATATAAAATCTATGGCGTTTATGGAGGTTCATCGTCTTAATTGCGTCTGCGGAATCAAATCTTGACGGAGTTTTGATGTAAGTGTTGTATTTTTAGCCTTGTGCGAAGACGTTTTAGACGGTCCAAAGGCCTTGTTTAGGACTTGAACTAAATGTTTTCTCAATCTCCTCAGTTGATGTTATGGTATTTTTCCCAGGATGTTCAATTGCAACAGTCTTTCTTGCAAGTTTTTTGGCAATCTGGCATAGGTCTTCACTGTCACCGCGGTAGGCCGTAGGGATGGGCGATCTTCGATTCGATCCGGGCGAATCGATCTTTTAGCCTTCGATCTGCCGATTTTTTAATCGATTTTTCGCGGAACCGATTCGGCTCGAATCGATTTATTTACTTCCGATTCCCATCCATTTAAGACAAGACGCGACACGCTAATAAAACTGAGCAAGCTCACGTGGAAATTTTTTCGCATCAACATTAATCTGTGTAATAATCCTGTAAATTGAAAATTTCGTACCTAAAATATTGTTATTGTTATTACATATACTGCCAAACAGTGTAGTTGGTAGCATTCAATTTTAGTGCATCCCTGATTAAATCTAAAGCCCTTGAAAATTTCTCGCTGCTAACTAGGATAGGTTTTACGTCCGCTCACTCCATCCTTCCGCTATATGGTATCCAGTCTGGAGCAAGGTCTTCTTCTGAACAATCATCACTGATTTTTAGTTTTTTTAAATTAATCACTTGGTGAAGATAATACTTGGTGTTAAAATAAATGGAATCGATCTTCGAACATCGATCTTTTTAGGGCGATTAATCGATCTTCGAAATCGGAAAAAAATTGCAGATCGATCCGTACTGAATCGATTTTCTCAGTTCGATCCCCCATCCCTAGTAGGCCGCTTCTTTTGCCTTTTATACCAGCGCGATGATGTAGTTTGTAGTGTGCAGTCTTGCGCTTCTTTGGACGTCTTGCTCTTCTTTGGACGTGTTTATGTTGAGATTACAATACAGTTCTGAGATGTTGCTTAACTGCAACGTCACTAGCAGAATTGATGCGGAATTTATCCTACTTCTGTTTTTGTATTTTTAACCATGTGGTGTCACGTCCATGGTCAACTTACGCTCTCTAATCGTCCCAAGTAATCTGTAGCGCGGCTCACAAAGCATTCCTTCGCTCTCTGCAATATTTTTGTCGGTGTCATCACGCAGTGCATCAGTGTTTTGACAGAATGCTCTGCGGATGTTCGGTACATTAAGCCTCTGCACATTGAGGCGTAACATATTAGATGTTGTGAAACGTCAGCATACTGCTTCCGTTCATTAGCGGAATTGTTACAAGATGGCGTTCACTGCCAATGTCAGCGTCGCCTGTAGACCTTCCGTCGAGAAGACACTTCCTCCAATTTTTCGAAATATCTATATATATAGTCTATCTGATTTTCAGTTCTCCCGTCTGAGGAAACCCAGGATATTAGATGGCATTTTTTGTATTTAAAGATCCACCGATGACAAGTTGCCGCGAGTGATGAAATTTAACAAACAACTCCCCATTTGCGTATCTTGTTTCCGAGTCCAAACTTCCCCATTACATGTTCCAGGCCAATGTTGTTAGATCCAATCTTCGCGTTGTGGTCTTCCGTGACTATTTCTATATCACCTTTAGTAGCCTTATCAAAGAATTTGCCAAGAAGAAGAAGGCTTCAAGCCGTCTGCTCGGGTGGTGTATATCTTTGAGTTATTGAGACGTTATGTACCCTAATCCGGAATTTGGCGATGATAATTCGGTCGGATATTGGTGAACAGTCTATAAGTGTTTGGTGCGCAAGCTTGGTTAACAAGAAGCTTCCACCTGCCAATCCGAGTGTGCAGAGTATATCAGCACGATTTCAGACGTGGGTGATGTTAACTCTCTACTTCCTCTCCATCTAGTTTCGCTTAACTCTAAAATATTTATTTTATACTGGGCCATTTCCCGTTCCACCTCCACGATCTTCGTGTACCCACATTCATCCCACATGTGGAGACAGGGTTGCATCAGTCGTTTGAGCGGCACGACCAACTTGCCATGGTTCCCGGGTTCAAGACCAGGCCTCCCCGTGGGATTTTAAAATTAAATTAAATAATCCAGTACCCGATCGTAGTCCGATGTGTATAGCTAAAGGTCGTGATCACAACATCTGTCCAAAGTGTGCGAGGCATATTAGACGTCACCTGTGTTTGGGTCACAGAACAAAAGCGCATTACAGGCCTACCTCCCCAGAAGGACAGCTGCTCCTTGTCACGTTCTAGGAAGCACCGAGAGTGTATTTGTATATAGTGTATATATTCTTTCAAAGTCGAAATATTCTAGCTGGCGCTGGGGTTTTCTTCCTCCTTTCTCAACCGGGCATTAGCAATTTAGTCTAAATCTCAGCCGACCTTAGATTTTAAGAAAGCCGGTAAAAAGAGTTGTCAAAATTGGCAAATACGACGTTAGGCGCCACTCCTCCCCCACCCCACCCGCACTCTTACCCTACATTAAACTATCAATGGTTCAATATACTCTAAACAGAAGCGAAAAAATCATCCAAATCGGTCTCCGCGTTACACAATTTCTCGACTCCACTTGCCCCATTCCATAACCAAAATTTTTAACATAGTACCCACAGTGGAATATCGTCTATACAACTAGAAATGAATAATCCAAATCGGTCCACGAGTTATGAAGTTATCCCCCTGCACTCCAATCCAGCCAGAAATTATTTAACCTGATATCAATGGGGAACACGCGATATACAATAAAAAAAAACTAGACAAATGGCAGTCAGGCTCGTGCACCTATACCGCCGTACAATATTAATAAAAAAAATAACAGACTGTTTTATTTCGAATTTTTACAGACCTTTTTGTGGCTGACAAACTTAGGTGTTAGAGGCAAAGAAAGGTATTTTTACGTGGATTTCTGGGCATAAGTCAAAAGCTACTGTAGCTTAAAATTTTAACAAAAATATTATTTCTTTTTTAATCTTTCAACCAAACCCTTTCGAATGATACCCCACACGATATATAAACAAAAAACAATATATTTTTCACCTCTCTCCCCCACCCTCTAATTCCACCTTACATATTTCTGAAATTTTTTCGCCGGAAATAGATGCGGGCAAATAGGTGACATTTGAGTTACGAAACCTTAGAAACGAAACCCTCTAAATCGGTCCACGTATTACGAAGCTCTCCTTCCTTAGGTCCAAAATGTCTCTCGGCCTTTTATAACCGAGTTCCCAGTTTCAAACCCCACTGGCGGCGACCCATACTTATTTTCTGCTGACTACAGATTATGATAAAAAACGGTTGCCGAGTCAAGCCGATGGTTCGGAATCCACCTTAAATTGTGGGTTCACTTTCAATCGATGTCTACAATCGGGTCAAGTTCTTTTTCCGACCCATGACCCGCAAGGACTTCTGGGAACTAGAGAGAGAGAGAAGATGCTCTGTGCTAAAAAAATCATTCAGTCGGTCCACCCGTTACGAATTTATACTCAGTGAAATATAAAAATAAAACACGTGTCGAAGCTAGAACTTTATCATTTTGAGGAATTCAGTTAGAAATTGGTGAAGCCAAAATTTAAGCTGAATTCCAAACCTCCGATATAAGTTCTTATGTAGGTTTTAGCGTTATCTGTAGTCAGCAGAAAACAACCATGGATTGCGGCTGGCGAATCTCAAACTCTTTTCCATACAAGTTCGATCTTCGCCAGCGGCGACCAGTACGTTCGGCAGTGTATAAACTGTGAAAACTAATAATGATTTAATTAAGTCTTCCCATGCCAAGATTTGAGCCGGAAAAGGATCAACTGAAAATAATGAATAAATAATAAAGCAGAATATTGATTTTCTCTGTAAAAACTTATTGGCTATACATCAACTGCACAAAAGCTCGTGAGAAAACCACAAGTGTGAACCAGACACTTCAGAATTTATAAAAAAAAAACAGAAACAAATACTGTTGCTCAATGGGAAACTGAAGCGGCAAAAGCTGTTTTCCATCGTAATTGGGCTCAACCAACCGCACTATTAGCTTTTTCCTTAAGCACTTCCATGTTGAGAAACTTTTTACACATAGACGTCTGCAATCTGAGTAATTATTAACTAGCAGCACACCGAAATCCCATTAAGTGTAGCCTTGATTAAAGGAGTGCAACTCAAGTGCTTACAATGCCGGAATAATTGCTCAACTGTGTATTGTACCGGAGGTCAGGGGTCATTAAAACTTTAAATAAGGACGCTACGAATGGCGTTTTACAGAACACTGTTCTCTCCCACGAAGCAACCTTGAGCAATAAATAGGATCCGAGATCTATGGGGCAAAATGCCCAAAGCACTTATGGTTTGAAGCTCACGAAGGGTTAATGAAGGTCCAACTACCAGGTTTAACGCAATTTTATTCAACAATCAATACTCACCTAGAGGTGAGGAGATTCCATCGACAGGACTCCTTTAAACTCGATTTTCAATTGCTTGCTTCTGTTGTTGTTTGTACATCATAGATGCAATGGTCCCACTGTACATCATTTGTACCAGAGATTTGTATTTTAGAATTCCCATTGACAAATTCAGTGATTAAGAGAAGAATCTTTAATTGACATTGAACTTTTTATGGTAATACAAGTTAGTTTTATGCAAAACTCAGAAGAAAATTCTTCTCATTATCAGGAAGTTTTTTAAAACGAAATATAAGAGGCTGAAATATTAATGCTTCTTTCAATAGTAAATTGTGAGAAAAAATTATTAATTTTAAATCGAAATTTTATGTATTAATTTGAACTGAAGTTTATTATAAACTGCAAGGAGGATAACTAAGACCCATTTCTACATGCAACTACAACATTTCACAATTCACCTAAAGATCTCAGACGAAAGCATTTGTCGCGAACCTTCTGCGAACGTAAGACACTTCCCATAGTTTGTTGGGAAGATATGTTTTGACGAAGTTCTAATCTAAAAACAGCCAGTCAGCCTAAATATGAAATTAAGCCTTCGAAAATCATCCATTACGGATGTGTTCTCTTTAGTTCCCGTAACCTTTTGTGGAACATGGGACGATTCGGAATTACCGGCAATACGCTGCAACTCCCAATGTGCTATTAATGCAGTTTGTTGTAAACCAAAACTAATATGGGTTGTCGTCGGTGGGATTCGAACCTGAGACCCTCATAATGGAAAAAACGCGACTTACTTGCTCTACTGAAGAGTTAAATTGATGTATTAATATGAATTAAAATCTGTCCATAGATATTTTCGAAAGCAGCTCATCAACTCATCATAACAAAAATCAGTGGTAGTCATAATGGGCTTAGCAATGCTCTCTCTCTCCTTCTGGTTTCTTTAACCCTTTCTGGGGCATAGGACGTCTACTGCGCCGACTCTGCACCTGATCCGGTTTTGCGCTAACGCCTTAAACTATTGCTACGATGTGTTGTTTTGGGTACTTTCCTACTCTACAGACTTTCTCGATGCCCTGCGCGATCTTCCTTGGGTCCTTTAGGCTCCTTCCTGTAATGAATAAGTATTGTCGGGAGATGTTCAAGTATTTTTCGTTAAATAACACATAAAATCTCGAGTAGTTATAGATGGTTACAAAAAAGAGGAATTACGGATTTTAAGGTCCCAATAATTCTAACAGCGAAATTACATGTTATTGGGATTCTCTTACAGTTCTCCCTGGATAAGGTTTTAAAATCAAAATCCCTTTAAGATCCAAAATTGTTTATTTTTCAAAGGTTAAACAAAAAGGAAAAGTATATATGTAATTCTGCCGAAGCCTTAACGTCATTTTAAAACTAAGCCCAATCCTCTTTATCCATCTTTATGAAAAGAGGTTATGTATTTTTTATGTATGTAGATGCGTGAACTGATTTGGATTTTTTTGTTATAAAGTATTTTGCCCAATTGATACATACATTAAGGTTTTGAACCTAGAGTGAAGACGTAGAAAGAACTCGGCGCGTAACTGTTTGCTCTTATTTTGTATAATTTAAGTTTACTGACCTGATGTACATTGTAACGCTTTTACAAATTATGGTAAACCTCTGGCACCCTAATTGGTGCCATGGTAAAAATACCTTTGAGGCCCCATACACGGTTCATGATACTTGCCAAGTAAAATGAACGATTTTTTCATCAAGTAACATGAAATTCAATAAAGCCCACAAAAGCTCCATGTTACTTGCAACTTTCCTTCAGTAATGAACGGAACAGCAATAGATTAAGATATATTGTGTTCTTTGGCATTAATTGCAGTAATTTGCAGTAGTTCATAGAAGGAAACTAAAATTCGTTCTAAGTGGGTGAAAAATTGGATTCATAGAAGAGATTATGCCGGTGAAGTAAAACTATTCAAAGAATTGTAAGATGAGCCACTCGATTTTCATAATTATTTGCGTACTTTTAACGAGTTGCTAAGTTTTGTTTCTCCTTTCATATCTAAATGGGATAATACAACGCAAGCCGCTATAAGGGCAAAAGGGGCCGTTCAAGTATTACGTAACGCAGTTTTCAAAGATTTCTGATCTGGTAAATGCTCTGCACCTTCTGACTATCGCCCAATTAGCTTGTTATGTTTCCTTGGTAAAGTTCTTGAAAAACCAATGTATACTCAGCTAACTGGTCACCTGTAACTACTGACTTATATAAAGCCCTTGACGAAGACCACATTGCAATATTGGTACTTCTGGATTTCAGTAAGGCTTTCGATTCGATCGACCATACTAGATTACTACTTAAGCTTCGTAGGGATTTCAAATTATCTTCAACTGCTAATAAACTTATTAAAAACTTTGTAATGGGCCGAAGTCAGTTAAGACACAGAGAGGATACTCATAATCGTTGGCTGTGGGCCGTGGTGTACCTCAAGGTTCTGTATTGGGGCCCCTCTTGTTTTGTTTATATATAAATGATCTACCTACAACCCTGTCTGACGCTTCAGTTCATCTTTACGCGGACGACGTTCAAATTTACTTGGATAGACCGATAGGATTAATTGAAGATTGCATTGCTCGACTAAATGAAGATTTAGGTAGAATATGGGAGTGGTCCCAAAGTAACTACCTAACACCTAATCCCATTAAGTCAACCTGTATTCCCATATACAGAAGGGCAATTGACTTTGCTGATTTATCATCCATCTTCATACGCGACGTTGTAGTTCCATACACTAAGTCGGCCAAAAGCTTAGCGATGGAGCTGAACTCCACATTAACATGTTGCAGTCATATTTCGAATGTGCTTAGTAAAATCTATAGTAGCTTAAGAAAATTAAGAATTTCTGCGAACTTATTATCGGCCAATATAAAAGCGAAACTTGTTAAAACGCTTGTACTACCTCACTTTATTTTTGGCAGCCTAGTTTTCTCCAAGCTTGATTCTATCTGCCAAAGAAGGATATCTGAAGCATTTAATGATACCATCAGATTCATTTATGGATTGCGCAGGTTCGCTCATATTTCTGCTTATATTGATTCCTTTGTTGGATGCTCCTTAGAAACTTATCTTACGCGCAGACGGTTAAAATTTTTGTATAATTGATTCACTCGAAAAAACCGAGCTATTTGCATGATTATATACAATTCCTAAGCTCTAGTCGACGTAGAAATATTTTGTCACCCAGTTTTCGTACTCATATTGGAGAGATCTCCTACTTTGTGCAGGCTATTCGTAAGTGGAACCATTTGCCAAGACGCACTTGCAGATATCGTACCTTTGTTTCTTCGCACTTCATTGGTTTCTTTTTCTTTTTTTTTGTACATTTTTCACTTTTCTTCCTTGTATATTAGAAAATAGGCTTGCTCGGTTAACTTTATACATGAATTATGCTTAGTTTAATTAATTATGTCAAATTATTTCCATTTTTGTATGTACTATTATAAGATTCACGAATCTTTTTGTACCTATGCCAGTGAATAAATAATAATAATAATATCATGGACCGTATGGGGCCTCTATGATAGGTGGCAGGAGGATGCAACAGCGCCTTACTTCGTTTTCCGTACACTGATTTAGACCACTGAACTAGCGAAAAGTTCAAATTTTGCTATTAATCAAAAATTTATCCGTTCAATAAATTGAATAAAATCCTTTCACTAACGAGGACCAATACACGGTTAAGCAAAATGTATGACGAATGCATAGTTCACACACGATCCATGATACTTGTCACTCAGCAAAACTGGCAAGACGCATCAAGTAACATGCACGCCCTTCCGTACTCTTACTAGATGGAGTCATTTCAAGTATCATGTCAAGGATCGCTGATTAATGACATCTTTTCATCAAAAAGTTCAGCGTCCATTATTTCTCCACAACGCCAGGTCTCAGTTAGACAGACTTCATCGAAATCAGAGCCAATGAAGCCAGTAAAAAAGCAATTCATATTAGATCGAAGCTCAGTTACATTAGCGTAGTAGAAATGTAACTCACTGATGAGTTTTTTTAAGTCTTCGGTGATGAACGCTATCCTAAGTAATCCCTAGGGATAAGCTCAGGCAAAAATGAGCTGGTCGGCCAAATATTAGGAGAAATCACGGTAGCAAATACATCCTCAGGAACAAAAACTCTTAAAACAGCCGTGTAGGACCATCCCTCTCGGTGAAATGTGAGCAGCAACGGCAGCCTCAGATATTCCCATATGTACCCTGGAAACAGAAATACATTTGGGACTCCTAGCCGATCTCAGTGCACTAATACAGGATTGTCGTGATTTAGACTTCGAACAATTTCCATATGATCGCTAGAAAGGATCAGTTGTCCGAAGTTTATATAAGTGAAGTTAAACGTTGTAGTGTGAAGAAAGTTGGAAAGAAATTGAGAACAGTGTGGTAAATAAAAACTGCGAAATACTATGATAGAAAATAAGTATCTTTTTTAATCAATCGAGCCCGGAGAACCTTATCTTCCTCACAATATGTAAAAAAGTTCTGGTTATAACATATTTCCTAATATTTTTTTATTTTAAGACACTATACTGTAACATTCACTTTAGGGTGGTACATGATGAAAACGAAATCAAGTTAAGCAATGCGTATGTCCCAGATTTCAGAACTCGTGTGGTGACTTGCTTTGGCGAAAATGTATAACAAAAATTTCTAGAACTACATAAGTGGCTTAACTTTCTAGAATTAAGCTAAGTAGTATAAATAAGGCCTAGTTAGTTGTGTTTTAACCAATGAAGAGATAAGTGCTTCTTAGTAAAGTTAAACGTTCTATTGTGAAGAGAAGTTATGAAGGAAATTGTGAAACGAACTAATCAAGTGAAATGAATCATAACTGTGAAGATTAGTGATGCGCCCGGTAGTATTATGCACAAATATTGAAAAATACGCCCGCAGCACGGGTATGCATGCTTCCGCTACAGGCACCACAATTTTAAAAATACTCCCGCCATAAATGTAAGCTTCAATTATTACATTCTGGCTTCAACACATTCGAGACTTCTGACTCAACGCCTGAGTTAAGTAAAATCTTACCAGTATAGACGCGTTTACGCCGTGTGGGACATCGGCCACCTTATATTAAGTGATCGCAATAGCCGATAACTCACAAGGTGAGTCCTGAAAATAATAATGATAAGAATTACCTGAAATTTTTTATTTTTATTTTGATATATTTTCCAGTTTCAGTTATAATCTTTATTAACTCGATAAAAATAAGACTCAACTGCACAAACGTAGCCAGCTACTACAGAGATTGTTTTGTTATTGCAGATGCCGGTCTCAAATGAGTTAATTTAAGAAAATAATTTTATTGGTTTCATTTTAAATTTTCGTCTAAAAAAATTGTGAGCCTACCGTGCTTGTTTTGGACCATTTCGTACGTCTTTTGTGGATACATTCCCGCAACGGGCTGGCATTTAGAAAAGTATAATTTTTACTCTGAGGTACCATGGCTCATTTGAGTGCCATTCAGTCAGTGTTTCAGGGCAGGAATGTGCTAGTCCTATTTTTACTAATATATTACATTAATAATAAATTCTTTGTTATAGGGTCTACCTTATGTAACTAGGTTGATCAGAGGCCGAGTAAGGTCTCACCTGCTAAACATACAAGATATGTACTTTCATCATGCTTATCCATTTCTCTCTAGTTCTGCTAACACCCTTGGGGCATTGGGCGAGAGGAGAATTTCACTCGATTCGAAACAACGATTGCAAGTGGATTTACAATTGAAGGTGGGTTCCGAACCACCAACATTACTCTGCAAGAACCAATGAGCTTTAATCATATATTTTGTCAAGAAAAGACAACCATGTGTCGAACCTGAGGCTTCCGGGATAGAAGCCAACACGCTATCACTTACTCCACAACCTCCACTCTCCATTTGGGCGTGCCTAAAAAGCGCTTGTGTGACATTGTTCAGAATTAGTGGCACTCAATTTTAAGTACTCTCAGCCTTTGAATAACGTACTTTCCAATTTCCTTTACGACCGGGGAAACATCTTTCCAATTACATACCACCTGTAGAGATGCTAATTTTATGGAAGGAAGGAATTTCGAACAGAACTATGTACAAACAACAAAAGGACAGCTGTACTCGAAAAAGCACTCAGGGAAATGGATTAATGAATAAACATAGGAGTCTTCTGATTTGCTTCTTTTACCACAAAACTTTGCCCATGTCATTTTGACACGATCAAATTTAAAGTATACTTTGTGTTAAAACTCAAAATATATTTCAATTTGTTTTTGAGAAAGGTAACATCTACACACAAACATGTCAGAACCTAATATAGGACTAAATGTACCCGAATCTTATTTGGAACTTGTAATATCTAATTATCCATTTCCGCAAAAAGGAGTTCAATGTTTGTCAAATATCCTCTGTTAGAAACAAAAACATGCTATAAGACCTAAAACATTCTTCAAATTGTTCAAAAGCGGCTTCTTGGAGGCAAAATGCGCTTAGGAATAAATTCCTTTCCATAATAACTGAATCATAGCCTGGGGACTAAGGAAGACATTTAGGATCAACCTACCAATCCTTGATGTCTAATTTAGGAATACTCTGTGACCCAACAAGCACAGAATTTGTGGCATCAACAGCTAAAAGGCAAGGGAAAGACGGAACATATATTGAGAATGTAACATTCAGCACGGTCCTCACCTCCGGCTAAATAGGGCCATTAATCTTGAATTGACTGGGTTTATGGATGGTATCCGAAACATCTTACTATCCTTGCCCTTATTAGTACTTTTCCGTTTGAATTATTTCCGTTGTCGTAATACGAGAAGTTCTTCCGAAAAAAAATCGGCCACATGGGAAAAGGCTAATAACAATTACTACGAGCAGCTACCACTCCTCCTATATGGATAAACTCAAAATCACAGTATTTGCCAGAAGTGGAATGCTAATGGAGTCTTTAAACTCTTTTTCAAATCACTTCATTCGGAACGACTTGAGGATGTCATTCTCAGACGAAGGAATTACGGAAACCGCAAGAAATAAGCAACATCGCGAAGCTGCAGCTGAGTGTTCTTGATGTCTCGCAAAAGTCTACGACAGCCACAAGAAGTGACAAAGATGAGTTCCGAAGGAGCTGTGATAAGGACTAGGAAGTGGAAAATTCCTTTGATGGCATTTTAGGGATTTTTCTTGAGGGAAAATGGATTCCATGCCACGTTAAATTTTTTCCACATATTCATGTTGTAACAATGTTTGCTCGAATTCTATTAAGAGAATTTTCTAAAAAGGTCCATTAAAATCTAATATTAAGAGGTTGAGGGGTTGAATAAAATGTTGTAGGTTTACTTATACTTACAGCTTGTATAAGATAGTCTTATACATATTCTAGATCGCAAGTACTTTTACTCAGAATAAAATGTTGTAGGCATGTATATTCGAAGATTATGTAGTTCACATTCATGAGAATAAAAAACACATTTCATTGAGTTCATTGAGTTTTATGTTTGAGGTTCAAAAAAAACTTTTTTTATACGATGCGACCAAAGCCTAGGGGACAACCCTTTGACGCGTTTTGGTGGGAAGGGAATTAGGGTAAGGGAAATGAGGAAACTTGAATGTCTTATTTTTCATTGTTGCGAGCTAAACAACAGCCCAGAGATGTAGTGAAGTATTTTAGTTTCTTAATTTATTTAAAAAATTAATATTTTAACTTTTCAACACAAAATGAATCAAAAGTGAAACTTCTATTTGCATGCTTTCAACACTTTGACCCTCTTTATATTACGAATATTGCGCTGGCTTTATATTGATAAATATGTTAGAAAAATTTCGTTTTATTAACGTCTACAATTTCGTGAAACTACTGTACAATCTCCCCATCGAAGTTCATCATTAAGTTCAAATTCAAATTTATTAAAACACTACACTAGGATTATACAGCTTAAAGCTAACTGTACGAAGTAGTTAAGAGAGATGCTAATTAAACAATATGCACTAATTATACAGAAAATACAAAATTAAATCACTTAACAATAGGCCTTAACTTCAAAAACTGCTGGTAAATATAAATAGAGTCTTTAATAATAATCAAAACTTAAATAATATATTCCTGCTCCTTTTCAGTTCAATAGGAAAAAGGTTCCACAGCTTTATGGATTGAACGAAAAACTGGCGTTCACTAGGTTAAGCGGAAAAAGACGATAAATTTGGTGAAAAACTTCTACTAGACAGATAGAATTCTAGTTTGCTGTTTCTTTAATTAGAATTAAATTACGTAGAAACATTATTGCACGAAATTTCAAGTCCCATTCAAGAAGACAACCCAATAGAGTCTTTGAAAAAGAAGATACATGATGAAATCGCCGTAGTCTAAAAATGTACTGCACAGCGGAATTTAAAGCCACATTCAGCTTACGATCGGACACTTAATCCAATTTAATAAAAACTTCACACCCATATGAAATCAGCGGAATCAACAAGGATCTCACAAGCAGAAGACGAGTTACTTGAGATGTATAAGCTGCAGATGAGGACAGCTTACGTAGGGGCCCAAATACCTTACCGTTGACATGATATGACTATTCAATAATGCCAAGCTTTTTCACTAATTCACTATAGGCAATAACTACATTATCAAAAATAACAGTTGGGAATAATGCCCATATGGACACATTCATCAAATCATCATGCAAACGACAAATGGCGTCCTACATCAAGCGCAGAGGTCTAGAAATATACAGCTGTATATCATCCGCATAAAGATGATAAGTGCAGTATCGTACAACAGTTGGAAGATCATTAATAAACATTGAGAATAAAAGAGGACCGAGAATAGATCCCTGAGGTACCCCGCTTATGATAGGAAGATAATCAGATGACTTTTCATTGTAAATATCCTTTTTTTTTTGCGTCCCCTTAAATATGGCAATATTAAATAACATGCGGCATTACAAAAATGAAATATCGAACCAATTTACCAGTACAGAAACATGTGATTAACTTGTCAAAAAACTTCAAGAAATCGAGCAGAATCAACGCTGTACACTCGTCATTGTAAGAGGAAATTCTTATATCATCAGCGATTTTGAGCTCGGCCTTGCCAATTGTACTTAGTTAAAAAGCCCGATTGAAAATCTGACAATAGGTTGTTGTTTGCAAGATGAAGTGCAATTTGCGCATGAAGTACTTTTTCATTTTTCAAAAGCCTTAGAATGAAACACTAGGATAGATATCGGACGATAGTCCACAGGAAAGGCAGGAAATCTTCCATAATGTTGGAAAAGTTGATCTAATAATAATATTGTTAAACAGACGTATCAGACTGCGGAGAATGATTGGAAGTAGTATTTTTATAAACCTTGGTAATCCAGTCCAGTTGCATTAGATTTTATAGACATCACTGCAGAACAGAGATTAATATCATTAAATGGAATAAACTAGAAGCCTTCGGATGAGTCAGTACCATCAAATGTATTATCAAGATTTGTACCAGAAAATCCGTTCGACTCGAAGGTAATATTCAAATAATTTAGATCTTCTTCTATAGTGTTTCTTCTTATCTTACCTATACCAATTCTTGACAAGTTATTCCTCGGCTTTTTTGGTGGGCAACCGAGGGTTTAATTTAGAATTATGATATTGGGCCCTAGAGTGAAATATTTCCCTATTTACAGTGTTACAAGTATGTAAGTACGGAAGTTTTCCCAGAAATTCGGAATCGCTTCCATCTGCCATATGCTTTATTTCGTTTTGTAATAAGCTGTCTAACCTTTTCGGTAAACCATAGTCACTGCGGGTTGAGAATACGACGACGTTTTCATGGAACAAATTTGTCGTATAGGTATGATATTAACTCCGTAAGATGTTTAATCTTATTATTAATTGATGTCATTGATCAGTACCAATTCATTTGTTCAGCCTCGGCAAGGAGTTCCTCATAATTGATGCTATCAAAATCGCGATATGTGAAGGCTTGCTTATTTTCTGGCTGCAAGACTGCATTGCAAGGCATTGTATATACCAAAGATTACATCATGTTTTGAGAAACCTGGTAATGATATCTAATTAGATAAGAACAATTTAACTGGGTCATAAACAATTGGCAAATCGAGTAAAGTAGAAGAAGTTGAGGTAAAGTTCGTTGAATTCGAATTTACCACGCCAAGCAATTCTTTTGTTTTTAGCGGGAGAGGTGAAAATCTTCCAAAAGACATCGGACAGCCCGTGCCCTCCGGTAGTGTGAGATCCTTACCCGTCCCCTCCCAGTCTCTCTTAACGGGGCAACTGAGTTCCCAGTTACCACACTGTCGCCACTAAATTCAGTTTCCGCAGGAATCCGTAATGTTCCACCATCTCCAGTTTCCCTTCTTTGTCCATGCTTTATTCATAAGCTTCACCCCTTACCTGCCCAGGGCTTTGAAGTATTTCGCGCCATGAAGCTTTAGTCCAGGACCAGAGACAGATTTACCACTGCTAACCCGTCGGAAGGCAGGTCTGCATTTTCTACTAGTGCGTGTACCACGGAGATGGCCCACTAGTTAGAGTCTATCAACTCTGCCACCACCGCACCTGAGGAAGTACTAGTTACTGTTTTGCCAAAAGCACCTTCTTCCAGAACTGCTACAGCACTTTCAGCCAGCGTATGCCAGCCTCCACAGCTGCCGCAGAACATTCAAAAGGTGATTTTCCCAAAGCTGCTTCTGTTGTGTTGTGGGTATCGCAGATATGGCCAACCTGTTAGGATCTACCATACCCTCCACCTCATCTCCTATAGAAGTGCCTGAGGAGACGTCATCCGCGAGTCAATTATCACTGGGTCCTGCAGAGGGGAGGACGCCACTACAGACTCCCTTGGCATGGCCTACTACAACCTTGGAGGGATTTTTAAAGAGGTTATCTCCACCCGCATTAGTCACTTAGAGGTGTAACTAATACTTGAGAATGTCCAAATGAGGATTACCGTATCCTAGGAGGCTTCAACTCATCCTCCAGCAACCACTTTTAAGCCAAACATACTCAAAAATTTAATAAATGACCTGGCAGAGACACCGCGATCAAGAAGATTAACATATAAATCACCCATAATAGTTATGTTTAGATAATTGTGGCACAACTTCGAAAATAATGCTTTCATAAGGCCAGTATCAGTATCCACATAACCAGTACCAAAGTAAATTTGGTTTTTAAATCAATATTTGGAGCGATATTGATATAAGCAGGTTATTACAGTGTACTGGATCAACCAAAGGTGATCACAGATGCAAGTAACAAGGTAAAATTTGAGATGCTTCGATTAACTACAACACATCAAATTAATTTTATTCATCCGGCTCGAAGGACCATAAATAAATATCTTCTTCTGATAACAATAATAGGCAAACTAATACGAAAAATGTAAACATGATTTTGCTGAATGAAAGCTTCTATTATTATTTCCAACTTTAAATTAAATTTCAAAAATACTTTTTAATTATGAGGTTGATGCGTGTGCCCTTGGATAAAGCAATATGCGATACAGATACTGAGAAGCCAAGCTAAGTAAAAATATTCTGGCTGGAACTCGATTCTATATGGTTTGTTTCGGTTAATCCCCAGAGAGCTGTTTTTAGTGAGTAAGAATCTCACATTACCGGACGGCACGGGCTGTCCGGTGTATTTTGGAAGTTTTCCAAATCTACCTCTAAAAAAAATTTATATTTTGCAAGCATTATAATTAATTGACAGGCTGAGAGTTAAAACGAACTATCTACAAGGTCCAAACAAAAGTGGATTAGAAAACTGTGCCGTGCAAAAACAAACCACGTGTGAAAAACTACAGGCAAGAACTACTTAACTACGAAAAGTTATATTAAGTTAATGCAGTTCAGTAATTAAGTCGTTTTTGCCCGGAATTTTTCTCTGATTCGCTCACGTAATCTCACATTTTGTAGGCCACTTTTGCACCGACCTTGTGGATGGGTCATTTTTACTCCGTCTGTCAAACGATCGTTGAAGTTCGAAAGTGGTGTTTTGCTGAATTTGAAATTTTATTGAAATTTGGTTTAATGAACATCATCATTAGACAAGAATGTGGGCAACGTCGAAAAAGCATAAAGCTGTAAATACTACATAATGCAATTCGCAAGCCCCCTCTAGGATCTGTCCAGATTCAGCAAAAATCGAATTTTCTTAACAAAAAGCGATACGTCTTCGAGTTGTCTGAGAAAAATACTCGGGCGGAGACTCGCCCTAGCGCAATCAGCGCGACTGATTTCGAAGAACAATTTCCAAGCCATACCTCCAGTTTTGTCGTTCTGTTCGTCTTTCGTATTGCGAGAGCAGCTCAGGCTAAACTATCAAAATAGCCGCAAAGTGTATCAAAGTAATCCGCAATGTCAAAGCAGCATTTACGGTAGACTAATTCATTAAAACAAATCATCTCAATCTTAATTTCGAATTGTTTTTCATGTTCTAATCAGAAACTTTAATATTCGTCCTTATCTTAACTTACATTCCATCGCAGATACATTACAACTTCCTTCTCACATATCAGCTAATTAGCACGCATCCACAATCACTGTATTCATCAAATTAATTAAAAAGACTGAGATTCGTCATAAATCTGGGCCAAAATTACGCCTAGCGGAAAGTGCCAGACTGACAGTGGCACGCATATCCTAAAAGGATTGTCTGACAAAAAATCAAGGAACCGTGCCCAAGCCTATTAGCCACATTAACGAGGACATTACAATGGGATAGGGTAAGGTTGAAGGGGCCCACGGTCGCAGCCACATATATTCGGGTGTGCTGAATTGTGCGGAAAGAGGATCCTTTTGATTACGACCTTATAAACGGCAGACATCCTTACGCTTACGGTTGCGGTTGGAAGCTTAAAAGCTTTGCGTGATTCAACCCATCAAGGGCGATGAAAAGTGAACCACATTATGCCCGGTGCGAACTATTGAAGAGGGCCTGGCATAGTAAATTGAAGCCAATGTCGAATTGAAATAAGACCCGAAGCAAGTTTGACGGGTGGGAAAAGCAGATAAAAATAGGAATCAATGCCGACCCAATCAATAGTGTTATCGTCGGTATATCCATTATGTGTTTGTGTATTCAATTATTGAGTCGTCACCGCTATTGCGGGCAAAATTTTAAATACAAACCACAATACCTTATGTAGATTTAGATAGGATTCACTAGTGAATGATACCATCATAGCCATAGCAATCCACAATGGGTAAACATTTACTTTGGTTTTTCTTTATTTATTTCAATATTTGAAAGTTTTGAAATAATGACAATATAATGTTTACAGAATTAGTTCAATTAAGACTTGAACTGAGTGGCTTTATTAAAATACTACATATCCTTTTACCTTGAACTCATTTCGGTACTCCCCAGATTTAACTGAATGAACTGAACTGGATGTCTAGCAGGTCGTAACTAATTCAATTAGAAATTCCCTTTCAACAGACGTCGTTAGAATAAATTGTATGTCAAGTGACAAAATCGCGGCCGTGTAATATACTGACTCGTAATTACCTACTTAACAAGAAATTTTCTACTCATCCAAGCATCCCCTTTCCTTGGCAAGCTGGCAAGATGCCAACTTATGGGATTAAGTTTCTTCCGAGTAAGACAGAAACCTTCAGGAAAAACTCAGTTTTCAGTCCCTGAAACCAAAATAAATTGTGGAGTGGATGCAGCTTACTTCGCTGACATGTAACACGGCCATTTATTTCTGATAAGTTGCAGCGTGGAGGAGGCAGAGGTTAAACCCACCGGAAGGTATCACGTGAAAATAAGACAGTAGAAATCCTAGATGTCACGAACTGACTTTCAGCTGCTGACATTAGTATTTCTTTTACCGTTAGAATTTATTCTCATACGTAATGCTTTTTTTTCTACTCCAGTGTCTGTTAGATGCATTTTCACCTGAGTACGTTGGAAGAAGAATTGTGAAGGATTCCTTACTCCAATTTCCATCCATAAGAGAATAAATTACTTAATTTCATCCTCTGAATGATATATACGCTTTAGCAATTTAGAGATGAATTATTTAAAAATATAATTTTATTGCAAAAGTGGTCCATATAAGAAATAGAATGCATCCTCCGTCACGATAACACTTGCTCACACACTCCATGAAAAACTGCGAAAAAAATAAAACCAATGTCAATTCGATTTTACTTTAATTTTATCTTTCTCCTAAAAAACTATTCAATCAAAATGAGGAAATACTTTTTGAATAATTTTCTAAGTGTTAAGTGGGTAAACACAACCGTAGAAAACTGTGCTTTCTTTCATACTTTCCCTCGATAATAATGGTTTACTATTCGGGATAAGTCCCAAGTACTTAGCATGGGAAATAAGTTCCAATTATATGCTGTTTAAACTTGGTACTCAAAAATTGGACCCTTTAATACTAAATTCTTATTCAACAGCTTAGTTCATAAGAAACTAGGAGGAGTGAAAGCCTTTCTGGCTGCTCCCCAGTATCCTTCAGTAAATAACGCAACCCTAGATAGTTCAAGATATTGTTTGCCCTCTTCGTTTGGTTGCTTTTTTGCTCTTGCTTTTGTTTATTTCATTTTATCTCATTTTATGCTTGATTCTGTTGATTTGACTTTCTTCCTCTGTTTTTATTTATTTTTTTCCCATTTCCGTTGATCCGGCTTTCTGTCTTGTTTTACCACCTGACTTATAATCCCTGTTACCTTTTGTTATTTATTATTACCATCATTTCTTTTTAATTCTGTTTTGCTGTTACCTTGTGTTACCATCGTAATTTATTCTATTTCTCTGTTGACTTGTTCTCATTTGGCCCTTCTTATTGTTTTACTTGTCCCTTTCCGCGTTTCATCGCTTTCATTGCTTTGTCCCGTCTAGTCTCTTAAATTATTATAATTTTTACTCTAAACTTATTTATTTTTCAATACACTCTTATTTTATTCTTTGTTTATTTGTTCTGCTTGTTTTTTTCTTTCTTTCTTTTTAGGCTGTTTCTTTTTAATCTGTATCTTCGGCTTTGTCTCTTGCCTCTGGTTTTTTCCTTTTGATTCTGTCTTCTATTCCCTGTTTTTGCTGTCCGCCGGTCCTGTTTCGTTTTGTTCCCTAATTTACTTAACTTATTTTACTGTTATTCGCTGTTTTCTTCTCGTTTTGCTTCTTTTGGCCTTGTCTGGTTTTGTGTCGTCAGAAACAGTATGTCGGGGTTGATTTCCCGCGACGGAATAGCCTGTGATGGTGTTTGCCGAGTGGTCTTTCACCCAGATTGTCTGAAGCATGGGACCAGATCCTCTGGTTCCTCGACATGCAGGGAGTGCTCTGACATTAAGCCCTGACACGTCCTAAGGCTAGTGAGAAGCATGGTCGAGGCGCTCTCCGGTGACCTCTCTCTCGTTGCCGATAAGATCAGCAACTTCTCTTCTCGCTGGGCTGATCTTCATCTTCTGTCGAAAGACACGGACACCTTGTCCAATAAAATGGATAGGTTGCTGGGCGTCGTTGACGCTCTTGAGTCAAGCTCTGGTATCCTCTTGGCGAGGTTGCAAGACACGTCCTCTCGAATATTGTTGCTGTCGGGCTCACTGGACGATATTCATGCCTCTCTTGCTGGCCTCAACCCGAGCATATTTTCTTCCGCGGGTCCCTCACCTATCCTCCCCATTGTCGACGACATCCGCCGCGGTATTAAGCAGGTAAAATGTGACCTGAATGCTTGGTCTGAGGCTGTCTCCGCTAACACCAAGGTGCTGGGCTCTATTGCTTCGGACCCTTCGGAGTGCCCTGTCCTCGCGTCACTCATCTTCTTCTCGACTGCAGCCTTCTGTATTGCCGTCCTGCGCCGACCCCCAACCTTCATCCTCCGAGCCCCGCTGCTGCCCCCGAATGTGTGGACACTGCTTCCTCAGGGTTGGCGGTATTTCCACCACCTTCTCGCACTGTGGACAATGCCTTGCCCGTACTCGACTAGCCCCCGTGCCGACCGCAGACCGCTCATAGAAGGAGGCGTCGTAGCAGCGCTGTTCGTGTTCCCCCCCCCCCCCCTGCATCGGACCCAGCTGGGAAAATATCTCCCGGTCCCTCTAAGTCTAATCCTCACCCATCGCATGACACATTCCCATTGAGATCCAGTAATGTTTCTCGAAATGAGGGTTTCACTCTAAGGATTGCACAACCACCGCGGTCCTTTTTGTTTTTCGACTTGATCCAGCGACTTCTGTTGACGACGTTATTGGCTACGTGAGGGAGAGGAGTGGTTCTGAAGACTCTGCACTCCTCCATTGTCAACTCCTAGTATCTCGTTATTCTCAAGGACTCATGTCGTCTTTTAAATTCACATCGTCGCCAGAGCTTTTTGAGATAATGTCTGCCTCCGATTTCTGGCCCGAAATATCATTGCACACGAGTTTGTGCCCCGTCGTAGGGTCGCGGGAGGAACTTAAAATAGAACCACTACTAGCAACCAAAAAAAACTACGTACGCTATCCCTTTACTACCAAAATGTAAGGGGATTAAGAACAAGAACAAGCCGGTTATTTCAGGCTTCCCTTGTCTGTTGTTACGACGTCGTCGCTCTGACCGAGAGGTCTCGGTCTCGCCAGGTGGCTTCATATTGGTTTAAATGATACAGAAATTCTTGACGAGTCCTATCAGATATACCGTAAGGAAAGACACTCCAACTCCACGGCTCGTGGTGGCGGCGTGTTGGTTGCATGCGAATTGCATTTGGATTGCGGTGGGTGTGGTTGATAACCTGCTTTTTCCGAAACGCTCACAATCGAGCTATCAGCTCTTAAGATATCCCTGGGGAAGATGCATATTTTCCTTTTGTTATATCCTTCCAAAATTTACAAACTATGCTGATGCAGATGTTCGAAGTCTTTACGATATTGTAATTCATTGCGTAGATTTTATTAATAATATGACAAACCCAGAGGACGAAATCATCATTCTTGGTGACTTTAACTTACCCAGCGTTCAATGGGTATTCAACGCTGTTGACGATGACTACCTTCCCTTAAATTGTCTTAATGCTAAAGACTCCCATTTTTTTGACGCCGTCTGCTCTTCTGGTTTACACCAAATGAGTGATGTAAGGAACTCTATGGGAAGACAGTTAGAGCTTGAGGCTGATCAGCTTTCCGATAGCCATCCTAACCTATCCTGCTTCGTTTTATTCTAAAATCTAAAAACGGTTCTTCTAGGCATATAGCTATAAACTTTAGCTTTCCAAGGGCATACCAAACTAGATATATTTCTCCAGCGAAAAAATGTCTAAGGATTCTGTCCTACATACTAAAAGTGTTAAATTTCCCAGAACACAGCATGCCATACAAGACTTTAAGAGCTGTTATTGAAAAAAAAAACACAGGACTACAGGAGACTTCGCGATTTGGCATTGTCACATGGAGTCTCAGTGGACCTCAGTGGAGATCAAAGTAAACTAACTGAAGATATTACCTGAGAGCTACATAAGAGATATTGTGGAACAGGTGCGCATTTCGCAGACGAGATCTGTTTATTCCTTTGTCCGAATCTCGAAGAGAAGAACTATTTCAGGGACGGGTTCTCGAGGTTCCACATCTCAATTATCTTCAGCTCAACTACCAGCCGTAAAGATCGCAGGGGCGTTTGGAATATAGCTTATCTAATACAAGATTAAGAGAAGATGTTGTAAATTCTTTGGAGTAGTGTCCTCTGCTAAGAAAAATCAGAAGATTGGTTTTGAGGAAGGAGTTTTTCACTCTTAGTGAAATTATTGATTTTCTAAATGACAAAAACTGGACGGAACTTGTAGAATACTGCATGAACTAGCCATGTCATTTCATCACTCAGCTGACGGTTTCATACTAAACCATGATTATTTGAATTCATTGTATATCATTATTATAGCTATTAAATTTCTGTTTTTCTTTTGTACTTTTTTTTCTTTTTACTTTTACAAATAAAAGCGCACTTTTTTCCGACATGTGTATATGAAATAGTCTTTAGTTAGAAGCTGTCACTAGGTATTTCAAGTTGTAATTGAAGAAAAAAATTAATTATTATTATTATTTATTTATTTACATATTGAAAGCAGAAAAAATGGAGGTCGGGTGAACCTTCTAAATAATTACTAATAACTCTTGCCGGCAGTACCCAATGGTCCCACTTCATACTCCACAAAAGTATAAAGAGACTAGTAGAAGATGGAATAAAATTGCGTGTCCTTCTTATTGTGTCGAATTTTTAAAAACATCCTGTAGAAGCTTATTATTAGTTGTAATAATACTTGGCATGTACACTTATTACATAATCTCTCTTCTATTTACGTAGGACCAATTCCAATTTTTACAGAAATTACTTGATCTTTTTTAAATCGCATTTGTTTGTTCAGTAGTTGAACTAAACCATTTCGAGTTATATCATTTGCAGATAAGATAAGCATACATCACATTTGCCCTGACGAAATCTCACACGTTGCAAAAAATTAAAAAGTGCCAAGAGGTGCACTGAAAATCCATTTCTGTCGCCATTGCAAGGAGCTTTACCATAGAATCGTTTGCGTCCCACATGCCCGCAACTCTGACGATTTCATTTCCTAGTTTCCTTCAGAGTGATATGGAACTCCAACTCCATTCTTGATAGTCAAAAGCAGAGACTTATCCGCTTGGAAACATGGGAATTTTGTAGCTACCACTGAAGCAAGGAATTATTCTGGAAGTACATAAAGTAGAAAATGGATTTATGAATGGGAAAAAAGTGTTGACAACATCCGGGTATCATGTCATAAGTAAAGCTACTTTCGAGACAGCATGGTTTGATTTAAGTTTCCTTTTTTCTTCCCTTTTGTTAGATTTGAAAATATGAAAGTTGAGTTTATCTTTGAGTTGGAGCTTATAGTTACTTCGTTGATTTATTTATAGCTTTACTTAACTTAAAATTTTATGAGATAAAGGTATTTACTGTAACTACTTTCTTTTATAGAACTTTAGGAAAGTTAGAAACAAGTTGTTACATGCTAAAACTGTTACTATAGATATACTTAAATTTATTCACAATATAACACTTAACTTATTAGTACTTTCACAACAATCACGACTAACTCTTCACAGTATCAGTCACATGTCAGTTGATCGCAGTATGGGTATCGACTAACCCACTAACCTATTATTCAGTCCTATTTATATTCTCTCTCTCTCTCTCTCTTTCTAGTTTTCGTAACGTAACCCCTTCCAGGGCATGGGGTGGGAGAAAAACTTCACCCGATTCGAGGCAACGATTACAAGTGGATCTACCGTTTAAAGCGTATTCCGGATCACTAACATACTCGGATATAACTCACCAGAACAACAAGCCGCTAGCAACATGCAAGCTGGACATTAAAAGAACATTCATCAAGAATGCAAATTAAAAATGACAACTAGGGAATACACCTGCCTAATCAGCCATCGATTGTGGCTGACCTTCGACCTCAACCAGTCAACCTCAACTAGTCTTTACTCGGCGTATCCACAAAAGTTTCCTCCTTCTGCTTCTATCAGGAATCGATGCATCCGAATCTTCAAGTGGAATGGAAACGAGAATCTAGCCCCAATGTGGTGTAGGGATAGGATAGATGCTTCAATTTCTAACCAACTAACTTCCGATCAGTAAAAAAGAATTATTCGCTTCATGTGACAATAACCTCCACCCAACACTTCAGTTTATGCGCGAGGGGTTGCGTTGGCGGACGTATCGGCGAGTGAAGGCGCGGAGCGAAAGATCGCTATATTAATTTTTTAACATTTTTGATTGCACTTTAACTCTTCATTTTCTATTTTATTTGTTATTTTTATTGTCAAGTCTTCTATCCCAACTTATATGTACCACTCAAACTGTCGAGATCATCCTGCTGCTCTACCCCGTGGTATACTAGAAAACTTCGGGGCCTTAAGAATAAAAAATAGACTATGGAGAACCTACTTAATTAGCTTTTTGGCGTTGTCTTCATCTTTACACATGGAGTACCTTGATATTGTTCGCAATAACTTGCACAGAGATCCTCGTATCTTTTTCAAATTCGTAAATATGAAAAAAAAACGGATAACTATCCATCTACAACGTAGTTCAACAGGTCCTTCAGTTGCAACACGCCCGTTACTGCCAATAACTTTGCGTTGATCTTCGAGAGCGCCTTTTCTTCTCGCAATTTTGCGCCTTCCCTGGAAGAGTTTTGTCATATCCAGGAGCGTCTTGCTGTATCTATTCCTTTGCCCAATATGCCTATCTCGTGATATTATCATGGATAGTATCAGGGAACTTAAAATTTAATTTTCCTTTGGTCCTGATAGTGTTCCACCTGCGTTCGCGAGGTCCTGCTCTGACGCCTTACTCACTCCACTCCACTCCACGATATGGAAGAGCTCCTTTATAATTCCTGTTTATAAAATGGGTCACAAAACTTTATTAAAAATTATAGGCCAATCGCGAAGCTTTTCTGCATACCCAAGTTGTTCGAGTCTGTTATATATTCATAGCTAGTGTCGCCCTGTAACGGGCTAATCTCGTCTAATCAACATGGCTTCCTGCCTGGTAGATCGACGACGAATAACCTGCTTGAATTTACCTCCTACATAATCTCTGCCTTTCAACAGGGTCTCCAGACCGACTGCGTCTACACCGACTTCAGCCAGACATTTAATAAACTCCATCACTCTATGATTATGCTCAAACTTAGAAAGTGGGGTTTCCGGCCTTTGATGCTCGACTGGATCTCTTCGTGCTTAAAAGATAGGACATATTGAGTATCTTTTCGTAACACTTTATCTAGAGTTGTTAGGGCTTCTTCTGGTGTACCCCAGAGAAGCCATCTTGATCCACTGATGTTTATTTTTGCCGTTGAGGACATTGCCCCCTGATTAAACACTTCAAAGTCTTAATCCATACAGACCAAATAAAGAGTTGCTCTTGCATTAGAAACAGTTATGATTCTTCCTGCATTCAGGATGATTTAAACACCTTCACGGTTTGGTGTCGATCAATTGGCCTGCAACTTAACCAGGATAAATGTAAAGTTATGTCATTCTCTAGGAACCTTAGTCAGCTCGTCTTTGATTATGCTCTTGTGGATACTACTATCCGTCGCGTGTAGTCCATTACTGAATGTGATGTGAAGCTATATTGTGTCTACGAGTAATTCAGTTCTGTGTTATGTCAAGCGGTGGTCAAGGGTTTTTTCCGATCGGCAGACCTTAATTCACTTATTTTTTGAATCGATAGAGCGGAACTTTGTTTGTTTTGATTATTGATGTCTTTTGCATCTTGGTGTGGGAGGCTCATCCACCTCAATACATTGTTATATTCGGGTGAATAGGTGAACTGATTCAAGGCTCCTGCCTGGGAAGCGCGCTTCGGAGTCGGCAGGGTTAATTCTATTACTAAGAGCAAACCGTACAAACCGACATACGTTGTTCTGCCCTAACACGATTGACTTGAACATTGTAAAAAAATACATGTCCAACTTAGAACCTTTTTGGTTTCGGGAAGTCGGTTAAAAATAGAGACCAAACGCTGCAAGCATAGGTACTCAAGTTCTGGTCGAACAAGCGAGCCATGTGATATTAGGGTCATCTAACTTCGTGGACCTACATGATCATAGAAGATAAAACGATTTTACAAGAAGACTCCAAAGTCAATGATTTTGTCAAGGCTTGTTAGCGCACGTATAGTGTAGTGGAACCGAAGTTGAATTTTTTTACGCCAAAAAGACACTTCATATTATTAAAAGGAAAGTAGTAAATCCAACACCACTTATGAAAGGATTCCGAATTTGTCAGAATTTAAAATTTCACAATCACGAGCGGAGAAACCAACACTGAAAATCTTGACATTGTCAACCTAATAAGGAATATTCTAATTAGAGAAAAAGATGGATACATTATTGATGTAGATAATAAATAAGAGTGGACCAAGGTTGCTGCTTTGAGGTACACCAGAAGAATTGTATATATTACTGGAAAGAGAACGCATTTAAAATGTCATCTTGTAACACATATACTGTACTTTTGGTATAACTTTGTCTTTTAACTTGAATTACTAATTAAGACAAAGCAAGTTTACAATATTGTCATATTTTTTTAAGGGTTCATTTCTTAGAAATATCAGAGAAAGGAAACAACCCTAAAATGACACATGTCCTCTGATTATATTTGTCACAAATAGTAACCATTATACATTCTCATACCAATCACCAATTAATCTCTTTGCTACCTTGAACCTTCTAAATTTATGTCATTCGAATGCCAGAAACAACAAAGAGCTATGAAATCAATAAGATAGAAAATTTATGTAAGAAAGTTGGAGCATATCATTTTATTACCTTCCAAGCCATTGCCGGTACCATTTACGGAGCGTCTATAAACCAGAAAATGCAGGGACGAAAGCTAAAACTTCTGCTCTTTAGGCAACATTATAGACCAGATGAAGAGGCAAAGACGTTAGGTGGCTTGAAGTGGTAATTTTACCTATTTCTGGAGAACACCAACACATTTCCTCTTTAACGTGTCTGCGGCCAAAATAAATTTCTGGGCCAATTTCATTAGTCCCAGCAATTATTGGGGAACTATTTATTGCCCTCCTTACTTCTGTTGTAATTACCTATCTCGTGCTAAATCTTAAAGACTGTTCAATTTTCGATGTGGAGGTCAATGTATATAGGCCCGAATATACCCATCCTATTTGCTGTGTGGAAAACCTCTCATGTGGCTAGTTCATAGCAATTTGAGTGTTTTTTCAAAGGGAGTTAATTGAAAAATGCTAAAATTTCAGGAATCCTGTCGGAACGAACTTTTTGTATTTCTGTGTGAAAACTAAGCACAAATTCCTGGTTCAACCATCAAAAGAACCGCATGCATGTTAGCATTAGGTACGCTCGTATCCAATCTATACCAAAACAAAAAGGATTCGACTTCCCAGCAATTCGTAAAATACTTTGCTGGTGAAATACCTGCCATTTAACAACATAAGCAAACTATCTCATGGATAATTTCTGGCATGTGTTTGTTATCCTGCTAAGGAGATTCCTTAACCGAATTTTCCAGAGCGTCATAACTCATGCCGAAGAATAGCAAAAGGATCGGCTCAGAAGTTTGCATGGAAAAGTTATGCATGCGACAAAGCCGTGCTTCTTCCGTTTTCCACAGTTTTGCCAACACTCTCACATGCTTGGAATTTTCGTCCTGGGGCTTGGAATCTTTTCAAAGGCAAAAAGTATCCGGCAAATAGTTAATACACTCCTCGGCCTCTTTTCAAGTGTGTTCAGATTCATGTCGGGTTTTTGCATAATTATGGGGGAGGCAAACAGGTTTTTCGCATTAATTACCGCAAATTATTTTCCTAGACGTGGCATTCGTTCTATATGAAAGCAGGAAGATGAACTCTAGAAGCCTTTTTTTCCGCGAGAATGGCAAAGCAGGGCCCGACTAGACACGAACAAGCTGAAGTGTTAAAAACTGTTTAGAAAGGGTTATACTATACGAAAATGGCTCTTATGAAGTAAATCGATTAGTTAAGTGCCAGATTTTGATGCTTCTAACGTGCGTTGTTAAAAATTACCAGAGGTTATTGTCTTTTCAAAAAAATGAAGGGCGCGAACTTTGTATTACTTAGTTGACTTGCAAATGAACCTCAAGGACACTTTTTACCGTCTTAAATTGACTGAGGATTTGGTTTATTATACCCCGAATAGACTGGGCTAGGGACTAGTAACCTACCAGAGGAAGATATTATAAGCTTTTAAATGTGAAGCAAATTTATCCATTAGGTCCATTTTTAGGCCATTCACAAGTCTGGATCACTTTGGGCTTGCTACATCTACTTTAGGGGAATACCTAATATTTTTTTTCGGTCGTTAGTACTAAAGTCGAATCATACTTAAGCGAATTCCGAACGTTCCGAACGTTTCGGATATTCTGAATTCCAAAATCTCATAATTCAAATTCCCGAATCCTATCCTATGACATTAGTGATTGAATCATCTGACGAGGCTTCCAGCTATCACTCTAACCAGGATCTTGTTTTTGATGAAGCTCCAATTTTGAGGTACATTTCTGAACAGTTTTTCATCTGGTCCTAGAAGTGTCCCTGTGGCTGTTTCATAAACTGTGCTTCATCTTGTGACAGAATATTGTGTAGGTTTTCGCAAATGAGTTTTAGTGCTTTTCTAAATGGCTTTAAGGAAAATCGACTACTATCAACCTGTTCGAATTTTCTTTTTATTCTTTGCCGACCACCGAGTCTAGATATCAGGCAGATTGTATTTATATACAGACTTGAGTAAAGTATTTCACATAATAATTCATTTGGTTCTCATCCAAAAACTTACCTTGCTTGGGTTACTTTTGTCTTTGTCTAGCGTAACGTAACGGATCCTGTGTCGCGGAACACTCTCAGATTAAACAAAAATACGTCATGTGTGCGGCAGGGTAGCCACCTTGATCCACTCTTTTTCTTTACTTTAATTTTTTTATTTACATTCAACTTGGCGCACTCAAACATTCTTTCTTAAGCCTTTTGAATGTTTTTTAACAGGAAAGGTGAAAATCTTCCATAAGAAACCGAACAGTCCGTGCCACTAAAAACACCTCTACGCGAGATTAGTCAAACTATACTACCTAGAAGTCCCTTTTCATTCCCTTTTAGCCCCTTTGTCGGCCCAAATCTTGATTGCCTGGGTCAATGCTAGCATTTCTCTGCCCACGGCAATAAAGTGTTCCGGACAATAAAAATTTGTGGCAAAGACCAGGCGCCTTCCTCATAACTACCTGTCTGTCTAGCGGAAGATTTTTCTAGCTGATCCAGATAAATCGATTGGATCTTAACGAAGGTCTTTATAAGACCAGTTCAATCTCTCTCAATGTTTTCTTTAAATACTTGTGGGGCAAAGGACGTCTACTACACCGACTCTCCACCTAGTCCGGTACTCCGCAAACGCCTCCAACTGTGGTCACGATTTGTTGATCTGGATACCTTCTTTCTCCACGGTTGGGCGGTCATCCAATTTGTCATCTTCCTTGGACCCCGTGTTGGTTCCAATCACGAGCCTGTTGTATGGCCTATACATTGCCACCTACGCCTGCGAGTACTGGTGTCTATCCCGTCTTGGCCTACAAGTTTGTTTAGGTCTTCGTTGGTAATGACCTCCGTCCAAAGGATGTTAAGGATGTTGAGCAGCCGTTCAATAGAAAAGATTTTGCGTTAAATTCAAAGATCCGAAATTTTGTGCTTCTGGATAAATTGGTATTGCACCAGATATCAGCAGGGATACTACATGCAACTGGAACCTTACTGATGCAAGCTTGCATATCAGCTTTAGTTCCGTCGTGTGCTTTAACTATGCTTCAGAGATAGCAAAATTTATCTACTTGTTCTTTTTTCTGCTCTTCAAGATAAATTTAATTTTGTATCCTGGAGTACAAGCGCATAAGCTTAAATTTTGCAGCATTGATCTTAAGCCCTGCTTGACGACCTTCTTTGGTCAAGGCTTCGGAAATTATAGCTACATGACTCTGTTTGTTCAATAGGTAACATATATCGTTGGCATAGTCCGAGTGCGTAAGGTAGTTAAAAAGTTTTCATATAATCCGTCGCGATGGATGTTCATCTAGGGCGCTTATTGATGACAATCAGCAAAATCAAAGGTGACAGTATGCATCCTTGTGTCACTCCGATCATCACTTAGAAGGGCTCCAAAAGACGCGACATTGGGGTGCTGAGTAGCTTCAGTTATCGAGTTGATAATTTTTTCTAGGATGCCTCTCCCACGTAAAGCTGCCCACATATACTTGCAATCAACACTGTCAAACGCTTTCTCAAAATCGAAGAATATGACTTCTAAAGGGGAACTCTTTTCGGCGGATTGCTCGATGTTAATTCGGAGAATGTTGTTGATGCGATCACTACAGGAGAAACCCTCAGCTTGACTGTTCATCGCTAAGAGTGCGCCCGATTGTTTGCTTGATTGTGGTAAGATGATTTTAGCCAACAATATGGAGATTAAGGCAGATACCGCGATAATTGCTACAACTCATCAGGTCGTCTTTTTTGGGGCATCTTCACATAAACGCCAGTTTTCCATTCAGTGAGATAGGTCTCGGTTTCCCAACATTCCTTGATTACGCGGAGGAGAATATCAGCCGCAGTCAGGGGATCTGCCCTAAGTTCTTCCACTGGTACTCCATCAATCCCTAGGGCCTTACCGAGTTCCATCAACTCAACTGAGTCTGCCAAATCCAATATTGTCAGTAGTATTGTCTTGTCAACGCAAAAGCGCGTGGATCATGCAGAAACAAAGTGAAAGTGATTTCTGAAGAAGAAGGTTTTGATCGCACCGGGCTTAGACTTTACGTCGAGAAGACGCTTTCTCCAACTTTTCAAAACAGCAATATGGTCAGTCTGATTCTAAGTTCTGCCATCGGCGGAAACCCAGGATGTTAATTGATTTTTTTGTGTTTAAATAAGGATCCACCGATAACAAATTGCCGCGAGTTATAAATCCCCATTTGCGTTCCTGTTTCCGAGTCCAAACTTCCCCATTACATGTTCCAGGCTGATGATGTTGTTAGATTCAATCATAGCGTTTAGATCCACCATTACTATTTTATATCACCTTGAGGAACCTTATCAAATGTGTCGCCAAGGAGCTGGTAGAAGGAGGCCTCCTTAGTTGTAATATCCGCTTGCTTGGTGGGCGCATAGCATTGAGTTATCGATGCACTACGTACTCTGATCTAGAATCTGGCGATCATAATTCTATCGGATACTGGTGTACAGTCCAGTAGTTTTTGGCGGGAAAGTTTCGTTAGCAACAATCCTACACCTGCCATGCGGGGTGTATCTAATTCTTCTTGTCAAAGTATAGCAGCACTAGGAAAAGATGGGGTATGGAGCCACGCATTGTGCATTGGCTCTATACGAGTGTCATACGACCTATACTTATGTCTGGGATCATTGTTTGGTGGCCGGCGCTAAATGTAGCAACCCATCACAAAGCAATGGATAAAGTTCAGAGGATAACAGGTGCCCTAAGAACCACACCTTCTAAAGCCCTGAACACTATTCTCCATCTTCTACCGTTGGATCTCTATGGTAAGCAAACCGCATGCTCGGCCGCCATTAGGCTTTACTCAATCCAGACCTGGAAGCAAACTGACTTCGGTCACTCCAAAATATTGGACAGAAGAACTGCCAACAATATCGACTATACCTCGCCCAAGCCTTTCTTTGAAACAAAATTTTACTCTTTCTTTCCGACCAGATCGGAATTGGAAGAAGGACCTCCCCAATGCATCTCTACACCGTCGGCTCCAAAATGGAAGACAAAGTGGGTGGAGGCATCTTCTCGGAACACTTGGACCTCGATGTCTCATTCCGCTTGCCTGACTACTGCAGCGTGTTTCAGGCGGAAATCATGGCTGTAAAGGTAGCTGCGGACCGCCTGAATCATCTAACGCTACCCACAGATAATATATGTATTTTCACAGATAGTCAGGCCGCTATTAAATTCCTCACGGTAGTGTATAATACCTCCAAAACGGTTGTAGCATGTCGCTCAGCCCTGAATGACATAGCTGAGCATCTGAAAGTACGGCTCATCTGGGTGTCTGGACAAAGTGATATTCCGGGTAACGGTAGAGCCAACGAACTAGCGAGAATCGGTACCACTCGTCCTGATTCGGACATTTACCACCAGCTGGGTAAACCGCTGGCCACATGCAAACTGGAACTTTTACAGGATTCTCTCAGGATTGCAAACATTAATTGGCAGGAGGAACACACCTGCCTGATTACCCGACAGATATGGCCAAAGCTCGACCCTAAACGATCAAGGGAGCTCATCTTACTCGGACGCAAAACAATTACCAGTACCGTGGCCGTTATCACGGGTCACTGCCTCATAGGCAGAAACGCCGATAGACTGGTCGCGCCCTCAAACTACTTCTGTAGGAGTTGCCATGACGAAGAAAAAGAGGAAACCATACTCCACCTCCTCGGCACTGTCCGGCCCTGCCAACCGTAGGAACCAGTTTCTGGGCTCCTCCTTCCTTGAAGATTTAACTGAGCTAGGCTCCACTGATGTCAAGGACCTGGCTCGATTTATCAGAACTTCAAAATGGTTCCCGACGACGAGTTAAGGCCGTACACCCTTCCCAACCTGGGTAAATCTAGTTTGGTTTCCCTAGAGCTGGCCCCACTGGAAACAGGGGGATACATGTCCACCCTCCTATTACTTTTTTTTTTTTTTTTTTTTTTTATATATGATGTTGCCAAAGCTCAGGGGATGCCCTATGATGCTAAAGCACAGCCTTGGCAGGAAAGGAATTAAGGATGAGGGAAATGGGTTAGGAGGTTGAGTGAAGGAGGTGTCGATGTACGCCCCGTTTGAAAGTTTCAGGCTCATAAGACGAGGGAAAAACAGAAGATGGTAAACTGTTCCACATTCGTGTTGTTCTGCTAAGAAAAGATTCCCGAAATTTGACGGTACGTCCAAATTTGACCCGGAGAGTAAAGGGGTGGGAGCGACTTGTAGATCTTGTATCGCGCGTTGTAATGAGTCTACAAGGAATCAGGCTAGCGATTTCGTTAGAACAATGGCCATGGAAATAGCGATAAAAGAGTGAGAGACAACCGACATTCCGTCGATGCTCAAGAGAGTCAAGGCCCTCAGAGATTGAGGAATCGCCAATAAGTTTAACAGCTTTACGCTGAACTTTGTCTAACGCGGACAATGCGGTGTGTCCTGCCCCTGCCCAAATATGGGAATTATATTCAAGTCTAGGCCTAATGTGGGACTTGTAGATCAACGCTAAGTCGGGTGGGGTGAAATATTTCTTACATCTCTGTAGAAAACCCAAACATTTCATCGCACTTTTAGCGATTGCAAATATATGATCAGTCCAGCTAAGATTGCTGGATATCTCAATACCCAAGATCTTTAGGGAGGGTGAATTGGGTATATTCACTCCATCGACTGAAATGGGTTGGGGGTGAACTGGGCGTTTTTTAAGGGACATTAAACAGCATTGAGTTTTGGATGCATTAAACGTAACACGATTTGCTCTGCCCCAAGCGAGGACCTTAGAAATGTCGTTGTTTAATGATCTAAACATGCGTTCCCGATTGACTTCTGTAGCATTTCCACGTGAATTCATTACAGAATCAAATGAGTACGCGAAATCAAGGGTGCTGTCGTCGGCAAAACTATGAATAGGATTGAGAGTAAGGGATAAGAGATCATTGATGAAAAGAAGAAATAAAGTTGGTGAAAGAACTGAACCCTGAGGTACACCGGCATTTATTTCGTGGGATGCAGATGTAACGCCGTCAATAACTACACGGATTGAACGGCCTGACAAAAAGCTCTCTATCCATTTAACGAGGGTAGGATGCAGACCAAATGTTTGAAGTTTGGCTAAAAGGGCAGCATGCCAGACTCTATCAAAAGCCTTTGAAATATCAAGAGCGACGATTTCGGACTCACCGAAATTATGGAGACAATGATTCCAACGCTCCGTTAGAGCCGTTAATAAGTCTCCGGTTGAGCGGCCAGCGCGGAAACCGTACTGGCAATCGTTGATAAGATGGTTATTTTCTAGATATGTCAACAACTGAGAGTTGATGAGTGATTCAAAAACTTTGGATATGATCGAGGTTAGTGCAATTGGTCTGTAGTTAGAGGGGTCGCATGCCTCTCCTTTTTTAAGTATCGGCTGGACATGAGCAAGTTTCCATACACTTGGAAATATTCCTGTTGAATATGACAGGTGAAAAAGTTTGCGCAGAGGTTTAGCCAAAGCAGAGGCGCAGCATTTTAAAACAAGGGGCGAGAAACCATCAGGCCCAGTAGCTTTGGACACGTCGAGTTTCGAAAGTACTCTAAAAACTTCCCGAGTGCGAAAGTGTAGCGGCTTTTGCCTACTAATGCACTGTGATAGAGATGGAAGTGGCTGCGATGATGGTGGCAAGTACGAGTTAGCAGCAAAATTAGCAGCAAACAGGTTGGCCTTGTCCAATGAGTCAGTAAAAACATTCCCATTATAAATGAGTGGTGGTGTTGACGAACAGGTGAAATTGTTCTTTACGGTTTTTACTAGAGACCAGAAGCCCTTACTACCCTTTTGAGTAGAAAATACCTTCCGTCTGATGCTCTGGTCGAAATTGAACTTAGCCCGGCTAATTGCTGAATTGCAAATATTCCGCGCATCTCTATAGATACGTCTCAATTCCTCTGAAGGGCACAATTTATATGCCTGGAAGGCTGTTTCCTTCTTTTTAATGGCTGCGAAACAGTCATTATTGAACCAATTGGTGTTAGTTGGTTTGATGTTCTTGAAGCTATGAGGAATAAAGCGATGCATTCCAAACCATAGGATGTTCAAGATATAATCGGTGCTTCTGTTAACGTCCTTCATAGAAAAGCAATCAGACCAGTCCAGCTCTCTGAGATATTTATTAAGTCCCGCCCAATCAGCATTTTTATAATGCCACACTAATCTTTTGGTGGAGTTTAGATTAGTGGTTGTCAGAGAGGAGATGGAGAATTGGGCGGAGATTAGACAATGGTCCGAATTACCCAAGGGAGACGTCACCGAAACAGAGTATTTTTCTGGATGCGATGTTAGAAATAGATCTAAAAGGTGCGCGTTGTGCCCCGAAGTATCAGGAACACGAGTCGGACACTCAACCAGTTGCTGTAAATTAAAAGACTCACTAAATAACTCGACGTGTCTTCCAGACGGGCTTGTGGTAGAAGAATGCCTGAGCCACTGTGTGTTGTGGACGTTGAAATCTCCAGCAAGAACGATTTCAGAAGAGGGGGATAATTCCAAAATCTTATCGATATCGGAAGACAGTTTATCGAAGGAGCACACAGTGTCAGTGTCAGACATATTCGGGCTGCGGTATAAAAAGCAGAAGTGAATAATGTGCCGATAGAGTTTAAATCTAATCCAGACATAATTAAATTCTGGATTAGTAGAAGAGAATTGAGGGAGATAGGAGAATGGCACATCATTTCTAATATAAACCGCGATTCCCCTCTGAGGAGAGAAGAGCGGCACTAAGTGATAACCAGGGATGTGATACTGATTAATATCAGAATCGGAAACAACCTTGGTTTCGCTTAGTGCAAAAACTGCCGGATTTTCCGCGATCAAGTGGCAGTAAACCGAAAAATGGTTACTTTTTAAGCCACGAATGTTGCAAAAATTAAATAAAAATTTTTGCATAGTCCCGGTCTTAATTTGCCCAAAACAAAACAAACGAAAACGTACACAAACACAAGGACTGACGAACGGGATCCACAGATGCAAAGCAAAGCCGCCTCTGTGAAAACAAAGCCAGCAGCAGTGTTATGCCTGCTGTGCTGAACTTTGATCTCGACGAAGGCAGCTAAATGCTCAGCAGTGGAGACCCGTTAAACGCATTCAATGCAGCACGATTGTACTACATTGAATGTTGGATGGAAGCAAAAAAGATATAAATCGGAACGGACTCACCAGACTGTGCTTACAAATAGAGCATAAAAGCCCTTCACTCCGGCAAGATGGCACTAGCACTTAGGTTATTTTTATGGGGGTTGCTAAAGTTTTGCAGCCTCAACGTGTTATCACAATGGGCCTCCTTGGCCTAAGTGTGCCTTTCTCAGGCAGCCACATTAACCTAACCATAGCAGCACTATTTCAGATGCGTGTGAACTCTCCATTTCCTCTCCATCTAATTTTGCTTAACGATTGTAGTCCGCTGTTTATGTATGTTTCGTGTGTATTGTTGGGTTTTCAAATAAGCGTTTAACAAGCCTACCTATTCTATCCCAGACGGAGGGATACTCCTTAAGCCGTCCTGCGAATCACCGAGAGTGTATTTGTATAGCACATAGATTATCTCTAAGCCGATGTGTTCTGGCTGGCGGATGGGTCTCCCTCCTTATTTCTCAACCAGGCTTGGGACCGACTACGGCAGAGTTCTATAAGATCGAAAATTGTCGAGCTCATCAACCCAACCTATGCAGCCTTCTTATTCCCATCCACTACGTATATAATGTTTAATCCATGTTACCCAACCGTCTTTTAATTGAATTTGACCATATTCTTTCTGACAGTCTGAACTGGCACTACAGTATTCTTCACTCGCAATTCGTGTTTCTGTTGTTTTATGTGGTATATTAAAATTAAAGGTTTATAGCTTCTTTTTGTTTTGTATATTCACTTATTCACTTATATAGGGAGACAGCTGTCTAACTAACATTTTACGTTAAAATCAAAACATTCGATTCTTTGATTCTTTCTCAACTATGTATTTACCTATAAATGTTTTTAAAAATCCACGAAAAAAAATTCAATTTCATCTTCAAAAGGAGCAAGCGTTAAACTAAATACTTAAAACTTGTTTTTATTTTAAACTTAAGTACTATAAATTTAAAGGTAGAGAATTTTATGGTATTTAAGTTTAAAATAAAAAAAAACTTTTAAGTATTTGGTTTAACGCTTGCCCCTTTTGAAGATGAAATTGAAATTTTTTTCGTGAGCTTTACATTTTTCGAACTACCAAAGACTGTTTTTCAGATTCTATCCGCATATGGCTGTGAGGTTAAACTAATTTTCCCCAACTTTTCTCAAAAAACGCTACTATTAAACAATTGTCTCTAGTAAAACCTCTTGAAGTTTAAGTTCATTCCTTTACTTTTATTCCTGCACAATATTTAAGGAAATACTGTCTTCTTCCCTTGCCTTATTATTGGACTAATTCTAAAAGAAATGAGTCGGCTTCATTTGGTGCTTACTTTAAATCTATTGAATTCCATTTATTGGCAGTTAGTTAAGTTTTTATTTAATAGGTCTTATTTGAAGGGCTGAGAGTAAAAGTGACCTATTTATAAGGTTCGGGCAAAAGTGGCTTAGAAAATGTTCCGCGCAAAAACGAATCGCGTGAGATTCCGGGCAAAAACGAATCGTAGAAAATTTCCGGTTAAAAACGATTTAACTACAAAAAGTAATACAAAGTTAATGCAGTTAAGTAGTTTAGTCGTTTTTGCCGGAAATTTTCTACGATCCGTTTTTTACCGGAATCTCACGCGATTCGTTTTTGCGCGGAACATTTTCTAAGCCACTTTTGCCCGAACCTTATAAATAGGTCACTTTTACTCTCAGCCCGTCATTTAATAGCCTGGATTTCAAATTATAATCTATTTTTTGTAATTCTGGAGGTCTACAGTTGTGGAGGAAACAAACCGCACCTGTTCCTCATTTAAATCCCGCATCCTGTTCCTACAAAGCTGGTTCTTATACATATACCTACATATAAAATTTTATGGAATTGCGTGATATTTGTGAATTGAATTTTTTTAATTTCGTGATCAATGGCTGCAAGAACCAATTTATATTTACAAGACTACATGTAGACTGTACACTTTGAAATTTCCCAATACAAACTATAAATTTCAAAGCCTTAACCTAAACCGAAATATATTTCCTCCTTAAGTACTCGTGAAAATCGATAAATAAATCTCTCGAAAATCCAGTGAGGATATACGGTTTGGCCCACCAATATCCACCAATATAATGGTCTTAATTCCTCAGGTTCTTGCAATATAGCCGAAAGCATCCACACCTACAACATCGTTTGTCCGTTTTCCGAGGCATTAGGTCATTGAATGGGAAAAGAAATCGCATTCGAAGGACTTATTGCACATCTACAGGACGTTTCTCGCATTTTGTTATATTAGGAACACCCTCAATTGAATCATTTCGTACGTGAAAGTGTTTGCTAAGAATGGACTGAACAGCTTCATGAACCCAATATAAAAGGAGACAAAATGCGAAGGATATGAGCAGACCAAATAACTTCGATTACGAAATAAAGTGGAATGCCCTCCGTGTTTGTCGGTTTCGGGTGGCTGAAGCCATCCAGGAAGAAAATGAACAATAAAGGCTCACAGACGAGCTTCAAAAATATTTGCTGTCCTGGTGTGACACGCCAGCAGCACACATTTATCTATTCGTTGATAAGAGATTCGAAAATATCACAAGTATTCGATTTGCTTTTATTTGGTTTCAAGCATTTTCAATACGACAATTGCTTTTAAATTGCTATTAAATTTGTGAAGATATTGTGTTTGTGGTTTAGGGAACTCTACAAGGTGTAGATGCCGCATCTCCACCATTTCGTTTTTTTTTATATAATTAAAGATAATTGAATAATAACCACGAAAGACGGTTAATAGTTTCTATTACTACTGACGTACATTTTTTATTAACCTCATAGAGAATAAAATGTATTCCTGGGAATAATTGGGACGTTAAGGGAGAAGTCGTTACATTCAAGAGGGGATAGGATTAATCATATTTAACTTGGAACTTTTTAGAAAAACATGGAAAAATTAGATTTGCTAGCCTTGAACGAGAAATAATATATTAAATTATTAATGTCAGATGAAGGTTGCTGGAGAATGGCCTTCTAGGATACGGATCTGGACATTCTCAAGTGCTAGTTACACCTCCAAGTGATAGCAGCTGGTCAATGCATTCTAGAACGTAGCCAAGTAACTAATGCAGGGGGAGATAACATCTTAAAAATTCCCCCTAACTCCAAGGTTGTAGTAGAACTGGAGGTGGTTGGTATGGTATACCCTAACAGGTTGGCTATACCTATGATGCCTACAACGCAACAGAAAATTACCTTTCGAACGTTCTCCGGTTTCTGTGGAAACTGGCTTGCGCCGGCTGACAGTACTGTAGCAGTCCTGGAAGAATGTACCATTGGCAAAATAATAACTAGCACTTCCCCAGGTGTGGCGGTGGCAGAGATAGTAGACCCTAACGAGTTGGCTATCTCCGCGGTACACGCCCCAGTAGACGACGAACATCTGCCTTCCGAAGAGTTAGCTGCGGTTAATCTGGAGGAGGTTACTTTTCCTGGCAGTGGACTAAAGCGTTATGGCCTGGAGCCCTTCAATGCCGTTGGCAGTGAAGAGATGAAGGTTGTAATTAAAGCATGGACCAAGAAGAAACACTGAAGATGGTGGGACAACATTGATTCCTGCAGATAGGCTAGGTTTCTAGCGGTGACGCAGAGAACCGATGTTAGTGGCAACAGTGGAATAACTGGATTCTCAGTTGCCCTCACTAAGTGAGACTGGGAGGGAATGTAAAGGGACCCGATTCTATGTGGTCTGTTTCGGCTAATCCCCACAGAGGTATTTTTAGTGAGTAAGAATATCACACTACTGGAGGGCGCGGACTGTCCGGTGTCTTTTGGAAGATTTTCACCTCTCCCGCTAGAAAAAAAATTTCAGATGAAGACGGCAAAAGGATATATGCATATATGCTATACTCAAGATGAAAACTCGATTCGGCATATAAGCCAGCTCCTCAGCAAACTCTGTAAGCATAGAAATAAATGCTAACAAAAGGATGATAATGAGGATTAATTACACTTACACAGACAAAGCCGTATAAAATAGACTCAAAAACACCTACGCCTACTCGCATTCAGCAAACTGTCCAAAAAGTAGTAATCATTTCACATAACTCTTGTTATGTTTTTCGACTCTGTTGATACATATTCACCTATATTTGGTGATTGCTTTCTGAACTTTAAGCTTGCTGAATTTTCGATCATCTTATCACTGGTCTTTCGTGTTGGAGGAGAGTGACATCGACCTGGCTGTAGGTGCCTTTTATGATGTCCTATTTACATGCTTTATCCAATTCTTGTTTGTTTCGTCCCTGGCTTGACCGTGCCTGGAGACATCTCACGAACCTGAGGGGCAAGGAATGGAAGAAGTTCTTTGCTTCGGCGAATATCTGTCTTATTCTAAGCGGTTTTTCTTTCAGTTGCAGGTTTCCTATGCCGAATTCTTGGTCAGTATGAGATACACGTTGTTTGCTGACCGTAAACAAATCTGGAGGTTTATAAACTCAAAGCGTAACTGTGTGTAAACTGCCTATCCTTCTTCTCCAATTTACTTTGATTGTGAAAATTATGATCCCTCTGTCATCGCGAACTATTTTGCGGATTTTATTTTCTGCACTCCATTCTGTGATATTTCCCCTGTTGATTTTACCCACTTGACTAGTCTTGCGCCCACTTCGTTCGAGCACGTAGACATTGTATTTGACGATGCATCTGATGCTGAGCAACGTCTGTCTGAGATCTAGCGTAATAAAAACATCTCCGGATCTTCGAGTCGTAAAATCTGTTCTGTTGGTGTCTCCGGCAGATCCTTAATATCCATTTTGCGGCGGTCACTACCAACGAAGACATACACAGACTTACAGTCCATGACGGGATAGACACCAGTATTCAAAGTGGAAATGGATGGGCCACACATTATCTATCAGGCTCTAGATTTAAATCCCCACAAAATCCAAGGAAGACGCCGAATTGGACGACCGCGCAACACATGGAGAGGATCCGTAGAGAAGGAAAAGATACCCAGATTAACAAATCGGGCAACACCTTAACGGTAAAGACGCAAGTAAAATATTCTGGAATCATTCTTGATTCCAAACTAGACTGGGGCATCAACATTGAGGAGGGCGTGAAAAAGGCTTCGATAGCGCTTTATGCCTGCAAGAAAATCCTAGGCAAGAAATGGGGAATTAGTCCCTGTATAGTTTACTGGATGTATACATTGATAGTGAGACTGACCCAATCTTACGGAATCTTGGTTTGGTGGAACGTTCTTAAAAGAAACTGTAAGGTTACCACAGTTCAAAGAGCTGCCTACTTGGGGATCTCAGGAGCGATACGTACGATGCGAACTGCCGCGTTGGAGACAATGCTTCATCTCATCTCCTAGACATCAATGGTAGGAGTATAGCTGCTCGTAATGCCATTATACTTAAGTTATCCAAAAGTTTGAAAACTACGGACTACGTATACAGCAGTATACTAATGGCTTATCTAGAAGATCATCTGTAGGAGCGCACTGACTACACTGTTCCTATAATAAGCTTCTAGAAAGATTTATTTACTAGTAGGGAGGAGTGAGAAGGTCATAAGTGACTGCAAAGGCCAGATGCTCCGTCCGATCTTCACGGATGGTTCAAAATTGGGGAACACGGTGGGATCTAGAGTATTGCTCTCGCACAAGGGCCTCCAAACGCTTACTGAAATTCATTTGTGTAGTGACAGTCAAGCGGCCATTATAGCGCTCACCTCAAACACGATTAAATCACTGCTGGTGCACAGATGCCGGACCAGTCTCCAAAGCTTGGGGGCTTTACACAAGGCGGTAATCTGCTGGGTACCCGGATATAGCGATGTGACCAGTAACGAGATGGCGAATGTTCTGGCGAAAGAAGGTACGCAGATAACGCTTCACAAGTCTACAGATCAATCGGACGGTCTCTAATTTTAGCAAAAAGAGAGATCAACCTGAAAGCTGTTTAGCTCGCCGAGCGCAGTTGGGTCAGTCTGACAAACTGTATATATCAAGGAGAATGTGACCTAAGTGAAATTTAAAAGGAACGGCGTTTTTACTGTAGGGATGCCGCCTACTGCACGTATAATGGCTTACTGCTTTTTTTGGTAGTCATGCCATGCCGTCCACATACGTATTCCTGCCAATGACTTCTGTCGAAGTTGCATGGACAAGGAAGAAGTTGAAAGCATTCAGTATTTACTTTGCTAATCCCCTGGACTAGCCAGGAGAATGTCTCAAATTTTCGAAGCTAAATGACCTCAATAGCTGCGACTGGTTCAACTAATGCATGGCCATGCCAAATCAATCCAGGTGAGGATCCTACTTACAACAGACCATATCAAAGTCCAGGCGAAGTTGACTGGTTTACTCCCAGTGGGCGCCAACTAACGGCTGCTTTTTATTACCACTTTTTTTAACTCTTAAATCAAATTATTGATTATAAACTATTTTGTATTTTCGATAGTAGAGTTCGATAAAGCTATTCGTATTCGGAGGTATTTCCTCTATGTAATTAAAAAAATCTTTCTTTGGTATTAAAGTGTTCGACATCAGCAAAATCTGAGCAATTATTACCAAAACGTATCATAAGACATCCTTTTTAAAACTCTTAGTGTAAAATACAAGATAAAATTTCTTTGCAACTGTTTGTCGCAGAAATAATTTCTACTGTACGTACTTCACAAGTACTCCACATCCTTCCCAAGAGTACTTAGTACAGAATTATTTCAGTTAAAAAGGAAAATGCCTTACAACACCCCCTCAATTGCTCTTCAACACTTCATGGCCTAATTTAAATCAAACCATCATTCACTGAATAGTAAAAATAATAATTTTGCTAGGCAGAAGTAATTAAGAGATAATTATCCGCTAAAGTCGTCATCGCGTCGAAATCACTTCATCCAAAAGTTTTTGTGACTCTTATGAAAACCCCTTAGCGCGGAAATGATTTTAATTTGGCCCCAAAACGGCACTTCTGGCGCCAACAGCACGAAATTGTCAGCGACGCCATGTTAGTGCCATTTTTGGAGAGCATGTTACGTTGCTTCCACCTCTATTTGTGAACACATCCATTTGTGTGACACACCAACAACAGGAGCAATCCGGAGTGGATGTTAAAAGTAAGGACGACGGCAGATCCTTATCGAGCGCTTGAGTACACGTTTAACAAGAGAAACTTCATTCCACAACTTTGCCCTTAAATTAACGGTTGAGGCGGAAGCCTCCCTGTGGAGCATTTAGCAGAATCGGGACGTTTTCCACTTTCAATTGCACAAGTGTATAAGGACTTGGAAACGTGCAGGAAAGTTCTCACCTTTCGTCCTTAACAGCATATGCTACGGCAGGCAAAGCAGCTGAAGATGAGAACATCTCCCAAGAGGCAGAAACTGAACTCAAGTGTCTACAGGTTGATTGGCTTAATTTAGAGAAACCCATGCATTTGCCGAGAGATGGCTCTCTGAACAGTATTTAAATGCTCGTAGATGGCAACTTTGATTTAAACATTTCAGAAGGACTCTTCATTGCATTCAAGGGCCCTTTGCAGAGGTGAGAGCAATTACTTCCACGAAGAGTTGTGCCACCTGAATGGCAGTTATCGACAACTCTCTGCTGATTAATGGTGACTCAATTTATTGTTGTGAAAACAATTTATGTCATGATGAAATGTTTAACCGCATTAAGTTTGATGTTGCTGGAAACACCTGTTTTGTATTATTCCAATTTTGGAACAGAAATGGCCGCGTCATAAAGCACGGAAATTTCGGTAAGGCTTAACGACAACACAACTACAAGCATCTTTGTCTGCCTTATTAAACTTTGTATCGAATTTCACACTCAACAAAATTAGCACCAAATCCATCCATAAATCTTTCAATGACGCCAATAAAATATTTTTCTTGTTACGTTTTTATTGGAGCTCCCAGGAATACCCCCACGGCGTCATTCAACCACTTCCTTACACCAGACATCAAGAGTTTTTCTCGACCATAAGTTGCCAACATCCCTTGGTACAACTGTCGTCGGAAACGCGCAGTGGAGGGGGGAACGAAAAAGTCAACCGTTAAACACTTTACGGTTATTCTGAGAAGGTGTAGCAAATTGACTCATAAAACGGTCTTCAAAGAGCGTTGGAAAGGATAAAAAAAAAATGTTTCAAGAGGGGCGGGCAAGGGGGGCTAAAAACAAGAGCTTTTGTCAGTGGCCCTTTTACTTTTTATAGGATATTTTTTGTCTTCAAAGGTGTTTGGCTGTGTGTGCATTCAATGTGTTGAGATGAATGTTTACTCCGGACTTAGTCCTACTTACGTAGGGGATCAGAGAGATCGAGCCGTTTAAGGCACCGCACTTCAAATTTAGGGATGGTAGTGAGTGGTCCTTTACTCCCTTGGGTCGAACAATCACTTTATAAAAAGCTGAGTCTATTATGCCAGGAGGAAGTGTATATATGTATGTAACCATTGGAGCTCTTTCCAAAGGAAGGCTAACTTTTATGAGCCCGGGGGGCTTAAAAATATCTCAGTTTTCAAAAAGCTCTATAGATATCACAGCCACAAAGGAGCTGACGACGAGTTTTTTTCATTATTTGTCTTCCTTGAGGATTCCTTGGTTAACTATGTGGCTGGATATTCCTCAAAAGAATTTCTAATGAGAACACAGGAGATTCTGCTGAAATAGCAATTTGTTGAATTTCAATCATTTTAGCATATTTCTTACAAAATAGCCTTTGAAATAAACTGTGTTAGGGTAGTTTGATAACACTGTATGACTTTTTATAACCCAAATAAGGAAGAGCGGGGAAGGTGAACATTAATTCTTTGGAGAGACGCCAAATAAATTTGCCTAGTTAACAGCGGGACTAAGAGAGATTGTTTCTTTTTCATCAGAATAATTCTTGAAAAGTTAAGGCTCTCAAAGTGCAAAGAAATGAGATATTTTAGAAGTCAAGAGCTTTCAACGAATTTTTAGGTTTTACGGACAAGTGAATATAAAAAACAAAAGTAAAAATAAAAAGAGAAAATGCAAAAACAAAAATAAAAGGAGAATAAAATAAGGATACAATAAAAGGCCACTTAAGTGCAAATGGCAATTAACACACAAAAAATCATATTTACAGATCAAAACAATTACAATTTAAAATGCACTTTAAAATACAATAACAAAAGTAAAAATAAATAAAATATATATACATATATGTATAAATTTATAAATAACAAAATCTTAGGCCTAAAACGACTTTACCGGAGTTGATATCTCGCTTTACATTGATTTTGAATAAACTCGGGTAGTCAGCAATGACAACAGTTTTGGTGAGTCTTAGATCTGTTGCGTCTATCTTCTAGCGAGTCCAAAAAGAGTAGCCCAAGCGGGCATAATCAAAGGGTTACTCCATGCAAAGCCACACAATCTAAATTTGAGAAACCTGCGTTGAACAGCCTCAATACGAATACTATGTACCGCATAGGACCAAGCCCAAAAGGGACAGGCATACTCTAAAATATGTCGAACAACGTAGGTACAAATAAATAGTTTTTGAAAAAAAGTTAAATCAACTTCACTAACTAATTTTTCATTCTATATCTGTTACGACATTTTGAAGTCGATGCAAATTAAACAAACAAAGCAACTCAACTTTTCATATCAAGTCCTTAAATACAAAATTTTTACCATCGCCCTAGTGCACCACCGTAGTCTATACAGAAGGAGAGGATCGTCATAGTCAGAGACTCATCATAGTCACTCTAGGTACAAAATTTTTATCATTTCCTAATCAGGAAGCATATTCTATACACCAGAATCAAAATCATCGAAATCGGTCTACGGCTTACGAAGCTAGGCGGTTTTCCTTCGTACACAGTGTATTTCATTTCGCAGTACGCTCTTTAAGGTGCCACAGGGCTCAGAGGTGCCACAGGGTAGCCATTTTGGCCCGTTGCCTTTTATAATTTACGTCAATGAATGATGTATCAACGATCCCCCATGTTGGTAATGAACAAGATTTTTTGCTTTTAAATTCTGACTTCGCCCTTCATGATTGGTGTTCTATTAACTACCTAAAGATCCTCAAGCGTGTACTAAAGAATACACTTGAACTGTTTATTATTCCACGCAAAAAAGAGCATTAAGTCTGATATTTCTAATTATAGGCCCATAGCAACCCTTTCTTGTCTACATAGCTAAGCTCTTTAAGACCTTTATATGTGAGGACCTATACTTTCATTGCAAACCTTTCTTATCTTCTTTCTAACATGGGTTTCTTAAGGGAAAACCTACAACAACCAACTTACTGGAATTCTCGAATTATTGCATATCATGTATTGAAAATGCTAACCAAGTTGATTGTATTTTTACCGACTTCAGTAAAGCTTTTGATCGAATCAATCATAAAATTCTCCTTCATAAGCTGGCGATTCTTGGTTTTCCTGCTGGTTTAGTTCATTGGCCACGCTCGTATTTGTCCGAGCGTTCCCAACGTGTTTTGTTTCGTGGAATTCTTTCGGTTCCGATCCGCGTCACTTCTGGGGTGCCACAGGGTAGTCACTTTGGTCCTTTACTGTTCATAACACTCGAGAATTTTGTGTTATGCCGATGATGCAAAGCTATTTCGTTCTATTTGGAACGATCTTGAATACCGCCTCTTAAATTCTGAGTTGGACGCTTTCTGCAATTGGTGTTCCATCAACTGCCTCCCTCTAAACGTGTCCAAATGCACTGTAATTTCCTTTCCTCGTAAAAGAAATCCTCTGCTGTTTAGTTAATCCGTGGATGGACAATCTTTGAATAGGCTTCACAAATCCAAAGTCTTGGGGGCCCTGGTTAATTCTCGTTTTCCTGTCGACAACCACATTGATACAATTATTGGTAAGGCTATTGATAATTTGGGCTTCATAAAGAGGTGGTCTAAGGAGTTTAATAATCTTTATCTCACCCGAATCCTTTATTGTACATTTGTTAGGTATTCTTGAGTATGCTAGCGCAGGATGGTCCATGTTAAGCGTATCGAGTTCGTCCAACGAAGGTTTTTAAGGTTTGCTCTTCGTAACCTTCCAAGGAATAATGACCGACTTCTGCCTCCTTACATTGATACCTTTGGACTCCGCGGAAACCAGACGAAATAATGCCAACAATGCAAGGGGCTATTAATTCTCCCGAATTGCTAACATATTTTAACATATCTGTTCCGTTACGCTCTTTGAAGAGTCCTAACTTCCTATGGACATACTATGGACGTAATGAGCCAGTTACAGCTATGTGCCGCATTTTCAATTCGGAATATGATCATATGGACTTTCACTTGCCGATGGACATAAGCTTAGTTAAGATTTTTTCTATTTAAATAAATAAAATAAAATAAATAAATAAAGACAATTTGAAAAGAAAACGCAATTAGGCACTATTGATTCTCGTTATTTGTGCGGGGGAGAAAGCACAATTACCAAAGACATGTGTATGACAGTGGTTAGTCAAGAATCGCTGGAAGTACGAGAATACACAGGTATAAATAAACTGCTGAGTTTACACAAAAAAATCCCATGTCTTTCCTAATGTGGAAAGTTATGTTAAAAAAAATTTCATAAATAACGATACCAAACTTTGCAAAATCGTTCATTCAGATATTACTATATGTTTCAATCCAAGCAAAGGGATTGTAAAATAAATGACTTTTCGAAAAAGAAATCAATTTATCCTGTCAAGGTACACATTGGTTACCTAATCGAATACTATCATGACCACACATGTAGTACAATCAAAGGAGAGCTTCTGCACAACAAACATGTCTACGCATAAAGTCCGGCGGGCAGCTGATCTGTAAATTTGCCAACATAAACGATTTGATTAAAGTGATCATTAAAATGTCCAGAGTTTGCCTTGCAGGTACGAGAGCTAGAGTCCCGCTCCTGACTAGCATAACTTTTAGTTAAAACAACGAGAGGTGGTAAACTGTAGATTTGATTAGAATTGTCCACGTCCATGAGTATGGTCCTTGCCGCCTGAAAGCATTCGATGGTGAGATTCCGTATTCATATAGTGCTCTAGGTGTGTTATGGAAAGCGTACGGGTGCACTTCGATTTAAAATGATGAACCTCACGATTTTGAACAATTGTTCTTTTCGATTAATTCATTTTGGAAATCTTGTTGTAGGTAAAATACACACAAACAAGATTTTGATGATAAAGTCAGTAATCAGAAATAATAATAAAAATAGTATATGAGTTTTGATAAAAAAAAAATAAGCAGAATTTTTGAAATTCGCGGGCTGTATAAGTGCAGTTGTCACTGTATTAGTACAGTCAAAAAAGTTACACGTACCCGGTGTTCTTTTGTTGACAAATCAAGTGAACGCCCCTTTGGGACAAAGTGAACTTGAAGGTGGAGCGTATTGATGTCATTAAGAAAATAATGAGCATCTGATCATCTTTGTGCGCAAGGATATCATCGCAAGTGGGCTGACGAACCAGAACTTCAGCATTGAGGATACCTCCCGTATTATACCTGCGTACCCGCATGACGGTGTGGTGTCCGCCTAAGGACAAGGATATAAAGAAAGCGGGGTGGCTCAACTTTGGACTCGAGTCGGCCTTCATCAAGTTTCAGCCGACCAACAAAGGTCAGGCGGAAAAGCCTTTAATCGGTAGGGCGTCTGGCAGTCAATAAGGGCAGACGCCAGTAGGGTGGATTTGGATCTATACCGAAGGAGGTGGGTGGGATCACCCTGAAGGTTTGGTAACTCAATATGAGCTACACTAAGGCGGCATCAGATATGATGTGCCGCTGTTGTGTAGAAGAGAAACTCAAACTAAACAAATCGCTGCTGCAGGAACTCTGGATAATCAGGAGGAGAATAAGAGGGCTCATGGGGCACATCGTTAATCTGTTTTGTAAAATTCAGATCGCAAAACTAGTTAAGCGAGGAGTTCAGGCAGTGTCACTGCAACAACTCAGTAGGCCAAACCTTGAAGTGGTTCGTGTGGGATCCATGATGTGTACGTGTGTTTTAGCCTCGGGCAACCTACCATACGACATACCAGTTTCGCCCCCCAAGTAGGAAGGTGGAGACTCTGGTGGAGTATTGTAAGAACAGAAATGAGGAGGTAGTATAAGGTTACAATACGAATGTCCACAACTCAGTGTGGGGTAGCACAAACGACAACCGCAGAGGCGATGATATGCTTGAATATGCAACAGAAAGCAACCTAGTTATTTTGAATAGGGGAATCGAATTAACTTTCGTAGATGGTAGATATAAGGAGTCGATTCAACTCTTAGCAACACTTAGTTCTTGGACGCTGTGCTTAATTGGAAAATAGCTGATGTGGCGTCGCTGTCGGACCATTGAGCTGCTGTCGGGCACATGAAGGGCGAAACCGGATGCTGATCATGATTCCTAAAAGTACTGTTATGTGTTGAGGGAAAGGCTGACGACATGGACACATGAGATACCCAAAAATACTGCGCACATAGAGAGACATGCGTACACTCTACAGAAGGCCGTTAAAGAGGCATGTCCACCACTTGGTGGGACAGGGAGCTAGAATCACAGAAAAAGCAGAGTAGGAAGTCTTTCAACCGTAGAGTCGTTGAGGGACTTCTTCTTGAGTACAAAAAATATCACTGCGGTCTGTCGACTTTAGCATATGGTATCAAATGAACCGGTCTCAGGATTCGGACTGGTTCGAGATAAGACTAAAATGATATCGGAGACCTTGAATGACATAATTGTGATCTTACTGGAAACTCATTTTACTGGAAGCTACAGATCGGACATGCCGTGGCCTCTGAGGAAACAGCGCGCTAATGGATATATTAGAGATAGAAAAGAGTGTAACTCTTGAGGGAGTCATCCGATCTATTACGTCGGTTGATCCATTCCAGGTAGCGGGATTGGCATTAGCATTATCCCATCCCTACTCCACCGGGACGTTGAGATTGTCGTACTAATACTCAGGCATATACATCGCATGCTGAGCAATAGGATACGTTCCGTTTTCGTCAAGAGAGACTAAGGTCATATCCTACTAAAACCGGGAAGAAAATATTATACGGTGCCGAAGTCCTCTACACCTGTCTAGCCTGTCTACACCTGTGAGCCTTCCTGATTAAAACAAGGAAGAGAATTATGGCTTTCAAATCGACGACGGTGCTCGAAGAAAACCATTAAGTAGGAACCAGCACGCTTATTGTCCTTTTGGATCTATCGAAACGGCACTCCACCAAATGATGGAGAAAAAGCTTGATAGCCGAGGTATATAGTTGGCCTCCATAATGAACATTAATAGTATAGAATTCAGAAGGCTGGACGATGTTCGTACCGTACGTGGAACTAATCCTACCGTGAGGGGATAGATTAGATGTATGTTAAAGACGAGAGTGGTAAATATCCAGAGAGGAGAATCGAGACTACACAGTAGAGTAGGCAGAGGATGCCCATAAAACGGAATATTATCCCCTATTCTGTGGCACATTATTGTCGACTCAGTACTTCGCAAACTTGGTGAAGAGCACATACATAACATCAGTTATGTCGTTGACATAGCAATTATGGCAAAAGGTAAGTTCATACGCATCGTAGCAGATACCATAAGGAGAGATCTTCATAAATGCAAAGAATCTAGATCTCATCATATTCACTATGAAAAGGAAGAGTCTTGACTTAAGACTACTGGAGCTCCTTGGCGAAGAATTTACTATCTCAGAGTTAGTTAAGTATCTGGTGATATTCCTAGTTTCAAGCTTTAGCTGGAAAAGGTATATAGAGCAAAAAACTCCAAGAGCCAACAGGGCCTTACATCAATCTGAAGAGGTGTGCGGTCGAATGAAGCATTCGAAAATCTACGGGCACAGGAAAATACTTGAATATTGTCCAAATTAAGATACTGCAATAAGAAATGCCTGTTGACTGTATAAGCAAAGTAAGGGTAAATAATAGACACTATGAAACGCTTATAAAGGATGGGTGACACCCTGAAAACAGTCTAACTGATGACACATTTTTCACGGATGGACCCAAAAATTGATGGAAGGGCAGGAGCAGAAATCTTCAGTGAAGGCCTGAAGCTGAACATCCATCTAAGATTGGGGTCGTGGGAATGAAGATACTGACTATGTCTATGCCCTAGATTATCTGTAGGGGAGTGAGAGGTAAGAGAATATTGGTGGCACTCGACAATCAGGCGGGATCAGGTGTATGGACAGCACAGATTTCTATACATATCTGGCCTTGGAGTGTGTCCGCTAATTAAACGAGTGCGCTTTATTGAATAAGGTTATGCTGGCGTGGGTGAGGGAACATGTAGGAATCGAAGGAAATGATAAAGCAGCTGAACTAGCTAAGCTGGGAGCTGGTTTACAGCTTCAAGGTCAAGATCTCCCTTATTCAGAGGTGCGGCAAGGGGCCTGTCCACGGCACTAGAAACAGGATATGGAAACTTCAGATTTCATTTAAAGAAGATGAACATTCTTGAGGATGATACCCCCGATTTTTTTCTTGTTTCACTTTGATATCGTGACCCAAGGTCCCAACTGCAATTTCCACCAGGTTTCCACCATGACTGACTGGCATTTTTTCTGGTTTTTTCTTTCTTTTTCTTTTTTTTTTATTCTTACTCATAACAGACAAATATTTCCATATTTCCAGATATTAACAACTTCCAAAATTTCAATGCATTTAGTTAAATAAACTACCACCTATAGGAACCACCAATCCCCTTTTCAATTATCCGAAAAAGAAAAATTTCCGAAGAAAATAATACGATTTTACAAAAGAAAGCAAAGCAGAAATAAACACTCATCCAGACTTTCTATCATCTCGTTTGGAAATAACTATTGACGGCTATTACATTGAGAAGAAAAGCCATAATATCACAGCCAAAGTAATTTCTCCACATCCAAAGATGCCCACTGGGGAAAATTAACGAACTTAGAATCCCACTGAGGCCACTTGTGTTATCCCACAAGGCGGGTGGATATATACTGTGTGGATGACCAGACATTCTTGTTCACACAGTTAGATAACTCTCTATGGTAGAAATCAATGGATATAAGGAAACGTCCAGTACTGGATCTGCAAAAGCATCCGTAGGGCTAGTATACGTACAGACGTATGTACATACTTGTCGTTGGAATGTTTGCTATTAAAAGGTTCTTCCAAGCACATACCTGAAATAAGGAAAGTAAGACATAATAAAACTTCTACTAGCGATACCTCCTTGACTTGTGATATCGGATGTCTGAAATGACATTGAATTTCTTTCCTGCAGCTCTCAAGACTTATTTGAGCTCTAAGGATATTTGGCAAATATCCTGTGCATGGAGAGCAACCAAACAAGTAAGTGAACGACTTGACTTTAAACGAAAATTAGAAAGGCATTGCAAATATAAAGTTTTCCTGCAAAAGTGGTGGAAGTATAGTACGTTTTAATCTAAACCATAACGATATCGAATAGCATAGGAAATTTTAATATAGACTAGAATTTGAATTTTGAACGTACAATATTTCTCCCAGGCTTTATAGCTGCATCTAACAAATTGAGAGACGTCAAGTGGTTTTAGTCTAGCTTACAGAATAGGATAAAATTCCCCCAAAAATTATACCTGTAATGTTTACGAAAGCTTTCTCCAATATTCATCTGTTGTACGTCAAATATTTCTGTTGGCAACTAAAACAAATTCTCTAACATATCCTGGTTCTTGAACTTTGTATGTAAAATCCGTAAGGCGAAAGTCTTCCAGTCCAATAAATATTTAATGACTTTCCTCATACATAAGGTGCTTTAGGTTTCAATCAAAATTCGTGAAAATCTGCCTCCCCTATACTTGAGACTATGGCTATAAATGCAACCAAGAGCCGGCACCAATTTCCTTTTTTATTTCCCCCCTGCCCCAGTTTCTTTTCAACCCCCGCTGCTTTTATTTTTGGACGGTATGATGGCCACAATTTTTCGTCCTGAAGAGAGAAAATCAAGCACGTACTATCACTTTAATAGAATTATGAGTTTTTGATACACCCTACAATTTATGAAATGGAGTCTTATGGTGGTCTGCTCGGATGGGTCATAAGATTGGTTTGTGTACTTTTACTTGTGGTTAAGAGGATGAGTTTAAGTCAGGGCTGACTTTTAATACTTTATATTGACAAAATTGACATTTTTATTAGGAAGTTCTTGGAGAAAAATTTAAGATCGTTTTCATAGTAGTGTTGCGGAAAATTCCCATTACTCAGGATTCATTATTGATAATTAATTTTATTTGGGACGATATACATATTAACTGGATTCATGGGACCAGAATATAACAAATTTTTAACAATATTTTAATATTTATGCATATTAGTTTTAATTAGTTTAAACCCTTTTTAAGTGTAGCATTTAAAGGGTATGTTGTTTACTCACACGTACTTTACCTGGTGGACGCACAAAATTGAGCAAGTTTTCAAAAAGCGACAAGGTCTAATGGTTGCTTAAGTCACTGTTCGAATACTTCTACTTCACTTTCAATATTTGGGAATGAGAAGCAAGGCTGACGACTCTGTACCCCTCCGTTGTCTCGCCTGTCTCAATGCCTTGTTTTGTCTTTCAGGCTGACGACTTCCTAGACACTCTTCGAGGTTGTCTCTTCTCTGAACTTTTTGTCTAAGAATACCATCACACATTAATTTGTGCCTCACGGTAGGTTTATCAGCGGTACCTATGACAGAGCAATAATCAATGCTCAAAAAAACTAAGTACGCTCTCGCTTTACAATCAAAACGTAAGAGGGCACAACCTACTCCTGATACAAGCCCGGAAAACATGACAGTTCGGCCATTTTAGCACCAAGCGTGTCGTCATTATTTAATTTATTTTTGTATCACAGATTAACCATTCAAACCTCTAACGTTCTAACAAAGCGAACACAAACAAAGAGTCTTCCCATTAAAACACACGAAAATTTAATTGAGAAATTTTTTGTATTGGGTCCACATGTTCAGAACATTTGTAGATTCACGTCAAGTAAATTCCAAGTTCAGACTTTAAAAATACTACGAAAAAATAGAATTCCCCAACCTTTTCCTATTCTTTACTGTAGCAAGTTTCGGTTTGTTTACACCACCAATGATCAGCTGTTCGTTTCTCGCAGGGACAGACTCTCTTACTCGGAAAGAAATGGGGTGTTGATTGCATGCAGGTCGCACTTTAACTGCAGGTTAGTAGATGTGCCTAACTTCTCAAGCACACTCGCTATTGAACTCATGGTTCTTAAGCTGTCGCTGGCAGCTCTGTTGTTACATTCTGCCAATCCTGACAAACTACTTTAACATTCAAGGGCAGAAGTCTGTATGATGTACTAACCCTTAGCTTCGATTAAATCTATAATATGACGAACCCTGAAGATGAAATTCTTCTTCTTGGGGACTTTAATTTACCCAATGTTCAATGGATAGCCAACAATGATGATGGCTTCCTTCCGTCATATTATTCCACTGCAAGGGATTCTCAATTCTGCTTTGTATCAAATGCTTGATTAAAAAAAAAGTATATGGAAGGGCAGTTGGATCTTGTGTTTATAAGTTATCCCCTATAGGCAGCTTCCATCCGCCCATCTTTGTCTCTTTTTGCTATGAGGATGCCAGTATTGCGGATTCCAATATGGAGAACCTTCGATCGAATTTCTTTGTGATAACTTCTAATCTCCTTTCAGTTAATTTTTGTCATTCCTGGACAGTAAAGATATTGATGTCTGTATCTACTTGTGCTATAACAAAATTTACAAACAAGGAACAAACTTTTTAACAATTTCTTAGTTTGTAAGAGCGCGTCAACTTATTCTAATTTTGTGGCCTGTATAATGATCCCCATACTTTTTTGTTCAATTCGTGAATATGAAGAAAAAATCGAGCAACTATCCATCTACGATGTAGTATCTAATGTTCTGGTCTACACAAACGACCTAAAGATCTTCTCCTATGTAAAGGGTAGTGGTGACTCTGTCCTTATTCAAGAAGACTTAAATATGGTCTTTTGTTGGTGGGGCCAAAATGGTCTACATCTCAATTTTGAGAAATGTGAGGCTATGACCTTTTCCAGGAGCCTCATTCCACAAGTTTTTTATTACGCCTTTACACAATGGAAACTAGATTTTACTTTGTATATTAATTATGTTGTATCGAGAAATATCTTTATCTTAGGCTTTATAAAGCGGTGGTCTAGAGAGTTTTCGTATTAACAGACTTTGATTCATCTGTACTGTACATCTGACCCTCTGGTTACTAGAGAATGGACGGACGAGTTGAAGGCTTCTAGGATACGGCGATCCTCATCTGGATATTCTCAAGTGTTAGTTACACCTCCAAGCGTTGCAACTGGGAAATGCATCCTAGAACGTAGCCAAGTAACTAATTCGGGAGGAGATTATCTCTTGAAAAATCCCCCTAACTCCAAGGTTGTGGTAGGCCATGCCAAGGGAGTCTGCACTATTGTCGTCCCCACTGCAGGACACAGGGGTAATTGGGTCGTGAATGGCGTTTCCTCAGGCACTTCGATGATAGTATCATATATTGCATGCCTTTATGGAGAATGGGCGGAAGAGCTAAAGCCTTCCAGGATACGGCGATCTTCATCTGGACATTCTCAAGTGTTAGTTACACCTCCAAGTGGTAGCAACTGGGCAATGCATTCTAGAACGATTAACTAATGCGGGAGGAGATAACTTCATGAAAAATCTCCTAATCCACTTGGAAGTCTGCAGTGGGCTCCTTCTCACTGCGGGAACCAGGGGTAATTGGATCGCTTATAGTGTCTCTTCAGGCACTTCTGCAAGAGTGAAGGTTTAGGGTATAGTAGACCTTAACAGGTTGGTTATATCCACGGTACCCAAAACAGAATCAGCTCTGGGAAAATTACTTTCCGAAGATTTTGCGGCCGCTATGGAGGCTAGACTTGCGCCGGCTGAAAATTCTGTAGAACTTCTGGAAGAAGGTGCCATTTCCAAAATACTTGCGCCTTCTAAAAGTTTTATAGCATTCCTGGAAAAAGGTGACATTTGCAAAATAATAACTAGCCCTTCCACAGGTGTGGCGGGGGCAGAGATGGTAGACTCTAACGAGTTGGCTATCTCCGCGGTACACGCCCCAGTAAAAGATGCAGACCTGCCTTCCGAAGGGTAAGCTGCGGTCTATCCGGGTCGGGACTAAATCTGCATGGCCCGGAACACTTGACTGCAGTGGACTGAGAAGAGGTGACGGTTTTTATTAATGCATATACCACGATTAGGATTCTAGCGTTGACCCAGAGTACCGCGGTCGAAAAGGGACCTGCTCCTTTATGGTCTGTTTCGGCTAATCTCGGGAGAGGTGTTTTTAGTCAGTAAGAATCTCAAACTACCGGATGGCACGGACTGTCCGGTAACTTTTCGAAGCTTTTCACCTCTCCCGCTAAAAAAAACAATCGTAGTTTGTTTTTTCCTCTCAACACTAGCTTCGTGAATTTCAAATTTTTTTCTTTTTGAATCGGACATGTAGATCTGGACGGATTCACCATAAGGCAATGCATTGCTTTCCCAGTCTTACTTGGTTGGGATCATTGACCTTAGTCGCCTGACAAATTATTAGCTGGTTGTGGTATGATCAAGGGTTCCTAAAAAGAACGCTAGGAAGTTCCGAATTGTCCGACATGAACATTCGACCAATAAGAATTGGCTGTGAGTCTTATGGCAGCGCTTGCTGTCATCTCCTTGCTTATCAATTCTAAAGGAAATTGATGAAAAGGTATTTCCAGAGCAGCTGTGGGTGTCGTCCGGAGTGTTTCACTAATTCAGGTGCAGGCTGATCTCTTAACTTTCTCCAGGACATTAAGGTTCGTCGCTTTGTCCAAAGATACGTACCAGACGATCACGTAATAGATAGGATTGACTTTCACATAAAACTAGTGGGTTATATTAGGATCAAAACTCCATTTCCCACCAATAGTCTTCTACAAGAATACAGAGCTACCGTTGCTTTCCTAACCCTCTCTTAAATGTTTGGCTTGCAGCTTAATTTTTTATCCAGGATAAGACTACCATACTCTACTTCATTAATGAAAGCCAGACGAGTACTATTTTGCAATTAAAAAAAGAGAAAACAAAGTGTTCAGGCCCATGACGAAGTCAATATCCTTAATAATGCTAGCGTTTTTATGTTTTGCGGCGTTTAAGTATGTTCGGCAGTTCGAAATTCCTCCTTAATTGTAGGTCTACTTGCAATCGTTGTCTCGAATCGGTTAAAGTCCTTTCCCGCCCCATATCCCACAATGGGTTTCGGAAACTTGAAAGAAAGTTAGGTATCAACCTCATACATTTGCAACAAAAGAGCAACGCTGGTTGCCCTGCACCCAAAAATTGCTTTTCATTCCTTGTTTTGATAATAATAATTTTCATAAGTGTTGAATTATATAAAACAAAACAAGTGCGCTTGCGTAGTCTTTACGGAACAACGGAATTCAATTACAGGCTAATATTACATATCCTTATCTCCCTGGAAGAACAAAGATCAATTTTTTTTAATCTATTATTTCGTATGCCCTCAAAATGTAATAAATTTAAATTAATACTAAAAATATGCAAAACTTTTTATTTTGTTTTATCATTAACGTAAAATATCTGAAAATCACTTTTCACGAAAAAAAAACTGTGACTCTTATCGGCAAAATACATCCTTTAAAAATCACAAAGGATTAACAAGGGTGACACGGCACCGGATCAGTGTTCAAAACGCGAAAATTCACGACGCATCAAACAAAAATAACATAATGTCTACGTCTGGGGAGGAATAACTCCAAGCTGTGACTGAACAAATGTCTATTTTAAGGAGTTATCAGATATTATGTTCCTGAAACTTGCTTTCTTCCTCCAGTACTTCAAGCAGCACCCGTTTTTCTAGTATTACAAAAATGGAGTCTTGTATGGGGATACGACTTACACCACGATTTATTTATGATTTCGTTCACACACACACACACATAGTGAATTCTATTTGAAAAGATTTTTTATTATCCTAGCTATACGAAAAAAAAAACAGAAACGGGGACGAAGGAACTGCATAGAGCAGGAGCCCGTTGTTGATAGGTGCGGGGGAGAAGCGCTAGAAAAAGGCTGCGAAAGCCATTAGAAAATGTCACATTGTCATTTTTATGTTTATTCACTTATTTTCATGATGTATTATGCTGATGACAATGAAGTGGGGACTTGACTGTCGTTGAGCTCTTGGATGGCTGCTTAGGGGGCTTGCCGTGATACATGATGGGAACCGTCTTTCACTTTTTTTCCGGTTATAGTAGAAAAATCTCTGTTCTGGTGACTGAACCTTTTTGACGAGTTGACTTTTTGAGCGCACCATGTGAGAAAAATGTTAGTCGACATGTTAAACGAACATAAAAGGGATGCTCTAAAATTGGAACTGATGTTAATAATAAGCTTTCAAAACCAGGAACACTTTTAATGGTGGAAATCGTTCCAGTATCTTAGTTTTGCGATTCAAGTAATGTTAAACAATAAGGCTTCATGTCTGTTCTTACTGAATACCAGCAGAGTCAACTATTATTTGAATTTTGTTAGAAGAGGTACATACGTGTAGTCATCAATATTAAAATTGTTGCTATTTCTTGCATCAGAAAGGAAAATGTCTTAAAAAATCCTTGATTTGGATTAATAAATAGAGTTAAATTAAAAAAGTAAAGAACTAACCTAAGCTAAACTCAAACTTAAACTAACCTGAATACTCTCTAAATTAAAAGAAGACAGCAAATAGATAGCAGAGATAGCAAGTGTGCTAGAGGACGTACTGGAGCATAAAGCAGTATTGAGGGGGGTGCTAAAATCCAGCCTTATTACCACCCCCAAAATATATGTATGTAATATAAAGCGCTGACTATGAATTCGAAAGAATTTCATAACGGCCATAATAGGTAACTAATTGGTCACAAGAGAGTGGTGGAGAGTCGCAGGGGTCCGAAATATCATCAGGGGTTATTGATGAAGATCTACTAAATGCCAACTATTTTATCTTTTAAGATATGGCGTTGATATTCGAAATATATTCCAAAAAATTCAACTACTACTTCACAATTGCACCACTGTTTGCAGAAACAATATAAAACAAGTTGTTCTGAAAATAATGTTTACAGCAGTAACATTCCTATTACAATTTCTGGAACAATGCATATAACTCGGTTCGGTTAATGCTCTTTTTCTGTAACCCCTTATGGGGCACGGGGTAGGAGAAAAACTTTCCTCGATGGTGCGAAACGAACCTAACATATTATATTTTCTGATTTGATTTTTAACCGACTTCCCGAAAACGATAAAAATGTTGGGTAGGGGTGAAGGGAGTGCATAGAATATGATCCGCCATTGCTAATGTGAGAAAAAAATTAAACCTAAGGTCAGAGTGGAGGTAGGGATAGACTAACTTCGAAAGGCGTAAGCTCATTTGGATGATTTTTCTTTTGTTGAATAAAATATGTTCCCCTATTGGTACCGTGTAAACCGTGGTGGTTTTAGATGGTTATTGTTTTGTATGTTCCCCCTTTCCTATTATGAGAAAAATTTTAGACCAACAGCGGTGGTGGGGGAAGGGCCAATTTGGATGATTCTTATTTTGTTGCTGAGAGGAAATTTCGCGATCGGTAACATGTCAAATATTTTTGTTGCATAGGTTATGTTATGTGTTAATTCTCTCTTTGTTGTATAAGTTATGTACCCCCAGTGCTCCCATGACAACTATTTTATACCTAGAATAAAGGTGGGGGGAGGGATAGTTTAATTTTCTAACGCATGGCACGAAATCGGCTAATGCTTTCCTCGTTCCATAGAGTATTTGCCCCTTGGTACCACATTCAAAATTTTGGACCCATGGTTCGGGTGAAAGAGAGGTGATACTTAACCTTGTTATGAGAGCAACGATTTGAATTGTTTTTTTCCGTTAAAGTTGGGGTGGGGTCAAGTAAAAGTGGGATAGAGAAGTGATTTTGAATATGTTCTCATTTTGCATAAGCACCGATTTTGGCGAGAACTTTTAACCGGTTTTCCAAAATCCAGACCTAGAGTGGTGGAGCCTAACTTGGGGACATTGAGATCGATTTGAATGATTCTTCTATTGTTGTAAATTTTCATGTTCAGCCATTTCTCGGTATATGAAAAGTTTATGGTCAGCTTATTCAAGTTACCATAAAGTTTTCGTATTTTCTAAAATGGATTGAAGATTTTTCTTAGGTAGTTTAAAAGACTAGATCCGCTTAGAGACATGAAAAATTAGTCGATCTACGGGATAAATTATCTTAGGAACTATTAATGATAATTTATTTTTGTTTTTTTAAATCGAAGATAAATTTATTGGTGACTGGGTGAAATAAACACAATTAAGAAATATTAAAATCAAGTTGACATATGCCCACCGGAAGTGGAGAATGTATTTGGTGACCCAGCTTGCGGGGGAAACGGCGGGCCCTCCTGCAAAACCCGATCATTTGAAATTAAAGGTAGAAAACTATCACAGAGTTAATTGCACCTAAAACAAGTTAATAGTCGCCGTTTCCGAAGATTGTTCTTAAAACAAAAATAGCGGTGCATGAATCTGAAGTGCAGAAATTCGGTCAAAAAGCTCAGCAATTTGTTTAAACAATTTTGGTGATTTTTGAAAATTTCAATCATCAATCTGTTTCCAACAGCTGTGCGAAATTTCGAAATAATCTGTCGATCAGTTTTAAAGATAAAGATAAAGTTGTGTGAAATTTACACCCCTTTTTTTGAGTTTTGAAATTTTCCTTTTTGTGCATTCGTTTGTCCACAAAGCTCCATTTCAAAATTTGTTTTATCTAAGCTCCATTTCAAAATTTCGGCCAAAAAACTTTGTTGCGTAATTTTTTCAATAGAACATCAAAAGTTTTTGAACTCCATACGTCGTTTCTCCATTTCAAAACGGTGGACAAAAATATTTTTTTTAAAAAACATGATTTATCTGGTATTTTGAAATGGAGCTTGGACAACAAAACTAATTGGTGAATAGACGTGAACTAACGATGGACAAATGAGCTATGGAGTTCAAAAAAGTTTTCTTCGCAATTTTGTAGTGCTGATGAAAAACTATTCAAATGGAGCTTGGACAAATAAAACTACTAGGTAAACAGACGATCGACAAAAAAATTAAAATTTAACTTTACACACCTGATGATCACCAATTTCGTTATAACAATAACCGTAGAAATCGCGATAAAAAAGTAAGTGTTAACCGATATTCCGTCAATGCTTCAGAGAGTCATTACTCGCGGAGATTATGGAATCACCAATAAATTTAATAGCCTTTCTTTGAATCTTGTATAACGTGGACCGTGAGGTAAGTCCAGCCCCTGCCTCATTATGGAAGTGTGGGTGCAAGATTATTAATTCTAAAGGCGTTTTACTAATTACCGAACTACTCTATTACTACTAAATACAACTGACTATTTAACTGTTATACAAATAACTACTAATGAGAGAACAATTCCAGAACATTATGAGTATTTACAGACTGCGTTCAATAATATCTGTGTAGCTTGTTGACGTAAGAAGTTATATTCGTGTCTAGGCCTAATGTGAGACAGATAGATCAACGCCAAGTCAGACGGAGTGAAGTATTGTAACATTCTGCAAAAAAACCCAAGTATTTCATCGCATTTCTAGCACCTGAAAATATATGGTCGGTCCAACTAAGATTACTGGATATCTGAATATCCAAGATGTTAAGAGAGAGCCAATTGGGTATATTTTTATTGTTAGGGGGTCTAGGGACTTATTTTATCACCCTTTTGTTTCTTCGACTATGTCGATCTTTGACAATTCGACCTAAGTTTTCCATGTTCTTTAGTTCCTTAATTTGACCTTAAATTTCCTTGGAAAGCCTCACCGAGTCGGCCTGATACGGCCAAGGGCCTCGCAGTGACAGAGGATGCGTTTCGCTGTCTCCTTCTCTTCCAAACAGTGATGGGAAAGCCTCACCAAGTCGGCCTGATACGGCCAAGGGCCTCGCAGTGACAAAGGATTTGTTTCGCTATCTCCTTTTCTTCCAAGCAGAAGCGACAGGTGTCTTTCTCAGCTACCCCCCCCCCCCCCCCCCCAACCACCTTTTTTGAGTGGTGTCAATAAGCAGGGTATATAACTACTCAATTGATGGAAAAAAGGTTGTCGTTATTTAATACTCTAAATAAGCGCTCTCAGTTGATTTCTGTTGAGTTCCCACGAGAATTTATTACAGAGTAAGCGAAATCAAAGGTACAATAAATAAGATTGAAAGTAAGAGTGTTAGAACATCATTAATAAAAAGAAGAAATATGGTTGGTGAAACAACTGAACCCTCAGGTACAGCGGCATTGGTATAACTTGGTAGTTACCTTAGAGGTAGATTTTAATCCCAAATTAAATTGGAAGCAAAACTTACTTATACCCCATATTGCGAACAGATTCCAATTCATCTTTGTATTTAAAAATTTGATTGATTTATTGAAAATTGTATTGGTGACAAAATCCTAGATTTTTGCAGAGCACGGTCCAATGAAATATTAAACAGTAGAAAGAGATAGAGTTACTCTCGGTCCTTTGTTTATTGAATACTTTATTGAGGTGTTGTTCTGAATTCGGACAACTCCTGCGGATTCTTCAACGATCAATTGCACAAAGATACATTTATAAATTAAGCCTTAACTCCACTGATATTTTCGGCAATACGTTTTACTAGTAATCTGAAAGCTCGTGTAATTGTTATTTTTGCATGAAATGGAAATGAACATATTCTACAATGTGAATCAATCCAAACAAGAATCCTTTATGATTTTATTGGAATTTATTTTCATATTCTCCTATAATGCTTGACAACGCAATGTCTAAGAAATTGCATAGTCTTAAACTTAAAAGACCAACGGCAGTTAAACATTGCACACTATTTTAATTCGGTTCATCCCCAGAAAGGGTACATTTTTATAGAGAGCAATAAAATAAAAAGGAATTTTACGACTTTTCATAATATTCCGACAAGCTCTCTACTCCAAAACTTATCTCGACACGAAGTTAAGTTCCAGTATCTACGGCATTTCTTATGGGTCGGGATGATGTCCATTGAAAGTTTTCCATTCCAACAATGTTCTGGCCTTTTTTTCTGCTGTAGACAGAGCCATTTTCCATTTTCCTTCTATGTTTTCACGGAATTTCGAAATGTCCCTCAACTTTGGTTTGTTGATGTCGGAAGATTTCTACTTTTATTTCAGTTTTTTTTTTATCCTATCCGTTGTTTGTGCACCACCATTACCCTTTCTTATGGCTACAGTAGTTTGATTTTTTTGTAGTTTTCCTTTTTCTTTCAAGTGGAGTTTGGGAAAATTTAAGGAAAAGTGGTGAGAATGAGGGAGTGACTTTTATTGGAAAAATATTTTTCAAGAACTTGATAAGGGTTGAACGGAAGGATAAATTGTTTTACATATTGAACGTTGTATAGGTGATTGAATGAAGGTCAATGTTTGCTTATTTCACTTGGCGCGAAAAACTACTCAGGCAGAAGTTTACCTCTGGAAAGGAGGTACATATTTATTGCCAAAGTCACAGTAACAAAAAGAGAGTTAAAATACAATATAAGTGAAAACCCCATTTATTATGAAGCTTAAGAAGAATGTACTTATTCAGATTTCATTTTTAAAATTGCAAATTTTTGCTTTAACTGAAACATTCAGATAAACAGAAATACCGATCCGTACAAAGTGTTTTTTTATTGTTTTGATGTATAGAAAGAATGAAATGAGTTACATATATATGTAAAATTCAAGAAATATCAAATTTAAAATTTCCTCCCGCCTATCAATAGCTTTTCGATTTTGTGTTCAGTCCAGTCTTCTTTTTAAGGTTTTTGTGGAATTTTTAAACTTTTTATAACAACTTTTTTCTAGTGCCCGTAACCCCTTGTGGGGCATGGGTCGGGAGGTCAACTTCACTCGATTCGAGACAATGATTGAAAGTAGACCTGCAATTTAAAGTGGATTCCGAACACATATATTTCTGTGCACCTGGATATGCTTAACCGACTTCCCAAAAACAAAGAGGTTCTAAGTTCGACACGTATTTTCTTTTCTTTTTTTTCTTTTTTTCATGTAAGACCGGGCATAATTTTGTAACGCTTGGACCGATTTTGATGATTGTTTTTTGTTGGGTAGGGTATATTCCCCGATTGGTACCATGTCAAAAAAATTTTAATTGGGGGGGGGGGGGGGTTACACCTACATTCGAAACGCGCGGGCCGATTTACATGATTCTTTTTCTGTTGTATAGACTTTTTGTGTTGTATAGAGTAGATACCCCATTGCTAACCATAAAAAAAATTTAGTCCTAGAGTGGGGTGGAAAGAGGGGGTGGTTAGTTTAATTTCGTAACGCGTGATCCCACTTCCACGAGTTTTTCTTTGTTGGGTCCCCGATTGGTACCATGTCAAAAAACATTTTTTGGGTGGGGATGGAGGTAAAGGGGTAAAACCTAAATGCGTGGACTGATTTGGATAATTCATTTTTGTATGTATATAATATGATTCCCTATTGCTAATAATGAAAAAAATTTTGGTATGGTGGGGGAAGGTGTAGTTCAACTTCGTAACGTGTAGACCGATTTGGATGATTCTTCTTTTGACGTGTAGAATATGTTTAACCACTAATACAATGACAAAAATTTATGCGGAGGGGGTGTTACCCAATTTATTAATTCACACACCTATTTGGAAGATTATTTTTTGTTGTGTACATTAACTATGCTATTGCTACTCTATGGAAAAAAATTTACCTAGAGTTGTGGTGGGGGGAGGAGTAGCCTAACTTTGTAACGCGTGGACTGATTTAGATGATACTGCATACGCACAGTATTTATTTGTATTCTGACAAAACTTGTGGCTTGTGGTGAGAGTTGGAGAATGAGTGGCGCCTATCTTCATAAGGCATAGACCGATTTTGATTCGGTTGTACAGAATACGATTCCTGATTGATAAATAATAACAATTTAGTATCTAGAGTATCTACGATGATTCTCTTATGACGATAGTACTCTCTTGTTTTATAAAGGACGGTGGCGCACTAGGGTCATGTTAAGAATGGGTGATGGTGACTAATTTCGTAATATGTTGCCGGATTTGAACAATTCTGTTTCCATTCTTTAGAACGCACTACCTCTGCAACTTTAGAAATTGCTGAACTCTTATGAGCAGCATCCTTCGAGCCGTATACATGAAGACACTAAAAAGTAAAAACAAAATAGTTTTTCAAAAAAAAGTTGAACCGACTTCCCAACCACAAGTGAAGATAATACATAAAACTACCTGAACGTTTCAGCTCACGGGATCATAAGGAAGGACTTTTATATACTTTTACTTTTGTTGTAGTTGTTTGGTTTGTTCGATTTGCACCGATTTTGAAAGTGTCGTAATAGATATAAAATTAAAAATTATTATTTTATGCATTTAACGCTTTTTGTGAAGTCGGTTCAAATTTTTTTAAAAAAAACTATTTTATTATCGTAATATGTTGTCATCATAAAACAACATGGGCCGCCGTCGGTAGGATTCGAAACTAGAACCTCCGGATTGGTTGGTCGTCCAGTTATCACTTACTCCACCGATGACGTTAATAACAGCAACTTTAATAACAATAAAAAATGCTGTTCTTTTTATAGTGCTTTATGCAGTTAAAAAAACAAATTTATGGAAAAATACTAACAATAAATAAATTCAAGCGATCATACCTGGATTAAAAAAAAGTGTTTTCGAATTTTACTCCCGTGTATATTTTTTAATTATACCACATGTACTATATGAAATTCCTGAACTGTGGCAGATAGACGAAAAGACAAAAGAGAGAACTTATGACGGATCCATTTTTTAATTTTTGAGTGTAGAACCCTAAAAATGACAAATATGTGACCTATTTATAAGGTTCCGGCAAAACTGGCTTTGAAAATGTTCCGCGCAAAAACGAATCGCGTGAGATTCCTGGCAAAAACGACTTAACTACTTAACTGCATTAACTTTGCATTACTTTTTGTAGTTAAATCGTTTTTGCCCGGAAACTTTATACGATTCGTTTTTGCCCGGAATCTCACGCGATTCGTCATTTACCTGTGTTACAAGGGTCATTACAGGAACTCCGAAATAAGCTCAAGTAAAATGAAAAATTAGCATTATCATTTGACGTAAATCCGTAAAACTTAAATCCTGATGACTTGAGGTTTTTCACTAAAAAGTGGCAAACATTAATTTATCTTTCAATCAAAAATTAAAGAAAATCATTTCAACTGCTCCGATTTTCCAAAACCTTAGTGAAATCTCCCCAGTTACAATTCAAACAAATTCCTCACAGTCAGGGTTAGGAAGTTGCTTGATCCAAAATAATAAACCAGTCTTTTACGCATCGAAATCCTTAACGGAAACCGAGAAAAGATATGCCCAAATTGAGAAAAGTATGCCTGCTATTTTTTTCGTTTGCAAAAAGTTTCAAATCTTTATATATGGTAAACTGGTAACAATCCTAATAGACTACAAGTCCTTGGTAGCTGTTTTTAACAAGTTTGTTAGTGTCCAATAGATTATAGGGGATTAATATAAAATTGCTGAAATATGATTTGGTTGAAGTTGATAGTGAACTTAACTGCACAGTCCACTCTGTAAATGTTACTGCTAATAGCATTAAAGACATTAAAGGGCGTTGAATGGAGACCCAGACTTGATAATGTTAATAGAGAAATGCAAAAATAGGTTGCCTTGAGAATCTAAGCATTTATATCCATACTTAAAACGATACTGGCACATAAGAAATGAGATATATTTGGAAAATGATATGTTATTTTTCCAAGATAGAATTATAATCCCACAGTCATTAGGAAAAAAAATTTTAAACAAATTAATAACGGACATTTAGGTATAACGAAAACAAGGCAAGTCGCTAAATTGCTTGTATATTAGCCGCGTATAAATGAAGATATCGAAGCTTTTATAATAATATATAAAATATGTCAGAAATTCCAATATACAAATCCAAAGTCTCTCCTAATTCCGCATGAAATAACGAAATTACCATTCAACAAAGTTATCTTTGAGTATAGAAATAAGTCCTATGTTGTATTAGTGGACTACTATTCAAAGTGGATTGAAGTAAAAATTTTAAGTCAGAATAATGCAACTGAAGTAATAAAACACCCAAAAAATATTTTCTCAACTCATGGCATTCCTGAGACATGAATAGCAGTTAATGTCCGTTTTAACTCTGCAGAGTTCAAGAGCTTTACAAAGGAATGGAATTTTACTTTAATCACAACAAGTCCAAGTTACCCGCGGTCGAATTGCCTTCCGGAAAATGTGATGGGTATAGCCAAAAATCTTCTTGAAAGGTGTCATGAAGACAACAAAGATATGAAGTGCGTAGTATAAGCATACCGAAATTCACCTATAACAGGATTTTCCTATACTCATTCGCAACTTCTCATGAGTTGAATATAACGTCCAAATCTCCTCACAAAACCTGATCGACTCAAACCTAAGGTGGCAGAAAAAATACACTTCGAAATTGATAAAAAGATCCCAAAGAGGCGTGAAGTGACATTTTATAAAGGTGATAACGTACTTGTCCAAAAAGTAAAATTACGGAGCCTGCAAAGATTTTAAACATGTTTGTTTAAACCCCAAGATCCTACATCAACAGCGAACAGAAGACAATCAAATTATAAGAAACTCGATTCACCTGAAACCTTCCTAATGAATTTACACCCCAAAGTTCAAGAATTAGTTTAACGCCGACTAAGAACAACATTACAAATTCAATAATCCCAGGATTAAATTTTACGGATCCTTTTGGGAGATATTTGGGAGTTATAGGCACTAGTAGAGTAATCTATTGTTATCCATCCAATTACAGAGCCTCTCTATCATAGCCTCGTGCATTCAAACCAACTGTCGATGAATTCAAAGACCCTGCACGGTTTGCGTTGATAAAGGAACCCTGTTCCACAGATACTTCTCATGCCCGATCTTGTGCAACATCAATAATGTTATTCGAGGTATGTGCCAGCTTATCTGCCCGAAATTCGGCATAACAAGAACGTCACTTTTTATGGAACGGAAGCCTAGTCTTTCACTGAGTATAACAGGCCGTAGAATTGCAGCAGCTTGTCCATGAAACTTATATTCGCTTTGGTATTGTTGCAAGTGCTGCGGGAAGAGCAAATCTTTCTTACGTTGGGATCGTAGAACAGGGAGCATGATGGAAGCACTTTGCAGACATCAATGATTCTGTTGACTGGTCCCGCGGGATCCTAATCGGTGTGAAAATTTTGTTCGTTCGTTTAGAATATTTTTGCTCCCTCTCAATGTTTTCGTGAATTTTCTATACGAAGTTCAGTATTGAATTTCAATCCCATTCAAGTGGCCAGTGTATGACATGCACGAGTTTGAAAAACCAATTGAAATTCGAAATCTGCAAAAAACGATATAAGAATGTAATTCAGGATTCATCAGCTGCGTGCTAAATCCTTCTACGAATTAGCTAAAAAAAGAGAGGGACATTCTTATACGTTCTGTTTTGACTTACGTAGGTCCACCCGTTACCTAATACGCCAATCCAGGAAGCTTTTTACAGCCGCCAGATAAGTTATTACTGTTTTTGTTGTGTAGAAGTGGATACGAAGAATCCAGTTTTTTCTTCGTGGACAGAAAACCAAACAGGAAGAGGAGTTGTTGAGAGTGGATCAGATCTCCTCTATTACCTATCTTCACTGGTCCTGAAAGGGGTTAATACAATACGATTGTTTTGCGATTGATGTAGTGGGCAAAACAGCGACATTTTTCACATTTTAATCTACTGGCTATAGACCAAGGCCCCAGGAAATGTTAAAAAAATGTTGCTTGTTTTTCCTATAAAAGGACATAGCTTTTTACCAGCTGATCGGGCGTTTGGAACCATTGAAAAAAGCTAAGAAAATACTCCACAATAGCTACAAACCAGAATATGGCGGTCTACAAGGTGTTTCAGATCTGACGTGCCCAAATGAGTAGGGTGATAGATGTCAACTATATAAACAAAAAATTGTAGGGCCCGGGGGGGGGGGGGGGGGCAATCTCAACCGTTTGGGAGTTACAAGGTGATTCATAAATTACAGTTTTTCATGGTATGCACATTACTCTTTTATTGTTATCTCTTGATCTATCCAACACAGCCACATTAAATAAACGCTAAAAAACTACTATCTGAATTACCTTTCCAAAATTGTCAACAACGTTTTCGATTACCTAAAGTTCAGCATTTTTCCAAATTTTCTCCGAAATTCATGGACTTAGTATACCCCTTTTTTATTTTTATTAGATTGCCCATCTTATTACCTCTTCAAAAAGGTGCAACATGTTGACGTTGAGAAAATATGTAGAAATTTATTCGTAGAAATCCTATTGGAGAGTATTATAAAAATCAACAAACTGAAGAAATTAATTTCAAATTATTTCTAAAATCCTTTTTATTGAATTTAAAAGTAATTACAATTCATCTTGATAAGTAACAAAAGCCGCTCAAAATGTCTACCGCCACTTTGGATGCATTCCAACAATCTCCTTCTAAGTCCCTGTTTAAGGCGTATTGCAGCCAGCCTCTCCCATATTTTCGTCGCTGCATTCCCAATTCGGCTAACTAAATCCTCCTTATTGTTAACTGGAGTAAGGTCTGCCGATTTAGCAGACCAAGGTGCACCTCGTCCAATCCAGCGGTTAGGAAATTTTTCACTTAGTATTGCCTTCACAGTGTTAGCCGTATGCGCTGGTACTCCATCGTATTGGTGAAATATTCCCCTAAGATTATCAGTAGGGTTCTCCTCTATTAGATCTGGCAGTGTATTGTCCAAAAAGTTCGCATAAATTTCACTATTAAGCACTTGCGGCAAAATGAATGGTCCTACCAAATGTTGCCGATGATACCAGCCCAAACATTGACACTGAATCTCTGCTGGAATGAGGTCACCTTTGCCCTGTGTGGGTAAGTGTTCGACCAGGTATGGAGGTTATTGAAGTTCGTGATATCATCTCTGGTGAGATCGCCAATGTCACGTTCCAGAAGTCAAGTGCTAAATTTCTCGGTCTTTTCTCGGAATCTCCTTCCAGTAGTCCTTGAGCTGGGTGATGGTGATATCCCCCTCGATCTTGCCCTTCAAACCTTAGATGACGACACTCCTAATCACCTTGCGACTCGTTTCGTGCTCGTCTCAAGGTCCTTCGGGTTGTGTGTCCATGTCGTGTGTTAGAAAGTCCGTGTAAATACCCCTCTTTGGGGTGCTCATCGGTTAGGTAATCTCCTTTGATATTCCAGTACAGCCGCTCTCTCTTTTCCGTCTACTACACCATAAATGTGAATAATATCCGCGTATTCCTCAAAAGTAAATTCTAAAATTTTTTAATAATGTTTGTTTAAAAACACCCGTACTTATTGATTTTTTTTCACTATCATAGGTATTCTTGCTGACTGACCCTTTTTTATAGCAAAATTTTCATCAGGTACGAGTAACAGAACGCCAGGATACCAGGTTGTGAATTCTATCTAACACAAGCTAATAGCGGCAATAAAACAAAATTCCACTAAAATTTTTATAACTTTTTTGCAGCAATAATTACAACTAACCCAAAACAAACATTATCGACCTATTATCTTAAAAATTGTGTTTCTTTAAAGAATTTCCTATCTAAAGTGCAATAAAATAATTAGGTACTCAGTGAGTTCTAAGGATACGGTTTTTCTAATCCTATGTCTACCTTGCCATTTTGCACCTTTTTGGAAAGGTAATAAAATGGGCAATGCTATAAAAATAAAAAAGAGGTATACTAATTACATGAAGTTCGGAGAAAAATTGGGAAAAAGCTAAATTTTAGGTAATCGAAAACCATTTTTTCCACTTTTGGAAGTGACTGTACGTGTAATGGTAGGAGTTATATCAGTAGTGTTGAAATTTTTGGAAAGTTCATTAGGATAGTTGTTTTTTAACGTTTGTTTTATGTGGCTCTATTGGGTTGATCAAGAGGTAAAAATAAAAGAGTAATGTGCATACCATGAAAAACTTAAATTTATGAATGACCCTGTAACTTCCAAACGGTTGAGATTGCCCCCCCCCCTCCCCCCTTCCTGCCATACAATTTTTTGTTTGTCTAGTTGAGATCTATCACCCCACTCATTTTGGCACGTCAGTTCTGAAACACCCTGTATATTCGGAAAGAGGGACCATTAGGTCGTGTGGACGTGTGGTGTCCGCGGAAGAAAAAAAAGAGATGTCAATGCCTTGCTCGTAAAACAATTTCCTGAAATTTGGAGAGATTTGGACGAGCTTTCGTTTTATAAAGGAATAATAGATGGGCATGAAGAAATTGTGGAATCTCCGGACAACGACGACAATTTATGCGAGTGCATAGAAGAAGAGAAGCCTTGCATTATTTTGTTTTTTTAATTTCGTATTATTTTCTTTGTTTTTGCCCTTTATAATAAATACAGGGTGGGCAAAAATTCTCTGATATTTGTCATTAAAAAAAAAAAGAAATTCACCAAATAAAATTTTTTCTTTATTTTATGAACATTACACATTATTACAAAAATTTAAAAAATATTAAATATTTTGTATGTAACCCTTTTTGTTCTATACATTCCTTCAACCGAGTTGCAAAACTTTCGCAAATACAGAAATGGTGCACTTTTCTTCACTGATTATTTATTAAAGGGTTAACCATTGCTGCTTATACCTGCCTCTACAATGATTTTTAGACAATGTCTCGGCCCCTGAATGGGTGCAATGGTATTCGGATGTGCTATCCTAACTCTGTAGGTCAGTCTATTAGAAGCAGGAAATAGTTCAATTAACGATTCATCAGTAAACAGAATGCGATACCTTTGCTTCGCTATGCTTAAGTCCCTCAAATAAAACCGCTTCTTACTGAAAAAAAACATAAAAGACCGACTAGCATTTTCTAACAGAATGAAGAAGAAAAGAAGGTTTTCTGGATTCTAGGGTACGAAGAAGGAAGCAAAGATCTCACATATATAAGTCTAGCAAATATAAGTGATCAGAAACTTTTTACCCACCCTGTATTAACTGTGTGAAAATATGCTTTTATTTTTTGCTTAGAACAACGCCATTCGTAAAAAATAACACATGACCATTTGACGAGCTGAGAGTAAAAGTGACCTCTTTATAAGATTCGGGCAAAAGTGGCTTGAGAGTGGCGTGAGATTCCGGGCAAAAACGAATCGTAGAAAATTTTCGGGCAAAAACGACTTAACTACTTAACTGCATTAACTTTGCATTACTTTTTGTAGTTAAGTCGTTTTTTCCCGGAAATTTTTTACGATTCGTTTTTGACCGGAGCTTCACGCGATTCGTTTTTGCGGGGAACATTTTCTAAGCCACTTTTGCCCGAACCTTATAAATAGGTCACTTTTACTCTCAGCCCGTCAATTATCATTCAAACAAAACTAGACATATTTTATTGACTCAACCAAAACTCATCATGTCCATATATAGTATATTAAACATATATTGTAGACATTTTGGGCGCCAAAGGCAATATTTAGGATCGCCGGTGGATCGATAGCAATTAAAAAAAATATATTGGTAGGCAAAAAGGCCGTCAATATACACGTTTTTTCTCGACTTTTGACTTTACATTGGGTTGTACATGATTAATGTTGATTATATTGTGTCATTTTTTGAATTCCTTTAATTTCTCTTCTGTTACTCTTAATTATTGTTCAGTTTTAGGGTAGCTACCAGTTTTTATGACTTTTACATTTATAACGATTGTGCCAAATAAAGCGACATTATACGTAAGAAAACAAAAAAATGAAAGTTTTTTGTTGCAATATTAAGGTGATGATAATGAAATACGCTAAAGGTTCAACCTTATATCTTTCTTGTATTCTAAAACATCCTTAAAACTCCTCAAAGATGCGTTTGTATTTTAGTGAGAAAAATTTTCTTAAGCAAGGATGTTCGTTGCTGATTCAATATGGGGATGAACTCATACAATATTAAATTACAAAAAAATTGCTTGTCTGATTTCCCCCAACTTTCAATTTCCGCTATGATAGAGAGAAATTCTTATTTAGAGTTGTTTTTCGAAAATATAAAGTTCATCTTTCTTGTTGAAAACATGAAATAAAGCAAAAACCATTTTATATTCAACTTTTATTTGCTGATTTCCGACTTTACTGGCTCTCCGCATTCTTTAGGATGTTCTGTATGGCGCGCCATGAGCTGCAAGCAATAAAAGCAAATGCAAAAGAGTCCCAACAATGCAAGGACCATCCGTCATTGGTGGATATCCGTGAGTACACAGTCACGTACATAAAGTCAATAAACATAAGCATAAAACACAACTAACAACATATTTTGCGTTTCCCTTCATAATGATATCTGTTTTTCCTCGTTTTTTTCTTATATATTTTTTAAGTTGACAGGAACTGTGTCCCTAATGTTTCCTTTATCCATTAGAGTCAGTCGCTGGGAAATAAATTGAATCTCGACATTATCTCGGGACGTTATCATCGTGAGTGATGTAAGTCGCCTTTAACAAGCTGCAAGGAGCTTGTCTTGTCTTCTTCTTTTACCCTAAGACTTGGCGTAACAAACCCCACAAGAAGCACAACTTCTTTTAACAGAACTTATTGTACACAATATTTGCGTTGTATAGTCCCCCATAAAATCTGTATGGTTACAGGAACAACCAGATCAAGGCTGAGGAGCATCACGAACATTTTAATTAGTTAAACCTGGAGTGATAATGAAATCTGCTTGCTGGAAATTATTGCGAATGGGACCTAATTACCTGCCATCAGCCGTTAGTGTCGACAACATCAAAGTGGTCAGCTGTATTAGTTCGGATGTTGGCTCCTAGCTGAATGTGGTCGTTGTTTCCTCACCAACTAATTGGGCGTATGAATTTAACATAATTAAATGGAATTAATTTAACTCCTGGTATCATTTCATTCTGTTAGTAAAACCGTTGCGTGGTTCGATGAGTGGACTCAGTATTATTTCTGTATCAATAGCGTAAGTTTGTTTCCATGACTTTTAATTGGCGAGTGATGTGTTTTTGGTGGGGGTGGTTTATATAAAGGGTTTATATTGTTTTCATCTATTTGAAATTTATTTTAGCGATTAGTGGCACAAAGTGTCAGAAAGGTTCAGCGTGTTATCCTGTGCGCATTGTTTTGATTTATTCGCCATTTTTGTAAATTTATCGGACAACGACACCTTTATCGTTTCTATTTCATATAATGAAACAAATTTCGAGCCTTTACATGTTTCTTAATGTTGTAATTCATCTTACTTCTTAAGTAAACTTGCACTACCAATAAAATAAGAGTTCTCATTGCCATTTTTTTAGTTTGTGACAATGCACTTATCAGTTATAAATTAGTAAAACAATTTATAATTCCTTAATTAATTTCTACCCGTCTATTCTAGTATGTACTCGTTTAACTAATTTTTTAAATAGTTTATATATATTAATATGGAAATCGCGAGATTTGTGTACCAAATAAATCAGCTTCTTTAGTTTTATTTAAGGTCTACAAATTACTATAAAAAAATCCGCATAACACGAAACGCCTTCAACACTTAACAATCACAAAGCCAGTGTTCGTATCATCACACTATACCCTAAATATGGTAACAGCTCATAGCGAACTATCCATTTCTGGAGTCTCAGATCACGATTTATTATATCTAAATTTTTGCAGCTCACAAAGTAATATGAGTTACTATGCTGACAGGTTAAGTTCTGAACTGGGCCCTAAGCAATTATAGAAAAAGTTACGAGCGATTGGGGTCGGTAGGAAATCAGAATCAGTTCCAGAAATTGAACCAAATACTTTGAACCAAACCTTTTTATCTCTTAGAAGTTCGACCTCCTCTGTGGCTGATATTGACTCTTGCGAGTGGGAGGGGAATATGTTCTTTATTCGTTATGTCTCGCAATTTGAAATTCTTTCAGCTGTAAAACCTATCAAATGAGATGCTACTGGATCGGATAATATTCCTATCAAATTCATCAAACTTTTACTTCCCTGTATTCTTCCTTTTATCTTAATTTCCGTCTTAATGGAAGAATGCACTTGTTTTCCTTATGTACTGAATGTAAGGGCGAATCACAGTTGTACTACAACTTTACTAAAATTAACTGAGGATGTTCGGCGAGAAATTGATAATGATAGGCTAACTATACTTTTTTTTTTAGCGGGAGAGGTGAAAATCTTCCGCAGCCCGTACCCTCCGGTAGTGTGAGATTCTTGCTCACTAAAAACACCTCTCTGGGAATTAGCCGAAACATACCACATAGAATCGGGTCCCTTTTCGTCCGCTCTCAGACTCCCTTAGTGGGGGGCAACTGAGTATCCAGTTATCCCACTGTCGCCACTAACCTCGGTTTCCTGGATCACTTCTAGAATCCTAGCCTATCTGCAGTAATCCATGCTGTTCTACCGTCTTTAGTATTCCTTCTTGGTCCATGCGTTAATTACAACCTTCACCCCTTCTTTGTCCGCGGCATTGAAGGGATCGAGTCCATTATGCTTTAGTCCAGAGCCAGGACCAGTAACCTCCCTTCGGAAAGCACGCCTTCATCTTCAACTTTTGCTTGTACCGCGGAGATAGCTAACTCGTTAGAGTCTAACATCTCTGCAGCGCCGCACCTGAGGAAGTGCTAGTTATTATTTTTCCAATGGCACCATCTACCAGGACTGCTACAGCAGTTTCAGCCGACGGGAGCTTTCCAGCCTCCATAGCCGCCACAGAACGTTTAAAAGGTAATTTCCCAAAGCTGTTTCTGTTGTGTTGTGGTTACTGTGGGTATAGCAAGCCTATTAGATTCTACCATACCCTCCACCTCCACTCCTATAGAAGTGCCTGAGGAGACGCCATTCGCGAACCAATTACCCCTGGGTCCTGCAGATAGGGTGATGCAGGATTTTTCAGGTTTATCAGGTTATCTCCTCCCGCATTAGTTACTTGGCTACGTTCTAGGATGCATTGGCCGGTTGCCAGGCCCGTAGAGACAAAGTTCGGGCCCGGGGGGTACCACATACGGGGCCCCGCGAAAGGAATTTCGGGCTCGGGACTAAGCGTTTACAGTAGAATGAGTGACTTTCAATTTAAAATCTGTCTATATATTAAACTTTTTCGATCGTGAAACATTTTTTTTGTATATATAATTAAAATGGAAAAAATTTCTGTTCATGACTTGATGACGGGGCCCCTTTTGAAACCCCTGGCCCAGGGGGTTTATCCCCCCTCCTTACCACCCTCCGGGCGGCCCTGCCGGTTGTTACCGCTTGGAGATGTTGAGAATGTCCAGATGAGGATCGCCGTATACTAGAAGGCTTCAACTCATCCGTTTATCCTCCAGCAACCGCCTAAATGCTCTGCTTGATTTCTCTAAGGCGTTTGATACTATTAACCATAAGCACCTTCTTAGCAAATTTAAGAATTTTTTACTTCAACACTTCCGAGTTAAATCTAATTAGCAGTTTTTTGTTTGATCGCAAACAGAAAGTAATTTGTGAATCTGAACACTCTGACTATCTTGAATTGTTGACGGGGGTTCCTCAGGGATCGGTTCTTGGACCGCTCCTACTTAGTCTATATATAAACGATCTTCCTAATATTCTCAAATTCGTCAAGATTTTAATTTATGCAGATGATGTTCAGGTATATCTTATATTGCTCTTCAAGAGGCTTATAAATACTGATTCCCTCCCCTCTTTAAAGATCGGGTTGAAGCCAATCTCTCTTTGTGTTAAAGTAACAAATTTGGGTGTTATCATTAATAATACCTTAACATGGATTGACCACAACAATAGTGTTGTCTCGAAAATACATAGCGGTCTCCGTAAACGCTGATGTAGTGCTTCGTTCATTACAGAAAGCGTTCTACTCTCTTTGGCTTGTTCTCTTGTTCACATGGTGACATTATATTTGGTTACCTTGACTCTGTATCGTGGAACAAGCTTAACGTATGCTACAGTTCAATCGTACGTTATGTATATGTATAAACTTCGACGGTATGACCATATAACGCAGTTAGTCAATTTGTTCCTGGGATGCTCGTTTTCTTCTTACTTAAAAATGAGGCTGAACAAATTTTTATTTAAATAAATACGTACATGCAAGCCTGCTTTTCTGAAGTAGCTTATCCTGATTTTACGTTCTTCTCGTATGAATAATCTTCAAGCATCTGGATACTCGTGTTTGCAATCTAAGCGATTATTTTTCGTTCCTTTCCTGTACGGCGTGCGGGTTCGATGGGGGCGTTCAGGGCGCGGCTTCAGTTACATTACCAATTACCATCATCTTAACTTTTATAATTTCTTTTTGTTTCTTTTTGCACATTAATTTTAATTAATTCCTTTCTTCTTTTTCTTGTTTGTTTTCTTTTCTATTTTAACTTATTTTAATTATTAGTTCACTTTGGCCATTTTTATCATTCTAGTATTGTAATCTACTTTTACTTTTCTACGCTATATACTTTCAAAAAGAATATATTCTTATTTTGTACGAATTTAACGTAAAAGAAATTGAATTGAATTGAATAAAAGCCGGGAAATACTAACGACTTATCGGCCACCTTATCATCACGCATGGCGTCACTATTTCATTTTTTTTTTGTTCTTCTTAGTGCCATAGATCAAACATTCCTGGCAACACAATAACAACTGCACACAAAACAAAAGTAACGAGAACTACTAATGTTATTCACGGATAACAAGCTCGCTACTTTAGCAAAACGAAGTTTCCACAGAAACATTTACTGACAGCTGTACCTTGGTGGTGTAAAGAAACCGCACTTACCCCTCATTGGTGTGCCAAAATAAAAGAAGTGGGGATAGATCTCACCTAGGCAAACAAAAAATTGTATGCGGGAGGGGGGTTGGTAATCTCAACCGTTTGTGAATTACAGGGTAATTCGTAAATTTGCAATTATCATGGTATGCACATCACACTTTTATTTTTATATTTTGATCTAGTCAACGCAGCGACATCAAACAAACGCTAAAAATCTACTATCCCAATGGCCATTCCAAAATCCTTAACAATACTGATATAGCTCCTATCATTGGAGGTACAGTCACTTACAAATGTCAAAACAAAAATACCAGTGAAGTGATAAGTGCTAATTATGAAGTGAAACGTTATATTCTAAATAAAACGTTTAAAGGAAATTCTGAAGTGAAATAATTATGTGAAGTAAATAAAACTTTGAAAATTTGTGACCATAAATAATTGTCTTACTTAATCCATCGAGGCCGAAGAGCCCCAATCAATTGGTGTCAGAAGTAGAATTAATTAAGAAAGGCTAAAAAAGAAGGAATTACGGTTTAAGACTTGAGGAGGGAGTTAAGTAAACGTTCCCTACCTGCAATTGAAAATAAATGTGCCGTGGTAGCGTTACTGCAAGAAGCCATGGCAAAGAAAGGAAAGTATCCAGAGGCTTTTGTTTTTGAAGACGAGCTAGAAGAAAAGGAAGCAAATACTCCAAACATGACAGATCTTCTCAATGCTCTGATGTGTGAGATGAAATCTTCCAAGCAAGAATTAAAAGCATTAACAAAACTCATCAATAGGAGCATCAATGGCTGAACAGAAATCGTCGACGGCCGAATTAAAATCGTCGATAGACGAACAGAAATCAACAATAGAAGTATCAATGGCTGAACAAAAATCTTCCGTAGCCGAACTTAAAGCCTCTAAAGAAAGAAGGCTCTATGAAGGTAAATCTCGAGTCCCATATGGAAAAGGAAATAGGAGAACTTAAGTTGGATATATGTAGAGAAGAAACTAAAAGAACAAGAAAAACAATTAAAGATGCAAGAGGTCTACCGTATACTACGTCTCTACAGAAGCATGGAGAGACGTTGCAGCAGTTATGAACGGACATAGAAAGGCTGATTCATTTGGCTTATTCCACGTTTAGCCAAGATTATGTCAACGAAGTCGCCAAGGAAAAATTTATTAATTCACTTGCAGATATATTGCAGAATATTTTCTACAAGGTGTAGATTGAGTGCAAATAATTAATCTAGTTTAGTATCTTTGGTCATTTATCTAGTATATACAACAAAAATAAAAAAGTGTCGTGGCTGTATCTGCTTAACAATAATAACATCTCTTCACTTTATCGCTTAATTAAAATCTTTATTTTAAAAGCAATCGCAGTACGGAAACCATTTGCGCAAGTTTAACTTGCACTTACAAGCACGAGCTCAGAGTATTTGAAGATTATCGCGATTCCCACTCTTTGTGGCTCACGCGCGGGCGCTTGTAGGAAGCATATTTGCTCAGTTTAAATTTGAATCATTGATAGAAAGTTTTTTTTTATAACAGGCTTTTGCGAACTTACTATCCGACACGTCCCTACACTACGTCGGCCTTTAAAAAGAGTTACAATTTTTGTGAACTCACCTTCATTTAAGAACAGGGTAGGCTTCTCCCAAATACTGATTGAAAGACTCCAAATCATTTTGATTAAGTTCACTCCAAAGCCGTGCGGTCTTATTGGTTTGCGGTTTTGTGCTTTTAAGGGATCATTGAAGATTAGTTTAATATGGAGTTTCGATCGTCCAAAAGTAATAATTTGTTTCAATTTTTGCCATGAACCTCGCTTTTTTGTCAATTTTTATTAATTTCTACCTTCGCCAAAGTATTGGTAAGAGACCTCTTTAGTTATTAAATCCCATTTGTGCGGTCGGGGAATAATCAGATATCGGTGATCAATCCAAAAGGGATCGGCAGTCGACCTTAGTTAGCATCAATCACATTTGCCACGTTAGCTGCTTCGGCATCTTCCTTGCCAAAGTATGTATACATAGTAGCGTGGCGTGAGTAATGTAAGCTATTACTTTCAATCCATCTGGTGTCCTAAGATTTATTTTATTTATTTATTTAGGATTCATCAAATGCTGATTATATGAAAGGAACTTACAATCAAACTTAGCTAAATAAAAACGAGAATAAATTTTAACTAGTCTTACCCATCAATTGGCGTTTTATTAAGCCCTTTGACAAGTGAAAGTCCATATGATCATGAACAGAGTTGAAGATACGGGACATAGCTATAACTGGGTCATTCCATAGTTAGTACGGTGTTGCGAAATATGGAGGAATTCGTGACTCCTTAAGGAGGCTGAGGGTACGGATATATTAAAAAATTTAAGCAATTCAGGAGAGTCAATAGCCCCCTGCAGATATTCGAGCATAAAAGCAGGTCTAGCATTATTTCGTCTAGTTTCTGGGGAGTCCAAGGATAACAAACTGTCAAACAATTCTGTTAGCGTAAGGACGTAAAAAACGATCATTGTTCCATGGAAGGTTACGCAGAGCAAACCTTAAAAATCCTTCGCTGGGCGGACTCAATGCGCTTAACATAGACCTCGTAAAAATGAGACCACACTAGGCTAGCATATTCAAGAATTGGCTTAACAAATATATAATATAGATGATTCTAGTGATATAGGGATCATTAAACTCCTTAGACCACCTCTTTATGAAGCCCATCAATCATCATCAATGTAATCGTCAAAAGAGAATTGAGCATTAAGCAAGACTCATAAGTCTTTGAATTTGTCAAGTCCATCCATTGAATAGCTAAACAGCCGAGGGTTTCTTTTACGGGAAAAGGACATATCACTGCATTTAGATACGTTTAAAGAGAGGCAGTTGATGGAACACAAGTTGCAGAAGGCGTCCAAGTCAGAGTTCAGGAGATGGCAGTTAAGATCATTTGAAATTGAACGGAATAGCTTGGCATCATCAGCAGAACATAAAATTCTCTAGTGTGATAGAATTAGGGTTACATCATTGATGTAGATATTGAATAATAAAGGAGCCAGGTAACTACCCTGTGGCACCCCAGAATTGATGGGGATAGGATCCGAAAGAATTCCACGACACAAAACACGTTGAGAGCGCTCAAACAAATACGAGCGTAGCCATTGAACAAAACTCGAAGAAAAATCAAGAATGTGTGTGAAAGAGAATTTTATAATTAATTGGATCAAAAGCTTTACTGAAGTCGGTGAAAATGCAATCGAATTCTTTAGCTTGTTCAATAGAACATAGGCAGAAATATGAGAATTCCAATAAGTTGTTGTTGATTTACCCTTTAATGCTAAGATAGATAAGAGGTGTATTTTTTTTCTGGGCAATCTTTGACTCCACATCCATTATCTAAACATAACCAGACAAGAGTTCTTACGTTCCATAGACTGATTATAATCCGATAATTATAACCAAAGGTCATCACCACAAAATCAGACCCAAGCTAGACGTGTCGTATGCAGTTGGTGTTTTTCAAATAAAGAGGTTACAAGCATACTTATCCTATTCCAGTAAGAGGACTGTTCCTTATGGCATCCCAGGATTCAACGAGAGCTCTCTCTAAAGTCCTGTTTACACTTTGATTAGTGATTAGTGCGAGTGATTAGTGCAGGTGCTTAGTGATTAGTACTAAACACGTTTGGACCGCAATTGATTATTGCGGTGATAAGCGAAGAAGAATGATTAGGAGCGTGTTCTATTTTTTTGCGAGTAGTTGTTGTTTAGTTAGGTGTTTAGCGCTTTGCAGGGAAGTTTATAATGGCAAAGTGGAGCGATGATACAACCTATAAATTTGTGCAAGAATATTTAAAACATGAATGTCTTTACAATTTCATTAAACGACGGAGTTGGATCAATTCGTTGAGCCGCACGACCACCATGCCATGGGTCCCGGGTTCGAGACCGGGTCTCCCTGTGAGCTTTTATTAAGAAATTAAAATAATCCACTCCGTCTCTGGGCTGTTGTCTAGCTCGCAGCAATGCAAAAACAAGACTTTCAAGTTTCCTCAATTCCCTTCCGGCCAAAACCATGCTAACGTATCAAAGGGTTGTCCCCTAGGATTTGGCCACATCGTATGAAAAAAAAAACGCGTCTTTAGTCATCCTGAGTGCATAGTACTATTCCTCATAAGCCAATTCTTTAAGTAGTTGGTAGCTAGCGCCATGAATGGATCTTCTACTTATCCACTTTCGTTCCCATAGCCTTTTTGGTTTTGCAAGTTTCGATTCCACGTGTTCTTCGATTTAGGACATAACTAAGTTTAATATTTCTTTTATTACTTCCTGCAATTGCAAACGCGATTGTTCGTCCATTTTTAAAGTTGTCTGTTCGACGTCCGACAATTAACTGATTTTACTAAGCGCAACAACTAAACAGTTTTGGACACTACTCGCACTACACGTCTGAACTAATCACTCTCAATAAGCACTAATTATTAATCACCTGCACTCGCACTAAGTGTAAACAGGGCTTTAGGAGCTGAGATGTTATGACTGATACATATTTCCCTCCTCCTTTCTCGAACAAGTTTGAGAGTGGCTACGGTGGAGGTTTTTAGTAAATATAATTAATTATTATTTTGGTATTTTAAAACGATAAAGTTTTATTAATAAAATTTACTTCATAGAAATGTTCTAACGTTTCTTAATAACAAATTTGGAGTGGAATATTATACATGGGATACATTGTACACTTTGCTATATTTGTCCATAAATAATTAGAATCTGAAGATGGTATGCTTCTAAAAATGTTAGCTTTCATTGGCCTAGGGCTAAAAATAAACGCAATCAACCATTTTAACCATTCATTTTCGGTTTCGAAAATTTTATAAATTATTGATGAGAAAAGGAAGTTAGTAGTTAGCTTGGGAATATCGAATCGACGAAAGTGAACTCAGGACACGATATACATAATTTATAATTGGCTCTTAAGGAAATGAATTTTATGTCGACCTGTTGCTGAGTTCTTTATTTGCATGTAAATAGTAATTAGGTTGAATAAGTTCAAAACTGTTACGACAACACAAACATTATTAAAAGAAATTTAAGCGAGTAAATATTTTTTTTGTGCACAAAAGTAAACTTTCGCGGCACTCCACTCGGTATTTGCAGTGTTGTATTCCTGCTCAGCAGACATGATGGTAACAAGTGCTCACTAAAATGCTCCCGTTCAGTTCTACTTCACTGCATCCCCACGATTTCTCCGAAAGGATTTACATTTCGTGAAAAACAATTTTTTTACGGAAGAGTTTTTGGGTATCAAAGTTCTCCTTCTTGTCGGTAAGACGAAAAACTTCAAAAAGAAATCTCCTGTAATCGAAAGTCAAATAAAAGTTGAAGTTTACCTCATCTCCGCTAACGACTCCGAGTGCAATCAACTTGAGTGAATTTCAATAAGGACCACGATGCTTGCAAAGGCTTGACGTAAGTGTGCTAAATAAACACTTTTCCAATGGTTGTGAGTTATGCAGAAAAGTTTGTTGGTATTCGATTTTGGTAAAAGTTTCGAGTCAGTTATTGAAACATGTGAAAATAAAAGAGTCAATAAGTTTACCAGTTTTAGTGTATACATTGGTAAACATACTGTTACTTATTGATCAAATATTAATTTCTGAGAATAACAGAAGTTTATGGGGCTACTGGTGTACCGGCGCGTATGTCAAAACAACAACTGTCATTATCATTATTTACGGAGCCTACTCTAGATGCCAGCCCGGAAAACATAACAGTTTGGCCATTGTACCACCAAGCGTGTCGTCATTATTTCATTTATTTTTGTACCACAGGTTAATCAATCCTTGCACACATATTTAACTGCACACTGTCTTAACCAAAACTAAAGAAAAATGCTGATGTCATTGACGTTCATATTCTAATCTCAATACTTCAACAAAATGAACACAAGAAAGAGTTTTCCCACTAAAACACATGAAAATTGTCATTGAGAAATTTTCTATAGTGACCATATGCTCAGAATGTTTGTAGGTTCACGTCAAGTAAATTCCAAGTTGAGACTTTAAAAATACAGCGAGAAATACTACGAGAAAATAGAATCCCCCAAACTTTTTCTATTCTTTACTGTAGCAAGTTTGGGTTTGTTTACACCACCAATGCTCAGCTGTTCGTGGCAGCTTCCGAGCTTTTTATCTAGTTAGGCCGTGTGAGTTACCAAATAAACAGGAAAATAATTAATTTAATTTAATTTTTCGTAATTTATTTAATTAAGCTTAATACAAGCTATAACATAATAATAATACTTATACTACAAGCTATACTAGATGATAAATGATGGAATTATAAATAAATTGAAAAAGCTACAATATGAGCTCTCATTAAGGAACAAACTGGCTGGAAGGAAAACGAATTAAGAAATGCGATCAGGATGGACGGGGTCGAGATATAAGGATTTGTGAAGGGATGATTTACTCAGATGGAAGTTAAAGGAGGAAAGGTCGTTGACTTTTCGAAGCATCCTGGTAATTGGCTCGCTTTGACCGTAGTTTGTGCGATCGCGGTCGAGTCGGAAAAGGGGAGTGGACCTAAGGTTGCGGGGATTAGTATAGATGGGTAAAGATTGCAGGATTGAAGGGCAGTCTATGGCTCCACTTAATAGCTGATGAATGAAGAGAATGTCAGAAACATCACGACGTTTACTTAAGGGTTGTAAGTCAATCAGTTTCAGACGGTTTTCATAGGGTGGAAGGTTGAATCTGTCTGCCCACGGGAGATCACGTAGAGCGAAGCGAACGAACCTACGCTGGACGGATTCAATCCTATTGATATGGGTTGTTTGTGTAGGTGACCATACCTGGCTGGCATATTCAAGGAGAGGTCTAACGAAGGAGATATAGAGAGATTTGGAAACATATGGATTGGAGAACTCTCTAGACCAGCGCATCACAAACCCTAGCGCGGAGTTAGCTCTGTTAATTATGCTGTCAATATGAGAACGGAAGTTGAGTTCCCTATCACAGATTATTCCAAGGTCACACAAAGAGGTAACAATAGGGACCGGTACATCGGTTAGCATGTAAACTCTCGGGGTGGTGGTAAGACGCTTGCGGGAATAAGAGATGGACTGGCATTTGGAGACATTGAGTTCAAGAAAGTTTTTCATGCACCACGTGGTGAAGGAATCGAGATCTTTTTGCAGGAGAAGAGAGTCGGTTGTGGAGGAGATATGTTTAATTATTTTCATGTCATCAGCATAAATGGACAGCTCTGAGTGATTGATGACGCATTCAACATCATTTATTGTAAGGATGAAGATCAGTGGACCGAGGTGGCTGCCCTGGGGGACGCCGGAACGAGCGACTATAGGGTTAGAAATGGATGAACTGAAAAGAACATTGTAGCGACGGTTGTTGAGGTAGGATTGAATCCAGGAGATGAATCGGGAGGGGAAGCCTAGGCGATCAAGTTTGAACAAGATAACATTATGGGAGATCTTTTCGAAGGCTTTACTAAAATCGGTGGCAATAACATCAACATCTTTACCGTTTTCCAGAGCACATAGTGTCTTGGAGACGAAGTCAGTAAGATTGGTGGTAGTAGATCTTCTTTTGAGAAAGCCATGCTGGGAGAGGGAGAAGATAGACTTACAGTGGAAGAACATGGAGTCATAGACCAATTTTTCGAATAGTTTAGGTATGGATGATAATTTAGCGATGGGTCTGTAGTTGGACACATCGTTTTTGCAACCTTTTTTGAAGATGGGAATAATATACGAGTTTTTAATATTGGATACTAGGACCGGATTAACTTGAACTAGGACCTACAGGCAGATTTATGGTGGAGGCCTACTTAAGGCCAGCGGAAGGAACTTTTAAGCTTTGAGGGTTTTCAATAAATTCAATGTAAGGCTGTTTTATATATAGAATTTCCTTAATGTTATCATTTCTATATAATAAACAAATTGAGTTCAAACGGGACATTGCTGAAATTCTATTTACATTTTAGCAGCAAAAATCAAATTTAGGTATTCTTCCAAATATTATTCGATCCAAATGTATGATAATTAGATAGGACGATGTCCGGCAAAAATGGTAAGGCATAGTTTTCTATCGATACTTTTCGAGCTTTTGTACTGTACTCGCTGCATTTGGCCGATCGTTATCCTGATTGAAGTACATCTTTTGTCTTGAAACCAGAGATATCTCTTTTTTTCTAGCACTGACTAAAATCGCTGAAGCTGTTCGAAGTAGATATTTTTTGTTATCATTTGGTTTGGATTACGTAAAGATCTTCTTTAGCCTCGGGTTCAGGTGTTTTTTCTCTCTCTCCCCATTATCTTTGGAACTTTAAATTTTTCTAAAATACGCATTTGTCGTCACTTGTCAGTATTTGGTCTAAAACATGTTCATTTTTGAAACGTGACAGCAAAGAAGAGCACAAACTCCCTGCGATTAGACTCGGAATGTTTTTGTGGAGTCCATTGGCCCAATTTTCTGACTGTTCCGATAGCATGCACGTATCGATGAAAGATTGAATGTCCAAATCCAAGCTTTTTGGCTAGTTCCTCGAAAGTTTCGACTGGATTTCGGTCAACCAAATTTTGTAGGATGTCCTTACCTCTCTCTAACCTAGCTCTTCCGGGACGGTTTTACTCTTAAAGTCTTACGCTTATTGTCCGATCCCCATATAATGTATTTTTTTGCTCGTATTTACCGTTGCACCGATGCCTCTATTGAAATCATAAAGCAGAATAAGCCGAGCATACTCCTTGGTCACTTTTATTTTAACTTTGAAAATATAACTCTAAAGTTTGAATTCAAAACTTGCACTAACAATAAGGACTAGGTGATTTTAATACCAGTTTTTCGAGTTTCCAAGGTCTGGCGGCCTTCACTGACCTAAGCAGGGGCACGGCAGAGGGCCTGTTAGAAACGTGGGTCAGGAGGGAACACTGGGAACAATAAACCGTCGTGGAGTTGTGCAGACAGGTCGATTGTAGCGACCAACAGTGTTGAACAGAGGAAGGTCCTGGGTATGGATCGTAGGGCCTAGAGATGGCTTACAGCACTACTAACAGGACATGGTAACTTCAAGTGTCATCTAAAGAAGATGAACATTCTCGAGGATGATACGATAGTAAGAGACGTCGGCACTTTTAGTGTGCCAGTATCCAGCACTAGCAAGCAGAGGAAGAAAGCTGGTGGCACACCACTGGATGCAAGAAAGAAGAGTGGCAAGAGTGTCTTATAAGGAAATGCTTGCGCTGACCCGAGGAATCGAGGTAAGGGAAGCAAACTGGATTAGTCTGGGTCACTCTCGCTGAGAGCGGAAGGAGTAGGGCCGAAAAGGGACCTGGATAAAGTGGTCTGTTTCGGCAAATCCCTAGAGTGCTGTTTTTAGTGAGTAACCATTTTCACAAAATAAATTACCTTAAGTAGTTGTGCAATTTTTAGATTTATAACTTAAGGATACTTCCAGCAATCTTTTCCAGGCCTTACCTTTCAAGTTTTTTAAGTGTTTCGTACACCGATTGAGCCAGGGCTGAAAGGTACGCAATTATTTTATTTAGAAATTGAAACAAAGTCTGCAAAGTATGTTGATAAAATATCGTAGAAAGATTTCACAGCCTTGTCAATGTCCCGCTCACTCAAAACGCTCGACCAATCACAGGCGGAAAGCCATTCGTAAAGTTTATGGAGATCGGCCTTTTTAAAATTATAACTAATAATTAAAGTTATTAGAATCAAAAGAAGTTAATGTACTGTATTAAAACAATAAATTACATGGGACGCCGGGTGATGATGGGATTCAGGAACCAGGGGCGATAGGCATCGCCTTACAAGTGTACCTGAGGCGTCAGAAGATAACACCAAGTCCAAAAATCTACCAGAGTCGATGACCACACCACTCACCTGCGACAATCCAGACGAGGCAACACTATCAAGGAAGGCAAGAAAGTGTTGCGGAGAATTCGTAAAAGATAGCAGAATACAATCATCATCCTCTGAGCACCCCTAATCAATAGCAGGCCTGTTGAAGTCACCCAAAAGCAACAAGTCATCCGATGGAAGCAAGAGATCAGCAACTTGGTCGACATAAACGTTTTTATGAGGGATCCGCAAAACCACACAAATGACAACATCAACAATCGCGCAGGGCAAGTCACGGCATACAACGCACAAAACACCACCGCCCACAAGAGCATCCAAAGTGGAGAGGTGACGGTCATGGCGGAAAACCAGGTAGTCGGGGCCAAAAACCTCAGGGTCAGTAATCCTTCCACGGAGCCATGTCGCAATCAAACACACAACGGAGAGACGGAGTTGAATGAATTCGTTAAGCGGCACGATCACTATGCCATGGGTCTCGGATTCGAGACCAAGTCTCCCCGTGAGCTTTTATTAAGAAATTAAAAAAAAAATTCACTCCATCTCTGGGCTGTTGTCTAGCTCGCAGCAATGCAAAAACAAGACTCAAGCTTCCTCACTTCCCCTACCCTAATTCCCTTCCGGCCGAAACCATGCTAACGCATCAAAGGGTTGTCCCCTAGGATAGAAAAAAAACAAGACTGGAAAAAAGTATCGACTATTTAAAAAACTCCGATACCGCTACAAATAAATATCGAAGGAAAAGGTATCGATTAAAAAGTATCGATTATTTTTTTTAGATTTTGCAAAAATTCTGTTAAACGCAGAATTTAGTGCCATTTTGTTATAAGTGAAAAGAATTCTACGAAATAAAATAATTGGATTATTTTCATTCTATTTATTTAGTGCACTTACACTAAGGATAAGATGGTGATTAAGCCTAAAGAAAAGAAAATTTGCGCTATGAAACAGAAAGCTCCCATCGTCTTACTGTTGCTAGGTCCGAAATAACTCAGTGAACTGTCTAGAATTTACCTTTTAGAATTCAATGCAATGCGCTTATAGGCAAAAGGATGAACGTACAAAAGTGTTTCACTTTGCGGCAAGTAGTTTTGGCAGATCTTTCCATCCGTCCATAGTTATAAGTCACTGGGTAATAAGCGCAACTGCACTTAGACGTTCAGACATGTTATTTTTATGGTGCGAAAATGAAAAATTACAACGATTTTGAAAGTTTTTATTTAATATTTATTTTAAAAGTTTTTTATTTTCAAAACGACGGAATAAACTGTTACCAGCAGAAAAAGTATCGATTATCGATTTATCGGTCTTCTCAAGTATCGGATAGAAGAATCGATACTTCGACTACTACCAACTCGATACTGACAGTATCGAATACGTATCGGCCATGTCTAAGTCGTGCCCAACAGAAGGGAGTCGTTTTCGAGCGTAGGCCAGTTGGAGTAGTAGAGCCTATCAATATTACTAAATAATTAGCTTGTTGCATACGTTATACTTAGATACATTATTTGTCACAGTGAATTTCTTATTATACCTTGTTGTATTTAAAACTGTTTTCAAGTTTATAAATTGTATTCCTTTCACAAATTGAAATTATTTTACAATTCTAGTAAATTTTTATAGGGCGTTTTTACTGTTTTATCTATTGTTCACTGAACCAGATCAAGATCCTTAATATATTTACCAATGGCATCAACTGCTGCCATTTAAGTTAAACGTGTCCTTTTAACAGCACATCGAAACCATTATTTTCTCGAACGTACCACAGAGTTGGTGACACCTTTTGGAAGTTGAGATCGATTGCTTACCAACGTGAAATAATTTAACGATACGCCCAAGCCCAGACCATTATTCCACGTAAAGACCTAGTTCGTTCTTTCTAGCCCTCAAAACGAAACGAAAATAAATGCACGATAATAACAAGTGCACCTTGTCAAGCCACAGCATTCTTCGAATACAGAGCAGAAATAAAATTCTCTATTTATAGGAAAAGTTTTCCCTGGGGATCCCAGAGTGCACGGCAAAATCATTAGAAGACAATAAACTGGTGCTGATATTGTGCAAATTCGAGACGTCGTTATGCACAGCTGATTGATTAGGACTGGGCGCAAAACGCTATATTCCGCTAGATAAAAGAGGATTCCCATTAAACGAATCAAACGGGGAAATAATAATCGTCGAGAAAGTTTTCCTATTAATTCAATTTTCATTATCGACTGGATTCCTTTGTTTTCCCGAAAACAAAGGCCGACAACTCCCTGGATGATATTAAGGCGATAGGTTGCCGCGCGAACGGAGCAATCATTTCCGCCGCCTGGAGACTGACGCTGCAAACAATTTGCCACAATTGCTTTAATAAGTACAGCAATAAGAAGGAAGAACATTTTTAAATGATAAAAGTTTTCCCTGGATGCTTTGCCGCATTTCGAGGATCATCCGGCATTCTATTGGGGAAATCAGAGTTTTCGCAGTAAAATTAAATTTGTTCTGCTTCTGGTTTCTTGTGATAAGCAGAAAAAGTTCTTCGCAATGAGAGTTCTACAAAATCTGAATACTTCGAGTGAGCACGCTTTGGGGGAAACTATTCAAGTGGAAGAAAATTTTAAGACATGTTAACGATATCTTAATGACGTAACCTCTCAACCAGGACCCACTTAGCAAGTTTTAATGATTTTCTTCATGGCCAAATGTTAACATGGTAAAAGTTTGCACAATTTACGAAACATCGCCATGCCTGTCGTGCATCAGTTAAATTAAAACTCTTACGAAGTTTGCCACAAACTGTTCCTATTACTTTGCACAGAGTTAAGAAATGTTTGAAATTCTTCTTAGTAAGTGAATATAATTAAACAATAAATACAGAGCATTGTTGTAAATTATTTTTATTTATTTCTGTTAAATTTTTCTCGAGTTGTTTGTAACACTTGCTTTGTTTAAATTTAATGTTCTGTTAAAACCCCAAATTAGGGACCTGGATCTTCCATTGAAACCTTACGAGACTGTCGATTAATTGGGAAAAATGGCATATATCTGGTGTTTGATTTAATATTGTCAAAGTTAAAATCTAGATAATTTGTAATCAATGCAAGAAAAAGGAAGAAGCCTCGGACAGGTAAGATCTAGTTTACGAAGTCTAGATAGACGACCAATAGTCTTATTATGGAGCCGGTCTCCTTGGGGAAACATAGGTAAGGGCCACACGACAATAAGGAAGATTCTTAAAGTCACACCTAAGTTGGCCATGTTAGCTGATCAGATGATGACAAGATTCTAACAATTTCGACCACCCCTACCTAATACGGTTGGAGAATCGTGAGACCTGGACGTTTCCAGCTGTCCGTCCAGAGGAACTAGTATAGTATATGGATGGATCCTAGACTGAATTGGCGTTGGGGCAGGCGTCTGGAGTAACTCTTCTCGATTCAGTGTATCACTGGCCCTGGGAAAATACACCACGGTATTCCAGGCTGAGATCTTGTACTTACGAGAACCTAGGAAGAGATTATAGAAAAAAAGCATCTCAATCTTCTCAATCTCGCCCTGCAGTGGCCAGGCGCAGATTTAGCCTATTCGGGAAACGAACCCTGGTACCGAGTGGGCTGAATGACTGCCAACTGCGGGAGCTATTGAACCTTTTCAAAGGGACCGGCTTGCTACAAGGAGTTGAGAGGGTTAGCACAATAGGCCCCAGTGGCCGCAGCGCTTGAGAACCTCACACCTCCAATTTAATCATATCAAACCAAATCAATGGGTGGATTTTTCGCGGAAATCATAGGAACCCAATGGATTCTAGAATAAAAGAAGGTGACAAAAATCGACCAAAACAGTGCTGAGCACGCACATGAGAGGGTTTCATAGTGATTTCATAATTTTTAACCGACTTCCCAAAAACAAAGAGGTTATAAGTTCGACGCGTATGTTTTTTTTTTTTGTCTGACCGGGCATAACTTTGTAACGCGTCGACCGATTTTGATAATTCTTTTTTTGTTGGGTAGAGTATGTTCACCGATTGGTACCATGTATTTTTGGTAGGGTGGGGGTGGGGGTGAAACCTAACTTTGTAACGCGTGGTCCGATTTGGATGGTTCTTTTTTTTTGTTGTACAGAGTATGATCCCCCATTGCTAATAGGAGAAAAAAATTTGGCCTAGGGTTGGGGGAGGGGGAGGGCTAGTCTAACTTTGTAACGCGTGGACCGATTTAGATAATTCTTTTTCTGTTGGGTAGAGTATGTTCCGAGGTTGATACCAGGTGAAAAAACTTTTGGGGGGATGGGGGTGGGGGTGGAACCTAACTTTGTAATGCGTGGTCCGATTTCCATGCTTCTTTTTCTGTTGTATAGAGTATGATCCCCCATTGCTAATAGGAGAATAATTTGGTCCTAGGGTGAAAGGTGTGGGTGGGGGGAGGAGTAGTCTAACTTCGTAACGCGTGGACCGATTTGGATAATTCTTTTTCTATTTGGTAGAATATGATCCTTGGTTGATACTACGAGAAAACAAATGTTGCTGGGGTGGGGGTGGGAGAAGGGGGGGGTGGAACCTAACTTTGTAACGCGTGGATCGATTTGGATGCTTCTTTTGCTGTTGTACAAAGTGTGATTCCCCATTGCTAATAGGAGAATAATTTGGTCCTATGGGGGTGGTGGGGGAGGGGGAGGGGTAGTAAATTTGTAACGCGTGGACCGATTTCGATGACTCCTTTTATGTTCGGTAAGTATGTTCCTTAATTGATACCATGAGAAAAAAAGTTTAGTGGAATGGGGGTGAGGTAGGGGGTTGAAACTAACTTTTAACGCATGGACCGATTTGGATGGTTCTTTCTTCATTGTATAGAGTAGAAGAAACTAAAAAGTGAAAAATAAAATAGTTTTTAAAAAAAAGTTAAACCGACTTCACAAAAAGCGCTAAAAAGCATAAAATAATTTTTAATTTTATATCTATTACGACATTTTGAAGTCGGTGCAAATTAAACAAATAAAACAACTACAGAACCACAATTGAGAATTTACGTAATACTACCTGAACGTTTCAGCTTACGGGATCATAAGAAATGACGATTAAATATTTTTGTTGTAGTTGTTTGATCTGTTTGATTTGCACCGACTTCAAAATGTCGTAATAGATATAAAATTAAACATTATTTTATGCTTTTTAGCGCTTTTTGTGAAGTCGGTTCAACTTTTTTTTAAAAACTATTTTTTTAGAAACTGATTTTGTTACAGCGTCCGTTGTAATTTTCATTGAAAGTTCGAAAGGCTAAATTCAAAAATTTTTTTAGATTTTAAAGGATTACGCGTTGAAAACTTTTTTATGATAATGCCAAAGCTCAGGTGATGGCCAATGATGCTAAATCACAGCCTTGACGGAAGAGGAATTAAGATTAAGCGAAATGAGTTAAGAGGGTAAATAAAGGAGGTAACAATGTACGCCTCGCTTGAAAATACCGTACTCATAATAAATCCGTGACATAGAAGCGATAGGCTCTTGAATACCGTAAAGCACCCGATGATAGGAAACATGGCAAACGTCCAAGTTTCTTAGGGACATGGCGGGAATGGAAATACTTATTTTTTTCACAGTGTGACCAGCCTCAATCCAGTTTTTGTGGACAGCGAAGTAGGGATTTTAAACCGGGCAAGCGTATTCCCGACTGGTTCTAACGAATGTGCAAAAGAGGAGCCTAGTGAGGTAGGGATCGTTAAGCTCCCTGGTCCGCCTTTTCACAAAACCTAGCGTAGAATTAGCCGTACTCACCACAGAGTCAATCTGGTCCTCAAAGGAAAGGCGAGAATTAAAACCACCCCAGAGCACAGTCATCGTTGCGAGAGACGACACCGAATTTTTTTGGCGTCATCTGCATAACACAGAATTCTGGAGCTAGAAAGGAGCAAAAAGACATCATCAATAAAATTTTTAAAGAAGAGTGGACCGAGAATGCTGCACTGAAGCACTCCAGAAAAACAGAGAATTCGTTGGATAGGACACCGCGAAACAAAACAGGCTGAGTGCCCTCGGACAGGTAAGAGGACAGCGAGTCAACAAAAAGCGGTGGGAGTCCGAGCTGATGAAGTTTATGCATAAGAATACCGTGAAGCCCTTACTAAAATCTGTGAAAATGCAATCAATCTGCAAGCCTGACTCAATCAGAGGCAAGCAGTGATACACGAATTCGATTAAGTTGGTGGTGATAGATTTACCCTCAATGAAACCACGCTGGAAAGAGCCAAGAAAAGTTTCTCAATGAAAACGGAACACATCACTGATTAAGGCTTCGAACGCCTTTGCAACATGACATAAGTTGGCAATGGGTCTATAATTGGAGATGTCAGACTTTTTACTCTTTTTGTGAACGGAAATTATCACAGGACCCTTCCAGAGCTCAGGGAACGGCCTCAGGTCAGAGACAGGTCGAACAAATGAAAAGGGGCAATAGATGAACAGCAATTTTTCAGGAAAGACGAAAGGACACCATCTGGACCACACGAAAATCCGTTAGACAAATTCGGCAAATATTCAATGACGATAACGTTGGTAAAAACTACGTCCTTGAGTTCCAGGGAAGTATGGGGAAGCCTAGTGAAGTGGGTAAAATCGGTCGAAATAGTATCGCAGTCAGAATGACTGAACGAGGTAATGAATTGGCCACAACAATAGGGTCGTTGCTCTCTTGATTACCAAGCCTAAGAGAAGAAGGGTAGCCATCACTATGTCTCTTAGAGCTAATAAACCTCCAAAACTGTCTAGAGTTGGAACGCAGCAAATATCTTATGTCGGACAGAAATATGTTGTAGGACGTCTGCAGATCGAGAGAGAAACGAAGGTAGAGCTCGTAGTAGGCCTGGTAGTCTTCGTCGCATCTAGAGGGCTGAGACGAATGAGATGAGCCTAAAAAAGAAACTAAGGTCGTATATTAGGTCGTGCACATATTTGTTCCGCTTTTTATTGCTAAAGATGAATTAATTTGATTACTTTTAAATCTTTTGAATTCTATACTCGAAATATCCTTTGGAACCAAACAGATACTCGAGGCTCACCGTTCAGGAAATTTTATAGTATTACTTCGTAAAAATGAAGGTAGCTTACAATTGCAACACGATTATACTTGAGAACCGTAATTTTTATATATAAATTCTCTCCGTGTTGTTATCCCTCTTACTCACTCTCAGGTTCCCGTAACCCCTTGTGGGGCATTCGAAGCAGGGATTGCAAATGGACCTGCAATTTAAGCGCTTTTTATCGTAATCTGTTGTCAGCAGAGACTTTGAACCGGTGACTTCCTGCATTGAAGACCGACACATTATTACTTATTCCACCGATAAGTCATATTATAGTGGATTCAGGTAAGACCCTTTCTGTTCTTCATCCGCCACAATATATACGCTCCCCTATTATTTAAAAAAAAAATCAAAACCAATGAGATAATCAGAATACTGTCCTTATATCACGAAGATCTAATAGAGTTCCAAGCAACATGTCCCTTCAAATATATTGTTATGTACTATGTATTCACTTTGGAAGCTTCTTTCAAATCGAGTTCAATACTTGCTATTTACAAATGCTCCTAGTTATATAGTTACATTTATAAGTGTTTTTAGAAAACTTTATGTTTAAGATCCCTACTACATGTTTCCTTCGTCTATACGTAGTACGTAGGTAGTACACCTATGCTAATTCAAACCCCTAGTTTCTATGTTTACAATGTTTTGAACGAACACTACCTAAAAAAAATTTCAAATAATGTATCTTCTATGAAAAAATATTTTCAATCAAACTAATGAATCCCTTGGAAAGTTAACGTTTAATTTAAGTTCAATATGGAGCAGTTCACCCCCAAAGTCCAGGAACTTCACAGAAGTTCCAATATTTGCAACAAATATTTGCTCAAGGATGCAGCGTCTAGTGCTTTCAGAAATATTAAAAATGGAATCTTCCTTGGTTATCTCCAGCAGCCGTTTCGACTCTTAAAAGGCGACCTCTTCGGCACATGTGTTCCACCCAATCCAATACGAGTGGTATGGAGAATCTACGGGTTAAGAATGTGCTCCCGACTTTGCAAAGAAACTTTATCCAGAACGAACGTAACCTACAGAAATGAAAATATTTCTGTAATACACTTTGTATTGCGGTATGGTATGAGGTGAAATGCCAGGACCGGGAGGCATAGACTAAAAGGTGCAGAAAAAAAAAATTTAATATGGGGCTAGAATTTTAATATTTTTCTGGAGCTTTGCTTCTTCGTGCTCATGGTAGGATTTGCGGCTGCAAATTGTGTCTGCAGGAAATTACCACTGTTGCTGAATAGCCTTAGTGAATGTTTCATTTTACAAGAGGCCGGCGAGTTTCAAACAAAAAGTGCTAAGAGCTTTATTAGCTCTGGCCTTTCCCAGATTTGAAAACTTTTCAAATAATGGGTCTTGGCTTGCTCTTAGCACTTTATTTAAATGCAAAAGTTCTGAGTTTATGGGTGCTAAATGTATAGTTTTTATAAGTGTAAAAATTAAAAATTTTCACCATGATTAATGTAACTGGTTTTGTTTTTTCCTATTCAATCAACAATTTTAAAAAGCTTCGCAAAGCATGAATGAGAGCACAGTCACTAGCAGAAGTGTAAGATACATTGCACTATGAACATGTATCCACAGCTGAAGCGTTTATTAATTATGTAAGGTAATAACCCCTCTCATAAAAACATTTGAAGGCGGAGAACAAAAACCATTTAATAATATAGTTAAGGAAAATGAATTTGTTACACTTTTCTACTTACCAACATAATTTTAAATTAAGCACCTTCGTGCAGCGCTACACATGATAATCTGCACAACAGCATAATGAAAATTAGCATTTTTATTTTCCCGTATTTTTATTTAGCCACTAAGCGAAAAGTATTTAGGTAGGTTTTGTTTTGGAAATTCCTGGAGCTCAAAACCCTCCTTTTTTAATTTTTCGGTACACGTATGGATGTAAGTAGCACCACTTTACGATATGTTTGAGATTGCAACATATATAAGAACCTGGTTCCTAACATAAGCACGTTACTACTTTTCGCTCATTTACAATGGCTCCAAGTTGACGTCAAGATTATTGAAACCTTCTTATAGGGTGATTATTAAATTTTCAATTGTCACTATGTCTAACAGTAATAACGACAGTCCTGGTGAGTCAATAAAACCCTGCAAGACAACGAAGATAAAGTAAGTAATTGATCCCTTGCGCCTATCTTCACCCAATGATAATTTGAGAATCCTGAACTTAATGGTCTCCATACGATCACTATGTAGCGTCTAGAGCGGAGACTGAAAGAGACACGCACACTCTAAGATGGGCCGAATGAAGGTACAAAAGAGAATCTTGGTGATAAAGAGATTGATAAAGACAAATATGGATCAAAAACAACACCAAGGTATTTTACTCCATGCAATCCAGTTAGCAAGTTGCCACTGATAGAATAATCCGACATCAATGGATACTTCCTTTTAGAATACGAGACAAAAGTACATTTTTTGACACGCATATTATTCGCAATTCACCAAGAATTAAAAGACTGAAGATTAGAGTTCAGCGCAAAACAATCATTTATGTTAGAGATAACAAGAACAATTTTAACATCGTTAATTATATGCTCGAATGCGCTAAAATGGAACCCATGTCATTAATAAAAAGAAGTGGACCTAAATAACTACCCTGGGGCACGCCAAAAGTGACTGATATTTCACAAGAGAGAGAACCCTAAAACAGAACACATTGTCTGGTCATTGAGAAAGGGAAAAATCCATTGAACGAAAAGAAAGGGAAAACCCAACATAGTTTGAAAACAAGTTACTTGTGATTAATGCGATCAAAGGCTTTACGCAAATCAGTATAAACACAATCACCTTGTTCACCAGCCTCGATGGCGAAAGTACAGTAGTTTGAGAACGTCAAACGATTAGTAGTTGTTGATTTGACTTTGAGGAAACCATGCTGGCCAGACAAGCATCAAAGAGAAATCATCAACTAATAACGAACATAATCGATCACTCTTATTAATGTAGTCACTATGTTGGGGTCTAAACCCTAATTGAAAGGGACACGAAAGACTTTGTTTAAGACAATAGTCTTCAACATTAATTCCAGTTAATTTAGGTACTGGAATTATCTTGGATCGATAGGAGCCTAGCAAGACAGGAAGTAAGGAAGAAAGAATCACGCCGGGGATGGCCTCGACCCGGTTGATGTGACCGGCGAAATAGCGCTCAGGTCTAACGAAAGTGCAAAAGAGGAGCCTAGTTAAGTAGAGATAATCAAGCTATCTGGACTGCCTTTTTACGAAGCCGAGCATGGAATTAGCCCTGCCTACCACGTGGTTCTCGAGAGGTAGACGGGAATTAGGAATCACCCCTAGGTCCCTGCTCAACATATTAAAATGTTGGCATCATCGGCATAACACAAAATTCTGGAGCCAGACAGGAGCAACGAGGCATCATTAGTAAAAACTGTAAAGAGGAGAGGGCCGAGAATACTGTCCTGAGGAACGCCGGAAGGAACAGAGATCTTGTTGTATAGGACGCTGCGAAAATGACACGCTAAGTGCGACCAGAAAGGTAGGAAAACAGCCAAATAATAAAAGTCGGCGGAAAGCCAAACATATGAAGCATGTGAATGAGAATCCTATGATGAATTCTGTCAAATGCCTTACTGGAATCAGTAAATATGCAGTCGACTTGGAGGCCTGCCTCAATCAGAGGCAAGCAATAAGGCATGAACTCGAGTATGTTGGTGGTGGTGGACTTACCCTTAACAAAGCCGTGCTGGGAAGATCCTATGAAAGTTGGCAACGGATTTAGATTCTTTCACAATTTTGATTGTTGATTTCCAGTTGGGAGTTAAAAAAATTAAACTTAGAGTGTAAAATTTCACCCCTGTTTCTCAACCAGCGAAAATATTTTCGCGCTTTAGATGTACGGATGCGCTTCCACCGAGCATATACATTATTGTGCTGAGAGATCAAAAGTGTAATTTTAGAATTAAAACAGGGACAACAGTCATCAATAACTCTTCGCCTTCTAATTGGTACATGTTTATGAAGGAGTTCACTTTTAACAATCAAAATTGCGTACTTGTTCATCCGTAGATGAAGATAGTAGGTAAACATGCTCCCAATCAAAAGAACACGCCTCATCCAACAAATAGTTCAAATCGACAGACTTAAAATTGTAGTATGAAAAAATCCTAGCATTGCCATCCATATTCATTATATCATAAGTTAAAAAAGTAATATCATAGTTAGAAACGAATTGGGAATTAGTAACTAGAAATAAATCAAGTAGGGAAGAAGAGGTATCTGTGAAAAGAGCAGAAAAGCCGTAAGTGAAAATCCATATTGGCAATCAGATCGGTAAATCGATGAGTAAAGTAGTTATCATTCAATAAATTGGTAAGATAAATTTGTACTTAGACTTTCAGATAGAAATAAAGAAGCATATATTTGAACACGTTTTTGAAAAACCAATTCGTATGGGATGTAATTGATGGGGGTGTAGAAAAACATTACAGTAAAAATCCCCAAACTTGAACCATTACCTGTCATCAATTTTCGTTTAACTGACAGGCTGCGTGTAAAAATGACCGTAGAAAATGTTCCGCGCAAAAACGAACCGCGTGGGATTCCGGGCAAAAACGAATCAGACAAAACCTCCGGGCAAAAACGACTTAACTACTTATATGCCACACGTAGGAATCTCTGATCACATTCAAATGTTGACTGAATGTAACAGTGGCGTACTTTTCTTTGTTGAAAGTATTTTATAATACTTCAGTAATACTTTCAGCAAAGAAAAGTATATATTTGGATCTGATCAGATATTCATATGTCCGTCATATAAGTACTTAAGTCGTTTTTGTCTCGAGTTTTTTTCTGATTCGTTTTTGCCCGGAATCTCACGCGGTTCGTTTTTGCGAGGAACATTTTCACAGCCACTTTTGCTCGGACCTTGTAGATTGGTCATTTCTACTCTCAGCCTGTCAACTATTGCTATAAAGTAGAAGGTTCCAGAAAAATTAAAGTTATGGGAAGTTGGAATTAGGGGAAGTTGACTTTATTCTACTTACAAATGTAGATAAAAATCACATAATTATACCTAAGTACGAGTATATAATAACTCGTCGTTCGGGTGAGTGATAACGTGTCAGCCTACTAGTCCGAAGGTCCAGCCCCATATCCCACCAGTAGCGACCCATGGTTGTTTTCTGCTGACAACATGGGGTGTTGCAGAGAAAACGTCAGTGGTTAGGAGATAATAAAAAAAGAATGTTGTCTTATAACTGGCATCAGAGGCCAACTTTTGGGTAGCTTCTGAAACTAGATACCGATGTCAGACTTATACACAATGGTGCCTTAAACGGCTTAAGTGGTGAAAACTTTGTCCTTTGTAAATACTCTATACAGAATTTCAAAGAAATTGTAAAGCACTAGATAATCTAGATACATAAAAACAGCTACGAAAAAAAATTAAAAATTAAGATGAAAACTAATAAAATAAAAAATAAAGCAAAAAATAAATAAATAAGGAAATCGTCTACACACTTTTCTGCACACAGAAAAGTAATTTAAGGACGCACTTTTGAACTTACTGATGGATGTTAGTCGCCTAACATTCCCAGGTAGTGTATTCCAAATTTTAACACCATAGACGAAAAATTATCTATCACTTTGTTTACATTTACTTCGAGGAATAACAAGCTGAACATTGCCTACTGATATAAATAGCTGAGTTTTTCTACATGAGTAATCTGGCATTAAATTCCAAATTATTTTGAAAACCATTAATGCGACATAGTATTCCAAAAAATTATCCAGTGTGCATCCCAATATATTGTAAGCATACCTCGATATCCAGACAACACCTTACTTGACATCCAATAATATGGGTTACTTCCAAACGTCTTCGAATGGTAATAGAGTATATTTCGCATAAAACCATAATCTTCTCAAAGTAGCATATACCCTTCCTAAAACCTTGGCTATATGCATACTAGAGTATAACAAAACACTATATCTAAGTTGTTAACTGATTCAGAGTAAGGAATAATATCATCACCTAGATAAATAGAGCTCAATTCATTAGTATTTATATATGTAATTCCTATACATCACAATAGCTTCAGACTTTGAAGCATTTAATTTCAATTTATTTTTCCTCGACCGATTCAAGACTCTGACTAGATCAGCATTCATTTGGGAAATACCAAGATACTCGTATGTATCATTGACCGAGGTAGGCAAAGAAAGTTGAACATCATCTGCATACATCTGGATACTAGAATTCTTCAATACCTCAGATAAATCATTTAAGTACATCAGAAATAACTGTGGGCCCAGAATCGAACCCTGTGGAAGAAAGCTGCCTATATTTCGAATGCGAAGAGTGAATCACAACTTTCTGATACCTCTCCGATAGATAAGAATATATGAATTTCGTTGCTGAAATGCGAAAGTTAAATTTAGTTTTCAATTTATTACACAAGATATTAAAATTTACACTATCAAAGGCTTTGCTGAAGTCAAGAAGAACTAATACATAAGCTAAACTATCATTCAAATTACTTTTTATGCTGTCAGTAATATAGAGAAGTGATGTCGTTGCACTGTGACGACTGCAATACCCAGACTGATATTCATATAATTCCACGTTTTTCAGAAGAAAATAAATAAACTTTATAGAGAACATTTATTGTTAAAATTTACACTTTAACATATCGATAATTGAAGAGCTAATCTTAAACTCGGTAAACAGTAATTAAGTAGCATTTTACGTAATTGAAATTTGTTTTTACAACGACTTTAAAACAAACCAGCCGGAATTAGCCAACAGTTTTGCTTACATTACTCACTTATAAAAGCACCCTGAAGACGTGCTAATCCCTCAAACAATCCCCAAAATAGCTCCCATTAATTATTTCAGGAAGGCAATTGATACAAAAGCACTTCATTAAAAAATTAACTAAATTAGAACGCTCTCTTCATTGAAACCTTTTAGCGCCATTTGCAAGGCTTGGAATGAATCTCAGGACAAATAAAATTTTCAGTGGAAAAGTTTCAACCCCCTCCTGTCAGAAACTGAAGGCCTCAGTTCTAGGAAATTTAAAGCGAAAAGCTCTTTGTCATGGTCGTTATCAGACCCATCATTGCCCGTCCCTTTCAGAGGAGCCAAGAAGTGAGCCCGATAAGACCGAAAGTCGGAAAGACTAGCAAAACCGGAAAAGAGGGAAAACGTGATTGAAATGATAATAGATGGTGCCAGGATTGGAATCAATCAAAAATCAATTTTCTTGTTCAATTGTTCCACTCACCCCCCCTCCACGCCTATTGGGAATGCCGTTGTTTTTCATGTCTCGGCTCCAATGTTTGCGTCCTCACCCGTAGACGGCGGATTCAAACAGTAGCAAAGGCACTTAGGCCGAATTACTGAAGTGATGACAACCAATATCCGGTAACTGGCGATGGCAGCGCCTATTGGAGTTGTTCACACAAACCCTCCTTCCTGCTGTTTCATGTAATTAATATTTTGAAAGGCGTGCTAATTGACTGAAAGAGTTTCATTTGATTTCCCTTTTGATTTGATTACCGCAGATCCCTCGAATTTGATTTGGCACTGATTGGTTTGGCTTGGCCTCTGCGGTTTTGATTGATAGCTGTTGGTTACGAGGTTGGAATTTAAAGGAGATTGCTATACGAGGATTTATGGGAAAAATTAATTTCCAAGATACCGTCCATATGGACTCGCCCTTCCTTACAATGTAATTTCCCATTACATACTAAAAACCAAGAGGGCAAAGAAATGGCGAATGCAAAATCGGATGCAAAATGACAGGTCACTTCGCATAGCATTTCTGCTCCCAGATATTGTTTGAGCGGTCCCCATAGTCAAAACTTGGAATCCATTTATCACGGGACATAATCGAGTGCTGATAGCTGAACCTCAGCAACGTCCGACAAGTACGACCATGAACGGTTGTGGTAAGGACAAGATTATTTATTAAGCTTCGTTGTTCCTCCGATGATTTATTGTACCTTTCGGACATGCTTCATTGCAAGTACACCCATTAAGTCGATGACAGGGTACCAAGTTGGACGAGATTATTGCGGCTGTTGTGGGATGTTTTGATTATTCTGTCAGACATGAATGCCAGGACAGAAATCCAGGATCCGCAGTTGGTGCAGTCGCCAAAAATCAGAAATTTTAAAGATTTTAGAAAATAAGAAATACTTATGAATTTGGCATAAAGTTAAGATAAAGAATTAAGTACCTGTGAGATAAACCATTTTACTTCCCCTTTGTGTTAAGAAAGCGTTACTGTATCTTTTCCCAGAAGCTTTATTGATTAACATTTTTTCTTAATATTCAAGTATTATTCACAAAAAATATCTAACTGTTGATGTGTAAGGGATAACGTGTTATCTTTCCACACGATGCCAAAAATTACAATCCCGCCGATGGCGATGACCCATAGTTGTTTACATAAGGTTCAGTCTACATATAGCGTCACGAATTAACCTAAGAGGTCTCGAGCATTAAGGTGAATATTACAGTCGCGCAAAATAAGCGGAAGATCATTAATAAAAGTTGCAAATAGTAGCGGACCAAGGATGGATCCTTGTGGCACTCCAAATTCCTAAGTAATTGCTATCAACTGAACTTCTAATATTGATTATAATGTCGACAAGAGCACTCTCACAACCATGGAGCTTTCAGAAACCAGAGGATTCAGCAAATTATTCTCATTTTAAGTTCCCACCAGGACCTAAGGTTTCAGATTTAATGGGATTCTTGGCTTCAATCACGTCAGTTGCCTCAACACACATAACAGAAAAAATGGATTTTCAGAGCGCTGGAAAGAATTGCTAGTAAAAGAGTTAGAATCGGCGTCTGTCTCATGCACATATATAAGTGTTAGTTGAGGTCTAGATCACAGTCAAATTTGTCCGCATCTACCCTGCACACCAGATATTATGAAGTTAGCCCACGACTCCTGAACTGAAAGTGGAAGTGAAATCTTATTAGCAAAATTTCGCATTTTGGCAGGACGGATCTTAACCTATCTTACTAACTAACTATCATTAGTTCTTAGCCGCATGAACGATTGATTTCACTGGAAAACCACGGACAACTAATATATGTATGTACATAATTTTACACGTGCGAATATCTGTCATGCAAATAATTTGGAATATTATACAGCAATCGCAAGCATAGGGTCTACCGAAGTGATTAGAAGGATTCGAACCCAATTTACGGATTTACACTCGGCACTAAGTGAGAGTAAATCAATGTCGTTATAGTTTCTGTAAGAAACATTCTTGTAGTGCTTACAAGTTTCCAAATTAAAACTGTACGTGGGGAAAAGAAAATCATTAATACATACCTATAGAATATAGAAACACTAAGTTGATTGTGATATAATAGCCCAACACTGTTTATGGTGACGAACAAGTCCAATAAAGAAGGGTTCGATGTATTAAAGTAGGTTGGGAGGCTATTTACAACAATTAAATGTTAAGATTGTAAAACGAACAAGAAGGAATTTCTAGCTTTGTTTGATTGCATTTGATTGATTTTGATTCGTACCGGTAAGAAAAATCACTAAAAATTTTCTCAAATTCACGCATATCTTGCAATTGGTGGAAGGTAAATAGAAGATAGAAGACATTTACGAGAATCAGTAGGAATTTCAACGCCAATAAACTCGAGAGGACGTGAATGGGAACACCTAACAACACGAGACCTCCAACATTTCCCGACATAAATCGCCACCCCACCCCCACTCTAGCCAACCTGTCACTACGGAATAACTTATAACCAGGAATAGACACCAAAGTCGAGGACATACCGGAGTGGAGCCATGTTTCACTAATCAATATCACATGCACATCAGATGCCTTGTGCAGAGAAACTATTAAAAATAGTAGTTAAATTTGTGAAGTCTTATCCGGATTAAAATAATTTTCGTTTAACTTTAGTTCGCCAAAGCTTTTTTGAAGGTGCCGCTTTAATATCTCACACATTCAAAGTCTTCCAAGCGCAAGTAGAACAAATTGAAAGCTTTTGTTTTGTTATTTACATTATATATAATATAAGTAAGACATACATCAAGCTTTCAATGTGTCAAGTTGTTTCAATTGAGTAGCAAGATCACCATGCCATTGTTCCAGGGTTCGAGACTCACCTTGAGCTTTTAATAAGAAATTAAATTAACCACTCCATCTCTGGGTCTATCTCGCAGCAATGCAAGAACTAAACAGACAATTTCCCTCATTGCCCTTACCCTAATTTCCTTCCAGACAAATCCATGCTATACGCATCATAGGGTTGTCCCCTGGGCTTAATAAAAATAACCACTTTAAATTTATGACATGAGCCAAAATAAGGTGATGAGTATAAAAGTTTAAAGGGATTTTGCAGCATAAACGAATATAGTGTAGGCGAAGCTTTAGCTTAATTTTTTAGTTTTCATCGAAAATATATAGCAAAGGATTATTTACACATTTTAAGGAAAAGCTATTATGTTTACCTAAATCTGCAAAGATGGCTTTCACTAAACTTTTTTTCAATGGGTGATGTTACTGTGTAAATTTTAGAGAATTCTCGTTTAAGCGCTGTAAATGATAACTAACGAAAAGACAATCACATAAAATTTATTAATAATGAAAATATGTTTATTAAATACATGAAGCACACCTTAATAATAAAAAATTGCCTGCATAAATTTAGTTTTTCTTATTGACCGACACATAAGTACTTTATGCACCATCCCATTACAAAAAGCATAAAATTACCAAATGTAAGCATAATGCAACAATAAATAAGATAGTTTTTAAAAAAGTTGAGCCGACTTCACAAAAGGCGCTAAAAAGCATTAAATAATTTTTAATTTTATATCTATTACAACTACAACAAAAATATTTAATCGTCATTTATTATGATCCCGTAAGCTGAAACGTTCACTTTGTTTAATTTGCACCGACTTCAAAATGTCGATATGAAATTAAAAATTATTTTATGCTTTTTAGCGCCTTTTGTGAAGTTGTTTCAACTTTTTTTTTATAAACTATTTTATTCTTACTTTTAAGTGTCTCCGACTCTATACAACGAAAAAAGAACCATCCAAATCGGTCCACGCGTTAAAAGTTAGTTTTAATTCCACTAAACTTTTTTTCTCATGGTATCAATCAAGGAACATACTCTACCGAACAGAAAAGGAATCATCGAAATCGGTTCACGCGATACGAAGTTACTACCCCCCCCCCCACCACCATAGGGCCATATTATTCTCCTATTAGCAATCGGGCGTTAGGTTCCACCCCCCCCCCCCCCCAAGCAACATTTGTTTTCTCGTAGTATCAACCAAGGATCATTTTCTACCCAATAGAAAAAGAATTATCCAAATCGGTCCACGCGTTAAGAAGTTAGACTACCCCTCCCCACCACCCACACCTTTCACCATAGGACCAAATTATTCTTCCATTAGGAATGGGGGATCATACTCTATACAACAGAAAAAGAACCATCGAAATCGGACCACGCGTTACAAAGTTAGGTTTCACCCCCACCCGACCAAAATTTTTTTACATGGTACCAATCGGTGAACATACTCTACCCAACAAAACAAGAATCATCAAAATCGGTCGACGCGTTACGCAGTTATGCCCGGTAACTTTTATTTTAAATGTAGATTAGATTGGGTTATAGTGACGGCCTAAAAAGGCACACTTAGGCCATGGAGGCCCATTGTGATTCCACAGTTGAGGCTGCGATTAAACCCCATATAAGCCCCTAGAAAAGAAGAGGGTCAACTTATTATTCTATGTGCATCGAGCCAGTTCCCTGTCTCCCGTGGAAACTAGTTCTCGAGGAGTTAATATAAATACTGGCTGGGACGGAAAGGGTTTAGCCTTAACACGTTTCCGGGAACCATTTGCAGCTCCTGATAAATCGAACTAGGTCCCTGACGTCAGTGGAGCCTAATTCAGTTAGCTCTTCAAAAGAGGGGGAGCCCAAAAACCGATTCCTACGGTTGGCTAGGGCCGGGAAGTTGCAGAGGAGTATGGTTTCATCTTCCCCTTCGTCATGGCAACTCCTACAGAAGACTTTTGAAGGTGCGCCGAGTCTATCGAGTCCTATGAGACAGTGGCCTGTAATAACAACCACGGTAATGAAAATTAATTTTCTTTCGAGTAAGATGAGTTCTTTTGACCGTTTAGGGTCAAGCTTTAGCCATATCTGTCAGGTGATCAGGCAGTTGTGTTCCTCCTGCCAACTAACATTTGCAATCCTGAGAGATGTCTGTGAAATCTCCAGTTTGCAAGTGGCCAGCGACTTTCCCAGCTGATGGTTAATGTCCGAGTCAGGACGAGTAGAACCGACTCTCGCTAGTTCGTTGGCTCTACCGTTACCCGGAATATCACTATGTCCAGGCACCCAGATGAGCCGTACTTTCAGATGCTCAGCTATGTCATTCAGAGCTGAGCGACATACTACAACCGTTTTGGAGATAGTATATACTCCCGTGAGGAATTTAAAAGCGGCCTGACTATCGGTAAATATACAGATGCTATCTGTATTTAGCGTTAAATGTTTCAGACGATCCACGGCTACCTTTATATCCATGATTTCCGCCTGAAGCACGCTGCTGATTTATCGAGGTCCAGATGTTCCTCCACCTACTCTGCCTTCCAGTTTGGAGCCGACAGTGTAGAGATGCACTGACTCCCCCCATTGAGGTGAACCTTCCTCACACTCTGATATGGAGGGAAAAGAGGAATCGAATTTCGTTCCAAAGAAAGGCTTGGGCGTGGTATAGTCGATGTTGCTGACAGTTCTCCCGTGCAGAATTTTGAAGTGACCGAAGTCAGTTCGTGAACGTATATAATACATAATTGCTTTCTAAAATAAGTTAAAATTTATGAAGCTATTTTTGTTCCGAAATCTCTGCAAGCTAATTGCTTCTATATATTTCACAAGCCATAAAACTGTCCATTAAAAGGTAGACAATTTTCTTTGAAAATCCTACATAGTATCAATTACCAACAACCATTATCCGTTTATTCAAACTGCTACCCTAAATTTATCTTAAAGCTCCTGTAAGTCCCTAAAAATAACAGAAAATAAACCTATCCGTTCGATAGGGTAACCAACGATTGTCATTGCAGTCAAATTTTCATTGAAGTAAGCAAAACATTTTCCAGAACCATCAATTGTGTTAAATTTTTCGGTCTTCCCTGTCAACCATGAAACGGGAATACTTAGTTGCCTCCTTTTGAAATAAAATCTGCAGCAATTGTCTCAGTTCTGCCCTAAATCGAAATATCCTTGGGACGAGTAGGTGGAACTCTTTCGGGGTTTATGTTATTGAGATAACTCCAAAGTGGAGAAAATACATCTTCAACTGTCTCCATCCGCATATATCCTTGGTCCCTCGCTATAAGATGAGATCCATGGAATTTATATTCTGAAATTTCGCAAAAGGCGAGAACTGGATGTAGAAGCCCACGAGGGATTGTCATCTTCATGCTCGTAACAGTTTCAAATTGAATTATCTGATGTCTTTGTTTTGCACTGAATTATATTACGCCCATTCTCATTCTCCACCCACTTTGTCGGGCTGGTGAAACTGTTTTATTTCCTTCTTTTATTTTGGAACAATTTGGTTTCTTTCAATTGCGTAATTTGCCCAAGTTTTTTATTTGGCTACATATTTGGTCTGATTGGGTGCTGAATAAATTTTGATTTGCCAAAATTTTGATTGAGTATCGTACATATTTAGATAGAAGCGTGTAGGTGATGATGGTCTTGCTGAAATTTGCAAAATTAATGATATGTAAAATAATAAGGTAATGTGAGATTTATAAAAACATAAGAATATCAAATATCTATTCTGTGCACAAATCCATATAATATTAAAGTGGGCGTTGAGGCATATGCTATAATTTTAGAAGACTACTAAAGGAATTTGAGTTCTTGCACAGATTTCTGTAAAAACAATACTTATGGACAATAGAATCCTAAATCAGATCCACGTAATTTTTGGGCTTTAAATACGAAAATACCAAATACAATGACGCTTTATGGCATTAGCGCTCAATACTTAAAATCGATATATGACTAGTTTGCTACTCGCTTTGAATCTGCTTACTCTATGTCTCCTACTCCAAAAGATTTGGATTTTTTCGAGGTTCAACAAACGTTAGACATTCGGCATCCCGATATTAGTGAAACTGATAATCAGTTTGCTCTAAATAGCATGAAAGGCAGCAATGAATAGGATCCTGATGGTATCTGTCAAAATTTAATTAATAATTGTGAGTTGGTAGATCCTTTTAAAATAATTTTCAACTTATCTATTGCTTCTGGGTACACCCTCTCCTTAACACAGCAAAAATTAAGATTGATAGACATTACTCCAACATGACTTCGGAACGGCGGAAAAATTACAATTACTGCTTCACAACACGAAGTTGGCCGAAGCTGAATCATAACAGAACTTCTCTAATCCTTCGATAGAAAGCGCATTCGAACAATCGTAGGCATCATCACCGGGCACTACCCCATAGGCGATATTGCCATCAGACTCGGCGTACCATCGAATGAGTTCTGTAGAAGCTGTAGAAATGAAGAAGATATTGAGCCCATAGTGCACCTGCTCTGCGAATGTCCGGCTCTAAAAGAACGACGACTAGCCTGTTTGGGAGCAAGGTTCTTTGACAATTTAGACGACCTAGGTGAGATAGCACTGGTGGACCTAGATAGATTCATACAGAGATTTGGGTAGTTTTAAGTTCTGACCATGCTTTTTATTTTTAAGGGCATTCACAATGGGCCTTCATGGCCTCCGAGTGAACTTGGTGCTTCTTAGCAACAAACACTCCGACTTACCAACGAACAATTACTTCTGGTACTTTCTTAAATTCTTTGCAAATATGTATCTCGTATCACACCGATCTTTAAGTGTGGTTCAAGGCAGTTGATTGAAAGTTATCGAAGTGTTTCATTAATGAAATGTATCCCTAAACTCCAGGATTTTATAGATAATTCTAAGATTATTTTCTTTGCAAAAGAGATTATTGTATCACAACAACATGGATTTGTTTCCGGTAGATCAACAACAACTAATCTGATGATTTTTACAAATTATTTTTAATGCAGTTCTAATGTTACTGCATTAGAACATGGTAACCAGGTGAATGAAATGAACAGATTTTTCAAGGCTTTCGATAAAGTACCGATTGCATTATTAATTAAAACGCTTAGAACAACTTTTATTCATATATACTTGCTTGGATTGAATTTTATCTGAGTAATAGAATTCAAATTGAACAAATAGGAAACTGCTCATCAAGGCTGATTGTTGTCAAATGAGGTGTTCCTCAAGGAAGTCACTTAGGACCCTTTTTATTTCTATAATTTATCAATGATATGGTATCAATTTTTTAATTTGCTAATTTGTTTAATTTTTGCAGATAACCTTAAATTATATGCTAAAATTGAATCAATGGATGATTGTTATCGATTGTAGAGTGATACTCTTAGACTTCTTCCTTTAATCCAGTATTGTATAGCTACAAAATAAATGATGTATTGTTTTTTTCCTCCCTTGGTGGCTTCTCTTTCAACATATTCCCTCAATGATTGACTCCAGACTTATGATTGGACGAACGTATTCGCTGAGCCCCACATTGGCCGGACCGTTTGCATCTTCAATGACGTGCTTTATACCTGTTTTACTTAGTGTGGTCTGGTTTCCTTTCAGGCTCCCCTCAGTCGTCTCAGCCCTGGATGGATGGCTCCTTAAGACACCCTAAAAACCGAAAGAATAAGGCCTGGAAAAGGTTCTGCTCCTCTAAATGCTACGAAGACTACCAGGCCTACTACGACCTATTTTTGTTTCTCTCTCGATCTGCAGACGTTCTACAACAGATTTCTATCCGACACGAAACATAAGCTGCATTTCAATGCTAGACAGTTTTGGAGGTTTATTAACTGTAAACGACAAAGTGATGGCTACCCTTCCTCTCTTAGGCTTGGTGATCGCGGGAGCAAGAACCTTGTTGTTGTGGAAATTTTTTTCGCCGTTTTACCTTGTTCTGTGATTCTGACTGTGATATTGTTTCCAACGATTTTACCTATATTTCCCTTGAATCCAAGGACTTAGTTTTTGACGACGTTATCGTCACTGAATATTTTTCGAATTTGCCCAACGGATTTTCGTGTGGTCCAGATGGTGTCCCTTCGTCTTTCCTGTAAAATTGCTATTCATCTGTTGCCCCCTATTCTTTGTCATTTGTTTCACCTGTCTCTGTCTCTGGGCTCAGGAAGGATTCTGTGATAAGTCTGAGATCTCCAATTATGGACCGATCGCCAACTTGTGTCATGTTGCCAAGACCCTCGAGGCCTTAATCAGTGATGTTCTCCGTTTTCATTACAAATCATTTATTGACTCTTTCTAGCATGGCTTCATCAAGAGTAAATCTACCACCACCAAGTTACTTGAATTCGTGCATCACTGCTTACCTCTGATTGAGTCAGTCTTGCAGGTTGATGGCATTTTCGCAGATTTTAGTAACTATTCTCTTACCTAGATCTCTTTAGATGGCAGTGTCTTGAGTAGGCTTTATAGTATCAAGGAGCTGGGGGTGGTTCTTAATTCCCGCCTTTCTTTTGAGGATCACATTGACTTCGTGGTGAGTAGGGCTAATTCGACGCTTTGTGAAAAAGTGGTCCAGGGAGGTTGACGATCCCTACCTAACTAGGCTCCTCTTTTACACATTTGTTAGACCCTTTCTGAAATAAGCTTGTGCACATCAAACGTATCGAGGTTGTTCAGCACAGATTCCTTTGGTTCACTCTTCGGGACCTTCCTCCCATCCCACCTTGCTAGGCTTGGTCTGATTTCTCCCGATTCTCTTAAAAAACTACGTAGAATTTATACGATTACTCTTATGTTTGATTTATTGCAGGGGACGATTAACTCTTCCGATTTGCTGAACGATGTAGGCATTTCCATTCCCGCCCGGTCCCTGAGGAACTTCGACTTTTTTTTTGGTACGCACGGGCCATCACTTCTATGTCATCACTTTATACTTGATAACGCGCCTGCATCGAGCTGGGTTGTTCTAGGCGGTATCTGGAGAGCCATCTGAGGCTGCTCGTTTGAATAAGTTAGTTCTAGTTCTTAGTTTTAATGATATATACCTTTAATGGTAGCCAGTTTTGGCGAATCTGCTGTAAACAAATAAATAAATAAATGATAAAATGATGACCACAGCAAGCATATTTCAGAATAGGCCTAACAAAGGTGCAATAAAGGAGCTGTGTAATGGGTCGTTAAATTCCTTAGCCCATCTGTTAATAAAACCTAGTGTTAAATTTGCCTTAATAATTATCTCATCAATGTGGTCGTCAACTGTAAAACGGCGGTTCAGTCAGACTCCTAAGTCCTTGGTCTAATTAATTTTTTCCAGTACATTTACTCATATTATCGGCGAGATAGTTAATAGAAAACCAATAAGTCAGAGTTTAAAATTTCATAATCGCGTACAGAAGAAACAACACAAAAAATTTGGGCATCGTAAGCATAACAAAAAATTTTGGAATATTTCAAAAATATAGATTATATTAATTATTAATTAATTCTAACTCAGAACATGCAGAAAAAGCATTAGTAACCCAAAATCCAAAACACACCCAAACACAACTATCAGGGGTGCACAGGCAACATAGAACGGTTAAGCCAAGCGAATACAAAACATACACAAACCAACACACAAAAGCCCTACAAAACGATTAAGTACAACAGCATGGTTATAAGTTGTAGAGGCTCCTCCTTAACGTTATCTTGTCCACGTGAGTGCTGAAAACATCACCAACATCAGTACCTAGTGCGCGAGAAAGCTATCTGTAAACTTGAATGGTTTCGAAGGGAATAGGGCATCATTGATGTAAATAATAAATAAAATCGGGCTCATATAATAATAATCACAGCATCACAGAGAGATGTCATCGAGTTCATTTACTTTATTAACTTTACTTTTGGAATCTTGTTGTTTCATTTAAATTGTGAGAGTGTCTGGTTCTGATTGGACGCTAGAGCTCACTTCAATGTGACTGATGTTAAGTGACTCCAAAACGTCGACTTTTTGAAACCGTAAAAAAACTTTCACTGGTGTATTTAGGAGCGTTGTCATGTTGAAAGATCAAATCCGGACTTAATATTTCTCTGGCAAATAAAAACATATGCAAGCAATTCTTCATGCTTTAAAGCATTGACATTGCCCTCAATTCATATAATTTGCCCATCACGACTGAAAGCATATATAAAAGGATAGAATAGTCTTTTATTTATAAGAATTAAAATTGAACATTTGTACTCCAAAATCATAAGCGATCCACCTCCGTGTTTCACTATTGGTTGGTAGCTGATCTCTCGAACTGTTGCTGGTGACTTATGGATATATGGGATGCCATCAGATGAGAATAAGTTAAGTTTACTTTCATCGCTCTTCAAAAGATTTAATTCTAATCAAAATTTACCCAGTGTTAGATCAGCAGTGTCATAATACGTAAAATGTTGTATGTTGGTAGGTTGATCTAGCTAGATCTTGGCTCTTGGGATTTAGTTGTGGTGTCAGTGTGGCCCTTAGGTCACAGTAGTAATACAAGGATTAAAACCCATTCCTCAAGAGCGTCCTTTGAAAAACATAAAAATAAATAGTCTTTGAATGAGAAGACCCCCTTAAGAGGTACGCAATGGAAGAGCAGATATAGTGATGATACTACCCATTTAACAGTTAGGCGCCCAGTCAAATTCAATTTCATGGTCAATGTGTGCCTGTTAATTTCGCTTGAAAAAAAAACCAGATGTCCGGCTGAATTCTTGTTTATCTTTCGAGGTTCGCCATGATATGATAATTTATAAGACCTTGACAAGCGATGGTCAGAAGAGGTCTGTGTCAGGACTGTTTGAAAATGCTTCTCCTGATGAGGTTTATTCGATTGCCACCATACCACTGATCGCCTTCAGTACCTTCATCTAGATATTCTTAAAAGAAGAAGTCGCAGCTTCGGTAATTTGTTTGCCTTTAATTGCTTGCAGGGTAAATTGGCTCTCCTGAATTATTAGCTTCTTTTAGTAATAGCAATACCTGCTCGCTCTTTGAGGGATCACCACCTCTTCCACATGTCTCATAACCGCACTAATTATGGTAAATTTAATTCGATTTCGTCGATAGCGTGGCTCTTTCATTTCTGCTTTCACTATATTGCTGATTCCTTAAGCTTTATTAAGGTTACACAGAGAATATGTCTAGAATAATAGTATGAGTTATACAATGATTCGATTTCTATACGGGTCTTTCCATGTGTAATCGGTTTAATTAAGAAATGTTTATAACTATTCTTGTAAACAGTAAAAACTTCGATCGAGGCTCAGAAGTGCAATTGCACCCATTACCTCCACCCCTCTCCTTTTTCGTGCTTGCTAGGAATGGGCGATATCGAAGTGATATATCGATGTATCGATGCTTTCTCCCTCGGTATCGAGATTTCGAACTTGTTATTCCATTTACTCGATAGTCAAGACTATCGATAAATTTTGTTTTGTTAATTATTGTTTGACTGCGAAATTATTACTCTATGCCTTCAAAAATTGATGTTGACAAGGAAACTTTTTAAAAGTAAATGGTAAAACATGTAATAGAATTTAGTAGGCTTTTTCATACCTTGTTGATGACGGAGTGGATTTTTTATTTTAAATTGCTCATAGGTTGGTCGAGATTCGAACCTGCATCCAGTCATCATGCCACTCGAGAGCGCCTTTTCTTCTCGCAATTTTGCGCCATCAATGGAAGAATTTGATCATATCCAGGAGCGTCCTGCTGCCACTATTCCTTTGCCCAATATATCTCGTGATATTATCATGGACAGTATCAGGGAACTTAAAATGGACTTTCTCTTTGCGTTCGTGAAATCCTGCTCTGACGCATTACTCACTCCACTGGAACTTATCTTCAAGAAGTCTCTTCTGGCCGGTAGATTTCCCACGATATGGAAGAATTCCTTTATAATTCCTGTTTATAAAAAAGGTCAAAAAACGTGATTAAAAATTGTAGACCAATCGCGAAGCTTTCCTGCATACCCAAGTTGTTCGAGTCTGTTATATATTCACAGCTTGTGGGGCCGTGTAAGGGGCTAATCAATGTAGCTTCCTGCCTGGTAAATCGACGACAACTAAACTGCTTGAATTTACCTCCCACATAATCTCTGCCTTTCAACAGGGTCTCTAGACCGACTGTGTCTACACCGGCTTCAGCAAGGCATTTGATAAACTCCCTCACTTTGTGGTTATGCTAAAGCTTAGAAAGTTGGGTTTCCCGCCTGTGATGTTCGACTGGATCTCCTCGTACTTAAAAGATAGGACATATCGAGTATCTTTTCGTAACACTTTACCTAGAAACATTAAAGCTTCTTCTGGTGTACCTCAGGGTAGCGATCTTGGTCCGCTGCTGTTTATTCTTGCCATTGACGACATTGTCCCCCTGAATAAACACTTAAAAACAGTTATGCTTCTTCCAGCATTCAGCATGATTTGAATAAGGGTATTTAACTTCAAGATTTGGTGTGAATCAAATGGGCTGTAACCTAACCTGAATAAATGTGAAGTTATGTCAGTCTCTATGAACCTCAGTCAGCTCGTCTTTGATTATACCTTTGTGGATACTACTATCCATCGCGTGCAGTCCGTTACTGATCTTGGTGTGAAGCTAGACGAAAAGCTCAATTTCATTATGCACGTTAATTATATTGTGTGTAGGAGTAATTCAGTCCTGGCTTATGTCAAGCGGTGGTCAAGAGAGTATTCTGATCGGCAGACCTTAATTCCCTTATTTTTATCTTTAGTTAGATCAATTCGCGAGTATGCATCTCAAGTTTGGTCACCTTGCTATGCAGTAGAAGTACGACGCAGAGTTGCTGACCTGGTCTTTATTCAGCAGCTTTTGAACTCGAACATAGATTCTCGTGCCCTCGCAGGTAAGGTTTCTTATAGACATAGCCCGTATAGCCTTAGGAGACTACCTTTAATACATGTCGCTCACTCTCGGTCTAACTATGGTATGCATGAGCTCATAAATCGCATGTGTAGAGCCGTGAATATGTGCCCTTTTTCGACCTAACCCTTACTAAAGATTCGCTGAAACGATTTCTGTTCTCGGTGCACTCCTGATTGTTATGTTGTCTGTAGTCTAGTTTTGATTATTTATGTTTTTTTCATGTTGGTGTGGGAGCCTCCTTCACCTCAATATATTGTTATATTCTGGTGAATAGGTGAACTGATGCTAGGCTCCTGCCTGAGAAATGCGCCTTCTGAGTTAGAAGCGTTAATTCTATAATTTAGAGTTATTTATTAATTTTATATTTTATATTAAATGTTATGAATTAAAATAAAATCTATAAATGTAATCATTTGACTAACAATACTTTAAACTATCGATAATTCTATTTTCAATTTATCGATACTCCGACATCGCATATTACGATACATTGCAATATCAAGTATCGATATTTTTACTTTCGAGTGCCTGCTAGCCCTCCTTGGTTCTCCAGAAGTGTTTGGCAAAAAACTCTTAAAGGTGTGCAAAATTTTTCGAAAACATAAATTATGTCCCAGAAATTATTATGGAATCAGCCCATAGTGCGACCTTCAATTTTTAATAATATTTCAATCGGAAACAAATTCTGTATTGCACATCTCTTAATCTGCCTCCAGAACCAGAATATAAAAAGGTCCCGTTTATTTAAAATTACATTTGATTGCTCTTCAAATAATTTTTAACAATAAAATTTCAAGCGAAGTTAAACTTAAATATTTTATATCATCCATTTTTCAAGAACAAAACAATATCACTGAAAACTTGTCCTGTAATTGCATTCACATTCCTTGCAACGCAATGCTGGAATGGCAATCATTCTAACCAAAAGCGATTTTATTCTGATATAAGTATTCAGCGTGGTGGCTCCGTATCCGTCAGGAATGAAACAAGAAAAGTTGAAAATTTCACTCAATCCAGAGAAAGTAGGACTCGTCTCTCCAAACTAAAACAAAGCCTTCCCAGAAACACCACCAAAACTTTTACATTGAGGAGTTTACCAACAAAAAAAATTTGACAAAGAAGTGGGAACAAGCTGTGCATGTAATGACTTCCTTAAAATTTTGTGTATTTATGAGATAAGCCCGTATCCCTCAACCCGAGAGCGCATAGGAGTTGTGCTTTTCCTTCTCCATGCCACCAATGCCATGGGAGTTTCGTAAGTCAACGAGTGTTCTAACGACGACGTTGTGGGGACTTCTTACCCTTTTGGCCCGATGCACTTCCCTCAGGAATAGCGAACTCCTGCAAAATGTGGGCCGTTGTGTAGTAGTTATTGGAGTCTAGTCAGGATCTCGTTATGAATTCATATTTCGCCGCTAATGTGCCAGCGCATATTTATATACATACTTATGCAAAAACAACTTATTTAGGATTGTATGCTTGCTCCGTTTCGGTACCCTCGTTTCTCGTCCCTAGAGACGTCTGTCTCTACTTGCCTCGCTTTATTCTATCCTTTGTATGGGCCACCGTATTCCCGGCACCGAATGAATTCTTGGCAAGGAGAGTGATGTATGTGAACACGTCACTCACGAGACCCTGTATAGTATTAGCAAGTTTTGCGTCAAAAGAATGCAAAATAGATTGATCCAGCACAATGCCGGAACAACTAGTTTTCAACTTTCAAGTTGTGAGCCTGTTAGCTAGAGAGCAATTTCTGTCTACAGAAGCTTAGTGCAATCTGAATTTACATTCATTTGTTCAAGTAGATGCTCTAACAAGTGATGTCCTTGTATCATAGTTTGGTAACTATTAATTAGATGGACTAACTTAGGGAGAGGTCCTAAAGTTTGCTTTTTAACGTAATTGTATGTGAAGATATCCTACCGGATTATTTTTATCATTTATTTTAATGATTTTACATTAACACTTTTTAGTTCTTTAAGCAGAGTAGAACTAGTATTGTAGGTGCATGTGATTTATATATATTCACGCTATTACAATTGAATTTACGACTTCAAAATGTCGTAATAGATATAAAATTTGATATTATTGTATGCTTTTAAGCACTTCTTGGCTTAGGTTAGGGTGGTGGTTATCGGAAGGCCGAAAAGCCTCACATAGACCTGAGAAAGTTCCGTTGTGTTACCACATCCGCACCTGAATGTTAGTATAGGGTACATTTAGAACCAGCCGTAGCTGATTATAAAGCTGAGAAACTGCTTCAGCCCTATGTTGGCAACATCTTCGATGCGTAAGCGGCGTGTCTACCAGAGAGACAATGGGCAATAATGACTGCCACAATATTTTGGAGATGGGTGCGGCAGGAAAACTGTTTTCTTAATGTCCCAAGTGGGCCACAGCTGCCTTGAACATACGGCATATTGTCAGATTACTCCATCTTTCCAGAGCAAACTGAATAGCCTTAAGGTCAACTTCTATTTTTACTGACTCTAGAGGCCGACCGATCTGCCTGTCTATATAGGAAGCGGTCTGTTGAGAACCTTCCTTTGCAAGCATATCAGCGGCCTCATTCCTCTGTATCCTGCTACGATTAGGGATCCAGTAGAGAGTTATATTATAGTAGAGTAGAGTAGTATTATAGTTCTGGAGACTATTTGGAAACCAGCTTTGACCTTATTACTTTTGAATCCAGCGTCTTTATTGCCACTTGACTATCGATATACATTTCTATATCGCTACCATTAGGTATATTTAGGCGTGATAGTAACTTCCTTGCCGCTCTTTCTATGACCAAAATCTCTGCTCGAAACACACTGCAGTCCGACAATCGAACTGACTACGTATATTTAGGAAATTCTAGTATACCCCAGCTCCCACATCGTCCTCCACTTTCGATCCATCAGTAAAGTCCGCTATATGTGCAATCACATCCTCCTCCACTCCTCTCCATCTGAGATTCTGTTAGAGAGAATTTTCAAAACCTCAGTGTAGGGGTAGTGTAGTCGGTGTGCTCCTGCAGACAGCCTTCAGGATAGATCATTAGTATACTGCTATGGCCGTGGTCTGAACTTTTCCAACCTTAAGATTCGTTCATTGCTATGGCGCTGCTATAATTTTACGGTAGACGTCAAATGGTGGAAGGTGAAATATGGTCTTCAATGCCGCAGTGGCGTTGTGGTAATTGCTGCAAAGATGCCCAGACAGGCAGCTCTTTGAATTTTAGTTATCTTCTTGAGATTGTTCTGCTTCCCTATAGCAGTCCCACAGACTACTATTCCATAAGTAAGGATTGGTCTCATAATGGAAATGTACATCCAGCGTACCATACGAGGGCTTAAGTCCGATTTTTTATGTTCTTTCCCCAGTTTAAGTTCTTACCCCTGTTTAGTTTGGAGTCGAGGGTGACACCTAAGCAGCTGGCCTGATTAATTAGTGTCAGGATACTTCCGCCTCTTTTTGGCTTGCTTTAAATGCAGAAGAGTCCTCAGCTAGTCTATTAGTTTCAGTTTTGTTGAAAATTTTCAGTAAGTGTCGTCTCAGCGAGCTTTTATGCCACCAAGCAGAATACGACTTCCTCGACAGTCTAATAATCAAGACGTTTTCGAGAGCTTCTGATAATTTGTTCACCACTAATTTAATGGATTCAGTGCTTTTAGTAATTGTGACTGAGTTTTTGAAGAGTTTGTTAAGTTCTCGTTTAGTGTTGAACTCTCTGAACGAATAAAGCAGTGATCCAATACAACCCTTTTTCCGGCACTATCCAGTCATCAAGCTTTAGATTGTTCCATTCCCCACAAGCTGGTTGCCGTAATAAAAGGGGGCCTATTGCATCTATTACAAATGCATATATTTGTTTGTAAAATAAAATTAAAGAGCGATTCACTTCGTTCATTGTTCTACCCCAGATGGTGTGGTGGCCGCATCCTAGAATAAGACATAGCCTCTTTTTGTTGGTCATGTCCACGTGCACGCGCCATTAAAGCTATCCTGAAAGTACCTAACCTCAGTACATATCTATGTTAAAAAAAGGCAGCAGGAGCTCTTGATATACTTAACTTATAAAAAGCAGAATTCATCCAAGACAAGTGAAAATCTTTCATAAGAAAACGGTAGTAGGGCGAAATTCTTACTCACTAAAACACCTCTCCGCGGATTAGCCAAAACAGGCCACATAAAAGCGTGTTATTTTTTGTCCCCTCCCAGCCTTCTTCTATCAGGGCCAGCTCATCGTACTATTGCCCTTAACCTCGATTCCCTGGGTCAGTGCAAGCATGATCCCATGGGATATTTCCCACATTCTGTTGGAATCCAACTGGCGAAACTCCAGCAGACGGAATCCTCTATGCGAGGCGCCGCCTCCTGTTCTTCCAGGCATAATCAGCAGGTGTCTTCTTCCGAATATGTGTTACTACTTTAGATGACACCCGAGGATACCATGAAATGTCACTAAAATAAAGAGAGCACAATAATCATCCTTTTAACGGCCACCTCAGCCTGCTCAGAAATTCGTGTTGTTCCACCGTCTCCAATGTTACCATTCACCCCATCTCTGCTCAAGTCACTGAAGAGCTCTGGGCCATGGAAATTCGCAACCGAACCCTGACGTCTTCCTCATTGCTGAGGATGTTTTCCAATAACTTTACCGAAAGGTTTCTGCAGCTGACTCCGGTTCATCTATTGGATGGTTACTAAGGACGTTATAAGACTGCAGTTCAACCTATTTTCTCCAGCGGGCACCGCATGATCATCAGACTGGTTCTACCGGAGGTTTCGTGCTCATATCTCTGCATCCGAGACAGTCTTCACTTGGATGTGTCTGGTTTTGGTTTCTCAGCCTCTTTAGTAGATATTCTTGTCCACAGGTTTTTCAAAGACAAATATCATCATACTTCTGATGTCTTTAAGAACATCCATATGATCCACACTCAAGTTAGCGCCTTCCCAATGGTTATTCAGCTTCTCGACCAGAACTTGGATTGGTGATTAACACATTTTAGTGATATCAGACCATCCTTCAAGGTCGCCGACATCACCCCTTCACCCCTGGTTTTTACGAGAAGGGAGTCTATAGCCTTTAACAAGTCCTCCTTAAAAGTGCCTAGTTGTGCCCGATAAATACCCTATTCCTACTCAGGTCCATGACCCGCAGACGCAGGTCATTCGCCGCTAGTGCCGACTGGGGAACTTTTGTGTTTCAGTACTATCGCAGACATCTAATCCTTAGCATGGACAATTCTGGGATCTTGTCTATAGTAATGAGTCCCCTTCTGCGCAGAAGATGTTCTTTTTTGAGCTGATGTTAGACTTTTTGATGTCCACTCTATCGATTGCATTTTAATCGTCCTGCCAATTTGATCCAACTTTGGACCTTCACCATCCGCTGAGTTTCCCGTATTTATAGTCCCTAAATCTACACCTCGGAACCATTTCGCCGTGCTTGCATTTTCAGTTGAGTTGATGTGTCAGTTGAGAGGGAATTGTTGAATCCCTCGGCCATTTGGTTGACCTCTTGATTCTTCTGTTTTCTTTTATTAACTGTAGCCGAACCTTTCGAGGGCAGGTTTGCATCTTCTATTGGTACGTGCACCTCGAAAATAGCCAAATCATTAGAGTCTATCATCTCTCCCACCGCCCCACCTGAGGAAGTGCTAGTTATTATTTTGTCAATGGCTACAGCACTTTTAGCTGACGCAAATCCAGCTTCCATAACCGCCACAGGACCTTCGAAAGTTGGCAAATTTAACTTTCAAAGGTTCTGCGGCGGTTATGGAAGCTGGCTTTGAGTCAGCTAAAAGTGCTAAACTTCTTTGGTTGACAGAGATAGCCAACCTCTTAGTGTCTACTATCCCGTCCACCTAAACTCCTACAAAAGTGCGTGGATTTTGTTTTTTGTCTGTTTCAATTTTCCCATGACTGTTCTCAGAATTTGGGGAAGAAATAACTGGACCAAGTGGGCAGAGATCCCCATACCGATCCTAATCAACTAAAATACAACACAAGATTGAGCTGCTCCTAAAGAGATACCATTCGCGACCCAATTACCCTTGGGTCCTGCAGAGAATGAAACCCTTGCAGAATCCGTCGGCATGGCCTACTGCAACCTTGAAGTAAGGAGGAATTTTCAAGAGGTTATCACCTCCCGCATTTGTTAATTGGCTACAATTTGAGAAGCATTGCTCGGTTGCTACCAGTCCAGATATGAATTATCGTATCCTAGTAGGCTTACAACACTTTCGTTCACCTTCAAACAGCCGAACTAATACAGTTAATCTTGCTCGAAATTTATAAGTGCGACATAATACAAGGTTTGTGCAATAATTTCAAATGAACGCCATTTTGCGCAAAATACTGTCATAATTGACCACTCTTTTGACTAGAAGTGATTTAAGTATATTGAAATAAAGGAGTTTTAATTTTTGCACTTCTTGACCATTTTATCAAATTCTTAATAATTTGGACAACTACCCAAATAAAACACTAAACTATTTGTCTTTTGCAAAATCTTTTGGAAAACAATTTATTGAATTCCTTCTTAAAGAGTCTTGAAGTTCACTCCGCCTTGTAATTATGCATATTTAAATTTCACTTGGAAAATACTTCCTTAATGGATTAGAAGTGTTCACCAGCATTGAGCTAAAGGACCTAACCAAGTTCTAGGTGCCAAATCAATTCAGACGAGATTCCTGCGAAGTTATATCACAACGAACCGAATGGCTTACTATCTGTATACTATGGCTGCCGACTTACCTATCCTATAATGGTTCAGATAAAAACTTCTTTAGGATATTATGAAATCTAAGTGTATTTCTGTGTTGTCTACACAAAAGACCCTTGTGTGTCTGATACAAAAGACCCTTGGTTTAGGATGAACCGAGATTGTGCTTTAGAGAAAAGCCAAACTGGAAACTCGCACAGAACTGTTCGATTGTTGGCATTATCTACAGAATCGAATCTCATTGTTTTGCCTAATTATTTTTGAAAACGTAAGTAACATATTCTAGTTGTAGTAAAAAATGTCTTACATAACTTAAGCACATTTTTCATATTTTATTTATATTTCAATTTTACAATTTCACCTAAATTGTTTATATTTGTTGTACACTGTTTATATTATTCTCTCACATGCAATTCTGTATGAGTTTAAGAGGAAAAGGTGAAACAACTAATTAATTCATTAAAACTTTTATTGTTCATAAACTCCGACATTTAAAGGTCCCGGAACTCTTGGAACTTCGGACATATTCATTAAAACTGAAAAAATTCGAAAAATCCGGAAGTGTGGTCATCCTAACTAGTCTGGTTAACTTTAAATGCATTACCCTTAATTCTTAAATTATGAGCCGGGAATTTTTGTAATTATTTCCTGCCGGAATTTAAACTGTAATTGTAACTATAAAAGATAGCTCGCGGCGGGGTTCGAGAGGGTGCTTAGAGAAAATTTTCGTGTTCCCTATAAAAGTTTAACTTCAGTCAGTGAAAGCGAAATCCCACTTCGGAAAACTCATACTCCAACAATTTTGAAAATTTATTTCTAAGCTAACACACAAGGCAAAGGATAACATGGCAGACAGATTCTATTAAACAGTGATTTTCGTTTGCTAAAGCCTTTGATTTTAATAAAAAAATTTAATAGTAGAAATCGAAACACTGAAATTGCATGAGGAAATATTAAAACGATGAAAACATTGCAAGACAGCAAACTCCACAAAGGGAAACTACCCGATCAATGAAATATGAAATTAAGTTAAGTGCAAATTGATTCCGGAAGGATTGAACCAAGCCGGCGCCCACAAATACTGCGGAAGTTTTGAAGAAAAATTCTTTTATTACTTTCGCAATTTTCCAGAGAATTAAATGTGGAAAACATTCTTATTTTCCATTCTGTACAAATGCAATTCTGGGCGGGGGTGTAAAAGTTGTCGTAAAAGTTTATTCCAATGGCTTCTCTTAGGAAATTAAATAAAAGTTCACTTTTTCGCGAATCTTTCAAGTTGTTATGTTCAGTTTTTATTTGCCAACCCCCCCAAAGAAGATTGGAGAAAAGTTCAAACTTTTAATTTAACTTGATGGAATTACACGTGTATTGTATTTTGAGAATTTATTTTTAAAGGGGAGTTTTCTTCATATAAGTGTTTTGAACACCCTCCAATAATAGTAATTGGATGTTGGTCATGCTCCGAAATTTAAGTAGTGACAAATATACTAGCGCCTTCTGAAGTCCTATTAATATAAATTCTTGCCCTGTGGACAAGTGGACCTACAATTTTAAGTGGATTCCGAACCACTGACCTTTTCTGTGCGACCCCTGTGAACTTCTCATCGTCATCTGTTGTCTGCGGAAAACAACCTGGGTCGCCGCCGCGCTATGGGACGAAACGGTGCGTTCCATCTCAAAAATCTATAACTTTTTTGTTTCTAGACATTTTGAATTGAATTCCTGAATACGTATGCTATTAGATAATATAATATTATATAGTTGCATGCCGTCATCCTCCTTCACTGCCGCCCCGTCTCAAACAACTTCTACCTCCGTTAACCCGCCCATTCCACTAGCCAAAACTCCTTTATCCGAACATCATTCATTTATCGATCCCCTTGTCCCACCTACATACCTCTTGTCCCGTCGCATTTATGACAACGAACGTCTATTTCTAGCCTATCTGTACGACAAACCGAACTCCGTCTGTGTTGACGACAAAACCAGCACCAACGTCATGTTAAGTATACAACAAGAAGGCCTGCCCAGAGACCCATCAGTCTTACTCCAACTTTTCACTACATACCATGAAACATTCAATATACCTTCCCATAAGGTTTCAGAAAATCTATCCACCTATGCTGCGTACGTCAGTTCTCGCCGTATTTCCCATCTTCAAAAAAGTCGTAACGACTCCTTAAGCTACTTTCGTTCCTTACCCCCTTGATTTCCCTATTTCTGACTTCCCCTCTATTGCACCCGCGGTTTCCGATCAAGATGCTCTCCCCAACAGCTTGTCAGAACGTAAGAGGGCTTCGCACAAAAACATCAAATATTTTCCTTAACTCTCACAAATTCCCGCACGATATCTTTGCCTTAACTGAAACCAATCTAACACCACGAATTCTCGACAACGAACTATTCCCTCCAAACTATACCATTTTCCGTGCTGACAGTTGTATAGGCATCAATGATGCACCAGGTCGCGGGGTTCTCATAGCTGCTCACAACCGTTATGATGCCACCCTGCTAAAGCCCTCCGACTCTACAATATCAGAATTTGTATGTATAAAAATAGCACTAAATAAGTGTCTTCTGTACATCCTCTGTTGTTACATTCGCCCATCTCAACCTCTAGACGCCTACGAGCCCATAATTGAAGCGATCGATACCCTGCTTGAGAACGCTAACGCCTCCGATGAATTTATTTTATTGGGTGACTTTAACCGCCCTCGTATTCAATGGTCATTGTCCGAGGACTGTTTTCACTTTGTCCCCCTTAACGCATCTTCGGCCAAAGAAGCCCTCTTTACCAATCAGCTCTTCGTTTCAGGTCTCTTTCAAGTAAGCGGAGTCAGGAACTTCCTGGACAGACAATTAGACTTAATCTTTTCTTCAGACCCAGTTAACTCGGCTGTCGCAGAAAGCAACCATATTCTCTCCTCCCTCGACCGTCACCATCCTCCCTTGTTCCTCGTTTTCTCCTACGAGCACCCTCATGCCGTTTCAAGCTCCGAGTCTTCTTTATTCTTCAATTTTCGTAAAGGCGACTTTGACAAATTAAATCACTTGCTCCTCAACTCTAATATTGGCGATATCCCTCAACATGTCCCAATTGACGTTGCTTTAGAGGAGTTCCATTCGGAAATACACGCTTGTCTTACACAATCTATCCCTATTCTTCCTCGTAAAAACTACTCCTCATCCTCCGTATGGTATGACAAAGAATTACGCTCTCTTCGCAACAGGAGAAATAAACGTTGGAAAACTTTTCTTTTAACCCAGACTGAGTCTGACTATTCTTCCTATCTATCTGCTTATACATCTTTTTCGGAACGTTGTGATACCCTCTACCATGAGTACCTCCAACGGATGGAAACTAGCCTCATATCCGACCCCAAGCGTTTTTATAACTTTATTAATTCCAAGAAGAAATCCAATGGTTACCCTTCCACCCCAAAGCTCGAGAATACCTCTTCGTCTGATCCTAAGGTTATCGTTAACCTCTTTGCACACTTCTTTAGTAAATCTTTCAGCGACAATTCCCTACAACCCGACCTTAACTATTTTGCATTCATGGACAAATGCACTCAAACGTCGTTTGCATCCTGAACTAATCGCAGCCAGTATTAATGGGCTTGAGGACGACTTTCACCCAGGTCCAGATGGCATTCCGGCCATCGTTCTGAAAAAGTGTGCCATGTGTCTTGTTCAACCCCTTACTTTGCTTTTTCGTCTCTCGGTCACTCAAGGGGTTTTCCCTCAATTATGGAAAAATTCGTATATTATTCCCATCTTCAAAAAAGGCTGCAAGAACGATGTGTCCAACTACAGACCCATTGCTAAATTATCATCCATAACTAAACTATTGGAAAAATTGATCTATGATTCCATGTTCTTCCACTGTAAGTCTATCCTCTCAATCTCCCAACATGGCTTCCTCAAAGGTAGATCTACAACCACCAACCTTACTGACTTCGTCTCTAACACACTATGTGCCCTGGAAAACGGTAAAGATGTTGATGTTATCGCCACGGATTTTAGTAAAGCCTTCGACAAGATCTCCCATAACGTTATCGTGTTCAAACTTGATCGCCTAGGCTTTCCCCCAGATTCATCTCCTGGATTCGATCCTACCTCAACAACCGGCAGTACAATATTCTTTTCAGCTCATCCATTTTTAACCCTATTGTCGCTCGTTCCGGCGTCCCTCAGGGCAGCCACCTCGGCCCATTGATTTTTATCCTTATAATAAATGATGTTGAATGTGTCATCAAATACTCAGAGCTGTCCATTAATGCTGATGACATGAAAATAATCAAACATATCTCCTCCACTACCGAACGCGCATGTAAGGTGGGAAGTTCGTATTTAAACGCATCTTCATTCTCAACTCTTGCAGTTACTTTTGTAAGATCGTTCATTTGTCTAGGAGTTGCTCCACAAACAGTGCATGAAGCACTCGATGGTGTCTAAGTTAACACTTGAGCAACTTTCCCGTCAATCATAGTCATGAGCAACTCATGTATTACTTCTATAATATTATTACTTTCTATTACTGTAAGCGTTGAAGTTAATTCATTAATTTTGGCTTCGAGCTGTGGTTTTTTGTGGAGTTTCTTTTGCTAATTTCAGAGAAATGGATCTGCAATATCTAACTGAAGAGCATGTCGATTTTGCCATATAACTGCTTTACTTTTTTCATCCACTAGTCTCAATAGGACAAGTGAAACTATAAACACATTAGCGTCCGATATTTGTTCACTTTCTTCAGGTAAAACTTGTTTATATTCACTTTGTCCCGAGGATCCATCGCAACCCCATTTCCTATACAGCTTAAGAAGGCTGAAATTTCTTGACATGGAGTCTATCTTTATAATACGACAGGCAGTATGATCTAAGAGATCTTGAATAACTAAATTTTGCCGTAACCAAATGCGTCCAAATTATTGACCTACTAGACATTTTGTGTGTAGGTTTGGTTTTTGAGATAAGCAGATAACAAGCGTGTGTATTGTAACGTGCACGAGGTAGGCCACGAAAAGGGAAATAGTCAACCGTCTAATTCGCATGTCCCAGGTGGCCAGAAATCAAGAAAAGGAAATGTCACACGGGGAAAGGTCAAGGACGACTCGAACCCATGGTGAATATGTGAGGTGAAAATGTGTAACGGAAATATCTAGAACAAAGTGACTGAACTTTCTAGAATTAAGCTAAGTAGTATAAATACGGCTGAGCAGTAGTCTAGTTAGTTTTGTCGTGATTTAGACTGCGAAGTGTTTAAATGTGATAATGATAATACTTTAACCAGCGAAGTGATAAGTGTTAATTAGAAAAGTGAAAAGTTATATTGCCAAGAAAATTGTGCATAGAATTAAGCGATGAAGTGAATAAAATTGTGAACATTTGTGACTGTAATCAGGTATCTGACAGTATCCTATACCAAGAGGACGTCTTCCCCTTAAAGCGTCCTGACGTCACTGTCAGAATACTTTTATAACGAATAAATTATCTGCAAGCCGAGATACATGCTGGCGCGTCTGATGTTAGTCGGCTATCTAGACACTCCCAGTATATCGGGTTAATAAGGACGTTCCTTTAAGGACAACTTTGAGAGAATTGATTACATAGATAAGCTATAGCTGTACTTGCCTAGCTTCTACTACATAATAATCGCTCAATTTTGAAAATTTGCTAATACATATTTAGTTAGTTTTTTAAAAACATCGTCGTAAACAACATTAACATATTTCTACCTTAATTACAAATTCGGCATTAAGGACTCTATGCTCAAATTTACAATTACCAACACTAACTTTTGGGCATGTCCACAAGTACTATTGTAAATACTTTCGTATTGTAAAGAACTGCTTCCAACTTGCCGCTCTTGGGAAACGCCTGACATTTCTCTCGCTGGGCTGTTACTCTAAAATAGAATTTTCGGTATTGTACCTCTCGTCTTTACATAACGCAACAAAGTAATTTTTTCTAATACACTTACTTTGTCCACCTTAAGATGTAACCGACCCTATGGCTCAGCTGCAGATAACCCTAAAAATTGTGAGTTGTACTATAATAAAATAAATTCTACTTTCTTTCCTTTTCGTACAATGTTAGATCTGGACATTTGATATTATTGGAGGTTTTCCCTATTACACACAAGAATTTTCACTGCTTCAAAAATATACTACCAAACTCCATTCGTTTTTTATTGTCAGCAAACTAATTTTCTCTACTCATTTTGAACGCCTTTTATTGCCTTTTCAAACAAAAACTTGAATATACACTGCGGGTAGATTGGCAGTAGGTTTCATCGAATATGGAGATCATTTTTATAAGCGGTCGAAACAATTCATCACCTGCAGGGAACTTAATGGCCGGTTTTTTTGACCGCCAATATGTATACCATCACCTGTTCGAAATTTTTTCCATACTGAATTATTTTTGCTTTTGCCCTTAGGAATCCTTATTAAGTAACATTATATGATAACCTTCGGGATGAAAGGGAAAAAGCATTGCTAAAAACCTTTCAAGAAGTTCTTTCAGGATATTCGATTTATTTATCACAAGCGGGTTATATTCTATTAGATGATTTTCCAGAACTAAAGAAAAAGGCTTCGATTCTATGCACTCGTATAGAAAATGCACTTGAGCAACTGTAGAAAAAGTCTGATGAAAAACTAGCACTACTAACTCGCAAGGATTTTATGCTCTACTTCATTTATAAGAATTTTAACCAAACGACTCTACACATCGTCAGTGAACGCCTCTTCATGCTGGAAATCTCTGTATGTACTTCAGGAAGAACTCTTATCTCAAGTTCACCGTTGATGAGCTTTTAATGAGATTCATCAGCAGTGGAATGATTCAGAAATGGGCTTCCTGGGTTACTGATAATAGATACAATTTACCAACCAGAAGGGTAATCGATCCAAAAGAGTTTGATAAAAAATTGGCTTACCAAACTTATGTAATTCTGATTTGTGCATCATTTGTTGTTTTTGTATTGGAGTTAATCTCAAATTAAGTTAAATTCTTTGAAAAGATTTAAAGAGTGGTATAAGTAATATATAATATAGAATGGAACTGTTTAATATTATTAAACTAATCATTATAATTAAAACAAGTTTATTAAAGAAATTCGGTGTTCAAAAATAACAATAGCAATTTCCTCCAGTCTGCGGAAAAGTGAAGCATGAAACCATCGTGTGACGGGAGTGTAAAAAGTTTGTAATAACAATTATTGTTTTGTATTAGAATAGAAGGTGTCGTTGTTTTTTGTTTATATACGATGTGGCCAAAGCCTGGGGGACAACCCTTTGAAGCGTTAGCATGGCTTTAGCCGGAAGGAAATTATCGTAAGGGAAGTGAGGAAACTTGAATGGCTTGGTTTTGCATTGCTGTGAGCTAGATAACAGCCCAGGGTCGGAGTGGATTATTCTGTAATTTCTTAATAAAAACCCGTGGGGAGACCTGGTCTCGAACCCGGGACCCATGGCATGGTGGTCGTGCCGCTCAACGAATTGATCCAACTCAGTCTCCAGTGGAGGGAGGGCAAAAGGCATTTATGGGATTTTTGTGTTTTAAGATTTTTGTATACGGCGAATGATAACAAATAATTTGCCCTAAAATTTTACAACATACGCATTTTCTAGGCACAAATTAAAAATACACATCTGATTGGGTGTCATAGTCAACATGGAGTGCGCGAAATGAACAAGCAACCCATCTTTTACGTTTTATATAAGAATTTGTTAGAACGCTCCAACTGTAAAAAAAAGCCGGAAGTAAAAAACTGCGGTTTTCAGTAAATAAAGTGTTTCGATGTTACAAGTTGATTCGAAGTCGAAATTTTAGTGGGATATTAGTTGAACTTTTTCCAAATTTTTTATTTGGTGATCCTTTTTAAAGGATAACAAGGAAAGAATTGTAAAACCCCCACCCACATAACACCCCAAGGTCCTTGGACGAGAGCGATAACATTACTATATTTGGGAGAGGATATAGTTACGTCGGCAACTTCCACGTCCTCATAGACGTCTTCTTCAGCAGACTATCGCAGAAGTCCGTATTTCGGCTCTCGTCCAGCATAGGGAAAGGAGTCTGCCACCGCCACAGAAGTGGCTTTCGCGTCACGACGGCGGGAAAATACGCTGCACCCTGATGCTCCATCTTCAACGAGGTGACCTGCTCTACAAGCGCCTTCTGGTCCTTCCTGTAGTCTAAATAGCTGATAACGCCATTGCATTCGGCGATGGATTTTTGATTCAAGATTACAACATCCTGTCTTGAGTTGCCCTTGACCTCACTGAACTGACCCACCTTCCAGTTTTGGGTGGTTAGCCTAGGGTTACCCACTTGGATTAGCTATAGGATTTTTACAGGATCAGAAAGTTCCGCCGTAATCCAGGTTGTAGACCTCCGTCTGTTTGGGATCTAGTCCTAAGAGACAGCCTGGACTTCATCCAGAAGAAGAAAAAGTCTAAAGGCTCCGCAGACGATGAACTTTATGTGGCCTTGATGCCAATCAGCTTCACTGCAACAGGGTGCCGGACCAGGGCTCTTTTAGAGAATCTTCATGTCTACCTCAAGTAACGCGACTTCTATAATCTACCACTTCTTCAGTGCGATGATACGATCAGCATTGCTACGGTCAATGATTACCCTGATGAAGCTCTTTTTCGCGGCATCCCGACCTTAGAAGGGAAGAGGCATCTTAGATGATGGATGCTTTTCATTAGGCGAAAGCAGCCTTTTAAGAGTTTTTGGAGACCTATTAAGGCGAAGGTCTTTGTTGGAGAAATATACAAAATATATTAAGTAATATAATATAATAATTTATGAAGTCAGAAAAAGAAAACTTAAACTTGTACTTAGCTAATCAAATTAACTCAAATTCAAATAAAATATTACCTACGCGCCTATTGACATGGCACTACTTAAAAAACAAATAAATCCGCAAAGTTTACACAGTGAAATCAGCTGCAACTTCATGGATCCAACGATCGAAGGGGAACGTTTTTCGGCAGAAGATCGAGCAGTCTTGATTCAGCACACGGGCATCCATCTCAATTTGTTTTTATTTTAAAGTAATAGTTTAAGTTTTTAACTGAATTATATGTGAAAGTGTAATATCATATGTTTTCAAAGATAATTATAATGTAAAAACGAAAAAGCCTGCTGCCTCGGAGTCAGTGCCCAGTCTATGCAGTATTCTGTGTACAGTCCGTCTTTCCCTATAAGCTACCATTGAGTCGGTAACGCTTTGCTTGGATGTCGCTGCGTTGGACTGAGGTGTCCTGAGAGGCGGGCTGGCAGGAAGGTTTTGCAGTCGTGCGAGTAACCGAGCGGCTTCCTCCGGGTTTGGAGACCTTTGATTTAGCATTTTTCTTCATCGAAGTAGGAGTTTCATTGGGTTCCATAGTGGGGACCGCCATGCTGGCCTGAGGAGTCCTAGAGCGAGCGGAGTTCGCAGAAGGTTTTTCATTTTACCCGTGGGGTGGGTCCGCCTTGACGGCGGATAGCCTCCCATTTCGGGTGGGCGAGGGTATAACCTCGGTTTTATCCGTGGCGAGGTTTTGTTTGTAGATATAATTTCTAGGCGACTAAGGCAATACTGGTGGCCTATAGATGAAAAGCGGTGATGAAGGTCAACGATGGTAGAACTCCATGCCATAGAAGGTCTTTGAGATGGACTAGTATCAAGGAGGCTCCGTTATAATAGAGCCGGTTTCCCCAGGTTGCAAACCATCCAATGAGCTCAGAAATGCCTAACACCTTAGATTAGGGGAGTTTGATTAAGAGAGTTACTGCCTCTCCGCCCGACAACAATTAGCCAGTCTCATAAAGAAACTTCAGGAGCCTGATACCAGCGCTCCCACGTGGAGAGAGATGTCGGACTTGCCTTAGTACTTACAGTTGCGACACACAGACTGGTTTGATGTTTTTTTGCTGTCGAATAGAGTTCGATCCCTCATTGCATCGGAGCAAACATTTTGACCTAGGCTGATTGTGAGGGAGAGATAGTCTACCTTCGAAACGTGCGGACCTTTCTTCTTTTGATGCATCGAGTAACTTTCCTATTAATAATATGCCAAAAATTTATGTGGGGGGTTGGGGTGGCGTAAACCGATTTGGATGATCTTTTTTTCTGTTGTATAGTATGATCCTCCATGGCTTACTAGGGAGGGAAGATTTAAATCATTCTGTTTTTCATGTATAGAATATGTTCATCCATTGGTAGCAGTCAGAAATATTATGGTTGAGTGTGGGTGGTGTAGAAGTAGAGCCTAAATTCTTATAGCGTGAACAGATTTGGATGTTTCGTTTATTGCTGAACGAATCATTTTGCTCCATTTGAATCATGACAAATATTGGGGCTTAGGGTGTCAATCGGAGGAGGATCAACAACTAGCTTCATAGAGTGCAGACCAATTTTCATGAATATTTTTCCTTCATTGGTAATTAAAAAAAATGTTGCACCTAAAGTGATTACTGCTATAAGAGGGAGCAATTCTATTACGTTATAATGCGTACCTCGATTTTTATGATTCTCTCTTGCTGCATAGAATATTTTGGCGTACTAGCACCATGGTAAAAACTTTGTACCTAAGGTGAGGGTATGAAATGGTCTCTCTAGTACCTATAACCTTTTTTTGGGGCATGGGGCGGGAGAAGAACTTCAACCGATTTAAGGCATGGTCGTGATAGTGGACCTACAATTTATGGTGGATTCTCCAAATCGTATCGTAATCTGTTGTCAGCAGAACACACCTTTGGTCGCCGCGCCGGTGAGGGTAGAACCTAGGACCTCTTTGGATTGGAAGGTCGACATTTTTTCCCTTTCTCCAACCCCGACGACATGCACATAAAATCGTGGCTGTGACTAATTTCGTAATATGTTTCCAGATTTCGATAATCTTTTTTACTTTATATAGGGTTCCTTACCTCTGTAACTGTTAAAATTGTTTTGTTTATATGAGCATCATTCTTCACATAGCATAAATATTTTCTCAATATAATTTTTCATTGGAGGGTTGGGAGGATGGAAGGGATGGACGGATGAGTTGAAGCCTTCTAACCGAGTAACTAATGCGGGAGGAGATAACCTCTTGAAAAATCCCCCTAACTCCAAGGTTGTAGTAGGCCATACCATGAGAGTCTACAGGGATGTCTAACTATCTACAGGACCCAGGGGGAATTGGGTCGCGAATGGCGTCTTCTCAGGCACTTCTGTTGGAGTGGAGGTGGAGGGTATGGAAGACCCTAACAGGTTGGCCATACCCACGGTTCGCACAACACAACAGAAGCAGCTTTGGGAAAATTACCTTTCGAAAGTTCTGCGGCGGCTGTGGAGGCTGGCTTGCGCCGGCTAAAACTGCTGTAGCAGTCCTGGAAGAAGGTGCCATTGGCAAACTTATAACTAGCACTTCCTCCGCTGTGATGGTACAGAGATGGTAGACTCTAACGAGTTGGCTGTCTCCGCGGTACACGCACCAGCAGAAGATGCATTGCTGCCTTCCGAAGGGTTAGCTGCGGTTAATCCGAAGGAGGCTACTGGTCCTGGCTCTGGACTAAAGCTTTATGGTCTGGAACCCTTCAAAGCCGTGGATAAGGAAGGAGTGAAGGTTGTTTTTAACGCATGGATCAAGAAGGAACACTGAAGACGGTGAGACAGTATGGATTCCTGCAGATAGGCTAGGATGTTAGCAGTGACCCAGGAAACCGATGTTAGTGGCGACAGTGGAATAACTGGATACTCAGTTGTCTCCACTAAGGGAGACTGGGAGTGGACGAAAGGGGACCCGATTCTATGTGGTATGTTTCGGCTAATCCCCAGAGAGGTGTTTTTAGTGAGTAAGAAGCTCACACTCCCGGTGGGCACGGGCTGTCCAGTGTCTTTTGGAAGATTTTCACCTCCCCCGTTACATTCAATTTGTACCGGATTCGCACAAGGTCCAAGCCAAGAGGGAAACCTATGGTAAATCCAAAAAAAGTTTATAATTCGTAATATTTCGGCAATAAATGCTTACCTGTTCAAATTCTAAGCCACGTTGTCGGGTAATGTGTGAATTAAGTTATTGAATGAAAATGATAAGAATATAAGGAGCAATCATTCGCTATACATCGTAAAAAACCAATAGCATTTCTTATTTTTACTGTAGTTTATAATAAGTTAATAAAAGTGACTCCTATATTGTATTAGAGCTTGATGAGTGTTACTAAAATGCTAGTGTTATTAAGTGAGATCTTTTTCTTAAAAATCTCCACTAATTTGCTAATTTGAAAACACCTCGTATTTCTGGCTTCCTTAAGTTCTCTACTTAAGAATTTTCTTCACAGTTGGTTATATCCTTACTCGTCCTTTAAGAGTGTTATGAATTCATTTTAATAATGCAATGTTTGTGTCAAATACACCACCAAAATAAATATCTGAACGCAATTTTAAATATAAAGTCTGCTAATTTTAAAAGAGAAAAAAAACCATCAACACTCTGGAAGCTAGAAAAATACTATTTTTGGGCGATGATGTCCTTTTCAATGCTGATTGACTATGTCATTTGCTCCCAAGTAGCAGCATCTTATCGTCAGTGGAGGCCCAATATCGAGTTCTAATCTGCACTCGAATAAATTTAAAGAAAAGAAGAAAAAAAGAAGCACGTACATGAACGAACACAAATGAGCCCTTTCCTTCCAAACTGTGCAAAAGACCGCTCTAAAGTATTTCATCACTTAGGGAGCCCATAAAGATAAGCTTACGACCGGCACATTGGCTGCTTTTGGATCCCTTCTCGACGACATAGAGTCCTCTTTACATGTTAACGTCCCCACAACTTGGGACTAACTTCACCCCCTTCTATCCTGATAAAAAAATCTAAAATAGAAAAATTGATCCGAAAGTCCTCATCGCTCCTCGAAGAAAACCTTCATCCACTCCAGCCGCTACTCTCGTCTCCGCAAATCGAAGTAGCTCCTTATCCGATGGGTTCATTTACAATTTAACAAGTGTCCCCAACGGTCGTAGTATTGACGCTAAAACTTCCAAGATGAAGTTTAAGATGAAGGAAATCTTGCTGAGGAATTATTTCCGGTATCAATTGGTTATCTTTATCGAGGACTTTATTTTATTCAATGAGGGGGTGGAAGATAGTTAAAACAATAAAATTGCTGCGGGACAAATAATGTGATCGCTTTTCTGCCCGAGGCTATGAGGAATGATTTGAAAACGGGAATAAACTTAGATTTGCGAAATAGACTCGAACTCCCCTCGCTGAAGTCCTAGTTCCCAATTTGGCGAAGTCAGTTCCATAGTTTATGGATGAAAGGTACCAATTGGGAAAAAAAAAATTCTCTTAAGCCTTTCATCCAACTGCAGAATCCAAATCGAGTGTAATCCTCGATTTAGAGTTTGTTGAACATTTTCGCTTCAACTGGCAGCCAGAGCATCAGACAAAAATTGAATTATGGTCAGTCATCCAACTTACTCCGAGGCAGTCCGCACCCGCACCAGCTCGGCGCCCCAATGCATATGGGGCATATATGGTATGTACTCCGTATCTCGATAGCTTTGTTATTGCTACATGTGAAACACTTCTGGGCTCTTGTTCTGGTGATGCTCCTGCAGCTCAAGAAGGACTCTTGCAGTGGCCATTTCGACTCAGAGCAATTTCAATTTATCGGCTTGTTTTTATGTTTTCGATGAATTCTCGTCTTCTAGCCACCATCCAATGAGGCTACACCCTTGTCTGGCTTTCTGCTGGTTGTGTCTCGTTTTTGTGTGGTTTTGCTGCTGCAAAATGGAATTGGGCGCCTCTGAGCAATTTTGGAAATGTGAACATCAACCGATAATCGAATCAGACAATTGATGGGAGCTTAACAATTTTGTTTATTGCTCCGGCACTTGCCAGCTCAATTCCATAGATGTTGTAGTGGTCAAGAACAGCTCGAGGCTAATGTTTGCTTTTAAATCGACTAAGAAAGTTTGAATGAAACTGTCTCCCGGGAGACCACTAACAAATCCTCTGACAATGTCTTCTAAATAAGATTGTACATTTTTGATTATCATTTAAGGAAGCGTTTGTTTGAACCTAACGCTTTTTGAGCAATTATACAGCGTGTCTCAGATATGGTGTGCCAAAATAAGTGGGGTGATAGATTTCACCTAAACAAAAAAAAATGTAAGGCAGGGGGCAATATCAACCGTTTGGAAGTTACAGGGTGATTGGTTGGTTGGTTAGTCAGGCACCAAGTTCACTCGGAGGCCATGAAGGCCCATTGTGAATGCCCTTAAAAAGAAGAAGAATGGTCAGTACTTACAACCACCCAGATCTCTGTATGAATCTATTTAGGTCCACCAGTGCTATCTCAGCTAGGTCGTCCAAATTGTCAAAGGACCTTGATCCCAAACAGGCGAGTCGTCGTTCTTTTAGAGCCGGACATTCGCAGAGCAGGTGCACTATGGACTCAATTTCTTCTTTATCTCTGCAGCTTCTACAGAACTCATTCGATGGAACGCCGAGTCTAATGGCCATCGCTCCTATGGAGCAGTGTCCGATGATGACGCCGACGAGTGTTCGAATGCGCTTTCTATCGAAGGATAAGAGATTTGAAGTTCTGCCATGATTCAGACAGGGTGATTAATAAATTCAGAATTTTCATTCATTAGACATTGGATTGTGATAAATTCACTACCCTTGTCCTCTTGGATTTCTCAAAGGCTTTTGATAGTGTTAATCATAGAATGCTTACGCAGAAGCTCTGTTCTTGTTTTATCTTCGGTAACTCGGCAGCATCTATATTGAACTTTCTGAGCGGCTGCGGCCATCGGGTCAGGGTCGGTAATGCCTATTCTACAATACTGCCTCTACAGTGTGGAGTTCCCCAATGGTCGATATTACTGCCACTGTTATTCAGCTTATTCATAAATGATCTGCCGAAAGCTGTTCGAGATGTAAAAGTACATCTCTATGCTGATGATGTACAGGTGTATCTAAGCCGACCTATTGGTCTTCTAGAGGATTGGCGCGTATCAATGCAGATCTTGATAAAATATACACTTGGTCTTTAGACAATGGTCTGCAACTTAACCCTATAAAGTCACAGTCTATATGTTTCTATAATAGCGTGTTTGATATGTCTGACGTCCCACCAGTGTTTCTAAACCATTCCCAGCTACTCATGCTGAATAAAGTTACTAATCTTGGAATGGAATTAGATAGCAGTATGAATTGCTGTGATTATGTCAAGGCGAGACTGGATAAGATCTATGCTCGGCTGCGTAGACTTTGGTTATCGGCCGATATTCTGCCTTGTAATACTCGTCTAACCTTGGTAAAGTCGTTGATTCTACCTCATTTCACTTTTGGATGTGTTATTTTCCGCAAATTGGAGGTTGCATTCAACTGCTGTATTAGATTTTTATTTGGTTTGCGTTGATTTGATCACGTTTCCCCTTTTCGTTTTCGATTACTTGGCTGCTCTTTGGAATCTTATCTAAAGCGTCGGGCGCTTATTCTGCTGTTCAGCATACTGCGATCAAATAAGGCGGAATATCTTAGGGAACTTTTCCAGTCCACTACATCTCATCGAAATAGAAACCTTGTATTGCCACGCTGTTATAAATCAGTGATGGAAGGTTCCTACCTCGTCCAGATTATCAGATTATGGAATAGTTTAACCGTTACTTTGCAAACGGCAATACCGCCAATGCATTCAAAACGCAAATTCCTACTTACTTTGTATAATCTTGTATATAATTAGTTTCGTCTTGTCTAGGAAGCAGCTTTTGAAATTTGAAATGAAATTAGTTGCTGTACTGCCTCCATATTACATTCCTTTACCTTTGTGTATTTAAAAGCAATTACTTAACGCAATCTTATATCGTCTCTGATCCCTGTAGTCTCTGTCGCTCCTGCCCCTTCCCCCTTTACATCGCACCATCGTCGCAAGTGCAATACCAGATGCCGGAAGTTTGTTATTGCTAGTTCTTTCCCGATGACTGAAGACCTTGTCGATGTTCCTGTTGGTGTGACCTTTGTTGATCGGTCCAATCCTGGCCCTGCTATTGGTGTACCTAGTACATCTGGCGCTGTTGCGCGTCCTGCTACTATTGCCTCCAGTACTTCTGAGCTGAGCACAGACTTAACTCTGAAGACTGCCCCAATCCCTAAGGTATTTTTCGTTTCTCGGATCGATCCTTCTACCTCTGTTGATGACATTCTGAATTATGTGAGGATGAGGTCCAAGATTGACGACTTTGTACTTCTACGTTGTCAGCGTCTTAATTCTCGCCTGTCTCAGGGATATGTATCGTCTTTCAAGTTGACGATTTCCCCGGCTCTTTTCGTGATTATTTCTTCTCCGGATTTCTGGCCTAAGAATTCCATCGCACACGAATTTGTGCCTCGAGGCAGGTTTACTAACGGTACCCAGGACAGAGCAATAACTAATAATCCACAAAACTAAGTACGCTGTACCTTTACTATAACAATGTTAGGGGACTAAGTACTAAAACAAACCATCTATTTCAAGCATATCTTGGATGCTGCTACGATGTTATCATGTTGACTGAGACTTGGCTTCATCATGGTTTTCGTGATGCAGAGATTCTTCATGAGTCTTATAAGATTTTTCGTAGGGACAGACATTCTGAATCTCTGTGTCGGGTTGGTGGAGCACTGGCTGCTTGCAAATCAGACCTTAACTGCACCTTAGTTGATGTTCCTGCCTTCTCTGATTGATGCACTATTGAACTCTTGGTTCTTAAGCTGTCGCTGCCTAAGCTCAATAAATTTTTGCTTTGTTGCTATCTTCCCCCTAACCTGACAAAGGTCGTTGTTCAATACCAGGCGCAGTCTTTACGATATACTAAACCATAGTTTAGACTTCATGCATAATATGACGAACCCTGAAGATGAAATTCTTCTTCTTGGTGACTTTAATTTACCCAATGTTCTATGGGTACCTAAATTTGATGACAATGACTTCCTTCCCTCATGTTATCCCACATCTATGGTCTCTAAATTTCTTGACGCCATTGCTTCCTCTAGTTTGCACCAAATGAGTGATGTAAAGAACTCTACGGGAAGGCAGTTGGATCTTGTGTTTTCATCTGATTCGATTAACACTATGAATTAGCTTCTGATCAGTTATCTGCTATTGATAGTTTTCATCCGCCCATCTTTGTCTCCTTCTCTTACGATGATACTAGTATTGCGGATCCCAGTTTCGAACACCATGCTTATGACTTCAGGAGATCGAAATTCTCTGAGATAACGTCTAATCTCCTTTCAGTCGATTTTTTGGCATCACTGAACAATAATGATATTGATGTCTGCTCCTCCCTATTTTATAACAAGATATATGATTTGTTTAACTCCTTTGTTCCATTAAAACGGATTAGGTCTACATGCTACTCTCCCCCGTGGTATAATGCCGAACTTCGCAGTCTTAGGAACAGGAAGGACAAACTCTGGAAAAATTACTTGCGTTGTAATAGCGCAATAGCGTATTCTGACTTTGTGACCTGTTATGAAAGTTTTAAGGCACTATCCTCTTCGCTCTATAAGGAATACCTTGTTAGTGTTCGCGATAATATGCATAATAACCCTCGCAATTCCTTTAAATTCGTCTATATGAAAAAGAAATCGAGCAACTATCCATCTACGATGTGGTATGAGGGGTCTTTTAGTAATAACGTGTCCGATATAGCAAACAATTTTGCTTCATATTTTGAGAGTGCCTTTTCTTCGGATAACTTCGAGCCATGTGCGAATAATTTTGATCATATTCTGGATCGTCCCGCTTCATCCGATTTTTTGCCGTTTATATCACGGGATCATATTTCGAAAAAAATCCATGAACTTAAATCGGACTTTTCCTCTGGTCCTGACGGCATCTCTCCAGCCTTCGTCAAGTCCTGTTCCGATGCCCTTTTTACTTCATTAGCGATTCTCTTCAATAGGTCCCTTCAAGCTGGTAAATTTCCTGCATTGTAGAAGTGCTCTTTTATAGTCCCTGTTCATAAAAAGGGCCATTAGAATATTATAACTAATTATAGACCTATCGCAAAGTTATCTTACATACCTAAATTATTTGAATCAATAGTGTATTCGCAGCTTATAGAGCGTTGTATTGGCTTAATCTCTCCCAATCAGCACGGGTTTTTGCCCGGTAGATCAACGACTACTAACTTACTTGAATTTACCTCCCACGTTATTTCTGGCTTCCAGCGAGGCATGCAAACTGACTGCATATACACCAATTTCAGTAAAGCCTCCCTCACTCCTTAATTATATTTGGCTCTACCTCTACAATCTTCAAGGCTTCATCTGGTGTACCACAAGGCAGTCATCTCGGCCCTCTACTATTCGTTCTTGCCATTAACAACATTGTCCGTCTGATCTCGTACTCTAATGTTCTAATCTACGCTGACGACATGAAGATCTTCTCTTATATTAAGTATGGCGGTGACGCCGCCCTTATTCAAAAGAACTTAGATACGTTTCTAGAGTGGTGTGAGCATAATGGTTTACACCTCAATTTTGAGAAATGTGAAGCTATGACTTTCTCCAGGAGCCCTAATCCACAAGTTTTTGTTTACAACTTTGCGACTATGCTCTCCGTAACTGACCTTGGGGTGAAACTTCATAGGAAACTTGACTTTACTTTGCATATTAACTAGGTCGTGTCTGGAGGCAGTTTAATCTTGGGCTTTGTTAAACGTTGGTCTAGAGAGTTCTCGGATATACCAACATTGATTCATTTGTACTGTACTGTTGTTGTACCTTAGTTAGACCTATTCTAAAGTATGAGTCTCAGGTCTGGTCGCCCTACTACGCTGTTCATTCCAAGCGTATCGAATCGGTGCAGCGTAATTTTCTTAGATTTGCGCTTAGAGGGCTCCCATGGGACGATCCACTTAGACTTCCGCCCAACACAGACCGCCTCCGGTTGCTCGGTCTGCCCTCGCTTGAGAAAAGGCGCAAAGTCGCTGGCTTGGTGTTTATTCACCAGCTCTTGAATTCTAATATAGATTCATTTTCGCCTGTTAGCAAGGTTTCCTGCAGGCAGTCCCAACATAACCTTCGAAGACTGCCTTTGTTGCATGATGAACCATCCAGATCAAATTATGGCATGCATGAACGAATAAAACGTTTATGTAGGGCTGTTAATGTATCTCCTAATTTTGATTTGTCTCTTAGTAAGGTGTTGTTTAAGACCTATTTATAATATTTTCCGTGCTCCCGTGACTCACTGTTTGCATGGTGTGTGTCTGGGTTTCCTTACTTGTTTTCTTCCTGTTACTTTCTTTTTTTTTCCTCTGCATGCTGGTGTGGGAGCATCATTTCATCGTTTTGATGGAATAGGTGTAATGTTTCTTGGCTCCTTGCCAAAGAAGTGCGCCTTCTGTGTTAGAAGGGTTAATTCTACAAATTAATTCTATATTGTACAAAGGTAATATAGTGTTCTTTTATCATATGGTTGATTGGTATACCTTTAACTAAATTGAGAAAACAGCTCCAGGCAACTTCAAGTAGGTTTTTGAAAAATCTTAAGATATTGTAAATAGACAAAATTTATAGGGTCCCTAAAATACTAACTATTTTATGCAAGAATAACCTTTTAAGCACTAATTAATCCTAAAATCGAAACGACAATGAAAACCGTTTATCATCATTCGGATCTCATTTTCTTACTTCTATCAAATGCTTCCAAATAGCAGTTTTTGTTTCTATGCAGATGCAATTCAATAAATTTCACAAGTTGCATACTCGCAATTCAATGAACCTTTAAGCCATGAATAACGAAACTTCTTATCCGATTATGCCGACCGCAAAATTATTCATTGCTACGCAAAGTTCATACCACTCCTTGCAGCATGTTCTGTACCTGTCGATGTGTCTGAGGCAAAAAGCAAGTTGTGAAGTGAAATCTCCTAGAGCGATCTATGCAAATGATATCAAATGCTAAAAAGCTGTTGAAACCCCAACGTGGGAAGCAAAAGCCAAGGAGGGCAAAAAGCTCGGCAACTTTTTGCTCTTTAAAGTAACCGACACTTACCCGAGTCAAATAGAGGATTCTATGAGAACTGGCCCGTATAAGTTGTATGTTATATTAAGGAACAAGTCTTCCTTCCAAAACTAGCCTTTGTGAACTCGATTTGCAAGGTACTCACTTTTTCCAGCCGTACGAGTTTCAGTTCGAAACAGAGAACTCAAAAGTCGACTCGTACTGCATTACAGATAATTTTTTCTTTGCACCTTTTTGCTGACCATTCATGTATGGTGTTGGGAAAGTGACAAGATGATATCAGAAGTTTTGGAGTACTAGATACATAAATTGTTCGGACTGCGTTTATTCAAACGCGTTCAACACTTTTAAGGAGTATCGGATATTCTAAAAAATTTTGCCAACATTACAACTTTATTGAGCATTTTTAAGAATTATATATTCAAAGCTTAAATTTATTTATTTAAGACTCATCAAAAGGCTGATACATAATTACAAAACAATAATAGAGTATTAGGAAAGTTTGGCCTTCATAGAATTTTTCGACAGATTAAAATCAATATTGTTAAAATGCGAATTAAAAAACCGCGACATTGACATGTGAAAACCTTAATTTGTGCGATGCTGCGGAATTTTAAGAAAATCTCGATCTCTCAAGGAGCGACTCGGAATCGATATATTAAAAGAAGACAACAAGACTGGAGAGTCAACATTACCTTGAAGACATTCAAAAGCGAAAACAGTTTAAGAGATGTTACGTCTGAATTCAAAAGAGTCCAGTTTTATGAGCTTAAGCCTATTTGAGTACGGCGGCAGAATAAGAGGGTCGCTCCAAGGAAGCTCAAGTGCAAAGTGAACAAAACGGCGCTGGACTGCCTCTACCCGGTCAATTATCGTGACGATAAAATGGTGACCAAACACAACTAGCATACTCCAGAATAGGTCTAACAAAGGTGCAGTAGAGAAGCCTGGTGATATAAAAACCAAAACCCAATGTAGAAAACCTTTTTATAAAACCCAATGTAGAATTAGCCTTATAACATTCTCATCAATGTGATCGTCAAACGTAAAACGACTGTTCAACCAGACACCCAAGTCCTTGGTCCAATTAATTTTTTCCAGAACACAGCCATACATGGTGTAGTTGAAGCCGTAAGGTTTCTTTCTACGAGTAAAAGACATAGACGTACACTTACTAATATTGAGGCGAAGATAGTTAACAGAACAGCAGTTGTAGAAGGTGTCTAAGTCAGAATTAAAAAGTTAACAGTCTCGAATAGAGGACAAAACACGGAAAATAACAAAGAATTTTTGAATATTTCAAGAATAAAGATACTTCATTGATGTAGATAATAAATAAAATCGGGCCCAGATGACTTCCCGGAGGTACGCCAGAGGAATTTAAAATAAACTTGGATAGTGATCCACGGAAGGACAAACGCTGGGTCTGATTTAGTAGGTAAGAATGAACCCAGTCTACAAACAATGAAGGAAACCTGAGGGCAGTCAACTTGTGAATCAAAATTTGGTGGCTTATTCTGTCGAATGCCTTGCTAAAATCTGTAAAGATACAATCCACTTTCCAGCCTCAATTTTGGATAAGCAGAAATTTGAGAATTCCAGTAGGTTAGTCGCAGTAGACCTACCTTTCATAAAGCCATGCTGGACAGTTCTAAGAAAAGGTTTGCAATGAAAGTATAGTGTATCGCAAATTAATGCCTCAAAAATCTTAGCAATACAACACAAGTTTGCAATGGGTCTGTGATTGGAAACATCACACCTCTTGCCTTTCTTGTGAAGAGGGATAATTAGAGATGATTGCCAAGATTTTGGAAAGACTCCGCAAGAAATAGATAAATTAAATAAATAACAAAGAACAGAAACCAAGGATGAAGAACAGTTCTTATAAAGGGAAATATGAATACCATCAGGACCGCACGAAAAACTATCTGCCACATTATTGATGTAATTCGCGACTGTATTGTCATCATTTCATTTCCAGTGAAGAAGGAGGAAATAATGTCAAGTAGTTAAAATCCTTAGAGCTAGTATCGAAGTTATCAGAAAGAAAAGCTGTCTTAAAAAAGTCGCCGAAAAGGTTCGCAATCGTCAAGGGATCACTACTTTCAGTGTCACCTAGTTTTAATAAAGTAGGGTAGCCGTCGGTGCTACGATTAGATTTAACAAATCTCCAAAACTGCTTATTCAATACAGTAAAGTCAGCCTTTTTAAAATTAAAGGAGAAGTTGTCGTGAATCAGAAATGCAGCAGGCAATGGATCGAAGACCAAAGCAATTTGAAGCGCAGGATGATGAGACGTCTCAGGAAGCAAAGGAACCGGGCAACTCCTGACCAAGGTCCTGCAACTCCTGACCTGATGCTTTGTTCAATGCCATCGTTTTCCCGAAGATTTTTTCGAATCTGGGCCTGATGTGGGACTTGTAGATCCAAGTCAAATAAAGTGAACTATGTGGAGGAAGATCATCAATAAATAAATCCGTCCACGTGCTACCTAAATTTTACTCCATCCTTCACCACCAAACTAGATACAATATTTTTCTCATAGTAACAGTGGGGAAGCTATTCTATGCAACAATAAAAAGAATTCTAATCGGTCCATGCTTTACGATGTTGGGCTCACAATATCCCCATCCCCAACCTGGGTCCAAAATATTGCTCATAGTAGTAATGGGGGAACATATTCCATATTACAAAAGGGGAATATTCCCAATCGGTCTTACGAAGTTTGTTTTCTCCCAACCCCACCCAACCTAAACCTTAATCTCTTTCTAGTTCTAATAACCCCTTATGGGGCAGTTAATGACCCTGTTATCGACAATTTTCTACTCTTTAACTCAGATTTCAACTCAGCAGTCGACAATGCCAGTGATGCCTTTAAATCGGTCGTCCACCATCGTTCTGATATCGATACTTTTTGTTCTTCCATCGCTGCTTTTAACTAATATATATATCCTTCCATCGATGATTTCAACTTGGCTGGAGATGTTTTCTGTTTTTCCAACGATGACTTCAAATAAGATTTCTGTTCTTCCATTATGCCTTTAATTGTGCTTTGGAAGATTTTATTTCCCACATCAGAGCATTGAGAAGATCTGTCATGCTGGGAATGTTTTATTCTTCTTCGAGCTCGTCTTCAAAAACAAATAAATAATTGCTGCCTTAAAGCTACAAACCGTGACCACTTCAAGCGGAGGCTGGTTACCATAATTTAAGTACGATTTTCACGCCGGCGGGTTTTTGATTTTTTCATTTATTTTTTTATTTATGTCTTGTTAGCGCAAGAAAAATTTCACATACGACAATAATTCATAAATCCTATGTCTTTTTTGGAATCATTTGACTTCACTTCCTCGGCACTTCATTTGTTAAAATCCATTTACATAGCCGTTTGTATGTTCCGAATAAATAAGGAATCCCACAAGTCAACTATACTCGAAAAACATATATCCTACCTTTGTAATCAGGTAAAAAGCAGTTGAACCAACTTCACAGAAAGCGCTAAGAAGTAAAAAATAATATTTAATTTTATCTCTATTACATTTTGATTTGGTGCAAATTAAACAAACAAAACAACTATCTAAGTTATAACGTGTAGGCCTACCAATCCGGAGGTCCCAGGTTCGCATCCCACCGATGACGACCCACGGTTGTTTTCTGCTGACAACAGATAACTATGAAATTGCAATGGCATTGCAGAGAAAATGTCAATGGTTTGGAATTCACTTTAAATTGTAGGTCCACTTGCAATCGGATGAAGTTCTTCTCCCACTCCATGCCCCACAAGGGATGATGGGAACTAGAGCGAAAGAGATGCAAAGACATAATAATCCTCTTTCCTCATGATCTCGCGAGCTGAAATGCTTAGGTAGTTTTAGATAATATGTTTGATTGGAGCTAGGGTATGCCAGCCATTCAGCAAAAAAAATAGGCGTCGAACTTAGAACCTTCTCATTTTTGGGAAGTCGTTTAAGTAAGCCATTGGGGTTTTTAGAGTTATGCCAGTGGTTCGAAGTCCACTTTAAATTGTAGGTCTACTTGCAATTGTTGTCTTGAATCAGGTGAAGTTCTTTTACTGCCCCATGTCCCAGAAGTGGTGAGAGGCAATAGAGATTCATACTATATCTACAGAATCACTTTTTCATAAAAGAACTTTGGAACGGATGATCGTATTGGAATATCATGCAAATAGTCCATTTTTCGACGAAGTTTTTTCTGCAATTTCTATTCCCCGCATATCAATGATTTTTAATCAAATGATAACTTAAAAATGCATCCCTTTCTCTTTCTTATCCGTTTGCAGTTTCAAGAAAGTAGAATCATCATCATTATTTTTGCCATTTACATATTTCCTCGTTATTCACCCCCCCCCCCCCCCCCCCCCCCCTTAAACTAACTTATAAGTGCGAATATAAGTCAGTCAAGAAATAAACGAATAATATTATTATGTATATCATAGAATATGTACATTCTTTTGCCTTAATATACCTGTGTTGTGTATGAAATTTAGTCAAACATATCATCAATACACGAGTTTGGATCATTTACATAAATTTGTTCAACTTTTCCACCACTTAATTTTCGCACAAAACATGTCTAGAGGTGAGGAAAAAAAATCTCATCATTTGCACCTGAATCCCTTTCAGCAGGTATCCTTTATTGCGGTAGGTACATACGAACTTCTCGGTAGCTTTCTCGACTTTGTAGAGCTTCCTTTATATGCTCCTCTGTATGCTGTGCACACTCTTGCCATGTATATTAAATTCTATTATTTGAGCGCGTGACAGCAAGAGAAAGAACCCAACGATGTCAACCAAATAGGAAAAAGACGACCTGATTTACCCACAGGAATAGGAACGAAGCCGTAAAAATTTGCTCTAGGATAAAATTGGAGACAGGATGCTTTGTATAGGAAGATTTGATTGAAGTGTGCCGCACACAGAGATGGCAACCATTGAATCGCTCCCACTGGGAAATCGAATGAAACTCCTGGTCTTACAGTAACACTGCTAGGTTATTAAAGTTTCCTACAATTTAAGGCCTGAAGCATCTAATAATGTTGTTAAAATATGTACACTGAATATTCTTACCTTTCTCTAACGCTCGCATAAATGTAAATTTATCCGGACCCTAAATTGCTGGCCTGCGTCTCAAATCAAGCTCATGGGAAAGTAAACATCGTAAGTGGTACGTTCCCGGCAAGCAAGCAAAGCCCAGACCCGACGATGTTTCACATGATAATTAACCCTTATCAATGATTTAGGGCCTAATAAATCAGTCCACAGCAAGAGTAGTGTTAAAATATCCTGAAAAGTGTTTTCCGTTCTCCAGACGGGAACCAGCTAGAAAACACGAGATTTGTGTGAAAAATCCCGACTCCATGGCGGTTATATACTTGATGGGCAAGAGGGTTGTGATTAACGTTTGAATGCTTTGTTTTGGCCAGAACCACAGCAGTAAAATAAAGGAATTTGCTGCAGAATAGAATGCGAATGAGAACTGCATTGTTCTGCTCGGAAAAGGAAGCTTAGACGAGATTTGAATTAGTTATTTAAGTATCAACCGACATTTAGCGTTATCGTACTTCTGAATAGCCAGGAAGAACATATCGGGTCTTTGAGGGAGCTATCACATTAATAGTAACGATAGTAAATAAATGATTCTGAGAGATTTCCCTACTAATTATGCTGTCAGATTAGTCTATTACAACGGCTATATCGCTCACTTGGGTGTTGCGGAAGGCAAAGACCGTGTAAGGAAGGCTACGACTATCAAGCCAAGTGAATCCAGAATGATGCCCCGAATACATCAGGCAGAATGTACTGGCTGGCAAACGACCTTTGCAATCGAAAACGGACTGCAATTTGTATTTGACTTTTCATTACTTATGCGGCTTACACGCAGTACAATGTGAAACTATTTAGGCTGAAATGAAGACTTAGAGGAGAAGGATTGAAGAGAGGAGCATAATTTAACTTGCCCATTTCAGCAGATGTGTTGTTTTTAAGACAGCGTAAAAATACAGCAAGGTCTCGCTAATTCGAACTTTTCACATAGAAGCACCGCCGTAACCAGGACTAAATCTTGTATGGCCCCCTAAATTATTGATCTTTTTTAACCTTTCTGTTGGTTGAATTTTAGCTTAAAATGACAGATACTAGCTGGACGTTTGGTAATGTGACTTGAGAACGGTAAAAGATTTCTGTTTGCTTTAAATTTCCTTTGAAAGAGAACACATAAGCCACTATTTGAAACCCAAAAATATAGATAGGGTAATCTTTCAAAATAAAATTATAAAAAAAATTTATTTTCCTTCCGAAAATTTAATTTGAAAATCATTTTTTTTGAAACTATGAGCAGAAAGTCTTTAGCACTAACTGAGATATTCATAACGTTCTAGCAATAAAACTTTAGAAGATATACGTTAAATCCAATCCCCTAAATGCAATCCCCTATAGCTGGGTGAGGGGAGGAGATAGACCCCCCCCCCATATAATTTTTTTCGTTTCTCACCTAGCTCTATCAAATCCTTCCTTTTTGCACACGCGCTGTGAATTCCTTTGCCACATTATATCAACGGGTCAAGTCAGGTAAAATACAGAAGAAGTTAGACCAGTACCAGTTTTTTCGAAAAGGCAAGAAGAAGAATTCAGGTGGACATACTGTTTTTTTTGTGTGACTCGTGTAGAATTTCTGAAGTCAGTGTACGATTATGCAACAAGAAATAACATCGACCATCCTTTTAAAAACGAACTTGCTGGTGAAGATTGGTTTGCAAAATTTAAGCTTAGAAACCCAGAAATAGTTCGTCGGAGTCCAGAGCCGACCTCTTTTGCACGGGCCAGAAGATTTAACCGTCCACAGGCTGAGCGTTTTAACCCTATTTTTTTATATTATTTAGTTTACACTTCTATTTATAATATGGATGAGACTGGAAGACGAACGTCAAGCAGCAAGCCTCTAAAAATTTTATCGATTAGAGATCGCAAGCAGCAAGTAGGGGTCATAAGCAGCGCTGAAAGAGGAAATCTTACAACCGTAATTTGCTTCTGTAATGCTGCTGGATCACATCTATCTGCATTTCTTATATTTGCTCAAAAACGTATGTAAGAACGTCTATTAGATGGTGTATTTCGAGGATCTTAAGCCAGTGTCACTGATAACGCTTGGATCAATAGACCAACATTCTTACTTTGGCTTCAGTTAAAACAGTGCGCCCCAAGAAGGACCGAAAAATACTATTGTTACTCGATAACCAAGAGGCGCATACGTAATATCCTACGTTGGAATATGCAAGCGCCAATAACACTGTTTTTGTTTCTTTTGTCCCACATACAACAAACAAATTGCAACCCATCGATTGGTGTATTTATGAGTCATCTAGGAAGATGATGATTGCAGAGGGCTGCAATCGCCGTCTACCTTCGCTGCGGACGCCGTAACATTCAAGTGCTCTGGGACCTTTGTTTTTTTTTATTTGTGTAAAGAAATTAAATTTATTCTTGCATAAAAAGGTTGAATACAATATACGGGAAAAAAAACCTCAAATATGTTTTACTGATCCCGAGAACCCCCTTAGGGGCATTTCAAATATTACGCAACACAATTAAGTGAAATTTCAGCCCACTTTGGCCCAAATGTGTGTGCGTGAAATGCGTAAGTTCATGGCTTGTAGGTAGTTTTGCTTAGCCGCAACGGTCGGACTCGTAATGCAAGGCTTATTGTGTTTATTTGCCATATATATACTTCTGTATACTCAGTGACGCAACTCTTTTCGTATGTGTAGTGTAGATAGTGTAGCCGTGAGTCACGAGTTAAGAGTTGGGATTTTGAATTTTAACACTTAACACGTAACTAAATGTTACGTAACGCGTTGCTTGACCCGCCCCCCCTCCTCCCGCCTCACCCCTTTAACGCACCGTAAGATGCCGACAAGACGGAGTTGGATCAATTCGTTGAGCGCCACGACCACCATGCCATGTGTCTCGGGTTCGAGACCAGGTCTCCCCGCGAGTTTTTATTAAGAAATTAAAATAATCCATTCCGTCTCTGGGCTGTTGTCTAGCTCGCAGCAATGCAAAAAACCAAGACTCAAGTTTCCTCACTTCCCTTACCCTAAATTCCCTACCGGCCAAAACCATGCTAACGCATCAGAGGGTTGTCCCCTAGGCTTTGGCCACATCGTATAATAAAAATTTACATTACGTAACGCGTTGCTTGATCCTCTTACAACGCACCGGAACGTTTCACAAGGTCCCCCTCCCGCCCTAACTGCGTTACGTAATTACTTGAACGGAACCTTAAGTGTAAGTTAGTAAGCTTTATTCCTGTGTTTTAATATAATTTAATAATTCTTACTATTCCATTGTTGGACCGATCATACAAAGACTTTTTGCCCCGATTCCATGGCGGACTTGAATTTCGTGGAGCTTGTTAGTACTACTGAGTCTGACTTTGTAACGTGTAGACCGATTTTGATGATCCGGTTTGTGATGTATGGAGCGTGTTCCCCCATTGGTACCACGATAACAATTTATGAAGTGAAGTGGTCGTGACTAACTAACTTTGTAACACTTGGACTGATTTGGATGATTCTTTTCTGATTTTGATAATTCGTTCGTTGAATGATTCTTTTTCTATTACTATATATAGATTATGTTTCGTCATTGCTACGATGTGGGTGTTGAAGACGAAGGGGGGGGGGGAGGTTCTCTAACTTCATAATACGTGGACCGATGCCAAAAATGTATTGGGCGTGGTTGGGGTGGAGGAGGGAGTGGAATACCACTTCGTATCGCGTAGACCGATTGGTATGCTTCTTTATATAAAGTCTGACCCCCATTGCTAATATTAGAAAAAATGTGGATCTTAGATGAGGTGGGGACCAATTTAGAAGATCTTGTTTTTGATGTATATATTACCCATTTGGTACCATGACAAAAATTTATACGGTTGAGTAGATGGATGAAGGTGTAGAGCCTGGGCTGAAACACATTCAGAGATGCAATTACCAAGTATCAAATGTAAGTTTAAGAAAACAAAAATATACGAAAACGTACACATTCGCGGTATGAAGTATCATTTGGTAGCAGTATCAATATCCAGATTATGTTAAGAACACTTTAAATTTTGATACCGATTAGCCAATAGTGCCAACAGAGGAAATGTAAACAAATTTTAAAATAAATTTCATAGCTATAAACTGAGTGAGAATTCTGCAAATTTTAAATGGAAATAAAAGTTATTTAATTTATGAAGGAAAGTAATTTTGCGCATAATATTAATTCCATGGATTATAAAATTTTTACCAAATTTCGCTTTAGAAATGTGAATATTTTAAGTTGTCACTTCTGTTGGTACTTGCGGCTTGGTACTTTGAATGTGGCTTGCTTTCGTATCATTCGTCGGTACCACATGGTTGGTACTTGCGGCTTGATACTTGCGGCTCTGAATGTGTTTCAGCCCTAAGTTGCTCCATTTGTATCGTGACAAAAATTGTGGCAATAGACTCTCTTAGTTCAGTCCGAGTTTTTCGTTATGATCAGATTGTTGAAAATTTTAAAGCTAGCTTGTTAAAAGTAAATTTTAATTAAGCTTGAGGGAGTGCCTAAGAAAAGAAGTTTGGATTCGATCGATTAAGAGGAGGATAGATGTCAACTTATATCGCGTATCCTAGGAGGAAAAATAAGTGTTACATTTTCAAATCCTGTTCTTTGATTTAAAATAAGTAAGCTTTTATCTATTTTACTCAAACCGTACAGATTTTCGGGGTAGTTTGAACGTTAAGTTGTTTGGAAATAAAAGTTTTGCTGACATAAATATGTTTTGCGAAGTTGCTTATATCGTTCTCATATCAGATTGGTTATAATATTGCTTAACTAGTAGTATTATCTTGGGTTATTAAATTCAGAATAATTCGAAGGCATTTCTTTGATTTTGAGTTTAAAACCACGTGGTGCCCATCGAAAATATTATAACACACCCCTTTTCCAGCCTAGCCGACACAAAATTAATACATTTAGGAATAAGTGTATAACAATCTAAGAATAGGATATGAACGAATGGGCATGACTAATTTCGTAACATATTGTCAGATCGCCGTGTTCGTACGAGTGGCATTTTTTATGCAGCGTATCTGAAGACACTAAAAAGTTAAAAACAAAATAGTTTAAAAAAAAATTAACTGACTTTACAAAAACCGCTTAAACGCATAAAATAATAATTAATTTTATATCTACTACGGCATTTTAAAGTCGGTGCAAATTAAAAAAACAAAACAACTGCCAAACCACAATCGAAGATACTATACAAAACTACCTAAAGATTTTAACTCAGGGATTCATAAGTAAGAAGAATTAAATGCTTGTTTTATTTTTTTTTTTTATACGATGTGACCAAATCCTAGGGGACAACCCTTTGATGCGTTAGCATGGTTTTGGACGGAAGGGAATTAGGGTAAGGGAAGTGAGGAAAGTTGAGTCTTGTTTGCATTGCTGCGAGCTAGACAACAGCCCAGCGACCGAGTGGAATATTTTAATTTCTTAATAAAAGCTCACGGTCATCTGGGCTCGAACCCGGGACCAACTCCGTCTCCATTTGTTTAATTGTTTGTTTAATTTGCACTGACTTCAAAATATCGTAATAGATATAAAATTAAAAATTATTTTATGCTTTTAAGTGCATCTTATGAAGTCGGTTTAACATTTTTTTTTAAAAACTATTTTCATAAGATCAAGTTCAAACACCAATAACTCGAAATCATTCCTTTAAGTTTGTTGGATTCTCTCGGATAAGTACTACTCGGCGTAAGTATGCTATAAAGCGCCCTGCTGACCAAGTATGTATCCCCCATCCCGTTGATTCCTCTCCTATGGCAGCTTTTCAAGCTGTTGAACCTTCCATGACTATATCTACCGAGGCATACGGCCTATGCGAGCACATATGCTTCTTCTGCTCCCCACGGTGATGCATCGGGCCCAGCTGAAACTTGATACATCAACTTATGCTGAAAACGTAATTAGGTAAGGGAGTTGTCAACTTCTAGGATCTCGCCATTCCCGGGTACACATGTCGCCTTTTAAATTGACATCCTCCCAGGTCTCTTCGAAATAATGTCTGCGCCGACAATTTAATGGCGCATCAGTATGTGCAGCGTGCTAAGTTCACAGGTAGCACTTAAAATAGAGTCACTCTCAGCATAAAAAAAAGTAAATACCTTTACTACCAAGACGGAGTTGGATCAATTAGTTTAGCGGAACGACCACCATGCAATGGTTCCCGGGCTCGAGACCAGGACTACCCGCGACCAGTTATTATAGGCTTCCCTTACCTGTTCTTACGACGTCACCACTCTGACCTTGACCTGACGAGTCTCATCAGATTTTTCATAGAGATAGATACTCTTATTCCATTCCCCGTGGGGCCGGTGTATTAATTGCATGCAAATCGCATTTGGATTGCAGCTTGGTTAACATTCCTGTTTTCTTTGATACACACGCAGTTGAGCTCTTAACTCTTAAGCTCTATCTTGTGAAGCTGAACATTTTCCTGCTCTGTTCTTACGTTCCTTTAAATTTGAAAAATTATGTTGATGCAGACGGTTGAAGTCTGTTTAACAGTTTAAGTCTTAGATTTTATTAGTTATATGACGAACCCGAAAAATGAAATCATCCTACTTGGTGATTCTAATTTACCGAACGGTCCATATGTGTTCAACGGTGATGACGATGGCTACCAATGATCGGAAAAGTCTGTATGAATAAGGTGGAAATACTATCAGGTTGTCCCAATGCGGCCCACGAAAGCGAACCGTGCAAAGCGACGTTGGACTGCATCAACGCGATCAATCGTATAACAAATGTATAAGAAAGAAGCCGCATAATATAAAGATCATCAAATTCCTACGTACGTTCGATATAGTATACAAAGGTAAAGCGACAATTTAGCTACATTTATTGTTCTTTGGTTTTTGCAAGTCTATTTAAAGCACCGGCATTGAAGGAATAGTTAAAACAAAGCGGTGTACTCTTCCGGGAAAAAGACATTGTCCTACACTTATTAATATTAAAGCGGATTCGAACTATAAAGCACCACATATAAAAGACATCTAAGTCAGACTTTAAGATTTCATAGTAATGCAGACAATTACCGACACGAAAAATCTCAGCGTCGTCAGCAAATTATAAAATTTTTGAATTCTTCAAATCAAAAGATACATCCTTAATGTATATAATAAACAGAAGTGGACTGAGATTGCTTCCTTGGCGTGCACCAGAGTGTTGAGTGAGTGTTGAGAAAAGCTTCTGAGAGAGCCTAACGAAACTATAGCGCTCATTGCGACACGGCACGTAAGAGCGAAGCCAGTCAATAAGGAAGAGAATCCACAGATAGTTAGCTTATTTATGAATCAGAACTCTGTGACTAATTCTATCAAATGCTTTGCTGAAATCAGTTAATATGCAGTCAACCTGTCTACTAGCTTCAATTTCAGTTAGTCAGAAGTTAGAGAATTTCAACAAGTTTATAGTAGTTGACTTTCTCTTAACAAAACATGGTGAAAGGAACCTAGGAAAAGCTTCGAATGAAAGTAAAGAACTTTACAAACTAGAGCTTCAAAAACTTTACCAAAGCAAACACAAGTTGGCAATGGATCTGTAATTCAAACCAATCTGTAGCCCTGTTTTTGCAGATATTCTCAGCAGCAGGAGCTGTACGCTGAGTTCTCCAACGGCTAACTACTGCAGAAACAGGATTCTTAGAGGAGTGAGAGGAGGGGCATACTACACTAGTCATGCGAGAACCCAAGTTTCCAATAACAGGGACCATGGAATTAAGTAGATTAGGGGCCGTTCAAGTATTACGTAACGCAGTTTTTGAAGATTTCTGACCCCCCTCCGCCTAAACATTACGTAACACGCATTTGATTATTTTTACCTAAAAATTTCAATTATGTTGCGCAAATTACCAGAATAAAAAGCAAAGTAAATTAAACAAAATTTCAGCCCACTTTGGCCCTAATGTGTGTGCGTGAAATTCGTAAGTTCGTGGCTTGTAGTTTAGGTGGCTTTGCTTGTCCGCAACGGTCCGACCGTTAGAGTCCAAACTATGGACCCGTCGTACACTGCTTATTGTGGTTATTTGCCATATATATACTTCTTTATACTCAGTGACGCACTCTTTTCGTATGTAAAAAAAAATATGTGTACGTATAAACGGAGACGTGTGTCACGAGTTAAGAGTTTGGAGTTTTAATTTTAACAGAAACTTAATGTTACGTAATGCGTTGCTTGACACACCCCAACCCCCTCCCCCTCCCTCCACCCCTAACTTTGTCACGTTACAGTTTAACGGCCCCTTGTAAAAAATACCATACGATGTTTCAATCAAAGCAATAGAATTACCATCAAGAGTAAATTTATGAAAATACCTACCATCAAAACGATCATGATCAAGCAAAAACCATTGGCAAATATATCTCCGGATAAGAGTGGTCTTTGCTAAATGGAACAAACGTGCAATCGAAGTAATGTAACTTCAAAGGGATATTCCATCAAGCAAGAGTATCAGAGCCAATGCATTAGGAACATGTTTCTGTTGCTTTTCTTAGTTAATAAATAAAATGTAATACTTGAGAGATAAAATTAAAAAATTAAATATAACAAAGCTTCTCTTATAAACATGCTTTCGTTTTATTTTCAAAAAAGGAATGAATATACATCTGCTAAGGTTTTGTCTTGGTTTACTTGAAAGTAAACCTCATGCCACCAAAAACTGGTAAGCTTACAAAATAAAACTCTTTGATTAGGAAAATAATTCAAGTGAAAAAATCTTTGCCAGTAGAACTTTCAGCTATATATGTATAAAACATGCATTATTTTGAATCACGTGCCATACAGTACGAAGACTTGAAAAAATTGTGTACGTCTTTCACCGTCCGGAAATCCTTATTCCCAATAGTCAAGCAGCCCGACAGACAGGCAGCCAACTCCAGCCAAGCCAGGAGCATACAAGAATACCAAAAGCAATGGCAGTGGCAGGATGCTTCGTCTTCAGTTCCTCTTGACTGTCTATGAATAATATCCGTAATGAAAATTTGACTTCTAAATAATGAAATTATATTTCGTGCTGTGACGAATAATTCTGTTCACGTTGGACGTGATTGGAGCCCCATGAAGCAAATCAATCCCCACATCTACATACATATTATAAGTAGGATGGAATGGATTCCTTTCCCATTCCATATAATCGTTATTCAGATTTCATTTTATGTTGTGGCATGAGTAATGAGGTGGGCAATTTTGAAGATATTCAAAGCAAAATTATATCTCAAGGTTGCAAAATTTTGGGAAATGTAATAATATTTTTAAAGATTTAAAAATTTCAGCACTTTATAGACAATTAAAGGCCTTCACAGCTATGATTCATACATTCAGATACACATTCCAATTGCAATTGTTACAAGCACTTTACGAATAAAATTCATAATGTAAAGCTACTGTTTCAAAATGGCTATATAATATCTTTAAGGACATCTTAACAATCAAAAGAATTCAAGTAGTTAAAACGAAGTTCGCTAACCTTGAATCGAGCAAATCTGTCGAGAGGATCGATAGCAACCGTTGTAGAATACTTGCTAAAAATACCGTAGCTAGCGAAGTCCCCCCCCCCATCACAATAGCCTATGTTTCGAGATTATATATTATATAGTGTTCTTTACGACCTTCTTTGAAATCGACTTTAGAAGGAAACCACTGTTATATGATCGCAGCCTATCATTTTTCTCTCTCTATTTCCCGTAACCCCATTCGGGTGGAGGAAGAACTTGACTCGATTCGAGAAAACATTTGTAAATAAAAAACTTTAAGGTATATCCCGAACCACCGAAATGGCCTTTTGTCGTAAAATTTTTTTAGCAGAAAAAGCAGGTGCTTTCGGTGTGGCTTTAACATGTGACCTCCGGGATGAAAGCTTGAAACGTTATAACTTACTCCACCGACGACTGAACTTCTGAAGACATTATTCCTGCGATGAGAGTCTAATTTATTTATAGACACCACCATGCAAACAGCACGCATTAAAATGACGTTCCCCACCACAGGCGAACTGTTTTCATAGCCCTGAAATTTCATCACGCTGTAAAGAACAGAAATACATGGGCAGAGTCAACCACAGGCGAAGTTCGCCTTAATCTATGATTAATTCAATTATTTTTATAATTTTTTTCTGTCTGTTTGTCCGGCTAATCCCGGAAACCGCTAATTCGATTTCGATGAGGGTGACATGTACGAAAACGACCCCATTTCAATGCGACACCCACGGGAAGGTTCAGTGTTTCCTTAAATGGGGGAGGGGGGCTGTCAGGTGCGGGGGTTAGTAAGTTTAATTATCCCGATGCCATTAAACAATTAAGTGTTAAGACACCCCTAGGGAGAAGGCCATTTACAAATAATCGAAACCGACCGATATTAGTGTGGAAATCCATAGTTTTCGGTATCGCTTTGTGAATAATGACCCTCCCTATGCCGTTAGATAAGATAGTAATACACCTCCGTGGGGGACAGAAAAAAATAATCCAAATTGACTGATGTTAATGCTGTATCCATAGTTTTCGGGATCACTGATATGGATAATCACACTCTAAATGTTGTTGGATACTTTGGGTTTAAGACGAATCTAGCAACCTTAGGGGTGGCTGTGGTATAAGGGTGACACATAAAAATAATCGCAGATGACACTCATTTACCGTTAGGTGCCGTAAGTTCGGGGGAACAATACCGTTCTCAGTGATCACCATGCCGTGGTCTGGTGAGCACCAGCGCTTTGTTATGGAGACATTCTTTAAAAACGTGGAAAGTGTTGTGGCTACGCAGAGGGCTTTTCGGATCTGGTTCGGGTTAAATCGATATGACAGTGATGCTGATCCTAAAACCATTCGGAAATGGAGCAGTAATATAAGGGCGACAGGATCTGCAGATTCTAAAAAACCAGTTGGGCCACTTAAAAGTGTTCGAACACCTGAAAACATCGCGGCAATAAGGGCGTCAATTGAAGAATCTCCAACCCGATCTGCGCGGAAACATGCCAAAAGGTCTGCACCCCTACAAGATGATGCCTGCACAGGAATTGAGCCCACAAGATTTTGTGAAACGTAGAGATTCTTGCAATATAATCGTAACTGCTGTACCCCCCGGCGCTGTTTTGTGGACTAGTGACGAAGCGCATTTTCATCTTTGTGGCACAGTAAATAAACAAAATTGTCGTTATTGGGCATCTGAAAACCCTCGTGAAGTGCATCAAAGACCCCTTCACAGCCCGAAAGTAACAGTTTAGTGCGATGTGTTGGAGAACTTGTTGTGCCCCAAAATGGAAGAATATGGCGAGGAACACGGCACAGTAGCCTTCTGGTTTCAACAAGATGGAGCCACGGCCCATACTGCCCGTCGCTCACGTGAAGTTTTGCAAGAGCTCTTTCTCGTTCGTCTAATCTTTTTGCGGGGGGATGTTCCATGGCCCTCTCGCTCCCCCGATTTGACCGCGTGTGACTTTTTTCTGTGGAGATACGTCAAAGCTGAGGTATACAAACTTCGACCTCGAACCCTTGAAGCTCTGAAGAGCGCGATTGAGGACGTCATGACTGGAATTCCGCAAGATATGCTGAGAATAGTAGCCGGAAACTTCTTTGAAAGGCTCAATATGTGTATTGCTCGACAAGGCCGCCACTTAGACGATATCATTTTGAAAACATCATGAAAAAAACGGTATAATGTGTACTTTTGAGCAATAAAGACGTTTTTATGTATCTTGAAGCGTTTTTTTTTCAACTGACCCTTCAAATCAGGGTCTACGTTTACTTAATATTTTATTATATTAAAAAAACATAATCGCCAATTATGGCAATATTCAACTATTTCAACATAAAAAAATATAATACAGTAGAGTGAATAATTTTAAACAAAAAAGCAAGACTTCACTACACGCAACTAGACTGTCAGAAAAATGACAGAGTTTGGTTTTGGCGAGTTTTCAGAATAAGAAGGGATGATTTGAAAAATGGGTTAAGAGATTGAGTGAACCAAGTGATACATTTGTCTACAAAAACTCACACCAGTAAGCAATAATTAGAAGAATTTGTAGAAGTTTTCTTAAAACTTAGAAGTTGGATATACGTATTGCATGAAAAACATAAAAAATATGTAAATTTTAAAACAAAAAACGATAACATTGTTCATTCTGCACCATATCCGTTCCATAAAATAAATTTCCTGGTTTATGGTTATTCAGGAATCAATTAGAAATCTCATCAATTTTTTCTTTAACTTGGGTATTCGACCGATGTGAAAACAAAGGCCGACTCCCTAAATGGTAATCATCCATGAAATTAATTTTTTTCTATTATCTCATCGAAATGATCTCGCAAATCCCTCTCTTTCCGCAAACAGCATCCTCGTAAAAAGTCTTCAAGCTTGGAAATAACAGCCCAAGAAAAGCACCCTGGGCTATAGTCGAATGACCGGCAATCCACTCGTTATGGTGCTATATCGCATCACATCTCATCTCGTTTCACAAATGAAACGTACCCGCTGGGAAAATTACTGGAAGTTTGTTATCCCACCATAGCCACTTACCTAATCCCGTTGAGACCTCTCCTCATCCAATAAAGCGAAGTCAACACTAGAACAGTCGACTTTTGGAGAGAAAAAAAAAGATTTTCTGGTGCGTGCAAAGGAATCTTTTTGTCGAACGTACGTTTCCATGTCAGCAGAGATTTCCTTAGTTGTCGACCTTGGACTTCCCATGAGATGATATCCCAAGATATTGATACGAACGTGCCAATACACTACCGATGGCAAGCAATTCCTCAAATATGGATGAAGCGCTGACAGGCTCCTTGATTGTGCTATTGTTTGAACCAATCAGGCAGTAAATGTGTTCTAGAATGTCTGCAGTCTTTGAACCGCCATTTGCCAGTTCTTGAGGTTTTTCTTAACAAAAGGGGATGGAATATATAGTAGAAAACTTTATCAATTTCGTCTTCAGGCGGGGCTTGGAAATCCACAGGCTTTTTCGGGATTTTTTGTTGTGATTGGATAATCCCTGTTGAAAATTTTTAGAACAAGATTGATTAGTGGAAGAGATCTATGGTGTATCCACATAGTTACCTCCAAAAGGAAAATAACACAAATATCGTAATTTTTTACTGTTACTACCCACTTTGCCAAATTAATAGAACACAAGCGTGTTCAATATGTGGTTTGCGTTGTTATAAGCTAAGGGGTAGGTCAGTAAAATACTATAGATTTCAAATCCGGTGATTTTTTGTGTTCTGAGAAGGAACAGAACTTGTTGCATAAAGGCCATTTATGATGGCCCTTCGATCTTTTTATATTTTTTAGTTAACTTTTGAAAACTGTTATTCATCAACACCGAGCTTAGTTTACATTTAGGTACTTGATTAAGGATTTGTATGTGGTGAAAATCTTCAAATCGCGATACACTCTCTCATACAGTTGCTCATAAATTTTATATGAATCGCAAATATTTATACATTTTGTATCTGTTGATTTCACTCTTGATTTATACCAAAAACCACCTCGTCTTTTAAATAAATTTGTCAATATAATCTTTGAAAGTTGCGCTGTCGAGTATAGGTGATTTTTGGATCATGTCAATAAATTAAAAGATATCACCCAAGCGTCCTTTTTAGCTTTTTTAGAGATCTTCAAAGTTGCTTTAAAGGATTCGAATAATTGTAATGTTTAAAATGTTTCTAGATATACCTCAGATTAGAAGTGTTGGTATTTTGCTAAGTTCAACAAAAATTGGAACTCAACGCCAAGATTTGCGCAAATAATATCTTGGCTTGAAAAAATTTTTATCAGTTCGGGTTTTTCAGATGAAAAAGTTAGAGCTCTATAGAGCATATTACGTGTTGAGAGAGTTTCTTCGTAACGTTAAGTGTAAAGCAAATTTTGATATTGGCAGCGATAATATGCCACGGATTAACGTACATAGGCTTAGATCATTCAACGTCATTTGTAAAATTGCGCAAAACAGCTCATGATCATCATAACACGGACAACTTATCGCCCAAAAATAGGAAAAAGTAAAGGAATGCTTCATGACCCTCTTAATATGGCGAAAAAGGTAGCTTTACACCGATAAAGTCAGGCTTTTATAAAACCCTTTGTAAACGTTATATCCGTCGTCGACATAACAGAAACGAATCGTTAAAGTTTCTTTTAATCAAAGAGAAGTGAAACAAAAAAAAGGAAATGAATAGAATTAACCCTTCTAACACAGAAGGCACACTTCTTCGGCAAGGAGCCAAGAAACACTTCACCTTTTCCGTCAAAACGATGAAATGAGGCTCCCACACCGCAGAGGAAGACAAAAACAAACAAACAAGAAAAAAGGAACAGGAAGAAAACAAGCAAGGAAACTCAGTAACACACCATACAAACAGAGAGTCACGGGAGCTCAGAAAATAGATAGCTCTTAAACATCACCTTACTAAGAGTTAAATCAAAATTAGGACAAGAATTAACAGCCCTACATAAACGATTAATTGGTTCATGCATGCCATAATTTGATCTGGATGGTTCAACATGCAACAAAGAAAGTCTTCGCAGCTTATATTGAGACTGTCTGAACTAAACCCTGCTAACAAGCCAGCCTGAGTCTATATTAGAGTTCAAGAGCTGATGAATAAACACCAAGTCAGCGACTTTGCGCCTTTTCTCAAGCGAGGGCAAACCGAGCAACTCTAGGCGGTCGGTCTAGGGCGGTAGTCTAAATGGATCGTCCCATGGGAGCCCCCTAAGCGCAAATCTAAGAAAATTACGCTGCACCGATTCGATACGCTTGGAATGAACAGCGTAGTAAGGCGACCAGACCTGAGATGCATACTCAAGAATAGGTCTAACTAAAGTGCAGTACAAATGCATCAATGTTGGAATATCCGAGAACTCTCTAGACCATCGCTTAACAAAGCCCAAGATTAAACTGCCTCTAGACACCATATAGTTAATATGCAGGGTAAAATCAAGCTTCCTATCAAGTTTTACCCCAAGGTCAGTTACGAACAGCACGCGACGGAGACCATTCCTTGCAAAGTTGTAATCATAAACTTGAGGATTAGGACTCCTGGAGAAAGTCATAGCTTCACATTTCTCAAAATTGAGGTGTAAGCCGTTATGCTCGCACCATTCCAGAAACGTATCTAAGTCCTTTTGAATAAGGGCGGCGTCACACAGCCATATAATAAGAGAAGATCTTCATGTCATCAGCGTAGATTAGAACATTAGAGTACGAGATCAGACGGACAATGTCGTCAATGGCAAGAACGAATAATAGAGGACCTAGATGACTGCCTTGTGGTACACCAGATGAAGCCTTGAAGATTCTAGAGGTAGAGCCGCGGAGCGACACACGGTAAGACCTGTCTCTTAGATAGGATGAAACCCAGTCGAGAAGAACAGGGGGAAAACCCAGCCTCCCGAGTTTAAATATAATTAGGGAGTGAGGGAGTTTATCAAAGGCTTTACTGAAATCCGTGAATATGCAGTCAGTTTGCATACATCGCTGGAAGCCAGAAATAATGTGGGAGGTAAATTCAAGTAAGTTAGTAGTCGTTGATCTACCGGGCAAAAACCCGTGCTGATTGGGAGAGATTAAGCCAATACAACGCTCCATAAGCTGCGAATACACTATTGATTCAAACAATTTAGGTATGCAAGATAACTTTGCGATAGGTCTATAATTGGTTATGATATTCTTATGGCCTTTTCTATGAACAGGGACTATAAAAGAGCACAGATCTGAGTTCCAATGACTACAACCAGTGATGCCAATTCAGTGATTTTGTCACCAAATCTGGTGTTTTCAAACACCTCCCTAGTGACAGAATTTTGTTTTCTCAGACACGTCTAAAAGTTGGTGATTTTTAACTTCCACTGCGGTGACTTCTGGTGACTTTTAATGCAGTGATGCGAAATCATGGGCTTTGTCACCAAATCTGGTGTTTTCGAATACCTTTCTAGTGATTAATATTTTTTAGCGACACTGTGATTTTGAACCTCTTCTGAAGACACCAAATGTTCTCCCACTCTTTAACGTTTTAACGTAAATATTCGGCATTTCTCATTGTTTTTGACTATTTTTGTATATATTTGCTGGGTTTATTTATTTTTATTTATTCAACAACAGCTTCGCCAAAACTGGCTACTAAGAAAATTACAAATGAATCAAAAGGACTACAAAATTAATACAAATCATTAAACTAATTTATTCAATAAGTGTCCTCAGATGGCACTTCAGTTGTCGCCTAGAACATCCCAGCTCGATATAGGCAGCGTAGTCATTGTAGAGGCGGGACATAGAGGTGACAGGCTCGTGCATGCCGTAGAGCGTACGATGAAAGGGAACATGCAGAAAGTTGAAATTCCTAAGGGACCGGGCGGGAATGGAGATGCCTGTATCATTCAGCAGTTCGGAGGAGTTGATCGTCCCCTGCAATAAATCATGCATGAAAGTGATCTTATATATTCGGCGTCTCTTTACAAGGGAATCAAGAGAAATCAATCCAAGCCTGGCATGATATGATGGGAGGGATAAAGGATCACGCCAAGGAAGGTCGCGGAGAGCGAACCTAAGAAATCTACGCTGAACAGCTTCAATCCGGTTGATGTGTACAGCGAAATAGGGATCCCAAACCGGGCAAGCGTATTCCAGAATGGGTCTAACGAATGTGCAAAAGAGGAGCCTAGTTAGATAGGGATCGTCAAGTTCCCTGGACCACCTTTTCACAAAACCCAGCGTTGAATTAGCCCTACCCACCACGAAGTCAATGTGATCATCAAAGGATAGGCCGTTATTAAGAACAACCCCTAAATCTTTGACCCTATGTAGCCTACTCAAGACACTGCCATCCAAAGAGTAGTCGAAGAGAATGGGACAGTTTCTGCGGGTAAAGGTCATTATGGTACATTTGTTTATATTAAGAGGGAGACGATTACTAGAGCACCAGTCGTGAAAAACGTGAATGTCGGAGCTTAACAGAGCACAATCGTCGTCGCGGGAGACGACACGGAATATTTTGGCGTCATCTGCATAACACAGAATCTTGGAGCTAGAAAGGAGCACCGAGACGTCATTAATAAAAATAATAAAAAGAAGTGGGCCAAGAATGCTGCCCTGAGGCACCCCAGAAGAAGCAAAGAATTCACTGGATAGGGCACCACGAAACAAGACGCGCTGGGTGCGCCCAGAGAGGTAAGTGGACAACCAGTTAACAAAAAGCGGTGGGAACCCGAGCAAATGAAATTTATGAACCAGAATCCCAAGATCGATTCTGTCGAAGGCCTTACTAAAATCAGTGAAAATGCAATCAACCTGTAAGCCAGACTCAATCAGAGGCAAGCAGTGATGTACGAATTCGAGTAAGTTGGTGGTGGTAGATTAATAATATTAATAAAGCCATGCTGAAAAGAGCCTAAAAAGGTTTTACAATGAAAACGGAGCACATCACTGATTAAGGCCTCGAACGCCTTCGCAACATGACACAAGTTGGCGATGGGTCTGTAATTGGTGATGTTGGACTTGTCACCCTTTTTGTGAAGGGGAATAATCACAGAATCCTTCCAGAGACCGGGGAAACGCCCACAAGACAGAGACAGGTTAAACAAATGACGAAGAATAGGGGACACAGATGAACAGCAATTTTTAAGGAAGGACGAAGGGACACCATCTGGACCACACGAAAATCCGTTGGACAAACTAGACAAATAATCGGTGACAGCACCATCGTCAAAAACTAAGTCCTTAGTTTCAAGGGAAGTATAAGGAAGCCTGGTCAAGTGGATAAAATCGGAGGAAACAATATCACAGTCAGAATCACAGAATGAGGTGATGAAGAAGTCGGCGAAATAGTTGGCCACAATGACGGGGTCACAACTCTCGCAATCACCAAACCTAAGGGAGGAAGGGTAGCCATCACTGTGTCGCTTAGAGTTAATAAATCTCCAAAACTGTCTGGGGTTAGAATGAAGAATATGTCTCGAGTCGGACAGAAATCTGTTGTAGGACGTCTGAAGATCGAGAGAGAAACGAAGGTAGAGGTTGTAGTAGGTCTGGTAGTCGTCGTCGCACCTAGAGGAGCAGAATCTTTTCCAGGCCTTATTCTTTTGGTTTTTCAGGTGTCTCAAGGAGCTATTCATCCATGGCTGAGATGAATGGGGGGAGCGCGAAAAGGAGACCGGTACGCACTGAGTAAAACAAGTATAAAGTACGTCATAGAAGGAGCAGGTTACTACTTAATTCAGTTACAACTGGTGTTGCACCACACATTCAAGTGGGCCCATTTAATGCTTTTTTCCAATTAAAGGTAAATACGATTGTGATTCAGGGAAATACAGTCTTTTTTTGAGTAGTATTATTTACATTTTTGTTACTTAGAAATTTCTAATATTATATTGGAAGAAGTTTTGAAAAAAATATATTATTTTGTATCTGGTGACTTTTTTAAAAAAAAAATTTTTAGCCCCTATCTAGTGACATTCTTCATCGACGACTTGGCAACACTGACTTCAACTTTGTCAATTCTGCTAGTTTTGGACTGAAATTTTTAGGGTTCATAACTTAAAGGCTGTAGAATACGAAAATAATATTTTAGGAAAATCATAATTTCTGACCCAAAGTTCCAATGACTACAACTTTGTCAATTCTGCTAGTTTTGGACTGAAATTTTTAGGGTTCATAACTTAAAGGCTGTAGAATACGAAAATAATATTTTTGGAAAATCGTAATTTCTGACCCAACCTGGTGTATTAGCGCTTTTCCTCTTCCTAAGTGAAGCGGTAGCACCTACAGATCTGAGTTCCAATGACTACAACTTTGTCAATTCTGCTAGTTTTGGACTGAAATTTTTAGGGTTCATAACTTAAAGGCTGTAGAATACGAAAATAATATTTTTGGAAAATCGTAATTTCTGACCCAACCTGGTGTTTTAGCGCTTTTCCTCTTCCTAAGTGAAGCGGTAGCACCTACAGATTTGAGTTCCAATGACTGCAACTTTGTCAATTCTGCTAGTTTTGGACTGACATTTTTAGGGTTTATAGCTTAAAGGCTGTAGAATGCGAAAATAATATTTTTGGAAAATCATAATTTTTGACCCAACATGGTGTTTTAGCGCTTTTCCTCTTCCTAAGTAAAGCTGTAGGACCCCACAGATCTGAGTTCCAATGACTGCAACTTTGTCAATTCTGCTAGTTTTGGACTGACATTTGTAGGGTTTATAGCTTAAAGGCTGTAGAATGCGAAAATAATATTTTTGGAAAATCATAATTTTTGACCCAACATGGTGTTTTAGCGCTTTTCCTCTTCCTAAGTAAAGCGGTAGGACCCCACAGATCTGAATTCCAATGATTGCAACTTTGTCAATTCTGCTAGTTTTGGACTGACATTTTTAGGGTTTATAACTTAAAGGCTGCAGAATGCGAAAATAATATTTTTGGAAAATCATAATTTTTGACCCAACATGGTGTTTTAGCGCTTTTCCTCTTCCTAAGTAAAGCGGTAGGACCCCACAGATCTGAATTCCAATGATTGCAACTTTGTCAATTCTGCTAGTTTTGGACTGACATTTGTAGTGTTTATAGCTTAAAGGCTGTAGAATGCGAAAATAATATTTTTGGAAAATCATAATTTTTGACCCAACATGGTGTTTTAGCGCTTTTCCTCTTCCTAAGTAAAGCGGTAGGACCCCACAGATCTGAATTCCAATGACTGCAACTTTGTCAATTCTGCTAGTTTTGGTCTGAAATTTTTAGGGTTCATAACTTAAAGGATGTAGAATACGATAATAATATTTTTGGAAAATCATAATTTTTGACCCAACATGGTGTTTTAGCGCTTTTCCTCTTCCTAAGTAAAGCTGCAGGACCCCACAGATCTGAGTTCCAATGACTGCAACTTTGTCAATTCTGCTAGTTTTGGACTGAAATTTTTAGGGTTCATAACTTAAAGACTGTAGAATGCGAAAATAATATTTTTGGAAAATCATAATTTTTGACCCAACATGGTGTTTTAGCGCTTTTCCTCTTCCTAAGTAAAGCGGTAGGACCCCACAGATCTGAATTCCAATGATTGCAACTTTGTCAATTCTGCTAGTTTTGGTCTGAAATTTTTAGGGTTCATAACTTAAAGGCTGTAGAATGCGAAAATAATATTTTTGGAAAATCATAATTTTTGACCCAACATGGTGTTTTAGCGCTTTTCCTCTTCCTAAGTAAAGCGGTAGGACCCCACAGATCTGAATTCGAATGATTGCAACTTTGTCAATTCTGCTAGTTTTGGACTGACATTTTTAGGGTTTATAGCTTAAAGGCTGTAGAATGCGAAAATAATATTTTTGGAAAATCATAATTTTTGACCCAACATGGTGTTTTAGCGCTTTTCCTCTTCCTAAGTAAAGCGGTAGGACCCCACAGATCTGAATTCGAATGATTGCAACTTTGTCAATTCTGCTAGTTTTGGACTGACATTTGTAGTGTTTATAGCTTAAAGCTTGTAGAATGCGAAAATAATATTTTTGGAAAATCATAATTTTTGACCCAACATGGTGTTTTAGCGCTTTTCCTCTTCCTAAGTAAAGCGGTAGGACCCCACAGATCTGAATTCCAATGACTGCAACTTTGTCAATTCTGCTAGTTTTGGTCTGAAATTTTTAGGGTTCATAACTTAAAGGCTCTAGAATACGATAATAATATTTTTGGAAAATCATAATTTTTGACCCAACATGGTGTTTTAGCGCTTTTCCTCTTCCTAAGTAAAGCTGCAGGACCCCACAGATCTGAGTTCCAATGACTGCAACTTTGTCAATTCTGCTAGTTTTGGACTGAAATTTTTAGGGTTCATAACTTAAAGACTGTAGAATGCGAAAATAATATTTTTGGAAAATCATAATTTTTGACCCAACATGGTGTTTTAGCGCTTTTCCTCTTCCTAAGTAAAGCGGTAGGACCCCACAGATCTGAATTCCAATGATTGCAACTTTGTCAATTCTGCTAGTTTTGGTCTGAAATTTTTAGGGTTCATAACTTAAAGGCTGTAGAATGCGAAAATAATATTTTTGGAAAATCATAATTTTTGACCCAACATGGTGTTTTAGCGCTTTTCCTCTTCCTAAGTAAAGCTGCAGGACCCCACAGATCTGAGTTCCAATGACTGCAACTTTGTCAATTCTGCTAGTTTTGGACTGAAATTTTTAGGGTTCATAACTTAAAGGCTGTAGAATGCGAAAATAATATTTTTGGAAAATCATAATTTTTGACCCAACATGGTGTTTTAGCGCTTTTCCTCTTCTTAAGTAAAGTGGTAGGACCCCACAGATCTGAATTCCAATGACTGCAACTTTGTCAATTCTGCTAGTTTTGGACTGACATTTGTAGGGTTTATAGCTTAAAGGCTGTAGAATGCGAAAATAATAATTTTGGAAAATCATAATTTTTGACCCAACATGGTGTTTTAGCGCTTTTCCTCTTCCTAAGTAAAGCGGTAGGACCCCACAGATCTGAGTTCCAATGACTGCAACTTTGTCAATTCTGCTAGTTTTGGACTGACATTTTTAGGGTTTATAGCTTAAAGGCTGTAGAATGCGAAAATAATATTTTTGGAAAATCATAATTTTTGACCCAACATGGTGTTTTAGCGCTTTTCCTCTTCCTAAGTAAAGCTGTAGGACCCCACAGATCTGAGTTCCAATGACTGCAACTTTGTCAATTCTGCTAGTTTTGGACTGAAATTTTTAGGGTTCATAACTTAAAGGCTGTAGAATGCGAAAATAATATTTTTGGAAAATCATAATTTTTGACCCAACATGGTGTTTTAGCGCTTTTCCTCTTCCTAAGTAAAGCGGTAGGACCCCACAGATCTGAGTTCCAATGACTACAACTTTGTCAATTCTGCTAGTTTTGGACTGAAATTTTTAGGGTTCATAACTTAAAGGTTGTAGAATGCGAAAATAATATTTTTGGAAAATCATAATTTTTGACCCAACATGGTGTTTTAGCGCTTTTCCTCTTCCTAAGTAAAGCGGTAGGACCCCACAGATCTGAGTTCCAATGACTGCAACTTTGTCAATTCTGCTAGTTTTGGACTGACATTTTTAGGGTTTATAGCTTAAAGGCTGTAGAATGCGAAAATAATATTTTTGGAAAATCATAATTTTTGACCCAACATGGTGTTTTAGCGCTTTTCCTCTTCCTAAGTAAAGCTGTAGGACCCCACAGATCTGAGTTCCAATGACTGCAACTTTGTCAATTCTGCTAGTTTTGGACTGAAATTTTTAGGGTTCATAACTTAAAGGCTGTAGAATGCGAAAATAATATTTTTGGAAAATCATAATTTTTGACCCAACATGGTGTTTTAGCGCTTTTCCTCTTCCTAAGTAAAGCGGTAGGACCCCACAGATCTGAGTTCCAATGACTACAACTTTGTCAATTCTGCTAGTTTTGGACTGACATTTTTAGGGTTTATAGCTTAAAGGCTGTAGAATGCGAAAATAATATTTTTGGAAAATCATAATTTTTGACCCAACATGGTGTTTAAGCGCTTTTCCTCTTCCTAAGTAAAGCGGTAGGACCCCACAGATCTGAATTCCAATGATTGCAACTTTGTCAATTCTGCTAGTTTTGGTCTGAAATTTATAGGGTTCATAACTTAAAGGCTGTAGAATGCGAAAATAATATTTTTGGAAAATCATAATTTTTGACCCAACATGGTGTTTTAGCGCTTTTCCTCTTCCTAAGTAAAGTGGTAGGACCCCACAGATCTGAATTCCAATGACTGCAACTTTGTCAATTCTGCTAGTTTTGGACTGACATTTGTAGGGTTTATAGCTTAAAGGCTGTAGAATGCGAAAATAATAATTTTGGAAAATCATAATTTTTGACCCAACATGGTGTTTTAGCGCTTTTCCTCTTCCTAAGTAAAGCTGCAGGACCCCACAGATCTGAGTTCCAATGACTGCAACTGTGTCAATTCTGCTAGTTTTGGACTGAAATTTTTAGGGTTCATAACTTAAAGGCTGTAGAATGCGAAAATAATATTTTTGGAAAATCATAATTTTTGACCCAACATGGTGTTTTAGCGCTTTTCCTCTTCCTAAGTAAAGCTGTAGGACCCCACAGATCTGAGTTCCAATGACTACAACTTTGTCAATTCTGCTAGTTTTGGACTGAAATTTTTAGGGTTCATAACTTAAAGGCTGTAGAATGCGAAAATAATATTTTTGGAAAATCATAATTTTTGACCCAACATGGTGTTTTAGCGCTTTTCCTCTTCCTAAGTAAAGCGGTAGGACCCCACAGATCTGAGTTCCAATGACTGCAACTTTGTCAATTCTGCTAGTTTTGGACTGACATTTGTAGGGTTTATAGCTTAAAGGCTGTAGAATACGATAATAATATTTTTGGAAAATCATAATTTTTGACCCAACATGGTGTTTTAGCGCTTTTCCTCTTCCTAAGTAAAGCTGCAGGACCCCACAGATCTGAATTCCAATGACTGCAACTTTGTCAATTCTGCTAGTTTTGGACTGAAATTTTTAGGGTTCATAACTTAAAGGCTGTAGAATGCGAAAATAATATTTTTGGAAAATCATAATTTTTGACCCAACATGGTGTTTTAGCGCTTTTCCTCTTCCTAAGTAAAGCTGTAGGACCCCACAGATCTGAGTTCCAATGACTACAACTTTGTCAATTCTGCTAGTTTTGGACTGAAATTTTTAGGGTTCATAACTTAAAGGCTGTAGAATGCGAAAATAATATTTTTGGAAAATCATAATTTTTGACCCAACATGGTGTTTTAGCGCTTTTCCTCTTCCTAAGTAAAGCTGCAGGACCCCACAGATCTGAGTTCCAATGACTGCAACTTTGTCAATTCTGCTAGTTTTGGACTGAAATTTTTAGGGTTCATAACTTAAAGGCTGTAGAATGCGAAAATAATATTTTTGGAAAATCATAATTTTTGACCCAACATGGTGTTTTAGCGCTTTTCCTCTTCCTAAGTAAAGCGGTAGGACCCCACAGATCTGAATTCGAATGATTGCAACTTTGTCAATTCTGCTAGTTTTGGACTGACATTTTTAGGGTTTATAGCTTAAAGGCTGTAGAATACGATAATAATATTTTTGGAAAATCATAATTTTTGACCCAACATGGTGTTTTAGCGCTTTTCCTCTTCCTAAGTAAAGCTGTAGGACCCCACAGATCTGAGTTCCAATGACTACAACTTTGTCAATTCTGCTAGTTTTGGACTGAAATTTTTAGGGTTCATAACTTAAAGGCTGTAGAATGCGAAAATAATATTTTTGGAAAATCATAATTTTTGACCCAACATGGTGTTTTAGCGCTTTTCCTCTTCCTAAGTAAAGCGGTAGGACCCCACAGATCTGAATTCGAATGATTGCAACTTTGTCAATTCTGCTAGTTTTGGACTGACATTTTTAGGGTTTATAGCTTAAAGGCTGTAGAATACGATAATAATATTTTTGGAAAATCATAATTTTTGACCCAACATGGTGTTTTAGCGCTTTTCCTCTTCCTAAGTAAAGCTGCAGGACCCCACAGATCTGAATTCCAATGACTGCAACTTTGTCAATTCTGCTAGTTTTGGACTGACATTTGTAGGGTTTATAGCTTAAAGGCTGTAGAATACGATAATAATATTTTTGGAAAATCATAATTTTTGACCCAACATGGTGTTTTAGCGCTTTTCCTCTTCCTAAGTAAAGTGGTAGGACCCCACAGATCTGAATTCCAATGACTGCAACTTTGTCAATTCTGCTAGTTTTGGACTGACATTTGTAGGGTTTATAGCTTAAAGGCTGTAGAATACGATAATAATATTTTTGGAAAATCATAATTTTTGACCCAACATGGTGTTTTAGCGCTTTTCCTCTTCCTAAGTAAAGCTGCAGGACCCCACAGATCTGAGTTCCAATGACTGCAACTTTGTCAATTCTGCTAGTTTTGGACTGAAATTTTTAGGGTTCATAACTTAAAGGCTGTAGAATGCGAAAATAATATTTTTGGAAAATCATAATTTTTGACCCAACATGGTGTTTTAGCGCTTTTCCTCTTCCTAAGTAAAGTGGTAGGACCCCACAGATCTGAATTCCAATGACTGCAACTTTGTCAATTCTGCTAGTTTTGGACTGACATTTGTAGGGTTTATAGCTTAAAGGCTGTAGAATACGATAATAATATTTTTGGAAAATCATAATTTTTGACCCAACATGGTGTTTTAGCGCTTTTCCTCTTCCTAAGTAAAGCTGCAGGACCCCACAGATCTGAGTTCCAATGACTGCAACTTTGTCAATTCTGCTAGTTTTGGACTGAAATTTTTAGGGTTCATAACTTAAAGGCTGTAGAATGCGAAAATAATATTTTTGGAAAATCATAATTTTTGACCCAACATGGTGTTTTAGCGCTTTTCCTCTTCCTAAGTAAAGTGGTAGGACCCCACAGATCTGAATTCCAATGACTGCAACTTTGTCAATTCTGCTAGTTTTGGACTGACATTTGTAGGGTTTATAGCTTAAAGGCTGTAGAATACGATAATAATATTTTTGGAAAATCATAATTTTTGACCCAACATGGTGTTTTAGCGCTTTTCCTCTTCCTAAGTAAAGCTGCAGGACCCCACAGATCTGAGTTCCAATGACTGCAACTTTGTCAATTCTGCTAGTTTTGGACTGAAATTTTTAGGGTTCATAACTTAAAGGCTGTAGAATGCGAAAATAATATTTTTGGAAAATCATAATTTTTGACCCAACATGGTGTTTTAGCGCTTTTCCTCTTCCTAAGTAAAGCGGTAGGACCCCACAGATCTGAATTCGAATGATTGCAACTTTGTCAATTCTGCTAGTTTTGGACTGACATTTTTAGGGTTTATAGCTTAAAGGCTGTAGAATACGATAATAATATTTTTGGAAAATCATAATTTTTGACCCAACATGGTGTTTTAGCGCTTTTCCTCTTCCTAAGTAAAGCTGCAGGACCCCACAGATCTGAATTCCAATGACTGCAACTTTGTCAATTCTGCTAATTTTGGACTGACATTTGTAGGGTTTATAGCTTAAAGGCTGTAGAATACGATAATAATATTTTTGGAAAATCATAATTTTTGACCCAACATGGTGTTTTAGCGCTTTTCCTCTTCCTAAGTAAAGCTGCAGGACCCCACAGATCTGAGTTCCAATGACTGCAACTTTGTCAATTCTGCTAGTTTTGGACTGAAATTTTTAGGGTTCATAACTTAAAGGCTGTAGAATGCGAAAATAATATTTTTGGAAAATCATAATTTTTGACCCAACATGGTGTTTTAGCGCTTTTCCTCTTCCTAAGTAAAGCTGTAGGACCCCACAGATCTGAGTTCCAATGACTACAACTTTGTCAATTCTGCTAGTTTTGGACTGAAATTTTTAGGGTTCATAACTTAAAGGCTGTAGAATGCGAAAATAATATTTTTGGAAAATCATAATTTTTGACCCAACATGGTGTTTTAGCGCTTTTCCTCTTCCTAAGTAAAGCGGTAGGACCCCACAGATCTGAATTCGAATGATTGCAACTTTGTCAATTCTGCTAGTTTTGGACTGACATTTTTAGGGTTTATAGCTTAAAGGCTGTAGAATACGATAATAATATTTTTGGAAAATCATAATTTTTGACCCAACATGGTGTTTTAGCGCTTTTCCTCTTCCTAAGTAAAGCTGCAGGACCCCACAGATCTGAATTCCAATGACTGCAACTTTGTCAATTCTGCTAGTTTTGGACTGACATTTGTAGGGTTTATAGCTTAAAGGCTGTAGAATACGATAATAATATTTTTGGAAAATCATAATTTTTGACCCAACATGGTGTTTTAGCGCTTTTCCTCTTCCTAAGTAAAGCTGCAGGACCCCACAGATCTGAGTTCCAATGACTGCAACTTTGTCAATTCTGCTAGTTTTGGACTGAAATTTTTAGGGTTCATAACTTAAAGGCTGTAGAACGCGAAAATAATATTTTTGGAAAATCATAATTTTTGACCCAACATGGTGTTTTAGCGCTTTTCCTCTTCCTAAGTAAAGCTGCAGGACCCCACAGATCTGAGTTCCAATGACTGCAACTTTGTCAATTCTGCTAGTTTTGGACTGAAATTTTTAGGGTTCATAACTTAAAGGCTGTAGAATGCGAAAATAATATTTTTGGAAAATCATAATTTTTGACCCAACATGGTGTTTTAGCGCTTTTCCTCTTCCTAAGTAAAGCTGCAGGACCCCACAGATCTGAGTTCCAATGACTGCAACTTTGTCAATTCTGCTAGTTTTGGACTGAAATTTTTAGGGTTCATAACTTAAAGGCTGTAGAATGCGAAAATAATATTTTTGGAAAATCATAATTTTTGACCCAACATGGTGTTTTAGCGCTTTTCCTCTTCCTAAGTAAAGCTGCAGGACCCCACAGATCTGAGTTCCAATGACTGCAACTTTGTCAATTCTGCTAGTTTTGGACTGAAATTTTTAGGGTTCATAACTTAAAGGCTGTAGAATGCGAAAATAATATTTTTGGAAAATCATAATTTTTGACCCAACATGGTGTTTTAGCGCTTTTCCTCTTCCTAAGTAAAGTGGTAGGACCCCACAGATCTGAATTCCAATGACTGCAACTTTGTCAATTCTGCTAGTTTTGGACTGACATTTGTAGGGTTTATAGCTTAAAGGCTGTAGAATGCGAAAATAATATTTTTGGAAAATCATAATTTTTGACCCAACATGGTGTTTTAGCGCTTTTCCTCTTCCTAAGTAAAGCGGTAGGACCCCACAGATCTGAGTTCCAATGACTGCAACTTTGTCAATTCTGCTAGTTTTGGACTGACATTTTTAGGGTTTATAGCTTAAAGGCTGTAGAATGCGAAAATAATAATTTTGGAAAATCATAATTTTTGACCCAACATGGTGTTTTAGCGCTTTTCCTCTTCCTAATTAAAGCGGTAGGACCCCACAGATCTGAGTTCCAATGACTGCAACTTTGTCAATTCTGCTAGTTTTGGACTGACATTTTTAGGGTTTATAGCTTAAAGGCTGTAGAATGCGAAAATAATATTTTTGGAAAATCATAATTTTTGACCCAACATGGTGTTTTAGCGCTTTTCCTCTTCCTAAGTAAAGCTGCAGGACCCCACAGATCTGAGTTCCAATGACTGCAACTTTGTCAATTCTGCTAGTTTTGGACTGAAATTTTTAGGGTTCATAACTTAAAGGCTGTAGAATGCGAAAATAATATTTTTGGAAAATCATAATTTTTGACCCAACATGGTGTTTTAGCGCTTTTCCTCTTCCTAAGTAAAGCTGCAGGACCCCACAGATCTGAGTTCCAATGACTGCAACTTTGTCAATTCTGCTAGTTTTGGACTGAAATTTTTAGGGTTCATAACTTAAAGGCTGTAGAATGCGAAAATAATATTTTTGGAAAATCATAATTTTTGACCCAACATGGTGTTTTAGCGCTTTTCCTCTTCCTAAGTAAAGCTGCAGGACCCCACAGATCTGAGTTCCAATGACTGCAACTTTGTCAATTCTGCTAGTTTTGGACTGAAATTTTTAGGGTTCATAACTTAAAGGCTGTAGAATGCGAAAATAATATTTTTGGAAAATCATAATTTTTGACCCAACATGGTGTTTTAGCGCTTTTCCTCTTCCTAAGTAAAGCTGCAGGACCCCACAGATCTGAGTTCCAATGACTGCAACTTTGTCAATTCTGCTAGTTTTGGACTGAAATGTTTAGGGTTCATAACTTAAAGGCTGTAGAATGCGAAAATAATATTTTTGGAAAATCATAATTTTTGACCCAACATGGTGTTTTAGCGCTTTTCCTCTTCCTAAGTAAAGCTGCAGGACCCCACAGATCTGAGTTCCAATGACTGCAACTTTGTCAATTCTGCTAGTTTTGGACTGAAATTTTTAGGGTTCATAACTTAAAGGCTGTAGAATGCGAAAATAATATTTTTGGAAAATCATAATTTTTGACCCAACATGGTGTTTTAGCGCTTTTCCTCTTCCTAAGTAAAGTGGTAGGACCCCACAGATCTGAATTCCAATGACTGCAACTTTGTCAATTCTGCTAGTTTTGGACTGACATTTGTAGGGTTTATAGCTTAAAGGCTGTAGAATGCGAAAATAATATTTTTGGAAAATCATAATTTTTGACCCAACATGGTGTTTTAGCGCTTTTCCTCTTCCTAAGTAAAGCGGTAGGACCCCACAGATCTGAGTTCCAATGACTGCAACTTTGTCAATTCTGCTAGTTTTGGACTGACATTTTTAGGGTTTATAGCTTAAAGGCTGTAGAATGCGAAAATAATAATTTTGGAAAATCATAATTTTTGACCCAACATGGTGTTTTAGCGCTTTTCCTCTTCCTAAGTAAAGCGGTAGGACCCCACAGATCTGAGTTCCAATGACTGCAACTTTGTCAATTCTGCTAGTTTTGGACTGACATTTTTAGGGTTTATAGCTTAAAGGCTGTAGAATGCGAAAATAATATTTTTGGAAAATCATAATTTTTGACCCAACATGGTGTTTTAGCGCTTTTCCTCTTCCTAAGTAAAGCTGTAGGACCCCACAGATCTGAGTTCCAATGACTGCAACTTTGTCAATTCTGCTAGTTTTGGACTGAAATTTTTAGGGTTCATAACTTAAAGGCTGTAGAATGCGAAAATAATATTTTTGGAAAATCATAATTTTTGACCCAACATGGTGTTTTAGCGCTTTTCCTCTTCCTAAGTAAAGCGGTAGGACCCCACAGATCTGAGTTCCAATGACTACAACTTTGTCAATTCTGCTAGTTTTGGACTGAAATTTTTAGGGTTCATAACTTAAAGGCTGTAGAATGCGAAAATAATATTTTTGGAAAATCATAATTTTTGACCCAACATGGTGTTTTAGCGCTTTTCCTCTTCCTAAGTAAAGCGGTAGGACCCCACAGATCTGAGTTCCAATGACTGCAACTTTGTCAATTCTGCTAGTTTTGGACTGACATTTTTAGGGTTTATAGCTTAAAGGCTGTAGAATGCGAAAATAATATTTTTGGAAAATCATAATTTTTGACCCAACATGGTGTTTTAGCGCTTTTCCTCTTCCTAAGTAAAGCTGTAGGACCCCACAGATCTGAGTTCCAATGACTGCAACTTTGTCAATTCTGCTAGTTTTGAACTGAAATTTTTAGGGTTCATAACTTAAAGGCTGTAGAATGCGAAAATAATATTTTTGGAAAATCATAATTTTTGACCCAACATGGTGTTTTAGCGCTTTTCCTCTTCCTAAGTAAAGCGGTAGGACCCCACAGATCTGAGTTCCAATGACTACAACTTTGTCAATTCTGCTAGTTTTGGACTGACATTTTTAGGGTTTATAGCTTAAAGGCTGTAGAATGCGAAAATAATATTTTTGGAAAATCATAATTTTTGACCCAACATGGTGTTTTAGCGCTTTTCCTCTTCCTAAGTAAAGCGGTAGGACCCCACAGATCTGAGTTCCAATGACTGCAACTTTGTCAATTCTGCTAGTTTTGGACTGAAATTTTTAGGGTTCATAACTTAAAGGCTGTAGAATGCGAAAATAATATTTTTGGAAAATCATAATTTTTGACCCAACATGGTGTTTTAGCGCTTTTCCTCTTCCTAAGTAAAGCGGTAGGACCCCACAGATCTGAGTTCCAATGACTACAACTTTGTCAATTCTGCTAGTTTTGGACTGACATTTTTAGGGTTCATAACTTAAAGGCTGTAGAATGCGAAAATAATATTTTTGGAAAATCATAATTTTTGACCCAACATGGTGTTTTAGCGCTTTTCCTCTTCCTAAGTAAAGCGGTAGGACCCCACAGATCTGAGTTCCAATGACTGCAACTTTGTCAATTCTGCTAGTTTTGGACTGAAATTTTTAGGGTTCATAACTTAAAGGCTGTAGAATGCGAAAATAATATTTTTGGAAAATCATAATTTTTGACCCAACATGGTGTTTTAGCGCTTTTCCTCTTCCTAAGTAAAGCGGTAGGGCCCCACAGATCTGAGTTCCAATGACTACAACTTTGTCAATTCGGCTAGTTTTGGACTGACATTTTTAGGGTTTATAGCTTAAAGGCTGTAGAATGCGAAAATAATATTTTTGGAAAATCATAATTTTTGACCCAACATGGTGTTTTAGCGCTTTTCCTCTTCCTAAGTAAAGCTGTAGGACCCCACAGATCTGAGTTCCAATGACTGCAACTTTGTCAATTCTGCTAGTTTTGGACTGAAATTTTTAGGGTTCATAACTTAAAGGCTGTAGAATGCGAAAATAATATTTTTGGAAAATCATAATTTTTGACCCAACATGGTGTTTTAGCGCTTTTCCTCTTCCTAAGTAAAGCGGTAGGGCCCCACAGATCTGAGTTCCAATGACTACAACTTTGTCAATTCGGCTAGTTTTGGACTGACATTTTTAGGGTTTATAGCTTAAAGGCTGTAGAATGCGAAAATAATATTTTTGGAAAATCATAATTTTTGACCCAACATGGTGTTTTAGCGCTTTTCCTCTTCCTAAGTAAAGCGGTAGGACCCCACAGATCTGAGTTCCAATGACTGCAACTTTGTCAATTCTGCTAGTTTTGGACTGACATTTTTAGGGTTTATAGCTTAAAGGCTGTAGAATGCGAAAATAATATTTTTGGAAAATCATAATTTTTGACCCAACATGGTGTTTTAGCGCTTTTCCTCTTCCTAAGTAAAGCGGTAGGACCCCACAGATCTGAGTTCCAATGACTGCAACTTTGTCAATTCTGCTAGTTTTGGACTGACATTTGTAGGGTTTATAGCTTAAAGGCTGTAGAATGCGAAAATAATATTTTTGGAAAATCATAATTTTTGACCCAACATGGTGTTTTAGCGCTTTTCCTCTTCCTAAGTAAAGCGGTAGGACCCCACAGATCTGAGTTCCAATGACTGCAACTTTGTCAATTCTGCTAGTTTTGGACTGACATTTTTAGGGTTTATAGCTTAAAGGCTGTAGAATGCGAAAATAATAATTTTGGAAAATCATAATTTTTGACCCAACATGGTGTTTTAGCGCTTTTCCTCTTCCTAAGTAAAGCTGTAGGACCCCACAGATCTGAGTTCCAATGACTGCAACTTTGTCAATTCTGCTAGTTTTGGACTGAAATTTTTAGGGTTCATAACTTAAAGGCTGTAGAATGCGAAAATAATATTTTTGGAAAATCATAATTTTTGACCCAACATGGTGTTTTAGCGCTTTTCCTCTTCCTAAGTAAAGTGGTAGGACCCCACAGATCTGAATTCCAATGACTGCAACTTTGTCAATTCTGCTAGTTTTGGACTGACATTTGTAGGGTTTATAGCTTAAAGGCTGTAGAATGCGAAAATAATATTTTTGGAAAATCATAATTTTTGACCCAACATGGTGTTTTAGCGCTTTTCCTCTTCCTAAGTAAAGCGGTAGGACCCCACAGATCTGAGTTCCAATGACTGCAACTTTGTCAATTCTGCTAGTTTTGGACTGACATTTTTAGGGTTTATAGCTTAAAGGCTGTAGAATGCGAAAATAATAATTTTGGAAAATCATAATTTTTGACCCAACATGGTGTTTTAGCGCTTTTCCTCTTCCTAAGTAAAGCGGTAGGACCCCACAGATCTGAGTTCCAATGACTGCAACTTTGTCAATTCTGCTAGTTTTGGACTGACATTTTTAGGGTTTATAGCTTAAAGGCTGTAGAATGCGAAAATAATATTTTTGGAAAATCATAATTTTTGACCCAACATGGTGTTTTAGCGCTTTTCCTCTTCCTAAGTAAAGCTGCAGGACCCCACAGATCTGAGTTCCAATGACTGCAACTTTGTCAATTCTGCTAGTTTTGGACTGACATTTGTAGGGTTTATAGCTTAAAGGCTGTAGAATGCGAAAATAATATTTTTGGAAAATCATAATTTTTGACCCAACATGGTGTTTTAGCGCTTTTCCTCTTCCTAAGTAAAGCGGTAGGACCCCACAGATCTGAGTTCCAATGACTGCAACTTTGTCAATTCTGCTAGTTTTGGACTGACATTTTTAGGGTTTATAGCTTAAAGGCTGTAGAATGCGAAAATAATATTTTTGGAAAATCATAATTTTTGACCCAACATGGTGTTTTAGCGCTTTTCCTCTTCCTAAGTAAAGCTGTAGGACCCCACAGATCTGAGTTCCAATGACTGCAACTTTGTCAATTCTGCTAGTTTTGGACTGAAATTTTTAGGGTTCATAACTTAAAGGCTGTAGAATGCGAAAATAATATTTTTGGAAAATCATAATTTTTGACCCAACATGGTGTTTTAGCGCTTTTCCTCTTCCTAAGTAAAGTGGTAGGACCCCACAGATCTGAATTCCAATGACTGCAACTTTGTCAATTCTGCTAGTTTTGGACTGACATTTGTAGGGTTTATAGCTTAAAGGCTGTAGAATGCGAAAATAATATTTTTGGAAAATCATAATTTTTGACCCAACATGGTGTTTTAGCGCTTTTCCTCTTCCTAAGTAAAGCGGTAGGACCCCACAGATCTGAGTTCCAATGACTGCAACTTTGTCAATTCTGCTAGTTTTGGACTGACATTTTTAGGGTTTATAGCTTAAAGGCTGTAGAATGCGAAAATAATAATTTTGGAAAATCATAATTTTTGACCCAACATGGTGTTTTAGCGCTTTTCCTCTTCCTAAGTAAAGCGGTAGGACCCCACAGATCTGAGTTCCAATGACTGCAACTTTGTCAATTCTGCTAGTTTTGGACTGACATTTTTAGGGTTTATAGCTTAAAGGCTGTAGAATGCGAAAATAATATTTTTGGAAAATCATAATTTTTGACCCAACATGGTGTTTTAGCGCTTTTCCTCTTCCTAAGTAAAGCTGCAGGACCCCACAGATCTGAGTTCCAATGACTGCAACTTTGTCAATTCTGCTAGTTTTGGACTGAAATTTTTAGGGTTCATAACTTAAAGGCTGTAGAATGCGAAAATAATATTTTTGGAAAATCATAATTTTTGACCCAACATGGTGTTTTAGCGCTTTTCCTCTTCCTAAGTAAAGCTGCAGGACCCCACAGATCTGAGTTCCAATGACTGCAACTTTGTCAATTCTGCTAGTTTTGGACTGAAATTTTTAGGGTTTCATAACTTAAAGGCTGTAGAATGCGAAAATAATATTTTTGGAAAATCATAATTTTTGACCCAACATGGTGTTTTAGCGCTTTTCCTCTTCCTAAGTAAAGCTGCAGGACCCCACAGATCTGAGTTCCAATGACTGCAACTTTGTCAATTCTGCTAGTTTTGGACTGAAATTTTTAGGGTTCATAACTTAAAGGCTGTAGAATGCGAAAATAATATTTTTGGAAAATCATAATTTTTGACCCAACATGGTGTTTTAGCGCTTTTCCTCTTCCTAAGTAAAGCTGCAGGACCCCACAGATCTGAGTTCCAATGACTGCAACTTTGTCAATTCTGCTAGTTTTGGACTGAAATTTTTAGGGTTCATAACTTAAAGGCTGTAGAATGCGAAAATAATATTTTTGGAAAATCATAATTTTTGACCCAACATGGTGTTTTAGCGCTTTTCCTCTTCCTAAGTAAAGCTGCAGGACCCCACAGATCTGAGTTCCAATGACTGCAACTTTGTCAATTCTGCTAGTTTTGGACTGAAATTTTTAGGGTTCATAACTTAAAGGCTGTAGAATGCGAAAATAATATTTTTGGAAAATCATAATTTTTGACCCAACATGGTGTTTTAGCGCTTTTCCTCTTCCTAAGTAAAGCTGCAGGACCCCACAGATCTGAGTTCCAATGACTGCAACTTTGTCAATTCTGCTAGTTTTGGACTGAAATTTTTAGGGTTCATAACTTAAAGGCTGTAGAATGCGAAAATAATATTTTTGGAAAATCATAATTTTTGACCCAACATGGTGTTTTAGCGCTTTTCCTCTTCCTAAGTAAAGTGGTAGGACCCCACAGATCTGAATTCCAATGACTGCAACTTTGTCAATTCTGCTAGTTTTGGACTGACATTTGTAGGGTTTATAGCTTAAAGGCTGTAGAATGCGAAAATAATATTTTTGGAAAATCATAATTTTTGACCCAACATGGTGTTTTAGCGCTTTTCCTCTTCCTAAGTAAAGCGGTAGGACCCCACAGATCTGAGTTCCAATGACTGCAACTTTGTCAATTCTGCTAGTTTTGGACTGACATTTTTAGGGTTTATAGCTTAAAGGCTGTAGAATGCGAAAATAATAATTTTGGAAAATCATAATTTTTGACCCAACATGGTGTTTTAGCGCTTTTCCTCTTCCTAAGTAAAGCGGTAGGACCCCACAGATCTGAGTTCCAATGACTGCAACTTTGTCAATTCTGCTAGTTTTGGACTGACATTTTTAGGGTTTATAGCTTAAAGGCTGTAGAATGCGAAAATAATATTTTTGGAAAATCATAATTTTTGACCCAACATGGTGTTTTAGCGCTTTTCCTCTTCCTAAGTAAAGCGGTAGGACCCCACAGATCTGAGTTCCAATGACTACAACTTTGTCAATTCTGCTAGTTTTGGACTGAAATTTTTAGGGTTCATAACTTAAAGGCTGTAGAATGCGAAAATAATATTTTTGGAAAATCATAATTTTTGACCCAACATGGTGTTTTAGCGCTTTTCCTCTTCCTAAGTAAAGCGGTAGGACCCCACAGATCTGAGTTCCAATGACTGCAACTTTGTCAATTCTGCTAGTTTTGGACTGACATTTTTAGGGTTTATAGCTTAAAGGCTGTAGAATGCGAAAATAATATTTTTGGAAAATCATAATTTTTGACCCAACATGGTGTTTTAGCGCTTTTCCTCTTCCTAAGTAAAGCTGTAGGACCCCACAGATCTGAGTTCCAATGACTGCAACTTTGTCAATTCTGCTAGTTTTGGACTGAAATTTTTAGGGTTCATAACTTAAAGGCTGTAGAATGCGAAAATAATATTTTTGGAAAATCATAATTTTTGACCCAACATGGTGTTTTAGCGCTTTTCCTCTTCCTAAGTAAAGCGGTAAGACCCCACAGATCTGAGTTCCAATGACTACAACTTTGTCAATTCTGCTAGTTTTGGACTGACATTTTTAGGGTTTATAGCTTAAAGGCTGTAGAATGCGAAAATAATATTTTTGGAAAATCATAATTTTTGACCCAACATGGTGTTTTAGCGCTTTTCCTCTTCCTAAGTAAAGCGGTAGGACCCCACAGATCTGAGTTCCAATGACTGCAACTTTGTCAATTCTGCTAGTTTTGGACTGAAATTTTTAGGGTTCATAACTTAAAGGCTGTAGAATGCGAAAATAATATTTTTGGAAAATCATAATTTTTGACCCAACATGGTGTTTTAGCGCTTTTCCTCTTCCTAAGTAAAGCGGTAGGACCCCACAGATCTGAGTTCCAATGACTGCAACTTTGTCAATTCTGCTAGTTTTGGACTGACATTTTTAGGGTTTATAGCTTAAAGGCTGTAGAATGCGAAAATAATATTTTTGGAAAATCATAATTTTTGACCCAACATGGTGTTTTAGCGCTTTTCCTCTTCCTAAGTAAAGCTGTAGGACCCCACAGATCTGAGTTCCAATGACTGCAACTTTGTCAATTCTGCTAGTTTTGGACTGAAATTTTTAGGGTTCATAACTTAAAGGCTGTAGAATGCGAAAATAATATTTTTGGAAAATCATAATTTTTGACCCAACATGGTGTTTTAGCGCTTTTCCTCTTCCTAAGTAAAGCGGTAGGACCCCACAGATCTGAATTCCAATGATTGCAACTTTGTCAATTCTGCTAGTTTTGGTCTGAAATTTATAGGGTTCATAACTTAAAGGCTGTAGAATGCGAAAATAATATTTTTGGAAAATCATAATTTTTGACCCAACATGGTGTTTTAGCGCTTTTCCTCTTCCTAAGTAAAGTGGTAGGACCCCACAGATCTGAATTCCAATGACTGCAACTTTGTCAATTCTGCTAGTTTTGGACTGACATTTGTAGGGTTTATAGCTTAAAGGCTGTAGAATGCGAAAATAATAATTTTGGAAAATCATAATTTTTGACCCAACATGGTGTTTTAGCGCTTTTCCTCTTCCTAAGTAAAGCTGCAGGACCCCACAGATCTGAGTTCCAATGACTGCAACTTTGTCAATTCTGCTAGTTTTGGACTGACATTTTTAGGGTTTATAGCTTAAAGGCTGTAGAATGCGAAAATAATATTTTTGGAAAATCATAATTTTTGACCCAACATGGTGTTTTAGCGCTTTTCCTCTTCCTAAGTAAAGCTGTAGGACCCCACAGATCTGAGTTCCAATGACTGCAACTTTGTCAATTCTGCTAGTTTTGGACTGAAATTTTTAGGGTTCATAACTTAAAGGCTGTAGAATGCGAAAATAATATTTTTGGAAAATCATAATTTTTGACCCAACATGGTGTTTTAGCGCTTTTCCTCTTCCTAAGTAAAGCGGTAGGACCCCACAGATCTGAATTCCAATGATTGCAACTTTGTCAATTCTGCTAGTTTTGGTCTGAAATTTATAGGGTTCATAACTTAAAGGCTGTAGAATGCGAAAATAATATTTTTGGAAAATCATAATTTTTGACCCAACATGGTGTTTTAGCGCTTTTCCTCTTCCTAAGTAAAGCGGTAGGACCCCACAGATCTGAGTTCCAATGACTGCAACTTTGTCAATTCTGCTAGTTTTGGACTGACATTTTTAGGGTTTATAGCTTAAAGGCTGTAGAATGCGAAAATAATATTTTTGGAAAATCATAATTTTTGACCCAACATGGTGTTTTAGCGCTTTTCCTCTTCCTAAGTAAAGCTGTAGGACCCCACAGATCTGAGTTCCAATGACTGCAACTTTGTCAATTCTGCTAGTTTTGGACTGAAATTTTTAGGGTTCATAACTTAAAGGCTGTAGAATGCGAAAATAATATTTTTGGAAAATCATAATTTTTGACCCAACATGGTGTTTTAGCGCTTTTCCTCTTCCTAAGTAAAGCGGTAGGACCCCACAGATCTGAATTCCAATGATTGCAACTTTGTCAATTCTGCTAGTTTTGGTCTGAAATTTATAGGGTTCATAACTTAAAGGCTGTAGAATGCGAAAATAATATTTTTGGAAAATCATAATTTTTGACCCAACATGGTGTTTTAGCGCTTTTCCTCTTCCTAAGTAAAGCGGTAGGACCCCACAGATCTGAGTTCCAATGACTGCAACTTTGTCAATTCTGCTAGTTTTGGACTGACATTTTTAGGGTTTATAGCTTAAAGGCTGTAGAATGCGAAAATAATATTTTTGGAAAATCATAATTTTTGACCCAACATGGTGTTTTAGCGCTTTTCCTCTTCCTAAGTAAAGCTGTAGGACCCCACAGATCTGAGTTCCAATGACTGCAACTTTGTCAATTCTGCTAGTTTTGGACTGAAATTTTTAGGGTTCATAACTTAAAGGCTGTAGAATGCGAAAATAATATTTTTGGAAAATCATAATTTTTGACCCAACATGGTGTTTTAGCGCTTTTCCTCTTCCTAAGTAAAGCGGTAGGACCCCACAGATCTGAGTTCCAATGACTACAACTTTGTCAATTCTGCTAGTTTTGGACTGAAATTTTTAGGGTTCATAACTTAAAGGCTGTAGAATGCGAAAATAATATTTTTGGAAAATCATAATTTTTGACCCAACATGGTGTTTTAGCGCTTTTCCTCTTCCTAAGTAAAGCGGTAGGACCCCACAGATCTGAGTTCCAATGACTGCAACTTTGTCAATTCTGCTAGTTTTGGACTGACATTTTTAGGGTTTATAGCTTAAAGGCTGTAGAATGCGAAAATAATATTTTTGGAAAATCATAATTTTTGACCCAACATGGTGTTTTAGCGCTTTTCCTCTTCCTAAGTAAAGCTGTAGGACCCCACAGATCTGAGTTCCAATGACTGCAACTTTGTCAATTCTGCTAGTTTTGGACTGAAATTTTTAGGGTTCATAACTTAAAGGCTGTAGAATGCGAAAATAATATTTTTGGAAAATCATAATTTTTGACCCAACATGGTGTTTTAGCGCTTTTCCTCTTCCTAAGTAAAGCGGTAGGACCCCACAGATCTGAATTCCAATGATTGCAACTTTGTCAATTCTGCTAGTTTTGGTCTGAAATTTATAGGGTTCATAACTTAAAGGCTGTAGAATGCGAAAATAATATTTTTGGAAAATCATAATTTTTGACCCAACATGGTGTTTTAGCGCTTTTCCTCTTCCTAAGTAAAGTGGTAGGACCCCACAGATCTGAATTCCAATGACTGCAACTTTGTCAATTCTGCTAGTTTTGGACTGACATTTGTAGGGTTTATAGCTTAAAGGCTGTAGAATGCGAAAATAATAATTTTGGAAAATCATAATTTTTGACCCAACATGGTGTTTTAGCGCTTTTCCTCTTCCTAAGTAAAGCTGCAGGACCCCACAGATCTGAGTTCCAATGACTGCAACTTTGTCAATTCTGCTAGTTTTGGACTGAAATTTTTAGGGTTCATAACTTAATGGCTGTAGAATGCGAAAATAATATTTTTGGAAAATCATAATTTTTGACCCAACATGGTGTTTTAGCGCTTTTCCTCTTCCTAAGTAAAGCTGTAGGACCCCACAGATCTGAGTTCCAATGACTACAACTTTGTCAATTCTGCTAGTTTTGGACTGAAATTTTTAGGGTTCATAACTTAAAGGCTGTAGAATGCGAAAATAATATTTTTGGAAAATCATAATTTTTGACCCAACATGGTGTTTTAGCGCTTTTCCTCTTCCTAAGTAAAGCGGTAGGACCCCACAGATCTGAATTCGAATGATTGCAACTTTGTCAATTCTGCTAGTTTTGGACTGACATTTTTAGGGTTTATAGCTTAAAGGCTGTAGAATGCGAAAATAATATTTTTGGAAAATCATAATTTTTGACCCAACATGGTGTTTTAGCGCTTTTCCTCTTCCTAAGTAAAGTGGTAGGACCCCACAGATCTGAATTCCAATGACTGCAACTTTGTCAATTCTGCTAGTTTTGGACTGACATTTGTAGGGTTTATAGCTTAAAGGCTGTAGAATACGATAATAATATTTTTGGAAAATCATAATTTTTGACCCAACATGGTGTTTTAGCGCTTTTCCTCTTCCTAAGTAAAGCGGTAGGACCCCACAGATCTGAATTCGAATGATTGCAACTTTGTCAATTCTGCTAGTTTTGGACTGACATTTTTAGGGTTTATAGCTTAAAGGCTGTAGAATGCGAAAATAATATTTTTGGAAAATCATAATTTTTGACCCAACATGGTGTTTTAGCGCTTTTCCTCTTCCTAAGTAAAGTGGCAGGACCCCACAGATCTGAGTTCCAATGACTGCAACTTTGTCAATTCTGCTAGTTTTGGACTGAAATTTTTAGGGTTCATAACTTAAAGGCTGTAGAATGCGAAAATAATATTTTTGGAAAATCATAATTTTTGACCCAACATGGTGTTTTAGCGCTTTTCCTCTTCCTAAGTAAAGTGGTAGGACCCCACAGATCTGAATTCCAATGACTGCAACTTTGTCAATTCTGCTAGTTTTGGACTGACATTTGTAGGGTTTATAGCTTAAAGGCTGTAGAATACGATAATAATATTTTTGGAAAATCATAATTTTTGACCCAACATGGTGTTTTAGCGCTTTTCCTCTTCCTAAGTAAAGCTGCAGGACCCCACAGATCTGAGTTCCAATGACTGCAACTTTGTCAATTCTGCTAGTTTTGGACTGAAATTTTAAGGGTTCATAACTTAAAGGCTGTAGAATGCGAAAATAATATTTTTGGAAAATCATAATTTTTGACCCAACATGGTGTTTTAGCGCTTTTCCTCTTCCTAAGTAAAGCTGCAGGACCCCACAGATCTGAGTTCCAATGACTGCAACTTTGTCAATTCTGCTAGTTTTGGACTGAAATTTTTAGGGTTCATAACTTAAAGGCTGTAGAATGCGAAAATAATATTTTTGGAAAATCATAATTTTTGACCCAACATGGTGTTTTAGCGCTTTTCCTCTTCCTAAGTAAAGCTGCAGGACCCCACAGATCTGAGTTCCAATGACTGCAACTTTGTCAATTCTGCTAGTTTTGGACTGAAATTTTTAGGGTTCATAACTTAAAGGCTGTAGAATGCGAAAATAATATTTTTGGAAAATCATAATTTTTGACCCAACATGGTGTTTTAGCGCTTTTCCTCTTCCTAAGTAAAGTGGTAGGACCCCACAAATCTGAATTCCAATGACAGCAACTTTGTCAATTCTGCTAGTTTTGGACTGACATTTGTAGGGTTTATAGCTTAAAGGCTGTAGAATGCGAAAATAATATTTTTGGAAAATCATAATTTTTGACCCAACATGGTGTTTTAGCGCTTTTCCTCTTCCTAAGTAAAGTGGTAGGACCCCACAGATCTGAATTCCAATGACAGCAACTTTGTCAATTCTGCTAGTTTTGGACTGACATTTGTAGGGTTTATAGCTTAAAGGCTGTAGAATGCGAAAATAATATTTTTGGAAAATCATAATTTTTGACCCAACATGGTGTTTTAGCGCTTTTCCTCTTCCTAAGTAAAGCTGCAGGACCCCACAGATCTGAGTTCCAATGACTGCAACTTTGTCAATTCTGCTAGTTTTGGACTGAAATTTTTAGGGTTCATAACTTAAAGGCTGTAGAATGCGAAAATAATATTTTTGGAAAATCATAATTTTTGACCCAACATGGTGTTTTAGCGCTTTTCCTCTTCCTAAGTAAAGCTGCAGGACCCCACAGATCTGAGTTCCAATGACTGCAACTTTGTCAATTCTGCTAGTTTTGGACTGAAATTTTTAGGGTTCATAACTTAAAGGCTGTAGAATGCGAAAATAATATTTTTGGAAAATCATAATTTTTGACCCAACATGGTGTTTTAGCGCTTTTCCTCTTCCTAAGTAAAGCTGCAGGACCCCACAGATCTGAGTTCCAATGACTGCAACTTTGTCAATTCTGCTAGTTTTGGACTGAAATTTTTAGGGTTCATAACTTAAAGGCTGTAGAATGCGAAAATAATATTTTTGGAAAATCATAATTTTTGACCCAACATGGTGTTTTAGCGCTTTTCCTCTTCCTAAGTAAAGCGGTAGGACCCCACAGATCTGAATTCGAATGATTGCAACTTTGTCAATTCTGCTAGTTTTGGACTGACATTTTTAGGGTTTATAGCTTAAAGGCTGTAGAATGCGAAAATAATATTTTTGGAAAATCATAATTTTTGACCCAACATGGTGTTTTAGCGCTTTTCCTCTTCCTAAGTAAAGCGGTAGGACCCCACAGATCTGAATTCGAATGATTGCAACTTTGTCAATTCTGCTAGTTTTGGACTGACATTTTTAGGGTTTATAGCTTAAAGGCTGTAGAATGCGAAAATAATATTTTTGGAAAATCATAATTTTTGACCCAACATGGTGTTTTAGCGCTTTTCCTCTTCCTAAGTAAAGTGGTAGGACCCCACAGATCTGAATTCCAATGACTGCAACTTTGTCAATTCTGCTAGTTTTGGACTGAAATTTTTAGGGTTCATAACTTAAAGGCTGTAGAATGCGAAAATAATATTTTTGGAAAATCATAATTTTTGACCCAACATGGTGTTTTAGCGCTTTTCCTCTTCCTAAGTAAAGCGGTAGGACCCCACAGATCTGAATTCGAATGATTGCAACTTTGTCAATTCTGCTAGTTTTGGACTGACATTTTTAGGGTTTATAGCTTAAAGGCTGTAGAATACGATAATAATATTTTTGGAAAATCATAATTTTTGACCCAACATGGTGTTTTAGCGCTTTTCCTCTTCCTAAGTAAAGCTGCAGGACCCCACAGATCTGAGTTCCAATGACTGCAACTTTGTCAATTCTGCTAGTTTTGGACTGAAATTTTTAGGGTTCATAACTTAAAGGCTGTAGAATGCGAAAATAATATTTTTGGAAAATCATAATTTTTGACCCAACATGGTGTTTTAGCGCTTTTCCTCTTCCTAAGTAAAGTGGTAGGACCCCACAGATCTGAATTCCAATGACTGCAACTTTGTCAATTCTGCTAGTTTTGGACTGACATTTGTAGGGTTTATAGCTTAAAGGCTGTAGAATACGATAATAATATTTTTGGAAAATCATAATTTTTGACCCAACATGGTGTTTTAGCGCTTTTCCTCTTCCTAAGTAAAGCTGCAGGACCCCACAGATCTGAGTTCCAATGACTGCAACTTTGTCAATTCTGCTAGTTTTGGACTGAAATTTTAAGGGTTCATAACTTAAAGGCTGTAGAATGCGAAAATAATATTTTTGGAAAATCATAATTTTTGACCCAACATGGTGTTTTAGCGCTTTTCCTCTTCCTAAGTAAAGCTGCAGGACCCCACAGATCTGAGTTCCAATGACTGCAACTTTGTCAATTCTGCTAGTTTTGGACTGAAATTTTTAGGGTTCATAACTTAAAGGCTGTAGAATGCGAAAATAATATTTTTGGAAAATCATAATTTTTGACCCAACATGGTGTTTTAGCGCTTTTCCTCTTCCTAAGTAAAGCTGCAGGACCCCACAGATCTGAGTTCCAATGACTGCAACTTTGTCAATTCTGCTAGTTTTGGACTGAAATTTTTAGGGTTCATAACTTAAAGGCTGTAGAATGCGAAAATAATATTTTTGGAAAATCATAATTTTTGACCCAACATGGTGTTTTAGCGCTTTTCCTCTTCCTAAGTAAAGTGGTAGGACCCCACAAATCTGAATTCCAATGACAGCAACTTTGTCAATTCTGCTAGTTTTGGACTGACATTTGTAGGGTTTATAGCTTAAAGGCTGTAGAATGCGAAAATAATATTTTTGGAAAATCATAATTTTTGACCCAACATGGTGTTTTAGCGCTTTTCCTCTTCCTAAGTAAAGTGGTAGGACCCCACAGATCTGAATTCCAATGACAGCAACTTTGTCAATTCTGCTAGTTTTGGACTGACATTTGTAGGGTTTATAGCTTAAAGGCTGTAGAATGCGAAAATAATATTTTTGGAAAATCATAATTTTTGACCCAACATGGTGTTTTAGCGCTTTTCCCCTTCCTAAGTAAAGCGGTAGGACCCCACAGATCTGAGTTCCAATGACTGCAACTTTGTCAATTCTGCTAGTTTTGGACTGACATTTTTAGGGTTTATAGCTTAGAGGCTGTAGAATGCGAAAATAATATTTTTGGAAAATCATAATTTTTGGCCCAACATGGTGTTTTAGCGCTTTTCCTCTTCCTAAGTAAAGCGGTAGGACCCCACAGATCTGAATTCCAATGATTGCAACTTTGTCAATTCTGCTAGTTTTGGTCTGAAATTTTTAGGGTTCATAACTTAAAGGCTGTAGAATCCGAAAATAATATTTTTGGAAAATCATAATTTTTGACCCAACATGGTGTTTTAGCGCTTTTCCTCTTCCTAAGTAAAGCTGTAGGACCCCACAGATCTGAGTTCCAATGACTACAACTTTGTCAATTCTGCTAGTTTTGGACTGAAATTTTTAGGGTTCATAACTTAAAGGCTGTAGAATGCGAAAATAATATTTTTGGAAAATCATAATTTTTGACCCAACATGGTGTTTTAGCGCTTTTCCTCTTCCTAAGTAAAGCGGTAGGACCCCACAGATCTGAGTTCCAATGACTGCAACCTTGTCAATTCTGCTAGTTTTGGACTGACATTTTTAGGGTTTATAGCTTAAAGGCTGTAGAACGCGAAAATAATATTTTTGGAAAATCATAATTTTTGACCCAACATGGTGTTTTAGCGCTTTTCCTCTTCCTAAGTAAAGCTGCAGGACCCCACAGATCTGAGTTCCAATGACTGCAACTTTGTCAATTCTGCTAGTTTTGGACTGAAATTTTTAGGGTTCATAACTTAAAGGCTGTAGAATGCGAAAATAATATATTTGGAAAATCATAATTTTTGACCCAACATGGTGTTTTAGCGCTTTTCCTCTTCCTAAGTAAAGTGGTAGGACCCCACAGATCTGAATTCCAATGACTACAACTTTGTCAATTCTGCTAGTTTTGCACTGAAATTTTTAGGGTTCATAACTTAAAGGCTGTAGAATGCGAAAATAATATTTTTGGAAAATCATAATTTTTGACCCAACATGGTGTTTTAGCGCTTTTCCTCTTCCTAAGTAAAGCGGTAGGACCCCACAGATCTGAGTTCCAATGACTGCAACTTTGTCAATTCTGCTAGTTTTGGTCTGAAATTTTTAGGGTTCATAACTTAAAGGCTGTAGAATGCGAAAATAATATTTTTGGAAAATCATAATTTTTGACCCAACATGGTGTTTTAGCGCTTTTCCTCTTCCTAAGTAAAGCTGTAGGACCCCACAGATCTGAGTTCCAATGACTACAACTTTGTCAATTCTGCTAGTTTTGGCCTGAAATTTTTAGGGTTCATAACTTAAAGGCTGTAGAATGCGAAAATAATATTTTTGGAAAATCATAATTTTTGACCCAACATGGTGTTTTAGCGCTTTTCCTCTTCCTAAGTAAAGCGGTAGGACCCCACAGATCTGAGTTCCAATGACTGCAACTTTGTCAATTCTGCTAGTTTTGGACTGACATTTTTAGGGTTTATAGCTTAAAGGCTGTAGAATGCGAAAATAATATTTTTGGAAAATCATAATTTTTGACCCAACATGGTGTTTTAGCGCTTTTCCTCTTCCTAAGTAAAGCTGTAGGACCCCACAGATCTGAGTTCCAATAACTGCAACTTTGTCAATTCTGCTAGTTTTGGACTGAAATTTTTAGGGTTCATAACTTAAAGGCTGTAGAATGCGAAAATAATATTTTTGGAAAATCATAATTTTTGACCCAACATGGTGTTTTAGCGCTTTTCCTCTTCCTAAGTAAAGCTGTAGGACCCCACAGATCTGAGTTCCAATGACTACAACTTTGTCAATTCTGCTAGTTTTGGACTGAAATTTTTAGGGTTCATAACTTAAAGGCTGTAGAATGCGAAAATAATATTTTTGGAAAATCATAATTTTTGACCCAACATGGTGTTTTAGCGCTTTTCCTCTTCCTAAGTAAAGCGGTAGGACCCCACAGATCTGAGTTCCAATGACTGCAACTTTGTCAATTCTGCTAGTTTTGGTCTGAAATTTTTAGGGTTCATAACTTAAAGGCTGTAGAATGCGAAAATAATATTTTTGGAAAATCATAATTTTTGACCCAACATGGTGTTTTAGCGCTTTTCCTCTTCCTAAGTAAAGCGGTAGGACCCCACAGATCTGAATTCCAATGATTGCAACTTTGTCAATTCTGCTAGTTTTGGTCTGAAATTTTTAGGGTTCATAACTTAAAGGCTGTAGAATGCGAAAATAATATTTTTGGAAAATCATAATTTTTGACCCAACATGGTGTTTTAGCGCTTTTCCTCTTCCTAAGTAAAGCTGTAGGACCCCACAGATCTGAGTTCCAATGACTACAACTTTGTCAATTCTGCTAGTTTTGGACTGACATTTTTAGGGTTTATAGCTTAAAGGCTGTAGAATGCGAAAATAATATTTTTGGAAAATCATAATTTTTGACCCAACATGGTGTTTTAGCGCTTTTCCTCTTCCTAAGTAAAGCGGTAGGACCCCACAGATCTGAATTCCAATGATTGCAACTTTGTCAATTCTGCTAGTTTTGGTCTGAAATTTTTAGGGTTCATAACTTAAAGGCTGTAGAATGCGAAAATAATATTTTTGGAAAATCATAATTTTTGACCCAACATGGTGTTTTAGCGCTTTTCCTCTTCCTAAGTAAAGCTGTAGGACCCCACAGATCTGAGTTCCAATGACTGCAACTTTGTCAATTCTGCTAGTTTTGGACTGAAATTTTTAGGGTTCATAACTTAAAGGCTGTAGAATGCGAAAATAATATTTTTGGAAAATCATAATTTTTGACCCAACATGGTGTTTTAGCGCTTTTCCTCTTCCTAAGTAAAGCTGTAGGACCCCACAGATCTGAGTTCCAATGACTACAACTTTGTCAATTCTGCTAGTTTTGGACTGAAATTTTTAGGGTTCATAACTTAAAGGCTGTAGAATGCGAAAATAATATTTTTGGAAAATCATAATTTTTGACCCAACATGGTGTTTTAGCGCTTTTCCTCTTCCTAAGTAAAGCTGTAGGACCCCACAGATCTGAGTTCCAATGACTACAACTTTGTCAATTCTGCTAGTTTTGCACTGAAATTTTTAGGGTTCATAACTTAAAGGCTGTAGAATGCGAAAATAATATTTTTGGAAAATCATAATTTTTGACCCAACATGGTGTTTTAGCGCTTTTCCTCTTCCTAAGTAAAGCGGTAGGACCCCACAGATCTGAATTCCAATGATTGCAACTTTGTCAATTCTGCTAGTTTTGGTCTGAAATTTTTAGGGTTCATAACTTAAAGGCTGTAGAATGCGAAAATAATATTTTTGGAAAATCATAATTTTTGACCCAACATGGTGTTTTAGCGCTTTTCCTCTTCCTAAGTAAAGCGGTAGGACCCCACAGATCTGAGTTCCAATGACTGCAACTTTGTCAATTCTGCTAGTTTTGGTCTGAAATTTTTAGGGTTCATAACTTAAAGGCTGTAGAATGCGAAAATAATATTTTTGGAAAATCATAATTTTTGACCCAACATGGTGTTTTAGCGCTTTTCCTCTTCCTAAGTAAAGCTGTAGGACCCCACAGATCTGAGTTCCAATGACTACAACTTTGTCAATTCTGCTAGTTTTGGACTGAAATTTTTAGGGTTCATAACTTAAAGGCTGTAGAATGCGAAAATAATATTTTTGGAAAATCATAATTTTTGACCCAACATGGTGTTTTAGCGCTTTTCCTCTTCCTAAGTAAAGCGGTAGGACCCCACAGATCTGAGTTCCAATGACTGCAACTTTGTCAATTCTGCTAGTTTTGGACTGACATTTTTAGGGTTTATAGCTTAAAGGCTGTAGAATGCGAAAATAATATTTTTGGAAAATCATAATTTTTGACCCAACATGGTGTTTTAGCGCTTTTCCTCTTCCTAAGTAAAGCGGTAGGACCCCACAGATCTGAGTTCCAATGACTGCAACTTTGTCAATTCTGCTAGTTTTGGATTGACATTTTTAGGGTTTATAGCTTAAAGGCTGTAGAATGCGAAAATAATATTTTTGGAAAATCATAATTTTTGACCCAACATGGTGTTTTAGCGCTTTTCCTCTTCCTAAGTAAAGCGGTAGGACCCCACAGATCTGAGTTCCAATGACTGCAACTTTGTCAATTCTGCTAGTTTTGGACTGACATTTTTAGGGTTTATAGCTTAAAGGCTGTAGAATGCGAAAATAATATTTTTGGAAAATCATAATTTTTGACCCAACATGGTGTTTTAGCGCTTTTCCTCTTCCTAAGTAAAGCGGTAGGACCCCACAGATCTGAATTCCAATGATTGCAACTTTGTCAATTCTGCTAGTTTTGGTCTGAAATTTTTAGGGTTCATAACTTAAAGGCTGTAGAATGCGAAAATAATATTTTTGGAAAATCATAATTTTTGACCCAACATGGTGTTTTAGCGCTTTTCCTCTTCCTAAGTAAAGCGGTAGGACCCCACAGATCTGAGTTCCAATGACTGCAACTTTGTCAATTCTGCTAGTTTTGGACTGACATTTTTAGGGTTTATAGCTTAAAGGCTGTAGAATGCGAAAATAATATTTTTGGAAAATCATAATTTTTGACCCAACATGGTGTTTTAGCGCTTTTCCTCTTCCTAAGTAAAGCGGTAGGACCCCACAGATCTGAGTTCCAATGACTGCAACTTTGTCAATTCTGCTAGTTTTGGACTGACATTTTTAGGGTTTATAGCTTAAAGACTGTAGAATGCGAAAATAATATTTTTGGAAAATCATAATTTTTGACCCAACATGGTGTTTTAGCGCTTTTCCTCTTCCTAAGTAAAGCTGTAGGACCCCACAGATCTGAGTTCCAATGACTACAACTTTGTCAATTCTGCTAGTTTTGGACTGAAATTTTTAGGGTTCATAACTTAAAGGCTGTAGAATGCGAAAATAATATTTTTGGAAAATCATAATTTTCGACCCAACATGGTGTTTTAGCGCTTTTCCTCTTCCTAAATAAAGCTGTAGGACCCCACAGATCTGAGTTCCAATGACTACAACTTTGTCAATTCTGCTAGTTTTGGACTGAAATTTTTAGGGTTCATAACTTAAAGGCTGTAGAATGCGAAAATAATATTTTTGGAAAATCATAATTTTTGACCCAACATGGTGTTTTAGCGCTTTTCCTCTTCCTAAGTAAAGCGGTAGGACCCCACAGATCTGAGTTCCAATGACTGCAACTTTGTCAATTCTGCTAGTTTTGGACTGACATTTTTAGGGTTTATAGCTTAAAGGCTGTAGAATGCGAAAATAATATTTTTGGAAAATCATAATTTTTGACCCAACATGGTGTTTTAGCGCTTTTCCTCTTCCTAAGTAAAGCGGTAGGACCCCACAGATCTGAGTTCCAATGACTGCAACTTTGTCAATTCTGCTAGTTTTGGACTGACATTTTTAGGGTTTATAGCTTAAAGGCTGTAGAATGCGAAAATAATATTTTTGGAAAATCATAATTTTTGACCCAACATGGTGTTTTAGCGCTTTTCCTCTTCCTAAGTAAAGCGGTAGGACCCCACAGATCTGAATTCCAATGATTACAACTTTGTCAATTCTGCTAGTTTTGGACTGACATTTTTAGGGTTCATAACTTAAAGGCTGTAGAATGCGAAAATAATATTTTTGGAAAATCATAATTTTTGACCCAACATGGTGTTTTTCCTCTTCCTAAGTAAAGCGGTAGGACCCCACAGATCTGAGTTCCAATGACTGCAACTTTGTCAATTCTGCTAGTTTTGGACTGACATTTTTAGGGTTTATAGCTTAAAGGCTGTAGAATGCGAAAATAATATTTTTGGAAAATCATAATTTTTGACCCAACATGGTGTTTTAGCGCTTTTCCTCTTCCTAAGTAAAGCGGTAGGACCCCACAGATCTGAGTTCCAATGACTGCAACTTTGTCAATTCTGCTAGTTTTGGACTGACATTTTTAGGGTTTATAGCTTAAAGGCTGTAGAATGCGAAAATAATATTTTTGGAAAATCATAATTTTTGACCCAACATGGTGTTTTAGCGCTTTTCCTCTTCCTAAGTAAAGCGGTAGGACCCCACAGATCTGAGTTCCAATGACTACAACTTTGTCAATTCTGCTAGTTTTGGACTGAAATTTTTAGGGTTCATAACTTATAGGCTGTAGAATGCGAAAATAATATTTTTGGAAAATCATAATTTTTGACCCAACATGGTGTTTTAGCGCTTTTCCTCTTCCTAAGTAAAGCGGTAGGACCCCACAGATCTGAGTTCCAATGACTGCAACTTTGTCAATTCTGCTAGTTTTGGACTGACATTTTTAGGGTTTATAGCTTAAAGGCTGTAGAATGCGAAAATAATATTTTTGGAAAATCATAATTTTTGACCCAACATGGTGTTTTAGCGCTTTTCCTCTTCCTAAATAAAGCTGTAGGACCCCACAGATCTGAGTTCCAATGACTACAACTTTGTCAATTCTGCTAGTTTTGGACTGAAATTTTTAGGGTTCATAACTTAAAGGCTGTAGAATGCGAAAATAATATTTTTGGAAAATCATAATTTTTGACCCAACATGGTGTTTTAGCGCTTTTCCTCTTCCTAAGTAAAGCGGTAGGACCCCACAGATCTGAGTTCCAATGACTACAACTTTGTCAATTCTGCTAGTTTTGCACTGAAATTTTTAGGGTTCATAACTTAAAGGCTGTAGAATGCGAAAATAATATTTTTGGAAAATCATAATTTTTGACCCAACATGGTGTTTTAGCGCTTTTCCTCTTCCTAAGTAAAGCGGTAGGACCCCACAGATCTGAATTCCAATGATTACAACTTTGTCAATTCTGCTAGTTTTGGTCTGAAATTTTTAGGGTTCATAACTTAAAGGCTGTAGAATGCGAAAATAATATTTTTGGAAAATCATAATTTTTGACCCAACATGGTGTTTTAGCGCTTTTCCTCTTCCTAAGTAAAGCGGTAGGACCCCACAGATCTGAGTTCCAATGACTGCAACTTTGTCAATTCTGCTAGTTTTGGTCTGAAATTTTTAGGGTTCATAACTTAAAGGCTGTAGAATGCGAAAATAATATTTTTGGAAAATCATAATTTTTGACCCAACATGGTGTTTTAGCGCTTTTCCTCTTCCTAAGTAAAGCTGTAGGACCCCACAGATCTGAGTTCCAATGACTACAACTTTGTCAATTCTGCTAGTTTTGGACTGAAATTTTTAGGGTTCATAACTTAAAGGCTGTAGAATGCGAAAATAATATTTTTGGAAAATCATAATTTTTGACCCAACATGGTGTTTTAGCGCTTTTCCTCTTCCTAAGTAAAGCGGTAGGACCCCACAGATCTGAGTTCCAATGACTGCAACTTTGTCAATTCTGCTAGTTTTGGACTGACATTTTTAGGGTTTATAGCTTAAAGGCTGTAGAATGCGAAAATAATATTTTTGGAAAATCATAATTTTTGACCCAACATGGTGTTTTAGCGCTTTTCCTCTTCCTAAGTAAAGCTGCAGGACCCCACAGATCTGAGTTCCAATGACTGCAACTTTGTCAATTCTGCTAGTTTTGGACTGACATTTTTAGGGTTTATAGCTTAAAGGCTGTAGAATGCGAAAATAATATTTTTGGAAAATCATAATTTTTGACCCAACATGGTGTTTTAGCGCTTTTCCTCTTCCTAAGTAAAGCGGTAGGACCCCACAGATCTGAATTCCAATGATTGCAACTTTGTCAATTCTGCTAGTTTTGGTCTGAAATTTTTAGGGTTCATAACTTAAAGGCTGTAGAATGCGAAAATAATATTTTTGGAAAATCATAATTTTTGACCCAACATGGTGTTTTAGCGCTTTTCCTCTTCCTAAGTAAAGCGGTAGGACCCCACAGATCTGAGTTCCAATGACTGCAACTTTGTCAATTCTGCTAGTTTTGGACTGAAATTTTTAGGGTTCATAACTTAAAGGCTGTAGAATGCGAAAATAATATTTTTGGAAAATCATAATTTTCGACCCAACATGGTGTTTTAGCGCTTTTCCTCTTCCTAAATAAAGCTGTAGGACCCCACAGATCTGAGTTCCAATGACTACAACTTTGTCAATTCTGCTAGTTTTGGACTGAAATTTTTAGGGTTCATAACTTAAAGGCTGTAGAATGCGAAAATAATATTTTTGGAAAATCATAATTTTTGACCCAACATGGTGTTTTAGCGCTTTTCCTCTTCCTAAGTAAAGCGGTAGGACCCCACAGATCTGAGTTCCAATGACTGCAACTTTGTCAATTCTGCTAGTTTTGGACTGACATTTTTAGGGTTTATAGCTTAAAGGCTGTAGAATGCGAAAATAATATTTTTGGAAAATCATAATTTTTGACCCAACATGGTGTTTTAGCGCTTTTCCTCTTCCTAAATAAAGCTGTAGGACCCCACAGATCTGAGTTCCAATGACTACAACTTTGTCAATTCTGCTAGTTTTGGACTGAAATTTTTAGGGTTCATAACTTAAAGGCTGTAGAATGCGAAAATAATATTTTTGGAAAATCATAATTTTTGACCCAACATGGTGTTTTAGCGCTTTTCCTCTTCCTAAGTAAAGCGGTAGGACCCCACAGATCTGAGTTCCAATGACTGCAACTTTGTCAATTCTGCTAGTTTTGGACTGACATTTTTAGGGTTTATAGCTTAAAGGCTGTAGAATGCGAAAATAATATTTTTGGAAAATCATAATTTTTGACCCAACATGGTGTTTTAGCGCTTTTCCTCTTCCTAAGTAAAGCGGTAGGACCCCACAGATCTGAGTTCCAATGACTGCAACTTTGTCAATTCTGCTAGTTTTGGACTGACATTTTTAGGGTTTATAGCTTAAAGGCTGTAGAATGCGAAAATAATATTTTTGGAAAATCATAATTTTTGACCCAACATGGTGTTTTAGCGCTTTTCCTCTTCCTAAGTAAAGCGGTAGGACCCCACAGATCTGAGTTCCAATGACTGCAACTTTGTCAATTCTGCTAGTTTTGGACTGACATTTTTAGGGTTTATAGCTTAAAGGCTGTAGAATGCGAAAATAATATTTTTGGAAAATCATAATTTTTGACCCAACATGGTGTTTTAGCGCTTTTCCTCTTCCTAAGTAAAGCGGTAGGACCCCACAGATCTGAGTTCCAATGACTGCAACTTTGTCAATTCTGCTAGTTTTGGACTGACATTTTTAGGTTATAGCTTAAAGGCTGTAGAATGCGAAAATAATATTTTTGGAAAATCATAATTTTTGACCCAACATGGTGTTTTAGCGCTTTTCCTCTTCCTAAGTAAAGCGGTAGGACCCCACAGATCTGAGTTCCAATGACTACAACTTTGTCAATTCTGCTAGTTTTGGACTGAAATTTTTAGGGTTCATAACTTATAGGCTGTAGAATGCGAAAATAATATTTTTGGAAAATCATAATTTTTGACCCAACATGGTGTTTTAGCGCTTTTCCTCTTCCTAAGTAAAGCGGTAGGACCCCACAGATCTGAGTTCCAATGACTGCAACTTTGTCAATTCTGCTAGTTTTGGACTGACATTTTTAGGGTTTATAGCTTAAAGGCTGTAGAATGCGAAAATAATATTTTTGGAAAATCATAATTTTTGACCCAACATGGTGTTTTAGCGCTTTTCCTCTTCCTAAGTAAAGCGGTAGGACCCCACAGATCTGAGTTCCAATGACTACAACTTTGTCAATTCTGCTAGTTTTGGACTGAAATTTTTAGGGTTCATAACTTATAGGCTGTAGAATGCGAAAATAATATTTTTGGAAAATCATAATTTTTGACCCAACATGGTGTTTTAGCGCTTTTCCTCTTCCTAAGTAAAGCGGTAGGACCCCACAGATCTGAGTTCCAATGACTGCAACTTTGTCAATTCTGCTAGTTTTGGACTGACATTTTTAGGGTTTATAGCTTAAAGGCTGTAGAATGCGAAAATAATATTTTTGGAAAATCATAATTTTTGACCCAACATGGTGTTTTAGCGCTTTTCCTCTTCCTAAGTAAAGCGGTAGGACCCCACAGATCTGAGTTCCAATGACTGCAACTTTGTCAATTCTGCTAGTTTTGGACTGACATTTTTAGGGTTTATAGCTTAAAGGCTGTAGAATGCGAAAATAATATTTTTGGAAAATCATAATTTTTGACCCAACATGGTGTTTTAGCGCTTTTCCTCTTCCTAAGTACAGCGGTAGGACCCCACAGATCTGAGTTCCAATGACTGCAACTTTGTCAATTCTGCTAGTTTTGGACTGACATTTTTAGGGTTTATAGCTTAAAGGCTGTAGAATGCGAAAATAATATTTTTGGAAAATCATAATTTTTGACCCAACATGGTGTTTTAGCGCTTTTCCTCTTCCTAAATAAAGCTGTAGGACCCCACAGATCTGAGTTCCAATGACTACAACTTTGTCAATTCTGCTAGTTTCGGACTGAAATTTTTAGGGTTCATAACTTAAAGGCTGTAGAATGAGAAAATAATATTTTTGGAAAATCATAATTTTTGACCCAACATGGTGTTTTAGCGCTTTTCCTCTTCCTAAGTAAAGCTGTAGGACCCCACAGATCTGAGTTCCAATGACTGCAACTTTGTCAATTCTGCTAGTTTTGGACTGACATTTTTAGGGTTTATAGCTTAAAGGCTGTAGAATGCGAAAATAATATTTTTGGAAAATCATAATTTTTGACCCAACATGGTGTTTTAGCGCTTTTCCTCTTCCTAAGTAAAGCTGTAGGACCCCACAGATCTTAGTTCCAATGACTACAACTTTGTCAATTCTGCTAGTTTTGGACTGAAATTTTTAGGGTTCATAACTTAAAGGCTGTAGAATGCGAAAATAATATTTTTGGAAAATCATAATTTTTGACCCAACATGGTGTTTTAGCGCTTTTCCTCTTCCTAAGTAAAGCTGTAGGACCCCACAGATCTGAGTTCCAATGACTACAACTTTGTCAATTCTGCTAGTTTTGGACTGAAATTTTTAGGGTTCATAACTTATAGGCTGTAGAATGCGGAAATAATATTTTTGGAAAATCATAATTTTTGACCCAACATGGTGTTTTAGCGCTTTTCCTCTTCCTAAGTAAAGCTGTAGGACCCCACAGATCTGAGTTCCAATGACTACAACTTTGTCAATTCTGCTAGTTTTGGACTGAAATTTTTAGGGTTCATTATTTAAAGGCTGTAGAATGCGAAAATAATATTTTTGAAAAATCATAATTTTTGACCCAACATGGTGTTTTAGCGCTTTTCCTCTTCCTAAGTAAAGCGGTAGGACCCCACAGATCTGAGTTCCAATGACTACAACTTTGTCAATTCTGCTAGTTTTGGACTGAAATTTTTAGGGTTCATAACTTAAAGGCTGTAGAATGCGAAAATAATATTTTTGGAAAATCATAATTTTTGACCCAACATGGTGTTTTAGCGCTTTTAATCTTCCTAAGTGAAGCGGTAGGACCCCACAGATTTGTTCAACACTGTCTAGCTTTCCCTGCAGAAGCTGATGCAAAAATATCAAATCTGCAACCTAACGACGCTTCTCGAGTATAACAAGTTGCAGTAACCCTAAGCGCTCCTCATAAGGTGGTAGAATAAGAGGTTCATTCCAAGGTAAAGAACGCAGGGCCGATCGCACAAACCTGCCCTGGACGGACTCGATACGTTTAATGTAGCATCCGTAAAACGGAGACCAAACCTGACTAGCATATTCAAGCAGGGGTCTAACCAGGGACGTAAAAAGATGGAGTCTTATTTGAGGGCTGGGAAAATCCTTGGACCACCGAAGAATAAATCCCAGCATAGAGTTTGCCCTAGCAACGACGTTATTAATTTGGGAGATGAAGTTCAATTTAACATCAAGATACACTCCCAAGTCCCTCACCCCCTCCACCCGTTTATACCAGTACCATCAAACATGTACTGAAAAGTACGGAAGCTGAGAGACCTCGAGAAGTACACAACTTGACATTTCTCAATGTTCAGTTTAAGATTGTTGTTACAGCACCACTCATAGAAAATGTGCAACTCTGATTGCAAAATCTCACAATCAGCATTAGATTTGATTGGGATAAAAATCTTAATATCGTCAGCATATATAAGAATTTTACATCTATGATGCAAATACGAAATATCATCAATAGATAAGATGAACAGCAATGGACCCAGATGACTGCCCTGGGGAATGCCAGAATGAGCCACAAAATCATCAGAGAGTGCGCCACGAAAACGTACCCTGTAAGTCCTATTAGACAAATACGACTTAATCCAACCAATAAGCGAGGGCGGGAAACCCAACTTAGACAATTTAAAGGCAATGACAGAGTGAGATAGCTTATCAAAGGCCTTACTAAAATCAGTGTAAATACAGTCAGTTTGGCAACCATCCGTGAATCCACCCACAGTGCAGGAAACAAACTCAACCAAGTTTGAAACCGTGGACCTACCCTGAAGAAAACCATGCTGCCGAGTGGAGATTAAGCCTTTACACACATCGGATAATTGGGATTGAATTAACAGTTCGAAGAGCTTAAGAATACAGGACAGGACAGCTTAGGAATACCAATCGGCCTGTAATTGGAAATGTCTGTTCTAAATACTAAATTCTTGCCAGGAGCCAACACTGCCAACACGAAGGTACTTTTACCAAAGTCTGTTCTTCCTATTCCTAAGAGTTTTCAATTCTCTGTCAAACCAGGGTGGAGCGGAGTCTTTACTTCTAACCCGAACTAAGGGAACAAACCTCCCAAAAGCCTCATACAAAACATCGTAGAGACTTGATACTTCTACTATTATGAAATTAATAAAGCTCATTTCACGCAAATTATTATCTTCAAATTACGCCATTAGAAAGAAAAACTATCGCAAAGGTAAAACCTTACAAGTGAAAAGAAGTGGAAGTAGAATTGCATCAAGCTCATTTCGTTTTGTCGCTGTCATCGCAGGTGACAGTTGTGACACAGTCCGACAGAAGAGATGCAAACTTTCTGCTGAATGTAGCAGACAAAATAAAGTACCTCTTAATGTGTCAATATGAAATAAGCAAAATAAAGACTTTGCCGACATCGCGAAGTAAACTGCCAGACGGGAGCTCACCTGTTTTTATCTCATTGTTTACTTGGCATGAAAAAGCACAGTCACTTACTTTGCCAGATGAATCTGAGTTGAAACCAGCGGATCTAGGATGAATCGGTGTGAGGGAAAGTTTATTATTTACCAGCATCCTCTTGAGACCAGCATATTCTGACATCGAGTACAAAGAAAAAGAACAATCGCAAAACAAGTTCTTCCTTATAGCTTGTAGACTTCCCCCTCCTTTAAAGAGCTGAAAAACCGCAAAGACAAAGTCCTCCATTAAGGCCACCATCGGACTTCTGTTTCGGGATTTTCCAGGTCCGTAAACTTAAATAGTGGCTTTTGTTCCGCCGCCCTTATTTCCTCCGTTTTTCTTGATTTCTTCTTATTCCTGACTGCCATCTGCTATCAAACTTTTCTTAAGGTTTGGGGTCAACTATTTTCGGTAAATACGAATGGGTATACAGCTGGGGGCGGCTCACCAAAAACAAATAATAAACCAAGCGTTCTTAATCGGATTTGCCCCCCAAAGTTTAATTAAAAACTTGTCTCCTTATGACGTGATTCCTTGGATTAGCTACCTGTGAAAACACTGGTAAAGGACATCTGGTTTAGTCTAGGATAGTATTGTGAAGGCCGATGGATTCGTTCGAGCGTAATGGAAATCTTCTGACATTCTCTTGGCACATTCCACTGACTTTCCACGAGTTGTCACCTCTCTTCGGATTGTTTTAATTAAATGAAAATGTTTCGTTGACAACTTTAATTTTGACTCGTCTGGACAGTGTACAAAGAGTGGTTTTCAGCTCGAGTGTCGAGGTCGACAGACATGGAAATTTTGGAGAAATTTTGTAGTCAAATGGCGTCGATGGTATTGTGTTGGTACGCAGTTGAAATCATTAAACTAATACTATGGTATTATTTTAATGTTTCATGGTGAGTATTTGCACTTTGTGGGCAGATTAATTACATCTGCGGGTGATATAGCTCTGAATTCCCACGCAGCTTTAAACATTTTTTCGATCTAATATCGAAAAACTTTTCTAATTAAGATTTTCCTCGAAAAGTGCCAAAAATTTATGGAAATTTTTGTTCTTAGAACTTTGATGTTACAAAGTTTGAGTTTATTTGAAACAGTTGCAATAATCTTATTGTGGAATTTTAATTTCGTTTAAAATTTATGGAATGAAAGAAACTCAATAAAATTTTCACGAATTTAAAATTATTTGTATTACAGAGGGGAGAGTGGTGAACAACGTTTGTTCTGTTCACGTTGCAGGATAATATTAGAACAGAATTGCTTAGTTCTTTGGAAATTAAAAGAATAAAGTTTTAAAAGGCAAACATTCGCAGATTAAACCTCTATTACTTTTTTTGCGTTCTTTGGCAAGAAGTTAAAGGTTTTGTTGACAATTTCAGTCAATAGTGGGAGGATTTTGCAGAGATATCTCCGGCAATTTAGTAACTCTATTTTCTGTATGGTAACGCCCAACCCGCATCAGTTAATGAGTTGCATTTTTTTCAAGTCCCCATAGTTTTGTCTCCAAATTTCCAGTAGCAGGTACATCAATATTGTCCCCATAATAGACCACTCATGGTCGATGCAGTAAAAGGTCTTTTCGAACCACACCGTTGGTGATCCATGGTTTTTTCCTGCTGACAACAGATTACGCTAAAAGGACATTGGGGTTTACAGAGTTATTTGGTTGGTTCGGAATCTACCTCAAATTTTACATCTACTTTAATTGGCTGAAATTCTTCTTCAGCCCCATGCCCGACAAGCGATTCTGGGGACTAGACAGTAAACCACTCTGCAAGTGTTCCGGGATGCTGTAATAAGGAGCGGTTCAAGTATTACGTAACGCAGTTAGAGGGGAGGGGGTCTTGTGAAACGTTACGGTGCATTATAGCGGGGGGGGGTGGGGGGCAAGCAGCGCGTTACGTAACACTAAGTTTTAGTTAATATTAAAAGTCCTAACTCTTAACTAGTGACTCACGGCCCAGTTTATTTGGCATATTTACACTATACATATTTTTTACATACGGAAATAGACGCGTCACTGAGAAGTATATATATGGCAAATAACCGCAATAAGACGTGACCGTGTCCATAGTTTGGACTCTAAGAGTCCGACCGTTACGGTCAAGCAAAACCACCTAAACTGCAAGCCATGAACTTACGAATTCCACGCACAAACATTATGGCCGAAGTGGACTGAAATTTCATTAAATTTACATTGCTGCTTATTCCAGTATTTTGCGCAACATAATTGACATTTGATATTTACGTAACGTTTGGTGGGGATAACGCGAAACGTTTGGAGGGTGGTAACGCGAAACGTTACGGTGCGCTACAAGGGGAAGGGGGGGGGGGGTCAGAAATGTTCAAAAACTGCGTTACGTAATACTTGAACGGCCCCTAACAAGGTCATCCATGTATACCATTTATTATAAAAATGATAGGGCACTGCCTTGCAAAAGCATATTTTTCGCTGAAAGCATAGTTTTCTTTATTTTTTAGGAACCCAAACATTCTTGTCTTTTTTTGCATAATAGTATGGCCTCTTTCACTGTATGGAATTTATAAAGGCACCTACTACACTTCTGACGACAGGCAGATATTTTCTACTTATTGATTATTCTACAAGACAGATTCCCAGCTTTATGAAGAATCGCAGGTAAGTCGACCTGCACGGAGTCTTAGTAATATTATAAACTTTACCTATAAAGAAAAAACTAAATGAAGGGCTATTTCGTATAAAAAGCACCCCGTTGGTGGATAAAGTGAGGGGGAAGGAAAGGCGAGTTTAAGTTCATAAAAAAAAATTCTTGAACTGTCATCTTCAAGTGCGGAAAAATGTTGCTTGCAACAATAAAATGTCGTGCACTGTTCAGAATTGGGGAAATCGAGTCCATCTCCGATTTCTCGGAATATATTTTCACAGGTAAAACCAGTTAGTAAGCAATAGGTCTGTCTGTTTACTCAAAAGTTTTTGCACAAAACCGAAAGTGTTCGTCTACACTGCGTCTGTTTACTTTTGGACTTGAAGAAATTTGACAGTCGAGTAATTTCTCCTTTGCCCAAATTTTACACACGCTGATGAGTGTGGACAAAATTTCGGCAGAATTCTTCTTCTTCCTTTATGGTTGACAACTAACAGCTGATTGATGTTTGGCACGTTACAGCTTAGAAATACAAATTAAAATAAACACGGGGAACGATTAACTTTTCAGTAATTTGTTATTGATTTTTACAATTTCTTGTAAACGCACAGATCTTTGTATTGAAATTTACTTTTGACAGTTCTTCAGTTGCCATCGATTTACCCAAAAAGCGTCTGTTAACTTTCTCATTTGCATCCCCTCCCCCAGAAGAACTTATGTTTTTTTTTTCTTTTTATTTATGTTTTGAAGACAAAAGTAAACAGACAGACCTAATTTTAATTAATGTTTTTGGGTACATTTTAACTTAACACCCGGTCATATTTTTAGTATATCCCCTTAAGAAATAAAGATTAGCATTAAGGATTTTTGGAATATTGAAGCAGGCAGAATGTCTAAAAGAGTAAAAATACAAATTAATCGATGTCTCAAAAACCTGACCTCATAGGATTGCAGGTTCGTGCTTACTGATCCCAAACACCCTCATATTTACAATTGCTTAAAAAATAGTGCAGGTCAGTGAAATTCGCTAAACTTAACGTGTGGACCGATCTGGAAGGTTTTTTTTGTTAGGTAGAGTATGTTCTCCGATTGATACCATGTCAAATCAAAACCCAAAACAAACTGTTTCACCAAAGTAAGAAATATAAAAAATTTCTTAACACGATCGGCGTTTCTAATAAAAAATGTTAAACTCCTTTAACTCGTCCACCAGCAGCATAGGAGAGGCACGGAACTTAGGGAGGGAGGTTTAGGTTAAGATCGTAAATCATGGACCGATTTGGAAGATGCTTATGGAGGTGTTGGAGTATGTTATCCTATTGGTATCACTATACAAATTTATGGAGTGGGGTGGGATTGGCGGAGGGTATTGAACCTAACTTTGTAACATGTGGACCAATTGGATGGCTGTTTCTTTGTTGTATAGAGTATGATCTCCCATTGCTACTATAAGGATGAATTTTGAAATAGGCTGAGTGTGGAAGGAGGGGTAGTCTAACCTCGTAAGTCATTCACCGATAATTCAATTTTTTGATGTACATGTTCCCCATTGGTACCATGACATAAACTTATAGGCTGGGATTGGGATATGGGAGGGGTGGAACCCAACTTCTTAACATGTAGACCAATTTGGATGACTCTTTTGTTGTTGTGCAGAATTAGATCCTCCATTGCTATTATGAGAAAACTTTGGCCCTTGGGCGCGGTTGAGGGAGGGGATAGTCTACCTTTATATCGCGGGGCCGATTTAGATGATTCGTGTTTTGGTGTATAGAATGTGTTCCCCAATTGGGTCAGGTTAAAAATGTTCGGAAGAGCTGAGGTGGGGAGAGGGGACGGAAACAACTTCGTAACGCGTAGACCAGTTCGGATGATGTAAGGAAGAGGTTAAACGAAGCCAGATTACATGGATGAGTAGCACGGAAGAGACCATTTATAACGAAAAAATAATGCTACGAAACGCCTAAAGTTTGCTCTAGAACATGCCAGCAAGCCTCAATCATTCTGGAATTCAATAATTTGGAGTGATGAAAGTAAATATGTGATGCGGTCAAACAAATGAAGGTAATACGTATGGAGAGGAACGAATCAAGCCTCATGTCAACATAAATATCGTTTCAACTATATTTACTCAGGATGACCCCAAGAATAACATATTTCAAGGTCAAAGTAATCGGAGAGCTGTACCTTAAAGTGTATAATTACCAAATTTTCTCTCCGAAAACAGGGGTCGAACCCGCGCTAAGTTCACTTTTCTACTTTTTCAATTTACCATACAATTCCGAATTCTTTTAGTAACAGAAGCACTTTGTCATTCTTTTGCCAACTAATAACAACATATTGACCATGTAACATACCCAAATGGCATAACTGGCTCGCTCAGGTGAGGGGTGGGTTAAAAAGAAAAATATATACGAAAGTTAATTTATTTCCACTTTGAAGGATTGGGCGCCACGTGGTTTTAGAGTCCACGAACTCAAATAAAAACAAAATATTTTACTTAAGATAAAACAATATTTCAACTAATTTTTATTTCCACTCAAAACTAATATTTCTCTCATTTTCACCGTTTGAAAGTTTCAGGCTCATAATACGAGGGAAAAACAGAAGATGGTAAACTGTTCCACATTCGTGTTGTTCTGCTAAGAAAAGATTCCCGAAATTTGACGGTACGTCCAAATTTGACCCGGAGAGTATAGGGGTGGGAGCGACTTGTAGATCTTGTATCGCGCGTTGTAATGAGTCTACAAGGAATCAGGCTAGCAATTTCGTTAGAACAATGGCCATGGTAATAGCGATAAAAAAGTGAGAGACAACCGACATTCCATCGATGCTCCAGAGAGTCAAGGCCCTCAGAGATTGAGGAATCGCCCATTTAGAGTTTAACAGCCTTACGCTGAACTTTGTCTAACGCGGACAATGCGGTGTGTCCTGCCCCTGCCCAAATATGGGAATTATATTCAAGTCTAGGCCTAATGTGGGACTTGTAGATCAACGCTAAGTCGGGTGGAGTGAAATATTTCTTACATCTCTGTAGAACCCCCAAACATTTCATCGCACTTTTAGCGATTGCAAATATATGATCAGTCCAGCTAAGATTGCTGGATATTTAGGGAGATCGAATTTGGTATATTCACTCCGTCGACTGAAATGGATTGGGGGTGAACCGGGCGTTTTTTAAGGGACAGCATTGAGTTTTGGATGCATTAAACGTAACACTATTTGCTCTGCCCCAAGCAAGGACCATAGAAATGTCGTTGTTTAATGATCTAAACATGCGTTCCCGATTGACTTCTGTAGCATTTCCACGTGAATTCATTACAGAATCAAATGAGTACATGAGTAAATCAATGGTGCTGTCGTCGGCAAAGCTATGAATTGGATTGAGAAAAAGGGATAAGAGGTCATTAATAAAAAGAAGAAATAAGGTTGGTGAAAGAACTGAAACCTGAGGTACACCGGCATTTATTTCGTAGGATGCAGATGTAACGCCGTCAATTACTACACGGATTTAACGGCCTGACAAAAAGCTCTCTATCCATTTAACGAGGATAGGGTGCAGACCAAATGTTTGAAGTTTGGCTAAAAGGGCAGCATGCCAGACTCTATCAAAAGCCTTTGAAATATCAAGAGCGAAGATTTCGGATTCACCGAAATTATGGAGAGAATGATTCCAATGCTCCGTTAGAGCCGTTAGTAAGTCTCCGGTTGAGCGGCCAGCGCGGAAACCGTACTGGAAGTCGTTGATAAGATGGTTATTTTCTAGATATTTCAACAACTGAGAGTTGATGAGTGATTCAAAAACTTTGGATATGATCGAGGTTAGTGCAATTGGTCTGTAGTCACAGGGGTCGCATGCCTCTCCTTTTTTAAGTATCGGGTGGACATGAGCAAGTTTCCATGCACTTGGAAACATTCCTGTTAAATATGATAGATGAAAAAGTTTGCGCAGAGGCGCAGCATTTTAAAACAAGGGGCGAGAAACCATCAGGCCCAGTAGCTTTGGACGTGGAGTTTTGAAAGTACTCTAAAAACTTCCCGAGTGCGAAAGTGTAGCGGCTTTTGCCTACTAGTGCACTGTGATGGAGATGGAAGTGGCTGCAATGAAGGTGGCAAGTACGAGTTAGCAGCAAAATTAGCAGCAAACAGGTTGGCCTTGTCCAATGAGTCAGTAAAAACATTCCCATTATAAATGAGTGGTGGTGTTGACGAACAGGTGAAATAGTTCTTTACGGTTTTTACTAGAGACCATAAGCCCTTACTACCCTTTTGAGTAGAAAATACCTTCCGTCTGAAGCTCTGGTCGAAATTGAACTTAGCCCGGCTTATTGCTGAATTGCAAATATTCCGCGCATCTCTATATATACGTCTCAATTCCTCTGAAGTGCACAATTTATATACCTGGAAGTCTGCTTCCTTCTTTTTAATGGCTGCGAAACAGTCATTATTGAACCAATTGGTGTTAGTTGGTTTGTTGTTCTTGAAGCTATGAGGAATAAAGCGATGCATTTCAAACCATAGGATGTTCAAGATATAATCGGTGCTTCTGTTAACGTCCTTCATAGAAAAGCAATCAGACCAATCTCTGAGATATTTATTAAGTCCCGCCCAATCAGCATTTTTGTAATGCCACACTACACTAATCTTTTGGTGGAGTTTAGGTTAGTGGTTGTCAGAGAGGAGATGCAGAATTGGGCGGAGATTAGACATTGGTCCGAATTACCCAAGGGAGACGTCACCGAAACCGAGTATTTTTCTGGATGCGATGTTAGAAATAGATCTAAAAGATGCGCGTTGTGCCCCAAAATTAAATTCATAATAATTAACGAATTTTGTCTGAAGTTGACATCTGCCTCCACGTGTAAATAAAGTTTTTCTTTCTTGATTTTTCACATTAACTTATTAACCACCTTATCCTTTGGGTTACGATCAGTTTAAAAATTTCCAGTTTTATTTTCAAAAATTAAAGTTCCACACAAAAGTCGGATGTTTTCGTAGTGAATAACACTAAAGCGGCAGCAGTTATCGAAAAACTTCGGTCGTTTATCTCAATCTTTGGGATTCCGACTGTTCTAGCTTCCGATAATGGACCCCCGTACAATTCTAGTGAATTTAAAAGCTTCTGCAACCGAATAGGTATCACTCTTTTGAAGAGTCCCCCTTACCACCCGAATTCAAATGGGCAGGCTGAACGTGCAGTTCAAACTGTAAAGGATGGACTAAAAAAGGAACTGTACGGTAGTTTGGCACCCTTGATGCAGTCGCTTCAAGAGAAATTAGACATATTTTTGTTCAAATACAGGAACACCCCTAGCACATCTACAGATAAGTCACCCTCGGAAATTATCTTCAGTTATAAAGTGAGGACGCGTTTAGATATGTTAAAGCCCGGGAATAAAGTCCAGAAGAGATATTGAGAAAGGAAAGGAAAATCAGGGAAATATTTTTAAGGAAGGCGAAAAGGTAATAGTTAAGAATTCCGCTGATAACAATGCAAAATGGATTCCAGCAAGGATATTACAAGTATGTAGTAAGTCAACATATCTAATTATATTAAACAATCAGGTTAGGTACGTTCATCAAGACCAACTTAAGCATTCAGATTTGCCAGATGCTTATCATCCCGGAAGGCAAATAATATCACATCAGATATATGATAATCTCGAGTATGAATCAAGCAAAGCTTCTCTTGCAAAGAATACAGATAGGGAAACTTGCTTAGAACCTCCAATAGAAACCACCACACAGTTACCAGAGCCAATTATAGGTCAACAACACGTAACCCCTGCATTACGACGATCCACTCGAACACGACGAGAACCTGACAGATTAACTTATAGTTAATGAATTATTTTATGATTGAATTTGAATTAATTATGTAATAAAATCAGAAGTTGAAATATTTACAGGGAAGATGATATATATATATAAATAGAAAATAATTAATGCTTATAAAACAAAGCTTATAATAAGAAACTATTGTAAATTTTTGCTTCCAATCAGGTATAAGTACGTTCAACCAATCCCTGCCCAAAAGCGGCTGGGACAATTTTTTTGAATTGATTACAGTTAAACTTAAAAAATATTTGTTTCCACGAAAACTTACTGCGACCTTTGATTTTCCAAAAACTTTAATTGGATCACCTGTAACCACTTGCAGCTGACTTCCACTCGATCTCAACGGCACCTCTGGAAAAAATTTATTAAAAGTTACAAAATCTATGACTGAGAGAGATGCTCCAGTATCTATTTCCATTTTTATTGGGATACCCTCAACGTTGACTATTACGTACACCGGTTCAATCACTTGGTCTGTCACAAACGCTGAAAACGGAAGGAGTTGAGGCAGGTAAGTACTCCCTAACGATTTTCCAATCATTTTAAATATCCTTAGAGCTAACATGTTCCCCTTTACTAATTTTTTTCCCAAAATTTTATATAACAAAAATACTTCCAGTTAATTACCTGTCCTTATTTTTATACCTATACAACAATATGTAATTAATTCATCTCCTTTTTTTGTAACTTCTAATTATCCTCCCTATACTTTTTTTCCCGACTTATTATGTTTTAGCCCAAAATTATTAAATATTACAACGTTACTTTAATTATTAGCAAAATTTTAAATTATTCAAAATTTATTGTAACGTTCCCTAAACTTTATCCAAGATTACCTTACGATATTCTATCTTTTCCGGTATCCAGTCCCCATTCAAAAATTCCGACAGTTATAACTAGTAGGTGAGAATTTTACCTACATTCATTTTGTCTGCTAGTCCCGGTAGTTAGCAGTTGATCCACAGATCACCGAGTTGTAACTCTAGGGTGCATAATTGATCAAGTGGGTGGTTCCCGTGTTTCGTCGTTATCGCAACAGGAACGTCTTGTCGCCTTGCGAAGTTATCTCTTGATGGAATGCTTGCGATTCGCAGTAATCTTCAAGGTTCATATACGTGTGAACTTTGTAGATATGTAAAGGACGGCCGAGAAAATTGGAAGCGTCCCAAAAATAACTATAATGTGTATGCTGTTCTTCCTTAGTAAGTATTTTTGTGTATTTTTGTGCATATCTGTAAATAAATGAGATCTTTTGCAGCACCGCTTCTATATTTAGGATAGGACAGAACACCAACAAATAGGTAAATTTTTTTGTTTTGATTTTCTTTTCTAATTAAATCTTTTACATTTTCGGTACAAATAATTGGAAACGTAACAACCAATGAATGAATAGAAAGAAGTAGTTAAATCTAGAATAAAAATTTGGAATAAGAAAGTTTGCTCAGCAAAAGCAACACATTACTGTAAAGTCCATTAGTATCTTTGAAACTCATTTAAAAAAGCACAGAATGATTGACGACTATGCAAAACAGATTCTGAAAGTATCGATACCTATGCAAATGCAAAAGAACGGCAAAATGGTACTTTCCTTCGTCTCTGTATTGTTAGATATTTAATTTTTTTTTCTCATTCATTGCACAACTGAACGTAAATACATAGTAATGCATGTAACTGAATGTTGTGAAGTTACCATCTCATGAATTGCTCTAATAAAGGCAACCTCATCTTAGAAAAGTTTAATATTTCACAACAATTGCAATATAACCAGAACATTCAACAGAGTGAACCTATTTCCAAATCCGAAACTCTTGCCCACTGATTGTACCAACATCCATGGAGACGGCAAACATTATCATCATTCCCGAAACTCAATTCACACGAAATGTGTAAAGTTTTCGATCACTATGGACAAAGTTTTCCATTATTTCCGACCAGCACACTGCGGGAGCAGGATTCGCCAATGACTTCTAGAAACAGGACACATCATGGGGAATGTGCAGTTCATGTACTTTTTCTTCGAACAATTTTCTCGAAAGGCTTGCAAAGAAACTTTCACAATTGCAAAGAGGTCCTCAATGACTATTGACTCTTGTTTGTGATAATGTTGTGAAAATTTTACAATCTTTCGTGATAGCATCACTGCTCCTGGTTTTGATGACTTCAACTGGGCACTTTGCACATTACCAAGAGATTTCTGTTTAATAAAGTTATATAACGTTGTAACAAAAAAACGAAAATAACAAAATAATAGGTTTCGAATTACTTCGAAAATTTTTATATTTTACAAACGTGTATCGATCGGAAAGGAATCTTTCATGTTTGTAGAACACTTTAGGAGATAGTACTCTGCTTTATTCCATCGGTGCCTTTTTGTGTTACAGAATTAAAGTACAGCAGTTGTATAAATGAAGGTTATTAAGACTTGAAACTTGTTTTACGAGTTTTACGAAGGATATCCAGACGGTCTATTGTATACTTTATATGTCTGTGTGTATGTTTCTTCTGTAAACTATGTGAAATTTTTGGGTTCGTTCAGTTTGAAAGAAAACTTGACGGCGGAAACAAATTGATCGTAAGTCACTTTTTCTCCATGAACATCTTTGAAATACATGACATCTCGAAAAATAATTGATCGATTAATTCAAATCTTTGAAAAACATGTCGCTATCGTCTGACGAAGGCTTTTTGAAAATTTTACATTTTAACAATTTTTACAGCTGTTTTTGACCTTAAAAACATGAAAAAACACATTTTTTTAAATGTCGACTATTTTGCGAAATTTTGATAATTCCGTTCGTCAAACAATAGCCAAGGCGATACTAAAACTAAATGTTTTTCGATTTTTTGTTTTGGACAACTTTCAGTGGGGTGGGGTAGGGTGAAACCTAACTTTGTAACGCGTGAACCGATTCTTTGTTGTACAGAGTAATAGGAGAAAAAAATTTCGCCGAGGGTGGGGGGAGTCTAACTTCGTAACGCGTGAACCGATTTGGGTAATTCTTTTTCTTTTTGGTAGAGTATGTTACCTGGTTGATACCATGAGAAAAAACATGTTGGAGGGGTGGGGGTGGGGGTGGAACCTAACTTTGTATCGCGTGAACCTATTTGGATGGTTCCATTGCTGTTGTATATAATAGGAGAATAATTTGGTCCTAAGGTAGGGGAGGGGTAGTCTAACTTCGTAACGCTTGCACCGATTTCGATGGTTCTTCTTTTGATGTGTAAAATATGCCTGATACGACGACAAAAATTTATAAGTTGGGTGGTGTGCTTAGGGGGCATTACACAATTTCTTAATTCACACACCTATTTGGAAGATGTTGTGTGTAATATGATCACCCATTGCTACTATATGGAAGAATATTGACCTAGGGTTCGGGTGGGGGGAGGGGAAATCTAAATTTGTAACGCGTAGACTGATTTAGATTATTCTGAATGCATAGAGTATCTATTTGTATTCTGACAAAAACTGAGAGTTCGAGGATGGGCGGCGCCTAGCTTTATAAGGTATAGACTGATTTTGATTCAGTTGTGCAGAATTCGTTTCATATAACAAATTTGATAACGATGATTCTCTGACTACGATAATTCACTCTTGCTGTATAGAGAAAAGTGGCGCACTAGGGTCATGTTAAAAATGTTCTAAGATGAGGGTATCAAAGGGTGACCGTGACTAACTTTGTTATATGTTGTCAGATTTGCATTTTTTGAAATTGCTTTGTTCGTACGAGCAGCATTCTTCGAGTCGTATATATGTATACATATATGTCTCATTACTCCTGGCTGGCTCCAGAATATTGTGTTACGCTGATGATGCAAAAATTTTCCGTGTCGTCTCTTGCGCTGATGATTGTGCCCTCTTAAGTTCCGAGATCCGTATTTTCCGAGACTGGTGCTCTAGCAACCGTTTTCCCCTAATCCTACCAAATGCACTGTAATGACCTTTACTCTCCTTGATTACTCTTTGGACGGTTGCGTCCTGAGTAGACCAGATAAGGTCAAGGATTTGGGGGTAGTTCTTAATTCCCGTCTATCCTTCGAGAACCACGTGGATTTTGTAGTGAGCAGGGCCAATTCTGTACTCGGTTTCGTTAAGCGGTGGTCTAAGGAGCTCGACGACCCTTACTTGACTAGGCTCTTCTATTGCACCTTTGTCAGACCCCTCCTGGAATATGCTTGCGTGGTATGGGACCCTTACTCTGCTGTCCACATCAACCGTATCGAGGCCATCCAGCGCAGATTCCTTTAGTTCGCTCTTCGGGGCCTTCCATGGCGCGATTCTTTTTTCTTCCCCCCCTACCATGCTACACTCGAATTGATCTCGCTCGACTCACTCGAAAAGAGGCGCACGATTTTTAAAATCACTTTTCTGTGTGATCTTTTGCAGGGAACGATCAACTCTCCCGAACTTCTCAATGATGTTGGTATTTGCGTCCCGGCCCGGTCCTTCAGGAGCTCCGACTTTTGCCATGTTTCAATCCGCCGAACACTTTACGGAATGCTTGAGCCGATTGCGTCGATGTCACGCCTCCTTAAGCAATCAGACAGCATCGAACTAGGTTATTCTAGGCAGCAGTTGAAATACCAATTAAGACTTTTTTTAAATAATGTTTAGTTCTAGTTGTTATAAATAAATAAATAAAATGAAGACACTAAAAAAATTAAATTGAACCGACTTCACAAATGCGCTAAAAAGCATAAAATAATTTTTTTTTTTTTTAGTTCTACCAATTGCTATACTCTTACTGACTAAAAGTATCTTTAGTATTTTTTCCGACATCTAAAAGTAATGAAAACACTGGATGTAAACATCAATAGTGAGACCGATTCTGACTTACGGAATTATGGTTCGGTGGGGCGCTCTTAAAAGGAATTATAACCTTAAGAAACTCTCAAAAGTGCAAAGAGCCGACAGCTTGGATATCTCAATAGCGATACGTACAACGCCAAATGCCGCGTTGGAGGAAGGTATCTAGTTTATAAAAAAAAATTCTAATTTAGTTTTTTTTTATATAATAAAATTCCAAAAACACCCTTCTTTTATATCCCTTTTACCAGAATGTCCCCTAAAATTATTTCTAATGGTTAATAAGTTATTATTTTAGAGGGCAAAAATGGCATTTAATCGGTCCAAAATGGCATAGTTTTAATCAAATATTACTTTCTACTAGATAACTGGCTCCCTAAAATACCCAGCTAGTCTTGAAAAAGTAACACTTTCACCACAGTAAAACGAAATATATTCAGATTTTAAAGTCATAAGAATATACATGCAAATAAAGAGTACAGGTGGTGTGCAGTCATTTATACCTGTCAAAATTATTTGAGAGAATCACTTACTCCTATCAAAATTCTGTTCTCATCCGCAGAGAATCACATACTCCTGTCAAAAAAGTACCGCCAAATCTTGCCGAAGAGAAAAATGTACCAAAAAGTACGACCAATAAAAAGAATTCATGTGAATCACATGACTGAGTTAGTTACTTATGTGCGCAAACTGTCGATGTATTCTGATCTTTTAATGTGGCGAAGTACATTTGATATTTGTAAATGCATATATGAAAAGTATACGTGTCTCTTATCCACGAACTCTCCCGGAAAACAAATTTTTAATTCTGACTGCAGGGTTGCCCGATATGGGAAATATACAAAAGCAACCAAAAATGTTTCACTACTTTGTTCGAAGCCGTTTATCTAGTAATAGTAATCTTTGGTTTTAATACTCCTTATTTCGCTCGAGTTCGTAAGGTTTCGTTTCTCATTATGCATTTAAAGAGTTTTTCAAATATTCACTCGGGTCAAGAATAATATAATAGTATAATTTTGCAAGTTTGTGAAATTTTTTATTTTAGCAAAGAATTCAGAGGAATTCAGCAGCAAAGAATTCAGGAGGATTTATGCATCTACGCCACGGAAGAGAACTTTAAAAAATTAAAGTTGTTTTTCATATTTCCTCTCTTGGTGCCTGTTCAAATTGTTCGCTTCGCCGAATGTTCTTGGGGAATTTTTTTGATCCCGTGGATTCCTATCCTGTAACGTAGTGTAATGGGTGAGGATAGTCTCGAGTATTTATCAATATCAGGCCCCAATATCAGGTTCGATGTGCAATGCTTCTTATCACTGATAGACTTTTCTATATAATATCTGCGTTCATTAAGAATGTTTGCAAAGTTAAAAAATTCAATATTTCCAAAGAAAAAACTAATTTCGATAAAAATGCATTTATTTCATTATATTGTATAAAAATGACGTGGATTTGTTAAACTTTGTGAAGGTACCCTAAAATTACACGCTACAAGTCTTTCGATTTGATAAACTATGTGATAGTGCCTCTGAGGCGGTGCTAATATTTTACGCCTTTTACTTTCCGGAGCGCAAATATAAAACGTCTTCTAAAACAGTTTTAAAAGTGCTGGGAATAAATCAAATTATAGCATAAGTAGAAATAGGATCATCCAAAATTAAAATTTGTTCTTTGTACTTATTCATATGTTCAATTTTTTGTTTTATTTATAACAAAGTTAATTTTACTGTTGTAAATATAATTCTAACTTTTACCTAAAAACGAAATCCCTACTTTATATAATCAGTTTAAGCATAATAGAATTTGGTTGAGGAATCTAATTAAATTATTAAAGCAATACTCAATTTGAGCCGGCAATTTTTACAAAGCGAAACCATTTAAAATTACCTTGTCAAAATTAAAAAGAAATTCTGTGACGGATTGTGTTTAACACATTTCATATACGGTTTGCAAAACTTACTTTGGATATTAAATAACAACGATATAAAGAGATAAAGCTACCCAAAATTATCTTAAAGTCTTAAACATAAGCTACAACTTAATTAGTAACGGTCCCGCTACCAAGAGATTTCATCAATTGATAGCAATCCTTTAATTTCCTTTTGTCGCCGATTTTCTCCAATGTTTTTGCAGCTTCAGCTAACATACCAGCTCTTTCGCCTGGCGACGATAGCAACGCGGAAGGGAGATATTTACATGCAACGTACATCGCAGCAGCTCTTTCCCGTTCTCCTGAATCGAACTGTTGATTTCGATCCTTTCCACATATAATGGATGTTCGTGAATGTCGGTGACGCAGACTTCTGTCCAGTAGCTGTTGAGTCGGTCCAGGAGATGCTCCGGCCATCAACCTGCACACAGCCTCGTACAAATAAATCCTTGATTGGCCGCTCTTAACATAGACCTTTAATTGTCACGACTTTACACAGTTAATTTTATAAAATACAAAACTTACCGGGATCTCCTCTACAATATTGCGAAGGGAATTAAGATCATTTTGGAATTTTTCAAGTAACCATTCAGGAGCTTGATAATATCCATCATCTTCCATTGCCACATAATCTAAGTCCCACAAAGCTGTTCGAGTCTCTAAAATCCAATCGCAAGTCAAAAGCTGAAATAGCTGAAAAAATATTTTAATTGATAAAATATAATATTTACAGGCACTAAATATAATCAGTCTTTAAGTCATAAGGAATACATAAACAAAATTTTAATCCCCCTTAAATTTTAAAGTTTCAAGCCGATTAAGGTTGAGGTTATTATGAATTAAACACACATTTTATGAGTGAACATCGAAAGTTTTTATTGTTTCTGAAAGATTGATTTTGGCAATTATTCGTGGAACACAATATCGTGCCTATGACCACTATGGCTTCGCGTGTACAGGCAATCATCCGAAAGTCAAAATGCTCGATAACAAATTGAATGTTGTCTTTCAGGTGCTCAAATGTTTGTGAATTATTGAAATACACTTTATTTTGCAAGTTACCCTGAAGAGAATGATACAGAGGAGTTAAATCGTATAATCCTGGAGTCCAATTGATCTCGTCGTTTCTGGAAACGATGCGATCACCGAACTTCGAGCGCATTTCTTTCACGACTTGTATGAAACGTGGCGCAGTCTTGTCGAAACCAGAGCTAATTGACAGCCATTTTATTCAACGTAGGCCATAAAGTTTTGATCGAATTGACAGTAACAGTGGCTCCGATGGCATTATCAAAAAAGAACGGATCAATAAAGCCATTGGCTCATAAATCGCACTAAACAGTCACATTAGGTGGGTACATTAGTTGCTCTTGAATCACGTTTCAAACTCAACATTTCACAATTTTGCTTGTTTACTTAGCCACCAAAGTAAAAATGTGCTTCGCCGCTAAAGATGATTTTCCACCATACAATTTTGTAAGAATGCAGATGAAGATCTCTCGTTAAAATAACGAATTGATGTGATTTTTACTAACGGCGGCAATGATTTCGTTTGAACGGGCTGGACGATAATGTTGATATTCCCTAAGACTTTTTTTTACAGAGCGACCATTTTAGTAATAATTTCGGATAATTTCTCGCGTTCTCAATTGTAAACGACTCCCTAACTAAAATTGCCTGAAATCGTTGTGCACCGAGTGCTTGTTTCAGTGTCCCAAACAGATGGAAATCGCAGGGCGAGGGGGATACTCAATTAGAGTCCTGGTTGGTCACGTCGTTTGGAACGATAAGCGTTCGTCACCTTAATCAAAATCTCACAGTAATAAGCAACAATATTGTGCGACGTCGAGTCTTGGCTAGCATGTTTCTCATTTTTAACCCGTTTACGTACTTCCTTGAACTCCTTATGCAAAAAAAGGCTCGAGCCCTTGACAACGTTTAATCACCAAACTGTGCAGTTAATCTTTTGAAAATTTCAACTACTTCTTCTCCTTACTCCTTCTTGAGCAGGAAACTTAATAATAATACGTTGCGCAGCGGAGCAGTAGCAACTACTGGCAAACCGGTGACAACTACTGACAAACCGGTTTGAACCGATCGACCGCCTGCTCTCCCCTTTCCCAACCGTCCTTACAATACCCCATACAAGCGGCCGCTCGCACTCTTCAAACTTACTCGCTCGGAAACAAAAGTCTTGTTTATATTTGATTTACTCTTTTTTTTACTTTTAGGAAGAGAATTTTACAAACTTTTATTTAGGCTGAAGAACTATTGGCGTTGCATTAAAAGTATAAAAGCCTAAAGAAGAATTGAATAAGCCTTTGTAAAAATTAGAGAAAACATTAACTACACAGGCCTGTGAGATTTTCCCCCCTGAGCAATGAATAGTTGTTTCCGAGGTAATTAAAAGTGCAAAAACACGCAGAGATATCACAGTTTGAAATTTTGATGTTTATGAATTTCTCGGCAGATATTTGAGCAAACTCAACGGCATTTGAAAGAGGAAGACTTGTACTATAAGATCCCACACATAGTTTTTTGAAAAAAAACATCGCGGTGCTACATAACATCAAGTATGTAAAAAAAACAGTGTTTTTGCACTTTTAGGTTAGAATATTTCAAAAGCCTGACGTGATAGAGTAATTCTGAGCCCGGTTTCAGCGGGAAAAATTACTTCGGAAACAACTATTCATTGTTCAGGGGGAAAAAATTTTCAAAATTTCGCCGACCTGTGTTATTTTTTCTTACTTCTAAAGTATATAGTACATATATATTAATCTTGATGAAAATTGCAAAAATAACTATAATTTTCCGTCCCTGCTCAATACATCATTGATTAAAGAACACGAAGACCTTAAAGTAGAGTGCGTGGCTGTGGCTTGGAACAACTTGGCAAACATTCTGCCTCGGCTAAAATCAAGCCGAAAACTGAATGTTGTAATGTTGCATTCATTAAATCTAAGGTTTACCAGGATCTGCAAGAAACTAGTCAAAATAGATTTGAAAATACCTTTATATCGCAAAGTATGCGTTGTCTATTTAGTACCTCCATAGCCTGCATTCAAATTTTAAATCTAATAATCGATATCTGTAAATTAGATTTTTTTTTAATAAAATCTGCAATTACCGACGAATAGCTGTCAAAGATGTAATCTAAAGACTATAACATTTAATCATGGAACGCTACACAGTTCAATAACGTATCGTGTGGGATTTTATATCCAAAGTTCGAAGTCTATGATGAGCACAATCAGAAGAATTAAATAAAAAATTGGAAAAAAATATCGTTGATATCATAAACAAGCAGAATTGTTGCATAATAGGCCTCTGTAAATCCCCATGCCAATGCATCCACAAAAAGTCACTCTTTGCTACGATTTATGGCATCATCAGACCGCACTTTTCTTAAAACAATGAAGACCAAAGAGTTACAGTCAATTCACAACGATATCATGAGATGCTGGAAAACTTTTTATGGTTTAAATTGAATAGTGCTAGGTCTGTTTGCGAATATGAGCTATACTCTAGTCCGAGTAGCAAAACCAGATTGGTTGCTTTAATTTTAACTAGATTAACAAAAAGTCAAACACTCCCAAATCACTTGATCTTAAACGTCAGAAAGCTGCACCTTGTTTATGCAGGAGAAGAAAAGTTGACTCTAAAGTAATCTGAGATTGCTACTCTTTTCTCGAAGAACATAAAAGAAGTCGAAAAGAGCGTGAATCTTTTCTCAAAGAACTCAAAGAACACAAAAAGCGCAAGAGCATTGCTACTCTTTTCTCAAATAACCCAAGTAGAGTACAAAATGGCTCTAAATGACTCTTTTTGACTCGGAGTGGCATCCAAATATCTTGAAAACTCAAAGGGGATGATATCGCTGCACGATTCGAGTAATTTTGTAACTTTAGAAGATAAGAACTTCTGACTCAGTTACCCTACGGAGTGCTCATTGGAAAGGTATTGACAAGCTCTTTCGAAGTAATAATCATTTATTGGGAGTTAGTACGACTGGAATAGCACTTTGAATATTTTTTTGATAAAATGTCATAGAATTTTCAGGGTGGCCACTTTTTTTCAAGACCAAATTTCCCTGACTTTTCCCGGCTCTCCAGATAATATTTGAGAGTGACCACCCTGATTTTACAACGTCATAGCATTTTACAATGTCGTCGATATGAAGAGAAAATATAATGCAAAACAGCGAAAACATATACTGGAAGAAAGGGCACTTCAATACGAATTCAGCTAGCCCAAAACGTCATCTCTAAATTGAGTACGAGATCGTCCAACCCGAGATCGACAGATCGAGGCAAATCAGTGCAAGTGCATGTCGAGCAACGAAGTTGATTTGGAGCCCCCCTAAAAGAGATCCTAAATACGAGACGCGTAGCAGAAGAACAGTTCGAAAAGATCGTCAGTCGTAACAAGTTTAGTCACAATAGGGACGTAATTTTAAGAAATAAATAAAACAACATGTATTATATTGTAACTTGTTTTTAATTCCAAACTATCCTCACCTTCTTTCTATCGTTTAACAAAGACGGTTCCTTGCAAAAATCCAAGGCACGGCTCGTACCTGACTGTGTCATGACCATTTTTTTTAATCACTCTATCGCTCATATGTTATTGGCACAAACTACTATTAAAATAGAAGAGAGGATTAGAAAATTCCTCCTTAGCTCAATTGGTGAATATAGTCTCCACAAAACGGAGCTGTTGTAATTCAATCCCAAAAGTTAGAAACTTCCTTCTGCTCTTAAAAATCCATTCAAAAGCATTTAACATTTTTCTTAAATAAAAATGTCAATTAGAAGTGCTGCAAAGGTTCGGAAATTGTTCTTCAGGTTCCCCAGACTAAACCAAAAACTACATAAAATCTCGCACCGAATTTCGAAAGTTGGTAATAGCGATATGATCGTTATTTGCTACTAAATTTCCATTTTCACTTACTAGGAATAATAAATTCAGTAAACGCCGACGATATAAATTTTATGGAAATCCACATACTTCAGCCATGGCAGTGTAGAAGGCCGAAAGCCTTTTAAGTTTGATAGAGTAATTGACGAAATTGGGGAATTAAAATAATCACAACACAGGTGGGGAAATAAAATAGAATTGCGTTCACCTCTCGTTTTATCATGTCAATAGAAATGTAGCAAAGCAAGCTCTAGTCCGGAATCCACAATAAAGGAAGCTAGATTGACTTGAACGTATATGTAAAGAGATTTATGAAGCAAGAAAGAACTGAGTGCCATGATAAAGGATTCACGAATATTATATTTTTAAAATCAAACCAACACATAACTTCGTCATACAAATAAACTGTTGATATTCACAACCATCAAGTTTGCATTGCAGAAGTACTGTACGATTAAATATACGGACAATGCGACTACAATGCACCTCGAGAGCTGATTTTTATATTTCATGTTAGCAAAATTTTAACATTTTTTAGAACAAACTTACCATTTTCATCCTTTTAGAAGGAGTTATTTTATTGCAGCTCAAGCTATCCCGCAAATACTGGCTAGAGATATCGCATAATTCGTACACCTTTGCTTCTTTTTCTTTTCTGCTGCTGAAAATTTATAATTTCGTTAAAACCTATTATCCTAGGTACAAGCATCGATCTTACAATAAAAATTTCTTTGCCTGAAATATGCTGTAGAGTGCTTTTGGAAGAGTATCATTGACTCCCTTCAGTTGATCGGGAAGCTTATTTACCATTGGATACAACTCCTTCGCTTGATCATCTTCGCCAAGAAGCCAATAAGCCGCAACACTTAGAAGACTTGACCACCATTCAACAAGCTCATCCTTATCAGTTAAATCCTCCTCCCCGGACATAGTGTCATTAAGAAGAATGGTGTAATTTAAAACGTCACTAATAAGAGAACCAGATCTTAGATTTGGAGCGGATGGAGTACTTTCTGTTTTTTGCTGATTTTCATGATCCACATTTGATTCCTGTCGGCGACCAGCGCCAACTAAGCACGTTACTGCTTTATTTAGCAAATGTTCTCGGTATTCCTACCAAAAGTATACATTTAATATATTAACATATTTAGCAAGTTAGGAAAACTCACTTTCATAACATATGACATTGGATCAGCTTTGTTATTTAATCTTGAAAAAAGAGATTCACTCGAATTCGTGTCAAATTGGAATTTATGCGCAACAAAAAATCGATAACCGTAAGGCGTAAAAGCCCACTGAAATTTTTTGATGTGTCCACACAATTTAGAACTTTCCTGTTTCGCCTTGCTTACATAATAGCGTCCGAAAAATTGCAAATAAGAGGGATAACTACGCTTTACACGTAAAGCTGCTGTCATGTATATATCAATAAAATCAGAAGGATTCATGACACTTGCTGACGCTTCAGCCATATTAACAGCGAATAAAGACATCATAAGGCCATGGGAATCACTCATTTTTGTGGCCAAATGTAACTGATTCAAACGATGAAAAACAAGTGAAAGTTCTCTGGCTGAAGTCAATGCTTCTGTTCGAACAGCATCCGAGCAAAATAATCCGCCTGCTTTTCGTGATAGCCAACGTCCAACCCAAATTCTATGGAAAAATAGACGAACAAATTGCCAAGCTGTTGCAGTAAACGTTTCAAAACGAGAAGCCGGTAAGGAAATTCCAAAAATCTTGAGACACAACAAAAATTCGGTATATGCACTTGATGAATTTCCCTGCAAACAAGTAAATTGTTTTTTTTTAATCACAAGAAATAATATACTATTTACCTTGGAGAACTCGTTTTCAGCTCTTTTTTTATGCTTCCAAAATTCCTCAAATGCTTGAGTTTGAGAACTTAGAACTGGGTCACCATAAACAAGCAACTTAACCAAACAGCAAAGTAAAATAACTAAATTAACTGTCCATAAAATCAAAGATGTGCTAAAGTTCTGCCAAGAAAAGAAGTTTGCCCCATCTAGAATAAATAAATGACGCTTCAGTTCTTTATATTAAGAAAAAATAATGAAAACTTACAGTTATCATTGAATGAAAGAATATTCCTTCGACTTCCTGTAAAATCGCCAGTTACATCAATAATTGGTGAATAACCCAAAAAGGCTTTAAATGGGTTGATAGCAATTATAGCAAACATAAACATGCACAGAGCAAGACGAGAGTGTGATGCCATTCCACGAACGGAAGGTATTAAATCTGAGTCTTCTTTCATATTTCCTGCATAAGGTGATGGAGGCATTGACATATCGGAATGCGATGGAGAAAGTGATGGATTTGATTCATCACTTCTCGGAGGCGTCATTGGAGATGTAACCGAAGGAATTTGTTTACCATACAAACTGTCCTCTACCATAGAACTTTGATGTCCTTTAACAAGTAAATCCTTTACTTTAGAACCGTCTCTAGCCATCAATTCCCGTTGTAATCTTTGTACTTCCACTTTAAGTTCGTAATTTTGCCTCTGCAAGTCTCTGATCTTATCGACAGATTTTCTTAACACTGCAGATTTGTTTAATTTAGCACTCTCTCCTACCACCATATTCTTTAACTCATTTATTTTATCATTTATTGATGTACGATAGCGACGTTCAATGGCGTTGTGTGCAGATCTTTTAACTTCTTTTACCTGTGAACATATAGTTAAAGTTATATCTTTTTAATAGCTCTTTATCTTTGTATTAAAATAACCAAATAAGAGAGATACTTCAATAGAACAGTTTGTTTAATAACTATCACATTCGGCCAGTTTTTATAGATATTGTTTAACAATATATGTCTTGAATTCTTATTACTAAGTGGTGTAAGTAAAAATGAAATACAGTGAGGGAAATTCATTTAAACGCTATTCACCAAGAATGTCTGGTATTAGGCTTATGTTCTCCGTCATTTGTAATTATTTTATTCTCACAATAACATTTTATTCATGACCAGTTTTTATTGTGTTTTAGAATGAAAAGGACCGATTTCGCGAGTTAGTTAGATAAAATATTTTTTAAATGATTCTGTCTAAACAGGATTTAAGAAATTACGCTACGCATATACGCTGCCAATTTTCAGTAAACATTAGAAGCTAAAAATAGTTGCTCTCTGCTGGAAAGTATTAGGAATCAACAGTGTGTTCTTCACATGTACCAAAAGTGTAGGAATTGGTGTTCAAAAATGAGCTAGATCCATAAATTGGTATGTTGAAAACGGGTTAGCATGTTATTAAGACGAAGATTTAGGGAATAAAACGCATTTCAGTTCGCTTTGTAACTTTTTTCAGTTCTCAAAACTCAAACTACCACTCTAAAGACACCGCTTTGAGTCGGTGAAGACATAAAAACAAATTCGCTGCAAGCTCGTAAGGCTATACCATTAAATGAGTTCTTCTGAGTTTTTTTTTGCAATTTAGATTGATGAATAATTTAATAGTTTTTGTTTTTTAGGGTTCCGTAACAAAATGATACAAAAGATACCCTTATGGTGCGACTTCGTGATCTATTTCTCCAAAATTTCCATATATCAGGGTTAGTAGGTATTGAATCATAGATAACTGCAACTTTTTCGTGAGTCTCAAGTTCAATTTCTCACTCCCCTTACCCTAATTTTCTTTCGGCGAAAGCCATGCTAACGCATCACAGGGTTGTCCCCCAAGATTTGGCCACATCCTAAAAAAAATTATTTTCTAAAAAATGATAAATTTTCCTGAGTACACAGGCGTCAGTTCATATCGAAAACTAGATTCGTATAGCAGAATAGATTTTCGTTGCGAACGGAAACATGCGAATAAACAATTCCGTTCGTAAAACAAGATTCGAACTGATTGACAATCCCACGGAATGTAAAATATGCCTGAACGTCTTTTAGAATGTATAAAAATAAAACACTTGTTTTGTTTCAAAAACTTAATTTTGTTAGCGGCTCTAGTAACGGACTATTTGAATATTCATCTAGCTGATCATTAAAATTATATTTATTTGATGCTAAAGCTTTTTTTTATCTCAAATTGTTCGTATTTATATTTTTTTTTTGTATATAATGGCACTTTATTTGGCACAATTGTTATAAACAAAAAATCCTACAAAACTCGAGCTACCCTAAAAAATGTACAATATTCAAAACAAAAGACACAATAGTTAACGATCAAAAAGAACATAATAAATGACACGGTACGTTACTCTAAAAATGTTTCGTAAAAACGACTCTAAAACTTGAAGGCAAAAAAAATAGTAAAAAACCTGTAAAAAAGAAAATACAAGAAATTTAAAAGTGCCTCCAAGTCAGTGCCAACTCTAAGAAAAGTTGTCAAAAATTTTGAAAAAATTCCGAAACTAATCCTATCACTAAACAAAAATAACCGAAACCGTGAAGAAACTTAAACAAGAACACGATTGTCTGAGTGTTCCCAGAGGGTAGATGCAGCACCGGGCGAAGTTCCTACTTCGGGAACCATTGCTCCCAAGCAAATGCCCTCTCCGTAGAGACGTTCGCCACTTTTCTAGTCCTCCGGGAGCACTCATACAAACATGTTCTAGACGAACGCACAAAAATTCCGAACCGATTAGAGTCCCGCGGGACCAGTCTGCAGAGTCATTGACGTCTGCAAACTGCTCCCATCATCCTCCCAGTTCTACGATTCCAACGTGAGACTTGTCTTTCCCGCAGTACTTGCAGCAATACCAAAGCGAAGAGAAGCTTCATGGACAAGCTGCTGCTAGTCTGCGGCCTGTTATTCCCAGTGAAAGACGAGTCCGTTCCACACCGACAATAAAGGTGGCCAGGTGCAGTTGAATGTGTCGGCCTTCGTTGCCATGAACTGTAGACGTATTCGCCTCTTCAATCTGGCAATGAAGTGTTTCTTTAGTGCATGTGTGTGAAACTGTGGGTAAGTGGGCTGTTGTCCAGGCTCGATCCGCATGCAGTATAGATAAATTGTCGATTTAGCAAGTGTTAAGATAAAGCTTATCAAGCAATTTACCTGGTTACATGTCCTTGGCCCCAGTAAAAACGACGTTCTTGTAATACTGAATGTCGGGTAGATATGTTGGCGCATATCGCGAAATAGATTATTAATGTCGCACAAGGTCGGGCATGTGAAGTATCTGTGGAACAGGGTTCCTTCACCACCACAAACCGTGCAGGCTCTTTGAATTCGTCGATCGATATGCGACAGCTGGTTTGGATGCACGAGGCTGTGATGGAGCAGTTTGAATGCCACATCAGAGTCTCTGTAATTGGACGGATAACTATAGATGACTCTGCTAGTTATAGTCCCGATTACTCGTATTTATAATAACAATAATAATAATAATTTTATTAGCTTATAATACCCATTTTACAAATATCTACATAAATTTGTTCACAATATCGCCAAGCGGCACCGCCATACCATCCTTTTCTCGAAGCAGTTCAGGCCATTTTCGACCCCCCTATAACTTCGTTGTGGATAAAACTAGAGGAGTTATAACTAATCAAAGTTTCTTAATTTTGTCACTCACTGACTGACCGATCATCAAAACTCTAAGGCACTTCTAGCAGACATAGAAGCTTCAAATTTAGAATACAATTAGTGTTTAGTGTATAAATCAATGAAAAACTAAAATATTTTGCAATTTCGGTCCAATTTTCTAGATACACCAACTGCATAAATAACTTTGTAATCCCATGTAAATATAGGACCCCAGATTAATTCATTTACAGTGAATGAATCAGTGTACCTGTATACGTATAAATAATAATGGAATAATAAGTATAGATAGGTACCTAGATATAATTATATTCAAAGGTAACTTGTAATAAAATGGTCAAAACTTGTAAAATGGTCAACGGAATAAAAAAGCAAGAATGGGACATAGGAAAATAATGGGATAAGTAATTTATTAATTTAAAAAAACTTTGAGTGCGGCAGTGAGTGTTGTACATTAGTTCAATTAATCCTCTGTTAAGCTTGATGTTGTTATTAATTTTCTGTTAGTTACATTGACAGTGTTTATAGTGAATGAGTGATAACAATTTTACATAAGGATTAACTTTAACCGACGTTTGACGAGTGCGGCCCTAAATATTACTATTGCAAAAAAAAATTATTTTAAAATAAAGAACACGACGCCGCCGCTCTCGACTCGAATGTATGAGTGTTGCCATGCCAGCTACGTACGTGCGTATTCATATGTGCGTAAGTAAGAATGTAAATGTAAATAACCGCGCTTGAGAAAATCCGACGAGATTGTCTAGAATCCGAATGTATCTTCCAGCTCTACCCGTAACCCCTTGTGGGGCATATAGCGGGAGAAGAACTTCTCTCGATTTAAGAAAACGGTTGGAAGTGGACCTACAATTTAAAGGGGATTTTGAACAGCTGACATTTTTTCTGCAACCCCATGGCGTTTTTATCGTAATCTGTTGTAAGCAAAAAACTACCATGTCGCTGTCAGTGGAATGCGGACCTTCGGATTGGTAGGTCCACAACTTGTCACTTTCTCCACCGACGACATAATCAAATTAAATTGCTTAATTTGACGACTGAGCATCGAAATTACAAATTAAATCTATGCTATGGTAATTAAATTTATACTTCTAACTTTACTTACTTTTGGGGGCATTCGGGCAATTGATACCTTGTTCTCAGTATCCAAAACAACTGGTATACGAGTGGCCGTCAAAATAGTTCCATTGACTAACGTATGAATATTCTATATAAAAAGTATAAGAAATTGTTCTTCCCTTTAATTTAAATTATTTACCTGTGCTGCTGCACCTGGAGTTGCAGTTGTATACATTACAGTCGGATTTGTCTGAAGTAGTACAGACTTATCGTTTCCCACATTTTGCAAAGTTAGAACCTGAGGTACTTGTTGCACCACTGACTGTACATTATTATTATTTCCAGTAGAAAATCCATTTACACTGGGAATTAAATTGGCTTGGGTGATAGGAGTTTTAATAGCATTTTGCAAAACAAAAGTTTGAGGTTGAGTCGTTATTATTTGTGGATGGGATGTGTATACAATATGAGTTTCTGGAGAGGGGGCTGGAGAAGGAGTATTTTGAGGGCTGGGTGTTTCCCGAGGCAAAGGACTTAGTGGATGTGATTTTATGTGTACAGGGCTTATATTTGAACCGACCATTTGGTCAGTAGCAACTGGTCCCTTATAGTTTTGCGGTTTTGTTATCGAAATCAAATTGTCCTGGGCTTTACAAGTATCCATTGGTGAAGGCGATGCATTTTGTAAATGCATTACATCTTTTGTCATTTCAACTTTGTCCATGTCATTTAAATAAGACTCTTCAACTTTTACGGTTGAATAATGGGATGATGGTGGAGAGTTGGGTAAATGAAGAATGTCATCCGCAAATTCCATTCTTTCAATATCGTCCAAAAAGTTGTTTAACATATCTACGTTTGCAAATAGCTGTAGTTTTAAAGTTTTCAATAAGAAGCGTAATTAAACTTACCGGGCGGAATCATGTCTTTTATTAACGAAATTGCATCCTCCTCTTTAAATAGATCCATTGGCTCTATGCCAGCATCGCTCTGGGGGAAACTCCACCCGTTTACAGCTCCTTCCATTGCAATTACTTTGTATTACAATATTTTTTCAAATTTATCGAAATTAATGCAAATCCCACGATACAAAACACATTTATAAGGTCAGCAAAAGTGACAAATCATCAACCAATCAACGAAGAGAATCTACATCATACGATATAACGTCACACTTTCAATTATAACCTACAATCCTGCATTGGCAATATTTTGGAAAGTTTCATCATTTACAATTTACTTTAAATACGCACTTGGTTAATTTTCTTTATATCAGTCCTTTTTAATAATATATTCCTTTTTTAAGTGTTTTATAAATAAATTTTTAAATTTTCGCATTGTGCAATTTCACAGCTGCTCGAACTTCAGACAACTTTGTCCACTGAACTTTTCTAAATGACAACTTTTAAAAATGAAACTTGTCCCGTTACTGACGTTTAAAAATAAAACGATAATTGAAAGAACAATATTATTTAATAACAAAATGATATATATAAAATACAATAAGTATTTAAGTCCCTTATTTTTATTCCTTAATATTCAATATAAAGTCGAAGAGTTGCTTGCGAACTGGCGGTAAAACAGATTACATGCGGAACAATTTTCGACGATTCCTTTCAAAGCGAAACGGAACATGAACATTCGCTCCACACATTCCACAATCCACGAACCAAGGCGCGAAGTTGTTTGTAAACAAAGTAGCAAAAAGGTGGAAATGGAAAATATTGTGCGAAAAATTAATAAAAAGCTACCATGTCGTGAAAAAATAGTTACAGAACTTTACGAACTTGTAGGGGATCCATGTGATTCGTTTCCTAATGCAATTTATATGTTTGGTCATACAGGCACAGGAAAATCTACTATTCTTAAGAAATTCTTCAACAGGGCCGGAAGTAAATATATGATAGTAAATTGCATTGAATGTTATACAAGTAAAATTTTATATGAAACAATTATTAATCGAATCCAGTCACATGTTTTAAGGAAGGAAGACAATTTTGCTCCCTATGCAAAATGTGATAACCTAAAAGAATTTCTTGCTGAACTTCGCAAATTTTCCAATGAGTTTTCTTATATTGTTTGTTTAGACAATGCAGAACGCCTAAGAGAAATGGATTTTAATATTCTCCCAGCATTTCTTAAACTCCAAGAACTTACTGGACTTAATATTTGTTCAATTCTAGTATCACAATTACCATTTGAGAAATATTTCGCCAAAACAGGGCTCTCTGAAGTTATCGTCATACACTGTCCCCAGTACACAAAAAATGAAATAGAAATTATTTTATCACAAGATTTTGTAAATGTAAAACAATATGTAAAATCAAAACTTGTTTCGAAAGCGCTAAATGAAATTTCAGATTTGTATGAAGAAAAGAACGAAATACTTGAGAGTTTAGGACGTGATTTCTACGAAAACTATTTAAGCGCATTTCTAAACGTGTTTTACAGAGCATGTAGAGATCTTCCAGAGCTACGAATGATTTCAAGGGATTGCTTTGAAATATATTGCGAACCGGTTTTCAACAAATCTGTAGACAGAAATGATGTTTCTAAACTGTGGAGAAATATATCTAAACCCTTACGGACTGCTTTGTCGACCGTTTATATGAGAATAGACCAATCATTAGAGGCAAGTGTTTTTATTAAATATGTGAAATTTTGATTCATTTTATAGCTAATGTTATATAATACATAATTAACTAGCGATATCTGTATTGCCAATTAACATACAGAATGCAATGTAAATACAATAAGCTTATGATAAACTTCAAGAAAGCTGAATGGCCATGGTCTGATAGCTATTTGTCAGGAAGCATGCAGCAAACTAAGGTAGACAAGGGCAATAAATGCGGGAGTGGCAGGTCAAGTGGAGTATCATATGAAAGGGCTTTATTTGCACATTATAAAATATATTTCCATTTCCTTTTATGCCGCATAGTTTTTGACTTATGATGAAAAATGTCTCAAAAATACTATCCCCCCTCCTATCTCCGAAATTTGCAAAGCAAAAAAACTGAAATAGTTAGAGTTGGTAGATGTTTATGTAAATATGACAGGAAAAATAAAATGATGCCTAGCAGAGTTCTTTAGAAATCAGTAACCTTCCATGGTACAGAACCCTCGGTGCGCGATTTCGACTCGCACTTGGTCGGAATTTTTTTTATCTTTAATTGCCTAATTATAATTAATTTTTTGGCATTGATAGGAAAGTTTATTTTTATTAGAAATTAATTGTTAATTGGCTGTATTATATAATAAAAAGAAAGTAAATCAATTAATTTTACAGGTCATCACTGAAGAAACCTTTGAGTCTAATCACAGTGTTAAAAAATTAGTGAAGACCTTAGAACTACCATATTATGCAAAATTTTTGCTAATAGCTGCATACTTAGCAAGTTATAACGCACCTAAGGACGATAAAAGGCTCTTTGTAAAACACCATGGAAAGCAAAGGAAACGAATGAAATCGGTGAATGCTAACGCAAAGGTAAAAATTCTTACATGTTATAAATCAGTGGATATCACTACACATTTTCATTTTTAGTTAACTGAAAAGATGTCAACATCCCTCGGTCCTAAGTCGTTTACAGTTGATCGTCTTTTAGCGATTTTTTACTCCATTCTAGATGAAAAAGTTGGCTTAACGTGCAACCTTTTGGCACAAATTTCTAGCTTAGTCCATTTAAAGTTTTTAACTTTCGTTTCCGGTGAAAATAATATTATGGAAGGATCTGCTAGGCTTCAGTGTACAATAAGTCTGGAATTTATTTTGCACATTGGTAAAGTGGTAGGATTTAATGTTCAACAGTATTTAACAGATTTTATGCATTAATACTTAAATAATAATTTTTATAATTGTCTTGTAAGTAATTTAAATTTTGGAGAGTGATAAAGTGTTATGAGTGAACAAGCCGAAATTGGTTTTTTTTGTATTCTCTTCCCTAATTCCATAACCCCTTGGAGCATAGGCCGTGAGAAAAACATCACCCGATTCATGTCATCGAATGGAAATAGGCCAATCATCATCTTTTGTTGCCAATGTCCTTTTAGCGTAAATTGCTTTTAACAGAAAATTATCATTGGTCCCCGCAGGTTGGATAGACACCTGTGACAGCGGTGTGGAAAGCAACCACCATTGGTGACTTGTTTTTATTACAACTTTCTTGTCTATTGGGTCTTTCTGAACAAAATTTTTTTTTTTTTAGAATTTCTGAAAGTATAATATACAAGGGTATAATGTATAAGAGTATTCGTAGATGCATCTACGAATACTCTGTATAAATTTTACTCCGCAATTCCCAATATTACATATTACGCCACGGTTTCAAACACATCTGAAACTTTAAATGCATTTTTCTCGAAATGATATTTTTACAACTGGCGCACATACGGCAAAATGACCACTTTAGGGGGTCAAAAATAGATTTTTCTACTTTAATATAAGGTCTAAAATTTCTTGTATTCTTCGAGTCAAGTAATTGGTCCATCGTGCTCTCCATAAATATCCTTTGTTATGTTTATAACAAAGGCGCGCGAGGTTCCGACAGATAAACGTTGTGCAGTGTACTGCTAATTGCATACGAACCCCAAAAGCATTATAACGTGTTATTTTCGTTCACCTCGTACAAAAATCTCAATATTCATTATGGACATAGAAGTCACAGGTATGTTTATTAATAACAAAATATTTTGTTTACCCTAGTTACACACTATATCTAATAATAAATGACGATTTCATTCCACTCCTACTTTTCATTAAAAAATATATTTCCTTAGACTTTCAAAAAAAGTTCCGCTTAGTACCGCTTTCTGTCTTAAATATTTACACTTGTGCGTTTGTTGACTACTAGTATTGTGAATTATAGGAACTCAAACCAACTCATTGTGACACTAGACCCTTTTTTTCACAGGTAGTCGGAGTGGACCAAGTCACTCGAAATTAAATATTAGGAAAATGGATCTGGTTTTAGTGTTAAAAAGCGAAAACTTTTATAAACAATCATCGTCTCAGTGTGTAGAACGATTAACTAGTTACATATTGAACAAGTTTAGTGAATATAAACTGTCAAAAGACAGTGTAAATAAAATTAAGTGTGTTCTGAAAGTGTTTGTTTCAAAATTGTTACAAAAGTGGAAAAAATTGAATTGGACTATGGAAAGATTTATGAAATGCAATTCAAAATGGTTAACGAACGATTTGGTCTCGCCAGCAGTAGGCACTACAAGCGCAAACAATGATTTGCAAGTGAAAAAAACTAGAGGCAGAACTGCAAAATCTTTTGAAGAGAGCTCTCTACGAACAAAACGAAGGGTTATAAAACCTATTGTTTCTGAATCAAGCCCGGAGCTATTGTGTTCTGCTGCTCTAGCCAGCCTTACTAAGAGCGGAAAAAGGACAGCTGCCAAACTAGTGAGCTTAGCCTTAACTACAATATAAAAAAGAGAAAAGAAGAAATAACCACTAAGTTTTACCAGTAAATGGGATTAGTGGTAGACCAACCGAAGCAGGGTGGGGGCAACTTAAACGATGGGAATACGGCAAGGAAGTTTTTTGCTGAGCCTACAAAATCTGGGGTTGTCACAGGCTTAGATCCTGAAATTATAGAAAGATTTGCCAACATCCTGAGTGTTTTATCATGTGGATTTAGCGTGAACTACGTTAGTTTTAAAAACTACTGCATCGAAACAGCAAAAATGTGCTTAGAACGTTATAACTGGTACAAAATGAGTGCATCTGTGCACAAACTACTAATACACGGTGCAGACATAATAAAGGAGCTACCTTTGCCGGTTGTTTTCAGAAGATGTGCTGGAAACTAGTCCAAAAGAATATAAAGGTTTACGACTTTTCCATGCTAGAAAAACCTTCAGAATCCACACTAATACAGACATTGTGCACTGGATGCTAATAGCTTCTGATCCAATTATTGCATCCAAGAGGAGGAGCCATAATAAAAAAAGAAAACCGTTTCCTAAGGAGGTGCTGGAAATGTTGAACGTGCCACTTGTAAAAACGATCGAAGACAAGGATGATACTGACGAAGAAAAAATGGTTGATCATGACGACAGTGAAAGTAATTAACTATCTATCTGTTTACAACATAATTGATGTATGATTGATAATTATGTGTACTTTAAGTAAAATATACTAAATTTCATTTTCAATACTATTTTATTTCTAGCTACATATAAATACCTTTTAGGTAGGTAGGTACTTAGGAATCTTCTCAAGCTTAAACACAAAGTAACCTTTATAGGTCAGAAGCATTTCTAATCATAAATGCACATATTATTTCACATCTTTGATTTTTGACCCCCTAAAGTGGTCATTTTGCCGTATGCGCGCTGGTTTCTTTAGGACTTATTATAAAGTTAAGCGAGCTGATATATAAATAAAAAAAATTATAAGTAAAGTTATTTTTTAATAAATATATAAACACACTAGGAATTTACAATTTTTACTAAGTAATCAGGCACATCAGCAATATGAATTGTTTCCGATATTGAGGTATCTCTGCTCCTCAGTTTCATTAGGCCATCTTTAAGACTTGAATGTTCCAAAACAATAGCGTAGGGTACACCAATCTTATCCATATCTATCAATTCCTTCTGTAAGGTTTTCTCGTTATTCGTATAACATTTCTGCAAATTTAAAACAGTAATTCCAGATTTTCGCATTATATTTGCTAAATGTGTTGCCAGTTCTTGAAGTTCTACGAGAATTTTTGGATCTTAAATTAAATAGTCCTATACAAAACGAGTTTAATATTAAAGAAAAGCATTACCTTCAGACAAACAGAACAAACTACATTGATACGGCGAAATTTTTCTATGAATAGAAAGTTTCTTATATTTTCCTCCTTCAATAGAGTCAAAAAGAAATCCTTAAATTTGATAAAGTATTAAAATCATATCCTAAAAAATATTCATTTTTAACAAACCAATCATTGCCGCCTCGAGACAAAAATCTGATCGTATCACAACTGGTGTAATCCTTTTATCATTACGGGTATCTTTTAGAGCAAAGTGATTAACATTCTCCAAACCCAAGGCTTTTAGAGGTACTAACTGAATTTTTTCGAGTTCCAAATCCCCGAAGGTGAATTTTGAAGCAATTTTAACAGATTGCGTTTTATAATTTTTAATTGTGTCAGATTTCAAGTCTTTAAGAAAATACCTTCCGGGATTTGAGGAGAATCTCATCCACCAAATTTTTCTTTCTCTTTGAATTTTGTAGAAATATTCCTCGGCTGAGGTTTCATTAAAAAAATAATTACAAGACAGAAGTCTTCCTGCATTGACATTTATGTTTGAAGGAGAATATACTGCAGTGTTGGAAGAAAAATTAAGTTCCTGCTTGATTGCTAGAGGAATTTCTTTTTGTAAATTATTTTTAACATACATAAACCCCTCTCGGAAATTTTCTGATTTTAGTGTATCTATTGTATTATTTACTTCAGACAAGACATTATCCGCATTTCCACTTGAAGGCAGTAAGTAAGTATTGATCTTATCTTTGCCTTGTAACCACTCTTTTCTTATATTATCAAGAAAAACTCTCCCTAATGGTAATACTTTAATTCCATGAATGATGTTATACTTCAGTTCAACAGAAACATATCCAAACTTCATTAAAATATCTACAATTTCGCCAAGCGCCTTCATCTTAATTTAAATAAGAAATTAATACCTTAATCGAACTTTTTTTCCTCTTGTTCTAGTGGTATGTTTCCTGGTGGGGCTACAAAATAATCTTCTTCCACAACCTTTGCATTTCTTAAAATATCGTCCTTTATATTTCCGTCTGTTATCTCATCTTCCCTCAACTCTAAAGAATTTTCTTCTAAAATTGTATACAATGGTCTAACTCCACGAGTATCTATGTTGACGATTCTATCTGCAAACTGTATGCTGGCAATTAAAGTCTTCAAAGCCTCATTACTATCCAAGTCAACTAAAGATAACCTTTCCAGCAATTGAATTGTTTTAGTATCAATATCTATTTTTCTATTACTCTCCGGAAAATTATTGGGCACAGGATTTAATGGAACTTTCGTTTTAAACTTTAACTCGGAGAAATTAATTTTCCTCGGAGGTTCCGTAGACGGTACCTCGTTTTGTATTACCCGTGGACTGCAGTAAGTTCGACGAACCAAAACATGAGTAAATTTAAGATGTCTTAACATTTTCCGTATTTCAATGTGAAGATACTATAATAGAGGACTATTATTTACTATCCCCGTTTTAATTTACACATAAATTATTTCTTTTAATTAAATTTTTCAACAATTGATGTGATTTCACAGGATTTCACTAACATCTCAAAACTCAAAACTGACAGGCAACCTGCTGCTGAATTTAATGTCAACATGCTGATGTAGTTTTTGTAAACATGTTGAGGGAACATGCTGCTATATAAAGAACATAAATTTTCAAATTTAGTTAAAAAACCGTCATGTAACTCAGTGGTTAAAACTGCATTAAATTTATTGTTCTTTGCACTATGGTGACGTGTAACCTACAGTCCAGATATAGCTGGAAATCATCACACACCTTTAGTAACAATTATTACTGTTTAATCCCTTAAGCACTACCTAAACATCTATTGGCCGGAGGTCATTACCAACGAAGATGGGATAGACACCAGTATTCGCAGGTAAAAGTAGCGATGGATAGCCGACACACTACGGAAAGAGCCAAACAACAGGTGCCTGATTGGAACCCGCACGGGACCCAAGGACGGTTTAGAAATGGACGGCGGTGCAACACATGGAGGAGCGGGCCTGTACATAAATGCAGGTTTTCGCTGCAGCTTCATGATTCAGCAACTCATTCGGTTCAGCTGAATTGTGCAGTTACTGCGCAAATCTGCGTTTATCAATAGACCCGATCCGTAAAGAAGGAAAGCGCCGATATCAACAAATCGTGACAGCAGTTAAAGAATGTTGGCACAGAACTGGATCAGTTGGAGAGTCGGTATAGTAGACGCCTTATGCCCCCAAAGGGATTTAAAGAACAAGGGTATATTCTGCCTAAGTTGCAGTAAGTGTCGTGTCATCTTGCCAAGACGAAGGGCTTTTTCTGCTCTATTAAAAGCACAGGTGAAAATGGCCTTTTTTCCATCCAGTATTCAGGGTAGTACACCTGGTAGCAGATGTAACATTTCTTCTGGCTTTAACTTCATCGATGCGGCTTTGTTTCGCATTCGCGAATCGAGCTTATTAGTCCTTGTGTCGTTATGTTATTTTTTTGTTTTGGGCAAATTTAGATTGCGGGACTATGCAAAAAACCTGTTTTGATTTTTGCAACATTTGGACTTCGGAAGGCGGCAGTTTTTACACTACGTGAAACCAAGGTTGTTTCCGATTCTGATATTAATCATTATCATATTTCCAGTTATCACTTAGTGCTAATACAGAATTTAATTCTCATTTCTTCTGATTTTTATACCGCAGCTCAGGCATTCTTCTACCACAAGTAGACAGGCTTGACGACAACTTGACTTATTTAGCGAGTCCTGATTGTGTTTGATTGTTCGACTTGTGTTTTTGATTGTTAAGGGCACAACTTGCATTTTTTGGATCTTTTTTTGACATCGCATCCAGAGAAATACTCGAAGGAAGGAAGTGTACACGACATCTAATACTGCCAGAATATGCCGCTCAAGTCTGAGTGAAATTGTTATTATTAGAACATTGTGTGCCAGGCACGCACCTAGGTTTTGATAAATGGGGGGGGGGGTAACGTTTTTAAGTTTGCGGTGGGGTTTTGGTTTTCGGGTGCAACTAAGAACCATTCCATTACATGGAAACTTATTATAAAGGAGCCAAGGGGGCCAACATTTTTTACGTTTTTCGTTTGAGGTGGGGTTTTGGTTTTTGGATTTCGTACCATCGAATGACTTCTGTAGAAGTTTGCAAGATGAGAAAAAAGAGGAAACCATTCCTTATTTCCTGTTTCTGCCTGAATCAAACCAACCGCACGGGCAGATACTTGGGTTCGGTTTATCAAGAGCTTCAGATGGTTTTCTAGCCCCAATATGATATCACTTTAAGTACACCTTCCCCTGAGACGGCTGCCTTTCTAACCTAATCTTCGTTGGTGCAGAACCGCACCAGGTGAAGAGTCGGTGTAATAGACGCCCTATGCCCCACAAGGGTTAAAAGAATCAGAGACTGGTATCGCAGGCTGCTACATCTCCATCGAAGCGTATTTGAAAGCAAACGAAGCTACAATTTTGCATGCGGAAAGTTTTAATGTACTCTATAAACTTGACGGGGTCAAAGCTACAGGGATTGCTGGTTTCTCGAGCTTGATGATCAGCCGATACCTAGAAAAGGAAAGGCCTGCGACCTATTTATCTACAGACCCGTTGCACTCCTCAAGCTAACCTTTAGGTGCTACTCTTGATGAAAAGCAAAATAAATTTAGCTTTGCTTTGTAATTTGAATTTGGTTTAAAGAACTATTTAGAAATTTTAAAGTTACATTAAAACTATATTTGCACTACATGTTCTTAGCACATCTCAGTCCTTAAATATATCTTTAATATTTACTGGTGTAGAGCTTTTTGCTTCAGAGAAGCTACTAACTAATCCAGGATCTTCCCTTTCTTGTTGACTTTGTGACCCAGTTCTGATCCGATCTTCAAGCAATTGTTTAGATGTTTCTATGATCTTTTCTTCATCCAAAGCACCTTGCTCTTTTAATCCATTGTATATTTCTATAAATTGTTGGCACTTTGTTTTATGTGTGGTATCAGACAAGTTTAGAGTATCCAGTAGTTTAATATCCCTATGGTACTTCCTAAAAAAATAAACATAACTGGTAAAATAATTATTTTAGGTATTACAGAGCACATACGCTCTTATAACATCTTCCTCGTAAAATATTTTCCTTAGAGGTATATTTGGAGCCGGCCTATCATATCGGGGTTCAACCTTTGGTGGAAATGCCTCATAAACATCATACCATATGGGTTTGTCCTCTGCTTTCATAGCGCCAGAACGCAGCAGCCCTGTAACTCTATAAAAATATTTTTATTGCATTATATTCTTCTGAATTTATTTGATAAAACCTTGTGAAAATTGTCCCAATTTTCTCTAGTCTGCTTTGTGCCATTTTCAATTTTTGATATGAAGATTTAAGATGTCAAATGTCTTGTGCTAAGAAATTGACAGCCAGAGCAAGTTAGTGTTGCCAGGAAAATTAATTTCGTTGTTTGCCTTATCTAGACTACAAACTATTTTTAATATTGTTATTGAAACTAAATAAAAATATTCAAAGCTAAATAAAATTCGCAAAATCTAAAATCTTGATTTTTCCTTATAATTATAGTAATTTATGATCCATGGCGTCTCAACTCAACAGCTGATTTTGTGGAACGTATGCTTTGTTTACAAACATGTCTATAAGTGAAGTTTAGGTTAGGCGCTTTTAATAGAAAATATGCGTTTGCTTATGAGAAAATATTGCTCAAAAATTCAAACAGACATTTATCCTCATAGTACAATAAAAATATTTAAACAAACTCCACCTGCTGCAACGGTTCATAAAATAAATGGCAAAGCAAATTCTATTCAAAACCTTCAAACGGACAAGAAAGGACCAGGATCTGAATATCGTGAAAATGAGATGAAAATTCAAATGCTCTCTCTTAATTTGTATAAACAAATATTTGGAAATAGCGCAAAGGAAAGTCCTAGTGAACAGGTTATAAACAAATGCTTATCAGAGCTTAAACGGCACAGAATAGAGGTAAGTCATTTTAAAAATATCAATTTATAATAATAATAATTATTATTTATTAGCAATATATAAATGCTTTAACAACAGCAGGCACACTTTCTTCATACATACTTTTAAGAGTTAACTTACATAGAGCTCAAAAATGCATTCTTAATCACTAATTAGTGTATCCCACTTATTTTTTATAAATTCTATACAAAACTTCTTAAAGTTATTTATATTTACTACACTAGCATTATATTTATTTTATTTTATTTATTTTATCGATTATATTACATTATAATCAAAAGGCTCTAGAGCCTTATACAAAGATTGCAGAAAGATGCATAATAAATAGGCTTATAACTAAACTACAAGATAAAACAAATAAAGGAGTTGACTCTGTTTAATCAATATGTTAACTAAGTTACGTGTTACTTGATACTAGGCATTATCTTAGACTAATCAATATATTAACTAACAAAGTATCTAATCCTAGAATAATACTATATCTAAATAAAGCAATATAAATACAAAGCATCTGCATATCGACCACCCCTCACCAAACACATCCCAGTAAATTTGAAGATAGAATAAATTTGTACCACGCTTCGTTGACTAAAAGCATGATAAATATACAGTGAAGCTTGAAGTGTCATCATTAAAAATAAAAATATAAAAAATATAAAAATATGAGGAGGTAGGAACTGAGAAAGAATAACAATGAGGAAGGATGCAATTTCATGAGAGGACATTAATTGTCATTATAGTCATGACTATGGAACATTTCTAGACACCTAGCTTTAAAGTTGTCTGGCGACCCTAGGTACCTGTGTGCTACAGGTAATCGATTCCACAAACGGGTAGCTCTAACCTGGAAGAATAAGTCCATAATGCGCCCATGGAAAAACGACTCAACTCTTTGTTTCGCCACCAATTCTAGTAGGTTTAAAATGAAGTCACCCATTAAAATTATTTCGTCATACCTTGGTATCAGATCCGCTAGAATATCCTCCAGACACTAGGTCACCCCGTGAGCGATATATAACACCCAGCAGGACCCTACTAGTACCGACGACAGTTTCAACAAAAACATATTCTACATCACAGGAATCTGATTGGGCAACTTGCTTGGATTTAAGTCGATTGGAGATGTAGAGCGCGACACCTCCTCCACTCATGACTGGACGGTCATGGCGGTGTATACGATAGCCGGGAATGAGGAGAGATTTATCGGACACGTGCGACTTTACCCAAGTCTCCGAGACGCCCACAGCGTCCAACCAGCAGCCCCCAAGGATACGTCCAATCTCATCAAATTTTGTTGTTTGCGTAAAGGGGTTGATGCTTTGTCCATTGAAGTGTCCAACATTAAAATTTTGTCTCATACCCCCCAAAGCAGACCTCAAAACCGTGTCATCACTCGCCACCAATCCATGTAGACTATGGAGGGCGCAAAAAGAACAAGGGAGGGGGAGGAGCAGTGGTCGAATTAATTGCAGACGCGATAGTATTACATGTTGATGATAAAAAAGTATCTCAGTCATATAATTATTAATACATATTGCAAGTGCGTGCCAGCTCCGCGCAAGTACCAGTTACTTTTCTGTGAAAAACAGATCTATATTGAGGTAGTTATGTGAGGCTATGGTCCAAGTGTTAGAAAAAGCATAGATCAAGTACTGGAGAAAGCAGTGATTGACGAAGATTTATGCTAAGTTTAAAATGAGTTAATAGACTAAGAATGGCTGAGTAAATTTGAATGCGAGGAAAACCCATGCGAGAGGTTGACGGCATATAATATTGTACTACACAGCATCGAACAATTGAAGTATAAAACTATCACTACTGCAACTACAACATTTGTGCAATCACTATCATTTCAATGTTTCAGATTATCAAAAGACACAATTAATAAATAGCCTTCCTATTTAAATAAAATAAGTGTACTACTTAAATATACCATAGCAACCTTAAACAAACCGCAAGTAACATGAAAATATGTCTCTACCTACCACATGCGATATTCAGATAATACAGTATGCAAATAGATTCAGTAAGTATACATGGTATATTATACGATATGCAACAAGATTCATTCAATATGGTAGATATCAATTAATAAACAGAAATGCTAAAGTAACTCTATGCTATATTATAAGTTTCAGCTAAAGATTAAACCTTATATAAACCAGAAATGAACATGAAAATATGTCTCAAGCTATCACATGCGATATTGAATTAACTCAGTAAAGCAAAGAGATTTAAATAATACAGTAAGCAAAAAGATTTACTAGATATATGTAATATATTATACATTATGTAGTTAGATTCATTCAATATGGTATTAATAGGAATTAATATGGTATTAAAGAGAATTTATAGGAATGCTAAAGTATCTCTAAGCTATGTTACAAATTTCAAATAAAGTTTATTGCTTTGTTAATGTTGATAATAGTGTAAAAGTTTAGAAAGGTACCTTAAAGCTCACTCATGTAGTCTAGGCGATAGGTTGTTGGGTTATGGTGTCTTTTAGAATACACAAATAGAATCCAAGCAGTGATTGATATCAGTAATAAACCAGTGTAGCATCAGCAGTATTCATTCAATTCACTAGGTTTTGATTGTAGTTTATGCGTTTACGATTTGCAGCAATGAAAACAGTCCATATAAATTGTTTCAAGCATAATCAGTTCGGCCATTAGTAAGATCTTCACAAATAATAAGCCAGGTGGTCGCAAATATGTAAAGTTTACATCAAGCAGCAACATCAAACACACAATTCGTAAGACCAATAGCATTCAATGTTTGCGTAAGTCTCAATAACAGTCCATGTAAATGTTTGCAGCAAAAGTAAGCGATTGAAAGCCTATTATACATTTTCAAACCTTTGTAAATTAACGAATTTTGTGTCCTTGCTGTAGTAAAGTTCACTAACCTAAATTCATTCACTCGTCTCAGGTTATATGGCTGCACCTCCCTTGTATAAACTAAATAATCACTCAAATATTCAGGCAGTAATCCATTTTCATTTTAAAAATCAACAGTAACACATTTAGCATAATTCTTTCTCGCACACTCATCCACATCAACGACTCCAGCTTACACTTAACAGACACATACCTATTACATTGAAGAATCGTTCTCATTCCCATATTTTGAAGCTTCTGAAGCCTGTCCATTACTCCACTGGATACTAGGAACAACACTGACGAATAATACTCAAAATGTGGCTTCACTATTGTATTACAAATCTTGATAGATGTAAGTACCGACACCGATTTCTGATTCTCCTTAAAAACCCGATTTTTTTATAAATTTTCCCGCATATATAATTCGCATGCTCTTTAAATTTTAATTTATTGTCCACTGTCACCCCTAGATATTTAATTTTCTCCACTTGCTCAATAAAAGAATTTGCAATTTTCAAAGTACCCTCATATTCACCATTGATTATCATAAATTTCGTTTTACTAGTGTTCAATTTCAAGTTATTCATTTGTAGCCACACGTTCAATTTTTGTAAATTTTGTTCCATTACATATGCACACTCATTTACATCATTACCGGCAATGTATAATAATGCATCATCAGCAAATAGCGCTATATTTATGTTGTCCAATACACTCTTTATATTATTAATGTATATAAGTAACAGTAGAGTCCCAAGAACAGATCCCTGCGGTACACCCAAGCTTACAGTAATTCTTTGACACATCGCTCCATTAACTTTTGTCCGCTGTGTTCGCCATGATAGATAGCTCTTAAACCACATCAATTCTTTTCCTTTGATCCCATACTTATTTAACTTATTAATTAAAATATCTCTGTCCACTGTTTCAAAGGCCCGTTTGAAGTCCAAAAATACTGAAATTATCCTGTGCCTTTTCTGCTTACCTTCTTTCCATTTTATTAGCAGCATATATAATGCTGTCTCAGAAGAGTGGCCTTTTCTAAAACCTGACTGCTCTTGTAATATTAATTGATTTTCCTCCATGTATTCCTCCAGTTGTATTTGTATATCTTTCTCTAATATTTTTTCGTATGTTGACAGCATATTAATTGGCCTAAATTCTTCACATTTATTAGTATTCTTGATTATTTCAACAGGTACAATGACTGATTCTTTCCATTCTTCCGGGAACTTACCTTGGTTCATTGACTGATTGATAATTTTCACAAGTACGCCGCCGAGTATATTCCAACTATCCAAGATTATTTTGAAATTTATCATATTAACATCCCCTTATTCTTAATTTTCAGACATATTTTCTTTAATTCCTCCAAATTTGTATTTCGAAACAGAAATTGATTATTCAACTGTAGCAAATTATTCAAATATAGATGGTATAAATTGTTACTGCATAATATTGTGTGACTTTACTGTACTTATTAAGTTTTGAGTGACTATTTGACGAGTAACTTTCAGGGTAGCCTTCGCGGAAACACCCTATATACTGTTTTTAAATCAATTATAATTTACAAAATTAAATATAATTACAACGACGCGTTTTGCCTTATCAGCGCTTCTTCAGGTTCAAACTAACTAACTAACCAACAGCAATGCAAGTCAATTGTGCCTACTTGTATTGGATCTAATAACGGACTTTTATTATTGTTATCAATTTGGTCATTTAAAACATATTTATTGTGATACTGAGCTCTTATTATTTCGTTAATTTCAGATTTATCTTATCTAATACATCCATCCATCTCTGGAATTAACTCTAAGTTACTTAAATCTGCTTTGTATCCAAAGTCAATTAAATGTTTTGATAAAACCGAGTGTGATTTGTCAGTTTTTGTTTTTGCTCCAGCTATATGTTCTTTAAATCTTATTTTTAACTTTCGTTTATTTTTCACTATATGGATCGCAGAGCAATTGCTACAACTAATTTGATAGCCGCCAATCTTTGCAAAGCTTTCTATTTTTGGCTTTTTTACAATTTCAAAGTAGGTTTTTTAATTTAATTATATTGAAAAATACTGGTTCCATGCCGTGCTTTTTAAAAATTTTTTTTTACATTTTCTGCGACATCTTTCATATATGGAATTCTTTTCCAGCCTTTCTTCTTCTTTTTAATGCGTTTAGGAAATATAAGATTAACATTCATTGCCTGTTGTTTCTTATTTATTAAATTATATATCATTTTCTTTTTATAGCCATTATTTTTTGCAATTAATAATATTGTTTTTAATTCTTTATCGAAATTAGATTGTGTTATTGGATATATCATTAAGTGGAAGACGGCTATTTTAACATTCCAAGGGTGATCCGAATGGGAGGGTTCGATACTCGGTCTCCCCATGGATTAAAAATAAATAAAAATTTAATTAAAAACTCTACTCCGTTTTTGAGCTGTTGTCTAGCTCGCAGCACTGCAAAAACAAGGCATTCAAGTTTCTTCATTTCCCTTACTCTAATTCCCTTCCGTCTAATTCTAAGGCTATGCTGTCGTATCAAAAGGTTGTTCCCTAGGTTTGAATTCAATAAAAAGGATTTTAGGGTTCGTATGAGTTTAGTTTCTTTAAATTGCAGATTTTTATAATATTCCCTGATAGGTTTTCTATGTATAAGTTTTTAAGTCCTTTCTCCTTTTTATTCTTGCACCTTTTTGGAAAGGTAATGAGAGGGGCAATTTTACAAAAATTAAAAACGAATGTATTAATTACATAAATTTCGGATAAAAATTCTGAATTTTTGGTAATTCAACACATTTTTTTCACTTTTGGAAGTGGCTGTGCCGCAATGGTAGCGTTTTGCGTTTGTCTGATGTCGCTGCGTTCCGTAGATCAAAAGATAAGAATAAAATAGTGATGTGCATATCATACCCCCTCCCCCGACACACAATTTTTTTTGTATAGGTCGGAACTAACACCCCACACCTTATGCGAAACACCCTGTAGAATTCCGTTTGCGTTTATACCACAAATGCAATTTAATACAGCACACATTGTAAAGTAAAACTGAAGTTATAGCTAAAGTTAATTTCGTTAAGACGGAAATATCTGTAATTGCCGTGATTAGTTTTTGTGCAAAACTCTCTAGCGTTTTTTAGAGTTCAAGCTTTTAATCTAATAACAACTCATTTTTCTTGTTCCTGTTTATACCACACTTTCTCAAGTAGATGCCGTGATGTTATGCAAAAGTAGAACTGGGAGCCATTTTCATTGAATTTTCTCCTGAATTCACCAAATAAATGTAAACTTTTACGAGATTGTCATAAATGAACCCTGGCCATACGATACGGCACAATTTGCACACAAATTCACGGACTCCGATTCCATTCGTGATCATGTGTGGGCCTGCATTACCTGTACGTCGTAGCTCAATTATTGAATTATTCGTATAGAATTTTACTTATTTCAGAGGTTAGTTTTTGCCGAGTAGTTCTGAGCATTCCAAATAAGTAAACAATAATCAAGATTTTATGCATCTATAACCCGTCCACAACAATTAGACAATTACGTGAAATGTGGTGAACAGTGAAGAAAACAATTTTAAGATTTTTTATCTCAGAATTTTACTATAAAATTGAAAAAACTTTTTACATATTAAAGAATATAATCCTAACTGTCTGAAAAAAAATTTTGTTGTTCTTGATAACGTTATTTTATTAGAGGGTGCGTCACAAACACCGCTGAAATTTCGGGATGCTCCTCGGTTGCCGCGATAAGGCTCTCCCCAGTGATATAAAATAGTCTTAAAAAACCAATAATTATTACGGACAAAACAAAAAGCATATTCGTTACGTAAATGTATCAATTTTGAAATTGAAAGTGCATAGAAGTTTAAAAATGACTTTGTCTTTTTTTCAGATCGGAGAAAGCCCAAAGCTGGAAGATGTTACACTTAAGTTACCAAAACTTAGAGGAAACAATATAGAGGAGCACTTTGCTATAATCTCAAAGGAACAAGTACTGCCTTATATATCACTTTTGAAAGATTTATTGCATGATATACCGGAACCTCCAAAGGAGTGGAGTTTTGAAGCAGGAATGACATGCTACTATGAAAATGGTCCTCAATTAGTGGAATATCCAGAAGAAGATAGTTTAGTGTTTGATGTAGAAGTGTGTATGTCGGTTGGCAGTGCTCCTACTATTGCCTGTGCTGTTGGAAAGAAATACTGGTATTCATGGACAAGTCCACAACTGCTAAATCAAACTACAACTAACAGAGAATCTAGACGGTATTCTTTAGAAGACATGATACCTTTAGGAAGAAAAAAACCCAAATTGGTTGTTGGTCATAATGTATCCTTTGATAGGGCTAAGATTTCTGAACAATATTTATTGGAAGACACCGGTACTAGATTCTTAGATACGATGTCTCTCCATGTTTGCGTGAGTGGCATAACAAGCTACCAAAGAGCAATGTTAAAAACCAATAAAGAATTCGATGAAGATGATTTAGAATGGTCGTCACAAAGCTCCCTAAATAGCTTGTCCGATGTATATCGTCTTTATTGTAACAAAAAGCTGGAAAAAGAGCCTAGAGAAATATTTGTGTCAGGCAGTTTAGAGGATATTAAGCAAAATTATCAGTATTTAATGAAGTATTGCGCAGGCGATGTTATTGCTACTCACGAAGTCTTACGTGCTTTATTTCCTTTGTTTGAAGAAAGATTTCCTCACCCAGCAACTCTAGCTGGAATGCTAGAGATCGGTAAGTTATCAAAACTAAAACTTATCATACTGTATAAATAAGTGTGTGAACACATTATATTGATAAAAAATTTACTTTGTGACTGGGTTCTTCTGCAAGTCCCGAATTTCCGTGTTTTTCACCACCTTTTCCAAACTGTTATCTCAACATTTTTTCTTTCTGGTCAAACAAAATTACTTTCTTTTTGATTTAATAATAATTTAATAGTTCATGCAAAGATGCTGACCATAAAAAAGGTGACGGGACTAATACCCAAATCTACTAGCCGGTAGAGACATTTACGTAATTAGTATTAGTGACTATCGCCATCATAGCATTTATTAGAGCTTTGCATTTTAATGGGCAATCGGATATCTTTGTATCATCATAGGGTGTCCCCTGTGCATTGGCTACATCATAAGAAAAATTGGAATCTGGGTTCATGGGCAGTTAGGAATTACGCAGACTACGGTAATAAACATAATGTTAAAAAAAATTTTTCTATTTTTTTAATTTTCTCTTCTTCGAATGCGACAAACCTAGTCAAGTCATACAAAATCCGTTCACCTAAGTCAGAAAGTCAACATTTTAGTTTTTTGTTGTCATAAGCTAACAACGATCTAACGTGTACATTAGCGTGGTCACAAGGTATAAGGGAACATTTCATTCGTACCACTCAAAAAGTTGCCAATTTGCTAGAAAATGTGATTGCCAAAGTTTCAGCTCAATTCGATAACCTTAACTCGTGCATCACCGAGGTTAAAGTTTCTAAAAATTGCGATTTTTAGCAAAAAAAAACAAACAAAGTTGTTCCTTCGTAATATGGAAATCACACGTCCTACAGACCTAATTCTTATCTCATTTGATAGGAAATTGTGTTTCCTTGAAGCAAATAACTTTTACCTACATTTCAGGTTTTAGACAGAAATGCTTATCATGTTCAAATTTTTATATCAAGCACAGGTAAGTTCTCAGTATTGTGAAATCAAGTACATAAAAATGCAAATGAATCCTTCGATAAAATTTCGAGGTAACACAATATTCTAAGCCGGACAGTTCAGTTGTACATTCCTGTAAAGAAGCAATTCGGATTTTTCAATAAAACTAAAAGTCTTTGTGTTTTGAATTTATTATTATTTGTTTATCTTGTTCGATGAAAATTATCTTCGGTGGAAATAAGGAAAAAAACAAGAAACTCTTTTTCGCATTAATTGCCTAAAATCGTATTGGCAAACTTTTACTTACATAGTGTAGTGAAGTAAAGTTCGTTTAGTATATTTTTTCCGTGAGGGTTAAAGGGCAATGGAACCACGTTTGATTTCTAAAGCATCAACGAGCATTATTTTAAAGCAGAAGGACAAGATTTTTTTAATTGGTCAAAGCTCTCACCAAATCACTAGCAGTATGTTACTTAGTAATTGAAAAGTCTTATGCAGTTTATTTTATAATATGCGTTAAATCAAATTGAACAACAGAGAAGCCGACAGACTTACAATGCAGGAAGTTCTACTTTTTCGGAAGAAAGTTAATATACCAACCAAACATATAAAAAATTGTGTTGCAAAGCTAGAAAACCTGTATGATGAGTTAAGCTGAGAAAATCCAGACAATGTATTTTAATACCACGGCAGTAAATATTACTCGCCTTAGGGGAATCTGCGAAATTATTAGATAAAAAGCTTCTGCATTTAGCATGTCGCCACCATATTTTAGAGTTTATTCTAAAAGCAGTTTTTAATTGCAAAATGGGTACAACCACTGGTCCTCAGCCATTTATTTAAAAAGATTCCAGATTATGGTAGTCAAACGAAATTCAAAACAGGAATTTATGATGAAGTCATCCCGACCAAATTTCAAGTTTTCTTTATGAACAAATAAAAAACGAACAGCCGAGGGATGATTATGAAGAATTCATTACACTTTATCTAATTTTCTTAGGACGTCTTCCGCAAAAAGATATTTCTTTTAGAGTATATGGCGCTATTCATCACGCTAGATGGATGGCAAAGGCCATTTATTCTCCCAAAATAAATCTTTTAAGGCTTCAATTTCCATTAACTGGTTTAGAGAAAGAAGGTATTGAAGATAATTGTCTATTTTTAATCAATATTTATGTAAATGCTTGGCATAATGCCCCTATACCCACTTTGGCCACTAATCAAGACCTACAATTATTAAAATCTCTTTTTAAATTCCGGAAGATTGATAAAGAGGTTGCAGACCAAACGCTGTCTAAAATGATAAACCATCTGTGATATCTCAACTCGGAGCAAGTTGCATTTTTATTTTTCGGTGATACTTTGGGAAAAATGTTAAAGCAGGTATGGTTGAAAAATTAACGTCAGAAAGTATATATGATAAAGATGATTGTGATGACAGGGATTTAAAAGCAACACTCAGTCTTAAACAAGTTGATGATTTATTAGACAAAAAAATTGATTTTGTTGTATCTCCTCGAACTTGAAATCAATAGAAAATTTCTAAATCCCGATCTATGTTGTGCAAATTTACATTATTTAAAAACTAAAAAATAGTGTACGGTTTGTAGGTTATTAATGACATAGCTTCACAGACTTCAATTCCTGTTTGACGAAAGACAAAGATCAACGGCAGTTCCTGTTACAAGTTGTATCTGACACATGTAGACACATTTTTCCTAACTCTTAAAAGTTACCTTATCTAAACCATTATCACCTTAAGGTTAGTCTTAAGATTGTAAAAATTAATAATTTAATAATATGTAAAATTAACTAATATAATTAATAAAATGCAGTTAAACACTATTTTTAAACCTTCTTTGCTATTCTTTTCCACTAATCCTTTATTTTAAATTTGGATTTTGTTACATTTACTTTTGAAAACACCTCCAACCAAACTTCTTAAAATCTCCGTAAAATCTGGAAAGCAGATGTAATTAAATCTTGTGTTTTTAGGCTTTTGCATGAAACGTCACTTATGAAGATTTGCACCACGACCTGACCTGACAAATTGTAAATATCACAAATTAGATAAGAATTAGAAAAAACTGTTTCTAAACTCAGCAACATAATAAATATAACTAAAATTTCTTAACACGATCGGCGTTTCTAATAAAGAAAAGTTAAACTCCTTTGGCTCGTCCTCAACTGCAGCACCAAAGGATTAACCTTTCTTCCGCTGCTGGACGCCTTCGCGAGGTCTTGATTTGGGACCAAAGTGTAGGGGGCGTTGAACCAAGCTTTTACTGTTGAGGACGAGCCAAAGGAGTTTAACTTTTCTTTATTAGAAACGCCGATCGTGTTTACAACCAAAACGATCAATGTTTTGGTTGTAAAATAATGTTTCTCGTTAATATACAACATTTGCAAGTCTATAATTTCCGATGGAGTCTACTTAGACGTATAACATTTAGGCAGAATAAAATATAGGTCCAAAAACCTAAAAATTATTAAAAAAATACATCTATGCACTTAACCATCAACATGTATAAAATAACGGCCCTTTTTCTGTTCATTCCATATTATGTTTAGAATCTTACTTACTCTTACGACGATGAATGGAAGGAGATGTAAGTTGGCAGAGTCAACATCACAAAAATCGATGAGCCGATTAAGTTTTCATTCTGCAAAAACATTCTTTAAATATATCGTCTACAGGACACAAAGAAATCGGTAATGATTCTATCGTACTTTTAACAGCTACAAGCACCAGAAAAAACCGAAAATTGCTTCGCTAAGGCCGAAATATTATGGTGTATGCATGTAGAAGAAACTATAGAATTCTCTCCTTTAATGTTTCCGGATTCAAAAATAGCATCTAAACCGTGACTTCAGAAGACTAAAATCAATCTTTAACTTCAGTATGTCTGTTCTAAAGTTCGTTTTGGTGAATCACTTAACAAGGTAACCCAAAAAGGGCAAATGGACGTTTTTGCTCGCTTCTGGAATTCTGAAAAAAATTAAGTCTGTAATAGATATTTTGGATCATCATTTCTTGCCATGCGAAAGCAGCTGACTTAACTCAGTCCAGACCTAGAAACGAACTGACTTCGGTCACTCCAAAACCCTGGTCGGATGAACCGCTACCAATATCTAATATACCATACTCAAGCCTTTCTTTGGAGCGAATTCTGCTTTTCACACTAGATCAGATGGGGGGAGTCAGTACATCCCTACACTGACGGCTCCAAACTGGAAGGCAGAGAAGGTGGAGGTATTTTTTCGGAACACCTTGACCTCGATATTTCATTTCCCTTAACTGACTACTGCAGCGTGTTTCAGGCGGAAATCATTGCTATAAAGGCAGCCGCAGACTGTGTGAAACATTTAATACTGCCTACGGATAGTATCTGTATCTTCTCAGATAGCCAGACTGCTATTAAATCCCTCACGGGAGTAAATACAACCTCCAAAACGGTTATAGCATGTCGCTCAGTTTTAAATGACATGGCTGAGCGTCGGAAAGTACGGCTTATCTGGGTACCTCGACACAGTGAAACTCCGGGTAACTGCAGAGCCGACGAATTAGCGAGGATTGGCACTACTCGTCCCGACTCGGACATTAAACACTGTCTTGGAAAGCCGCTGGCCACCACTTACAAACTGAAGATTTCACAGACATCCCTCAGGATTGCAAATGCTAGATGTCAGGAGGAACACACCTGACATATATGGTCAAAGCTTGACTCTAAACGGTGAAGGTAGCTCATCTCACTCGGACGTAAATTAATTAGCGTCATCGTGGTCGTTATTTCGAACCACTGTCTCATAGAAAGACACGCCGATAGACTCGGTGCGTCTTCAAAACGATTTCTGTAGGAGTCGCCAGGACGAAAAGGAATAGGAACCGGTTTGGAAGAGTTAACCGAAATGGGCTTCACTGACGTCAGGGACCTAGTTCGGTTCATCAGGAGCTCTAACTGGTTCCTGGATACGTGATAAGGCTAAACCTTGTCCGCCCCAGCCAATATTATATATTAGCTCCGCGAGAACTAGATTCCACTGGTGACAGGGAACTAGCTCGGTTCACAGAGAGTAATTAGGTAGGCTCTCCTATTTTCCTAGGTGTTAAATGGGTTCTAAATACAGCCTCAACTGTGGTGTCACAATGGGCCACTTTGGTCTAAGTGTGCCTTTTTAGGCAACCACTCTAACCTTACCTAACCTACATACGATTCTTCACTCATATAAAAAAGCAATGAAAAAGACTGGGATGTTATGAATTTTTTGAGATTACTTTATAATTTGTTTTGCCACAGTTCCGTTCGACGTGAAAATTACAACAAGTACTCAAAGCCTTACTAGATCTAGATACTTGTCCGTAGGGCATGAAGCGAAAGAAGAAATTCATCAGATTTGTTGACAAAGATTGCAAATGCACCTAAAATGAAGGTTGATTCCGAACAACCAACATTACTCTGCAACTCTAATGGTCTGGTGCGGAGAGCCGCATGTTAACCCTTAACCCACAAACCAGGAAAGGTTTCACATGGTACCAACCATATGATTTTTTCGAATTATTATTGGTTTGCTAATATTTTCAATGCGAAACAGAAAGGGAGAAAGGTTCGGTAATATCGAAAAATAACGTGACAGAGTTTATGGGCAATCACAAGTATTCAATCTGCAAGGGGAAGTTTGCCAAAAACTGTACCCTCAAGCTTAATATTCCCCTCGACAGCCCAAAAATAACTACGAAATAAGAGTAGATGCGAATTTCTGCATTAGTTCTTATTTCTCTAACTATGTTGCTTGATAAACGACGTTCTAGATGTATTGACGTTAGTGGACTTGACTATGTATTACTAATATGTATTTGTAGTTTACTTTGTGTTTTATTTGTTCCAAAGAGTCTTTGATTCACCATCGTAAATTTTAACCACAATAAAATAATCATAAATTAAAACGACGTAACAATTTAATTAATTTACTTTTTAGGTTCTGCATATCTTCCTGTAAATTCAAACTGGAATCGATATATAGAAGAATGTAATTTGACATATGAAGATCTGGACATAGAATCACGCTACCATCTGGCTAAGAGAGCAGACGAGGCATGTCAATTAATGTCTGAAGACAAGTACAAAAAAGACTTGTGGATGTGGGATCAGGATTGGAGTACACAACCATTTAAATTGAAAAAAGCACCTACTAAAAAGAAAAAAGAAAATAATGAAATGTATGAGAAATCTGAGCTCGAGCGTGGCAATGATGACGAAGAAGTAGATCCCTTAGAGGAAAAATTCAAATATTTATATGAAACTAAACAGCAACTGCCTGCTCGACGTCCTCTTCTTCCTGGATATCCGGCCTGGTATAGAAAATTATGTTTGAAGCCAGACAAAGAAGATTGGTCGCCGGGAGCTAACAATATCGGAACTGGAATGCAAGTTACTCCAAAATTGCTTTCATTATGCTGGGAAGGCTATCCCTTGCATTATATGAAAGACTATGGTTGGGGTTTTCTAGTCCCTTTTCGTTCAACACATCCTGGTGGAGAAAGAGGTAAAATACCAATTGAGGAGCTGGTAAAAAAGTGTCCGGTACTCGAGACAGAAATCGAAGCCAGTTTTGATGAAAGTTCAGATGCCATGAATTCTCTTTGGAAAGACGTTGAATCAAATCTTAGTAAGAAAGATTTTTATAAAAAAGTAAACAAAGATAAATCATCAGGAAAATATACAGGATCTGGTGTATGGTGTAATGTCGCTCTTGAAGATTGTTGTTGGTTTATCAAACTTCCACATAAAAATGGGCCTACATATCGTGTGGGTAATCCACTTGCCAAAGATTTCTTGAATAAATTTTCTGAAAATGTACTTTCTGGAGATGGAGAAGCATCGGCTGAACGAGTAATTGAAATAGCTAAAATGCTTTCCTATTGGCGAAATAATCGTGATAGGATCAGCAATCAATTGGTAGTTTGGCTTTCGAAAGAACACTTAGCTAGACATTTACGAAATTCAGAAATGGAATATGGCGCCATTATTCCTCAAGTAGTTGTTTGTGGAACGTTAACCAGACGAGCAATGGAACCTTCATGGATGACAGCTAGTAATGCTCAAAGAGAACGTGTAGGATCCGAATTACGGGCAATGGTGCAGGCTCCTAAGGGATATAAGTTTGTTGGCGCTGATGTTGATTCGCAAGAATTATGGATTGCATCAGTTTTAGGTGATGCTTATGCAACTGGTATTCATGGTGGAACACCTTTGGGCTGGATGACTCTTAGTGGTGCTAAGTCGAGTGGAACTGATATGCACTCAGTAAGTGCAAAGGTGATCGGAATATCCAGAGATCATGCCAAAGTAATTAATTATGCAAGAATTTATGGAGCTGGTCAAAATTTTGCCATTACACTTCTTAAGCAATTTAATCCAACAATTTCAGATGGAGAAGCAAAATCTAAAGCTATGAAAATGTTTGCAATCACGAAGGGCAAAAAAGTTTACTATTTGCTTCCAGAATATCAAGAGGAATTTCTTAAGAAGGGGTAAGACCATTATATATAAATTATAACAAAATCTAACTTTCCTTGTGTTCATACTGAAACTTACTTCCTGATTTTCGTGTGGCAAATAATCTTGGTGATTACAAAAACCTTAATACCTCAACTATTATTATATGCATGTATGCATATATTGAAAACTCAACATAACATTTTCGTTACAGGTATTCGGGATACGAAGCTTTAAAAATCGCAGCAGCTCATGGAAAATCTGTTCAAGAAATGTTTTATCGTGCTCGATGGGAAGGAGGAACTGAGAGTGCCATGTTTAATCGTTTAGAAGAAATAGCTGAAAGTGAAAGCCCAGTAACACCTTTCTTAGGCGGTCGACTGAGCCGCGCTCTTGAACCTAAAAAAGGTACGGAGGATCGTTTTTTACCAACACGTGTCAATTGGGTTGTACAAAGCGGAGCAGTTGATTTTCTTCATTTAATGCTTGTATGTATGCGGTGGTTAATGGGTTCAAATGTACGATTTTGTTTAAGTTTCCATGATGAAGTTCGTTACATGGTAAAAGAAGAATTAGCATATAAAGCAGCTTTAGCAATGCACGTTACCAATTTATTGACAAGATCATTTTGTGTGCATCGGATAGGCTTAACTGATTTGCCAAAGTCAATTGCATTCTTTTCATCTGTAGATATTGATACTGTTCTCCGAAAAGATGGAAGTATGGATTGTAAAACTCCATCAAACCCTCACGGCTTAGAAGCAGGATATGGCATACCAAATGGCGAATCTTTAGATATTTATGAAACACTAAAAAGAGTAGGAAGCAGTGACATGTCTAAATGGGAATGGCATATGAAAAAAATGAGGAGAGTTACGTGATAGAAGCAAAATCATTTATTATACTACAAAGTAGAAAATATATTTTTTATACGTTGAAAACATTAATATTTATTATAATATCATTCATTTTGTAAAACTACTTTTTTGTATAAACGATAGTAAATCATAAGCAATAATTGGTTCACGGCGAGGTGGCTGTCTCCCAGTTAAGATTTCGTCAAAAGATTTTTAGAAACTTTTTTCATATATCTGCGAGCGGGAGTCGCCGGTGGAGTAAGTGATAACGTATCGGCCTACCAATGCGGAGGTCCCAAGTGCGAATCCCACCGGTGGTGACCCATAGTTGTTTTCTGCTGACAACAGATCATGATAAAAGGGTCATGGGGGTTGCAGAGAAAATGTCAGTGGTTCGGAATTCACTTTAAATTGTAGGTCACTTCCAATCGTTTTCTCGAATCAGGTTATAATGGTCTTTTCTTTTGAAGTCTCAATAGAGGGATTTGCCGGGAGCTCTAGAGTTGTCGAGTTCTACTTATTGAAAAGACCCATTTACAAAGTAATTATATAAATTCTTTATTCAGTTTTCTTTTCTTTCACAATTAATATTTTTTATAGCTAGGTACTTGTTTCTTCTTGCTAATACTACGGGAGATAGGTCATGAGAGGACGGTTATAGTCGACGCTTTGAAGAGAGAAAGATGATACGGAAGGCTGTTCTGATTTCAATTAGTGCCGTTGAGTTTCCTATAATTGGCGATTCTTTTACGTATTATTCCTATATACGGTAAGACTGATAGGACTACATCACGGACAGTCTGTCGTATAACCAACAGGCATACACCACAGATGGTCGGAATGCGCGAGATAGACTGACAGGAATACCGCATACACCACGGGCAGTCTGACGTTTAACCAACAGGCATATACCATAGATGGTCGGTATGAGAGGGATAGATTGACAGGCTTACACCACAGACAATCTCAGGAAAAGGACAGATAAAACTAACTACTGGTTCGATGTGCCTTTTGTAGTCCAAATTAAGCCACTAGTGCTTATCGGCGATGAAGTTGTAGCTTCTGATCTAAGCGCACTTAGATCTGAATACGATCCCTTTCGAGGTACTACTGCACGAATTCTGTTTGGCAATGGTCGCTTTTATACTGTTGGCGAGGCTTAGAATTACTCCCCCATCAAGTAATTTTCTATTCTTAGTTGTGGCATTTCGACATATTCCTACTGAACGGCGTAGTACAACGAAGATACACAAACAAAACCTGTTCGACTGGTTTTCTCACAGCGTATATGGTGAGCATGTTAAGGAGGGCGACGCTGCTAGTGAAAAATTCAGTTCCATCTGGTTCTTAAACACAAGGCTCTTATTACTGCGCCAATGTATGACGTCACGCACTTTTGCGTACCATGGAGCTGGAGTCTTCATTTTAAATAATGCAGAGTTTGTTCAAAAATTGAAATGTCGAGAAAATGACACGGGCCACGCCGGCTGTATTAGGGGTGTCGTCCTAGTCGTATAAGATCGACGTTTCCTACCAGTTGGTGCACAAAATCCTGCATATGTGGAATCGGAATAGTGACCGCATTTAATTTTTTGTAATCCCCGCATAAGCGCCAGTCACTATTACTTTTTTTACCATGTGCGGCGGCCTGGACCAAGAGCTTTTTGAAGGCAATTCCTTCTTCTTTTTGAAGGAAGTTTCTTCTTCGCGACTTGCAACTGTATTAGAGTAAGTCGCCTTGGTTTGGCGTGAACTGGTGGTCCTTTTGTCTATGACATGTGTAACTTAGCTCTTAATCTGCGAGGTTACATTTGGTCTGGGTAGGAATTCTCGCAAAACCGGTTTTTTCAGACAGCCTTGTAAATACAGGAAAGTTTATATATTTGTAGCGGATGTGTTTAGCATATGTGTGTTCAAACGGTAAAAGGGGAATGGCCAAACGTTTTACAAAATTGTTACCCATGGCAGTCCAAGCGCTATGAAGTGTCAAAATCACACGCCAACTTCCAACCAGGCGACTGAGGATTTAGATGCAATATCCGGGGAACGGCATGGGAGAATTACAAATCATGCGCACAAACTTGACACATTTATTCGTTGCTATGAAATTTTTTTCTGTTGCCACAATATTTTTTGGGCATGCGCTTGTCTAGAGGCAACCAGATTGTCTGATTGTGTTTAGATGTGGTGGATTGTTCGGGTACCTTGCTTGCACGCGTGTCGCGTGTAACTTCGTAGTACCGTCTATCAGTTGATTGTGCTTTATGTCGACTAATAGGTAGAATCGTGCCAGAAAGCCCGCACCTATTATTGGCTATGTTACACGAGCGACAATAAAAGGCCAGTTGAACATTCTCCGCAGCCCCAGGTTAGGCTGCACTAACCGTGGCCTTATGTTGGTATTACTGTGCCATTGGCTGCACAAAGTACTCGAATTGACGGCTGTCTTCGTCTTTCTTCTGGTAACCGCGGAGTTACCGGAACTTCTGCTCCACTTGGCTGATAATTTCTACCCTGGGTAGCGATTCTCAGCCAATTTGGTTGCCTCCAGACAACCAATCCGTTTCAATAAATCAAGCACATGCCCAAAAAATTTGGCAACTGGGTAGCGATTCTCAGATTTGGTTGCCTCCAGACAAACAAACCGTTTCAATAAATTAAACGCATGCCCAAAAAATGTTGTGGCAACAGAAAAATATTTCATAGCAACGAATAAATATGTCAAGTTTGTGCGCATGATTTGTAATTCTCCCATGCCGTTCCCCGGATATTGCATCTAAATCCTCAGTCGCCTGGTTGGAAGTTGGCGTGTGATTTTGACACTTCATAGCGCTTGGACTGCCATGGGTAAAAATTTTGTAAAACGTTTGGCCATTCCCCTTCAACTGATTGAACACACACTTGTTAAGTTCAACCTCAAAACATTATTACATTTTTATGTACTTACAAGGCAACCAGGTTGTCTGAAAGCAACTAATTTTGCGAGAATTCCTTCCCTGAGACGTTGCTTGAGCGTATCAGGACCTAAATTCCCAACGACCGTGAAAACCTTAGTTTCATCTTGCTTGATACATCTGGTGTGGAGCTGCGCCTCTAACTGTAGGAACCAAACGGCGCGGCGGTACTTTCACGGATACTGCCGGAATCGCAGCTAGGGGAGAGACCGGTACAAATTCTGATTGTCGTCGTCTTTTTTGTTGAGTTCGTAGCCTGCTTCTATCGTAGCTTTATTTTCCTGAACTACTTGTGTCGGCACAGCGGGAAAGGAATTAAGGGAGGCGAAATGGGTTAAAAGTTACGAGTTTAAAAGACGAGGGAAAGCATAAGATGGTAAGGATGGTAAGATGGAGTGTGAGAACACCAACATATTCCAGAGAGTCAATGCTCTCAGAGATTGTGAAATCGTCAGGTATTTTTTAATTACAAGCTCACATACCTCGCTGAATTTTTGCATGCGGTTTAAGGGCCTCCTAGAAACACTAAATCCATATTTTTCTATATTTTTTCTGTTTCGGGGTGCGGAGGGGGAGGCGAACAGGTGGAAAACTTGTATCACCTATATCTTGGCCGTTTTCCATCGTACGTCAATAAAAAGGATACGATCGTAGAGGGCGCTTCAAGCGCTACAACTTTACCCCTGACGACTTTTGCGCTATCGTCAACCCTTATCACCCAGCGGGCGGGGGAAACATTTTCGGAGCGCAAATTGTTTTTTCATTGAAATAGACTATTTGCTATGCATTAATAATGTTTTTAACAGTGCTATGATAATTTAGCGACTTTGTAAGTACAATTCATGTACTTAAGCTCATAATTCCTTTTTAATACTACTGTGGACAATTTAGAAGACAATCAACGAAACGAGGGTAATTGTGATGGAGACGAAAATGCAACCGAGAACATCGAAGGAAGACCTAAACGAACGAGAAGATCACAGTGAAGAAGAGGAGAGTAAAAGAGGGCAAGAGTCTTCATAAAAATGTGTACGTTATATTGCAATACGTTTAATGTGTAAAAATAAAAGCTGACTTGTGAAGGAAAAACCGTGCGCAATCATTTTATATGTACTTTTACGAACATTCCAACTTACAACCCACTTTATATTAATTATGTGTTACTAATTACTAATTATGTGTATATGCATGAAATGTTTAATAATGCATAGGAAATAGTCAATTTAAATGAAAAAAAAATATTTGTGCTCCGAAAATGTTTCACCCGTCCCCTCGGTGATAAGAGTTGACAAATGATAGCGCAAAAGTCGTCTGGGACAAAGTTGTAGCGCTTGATGCGCCCTCCACGATCGTATCTTTTTTATCGCCGTACGATGAAAAACTGCCGAGTATAGGCAATACAAGTTGTCCACCTGTAACACTCTTATCAATCTTAAGTAACTTAACGCACACTTCTCTCTGCCATGAATATCGTGCTGGATTAGTAAACCCTACCGTGTAAAGTACATCATAGTAAATGCAGAAATTTATAACAGAAATACTAACACTCCAGCGGCAGATACGATTTATTTGTTATACGCAATTCACTCCTAGCCGAAGAAAACTATCTCTGGCAGAATTTTTACACTGAGTAGAGCTTGTGCAGCAAGGTTTCTTCTGTCTATAGGCCAATGATGATGATAAAACAAAACTAAACCTATTTTTTTATTTAAGGTGTTATTACTTTCAGTAAAGTTGGCTAAGGATATACATTTCAAAAGGTTCTAGTTTTGTTTTTTGCGGTTGTATATATTCTTACACGTCAAATTTAGTTACTCTTCTTAATTATGTCATGTTTAGGTTTTTGCGACATTAAAACCACTTATCAAGATGACTATGTTCGATATAAATTTAAACCAAAGCCTTCAAAACCTCCGCTCTTTTATGATCCCTTAGAAAAAAAACGTCCAGCTGTACGACCAAAACAAATAGATTTGGAGACACTTCAACCTTATAGCGAGGATGTTTATGTACCATTTGATTTGTTGTTTCGCGATAAGGAAGGAGTCACAACTAATCCTCATAAAAAGATTCCTCTTGTAAAGCTCAAAGATAAGATTTTTGAAGAAAAATTAAGAGTTCGCAAGACTCGTCCGAGAGTATATATGATACCACAAATATGTCTTGATGATGTTCCAGAGGATGTAATGTATGGTGACGATCAATTAGCAGAACAAATATATACTTCAGATTGGAAACAGTACACAGATATAGTGCAAAGTGCTATGGCATGCAAGTAAATTAAGAAATATTCTTAATTTAAAAATTAGTTCTTAATTTTTCGCAAAACTAGAAATATTTCGAAGACTTCAAAAGAACATGAAACAGATGATATCTTGACCATACAAAGAGCCATGAATACTACAAGCTTTAAGCCATCTCATCCCTGTGTACCTATGGATATAGCATTGCAAAAGTATGTTCGAGACTGGGATAGATTTCAAAGGCGCGCCATTGTGGATAAAAATAAGATATTTTGGAATAGAAACAAGGATAAGGATCTGTATGTATCATGATTGATATTGAGGGATTTTGAATAACGTTTTACTTTTAGTTGTTCTATTTGTGAAGGCCTGGATGCAAGAATAAATTTGTCAGATGCCGAGAAAGAAGAGATCAGAAAAGCCTTAGAAGATGACATGGTGAGTTCGCCATATTCATTACTTCCACCAGGATATTCTGGGTATAGGCCACAATATCCTGTTGGAATTGGCGTCAGAAAGATTCTTTTCAAGAAATATGAGCCATTCATTTCTTCACTAATGGAAGTTCAAGGCATGTATTTAAAGCCTTCATTGGACGGAAGTTATTAATACTGTGGAAAACCTTTTCAACTGGTGTATAATTTTAAGAAAATACACCGGTGAAATATCATTTGTCGATTGATTAAATTCTTTCGTAAGTAATAAAATGTGTTTAATGAAATTTCTAGAAATAAGGGTAGAAATGAGAAACTATATTTTTTTTATATGATGTGGCCAAAGCCTCGAGGACAAGCCTTTGATGCGTTAGCACGGTTTTGGCCGAAAGAGAATTAGCGTATGGGAAGTGAGGAAACTTGAATGTCTTGTTTTTTCATTGCTGCGAGCTTGACAACAGCCCAGAAACGGAGTGGATAATTTTAACTTCTTAATAAAAGGTCAAGGGGAGAGCTTGTCTCGAACACGGGATCCATGGCATGGTGGTCGTGCCGCTCAACGAATTTTGAGTTTAATCTATAGTTTTCAAATTCATTTTTCTGAATTTTCACTTAGCAACAATACTAATTAATCGCCTATTTTACTATCGTCCTGCACGCAACTATTCATTTCATTTAATATTATATATAATTATATATAAATAGATTATTTTACATTGTGCAATCCAGTCCAGTCAAAATAGACATTCAACCTAGACAAAACTCCCACCGAGCTACAAATTGACACAGACCTTTAAATAGTCATTTTAAATGAAATGTGAAAAGTCTCCGGCGATCCAACATGTCCTATAAATTGTCATGAAAATCGGGGCTTCGGGAATATCTCTTAAACGGTTAGTTACATTGTAAAATTAGTATCAAATGTATAGAGCATGTGGTTTCCGACAAAAAAGGTCCTTACACTTGCTTCTGCTGCAAATGATCGTTCGCATGTTATGACAATTTCGAAAACTGCAAACTTGGAATTCTCACTACTTATACGCACTCTTTTTCACACCACCTTGGCGGTAGAGTACTTGCAGCATTTTCATACATGGTATCACCTGTAGGTATAATCCATGATCTATGTAAACGATCAAAAAGAGATTGTGATAGTGATTATGAAGAAATAGTAAATTTTTTTTTGATTTGTAGAAAACGCCGCATTTTCTTCTTCTTAAATGAGTGAATGGATGCTGTAATAACTTCAGAAAATCCATAATCAGTTCTATGAGCAGGATAATACAACAAATTCCGCGTACGAATGTTACGTTCTGGTGCATAAAGACCAATTTTAAACAACAAATCAGGACAGTCTATATCGCATTTTCAAATAACTCTAAGAAAAAAAAACACGCAAATAAGTCCTACGGCTTTTAAGTTTGTACAATCACATAAGTTGGCATTAGTTATCATAAGGTGAAGTAGTGCCACCTAATATATCATACCTTCTGAAAAGGAAGGGAGTAAGACTTCTCTGCACAGATTCAATTCTAGCCTTTCGAATATTCTGTTTAGGACTCCATATGATCGCTGCATATTCCAGTACTGATCTAATCAATGAAATGTAAAGAATCTTCACTGTATAGGGAAATTCACTTGTACTTCTTTTGATAAAACCTAAAAAGTTAAATGCTTTGTTCACAATGTCTATGTGGCTTGAAAAAGTTAGTTTTTCGTCCAAAATAACGCTTTAATCTTTGAATTCCGGGGCTCTTTCAACGCAGACACCGTTAATGTCATATTCCCAAAATATAGGATTCAAACATCTATAAGAGGGCATAATTTTGCATGTAGCTATATTAAGTAAAAGCTTGTTTCGATTACACCAGTGAGTTAAGTTATCAAGATCCCTTTGAAGTGACATACAATTATCCCTAGAATGAATTGAGGCAAAAAGTTTCAAGTCATCGGCATAAATTAAGCATTTAGCAAACGATAGCACATTAACAATATCATTGATGGAAATTGTAAATAGTACCGGGCCAAGATGGATACCCTGCGGAACTCCCGAAAATGCGAATATATCATTAGAATGCATGTTACCTATTCTTACACGTTGCTTGCGATTAGTAAGTTAAGACTGAATCCAACTAAGAGCAGCACTATGAAATATATTTTAGTTTTTCTAACAAAATTGCAATTGATACTCTGTCAAAAGCTTTTGAGATATCGTTAAAGAGCACATCAACTTCATTACCCATTTCCATATTTTGTGCACAAAAGTTAGTAAACAATGCTTAGTCCGAAATAGTGATCTCCCAGATCTCCCAGCAAAAAACAAATGTAGTTCCTTCACAGGTTACCAAACCTTCGAGCAACTTAGGTACAACATTCATGATCGATACTCCGTGCTGATTCTCAATGTCATAGAGCATAGATATAAGTTAAACAGTAAAGCCAGAGGAACTGGAATTGTTTCAACGCAAACTTTTAGAAAGAAATTCGAAAAACCCTCCCAGTCTTGTTTGCAATTATTATCAAGATTCTTGATTGCAGCAATTACATATTCACCCAGGTTCGTGCGTACGGGGGGTTTTGGGGTTCAACCCCAATAATTTCGTATTGTATTATTAAGTACTTTAAGTAAATACTGCACAGTCTGTAAGGTCATTGTATCGGTAGACTATGAATAATAACTAAATAAAAGTAAACTTGCTTTTTGTTTAAAGAGATAAAATAACTTCGCAATAGAAGCTGCAATTTTACTTTAAGTACTTAGTTTTTTCAAAAAACTTAAACTTTTCTTATAAAAACAATTTAAAATAGCTTTTTGCCAAATACTACTATTTGTTAATAAATAAATCTGAAAGAGCTTATATCAGTTCACGATAATATCAATCTCCTCTTCTCTTCTGTAAGGGTAAACACTTATCACAAGTGGTAATAATTGAAGCAGTTGAATAGCTTTTCTATAGAGGCAAACCGTTGAGTACATATCAAACAACAACAAGTCCATAGCAAACAAAACAAATCACCGCAAAGGTGAATTCTATTCGAAGGCGTCATGAACATAATTTAAAGGTGAGAAAATAGCCTCAAAAGTAAGTATGTAAATATTTGCTCTGTATGACCACAGTTTTGCGATTGCTAATAAGATAGGAAAATGACCAGGTTCCCCATGGCATGTCATTTACTGGACAATCATAAAAAAGCACTTGAAGGGTGGCTTGATAAATGTAGCCATTTAGTCTAGTAGTGCTTACACTTGAATTAAGTCGCAGTTTAAGATGCAAAGTTTTCGATTCATTTTCTTGCTTAAATTGCTATCTCAGATTGAAAATTCTGATTTAATGTCTACTAACGAAAGCATAAATTCTAATGCTATATCCCAACTATCTAAGGTTTTGGAAAAAGTTCTATTTTTGAATTTAGAATTGAGAACTAGTGATGACGCAGATAACGACTATGTGGATTTGTTTTTAAAAAGTCAAAAGCCTTTAACACTTTCAATTCAGAATCACACGGCATCTAGTAGCAATAAAACTTTTCACTATTTTTATCGTTCTAAACGTTGTGCTCTTGCAATAGTTTCCGATATGGAGTCCATGCCAGAACAAATGAGATTCTACATAAAACCTTTTGGGAAATTTTTTTTCATCATAACTGATATTGTGGATATTGCGTATCTTGAAAACGCTCTTCGTACAATTTGGCTAGGAAAAGGAACTCCTCACATCTACTTTCTTACTACAAATGGAATTTTAACATTTAACTCATTTGCTTACGATTTTGAAGAGCGTATTTATGGCAAAATTATAAAGTTGGAAAATCATCGGCAGGTGCCCACACTAGTTAAGAATATGAATGGATATCCGTTTAAAATAGAATGCTTCCGATCTGTTTTTTCTGTACCAATTTATAACGGAACTAGCAAAGACATACTTTATTTTACGGGAGCCGACATAAAAGTTGTCAATATACTCCAGGAGCAACTGAATTTTACATTCATACAACAACATCCTGATAGTGCTTTATTTGGGTATGACTTTTGTAATTTGTTATTTTAAAATATTTAAATAATCTGTAAAAGTAGCATGCGTCTGAGTGGGACTTCTCATTATGCACATATCTTTCAAAAACCGCAAGAAAAAAATTACTTCCATATTTCTGCTTAGATAATTAGTCGTGTGTTTACAATTATCTAGATGACCATAGGATAACAATTTTGCAAGCTAGATTCTACATAAAGCAGAAGGATTAATTAGTCCTTTTAATTCTGCGGTAGACACTCTGGATGTAAGAATTAGGACAACAAGCTTTTCTACATGAATATGGACAGCTGTATGTTCGTCTAACTTAAATGATGACGGGATTCTTTGTGGTAGAATCTGCGTTTTTGCTTTCTATGTGTCCTGTTTGATGTATGGTACCAAATCTTCAGCCTCGGTGAATACTTGCCAGGACTGCCCGACATCAATCCGTGCCACGTTTTGCGTTTCGTTAAGGAAGTCTTTAGCAGCTTCTTCAGCGACCAGTCTGTTCTGATGATGAAATTATGCTCATTTGAGCAAGCCTTCAACTTTTTTCTGATGTCCTTTATACTTTGAACGATAAAATAGATAAACTCGTTAATATGTCTCAGTTACTCAACGAGAATTCGTGCAGCTTGCTCGAGAAATCTCTTGAATTGCACTCCAAACTCTGCTGCCTTTCTGACTTCGCTTCGAGCTTCGAGAGCTTCGATTCTCCGTTTATTCCTGTTATTATTTTTCCGGCTCTCCCCGCACCGATGTTTCTTTAGCGCTGTAATTGTGAAATCCGGTATAATGGTAAGCAGGTTAGGGGTGAGCTGAGTACGTGGTCTGCTGCTGTATCTGCCAATTTCGAGCTCATCAATACCATTGCTTCGCACGTCAAGACTTTACCGCAGCGTAATACGAACTGCTGTGCTTCACCTATGACTTCTTCAGATGACTTGTCTGATGCACCGAATTCTGTACCTGATGATTTGTCTTCAATTTCGACCTCCTAGGTGTCTGTTCCATTTATGACTTCAGCAGTAGATAATCTTGGTGTCTCTTGGTCGTCTGTACCACCATCAACTGGCGGCGTAAATTTAGGAAGCAGTATCGCCGGAGTATACGGAATGAGTGTAATGATCGGTCCACCTCACATTGACGTTCGACTAATAACATCTGTGATGGGCTCACATTAGATCCACCGCCTGCTGTTTCATTGATCATCCTCCATGGATGTTATCTGCACAGCTCTTTTTATCGTTCCAATTGTTTTGAGACCACCAGTAGTGTCACCAGTGTTGAGGTTGTTTCTCTTATTTTAGCGCGCACTGGAGATAACCATAACTCGAGTGTTTGCTGACGAGGAACGGTGTAGACAGCGGATCGGTCTTTTTCTGCTTCCTTTAAAGTCATTGTTCGGGATATTATTTTTCACGCAGTAACCAGCCCCGAAATTTCGCTGAGGAACTCTATTGTCGCGAGTTTCTACTGAGAATGCGACTGAGCTCGACTACTGTCTTAAAAATCGTGTCATCAAAATTTCCCTATACTACTCTAACGTAACTGGACTATGCTCTTAAATGAATCGCCTTTTCTTAGACTCAATCGAATCCTGTTTTGACGTTGTCTATCTGACTGAGATTTGGCTTTGTTGGAAAATGCCGAGCTTTTTGGCCCCGACGGCTTTCCGCCGTGACCGTCATCTGTCCTGCCTGGATGCTCCTGTTGGCGGAGGTGTTCTGCGCGCTACTCGCCATAACATGCCATGTGCGATTGTTGATGTTGCTGGATGTGATTTTTTGGAGTTCCTTTGCGTAGTTCAGTAGATTCCTCATAAAAATGTATTTATCGCCACAGCTTATATTCCACCAGGCTCGCCCCCTCACATGTATGCACAGTTGTTGTTTTCCTACTTCTATCAGATGACTTACTGCTTTTGGGTGACCTCAATATGCCTACTGTGAGTTGGAATGTACCATAGATGACTATTGTATGCGGCCATCGTTTATGGCTTCTCCATTACATCTACCTGCTTTCATCGATAGTATTGTCTTCTCTGGGCTCTTGCAGGTTATCGGCGTGGTGAACGTTCTAAGGATTCCTCAGTCTTTGTACAGTGGTTGTATTCCTATTTGTCTAGTCGTATGAAAGATGCTTTATTTCATGGTGCACTCTCTGACGAGTTTAACAATTCCTCAGGTGTACCTCAGAGTAGCCCTCTAGGACCGTTGCTTTTTATCATCTATATCAATTTATGTTTCTTTCTGACTCGTGAATACTCTGTAATTTTTATTTTTTATATCTATCTATCTATCTATTAACTTCCTTCTTCTAAATTTTAGCAAGTGCACTGTTATGTCATTCTCTCGGAAAATAATCCTCTACACTTCAATTTTACTATTGGCGGCCCATTGGTACATAAAGTAGACTTGTCAAAACCATAGCCTTGGGGGTAGTACTAAATAGCAAATTTTCATTCTTGCTCGGTGTTGTTATTCTTCAACCGGTGCGTTTTTTGTTTTCGACATTACTTTAGCCATTTTAGTTTAACTTTTAAATAAGATGTTACTGTTTTATCAGCAGTTTTATCTACAGTTTGAAGTTATAACTTGAGTTCGTCAAACATGTTAAAAAACTGCTAAAGAACACCGAAAGAAGCTGACCATTAATGTAAAAACTTAGACAGAACAATACCTACTGAAAAAAACTCACTCAAAAAAATTCACTTTTACGTTACCACTGTATTTCCCCAAATTCCATTTTAATTATATTTTAACAGTTATTACAATTGCTAATATTTCAGGTAATTCGTTTACCTCCTAAATAATTGAAAATGGCACTACAATCAACAATTACGCAGTTCAATGCCCCTAAAGAACACTCCCATGAGAGGTTAAAATATTCCAAAGCCACCGAAAGACTCGAATGTCTCTGGTAGTGTGAGATTTTTATTCACTAAAAACACCTATCTAGGGCAGGACCGTGCGCAGGATTTGCTCCTGGGGTGGAGGGAGGGGGGGGGTTTATCTAATTTCAGATAATTTTTTTAGTATTCCAGTCAAATTTTTCCTTAAGTACAGAAGATTTTAAAAACCTTCGGGGGGGGGGGGGGGGGTTAACCGCCCAAACCCTCCGTGCGCACGGGCGTCATCTATCGATTAGCTGAAGCAGACCACTGTATTCGGTTCACTTTTCGGCCCCACCTTTGACGTCTAAGCGTGGGGAATTTTGACTCATGCAGTTTTCCTCCCTCACCTGAATTTCTCAGGTCAACGCATTTGTTAATTCTTCTTCTTCTTCAATCCTTTCGGCCTTCATCCAGTAGTGTCCCAGCAGCCTCTACATTTCCCTCCAGATACAGCCTGTAGGTATTATCCTCAAGGATGTTCATTTTATTTAGATGATACCTGAAGTTTCCATTTCCCGTCATAAGTGCTGTCAGTCATCTCAGTGCCCTCTGAAACATATCTGGGCGAGCCTGTCTTCGTGAGTCCACCACGGTGCACTGTTTCCAGTGATCCCTTGTAGCATACGTCAGCAACATGCCCGCCGACCTTCGAAGCAGCTCCTAGCTTAGCTAGTTGCTCTTTTATTTCCTTCGACCAAGCCATCAGTATCACCTCGTGCAATGAAGCACACGCTTTGATTTTGTGAACACACTCCAACGTCAGAGCTGTATTGAACTCTGTGCTATCTACACACCAAATTACCGCCTGATTGTCGAGTGATACCCAATCCTCGTACCCTTCACACGACTCTTCAACAGGTTATCTAGTACATAGACCAGAGCAAACATATTCGTCTGGTAGGCTGAGGTATATGACCCATGCTTAAATGGATTTCATATTCAAGTCCTCAATGAAGATACCTTATCCTGTCCTTCCATCAATTTTGGTTCCATCCTTGACAATTGTGATATCAGTTAGGCTGTTTTCAGGGAGTGATCCATCATTAATATTGTATATTCCAAGGTATCTATCAATTATCCTTACTTTGCTTTTCCCGTCGACAGGGATTTGTAATTCTGGTATATTATTTTTAAGAAGATCCAGGATTTCCCTATGCACATCGTCAACACTTGACCTGTACCAGCTTGCAACCACGGTCCATGCAAAAAGCTGCTGAGGTTATCCTCACATTCCTTTACCCTTAGATCTCTTTATTTCCAAGGCTGTGATTTAGCATCATAAAATATATTAAATAAATTTCATCGTGAAATGACTCCTTTTTAAACACCTGTTATAGTAGTTATACTTTTTTTTAATTATTTACTATTAATAATATACTTATTAAAAGTTACATTTTTTATCTTCATTTATTAACAGAAATAAACTACCAAATGGATCATTTAATGGAGCTATTGGACGAATATTGAGAAGAGAAACTGATGCTGTCTTCACCACATTTTTTATAAAAGACTATGGAACGAATGATATGGATTATACCGTCGCAGTTTATTCCGATAAACTGTGCTGCTATGTTCCAAAGGCGAAAAGAGTGCCTCAGTCCGTACTACCGCTGTTTTCTCTTGATTTTAAGATGTGGATGAGTTACATTTTTACAGCTTTTACTTGCGGTGGAATTTGGTGTGTTATCCGTTGCTTAAATTTGTGGCTTGAAAATCATCGAAGATTTACAACATTAAATATATCTTGGCATAGAAATCAGTTTATTCGAATTTTTTGCGATACCTGGATTATATGGGTACGCGTTGCACTACGACACTTTCCTCATTTTTCTTCCGAGAGACTATTCGTACTAAACATATGCCTTCTAAGTGTTATATTTGGAGCAATATTTGATTCAAGTCTGGCTACTGTTTACACAAAGCCCTTGTACTATAAAGATATCAACACATTAGCAGATTTGGACAAAAGTAATTTGAAAATTTATTACAAGTACCCTGGTATGAAAGATGATCTGTTTCCGAATGATACATCCGCACTATTTAACAATTTAAACACTAAAATGCTTTATTTGGAGTCTACAAAATTACCTCTAATTGAAATTATGTCCCAAACGGGAGGTTTTGCAGGTGTTACAAGAGACTCTGTATTAAGCTTGGAGAACGTTAAATATATTACATCAATGAAAGTTCATAAAATTCCGGAATGCCCGAAAACTTACACTTTAGCATATGTTTTACCGAAGAACTCAGTGTACGGCGGAAGGATTAATGTTTTACTACTTCGTTTACTTGCAGGTGGTTTCATTAATAAGTGGATCGATGAAATGTACTTCACCGCTGAACTAACTGAACACCACGCTGAGAGGGATCGCATGTCTTTTAAAATTCTAACACTAACTGATTTGCAATTACCTTTTTATGCTCTTATGCTGGGAACTATCCTAGCAAGTTCGATTTTAATAACTGAGTTTTATATGTATTCACGCTCAAAGAAAAATAAAATTTATGTAAAATATAAGTTCATAAATTAAAAAACAGTCTATTGTATAGCAGACAAATGAGTATAAAATTATTTTGTGATGAGCATATAGCTTAAGCTGTTGTTGTTCATATTGTGGTTAATAAATTTTAAGTATAACGATTTATACTACCTTACCTTTCAGTCGTTTTCAAAACAAGACCTACTATGTTAAAAAAATTAAGTTCTAATTATTGCTCCAATTTCCGCTACAAAATATAGAATATACATAATACAGGGTGTTTCAGATCTGACGTGCCAAAATGAGTGGGGTGATAGATCTCACCTAGACAAACAAAAAATTGAATGGCAGGGGTGGGGGGGACTCAACCGTTTGAGAGTTACAGGATGATTCAAAAATTTCAGTTTTTCATGTTACTCTTTTATTTTTTTATTTTAATCTACCCAACATACCGACATCAAACAAACGCTAAAAAATAACTATCCTAATGACCTTTCCAAAAATATCAACAATGCTGATTTCATTACTACCACTAAAGGTATAGTCACAGCCAAAATTGAAAGAAATGTTTTGAAATTACCAAAATTTCAGCATTTTCCCAAATTTTCTCCGAAATTTATGTAATTAGTATACCTCTTTTTTATTTTGATTGGATTACCCGTCTTATTACCTATCCAAAAAGGTGCAACATGTTCACGTAGGGAAAGTATTTAGCAATTTATACGTAGAAATCCTATCGGAGAATATTATAAAAATCAACAAATTAAAAAAATTTAACTAATATTAACTCAAAAATTCTTTTTATTGAATTTAAAAATAATTACAATTAATCTTGATAAGTAACAAAAGCCGTTCAAAATTTCCCCCGCAACTTTCGATGCATTTCAACAACCTCCTTCTAAGTCCCTGTCTAAGACGTATTGCAGCCAGCCTCTCCCGTATTTTCGTCGCTGCATTCCCAATTCGGCCAACTAAATCCTCCCCACTCATTTTGGGAAGTCAGATCTGCAACACCCTATATACTGTATTTCTTCGTATACAGGGTGTTTCAGATCTCACTTGCTAAAATAGTGGGGTAATAGATCTCACCTAGGCAAAGAAAAAATTGTATGACAGGAGGGTGGGGGGGGGGGGGGGGCAATTCAACCACTGAGGAGTTACTACTATCCCAAAAACCTTTTCAAAATTCTCAACAATGTTGATCTAACTCCTACCGTTGCAGATATAGTCGCTTCCAAAATTTAAAAAAATATGTTTTAAAATTACCAAAAATTCAGCATTTCTCCAAAATTCATGTAGTTGATACATCGGTTTTTTATTTTTATAAAATTTCCCATCTCATTACCTTTACCAAGTCCAAGTAGAGAAAGTATGTAGAAAGTGGTCTAACCGTTTGATATCAAAAACCAAAAACAAACGAATGAAGGGTTTTATTAAATAATTAATTTTAGACAAAATGGTAGCCGTCTAAAGGCCGAAACACATTACTACTACTGATTAACCCAATGATGACATCGCATATTATGTTGATGCTTTGATAAATTGATGTTTGCTATTTGATGCGGCATCATCTCGGCAGGTAAAGTTATTATTAAGTAAAATATGAATTTTGAAGAAAAATTGATAGAGCTTGTGCGGGAAAATAGGTGTTTATATTTAAAAAGTGACCCCAAACTATAAAAATAATTTAAAAAAGGAAAAATTATGGAAAAAATCAGTGAGAAATCAAAACTAGTGGGGTGGGTCCAGATTCTGGGTGTCGCATCATTGGTGCGACCCTTGAGGTCCACATGTAAAACTTCCCAGTTATTAACAATATTTAATTGTTAATAGCGATAAATTTCATGATCATAGTACAAACGATTAAGTGAAAACTCAATAAAATTCATGTTATTCAGTTTATCGTTTTATTTATCATTAATATCAACTATTTATGGTTTTTTTTACAATTTTTTTAATGTTACAAAAAACTATAAAAGTTCTGGATAAAAATATCTCATTTTTTTTTTAAAGTATCGAGTTGTATTCAGATCAGATGAATCTTTTTCAAAAAAAAACTTTCGCCCACTTGTATGTCATTTAAAAATACTTTAAAAATTAATATTTTAAATTTATAAATAAGTAAATTAATGAATTTAATTTATCATGATAATTTCGTTGTAATTAGAAGCCAAACATTTTTTTTACAAAATTATTCCGTTATAACACTATTTTTTAAAGAAAACCAAATAAATGTTTGGAATTCATTTGTTATTAATAATTTTGAATGGCTATAAACAATTTATAATTGATATAAACAATTCTTAATTGTTATAGACCATTTTTAATTGATAGAAACAAAGTTTATTCATAAAAGAAATTTTTTGTGGTAAAAAAGATTTCAATTGTTTATAAGAATTTTTCATTGTGTATAATCATTTTCAATTGCTTTGAACAATCTTCAATTTTGTATTCAATTTTTAATTTTTATAATCAATTTTCAACTAAGTTAAACCATTTGTTATGATTATAAATTTATTATTGTTATAAACAATTTTTCATCATTATAAACAATTTCTGTTCATAATAAATTGTTATTATCCGACTTTTTGATGTCCCGATCGTCATCAAAACAAATTATATCGAAGAAATCCTTTTCAAGAAAGTCTAAAATCATCATTTTTTCAGTTTTTTTGTTTAAACAAAAAAACGGCTGAACCGAAATTGATTAAATTTCTTTCAGCTCTTATTGACAATAATACGCTTTGAATGGCACCATAGCGAAGTCGTTATCATTTTTTGTTCGCGAGATTTCGTTGTCGAAAAAAGTGGGTCCGGACGTACGTACGTACACACACACACATACATGTGTTCAAAAACATGCGTAAAACACTATGGTGACTTTGAAATCTAAAAAAATTTTAAAACTGACAATTTTGAAAATCGGGCCCATTACAATAACTTCCCTATATGTGGGAAGTTAAAAACCTAACTCTCTCCTTTGCAAGAAAATTTCCCTCGTCCAAAAAAGTCGTTTGCGAATTTTTTTAATGCGTTGCAATAAAACAAACCCGTAACCTGCTACGGTAACTATTTTAGCTACACAATGATTGATGCTGCCATTGTGTGATATGTGGCATTAATACCGCGATCCTGATGCCGATTACAATGTCAATTTCTATGATGATGCCTATGCTGTCATTGCGTTTCGGCGTAATGTGGGGGGGGGGGGGGGGGGGGGGTGGTCTAACAGGTTAAAAAAAAGAAACACTTTCTTCACGAATCTTTTTCAGAGCTATCGTTCAAGTAGATTCATTTAAATGTTTCGCATGTTACAAAGCATCATTTGAAAAACATTTAGTAATTTTTTTGTACATAAATATTAAAAAATAAGCCGGTGACAGAGCATTTTCGAGGACGCATTTATGAAAAAATAATTGTGCGGTGGACACTGTATCTCAGCGTAGAATTATCTGAAATCGGAAAATGAAAACAATTTAGTTAAAACAGATATTTTTCTAGTCCCTAACGTTTTTTTTTTTAATTTTTTTTCATTTTCCAATTTTTGGTGGTTGTCTGAAGTTAAAATCGCGTTTTTTCATGAAAAAATCCGCCATTTTTATGGCTGTAAAACCCCCTTAATGTAACCAAAAAAAAAACGTTGGGTCTAGTTTTTTATATGTAGAAAGTGTGTACGAAATTTGAAAAGAATCGGTGCAGTAATTTTTGAATGACGATGTCGACGGACTTTTGAAATGTGGTTTTGAGAAAAGTGCGTTTAAAGTTCTCCAAGACTCACCAAGCGCCGGGCTCTTGTCGGTCCGCAGTATTAGAGAATAGTAGACTAAAACATCTACCACTTGAAGAGTTTTGCTCCGATTGACTTGAAATTTGACTTGCAAGAACAAATAAATCGATTTTTTAAAAGTGTTAGCCCCCCCCCCCCCCCTCTGAAGGCAACATGTTTTCAATGTGTAAATTTTTTTTCGTTAATAAAAAAAACAAAACTTAAATAAAAAATCATTCGTTTACGAACTAGTATTCAAAAGAAGCCTAAACGTTCTACTATTGCTCACCGTTTGTCACTTTTTAAAAAATATGATTTCGAAAAAAAAAAATATTTTAAATTTATGGAAAGGCGCGAGGAACTTTCAGAGAATGGGCATAATATGTATAATAATGGCAGGAGATTTCAGTATAAATTATCTAGGAACAGACAAAGAATATAATTCTAGATAATGGCTTTAAACAAATAATTTAACAATATACAAGAGTGACCCAAACAAGCAGATCTATGATTGATTATGTAGTTACAAATATTAATAATATTACTGCGGATGTAAATACTAATTTCAAAATAAGTGACCACCTAACAATTGATATTAAATTAAATGTCAATACATACATAAATAAAGAAAAACGAAAACTAAGCTTTTTAAAATTTATGAAGAGGCTGAAGGAAATTAACATCAATGGCTTAATTAATAGTAAGGTAGATTGTAACGAAGCTGCTAAAATATTTTCGAATACAATAATATATATTACAAAGGAATTTGTGGTGACGAAAGAAGTGAAGGAAGACGAAAATGTGGTACACACAAGATCTTAAGCAAACTAATATAAGGAAAAGGGAACGCTATGATAGAGCAGTCTTAACAGGACGATATATAGATTGGGAGAATTATAAAAGTTGATGTAACGGATATTCGAAAATAACAAAGGCGGCTAAGTCCAATTTAATTAAAGTGAAAATAGAAAAAATTATGTGTAAACAATCAAAAAGATATGTGTAGGTTGTTATGGTCGCGAGAGTGTAGTTGCGAGTTTCAGTCCAATAACGTGCCCTTTTGCCCGTTCAAGCGATGTAACTGAGATTCGCACTACAATGTATCTGCTCACGCGGCACAAAGAGCAGCCGACCACGCGCTGGCTCACGCGGCTTAAGCGGCACATGTATGTGGATCAGTTTTCCCACCTGGGTAAGTTTTCTGTGGTAAGTACTGTAATTGTGGATTAGACCAACCAGCCTAATCCCCATTGCAATAAATTATCGCTACCTACCATACGCTATGTATCCTTTTCCACCTGAGCTCCTGAGTCACCTTTTTACAAGTAAAGCAACCCTGAAAATCTAAAAATTGAGAATCGGAGAACACCTAAATTGTTCCCCCAAAACACCGCGAAAACCGCGAAACCGTGCACGCGAAAGCCAAAAACCACCATTTACCTGGAAAACATGAATTTACTTACCTGCTCACAAAGCATATTCTCAAAATATGCAACATGTCCAACTGAATTCAATGCTATTCGCCGCATTGAAATCGGTGCTTGAAATTACGAGAAAAATTATTTTATTTAAAAAAATTATTTTTTTTTAACCGACTTCCCAAAAACAAAGAGGTTCTAAGTTCGACGCGTATTTTTTGTTTGTTTTTTTTATGTCTGACCGGGCATAACTTCGTAACGCGTCAATTGATTTTGATGATTCTGTTTTTGTTGGGTAGAGTATGTTCACCGATTGGTACCATGTCAAAAAAATGTTTGGTAGGGTTGCGGTGGGGGGTGGGGGTGAAACCTAACTTTGTAACGCGTGGTCCGATTTGGATGGTTCTTTTGCTGTTGTATAGAGTGTGATCCCCCATTGCTATTAGGAGAATAATTTGGTCCTATGCTGCTGGTGGGGGAGGGGGAGGGGTAGTAACTTCGTAACGCGTGGACCGATTTCGATGATTCTTTTTCTCTTCGGTAGAGTATGTTCCATGATTCATACCAGGAGAAAAATGTTTAGTAAAATGGGGGTGGGGTAGGGGGTTAAAACTAACTTTTAACGCGTGGACCGATTTGGATGGTTTTTTCTTCGTTGTATAAAGTCGAAGACACTAAAAAGTGAAAAATAAAATAGTTTTTTAAAAAAAGTTGAACCGACTTCACAAAAAGCGCTAAAAAGCATAAAATAATTTTTAATTTTATATCTATTACGACATTTTGAAGTCGGTGCAAATCAAAAAAACCAAACAACTACAACAAAAATATTTAATCGTCATTTCTTAGGATCCCGTAAGCTGAAACGTTCAGGTAGTATTATGTATTATCTTCAATTGTGGTACTGTAGTTGTTTTAATACAATGGAAAGAAGTAGTGGAAACTAAGAAAAAAATAATAGCGGTTTTTCTGGAGTTCAAGAGGGCGTTCGAAACGGTGGATAGGTCAATTTTGTTGAAAAACCTGTACATGTATGGAGTAAGAGGAAAAGAGTGCAAATGGATTGAATCATACTTAACTAAAAGGTATCAAAGAACAAAAGTGAATGAATATACATCAAAAAAGCTGGAGATAAACGTCGGTGCACCTCAAGGATCAGTTTTAGGAACACTTCTATTCTTGATTTATAATTCTATTGTTTTCGGATGATGCATTGGTGTATCTAGTGTGTGATGATATTGAATTTGAAATTGGATTATTAGAAAATGATGGCTTTAAATGACTGGTTGTGCATGAACAGATTGAAATTAAATGTGTGTAAAACGAAATATATGTCTATAAATGGAGAATATAGTGATGGGATTAAAATTGTAAATGATACAATAGAATGTGTGGATAAAATAAAATACTTAGGGGTCATCATAGATAAAAGGTTGAGTTTCAAGGAGCATGTCGATTATATTTGTAAAAAAATAAATAAAAAAATAGGTTAGTAAGGTTTTGGATTTTGTTGTTTTTGGGTTATGGAGATTTTTATGCCTCGGTTGGAATAGCGCTGGAGAGGGCTGATGGCGCTTATAATAATTTTCGGTATGCGGGCGCTGTCAACAGGGGTTTTCCCTATGCTGTTGACAGGTTTAGAAAGTGAACTTCGTTTAAAACATCTTCTCTGCGGCTGACACTCTCCACTTCGAGTAAAACAAAATTGCGCTTATTTTTAAATTTTGAAGGGAGATGGTCACCTTTCTCTCTTATTCCTCTTACATTATAGATATTAAAATGGTTTGTTAAAAAGAGCGAGGACCGGCATGACAGCCGGTTCATACCACCCGCACTGTAACAATACCGCAATACCTCTTATCAGCAAATTATAGTATAGTTATAGTATTTTTGTTAGAAAGGTATCAACATTATCAAATATACTGGAAATTGTTTCTAAAATTTTTTAATATTAAGCCATAAATCTAAAACTGCTTTCTTCTACCCCTTGAAAATTTACATAAGTTTGCACTTAGGTCATCCTTAATTTATATAGCTTTCTCGACCATGATATCCTGTTTGTATCGCAATAAGCCAACTTTTATTAATAAAAACAGAAAACAAGTTATAAACATTACACTTGCGAACGGGAGGACTGTTGATGAGATTGAGAATTGGTACGTATCTGACGAGGTATCATTCTCGGACCATCGATGGATACTCTTTAAGCTGAGGGGCAATGTCAGAAATAATAACCTAATTTTTAGAAACTCCAGAATAACAAACTGGAATAAATATAGGGAGGTTTTAAACACAAATGTGTGTACAAGAAATGTTCCTTTGGAATCAACACAGGGAATCGATGATGAGACTGCTAACATTGGTGGTGTTATCAGACTCGCATTCGAGGAAGCGTGTCCAAAGAAACGATTGAAAATAGAATGGAAACAGAGATGGATGAATTCTTCTCTCATGGAAATGAAGAAAAGAACCAGAAAGCTATTCAATAAAGCTAATAAACACCAAAGAGAGGAACTCTGGGAAGAATACAAAAGGGCACTTAGGCAATTCAAGTCCGAGTGCCGAAAAGCCCAGAGGTAATCATGGAAAGTTTTTACTAGCCAAATTGAAAGCACGTGTGAGGCAGCTAGACTGAAGAAAATATTGTCTAAATCGACAAGCGAGTTAGAACTTATCGAAAACTCATCCAACATGAGGGAATCTCTTGAGAGGCTGATTACAAATAGCTTCCCGGGGAGTACTCTGGTGGATGGGGAATCGATGAGGGAAGAAGCTACCCCTTGGAGATCCCAAGTTGGGATGGAAGAGGAGCAAGCGCAGAAACTGTGTACTTTAGCCAAAGTAAGATGGGCAATAAAATCCTTCAGCCCATATAAATCACCGGGAAGTGATGGGATATATCCCATCATGCTACAGAAGGGAGGTAACAAACTATGGAACAGACTCGCCCTATTTTTTAGAGCGTGTCTAAAGTTAAGTTACACTCCTAAAAACTGGAAAGTGGCAAAGGTAGTATTTCTATCCAAACCAAATAAGACGGACTATATATAGCACATCAAATGCTTATAGACCTACGAGGAAGTAACTAAGGGAGAAGAAAGAAGCTCAGGAAACATTGGCAATTTAAAGCTTGTGTGAGATTCCCATGCATATAATCTCATAAGCGAAAGGAAGGCGATTAGAAAAGTATTTTATATTCGGGGGTTTTGAAATATTGAACTAAATAATAAATTGTACAGCTTAGACCCAGGCAACAGATAAAAAGCCTACTTCCTCGTAGCAAAAACCGAAACATGTTTGACAGCACAGACCCAGCCGCCGAACAAAAACTTGCCATGCTCACACACACGACATATACACGATAGGGCTTCTCCTTAAGTTACTTCCTCGTAGTTATAGACCAATAAGCCTTACATCATTCCTACTGAAAAGTCTAGAAAGACTCATAGAATGGGAGGTAAGGAAACAGATAGGCATAAACCAACTATCAAGTTGTCAACATGCATATATGAAAGGTAGATCGGTTGATTCCGCTCTGCATAGCCTAGTATATCAAGTGGAAAAGGCATTGATGTACAAAGAATTAGCGTTTGGCTGCTTCATTGAGAGAGAAGGGGACAAATAATAGTATAATCAAGTGGATCAAGTCCATGTTGGAAGACCGAATTATAATTCCAAGTTTCGGAAATGAGCAACTGACGGCGCGGGTAAATGGAGGAACTCCATAAGGAGGGATTCTTTCACCATTCCTGTGGCTGATAGTGATTGACGAACTACTTGAAATCCTATCGGAGAAAGGTCTCCGTAGCGATAGTAGTCAGAGGTAAGTTTGAAGAAAATTTAGGATATTTACTTCAAGAAGCAATCGACACGGCAACCTCTTTGGCGCAGGATTGGTGCTGCTTCACCAGAAGATACAATTTAAGAAAGATAGTTCGTGCATCGGAAACACGAGATTAACCTTAAAGAATGAGGCCAAATTTATGGGTGTGCTGATGGACGGGAAACTAAATTGGGCGAGACACCTACACGAGAATAAAAACAAATCGGTAAGAGCTTTCTGGATGTGTTGAAATACTATAGGTAAAGTATGGGGACTATCACCCCATATTATAAAATGGATATACACATGTGTAATCAGACCCATGATAACGCATTGGGGCGATAGTCTGGTGGAAAGCGATAGAAGTGGGCAGAAACCAGAAGATTATGGACCGGGCCCAACGTATGTGCTGTCTAGGCATAACGGGGGCTACCAGGTTAAGCAAGGGGCGCTCAACTCTGCTATACGTTTACGTATGAATAAACTGTGGAAAAAAAGGGGAATGCAAACCCAACATGAAAAGATCGACCGAGTATGTAATGGTAATACGATCCAGAGACTGTTTGAGCAAGAAGATTGCTGGATAACCCAACACGGATAAAGAAAACACTTTAGCGATTTACACAGACGGCTCAAAATGCGAGCGTGGCTGTGGTTTTGGAATATCGTCCGAGGAACTTAACCTGGAGTTATGGGGAGGGGTAAACAACTCCTCCTCGGTTCTTCAATGGGAAATCGCAGCAATAGAGATAGGAGCTAAACAGCTAATAGAACGGGGAGTAAGATCCTCTAGGATTGCAATATGCACGGATAGCCAGGCGTCCATCAAATCTCTAACTAACGCCGAGGTAAAATCCAAAACGATAGAGGGATGTAAACAGACCTTAACGCAGCTAGGGAGACAAAACGATGTCACCCTAATATACGTGCCGGGGCTCTGTAACATCCCAGGAAATGAAAAAGCAAATGATCTGGGGCGGAGAGGCGCAAATGAGGACACTCTAATAATGCTCAACCTGAGCACACCCATCCAGGAAATTAAAAAAGAAACCATGGAATGGGTAACGAGGAGGCACAAGTAAAAATGGAAGGGGTCCGACATCGCCAGACACACAAAGGCGTTTTGGGGAACTCTCAATGCACATGAATCTGAAAAGATCATTAAGCTTAAGAAAACCAAACTGAAACTTCTTGTTGGACATGCAAGACTTCTGACAGGACATGCAAGACTAAGGGCGCATGCCATAAAAATGAGAAGGGCGAATACTAGTCTATGCAGGGGATGTGGGGAAGATGACGAGACCGTATTACACGTTCTCGGCCAATGCCCAGCCCTAACGCAAAAAAGATCTAGAATCTTAGGAACATACTACTGCGAAGATTTAGCAGAAGTTAAGAAATCAGGTTATAATCGAATTATCCAATTCATTACGGGGATCAGTTGGCTCGGTAGTGGACTTTAGGGTACGTTGCCCAGCAGGGCGCGTACAACGGGCCACTGTAATCCTCAGTGCCTTGAAGACACACATTTTTCCCCCCTCGAAAACCAACCAACCCAACATTTAAATCCATCCAAATCAAACACCGAACTAGACAGTAGTATTAATGAATTTGGCACTTTCTTTGAATTTGATTTGTCTAGGAATGAGTTTAAGGACATCATAATTGCATTAACTAATAGGATTTAGATTTTAATTTCGTATTGTATTATTAAGTACTTTAAGTAAAAACTGCACAGTCTGTAAGGTCATTGTATCGGTAGACTATGAATAATAACTAAAAAAAAGTAAACTTGCTTTTTGTTTAAAGAGATAAAATAACTTTGCAATAGAAGCTGCAATTTTACTTTATTGTTCTCTTCTGTAAGGGTAAAAACTTATCACAAGTGGTAATAATTGAAGCAGTTGAATAGCTTTTCTATAGAGGCAAACCGTTGAGTACATATCAAACAACAACAAGTCCATGGTAAACAAAACAAATCACCGCAAAGGTGAATTCTATTCGAAGGCGTCATGAACATAATTTAAAGGTGAGAAAATAGCCTCAAAAGTAAGTATGTAAATATTTGCTTTGTATGACCACAGTTTTGCGATTGCTAATGACATAGGAAAATGACCAGGTTCCCCATGGCATGTCATTTACTGGACAATCATAAAAAAGCACTTGAAGGGTGGCTTGATAAATGTAGCCATTTAGTCTAGTAGTGCTTACACTTGAATTAAGTCGCAGTTTAAGATGCAAAGTTTTCGATTCATTTTCTTGCTTAAATTGCTATCTCAGATTGAAAGTTCTTATTTAATGTTTACAAACGAAAGCATAAATTCTAATGCTATATCCCAACTATCTAAGGTTTTGGAAAAAGTTCTATTTTTGAATTTAGAATTGAGAACTAGTGATGACGCAGATAACGACTATGTGGATTTGTTTTTAAAAAGTCAAAAGCCTTTAACACTTTCAATTCAGAATCACACGGCATCTAGTAGAAATAAAACTTTTCATTATTTTTATCGTTCTAAACGTTGTGCTCTTGCAATAGTTTCCGATATGGAGTCCATGCCAGAACAAATGAGATTCTACATAAAACCTTTTGGGAAATTTTTTTTCATCATAACTGATATTGTGGATATTGCGTATCTTGAAAACGCTCTTCGTACAATTTGGCTAGGAAAAGGAACTCCTAACATCTACTTTCTTACCACAAATGGAATTTTAACATTTAACTCATTTGCTTACGATTTTGAAGAGCGTATTTATGGCAAAATTGTAAAGTTCGAACATCATCGGCAGGTGCAAACACTAGTTAAGAATATGAATGGATATCCGTTTAAAATAGAATGCTTCCGATCTGTTTATTCTGTACCAATTTATAACGGAACTAGCAAAGACATACTTTATTTTACGGGAGCGGACATAAAAGTTGTCAATATACTCCAGGAGCAACTGAATTTTACATTCATACAACAATATCCTGATAGTGCTTTATTTGGGTATGACTTTTGTAATTTGTTTTATATTTTAAAATATTTAAATAATCTGTAAAAGTAGCATGCGTCTGAGTGGGACTTCTCATTATGCACATATCTTTCAAAAACCGCAAGAAAAAAATTACTTCCATATTTCTGCTTAGATAATAAGTCGTGTGTTTACAATTATCTAGATGACCATAGGATAACAATTTTGAACGTGCAAGCTAGATTCTACATAAAGCAGAAGGATTAATTAGTCCTTTTAATTCTGCGGTAGACACTCTGGATGTAAGAATTAGGACAACAAGCTTTTCTACATGAATATGGACAGCTGTATGTTCGTACATCAAATAGGACACATAGAAATAAAAACCGCAGATTCTACCACAAAGAATCCCGTCATAATTTAAGTTAGTTATGACGGGATTCTTTGTGGTAGAATCTGCGGTTTTTATTTCTATGTGTCCTATTTGATGTATGGTACCAGATCTTCAGCCTCGGTGAATACTTGCCAGGACTGCCCGACATCAATCCGTGCCACGTTTTGCATTTCGTTAAGGAAGTCTTTAGCAGCAGCTTCAGCGACCAGTCTGTTATGCTCATTTGAGCAAGCCTTCAACTTTTTTCTGATGTCCTTTATACTTTAAACGAGAAAATAGATAAACTCGTTAATATGTCTCAGTTACTCAGCGAGAATTCGTACAGCTTGCTCAACAGATCTCTTGAATTGCTCTAAAACCTCTGCTGCCTTTCTGAGCTTCGATTGTCCGTTGATTCCTGCAATTATTTTTCCGGCTCTCCCGGCACCGATGTTTCTTTAGCGCTGCCTGTAATGGCGAAAACAGGTATAATGGTAAGCAGGTTAGGGGTGAGCTGAGTACGTGGTCTGCTGCTGTATCTGCCAATTTCGAGCTCATCAATACCATTGCCAATACCATTGACTTTAACGGAGCGTTATACGAACTGCTGTGCTTCACTTATGACTGTTCCTTCGAATGAGTTGTCTGATGCACCAATTTCTTTATCTGATGATTTTTTTTAAATTTCGACCTCCTTGGTGTCTGTTCCATTTATGACTTCAGCAGTAGATAATCTTGGTGTCTCTTGGTCGTCTGCACCACCATCAACCGGCGGCTTAGATGCAAGAAACAGTATCGTCGGGGTTAAAGGAATGAGCAGAGTGATCGGTCCATCTCATATCGACGGTCGACTTATAACATCTGTGATGGGCTCACATTAGATCTACCACCTGCTGTTCCATTCGGTCTATTATCATCTGATGCGGTTGCCTGCGATGGAGGATACCTTGTTGCTGCCATTGTTTTTTTAGACCACGTCACCAATGTTGAAGATGTTTCAGTTATTTCCTCGCACACTGGAGCTAAGCGCGACTCGATTGATTGTAGACGGATTAACGCACTGTGTGGACGGCAGGTCGGTCCTTTTCTGCTTCCTTTACAGTCATTGTTCGCAGAATTCAGCCCTGATATTTGGCTGAGCAACTCTATTGTGGCGAGTTTCTTCTAAGAATGCGACTGAGCTCGACTACTGTCTTAAAAACGTGTCACAAAAATTTCCCTCTACCACTCCAACGTAACTAGACTACGCTCAATCACCCGTCACGATGCGATGAAGAAAACCTTTCCTTTTTAGCCGCTGGAGCAGTTGTTCACAGGTGAAAAAACGACGCTCAACGTCCCTTGGCTTCAAATCATAAGGAACCCAAGTTCCTTGCTTGTGAATCATGCCCAACGCATGCAATCGCTTGGAGATGGCTTGGCGGGTAACTCCTAATGCTGAAACAAGCTCTTCTTGCGTTTGCCACGGATCCTCATCGAGCAATGCCTCCAATTCAGCGTCTTCGAAGGTTTTCGGCCTTCCTTCATGCGGACGATCTTCAACATCGAAATCACCGTCTTTGAAGCGACGGAACTAATCACGGCACGTTGTTTCACTTAGAGCAGTATCACCGTAAACTTTCTGGAGCTCTCGCTGCGCTTCATCCGCCGTTTTTTTTCGAATGAAAGAAGAAAATCAACACTTCCCGCAAATGACGATTATTTGGCACAAAATCAGCCATTTTCACTCAACTAAAAGTATATCACGCCAAAAAAAATCACTAATGTGTCAAAATGGTTTGTTTACCATATATCTAAGCTTGTTTCATGACGTTTTGGATATGTCAAAATCGACCAGCACTAATTGCTGGAGCCACCTATTGACAAACAGCGAGAACTTAGTTCAAACCTAATAGTTGGAGGCATTGAGTGTTATCGATGTGACGTCAAAGGTGTAGCAATTTGCCCTACACTAACGTCAGCGAAACAAACGTTTTATGTGCAATTTTCTGTCAATAATATTTAACGGAACGTGTTTTGGTTAATACAATTGTTTAATATCACAAATAAAACGGAAAATAATATATTACCGACTTTAATGCAAGAAATTATGTGTGACTCGTCTGATAATTAATTAAAATCACTTCAATTACGACCGACTTTGTTTGACAATTGTCTGAGAAATGTCAAATATCTGCCTGCACTCTCTGCACTTCATAAAAAGAAGTGCAGAAATCTCCAATTTTTGCAGCGAAACAAACGCAGTGCAGTTGCACTAACTTTGCACCGAGAGCGAAACAAACGCCGTTTGACGTAAATTTTGTACTTAGTGCAGGCAATTCAGAAAAAGTGGAGCGAAACAAACAGACCTATTAATAAGAAGATCTCAAAAATGTGTTGAAATAAGAGGAGACTATATTGAAAAATAATAACGAGTTTTATTTCCTCTAACCCCTCTTTCTACGTCAGGTCAAGAATACATGGACATTACTACGCATTTCCAAGGCTGTGATTTAACATCATAAAAATAAAATAAAAAATATTAACTCATTTTCACAGTGTGCTAAAAATAATAGTGGCATTATTTAGTGCTTAAAACAAAAACATTTAACATTAATGAATTTTACAAAAATTATAATTTTTTATTACAAAAATGCATTAACGTCCGTCTGAGATAAAATGTCCCACCCGTCATCGTGAATGACCCATTTTCAAACACCTGTTACAGTAGTTATACTTTTTTTTAATTATTTACAATTAATAATATACTTATTAAAATTTACATTTTTTATTTTCATATATGGGCAGAAATAAACTACCAAATGGATCATTTAATGGAGCTATTGGACGAATATTGAGAAGAGAAACTGATGCTGTCTTCACCACATTTTTTATAAAAGACTATGGAACGAATGATATGGATTATACCGTCGCAGTTTATTCCGATAAACTGTGCTGCTATGTTCCAAAGGCGAAAAGAGTGCCTCAGTCCGTACTACCGCTGTTTTCTCTTGATTTTAAGATGTGGATGAGTTACATTTTTACAGCTTTTACTTGCGGTGGAATTTGGTGTGTTATCCGTTGCTTAAATTTGTGGCTTGAAAGTCATCGAAAATTTACAACATTAAATACATCTTGGCATAGAAATCAGTTTATTCGAATTTTTTGCGATACCTGGATTATATGGGTACGCGTTGCACTACGGCACTTTCCTCATTTTTCTTCCGAGAGACTATTCGTACTAAACATATGCCTTCTAAGTGTTATATTTGGAGCAATATTTGATTCAAGCCTCGCTACTGTTTACACAAAGCCCTTGTACTATAAAGATATCAACACATTAGCAGATTTGGACAAAAGTAATTTGAAAATTTATTACAAGTACCCTGGTATGAAAGATGATCTGTTTCCGAATGATACATCCGCACTATTTGAAAATTTAAACACTAAAATGCTTTATTTTGAATCTACGGAATTACCTCTTATTGAAATTATGTCCCAAACGGGAGGCCTTGCAGGTGTGACAAGAGAATCTCTATTAAGCTTGGGGAACGTTAAATATATTACATCAATGAAAGTTCATAAAATTCCGGAATGCCCAAAAACTTACACTTTAGCATATGTTTTACCGAAGAACTCAGTGTACGGCGGAAGGATTAATGTTTTACTACTTCGTTTACTTGCAGGTGGTTTCATTAATAAGTGGATCGATGAAATGTACTTCACCGCTGAACTAACTGAACACCACGCTGAGAGGGATCGCATGTCTTTTAAAATTCTAACACTAACTGATTTGCAATTACCTTTTTATGCTCTTATGCTGGGAACTATCCTAGCAAGTTTGATTTTAATAACTGAGTTTTATATGTATTCACGCTCAAAGAAAAATGAAATTTATGTAAAATATAAGTTCATAAATTAAAAAACAGTATTGTATAGCAGACAAATGAGTATAAAATTATTTTGTGATGAGCATATAGCTTAAGCTGTTGTTGTTCATATTGTGTTTAATAAATTTTAAATATAACGATTTATACTACCTTTGCTTGATTGCTTTCAGTCGTTTTCAAAACAAGACCTGTTATGTTAAAAAAATTAAGTTCTTATTATTGCTCCAATTTCCGCTATAAAATATAAAATATGGGTGAATATACAAAAGTTGGGTAACTTTTAGGGATATTTTGTTAACGCTATTTTTTAAATAAAATTCCTACAAATTCGGGTTTATAAGATAGTTAATCTAATGAATAATATTGTTCGTGTTCGGGCCAGTCACTTTTTCAAGTAGATTCCGAGATATTTCGATTTTTCTGAATTTGACTGCCAGGGGACTGACGAGGGTGACATAGTACTGACGAAAACACAACTTCATAAGATATATGTATGAAATTTATTAAGATTTAGAAGAAATCCCTTAGAATCTAATAATGGCAAATATTTTGATTCTTAATTCACTTAAGTAACTATTAAAAAACTATTAATATGTCATGCTGTAAGAAAAAACTATCTCCACCTTTAAAACAGCTTTTGAACATTTTTAATAATATTACTTAACTTACACTACTTTGAGGCAGTTTATCTTAACATTATACATTTTCTAAGTAATCAACAAACAATTCAAACAAAAATATGAGTCTTTCAGCCTTAAAGGTACCAATTAACATGAAACAAACAAGGGACTGACGCCAACGGACTGACGAAAAAGACATGAATTTGAGGTTATCATTAGAACCAACGTTTGTTTTGATATTTTCGAATATCAACAAGCTACATTTTAAATAATCAAAGATAACTATGTATAAATTAAAATATAACACAGGTTTACAAGGAAATAATAACTCACCATAGGACTGAAATTTTGACTGGATCCGCAGTGTTTACATGACAAACACAACGCTAGCACTGGCCAACGCCATCTTGATAACTACAGGCCGTAAGGTAGAAACAATGACGTCACACAAAATGGAAATCAAGATGGCGGTGATCCATCGCCATCTATACGACCAAACGAAAAGTTGTTATCAGCTGTTCAAGTGACAGCTTAGAAAAAATCTTATCCAACTTTTCAATTGCATAATTTATTAATATATGTATCCCCATTTACCAAAAAACTATACAATTGCAAACCACTATTTTCACATATTCTCCCAAATAAATTTTTATATCAGATCACTTCATATATATCGTACAATTTGTTGTATAATGCCAGCAATTAGAGAAAAATCTAAGCCAACTCTTCAAATGTAAAAGTTGTCAATAGATTTGTCCCCATTTACCAACAAAACTCGAAGCACTAGTACCACATATTTTCACAACATCACAAAACTATTATATTATTACTTATAATAGAGTTAAACATAATTTCTTTCACTTTTATAAGTAATTGAGAGTTGTTTACATCTGCTTGGTTGAAGGGCGGACGTCATTAATTCCCATCCATTTGACATTTCTTCTGGATATTGCCAATATATTTTGACCGACGATAACTCACGCATAATTAAATTGATCTAAACGAAACTTTTATCACGACATTATCTCACAAGTTAATGTTATCATTATCACTAATTATTTCATTTAAATAATGTCTGAAACTCACAAAATATAACTTTAAAGTCCGAGGCGAATTAGCCGAAACTTTCACTTTAACTAAAAAATTTATCTACTTGACCACTTAAATGTTACAAAACTTTTACCACAAATAACTCTTTATACGGTTCACTCTCAGTCTTTGCTTAGAATGAGTTTAAAACTTTATCACAATTCTTAAAATTAAACAAAGCTTCGGATGACAGAATCATGACTTTTTCACCATTTTCCATTTTGTGTGACGTCGCGGCCAACAACTGGCTCTACCTTACGGCCTGTAGTTATCAAGATGGCGTTGCACTGGCACAGTAATGGCGGCCGTAAAATGGCGCGGACTGCAGCTAACTTTACTACCAACGTTAAAATTTAACAATTTGAGTCGACAATATTTAGCGGGAAATTCAAATTCGAACAACACACAGCGGACTGACGAATAAAACTGAACACAAAATTTTTATTATTTTTACAACAACTTTGATATAGAAAAATATAAATTTGATTGCTTACACTAAAGAAGGTATATAGAGAAAGTACTGCCAATTCGATATACCAAATTAAGAAAACAAAAACTTCTTCCCTCCCATATGGTCACTATTTCCGCTATTTTTCGTGCCCTTTCGCGCACCATGTACATTTACAAATTTGCTGTCAAATGACAAATGGCGCGAAAGTTTATTTTCCTCTCGGTAAAGTGCGCGCGCGAATTACATTGAAAAGACTGAATTGATTACATCGAAGAATTATCGTGCAATAAGTGTAAGTTAATTAATTTTAATGTTAAACATTAAATTTAGAACCGTCATAGTGACATTTACCATGTAATTAGTTGAGTTTTTCGTGCTTTCGCGTAAATGTTGTACCACAGCACTGCGCCATACTTAATTTAAGGGTAGAGCAGCCAACTTTAAAAAAACCGGATGAGGGAAGATTCTTCGTGCAGTTTAACGAACCTGGGCCATATTGGCGGTACTTTCTCTATATACCTTCTTTAGCTTACACCTCGTAATTAAGGCTTGCGAGTAAGGTATCTATAATTAAATTAGTCTAAAGTCTAAACGTCTAGTTGTTTCAATTTTCATTTCCTATGTGGGAAGCATTGGAAATAAATTTCAGGTTCTGCTGGTAACTCTAAAAATGCAACAAGAAAGAAAATGTCAAAAAATGAAACAAAAATTAAACGGAACGTCAAAAGCAAATAATCAGCTGAGTGGGTATTTATGGCTGCATTTGGCACGAGTCGCAGAAATTTTTCTGTAAATTTTTGCGTTTGGGATTTTCGCATAAGCCACAATTAAACATTTCCGTGATACACGCAAAAAAACCTAAGCAAAACAAAAAAATAAAGAAGTTTTCTACTAAGTGATGTTGGTTTAAGTTATCTCATACAAACAATTGAAAGTTTTCTCGAGCCTTGAAAGATGGTTTCAGGGCAGTGTAATAATAATAGTAACAGTTGATAAAATCTTTAGTATATCGGTAAGTAGTTTGTGATTGGAAATTTAATAATGATTTTGGTTTTTCTTTGTTTGATAGTGAAATTGATTAAGTGCCTTAAATACCCTTTGTATGGCTGTTTATTATTGAGCAAGTTTTCCTTCTAATTGCATCAAAACAAAAAGGGGTTTAAAGCAGTAACGTGTGCATTAATTAAAAAAATAAAAATAACTTAAAATCTTTATAAAATATAATTACAAATTAGTTCAAGATCATGTTTGTCGGTAATTGCATTACGACAAAAGTCTAAGCAATTGTGGGAACAATCATTAAGTGCCAGAGGGTTTATATCGTCAAAACATCTCGAGTTTTTCTTGTTGCAGGAAGAATACCATGACAATGACAATTTTGCGGTACGCTGAAATGAAGCGCAGTTTATAAATAGTTTTGGCAACACATTCAATTTAGTATTATTTATCAAGTTTTATCTATATTTTAGAAATTTACGATAAAAGGTTTCTTGGTGCTTTGAATTCTCAATGTCAGCCGACTATCGCACGTGCAACGAAAGTGGCTAAATCCTTTTAATTGAAATATTGACGGTACTGACGTATTAAGATATTGATTTATATGTGAAAATATAAATATAAATAAGATATAAATACAGCTTACCTTTCTTTCAGCTATTATTACACACATTAAGGAAAATCTTTTATTTCTGCCAAGAATAAATAAAATTAGTAAAAAATAGAATTTTCGAACAATTACTTTATGTGCGATATACAATACAAAATTTTGGAGAAATTTATTGGCTTTTTTAATGATGATGATAAAACTCAGGGAATACAAGAACATAAAAATTTAAGTTTGGAAGCGGTTCTGCTCGTCAAGGAGCTATGAGGAATTTCATCTCTATTCTGATTTGCAAGATCAGTTTGTTACAGAGATTCCGGACCTTAGAACAAAGAACTAGAGGAAGAGCTGAAACTCGATTTTAGTAAAGCAAATTTCTTTTGTGGTAGGATGTCGGACTATGCAGTGGTAGCAACAATACAGGCGTAAACTAATTCAGATTAAAAGTGGGGCCAAAAGTAAACTTAAAATCTCGAATAGATTTTAACTTCTCTGAATAAAAAATTTAAGCTACATATAATAATTTTGACGTTATTCTATCAGTTTTGGTTTTAATTGATTAAATCTTATTTAAGATTTCCTATCGATGCATCCTAAAAATTTTTTTAGCGGCACCACTAGAACGAACAACCACGGAACCTTAGAACATAAAGCTAAACAGGAATGGCAGTAAGCTAGGAAAACGTCGGCATTTTCTTTTCTGTAGAAGTGAGGGTTATCTATTAGTTTGTAGGCCATGACAGTAGTCAAATTTGAGATTTTTTGAGGAGGGATTGATTTATCTTTTCAATAATTACAAATTGTATTAATTCAAAATTAACTAATATTTATATTGTAAATTTTATTATTAAATTACATGTAAAAATGTTCGCGAAGAAGATGAAATAGATTTTCTAATTATAATAAGATCTAACACAATTTAGAAAAACAATTGCGAAATGCTTTGAAATTTTCTATAATTTAAGCGTTTAAACTGGTCCACCTTCTCTTTTAGCCAAGTAAGCATTGTTCTTGAATACAGACAGTGCTCACTTGTTCCAGGGACCACCACGTGGAGGTTGAGATAGATGTTTTAGATAAATAAATTAAAATATGATACTATTATAACTTATGTATATTTTTTGGTCCCCAGCGGTTTGTCTTTTGTCTATTGCATTTTATTGCATTGATCTTCAAAAAGTGGTTTACCAATGAAACTCAGTTGTACATCAATTAGGATTTTTAGAAAGTGATGTGTTTTTTGGGAAATCTATATAATTATAATTAAAATATTTTTAGTTTTAAATCAAAAAATATGTGCTGCCCCATTCTAAAAAATTTTCCGCGCGCCGACGGTGACAATAAGGGCAAAGCTATATTTGGCTAGATTACAAATGTAAACAAAGATCTATAGACAAGAAAGTAGTGAATATTTAGTATTCTAAATGACTGTTGCTTAATATAATCGGAGTAATTTAAGCTAAGATACCTTAGAGATTATAATTATAACAAATACTTTCCTGATTAAAGATTTTCCTCGCGCTCTCCGGCGATAATTTTTGCAGCAGTACTCAGCACACTTCATCATTAAATTTGTGGAGTTTTACACCATAAAAGGTCACAATAAAATATCACAAATTATGTTTACACTTTAATAGGCTATAATTAGCAATCGTTAAAACTGATAAATTCCTGTTTTTACAAAACTTTCACGACACAACTTAAACTTTGACACTTTTAAAAATAAAAGCAAAACACTTCGATAAGGGGACAGTTGCTCAAACCTTTCCCCACTTCCACACTTCGAACGTTCAGATGCCGATCACACCTACAGCACATATACGCGATACTGCCATTCCTGTTTAGCTTTATATTCTAAGCAAGGAACATTAAATCAGTTTTCATCTTAACCTCACAATCATTCATACGAAACTTTTACTTTCTTCCGCAAATTAAGATTTTAATGGAACATTTATTTATTTACAAATTCGCCAAATACTGACTACTACAAATCAACGAAATCTAAACATTAAATATAACGTAAAAATGAAATATCAAAATAAACTACAGAATCAAAGTGATTAACTATTAAGATACATCAAATACTGACTACTACAAAAAATAAAATAAACAACAATATAACTACAAAGAAAAAGAAAAAGTAACCCTAACAAATCTGATTCTTCAGATGAGATCTAGATAAGTGAAAATCAACAAGCTCAAAATGATTATTAAAAAGACGACACATAGATGTAATAGGCTCATGCATACCATAATTAGTGCGGTGGTGGGGAATATGGAGAAAGCTTTGGTTCCTAGAGCTCCCAGCAGTTCGGGGAATCAACTACGTCCCGCAAGTAATCAAAGGCAAAGACAACTCTAGAGTTGTCGCGTCTGCTTTCAAGGGACTCCAATGAGATAAGCTTTAATCGGTTAGCGTAGGGAGGCAGCTGAAGAGGATCGGTTCAAGGAAGGCCGCGAATGGCAAATCTAACGAATCTACGCTGCACAGTCTCAATACGATTAATATGAGTCGCATAAAAACATGACATGTTTATAGAATGAATTTAAAAGTAATTTATATAATGTACTAGTTGCGTGTGCCCGGCGTTGCTTGGACATTTGGTAAGTGAGTGTCGTTTTCGATTATACTTACATTTCACTTCCTTTCCCCAATCAATGGGAATGTAATCTGTAATGTATGTGTGTGCGGAAGAGCAACGTGAAGTTGCCGCAAGATGTTCAAGTGGCACGCGCTAGCTGGCAGCACGTCCTAGCTCGTCGGTATGGGGTGTGAGTCCTTGAACATCATCACACATCTACAATCAGAATTCCGCGTGCCTGTAGCGAAAGAAGGTTGTGGAATCCTTCCTTCAGGTCTACCACGAAAGGAAAAAAAACGAGAAACAAAAAAACAGAAGGAAGAGCAACAGGTCTGGTGTCACCTGCTGTTCCTAGCCGCACTGAACTGTCATGAAATTGCACAAAAAGAAAATTTACCCCCTAGACTGACAGTTCAGGTCACTAACCTACGCCATCCCTGTTCCTGGCTAGGGTACAGGCCCAACCTATAAGGGATGCCGATATAAAAGAGAAATAAAATCAAATTAATCATGAGGAAGGGGAGAAATGGGATGAGGGGAAGGACACAAGACGTTGAAGCAGCTCACTGGGTTTCCTGAAATACAAACTATATTTTCTTAAGCGATTTTTTTATGCTTAAAATAAACCAAAGGAACTTCATCATAATATAATATTCTTAAAGTTTACTAGACCAAATAAACTAACAAGAAAACTAGGTAATGAAAATGTTGTTAAATCTATCTATCTTAGAGAGTACATTAGAGAAATATGAACAAGTACCTTGTATATATCTTACAGTTAACACATTGTCCTTAATAACTCTATATTCAATTTAAGGAAAAGCTGACGATATAGTCGATCGCCTTCGAAATAGGGCGTACCGATTTTCTTCACTTTAATGCATCTAATATAGTCTAACTCATGTAGTAAGACCAAGTCAAAACATGCTGGTATGGTTATAATTCCCCAAGAAAATAACTAAATTTTAGGTTGATAATAGATTGTATAACGCAACCCTACTCCTAACTTGTGCACAATTCAGACCCAAGGTCGGGGGGGATTAAGGGGGTCTGCTCATGGATTGCTCGAAAAAAAAGGTGGTTTTAAGGACAATTTTTTTTAGGAGTAAGAAAAAAAAGTAAGAATTTTAATGTTATTTATTGAAGATTCAAGAGTTAAAATAAATTTTTGTGGGTAAAAAAAAATTCAAAATGGCGGACTTATGATAAGATTTCTAGCAACGCCTCGCCGTAGAAAATTAAAACGGTGGGCATGATGCAGCCCGAAGTTTTCATCTGAAACAAAAAAGGAAAACACATTCTTAATCGGAAGACCTTACCGCACAAAGTAGACCTATAATATCATATAAAAGTAAAAAATCTACTAATAAAACCATTGTTTTAAAAAAAGTTCAATTTTTGACTATTTTTTTCTAGTTATTATTGCCCCAAAAATATATTTTAAACTATATTTTTATGAATGTTATAGGTCTACTTTGTGGGCATTTAAATTATCTACAAAATAAAAAAAAATTATTCAAATATATTTAATAGTTTTTTTTAAAATCCTGTACACCGTCTTAAAAAAGAAAATAAAGAGAAAACGGGGTTTAAAGTTTTATATATGAGAAAAATAGACTTACGAGGATTAGATGTTAATCAGCTATACCCGATCGCAGCTATACTGAAATAGCCAACGTGGCCGTCGAACGTGGGCCGCTAACATCCCACCTAAGAGTCGCGGCATGCCTCGCGCTCGCTCGTCCGGCAACGATTCTCTTGGGGATAGCTTTGTAACTATACGGATTCAGACTTTGAAACTTTAAGACAACATTCTCAGAACACGAATCTAACGATTGGAGCGAAAAAAAAAATACGATTTTTTGAAAGTAAACCATGAGCGGACCACCTTAAATAAATAAAAATGGAATCAAAAATAGTTATCGTGAGCTTTTTTCCACATGTACATGACATACATACTATGTTTCTATAGTTTATCTTTTTCGGATAAATTTTTTTGGGCAGTACCTAACTGGCTTTCTTACAACGAAACACGACTAAAGACCTTGGTAGTAATATCTTATTCCCTATGCATAAAGTCATTCCGCGTGAACTCGAAATACCTGAAATTTCTAAAATACGATTATCGTGTAATCTGGGATAGTTGACAAAACGGGGCACTTTGAGCACTTCCTAAATTATTTAAAATTTTATCTCCTGCAATTGTTATAACTGCGCTTACTTATTATCTGTTTTTCCTACCAGATTGTTGCTTGTTTCCTCCTCCCGTGGAGGGAATAACTGTCCAGCAGCTTAATGGCAAGAAATTTGAATGCATGGGCCGTTTTCTATTATTTTTACATGTGATTCCTCTTACAACCTCCCCTCCCCCTAGTCTTCTTCCACCCATCCTCACCATTAATTTCCTAAACTATGACTACGGAAATACCGAACCTCCTTGTGAAAGTCCTGTCGAAATCGGATAAACTTTTTCCGAGATTAGCCCGGACAAACTGACACACAGACAAATTGCAAACATTGAAGAATCAGTCAATACTATAATACTTGTTTCACAACTGTGTTTGGAACAAAACTGCAATTCCCAGGAATATAGAGGTCTATTTATCTTTACATATTCTGTCATCTGTGTAAGTGTTCTATTGTTTTTTGGATTTTGGTAGCGTCGTGCTCCAATGCTGCGTTGTTCATCCTGTTCTATTTTAATAACTTCATAGTGATCCTTTCCGTTGACCGTTATTACTTCATATGTAACAGGCTTTCTGTTGCGGTCGTAACGCTTTCTACTTTCTTCTTGAACTCATTGTTTTTCCGGTTTAGCTAGCTACCTCCTTTCTTTTCTTGACTTGTTAAACTCCATTAAATGCTCTTCTTTCAATATTTTAATTAACTTTTTTTCGTTTCTCACCTTACACCATGTATAATAATAATATGTTTTGTGTTACGTCGTGTATTTGAAATTGACTGCTTCATCATTTTGTTGTGTACTTCAAAAGTAATAATTGTTCATTTAATTAATTATCTAAAATATAATATATTTAAAAGTTACAAATATTTTTAATTTGTTTTCAGTTATTTTCCGGAATATTTAAAAAAAACAGATTTACCACAGACATGAGTGTGTTCCGTGAAGTGTATCACAATTCGTTTTATCATCCAGATGAAGGTAGAAAAAGAATATTTTACAGTGCAAAAGGTAAATTTTCAAATTTATGAGGTTATTAATTGTAACTGGCTGAAGTGGTATTGTAAATTTAAAACTTACATTTAAAATCATTTAGTATAAATTAATATGCCAGTTTTTGTAGAGAAAATAATCTATAAAACGGCCGATTTAGTATAAATTGGAAAAGACAATTTTGTTTAAAAAAACTAAATAATTTTATTCATTAAAGCAATTTTCAGCAGAATTGGTTGCCAAAAAAGTTTTTAAATCGTAAATCCATTACTTCCAAAGTTCTTGTTGTTACAGACAATGAAATCAATTAAAGTTTTTTTTCATTGAATCTCTTCTTCGTTGAAACTGTTCCTTAGCCCTCAAACCATGGAAGAGGTGAAAATCTCTCGGCGATATATCTAGCTTATGGAGGATTTGAAACAATCTCATATTACAATGTCTGATGGCATCAATAGTTTGGACATTAAGAAGAAAGCAGTGGTATATGACTCTTTCAAAAGAGTTCGATCATATCGCCAACAGGATATTTCAACCCAGAATAGTTTGTTTTTGTCTTACATTCGCATCAGTCCACCATCCTAATCATCTGGTATTATCGTAGGAATTCCATTTTTCTTTACAAATGATTACACGACGAAAATAGTTTCGTATTTTAAAGAAACAGCATTAACGGTACAGCCTTTAAACGTTTCAATTGATTTGCTGTACTTAGGTAAAGTTATCCATCTGTCGAGTTTTTCAATTTGTTAGTGCAGCAAGGTTCCGGGAGACATTTTTTCAGAGGATCGCCTACACTTAGGCCTTCAGAGATTCGTCGTCAAGTACCATATCAGATATTCAAAAAAGCTCATTATCTAAGTTATAATCACCATCATTTCGAGCATACTCTGTTCAATAGACCAGTAACCATCGAGGAAACCAATCTAACCTCAGGTAAAGCTGCAAATGCAATGCAAAAAGAACATGTCAGGGAATTTTGTTAAAAACAAATACAGTTTATCTTATGCAAAATTTTGAACACATACAAAACCAAGTGGAATTTCTCAATCGGACGGGTTTTGCCCGAAAATTCAAAATCTGCTATGAGAATTTAGCCCAAAAATCTGCTCGATCCTCTTACTCGACAGATTGCAATTTAGAGAACAACCTTTTTGTTTACTCTCCAAAGACATTGGTAATTTTTCTGAACACTGACGCAGCTTATTTTACAAATTTGAACAGGAACAACAACAAATTTTGACCGTGTCGATTCTGCCTACTTTTGGGTAAAGTTCTTTTAATTATTTTTATATTTTATTTAAAATGCAAGGGTTTACAGATGCTATATTTTTTCTCTAGATCGATCAGTTATTGTTTAAAAGTTGGAAAGTTTGAAAAGAAATTGGTTCAAAAAACCACAAATTTAAAGAAAGAATATTTTTAAGTAAACGCCTTGAGTGTACTAGAATTTTGTAAACAAACATTTAGATTTTCACCATATTTATTTCTTTTCGTAACTCAAGATTGCTTATTTTACAGACAGCAAGGATTATGTACAACGTCTTGGTCTGCAGCAGCAGCTTAAAGTTCACAAAGGATGTGTTAATACTCTTTGCTGGAATGATAAGGGCGAATACCTTCTATCTGGATCAGATGACCAAACAATAGTCGTAACAAATCCATTTAACCAAAAGGTATTAGTGCAATTCAAAACAGCACATCGCGCAAACATTTTTAGCGCAAGATTTATGCCACAATCTAATGATCGTGGCATAGTTTCATGCTCTGGAGATGGCATAGTTTTATACACAGAGCTTACAGCTGCTAATATGCACGGACCAAAAAATGAAGCAAATTTAAACTATTTTAATTGCCATAATAATGGAACAACATATGAGGTAATGACAGTGCCCACTGAGCCACACTCTTTTATGAGTTGTGGTGAAGATGGTACCGTGCGACTATTTGATCTCAGACAAATTTCCAGGCATGTCAATATTTAAGAGATTTTTTTCCTTTTTTGGATGATAGTTTGTTATTATAGTTGTCACAAAACTTGCTGCAAGGATAACATCTTAATCTTCAGTCCGTCTGCTATAACTGCAATGTCACTATCCCCTATATCACATTACTACATTGCAGTTGGAAGCTCGGATAGCCTAATCAGAATATATGATCGCCGCTTCTTGTCTTTAATTGATTTTTCTGCACCGTCTATGACTGGAGATAAGCATACACTCCCAGTAAAAGCATTTACTATACCGTCTTCAGTTAAAAGGAGCTACCGTGTCACATCAGTTCAATATAGTTCAGATGAATCCGAGTTGCTTGTAAATTACTCGTCTGACTATTTATATCTTTTTGATATAACAAAAGAAGGAGTTGATGTTAAAACATTGAGAGACAAAAAGTCAGACAAGAAATCCTTCTTGGACTCACCCCCGCCAGTCCGAAAACTCAGATTACGTGGAGATTGGTCAGACACTGGACCAGATGCAAGGCCTGAACGAGATGCAAGCGGACGAGTGGAAATCGGACAAGTACGACCACAATTGCAAGGAACTATAATGCACAGAATGACTGAAGTTTTATCACGAATGCTGGCGGATCCAAGAACGAGAGTTGGTTTAAGTTCTCAAAGCAACGACACGGCCCATGATACAGCTATTTTTGATAATGCTGCTCAAGAATTCGAGAATTTCGCACAGACATATTCATCGAGTAAAATAAGTAATATTATTTGTTTTCATCGAAATTAATATTTTCAACATTTTTAGATGAACCTCAGCCCGGCCCGTCAACCTCTGGAGGATATTCTGGCCCAAGGACTGAATCAAAAAACAATTCAAACTGGGATAGTGATGATGATGAGGATAGCAGTGCAGAGGCACGTGCGAATCAACCGAATAATAGTGGGTCAACTATGTTGAAGGAAGAAGTTACGAATATTGAAGTCAAAGATGTTAAAGACAAGTTTGATTACATGAAGATGAAGTACATGGGACACAGGAACGCTCGTACAATGATAAAAGAGTCAACATTTTGGGGTAACCAATATGTAATGTCAGGTTCCGATTGCGGTCATGTTTTCATTTGGGATAGATTTACTTCTGAGTTAGTTATGTTACTTGAGGCTGATCAGCATGTCGTCAATTGCTTACAGCCTCATCCAACATTACCTTATCTTGCTACATCTGGAATCGATTATGACATTAAAGTTTGGGCTCCAGTTCTTGAGAAAAATTCATTTGATAGTTGCAAAGCCAGAGATGTGAGTTTTTCAATGTACAATCTAAAATTAATTTGATTAAAACGTACATTTGTGACAATTTCAGCTAATGGATCGAAATGCTGTCATGTTGGAAGAAACCAAAGACACAATAACTGTTCCTGCAGCTTTTATGATTCGAATGTTGGCCTGTATTCATGCATTAAGAAACAGGCGTAACTCAACTACTACAAATTCAGGCAATGACAACGAAGCGGGTTCCAGTTCCGGAAATCAACCACATGACAATCGGTCTCGATCTTCGTAGTGACCTCGAGACCCATCACACTCAGTGAAAATATAGTGATTATCTCTTTATGTTTTGCCATTTTAGTATTAGAATGCTCTAAAGGTATTTATATTTTATGAATTGTTTAAAGTAAATTTCAGATTTTAGTTTAGAAAATATCCAGTCTAAAATTTGTGAACTGAAATGATTTCGAAAATTGAAAAGATTTTGTTTGACTGGAATTTAATTATAGGTTTTATGAGACATTTCACTATTTCTTTAGAACAACTGATTTTTGAAACTAAAGAAAGTTAATGAAAATTTTGTAGACTTTATTTTATTGCGACATATTTAATATTGCATAAATATTTATTAAAAGGTGTTTAGATGGTACGTGCGGATGTCAAGCTGGTCTCCAATACGCTGGATAATTAAAGGTAAGTTTACAATAAAATTTATATAATTTTTATATAAGCTTACGGTTTCTCATAAAATACAAATGTATGTAGTAAGAAGTAAATTTATTTCGGTGTTCATTATACAGTATACTCAATTTGCGTACATAACCACTATTTATGTGTACAAACCTCCCTTCCTGTTGGTTTTGTTGAGCTTTTGGAAATAGATTTTTAATATCCTTTAATCTTATAATGATGTATATATAATGTGACAAACATTTCAAAACTTCCAAAACGGGGGTTTCTTTACTTTTAAAACTGCATTTATTTTGTGTAGCAATTTTCTTTAATATTTTTGGAGGAGAAGAGCTTTGGATAGTAGTAAAACTCAACCTTCGAATAAGAAACTAACAGGAAAGGCTGTAACTCTCATGTACAGTTTACGTGTGATAAGCCGCTAGCTTTGTTCGACTGAATCACATAGATACAAGTCTGGAAGCAAATACGAACAGCTGGGCATTGGTGGTGTTAACAAACCGAAACTCCTCATAGTAAACCATAAGAGAAGGTTGGGAATTTCACTTTCTGATGGTGTTTCTCGCAATATTTTTAAGGTCTCAACTTGAAATTTACTTTAGGTGTACCTACAAATGTTCTTAACATGTGGCCACGATGAAAAGTTTATTTACAATTTTTATTAAAAGTGCGGCGTTTTAAAGAGAAGACTCTCTCCTGTGTTCGTTTTTTTTGCAGTATTGAGCTTGCAATGCGTCAATGACATCAGTATATCTCTTTGTTTTTGTTTGGAAAAATGTGCAGTTGTAATTGTATGCGAGGACTAGTTAATATGTGGTACAAAAAATTAAATAGTGGCATGCTTGAAGGTAAAATGGCCACGTCGGTCATAAATTCCGAGCTTGTATCTAGAGTAAGCTGTGATTGAACATTATTTGACGTTGAAAATGTAAGTGAACTTTACTTGCCGTTTCCATTTGAATAAAGTGGAAAAAATAGGTCTGTTCCTTAACGAGCACTAGGAAAACCTGGATGTCAAATCAATTTTCAAGCACTTTTTTTCAGTGCTCTTTAGTGCCGGCCATTGCACGGCGGTGGGGATGGATGAGGCTGTGAACAAGCTGGCAAGTAAACCCTTGGAACTCCTCCGGTTATGCTGGCAGAGCAAGAGGTCAAATAAGCGATCACACAAATGCAGGTAGGTTAACATTTGCCCTAAGTTTTCTGAACCTGAAATAACTCATTCCTAGAAAGAAAAAAATATTACGGTTAGCGGATCTTAAGATCCCTTCTTACTCCACCGATGACTTACAAAAATTACTCTAAAATAGTGTGAAGTACATACAGTGAGCGAAATTGCAATAAAACCGCATTAAATTTCTAGGAATTTTTTAATTTTATCTTAAAGTACTGCTACGGTAATAAACCAGTATTGTTATTTATTCTTCCTATCACTTGAAGTTCATTGTTAACAATTTCGATAGTTTGCTCGCAGTAGTTACCGAGTTCTGAGATGGAAAGCGGTTCTGAAAGTGTTTTGCACGGCGAAATGCAATAGACGCAGGCAAATTGTGGATTTATGTTACTGAAATATTTGTTTGTTAATATAAGGTATGTATGTTTATATATATATTGTGTAATGTGTCGACTGTTTAGTAATTTGAAATTTGGTCCTCTACTCTCGCGGTTTCAAAAAATCGTTTTTTTTTTAAATTTCAATTTATATGTATCTGAGAATACGCAACAGGAAGGATTTCGTGAAAATCACATTTCTTTGCATGTTTCTGGGAACAGAAAGGTACCCGTCTCCGGCCGTTTCCGAGAAACTAAGCGCGGCGCGCCACGACGGCGCTTGTCCAGTTAAAAATCATTGTCTAAAGAATTTACCGGTCCGTTCTTGAGAACCAACCAAAACAACCAAAAACATCAACGTGATGAGGAAGGAGAACTCTACGACCCGGTATAGCAGATTAACTCGTAAGTTACTACAATCAAGCTATACACCGTAATTTATCATTAAACGCGTTTTCCCGAAAGTAGTGTTTTTTAGCTGCCGAGTAAGACTTCTCATAAAAGTATTGGTCCGATTTCAATAATTTTTTTTTCAATTGTTCAGAAAACGTACCGCTATGTTTTCCCGAGTACGATTTGCAAAATTTTATTTTGTTCCATTTTTATAGCCTTTAATAGGTCAAAAAATGACGTAAAAATTGGAAATTTTTACAAATTGTTGCATAACTTTTATAAATTGCAAAATAAAAAAAATCTGTCTCGGGAAAACACAGCCAACGTAACTACGATTATAAAGAATATAAATTTTCAGATTACAGATTACCCAATTGGCCATAACTTTGCTTGAGCGGGACCCATGCAGTTTCAACATCACTGTCATCAATGACGTTTCAAGGTCGCGAGAGTTATTTTTTTTTCATCTTCAAAAGTAAAATTGAAAAGTCAAAGCATGTATCTTCGAAATAAATTATTTTTTTTTAAATGTATTCAGTAGATCCTTCGCAATTTATTCCAAAAAAAACCGCTAAATTTCAGGCCTCGAGAGTAGAGGACCCCCTTTAAGTTAGTAGACGTAGAGAAGCAGCAAATTGAAATCCTAAATAAAAATTCCAGCCAAGTGCGCACCGAGGTTACTGATTTCTAAAAAATTGTGCTAGCTAGAGACATCATTTTATTTTTCCTATAATATTTACAAAAACCTCTCAACTCGTAACTATTTGAGGGCGAATAGGGTATATTCATGGGTTGAGGATGGGCTGTGTATTTTTAAAGGGATATTAAGCGCTGAGTTTTACATAACATATATATACGCGGTTCCAATCAAGGATCGTAGAATGATTCAAACATTCGTTGTCGGTTACTTTCTGTCGATTTTTCCTGTAATTTCACTACATAATCAAAATATTTAGGCGAAATCAAAGGTGCTGTTGTCATCGAAACTGTGAATAGCATTGAAAGTGAGATAAAAAGTTTAAGTAAAAAATAGAAATTCGGTTGGTGAGAGAACTGCACCCTAAAGGTACACGGTATTTCTTAGGGATCAGATGTTGTACGGATAAAATGGTCTGACAAAAATTGTCTATCCATTTTAAGAGGGGAATTTGTGAAAAGCAACAATCTCGAACTCACCAAAGTCATAGAGGTAATGGTTTCCCTCCTAAGTGTGACGGTTTAAGGGGGTCGTCAACACTTTAACGCCATTTTTCAGGCCGATTTTCATGATTTTTTTTTTGAAAACTACTAAAGATATTCAAAAAAATTTTTTTTATTTGTTTTAAATTAAATTACATGAAAAAAATTTCGTTTTGTTGATTCATTGATGTATGACCGCCCCGGAGTGAAGTGCTTTTCGGCATTCTGGCGTATCTGAAAGCAAAACCAAAATTTGTTTCTATAAAAGTATTACTCAATGAAGGTGCTGAACTAGGATTTTCCTGATTGGATAACAATTGTGAGCGGTACAACATTTTTCAATTTATTTTTTAAGTTTTCTATTTTTTCAACTTGAAATTTACTTTAGGTGAACCTACAAATGTTCTTAACATGTGGCCACGATGATAAGCTTATTTACAATTTTTATTAAAAGTGCGGCGCACAAAAATGGCACTCAAAAAATTTTTTTTTCATGCACAGTAAAAATCCTAGTTCTGCACCTCCAAAAAAGGGTACTAAATTGATTTAAAAAAAATCATGTCAATCGGACAATTAGTTTCGTCAGAAAGTGTGCAGAAAACTTTAAAAACGGTTTGAGACATTTATACTAAGAAATTTTAACGCATTGAGCAATATCCTTTCGCATGATGACTCTAGGATAGTTATACTTTAAAAATATCAAAAAAAAAAATTGTGACGACCCCCCTTAAGGGGGCATGTCAGTTTTGTCGGTTAGTTATAGCACTGGTTAGGACCATATGGTAAATTAAATGAATTTATAAATTGAACACATAATAAAGTATCATTTCAAGAATATCCTGTAACATTTTTAGCATAAAATATTAAAAAATAATCATCCGAAATCAAAAAATCGAAAGTATTTGGTTAGTTTATGAGTTTCTCGAGGTAGTGACGTCGCGATTTTTTTTTTTGTGACGATTTTTCAGTTTTTTGGCATCGCTTAGAAGTTAAAACAACGAATTTTCCTTAAAAAAACGAGGAAAAAATCAGTATATTTGTCATTGTAAAACTAATTATAATGGAAAAAAAACGACGTCGTTACCTCATATTTTATGTATTAAAAGACTGTGTCAAATTTGAAGAGAATCGGTCAAGTAGATTTTGAGTTAGTATCCACGTACTTTACAAATGCTATATTGGAAAAAACGCGCTTAAAGTTTTAGCACTGTTCTTTTGTATATGGAATGGATCGAATGGAGGGAGACCCGAGGCACTGTATCTCCGGCAGTTTTGCTCCAATCGACTATCAAATAAAAAAAATGCACTTTTTAGTGTCTTCTATTCTGTACAAAAAAAGGACCATTCAAATCGGTTCACGCGTTAAAAAGTTAGGATCAACCCTCTACCCCCACCCTCATCAACATTTTTTTCTCGTGATGTCAATGATGGAACATACTTTACCGAACAGAAAAAGAATCATCGAAATCGGTTCTCGTGTTACAAAGTTAGACTACCCCACCCTAGGCCAAATTTTTTTTGTCCTATTAGCAATGGGGGATCATACTCTATACAACAAAAAAAGAACCATCCAAATCGGTCTACGCGTTACAAAGTTAGGTTCTACCATCACGCCCACCCCACTAACATTTTTTTACATTTTTTTCTCGAGATATCAACAAGGGAACATACTCTACCGAACAGAAAAAGAATTATCCAAATCGATCCACATGTTCCCTCCCCCCCACCCTAGGCCAAATTGTTTTTTCCTATTAGCAATGGGGGCTCATACACTGTACAATAAAAAAAAGAACCATCCAAATCGGTCCACGCGTTACAAAGTTAGGTTTCAGCCCCACCACACCGAAATTTTTTTTGACATGGTACCAATCGGTAAACATACTCTACCCAACAAAAAAAAATCATCAAAATCGGTCAACGCGTTACGAAGTTATGCCCGGTCAGACATAAGAAAAAAAATACACGTGGAACTTAGAACCTCTTTGTTTTTAGGAAGTCGGTTAAAAAATCGATTTTTGAAATTTCTAATTGCATATAACCGAGTTTGCGCAGAAGTTAGCCCAAAGAAGTACAGTATTTTAAAGCCGGGGGCCGAACAGTATTAATAGCTGTGGCTTTAGACACGACGAGCCTTAAAATACCTTGAAAACTTCTTGCGAAAGTAAAGCTTTTGCCGGCTAATGCACGGCGGTTGGAGTGGATGAGGCTGGGAAGAAGCTGGCAAGTAAACTCTTAAAATTCCTCCGGTCAGGAGTCAAGAAATCAAATAATCGACCACAAAAATGCGGATAAGATAATATTTAATTAATATTTGAACTTCAAATAAAGTGGTGGTTAACGTCCGAGCCGGGACGAGTATTGCCAATCTTCACTAGTTCGTCGGCTCTGTAGTTAAACGGAATTTCACTGTGCTCAGGTATCCAGATGAGCCGAACTTTCAGATGCTCAACCATGTCATTTAAAACTGAGCGACATGTTATAATCCTTTTGGAAGTTGTATTTACTCCCGTGACGGATTTAATAGCAGCCTAACTATCTGAGGCAGCGTTAAATGTTCCAGACGGTCTGCGGCTATCTTTAGAGCCATGATTTCCAGCTGAAACACGCTGCAGTAGTCAAGTAGGCGAAATGAAATATCGTGGTCAAGGTGTTCCGAAAAGATACCTGATCCTACCCTGCCTTTCAGTTTGGAGCCGTCATTGTATATATGTACTGATTCCTCCCACTCTGATCTGGTGGGAAAAGAAGAATCAAATTTCGCTCCAAAAAAAGACTTGGGTGTGTTATAGTCCATATTGGTAGCGATTCTTCCGTCCGGGATTTTGGAGTAACCGAAGTCAGTTCGTTTCCAGGTGTAGACTGAGTTAAGCCTAATCACAGTCGAGGATGCGGAGAGAATAATATTTAGGGCTTTAGAAGAAGGGGTTCTAAGGGCACCTGTTATCAATATTGTTGCCATCTTTTGAACCTTATCCACAACTTGCTTTGTGCAGGTCACCATACAACCACCCCATACATTAGTATGGGTCGTATGACATTGATGTAGAGCCAATGCACAATACGTGGCTCCATATTTTTCCTATTGCGCTACTTTGGCAACCTATACTCTTTCTTGGATGTTAGGCTTCCAGGTAAGTTTTCTATCTAGGACAAGACCTAGGTATTTAACCTGATTACTCAATTTTAGCCTAACCCTGTTAAGTGTAAGGCAATTCATAGGAGGAACATTATGTTTTCGAGAGAAAAGTATTAATCGCTCCATGATGATACATTGGAGAGGGCGTGTTGCAAAACTTCAGCCAGTGTGTTTGGGTGCTGATCTGGACGGATCTTAAGATCCTTTATTCCACCAACGACTTATTTACAATAATTACTCTAAAATAATAAGAAATTATAAAGCAGGATAGTTTCAGAGCTGCAAAATGTTATCTGTTCATTTTTGGTTCCGTAGTCCGGTCCGGTCTATCCGTATGTCATAGCGTCATAGCCTCTCCCCGCATTTATTAAGATCAAATTTAATACACGGACGTAGATTGATGACCCAAAAACAGAAATGATGAGATTTTTGGAAAACTAAATATTCGACTCATCCATAGAATAAAAATTATTTTTCTCACTTACCTTATTGAGGGGTATCTTTAGATGGGTCTTCTAAAATGCAACAAAAATTGCTATTAGGACCTTTTGATTATAACCTTTCAGTCAGGCGATATTTGTTATCAATGTCGTTATCAAAGCGTCCCCCCATTTAATTTCTATCGATGCAAAATATCTGAAAATTTCCTAAATTTGCCGTCCCACGCTTTCCTTCTTCCGTGCAGTTTCTGGGAGAGAGGGTATACCCGATACCCTGTCTTTCTTAAAAACTGCGCGGAAGCATGACAAGTGTGGGTCGGACCTTTAGTTAGTACTTTCAATGAAAACTATAGTCAAGCCCAAAACGCACTTCAACAATTCAGTTTCCATATAATTTCTCTTAAGCCGTTAAAAGTAAACTAAACGAGTTCCTTTTTATGTCTTCAATGGATGAGTAATAATATGTGCTATTTCCCGACTGGAAAGTATTATTAGAAGATTTTCGTCCATATAACTTACATTGCTAAATATTTCCCATGTAAAGTGTAACAAAATAACAAAATTCATTAAAATATTTTTATTATAAAAAATCTTTCTTTATAACAAAATAAATTTCGGACGATTGTATCGTATCGCAGAATAGAGTAGTCCAATACTATGTGAGCTTATCTTAATCTATACTATTTAACAAAGAAATAACTTCTTTTTCTCTTAAGATGGACAAGTCCATATATTATCACAGCCAGCAAGATTGCGCATCCCAAAACTATAGCAATAATACCTGAAATAAAAAAAATTAATAAGCATAACTATTTCTTTATACATTCTATGTCATATATACTTTTAAGGCTAGTAAAGAATATTGAACCAAGGAAAGTTTTCGAAAGGCTTGTTAGTATAGAAAACTGAAATGGTAGTGAAGAAAGTTAGTTGTGAAGAGTTAGGGCGTAAGTTAACGGCTACTATTTTAATAGTATACCCCCAGTTCCTATTCCACTTGATTGATAGTCCTCAAGAAGATCTGCTACATTGGTTAAAGTTCCATTTGTCTGTGGAGAATTCTTGATGTTGAGAATTTTACAAAATAAACTATATAAATCCACTGTTTTAAAGGGTTTAACTTTGTGTTCCTTTTTAAAAGCAGGACCTTTTGCCATAAAAATTGGATGCATTACGGGAAGGTCATTGTCGTAGCCATGAACACCGTATACATTAGAAGGTGTAACTGAAAAAATAGATTTGTAATCTTCATTGGTTTTACAAAATATGATTAAATATTTTACATTTTATATTGTATTTCTTTTCGTAATATACTGCAGCATCCCACATGTCTTGAAAAGCATAACCTTCATTGGCAACAGCAATGATTGGTCCAAAACGTCTTTTATTGGTAGCATGCCACCTTTCTGGCAATGTATCTGGCTTATAAATATTGAAGTTACCACTCTCTTCAGAAGCTTCCTTCAATTTGGTGTATGTTTCCAATTCCATACCTAATAACGCAAAATTAACTTTCAACTATTAAAACAAATATAATGTTTTACCTGCTGTTGGAACAATTTGAAGAACTGGTGAAGTACCGAATATTTTGAATGTGTTTGGTTGTAAAGACGAAGTTAAATTTATAAAATGCGATGAATTCACTCCGGCCATTCCGTGATCACTTAGGTGGATAACATTGGCTCGATGAGCTATTTTATTATTTTTCAGTTCATCTTGAATATATTTGGTTATTAAGTCTAGTTCTTGGACTAGTTTTGTGATCTGTAAAAGAAATTTGAATTTGAGTTTTAGTAAAAGGACTGCAGCGTGTGCGCAACAACACTTTACACCCATATAAAATAAACTGAGAAAAACTTGTTATAAAATAAAATTACTTAACAATATTTTGCAATTAGGTCATATGAGGATGGTTTATTTTGCTATTGTGCAATCGATATTAGATTATGTCCTTATCGCTTGGGGTGGAACTCACTCTACCAGAATCTCGCATCTAGCAAGTTTGCAAAGCAAAATTGTAAAACTATGTCTTAGAAAAACGAGATTTTATTCCAAAACCTAAAGATTTACTGAGTTCAACGTCATGACTGTTCGACAAAGATATACTGCAACACACTGCCGAGGAGAAAGACCTAATTGCTGACTCCATCACGGGCAATGACGGATACCCATTGTATTGTCGACGATCAGTTGCGGACAACGGACCATCTGCAGTTGTGAAGATTAAAGGGCAAGATGTTAATGTGGACAATCGTTGGATTGTGTAATATTCGACGTCAAGTCAATAAAGTACATATGCAAATATGTGAACAAAGGCAGCGATATGGCTGTTTTCGCTGTGACATATGCAAACGACGAAGTATCAGATGGGTCGCTATGTCAGCAAAAACGAGGCGATTTGGCGCATCTTTTCCTTTGTGAACCACGAAAGACACCTTACAGTTGTACATTTGGCAGTACATTTGAAAAACGGCAACGAGTGTATTTAAACCCAGACAAGCTTCTTCTCAGTTTGTCAAGCTGATGCTTTAGCTCGCACTTTGTTGTATGCTGAAATCCCACATGGAACGCAACATCGAGATCGTTTCAGCGTCGGAAACAAGGAACACCAGTTGAAGGACATCCAAATGTATTTGCTTCAGACACTCTTTGTCGCATCTGCACTGTGCATCCAAATAAAGACGAATTTTATTATCTTAGATTGTTGATGGTGAATGTTCGTGGTCCGACGTCGATTCAACAACTAAGAACCGTTAATGGGCATCTGTGTGAGATTTACCGTGAGACGTGTCAACTCTTACAGTTGCTCGAGAATGATTCGCATTTGGAGAATACGATCAAAAATTCCGTCATATCTTCATCATCGCATCAAATTCGTACATTGTTTGCGATTATCATATCCACGTTTCCCTTCGAATCCGAACGATTTGTGGGTCAAATATAAAGACGACATGTCTAAGGATGTTTCGTATGCGTCTTCAAACTTTAAATCCGACATTGCAAATGATTACAGAAATTTACAATGAGGCATTGATCATGATAGAAGAAATGTGTTTATTGATGTCATGATATCACCCAATCGTCCAATGCATGATGCATTTACCCACGAGTTACAAAGAGAACAACAATACGACAGTCTGTATAAATGTTTCGCAATTGAATCAGCAACAAAAGACTGCGTACGACTTTTTGATAGAAGCGTTGAAGAATGGAAGTGGTGGACTTTACTTCCTGGATGCTCCCGGAACGGCTGGAGAAACGTTCTTAATTTCAATGCTTTTGGCGAGGATTCGATCGCAGAATCAAGTTGCCCTAGCATTGGCTTCATCTGGAATAGCAGCGACTTTGATAGAAGGCGGACGAACTGAACATGAAATTGCCACTGTACATGCAAATCAACGAGACACCAGCTTGCAACATCGCCAAAAACAACACAATGGCGAAGGTTCTACAGATATGCAAAATGATCGTTTGGGACGAATGCACGATGGCCCACAAGAGGTCACTGAAGGCACTGGACAGAACGTTGAAAGATCGTCGTGACAATCAAAACATTTTTGGCGGAGCCATGATTCTGTTATACGGTGATTTTCGTCAGAATCTTCCAATTGTTCCTCGATCAACTGTAGCTGACGAACTAAACGCGACCTTAAAATCATCAAATTTGTGGCGGCATGTGAAGACATGCGAGTGTTTTTGCAGCAAGATCGAAATGCCGATGTGTTTTCGAAGCAATTGTTAGACATTGGTAATGGATTCACACAATGCTCACTGATTTCTGTCAGTTGACCGAATCGAAGACGGAGCTCATTCGGCATGTTTTTCCGAACGTAGCGCAGAACTTCAAAAACAATTGGCTGAGCGAACGAGCCATATTGGCAGCGAAAAACAAAGATGTCGATGATCTCAACGCGACCATTAAAAATTTCATTCCGGAACAGTTATTTTCCTTCAAATCGGTTGACACAGTTATCAACCAGGATGAGGTAGTCGAACTATCCCACAGAATTTTTGAATTCGCTGAAATTACCTGGATTACCACCTCACAATTTAAAATTGAAAGTAGGCTCAGTCATCATGTTGCGTTACATCAGTCAATCTCGACTATGCAATGGAACGAGACTAGCTGTGAAAAAGCTTATGAACAACGTCATCGAGGCGACGATTATCAAAGGAAAGTATAAAGGAGAGGATGTTTGCTTCCGCGCATCCCGATGATTCTAACGGACTTGCATTCGATTTTAAACGGCTGCAATTCCCCGAGCGTCTGGACTTCACAATGACCATCAACAAATAAGTAGAAGTTTGCGGAATTAACTTGGAGTTTTCGTGCTTCGCGCATGGACAACTGTATGTGGCGTGTTCATGGGTCGGAAAGCCATAATCTTTGTTTATTTACGCGGCGGAAAACAAAACGAAAAACATAGTTTACCAGAAATGTATTGTATTGAATGTTAACTACATTTATCTTGAATTCATTTGAATTACAAACGACTGTCATTTAATAACCAAACGAAACTCAAACCGTACACGATGCGGCCAATATTCTCGATCTCAATGAATTTGAGTTGGAAGGTTGATTAGGATTAATAATCGCTTATGAAGAGTCACAAGCAAATCAATTTTAGGTGGTACGAAGTTCACAGGGTCATCTAGTAATTTAATAAAAAAAAAAATTAATTAAAAATAGAAAAATATTTTAATTCGGCATAGAGATCTTACGCGAGAACACTCATACCTCCCACTCAAGTGGCTAAGCTAAGAGGCATTATGACGTGATTTTTTATCGTATATATCTGGTATACCTAATTAATTTACCTATTATCTTATCTTATTGCTTTGTTTTCTCAATCTTATCAGATTACTACTATAAATCAATATTAAATCTCGTTTTATCAGATGCAACCTTGAAACAATGAAGCTAGTTTCGTTTTCATTATCACATTCGATCTTATCTAAAGTTTACTTTTTTAAATGTGTTTCGATTATGCTATGGCAACATACACGCAGATGCCAGATGCTCTATTTAAGTAATCACACGTTTTTTAAAACCACCTGTTTTATGGCCACGTTTCGAAGTTTTTTTAATTTCTTTTACACATTAGCACATTCTATGGAGGAGGAATTGCGTTATATATTCTCTGATCTAAATGAGGATGCTATAATTTTTAGTGAGACATGGTTTAACAGTGATATTGTGAGCTTTTTAGAGTCCATTCCTGGTTATCAATTATTTCGCAGCGACCGCTACGTTGCGATATACGTAAGGGAAAGCATCAGAGCAAAATACCTTTCTTCATCGGTGGACAAACCAATTGAGTTTTTCTGCGTGGGGGTTAGCTCGGGAATTGAAAAATGCGCTTCAGTGTACTGCCCACCAAATTGCTTTGATTGTGACAACATTAAAGAATTTGAAAATGTTATATCTCACCTAACTCGATGTAATGCCGTAATCATAGGAGGTGACTTCAATGTGGACCTGCTACGGCAGAATAATAGAACAGAACAGTCCACACATGTCATTCATGGTCTTCTCCTTAATTTAGTCTATTCCTATCCGACCTACTTTAATTCCTCCAATCCTTCAATGTTGGATCTAATTCTTGTCTCTGATAATGACGGAGATTTTGCAATTTCAAATTGACCTAGATAGTATACTAGATCACGACATTCTATTTTTCAAAATTGACTTTACGTAGGTTTCCGCCTGTTGCTCTGATAGTCTCCTATCGTGATTGAATAAATGTTCACTTCTTCCTTTGAATTATATTTACGCTACTCCGTCAGTTGGCCAGCAAGTTGAAATTCTCACAGCCATTTGATATATGTGTCCCAATTAAAACTAAAAGCAATCGGACCCGGATTAGCCCATGGTTTTCACCTGAGGTTCAGGCTCTAATCGCCGAACGGGAGTATTTATTCCAACGTTACAAGCACCTTAAATCCGAAGGAGTGCGTCTGCTTTACAAAATCGCCCGTAATAAAGCTACCGCAGCAATCAAATGGGCTAAACGACACTATTTTAGTGTGAAACTTAAGACTGGCCTCGGCCCGCGAGCTCTATGGCGTAACCTAAATAACGCTGGTATTCAAGGCAAAGAAAATATTCGATGCCCTTTTGATCCAGATGAACTCAATTCTGCCTTTACTGCAACCAATGTGAATCCCATGGATACAACAAGTATTTTTCCTGCGAACTCGCCCGATGCCTCAGTTAATGACCTTGCTGATCCGTTTTATTTTCGAAATATAAATCTAGATGAATTACTATCTGTGGTGGGCTCAATTAAATCCACAGCAATTGGACCTGACAACTTATCGCCCCGTTTTATTAAGGTGCTACTTCCTTTCATTGATGATTACATCCTCCACATTATGAATACATGTTTAATGTCCTCTTCGTTTCATGTAAGTTGGAAGGCTGCCACTGTGTTGCCCATAGATAGCTAAGAAGTCTTCTACAGTATCGATATCTGACTTTCGTCGAAAGTCAACTTTTCATAGTTGTGAGACGGCTGTCAGCTTTAACATTACTGGATTTTTCTAAGGCTTTCGATTGCGTTGACCACAGCTTACTTATTCAGAAATTACACACGTACTTCAACTTTAGCTCGTGTGCTGCCTTTATGAGAGCATGTTTCTTGTCAAGTCGTTACCAAAGAGTGCAGATCGATGGCGTAATTTCTAGTCCTTTGGTTTTTTCACGTGGCGTACCACACGGATCAATACTGGAACTGCTTTTATTCAGCCTCTTTATCAATGATTTGCTAATTGTGGTGCGTGATGTAAAAATTCATCTTTACGCTGATGATGTTCAGGTCTATTTAAGTAGGCTTATTGGGCTCCTTGAGGACTATATCGAACGTATAAATGCCGTTCTTGGTAAGATATTATATATGATTGGTCAATTGCGAACAGATTACTTTTGAACCCCGGAAATTCTCACTCTATCATGTTTTATACTATTCCTCTTGTTTTAAGTAACGCTCCTCGGATAGTCTTAAATGGTTCTCCATTGCCAGTCCTAAGTAACTAATCTTGATATTATTTTGGTGCATGAAATGAACTGCTGTGAAAACGTAAGTGCAACGTAAGTAAGGATTGGCAAGATATATGCTGGATTACGCAGACTTTGGGTGTCAGCCTATATAATCCGGAGCAGTACTCGTCTGGAATTAGTTAAGGCATTGATACTGGCCCATTTCATCTTTGGGAGAGCTAGGTTTTTTCTCACTTAGACAGTTACTATGCACGTCGATTAGAGGTCGCTTTCAACGACTATTTACGGACTACGAAGGTTTGACCATATTATACCTTTCAAATTAAGCCTTTTCGGGTTCAGTCTGGATATTTATCTCAAACGGCGAGCGTTTCTGTTTCTATTCAAGCGGCTTAAATGGAACAAACCAACATTCCTCCGTGAATACTTCCAATTTACATGTCAGAGAAACAGAAATTTACTAGTACCGCGGTTTAGGAGATCAGTTATGAATAGTTCTTACCCTGTCCAAATAATTCCTTTATGGAATAGTCTTCCTCTAAATATTCAAACGGCTGGCACTGTCAATGCATTCAGGTGTCTTTTAGAAAATCACTTTGTTTAATTGGTACTTTTACTCGGGTCTTGTCTATCTACATTTAAGCATGAATTTTGTCAAAATAACTTATCTAGCGCCACTTTTTAATTGTACAATAAAAGATTTTAAATCTTGTGTATATTTACCAGTAATAAATGAATATTAATATAAGAAATATCCTGGATATATTATCTGCCATATGATGTGAATCCCTTCACTTTTATGCAATGACCAAAATGATTTGTAGAAGCAATAAAGCAAAAAAGGTTCTTATTTAATGTTGTTACGTTACCTCGGGCGCTTCTGGTCCCAGCTGATGCGCTATCTTGTCCGGCACTTCCAAATACAACATCACTAAGTTGGGCGGATTTTTCGGATCCTTAAGCCAAGATATGACCGTATCAACGCGCTCTTTCATTGAAATGGATAAATTATAACTTTGAACGTATGTGCAGGTAAAGTTTGAATACTCGAAGTCGGTGCCTGGCCACATCATACACCCAGAAGTGCCTCCAGATTTCTCATTGAGTGCCTGCACAAATAATTAATCAAAATTTAGATTATAAAAACAGAAGTGGAATGGCTTACCCAAATAGGAAGTACATCCGGATTATAGTGGAACATCTCGTATCCATATTTGAGTGATCCCAATTTTGCATCATACAATGAGTTTGCTGTTACTCCATGAATGTTTGGGTAAAGCCCAGTTGCAATTGAATGGTGATTTGTAAAAGTCTTCGTGGGAAAAACGTTTGTAATATAATCGGCGTAGACACCATCTCTACGGAATTCAAGCAAATTTGGTGTAATATTTCTCTGGAGGTACTCATTACGAAAGCCGTCGTAAGACACAACAATTAAAAATTGATCTTTGCCAATCTCACGGCAACTTGTTATGCAAATTAATAAAAATAACACAAAGGTAATTATATAAAAATTCCACGAATTCATTGCTCCTACAAAATATATTTTTTCTTATCACAACCCGATCACAATACCATAGAGGCAGACTAATTCTATTCTAAACAGCACCGACCTACGAAACAAGTTCAACTACCGAAAAGTGATCATCAAATTCCCACTACCTTAATATATATAACTTTTTCCAGCATCGCGATATCTTTTCGTGGGCGATTTTGCTTTAACAAAGGCCGGTAATTGTCAAGTGTCAATACAACACTTATCTGATTAAAAAAATCGTAGTACATTTTAGATCTGAATAACTTTTTAATGTCACTTACCTTATGACTTAAAAATAGTGAGAATAGAATAAATAAATAAAAGATAACAATTTCTTTTCACGGAAGGAAGCAGTCTTCTTATATCTGCCACAAGTGCTGCAGCTAATTATTGTCTTCTAGATGGCGCAGCTATATAGATGGTTAAATATTAACGTAAAAACTTTCTAAATAACTACTATTTATATATATATTGATCCTCTGATAAAACGATGCGTCATTTTGAAATATTTGATTTTAAATTTAAGTTATAAAAATAAATTACAAAAAGAAAATTAAATTTAAGTCGCCGTAGCCATCTAGTTTTGAGTCACATAAGCTTTTTTAAGCCCATACAACTTATTCTATGCACAAACACAAAACGAATGGTTTAAGTAAAACATACTTTAATCGGGTAATCTTATTTGACAATGATATCTTGACCACACTGAAAAGAGGTATTTTTGAACGTCATGAACCAGACATAAAACCAAAAAAAAGAAAAAACGAGCCAAATTGAGATAGATAATACTTATTTTAACAGGAAGAAAAGAGAAACAAAAAAAAAGGAGAGTACTTGTCGCACTTCTTTTCCCTTGCTGTCATTTCAATGTAAACGCGAGAACGGCAACATTCAACGTCGATCTGATATCGAGGAAAAATTGCAAAAACATCCGTACAAAGTGAAATTGTGTTATATTTCTGTTGCAGTAAATAATTGAAAACCCTTTCAGTGTAGCAGAAATAAAGCAATTAGAAAGTGCAGGAGAAAACAGCAATTAAAAAACCTTTTTGACAGTGATATGTGTGCTTGTGTTCGTGTACGTGACACCGTCGTTTGTGGCATATTCTGCAATATTTAAAATAAAAAGTTATTTGTGAGGAATAATTCTTATTTTTATTTCACTGTGTTTTAAGTAAAAAGTAAACAAGGTTCAAGAGGGGCTGTACTGCAACTTTCCGGCGCAGAATTATCAAAAATATCTCTCCAGTTCGCAGTGAACCGCATCGTATACACTCGTCTTCACATACAGCAGGATATTAAAGGACTTTTCAAACAATTTACAAAACCGTATATTACCTAACTCGGGAACTCGAATTGTGCTGACAACAAAATAAGGAAACCATCCCGGTTTTCTTCATTAATTTCTTTTTTTTTTTTTTTCGTTTTTATATATATTTTCATTAACCGAAGTTGTGGTGCATATCAAGAAGGTGTTATCAAATAGTTCGCGACAAAACGAGCAGCATTTATCCATCTCCGGAGTTCGAGAAATTCATCAGCCACGAAGAAGATAATGCCATTATTTGGTAAATCCCAGAAGAGTCCTGCCGAGCTGGTCAAGGCTCTGAAAGAAGCTGTGAATTCACTCGAACGAGGTGACAAAAAAGCAGAAAAGGCTCAGGAAGATGTCAGCAAGAATTTGGTAATTATTCATTGATTTTAACGCAAATCTTATCATATTATGTACTCATGGCACACGGCGGCAAAACAGTAACAGACTAACTTCTGTGGAGAAATGGAATTAATTACTTCTTTCTGTGCATTATGAATCATATCTCGCGCCCGCCTGTTAATTTGATTGTGTGCACCATGTGTCGCGTGCACGTAGCAAGTATTTTTGCAGCAAATGTGTTCACTTTTTCGTCAGGTGGCTACGGATGTGTGTACAACAATTGCCGGAATTACAGTCGCTTACATGTTGTATTATACTTTATTCAAAGGTAATAAGGCAAAATTAAAAATCTTTTCATAAATATCAACATAATACGTTTGAAAAGAGATTATCTGTTACTGTAACTTTTATGTGTCGCCGATTCATAATATGTTTAAGGCAAAATTAATTTTATTCATTTTTTTAAGAATTTGTCGTGTGCTACAAACGAAGTTTTGAATAGTAAATCCTTAGCTCGAAAAATTCTCTTTAAAGGAAATTATATGCTTAGTTGGTTACTCGGGCTGTTTGTTGCTAAGAAGCACCAAGTTTACTCGGAGGCCATGAAGGCCCATTGTGAATGCCCTTGAAAAGAAGAAGCATGGTCAGAACTTAAAATCACCCAGTCTCTGTATGAATCTATTTAGGTCCACCAGTGCTATCTCAGCTAGGTCGTCCAAATTTTCAAAGTACCTTGTTCCCAAACAGGCGAGTCGTCGTTCTTTTAGACCCGGACATTCGCAGAAAATTATATACTTGAACTACTTTTCGATTTAGTCTCGAACTTAAACTTGATTTCTGAGAAAGTAACTCTACTGAGGCTGCGGAAGATGTGAAAATCTGTCTGCGCAGATCCAAAAAACAATGAGGATCCCTTACGAGTACTAGCGATAAGAGGTCTATTTCCTAACAGCCACTACTGATAAATCGTGCTCACTAAATGGCGTGTTCCACAACTATTTTTAAGCTGTATGAAGCTGGCCACTCAAAATTCGAAAATTTAAATAGTCGATTCGATTGACCACTATTGACCAGCAGTAATTTTGATTGGCCACCCTCCAGTCACGAAATATGCGAAAAAATGTTTTCAAGGTCATCATCACTGCTGCCCCCCAAATGTTATATTTACTCGTTTTTATTACTGGATTGGATTGGCCATCAATTGACTACTTTTGACCACCCATTACATTTTTTGACCAACCACAAAAAACCCCATAAAATAAAATAAACAAAAAATTCCCCATATTATATTTCAAACACGGTAATCTAATTCGACGTTGACCAACCGTCAAAATAATAAATATTTTAAATAGTAAAAAAATCGGTATAGCTGAAACGTCTACTTTTAAGTGTTGTATTCGGTTTTCGGTGGGTGGTCAAACGTTGAAATCTTTTAAGATGTCCGTCTTCGTATGTTTAGAATAAACACCAACTGCTTTCGATGGTATATCTAAAACGTCTACTTCTAAGTTCTGTATATGGTTTTCAGTGGGTGGTCAAACGTTGAAATCGCTTTAAATAGTAATGCACCTGAGGTCTCCGATCAAGTACCTCTCCCCAGCAGCTTGTCAGTCCATTACCAGAACGTAAGAGGACTTCGCACAAAAATATCCACAAATTCCCGCACGATATTTTTGCCTTAACTGAAACCAATCTAACGCCAGGAATTCTCGACAACGAACTATTCCCTCCAAACTATACCATTTTCCGTGTCGACGGTTGTGTAGGCACCAATGATCCACCAGGTCGCGGGGTTCTCATAGCTGCTCACAACCGTTATGACCCAACCTGCTAAAGACCTCCGACTCTACAATATCAGAATTTGTATGTATCAAATTAGCACTAAATAAGTGTCTTCTGTACATTATTTGTTGTTATATTCCTCCCTCTCAACCTGTAGATGCCTACGAGCACATAATTGAAGCGATCAACACCCTGCTTGAGAACGCTAACGCCTCCGATGAATTTATTTTATTGGGTGACTTTAACCTCCCCCGTATTCAATGGTCATTGTCTGAGGACTGTTCTCACTTTGCCCCCCTTAACGCATCTTCGGCCAAAGAAGCCTTTTTTACCGATCAGCTCTCCGTTTCTGGTCTCTTTCAAGTAAGTGGAGTCAGGAACTTTCTGAACAGACAATTAGACTTAATCTTTTCTTCAGACCCAGTTAACTCGGCTGACGCGGAAAGCAACCATTTCTTTTCCTCTCTCGATCGTCACCATCCTCCCCTGCTCCTTGTTTTCTCCTACGAACACCCTCATGCACTTTAAAGCTCCGAGTCTTCTCTTTCCTTCAATTTTCGTAAAGGCGACTTTGAAAAATTAAATCACTTGCTCCTCAACTCTAACATTGGCACTATCCCTCAACATCTTCCAGTTGACGTTGCTTTGGAGGCGTTCTATTCAGAAATACACGGTTGTCTTACACAGTCTCCTTTCTCCTCCTAAATGTTGGCAAACTTTTCTTCTATTCCAGACCGAGTCTGACTATTCTTCCTACCTCTTTTTCTGAACGTTGTGATATCCTCTACTATGAGTACCTCCAACGGATGGAAACTAGCCTCATATCCGACACCAAGCGTTTTTATAACTTTATTAATTCCAAGAAGAAATCCAATGATTACCCCTCTTCCCTAAAACTTGAGAATACCTCTTCGTCTGATCCTAAGGTTATCGCCAACCTTTTTGCACACTTCTTCAGTAAATCTTTCAGCGACAATTCCCTACAACCTGACCTTAACTACTTTTCATTCTTGGACAAATGCACTCAAACGTCGTTTACGTCTTTCGACCCTGATCCCGAACTAATCGCCGCCAGTATCAACGGTAAAGATGTTGATTTTATCACCACCGATTTTAGTAAAGCCTTTGACAAGATCTCGCATAATGTTATCTTGTTCAAACTTGATCGCCTAGGCTTCCCCTCCCGATTCATCTCCTGGATTCAATCCTACCTCAACAACCGTCGGTACAATGTTATTTTCAGCTCATCCATTTCTAACCCTATTGTCGCTCGTTCCGGCGTTCCCCAGGGCAGCCACATCGGTCCATTAATTTTCATCTTTACAATAAATGATGTTGAATGTGTCATCAATCACTCGGAGCTGTCCATTTATGCTGATGACATGAAAATAATCAAACATATCTCCTCCACAACCGACTCTCTTCTGCTGCAAAAAGATCTCGATTCCTTCACCACATGGTGCATGAAAAACTTTCTTGAGCTCAATGTCTCCAAATGCCAGTCCATCTCTTATTCCCGCAAGCGTCTTACCACCCCCGAGAGACTCTACATGCTAACCGACGTACCAGTCCCTATCGTTACCTCTTTGTGTGACCTAGGAATAATTTGTGATAGTGAACTCAATTTCCGTTCCCACATTGATTGCATAATTAACAGAGCTAACTCCGCGCTAGGGTTTGTAAAGCGCTGGTCCAGAGAGTTCTCCAATCCTTATGTTTCCAAATCTCTCTATATCTCCTTCGTTAGACCTCTCTTTGAATATGCCAGCCAGGTATGGTCACCTACACAAACAACCCACATTAACAGGATTGAATCCGCAGAGCGTAGGTTCATTCGCTTCGCTCTACGTGATCTTCCGTAGGTAGACAGATTCAACCTTCCACCTTATGAAAACCGTCTGAAACTGATCGACTTACAACCTTTAACTAAACGTGGTGATGTTTCCGACATTCTCTTCATTCATCAGCTATTAAGTGGTGCTATAGACGGGTGCGTCAAGCTGGCACTGTCACATACTAAAAATTAAAAAAGCGACACGGCAAAATAATGTGCTATTTATGGGCTAACTTTGTGCCCAAATAAAAAATTTTGTGCTCGATAATTAACGCGGCAAATTACAGTTGTAATATCCAGTGCCAGCTAATCGGCAAGCTAGCACTGCCTCTCCCTGGCAGGGTTATACTTGGCCTTGGATAAAAACTGACAGCGTTAAAATTAAGTGCTATTTATGTGCTTTAAGATAGCCGGGGATTTTCGAAAAAATCCTCCCTTGCATAAAAAACAACCCCTATAAGAAATTGATCATGCCCGCGGGCAAGTGAGCTTAAGCTTTTTAATAAAAGCTAAAAAGCTCAAAAGCTTCCTTGCACACATACATAGCTTTGGCCATCGCTGGTTTAGAATAGGGTTTATCCAAGGCCAAGTATAACCCTGCCAGGGATAGGCAGTGCTAGCTTGCCGATTAGCTGGCACTGGATATTACTACTGTAATTTGCCGCGTTAATTATCGAGCACACAATTTTTTATTTGGGCACAAAATTAGCCACATAATGAGCACATTATTTTGCCGTGTCGCTTTTTTAATTTTTAATATGTGACAGTGCCACCCCACCCCATTTGTAGGGCTGTTCACGTACTTCGTTTTCACAATTTTACCCAAAAGTATTTATGTAACTACTTAGAAAATCGGGGAAAACTTGCGGACGTCGCATTTCACCTATTTGCATGTTTTAGTCCAAACTTACCCAAAGAAATAAGTTCAACACTTTCGTTATAAAAGCACTCATGGTCACTTTGACTACTCAAACTTGTTCATGTCCTTTTGGCATTTGGTAATTTCTCCTCTATAGCATTTTTACTCAGAATATTTTAGACCAAAAAGTACGTAAAGGGACGTTGTGTCTATCAGACGCAAAAGCGACTTTTGCCTTTTTGATTTCCCCTTCATTGTCCCTTTTGATTCTGCATTATTATTGAAAGAATCCAAGTTTTTGTTCCCCAAAAGCAGTCTGAGATGAATTGTTTCACTAAGTCAGACTATCATAAGCTTAGAGGAAATTAAATTTTCTATCCAATACTGTATCAAACAAATTTGTTTTAATGGAAATGGATGGCCCCTTCTGCATCTAACCTTTGGCACCGCAAACCACTCGACGATCCAAGATTTCAGTGCAGTGCTACTACCCAACAAGTAGCACTTTTTACCAGCAGTTTTTGGCACTGAATATAAGGGAACAGACGTAATCTGAGGTTCAAGTAGTTATATGCAATAGAATTGATCCATGTCTGTTGAAAAGTGCTGGCTTTAACTGTCGAAGTTTTACATGCTTTCATTCGATGTTGAGGCTACAGACATCTTCGTATATGGTTTTGCCATCAAATACTAAGACATAAATCAATATGACCTTTTAAGAGCACCTTCCGGAATGAACAACTTGTAATGGGTTTTCAACCGCATCCATCAATTGGCACAATTGTCTGACATTATTGTAGAAAACCTATTTTTTTTAACAACTGATTATGCGATGCAAAAGTGGTTTACTATTTTTAAAACTAAATCTCCGTTTTCTGTTTTAGCAGGAAACGTCACAGAAAAACCTGTGTGGAGCTGCCCCTAAAAACTCGAAAATTTAAAATTAAAATACTAGATTCGATTGACCACCAAGTGAACAGTACTGATCAGCAATAATTTTGATTGAACAACCTTCAGTCGCGAAATATGCGAATAAATTTTTTCAAGGTCATCATTACCGCTGCCCTCCAGATATATTTACTCATTTTTATTAGTGGATAGGATTGACCACTTGAACGCCCATTACATTTTTTGACCAGCCCAAAAAAAATTATCCATTAAATAAAAAAAATCCCCGTAATATATTTCCAGCCCGGAAATTCGAGTTTGACGGGGTGGCAACCGTCAAAATTAAAAAAAAATTAAAAAGATCGGTTTAACTAAAAGTCTTGTTTTTGCATTGCTGCGAGCTAGACAACAGCCCAGAGATGGAGTGGATTATTTTAATTTCTTAATAAAAGCTCACGGGGAGAACCCGGGACCCATGGCATGGTGGTCATGCCGCTCAAAGAATTGATCCAACTCCGTATAATTAGAATGGACACCAACTGTTTTTGACGTTTGACCAATCATCGAAATTAAAAAAAAAGTCAAAACAGTTGGTATAGCTAAAACGTCTACTTTAAAGTGCTGTATTTGGTTTTTAGCGGTTGGTAAAGAGTCGAAAGCAGTTGGTGTCTACTCTGAACATGAAAAGACAGCCATCTAAAGCGGTTTAAACACCCGATGAAAGTCGAATACAGCGCTTAAAAGTAGACGTTTTAGCTAAACTGACCTTCTTATTTTATTTTTTTCATTTCAACGGTTAACTCAGTTTTGCCAAAAATGCTACTTGGATCACTTCTGTTCTTATCTAGCCAATTGGTGTCTATTCTAAACATACGAAGCCATTTCCACGTTTGACCATCCCGTCAAACTCGAATTGCCGGGTTAGACATATACTATGGGATTTTTTTTTAGCTGATCAAAAAATGTAGTGGTCAGTCGATGGTCAATCCTTCCCAGCGGTGGTGATGACCTTGAAAACATATTTTTCGTATACTTCATGACTGGCGGGTGATCACGGGGTCAATCGAATGGGGGGGGGGTCAGCTTTGCACAGCTAAATGGCCAACATATATTTTTTTTTGTAAATTTGTAAATATTGCCAAAGGTAGGAGAAATCATACGATGATCTAGGGCAGCATTGGCCGCAAAGGTAAAAATTGTTTGGAATTTAACATGAGACGATTAAACATAAAAAGTCAAATAAATTGAAAAATCGATTTTTTTTTGTTATTTGTAGAATTATTTGTTGTTTGGTGCTCCTTATTTGAATTTCAATTAATTATTTGTGATATCTTATACTGCAGTCGAGGTAACTAAATGTCACGTGAAAGATCCTGGAATTTAAGGGATTATTCAAGAGCAATTGCTTGAAAATATTGAATGATCACCCTGTATTCAGTTCTCTGCTCCTTCAACCATGGATGTGATGGCTCAGATATGCAGTTAGCTTAGTCAGACTGAAGATACCTACGGGAATGAGGCGAAACCACAGTTCTGTTAAATTGAAATAAGTCAATATTAATATCGCCTCCCATAATAATAATGTGTGCATATCGCGAACAACATCCTCTACCGGTTGTATTTCGCTTACAGGCGGCGTGCGGCTTGTACACAACACCTAATAAATATTAGTCACTACCATTTAAAACCTCAAAAAATACTATACATCATCCTCATCCGATCCACAACAACCCTAACTGATTTAATTTAAATGTCAATCTTATTGAGGAAAAAGTTCCTCATTTCTTTTAGGATCATCTAAGTATTCTCCTTAGTTACGTTTTATGACCTAATATTCAACCTCAGATCTTTTTTTTTGTAATTTTTTTCTTCAAATGTAAGTTAACTTGTTCTTCCCTTGTAGCTTTCATGTTTAAATTTCTTTATTAACCGACTTCCCAAAAACAAAGAGGTTCTAAGTTCGACGCGTTTTTTTTTTTGTTTTTGGTATTACATTCGCTTAAATGGTATATGTGAAGTCCATATTTACCTACGCCTGGACTTACTTACGCACTTTCCCCACTAGTAAACTTGGAACTGCAACTAAGCCTAACAGTCGCGCCCAACAGGTGTATGAAACCAAGAAAATAACAAAAATTTATGCCCAGAGTATACAAAGGAAACAAAATAATTGAAATTAATAAGAGAACTTTGAGTTTAAAGAGAGAGACAATATAAGAATAATATTCAGAGTTAAATTGATAAATAAACTAAAGAAAAAATACTTAAGAGAAAAACGCTTACAGTCATATTAATTAATAACTTACAATCGTTGTCGTCGATTGAGGCGAAGTCCTATCGATACATGCCTTATAAGGGGTTACGAGAAAGACGATATCTCTAGTTTTTTCATGATCATTAAGATGAATTGGAAAGTTAGAGCGTAGGCAATCGGAAAGCGGATAAGTCTCATATAGACCTAAGAAAGGTTGGTTGTGTTACCACATTTGCGCGACCGCACCTGAATATTAAAATACGGTTTATTTAGAATCAGACACAACTGTTAATAAATCTGAGGATCTACTTTAGCCCTATGTTAGTAAAATCGTCCAATATTTCAAAGAATTGCGCACTTAAAGCTTCGTATGTTCTCCTGGCCCGACCTGAGCGATCGCAGAGTAAATTCTGAATGCTTTCCACTTCTTTCTCGTCGAGCAAACTTCAAAAAGTCGTTTGTGAGGATGCGTAAACGTTCTCCATGTCTTCCGAAAAGACAGTTGCCAATAGTGACTGCTGCAATATTTCGGAGATCAGTTCAGTTTCTAGCAGGAAAGCCTTTTTACTAATGTCCCAAACAGGTTACAGCTGCCTTGTCATACCGCATGTTGTCAGATTACACCATCTTTACTTAGCAAGCTGAAGATCCTTGAAGTCAGCTCTTTTATTGCCGCTTGACTGACGATGTAAATGTTTAGGCAATCCGAGTGCACAATAGCTTCCACTCCGTCCTGCACTTTAGATCCATCAGAGAAGACCGCTATATCCGCCATGGTGACATCAAAAGTTTAAGTTTCTCGCTCCGAATAAGGGGAAGTACTTGTGAGTTGTAGTGACGTTGGACGTAATACGAAACGACGTTGAATTGCCTCGATGCGATCAATGTGAGGAGGCCAAACACCATAGGCATACTCATTTGGTCTAACAAATGTTGTTGTTGTTGTTTATTTATTTTGAAATGTATATATATATATTTGGTTTTGATATGGCAACCCACGTACACGAGGAAAAATCAGAAAATGTTCTAAGTTGAAATCGTGACTACAGCGTACTGAGGAAGAGGGATGCATGCATAGGAAAATGATGGGAAAATAGCACAGCAATAGTCCATAAGAGCGTGTACTGCCAATCTTTTTGGAATAGATTATAGTAGTGTTATCTCTAGTGAGTGAATTAAAAATAAAGTCAAAATTCCGATAATTGTAAGTTTGGTGAGTACTTAAAAAAAGTTGATTTTTTAGCACAAAAGCCAATAAACAGAAAACGAATGCATATTAAGTCCACTCACTGACAAATACTTCAATAAAAAAATGCACCAAATCAGATCAATAAATTAATTAGTTTTCGAGATATCGTGGGAATCGCAAAAAATGTATGAGCAAAAAGAATTAGAGAAAAAAATTTCGATTTTCGATCATTGAAAAATGAAACAATGGCCTTAAGGGTTTTCATGCACCTAGGTGGGTTGAAAAAATCGATTTGTCAAAAATTATTTGATTCGATAGTACAACCTCAACTGCGATTACTTAAAACTTGGAACTCATTTTTCTCAAGACTACATTTTTCCAAACGGTACCCAATATATCTCAAGAATTAATGGACCTCAAATTTTTACCAGAGTTTCTTTAATTCAATTTTATAGTGACAAGTATAAATCTTAACATCAAATGGCCCTTTTTCGAGAAATTTGAATTTTTAAAATCTGGGTCGTCAAAAACAGCTTATGCTATCTAGTTAAAAATTTTTACTTAAGAATTTTTTTGTTTATTTTTTGAGATAAAAATTGCAATGGGTACCTTAAAAGCCATCATCAAACAACACAAATTCTTATCTTTTTCGATGGTATTTAAAAAAAATTTATTTGAAAATGCTACTTTGAAATTCACCCATTGGATTTTTAATAAAAAAATATTTATAAATATTAACTAATCCTAGGTGTATGTAGCATCTAAATCATCATTTAAGGAGTAACGCAAAAGTAGGTATAAAAATAAAAAAGAATTTTGACGCAGGCAGTATTTTCTACCCTGTGCGCTCGAAAAAAATATATTTTTATGAGATTATGAATAAAGATATTGATGTAGGGCTTGTTAGGCTTAATAAATACTCTTGAAATATATTTAAAAAAAATTTATTATATATTTTATGCACTTTTAACGCACAAAAACACCATTTGAATTCAACGCTTCGATTAGTAGGTGGGTCTGCGCTGGAGTAGAAATTTTAAAAATTTGCCATCTAAAACAGAAAAATTTTAAATTTTTAGATTCTATCTATCACTAGCAACCGACCGAACTGATTTTTGATGTACATACATGCAAAAATAACAAAATGGTAGCGAAAAAAAGAAGGAAGATAAAAAATTGCATGTTTTTCACTGATTTTTGTCATAAAACAAATAGTAAAATCAAAATTTTTAAATAATTCTAGTTCAGCCGGTTGCTATAGGTGTGCAAAATATGTGGTTACAATTTTATAACAATCGGTTCAGTAGTTTCGGAAATTTTTGCAACAAGCGGTGTAAAAAAGTAGTTTTGAGATAAACGCATTTAACGTCAGCGAGTCGAATTAGCGAGCTGAGGTAGTTACGTTTGAGGGGCGGAAAAGTATACTTAGAGATACTTTTGAAAGAATAGTTTTGCATATATTTACTTTCGGAAAATGTAAAAAAAAATTCTATTTTTTCAAAGTTTTAAAGTAGAATACTGTCTTAAATATATAAAATAATTTTTAATTTACACATACACAGTGTATCCCATAAGTTTTAAGACTGTGGCTATAAAAGACGCAAAAAAATTAAAAAAAAAATTGAACAAATTTTTTATTCAAAATAGTCTCCATTAGAAGTATTGGTACGATCTTTCAGCCTTTTCATGGCTTTCGAAAACTCCTCTTTTGAAATACTGTTTAACTTCGTTGTCACGGCTTCTTGTATCTCGTCTATTGACGTAAAATGGTTCCCTTTCAAGTTCATCTCTAATTTGGTGAACAGGAAGTATAGTTATAATATGGTATAATACATATATATATTATACCATATTATAACTTTTTGCATGATAAAAAAATGGAAAAATTAGACTTAGAAGACTGGGTCATTCTTTCCGGCTACAATAATATCTGTATGCTCAGCGTACATAGAAACAAACACAACTCCTTCAAAACAACCATAAAGTTAATAATAATATTTTGGGAAAATTCGCGGAAGATCCAAGGCGCTTAGATTTTAATTGAGCTTTTGTTATTTTATTATTTTGTAATTTTCATTAACTTTTTATTTTTATAGAAAACAAAAAATTAAAACATAAAAATAATATAATAAAATTAAAAATATAAAAATGTAAATAAACACGAATCTTTGCCCCTCCCCTCTCTCCCCTTCCCTACCCACCCCTCCCCTTGCCCACCTCTTACCTCCTATCGCCTCCCCTCTTCCTTCCCTTTCCCTCCTGAAGAAAATCCTGGCAACGCCCCTGCATATGAAATTTCATTACAAAAGCGAGGAAAGAAAAGGATCGCAGTAGGCTGTATTATAAGAACGGACAGATGGAAATGACGAAATATTCATGAAGTTGGTTGGCTCCTTAGAACAGAAAACGAAAGGAAGTGCAAAATGCTCAAAAAGTTTCCGAATTTTCCTTATGTGTTTGAAAGGTGTGAATGTGTTAGTTTTCACCATGGAAGTAGTAAATTTTTGACTCATTCGAAGTGGTCCTCGCAAATATTACTACCATCGGATAGTATATAATCAGTTCTACCGATGGATTTTAACCACAGTTCTCTGAAGTCTTCATCTATTGGAAACCTAAAATACCAAAAGGTAGACAAATATTTTAATACTTTTAAAATTTTATTAGAGACCCCAGGCAAAAACTTCCGTCAGCTGCCGCTGAAACAATAAGGCGAGCCAAAACTCTGATCAAACTCAAATGTAAACAAATGAGCGCCATCAAGAGAAATGGTTATATTTTTTGGTAATTTAGCTTTTATTTATACAGCTTTTGCATATATTTCAAAGAAAAAGCTGTATAATTGCTTATTATATCATTTAACTTCCCTGACAAATGATTTTCCGCACCCAATGAGTCGATTATAGTAACAACAAAATACCGCACACTTCATCACGAAAAATGTTCAAATTAAGCACCTCAGATTCTTAGTAAACTAAACTAAAACAGTCTTTTAAATGTTAATCGTCTTTATTTGTAAAATTACAACACTTTTAACAACTAAACCCTGAAAATTATTCAATAAACACTTGGATCTGCACTCTTCAGAAAGTTCACGTCAAATTGACATTTCGTTATGGCGAAGTTGAGGCTCCCTTCCCACACCTTTCCGACGAACAAAAAATCGGAAAACACGTACACGGTTTATACACGGTATTGCACTTCCTTTCGTTTTCTGTTCTAAGGTTGGCTCCTCCAGAAGCCCGATTTTGAAAAAAAAAATTTCTGATTTGTTCTTGTTTATACAATAATAAGACAAGATTATCATTGTGACTTTGATTTCAAGCCGAAATCATCACCTGCAGTGTTGACTCAAACGAACCATGCACAACAAGCGGTGCTATGTTTACCTATACTATTGCGCACGTTTTAAAAAAGAAGAATAAAATTATGAATTGTTAAAAGATGAATTAATGCATAGGTAAAGATCTCATTCGGTAGTTTCCATCGAATTACTTGATAAAAAACCAACTCATTTATGCCTAAAATGATGACAGGATGATGTTTCCTTATTAAGCTACACGGTATTGTGAAGCCGAGGTTATAAAGGGCAAGTGCCAATTTAATGTAAGCGGTAATTGGCACTAAGACCCTTTATAACTTCCACTCTTCAATTATCAATGGCGATTTTTGACTTAAATTTAGTGGCTGTGATCTGCATTTAGGTACAAATATATCATATATTCGCTAACCATCTGACATAATTATTAATAATCAACATAAAAAGAAAATTATAAAATGAACACCGACATGTATCTTGAAAATCTTCTAATTTTACGAAGAACGAAAATGCTAAAATGGTCTATTTCTAGACGGTAATTAATTTTCGTTTGATGAAAATTGAAATCATTGAACCTGACCCCTTCATCGTGTTAATTAGGTTATCCAGCTCATATATCATTGCTATTGCATGCGATATGAACATGATTCATCATTTTATATCTATTATGTGATCAAGAAGTCTCGAGCTTTTAATTCGAAGTAGCTCTCTTACTTGTGCATAGGTGAGACCGGCACAAACAATTTATTTTGATTTTAGCTCTATAATCGTCAGAAGTGATCACAACTCGAGAAAACTTGCATGACAAGCACTTCACGAATATCTGAATGTTTAAATCCCCATCTGCAATGATCAGCTGTTCAATCCCTTTACCCATTTGACGTTGGATCTTGAACTGCTTTAAGAACAAGCGCTTTCGCCAGATCTATCACTGCATCACGTCAAATAATTTATTAGCCGAGCTCGGGCAACCGACGCAATATGATGCAAATTAAATATTCGTGAGGCCAGATTAATTTTCCTCAATTAGTTGCTTGTCGGATTTAATCAGCGAAATATCAGCAAAATCATATTCGTATTTTTGTGCAATGGCCAGATGCAGCAGAAATGCATCGCCCGAAATTATCAGAACGTTGTTGGAGAGATTGATCAACCTAACCACGTAAATGCTCGAGGATTTTGAGGGAAATTTTCATCTTTGATTTTTTAAGATTTTAATGGAACAAAATTAAACCAGTCTTTTCTGGCATTCATTAAACGTTAATTTGCCGTTTGGCTACGAAATATACAGGCTACATCAGATCTGCTTGGTGGTCACATGCATTTGCTATTGTCACTTTAAGAATCACCCGTGACGCTTGCCAATCGTCTACAACACACATTCACTGGCGCCTGATTTGTTTTTGTTTACAGGTCTTTTGAAGCGCGTTTTTGTAATAAGCTCAAGTGGTTTTGTGTTATTTAACGCTCTCAACGATTTTGGGAAAGGCAAATAGTTTAACGTTTGCTCTTGCTTTTTTGCGAAATTTCTAATTATAGAATTAAGTTTAAAAATTGTGTCAATTTTGTGGCTATAATCAAATTTTTTAATAGTTGAAGTTAGGATCCTCCATGTCCAAACATACACCTATACATATAATACATTTTGCACTTGCGTAAGTTTGTAAGTCCACGTTTGTCCGATTGTTGTTGGACTTATAGTTGGCACCCCCTTTTTTTAATTTGAAAATTTTTGTTAGTGCATTATTTGTCCATCGTTAGTCCACGTTTGTCCACCCATTGGTTTTATTTGTCCAAGCTTCGTTTCAAAATGGCGAACAAAAAACTTTTTTTGCATTATTTTTTCACCAGAACTCCAAAATTCCAAAAAGAAACTTTTTGAACTCCATAGGTCATTTGTCCACTTTTTTTTCTATTATTTTTGTAGTTATTGATAGAAGATCTGAACGGGTTGAAACGTTGCAGAAATGTTTGCAACCTCCCATTGTAATTTCAAAAAATTTTAAAATTTCGTGGATGAATCTTGCCATTCATTGTTTTTTTTTTTTTAAAAAAGATATGTAATTAACGGTACAAACAATATCACAATAACAATATCGGTATTATTTTAAGTTTAAATTGTACACTAGAAAAAAATGTAATCAGCTGCTACGGAAGCGTGTTTCAACTGCTAGAAAAATTACTCCTTGGATATTCTAGTCTTACGACTAATCAGAGATGTCCAGGTTGTTTTTCTAAGGATAACTCTCTAACAGTAATTGTTGGTAATGGACTAGTAGACAGTATCGAATTTCCTGGTATTTTCCAGCGATTCGTGAACGAACTTTTTGAATGTAGACAAAAAACTTATACGTCAGAAAGAGAACTGAATTGTTTTGATTTGGACATATTAATGCAGATGAACAAAAAGCAGTTTCAACATGAATTGTCTCTAAGCGGAATTCCTGAAAAAGTCGAATGTGGCGATACAGTTTATATCGTATCTCGAGCCATCTCAGATGGTGGACTATTCGACCGGAGTATCGATATATTGAGAAGAATTATAGCCCGAAAAAATTACCATTTTAAGGCGTTATGTCGACAAGGAACATGGTCAAAATAAGATGACCTTGTCAAACAAGCGCAGAAACCCGTGAAAAAGCATAACATGATAATACCCATTGATAATACGTTCAAATATAATGCAGATATTTGGTAACGTTTGTAAATTATTTGGTAAATTTGTAATTGTCGCTTAATAAATCATTTGCGATTACTAAGTACAAATTCATATTTGTCCTGAATGTATACCGCGTATTTTGAATGCGAATTGTTGATAAGAGAGTATACTGATTTGAATATAAAATAATGTGATGATATTAAAAGGAAAGTATTTTTTATATATATATGATGATGCCAAAGCTCAGGGGATGCCCTATGATGCTTAAGCACAGCCTTGGCAGGAAAGGAATTAAGGATGAGGGATATGGGTTAGGAGGTTGAGTGAAGAAGGTGTCGATGTACGCCCCGTTTGAAAGTTTCAGGCTCATAAGACGAGGGAAAAACAAGATGGTAAACTGTTCCACATTCTGCTTAGAAAAGATTTCCAAATTTAACCTGGAGAGTATAGGGGTGGAGCGATTTGTAGATCTTGTATCGCGCGTTGTCAGGTGTCTACAAGGAATCAGGCTAGCAATTTCGTTAGAACAATGGCCATGGAAACAACGATAGAAGAAATGAGAGAAAACCGACATTCCGTCGATGCTCCAGAGAGTCAAGGCCCTCAGAGATTGAGGGATCGCCAATAAGTTTAATAGCCTTACGCTGGACTTTGTCTAACGCGGACAGTGGAGTGTGTCCGGCCCCTGCCCAAAAATGGGATTTATATTCAAGTCTAAGCCTAATGTGGGACTTGTAGATCAACGCTAAGTCAGGTGGTGTGAAAAATTTCTTACATCTCTGTAGAAAACCCAAACATTTTATCGCACTTTTAGCGATTGCAAATATATGATCAGTCCAGCTAAGATTGCTGGATATCTCGATACCCAAGATATTTAGGAAGATCGAATTTGGTATATTCACTCCGTCGACTGAAATGTGTTGGGGGTAAACCGGGAGTTTTTTAAATAAAAAATATTGGATGATAAAAATTATAATTCCATTTGTTATTAATAATTAAATATTAGAAAGTGAGGTAACTGTTGGTTGAGACGTTAGAAAAGTCATTTGAAATCATAATTGAAGATTGGAACTTGGCTCAAAGCATCGCTTACTTATCGAGAATGGAATAAGCTAGTGATTGTGAGGTAGCAATAATTTCTTCTAATTTATTAAATTCAAGACAATGAGGCTATAAGTAAGTGCTTTGAGCCAAGTTTCAATTTTTAACTATGATTTTAAGTGACTTTTTGACATCTAAACCAACAATTACCTCACTTTCTTATACTTAATTGTTAATAACAAACAGAAGAAATTGTTGCTCCCTTACAATCACTAGCTTATTCCATTTACGATAAGTAAGTGATGCTTTAATCCAAGTTTCAATTTTCAATTATGATTTAAAGTGCCTTTCCTAACGTCTAAACCAGCAGTTACTTCACTTTCTCGTATTTAATTGTTAATAACAAATAAAAGAAATTGCTCGCTTTGTTTGTCAGCGGCTGCTAGCTTCAGTCATTCTTCGATGATCTCTTCGTAATTTGCGGATTCAGCGAGTTACAGGATGATTCATAAATTTGAAATTTTCGGGATTTGGAAGTTATTATTTTATTTATATCTTTCGATCTACTCAACGCAGCGACATCAAACAAACGCCAAAAAACTATCATCTCTCTGTCCTAAGGTCTCAGGCTTACGCAGAAAGGTAAGGGACAATAAAAGTTCGAAAATGCCTAAAAAACGGTAAAAAATCAACAAATATGCTCTGTTGACAGGGTTGTTTATGTAACTTAATGTAATATTTTTCGAATAAACTTTATATGTATTAAGTTCTACTCTTGAACTCTACTCAGATGTAAAATAAGTGTTTAAATAAAAACTTGTAACTTTCACGACTATCATGGGTGAAAAAAGCCCGATCTTTACCCACCTCCTTTATGAAGCACCCTGTTATTCCCAAACGAATGCGTTTTAAGATCTATACATATTTAATGATATTATGATGCAGAACAGGAAGCGGTTAAAAGTTGGTACCTAACAATCGCAAATTAGACAACTTGTTAATTGTTAATGATGAACAAAAAATTTATAAATACGTTTCTGTTCCTCAAGAATCAATAAATAATACACTTCATTATATTCTTTACAATTTACGCAAAAAAACTAAAATTCCTTTCCCGAGCATTATTTTTCGACGCGTTGAACGTATGTTATGTGATCACTAAATGCAACAGAATGTAAGACATTCGTCAGACATGTTCTCGATCTCTGAAGCCTCGTTAATACTCTGAACAAAGTTCCATGTCGCTGCATGTTACACGGTATTGCTCTTCGGACGTTAATTTCTGGCACGATTCGCAATCTCTCGAGAATACTAAAAACAATTTAATAAATTAATTTTACGTTTGTTATTTAACAGAGTTTCTAAGTTATGTATCGTGTTACTAATTATCGTTTGAAGAGTGATAACTTGTAGCATGTAAGTCCCAAACTACACGAGAGGGTTTTTATCCCATAACTCAGGGCAATTCTCTTCTGTGCAAAAGTAGAAAAACCCTGGGAGTGTTGTTACGAGAGGGGCTTTGATTGACGTTAAAAAACCGGTTCATTAAGTGTTTTGCAGGGTTGAAAAATTGTATTCACCGGTCAAGCCATACTAAATCAACCTGACACCAAACATTTTTCGAACGCTAATGAAGAAATTACGAAAATGGACAAAAGCAAATCAGGAAAAACTCAAGCCAAAACCAACGATTACTTAGTTCTGAATTACACGAGAGGGATTTTATCCCATGAGTGACGAAAACCAGTTTTTTTCTTGGTGAGAGAAGTGGGGTAGGAAGAGGGTCATCTTTGAGTGTCAATCACGAATCGTAGGGGTTTTGCTTGAGTTTTTCCTGATTTGCTTTTGTCCATTTTCGTAACTCCCTCATTAGGGTTCGACAAATTTTTGGTAACACTGGCACCACAGTAAAACTAAATATATATCCAGCTTTTAAGGTCATAAGAATATACATTCATGCAAATAAAGAGTACAGGTAGTGTGCAGTCATTTACACCTGTCAAAATTATTTGAGAGAATCACTTACGCCTGTAAAAATTCTGTTCTCATCCGGAGAGAATCACAGCCTTCTCTCAAAAAAGTACCGCCGAATCTTGTCGAAGAGAAAAATGTACCAAAAAGTACCACCAATAAAAAGAATTCATATGAATCACATGACTGAGATAGTTACTTGTGTGCGTAAGAAACTTTCAAACTGTCAATGTATGTATTCTGATCTTTTAATGAGTGAAGTACATTTGACATTTGTAAATGCACATAAGAAAACTATACTTGTCTCCTACCCACAAACTCTCCCGGAAAACAAATTTTTAGTTCTGACTACAGGGTTGCCCGATTCGGGAAATGTATAAAAGCAACCAAAAAAATTTTACTACTTTGTTCGAAGCCGTTTATCTAGTAATAGTAATCTTTGCCAAAACCCTACGATTCGTGATTGACACTCACTCAAGAAAAAAAAACAGGTTTTCACTACTCATGGGGTAAAAATCCTCTCGTGTGTAGATGAATTAAAATTGAGTAACTTATAAGCTATCTCATATGGGTACAATTTTATTTTCAGTGGAGGAAAACCATTTTTAACCGACTTCCCAAAAACAAAGAGGTTCTAAGTTCGACGCGTATTTTTTTTTTTTTTTTTTTTATGTCTGACCGGGCATAACTTCGTAACGCGTCGACCGATTTTGATGATTCTTTTTTAGTTGGATAGAGTATGTTCCCCGATTGGTACCATGTCAAAAAAATTTTTGGTAGGGAGGGGGTGGGGGGTGGGGGTGAAACCCAACTTTGTAACGCGTGGTCCGATTTGGATGGTTCTTTTTTTGTTGTACAGAGTATGATCCCCCATTGATAATAGGAGAAAAAAATTTTGGCCTAGGGTGGGAGGAGGGGGGGAGGGGTAGTCTAACTTTGTAACGCGTGGACCGATTTGGATAATTCTTTTTCTGTTCGATAGAGTATGTTCCGTAGTTGATACCAGGAGAAAAAAATTTTGGGGCGGAGTGGGGTGGGGGTGGGGGTGGAACCTAACTTTGTAACGCGTGGTCCGATTTCGATGGTTCTTTTTCTGTTGTATAGAGTATGATCCCCCATTGCTAATAGGAAAATATTTTGGTCCTATGGTGAAAGGTGTGGGTGGGGGGGAGGGGTAGTCTAACTTCGTAACGCGTGGACCGATTTGGATAATTCTTTTTCTATTGAGTAGAATATGATCCTAGATTCTACGAGAAAACAAATGTTGCTGGGGTGGGGGAGGGGGAGGATGGAACCTAACTTTGTAACACGTGGACCGATTTGGATTGTTCTTTTGCTGTTGTATAGAGTGTGATCCCCCATTGCTAATAGGAGAATAATTTGGTCCTATGGTGAAGGTGGGGAGGGGGAGGGGTAGTAACTTCGTAACGCGTGGACCGATTTCGATGATTCCTTTTCTGTTCGGTAGAGTATGTTTCTTGATTGATGCCATGAGAAAAAAAGTTTAGTGGAATGGGGGTGGGGTAGGGGGTTAAAACTAACTTTTAACGCGTGGACCGATTTGGATGGTCCTTTCTTCGTTGTATAGAGTCGGAGACACTAAAAAGTGAAAAATAAAATAGTTTTAAAAAAAAAAGTTGAACCGACTTCACAAAAAGCGCTAAAAAGCATAAAATAATTTTTAATTTTATATCTATTACGACATTTTGAAGTCGGTGCAAATTAAACAAATAAAACAACTACAGAACCACAATTGAAAATAATACAATACATAATACTACCTGAACGTTTCAGCTTACGGGATCATAAGAAATGACGATTAAATATTTTTGTTGAAGTTGTTTGATTTGCACCGACTTCAAAATGTCGTAATAGATATAAAATTAAAAATTATTTTATGCTTTTTAGCGCTTTTTGTGAAGTCGGTTCAACTTTTTTTTTAAAAACTATTTTTTAATTTTCAATGTTTACTGTGAATTTTCAGCTGTTGTGAGCAGAATAAAATAACCAAATATATACGAAATGACATATTTAATTTTAATCTTTTATATTATTGTAAGGAAAATGTAAAAATAATTAGAATTACTGAAACAAAAATTGCAAATAAGGTTGTTCTAATCTGTAAAATGCTTACTCAGAAAGAGACATAAAATGATTGTGAATATTGTCATCTATCTCTATCGCCTGCATTTAGTAGGCGGCATGACATCGGCAACTAAGAAAACCGCATTTAAAAAAAAGATGCTTACACAGAAAGGGACAACTAGCGAAAAGTGATCCCATTTTCTTAAAGAAATTTCACAGCAGCAGTCAGTATACCTATATATATCTCAGTGGGGTAATTCCACTGAAATTCGACAAATTTTGGTAAAAATTCCTGAAATGACCTCCGCAGATTTTTATGATACTCTGGTAACTGAAACTAGGTTAGGATAGGATAATGTTTGTAAATTATTGTCGTCCAATATTTTTTCTTTTAGAAGTTATAGCGCTTTAAAAATTTGAAAAATGCTTGACATTTGTCAATTCTTGCTGTTTAAAAATTCGTATGTTTTACAATTTGTCCACTAGAATAATCATTGAGGTGTAATTTGAAAGGTAAACCTTCAAGCATTATAAGAAAAATACTTGTGGAGCTCTGAAAAGGTAAAAAGGACACTAAGGATCCCGATTTCGTCCTTTATCCTTTATATTTTAAAAAAATTTTCCTGGATTTTTTTTTATTGGATTGGGATCATAATAAAATGCATTTTTATATGTGCCTGCCTCCTTAGAAACACCTTCATTTTCAGGTTTTCTGTTGACTAAATTTACTATGTCAAATTGTTTAGATATTTTATTTAGAAATAGTACTCTACCTTTATTGAGTAGCTACAAATGATTTAACCTGCGGTTAATGAGAGTATACATATCGAGATTAACTTCACTTCACTTGTTCGGATATTAGTTCTATAACATTTACAAATGAAACTACACTGCGTTTATGACTTATTATATTATCTGCATTTTAATGACTTGGGATACACATTAACCTAGCAAAATCAAGACATAATAATTTAGTTTAATGTGTGTTCAACCTAATTTTGAGAAAAAGAAAATTGTTTTGCTTTTATTACACCTTTCCTAAGAGGAATAATTTGATGCATTTTTCGAGTTGATGGTAGTGGAGTTAATTTTAAAAGACTTTGTTTCATTTTAACCTGTTCGTCTTTATATCAGTCAGTAGAAATAAATAAGAAGTTCATATTTTGTATATTACCTTTAGCCCACTCAAATAATAACTGAGGGCTATTTATCTGATTATTATAAGGTCTTTGAAGGCTTGCCTTTGTTGCAAGGCGCTTTAGTGTACCTCCAAGTCCATCACAAACATTTTTCCCATGTGAAGTAACAAAGAAATTCCACTCGGCTTCTATTCCATATTGTTCTTTGTGCAAACTCAAATTGTAAAAGTCCTTTTTTTTTATATTGTGCAGCACATCCATCCGAAAAGTAGATAATTTTTCTGATGACATTAAATCTATCTTTTAAAAATTCTCGTTGAAATATATTAACAGTTTGAAAATCGTGTTTTAAACAATCACTTATAATTACTAAATTTGTATGTTCTAATTCTAAAGTATCTTTGTTTCGGAAGTAACTGAAAAGTCCAATATCACTAAAATGTCTTCACATTGTAGGGAGGATTTGACCTCTTGAGAATATTTGTTTTGTTGATCTGTTATAAATGAATGTAGACTTAATTTTGGCATTATTTCAATAAAATTTTTAATGAACTCATCAACTGATTCTAACTTTGCATCCAGTTTTGCACGATCAGTCGATGTCCACTGCCTATAAGTTACATTTTCGAAAAAAAAAAATTTTCAAACGTATATTCAAGGAAGTCGTTCAGTCTTGAATAGAAAGGACATTCAGTTCAATTACCTAAAAGACATTGTATATTCGGAGGATTACATTTAGAAATAACGTAATGGCACCAAATTCCGACCACCTAAGGTTTGACCGATTCTTAACCATAATAAATTAATCCCGTTCGTTTATATATATATATATATATATATATATATATATATATATATATATATATATATATATATATATATAAATAATTTTTAAGAAAACAGTAGCCATTGTTGGACTAGGACCCTAATTCCGTCCACTATCTTGCACTGACCCTAATACCGACCACTTATGCTCCTAATTCCGACCGCTCGATTCTTCGAGGAAATAAAGTGGAATAAGTAGGAAAATAAAGTAAAATATCGATACATAAATTTTGTAAGCGTTATCACAACAAATATTTAATAACGTTTATTAAAATTTTATAATATATTGAAGAGCAATATGAAAATTAATAAAGAAAATACTTATTTCTATAAAACCAGTTCATATTAATTGTCCGTAGATTTTTTCTTCTCCTTCGGCAAAATTCCTGAAGGATATTTTATAGTACTCGACGAGCGCTACCTAGAACTCTTATCAGAACTCTTGGGAAATTAGTTTTACATTTTCGCAGGTGGAAAATTTGAAAAAATATATAATTTTCTTAATTTTCCAGAACTATTTTTAAATGTTATCAGGAACTCTAGAACTCTTTAAAATACATCGAAAAAAAATGTCAGAACTCTTTTTTGCGAATAAAGCAGCGCTACGTGAAGTTAGTGCCGGATTTTTTCTCTTATGAGTTCTATCTATAATTTTCCAGAACTATTCAAAATTTCTATAAGGAACTCCAGAACTCTTGCGAATATACCCAGAACTCTAATAAAATATTTGTTTTTCAAAAAAAGCGGCGCTAACTTCACACGAGTTCACATCCCTACTTTTTAAAAGTAAAACTGAAAATTTTTATCTTAGAACCAAGAGCAAAAATATGTGGTCGGTATTAGGGCCTATCGTAAATTTTACAACCCCTAATTCCGACCACTCTATTTTTTTATTTTTTTAATAAAAAAAATTATAATTACAAAAATCTTCGTAATTATAATATCGTTAAAGAATAGATAAGCCGATAAAAATTATTGAAATCATGATAAATAATCGAGATCATATTAAAAATCTCTTATTTTTAAAGTATCGATTTTTAGAATTTCATCGATCTATTGAAGCAAAATCTAACAACCGACCACATTAATAATTTTTTCTAGCTTAGCAATAAATAATTTTACTTTTTTTTCTAAACTAATTACAAGTGTTATAATTAAATAATATTTTTTACTAATAAAAATGAATTTATATTTAGTTTTTGCATAGAAATTTATTAAATAACTAAGTGGTCGGAATTAGGTAGCCGGTCGGGATTCGGTGCCATTACGTTAGTTGTTAATAGTTTACTGACTAATTCCAATCACACACAAACAGAATGAGTACCATGAGCTCCTGCAATTATACAGTTTTTTGGTCGTAAAGCAGCAAACTTCGAAAAACCGATTTTCACCTCTGGAAAAGTATCTTTAAAGTTTCTGTATATTTCTCTTAAGTTAGCCAACATTAGCCTCTTCTGGACATGCTCTTTCTTGTCTCCCACCTAAAAACTTAAGTTAGTTAAAATATGCAAAAAATTGATTGTATAATTTTAACTCACCCACATGGAAACATAGTCTTTTTTCCCTGGCATTATTCTGCTTATTTCCTCACTTTGATAAAAGTCCAAGACAATTTTTTCAATTGAGATATCCTTGACTTTTGCTTTACGTGAGTAGAATGTTAAAATACCTTGGTTCCTTTGCAATTCTTTACTTTTTCTGGCAAGGTATGAAGATGTACTTGGAAATTCTTGGACAATTTTATTGATGCTCCAGTTCTCCGGGAGCAATGTTAATATCATGCAACTTAAGTCTTTGTCAGTTATAGTCCTATATTTCCTATAGTCCTTAATTTAGCTACAAACTGTTCGTCACTGGTTTTACCACAGAGGTTTGCGATTTCCTAACTTATTTCGAATACTTTCTCGCAAACACTTTGCAATAAAGTTTTCATCTTCTTGCGAATATATTCTGCGTCACTTAGTCGTTTACTATCGAACTGTGTTTCACCTAAATGTAGAAGACACTCGTTTAATCCTTTAAGCACTAAGCTTTTGTCTACAAAAGATACATCTTCGGTAGGTGGAAGTTCTTCAAAAGCACTTTCAATCTCCTCTTCTTGTTCTGCGTTTAATGCTTCGTGTAAAGAACATGGTAAATCTCTAAGCATTTTGCGACACTTCGAACAAACTTTTTGATTTAAGCTCAGTCTTGGAAATTTTTGAGTCATCCACGGAAGCACTGGCCTTAGATCACTGGTAATGGCACACGGTGCCGGTGCTGGTGTCTTTGGACCCAACACTAGGATTTCGCTCGCATTGGGCAGTTGGCCCAGCGTCTTTCAAGCTGAAATCCACGCCATTGAAACCTGCGCCACTCTCAACCTCAACAAAGGACTGAAAGGTGCGGACATTACTATCTTCTCCGATAGCCAAGCGGCCCTTAAGGCCCTATCCTCATGGAGTTTCTCCTCGAGGATTACTAAGGAGTGCTTCGACACCCTCCAGCTACTGGCCATCCACAACAGGGTCACGCTCTGTTGAATACCAGGCCACTCTGGTATCGAGGGCAACGAGATCGCTGATGAACTGGCCAGGAAAGGCTCATCCTCTCGCTGCCAAGGTCCCGAACCCTACTGCAGCCTCAGTTGGGCTTCGACGAGAGCTGTTGTAGAAAATTGGGGTAGGAGTCAACAGCTGCTATACTGGAGGAACGTCTCTGGGCTTCGCCAGGCCAAGGCACTTGTCAGACCCTACGCTTATAATGATATCACCGCCCTAAGCAAGGCGGATCTCAAACTGCTTTCAGGTTACCTATCTGGCCACTATGGGCTTAGGTATCATCTACACCGCATAGGTCTGTCTAGCGTGACGGAATGTCGGCTTTGTTTGGAAGACGATGAAACCACATTGCACATTCTGTGCTTCTGTCCTGCATTAACATGGCTTAGAAGGAGGACCTTCAGTCGTGAATTTCTGAATCCGGCTGACGTTAGATCCTCCCCTGTTAAAGACCTCCTCGCTTACCTCAGGGTGGCTGAGGGTCTTTTGCAGTAATGGGGCTCCGGCACAAAAGACCTCCATGGTCGTAGTGCCCACCATATGGGTAACCCCTTATATAATAATAATAATAATAAATAGATCACTGGTAACTGAGCGATGTCTGCGTATTTCAAATGGGTTGCAACAAGTTTTCGAAACAAATAGATTTTCCATATTAAAATATTGACACTTAGTTTACTATTGCGGTTAACCTTGAAATGCACTAGATAAGTAATTTTAACAGAGAGTTAATAATTTCCAATTTTGTCACTTTTAAATTTATAAATTCAATTTCTTCGAGTCTCGATAGTTCTATAATTATAAGAAACTTTTAAAAAAGAAAACACAACCGTAACCTTTTTGACACAAATTTATTTTTCCACGAATTCCTAAGGAATGCCAGTACCGTGTTCTTTCGCTAGCCTTCTACCTCCCTAGTCTCCTTACCTTACTTAATCACCTAGATAGATAATATTTGGATTTTTCCTTGAAGGGTACATCATCATTGTCTTTACACATCACGTCTTTACAAGTTTTTTAAATTACAATGTGTATTGTGTATACTCTCATTAACCGCAAGCAAGGACATTTATATGTATGTACCTACTCAATAAAGGTAGGGTACTATTTCTAAATAAAATATCCAAACAATTTGACATAGTAAATATAGTCAGGAGAAAACCTGAAAATGAAAGTGTTTTTAAGAAGACAGGCACATATACAAATGCATTTTATTATGATCCCAATTTCGTCCCAAGTTGAAATTTTGAGTATACCTAGAAAACATGTTATTAAAGAGATAGTAAAAAAAATCCAGGATAAGTTTTTTAAAATATAAAGGATAAAGGACGAAATCGGGATCCTTAATGTCCTTTTTCCCTTTGCAGGGCCTCACAAGTATTTTTCTTATAATGAAGGTTTACCTTTCAAATAACACCTCAATGATTATTCTAGTGGACAAATTGTAAAACATATGAATTTTTTAACATAGCAAGAATTGACAAATTTCAAGCATTTTTCAAATTTTTAAAGCGCTATAACTTCTAAAAGAAGAAACATTGGGCGAAAATAATTTACACACAATACATCGTTTCAGTTACCAAAGTTTCATAAAAATCTGCGAAGGTCACTTCAGAATCACTTGTCGAATTTCAATGGAATTACCCAATGATAAAAGTTCATTCTGCAAAGTATAATCTAATAAATATTCTTAATATTTCATTTCATGTCTAGTATGTAAAAAAATACTGAAGAAAATCAAATTTTTAAAAATTAGATATGCAAGAATGATAATCACTTTCATCCTTCAATTAAATAAAGAAGCAATGTGAATAAACCGCTGCATCATCAGACTGTGCAAAAAAACTAATTTCGTTCTATCTAAATTAAACGCACGTAAAATCGGGGTATTTCTTAGATCTATTTTATAAGTGTGAAATTTATCACGCAGGCCAGTAAATTGGACCAAATCCAAGTTTGTTGCAGACGTAGCATAGTAACTGCGTCCCAGGTTATCTACCCATGCCCGTCTCTTGTGTTTTCTAATATTATATCATTAAATCCACAAATAGAGAAAAATGCAGACGAGATCAAAACGTTGCACCTTTAAGTTTTCATTTCGATTGCAGTCAACAGGTGTTAGTACTTCATGAAAATAGCGCTGTCAGTTCTATTGTAAGGCAAGAACTTTATGTTTTGCTTAAAGTGATGTTGTTCTATTTTGTCATAATTTTTAATATATAATTTTATGACGCCTATAAAGTTAGAATTACATTTGCAAATTTCGAATGTTAGTCTTTTGGACTAATTGTCGCTTTTAAGTCGTAAATTTGTCGCGGAATTATTTTAAAAAAAATAACTTGACACTCAAGTTTTCATTACCACCCATGTAATTTGCATAATTCTGATATTTTTCGATGCTTATCTGCCCATTACTTGGCGGTTATTTAGTCGTTAAAGAGTTTGGTCGGATTTTTATGAAAAGAAAAATGTTGTTGGCATAGTATGGATGAAATATAGCTTATATGATAGATCCTCAATAAGTGAATTAATTGCTAAGTTGTAAAATGTTGAAATGCAGAAGAATTTGTAGGATAGTCCAATTCATTTTACTCATTTTTATTATAAAAATATCACAAATTTTAATAAGTTTAAGAATTAAAAATTAATTTTGATGTGTCCGCCCTTGGAAAGAATAACTTTGTGCAAACGGTCCATGTCACAGGCTGCCCAAAAGTGATTCTAGGGCATTGTGGGCCATTCACTAGAAAGGGATTTAATCAGCTGTTCAACTGTGGTGTATTTTTAAATGTTGTCCTTTCTCATCCAGAAATCTATTGGACTGAGGAAAGACGAACAATGCCGCCAAAGTTCTGACGAAATAAATGCCGGAACGTTTTGTTTGATCCATTTTTTTGTTTATGGCGGCTTTATGTATCGGTGCTGCATCCTGTTGGAAAATCCAGTGCTTGTTTCTGTGGGGCTTTGCTGCCCAAGGGTTCAGGCAACCCTACAATACTAATTTCCGATTGTTAGCTGCATTGACTTTGACTCACCCAGTCCATACCATCAGCGCGGCCAGTTTTTTAATATCGAGTTGCTATTGCTAATAGGAGGAAAAATTTTAACCTAGGATTGAGGAGGGGTAGTCTAGCTCCGTAAGACGTGAGCCGATTTGGATGATTGTTTTTTTGTTGGGTAGAGTATGTTTCCCGGTTGGTATTTTTTGGTTGGGTGGTGGTGTGGGTTGCACCTAACTTTATAACACATGGATCTATTTGGATGGTTTTTCGTTTGTCGTATATTGTATGATCCACTGGACGATCCCTGGGATGGGGAGCTCATGTAAACTTAGCAAAGCAATTCCCAAATATCGCATTTTTTCTCAGAATTTTCTGTTCAGTCAATTCAATTTATTTGTGAAGTAATTTATTTTGTTGCTAGTTAATTTTAGTTGCAAGTAAAGAATGAAATCCTAGAAATTCTGCCTGCAGCACCATTCTTGAAATCGAAATTGTCTTATTTACTACAGTAATTAAAGTCGTATCGGAAATCTGTTTCAGCCATTAACTAAGGACTAAAAAACGACTAATATGCTAGACACACGATAAGCGATAAGCGTTAATGATCATTCGAGGAGGAATGATCGTTGCACAGCCTGTGTGTCATCACGGGCAGTTGCTATGGTGAAATATGACAATTTATGGGAAAAATTTAAAAAATTGGAATTTACTCCCTGAAATGAACCCCCAGAATCAAAATTCAACTCTTTATACTTCACGACTATAAGTAACTTGCGCATTTAGCTCCTTTTTTAGCTTTTCAGATGAATTTAATGAGTTTTAGTTGCAGGGTCAGATCAACAATTTGTTGAAATGTGTTGACGTTTGACTTTTCCTTACTCTCGTTTCAAGTAGTTCAACTCAATGCCATTGTCGTTTTATTGTATCAAAAAGTTGCTGTTTGTTAGAAACGTTAATAGTACGTTCCTAAAAATTTTCATGGGGTTTAGAACTAATGCTCAATACATTGTTCTAAAAGCTACTTTTTGAGTAATTTTGATTTAAATTTTGAAGGAAACATACAACTTTGCAGGTTGTCTCAGTACACGAAATTGCTCATAATGGTAGTAACTTAACGACTTGGTACCATTCCAAATCCAGATAACCAGCCCTGTACTATTACAGGGCCATCCCCATGTTTAACTGTTGGCTTAGTTAATCGTGGATTCAATGTTTGGTTTTTTTATCTTCTTTTTCTGTTGTATTTAATAAATCATACTTGCTTTCAACAGAAAACGCAGCAGTAAGTATACATTTGTTTAGAGCCCACTCTAATAGATCTGTAGCATACTTTGTACGATCCATACTTATCAGTGATACCTTTCCGGATATTTGCTTTACAATTTAAAATCAATAAATTGCGCTGTAATGCACGTGAACTTAATAAATGTAACTTCCAACAATCAGTAACAATTTTTGCGACAGATTTAAAATAATCACTCGTTGATAATTGTTTAATTTTTCTGTATAATAGTTTACTTTGGTAGATTTAATTTAAGCGAATACCTTACAGTTCCGCATAGTTTCTTTTCAATATTTACTTGTAATGATCCTTCTTTCATAGTGGTAAGTATTCTTATCACCTATTACAAATTCATTTTTTAACTATACATATCTCTCTCTCTCTCTAGTTGCCGTAAACCCTTGTCGGGCCAGGGGTCAGGAGAAGAAATTCAGCCGATTCGACACCACGATTTCAAGTGGACCAACAATTTAAAGTGGATTCTGAACAATTAGAATTTTCTCTGCGACTCCATGGCTTTTCATCGTAATCTGATCTCAGCAGAAAACAACCATGGGTTGCCGCTGGAGGGATTCGAACTTGGGCCTCCAGCTTGGTAGGCCGAGAAGTTATCACTTATTTAGTATACATTAAACTATTCAAAACCTCGAACAACGTAAGAAATATAAAAATATCTTAACACGATCAGCGTTTCTAATTAAGAAAATTTAAATTTCTTTGGCTCTTTCTCAACAGCAGCACCGAAGGGTTAACTTTCCTTCAAGTGCTGGACGTCTTAAGGGAAAGCCAAAGGAATTTAACTTTTCTTTATTAGAAACGCTGATCGTGTTAAGAAATTTTTATATTTCTTACGTTGCTCGAGTTTTTGAATAGTTTGTTTTAAATTTTATTTTTATAATCCACTCGGGTCAAGTGAAATTTTTGAGCATTTTGTGAAAATATTTCACCGCAAGGTTGTTGTGGCAGTGTAGTGACCATAATTTGATACAACTGTCAAGATCAATAATTAGTTTGAAACGTAGAGTGCTTTTCAATACGTCTGTTCCCTAACGAGCACTAGTGATAACTCGTGTTTACTAAATGACACTGATTTTCAGTGCTCGCTATTTGTATTGTTAAATCAACTTCACCTCAAGCACTTCTTATCACTGAAAATTTTCTCAGTGCTATTGTGTGCACTGTGTTATGAATTGTCAGTTACATTGAAAAGCACTCTGCATTCCTTAAATCAGTGCAGTGTTACTCCCGCCAAATAGCACTTTTTATCACTGCACTTTTTGTCATGAAACAGACCTAGTGCCAAATAGGAGAAATGTCAACTGACAACTCAATTCAATGCACAATTGAAAAGTGATGGCACTGAGAAAATTTTCAGTGCTTAAGGGGAAGTTGAAGTTGTCAGCTTTCAGTGTCATTTATTGATCACTGGTTATCACTAGTTACAGCTGTCATTCTGTGTCAGCTTACAGCTGTCATTCTGTGGTATTGAAGTAGTAAAACTCATTGAAGTTGCAAACATTTATTGCAAATATTGAGAAAATTTTGCAGAGACAGTTCTTATGATGTTTAATACTGAAATGTCAAAGAACGACACCTGCACCTTTAACATATGAAAAATAGTGCGCAGTTTTCTTGTTGAAACACCTCAAATTTAATGATTCGTTTTATAAATTATATTAAGTAGATACACTCTATTTTACGTTCTACATTCATTTTTACGAGGCAAATAAGATGGTACGATTGATGTTTCTACGAAACTATAGATAGGTGCGTGCAACTTCTCTACTTTTGTCACATAAAAATCGTCAATACCTTAAGATTTTCCGAAGTAAGAAAAGATTGATAACTTGTAGTCTACTGGTATTTTCTTGCACAAGACTGTAAAATGTTACTGTTAATATAAATGCTCTTTAAAAAACTAAACAGTTAGGCAATTTAAAGTTTCTTTTTTTAATATGAGAAGCTTTTTAAATTTTAAACTGCATTTGCATATGAGACAATCAGTTAGTGAAATATTGTCTTAAACAGATGCTTCCTGTGAACCTTCAATTTTTTCTTGAAAGCTTTATACGGGCTACTTGCAAAGTGAACTCGAGAACTACATAAATAGCAGAGGTGCAATAAATTGGTCCACATGTGCACTGCGCTATTCTTCGATTAAGAAATCTTACGTTATGTGCTGGACAGAAGGTCAATTATTTGCTTCATAAGTTCCAGTATTATATCAATGAAAATGCATTTTAAATTGAATTTTATAAATGGAGAGGAAATGAGGGTCATATATAGAATCCTTTGCGTGGAAGTAAGGTTGAGAGTTTCTTAAAGAACAATACCTGAGTGTATTATTATGAATAAATTTAGAATTGCAATAAGTACAGGGTGTAAAATAATAACTGCCCCCTGAAAACTGAATAAATCAATATATTTCATCGCAACAGCGAACCGACTTTATTACATAACTAGACACATTTCATATTATTATATTCAAAATTTACATTTCACTTATTTTCTCCTTGATAACTGCTTAAGCCGGGCGGGACTTTAAATCGATACAGGTGTTTTTGGTATTTTATTCCATAACTTAACTGAAATTTATTGAATAATTTCTTAAGTATGTGTCCTTCCCTCCCCACATCAACTAAAATCTAGAGTATTGTGAAGGATTCGACATTTGTACACAAGGGTCGACATGGTCAAGACTGGTGCTGTGACAGTTTGCGTAATTTTATTTTATTTAAAGAATGGCCGGCTTTTTAACAAGATTGTAATCCTAGATTCTTGCGAATAAGAAAACGTGCTTGGAAATCTGGGGAATTTAAATAATATCAACCTTAATAAATTCAAGAAATATTAAGTGAAGGTAAAGGATGAAATACCCAAAGATGACATTCGTGCCCACTGTATTGATTTGAACCGACTCCTTCTTTATCAAGTAGAACGGAGGGTGAGTCGAATGAAATGTTTAAATATAATAATATGAAATGTCTCTATTTAATGAATTTAAAACAACAGAAGCAGATAAAATTATCTTCACACAGTATAAAAATGATGTACGCCACCATTTCGACACGAATGTGAATTGCGGAATTGTTATACCTGCCTTTTATTGGTATATATTTACCAAGCTAAAGGAGGAGTATTTATTCATGGATATTGTTAATGACGAATCCAGGATTAAATCAAGGAAGAGGTTGAAGTTAAGAGTCAAGTCAAATAAAATATTTTAACATAGAAAAAGTGTACCATTTATTATCACAGAAAGAAAAATTCTGAGCAAAACAGTTCCGCAAAATAATCTTTCCACTTCCATCATGCATGCTCCTTCTACTAATAGCACTAACAGTTTAGTAAAGTTAGTAAGAGACGAAGTTGGATCAATTGGTTAAGTGGCACGACCACCATGCCATGGTTCCCGGGTTCGAGATCAGGTCTCCCCGTGGGTTTTTATAATTCAATTAAAAAATTAAAAATTCACTCTGTGTCTGGGCTGTTGTCTAGCTCGGAGCAATGCAGAATCAAGGCATTCAAGTTTCCTCAGTCGCCTTACCCTAATTCCCTTTCGGCCAAAGCCATACTAAGCATCAAAGGGTTGTCCCCTGGAATTTGACCACATCGTAAAAAAAAATCCTGAATTATTTATTTATTAAAGTTGTCAGTGGGGTTATAGGATTTTTACCTAAATTTTTTTTATTTTATTTTTTTTTTATATTATTTTTATTGCGAATTCAGTATTATGTTAATAAAATATTTCTCATACAATTTATTGTAAGTACTAAACGCAAAATAAATTTTAGTTCTGTTTGAATTTATTTTGCAGTAATACGGGGATTGTATTGCATGGGTTCCACTGGTACAGTTGTTATTAAAACACATATAAATACATATACATATAAATACATATAAATTGAAAAAAGTAAAAACGTAACCAAAATTAACACAAAATTATGTAAGTTAGGGCTAATCCACAGCCTACTCAGATGAAAGCCCGGAAGCTGACACGAACAGCTGAGTATTGGTGGTGTAAACAAACCGAAACTTTGCTACAGTCAAGACTAGGAAAAGTTTGAGGATTTCTAATTTTTCGTAGTGTTTCTCGCAGTATTTTTAAAGTCTCAACTTGAAATTTACTTGACGTAAACCTACAAATGTTCTGAACATGTGGCCACGATGAAAAATTTTTCAATTACAATTTTTATGTGTTTTAATAATGGGAAGACTCTTTTCTGTGTTCGCTTTGTTGAAGTATTGAGGTTAGAATGCGTCAATGACATCAGCAAATGTCTTTGGTTTTAGATAAGACAGTGTGCAGTTTTATATGTGTGCAAAAGGATTGATTAATTTGTCATATAAAAATAAATGAAATAATGACGACATGTTTGGTGGTAAAATGGCAGAACTGCCATGTTTTGCGGGCTTGCATCTACAGTACGCTGTGGCTAACCCCAAAAAACCTCTGCCTCCTTTAAAAATAAAGCCACAAGCCGCCACTGATTTACACCTTTATATTCAAGATGGGGGCGTATCACAAAACACTGGACCCCAAGAAGAACTGAAATGTTTAGGTTGTTTTCAGCGTTGCCAAGTGGCGTGTAATTACCCCAAAACGGGGTAATTTATCTTAGTGCGGGTAAAGTGGTGGGTAAAAATTTTTTGCGTGTAATGGCGTGTAAAACGCAAAAAAAAATGTTTCCTATATTAATCAGAAAATCAGCGATAAAGAAGATTAAGAACAGTGAATGAAAACAAAAGGCACACGACAGTAGACGGGAGAAGAAAGAGACAGTAGTCGAAAAGAAAGACAATAGTTTCTTTTGTAGCCCAAAAGAGAATAGTCTCTCGTCGCCAATAACTTTCAACTTTTCGGGTTTTTGATTTGTAGAACGAGTATTTTTAGCCGCCTTAAAGTTTGTAAAACTGATGAGAGAATCAAACTAGCTACTGAAACAGTGGTGTCCATTTTAGCAGTCCGACAAAAATGGAAAGTGAAGGCAGCATCGTATATTTGACCCTAGTCAGAAAATGATTAATGCGAAAGTATTAAGTATGTATAAACAGTTTTGTTTTCTGTTACCTATATTTTCTTGTTTTTATGAACTGGAAAATTTGTATTTATTAAAAATAAATTGTTTATTTGCGGATTTGAGTTCCTTTTTAGTAGTTAATTCCTTTAATCATGTAATCAAAACGACAAAATCCTTGCGGGTAAAATGCGTGTATTTTGATTTTTGGGCGGGGTTTTTTTGACGAAATGCGGGTAAATTTGTGGGTAAAATATTTTTGTAGCATTGGCAACGCTGGTTGTTTTATATAGTATCTTCGATTGCAGTTTGAATAGTTTTTTTGTTTGTTTAATTTGCACCGACTCAACATGTCGTAATAGTTTGAAAATAAATATTATTTTATTATTTTTGGCGCTTTTTGTGAAGTTTGAAGAAAATTGCTCTTGTAAGAGCAGGAAACTCAATCGTTTTACCACGATGTCAAACTTTTTTTTAACTATTTTATATATAATTTTTTAGTGTCTTCGGATATGCTACTCGAAAAATGCTGTAACTTCAATAGTTGCAGAGGTACTGCAAATAGTAAGAATACAGAATCATCCAAATCCGGCAACAGGTTACGAAGGGGAATTGCCCCCAGCCACCCTTTTATACCTCACGGTAGATACAAAATTCTTACCACTCTACTCTAGATTCAAATTTTTTATCATTTTCCAATGAGGAAACTTACTCTGTAGAACCGAATGAAAATCATCAAAATCGGTCTACTCCTTAGGAAACTAGGTCACGCCCCACCTCCCACTCGCATCGTAAGCCACAATTTCTATCATGATACAAATGAAGAAAGATAGTCTATTCATCACACACGATACGAAGGTAGGTCCACACGATACGAAGGTAGGTTGCACTCCTCCACCACCCTCACTCCAACCCATAAATTTGTATCGTGGTACCAATGAGGGACATACTCTTAACATCACAAACAATCATCCAAATCGGTCCACGTGTTACGAAGTTAACCACCCCTCCCCCACCCATATCCTAGGTCACATTTGTTCCTCATTGTAGCAATAGGGGGTCATAATCCATATAACAGAATATAACAAAACAAGAACCATCCACATGATTTTTCTGTTTTAGATCAACTGGAGGAATTATTTTTCACCCGCCATCAAAAAGGAGATTTTTTTACGTCGACATCTACCGGTCACCTGATAAACAAAAACAAAAACAAAACAAATTGAAGATTTTTTCATGTATAATAAAAAAATAAAATAAATTTAAGTCTCTATCTATAATAGATTTTATTTTATACCACTCCAATCTTGACGATTTTTTAAGCTTTAACCAGAACTAGGTTCCCTTAACCAAATCATGTGTTAAATTTCTCGCTTATGGAGGTTTATCCCTTAGTCCAATTTCTGATAAAATTCCGGCTATTCTCACTCACGGAGGAATAAAAAACACAGGGAACAGTGACAGATAATGTAGATAGAAATTTTAACCTTTGGCACTAATGCACCTTAAAGTCATTAAAGGAAATATAAATTTCTTTACAAAACAAAGATACAAATATGTATAGAGATTTTCGGCCATTAATCTGTGTCATAGAGTTTTCTCCCTTAAGTAGTTCTTGCTCATCCAGATTCGACTGTAATAAATACGCTCGAGGGATAGGGCAAGTGGCAGTCTCAGTTGTAGAGGTCCACTCGTGAAAAACGACTCTCTCATATAGAGTTTTCTGTTTCTCACTTGTAGAGTTTTCTCGCTAATCCAATTCTCGTTCACACAGGTTTGACTCTAATTACACTTAAATTGTTTATTTCTCTGACGTTAGTATAGGGCAAATTCCTGTAGTTTTGAGGTCACATCGATTACACTCTATACTATTTCTGCACTTTCCATTCAGCGAAAAAAAACAAACCCTACCCCTCGGACCTCATCAAAAAGACTTTTCTCATGATACCAATCAGGCACTAAACCCAACAAAAAAAGAATCATCCAAATCAGTCAACGCGTGACGTTTTTGGGAAGTCGGTTAAAAATTAATATCAAGGTAAATAGAAGTTGTTCAAATTGACCGTCTTACCTGTGTGTTTTTATATGCCCTAATAACGTCAGAGAAGCATTGCTCTTTTTCTAAAAAATCTTTATACGTTTTAAATATAGACAGAATCGTAGTACCTAATAATTTAACACAATTCTTGTTTCTTCACAAAACTTGATTTCCTTTGTCATTTCATAAAGAAACGTTGTTCTATTTGCGTTTCAATCAAATTGTTTTATCTTTTCGTATAGTTACTGATTTAAGGGAATGGTAAATGTCATAAACAGATTTAATTACAGACTCTCAAAAGTTCAAAGCATATTGTGACGTACTTTAACATAGTACCTACCTAAAATTTCTGAAAATAAATCTCATTTCAATTGAAATTATTTTATTTCTTTTATTTGCCGAATCGATTTACCTCACGATGTCAAACTGTTTTGCGTTTTACAAACTTTAATATTCTGAACAGGATGATAATATTTTCAAAATGAGTATAAATTTGGAAATATGAATCGATGATCTAAAAAAATGTGAAAGCGTTTGTTTTTGTATAGGTATTTATAAATCGCCCACCAAAAATTTTAAAGTCGCAGTAATCATAATTTTATAAATGCACCATTCAATAATGGTAAGAATTTTATTCATTTTCTTGAAATGGAGTATATTTTGTTCTTATGAATTTTTTATTATAAATTTGACGGTTAAAGATCTCTCGATTTATCACTTAATACACAAGTGCTTAATTACAATGTTTACACATATTTCTTCAGATCGACCAACGAGTAGACGTTCATTGATAATTCTTTTTGAAAGATTAGTCTATAAATAATTTGCATGCATCAAACAGCGCGAGATAAAAAATTTTGTTAATATTAATTTATTCAATTAAATCGTATATTGAAAGATAGAGAGATCTAAAAGTTTGAAATTGAATTAATTATTATATTTATCAAAAATATTTCAGGTGAATCTACGAGCCTTTGAAAGGAGTACAATGCTCTTTCACTGGTTATAAATTTTAATTACCGTGATTCCGACTCCCCCACAAAGCAACAAACATTTAAAATAAATTAACAACTGATTTTGTTCAATTAGTTCTTTTACGTTTACGTTTTTTGGTTTTTATTTAGCAATTTATTAACGTATTTTCTCTATTTCTCTTTCAGGTGTTAATTAAAAACATGCTCTACGGCACATCAGATGCTGAGCCACAAACAGAATATGTTGTTGCGCAATTATCACAAGAACTCTACAATAGCAATCTACTGTTGCTGTTAATACAGGTTAGATCAATATATTTTGTTAATTTAAAAATTATTCGCAGAAAGTTTGACAATATTCATCGCAGTTTTCTTTTTTAATATTGCGAATATAAGTTTTATATTTAGCCCAAACGAACTAATGTAAATGGTGTTGCGCTTTATTTTTAGCTTAGGAAGTGATAACAAAGTGAACTGAATTTCCGATGGTCTTGGCTTTGTGGTCAGTTATTGGAATATTGTAATCTTTTTTTCTGAATCAATCCGGTTACTACGACGTACGAGCGATTGAGTTTTGATCACGTTCTAAATGTACTAGTTACAGTTAGTATGAGCTAAATTTTTTTAATTTAATGTTGTACTCTTTTTTGGTTCTAGAATTTTGATTAATTTAATAATATTAGATAGTTCTATTTTCTTCAGTAAGATTTTAGCAGTGTGTTAAGACATTTGAACTTTTTATTTTTTCTTATTTGAATAAAAAGATAAAGATAGCACAATTCGATTGTTCGGCGAGCTTGTCTAGGGATCTCTACGCTCTACTTCGACCAACTTTCTAAAGTGGCCTCACCTATTCAGTTGGATTTATTTTCTAATTATTTTCTGTATGACTTATAGCTTACATAAATAAAATATTTTGTCCAAGTTCCACACCCTATTGAAGATAGGCCATTTATACTAGCAGAAAAGACAGATTAAAATGTCGACATCGAGAGTGGCGATCTATACAAGATTCAGGGTGGCCACTCTCTGGAAAACCGGAGAAAGTCAGTGAATTTAAGTAGCCAGGGAAATGTCAGGAAATTTTCACTGAAATTAGGTAATTCTTTCGTCCATACATTCAAATTATTTTCTGATGAAGGTACGGCATAAATGGAGCCATCACGCGATGTCTATTTCTTAGAAATTTAAAGGGAATTCCTTGAAATTAATTCATTTCCGTTATTATTTCTGGCATTAATAAGTTCTTAGAATAACCGCATGAAAATTAAGTTGCGGAATTTTGAAGAAAATCACGATAAACAATACAATTTTATTCATTCCATTATTTGATGTAGGTACTGTGGTAAATTATTTGTGCACAGTTAGTGTTTGCTTCAAACAGTCTGGAGAAAACAGTACAAAAACGTGAACTCTGTCAAATTTGATATACAGTGAGTCAAAACAGTATTCGTACAGCAGCACTTTTTGATGTGGATCGCTTAAATTTTATCATAAAAGAAAACTTAAATTTACTTAATTAAACTACAGTGCTCTCTCGATAATATGAACCTAATTAATGTCGAGCTAGTTCATTTTCTCGAAAAAATTCATATTTGTGAAAGGATACAAATCAATCTATCAATCAAATTTATTATAAAGAAACACATATGTACTTTAATGTTTATTTGTTAATTTTGTTATTGATATGATACACCTCGCGAAATATTTATAAACGCATAGAGCTAACAGTTGATATAGCAATAGTTTCGCATTAATTCTGTAAAATTAACTGTCAAAACAATATTCATTGTAAAGAGCGCACATTTTACCGTTATTGAGCATTAATTGCTGATTACTGAGTTATTTGTTTATAGTTTTCTCGTGTACTTTAATGAGTAAGCGTCGTGTAAGTGAAGCGAAGTTGAAATATTTCTGACGTTTTAAAAAAAATACCACGAGGTAGATCGTTAACGGTCGAGGAAAAAACAAAAATAAAATGCTGCAGAGAGGCAAAAATGTCATGTCGGCAAATTGCAAAAAAAAAATAAAAGATCACCATCTATCGTCGAGAAATTTGTAAAATATGGCGATTTGTACGGAACAAGAAGAAGATCTGGTCAAAAATCGACTGTTACGGACAGAGAGAAGCGACGAATTGTGAACGCTGCGGTAAGACAACTTATGTCAGCAAGTGAAATTAAGGCAAGGTTGAAGGTTAAGGTATCTGTTCAACGAATTCTGAAAAGTTCCGAACACGTTAAATATACAAAAAGATTAACGAAACCGGAGCTTATGCCCAGACATAAGTTGGCGCGCACAGAATTTGCTAAAAAATATATGGGCTGGACCAATGAGTGGCGTCGAGTTATCTTTTCCAACGAAAAGAAGTTCAATTTGGACGGTCCCGATGCCTGTCAATTTTATTGGAGGGATATACGAGTTCCAAAAGAGGTCCGACTCAGTCGCAATTTCGGTGGTGGTGGCTTTATGGTTTGGGCCGCTTTCGGTTATTATGGATCAACACGGATTTGCTTTCTTTCGCCTCGGATGAATTCCCAGACCTACTGCGAACTACTGGAAGATGTTTTATTGACGTATGGAGACGAAATTGCTACCGAAAACTGGCTTTTTCAACAGAACAACGCTCCAATTCATGTTTCCGCGCAAACGAAGAAGTGGTTTTCTGACCATAATATCGAGGTGATTAAGTGGCCGGCTAAGAGTCCAGATCTAAATCCCATCGAAAACCTATGGAGCATCCTAGTTAATTACGTTTATGCCACACAATTTGGCACTCTTGCGGAAGTGCGGGCAAAGTTAGTTAAGTCTTGGGCTAAAATTTCGTCCGATACCCGTAGATCTCTTATCAATTCAATGCCTCGAAGAATTAGTCAGGTTTATTTAAATAGAGGAGGCTACGCACATTATTAATTTTTAGTTCAACTGGTTCTTTTAAGATTAAAGTTATAATACGTTTATAATTATTTCGCATGAAAAAGAAACAATTTGAAGTTTAATTAATAATAAAATAAAATTTTAATAATAAATTGCTGTAAAAATATTTACTTAGTTAACATAATATTTCATGAAAATATCAATGATTTTTGAATGCGTTTATAATTACTTCGCGAGGTGTATGACTAATATTTTTGCATAAACGTCAAAATTTGGAAGTTAATAATAATAGTTAATGAAATAAAATTTGTAGATGTACTTTTAATTCTTATTCTGTATTTATAGTCTTATAGAAGTCGCTAATTTTTGATTGGTTTTTGGCGAAACACGTTGCTTCCTTTTTTATACTATTCAAACATTTGATATATTTTTCTGAATTATTGGACAAGTTTCCGATCTCCATGATAATAGTAAGTCTGCATAAATGACTGCATCAGAATGTGATAAAGGTCTTCTATTGTTTCTGTAACACTTTCATCATTAGATGAAATCTCCTGCGCGATCTCAATTTTTTCTTCCAAAATCCATTCAGATATCGCTTGTGAAGACAGATTAAGTTCTGGAAGAAGTTCCCGAATTTCTATAACTTGTTGTTTAGTCTCATTTATTTCATTCCTTTCTTTATAAAGGCTTAAAGGAATTTCATCTTCACTCTCCCAGGCTTCCTCATTTTGGTCCAACGCTGACGATGACACCTTTCCCCAAGAATTCTGCAGAAAGCTAACTACATCTCTCAATGTTAATTGTTTAATTGTATCCTCTACACTGCTTTCGCTATTAACAATCCTTTGAAGTAGATTTTTTTTGTAATAAAATTTTGTTAAACGAATAGTATTTGGGTACATGAGTTGGATCAGTGCGGTAACATTTGCGGGAAAGTACATGACTTTGATATCACCGTTGACCAATTCATCGACAGGCGGATATGATGCCGAATTATCTAATAGCAATTATGCCCTTCTTGAAAGACCCTTTTGTTGTAAAAACTGTTCAACCTATGAATATGAAAATTACATTAATGCAGGTATGTCTGCTTATCAATCATATTTTCTTACCTTAGGACCAAAGAAGTTATCAAAGGGTTGGTCAAGCTGGCACCCTCACCTACGAAAAATTAAAAAAGCGATACGGCAAAATAATGTGCTCTTTATGGCCTAATTTTGTGCCCAAATAAAAAATGTTGTGCTCGGTAATTAACGCGGCAAATCACAGTTGTAATTTAACGTGCCAACTATCGGAAAGCTAGCACAGCACCTCCTCTGGCGGGGTTCTACTTGGCGTTGGATAAAAAATAACAGCGTTAAAATTAAGTGCTATTTATGTGCTTTAAAATGGCCGGGACCGATTTTCGAAAAAATCATCACTTGCATAAAAATTCTAAATTAAACAAAAAGTTCGAAACGTTTCTAAAGCTTTTAAGCATAAATTAAGTAGTGTGAGTCTGGCCATCACTGTTGTAAACGGGGTGTGAAAAATTCAAACGCCAAAGTGTGAAGAAAAAATGATTAATTCAGAATTTTGAAAATTTCGTTTTTGTAAATTACATAGTCAAACAAGTGCATATACGAATTAATAAAATCTTAAAAGCTGACTTGCCCGAGGACATATCTTTGGCCATCACTGGTTTAGAACTATCAATTTCTTATAGGGGTTGTTTTTTATGCAAGGGATGATTTTTTCGAAAATCGATCCCAGCCATTTTAAAGCACATAAATAGCACTTAATTTTAACGCTGTTATTTTTTTTATCCAAGGCCAAGTAGAACCCCGCCAGAGGAGGTGCTGTGCTAGCTTTCCGATAGTTGGCAAGGGAAATTACAACTGTGATTTGCCGCGTTAATTACCGAGCACACAATTTTTTATTTGGGCACAAAATTAGCCCATAAAGAGCACATTATATTTCCGTATCGCTTCATTAATTGTTCATAGGTGGCGGTGACAGCTTAACCCACCCGTTATCAAACCAGTCCTTAAAAATGTCACGATTCATCCAAGCGGATTTACTAGATCTATACCTTAAAGGAATCTTGAAGTTTTTAAAAGAGCGCGGATTCTTCGATTTCCCAATTAAGAGAGGATCCAACTTATGTGATCCGCTTGCTTTAGTGCAAACAAGAATAGTAATCCTGTCTTTGCTCACTTTTCTACCTGGCGTACTCTTTTCACTTCTAAGTACCACTGTGCTATCAGGCAACATTTTCCAATATAGTCCCGATTCATCTGCATTGTAGATTTGATCGGGACATAAATTCATACTTTCTATTTTTTCATGAAGATCAAGAAGAAAAAGATGCACTAATTCCGTTCGATTTGAAAGTTTTCTCCACACACTTTTAGGTAACGAATTCCAAACCTTTTTTTAAAATGTCTAAGTCAACCTTCACTAGTGGATAATGATTCTGCTTCATTGAATTTTTTATTTAACTGTTTTGCTTTTTCACACAAAATGCTTGCAGAAATTGCCACATTTCTTTGCCGCTGTTTTTCAAACCATAAATATAAAGCGTTTTCCATTTTGCTTAGTAGTTTTTCTTTTCCCAAAATAACCTCTTGTTTGTTGTAAATACGACAACAGTTTTTCCTTGTTCTTCTTTATTCCGGTAATTGTGCTCTTTTGAACTTTATATTTTTCTGCTAATTCTCCGCTGGTTCCTTTTTCTAATTGTTTTATTATTTCCGCTTTTTCTTTTAATGTTAAAAACTTATGTAGTTTTCTTACAGGAGCTATTACTCACAAAATTTATCAATGACTGAAGGATAGAAAATACAACCCGAGTTCACACTAATTGAAACTTAAACGTTAACTTCTCTAGTTCACTTAACACAATGAATACCTCCATCGAATCGAGAACAAGACAAAACATAAAAAAAATTCAGGGAAATCCCCCAAAATGAACGGTTTTCGTTTTATACTATAAACCACCAGAAGTGCCCTCACTAAAATACATCAAAAGATGTTTATTTGTAGGAAGAAAAAATGTAGTAAATATATATTTCTGTGTGATGAGAAGTGATCAGCTTACGGGTTTTCTCTTTGTTTTTCACTCCCTAATATTTAGACGCTTTACAAAATTAAGTTCATATTATCAAATCTCCCAGTTAAGGGGACTTTCTAATGAATTTTTGAAAAAAAGACACTTTTTTAAGATTTATTTTAAAAGAAACTATTACATTTATTAACAATATTTCTTTTGGGCATTATTTAATATAAGTTTAGGTACATAAAAAAAATTTTTTTTGCGGTAAAAAGTGTGTTTTTGACTGTAGGACTCTTTATGGACCTTCTGTAACAAATTTTCAAAATGGATTCTATTTTTAAGACTAAAACTTAGACAATAAGCCTTTAAAATATATACTTCATAATATTTTGATGCTTTTATAAGAATATTTCTGAAAAAATCAAAAAATCGCCTTTTTTTGGGACGATTCCACCCCCTATATAAAAAAGAGGGGGCTTATTGTCTAGTTTTTCTTATAAATAATCAAAAAATTTTTGGTTCATTGCAATCGGTCAAGTAGATTCGGAGAAAAATGTCCTACCAGTTTGAAAATGGTAGTTTCGAGAAAAACTCGATGAAAAAGTCCCCTTAAGACAACGAGTTCATATTTTAAAACGTCCAATACAAAAACCTGCTAGTTCATATTTTCATATAAGTTCATGTAGCAAGAGTTCATATTATCGCGAGATCACTGTATTTATATTTTCATATAGTTGTGTATGTACAGAAAATAATCTTCAACAAATGAAATCTTCACTTGAAATTAACTCAAAATTGTGATCAGAAAATTTTATCAAAAAAGTATTCGTACATTAAAGACTAAAACGGTAAAATATTAATAACCTTAGCACAAAACATAACACTCTGTAATCTTTTTGGCATTAAAGCCACCAAATTTGATGTTATATTTGATCTTATATCTGCACACTCTTCTTGAAGGGCGTTTTTTAAATCTGCCTTATTGGATATTTTCCTTGTACGAATCCCTCTAAGAAGAACTTCCCATGTGCTTATAACCCTCCCACAATTGTCGTTCCAGATAGATCAACTCAAACTACAAAAATACGAAGAAATAATGTCGAAAAAGTATTCGAACAATGAGCACTTTTTGTCATTTCAGACCACTATTACCGCTATTACTGTTTTTAATGCTAAAGGTTTTGCACATCATATTCTTAATCAGTGCTGTTTGTAAGGAAAACAAAAATTTTGTTGTCCTTAATCATTGCGAAACCGCATTTTTTAGTTTCAACATGTTTTCCTTTCCCTTTATGGATGACATTAAAAGCTCTATGCTATTCAAAGTTCTTTCCCTGCCATCCTTTTACTCATTTGGCTAATTCGAGAGTTGAATAGCTTGGATGCGACAATCAGAATTTTAATTCCAGAAAAAGTTTTTGAATTTTTGCATCAAAAGGATCCATTTTTTAGGTTAAACTAGAATTTGCTTTAAAAAATTCAAATTAAATTAGTGCTACCAAATATTTGCAACATTGTAAGTTACTTACGTTAGGCATCGTATTTATGGGTTGGATTTATTAATATTGAATTGCAAGCGAAATTATAATTTTTTAATATATGAATGTAAACTAAGAGGATAACAAAATTATACGTAATACTAAATTTGATGCCGAGAAATTCTTAGCTGTTTTGGAGTAGGAATATTGGTCATATTGAGAGTATTTTTATTATACGTAAAATTTACGTACCTCAACTTAGCCAAACACATTTCGCGAATCAAAAAGCTCTCTCATAATTTGTTGCTAATTACACTAATCAAAACAATTAAGGGAACAAAAAAAATATCTAAATTTTTTAGTGATTTTTGGCGGGCTGTATCTAAGCGAGAAATAATCGTATCGAGGATCTGAAAAAAACGTGTTAAAGCTCCAAAACTCTAGTTTTTAGCCAAAAAATTTTAAAGGCTACGGTGCTCACGCAATCCATAGGAATAGCGGAAGAAAAAAATTTCAAAATTTTTAGTCATTTTTTTTTTTTGGTGCACGGACTCGGAAAATTTTTTTTATTTGACCACCCTATGAACCAGATAGCCTGTTAATTCAGCTTTAATTATCTTTTTTGAAATCCTTGATACGTCGATTTGTCGCGGAGATATCCGATATTAAACGAAAAAGGACACTTTTGTATTGAACCACCAATGATCGTACAGAAAATTTAAGGGCAGTTTCGGAAACTGGAATAAATTTCCTAAAAGAATCCGTCAAGACATAAAAAATAATAATTTTTTTTTATCCGTAATTTCAATTTTGAAAAAGTCAAAAAAAGTTACTTTTTTCCTTGTTTTGGTAAATTGGCCTCATCTTTGCAAATGCTGATGGAAAGGCTAAGGTTTGTAGGAATTTTTACACCTCAATGTACGCACAATAGCCCTGTAAATCCGCAGTTCGATCTATTGGACGGTTCCTTCGGCCCGATCGGTCAAAGTTTTGGAAAAAATTAAAGGAACAAAAATTGTGATCTCAAACATCGTGTAATCTTCATAAAAATGGAAAAATCATTTTTTTTCGACTTTAGAAAATTAAATACTGATATGTTCTTACAAAACAGTTGTTGGAGGTTTCCGCAGTCGATGATTCGAAACTGCATTTCGAATATGCGTGACAGGTTTGAGGCAGTGATTAAAAGCCGGCGCAGCAACATCTCAGTATTTCATTTTCTAAAAAATGTCAAATGTTTTTTTTATATTTTCGATTTTTAAATTTTTTTTTTAATTTACCAAGTCACTGATGCATAAAAGTAATAAAAAAATAAAAAGTTGAAATCATTTTTTCGATATCTCTGGCAAAACATCCCCTGTTGACGGAGTGGTTCACCACTTTTGGTCCTTATTGTGCACAACTAATTAGCTACAAATTCACTGAATAATTTAGGCATCGTCCCGATGTTAGAAATTCATTTCTCTTTGAGGTGTTCTGCTAACTTCAGCTGAGCTTAGCAGAGCACCCCATTTTTTTAAAAAAAATATAAGGCAACAAATTATTTTTTCCAACAACTAATTAGCAACTATTTAACAACAAATTATGAGAGGGTTAGCTTTTTGATTCGAGAAATGTGTTTGGCTAAGCTGAGGTACGTGTAAAATTTAGGGGTTATAACATTCTGAAACTAAAATCTTTTCTTTTACAAAAGCAATAGGAAAATTTGTTATATTCTACATGAGAAATGCTTATATTAAGTAATTCTGTGTAATGACACATACACCTTGGTGAGTTAAAAAAATCGATTTCCCAAAATAACAGAATTAATCAAATATAAACGATACTTTTGTTTCTGAGCGAGTAAGTTTGAAGAGAGCGAGCGAACGCTTCTAAGGGGCATAGGTAGGGATATCAGGAGAGCGAAGAGCAGTCGGTCGACCGTTTCAAACCGGTCGGCCAGTAGTTGTCACGATTTCGAAGCAACAGGTGCATCCTTCCGATGCGCAACGCATTATTATTAAAACTAGTTAACATTTTGAAAATGCAGTTTGGTGATCAAACGCTGCCAAGGGGTCGCGTCTATTTTTCGCATAAGCAGTTTAAGGAAAGAAATGAACGGGTTGAAAAAAGAAACGTATTCCCTCACGAAAATTAGAGGATATTAGATGGACCCCACTTGAGCATCCCCTGACTTATAGTGTTGCCATTTCCATATATGTATTTGGGCTGGTGAAACAAGCATTTGGAGGGAGACCTTCGTGCGCAATTAGTTCCTCTTCATTTTAATGTGTTTCCAAAGCAGGAGATTATGTTGAAAACTGAGCTAGCTTTTGTACCAAATTAAAAAAATTTTATAAATAAAGTCTCGCTTCTATTTGATTCACCCTCTTACACTCCAACCCCCGTGTGGTAAACACGCTGGTTATTCCATCTTTGCTCCATTGCACATTCTACTAGGATAAAAGAGTGCTAAAATATGAACTGAAATCGAGTTTTCGGCGTCAGTATAGTAAAAATATTATTTCTGTATTCTACAAACTTTAAACTTCTTCGAATTAGCATCACTCACCATTTTCAAAATATACTTAAAAAATACAAGAAAGAAACATAATATAAATAGGAAAGTTTAGTTTTTGGATAGTTTATTTATTTATTGAAAATTAACTAACTTTAGTATGTAACAAACTGTTAGTATTTATTAGGTCCACTGTGAAAAGCGTTTATTCGATTTTGGGCTTTTAAAGCAAGTTTAATTACTTTTTTTATTTCCGGGCTATTTTTCCACACTTCGGTAATATTTTGTTTAAGGACTGTTATTGTAAGATTAGAAAGAGAATAAAATTTAAGTTCTAGTAGACTCCAAACGTTCTCAATGGAATACTTGTCGAAAGAATTGTCTGGCCATGGAAGAATCGCAATATTATGGGTGGTCAGTGAATTTATAGTGGACCCAGCAGCATGCCCAGTGCACTATCGTGCGTATTTAGTAGCGGTCATAGAAACTGCAGCGCTTAATATTAATTTAAAAAGTCATCGGATCAGCTCTGAAAGCAATGCACTTATTAATCTTTAAATGTGATGCATGATTTTCACTTAAAGTGGCTGCCTATTGCCTACTTTAGCTGATTTTACAAAAATAACAATGGTCCATTCGAAGAGAAATATGGGAAATAGAAAGTAATTACCGCCAAATTTGATATTTTGTTTACGATTTATTACACACTTTCAAACAATTTTTTTTACATAACGGATCCACAAAAATTACTTAAATTTCAAACGTTATTAGTACTAATCTTACACTAAAATTGCAATAGGGTTTCAATAGCGCTGCTTCCACGCTTCTTTATCACGTATTATATCCTTGACGGTGTCGAATCAACCATATATCGGACATCCTCCTTTGAAATTTCTTCGAACAATATTTTTTCGATGGTAATGATCAGTTTACGATTGCTCCTTGGTGTATTGGCTGCTACCTTGGTTTTGATAATTACCCATAAATTATCGATCGGATTCAAATCTGGCGAATTTCCTGGCCATTACATATGTTCGATTTCATGTTTCTGGAGAAGTTCATGAACCTGGAAAAATACAATAAAAGTCATGAGATCAGCAAATAATTACGAACTGTCTTTTTAACAAACTAAAATTCAATAATAAAATCAATTAACTTACAATTTTGGCGGGATGACATGGGGCGGAGTTATTTTTGAGCATGACACTTTGTGTGTAAGAAAAATTCACTTCAATCGATGGTATTAATTTTTTTTTTCCCAAAAAGAAGTATGAAAAGCACCATTTGGCCTTTAGGGTTAAACCACTCCACATACGACAAGCCATGTCTGCAGAACAGGTTGAACTTACTCTCGTCAGTTTGATCCTCGGATATCCACGTTTCAAACTTTGTCACCCACTGGAGCCTTCTTCATTCACTTCTACCAAATAATCCTCCCTCTCGCAATCGGTGTATATATTGTGGATTCGCAAAACCTCTGATCGAATTTCAACCGCACTGATGAATCGGTTTCTTAAACTCATCCGCCGTATTTCACAATCGTCTGCTGGATTTGTTTTTCTAGATCGTCTTTTGCCCATCTTGCAGGCTAAAGGAGCTTTTCTTTCTTTTCTTCGCAATTATCTTACTACTGTTGAGTTGTGATACCCTATCCCATTAGAAATTTGGCGCGCCGAAAGTCCCTCACCCTTCAAAGTGAAAATGTTCACTTTTATATCCCTGTCCAATTGTTTGTTGCACTTCACAAAAACAATCCACTTATTTGAGAAATCAAAGGCAAACTAACTTAAACCTCGTTCCGCACGTCTCTTTTATAGCAGTAGAGCTCCAAAAACTCCCAAAACGCCACCATAGGTATATACATTATACACAGGTAAAAAAAACTGTAATTACCTGCCCTTTCGAGCCATTTTGATGATGATGTTTCTATGACCGCAGCTGTAGGTTTCAGATATGCCACAGTGTCTAAGACGATTAAAATAAGGAATAGGAAGTCCTGGTTAACCTTGGCGTACACTTTTTGATTTATCGTTCTCTTGAAATAAAGTAGCGGTCCAGGGCCGTCGGCATTAGGAATTTGTAATTTTGTCCAAGAGAGGAAACGTATCAATCTGCCAGATATTCCACTTCAGATATTTTAACAGACGCTTTGTGCGTAAATTCGAGTAAAATTGTTTACACCGAGTAAAAACAAACAGACCTATTATCACCAAACGCTCCCGGGAGATATATAAATTCTTTTATTTTCTTTCGAAGTTGGAAAATAGCTTATAGATTGCATCTCCTCAAAATTCGCCCTATTTTGTTCATTACCCTACCAAAATCTCCTGCATTTCAAAACTATTAGTAGGTCAAACACTATCTTGCGCAAGAGATTCAGTGGATTATGTGATAACGTGAAATACCATCAATTTGGAAGAAAACGAAATAATGGTATGTTTTGACGTAGATTTTTTGTTAACGAATATTGTTTGCGGATTTATGGTTGTAATACTTTAAATCCAAAGCTCTGAAATCGTGTTCTATAAAGCCCAAAATATGACTGAGGATGATACATTTTGTATCTTAAAAAAGACTGAATTCTCGACAATTTGAATTCTGTTATCTCAGCTTTGACTTACCGTGCACAGAAAATATGTTATTAGAAAAATTTAGAATCGGAACTAAGACACATAGATAAGTACTAAAGTTCAATGGCTACAATAAAAAGCAACGACAGATCAACTAATGGGCTAAAACTAAAAGAATATACAAAAGATACCCCACCAAAAAAATGAACAAAAAAGGGCAGAGGCTACAGTGTGAAAATTATTTTCCAACCTCCAAATAAAATAAAAGAATTTGTACGTTCCCCGTTTCAACCCTATGGACTTTACGAAGCACGTGTAGCTTTGATCTGTCATACAAATAAACAAACAAAGAGAAGTCTCGAAACCAGACCTAAAAAATATATCCGGACGATAAAATATCATTAAAAAAATCGGCAATCTGAGAACACATAGAGCAAAACCGGGGTCATTGCATTTACTACAACAAAGCCAAGGTTCTATCAAAGGAAAAATTTCACACCTCCAGGATCATCAGAGAGCAGTTGGAATTAAAAAAACGGAACAAATTTCAATAGATATGATAGTTTCCTGCTCTCTAAAAATTGGAACCCAATTCTATATAGAATTAAAATAAAAAGAAGAATGAGACTGTGAGCGTGGCATGCAAAAACTTTTTTGAGCAAGTAAACCAAGTCGTCATACCACATGGTCCCTTTTCGTCGCCTGCCAATCTCCCTCAGTGGTGGCGATGTCGCACCTAATCTCGACTTTCTAGGTCACCTAATCTCGACTTCCTGGGTCACTTTGCTACCAAAGGCGATAAAGAGTAACGGGCCATGAAGTCCTGGCGCCTTCCTCATTGCTGAGCTTGACTGCCAGTAACTCTATCGAAAGGTTTCTCCCGCTGTTCCCGATCAATAGACTGGAAGTTAACGAAGGATGGTACAAGACCGCAGTTCAATTAATTCCCTACTTGTTTGACGGCCTTCGCATCTTCCGTCGGACACCAGATCGTTAGACTGGTTTCCCCTGAGGTTTCGTCCCCATATATCTGTATTCAAGACACTCTCCACATGGATGTGTCGTTGATGCAGTGATTTTGATTTCTCAACCTATTTATTATGACAAGGTTCCCCCCGTTCATCATACTTCTGATGTCTTTAACAACATCCGTGCGGTCCACCCTCAAGTGAGCCCCTTACAAAGGTCTGTCTGCTTTTTAATGGTTTCGCATACCCAGACCTTGGATTGCTGGTTAACACTTCTCAGTGCTATCAGACCGAATTCACCCCTATATTCCCGGCATTTTCCGGAAGGGAGTCTATAGCTTTCAATAGGGCCTCTTTAAAAGTCCTTAGTTGAACCGACTCTATCCCCCCATCCCTACTGTCGCCATGACCTACAGACGTAGGTCATTTGCCGCCGGCAGGGAGAAGATCGACCTACCGCTGGTACCAGCTGCCGTCCCTTCCCGGGGAACTTTTGTCTTCCCTATTACAGCAGACACCTTACCCTTATCCCGGACATGTTCTTTTGTGTCAATTCAATTCAATTCAATTTTATTGTGGATTAAGTACAATAAGAAAATACATTCTTTTAAACAGTGCTTATAAAAGTTTTTGGAAAACTAAAACAATGGGGTAATGAGCAATTTAGCAAAAGAATTACTTAATGAAAAATACTTAAAACTATATCAAGCTTAGTACATAGTACAAGAAACTTAATCTATATTAATACAACACTGCGTTACTATTTCCCTAAAACTCCGCGCCGAGCCTACACGCTGCGTATCGGCTGTTAAACGATTCCAAGCACGGATAGCACCAACAAAGAAAGAATCCTCCATGATTAAAGAACGAAAACTAGGTATCAGCAGGTCAGAGTGCTTTGGGGAGTTCGAAAAAATCAATTTTTCATGTAAGTAACCAGGGTTTTTTGAAGTAAGAATTTGGTAAAGGGATGTCACAAGCCTACGCAATAAAAACTGCTCCAACAGCCTGCAGCCAATCAAATGGTTACTATATCCCGACACATGATCAATTCTTCTCAAACGAAATATGAATCTTATACAATCATTGAAAGAAATCTTGACTTTCCTTGAACAGGTAGAACAAAGACGTGGGAAAAGTAGGCATTAATAAAGCAGGGCAGGAGCAACGATTTCACAAGAAACGAGCGTGTCCGAGAACAAGGTAGCAGATGACAACCATAGCCGTCAAAACCCACCATAAATATTACCCGTCACATCAGTTATATGGTCACAACATGTCATTCTAACGTTGAGGAATACACCAAGACTTCTTACCCGACCATCGAATGGGAGCATTGTGTAATTCAGAGGAACAGGAGGGATATGAGACAGGTCAATGTCTCGACGATAGAATACAATGCAGTGCGACATACGCGGATTCAGAAGACAGTGGTTATTAGCTGCCCATGTCGTAATATTATTCAGGTCAGAGTTTAGGCTTAAGGACCTCCTGAAAGTCGTTTAGCCTTAAAGACCCCCTGAAAGTCATTTATATACAGGCAAAAGAGCAAAGGCCCGAGGACAGCACCCTGTGGGACGCCACACGTAGGGGTCAGAGGAAGGGAAAAGCGGTCTTTTATTCGAACCCGCTGCAGCCTATTCGATAAAAAGCTATTCATTAAGGACACAGCAGTGTCGTGGAATTGAAATTTAGTAGCCAGCGTCTCTAGCAAATTGGAGTGATTGACCATATCGAATGCTTTGGAGAAGTCGAGCAATACAAGAACACACAAATGATCCATATCCAAGGAACATTGAACTGTCCTGGTGATATACTTTTTGCTGGCCGCTTTTGCTTGGTTCAGCTCCCGCTTCTCCAAGCCACGCGCTGAAGTTTCTATCTTCGACTTTCTGCCACCTTCATCCACCTTTGGACTTCCACCATCCGTTGAGATTCCATGTTTTAATGTGTGTAAGTGTGCATCTCGGAACCGTTTCGCCGTATCGTGACGCGACAGTTTAAAGGAATTTGTTAAACCTCTCGGCCATTTGGTTGTCCTCCTGACACTCCTTGTACTTCGCTCTTGCGAGGCTTGCTCTGCTTACGGCTCTTTGTCACTTTAATCTTTCTTCCATAGTTCATGGTGGAATCGCCCTGCTCTTTGCTCTTTTGGAAACAGAAAAGGCTGTTGTACAATATTTTTTTTTTAATTTGATGAAATACGGGTTGTTTCTGTACCTATTAGTCGAAGTCTTTTAACATGTCGTTGACAGCTAGGTTACGGCTTATGGTTGAGAGAGTAACATCAAAGTGTTCCGCCAGCTCTTCATTCGTGTTCCACAGATAACCACAGAAGAAAGAATACTTCGTACATGGTACATCATAATTTCGTAAACAATTTTTACAGTCGGTAAAAATTTACCTTTATACAAAGTCGGAATATATATTTATAAGCAAAGCGACCTTATCTAGTATTTTAATAAAATATTCAATTGCATTTTTTATCATGTCTTTTCACACCAAGCACCAATTTCATAGTGACGATAAAACTGCCATTTCGTCTGTAACGACCTCATCTTATCGAAAATATTCTAAAGTGGTGCTTTTTTAAAATTAATATTTTATTCGATTTATATATTTTCAGAATTTAAATCGGATCGATTTTGAGGGCAAAAAAGACGTTGCTCAAGTGTTTAATAATGTTCTTAGACGCCAGATTGGTACAAGATCACCAACCGTTGAATATATATGCACGAAACCAGAAATTCTATTTACTTTAATGGCTGGCTATGAGCATCAAGAAATTGCCTTGAATTGTGGAACAATGCTAAGAGAGTGTGCACGATATGAAGCGCTTGCCAAAATAATGTTACATTCAGAAGAATTTTTTAATTTCTTTCGCTACGTCGAAGTTTCAACCTTTGATATTGCATCAGATGCATTTTCAACGTTTAAGGTAAAATTAATTAAAATTTTCTTTGCTTAGCCAATTATTTAATTAATCCTTTAAATCTATTTTAATAGGAGCTTTTAACACGTCACAAACTACTGTGCGCTGAATTTCTTGAAGCTAATTACGATAAGGTTTTCACACATTATCAACGATTATTAAATTCAGAAAATTACGTAACAAGGAGACAAAGTTTAAAATTACTTGGCGAATTACTCCTAGACAGGCATAACTTTACTGTAAGTATTGCTTTAGAAAATTAATTACCAGAAATCATTATTAACAAACCATCATAGCTAATAACTTGGTAGATATTTTGTAGTTATATATATTTTCATTTTAGGTAATGACAAAATATATATCGAATCCAGATAATTTAAAGTTGATGATGAACATGCTTAAAGAAAAATCAAGAAATATCCAATTCGAAGCCTTCCACGTATTTAAAGTATCTTTCGTAACACGTCTTAATAAAATATAATTTGTTACAGTTGTTTTTTTATTTTTCAGGTATTTGTTGCTAATCCGAATAAACCGAAACCAATTCTGGACATTTTACTGAGGAATCAAGCAAAGCTTGTCGATTTCCTCACGAAATTCCACACAGACCGATCGGAAGATGAACAATTTAATGACGAAAAGGCATATTTAATTAAGCAAATAAAAGAGCTTAAACCACTTCCTGAACCTTAGTGATATATTATATATAAATAAAAAATTAATAAAGCAAATATATGATTTAAAAGGAAAAAAATATTTATTTCAAAATAAAACGCATTAAAGAAGAGGAGAATATTTAAATATTCTTACTATTTAAAGAGAAATAAAAAATAGAAAACAAATTTACAATTTTTAATTTATCCTAGTTTTATGTTTGTATTTAAGTTAACGCCAACGACTTGATATAAATTTTATTTTAGCTAAAACAGCTTGTTTTTAATTTTTCTTTGCATTCACCTTCATTTCGTATTTTTTACTGAATTTGAATTCGGAAATAGTCAGAATGTGTACCTGTATCACGAATATAAGTTACTAAGGGGCCGTTCAAGTATTACGTAACGCAGTTAGGTGAGGGTGGTCTTGTGAAACGTTACGGTGAGTTATAGGGTGGGGGGGGGGGGGGGGGTTCCAAGCAACACTTACAAATCCTAACTCTTAACTCGTGACCTACGACGAGGAAGTAACCATAGAATCTCATAAACGCAGGGCAAGCGATTATAAAAGTATTTAATATTCGGGGGTTTTGACGCGTATTTAAAAATATTGAACTAAATAATAAATTGTGGTCAAGAAATTTTATATAATAATTCATATATAATAATAAATATTTATACAGGGTGTTTCAGTTCTGACGTGCTAAAATGAGTGGGGTGATAGCTCTCAACTAGACAAAAAAAAATTGTATTTGCTATATGTGGTAGAACCCAAGCGATGTGTGCGTTTCGAACATGAAAGTAGTAAAATTATGCTTGTATACAGGAGGGGCTAACTCATTTTGATAATATTTTAAATTAGGTGTTTTTAAAATATATTCTTATAACATTTTTAATATAATATAACTTTACCCGACCATATTTTATTAATTTACTTAATTTTACTATTTAAAAACACTGCTTATGCCCCCAAATATTTCAATACTAGGGACCCGACTATGATTTCATAAGGCGACAAAAATTGAAAACAGAACTTGAGCAGACCAGATTGGATAGCTTTGTCCAATTTGACAATCGTGGCGACACTTCACTTAACCCCCTCGCCACTTTGCCTAAAAGTAAAAGGCTTATACACGTACAGGGCATTTACTTTTGATAGCCTTTCCTCTCGTTCTTTATTCTAATGCGTAAATTTTTATTATACAATAGACTCGCGGTAGCGTGAACTAATAAATACTAAGTGTGTTCACCCGACTGAATTTGTTCATGTTATCGGGGGCACATTTTTTGGTTTAAATAGCGCTATTAACAAATGAAAACAGGAAAGAAAAGAAAAATCGAAACTTAATTTTTCAAACATAATTTTTAGCAAAATGATGTTTAGGTTTTTTCAAAGAAATCGGTAACTTGAGTCTGTTTTTCCTTCCTTGCAATACTTTGCAAATAGCCTTTTCCCTTAAAATTTGTAAGGCCGATATTTCATTCCAATTAAATTCTGACAGAAGAATTATGCACAAGTTCAGGGTCGCTTGTGTCACTGCCGTTATCGTTCTCTTCAATTTCAGGCTCCAAGACCTCTCCATTTATCCACTCTTCTACCTCAAAATTTTGATATTGCGCCTATTATAATGAATCATATCGCAAGGTGTGCGCATAAAAGTAATAAAAAAACCTGAGGGTCTATTGCAGTAACTCGAGTGTTTGTGCCAAATGGACAGCTACATCCTGTATGATACGTTCCCTTAAAATACTTAACGGAGTTCCGTCATCATCGTCAACGTCTTCATTCTCCGGTAAGTTAAAAAGATTTTTCCAACAATTAGAAATCAAGTTACTGTCTAAGCGATTCCAAGCAGCGGCTAGGTTCAGGACAGCATCTTTTATAGTTATTTTTTTATGCTCTCCACAATATCTAAACCATTTGCAACAATGGTAGCCAAAAGGCTATTTTTATAGAAAGTTTTTGTTAGCCTTATTATATTTTGGTCCATTGGCTGCAAAATGGACGTGACATTCGTAGGCATAAACATGGTAAATATCCCGCCATCTTCGCTTATCAGTTCGTTTGCAGGGGGATGAGAAGGAGCGTTATCCAAAATTAGAATAGCTCTTGTTGGTAGTCCTCGGGAACTCAAAAAAATTTTAACCTAATTTGAACTCGTTAGTTAAAACTGATTTTGAATACCAAACACTTACCTGAAGTACGAACGAGTTCTGATAATCGAGTGGACAAGTAAAATTTTTAAAAGATCGAGGGTTTTTTGCCTTGCCTATCACCAAGGGTCTAAGCTTACGTGACCCGGTTCCATTGGTGCAGGCTAAAAATGTGATTCTCTGTTTTTTCGGATTTTCGTCCGGCAGCGGTTTTTTCCTGCATTGACACAAAAGTTTTGCCGTGTAGAAGTTTCTAGTAAGGGCCTGTCTCATCCTCGTTATAGACCTGCTTCTGTGTCAAACTTAACTCTTCCATCTTCATCTTTAATTGCAGTTTAAATGGATCGACTAGCTCAGGTTGAGACGAAAGCTTTTTACCGCAGATTTTCAAAAATCTGATGCCGTGCCGAGTTTTAAAGCGTTGTAAAAACCCATCAGATGCATTAAAACAGCTTGAGTTTTCCTTCATTTTTTCGCTGACTGGCGTACTTCTAGCACGTTGCGCCAAGAACCATTTATATAGTGCGCGTTCCATTCTAGGAAGTTCAAAAATCTTCAAAGTCATTCTTCTTTTTGGAACAGTGTACTTGTTGCTGAAAACTTTTAAAATCTTCTGTTTTGCTGCGAACCGCACGATTTGTAGATTTCGCCACCCCATGCTTCTTGGCGAGGAACGTTAAGCTTACTTTCTTACTTAGATCGTCAAGTATATTGGCCTTTACACTTAAGCTAAGAAAAACTGACATGTCTCAATAGAATATACTAAGAAACTGTGGAATATCTTTTCTGCACAAAATATTTTCACGTACTGCCGCGCGAATGTAAACATCTTAAAAACTTCTAGAAAAATGTCGTTATTGCATTTACGGGAAATCCCCATTTCTTAAAAAAATTTGTTCATGTGATCAAAAGTTCACGCTGTAAGGAGGTCAATGGCTAAAAATTGCTGTTCATGTTAACCGGATGTTCACCTTAGCCACAGTTCACGCTAACGCGAGTCTTCTGTATCAATATTTATAGATTTCAACGACAAATTAAACAGCCGAATATTTTCAAGAACTGGAAATAAATTTCCCAATGAAATAATCAGAATTGTCAGCAGTTTTCTCTCCAATCGGAGATTCTATGTAGAGGTAAATGGAACAAAGTCAGCCACCAATTCCATTCTGGCTGGCGTCCCCCAAGGCTCCGTCCTTGGTCCCCTACTATTCAACATATTTACCGCTGACCTCCCGGGCTAGGGTGAAAACTCAACCACTTTACTATATGCTGATGATGCTGTCACATATACATTAGCATTCAAACCCAACTATGCACTCTAGAAGTTGCAAGAAAAAGTTGATTCCCTTCTCGAATACTACAAATGCTGGAGCCTTCAAATAAATCCCAATAAAACAGAATTAGTCATTTTTAGAAACCCGGCGAAAAATTCTAGGGGCACCAGAGTATCGCCCCAAGCTAAAAATGTCAAACTTTTCCTAGACGGGTTTGAAGTTACCCCTAAGGATTCGGTTAAATACCTAGGAGCCCATTTTAATAACCTCATGCGATTTAAAAGGCATGCAACACACACTATCAGGAATGCTAATATAGTGTATGGAATCCTAAGTCCCCTATTGCGAAAGAACTCGAGTCTATCGCCCAAAGTAAAACTCCTGCTTTATAAACAGTTAATCCGACCAATATTAACATATGCGTATCCGATCTGGTTTACCATCAATAAAACAACCTGCCAGGAATTACTAAAATTTGAAAGAAAAGTATTAAGGGCTTGTACTGCTAGATATTTTAAATCTCCCCTCAGGTACTACAGCAATAAAGAAGTCTACAGGACGGCATCATCGCTAGGAAAACTCGAGCCATTGGATAGGCACCTCATCAGACTTGCAAGAGGATTTTTAAGGAGACAGGAGGGACATCCAAACCAAATGACGGCAGAAATGGTACGAGACAGCAGAGGACTGGATGCAGCCAACGAATACTGGGACGTTTTTAATATAAACAGCAAAGCAGACTTATTCAACGAGGAAGGCAAATTTAGATTTTACCACACAACAACAGAAAATTGTTATAGGGGATAAGATAAATAAGGAAATATCAAAAATTTAGATTAAATATATTAAGTAATAGTATTTAAAATAAACTAATTTAGTGTTGCTATAAGATTCAGTGTTAGTCTAGGCGCACGACGTAAATAATAAAAATGTAAATGTTTTATTCAAATATAATATTAAGTAGACAATGAATGTTAGAATAATTAACTACAGTTAAGTTAATGTTAGAATTCAGGGCCAAATTGTAACTAGCTCGTAGGTAGAGATAATTTAGATGTAATTAGAAATAGAAAAATTATTAAAATTGTACTAAGTCACCAAATAAATAACTTATAAAGAACTGGAAATGATTTTTTTTAGTGGCAAAGTTTTTGGAAGTTAGATGTTCATACTAGAACCGGTAATTTGATTTGTTCAGAGCATTTCTAGGCAAGCAAATATTCAATTTTCAATAACTAGAAATGGTTTTTGCAACTAAGCTAATCTTTTCTGAAGCAATCAAAACCAATTAATTGTGTGGGGGAAAACATTGCAATCATTGATCCTTTGGGGGAATTTTATTCATCAAATTTAACTGAAATTGTAATATTAGACAATTTTAAGGAAAGATTACCGAGCACTATTAAAATTGCAATGATATTTCGAGTTTAGGGCATCTTCATTAGTTACTTCCTCGTAGAGTGTGCGCTGGCTAAATGATCTCAACAGATTTATTAAGCCAATAATTTATAATATCGATGCCATACCCGTTATAACCATAAAAAAGAAGAAGACTTTTCTAGGTACACAACCCAACACACATTCATTCCACAAATTCTATATTCACAATTGTAAGTTTGTTTTTATGAATAAATTTTCAATCAGAATAGTAAATTATAGTAAAATTATTATTGTGAAGAAAATTAAAAAAAGAATCGTTCCACATTGTTATGACATTGAAAAAACCGCGAAATTTATACAATAATATTAAAATTAACTCTGTGGATAAATGAAGTTTTCTTAATTTTATATAAGGGCATCTTATATTTTTAATGTGAAAATGGACTTCCGAAGAAAATCCCGCCAGCGCATTGAACGAAAACCTGAAATTGAAAATTTGGAGCAGTTGTATCCTCATAATGTTATGGTTTATAAATACCCACCAACTCAGGATATAACAATTCATGAATTTGAGGAACTTGCTTTGGAGCGCTTAAAAGTGTTACGAATACTGGAGCAAGCAAGTTCAAGAGGTTTGCGTTTTCTGTCGGAAGAATATAAAGAATTTGTAGTGGCCGAGTTTAACAGAGAAAACCTCAAGGGATATTTGAAGCTTTGCTCTGGATCCGTGGGAAACAAAAAGGAATCCGATCTGCAGGCCAGGCGAAGAGATTATATTTCACATTTCATTTTAAGATTGGCATATTGTCGGTCTCAGGATTTGAAAAGGTAGAATGCGATGATAACTTAAAATTCAGTAATAATCAAATTTATTTTAGATGGTTTATTACCCGCGAAATGGAGTTGTTTAAGTATAAGTTCAGTCCGTTGCCACCTAAGGAGATAAAGCATTTTTTAGAAATAAACAAATTGGATTACGCTCCGATAACAGAAGATCATAAAAATGAGGTAAAAGACGGTCTAAATGAGAGCACGATCGGTCAGAAATCCCACCTAATAGAGCGACTGGATTTCTACAAAGTTCATTTTACAGAGGTTTTAGATTTGGTAAAGGCTAGGAAATGTTATTTGAAAAACGGATATGCCTACGTAAATGCACACGACTTTGTTTCTATAATCGCTGCATTACATCAAAGTGAAGTAGAGAACGGTTTGCAAGCCTGCCAAAAGTTACTTCCTGAAGTAGAGAATGATGAAAGACTTTTCTATTTGTTAAAGGGACTCCATACTTCTTATGCAGGAAAAGATTACACAGTATCGAAAGGTAATGCCGTGCCTATCGAATCCCTTGATCAACTTTCAAAGAAATCGTTCCCACTTTGTATGAGAATGTGCCACGAGACTCTCAGAACAAAACATCACCACAAGCATTACGGTAGGATGCAGTACTCACTTTTCTTAAAGGGAATTGGTGTAACATTGGAAGATGCTCTTCGATTTTGGCGCGAAGAATTTACGAAAATAATGGATATGGAAAAATTTGAAAAAAGTTATGCGTACTCATTTCGTCATAATTACGGTAAAGAGGGATCAATGATTAACTATACTCCGTACTCATGCATGAAAATTATAACTGCTAGTGTTGGACCACAAGAGACCCATGGATGTCCGTTTAAGATATGGGATCTATCCGCTCTCAAACTTAAGTTAGCAAGTTATGGACTATCTGCCGCACATGTGCAGGAAGTCTGCAGTTATGTCTCCAAAGGACACTATCAAATTGCATGTGGAAAATACTTCGAAATTGTTCACGAAACAAAAATTGAGCAAGGTGTTAACCATCCGAATCAGTACTTTGAATTAAGTCAAATTGTCATGGGGAATCGTGAGCCAAAGACTTCAACAGCAGCTGGATCGCAGGGAAAACCTGTTAAAAGGGTTATTAAGAAAGAAAAGGATACGACACTGTTGGATGCTGATGACGACGATGAACTGTGGAATATTGCAGAAACGCAAGAAAGTGAACAAGCAGAACTGACAAGCAAGTCTCAAACGAATGATAAAAAAACTGAAAAAAATGAATGGGAAGAAGATTTCGACATGTCTCAGATAGAAAGTATGGATTTCTAAATGTAAAAGTTTTAAATAAAGTTTTTTTTTTAAATAATTCCATAAAAAATTAATGCCACTTATAATGGTGGGCCCATTCATAAACACAGGTTTCCGATTCATTTGCACAATTCAGTTGAACAGAGTGTATTGCAGAATTATGCAGCTGCAGAGCAAACCTGCGTTTATAAATCGGCCCGGGCACCCACTGTTAGCTTTTACTTGTTTTTATATGTATGATGCCAAAGCTCAGGGGATACCCTATGACGCTAAAGCACAGCCTTGGCAGGAAAGAAATTAAGAATGAGGAAAATGGGTTAGGAGGTTGAGTGAAGTAGGTGCGATGTACGCCCCGTTTCAAAGTTTCGGGCTCATATGACTCATATTGTAGCTATTGTATCGCGAATTGTCATTTCTACAAGGAATCAGGCTAGCAATTTCGTTAGAACAATGGACATCGAAATAACGATAGAAGAGTTAGAGACAATCGACATTCCGTCGATGCTCTAGAGAGTTAAACCCCTTAGAGATTGAGGAATCGCGAATAGCCTTACCCTGGACTTTGTCTAACGCGGACAATTCGGTGCGTACGGCCCCTGCCCAAATATGGGAATTATATTCAAGTCTAGGCCTAATGTGGGACTTGTAGATCAGCACTAAGTCAGATGGGGTGAAATATTTCTTACATCTCTGTATAAAACCCAAGCATTTCATCGCACTTTTAGTGATTGAAAATATATCAGTTCAGCTAAGATTACTGGATATCTCAATAGTCAAGATGTTTAAGGACAGCAAATTAGGTATATTCACTCCGTCGACTAAAATGGGTTGGGGGTAGACTGGGCGCTTTTTAAGCGACATTAAACAGCATTTAGTTTTGGATGCATTAAACGAAACACGATTTGGTCTGCCCCAAGCGAGGACCATAGAAATGTCGCTGTTTTGTGACCTAAATATTCGTTTTCTATTGACTTCTGTAGAATTTCCACGTGAATTCATTACAGAATCAAATGAGTACGCGAAATCAAGGGTGCTGTAATCGGCGAAACTATAAATAGGATTGAGAGTAAGGGATAAAAGATCATTAATAGAAAGAAGAAATAAGGTTGGTCAAAGAACTGAACCCTGAAGTACACCAGCATTTATTTCGTAGGAATCAGATGTAACTCCGTCAATTACTACACGGATTGAACGGTCTGACAAGAAACTCTCTATGAATTTAACGAGGGTAAGGTGCAGACTAAATGTTTAAAGTTTGGTTAAAAGGGCAGCATGCCAGACTCTATCCAAAGCCTTTGAAATATCAAGCGCGACAATTTCGGACTCATCAAAATTATGGAGACAATGATTAAAACGCTCTGTTAGAGCCGTTAGTAAGTTTCCGATCAAGCGGCTGATATGATGGTTATTTTCTAGATCAACTTCATCAACTGAGAGTTGAAAACTTTAGATATGATGGAAGTTAATGCAATTGGTCTGTAGATAGAGGGGTCGCATGCCTCTCCTTTTTTAAGTATCGGCTGGACATGAGCAAGTTTCCATGCACTTGAAAACATTCCTGTTGTATAAGACAGGTGAAAAGGTTTGCGCAGAGGTTTAGCCGAAGCATTTTAAAACCAGGGGCGAGAAACCATCAGGCCCAGAAGCTTTGGACACGTCAAAATTCGAAAGTACCCTAAAAACTTTCCGAGTGCGAAAGTAGCGGCTTTTGCCTATTAGTGCACAGTGATGGAGATGGAAGTGGCTGCGATGAAGGTGACAAGTACGAATTTGCAGCAAAATTTTGAGAACAGTTTGTAATATATGCCAAGAAGTGGAGCATAGTTGATGGATACAACTTGTAACTTACAAGTTTATCAAGACTAGCAATATTTTTTTCCAACGGGTAAGGGGAAGAGTATGTATTCCTTTGGCGTCAAATCTATTCCCCTTCTACATTATTCCTTTACAGATTTTTGTAACTTTCAATTCTCGTTTAAACTTTTCAATTTTTTTCTCAGTTCGTTCCCCACTTTATGTACATTTTGCATTGTTCGGAGTGGCCATTCTCTAGAATTCCGGCAAATATCAGGGAATTTTCTTTGAAGTCAGGGACTTTTTCATCCATAAATTCAAATTGTTTTCTGATGAAGCCATCACACGAAGTCTATATCTGAGAAATTTAATGGGAAATAATATTTCAATTTCTATTTCTTGAAATTAATTTATTTCGGTAATTATTTCTGGCTATCTTTGGAGCCCCCGCCAAGACGAGCCAAAGGAAACATGGCACTACCTACCTTTTCTGGAAGCGTTTCGTCGTATTTTCGAAACCTCATAGCTTCGGTCTGGATAATACTAGAAGCCCCAAAGGATAAGATGCAGTTAGCAGACTAATGAAACACACTAAGTTTCATTTGTCTACCTTTTATACTTTAGATTTTATTGCTACTCGATTTCGTCACTGACTCACTGAAGATCATCAAAACCTCTAGCTAGGGTACTCCTGAAGGACTAGAAATCTGAAATTTGTTATGCAGGCTAAGATTAGCACACAAACAACGAAAAATTAAGAAATCTGTGACTTTCAACCCTTCATAAGGGGGTTATAAAATGTCCAAAAGTTCTAGACAGCTGAAATTTGATATGAAAGCTAGATGGTATTAGTACATAAACAACGAAAAAGTGAGTGGACTATGAAGAAAGGAATTGCTGGATGTGCTCTCGTCTTGCTTTCGACGACCATTGATCGTTGCTAGGGCTAGTTCGATGTTGAGTTTTGTTAAAAGATGGTCTAAGGAGCTTGATGGTAGGGATTAACCAAACTTCTCTACTGTACTTTTGTCAGGCCATTTATGGAATACGCCAGCCCTGTGTAGTCCCCCTACTTTGCCGTTCACGTCAACCGCGTCGAGGCAGTGCAGCGAAGATTCCTTAGGTTTGCTCTCCGCGGACTTTCCTGGATAAATCCTTTGCTTCTTCCCTCTTACCCCGATCGTCTGTGTCTGATTTCTCTTGACTCCCTCGAAAAGAGGCGCAATATTGTTAAAATTGTATTCTTGTTCGATTTATTGCAGGGAACGATAAACTCGCCCGAACTGTTGTAGGCCGTCAACATCGCGATCCCGCAGCGCTCCTCAAGAAATCCAGACTTCCTGCATGTCCCATGTCATCGAACTCTATATGGGATGCACGAGCCCATCACGTCGATGTCTCGCCTCTTCAACCAACATTTCGTCGACTTCGATATGGACTTCTCCAGGCTGCGACTGAAGGGCTTACTCAGGCAGCGCCTAGGTTGATGCGGGTGATATGAATTGGCTGCTGTTTTGTTTAATAATTTGATTAGTTTTTTTTAAATAATTTTATATACTTCTGTATTAATCATTTGTGACGCACCTGTTTTGAACAAAATACAAAATACCTTTTTACATGTATGTAAGATCAGCCCAATAACCTCTTAAGAGGAACAAAAGCAATAAAAAATCACGGCGTATATTTATCGCTTATTGCAAATAATGGGCCATATTCTGTCATGAAAACTTTATCATTTTATGTTATGTTAGACGGTTGCTGGAGAATGGACGGACGAGTTGAAGCCTTCTAGGATACGGTGATCCTCATCTGGATATTCTCAAGTGTTAGTTACACCTCCAAGTGGTAGCAACCGGGCAATGCATCCTATAATGTAGCCAAGTAACTAATGCAGGAGGAGATAACCTCTTGAAAAATCCCCTAACTCCAAGAGAGTCTGCAGTGTTGCGTCCCCTCTGCAGGACCCAGGGGTAATTGGGTCGCGAATGGCGTTTTCCTCGGGCACTTCTGTGGTAGTGGAGGTGGATTGTATGGGAGACCCCAACAGGTTGGCTATACCCACGGTACCCGCAACACAGCAGTAGCAGTTTTGGGAGAATTACCTTTCGAAGGAACTGTGGCGGCTATGGAGGCTGGCTCGCTCTTCCACCGGCTGAAACTGCTGTAGCAGTTCTGGAGAAGGGTGCCATTGGCATAATAACAACTAGCACTTCTTCAGGTGCGGCGGTGCAGAGACGGGAGACTCTAACGAGTTGGCTATCTCCGCGATACGCACACCAGGAGAAGATGCAGATCTGCCTTCCAAAGGGTTAGCTGCGGTTAATCCGGAGGGGGTTTCTTGTCCTGGCTCAGGACTAAAGCGTTACGGCCTGGAACCCTTCAGTGCCATAGACAGTGAAGGGGTAAATGATGTAACTAACGCATGGACCAAGAAGAGACGGTAGGAAATCATGGATTTATGCAGATGGGCTAGGATTCTAGCAGTGACCCAGGAAACCAAGGTTAGTGGCGACAGTGGGATAACTGGATACTCAGTTGCCCCCACTAAGGGAGACTGGGAGGGAACGAAAAGGGACCCGGTTATGTGGTCTGTTTCGGCTAATCCCCAGAGAGGTGTTTTTAGTGAGTAAGAATCTCACACTACCGGAGGGCACGGGCTGTCTGGTGTCTTTTGGAAGATTTTCACCTCTCCCGCAAAAAAAAAAAATTTATGTTAGACCATAACATAAAATAATTTCCTAAAATTCTATTCTGTCAGAGAAATTTTATTTTATGTTATGGTCATAACATAAAATTTTTCCTGTTATGAGCAGGTCATTTTATGAATCTTTTATGTGCCTGACTGACGTACGATTTGACATTTCCATTTTGATTGTGAGTAGGTACATGTGTTAAGAAAGCTTGCTAAATTAAATACAATGAAAAACGCTGTGAGGATTACTATTTTGTCAAAAAATGTGGAAATTCGTACTGGGTATGGTAAAATATATGTATTGAAAAAAATTATGTAAAGTTTTATTTTTCCGCAGAAGAAATAGGATAATTTTGCGATGCCTTCGCGATTGCAGCGATCCATTTCAACTTACTCAGTTAAGATTCCAAAAGTTGTTTCGGCTCGATAAGGATGGTGTTAAAATACTTATTCATAAATTAGAGCCTTTTGCAAAAAAAACTTCTATTCCGTTTACGCTGCGATTGTTAAGTGCTTTGCATTTCTTTAGTCAAGGTTCGTATAAAGTTTCAATCAGGAGCTGTAATGTTTTAGCACTTTCGCAGGAAAGTGTCTCGAGAGCTATTAAAGAAGTTACTGCTCTAATTAATGATCACTTAGTCGGTGATTTAATTAAGTTTCCTACGGACGCAATAAATGTTGCTAAAACAAAAGAAAGGTATCGCAGATAAATTTTCTTATAATTAAAAAATGTTTATAAATTTTTTTTAGATTCTTGAGCAAATTTGGTATGAAAGGAATAATTGGTGTTGTCGATGGTTGTCATATCGCTATTGTTGCTCCGCCAGAGGATGACATAGAATTCACCGGCCATCATTTCCAAAACAACAAAGGATTTCATAGCTTGAATGCTTTAGTTGTAAGTAATTCCCCCCGCAAATTTATATAACTGTTGTATTGAATTTAAGTCACCCTTAGTGTTGTGATGCAGATATGCGCATTATTTATGGGAACGCACGCTTTCCTGGATCTGTGCATGACTCAGCAATTTGGTTGACTTCACAACTAAGACGACATTGCATTGAAAAGTATACTTCGGTAGCGAACCAATACAATTTTTTATTGGGTAACATATTTTATTATAATCATTACTTTAATACATTTTTCAAATTCTTAGGAGACTCTGAATTTCCGCTTGAGCCGTGGTTATTAACGCCATTCACAAATAGACAACCAGGATCGCGGGAATATCGCTATGATGAAGCTTTTGTTAGGACAAGACTAGTTATTGAGAAATGCTTCGGTCTTTTAAAAAGCCGTTTTCGGTGTTTATTACGACACAGAGCGTTGCATTACCATCCAACTATCGCATGCCGAATTATTTATGCAGTATTCGCGCTACACAATTTTTGCATCGACAGGGGAAATCTTATTGAGCAATATAACCCCGATTATTTAGAAGGCTTTTCCAGCGCTGAAGAACAAAATATAAATGACGATGAAACATCTATGGAATCCTGTAAGATAATAATAAAAAGGTTTTTAAATTTGCTATTTATAACCTGTGTTTTTTAGGTTGGTTGTCAGCAGGAAGACGAGTGAGACAAATCTATGTCGACAAACATTTTTCATAACATACATATGTTGCTTTCTACATATTGTTAATAATAATAATAATAAGTCTGAAAATAAATTATATATATAAGCAATAAAAAAACCTGATGTATATTATAAAACTTTATTTCTGATTTTGTTACTTAGTTAGTTAGTTTTTTCTGCTTTTAACTAGCATTTTTAGTTCTTCCGCGAAGTTATTTAACGCGTCAGTACGCCTTCGTTTCTCCAGCATTTCCACTTCTTTGACGTCGACCAAACGCCTCAGTTGTTCTCCAATATTTTGGAGTGCTGAAGTACTGCCTTTCTCAATATCCATCAGCATCTCGGAAAGCTGAATATCTTTAAAGAACAGAGACAAAGTTAGTTTATTATATATAAGCTGCTGTGTTTCAATAAAAACTTCGGTGCTTGTAGATTTTTCTTCTTTCTTTTAGGTGCTTGGCTAAGGTTGTTTCTTGAGGTAGGTGTCATAGTGCCAATTGAGGGTTGCGGTCCACAATTAATAACATCAACACTACACTCCTCCCCAGTAGTGCAGCCTCCTTCTGTTGCAATTACCTCCAAGCAACTAGACAGAAATGTATTTTCTGTGTTAGTCATTGCTCCGTGAAATACTAAATAATAATAATATTATGTGTTACGTGTACGTAAAATAATTCATAAAATTAATTTATGCAACCATGACAGAATACGAATTTTCATAAAATTTTATTTCCATTTTATTTATTTAAGCTTAATACAAGCTATTGCATAATAATACTACAATTACAAGCTATAACATAATACTAATACTACAAGCTATAATAAATGATGACATAATAAATAAATAGTAAAAGTTACAATATGAGCTCTAATTAAAGTAGATACGGGCTGGAAGGAAGAAGAATTAAGAAAGACGATCAAGATGGGCGGGATCAAGATATAAGGTTTTGTGAAGGGATGATTTACTCAGATGGAAGTCAAAGGAGGAAAGGTCGTTGACTTTGACCGTAGTTTGTGCGATGGCGGTCGAGTCGGAAAAGGGGAGTGGACCTAAGGTTGCGGGGATTGGTATAGATGGGTAAAGATTGCAGGATTGAAGGGCAGTCTATGGCACCACTTAATAGCTGATGAATGAAGAGAATGTCGGAAACATCACGACGTTTACTTAAAGGTTGTAAGTCTATCAGTTTCAGACGGTTTTCATAAGGTGGAAGGTTGAATCTGTCTACCCATGGAAGATCACGTAGAACGAAGCGAATGAACCTACACTGGACGGATTGAATCCTGTTAATGTGGGTTGTTTGTGTAGGTGACCATACCTGACTGGCATATTCAAGGAGAGGTCTAACGAAGGAGATATAGAGAGATTTGGAAACATAAGGATTGGATAACTCTCTGGACCAGCGCTTCACAAACCCTAGCGCGGAGTTAGCTCTGTTAATTATGCTGTCAATGTGGGAACGGAAATTGAGTTCACTATCACAGATTATTCCTAGGTCACACAAAGAGGTAACGATAAGGACTGGTACGTCGGTTAGCATGTAGACTCTCGGGGTGGGTGTAAGACGCTTGCGGGAATAAGAGATGGACTGGCATTTAGAGACATTGAGTTCAAGAAAGTTTTTTATGCACCATGTGGTGAAGGAATCGAGATCTTTTTGCAGGAGAAGAGAGTCGGTTGTGGAGGAGATATGTTTAATTATTTTCATGTCATCAGCATAAATGGACAGCTCTGAGTGATTGATGACACATTCAACATCTTTTATTGTAAGGATGAAAATTAATGGACCGATGTGGCTGCCCTGGGGAACGCCGGAACGAGCGACAATAGGGTTAGAAATGGATAAGCTGAAAATAACATTGTACCGACGGTTGTTGAGGTAGGATTGAATCCAGGAGATGAATCGGGAGGGGAAGCCTAGGCGATCAAGTTTGAACAAGATAACATTATGGGAGATCTTGTCGAAGGCTTTACTAAAATCGGTGGCGATAACATCAACATCTTTACCGTTTACCAGGGCACATAGTGTTTTGGAGACGAAGTCGGTAAGGTTGGTGGTTGTAGATCTTCCTTTGAGGAAGCCATGCTGGGAGAGGGAGAAGATAGATTTTCAGTGGAAGAACATGGAATCATAGAGCAATCTTTCGAATAATTTAGGTATGGATGATAATTTAGCGATGGGTCTGTAGTTGGACACATCGTTCTTGCAACCTTTTTTGAAGATGGAAATAATATACGAGTTTTTCCATAAATGAGGGAAAACCCCTTAAGTGACCGAGAGGCGGAAAAGCAAGGTAAGGGGTTGAATTAGATGCATGGCACACTTTTTCAGAACGATGGCCGGAATGCCGTCAGGAACTGGGTTGAAGTCGTCCTCAAGTCCGTTGATACTGGCGGCGATTAGTTCGGGATCAGGGTCGAAAGACGTAAACGACGTTTGAGTGAATTTGCCCAAGAATGAAAAGTAGTTAAGGTCAGGTTGTAGGGAATTGTCGCTGAAAGATTTACTGAAGAAGTGTGCAAAGAGGTTGGCGATAACCTTAGGATCAGACGAAGAGGTATTCTCAAGTTTTAGGGTAGAGGGGTAACCATTGGATTTCTTCTTGGTATTTATAAAGTTATAAAAACGCTTGGGGTCTGTTATGAGGCTAGTTTCCATCCGTTGAAGGTACTCATAGTAGAAGATATCACAACGTTCAGAAAAAGAGGTATCAGCAGATAGGTAGGAAGTATAGTCGGACTCGGTCTGGGATAGAAGAAAAGTTTGCCAACGTTTATTTCTCCTGTCGCGGAGAGAGCTTAATTCTTTTTCGTACCATACGGGGGATGAGGAGTAGTTTTTAAGAGGGAAAAGGGGGATAGATTGTGTAAGACAATGGTGTGTTTCCGAATAGAACGCCTCTACAGCAACGTCTATTGAAAGATGTTGAGGGATAGTGGCAATGTTAGAGTTGAGGAGCAACTGATTTAATTTTTCAAAGTAGCCTTTACGAAAATTGAAGGAAAGGGAAGATTCGGATCTTGAAAGTGCATGAGAGTATTCGTAGGAGAAAACAAGGAGCAGGGGAGGATGGTGACGATTGAGAGTGGAAAGGAGATGGTTGCTTTCCGCGACAGCTGAGTTAACTGGGTCTGAAGAAAAGATTAAGTCTAATTGTCTGTCCAGAAAGTTCCTGACTCCACTTACTTGAAAGAGACCAGAAACGGAGAGCTGATCGGTGGAGCTGATATGAAGAAAAAAGAAATTTTATCTCCACAAAATAACATAAAATATTATTTTATGAAAACTTACAGAATAGGGCCCAATAAGTCAACAAGGAAACGGAAAAGGAACTAGAGCGTCTTACAAAAAGAAATGAAGTCCCACCAAAAACATTTCATGTAAAGTCGGTTGCCAATACTCACAAGCTCACAACGCTTTCACTGTTTAAAAGTTATCAGAATTCATGTAGATCAAAGTCCCTAACTCTACAAATCCTACATCTTGGTAAAAAAGTATCGCTTGACCATGGATTTATGGTAAGACATTAGGTCACTGTTCTTAAATGACGTGTCATGTAATAGTTCCATGAATCGGCCAAGCCATAATTTTTTACCAAGATGTAGAGTTTGTAAAGTTAGAGCCTGCAGAGTTAGGGACTTGGGTCTACATGTGTGAGTCTTGGCAACCTACTTTACATGAAAATGTTTTTAGTGGGATACAACTTACCTGATAGAACAGCCCGCCAAGTACCACTGATGAGTAAGAAACATACAATATTAGTTAATAGGATCTTTTGGTAGGCACTTGTTGAAACTTTAGAGTCATTTTTTTTATAAATTAAACACTTGTTTTTGTTCCAAATAATAGATATATATTTTTTCCAATTGCTAAACAACGCGTTATCATCAGGTTCAACTTATAAATTAAACTATAGAAAAAAAATACAATATTAGAACTCGGAAAAAATTTGTTTCAAATTTAAAGTACATAATTGTTTAGAAACATTCTATGGAGTGGGGAAACAAAAATAAATTTATTTAAATGGTAAAAGATAAGTTCGGCGAACTATCGGAAAGGAGCTCCACCCTCGTTATACCAAAATAAACTGAAACATGGTGGCGACAGCGACAAAATTCATCAAATACTGATTAGTACATAAAAGATAACAATATAATTACATAAGAAAAAGAAAAAGTAACCCTAACAAAGCTGATTCTTCAGTTGAGATCTCGACAAGTGAAAATCAATAAACTCAAAATGATTATTAATAAGATGAGACATAGATGTAATAGGCTCATGCATATCACAATTAGTGCGATGGTGGGGAATATGGAGAAAGCTTTAGTTTCTCAAGGGGCGAGTAAGAATCGATAAATACAGAGCCCCCAGCAGTTCAACCGCGCCCCGCAACCAATCGAAGTCAAAAACAAATCTGGAGTTGTCGCATCTGCTTTCAAGGGACTTCAATGAAATAAGCTTTAATCGGTCGGCGCAGGGAGGCAGCCAAAGACGATCGATCCATGGAAGGCAGCGAAGGACAAATCTTACGAATCTACGCTGTATATAATCAATATGAGTCGCATAAAAAGGAGACCACACAGGACTAGCATACTCAAAAACAGGTCTTACGAACGTAAAATAAAGGAGTTTAGTTATATATTTGTCATCAAACTCCTTAGACCATCGTTTGACAAAGCTCAGAGCAGAATTAGCTTTGTTAACAATAACGTTGATATGGTCGTCAAATGAAAAGGTTGTATTTAGCACGACCCCTCAATCTTTGGTCTTGTCAAGTTTGTTAAGAGAGCCACCGTCTAAGGTGTAGTTAAAGTTCACTGGTTTCCTTGATCGAGAGAACGACATGGTAGTACACTTGCTAAAAGTCAGAGTTTAATAGTGCACAGTCATTCGCACTTGAAATAACGCGGAAAATTTTAGCGTCATCAGCGTAACACAGAGTTCACGAATTAGGAAGAATTAAGGATACATGATTGATGTAAATGATAAAAAGCAATGGTCCTAGATGGCTGCCCTGAGGAACACCTAAAAAAGATAACTTACGAACAAGAACACTTTAGGTAATTCCATCAAACGCCTTGCTAAAATCCCTGGAAATGCATTCGGCCTGCTTACCAGCTTCAATGGCAGAAACACAGATATTAGAGAATTCCAGCAAGTTAGTCGTAGTAGAGGGTTCCTTTCAGCATGGCTTTATGGAGAGTAGATAAAGCCATGCTGAAAGGAACCCAGAAAAGGTTTGCAGTGGAAGTTCAGAACATCGACATAGATGATATTATGAGCAAGAAAGTATACTAAGAGATTTTGGAAGAAATAATGTTGCCATATGCAGAGGTACAATATGCCGTTAAAGTGGCAGTTCCGACAGGACAATTATCCCAAGCACTCAGCGAAACTGGTGAGTTTTTTGTTGACCGAGGACAAGGACGTCCCAGTCCCAGATCTCAACCTGATTGAGAGTTAGTTGCACATCTTTAATGCATCACCAATAAATGTTAGCGTTTTTCCTTCACTTCTCATCATTTTTTTACTCCTCCAAAATGCAAATAGTAGCTCGTTTCAGGATTGGATAATTTCGCTTGACTTAAAGGCTGTTAATAACTTACCAACTTATTTCAATACCAGTTCACCTTCACAGGAAGCATATGGCAGCGGATTACTGCCTGCTGCGAGTAGCACTCTGTGCAAACATTCCAAGTGTGCCATTGACGGGAATTTTATGTGATATCATTTGTTTTGGTTCTGGCTGACCTCGGCTTTGTTGTATCACATATGTTATTTTTACAAGCAATGGCCTACTTTTTAATTTTAGGACTGTTTTTACTTAGCTGCCTTATCTGCTTTTAGGTTTTCTTTTTTTAGAATTACATAGTAGGTAGTATAGTTAGCTAATTTATTTTCCTTTCTTTTTAAATAAAATTTATATACAATTAGTATATATGTACTTGATAAATAATTAATTGTCCTATAATGTCCGCAATTTAAGATCCGCTACAAGAGCTATATGATCCGATGGAAAAACAACAGAAGGTATTGCCGCATGGGCGGTTAATTCTTCTTCAGTGGGCAATGGTATTACCTGAAATGAGTGAAATTAAATTTTGATGAAATTTTTGGGATTATCTTTCATACTTCCACAACTTTTAAATTATCAGTCTGGTAGAAGATATAATCTAAACACGCTGCAAATAAGGTTGTGAAATTTGTATACTTTGGGCACCCACATGCAGATTCAATATTAAACGATTGTGTTAATTCAACACATTTTACAGCTTCTGTTGCTTCTGTAATTAAAACAAAATTATCAGTTTTCTGGAAGAATCAATTTACTCGTTAAGTCTATACTTACTACTAGACCAATCGACAAAAGTGTCATCAACATGCTTCTCAGTCATCAGTTTATAAATTCCGCATTCAGGTACACTATTAAAATCGCCGCAAAAAATAATTGAAATTTGACTTTTATCTAATGGTATTTCTTGTAAAATTTGTTGATAAAGGTCTTCTAGATATATCATTGAAAAACCAATTTGTAAAAGACGAATATGATCAGCATCAGGATGAAAATATAAATGAGTATTCGCAACTAAAAAATAATGATCAGTTTCTCTAGAACGCAGTAGGGATACCTGTTAAATAAATTCTTTTGAATTACGAGAAAATTTCTTATGTTAAAAAGTTACTTGTATGGCTGTAGATCTGTTTTCGATTCTTTTCGCTAGATCTTGATTTGTATTAATTTTAGTCCACAAAGATTTGAAAATGTCTAACTTTGCAATATTTTCTCCGATTGTAAAACCATATTTTTTCACCAATTCGAACCTAATGTTATCATACAAAATACTCAGACCTTCACCCGACTTTCCTTTCTCCTGAAAATCTCCACTGTAACTATAAGTCTTAAACACAGGTGTTATGTCCAAGTCAAATATTTTACTATCAACTTCCTGCAGACAAATTATATCACTTTTATATCCTAAAATTTCTTTAAGGAAAAGTTGCTTCCGGTAATCAATAGTCAGAGCATATGGCGGGCAATAAGGAAACAATTCTTTTCTTGTGTAATCACTATCAGCATATAAGTCAGCTAAAATATTATATGACATTACTCTGAACTTATCGCCATTTAATTTCTGTTCGGTAAATTTATGACGATTTTCAAATGGACAAATTCCTGGACCAGCCTCGATTTCACTTTTCGATATGCACTCCACTGGAGGACCAAATTGTTTTCCGTCTCCTGGTATCAATTCGAGTTTAACCAGATAACCTATATCATTTGTTGTTGTGTTATATGTAAGACCTTCATGAAGCTTTTGCCATTCTATAGTTCGGACATTTTTAGATTTTGGCTGAAAAAAATATAATAAGAGAAATATTATTTTTGAATTCTTTATAGTAATCTATCCTATTATACATAGAAATAAACATGCCGCGTTCACTAATGTATTTAATATTCAGACCTTATGACAAAACATTTTCATAATTGTGTGTACAAGAAAATGCCCCCGGTGCGCACGGGCCTGCCGCTATGTATATATCGCAAATAACATGTTCCTAGTTTATATTGACCCTCTCCCATCAGGAACGCCGATATTAAGGCTCTCCTTTTTTTAAGGAGTTAGCCGAGCTAGGTGTGCATATCAGGGACTAAGTTCGGTTCACTGAGAACTCTAAATGGTTTTAGTTGTTATTGATAAGAATGGGAACCTAGCCCCAATGTGGTATCACAATGGCCTTTATTCTTTCTTTATTCGATTTGAAACATAACAATCAAAAGGCTCAAGAGCCTTATACTACAAAGATTGTAAAAGAATGCACAAACGATTGGCTTATAACTTAATATAAGCAGTATAAAAATACGAATAGAAAGGAGTTAACCTAGTACAATCACTATGTTAACTAAATAGCGTAACTAATCCTAGAATTACGCTAAGCTAAATTATAACCAATGAAAACATCCGCATGTCGAAAATTGCGATGAGCGAGCCAGTGAGAAGAAGAGGCAAAAAAGAAGGAAAATGCTAAGACGAGTAGCGCGATAAGTTTGCTATGTAATATTAAAAGATGAGTAGCATGATAAATTTGGTAGGTAACAGGGGGGGGGGGGGCTAGATTTAAAGGAATCCGACGACCCTATACCCTGTTCCAAAAGATTGGCAGTACACGGTAAATGGGAAGTTATGATGCCAAATTTCACAAACTCGACAAAAACCGTGTACAGCCATCCTTTCGATCTTTTTTTGGTCGAGAAACAAAGATGCACTGATTCTGTCAGCAGCCAGATGCTGTTGGTCGACCGACAGTGAGCAGCACTCAGTGGCGGGTGGTAGGTGGCTTTACATTCGAAGTTCTCCGATGCAATACGAATTCGAGTAACTGGAATGGTCGGAAAGCACATTTAGTGTAGCCAGATTATATCTTTTAGCAGTAGGCCACGAGGAAAAATAAGAAAATGTTCTGAGATGAAATCGTGGCAACAGCGTGCTGAGGAAGAGGTATGGAGGCATAGGAAAATGATAGGAAAATAAAGCAGACAGCAATACTCCATAAAAGCGTGTACTCCCAATCTTTTTGGAACAGATTATAGGTATCTGGGTGACAAAGGTAATCGATTCCACAAACGGACCGCCCTAACCTGGAAGGATAAATCCATAGCGCGAGAACCGAAAGGGGCAATAGCAGCAACTTAGATTTCACCGACTTGGAGAAGCTGAACATGCAGAACGAACAAGTAACTGAGGAGCTTTGAACTTTTAACCCGGTGAAGCAGCTGAGAATGGATAGGAGCACTAAAGGAATGTGGGTGTTGGGCCTGAAACATGATCTCTCCTGTCCAGCGAGAAGATGTATCTGACACCTGAGTTGAAAAAAGCTTTTAGTCCATTCAGCTGACCTACATTGCACCCCGAAAAGGCTTTACAACCATAGCAAATGATCGGCATGATTAGGCCCTTAGTCATTGTGGAGTGAAGATTCTAGTGGAGTATAATTTGCGAAGGGCGAAAAACATTCTTTTTCTTACCTGGCTGATGTGGGGCCAGGGCAAGCACCTTTCCCAATGGCCTGCCACTCTAACCTAACCTACCTGGAAGCCTTTTTCATATAGTAAGCTAGCTCCAATATATAGTACATATATATTTCCACTACCACAGCTTTACTTACCATTAATCCTTTATACCAAATTGCTGTCGAGTTTTCTTTTTGGGCGAACAATAATTCTAATTTTCTTGGATATAACAGAAATCCTGCCAGAATTGATGTAGGCAAAGTAAGATTCGCCACCCAAGGTGTGTTGTATCTAACCTCAAATTCGTCGTCAACAATTTTAAGTATTAACTTATTACGTTCCAAGTCAACTTTTAATAAAAGAGCAAAGGTGGTTTCATCATTCACAACATTGTTGTTCTGAATTAACTGAACTAAAACCTGAAATGATAATTAGGTAAATCAAGTAACGTAAACAATTTGTTTCAAACCTTACTTGTGAAACTGGGGTCTCGTGGTCACTGTTTTGCGTTGCTTCGTTTTTCTTGGATCTTTTCTTGTTATTTTTTTTATTTAGCTCCTTTTCTATATTATTCTTAATACGATCCAAGCACACTTTGACATTTTCATTTATATTTCGACTAAAATTGAAATCTCGGTCAACGTTATGTATCGAATTCACATAACGAAAGTGTATTTGAAGTTGGTCACTTTCAGGTAAATGACGAAAATATGCCACATTCATATTGTAGCAGATTTTGTAAGGAAGGTTTGAGTAAGTCCGAACTACACTTGCTAGGATTTGTAGAGATCTCTTGAACATGTCAAATGAAGATTCCTAAAAGCTTGTATAACCTCAATTAGGAGTTGTTGACATTTGGTTGGAAGAGATTCACGTCCATCAATTTAATTCTTTCTTTTTTACATTTCCAAAGTTTTTTTTTTAAATGAGCCAGTTATTATAGCCCAATAAGTTATTTTAAGATGAAATTAAAAAGAAGGAAATGTTGATTATCAAATTGAAGCAGTTTTTCGCTCAATTAAGATTTATTATCAAGGGATATAAGTGAGAAATTCAATGGCCGTCAAAAGAGATAAATTGAAAATAGAATAATTGCAAACAACATCATATATAAGCACAGAAACTTTATTCTCTCTTATTAATCGAATCATTTTCACTTTCTTTTCCATGCTTTGTACCAATCCTTAATTTGTTTGGTGCTTTCAACGGCATCTTTTGCAGTTTCACCTTTAACTTCAAAAACGATTCCCTCTCTGTACGAATCCTGTGCCTCCTCTAAGATAGTTTGGAATATTTCACATTCAATATTCGACTGCAACTTCTTTTTATTGTATCCCCTTTCCGTTAAACGGTCATACAGTATTGTGTTGCTACATCGTACAACAAACACTGCATCGAACCATCTTTCAGGAAAAAAGTCACAACCGTGATATTCCACTATATTTCCTCCGTTCGACATAATTGGTTCCAAATAATCCAAAAGCTAAAAGAACGATCCAATAGATTCAAGTGTATGTAAATTCTAAATTAGATATACTTTTTCTTCATCCAATATTGGACAACCATATTCTTCGTCATATTCCTCAATGAAGCTTTTCTCTTTAGCGATACTTGAAATATCGTGAAAAGTTAACTTCAATTTCTTAGCCAATTTTGAGCATAAGTGGGACTTTCCTACTCCAGGCGTACCTAAAAGGTCAAAAGCGATTAATAAATTAAATGTTTTCGAACAAATATTTACCGGTTATTAGGATATTGGGTTCTTCCCGTGTATCGGACATTCCCATGTTGACCTCTTCACGTGTACGTTGTTCTTATGTTTTTATTTTTAATGTCAAAATCAGCTGGTTCCTTCCAAATCTCTTCTTCTTTTGAAAGCGATGCTTAAACATGTGATTACGAAATTCAGAAATAAAATTATGGTTAAGAAAAGTATACCAAATATTTGAGAAATAATAATACAATATGCAGAAAAATCAAATTCATTCCATCTTTAAAAGATAAAAAATATATATTATTCAAATTTACATTATATATGTAGAAGCAAGTGCATTTGTTTACTATAAAATGTACTCAAGCCGAATGTGCCCAACTTGTCATGGCGCGATTGTAAACAAATTTCTACATGCAATCAGACGAGAATTGTTTATTAAAATATGAAAAGGGTTCATTGGGGACAGTTTGAAGATGGATCTGATAAGAAGCACGAAACGAAACCAGACGAAATTATACTTCCAAACAAAAAAGTTGAAAGACTAAAAGAATTAAAGCAAATATTTCATGATGTCGAAGAAAAAGAGTAAGTATTTACGTTACATATAATTGTTCAGAAAAGGAATAAGGCTAAATGATTCCTTAAAATAGATATTTATTTTATATTCTAAAAACGGTCCACACAAAATTATGTAGAAATTGTGAATGTTTTGAAAAGTTCGCATCCTTTATTCCTTTGTGAAACCAGCCTACTACTGATAATGAGAGAAACATTAAAATACTTGATGGTTTAAACTCGAAAGGCTCTAAAGTACGTTGATCTCTGCTACGCTACAATCCAATATAAAAAATTTGAAGAACGAGAAATTTAGGAATAAGGGACCAAACATGTTTACGACTTCAGAATATTATTTCCATTTCCACAGTATATGTATTTCCGTGAACCGTAGAGATCCGCTTTTCTAGGCAATATTGGACGAATTCTTAGAAAAGCTGTTAGAATTTTATAAGTTTATTTATGGAATCCTGAAAGTCCCAGATGTTTTCAAAAGGAGCATAGTATTTCCAATCTTTAAAAAAGGTAAATAAAGGTAAATAAACCCGGATAACTACAGGAATTTTCTTTAACGCTCCGTGACAGGCTGAGAGTTCAAGTGACCTACCTATCTACAAGATCCAGGCAAAAGTGGCTTAGAAAATGTTCCGCGCAAAAACGAACCGTGTGAAATTCCAGGCAAAAATTAATCAGAAAAACTCCGGGCCAAAATGACATAACTACTTAACTTTGCATTAGTTTTTGTAGTTAAGTCGTTTTCCGTGAGTTCTTTTTTTTGTACGTTTTTGCCCGGAATCACATGCGTTTCGTTTTTGCGCGGAACATTTTCTAAGCCACTTTTGTTCGGACCTTCTAGATAGGTCATTTTTACTCTCAGCCTCTTATATTTCAGTAGAATATCAAGCAGGATTTTGAAAGAACTAATCTACTACAGACAACTTGTTCTGTTTGATGAATATAATTACGATCAAGCTATCTAGAAGTAAAAAGGTATACTCCTACTTTGTAGATTTCATGGCGTCCAGTTTAATTAAAGTGAAAATAGATTGTGAAAACAGTCAAAAAGATACGTGAAGGTATATTAAAAAATACGTTATGAAGTCCAATACAGAAATTATTAAAAGGTTAAACATTTCAAATAATATGTTCACAACAAACACAGAAATAGCTGAAGGCTTGAACAAATACTTTGTTGACAGCATAAACAAAATAGCGGAATTGATACCATCTTCACAATATGTTACCCACATTTAGCCTAGCAAAAATATTTTTTTTACGTTTAAATTGGTAAAAGTGGCAGAACTTAAAGAAATCATAGCTGGGATGAACAAGAAACAGGGTAGCAATATGATTTCAACAAATATGATTTTAAGAATAAACTGGGACCAGCACTATGCGGAATTTTGAATAAATTATTAGATTAAGGAACTTTTCTTGAGGAGTGGAGTGTAATTATACCAATTAAGAAAGTAAAAAATTAAATTAAATGTGACGAGTTGAGACCAATAAACATATTTGCAACATTTGAAAAAATCCTCGAGAAAGTAATACATAAACAGCTGCTGCGCCTCTGCTTTGGCTAAACCTCTGCGCAAACTTTTTCACCTGTCATATTCAACAGGAATATTTCCAAGTGTATGGAAACTTGCTCATGTCCAGCCGATACTTAAAAAAGGAGAGGCTTGCGACCCCTCTAACTACAGACCAATTGCACTAACCTCGATCATATCCAAAGTTTTTGAATCACTCATCAACTCTCAGTTGTTGAAATATCTAGAAAATAACTATCTTATTAACGATTGCCAGTACGGTTTCCGCGCTGGCCGCTCAACCGGAGACTTACTAACTGCTCTAACGGAGCGTTGGAATCATTGTCTCCATAATTTCGGTGAGTCCGAAATCGTCGCTCTTGATATTTCAAAGGCTTTTGATAGAGTCTGGCATGCTGCCCTGTTAGCCAAACTTCAAACATTTGGTCTGCACCCAACCCTCGTTAAATGGATAGAGAGCTTTTTGTCAGGCCGTTCAATCCGTGTAGTAATTGACGGAGTTACATCTGATTCCTACGAAATAAATGCCGGTGTACCTCAGGGTTCAGTTCTTTCACCAACCTTATTTCTTCTTTTTATTAATGATCTCTTATCCCTTACTCTCAATCCTATTCATAGTTTTGCCGACGACAGCACCCTTGATTTCGCGTACTCATTTGATTCTGTAATGAATTCACGTGGAAATGCTACAGAAGTCAATCGGGAACGCATGTTTAGATCATTAAACAAAGACATTTCTATGGTCCTCGCTTGGGGCAGAGCAAATCGTGTTACGTTTAATGCATCCAAAACTCAATGCTGTTTAATGTCCCTTAAAAAACGCCCAGTTCACCCCCAACCCATTTCAGTCGACGGAGTGAATATACCCAATTCACCCTCCCTAAAGATCTTGGGTATTGAGATATCCAGCAATCTTAGCTGGACGGATCATATATTTGCAATCGCTAAAAGTGCAATGAAATGTTTGGGTTTTCTACAGAGATGTAAGAAATATTTCACCCCACCCGACTTAGCGTTGATCTACAAGTCCCACATTAGGCCTAGACTTGAATATAATTCCCATATTTGGGCAGGGGCAGGACACACCGCGTTGTCCGCGTTATACAAAGTTCAGCGTAAGGCTGTTAAACTTATTGGCGATTCCTCAATCTCTGACGGCCTTGACTCTCTGGAGCATCGACGGAATGTCGGTTGTCTCTCACTTTTTTATCGCTATTTCCATGGCCATTGTTCTAACGAAATTGCTAGCCTGATTCCTTGTAGACTCATTACAACGCGCGATACAAGATCTACAAGTCGCTCCCACCCCTATACTCTCCGGGTCAAATTTGGACGTACCGTCAAATTTCGGGAATCTTTTCTTAGCAGAACAACACGAATGTGGAACAGTTTACCATCTTGTGTTTTTCCCTCGTCTTATGAGCCTGAAACTTTCAAACGAGGCGTACATCGACACCTCCTTCACTCGACCTCCTAACCCATTTTCCCCAACCTTAAATCCTTTCCTGCCAAGGCTGTGCTTTAGCATCATAGGGCATCCCCTGAGCTTTGGCAACATCATATATAAAACAAACAAAAATAAACAGCTGTAAGCTTATTTTGAGAAAAATAAAATACTTGGAAACAACAAGCAGGATATCAAAAGGGACACTCGTGTGAGGCTGCGTTGAATTGGCTTTTAATACAATGGAAAGAGGTAAAGGGAACGAAGAAGAAAATAATAGCGGTTTTTCTGGACTTCAAGAGAGCTTTCGAAATGGTGGATAGGCTAATTTTATTGTGAAAATTATATATGTATGGAATAAGGTAAAGATTGAATCATACTTAACTAAAAGGTATTAAAGAACAAAATTGAATGAATATACATTAAAAAAAACTGGAGACAAACATCGGTCCACCTCAAGAATCAGTTTTGGGAACACTTCTATTCTTGATTTATATCAGCGACATAACGTCTGTAGTACGAAACACGAAAATACTTCTGTTTGTGTATTTAGCGTGTGATGATATTGAATGTGAAATAGGACTATTAGAAAATGACCTTTCGTCTCTGACTGTGTGTTTGCATTTCAAAGAGGTTACTTAAAAAGAGTATTATGACAGCTATTCGAATACACAATTCTATAGTTAGACCTCATTGTTCATCCATATTATTTGCAAGTAATCAAGAAATGATGGACAGCATGCCGAAGCTCCAAAACAAAGCCATTAGAGTGGTATTAAAGTGCAATAGAGATGCACGGATAGGAGATATGATGAGTGTACTTAAGTGGATGAAGTGTAAAAGAAAGATTGATTTTAAATGTATTGTTGTTCATGTATAAAATAAGGAATAATGTGTTACCGGAATATTTGGGTAGACATTTAATCTATGTCAAATGTGTGTAGAATCAGAACAGGACATACGAGATTAACTCATAGCCAACTGTTCAGCCGATGACCACCGCCAGGTTGCCTAACACGTCAACAAGTGACAGTACGACACCTACTGAAGCAGTGCTCAGTTATAAGACAGTCTGCAGGGGAACATTCCCCCTTTGGAACAAATCCTCACACGCAAAAATTATAAAACTTTAAAGAAACTATTTAAAGAATTGAATTAATGGCATTTAAAATAGTTTAATCATAAATAATTAGGAACATTTAAATTTATAATAATATAAGTTAAGGCAATAAAATAGATGGGAAATATATTACAAAGCATAAATAAGAAACATAGTAACATGTAACAATAGGAAATACGAAATAAAAAAAGAAAAGAATGTAATAAGGGTAGAAACTAAAGCTTAGAATGTAAGCAGCTTTAGGATATAATTTAAAATAAAAAAAAATTATTATTTGGATAGGATATCGTACCAAGGGCGCTATATAAGCACGCACCGGAATGCACGTAGATTAAGGTATTACTATAAATTTATTTAAATTAATAAATAGTAACTTAACTTAACAAAGCTTGTTGTTAGAATAGATAAGGCATAAATACTGTATGAATTTTATATAATGCTTAATTAACATATGTGTGAATAGAAATGCTATGTACCTCAAAATGCTAAACTATGGAATTCCAAAAAGATTTACGACAATGGTTAGATAACTTAAAGCGAGGCTGCGGCCTGAGTGCAAATTGGTTTTATTAGTTTTAGTCATCTTAGTGTAAATACTGATAGTTAGAATGCTAACCTTGTAGACAATCTTTGATTGCTGAGATTTATTATTTTGTTTTACCTTTTTGCCTCACGGCCTTTGGCCTGCGCTAGTTTTCCTCTACGTAGGGCTTAATGTCAGGACTTCGGGCATCCGTGTGCTCATGATTAACCTATTCACTTTAGTTGTTCATTTTCATGCGCACATGAGAGATTTCCGCTCTAATGTTCGCAGCCTACAATAAATTTGTTGCCTGCGAAACACTGAGCACGGTTGAAACGGCCGCCAATAACATGACGCCGCCCAGGAAGCCTCCAAATATGGGAACAGACGCTTCCCGGATTTAACTGGGGTCCGCGGGGTCGTCAAGCCCGTGACATCAAGGAAGGAGGACCCTATGGGTCCTCATAGAAGCCCCCTATGGGTCCTCAAGGAAGTCCCCTTGCGATTTAACTAGGGGTTCCGCATGGTCATCAAATCCGTGACTTCAAGGAAGTTCCCATATGGGTCTGCGGGTTGAATAATAATAATAATATTCATCGAATCTCCACACACAAGTCCTTGTGTCGAAATATCACCCGGCTCAGCAGCTGTAAACACGCCGTTTCGTGCGAGAACCGTGAAAATTTCCCTAGTGTGAACTCTACAAGCTTACGACCCCATTTGAAAATAGTAGGTATTCTGTCAACAATTTCCATCTTATGTTTTGATTAAGGACGTAGATAAACGGACGGACCCTGGCAAGGAAGCTTAGTGAAATTACTCTCTTCTCTCTCCTCACTTTTTTCCGCCTTTTTTCTCTTTTTGTTATAATTTGCCTTTTTCAGAATATTAGAAAAAACTTTGTTTAAGAGAATATTTGCAACATTTTAATCTACCTTTTACAAATTGTTTACTTCTTTCAACCTAGGAAGACAGGGAAGCAACAGGGAAAAAAATGGAGAGAGAGAAGAAGAGAATAATTTCCCTGAGCTTTTCTGTCAGGGATCCGTCCGTGTATCCACGTCCTTTGATTAAAATTATACTTGGTGTTCTTTTTCAGTTCCGCCAGTAACCAAAACTTACATATTTAAAAATCAACTGCTTTATATTTATGGCTAGGCAAAAGTCGTGCAAAATACATCAATTTAAAAAAAAACAGCTGGAGAAACAAAAACTTACAACATTTCTATTACAATTCCAGGGTTCACATTAGACTTACGAATCCACTAGTTACACAAACTGTAGAGGTAATGAACCAAACGGAAATGCTTCAAGATTTGATAGACACCTATGCAGGCAAATCAGTAAATATATTTTTTAAACTTTTAATATGAATATTCTAAGTTAATGGACATGGTACTAAGTTATAATCGCAAAATAAGTTTTTAACATTAACTGTTTTCTTATTAGGGGCTGAATTACCTCCCTAACACTTGTCAAGTTATACCACAAGTAGATTTCCCACCAGAAAACACTGCGGATTTGGTTAGGGAAGATAAATTTATAAAACCCTTGTGGTTTATACCTCCGATGGAAACTAAATTCTCAAAAGGACGTCCCGAAAATTACCGAGGGGTGAGAAAAGATCTTGCCCAAGCAGCCATAAGGAAGTCGATCTGTGGGCTATTGCGTGTAGCTGGCTTTACTGGTAAGAATAATTTTTTTTTAAATTAGGAATATTTAAAATTTTTGGTATATGTAGAAGCTACTCATAGTTCACTGGTTCTGTATACTGATGCTGTAGAAGAATTTTTACGTAACTTTCTTACTCAAGTAAAGGACGTGCAAATAAATGAGAACAAGGAAAAACAAAATGATTTAGATGTTTTAATTCTGGAAAAGGGTTACTATGCTTTAACTCAAAACTCTCTCACTTCCTTACATAACTATTTTAAAAATGACATCATCGCTAGAAACAGAATTGAAATTGACGAGTTTAAAGAAATTAACTCGGAATACTGTAAACTTATGAAAGAAAGTCAAAACATGCAACGAGAAACATTTAAAGAAGAAGATTTAATGAATCTCTTTGAATTTCCGGGAACAATTGCTAGCGCTCCACAACAATCTGATATGGGCAATGCAAACAATAACAATATGCAGGAACCAGAATACTCTAACGCAGGGTAAGTGCTTGTGCATATATCTCTTTAAATTTGTTGAAATATTAAAGATATTTTCGATCGTAAATTGGAAATAAACAATTTCTGATGAAGAAATGAGTTTACTTCGAGATCTTCAGCAATTGAATAAATTAAGTTAGGATAATGTTCAATTTTGTAACAATTTAAAAAATAAATTATGAATATTAAAGTTTATAAAAATAAATTGTTTGCGTAAAATTACCAATATCCTTAATTCCAGGATTCGAGCCTCAGTCTCATCGTAAGTTTTTAAAATAAAAATTACACTTCGTCACTTGCTCGCAGCAATGCAAAAACAAGACACTCAAATTCCCTCATTTTCCTTACCCTAATTCCCTTCCGGCCAAACCCATGCTAGCGCATCATAGTGTTGTCTCCTAGGCTTTGGCTATTTCATAAAAAAATCTTAATTATTCTGTTTTACTTCTTAATGAATTCACTTTTAATTTAAATTAAATTTCAGTATCAAAAGTCACTTTTGTAGAAGGTATTTTTTACAGTTCGCATATCACCTTTGAAAATTTGTGCCATTTATTCAGTTAAATATACATTATATGTAGTTTACGGAATCTATTTCTGTTTCACCTAGAGCAATGTAAGACTAAGACTTTTGCTTCAATGAGCAGGGAGACTATGCGTACTTACGACACATAACTACTCATAAACATAAATAATAAATCTTAAAAGACGATTAAAATGCCTAAGAAAACTAAACAGTAAATTTCTTAACGATAATATATTAATATACACTAGCGCTAAAAAAATAGCTTGTAATAAATAAAATATTCGGTGGGAGAAAAGTCTTTAATTTGATGGAGATTCAAAATGTTTTTATGTAAAGAAATGTGTAGCTTTGTAGTGATAATTAAATAACAAGTTTAGTGAACCTGATGATAGTAACATGTAAACTAACAATAAAACATGGTAATTAGTGCCCGTCAGTAAATTTTCGGGTAGACGACTCAGTGCCATAAAGTAAGTAAGTAAGTAATTTATTTAGCACCATTGCTATTAAAATTTAACATTAAACATTACAGCTATATATTAATCAAATAAAATTTTCTTCAATATACTCTAATACCATTCGTTTAAATACTTTAATATTTCTAATGCTACGTGGCAATTCATTAAATTCTTTGATGCCCCTGTAGATAAGCGAGTTCCGCGAGTTATCATCGGTAAATCCTGGAAGTCTAAACTGATCGACATTTCTTAATGCATATGGTTGGCACTCACCTACGTAGCTTATATGTCTGCTAATACAATGGAACAAGCTTGTGTTTTACCTTAAATACAAATATTAGCATGTTCATTCTTAATCTTTGCCTTACACTTAACCATTGCCTTGTTTGACGTCTCTGTAGTTTTGTCAATTGTTCCTGGTTACACAAAAAAAGAACGGTAGCGCAGTATTCAAAGTCTGGTTTAACTATTACATTGTATATGTTTATAGCATACGCAATTGATAAATTCCGCCTAATTCTTTGCATAAAGCCTATTTTTGTGCAATCTTCTTACATATGTATAAAATATGATCTGTAAATTTAAGCTTATAATCTATAACTACGCCTAAGTATTTCATTTTGTACACTTGTTCGATAATTGAGTTATCTATCACTAGGTTAAGATCAACTTGTTCCTTTAAACACATAAACCTAGTTTTATTCACGTTCAATTTTAACTTGTTCGCTTTTAGTCATTCACTCACTCTTACCAAATTTTCTTGGATTGCATCTCTTCCTTCCTCCATTGTATCATTCACTGAAAACAATAGGGCATCATCTGCAAATAACGCTACTTGTGCATATTTTAAGACTGGTTGTAAATCATTTTGTAGATCACAAACAATAATGTTTCCAACGCCGACCCCTGCGGAACTCCAAGATTAACCGGCATTGACCCAGACTCCTGATCGTTTATCTTAGTTTTTTGCCGCCTATTCGTTAAATAATCCTTAAACCACAGCAACTCTGTATTCCTTATTCCATATTTCTCCAACTTCATTAGTAGTATGTCTGTCGATTGTTTCAAATGCACGTTGCATATCCAAAAACACACATATTATTTTTTTCTTCCTTGCCAACTGTTCTTTCAGTACGTTAAGAACCATATAAATGGCAATTTCGCATAATGGTTTCTTCGAAACCCAGACTGATTTTCCATTATCAATTTGTTCATTTCAAGGTACATCTCCAATTGCTTATAAACACTTTTTCCTAGGACTGTCTCTCCAAATAACATGGCATTAATTGGTCTGAACTCCATACAATTGTTCCCGTTTTTAACCTTTTGTTGATAATATCTAGTAATGGCTGGCCTGATTTTGCAAATGAATCCAATATCATTCGTTTATGAACTTTTTGTTATTCATTTCACATAAAATGTTTTTAAGCTCTGCTATAGTTAATCTTACAAATTTAAATCTTTTATCTGTTTCGTTTACTAGGTTTACGTATTGCACATACGGTATTGCATTGTTGATATCTTTCACACTTTTTATGAAAAATTATTAAATTTATTTGCTAAATTCCGATCTCCTTGTACCAGAACATTGCCGAAATATACACTAGTAATTTCACTTTTTGTTTTCTTTAGTACCAATGATTTTATTGTTTTCCACATAGATTTTTGATCGACACAATTGGATGTCGTTGTTTTTTGTTACTTCTAATTTTCTTTTATATACGTTACGAATTACGGGGTAGTTACTCCAATCGGATTCTGAGTTCGTTATCTACGCACGATCCCTTTTTGCAATTTTAATGTTCTTTAAACGTTCTAAATCTAAATCATTTTCGAAATATTGAATATTTTTCCCTCATTGCCAAGTCATTCGAAGATCCGCTAGCACAACCAAAATTTACGACCCTAAATTCGTTAACGAATCAATTTTTATTATAATTTAAAATATTTACTTTTTTTAAACTCCTAGTCACATTGATTTCGCGACTAATAATGATTGTTTCATGATCCGAAATATTTAAAGTACTATCCGTCTTTACTTCAAATAATGTGCTATTTGTTATCACCAAATCTATTAAAGTCTTCGAATTCTGCGTGATTCTAGTTGGGTTTAGAATTAACTGTTTACATGCATTCATTACTAACGTATTTCCTATAAGTATTATTTAAATCCAACCAGTCAGTTAAGTTATTTAACCACTCATTTAAATTATCGCAAAATCGACGGTTTGATGCGGATAGAGATTTCTATAATGCAAGAACCACTAAAACATAATTACCCAAGGTTATTTTAATAGTCAAACACCACCCTTCTCCATTTACAACTAATCTGTTCATGATTTCAAATTGCCATATTTTTCTAACATATAATAAAATGCCACCTGTATGTCTCGTATGGCTATCACATTTTATCCCTCTATTTCAACTTCATTGTATTATATATCCTCTCTTAGATGTGTTTGCACTAGTATTATAAAATCAAACTTATGACTTATGATTGTAGAAGTTATCTCATTTATGTTGTTAAGTAATCCCTGGATGTTCAAGTAAACACACTTGAATTTCTTTCCTCGCGAACACGATATAGTTAATGTTTTTACCCACGTAATTATTTAATTAATTTAATTTTAATCTTCAATATTTTCCTTCTTTAATTCCCGATCAGTGAATCGTTCGACAATCTCTGCCAATTCAATAAAATTAATAAAATTGTATGCTTTGCTTAAGAAATTGGTTTTTGGTTATTACGATGAAAGAAGCACGTATTAAAGAATTGAAAACAATTGATATTTCTTTTAAAAGTTTTGTTTTTCTTAATTGTCTCATCAGAATTTGGTATTGTCGCCTTTTGGCTGTATAACAGCATTTACCCTTGGCACTGAATCATAAAATTTTTTTAGCTCTTCAATACTAATCTCGGTGAACCACAACCTGTTCGAGTTCCTTGATGCTCCTTGAATTGCGTTCCTGAATCCTTTTTCCCATTATATCCCACACATATTGGATGGGATTCAAGCCTGGGCTGTTTCCAGGCCATGGTAGGAACTTATTCCTAATTTTTCCTTGTATTCTTTTGTCTAAACGACAAAAAAAGGTTTGTTACTTACACAAAATTTAATTTAAAAGTCATTAAAGGGATTTTATACTTACAGAGCGGGCTCAATGGCAAGGAGCAGAATCATCTTGAAATATGGGGTTATTTATCGCTTCAGTTAATTATTCTATAGTTGGCATCACACCGTCGTCCATGATTTTTTGATTTTTTTTTATGCTGCTGCATTAATATGTCCATGGAGAATCATTAATTCTCTAACACCTTTGGAAGTAATGCTTCCCCTTATCATAATAAACGGCGAATGTTTCACGGTGGGGAGAATACATTCTTTCTTAAATTATTCTCCTAGATGACGTCAAACTGAGGACCTTTTATCACATCCAATGTGGCCGAATTAAGACTCATCTGAAAATATAACCTTGTTCCATTGTGGTAAAGTCCAATTACATCTCTCCTTAGCGATTTTTCAATATCTCTTTTTAGCTCCGGGGCAGTTTTGAAGCGGTTTCGAAGAGATTCTCGTTTCAAATGGTTATATGCTTTCTGCGAGGAACATATTTTTCGTATGCTTCCCTGTGCGCGTTCCATGTCTTCTGTTATGCGGAACTTTCCCAAAAATCTCCGTATGGATGACTCATGGAATCCAAACAGGCGTGATATGTCCCTATTTGAGTGACCCTGCTTACTTTAAACACAGTTTGTGTTTTATCAGCTACCGACAACTGTTTCTTCCACTCATTGAAAACTATTCTCTATTTAGGTCCTATCTTGCTACTACTGCTGCTAATCTCAAAGTTATTATGGTGCAGGTATTATTATACTATGCTACCAAATATATTTTTTTATCATTCCTAGGTTAATTGTTCAAAACTTGTTTGAGAATAATAAAACTTCTGGTGACATGTTGGTGCGGCTTTTTTTAGCGTAAGTGTAATTTTAATAATATTGAACTTTAAGTTTCAGGGTTAGTGCTAATGTTTGGGCCGTTGGCGCCGACTTTAAAAACTCTACATAATATATGTATTTAGGCTTTATTATTAAGAAAATAACTTTTTTTTTTAATAAACGCATAAACAAATGGTTGAAAAAGTATTTTATAATAAAAAATAATATTAACCATTTGATCGTTGAGTCTAACCGATACTATACCGTTGCTTTTCATAGGTTTGTATGTCGAAACAAAACTACGCAACCGATTTTGAAAATATTTCTTAAAATTGAAAAATGCTAAGCCAAATGCTACAAGCTTGATAAAAAGTGGGTAAGGGGAATTCTAGTTGCTCAGGTAAAAAATTATATTTTGTATTTCATAAATCGATAGAAAAACTGTTCAAAAATGTGCATGCAAAATCTCATGCCGAAATTCGATGTACCAGAGCATTGTAAGTAGGGAATGCCATGCTAATTTTCACTTTCAAAATCTTTAAACGTTTTTTTCCGGCAGTACACTTTTTCAAAACAGTAGGAAACATATCGAAAAAAAACTATTAATAATATTAAGTCCGGATAAACTGTATTGAATTTTTTGAAGACAAACGCTGTTAGTGGACTAAATTTCATTAAAAAAGTTGTTATTTAACATGCATAAATTGCTAACACATGAAGCAGAAAACTCTCAAAAACGACTACCATTTAAAAGTTAAAAACAACATTGAAAAATGTTTTTCCTAAAAATTTTTACATTCACTTACTTCAAAATTTTATAAAAAATTAGAACCTCTTTGCGTTTTCTGTTTCAGATGAACATAGAAGCAGTGAGACGTTTCACCGTCGAAAACGTTTCTTTCAAAGGGTTTTGAAAAAGAACTCCATTCACAGGCTGTACATCACCTAGAAAGCAGCAACCTTTTGTCAGATTTTCAGTTCGAAAATTCGTAGATTACGGATTCCTGAGGAGGGAAAAATTCTGTAAAAATCCTTTGAACTGTATTGTTGCTCCATCTGTCTAAAAAAAAATTCGTAGACTACGTTTTTTGCGATGAATCCAGCCGGGATATTCGAAAGTAAATAAGTGCAAGTATTTAGAAATGAAAAAAAATCAGTTTCAAAAATGTTAAATGGTAAAATTATAGAAAGGGCATTGCCCTGAACTTAATTTTAATTTTTTCTCAATACAAGCTTAGAAAAGGAATAATTTTCTGACATACTAATAATAATAAATCATTTGTCGTATACAAATCTAAATTCAACACTTTCGTAGTTAACATATTTAGTGCTTTTTAGATTATCTTTGGCAATAAATTTGCAATTGGGTGACGTAAAACTGGACAATTTTAAGCACAGTCTCATAGTAAAAGACTATAAAAATTATATGGTACATAATTACCAAGAAAAATAGTAAATAAAGTATGAAAGTTGTTCATGCTTCGAGGGTTCCCTACTTAAGCTATTTTTAAAAGCAAAATTGTTTTAATATTTTGTAGGAATTACATAAAAGCAAACTACAAATATATAAACTGGCCCCCTTTTCTCCAGGTTTAATCGAGCCGAGGCATAAAAGTCGCCATAACATAACAACAGCAAAATTCAAAACCTTCCAACAGCTACACTAAATATTAAAGAATCTGTCTTGAACTTCTGTCTTCGAACTTTTCTTTTACGTGTTCTGTGAGACGTTGCTTCTTGTCAAATTTCATGATTCTAGGTCAACGGGAACAACCCTATCGGTTTTGATTTATTTTCGAGTGTCAAAATTTTCGGCAAATGGGCTTATTTCGCAGCATAAATGGCAGTATTTTTTGATTATGTTGACTTGATTTTCTTACAGCTCTAAGGGACATGGACCTTAGTATTTGATATTAATTTAAACTCGATACCTCCACGCGGCCCTGAGAAAGTGAGAAGTGTTCATTTTTTTCGTTTTGAGGTACAGAACCCTAAAAAGATCAACTTTTTAAACCCTCTAGTAAAAAAAGGATAGAAGATGTAGTCGAATTTCTGCCGATACCGGGCAATTTAAAAAATTTGTAACTAAAACCTAATTAAAAATAATGAAAATAGAAAATGAAAAAATGGTAATTATACATTTTCGTGGTCACCTGCTTTATGGTCAGTTGCTTTATTAACGCCCCCTCCCCCCCCCCCCCCCCCCCGCCAGGTTTGAATGCTTTAAGAGATCTACTTTTTACAAATAATCGTAAAAATTTTTTTCTTCAGATTTTTAATTAATTTAGTCGTTTTATCGATTAGATTACGAAAAAAAAGTTGATGAGATGTCATAAAAGAAAATTATACTGACTTATTTGTAAAAAGTCGTTTTCTTTTAAACATTTAAAGCTATTAGAAATATTGAATTGAGATCATTTTCGTATTTAACATTTAAAAAGATGATGAAGATCGGTCTAGTTTTGGATTTTTTATCGCCAAAAAACCAGGTGACCGTGAAAGTGTATAATTGCTGAAAAAATCCGGTATTTAGTTAGTTAGTTTACATCCCACATTATCTCTGCCTTCCAACAAGGTCTCCAGACTGATTGTGTCTACACCGACTTCAGCAAGGCATTTGATAAGCTCCCTCACTCCGTGATTATGCTTAAGCTTGAAAGGTTGGGTTTTCCGCCTTTGTTGCTCGATTGGATCTGATCTTACTTAAAAAATAGGACTTACCGTATCTCTTTCCGTAATACTTTATCTAGAGTAGTTAGGGCTTCATCTGGTGTACCGCAGGGAAGCCATCTGGGGCCGTTGCTGTTTATCCTAGCCATTGACGACATTGTCCCTCTGATTAAGGACTCCAAAGTTTTAATCTACGCAGACGATATGAAGATTTTCTCATGCGTTGGAAACAGTTATGATTCTTCCTGCATTCAGAATGATTTGAATACCTTCAGAGGTTGGTGTGCCTCAAATGGACTGCAACTTAACCTGGATAAATGTGAAGTTATGTCATTTTCTAGGAGCATCAATCAGCTCGTCTTTGATTATACCTTTGCGGAAACTAATATCCGTCGTGTGGAGTCCGTTACTGACCTCGGTGTAAAGCTAGATAGAAAACTCGATTTCACTCTGCACATAAACTGTCTAAAAAAACGGTCTAACTATGGTATGTATGAGCCTATTAATCGCATGTGTAGAGCCGTGAATATGTGTCCTATTTTTGACCTGGCTCTTGCTAAGGATTTGCTTAAGCGATCTCTGTTATCAATGCACCCCTGATTGTTTTGTTTGGACGGGTTTTGTTTTTTGTTTACTAATACTTTTCTTTGCATGGGTTGCGGGAGCCTCATTCACCTCAATATATGTTATATTCTGGTGAATAGGTCAATTGGTTCCAGGCTTCTGCCTGTGAAGTGCGCCTTCTGAGTTAGAAGGGTTAATTCTATAATTCTATTAGAATTTTTGTATAAATCCGTAGAAATTCCGTATTTCAGTCAAAATCCGTTTGTTTTTCTTCTTGTTTGAAAAATCGATTTTTCTCATGAGAAATCCGCAATTCTGGCAACCCTGTTTCTATTAGGCTTCGAACTTTGTGCCTGATATACACAAATTACCCCCTCCTGAGCGAAAACCTAGAACCGCGCCTGATGTGAGTAGAAGCGCGACGGTAAGTTGCGTGACATTTTTCAACCTGGAGCTTTATTAAACTCATTTTTAATAAAAGTTCAGAGAAAACAAAGTTCAATAATTTGAAATCCTGCTCTTACCTATTCTATACATAAAGATAATTGCCACTCTAAATTAAATTCGAATCCTTTAAAAATTAAAGGAGGGGTACTCAAAAGGGAATGTTTACGATAAATCTATAAAGTTTGCTGGTAGCATAAAATATCGAGGGAAAAATTGTGGTAATTGTGAACACTAAAAAAGCGTTAGAGTAAAGAATGGAATTTTATTAATAACCAGTAGAGAACCAATGAAAAATGAATTTATTCATATACACCCTTAAGCTTTATGCGTTCTACTTATCTAGAAGAGATTATATTATAAAATTAAAAAAATGTGCATATTAATTTGAGATTATAAATATAAATAATTATATCATTTATTTAGGCTGGATTCTCTCTTTATTAAGAAATTTTAATACAATTTTCTTATGCGCTAACATTATTAAAAAAAAATTGAGACTGTCTTTTTGGGAAATTACTAAACCCTTTATTAATGTTTATCTCCTACAATTACAGACAGCTTTGCCACTGCACCATCCTCCTCGAAATCCTTTAGCAATGCAATGAGCAGCACAAGCAGCATGCCCAACTTTGAAAGGACTTAGAAGATCACAAGTTGCACGTTTTTGTCTAGAATGTTTTTCCGGTTCTGGTAGTGCATCTTCTGCTGGAGCAACAAATTCACTTGCTTCTTCAGCTGGCTGCAATTGATATGGCTGCGATACAGAAATGGCACAGAAAGCTGCTAGAATTAAGCCCAAAACAATATAAGTACGCATCTTGAATAATTATGAGCAATTCGTAACAAGAAACTTGTGTTCTCAGTTGTAATCTGCTAACTGAACTGATGCATCTAAGAAAATCCGCCGTATTTATGTTCACGAAAAGTTCTGATAAGGCTAAGAGTCAGTAAATATTAACTGGGAAACTGGGACTCACCGTTTAACTTTACGATTCATCAGAATATTGGGAACTTTTTAGTAAATTTAAATTCTTGTGATTCACACGGAAACCAAATGTTCATTAGGTATCTACTCTCATTATTTAAAATCTAATGAGTTTGAACAGATAAGGCGGACCTCTACTCTACTCATCAAAAATTTAGTAAATATAAATGCCTGCCAAGCTTTTGTCTTTATTTATTCAAATGTTTAATGCTTCATTGCTTTAAGGCTTTTACAATTTGTTATGATCGCTGCATAGATTTTTTGTTTTCATTTATGATATAAGGGACACTTTTAAATAATGAGTGGAAAACATTATTCTTAGAAGGGATGTATATATAAAGACTATTAGTTTGGAAAGAATTTTTGATTGATTTTGAAGAAATGAGTGTTAAGATTAGCTTGTTAATCCATCGATTAAACTTAACACTCATTTGCTTATTTATTAATGATTTCCCTGAAAAAAGGCATCAATATACTAACATTCGTCTCAGAAACGTAGGCAGTTAAAATGCAATTTTTTTTATTTATAAAAATATAACAGAATATAACATTTACAAAATATGTTTATTATCCGGTAAACACAACAACTCAATTTATTTATTCCACAACGAGATCAAATTAGTACCTAATTAACAAAGCGATGTAGTTTAAGAAAATGTTTAGATGTTCGGTCTAAGCGACCGTATGTTCGGACTGAAAGGTGAATAACCCAAATAGCAAGATAGGAAAAATTAATCAGTTCAAAGTGTAATCTACCTAATTAGGTGGAAAACTACGTAATTTAAATATCATTTCTGACTTTAAAATTAATCTCAGGGGTAATATCACCTTGTGTGCATGAAATCAAGGGTCAGTTGCAACAATTAAAAAAAAAAATAGATCAATATTTTCTATTTTGTGTGTTTTACGTGATTATATAGGTCTAGAGGTATAAGAAACAATTTTTTTAAACTATTTAAAAACAAAATGGCGGCGCAATCAGTGATGGAAAGAAGCTCCTTCTTTTTTCATGACCACCACGGGCGACCACCTACAGGTCGTAATTTTTGATCTAAAACCAAAAACCAAAAATATTCTTAAAGTAGTTGCCAAAACTCATTGAAGTACGTAGGATTTTTTTAAAATATTGACTTCATATATCTTCACTTGAAAATATCAATATTAAGCTACGGTTAAAATTTGAACTCGATCGGTTGAAAATTGAAGAAAATTGAGTTGGTCGCCCGACTCAAAAAAAGAGGTTTCGAGAGTTTTGAGTGTTAGTTTAAGCTCGCTCTCAAAATACATGCAATCGACACCAAAAGTTCACTCAAAATATCGACTTTTTCGAACATTTGAAAAATTCTCCCGCACATAAACGCTTTTGAATATCATTCTTGAATAGTTTGAGAATCGATTTAGCCAATAAAAAAACTGGTCAAAAAAACAAATTACAAGGTGATATTATCCCTTAAATGTCATAGTTTTGGGCAATAAAAGTCTAATTCTAACAAGCATAATGTGGTACAAGTAAATTGGGCTATGAAGATGTTTACTTGGGCTAAAATTTAAACTTTAAATGTCTTTAAAATTTATTTAATTTTAAAGTCGAGATTAAGGAATATTGCTGTCAATTTCGCTTTGAAGACCTTTTGAAGGTTCTTTTTATGAAATCTTCACTCATTTCTATATTTTAAACTTCCGCTCGACTTCGAGGTCGAATTCACCTAAATAGCTCGAAAACATTTTTTATATTTAACCGACTTCCCAAAAACGCAGAGGTTCTAAGTTCTTCGTGTGTTGGGGGGGGGGGGGGGGGGGGGGGGGTGGAACCTTAACTTGGTAACGCGTCGACCGGTTTGGATGGTTCTTTTTTTGTTGACTCGCCAATTGCTAATAGGACAAAAAAAAATTGTGCGTCTCAGCTCCGACGCCTGACTGGAGTTTACTCCTGAAAAACGATGTCTTAAAATATATACAATAGGCAAAAGATGTAAATGAACCCATATATTAATTTATATTGATTTGATAAAATATATTATATAATTATATGAGTTACGAATCGTGAAAACATCGCATCAATGGGTGTACCATATCTAGTTGTCCCCAGTGTTCTACCAGAAAATATATTATCTTACAATATTTTGTTAACTTTATTCACTTCACTCTACATATATAAATATAAATATTAACAGATATAAATAAAAATCAAACTTTAAATCTTTAAAACTCCAAATTATAGAAACAGTGGAAAGAGGGAAAGTAAACGTGTGCTTGGCGCTGAGGAGCGGAGAGCGCTATGAGATGCGCGAGTATGTTGTGCAGATGAAAACCATAACTTTACTTTTTGTTAACGCTTGATTTTACTACCCATCTATTTTTCATACCGTGTGCTATATGTATATGAAACGATTCTTAAGGAGTAAACTCCAAAATATGGCCTAGGATGGGGGAGAGGGGTAGTCTAACTTCGTAACGCGTGGACTGATTTGGATAATTCTTTTTCTGTTTAGAAAAAAATGTTGGTGGGTTGGGGGTGGAACCTAACTTTGTAACGCGTGGACCGATTTGGATGGTTCTTTTGCTGTATATATAAAAATCTTATGCTATACGATAGAGGAAACAGTTTTACACATTGTCGAAAAAGTTCGAATCGATTTCATTAACGAGAGAAAACTAGAACTCTCGCTTTTAAAGATTTCAGTACTGTTTTTTTTCTATGATAACTTTCGCCACCGGCCCCACAATTCTTCTTGTATCTTTGCAATGACTTCGAATATCAGTAAACTCTTTTAGAGGGTTATTCTAGACACTATAAGGAATAGATTTATGAAAAAAAAAATTAATCTTTTCAAACCTTCAGGGTGTGGTTCTCCTTTAAACGGTCTGGCTCCTAATTAAACAACCGAATTATTGTCTGGCAAATTAATTTTACATCTTTCGATAACTGACTAAATATATTAAAATTTCAGACATACTGAAATTCTTTAAAAATAATTTTTTTTAAATTACAAAATAGTATCTGGCTCAGCTTTATCAACAACGAAAGTGTCTGGCAATAATAAATTTGTGTTACTGCAAATTAATAAAAACCACTTAAAAAAAATAATGTACCTAAAATGATTTTAAAATTAATATTTTTACCTATATTAGTGTTACGCTCTCAGGTAAACGCAACGTCTCTTGCCTGCCAGACTGTCCCCATGCCTACCGTGATAGTGAAAGAGAGCGGATATCAAAAAACCAGCCGACCTGAAATTCTTGTTTTGACGCTGTTACTAGCTCTCGTACTATAATTTGTCTGCCATCGCTAAGCTTTTCGAAGCAATGGTTTGTGATGTCCTTACTTTTCACTGTAAATCGCTATTGAGATCCTTCCAACACGGTTTTATTAAAGGCAGATCAACGACTACTAACCTTGTGGAGTTCTCTAATTATTGTATTTCCGCCATAGAGGCTGGTTATACCGATTTTAGTAAGGCCTTCGATCGCATTGACCACAAGTTGCTTGTTTTGAAGCTTACTATGTTAGATTTTCCATCTCTTTTCGTCCAATGGATTTCTTCTTATCTCTTTGACCGAAGACAGCGTGTTCTGTTTCGCGGTTCCCTCTCTCGTGTAATTTCGGTCACTTCTGGGGTGCCCCAGGGCAGCCATTTGATTCCGCTTCTATTTATTATTTTTATTAACGACATGGGCTTCATTTTAGCAAACTCGACAATATTATGCTATGCTGACGATGCTAACATTTTTCGTTTGTCTGTCCTATGCGGTTCCTCAAATTCCATAGAATAACCCTTTGATTCTCCCCGCGTATAAAGAAAGACTTGGGCTACTCTCTTTAGACTCGACTAGAGGATAGGCGCAACAGATCTAGGACTTCCTTTATCTTCGATATTATGCAGGGTTTCGTTGACTTACCTGAACTGTTGTCTAAGTTGAATATCCGTGTTCCCATTCGTTCCTTTAGACATAGTGACTATCTCCAGGCTCCATTTCACCGCACTAACTACGGTTTGAATGGGCCGTTGTCGTCAATTCTATATACTTTTTTTTTGCTCTTGTATTTTAATTTGTAAGCGTTTTATTATATTGATTTGTACTCTTATTTTTAGTCTATTTTCATTTTCGTTTTTTATTGTTATTTTTATTTCTATACTTGCGTTTTTTTTCTTTCTTTTTCGCTTTCATCTTTACTTTGCTTTTCTATTGTTAAGTAATCAGCCTGTGATGAAACTTTGTAAATAAATATAAATATGATTAGCCCAAATGAAAGTTCCTAAAAGGATTTTAGCGACTCCGATCGGAAGTGTTGAAAAAAGTTCTATTTTTCGAATTTTTCTGTATTATTGTGTTTAAGTGAGTATAAGAAAAAATAATTGCACAACTATAGGACCACACTTTAAAGTATACTGGATTTAATTGGGGCCGTTCAACTATGATGTAACGTAGTTTTTGAAGATTTCTGACCCCCTCCCCCTTGTCAGATGATTATTTTTGCCTAAAAATCTCAATTATGTTGCGCAAAATACCGGAATAAGAAGCAGTGGAAATTAAACGAAATTTCAGCCCACTTTGGCCCTTATGTGTGTGCGTGGAATTCGTGAGCTCATGGCTTGTAGTTTAGGTGGTTTTGCTTGACCGCAACGGTCGGACTCTTAAAGTCCAAACTATGGACTCGTGGTACACGGCTTATTGTGGTTATTTGTCATGTATATATATAAAGAATTAACCCTTCTAACTCAGAAGGCGCACTTCTTAGGCAGAAGCCTAGAATCAATTGACCTATTCGCCAGAATATAACAAGAACCCCCTCCTCCCTATCTGCGTTACGTAAATACTTGAACGGCCCCTATTCTGTATCGCGTGCTCGTAAAGCTCAAATAATTTAGAAAGATTTACGATCATGCCGCGTGGAAAATATCTCAGTGAGCAAGAAAAAGGTAAAATTTTAGCGTATCGGGCAGAAGGATCTCGACTCCGTGAAAATTGGGGGTTGTTCTTAATTCTCGTCTATCCTTCGAGGACCACGTTGACTTCATTGTAGGTGAAAAGGCTGGCTTTGTGAAAAGGTGGTCCAAGGAGCTTGACCTTAATTCAATCTTCATTAATGACGATCAGGAAAACAAATGCGACAGTATGCCTCCTTGTCTCACTCGTTTCAGCACTTGGAAGGGCTCCGACAGTTTTCCCTTGTGTAGGACATGACATCGATCTCCTGAAGACTCCTTTATGATGGTGATAATATTTTCTGGAATGTCTCTTCTACGTAAAGCTCCCCATATATATTCGCGATCAACGCTGTCAAACGCCTTCTAAAAATCGACGAACATTAGATGTAAAGGGAACCTCCATTCGGTGGATTGCTTCGGAGGGTGTTGTTGTGATCGCTTAAAATAATCGCAAACTGTTATATCTTTCACTTCTGTAAATAAGCAGATAAGTAAAAAGTAAACTTTTCAACAGAACGACACTTTTTAAACACTTTGACTCGTGAAAATATGTATAGAGAAAAAACTTAATTATTTAGGTTAATATATGAGAAATCCCTTTTCCCAGTATTTTTGTAATTTTTGGATGATTTATTAATTCACAGGAGTGGAAGATATATTATGTTTCTATTCTTCGTCAAGCTAGGCGAACTCGGCAGTTAGACTATCTTGTATCTACTATCGAATAACGCTTGAATCACGTTTACAGAGTGTACAGTAAGAAAGTTACAGTTTAATTTAAACATACCTAAACGTGTTAAAGCCTTGCTCCTATAGAAATCATGTGGAATTCAAAAAAGGTTTCTATCATATATATAAAAATTAGTTACTCATATTAAATAGTAATTACTCTCATATTTTTTTCCAATATTAACAATGTGGAATCATACTCTCAACATACAAGCACATACTTTACCCAACAAAAACAGGATCATAAAAATTGGTATACTTGTTACGAAATTATATCCGGTCATGCTTAAAAAAAATAAAAATATATATAAAAAAATACACATCGAACTTAGGCCCTTCTCGATTTTGGGAATTTCAAAATAATCATAGTGTAATGGATCAGAGTGAAAATGTGAAAGAATTGAATTCGAAAATCGATTCGAAAATAGTGAAAATAGTAAAATTTTATACTAGGGTATATTTTGCTTAATTCAGTCTCCTCTGTCACCTCCACAAGACTTGGCATTGACCTTGTAAACACACTGTTTAATTGTTTTTATTTTTATTTTTAATAAATGAAAACAAAAAATTTATATTGTGGTCATGAAAAATTTTAAAACCTTGAAGTATTAGACATTTGAATAAATAAAGACAAAATATTTGATAAATCGTTAAAGATCGGTATTTATATTTTCTTAATTTTAGTGAGTTGAGTAGAGGTATTTGCCTTATCTGTTCAAACTCATTAGTTGTTAAATAATGAGAGTGCCTAATGAAACAATTGGTTTCGGTGTGAATCACAAGATGTTTTCTTGAATTTGAATGCACATACTAAAAAGTTCCCCATATGTTGTTGATTCTATTTCTCCCCGTAGATTTAAACGGTGAGTCCCAATTTCCCAGTTAATATTTACTGACTCTTAGCCTTATCAGAACTTTTCGCGAATATAAATACGGCGGATTTTCTTAGGTACAACAGTTCAGTTAGCAGATTACAACTGAGAATACAAATTTCTTGTTACGAATTCCTCATAATTATTCAAAATGCGTACTTATATTGTTTTGGCCTTAATTTTAGCAGCTTTCTGTGCCATTTCTGCCTCGCAACCGTATCAATTGCAGCCAGCTGAAGAAGGAAGTGAATTTGTTGCTCCAGCAAAAGATGCACTACCAGAACCGGAAAAACATTCCAGGCAAAAACGTGCAACTTGTGATCTTCTAAGTCCTTTCAAAGTTGGGCATGCTGCTTGTGCTGCTCATTGCATTGCTAAAGGATTTCGAGGAGGATGGTGCAGTGGCAAAGCTGTCTGTAATTGTAGGAAATAAATAAAATAAAAAAGTATTTAAAAATTTCCAAATAAGACGTATCAATTTTTTTTAATAATGTTAGCTCATAAGAAAATTGTGTTAAAATTTCTTAATAAAGAGAGAATTCAGCACAAATGATATAAATATTTTTATTTCTATTTATTTTTAATATGCAACCTAATAATTTTAGAATATTGTCCTTTTCCACGTTGATTTTAATATACTTCTACATAAGTAATAAATAGATTATTCTATTCTTGAAATTGTATGTGAGCAATTTAAATTCAGTTTCCCTGATCCTGTCCTGGTTATCAATAAAATTCCGTTTCCTACTCTAGCTCTTTTCTGGTCATCTTAGTTACCAGAATTCTTTTGACATTCTATTCTGCCACTAAACTTTAGATATTTATCTTAAACATTCCCTTTTGATTACTTGAACCTTGTTAGGGTGCAGCTCAGAAGATCTATAGAGATGGAGCTACCCGAATTCGAAAATCGTGGCAGGAGTTAAAGGAATGGGGTCAGGTTTAGAGTCGGTGTAATAGACGCCTGCTCTATGCCCAACAAGGAAAACATAGAATTTTTGTATAATATTATTTAGTAAAAACGAAGCAATTCCCGTTGTGTACGGGAAGTCGATAGAAGGCGTTTTTCCGTTTTTGATTTGTTTCACTGTTTGAGGGGGGGGGGGGGGGGGGGCAATATACACATCCCTTCGAAACTTCAAAACAAAGTCCTGCGTACTCCACTGATCTCGACAATGCATCAGACATACTTTGCTCCTAAATATCAAAAAATAATACTGGGAAGAAAGAAAGCACCCCTAAGGTTTAAATGACAGGCTGAGAAAAAAAATGACCTATCTACAAGGTCTGAGGAAAAATGACCGCGTGAGTTTCAGGCCAAAAACAAATCACAGAAAAACTCCGGGCAAAAACGACTTAACTACAGAAAGTAATGCAAAGTTAATGCAGTTAAGCAGTTTAGTAATTTTTGTCCAGAATATTTCTGTGATTTGTTTTTGCCTGCAAACTTATGCGGTTCGTTTTTGCTTGGAACATTTCCTAAGCCACTTTAGCTCGGACCTTGTCATTCTTGCTCTTAATTTATTTAATATTTAATTTCTAGGGTTCCGTACCAAAATGGTAACAAAGAGATCCTTATGGTGTGACTTCGTCTACCTGTCACAACTGTTTATTTTAGGAACTACTAATGCTATCGACTTGAAATTTGGAATAGTTTTAAATAAAGCTTATCTAACTGTATTGCAAATGAAAAGCTTTTATTATATTTTTATTTTTATTGCAAATGGGGTTAAGAGGGGGGGGGGGGGGTAAAATATTAAAGTGGGGTTACTACACTCCGCGACAAGTGGATACCCCTGAAAAATACGATTGTGGCGTGCTTTTGTACAGGAGAGTACACACGTTTTTGCTGTAGTAGATTCCCTTCATTGCTTAAGATAATTCGAAAGTTTTTTACTACTTCCCCCTCTTACAATCTAGGATTTTCCTCTAACCTGAACTTAAAATTAATAATAATAATTTTTATTTCTGGTTAAAGTAGACAATATTGCACAATCTTTTATAAGTACATGAAATAGTTGAATTTTTGCTAGACAAAAATTAGTTTTAAAAAAAAATGAACCGACTTCACAAAAAGCGCTAAAAAGCATAAAATAATTTTTAATTTTATATCTATTACGACATTTTTAAAGTAGGTTCAAATCAAACAAACCAAACAACTACAACAAAAATATTTAATCGTCATTTCTTATGATCCCGTAAGCTGAAACGTTCAGGTAGTATTATGTATTATTTTCAATTGTGGTTCTGTAGTTGTTTTATTTGTTTAATTTGCACCGACTTCAAAATGTCGTAATAGATATAAAATTAAAAATTATTTTATGCTTTTTAGCTCTTTTTGTGAAGTCGGTTAGACTTTTTTTTAAAAACTATTTTATTTTCCACTTTTTAGTGTCTTCTACTCTATACAACGAAGAAAGAACCATCCAAATCGGTCCACGCGTTAAAGGTTAGTTTTAACCCCCTACCTCACCTCCATTCCCCTAAATTTTTTTTCTCATGGTATCAATCAGGGAACATACTCTACCGAACAGAAAAGGAATCATCGAAATCGGTTCACGCGTTACGAAGTTACTACCCCTCCCCCTCCCCCCACCTCCACCATAGGACCAAATTGTTCTCTTATTAGCAATGGGGAATCACACTCTATACAACAGCAAAAGAACCATCCAAATCGATCCACGCGTTACAAAGTTAGTTTCCACCCCCCTTCTCCCACCCCACCCCACCAACATTTGTTTTCTCGTAGTATCAACCAAGGATCATATTCTACCCAATAGAAAAAGAATTATCCAAATCAGTCCACGCGTTACGAAGTCAGACTACCCCTCCCCCCCACCCACACCTTTGACCATAGGACCAAATTATTCTCCTATTAGTAATGGGGGATCATACTCTATTCAACAGAAAAAGAACCATTGAAATCGGACCACGCGTTACAAAGTTAGGTTCCACCCGCACCCCCCCACTCCCATCCCCCCAAAATTTTTTTCACCTGGTATCAACCACGGAACATACTCTACCCAACAGAAAAAGAATTATCCAAATCGGTCCACGGCCCCCCCTCCCCCCACCCTAGGCCAAATTTTTTTCTCCTATTAGCAATGGGGGATCATACTCTGTACAACAAAAAAAGAACCATCCAAATCGAACCACGCGTTACAAAGTTAGGTTTCACCCCCCCCTCACCCTATCAAAAATTTTTTCGACATGGTACCAATCGGTGAACATACTCTACCCAACAAAAGAAGAATCATCAAAATCACATAAAAAAAAAAATAAAAAATACGCATTGAACTTAGAACCTCTTTGTTTTTGGGAAGTCGGTTAATAATGTACAATGAAATATGCAAATGTAATGAAGAAAAATGAGAAAAGAAAAGAGTAAAGTGAAAAAGAAATCATAATATAAATTTATAGTTGCTGTCTCTAAAGTTTCAGTGCAAAATTAAGATTAATTTACGTGAATACATATGTATAAGACTCTTGAATGCACTGATGGTCTCGATATTATTCGTTAGTGAATTCCATAAAGGGTATCTGAACAAGATAAGAGCCCTCCATGACTCATTTACAAAATCGTGGCATTACTAAGCTTTCATTTATTTTCGTGAAGTGGAACAATTCCCTCAGGTAATGCGGCTTATTTGAATGAAACAAGCTATATAAAAATACAAAAGCTCCTCGTTTAAGATTACCTGAAAAAGAACAGCCAAGCTATTGAGTTCGAAGGTGTGAAACATGGTGAAATCGTCGCAGGCCAAAAACAAATCTAACACAGTCATTGAAGACGATCTCAATCTTATGGACGTAGATATTATCCAGCTTAAGAAAAACGAGACTTGCAAAAGTGAAATATAGGAGTCTAAGAGTTTTTATGAGCTTTAGCCGCAAGGTTCTGGATAAGATGTGAGCAGAGAGCATTAGCCTGCGCAATCCAGCATAGATCTTATTAAACATCGAACAAATATTATCACAGCACTTGATACTTTAGTTGAGTACATTTCCAAGATTAGTGACTTTACTTGGCATTGGAAGCATTACACCATTTAATACTACCGAGGGTATTCCAGTAACATCGAAATTGGAATTATAGAAGGTCAAACACTGAGATTTATGTGGATTTAATAATAGCGCATTGTTTTCTGCCCATGCGTTAATTTTGTCTAAATTGTCATTTAGACAAGCTACACAATTCTCTAGGAGACCAAGTGGCCTGCTTATGTATAGCTGTACGTAGTCTGCATAAAGGTGAATATTCGCGTCATGTACCACATTTGGCAAACCATTGATATAAAGACTAAAGAGCAATGGACCTAATATTGAACCCTGAGGTACCCCACGTAGTAAAGGAAGTTCATTCGATGTTATAATATTGATCCTAACAAGCTGCCTTCTCCCCGTCAAGATACTTGGGATCAAGGTGATGGCTGATGTGTCAAAGCAAAGGGTAGCAATTTTTGAAAGATGATTATATATTATTAATGGAAAATTTTATTTTTTGTTTTTATAATGGGTACTACTACCTTTCTTTTCAACAACTTCCAACAATCTTGACCTTAATAACATTCAGGTGCGGTCCCGCGGATGTGGTAACCCAACCGACCTTTCTTAGGTCTATGTGAGGCTGATCGACTTTCCGATAGTCACCAACCCAACCTAACCTAATGACTTAAGGAGCTGTTTTATGTACTTTTTTGGCAATCTGTCCCACGCAGTACTGATGGCTTTCTTAAGTTCTTCAACGCTGCCCCATACCATTCGGCGGAAAGTGCTGCCCAGTCAAGTGTCTGCACGCTGTTGCGCTCGAAATATTGCTTAACTACTCAAAGATTGGGAACTGCAGCGTAGTCCTGTTGAAAAATATAGTGCTCACTGAATCAACCTCTTCGTCTACATGTTTTAGGTAGTCATCGCTGTTCATGCAAAACGACTATCCATCCGTTGACGATATCTAATTCATCCCCAGACCATAACGCAACCTCCGCCTTGCTGTTGTGGTGTTGGAAAAACTTGTCCTTCCTGAGGTCTTCAAAATAACTACGGAACCCGTCAGGACCAGCAAGGCAAAAATGACCATTCCCCATCGCTTTTTCCAATGTAAAGGATTTTTGCAAAGGTCAGTCGAGTTTCACGATGGCGCTGTTTAAGACTTGGTTTTGGTCTCTTCCTCCGCTAATAGACGCTGGCAAGTCAGCAGTTTTTTCTGCACACTGATAATGCCAGCTGCTACTGCAATTTCTCTCGTTGTTGAAGAAGAACTTGAAGCTTTTCGCAGCAAAGTCCGCTCATTCCGAGTAGCAAGGGCATACTTTTTGCATGAAATGTAATTTCTGGCGTATTTTTCGGGACCTAAAATTCGGCCTAAATGTTTGGCAATTTGATTTACAAACGTAATTAAGGAATGAGAATTTCAATTACCTGTAGAATCCAATTTTAATTAAAAAAAAGTAATTTAATAATAAAAGGAATTATAAATTCCAAATTTCATTAAATACTTTATTTTATTTTAATTGAAGAAATTACCCAATCTTTTTTTTCTTAAGTTCTTTATTTTATTTATGCGTTAAGGAGGACAAGCTTCTTAAAATTTTTGTTTGACAGCTTAGATCTTCTCGGAGCATTTACAGTTCCTGCAAAAGAGAATAAACGCTCAACTGGAGCGGACGAAGGAAGAATAGTATTAAAGTTTATAAAAGTCTTGTTAATTGGAGGATATTTTTTTGTCATCTCAAATTATTCTACAGGATATACATATGTAGATATAAATTATGAGTGCGTTTGACTTCAGTTTAAAATACAACATAACCAATTCAATCATTTTTACGTAAGTTTTAATTCGGAATTCTTTTATCCTTTTTTATTTTCATACCTCTTCATTCAATTAAAATAAAATAAAGTATTTGAGAAATAAAATTTTGTAATTTATAATTCCTTTCCTTATTAAATTACTTCTTTTAAATCGAATCATAATTCCACGGGTATTTAGAATCTATGTAATGATTAAAATAGTTAAAGAATTAAAAAGTCTAAATCCTTAATTAATTTTAGTAATTAGGAATAAAAGACTTCATTACTTAATTGTTTATGTATTTAGTAATTGAAAACGCTCAATTCATAAATAAAGTTCATTAATTCCAAAAAAGAATCATTACATCCCATCTCTGACCCTCGGTGCGCAAGTCTGACTCGCACTTGCCTGGAATGTTTTTTTTATAAATTAAAAAACAAATATTTTGTTACACAGATCTCTGTTATTTTGCCTTTGTTTTTAATTAACTTTGTTTTTTTGCAAAATTTTCAATTTCCTGAACAAAGCAAAAATTATATTTTGTCTTGTTTTACTTATGGTATACATGTATAGTATATTTGAACGAATTTTTGAGAACATTGTCATCTATTGAGTAGTGAAAAAAGGACTGAATGATAATTTTTCTACATTGTAAGATATTTGAAGTAATGTACATTATTCTGTGACTAAAACAAGTATATTTATTCATAGTATTGGATTTGATTATGAATAGAATTGCGTGGTTGTACCGGGATGTACGAAACTCGCATCCGCGCTTGTTTAGAAGGAATGAATTGATTGCCAATTGTTATTTGAGCTGGAATTCTATTGCCTTTGTAGTGTTGCTGAAATGATGGTGGTGTAATAGAATCCGCCGATAATTCCTTAGAATTTTGAAAAACTTTCAGATCGCTCACTTGATTCTTTCTGGTTTTATCTTTTCGGCGATAATAAATAATTTCTCCAGCTAGAGTAACCATAGCTAAGGCTAATCCAAAAAGTGTTGCTATAAAAACTCCACCCAAACTTTCGAGAGTTATTCCTTCATTATCTTCTGAACCCGAACATTCCTTAATAATTGAATTGTTCCAAAATTTTGCAGTTAGACCTTCGAAAAGTCGATCATTTTGTAATTCAAGAATTGCATAGCTTAGTTCGTCCTAAAAGTAATTTGGTTTATTTATATATTGACAAATGTTTCGAAAATTACGTGTAAGTTACTGCCTTGCTGAACAGCGATTGCATAAGGTTGCTCTGCAAAAACGTCTCCCACTTCGGTTAAATTACAGTTTTTAGATATTTCATACTTAATTTCTGCTGAATCGTGAATAAATGCAAAATCAGCATTTTCATGTTCATTAACTTTACGAAATCCTTCTTCTGCAGTTTTTACAGGGTTCGAGGCATTTATAGCTAATAATATGTGACCATATTGCTCCTTGACGGGATAATCCCATATTCTGTAAAAGTTAATATTTGAAAATTAAAAAAAATTTAAAAATACACAAATTACGGGGACAATCACCATTAAGAGTTTAATTATTATAATAACATAACTGGAAAATTTGTTCTAGTTCTCGTATCCCCTGATATGAGACAACGATTGCAAGTGAACCTTCAATGGTCATTGTCTGAGGATTTTTCTCACTTTGTCCCCCTTAAGGGGGGAGTAAGGTTAATTCGATACAAAAAAAGCATATTTTCGATAATTTTGTTTGGCAACACAGTTAATATATATTTGTTTCTATAATTACTACATAATAAAATAACATTTGAAGAACATTTCTTGAAATTTTCATTAATTTTTATGAAGAAAGGAGCCATTGACAGCGAATCTCCGCGGACGTCTCAAAAATAAGTTTGATTGCGGTGCCCCTCATAACTCATCATTGGATCATTTGAAATCAAAAAACCAAAATGATTTTTTTAGTTCATAAGTTTCTGCAGTCGAGTTTTTTTTTATTGATTTTTCAATTTTTTGCAGCACTTGGAAGTCAAAATGCCGATTTCTCATTAAAAAAATAGAAAATTTTGTGATTTTAAAATACCTTAAAATAAAAAAAAAATAACTCGACGTCATTACCTCGACATTTATGTAAGGAACAAGTGTGCAACATTTCAAAAGGATCGGTGCAGTAGATTTTTAGCCTACAGTGGGCACCGACTCTGAAAAAGCTAAGTGTGAGAAAAACGCGTTTAAACCTTCCTTTAAACACGCTGCAGCGTGAAACCGGACCGGAGAGGCGGAGACTTACAATCCCATATCTCCGTTAGTTTGACTCTAATCGACTTTAAATTTTGACACAATGATCTTAATATGTTGTAAATTAATATAAGAAAAAAAAAGAAAATGAAAAAAACAATAAATAAATACCTTACTCCCCCCTTAATGCATCTTCGGCCAAGAAGCCTTTTTTACCGATCAGCTCTCCGTTTCTGGTCTCTTTCAAGTAAGTGGAGTCAGGAACTTTCTGGACAGACAATTAGACTTAATCTTTTCCTCAGACCCAATCAACTCGGCTGTAGCGGAAAGCAACCATCTCCTCTCCTCTCTCGATCGTCACCATCCTCCCCTGCTCCTTGTTTTCTCCTACGAACACCCTCATGCTCTTTCAAGCTCCGAGTCTTCTCTTTCCTTCACTTTTCGTAAAGGCGACTTTGAAAAATTAAATCGCTTGCTCCTCAACTGTCTTACACAATCTATCCCCCTTTTTCCTCGTAAAAACTACTCCTCATCCCCCGTATGGTACGACAAAGAATTACGCTCTCTCCGCAACAGGAGAAATAAACGTTGGCAAACTTTTCTTCTATCCCAGATCGAGTCCGACTATTCTTCCTACCTATCTGCTTATACCTCTTTTTCTGAACGTTGTGATATCCTCTACTATAAGTACCTCCAACGAATGGAAACTAGCCTCATATCCGACCCCAAGCGTTTTTATAACTTTATTAATTCCATGAAGAAATCCAATGGGTATCCCTCTGCCCTAAACCTTGAGAATACCCCTTCGTCTGATCCTAAGGTTATCGCCAACACACACTTTGCACACTTCTTCAGTAAATCCTTCAGCGACAATTCCCTACAACTTGACCTTAACTACTTTTCATTCTTAGACAAATGCACTCAAACGTCGTTTACTTCTTTCGACCCTGATCCCGAACTAATCGTCGCCAGTATCAACGGGCTTGAGGACGACTTCAACCCAGGTCCTGACGGCATTCCGGCCATCGTTCTGAAAAAGTGTACCATTAATTCAACCCCTTACCTTGCTTTTCCGCCTCTCGGTCACTCAAGGGGTTTTCCCTCATTTATGGAAAAACTCGTACATTATTCCCATCTTCAAAAAAGGTTGCAAAAACGATGTGTCCAACTACAGACCCATCGCTAAATTATCATCCATACCTAAACTATTCGAAAAATTAGTCTATGGTTCCATGTTCTTCCACTGTAAGTCTATCTTCTCCCTCTCCCAGCATGGCTTCCTCAAAGGAAGATCTACAACCAACAACCAACCCGACTTCGTCTCCAAAACACTATGTGCCCTGGTAAACGGTAAAGATGTTGATGTTATCGCTACCGATTTTAGTAAAGCATTCGACAAGATCTCCCATAATGTTATCTTGTTCAAACTTGATCGCCTAGGCTTCCCCTCCCGATTCATCTCCTGGATTCAATCCTACCTCAACACCCGTCGGTACAATGTTCTTTTCAGCTCATCCATTTCTAACCCTATTGTCGCTCGTTCCGGCGTCCCCCAGGGCAGCCACCTCGGTCCATTAATTTTCATCCTTACAATAAATGATGTTGAATGTGTCATCAAACACTCAGAGCTGTCCATTTATGCTGATGACATGAAAATAATTAAACATATCTCCTCCACAACCGACTATCTTCTTCTGCAAAAAGATCTCGATTCCTTCATCACATGGAGCATGAAAAACTTTCTTGAACTCAATGTCTATAAATGCCAGTCCATCTCTTATTCCCGCAAGCGTCATACACCCACCCCGAGAGTCTACATGCTAACCGACGTACCAGTCCCTATCGTTACCTCTTTGTGTGACCTCGGAATAATCTGTGATAGTGAACTCAAATTGCGTTCCCACATTGACAGAATAATTAACAGAGTTAACTCCGCGCTAGGGTTTGTGAAGCGCTGGTCCAGAGAGTTCTCCAATCCTTATGTTTCTAAATCTCTCTATATCTCCTTCGTTAGACCTCTCCTTGAATATGCCAGCCAGGTATTGTCACCTACACAAACAACTCACATAAATAGGATTGAATCTGTCCAGCGTAGATTCATTCGCTTCGCTCTACGTGATCTTCTGTGGATAGACAGATTCAACCTTCCACCTTATGAAAACCATCTGAAACTGATAGACTTACAACCTTTAAGTAAACGTCGTGATGTTTCCGATATTCTCTTCATTCATCAGCTATTATATTAAGTGGTACCATAGACTGCCCTTTAATCCTGCAATCTTTACCCATATATACCAATTCCTGCAACCTTAGGTCCACTCCCCTTTTCCGACTCGACCGCCATCGCACAAACTACGGTCAAAGTGAGCCAATTACCAGGATGCTACGAAAAGTCAACGACCTTTCCTCCTTTGATCTCCATCTGAGTAAATCATCCCTTCACAAAGCCTTATATCTTAATCCCGCCCATCTTGATCGCCTTTCTTAATTCTTCTTCCTTCCAGCCCGTATCTACATTAATTAGAGCTCATATTGTAGCTTTTACTATTTATTTATTATGTCATCATTTATTGTAGCTTGTCGTGTTGGTGTTGTGTTATAGCTTGTAATTGTAGTATGTATTGTTATGTAATAGCTTGTATTAAGCTTAAATAAATAAATAAATTTAAGGTGGGTTTCGAACCATCGGTATTACTCTGCAACCCCCAATGACATTTTGGAATAATCTGTTGTCAGCAAAAGTAACCATTGCTACATACGTAAGGTTCGAACCTCCGGGGTGTAAGACCGACACCTTATCAATTGCTCTACCATCGACTTTAGTTAATGTATTCCAATTAATATACGTAGGTTGCTACTTAAGTTTTGAGATATGGCAACACCAGTGTGAATATATCAAATCCGACATTGTTATCGTAAAATTTAACATTTTTAATGGTAATCGCACTCAGAACGTTTTGTCGTACGAGTGCTATTTGGGTTGTTTACAGATACTTGAAATATTCATCTTGGTCAAAAACTGGAAGTAAATCGTGAACATTTTCGTGCGATGATTTTTTTTCGGACCTATACCATAGAGTTTTTGGAGTTTTCTACCACAAAAATGTACAAATTTGTGCCTATATGATTTCCCTTTTAACCATAGATAAGTAGTGTAAGTCCGGGAGAGATGGAACACTATTTTTTGCTTGGCTACCATATCATGCCGTTGACATATCTGCAAATCTTGTATGCAATTTTCCCTTTCAAACCCTCCACTTTTTTCCGCAGATATTGATTTTTTATTTATTATAAATTTTGATAGTCTAGAAACAAAACAAAAAATAAAACAAATTCGAGGTGAGATTGAAAAATTGCGGGTGAGTTGGAGCACTCCGTTGACGCGACTGAAAATTTATTTGTCACAAAATATTACATTTGCCTGTCGGGTCGGTTGCTTTTTTCTTCTCTCTTGAAAAATCGTTGCCCGCTGAATCCCCACTGTCACTGATGCATAGGGGCTTCTTCTGGACCAAAGAAGTTTTTTTCTTTACTATTTTTTGCTGCTTATTGGATTTGCTCTTCTTCTTTCTTTCAATATTTGAACGAACCTCTTCTCGATTCGTCTTTGACGTCAGAGGAACTGCGCCTTTGGAGGACCTGGACGTTTGTTTTCGTGGTAAAGCGTAGCGGTTAAAAGGAAAAAATCCAGCTGGATGAGAAGCCTCTCATTGCGTTTTGGACACTAGTAGCTTTGCTCCATGTCTCCGTGACCAATGAGGCGACTTTATATCGAGTCACTCTCCGGCCAACGTATTGGTTAACCCAAGTACACGTTTCATTTCACAAATGCGTTTTCAAGGGACCAAAGAGAGATTTGAAGACGTGGAGCACATGCATAGTGTGAGGAGGCGGGAGACAGAGAAGTGAAACGTCGTGGAAGCCGCGGAAGAAAGGCTTCCAGAAGCTCGATCGAAGAGCAATGACAGCAGTGTTCATGGAGAATCAAGATGTTTTGCCCGGACATGCGCAGACTTCTCGTTCATGTAAACTTTCGAACGTGGAGGTAGTCCATCTGGCGTATTTTTTTTTGTTAGTTTTTCCTTTCGTAATGTAAGATTGGTCGGAAGAAGCACTTCAACAGTGCAGCAAGCTAATATCATGATAGTTTCGGCTTTTTCTCGACTATTGATCAACTATATGCCAGATTCATCGCAATTTGAAATGATTTGTGGTTGATTTTCGCCTTCAACAAGTCGTAGAAATGGTTTACTTGTACACGAGCGATTGATAAGACCGCGTATTTTCAAATTCTCTAGTTCGGATTCCTCCTCATGAATGAATTAAACCAGCCATATCCAGCCATACGCGCAACTTTGTTAAACGTGTGTTTAATACCTAGTTTATCGGCGAACTAAAAAGCGAGCTTTCTGACTTTCGGCTCATTTACCCCATAATTAGTGCGATAAAAAGGTAACTGAAGAAAGTTTTAATTCCTCAGGGAGCGAGCCGGAACCGATATGCTAAAACAAGCCATGAGAACATAAGAGTCTATAGACCCCCGAATGCAGTCGAAAGGTAAAAGGATCCTAGAGTTACGTCGTCTCTTTTCAAGTGTATCCAAGTGCAGCAGTCCAAGTCTATCAACATAAGGTCGTAATATAAGGGAGTTATTTTAAGGAAGGCCTCGAAGAGCGAATCTAATGAACCTCCGTTGAAGAGCTTTAATGCGATTGATATGTGTCACATAGAGCGGTGACCAGACTGAAGAGACATATTCCAAAACAGGCCTGACAAAAGTGCAATATAAAAGTTTTATAATATAGGGGTCATCAAATTCCTTTGACTACCTCTTCACGCAACCCAGAGTCATATTAGCCTTGGTGACTATGGCATCAAAATGTTCCTCGAAAAAAAATTGGGAATTGAGCCAGACACCTAGGTCCTTAGTCTTTGTAACTCCAGTTAAAGGACAACCCTCCATGATAAAGATAAATTGAAAGAGAGATTTTTTCGTGAGAAAGACATATAATCTGTTCCAAAAAGATTGGCAGTACACTCTTATGGAGTATTGCTGTCTGCTTTATTTTCCCATAATTTTCCTATGCCTCCATCTTTCTTCCTCAGCACGCTGTTGCCACGATTTCATCTCAGAACATTTTCTTATTTTTCCTCGTGGCCTACTGCTAAAATATATAATCTGGCTACACTAAGTGTGCTTTCAGACCATTCCAATCACTCGAATTCGTATTGCATTGGAGAAATTCGCATGTAAAACCACCTACCACGCACCACTGAGTGCTGATGACTATCGGTCGATCAACAGCATCTGGCTGCTGACAGTATCAGTGCCCCTGGTTTCTCGACCAAGAAAGATCGAAAGGATGGCTGTACACGGTTTTGGCGAGTCTGTAAACTGTGGCATCATAACTTCGCATTTACCGTGTACTGCCAATCTTTTTGGAACAGGGTATAGATGTACACTTGCCCATGTTTAAGGGAAGGTCGTTAATGGAACACCAATTCTGAAATTCGTCTATGTCAGAATTTAAAAGTAGGCAATCGGCATTGTCTGATAAGTACGAATGAATCCTATTAACAAAAACCCGCGGACACCCGAGAAGGGAGAGTTTGAGAACAAGGATTCTATGATTTATTCTATCGAAAGCTTTGCTGAAGTTAGTAAAAATACAGTCAACTTGCTTACCACCTTCAATTGCAGAAATACAAAAGCTTGAAAATTCAAATAAATTGGTGGTAGTTGATTTACCATTTATGGAGCCATGTTACAACAGCTGCAAGAATTCAAGAATTCAAATAAATTGGTGGTAGTTGATTTACCACTTATGGAGCCATGTTAAAACAGCTGCAAGAACGGATTGCAGTGGAAGTATAGGACATCGCAAAAAAGTTTATTTAGGCTATCCATGAAATATTTACGTTTTGGTCCAAGTCTCGCAGTGATGGGGTTTTCGGACAAAACTTTTCTGAATAACGTCCCTAAATGGACGTTGTGTCGTCGATCTGCTTCTCGGAGAACTATTTCCTTGTTTCGAACTACATTAACAGTATACCCCAGCCACGCAATCGAGTGCACAGAATTTTCTGACCTTAAAAACGCTATTCTCAAACTATGACGTAGAATAACTTTTTGAGTAATCGCCACAGCAAAACATTTCCAAACAAGTTTTTGTCTACGTGTCGAGAGACACATTCACATTGATCGGCATCACCATCAGCCGAATAGTGTAGGGGGGGGGGGGGGGGGGAGAGCGTGTGCCATCTCTCCTCGACTTACCCTAGGTTTTTTTTATACGATGTTTCCAAAGGGGACAACCCTTTTTGATGCGTTAGCATGGTTTTGGCCGGAAGGGAATTAGGGTAAGGGAAGTGAGGAAGCTTGAGTCTTGTTTTTGCATTGCTGCGAGCTAGATAACAGCTCAGAGACGGAGTGAATTATTTTAATTTCTTAATAAAAGCACACGGGGCGATCTGGTCTCGAACCCGGGACCCATGGCATGGTGGTGGTGCGGCTCAACGAATTGATTCAACTCCTTTTGAAAATATAAAATTAATTTAAAGACTTCTACAGACTTACCTATATTTCGTCTCATCGCTCGTAGCATTTAAAGTTAGTTCCTTCCACATCCTGTACAAGGTATCTTCAGCGTATTTCATATTGATGAAGTGTTTATGAGTATCGGATCCTTCGACAACTGTGTAATTAATACGTGATTGTCTCGCAAGCTGTTCTAAGGATTGAACTGGTGTTTGCATCCTTTCCACTGTTAGAAATGCAGCAAGATTTGCGGTAAACGTTGCTAACATTAAAACTACGAAGAGCCAGTAAGCGGCAACTAATGTACGACCAGAAATAGCTTTAGGAGCTTCACCTCCACCTTGCGGTGTAAAGGAGGTTAAGGCAAACCAAAAACTCTCTTTAAGTGTAAATTCCCTGAAATATTTGATTTAGTTTTCAATCGTTTTTTATAATAGTTTTAAAAATTTAGTTAATAAAATGGTGCGCAATAAATTGAATGAAGATAAAAGAAAATAGAATGCTTCAAGTTCAGGCCTTCTCTCCCTCGTTCCCGTAACCCCTTGTGGGGCACGGGGCGTAAAAACAACTTTACCCGATTCGAGACAACGATTACAAGTCGACCTACAATTTAAAGTGGACTCCGAACCACTGATATTTTCTCTGCAACCCCCATGCCCTTTTATCGTAATCTGTTGTCAGCAGAAAATAATCACGTTCGCGGTCGGTGGATTTCGAACCTGGGACCTCCGGATTGGTAGGCCGACACGTTATCACTTGCTCTACCGATAGCTTTCAACAGTTTAGAAAAAGTCGCATATGAACAGTATAAAATTCATGGCTCTTATATTCATCCGTTTGTGCCGTGCCAGTGATACTTATCTCGATTTAAGGATTTAAAAATAGTTATGTAAATTAGTTCGAAGCGCAGAGTAAATTCGTTCCATTCAGAAAAGGCAGTGTCTATTTACCACCCTCAAATTGCCGTGTAATTTCCATGTACACGGAAAGTACGTTAAATTTTTATTAGACTTTCTGGGAGGAAGAGGTGTAGTAATCAGGCTTTTAGTTGCTTTATTAACTGGGGGCGGTAGTCCCTCCAGGTTTGTATCTAGAACAGGGTGTGATAAACTATTACCAGTAATTTGAATATGGAAGTGACTATTTGCACTTATCGTGTATTTACGTGTAGTTTGAGAGTGGTAAATAGACACTTCCTTCACAAAATTCAAAATAATTTCAAAAATTACCTGCAAGGATATGGATATGCTTTTTTGTTATTCCTAGCACTATAAGGTGAATATTTATCCAATAACCAAATCATGACAGCTGTTGCTACAAGTGAAGCAACAATACTTAGCCAAACTTCTAATCGCAGAACAGTCATAAATTTAAATAAGGATGTCTGCCGAACTGCTTTCCTTATCACTACAAAGTTGTTCTTCAAATTTGATTTAACGATTTTATAAATTCATTTACCAATAGATATCCCAGTTTGTTCAAAGTATGGAACTATAAAATCAATTACTTCTTCCTTGTCCGAAGTCATTTTTAAAGCAGCTACCGCAATATCAGTTTCTCCTGACACCAAATCTCCAACTAATCCGTTCCATTTCCCATTCGGTAGACGTTCTCCAAAGGTTCCCTTTTTTGGTATTACAAGTTCGTAGTCGAAATTCATCTTTTCAGCTAGTTTTGATATTAAATCAATACAATATCCTTCCCATAATGCATTTCCGTCCTCGTCTAAAATAGTCTCGCCTGTCGCGGGATCACGACTAATATATGACCATGGTATGGACTAAAAAGAATGTAAAACCTTTTAATAAAGCGAATCGTCCCTGCACTTACAAAATCCGCTTTCTGAATTTTTTATGTTTTTGTCAATAATTACAAAACTTTTATAAAATATGCACATAGCGGATGTTGCAACTTGCAGTGACGATGGATTTAGTTACCTCAGTAGTGCCTATTCGAAAAAATCGCTTCACTGGCTTAATGTTTCCATGAAAAACCTTAAGTTCTCCTTGTGTCCATGTTGCAGTAACATTGTAATACGATGGATCACCAGTGTAAATTTGCATTGTCATGTCTAAATTAATTGAAACCTCATTTTCTGAAATCTTAAGTATTTTACTATCTTTCAAGAGAGGCTGTATATCCCAAACAAAATCAATGACGTCGTTAGTAGTGTTGTTAATATTATTTTCGCAGTTCCATTTTCTACGAATGAGGCTCGTGGATGATGTTTCCATAAGTCGAGAGATTACCTCCTTTAATACTAATTTTGAGAACTGTGTAAAAAATAGTTTTTCACAATTCACTCTATATTATTATTTAGTACTTACTGATAATTCACATATTCCGTTAATGTTAAGAAAACGACAAATATTTGAAACTGGAGCAATCTTAGTAGCATTAACTGCCTGATGTTTATATTTAAAATCTTCTGAATTGAAGTCCAAATAAAACAGGTGCCATTTGTCAGAACGCAAAAATATCCTTGCATCTAAAATCTAATTAATAACAAAATACGTTATAATTTGTATTAACCTTAACATCTTTTAATCTAAAATTTCTTGTAGTACAGAAGTTTGTGATCCAAAAATACGTCGATGAACGGGCCGCACGAAGCCTTGAAATATAAGTTAAGGTAGTGATCCTGAAAAAAAGCTCCACATTTTCTGACAAGGTCCAGTCGCTTTGCCGGACCGCAAGTCCAAATATGTAAAACAAATTAGGCAGCAAGTTTTGAGCTGGATGTCAGAAAATAGTGCCAGCATGTTCCGGGGTATCGCAAAATTAAAAAGAAGGTTGAATGACAAATTATCCGGTCATTTTAACTTCCAGCCAGTTAAAAATAAGTGTCCAAAATTAAAAGAAAAAAAAATTTTTTTTAGCTACGTCCCTGAAACTCTAGGGTAGGGGTTATTGATTAACATACCGAAAATACCCGAAAAGATAATTTTAAATCCCCAATTTGATCGAAGTTGTTTTGACAAATTTTCAAAATTTCAAGCAAAAACCGCCGGGCTGTCAGAAAATGGTACTAGCATGTAGACTGTAAGAAGAAATCGTTTACTGACAAATCTTACAGTCACTTTGCCTAATCTGACTTAAAACTTAAGGGGACCCGATGGTCTACAATTTTCAAAAAATCGATTTTTTTTTTAATTTTTCCAAAGTATAGTCTTTCGAGAATATACTGTTAAATGTTTATAATAATATTGATAGTATTTTAGTTTCTACAGTCTTTATAGCAGGTAGCGAACGGTTGGCCCGCCTCATGAATGGAAAACTTAGCTCATTTATGTCAAAACTACTTTTGTCTGCACGGCGTAGAGCAAAAAAAAACTGTCCTTCCGATTGGGCTAAATTTTGAATATGTTAATCAGTATGCCAGTGGCTATCGTTGGAACTAAAAAAAATTTTTTATTTTAATAACTTTTTGTTTTTTTGTTAAAAAAGTATGGAAAAAAGTCGTATTTTTGGTACCCAAAATTCAAAAGTGCACGACTTCGTAAAATTTTTTTTTTTTAAATTTATCTTAGTTCCAACGATAGAGACACTCATATCGATTAATAATCTTTTTTTTTCTATTGTTCAGATGACTGACAGAGCTGAAATCATCAACGCCACCCAGGTTGATTTTTTTGAGGGTGTTATTTTAAGCTACATTTTTTTTATAAAAATTATTTTTTTTGTATGAGTATTGAGTAGTTTATTAAATGTACATAGTTCAATTATCGTTTTTTTAATTGGTTTTACCTTAAAAAAATCCTGAAAATGCCTTAAATTTACGCGCGCTGGACCACCGGGTCCCCTTAAATCTGTCCAAAAATTAAAGTCAAGATTAACACGAGCGTGTATCACTGTATTTTGTTTACACTTCTTTAAAAAAACCACGGCGTAAAATCAAATGTAATTGCATTCAATAATAAATTATCGTCAATAAACTTTAGTTTTTTCAAATTTTGAACTTTTCTTTTCTCAGTCTTGAATTTTTTTAACATATCCATTGATATTAAAAACAAAACAAGCTCACGTTGAACTTATTTTCCACCGGGAAGAAGAGAGAAAGGAAAAAATAGTTTTTAAAAAAAAATTGAACCGACTTCACAAAAAGCACTAAAAAGCATAAAATAATTTTTAATTTTATATCTATTACGACATTTTGAAGTCGGTGCAAATTAAAGAAACAAACCAAACTACAACAAAAGTATTTAATCGTAATTTTTTATGATCCCTTGAGCTGAAACATTTAGGTAAATTTATATAGTATCTTCGATTATGGTTGGGTAGTTGTTTTGTTTCTTTAATTTGCACCGACTTCAACATGTCGTAATAGATATAAAATTAAAAATTATTTTATGCTTTTAAGTGCTTTTTGTGAAGTCGGTTCAATTTTTTTAAAAACTATTTTATTTTTCACTTTTTAGTTTCTTCTACTTTGTACAACAAAAAAAGAACCATCCAAATCGGTCCACTCGTTAAAAAGTTAGGTTCAACCCCCTACCCCGCCCTCCCCATCCCTCCAAATTTTTTTTCTCGCGATATCAATCGGAATCAAAGAATCATCGAAATTGATTCAAGCGTTACAAAATTAGACTACGCCTCCCCCTCTCCTTCCCCCTCCTCCACCATAGAACCAAATTATCCTCCTATGAGCAATGGGGGATCATACTCTATATAACAGCAAAAGAACCATTCAAATCGGGCCAGATAGACTACCCCTCCCCCACCCCCACCCCACCAAAAATTTTTTGGACATGGGAACACCTCTGAAGTATGACCTACCAAACAAAGAATCATCACAATCAATTCATAATTGGCGGAATGATCGCGTAACAAACATCAAAAAAAACAGTCGAATTGAGAACCTCCTCTTTTTTTGAAATCGGTTAAAAAGAGTGAGAGATAGAGGATGGGGGTCGACATTTAAGACGAGGAAGTGAATGAATGACGGAGAGAGGTAGCAAGGGAGTGAGGGACCAAGAAATCAAGAGGAAGATAGGAAGAGAAAAGAAGAGAGAGGAACGAGAGTGAGAGTGTAATGAAATTTTGTAATTTTCGTTTATTTTCTGTTAATTTTTTGAAATTTTTTTTGGCACATAAGTGCATGAAATCCGATATGCAGCTGTGCGTCGGAATCTTACTTCAGTTAAAATTAAATACATTTTTCTAAGAATGAAATTTGTGGGCGTAAACCAACTCTTTAATGATAATCACTATATGTATATATAGCTTTGCTAGAATAAATGTCACTCATTCAAAGTTTGTTGTTTGAGTTTGACCATGCATTTCATTGTTCCCCTACCCAAAGTAAGGCTTTGAACCGCGTAATTAAATGTAATCCAGATTACTGGTACAAACACCAAGACTCCCACAAAGCGGCAAAGGTACAAGAACCTTTGGCCAATCTCCTGAACCATCAGTCGTTATAATAGTTTGGGGTACTGGTGTAGCACCAAGACTCCCACACCATGGTAAAGGTACAAGAACCTTTAATCATTTCAACTAATATAGCAGAAGGAGTTCTAAGCAATAATTGAGGTCGAAAGAGTTCTCAATAGAAGGCTAACACGTTATCATTTACTCCACCGACGACTTTGGGCTTTGGGGTTAGGAAGTATTTTTCCGCTTAAGGAGAGGTCTCGTTTAGGACGCCGACATTTTCGACAAATATCAATTTTTGTGTGTATTAGTATATTATAAAATTCAACCGATTTATCATACAGGAACTTTGTTATAAATAAAAAGTAATGACAAAAATTGTTTTTACTGTCAAAAAATAATGTTTATACAACACCAAAACGTGGGCGTTCACAACACTTCGCTGCAAAAGAACCTCTACATATACGTTTCACTGGTCGCTTTTTTAATCTGAAACATACAATATAAACCAAAAAAACTCAGAAATTACGTTGGGTTACCTTCTATTTATACTGATAATAATACAAAAATTTTGAAAATTTAAAATTTCAATAGTATTAGAAAAATTCTTTTATTTTTTCAGGAAAAATTACAAGTTAGTGTTTAAAAAAAATTTCCAATATCACTTTTCATGTCTTGTTTTTAGTTCAAATAGAAGCTATACTGATAAACTTGGAAAAAAGTGTTGCATTGTTTGACAAAAGTAGTTGTTATCGTGCCCGCATAGTCGAAAAATCCTGTTCTGAGAAAAGGCCTCCAAAGTTACTTACCTGTACGCGCGGTGCACTAGAGGCTGTAGCTGATAAAGTATTTCGATTTTTAATCTGAAACTTCAGGAGAACATTTTCGGATATGCCGTCTATAGATTAAGACTATTTGCAAAAAATGTATAATATATTTGTGACCCTCTAAACGAGTCTCCCCTCTTAATGACTATATAAATTGTCAGAAATTGGTATTTTCGTGTTCTACATCAGGAAACATTTTGAGCTTGGTTTTATGCGGACACCTCGAAAATATTTGAGCAATTTTTTCTTATAACTTTGGAGATGATAACGGGAAAACTGCCTAATTATATTGTCAAAAAATATGATATTCGATATCGTGATAAAAAACCTGATATACACATTCAATATCTCATCTCGCTGAAAATTTTTACAAATCTGTCATGCCTTAGCGCCCAAAGTAACTGGATTTGACCCTTAGTATATCTGGATTATTTTTTCGGGATCTACATAGGTGCTAACGGTGAACCTGCTGGAGGCCAAGTTCGGTAGTTTGGTTTTAGCAGCACTGATCTTAAGCCCTGCTCTGCGACTTTTTCTATTCAGGGCTTTGGATATTTGTGCTACATGACTCTGTTTGTTGGATAAGAGACATACATCGTCGTCATAGTTCAGGTGCGTAGGGTTAATAAAGACTTTTCGTCTAAACTCTTGTGATGGGTGGTCATATAAAGCGCTTCACAATACGATCAAGAAAAGCAAAGGTGACAGCATGCATCCTTGTCTTAATCCTTGCAGCACTTCAAACGGCTCGGATAGTTTTTCCTTGTGTAGGACGTTACATTGGGCTCCTAAGTAGGACTCCTTTTTGATGGTGATATATACTCGCGATCAACGCTGTCTCGAAACCGATGGTCATAAGATGTAAAGGTTACCCCTATTCAGCGGATTGCTCGATTATAATTCGGAGAGTATTGATATAATCGCTGCAGTAGAAAACCTGTTTATCGTTTCGAGTACGGTTAATTACTTGCTTGATTCGCATTAAGATGATTTTTGACATCAATTTGGTGACTGCGGTTAAAAGACAGATACCACGTCAATTGCTACAATTCCTCAGGTCGCCTTGTTTCCTCCTTTCAGTGGTATAGATCTTGGTTTCCCAGCATTCCTGGATTACAGGAAGAAGCAATAGGAGCCACCTTAAGTAATTCCGCTGGAATTCCATAATTCCTATGACCTTGCCGAGGTCTCTCGATATTATTGCGTCCGTCATTTCCAGTATTTTTTTAGGCCTGATGTTAATATTGACCACTGCCGGCGGTGCTTCAGGCTGTAATGTAAAGGTATTCGACGGTCCAAAGGAGTTGTTTAGGACTTCAAAAAGATGTTCTCTCCACCTGTGCAGTTGGTGCTCCGCCTTAATAAGTATAGATCCGTCGGTATCTCTTACAAGATGTTTAGGTTTTTCCTGCCAGTTTCTTGGCAGTCTTGTATAGCTCTTCACTGTTACCGCTAGCTATTGGTGTAGTTGCGATTATCACGTCTTGATCTTCCTTTCCTTTGATCTTCCTTTCCTTTGATATTCCTTTCTTTCAAATGTAGGACCACAACATTTCTTTTAGTAAAACGAGGCAAGATAAGCGATTTCATTAATCTTAAACGTAGAGAGAGGAAATAGTGGATTTAATAACCAAAAGACGCAGAACTGTAGATCTTACTGATAATGGATTTTATATGATCATAACAACTCATAGAGCTGTTGATAGTGATTCCTAGATTGCTGACTTTATTTACGTAAGGGAGACTTCATGAAGAGCTAAAGAATTCAGCTGCCTGCGCGAAATTGCTATACATGTGGGATCGAGGCTTCTCCATGAAAAGAACTTTGGAACGGAGAATCGGCAACGGCGCTGGTGGCCCAGTAGTTAGGGAAATGGAGTATCATGCGCATGGTCTGGTTCAAACCCAGCTAGCCAAATGGTTTTTTAACGCAGATTCTCCGATTCCTACAAATTGGTATCAGAAGTGGGATGGAGAAGAACTCATACGACGTAGCCTCACAATCGGTAATTAAAAGACGTAAAAGACGGACATCTGGGGGCAGATGTCATTTCAGGACGGCCGAGTTGTGGGATCGAGGCTTCTCCATGAAAAGAACTTTGGAACGGAGAATCGGCAACGGCGCTGGTGGCCCAGTGGTTAGGGAAATGGAGGATCATGCGCATGGTCCGGTTCAAACCCAGCTAGCCAAATGGTTTTTTTAACGCAGATTCTCCGATTCCTACATACATATGGATTTTACAGTATTTAAATAAAGGTGATTCGCCAGTGACCACTCTGCTATTCTCCTCAGAATAGAGTTAAGCATGACAATAAACTCCTCCCGAAAAGAGAACGGTCTATCGATGTATAACTACACACGTCCAAAAGATCATTTAAATTCATGCTGAGTAATAGTGGTCCCAGAAAGGAACCTTGGACAGCGCTACACTTGATGGTTGAATGCCTTAAAGGAATCGATAAACGCCAAGACGCTGAAGGAGTTGCTATCGATGGATATATGAATATCCTAGGTGACCTTAAAATATGCAAGCTCGTAACTATGACCTACTGGCACTGCGTAAGCAGCGTATTGGATTCCATATGCTGCGAAATATATTAATACATTATTTTCAGGAATTTTTGATTGGAAACTGAGAATATCTACTAGACGAAAGTCATTCGAATTGTGAAGATGTAAGGTTTGTATTAAATATATTTAGAATCGGAGAAATCAACAAATATATTAGCAACTTGAGAAAACGGGGTAGAATATCGTCTGGTCCAGTAGCATCGGACTGGTGCGGTAGTTGTATGAGAATGAGAGTGCGCGGTTAGTGTAAGAGAACCGTAGCGCCATTAAAAATTAGCATTGAGGTAAAGTGTACATGGAGAACACTGTGTATCCTGTTTGCACTTCCTAAAGCATTCACCCTACGTGCCAATGCTTTATGTTCTTAAAACCATAAACGCAGAATCAGACCAGGTGGAGGATTGGTGTTGTAGATTCCATACACTCCATACCTAATATTGCTATTTGAAATCACTACAATTTATTCTTTTGAACCATTTAAGTCCCCTGGTACGGATGATGTGTACCCGGTACTCCTACAAGAGGGCTGCGATATTCTTGCGCCGGTGCTGTGCAGAATATACAAGGTATCCTTTGCACTGGGATATATACCCTCTATCTGGAGAACTGTGAAAATAGCCTTTATTCCGAAGCAGGAGGCCGTGTAGACTACGCACTTGCTAAGGCGTACAGGCCTATTAGTGTAACATCGTTCCTGTTAAAAACGATGGAAAATGGGAGAGGTAACTTCTCAGGAGAAGTACTTAGGGGTGATCTTAGATTCAAAGCTATATTGGAACCTGCACCTGTATACAACCGTGGAGGAAAGAAGTCCTATGGGCATACCGTAGAACTTGCGGGACAACATTGGGACTTAAACCCATGACAATGCTATGGATACACAAGAATAAGCTCAATAGACTGCAACGTATGGCCTGCCTATGCATCACCGGAGCCATGCGTACCTCTCTGACAGCTGCACTCGAAACCATGCTAAATATTAAACCTATTCACATAGACGCACAGGTAAGGGCCACCGGATAGTAAGGGAGATTCTTGAAGCCACACCTGAGTTGCCCATTCCAATTACCCCTAATACGGGTGGAGAATCGAGAGACATAGTCTTTAAAAGCTGTTCTTTCAGGGGAACTAGTATGGTATACAGATAGATCCAAGACTGAATTGGGCGTTGGGGCAGGGGTCTGGAGTAACTCCCTTCAATTCAGTTCATCACTGGCCCTGGGAAAGTACACCACGGTATTCCAAACTGAAATCTTTGCTATACTAACGTGTGCTTACGAGAACCTAAGAAGAGGTTATAAGAACAAGAGCGACACGCTCACTAAAGGAGCCTTATTCTCCTGCCTTCATCGGGCAGATCCAGGGAGCTCCTCAAGCTGAGCAGGTTGGATGTCAGATCTCTGACTGGCTTGCTTATACAGGCCACTGACAGCTGAGGAAGCACCTGATAAAAATAGGCAGAGCCATTGACCCCACCTGCAGACTTTGTCTGGAGGATGATGAGACCCCACTACATGTTTTATGAGAATGTCTTGCAGTGGCCAGGCGCATATTTGGCCTATTCGGGAAACCAACCCTCGTAATAAGTGAGCTGAGTGACTGCCAACTGCGGGAGCTGTTGAACTTTTTCGGAGGGACAGGCTTGTTGTAAGAAGTTGAGAGGGTTAGCACAATAGGCCCTAATGGGTGCAGCGCTTGAGGACCTCACACCTTCAATTCAAACCAAACCACTTATTCAAAAATTCCCTTACCTATTTTCTAAATTCTTCAGAACATTTTTATAGCTTTTTATGGTAAAAGAAACTTACCTTACTAAAAATTGTATCCATATTTTTTGTTGTAGCAAATATCACATAATACGCAGGTATTGGGCGCAATTTTTTAATTCTTTCGGTGAAACCTTCTATCATTGCATTAATTAAAATTACGCGAAAGTTTGAACCCTTAACAATGTAGTACAATGCTTCGTCCAAATCTCTTTCGTTTTGAAAAATTAAAGCAGCATCTGTAGCGTTACCTCGCGCTTCCAGGTAGTATTCCATTACTCTAAGAAAAGTTCCAATTGATGCGTCGATTTTAATATAAGGAATTTCAATCGAAGTAATTAGATCTAATCCATCATCCCAGGGAGAATAAGATAAATCCAACATCACCGAAATTCCTTTGTATAAGGAACTGCAAACTAAAAGATTTTTCAGTTCAGTCTTTTTACATTTTATTATAGTATAAATGTGTCCTTACACATGCTCATGGTTTCATTTATATTTTCACGATAAATTGTTATAAAATGGGTCGCAAATTTCTGCATAGCGCTAGTCTCTAGTTCTTTAAGTGTGACGGAAACTTCACTGGGGATATTTTGTTGCTGCTCTTCCAGCAGAAATCCTTTGAAAGAATACAGTTTAAGTGAAAAATAATAAATTAATAAATTTTTATGTCTTACCAATAGAAAATACTTCAGAATTTTTAAGAATTTCATTTTCTGAAAGGCTAACCGAACTATATAACGAAAGCAAGATTATCACTTCGCGAAACATTTTCAACCGCGCGTAATCACCAGCTAGAGAATTGTAACTGACCAGGAAAGTTCTTAAAGCATTACAATAACCAATTTTTTGTCCAAGCATAGGGTGAAAATCGTGCCATCTCCTCTTACATAATTAAAGCGATTTTTTGAAATTATAGGTAATAAGTGCATTGTGAAACCATTGATTTATCTAACCTTGTAAAGGAATATGTCACATGCCGTCATAATTTTACCGAGGAACGCCCTAACCTTAGGATATTGCTAACTAGGACACATCGGTTATATGTGCTTCATTTTATTGATAGGTAGTAATTTCCTTTGATTACTATTTACGATGCATTGTTCTTGGATGTAATGTAATTCTATGACATTTGGCGTTATTTGCAAATTTACTACAAAAAAAAATCTTATCTAAGCTGACCCATCAATTAGCTTTTTATTATGCCCTTCGACAAGTAAAAGTCGAATTGAAAATGCGGGAGATAGCTGTAACTGGCTCATTACGTCCTTAGTACGGTGGAGCGAAATATGGAGGAAGTTATGACCACTCAAGAAGCGTAACGGAATAGATAAGTTAAAACATGTTAGCAATTCGGGAGAGTTCCTAGCCCCATGCAGACACTAGAGTCGCGGCATTATTTCGTCTGGTTACCAGGGAGTCCAAACATATTAATTTAAGTCTATTAGCATAAGGAGGCAGGAGACGGTCAAGAGCAAACCTTAAAAACCTTCGTCGGACGCCTTACATGGACCCCATAAAAAGAAGACCACACTGGGCTAGCATACGCGAGAATAGGTCTAACAAATGTGCAATAAAGGATTCGAGCGATATAAGGATCATTAAACTCCTTAGACCACCTCTTTATGAAACCTAAAGTATCATTAGCCTTGCCAATAATAGTATCAATGCGGTCGTCGAAAGAAAATCGAGAATTAAGCAAGACCACCAAGTCTTTGGATTTGTCAAATATATTCAAAGAGTATCCATCCATGGAATCACTAAACAGCTGAGGATTTTTTTTACGAGAAAAGGATATGACAGTGCATTTGGACACGTTTAAAGGGAGGCAGTTGATGGAACACCAATTGCAGAAGGCGTCCAAATCATTCGAAATTAAGCGAAATAGCTTTGCATCATCAAAATTCTCGAGTGTGATGGAATTAGGACCAAGGTGGCTACCATGTGCCACCCCAGAAGTGATGCGGATCAGAACGGAAAGACTTCCACAAAACAAAACACTTTTGGAGCGCTCGGATAAATACGAGTGTAGCCAATGAACAAAACCAGCAGGAAAATCTGGATCCAAAGCTTTACTTAAGTCGGTGAAAAACTTGGTTAGCATTTTCAATAGCTGATATGCAGTAATTCGAGAACTTCAAGAAGTTGATTGTTGTAGTGTATGATTCCTTTCAGTTATCTAAAATCAAAATATCGGTCAGATTCTTAAAGTAAATGCTAGTGGCTTCTGTTCTGACCTGATTTAAGTCAAAATTCCAAGAACTCTACAAATGTCGCCAAAAAAGGGGCCATCACTCTGTCCTTAATATGGCGAAAAACCTGAATCAGTTTACCACAACACTTGTCTGCCAAAGCTTTTAAGCCCGAGTTAGTTCTATTCTAAAAATTTTCACATATCGAAGTATTGCACGCCAACCGAACCGGCCAAATCGGGTTACTCTAGAAGTTTGTCTCACTGCAGTTGCTTATAATTTAAAACCCTTCTTTTTCGGTTTATATTTTGACTTTGTTCACAGTTAAATCAAAAGTTGCGATTTTAAAGGTTTTGTTTGACGAAAAGAAATTTTGTTCGGTATAGTTAACTTGTTTAAGACAGGAAGGGAATAGTTTCAATCCTATTGTCCTATAACAGTATTTACTAGTACAACATGTACTAGTACTGAAGAATTAGGAATAATATAAGCAGGTTGGTAGTTGAGGGTTTATTTTATTTTATTTATTTGGTCAGATTCGCCAATGCTAGCTACTACAATTGCAAGCCAGTCTCCCTTACTCCCGGAGTCTAACCATCATCCTGCACTCCAAGTTTCTTTGTTTTGAGGCCCTTGAATGCTCCTCTCCTAAACTTGGCGGCTGCTCTTTTCTTTTCTCTATCCTCAATGACTGTCTCCTATGCTATGACAGGGCGAATGTATTCGAAGAGTCTGACATCGACCAGGCTGTTTGCTCATTTTATAACGTTCTCTATACATGCTTTACCCAAAGTGCACCCGTCTCCTCTTCTGATTCCCCCCGTTCGTATCATCTCTGGATTTACGACCCCTTACGACATCTTAAAAACCTAAATAGTACGGCCTGGAAGAGGTTCTGCTCCTCTAGGTGCGACTTCCACTACCAGGCCTATCACGACCTTTATCTCCGGTACTCTAGGGAATTTCCGACGTCCTACACCCGATTATTGTCGAGCATTCTCTGCATTCTAGCCCCAAACAGTTTTGGAGTTTTATTAACTCTAAGCGACATCTGAGGGATACCCTTCCTTTCTCAGGCTCGGCCATCTCGAAAGCAACGATATGGCTAACTTTTTTGACGACTGATTTCTTACATCGTTTTGTGATTCTGAGTGTTTTTCCGGATTTTACCCATTTGATCGGCCTTCCTCACATCTCCCTTGAACCCAAGGACTTAGTCTTCGACGGCGCCACGATCGCTGAATACTTGTCGAATTTGTCTGACGGATTTGCGTGCGGCCCCGATGGTATCCCTTCGTCTTTCTTGAAAAAGTGCTCTTCTTCGATGTCTCATGTTATCTGTTTAACCTGTCTCTATGCAGCGGCCGTTTCCCCTCGCGTTGGAAGGATTCTGCGATAATCCCTCTTCACAAGAAGTGCAACAAGTCTGACATCTCCAATTATAGAGCCATTGCTAACTTGTGCCATGTTTCATTACAGACCCTTCATTGGCTCTTTTCAGCATGGCTTCATTAAGGGTAAGTCTACCACCACCAACATGCTTAAATTCGTACATCATTGTTTGCTGCTGATTGCGTCAGGCTTTCAGGTTGACTGCATCTTCACTGACTTTAGCAAGGCCTTTGACAGAATTGACCACGAGATACTCTGTTGTAAGCTTCATCTTCCTGGTTTTCCTCCACTTTTTGTCGATTGGCTGTCCTCATATTTGTCCGGACGCACTCAGCGTGTTCTGTTCCGCGGTGCCCAATCCAAAGAAATTTTTATTTCTTCCGGGTGTGCCCCATGGCAGCATTCTTGGCCCTCTACTCTTCATCATCTTTAGTAAAGGTCGGCTCGTTTTCCGCTCTTTCGAACGATCTTCAGCTCCTATCCGATGACACCAATATTGTTTCCACCAAGGTGGACAAGTTGTTGGAGATCGCCAGGACCTTGGGATCAAACTCATGCGCCCTTTTGAAGCGATCACATGAACTGTCGTCTGGGGTCGGGGCGATTTCTGAATCGCTTGCTGATGTTCAGGCTGTGATATCTAGCCTTAATGCCGCCATTGCCTCTTCGGTGGGTTCTTCACCGATTTTTCTGGTAGTTGACGGCATACGTCGTACTGTTAAAAATGTGAAGGCCGATGTCGCTGCTTGGTCGGCGGTGGTCTCGGCCAATAGTGACTTAATTGGGGCTATTGCGGCGGATGTTAAGACTCCTTCTGCTTGCAGCAGAGCTTCCCCCGTGTCCCTGGCAGCCACGGATCTCTCTGGCCGTGGCTCTGACCCGGAGGGTTGGGACTGTCCATCTCGTGACTCTACCTCCGAGCCCCCGGTTGCTCTGGCTCTGGAGGAGAGCGGTCCCTCGTCTGTGTTGGTTGCTATTGGTGAGGGCGGCTCGCCTGACCCTCGTGATGGTGTTACACGACGTTCCTGCGCTGCCCGTAGGAGTGCTCGCCACCTGCGTGCACGCAAACCTTCCTGCTTTACCGAATGTTGCTTCAGTTCGGGTTTCAGCCGTGAACATATATCCCAGCGCCTCCCAGCATAATCCTCACCCATCGCAGGACTCATTCCCGTTGAGTTCCATTAATGTGTCTCGAAATTAGGGTTTCAATCTTTTTGTTTCCCGACTTGATCCATCGACTTTTGTTGACGACGTTGTTGGCTACGTGAGGGAGAGGAGTGGTGCTGAAGACACTGCAGTCATCCGTTGTCAACTTCTAGGATCTCGTTATTCTCAGACTCATGTCGTCTTTTAAGTTGACAACGTCCCCGGATCTTTTCGAAATAATGTCTGCCCCCGATTTCTGGCCCAAGAGTATAATTGCATACGAGTTTGTGCCCCGTCGTAGGGCCGCTGGTAGCTCTCAGAATGAAAGAAAAACAGACTATGGGAAACTTACTTACGCTGTAGAAATACGTCAGCTTATTGTTATTTCGTTTATTATCATGACAGCTTTCTAGGGTTATCATCATCTTTATACAGGGAATACCTCGATAATGTTCGCGATAACCTGCATAATGATCCTCGTACCTTTTTTAAATTTGTAAATATGAAAAAGAAAACTAATAATTATCCATCACAATGGGTCCTCTAGTTGCAGCGCGCTCGATATAGCAGACAACTTTGCGTTGTTTTTTGAGGGCGCCTTTTCATCAGGCAATTTTGTGCCTTCCCTGGAAGAGTTTGGTCATACTCGGGATCGTCCCGCTGCCTTCATTGCTTTGCCCATTATATCTTATGATATTATCATGGATGGCATCATGGAACTTAAAATGGACTTTTCTTTTGGTCCTGATGGTGTTCCACCTGCATTCTTGAGATCCTGTGCTGAAGCGCTACTCGCTTCACTGGAGCTCATCTTCAACAAATCTCTTCAGGCCGGTAGATTTCCTATGCTTTGCAAGAGCTCTTTTATATTTCCTGTTTATAAGAAGAGGCATAAAAATATAATAACAAATTATAGGCCAATCGCGAAGCTTTCCTGCATACCCAAGTTGTTCGAATCTGTTATATATTCACAGCTTGTAGGGCAGTGTAAGGGGTTTATCTCATCTAATCAACATGACTTTCTGCCTGGTGGATCGACGACAACTAGCCTACTTGAATTTACATCCTACATAATCTCTGCCTTCCAACAAGGTCACCAGACTGACTGCGTCTACACCGACTTTAGCAAGGCATTTGATAAACTCCCTCAACTAAATCTGGTTTTACTTAGAAGATAGGACATACCTTTTCCGTAATACTTTATACAGAGTCGTTAGGGCTTCATCTGGCGTACCGCAGGATAGCAATCTGTGATCGCTGTTGTTAACTCTTGACATTGACGACATTGTCCATCTGATTAAGCACTCCAAAGTCATTCCCTAAGAACCAAAATCAGCTCGCCTTTGATTTTATCTTTTCGGAAACTAATATCTGTCGCGTGCAGTCCGTTACTGAACTTAGTCTGAAGCTTGACGGTAAAGTTGATTTGACTCTGCACATTAACTACATTGTTTCTAAGAGTAATTCAATTCTGGGTTATGTAACGCGGTGGTCAAAGGAGTTTTCTGATCGAAAGAGCTTAATTCACTTAATCTTTTCTTTGTTTTTTTTTATAAGATGTGACCAAAGCCTAGGGGACAACCCTTTGAGTGAGGAAGTGAGGAAGCCTGAGTCTTATTTTTTGCATTGCTGCGAGCTAGACAACAGCACAGAGACAGAGTGGATTATTTTTAATTTCTTAATAAAAGCTCACGGGAAGATCTGGTCTCGAACCCGGAACCCATGGCATGGTGGTCGTGCCGCTCAACGAATTTATCCAACTCCTTCTCCTCTTAAGTCAATTCTCAAGTATGTATGTGAAGTTTGGTCTCTCTGCTATGCTGTTCATTCTAGACGCATTGAGTCGGTGCAGCGGAACTTTGTTAAGTTCGCACTAAGAGACCTTCCGTGGAATGATCCACTCAGGCTTCCTCCTTATGTGGATCGCCTCCGGTTGCACTCGTTGGAAGAACGACGTAGAGTTGCTGACCTAGTCTTTATTCACCAGCTTCTGAACTCGAACATAGATTCTTGTACTCTGGCAGGTTTGGTTCTTATAGGCATACCTCGTATAGCTTAAGGAAATTGCCTTTACTGCGTGTTGTTCACTCTCCGTGTAACTTTGGTATGCAGGAGCATATAAATCGCATGTGTAGAGTCGTGAATATGTGTCTTGTTTTTGACCTGACTCTTACTAAGTATTTGCTGAAACGATCTCTGTTGTCTGTGCACTCCTGATTGTTATGAGTGGGTGTGTTTTAGTTTTTTAATTAGTAAGGTGTTTTTGCATGGTGGTGTGGGAGCCTCATTCGCCTCAATATATTGTTATATTCTGGCGAATAGGTCAATTGATTCTAGGCTTCTGCCTGAAAAGTGCGCCTTCTTATTTAGAAGGATTAATTAATTTTTTTTAAAACATACTTGAATACTTACTTTCGTCGAAATAAAAATAACAAAGTGTAATTAAATATCATTTTATTTTCCGTTTTTTTTCATGAATAATTGTTCATTACCTACGGCTTAAATGATTTTGAGATATAAGAATGATACAATGAGGTAACAATTGACGTAAACAAATGAAGTATCAGTTTTTTGAGTGAATTTACAAATCATCTCAGCTCAGTTTTCGCATGACTGACTTAAATTTAAAAAAGTTTATACATTTTGTGTTTTTACTTTGTTTAATAGTAGTTTTCTAGGTTTTGGCATTTAATTGTTTATGCTAATAATGAAAGATTTGAACAAATTATAAACTATGCAAAGAAGGGTCCGAAATGCGTCGTTATTGGAATAAAAGTAGTTTAAGTAGTTTAGTTTGGTATGCACATACATAATACTGGTTTGACAGAGAATTGAAGACTCTTAGGAATAGGAAAAATAGACTTTGGAAAAAGTACCTTCGTGTTAACAGTGTTGTCTTCTAGCATAGATTTAGTGTTTGCCATGAACATTTTATAAGTCGTTCTCGTTCTCTTTATGAAGAATACCTTTAAAATTTAAAGAGCAGATTATTATCTGATAACTATCCACTGATTATGGAATTCTAGCAATGATTCTTATATTATTTGTGACCTATTTTCTGAATCTTTTAAGGATGCATTTCAATCATCTGATTTCTGTCCGGATACTAGGAAATTGTCGCACATAAATATCCGAATTTAAGCCATGGTACCTGTTCCATCTATAATGGAGGAGACCTTGTTGAAGCAAATTGCTGATCTGCCAACTGAATTTTCTAGTTGTCCTGATGGGGTTTCTGCTGCAATCATAAAGAAATGTTCTTCGGTGTTATTATGGCCTTTACTATTACTATTCAAGAAGCCTATTTCGCATGGCCACTTCCCAACACTCTGAAAGACATTCATATCTTCAAGAGTGATAATAGAAGAGAGATTTCCAATCACAGACCAATTGCTAAATTGTCTTGTATTCCTAAGCTTTTTGAACTATTAATTCAATCCCAATTATTAGAAGTGTGTAAAGTCCTAATCTCTACTCGGCAGCACGGTATTCTTCAAGATAGGTCCACGGTTTCAAACATGGTTTAGTTCTTGGATTTTTGAATGGTTGCCAAATTGACTGCATTTACACTGATTTTAGTAAGGCCTTTGATAAGCTGTCTCACTCAATCATTGCTTTAAATTGGCTAAGTTGGGTTTCCCGCTCTCGCTCATTGTTTATATTAAGCCATATTTATCTAATAGGACTTATAGAGTACGTTTTCGTGGCGCACTCTCTGCTGATTTTGTGGCTTATTCTGGCGTTCCCCAGGGCCATCATCTGTGTCCAATGTTATTCATCTTATCTATTGATGATATTTCGTATTTGCTCCAAAGATCTAAAATTCTTATATATGATGACGATATTAAGATTTTTCTCCCAATCAAATCTAAGGCAGGTTGTAAGATTTTGCAATCAGAGCTGCACATTTTCTATGGGTGGTGCTGCAACAATATAATCTTAAGCTGAACATCGGGAAATGTTAGATTATGTCCTTCTCGAGGTCTCGTAGCTTCCGTACTTTTCAGTACATGTTTGAGGGTACTGGTATAAAAAGGGTGGAAGGGGGAGGGACTTGGGACTGTATCATTATGTTCAATTGAACTTCATCTCCCATATTAATAACGTCGTTGCTAGGGCAAACTCTATGCTGGGATTTATTCTTCGATGGTTAAAGAAATTTTCAAATCCTCATTTAAGACGGATCCCACATTAAACGTATCGAGTTCGTCCAGCGCAGATTTGTACGATCGGCCCTACTGTAATGTGAGCCCACACCTTACCTTTTCGGTATAAACATACCAAATTATATTCTGTGGTTGTCACCCTTGTTCGTCCCCACGGATGCTGGAACTCTGGTAAGAAGAAGAGTGCATTTCGTGTCAACAGAGGAACAGGGCGAACACGCTACAGAGGTAAGTGTGAAAAATTTTTGATTTTGTAATCTTGATTTATCTGAACTATCGCTGTTCAGAGGAAATCATAGTGAAATATTTTATTCCCTAGCATGTGCCAAAGTAATGTCAGGCAGGCATACAAGTATTATTGGATTGACTGAAGGTCAAACAAACAGTCACGGGCTCCGCACAGCCCAAAAAAAGAAAAAAACATCAAAACGAAAAAGAAAAAAAAAATTTCCCCGCGGTTATTCCGGTAGCGAGTGTACTAAGTGCCCTCAAAAGTAAGATTCCAGGGGTGGGCGCGAAAAAATCGCCTAAGCCCAAGCGCATTGATTCCACAAAGGCTATTTATTGGGGCCCCTTATAGGTAATCTTCTACCAGTCACAGAGTAAGGTAAATTGTTTTATTGTCACTGTTCACAGAAAAGGTAACATAATATCTGTTTCCCCCTCAATTGCAGATCAATCCGCCATAAAGAGGATACTGAAAGTTTCACCAGGCAGCCTCAATACAGCTGCTACAGTCAAATCCTCTCAGTACCACAAAAGAAGAATTAGGAAGGACACTGCTGTGCGTCCTCCGGGAGACTTGAAGTTCCCAACGGTTAGCAGGAAATCGTACCTTCTGAAACATTCTGGTGAGTGGCCCTGCAGTCAGCTGACCCAAATTAAGCTCAACCACAGGTAATGCGCTGTATGTTTCTTTATTGGTTCTATTGGTAAAAATAGAAATTACTCAAATTCCACGGTGAAGATCCATAGTTTTAGTATCAGGTGTCAGTTTTTAATAATTTTGTATAGGCAGTTTCAAACCACTTCGCTTTACTATTTTCATTTTTACGGATTATAACTTTGAACGAGTTTAAAAATGTTCGCTTAAATTTAAAATTTCATACTCATAACATATCGAGAGAAATACTTTCCTCTAGTGTACTTATTTTAGCAAATACTGGGGATAGCACGATAAAAAAAATGCGCCGCTTACTCTACCTCAAGGTGGTGCGAAAATGAGTTTTTTGAAAAAAAAAACGCGGGTTGAACTATACTTTGCGGCGCTCGTACGCCAATACGAGGTGGCAAAGTTGAAATTCGGAAAGAGCACATCGAAATCTATAAAATTACCCATTTTCAAAACTCCCGGAAAACTACCAAATGACTGTACTATATGTGATTTTTTTCAAGGATTACTTAGTAAGACTTTGATTGCATTCACAGTATTGTGAGGCACAATTGTGATAGTTCGGTTCGTTTAAATGTTGATTGAATTTTTTTTTCGGTGCTGAAAGCGCGTGACGTACGAGTATCTCTTCCGCGAACGCAACTCCGGTGATCTAGCTAGATAACCGCGATACGAAGTTTAGGACTATGTATTTTCGTAATGTTTGCAACATGGGTTGTAATTATTGATTAACTTGGTTCGCTGTTTTTTTTATTGCTATTGTGAAGGAATAATTAAGGAAGCATATGAAGAGTATCATTTAGAAGTATAGAACTATATTTTTGTTTTGAAAGGCAACCAATATTAGTTTCGATAGTGCAGTATCTTTGTGATTTTGTTTGAATATATTAAGAATGAATTCGTGAAGAAAATTTTATATTTTATTTCAGGAACCCCGGTGAAGCTTCTTCCGCCTCCATGCCTTCCTCATCCCCATTCCCTCTCTCATCATGTTTTTGATTTGATTTGTTTGTTTGTTTCAGCACTTCTTGTAGGTTGGGCCTACACCTTAGCCAGGTTAGGAATGGAGTGGGGGAGGGGGGGGGGTACATTTTTTTTTGCAGTAACAGGTGACACCAGGCCTGCTGCTCTTCCTTCATAATCTGTTCCTCTTGTTTGTTTTTATCGTTGGTGGCAGACCTGAGAGAAGGAATGCACAACCTTCTCTCGCCACAGGCACGAGAACTTCTGTTTGCAATGTGTGAATAAGATGTCCAAGAATCCAACTCCATACACGTGCTGCCAACTAGGCGTGCCACTTGGACATCTTATGGTAACTTAACGTTGCACATTCCGCACACAGATTATACTACGTTCTTTGCCTTGGAATGACCCTCTTATTTATGCCACCTTATGAGGAGCGTTTAGGGTTACTGCAACTTGTTACATTCGAGAAGCGACGTTGCGTTGCTGATTTGATATTTTTGCATCAGTTTCTGCAGGGAACTAGCTTCCAACATATTGCCTAGAGAAGTGTCCTATTCCCTACGCAATCGATCCCCCTTTATTATTGTAATAATTCTTGAGCCTCCTTCTGACCTAAATAAGTTTTTGGCATCAGTCAAGCAGTGCCTGTCTGTATTATAGTGGAAACTCTGTTACAATATTAAAGTCAGATCAACACCGACTTGCGTCGTTAGTAGGTTTAAATTAATGGACATACATGGACATTGTGCACTTCAGATGATGTAGAGAACTTTTCTTTAAATTATATGATAGTTTCAAAAACGTGGATTACGCCAACTAGTGTAACTTCACGGAATTATCATTCAGATCACATGAAAACACTTGTGACAAGTACCTGTGAAGAAAAATTACATACGGACATAAGTGGCAGCATCCGACGCGGCATCATTTTTCCTGTCTAACGACACCTCCAGCATCAGAATCGGTGCACGGAAAGTCGAGAAATTATTGCTTCTTACGAATGGGGTAGGTAAGGGGAATTTAGACAAACAATAATTACCTAACCCGCGGTGATCTTCATAATTCTTGATCAATTTTGGCAAGAATTTCAAAACGTGAGGATTAGCGAAAAATTTGGTGTGTAGAAAGGTTTCGAGAAAGTCTTGTTGTTTTATTAAAATATTATTTTTTTCCAACAAATTTAAAGAGGAATCAGTAATTAAAAAAAACTATATTAGTAAATAAGAAATAAAATGTATTCAGTAAATATGAATTTATATGCTTAAGAAGTGTATTTTAATCAATCAAAAGTCAGAGCATCTCTTCATATTTTCAATTCTAATTCCTACTCTTCTTAGTATCCTTCTGTATTCATTCCTTATAAAATCTATTCCTACCAACTGATGACTGCACTAACTCTACGAAGGCAGTTCTGTAGATCTTCATAAAAGAAGTACTTCTATCACCATTGCTAAGGAAGTGGAAAATGTAAGTCTTGCTCCCTAGTGCCATCCTGGGTAAAAAAAGAGTAAGCAAAAGAACGAGTCGGGGAGGTCTGCTCCATCCTTGAGAAGCAGTTATATCACTTGATCTGAGCTCTTCTTTTTTCTACGGGGTCGTTTGCACATTGCCGTACAAAGCGAAACGCAAACGACAACAAAAGAGTGTATGCGTGACTTGCCGCAAATTAAGCAGATGATGACGGTGGAGATGGTATTCGGTGTCAAGTTACGTAGATCGTGAATAAAGATTTTAGAAAGGGGCCGAGTTTTTGTAAATTCAGTGATAATAATTCCAGCATAATTTTTTGGAAGAGTTTTGAGACTAAATTAGTTCATCAAAAACGTTAATGCAATAAAGTAGAAATGGAAAAAAAACAAACCGACATACTGTAGAAATATCTTATTAATCAGTTCGGCTTAGTCAAATAGCGGCTTTCGTACTTTCTACGTGAAAAAGCATGTGACGATTTAGAACTTTCTCATGTAGTTAATGGTGCAGAACACCTGCTTAGATAGTTTTTTTTTGTTTAAGGAGACATGAATATAAATATTAATTAAGGAGATCATGTTGTAATCCTGCCCTGGGACCTAGTCACAGGACCCTTATTAACACTTTTCTCCCCTGATATTCAGAAAAATTTTAAGTACAAAACTTTTCTTTGATCAATTTTTGTCTGCCATATGATGCCCGCAAAAATGGCAAGAAACATATCATACGCGAGTGCGTTCGTTTATTCTCTACTTGACAGCAACAATATATATGTGTTAGTGAGTAAGAAAGAGCACTGTGTTTAGTTGAGTACTAGCTTAGTACTAGTACTAGTATTAGTGTTGTTTCATCGGGATTTTGTGCATTTCTTTTTACAATGGCAAACAGTCAACGCATTCCAAATGAACTGGATTCTTCAAATCTCGCTGCTGAGTGGCCATCTTGGAAGCGCAATTTCATGGTTTACTTGATTGCAAATGACAAACGAAAAGATGGTGAAGACACCAAAATTGCAACGTTCATTTGGCTGATCGGTGCACAGGGTGCGAACATTCACAATACATTGTTCCCGAGTGATGGTACACAAGATGCATTGCACGTGAAATTGAAGATGTTACTTATCGTACATTGGATGCTGTTTTAAAAAAAGTTCTTTGATCATTGTTTGCCTCAAAAGAATTCTGCAATTGAATCATACAAATTCAATATGATTACACAAAAAGAAATGCAAACTTCGCACACAAGTAAGTCGTTGTGAATTTTCATGCACGTGCGGCGCTTCATATGAAGATCGGATGCTTCGTGATCGCATCATAACTGGTGTACATGACAGAAAATTGCAAAATGAAGGTGCTTGACGGCCAGTGCAATACAGTGAAAAGTGTACTCGATACATGCAAGGTTTTCGAAGCGAAAAATGCGAATAAAATTTTATTGGACAGTAAACAATCCGTTGCAAGCATCGAAACATCATGTGGAACGGTTTTCATCCTGTCAATCGTTTTTGCTTCAATTGTAGCGACTATTGGACACCAAAACACGTCGAAGTGTGCAAGGCAAAGGGTCAAACGTGCAAGGGCTCTTTTAAAAAGGGTCATTATTTTAAGATGTGTCGCCAAGAAAAGGGAAAATATAACAACAACATCAACAGCACAAGTAGAAATGTTTCAACGCTCTGGTCCGATAAACAAGGTTTGTTGTCAAATAATAATAATAATTCGGAACGCATTCTTAGTTTATGTAATTATATTAGTAGAATAAACTCTGATCGTAAGGAAAAATGGACCAAAGAATATCAAATAGAAAATCAAACAGTGCCATTCAAAATTAATACGAACAAATATTTCATCCCTTTTACAACCTTTGGATATTTAGACGTAAAAATAGACCGCAATAAACGACGTAGCACTTAACACCTTTTACCTCTTCTAGGAAAACTACGAGTATATTGCGAAAGGCGCCATCGTGGTCCTTGTAAATAGGTTGCACATCTTTCTTAAAATTACATATGTTTATGACCCTTACTCAAGATTGCCAAGAAGTAATAAGCGTTACCTCGTAGGTATTGATCACCCTTTAGTTTCCTGAGGTTTCACTCTTTATCTTACTCGCATGAATTTCAGTCTTAAGTGATTCTTTGAAAAGTGCAGTTAATAGACAGTGAATTTATTTTCAATTATTTCCAAAGGTGGATTCTGTGTAGTGTATGTCGTAATCAATGTAAAAGATTGTGTGTAGATTAGGTTTATTTATTAGAGTAGTTATTAGTGTAGTTTTTAAATATTTGAACATTGTCGCTTTAATAGCAGTGTATGAATGGCATCAACTGGCTCCCCCAGCAGAAAGTGGTGTGTCCGGTGAAGTTGGGGAACAATTTATGTTTGTGCCAATAGTGTGTCCGGGAGGATGTGACTTCAGCGGATCGTGGTGTGTCCAATGAAGCAATCCTGTGAGTGAACCCCGATACAGCTGGGGTGTCTTTATGACCGGATTCCGGTATGTCCATGAACGTCAAAGCACCCAGTGTATGTCTGCTATATAGTTTAGGCTAACTCTGAGTGATCTCGTTAGTTGTGTCTATGAGAGTCAGAGCAATGCCCAATTTGTAGTGTTTGTGTTACTGAGTGCGAACGTAGTTAGACACTCGTACTGAGTATTAAAACATACTCAAAGATTTCTTTTCTATTTACAGACTAAATCTCGGAATTTTGGGAAGGTGTCCACCGGCAGATCTCAATTTTTTAATAAATAACATTTGGAAACAACGAATGGATTGTTTTTTTCTTTCGTTTGAACTTATAAAAACTTCAGAAGTGGGATAAAGTGCCCGTGTGCTTGAATGCAAGAGAAAGAAACTATTACCAACTTTTAGCTTGAGTGAGTGTTAAAGTTTTATTCATTGCGTGAAGTGAAGTAGTGAAATAAAAAAAAATATGTATCGTAAAACCCAAGGAAAAGTGCAACATAAAGTACCCGCATTAGAATGGGCAGAGCAGCAGCTTAATGCAAATGAGACGAGTTCTACCGCTTCAACAAGTTCCATTACAACTAGTGACGGGATATCAACATCAAGTCAATGTAATATGAGACTTTAAGTCTAATACTTGATGGTTGTTCAGCGCCATCTAGAAGTCGGCAGCGCTGAGCAGGTATCTTACCCTTCCCCAACCTTACCAGTCTGTACACCTCTATTTCTGGTGGGACGAGAGGAAAGTGTCAATTCTTAAGGAAGAAGAAGACAATTCATTAAGTGTCACCCGGGATAGACGGACAGCTGGAGGTAAGCTCAATTTAACATTTTTTTAAATTCCCTATTAATCCCAGCCATCGGCACTCGGATAAATCAATTTCAGTCAGCAGTGTTCCGCTAAGAAGTAGAAATCGTCGCATTCGAATTCAATGCGATCTTTTTTTATTGTATTCCCTGGAAAGATTGGCTAGAAAGTTGGGTTAAGGATAGCTCGTGGACGGCCCAACCAAGAAATTATCGTCACGCTAGTAACAAGAAAATAGCTTAGGTGGACATCCATCTTTTAGCTCGTCATTTGTGGAGGCGTATATATATATAATTATGTGAAAGGGTAATTTTTAGAAATTTTTTTTAGAATGACAAGCTACAGAGTTTTGGTTTCATTCCAACATTGTAGGGAATTTGATTCAAACGCCTGATATAAAAAAACTCCGTCGGTTGGCATAGACCCCAGATATTCAGCCCCTTTCAACGCCCCAGCACGGAGCATCTAAACACCAGGGAAGGGTATCTAATCTAACACAGTGAGTGAGTAGTAATATTTAAGTTTAAATAGCAGCCGCTGTCCCGGGAGTTCCCGTACCAAAAAAAGTTAAAAATCAAATCACCACGTCGCGTATGGTCAATACATGGAACTATCTAGCAGATTCAACTCATCCGTGATCAACAAGTTCCTGTTTAAATTGGTGATTTGCATGAAAACGGATGAAAGTGTTGCCAATAGACTGAAGGAGTTAATACCAGTTAACGAAAAGTTGTTCGACAAAAAGTAATTTCTGTTAAGGAAGACAATATCAATCTAATCGACGTTCATAAGATTACGGAGACACGAAAGGCATAGACTTAATCTATTATTATTATGTAGTGAAATGTTGCTAAACTTCTCATATTATAAATTTAATTCCTCATTGCAAGACTCGCTTGCATTACATATTTGATAGGGCACAGAAAAACCGTGCCAGCGAAGTACTTAGGGATAGATATACTAAAAAAACAAAAACTATGCGAATACGATTAGATATATCGTTGAATCATTGAAACATAGAAACTATATTGAAATAACCTTAAGTAATTAATTACGATATGTTGATTGTTGATGTTTAGGAGATTCATTTGTGGTTAACCTGCTTTACTTTCCTAATTCTTTTTCTAGCAAAAGTATATTATCAATATACAATTTTTGATTAACGTAAATATCGTCAAGTTCTAGAACTAATTCAGTGCGAGGTAGATTGCTATAAATTCTAAATATAGATACATGCTGCGAAAATGAGGAACTTAAATTAAATATTAACGAGAATTTGACGCACATTCAGAAAGACCGCGATCGTAAAATTATACAAAAAGATATCATTCCAAACGACAATCTTAATGAAAACATTGCATGTGAAATCAAAATCACACTTACTGGCCCGAACAATATTTTCAATTGCACCTGCTCACCATACAATACATGTACATTTGTATTGTGTACTATTCTGTTCAGATAGCGGTCAACAGATTTCTACTTGTGAAAAAACGATTTTGTTATTCTTCTGAATAAAGTGCTTGTGACGATCAGACGTACTGTTTTTTGCTCTCTCCCGTTAAGAAAAATTGCCTTTACAAGACATCGTCTAAAATCTTTCTACCAAGGCAAGAAAACAGAAGACATAAGTTCCTCATTTGTATAACATTAGATTCAATTCTTTTTAATTAATTATTTCCGGTTAAATAATAAGATATATTAGTATTAGGCCAGCATTAGTATTAGGGATTCCTGTAATTTTAAGCCAGTGTTTCATAGTTAGTTAAAAAAAATAAAAAAATAGCAAATACCTTTTTCTAAATTTCAGCGTAGGCAATTAAACTTCAAAACGTGTCCTTGTTTTGGAAAGTATGTAATCGGAAATTACACTTTAGCAAGAGGTGATCCAGCTAGTGATGGTTTGGCTAGAGTGTTTACGTTAGTTCAGTTTACTTTTAAAAGTGAGTTTCGTAATAATAAAGATATGAATAACATACGTAGATTTGAGCTGTGCACATCTCATCTATTGGACGCGAGATATAATTTGAACTGTGGATAATTGCAAATATCATCAACAATAGATGCTATTTAAAGTAATAGGGTAACGACTAGTGCGGATTTTTTTTTGTATCCGGCAATCTAGACGACTGCCGAACTATTAGGATCAATTTTTCGTTTGAACACATGATTATGTCATTTCCGTTTGATTTTTTTCTTTTGGGTTCAATTTTCTTTACTAAAGCAGGAAGTTGGGATTACCTTTTACTGATAATCATAAATTTATAGGCAGATAAATAGTTAAACCATTATATTTTTGAATACTGGAATCGTTTGCTATTTCCATTTATGGCCAGTCGTAGATTTAGTCAATGAAGTTCACTGTAGGCACCATACCATTTGTGCTTTTAGGTAGTTATACCTAAGAAATTAAGGTCTTTATTGTTAATACATTTATATTGAAATCAAATCTCGAAGTCAGGGTAATTTTAAGACACACTACACTAGTGTCCTTTTATTTGTGAATTAGTAAAGTAAGACATTGACAAATTAGTTGTAAGCATTTGTATTATAAATTTGATCCCAATGTCCTGAAGATCGAAGTCGAATTTCCTATTATGGACTAGATAGACCAAAACAACATTAACTCTTTCCTTATTGTAGCAAGAGGGTATTGCGAACAACCAATTATGTTGGAAATATCATATTGTGGTGCAGCTATTGAAGACAAACCAATTTTACTGCTTGGAAAAGGCATGACATTCAACAGGTAATAGAAATCATTTTATGGTCATTTCTTAATGTTTTACTTAAATAGTGGAGGCATCAATTTGAAAGATAAACATGGAATGCTTAACAGCGTGCGGCAGTAGTTGTAGCTACTATTAGGGCAGCTGCAGCGTTATGCTTACCGATAAATTTTACAGGAATTATTCCACTGTGCGAGAATATGCCATCTGGCATGGCTTATAAGCCTGGTATTTACAGCAAAATCTTTAACTTCAATTTATATTTTGAACGACACTAACAAAGCTGGTGTTGTTATATTGGCTGATCCTCTTGTGTTTATTCAGGCTATTTAAGTATCTTTTGATTTTTTTATGAGGCAGATTAGTCGGTCCTCTGTACCAATTGGTTTTCCTTTGTGTCACCTTTATAGTAATGCAAACAATAATTATAATTATATGAGATGAAATTTTAGTCTTTCTCAATTTCAGGAAACCCTTATGAAGCTTCTTTCTGTCCTTGTTTCCCTGTCCCCTCTCCCTTCATCCTCGATGTTTGCCTTTTGTTTATTTTTATTTTCAGCATCCTTTCTAGGTTGGGCCTACACCCTAGCCAAGTGTAGGGATGGAATGGGTTAATACCTGAACTATCGATTAGGGGGGTAAATTTTCTAGTTTGTGTTTTCAAGATAGTTCAGGGCGGCTAGGAACAACAGGTGACACCAGACCTGTTGTTCTTCCTTCAATGTCTGTTTCTCGTTTTTGTTTTAATCTTTTGTGGCAGACCTGAATGAAGGAATCCACAACCTTCTTTCGCCACAGGCACACGAACTTCTGTTTGCGATAGGATGTTCAAGGACTCACACCCCATACCGACGAACTCGGACGTGCTGCCAGCTAGCGCATGCCACTTGTAATGTGAGCCCATGCCTTACTTTTTCGGTACGACATACCAGTTTATACTCTGTGGTTGTCATCCCTGTCAGCTGCCGCGGATGTGATCTTCTGGTGAAGAAGAAGAAGCATTCCGTGACAGCTGCCAGAGAACTGATGACAACAAGAGGCAAGTCTAAAATTATTATCAATATTTTCCAAATTTATCTGAGCCATCCTCGCTTAGATAAAGTTCTAACATATTTAAATCGCATTTATAGCACCCAGAAACCGAATGAGGAATCGCGCGTTTATCTTGTGTAGCGATAATCAAATTTGCGATCCCTATTTCTATGGACATGTTTCCGCCCACAGAAAATCTGAAGGACGCTTAAGTTTAAAGAGATTTTTGCATCTTAAAGGTACGGAGTGCAATCGAGAATTCCCAACAAGAATTGAATGTGACTCACATCTTCTTACCCCCAGAACAATTGAAGAAGGCAGCTGAACTTAGGTTCTAAATTAGGAGCAATCCACCTATCAAATTGGTCCCTGCTAATATATGTAGTCCGTGCAGAACCCCTACACACATACAAAAAAGCGGAATCACCTTCAATCGCGGAAGGCAAACAAATATACGCTCAGGATGCCAGCTTTTAATGAGACATTTTACGCTTTGATATAAACGTCCCCCGATGTAAACATATCCATTTTTATACTCTGTGGGTGTCACCCTGGTAAGCTGGATGTGATCTTTTGGAGAAGAAGAAAAGTATATTCCGTGACGGCTGCCAAAGGATGAAGAGCACACAGAGGTGAGTGGAAATATTTTAAGAGATAATTTTCTAAACTTTATCTGAACCATCCTTGGTTGGAAAAAGTTTCTAACATCCGAATTCATCTCACAGGCGCAAAAAGGAAATAAGCAGGAATAAATTTTTTTGGATTAAGATTGAGAAGTTTGCCTAAGATTAAACAGCTGTAATGTGAGACAAATTAAGAGAGTTACTTCACTAGTACCATCTAGTAGAATGGTAGCGCAGTGCGCGATGTCATTCAAAGGCGAACGCGCCTTGGGCAACTTATGAACGCACCCATGCTATTCTGAGATTGTCAACACTGCCAATTGCAACTAACTTCACATTTTGTGAAAAGTCAAAGCTGTCTGTTGGTCGGAGTGGTTGAAAATCTACAAAGAATGGTAATCAATTTATAATTTTTAATTTTAAAATTATCGGAATCATCCTAGTAGGCGTGTGGATATTATAAACATATTTATAAGCGAAAGCAGTCAAAGTGCAATCAAAGGCCGCCCACCCTATTATTAATTTAAGCTGTGAAAAATATTCACATGCCAGCAAAAAAAAAATAACAAGCCTCCTAAACTTAACAACGAATGGAGCACTTTGAAAAGACCAGACAACTTTGATCTGTTTAATTTCAATAAATGCCATCCTCATGTTCTGCTACTAGCGGTCTTAGATTAGCAACCATTCGGGAAACTATCAACCTTGTAAGACCAGAGAAACCTAGAATACGTGAAAATTTTAAAAATTACATCTAAGCCTGGATATTCTTGGGAAACTGTTAAAAAAGTCTTCATTCCGAGACTCCAAGACCTCATAATATACAGACGGGTAATTAATTAATTGACTGCAAATTATTACAAGTGAAAAACTTACAAAACTAATACAAAAATTCTATAGGTAGTAGAGGACTTAGAGAAGGATTCCACACCTTCTTTCGCCACAGGCACGCGGAATTCTGTTTGTAGATGTGTGATGATGTTCAAGGACTCACACCCCATACCGACGAGCTAGGACGTGCTGCCAGCTAGCGCGTGCCACTTGAACATCTTGCGGCAACTTCACGTTGCTCATCCGCACGCACATACATTACATAGCTCTGATGGAGTGCTCCCCAACCTCAACGCAAAGTTGAACATTCCGTACGGGAAATAAATTATCTTTTCTGTATTCTACAATGAATATTAAGCTTAGGATATTTACAGGAAGACTGTGCGCTGAAATAAAAGGCGACCCTGAACACATTTCTTTTTGATGAAATACCAAATTCCCAAAATTACACTATTCGAAAAAGGTATTTAATTAACTACGGGGGACGACCAGAAATTTTTTTAAGTGGAAATAACCACCAAAGTGCTCTAACTAGTATATTTGATACACTTTGGGAAAGTGGTGCATTAGAGGACTGTACATGAGCGATTGTGGGCAGATTTTTGTAACCTGTCGAGACTTCTCGTTAAGGAGAAGACGTGTTTCAGGTGTGACCACTCATTTTCTCTCTTCCCGTACGTCAACAAATAACCATACAAAACAACTAAACAAAAAGTAAATTTTTTTCATAATAGTCGCTGTGAATCGGCGTCACTAATTTCTTTCCCTTCTTGTGAAGGAATAGCTAAGTGGCAGGCATAGAAGTGGATCAAATTCCACCCTGCCATAGTCAACCGTCAGATACTGACCTCCGGCGGCAGTCGTGCAAACCCCTTCGGGCAGGTCATCTTGAAAAGTGTAACACCTGTACTGTCAGCTTATGCGACCCAGTCATATTTCGTCCAAAAGAAATGAACATGATCAGTCATCAAATCTCCCATGTCAAATATTGATAGAATGTCGAAGTCCCCAGCTTTAGATAAAAATCAACGTGCTAGGTAAATGAATTTTATTCTAAAAAGTTAAGTAAATTCTTTTGTGGAAATAAACAAAATCATATAATGTTTAGGGAACTAGCTAAACATATTGTCGTTTGTGGGTAAATGTAATTAACTGAATTTATTGTTGAATTCAATGAGTACCTTTTTTTGATACATTCTAAATTAAAAGCAGAAAAAGGAACTAGGAAAGACAGCTTATATTGTAGTTGTAGTTAGTGCATATAACGTTCTGGTACATAAATCATTTGAGCTTGGCTGTTATATCACAGAAAACTATAAGCTCATTTCCATTGTCCCAAAAATGAGATTAAAAGTTTTGAGTGTGAGTTTTAATAAAAGTTTAATAATTTCATCGCCCAAACAATAGATTACGTGTATGAACTTTTCGATTTAGGTGACAAAGTTTACAGGCTGATAAATATAGTTGCACATAACACATGTAATTAGTAATAGTGTAGATTCCCTTTGAAATTGTCGGTTGCTATTTAGATGTCCATACTAAAACAAAAATGATAACGACTTGCGTTGATGAACATTTATCCCTCTTGAATGGGGCAGAATATTTTCAAGCTGTTTTTCCTACCGCTATTAACAATTAATGACAATGATATGTAAAGAAATTAAAAAATAATTGTAATTCTTTTTATCCGAGTATACCTACGTAAAGTTATTTTGTAAGATTCTCCCGAAAATGAATGCATAGTTAAAACAATTTCGTAGACTAGCGATATTTATATTTGTGAAGAATAAGGCGTTAAGTAATGTAAAATAAGAATCATTCAAATAATTTGAAAAGAAACGAAATGTTCTGCGAGTATTTAATCGTCACTGAAGCAAGGGCCATTCTATAACAAAAATTGGTTTTTGTTTGTCTTTTTTCATATGCCTATTAATGCTATCTATTATAATTCGACTGTTAAAGTTTTTGCTTCATTTGATTTTGTGTCTAATCTAGTAATGTTAGGTAAAGATGTTGGGATGATATTATGGCACCTTCTTTGAAAAGAATATATTTCAATGAATAGGTTATCGGTCAGGTAGAGAACAGATAGATTTATTTGGATTATAGTCACTTAGAATTTCATTGTTGGTTTTCTTATATTACATTGAATTAAAAATTGAATCTTTTTATTTCAGCTTCTTCCTCCTTATTTCCTCCTCATCCCTTCTCCCTCTTCCTTTATGATTTAGTTTGATTTTTATTTTTGTTTTCCTTCAGCTTTCCTTTTCTAGGTTGGGCCTGTACCCTAGCCAGGTACAGGGATGGCGTGGGTTAGTGACCTGAACTATCGTTATGGGGGTAATCTTTCTTTTGTTTGTGTTTTCAAGATAGTTCAGGGTGGCTGGGAGTAACACCAGACCTGTTGTTCTCCCTTTCCTCTGTTCTTGTTTGTTTTCATCTTTCGTGGCAGACCTGAGAGAAGGACTCCACAACCTTCTTTCGGCACAGGCACGCGGAATTCTGTTTGTGGATGTGTGATGATGTTCAAGAACTCACACCCCATACCGGCGAGCTAGGACGTGCTGCCAGCTAGTGCGTGCCACTTGAAAATCTTGCGGCAACTTCACGTTGATTCTCCGCACACACATACATTACATCAGGTACCGCTGAATCAATCTTCCCCGCTGTAAGTGTGTGCTAAAATTGTACAATTTCGACATCACAGGTGCGTGTGTAAAATGAAAAATATTCTTTTCGATGTAATATTCTTGGTATGGAAGTAAGGCCAGACACATAAACGAACACCAGACTTATTAGCGAAAAATCTCGTGAAGTTTGTGTGATATTTTTTAAAAGAATTAGTAGAGTGGCTTTGAGTCTCTTCATATTTTTGATACTGCTCATAAAACATTACTGCACAACGTGCTATTTAATTATATAAAAAAAAAACAATTCCATTAATAATTGTGATTAAGTGAAATATCGAATGGGTTTGTGCACAACTCGTTGCATGTGCGTCAAAAGTTCGTTTATAGGTGTCTTAAAACGAGGAACTTAATTAACCCTCGAAGCATTTTTAATAATTGAATAAGAAACAATGTCAAGCATAGAACTACTATTCATGTTTTCTTCAGAAGGAGCAAAAAGATTTCATTCCTAAAATTAAGACAAAAAGACAGAACAACAAAAGGCGGAAAGATGTGATAACTTCGAAATTTTAAATGTTGTTTATATAAATTATACAATTGGAGTAGATACCTGTACATAAATACCTGTGCATTTCTTTTAGAATCTGATCACTCTAAGCAAATATTTAATATAATGAACTTTTATGCGAAATTTTCATACCCTAAATTTATAGAACCACACGAACATTTCTATATCGCGTTAGTTTAGCTTCTGATCTCAAATATTCTGACTAGTTTCATTGTTAAGCATTACCAACTAAGTTCTAGGAAAAGTGAGTTATTTTAGATACTATACATATATGTTTGTTCTTATTTTCTTTACTACTGGTATTGGTAGTTTTTGACATCTTGTCATTATAGGCATTTTATATACTAAAGATTAAAGGAATATCATTGACCAGCTACTATTGAAGAATGTCATAGGATTTGTAATGTGAGACAAATTAAATTTAATATTTCGCACCATCTGTGCGCTGATGGGCAAGGTTGAACGCGTCTTCATACTTCTGGGCCTGCCAATCCTGCATTTTGGCCATAGATTCGGATGTGTCATGGTAACTTCGGTAAGAAGAAGAAGGCACATTCTCTGTGGCTTCATTTTAAGCTTGCAGAGGATTTGTTACCAGCAGCAAGTGCCTTGAAAGTGCTCTCTTCCCCCCCGGACAGCCCACACAAATTCAACCTGCGCTAAAGCCCCCTTAAGAGCCCAACGGGGTGAAGACAATTTCGTAGCAGCAAGTTCAACAGAATTTGGGCACCGAAAGCGAGTTCGAGCAAACCAAATGTGAAACATCAACGGCCGCTGTATTAAATTGCTTTGTTGAAGAGAACAACCCATCACATAAGCATATATCTGGCAGGAACCCCCACACGCACATAAAACGGGACTGGCCGTCAATCGCTCCCAGAAACAGACAATTAGGAGCACACCTTCAACATACTCCGTCACCTATTTAGCCAGGGTAATTCGAAGGTATCGTTCGTGAGTGAGTAATAGTTATAAGATTTCTTATTCCGGTTATATATAGCGTGACGCAAATTGCCCACATTGACGCCGTCAAAGACCCCCCCCCCCCCACCACCAAATGGGGCTGTCAGTAGTCTTCGGCTGTAGTTTATGAAGCCTGAATGTTCCTAATCTGCAGTGGTGCTAAGGGATATATCCTGTGATGGAACGGAAAGCTAACCTTGCCGTCTACTTGTGCAAGATGGAAAGTTAAAGCAGGAAGGAAATAAAAATAATAGTGCCAAACGTTGATTCAGTTCATTTAGACATATTTTTCTCGATTTAGATATTCAAATTATGTAGGATTTTGAAATAGGACAACCAGAAAAGGTCAATTAATTATCTAGACTTCCAAGAACAGACACGAATAAATATTAGTAAAGAAATATGTATAATATCTCTTAGGGTTGCATTTGTTCATGCGTTGTAAAGAAACAGCGCTTTTCAGATGTCGGAAAGGTTACATTTTAAATTCCTTGTTAATTGACATAAGCATCAAAGATACTCCTTCTTTTATTCGTTCATTTTTTTTGATGATGTTGCGATAGATTAATATCTATCTAGGAATTTGAGTAATGTATATGTATCTTATAGCAGTGTAGAGTTAACGGACGAAAATAGCATGGTAAGAAAAGTAGTAGAGAAACATGAAAAACAAAACACAGAAACACGAGGTGTCTGAGGTGACATTGTGCACAATAGGGCCATAGGGTCGCTGTAAGTTACAGTAGGAAAGAAAAAAAGAAAACTATAGAGATATATCTATACGCTTGTACGAGTTTACCTCCTTGTTAGTTAACGGTGCTTATTTATTACGGAACTAGACTCTAATAGTGCTCTAACTGGTTGGTTTCCGTGCGTAAAAATTTTTTTTTGGCTTCTGCTTGGTCATTCCTATTGCTCGGTCCGTATTTTTATTGTTATTTAGATGCTACGTCTCACGTGATTGATCTTGCTAATTATCTTTAATTTTTTTTCTTGTGAAACTAAATATACCTATGAGGCTAGTTGTCTGTGATTCGTGATTCTAATCAGGCCCATTTTATTCCTCCGAAGTAGTAAATTTATATAAGTTAGCGCCCCAATACCCATACAGTGAGTCTTCTTTAAGTGACCTAATATATATAATTTGCATCAAATTGTAATTAAATGAACTAGTTAAGGAAAAGCTGATTATGAGTAACTGTAATTAGAAGGTAGTCCCTAAGTTTTGTTTGATAGCTGGTGGATAAGTGAAATAGTAAATACTTCTTTTTCTATCTGAATTTATACAGTAAGTTTTTCTTGAAATTAAAATAAATTAAAATGACGTTTTAATTTCTTTTTGGTTTTCAGGAACCCAATGAGCTTCTTTTCCGTCTTATGTCCTCCCCGCATCCCTTCTTCCCTTTCTCTACTTGTTTTGATTGTTATTGTGTTTATTTAACTTTATCCTTATGGTGTTTATTTAGTTTTTTTTAAATTTTTATTTTTATTTCAGCCTCCTTTTTACAGGTTGGGCCTACACGTTAACCAGGTATAGGAAAGTGGTAGGTTAGTATCTGAACCATCGCATCTGGGGGTAGTTTGTTTCTTGTTTTTGCGAATTTCAAGATGGTTCAGTGCGGCTAAGGGTAACAGGTGACACCAGACCTGTTGCTCTTCCTTCTCTTTCTCGTTTTTTTATCTTTTTGTGGCAGACCTGAAGGACGGATTCAACAACCTTCTTTCGTCACAGGCACGCGGAATTCTGATTGTAGATGTGTGATGATGTTCAAGGACTCACACCCCATACCGACGAGCTAGTACGTGCTGCCAGCTAGCGCGTGCCACTTGAACATCTTGCGGCAACTTCATGTTGCTCATCCGCACACACATACATTACAGATTACTAAATTGAAATCGAGTCCTGAATATGGTAAATTTTTCCTGACAGATCAGAAAAAGTATTATGAAGGTTATTGGATAAAAGTAGATAGCACAGTTTGTCGTTTTTTTGTTTGTTTTGGTTTTTGGAATTTTTGAAGTAATATTGACCCAGATCAAAGATCTCTAGGTAGGTATACACTTTTCTTCGAATGGATGTTTCGCAAGTCCAATTGAGTAATTTAGTTCATTTTGCTACGACTTCTCTTTGTTTTGGTTAATTGTATATTTTGTGCACAAATTATGCAGGGGTTATAACATAAGACGTACGTATTTATTCGCAACATGTTAAACGATGTTTTCAGTGTTGAATTGGCCTAGCATGACAATGAGCATTATTCGAAGAATGATATCAAATAGTTTAGCTTGGTTATATAATAAGAGTTTTTGTTTGAATTGATAGGATGTATCAGAGTTAGTAGAATTAAAATATAATGTACAGTAATACCCCGACTTACGCTACCCCGTTTTACGCGAATTCGGAGATACGCGGTTTTTTTTTTATCATCGCGCGTATCGGCGTTTGCACGTGTTGCATGTGGCATAACAATTCCAATTCCGTGAAACATTACGTACGCAGTGCAAATTCGGTTTATGACAAGTTCGGACGTGTTCCTTGTGGAATTATTTTACGTACGCAGTGCACATTATTGGTTTATCTTTAATTATGCCATCTAAAAGACCAAAAAATGAGTCATGTGAACCTAACAAGAAACGAAAAACACTGTCTTTGGAGTGTAAACTAAATATTATCAAAGACTTTGAATCGAATATAAAAATTTGTGAATTGGCAAAGAAATTTGACCTACCGGAATCAACAGTTCAAACGTTTATAAAAAATAAAGAAAAAATTACTGAAGCTGTGAAAGGCTCTCAATCTTTGAATTCAAGCATTATTCGTAAACGTGACGTGATTATCGCTCAGATGGAAACAATATTACAGTTATGGTGTGATAATCAAGTAAGACTTAAAAATTGTCCTGTTGACCAAAACACAGTGTGCTTAAAAGAAGAAGCTGGGGAGGCGGCCAAAAATGAAGACTTTAAAGCTAGTAACGGCTGGTTCAGCAGATTTAAAAGTCGTTGTAATTGGCATAGCATCGCAGAAAGTGGAGAGGCGGCAAGTGCTGACAAAGAAGCTGCGTCTCTTTATCCAGAAAAACTCAAGAAAATGATTGAAGATGGTGGCTACTCTAGCCAAACCATTTTCAATGTAGATGAAACCGGTCTTTTTTGGAAGAAAATGCCTAAAAGAACTTTTATTTCGCGTGAAAAGAAAACCTTTCCAGGGTTCAAAAAGATCGATTGACAGTGATGGTCGGTGCGAATGCAGCTGGTGATTGTAAATTGAAACCTCTCTTAGTTTATCGCTCAGAAAATCCAAGAGCCTTAAAAAACAAATCTAAAGCTGGTTTGCCCGTCATTTGGAAATTTAATGCAAAAGCTTGGGTGACAGCTTCTCTTTTTGAAGACTGGTTTGGTCATCATTTTATTCCTGAAGTCGAACGTTATTGCCAATTGAAAGAAATTCCATTTAAGGTGATGCTACTAATTGACAATGCACCAGGTCATCCTCCTTAAACTCTAATTTATTTCGCTCCACGGGTGGAAGTTGTATTTTTGCCACCAAACACTACCAGCTTGCTTCAACCAATGGACCAGGGAGTCATTAAAACATTTAAAGCTTACTACACAAGGCGATCATTTGCACATCTAAATGAAGCTATGAGACAAAATAGCGAGCTTTCTGTCAAAGATTTTTGGAAGCAATTCAATGTTTTAGATGCTGTAAGAATTATTGGACAATCTTTGGATGAGATTTCACAAAAAACTTTGAATGGCGTCTGGAAAAAGCTGTGTCTATTTTTTTTCCACCACAGAAACCGAAGGAGAATCAGCCTCAGATCCTGAACAAATCGATGGTATAATAGAAGAAGTGATTGATATTGCCAAACAATTAAATTTAGAGGTGGATGCTGATGACGTCCAAGAATTGCTGGATTCACACAATCAAGAGCTTACAATTGATTCGTTAGATCCAGTTGAATCGGAAAATCAAATGACGATTTCAAACTTAACAGAAGGCCTCAGTACAATTGAAAAGGGGTTACAAATTTTAGAAAAAATAGATTCCAATGAAGAGCGCGTGTCTACTACAAAACGGCAAATAAAAAAGTTACTGGCATGCTACGAGGAAATTTTACGTGAGAAGAAGAAAAACTTAACTCGTCAGGCGACTTAGAATATATGAAGCCTTCGACATCAAATTAACTTTGATTTACGTTGTTTTATTCCTACTAATGTAAATTGTTTTAATTATCTAACATTTTATTAAACATGTTTCTTCTAAATTATTGTTTTCTTTAGACTCTGGTCCCGATTACACAAACTTTATACGTATGTATGTACATACAACATATTTATATGCAAGGTTGAACCCCGACTTACGCGAATTCGACTTACACGGTTATCTCTTGTTCCCACTTATCGCGTAAGTCCGGGGTATTACTGTACTTCATTAATTGATACCCTAAGAATCGTATAATGTAATTATATTATTAATTTTAATTTATACTAAGAGAATATGAAGTGATTTTCAAATTTTGTTTCAGAAACCCAATGATGCTTCTTCCTCTTCTTGCTTTCCTTATTCCTTTCCCGTCACCAAACAAGTCTTAATATTGTCTTGTTTTTGTATTTTTTTTATTTTTCAGCTTTTCTTTACAGGTTGGGCCTGTACCCTAGCCAGGTACAGGGATGGCGTGAGTTAGTGATATGAACTGTCAGTCTAGGGGGTAAATTTTCTTTTTGTACAATTTTCATGACAGTTCAGTACGGCTGGGAACAGTAGGTGAGGACAGACCTGTTGTTCTTCCTTTCATCTTGTCTCGGTTGTTTTTATCCTTTGTGGCAGACTTGAAAGTAGGAGTCCACAACCTTCTTTCGCCGCAGGCACGCGGAATTCTGTTGTGGATGTGTGATGATGTTCAAGAACTCATACCCCATACCGGCGAGCTAGCGCGTGCCACTTGAACATCTTGCGGCAACTTCACGTTGCACATTCCGCACACACATACATTACACACTTGAACATCCCGCTGCAACTTCATGTTGCTAAATCACGCGCGCACATTACAACTGTCATGGTCTACATACACATAGAAAACCCTCATCTCTACAAAAAGGGAAATGCCGACGTTTTCCTAGCATACTGCCATTTCTATGTTCTAAGCTTTTATTACTCCACCAAAAAAATAAAACTCAACCGGTAATAATTATTTATGATTCAAAAAATACTACTTTAAAATTAGTGATTACCAGATGATTAAAATTTTTAAGCTCGTAATGATTCCATTCTCTGGCGACAACGGATACGACTTGCAATTTATTTGATTCCATTAAAATAAGCAATTATTAGGAATTCGTCAGTTTTTAAAGTGAGTCTTTTTTCATTTTTCTCTAATCTTAACTTTTGTCTTTAAATGAAATGGATAAAAAATATAAAAATAAAAAGTTAGTACGAAATTATGAGCATACCATGCCATCACCTCAGTTTTGGGCATAATTTAGACACACACTTTTAAAAGAGAGTGTCCCAGCTAACTAGTTAAAGGGAATGGGGATATTTTAGAGAGTTTCTAATTTTAATTGTTAGTGCTAACTAATATGAATTACATTTCAAAGTCGAACAGGTTGAATCACAAGGTAACACTATGAAATGATCGACTTTTAAGATAATACAGTCAAATTAAATTCTACTAGAACAATATTCATTTCATTAAATCCATGTTTTCCACCATCTTTTCATATAACTTAGCTAATAAACACCAAAACCTTAAGAATACATTTCACAAAATAATTTTGAACCTTTTCACTTTTGTAAAATCTCAGAAAATATTTTAAACATCTATTTTGCATTGTGCTAGAAAATTAGGGATTTTATCTCCTATTGATGAGTGTGATACTTTAACGGATGTGATATTATTAATGAGATGTGTCTGATTTTTGTTTTTGTTTTTATCATTTTCTGCTTAAAATACAACTTAACTTAATATACAACGGTCAAGGTTTTTGTTGTTGCATTCATAATAGCAACATAGAAAAGCTGTACAATAACAAGATTGAAAATCAGTCGCTCTATAAGTTTAACAGTTGTATCTCTCTTCACCACGAGTCACAATATAAAAGTTTCATTACGAAATAATTTTTTTATTCTTTGCGAACTTTCCTTAATCTAATTCTTTCTTAAATAGTCCTTTAACTTACCTTAATAGGTAAAACAATGAGTAGTTAAAACCGTACAGAACCACGCAAATAAGTTTACCTTAGAACAAGTAATTAGACGAACTAGAAATTTATAATAAAATCACACATCGATAAATCTAAAAGGGGTCAACTGAGAGAACACGAACGCAGACTAAGAAATTTAAGATTTTAATGTTTTGAACATTTCTTTTTTTTTAATATTTTTACCTTTTTACATAAGTTAATGACAGTAATTAAAACTTTACAAAAGTCCTTAGAAACCACTATAATACATAACTATTAATAGATACTTTATGCTTACAAAATAATTTGAGTTTGTAACTTTCGTTTCCCTTCAACTTTGCGGTCCGAATTTACTGGTGATTTTGTGTGAAACGTTCACAATTGCCATTTCGTGCTTTGAGTCGAGTTCACAGTCGTAGAGTCCGCTTAACGAGTCTAAACTAAGAAGACGTGAGCTAGCGCGGCTCGATATTGATGTATCATCAACGTCGGGCGCATTGTAGAGAGAATTAACATCGGAGAGAGCACCTTCAGCATCGGTTAAACCTGCTTCATTAAGTAAAGATATATTTTCTAGTCCTGGCTCATCTGTAATGTAGCCTGTAGATTCAGCACCACCTGAAATAAGACAAAGAGAGGAAAATATACCTCATTCGTATAATAGCTTTGTAAAAAAAATATATGCAAACAGAAGAATAGTCTAATCGTGTAATAAAATGGTCCTTCATATTTTCTAATGTTCTAAATAGAGGTCTGTCTGTTTACTTTTGTGTGTAAAACGTGGGCAAAAATCAAGTAAAAATCGTTCTTCTAGTGTAGGGGATGAAAATGCGAAAGTTAGCAGACGCTTTTTGAGTAAATTGATGGCAACTGAAGAACTGTCAAGAGTAAATTTCAGTGCAAAGATCTATGCGTTTACAGGAATCGTAAAAATAAATAAAATAATAACAATTTACTCAAAAAAATAATAGTTCCCCGTGTTTATTTCAATTTTTATTTCTTAGCTGTAACTTTTTTTAAAATATATATGATGTTGCCAAAGCTCAGGGGATGCCCTATGATGCTAAAGCACAGCCTTGGCAGGAAAGGAATTAAGGGTGAGGAAAATGGGTTAGAATTTTGAGTGAAGGAGGTGTCGATGTACGCCCCGTTTGAAAGTTTTAGGCTCATAAGACGAGGGAAAAACAGAAGATGGTAAACTATTCCACTTTCGTGTTGTTCTGCTTAGAAAAGATTTTCCAAATTTGACGGTAAGTGACAAGTGGTCAAGGATCTTCCTTTTGCATATCACTTTGCAGATAACCTTCTTCATCGCAGAACCAGCACCTATACTTGCGTCGGGGAACTGGATCTTCGTTGTTTCGGTCTGTACCTCTCTTTAATCCAAATTCTTCCCGTTCTCTTTTTCTGCACTTTGCAGAACCAGTCCTCCTCGTGTCATATCCATTGCTTCCAGCAATCTCGTCGGATATGACCCTCCTGGCCGGAAGTCCAGCACGACGACCACGGTTGACTGAGTATATCTATATCTTCTCTTTGGTAAATATGTCTTCTAGAGACTTGTTTTGTTGCCTCCCAGGTCAGAGCGTAAGCCAAAACCTCAGCGTTGGTGTTCTTTCCGGCCAGTCGTACAGCTTGCTGCAGGTGACGATGTGAAAGTGAATCAATAACAGCTTCTCTGGCGACCTGTTTTTTTATTTTTTATTTTTTTTTATACGATGTGGCCAAATCCGAGGGGACAACCCTTTGATGCGTTAGTATGGTTTTGGCCGGAAGGGAATTAGGGAACTGAGGAAACTCGAGTCATGTTTTTGCATTGCTGCGAGAACAGCCCAGAGACGGAGTGGATTATTTAAATTTCTTAATAAAAGCTCACGGGGTCATCTGGTCTCGAACCCGGGACCCATGGCATGTTGGTCTTGCCGCTCAACGTATTGATCCAACTCCTTCTCCACATAATCTTGGCTAAACATGGGATAAGCCACATGTGTCAGCCTTTCTATGTCCGCACATAATTCCTGCAATGTCTCTCCATGCATCTGTGTTTGACTGCGTAGCTTTAGACGGTAGATGTCTTGCATGTGCTGGTTTCCGTATCATTATTCTAAGGCTAATATCAGAGAAGCATAATCTTATCTTTGCTCTGGTGGTATAGTCTGTAACGGTTCTGCGGCTGCTCCTCTGACTACCAAAATTAAAGCTCGTCAATCCAAAAGTTCATTGCCGCTACTGTCTCGAACTGAAGTCTATATGTTTGCCAGGGCATTTGACCGTCAAATGTTGGAGGATGAAGTCTTTTGTTCACAATCACATCTGTAGATATAGTTTCAGTTCAGTCCTAATTTCTTCGAAATTTTTCTTCATAGAGAGTTCCATTACACATTTAGCTTCTTTTATTTCAGCTGACCTCTTCCAATCTCTTTTCAATATCTGACTTTATCTCTCTCATTTATACCAAGAGACATTGTTGGTAGGGAACGTTTACTTAGCTCAACGCTTGAACACGTAAATCCTTCAATGTGCGCCCCATATTCAGATTGACTGCACTATTTCACTTGAATTTCACAATCACAGTTTTTTTTCTAAGTTAACTTTTTAGTCTTTCTTAATTAATCCCACTTCTGACAGTAATTGTAACGCAGTAAGGGCTCTTCGGGCTCGACGGATTTAATGAAGACACTTATTTTCAATCACAAATGTTTACAGTTTTATGCATTTCACTTAATTAGTTCATTTCACAATTTCCTTTACACATTTTCTTTAAATTTGCACATTTTCACCACACTTATTCACCGTAAGTTCCAGTGATAGGAATTCTCGCAAAACTAGTTGTTTTCAGACAACCAGGTTGCCTTGTAAATTCACGAAAGCTTACAAATGTGTAGGGGATGTGTTTATCAAGTGTGTGTTCAAACGGTAAAAGGGGAATGGCCAACCGTTTTACAAAATTCTATCCATGGCAGTCCAAGAGCTATGAAGTGTCAAAATCACACGCCAGGCGACTGAGGTTTTAGATGCAAGTTCCGGGGAACGACATGGGAGAATTACAGATCATGCGCACAAACTTGACACATTTATTCGTTGCTATGAAATGTTTTTCTGTTGCCACAAAATGTTTTGGGCATACGCTTAATTTATTGAAACGGTTTGGTTGTCTGGAGGCAACCAAATTGTCTGAGAATCGCTACCCTGGACTTTCTAACACGCCCAGTTCACCCCCAACCAATTTCACTCGATGGACTGAATATACCCAGTTTGCCCTCCCTAAACATCTTGGGTATGCAGATAACCAGAAATCTTAGCTGGACTGATTGGCGATTCCTAAATCTCTGAGGGCCTTGACTCTCTGGAGCATCGTCGGAATGTCGGTTGTCTCTCACTCTTCTATCGCTATTTCCATGGCCATTGTTCTAACAAAATTGCCTGATTCCTTGTAGACACATGACAACGCGCGATATAAGATCTACAAGTCGCTCCCACCCCTATACCCTCCAGGTCAAATTTGGACGTACCGTCAAATTTGGAAAATCTTTTCTAAGCAGAACAACACGAAAGTGGAATAGTTTACCATCTTCTGTTTTTCCCTCGTCTTATGAGCCTAAAACTTTCAAACGGGGCGTACATCGACACCTCCTTCACTCAAAATTCTAACCCATTTCCCTCACCCTTAATCCTGGTCCAACACAAGGTGTCCGAAGCGATGGAGGTGTTTCGAGAGAATGTCGAGGCCGAAGGACTAATGAAGAGGAACGAATGAAGAGACAAATGTGGCAAAATGAAAACGAATCAAGAACGTGTCGGAAACGTGGAGTACAACAACAATTTGGGAAACTTCAGGCATGAATTGAAGGATTTAGAAATTCAAGAATGTGAGCAAGTCAATTAACGTTTGCAGAACGTAATCTGCAGTAAGCAGTACGACTGGCCGGAAAGAACACCAAAGATGAGGTTTTGGCTTACGCTCTGGCTTGGGAGAGGCAACGAAACAAGCCTCTAGAAGACCAATTTACCAAAGAGAAGAAACAGAAATTAAACGGTTCATTCTGAAGAAGATGAGTTTGTGCAATTACGACACAAATTGAAGGAGGCAGAAGAATGCAATCAAAGTTTACGTTTTTAACAGGAGTGGCTTTCATGGTGTTACAGGGATCTTCAGCTAAACTACAACCAACTAGAAGAAGAATGTAAAAATGTGAAAGCTAAGCGTGAAGAGAGGTCTAATAATAAGGAATTCGAGATAGGCGATCTTAACTGGATGTTCGAAGAAGAGACATCCAATGGACGATTAGAAAATCAGTTGAGATCTGAGGAGCAGTTACCAGAACGTACAAAGGCCAATGTGAGATTACTAAAACGGCAAAACAGTTCTAAGAGGAGGCAGTGTAACGCGCCTCGGCCACGAAAAGTGAACTACTAACTGTGTAATACGCATGCCCAGGTGGCCAGAAGTCAAGGCAAGGAAATGTCAAACATAGAAAGTCAAGGACGTCTGGAACCTATGGTGAATAAGTGTGGTGATAAATGTGTAACGGAAACATCTAGAACTAAGTGGCAGAAGTTTCTAGAATTAAGCCTGGTTAGTTTAGTCATGATTTAATCTGCGAAGAATTATTTGTATTTTAACCCATGAAGAAATAAATGCTAATTAGAAAAGTGAAACGTTATATTGTGAAGAAAACGTGTAAAGGAAATTGTGAAATGAACTAATTAAATGAAGTGAATAAAACTGTGAATATTTGTGATTGAAAACAAGTGTCTTAATTAATCCGTCGAGCCCGAAGAGCCCCAGAAATGTTACAATATTGCCCTCGAGTAGATATAAACCAATTATATGAGCATTGTAACGCGAACTGCTAAAGTCTCCGTTGCTATTAATACATTAATAGGGTTGATGGAGGATGGACGGAAGAGTTTAAGCCTTCTCGGATACGGCGATCCTCATCTGAACAAGTGTTAGATACAATTCATGGCCCGAGAGAAGTGATAGGATGCATCCTTGTGGAACTTCTCTTAGAACCCAAAAGGTTTTCGAAAACTTAATTTGAATTAAGATTATTCTTACCATCCCTAGAAACACTGAAATTAAAAGACATAATATTCCTGAAGGAGAATATTTGCAGCAAGAATGATATTCACTTTAATTAAGTTTGCAAGGAGATTGCTGAAGGATGGACGGGAGAGTTCAAAGCCTTCTAGGAGATGGTGAGGCTCATTTGGACATTCTTAAGTGATAGTTAACATACATCTCCGGTGGCGGTAGCAACCGAGCAATGCATCCTAGAACGTAGCCAGGTAAGTAATGCGGGAGGAAATAACCTCTTACAAAATCCCCCTAATTCTAAGGTCTAAGGCCATGCCGAGGGAGTTCGCAGTGGTTTCCTCCTCCTCACTGCAGGACGCAGAAGTAACTAAGCTGCGAATGGTGTCTCTTCAGGCACTTCGGTAGGAGTAGAGGTCGAGTGTATGATAGACCCTAACAGGTTGGCTACATCCACAATATCCACAACAGAAGCAGGTCTCGGTAGGAATTCTCGCAAACCTGGTTGCCTTGTAAGTACACAAAAATTTATAAATGTGTAGGGAATGTATTTAGCATGTATGTGTTCAAACGGTTGACGGGGAATGGCCAACCGTTTTACAAAATTTTTACTTTAGGCAGTCCAAGAGCAATGATGTGTCAAAATCACACGCCAGCTCACAACCAGGCGGCTGAGGATTTAGATGAAAGTTCCGGGGAATAGCATGGCATGCGCACAAACTTGATACTGTGAAAATTATTTCTATTGCCACAACAACTTTTGGGCATGCGCTCAATTTATTCAAACGGTTTGGTTTTCTCGAAGCAACCAACATTTGCGAGAATTCCTAAACTAGGAAAATTACATTCCGAAAGTTCTTCGGCTGCTATGGACGCTAGAGATGCGGCGGTGGCAGAGATGGTAGATTCTAACAAATTCGCTATCTTCACGGTACAGGCACCAGTAGAAGATGCAGACCGGCCTTCCGAAGGATTAGCTAGGATTCTAGCATTGACCCAGGGAACCGAAGTTATCGGCGACAGTGGGATAACTTAGTTGCCACCCCCCCCCCCCCCCCCCCCCCACGCTAAGGGACACCGGGGAGGGGACGAAGAGGGACTCGCTTCCATGTTTTTTGTTTCGGATAATCCTCGGGAGTGCGATTGGTGTGTAAAATTCTTAAACTATACGGAGGGTACGGGCTGTCAAACGGCGACTTTAGCGGACTGGTTTTTAATTTTAGAAAAATTCCTTATTTTACTGCAATTTTTTTGAATTTAATTAGTTTCCACCATTGTAAACTAGACTTTAGAAGGGAAGGGGAAGAAGTGCTCTATGAAGAAAACTTTTCTCTCTCTGGTTTGACAGAATTGGTAACGGAGACAAAACCCCATTGGACCATAGACAGGTTTAAAACGTTCAAGTGACCAGGACCTATAGAAATAACGTTTATATCGTAGACGGGTAGAAGCTCGCATGTAACCCCTAACGTCCTCAGCCAGTCATATTTTCTTCTTAAAACGTTGGAATGATTAGTTGACATACATCCACGTTGAAGCATCCGAGAGCACCTATTATCGATGTCCCAACACATGTACTGCAAAATGAAATATGTAGAAGCTGCACTACACTTTCTGATAAGCATTATAGAAAAATCTACTGAATGGCAGGAATACTCCATAGTGGCCTTCGTTGGTATTGAATGAGTTTTTAGCAAAGTTAAACAGGGAGCTATTGTCCCCGCGATATCTTGGCTTCTCTTAGGGTAGGAACCAATCTTATGTCGCTTCAGGGCAGGACTATTATAATACAGGCACAAGGCGAATTAATTAATCAGCAATAGGCAAAATTCAAAAATTTACAGCAACGGAAATAAGGAAGAAGACATATGTAATCTGTACACATACAACACACAAACAACTAACAAAGATATAATCCTGTTTTTGTTAAGTTCCAAATTTTCTCTTTTTGCATAGATAACATATAACTTGTTTTTTAACTTTAGAACACATAAAATGTTATACCAAAATGACTGTGGTACCCAATCTATACTAAATATTAATATAAGCGTTTATACTTACCAGTTGCTTCCTCTCTGCAATCATCATCGGACCACTCCGATTGACTTTCGACCGGATTTGAGTCTAAAGACTGGTGATGGTGACCAGCACCAAACTTAAGCTCATCATTTATCACATTTGGATCACGTTCATCGATACCGTCTTCACTTCCCACGTTGTGTTTTTGATTATGATCTTCGTCATCTTCGAATTCTTCATCATCAAGATTATCTTCAGTATCATCTCGTTCTCCATTTACAGCGTCTAAACTATCTCTACTGTTGTCACAATCACTGGATTGACAGCTGCGAAGGCGATGATTGTGGTCTTTGGTATAATTACTCTGTTTGGATTTGGCGGATTGGTGGTTAGGTTGCTTTTGAATATTAAGCTGATTCCGATTATCATGCAAAATTTCACATGATTCTGTGTCAGATGTTTGCCTGCAATAAAGGAGTGTAAAACTTATTATACAAAAAATTAAACAGAAATATATTTTTAAACTTACATCTGGCTAGACTCGGATGGATTTTTGTTTCTTGTGATTTCCTTAATTGCCTCCAATCCTACAGGATGCTTAGTTAACATAAAACTTGTACTGACGGCCATTTTAGAACCCTTGTCTACAGACTCGAGTTCATATTTAGTCTTATTGTTGTTAATTCCTAATTTATTATTGCTACTTGAATAACCTAATTCTATGTTGTTACGACTGTTGTTGAGATGATTTGTAGTTGATGATGGATTGAAATGGTTTGAGTTGTCCTTAGCTCGCGAAGATTCATTCAGAATTCTTTGTATCTCCCGTTCAAAAGGTGATTTTGCAACTGCAACAGCTCCATTATTTCCTCCACAATGTCTTTCGTGGTATTCGAAACTGTTACATGAATCACCTTTGTTTTGTGTTGTTGCAGTTTGTCCTTGACTTTCTGTTGTTGAGCTTACTTCAAAATCTTTGAGATTTGTTATATCTACAACGGGACTCATCTTCGGAGATGTTGGATCAACTTGAATATCACATGGGTACAGCCACTGGAGTGGATTAACAGTTTTAGAGAGATGATTTCCTACTCGAGGTGAATCTTCGTCACCTTCTCCTTCTGTTGTTTTTGAGTAACTTTCATCGGAAGAACTAACACTAGGTGAATGGGGACGAGAACTGAGATCATCTGTTGATGACATTTCGCGAGTTTCTTCTATATCAGGAGGCAGCTTAGGCAGCGGTTTCATGTAGGTACGTAGTAATGGTGTATTGTTTCGCAGGCTCGATGTTACTGTTGGTTTTGGCGGTGTTGGAAGTTGAGGTTGCTGTTGCATTTGTAATGCTGGCGATGGGCATGTGTAGCGAGGTGGCTCGTATTTCGGAGGATTCTGTTGACGGGGCATAACCTAATTAAACACAATATTGATTTGTTGATAAGTAAATGTGTTAGTCACAAAGTTTTATTTCTACATGATACAGTCCCATGATCGCCGTTATTAACATTAATTTCGTTAGTTTTGATAACAAACAAATTGTTTTGCAAATATTACGAGTCGAGATCAAGTAAAAAGCATTTCGTCATTTTTGAAGGAATTCCATTTTGTATCGAAATAAATTTACCAGCGACGTAAAAGCAACATAACTTTTTCGAACTAAACGATGAATGAAATCACATCGAAACGAGAAACGATTTATTGTAAATGCAATGCATTACTTGTTGTGTCCCAAATCCTTATTTGTTGGCCCTGAGCCGTTCTGTGGCTTCGCAAAAAGTCAGTTCGTGAGACAAATCAAGTCCTGGGAAAACAGGAGTAAACAAACATACTAGGCAAATCTCCCAGGACTAAGACAAGCGAAAAGGTTTATTAACTACTCGTAACAGAGGACAAAAGCATTCATCATACTCAGCAAAACAGAGCTAAGACTTTTAACAAGCCTTTTAACTGGACACTGCCGTCTGAGATATCATCTAAAAAAGATGAGCAAAGCTGAGGACGAAACATATCGCTTTTGTATGGAAGAGGACGAAAAGGCATAGGATATCCTCTGGCACTGTGAAGCCTTTGGCCCCATGATATTCAATTATCTAGGAATGCCATTTTTATCGTCAGGTAATGCTGTAAAAGCGGCTCACAGAACTCACACCGTCTCATCATCCGATTCACAATAGTCCGACTTGTCCTTATCTTGTTCCCTTCCATAATGAACATTTTATTCTAAAAGATATTTTAAAAAGTTGTTGGATCATCTTAGAACCAAAGCGGGTGCAGTTTATCGTCCTTTAAAATCCAACCACACTCTTCTAGATCTAAAGTTACGAAAAATGAAAGTGTAGCGTTTATATAAATCGTACGCCGAATATTTTGTTCCAAGGAGCCCAAACAGGAATGAATTAAAGTTGAATCAAATCGGCGTATTTTTTTCATAAATATTTCGTTGTCTCGCTTAAAAGAGTAAATTGTGAAAATATTATGGATAGCGCTACAATTTCCGACCCCGTGCATTTCTGCGGTATACTTTTGCAGTATTTTCATTTTCTCCTCGTCGCTTGCATTTACAATTCCCGTTAAATTGGCGAAAACTTTCTGATAATGTTTTTTTCTTAAAATTTGAAGGCATGAAAACCGGGAAGCACCTGAAAGTACGGCTCATCTGAGTGCCTGGACATAGTAATATTCCGGGTAACTGTAGAACCGATGAACTAGAGAGAATCGGTACCACTCGTCCTGATTCAGACATTAACCACCAGTTGGGCAAACCGCTGGCCACTTGCAAACTGGAAATCTTACAGGAATCTCTCAGGATTGGAAATATTAACTGTCAGGTGGAACATACCTGCCTGATTACCCGACAGATGTGGCCAAAACTTGACCCTAAACGGTCAAGAGAGCTCATCCAACTAGGACGCAAAGCAATTAGCAGTACCGTAGCCGTTATTACGGGCCACTGCCTCATAGGTAGACAAGCCGAAAGACTGGGCACACCTTCAAACGACTTCTGTACGAGTTGCCACGACGAAGAGGAAGAGGAAACCATACTCCACCTCCTCGGCAACTGCCCGGCCCTAGCCAACCGTAGGAACCGGTTTTCGGGCTCTCCCTTCTTTGAAGAGCTAACCGAATTAGGCTGCACTCACGTCAGAGACCAGCTCGATTTATCAGTAGTTCCGAATGGTTCCCAACGACAGGTTAAGGCTGAACACCCTTCCCATCCCAGCCAAATTTTTTTTGGCTCCCCGTGAACTGGTTCCACTGGAGACAGGGAACTGGCACGATGCACAGGAGGTTACAGGTTCACCCTCTTCTTCTCAGGTATTTCATGGGGTTTTAAAAATTTTGTAGCCTCAACTTGTGGTATCACAATGGTCCTATCTGCCCTAAGTGTGCCTTCTTAGGCAGCCACTTTAACCTAATCTAACCAAACCTTCACCCAGAACTGGGCAATTGAAACAATTTCCCTCCTTTTTTCGAAGATGGTCCCGAGATCCAAATATTAAAGCTACATAACTTTTTAACATTGCCCAAAATTATTATTAAAACATAGGTAGAAAGTTTTTACAACCATGTTCGAACTTTTCTCGAGGTTACTGATGTGTGAAAATCATCGCGTATCGGCTTCCTCATGAAAACATTCGTAATTGATTTCGAGATGTTTAATACCGTTACTTTCTCGTACATGATAAGAATAGCACTTTTTTTCGAGCGTCAGGAATACTTTTTGATCGCCTATCAAGTTCGACAGAGAATCATTTGTCTAGTGCTCTGGAAAGAATTTGATAAAACTTGTTTGAACTTATAGTATTCAAAAAATCAGTGGGTCGTATTTGTTGGGCGCCCCAAATCGTGTATAGTGTGTCGTGCTCATTTCTCTTAGAGCGCTCATGATCTTTAATGGAAGGCGTGTAGTAACGGTCGAATATTAAATGGACTTGCTTAGCTTTGGACGAACAAGTATGTGACAAAATGTGTTGCGCGATTTTCCCAAAGGTTTGTGGTACATTTTGACCTAATAAATGTAGGAAATAAAATCCATTGATGATTTTACCATCAATATCTGTTAGTCTCGAGGGCCCGATTTTTGACTTCAGAATTTTTACGAGAGTGGACTTGTCGGTTTTGAACATTTCTCCCGAAAAATTGCTAAGTGCCGGGGGAACCAGGCACTTCTACATATCAATTTTTCTTTCAATATTAATCGCTAATAATCGGCCAAAAATGTCGCGTTCCATTTTCAGTAAAGCAACCTTCTCTCCATCTTTACTTCTGATAATTTTCTTATCACATTCCGAGGCAACATTTCTAATGATATTGCGTGAAATCGGGTTTGTGAAACGGTGCGGGTTCTCGGTACATTCTGTATTTCAAAGGCCCTCCACTTGAATGGGATGTGATTCGACATCACAAGTGGAAGAAAGAGTTTGCCGATAAAACGGAGGAAAATGTAAAATGTTAAGCCTTAGTAATTGATAAGTTTTTATAAGTTCAATCTCAGTATTTAGAAGTTCAATTCATCATTCATTTATACTTACATTTTCACGTGCACATATTGTGTCAAATTCGTCTTTGCACTTATCCATAATAGTTCTAAGAAGTTTGTAGCATTTCAAATGGTAGTAGCACTGCAATAGCGAATCGCGAGGGAACTTTATATAACCAGACTTGAATTTCTTGACTCGTCGAAATTCAATTGAATGAATACACTCTATTGCGGTCGACTCTGGACAACCCTGCCAAGTTCCAGCGCCTTCAGCGCACAGAAAACACGTTTTTACCTGATTCTCCATTTCAAAGATGAATACAGAAACTTAGATTTGCAGGTAGCTCAGTTTTCCAGAAAATATATGTGTTCTACGCTCGCAAAATGCAGTAGGCCGTAGAGAAAATGTACTCAGGTATAACTATCGTGTACAATTTTTGAGCTGAGTACTTAATGATAGGAAGAATAGCGGCAGAAAGCAACTATGAATTTGGCAGTAAGGTAAAAACAAGCCGCCAGCCCACCACAAAATCGACGAGAAAATGAAGATTTTTCATTTACACTTGGTTTCATACTCCTAGCACATGGGGTAGGTTTACCCTTGACCCGCGCAGGGGGAAGGACGGAAAAAACCCACCATCCTTTCGTTTATTGGCATGGGATAATTCATAGCTTTCAATTAAAATTAGCGAAAAAAGCGTTGAGGGGGAGGGGGGGGGGGGGGGGAATCGCCTCTTCTTTTCAGTCCCTGCAACACTTGGTCCGATAACCCATACGTGTCTGAGTTGACAAAAGACTCTCTTTGAATTTTAAAATTCAAAAAGTACGCTTCTAACAAATGACTGAGGTTTTCCGGTTACGGTCTCTTAGACTATAACGTCTGTTATGTGAATATCGCGCTTTACAATGCTGATGGTTCCTCATAAGAGTGCATTGTAATCAAGGGGTTAAGCAGAACAACACATGTGTCGTCGGTGGAGTAAGTCATAAGGTGCCGGCCATTGTTATTTCTGCTGACAACAGATAAAAACGCCTTTAGGGATTGCAGAGAAATGTCTGTGTTTCGGTCCACTTGCTATCGTTGTCTCGAATCGCCCCATGCCCCACATGTATGTACCATCTTCCAAAGACGAAAAACGATTGAAAAATTGTATTTACAACTAAGATCGATTCCGAACCAGATTGCAAAATAAACTGGAATCCTCCATGTTCGTTTACGACGCCATCATGAGAAAAGTCACACTATCCCCACTGATGTAGAAATGATTAGGTCCCGCGAGGAATGCATTATTATTATTATAACGACGTTTTTTTATACGCTAAGTATTAATATTATATTATACGTTTACTCAACTTATTTTTAGCCTTAACTTTGGTAATAAAGAAAAAATAAAACTCACCTTCGCAACAGGCGCAGAATACAACAATGGTTCGTTCTCTCTGCAATTGTTGTAATTATTGTTGAACTGATTTCTGACATTAACTTGCTCCCGTCTCATAATATTATAGTTTTCTACTTGTCCGTAATTTTCTCTAATATTAAAATGATCCCTATTATTTACATTGGGATTTTCTGTGATGTTAAAATTCTCCCTTGCGGAGTGATGTTGCGCTTTAGGTTGTTGGTGATGATAATTATTTGTGTTGAACTGATCTCGTTTGAAGTAATTGTGATTGTTTTCTCTCAGATTCAACACTTCTCTATTATAGTTTTGTTTGTATTTAAATCTGGGATCATCGTGATGTATTTGATTGCGCATTACATTTGAACCCTCTAAATAATTATAGTTGTCTTTTTTGATGTTATAATTTTCATTTATCATATTATTCATGTGTGACTGTTTTTGATAATATTCAGCTGGATGAACCGATTGTGCTTGTTGTTGTGTTTGCGAAAGGAAATTCGCTTGATGCGGTGGCGGCCTATTTCCTAGCATTGCATTTCTTACTTCTCCATTTAGACCACTATTTTGCTGTTCACAAAGAAAATACGTAATCATGTCACCCTTTCCTTTGACTTTGATTTGCCCTCGACATCTAAAATTAATGGAAATTGTAAATTTAAAAGAGCATTTTGGATATTATGTACGTTTTACCGAAACTCAAAATGTGATCCTTGAAGACTATCAACAACTTCTTGCGTCACTTGAGTGTATCCAGGAATTCCAGTTGAATCCATACGACTAGCTACATTTACTGTATTTCCCCAGATATCATATTGAGGTTTTCTGGCACCGATTACGCCTGCCACAACAGGCCCAATATTTATACCTGAAAATATTTAAATATGGTCTCAGCTATTAGCTCTAATTTACTGTTTTCATGGTTTTAATAAGTAAAAGCGAACTCATCTTTGTAATCTCGGGGATTTATTAGTTAGTTGTTAAATCGAGGTCAGATCCTCGTCGTGAAATAAAATTAAAATAAGTGCAAATTTAAAGACTTTTTGCTGTAGTGAAAGCATGGCAAGTAGAATGTAAATTAATTTACGCAAAGGACTGGTGTTGTAGTATATTGAAATAAATAGGTATGAATTGAACGTAACACAATTATTACATTACAAACTAGCTAAGGTAAATATCAGAGACACTATCACAGATCCTTGGCGGTGAGTTTCAAAATTGAAAATAATCTCAATGCTTAGGAGTCAGTTGCAATCCAGGTCCCAGTCAATAAAGAAGCTAAACTATACCCGTTGCTTGCTATTAAAATAACACATGGCGCAGGCGGTAGTTCTTGCTTATTGAAAAGTCAGTATTAATCAAGAAATATAAGTAAACGGAAATATTACGAATAATTATTTTAAAAAGACGTGCATTAAAAATAACTTGGGGTGAAAACAGGTGGATGATAAGAATACTATAGTCGAGATTACGCTGCATAGTAATAGCGCAGCTACACCTGAATTAGACAAAAAATCTTGTAAACATGGGGATGAACAAAATCAGGAAAATTAGAACAGAAATTATCCAAGCCATATGGGAGACTGCCTAAGTTTATAAAATACTTTACAAAAATAATCCCGATGGGTTATGTGCATAAAATTGATAAGCTTAATTTTGAAGGAGCTGATCTATCGGATAATTGGAGCAGATTTTGGCAAAATTTTCAAATTTTTTGCAATGCAGCCGAAATAGACAAAAAGTCCGATGGGGTTACAGCAGCGGTTTTCCTTATTGCTTTTTATTTGTGTGATGAACAAAAGAAAAAATATTCGGTAGTAACTAAAGCATTCGTGGAATTCTGTAAATCAAAGAAGAATGAAAAAATAATGTCTGTAGGTAGCGTTAGATGATTTAGGCGGTCCGCAGCTACTTTTATAGCCATGATTTCCGCCTGAAACACGCTGCAGTAGTCAGGCAAGCGGAAAGAGACATCGAGGTCCAAATGTTCCGAGAAGATACCTCCACCCATTGTGCCTTCCAATTTGGAGCCGTCATGTAGAGATGCACCGACTCCCCCCATTGGGGAGGATCTTCTTCCCATTCCTATCTGGTGGGAAAGAAGGAGTAAAATTTTTTTCCAAAGAAAGGCTTGGGGAGTGACCAAAGTCGTTTCCAGGTCTGGATTGAGTTAAGCCTAATGGCAACTGAGGATGCGGTTTGCTTACCAAAGAGATCCAACGGTAGAAGGTGGAGAATAGTGTTCAGGGCTTTAGAAGGTGTGGTTCTAAGGGCACCTGTTATCAGCAGTGTTCCCATCCTCTGAACTTTATCCATTGCTTTGTGATGGGTTGATATATTTAACTAACTTGGGCTTGGCATCGAAATCAAAGATTTCCCCAAAAGTGGACTTAGGATAGTTCTGCATCGTAGTGACGAAATGACCCCATACAGAAAATATTGAAAAACTTATTGTATAATGGATGGCAGGATCAAAGGTTCTCAAAACTATTAAACCATTTTGGAAGTATAAAAACAACTTAACTATAGATCAGGGGATTATTTTCCTTAACGATAGAATCCTAATACCTTTGTCACTACGAAAAGAAATACTATCCCAACTTCATCAAGGAGTCATGGGTAGAAAGAGAAAGATAGAAGTACAATTCGTAGAATTTGGATTGATATACGACCAAGGTATTCAAAATTGTAATTAACCTAATAATATTAAGGCTGTTAATTCATTCTTTCTGTGCGCCAGCAATTAAGGAATTTGAAATTCAATTTAGAATAAATTTTTAACTATGTCATTTACAGGAGTCCGTTGTCATCCAGCTCTTAGTCAATAAAGAAGCTATAACTGTATCCGTTGTTTGCTTTTAAAATAATACAGGTGGATTTCATAAAAAATACAAATAAGATATTTTGGGTACTAAAAGCTACACAATAAATTATCTGTTACTTACCTATTCTTAAAAGAAAGTTGTTGTACGAATGACTATTTATTTCTTGCAAAGCAACCCTCATTGCTTTTATGTATTCTACCAAAGCAGTCATATGTCGCCTAATTGAGTTTTGATCACTCGGATTCATTTTGTACTCTGTGGATATAAATTTAATTATAAACACGATTAGTAACTTAAAATAAAATCTATAAATCTTACCCGGTATTAATCCTACAGCCGCCATGTAAGTACTACCGACAGTCTTAATTTTATCGATACCTAGAAACCGATCCTCTTTCAATAACTGCAAAATAAGACAATTAAAACTAATCAAACTTGTAATTAAACTTGCATACTTCATCAAAATCAGCAATAATTTCATTAAGAAGGCGCAAACATTCCAGTCCTTGATCGGAACCATCCAATTCAGTGTAGAATTCGTGGAAATTCGGTACCGAAGCAAAAATAACACCAACTTTTACATAACTTTGATGATACAATTCCTGTCCGGGATTCCCCTAAAAATATTAGCAAACCAATACCTCTAAAATTAAACTTTCTGAGGGGTTAGTAGGACACAACAACGGTAACAGTACACAGACAGTAGACACGGTGATGCTCAACAATACAAAGAGTGCAGACGACTTTGAAGATATTTTAATACTATTCAATCACAAATAGTTTCTTTTAGGAAAACTGTGATGCAATTTTTAAAACATTTATATAATTAAAAATTTGATTGAGTAATAGTATCATATTTCTTATAAACTGATAGTAATTGCAATAAACTGAATTTAAAACTACGCATGTCATTACAAAACTAAAATATTGTAGCGTACATGCTATCTGTTAACAAATTTGTACCTCGTAAATATTTTGACAAATTTGTTTAAAGCAAAACTGCAAGGTAACGCTTGTAAACGGGCTGGAGATAACACTAACACAACAAAGTCTAAAAAATAAAAATAAGCTCATATTAACTTGTATCTATGCTAATATTTTGTTTTTGGTTGGTTGAAGTAGCGACGCAGGCTCCTCGCCCAGGGTCCAATTAGCACTAAGGTGAACCGATTTGTTACCACATCTCGTGACCAGGTAGTAGGTGTATGTCTGTGCGTGATGGGTTAGGAGATTGGAGATTGGGTATAGCTGACGCTAGAACCAGGCGGTAAGGTATAGGAAATGGGTGATCTCTCCAACTTTTAGCCTTGAGTCCTACTTAAGGTCATTAAAAAAGCTGGCTAGTGCACTATGCCGGGCTGAAGCGAGAGCCGGACATTTTCAAAGGAAGTGAACAAGGGTTTCGTTCTCGCTCTCATCCTTGCAGCTGCGGCAGTGTGTCTTGAAGGAAATAAGCAGTCTAGCCGCATGAGTTTCCACCGGCCAGTGTTCCGATAGCAATGTCTCTGTGGGATCTTTGAATGAGTTCACGGCTTCTATTCTTGTTCAAGGACGGCCATATCGCCCTGGATATGGCACACGTGGATAGGCACCATCCAAGCTCCCATGGAAATATGAACAGTTTTTACAAGGGAGCCCTGCACCGCCAGCGCATCGACCCTCTCATTTCCCTCTATGCCCCTGTGACCTGGCACCCAGAGCAAGGTGACTTCAAGACACTCACAGTACTTCAGCCAGGAAGACTGTCGCATGATCCGGAAGGCGGTAAGACTCTGATATGCAGAGTGTTTCCACGAAAATATCCACACCGACACCGCGAAGGAACAAATATATTTTTGAATATTTTGTTATTGAAATTTAAAACTAATAAATCAGTTTTAGCATTGTTAGTTTATTCCTTCTTGGGTAATTTAGCTGGTGGACATAATTTGCTGAAGTTAGGGCTTACTGTCAAAACTTTTGATCCGGAGATGAGCTCCTTCTCGCTGTCAAGTTTCGATAGTGGAAATTTTCAAAGTGACCCGTATGGAAATCAAAGCATTTCGTTAGCGTTATGTTAAAACCGATTCGCATACGATACACTAAAATATTATGCAACCGGTACGCCGTCGGTGGCGTTCGGACATGGGGCCTCTGCGATGGAAGGCAGACACGTTAGTACTTACTCCATCAGTGACTTACTTCCGAACTACTCTTCGCCTTCTTTAACTTCACGATGTTTAGAGGGTGGAAAGAAGTTAAGGGGAGGTTCTTTCAAATTTTTTTGAAAAAATCTTTTTTTTTTCACATAAAATGAAAGCTGTACGTTCGTAGAATATGTGTACGAAAAGATTTTTCGATACGATCGATATTTAAACAATCAGAGCGTCATGAACGCAATTAAACAATTAGCGCAATTAGAAGACATTTTTTTAAGGACATGAAATAAATAATGAGAAACGTTCGAAAAAATCGAGCCAAGATTTTTCTGAAGTGAAATTTTATGCCCTTTCAGAATCTGGTCTCATTTTTACGATATATTGTGACCCTGCATTGTTATAAACAAGCGCGGCGCACAAGACTCTTCCGGGCGCCGGAGTTCGAGTAATGAGTGTTAGTAGTTTTCTCGGAACCACGTTTTCCATGTGAATTTCAAGGATATCTCTTGATCTATTGTTCTGATTTCCTTCATATAAAGTATGTTTGAAAGGTGATCATTTTTTGTATGGCTTATACTTAAAACGAGCATAAGTTATTATTAAATTGTTATTTATAATTAAGGTTTAATAACAAAAAAAGTGGCAAAAAAAAATTTTTTTTTTCGAGCGTTCATATTTCAGTCAATTTTTGGTCAAAAATCATTATAGTTAGGTATAAGCCATAGAAAATTTTATCTACTTTTATTTAAAAAAAACCTTTTTCATTTGAGATTACTACAAGAGGCTGTAGGCTTGAAATTCGGAGACGAGATTTTTCAGGCAGTGATCGACGAAAGCCGCCATTGTTCAGCCGCCATTTTGAATTTTGTTACAAAAAATATATCATATTATTGTATAATAAATAACCAATTCAACTGTCAAAACCGGATGTTTCTATGTTTTTTCATCATGCCACAAATCATTTCCAAACTTAGCCCTTTTTTCGGCCAAATTTGAAAGAACCTCCCCTTAAGTTAAGAACCGGCCATATGGTTGTTATTGAGCCTGTTCGCGCTCGCTGAAGCACAATGCACACAATTGAAACTATCTTCAAGCTGCTTTACTGTTTATTTTTTTTATGATGTGGCCAATATCATCCAGATCCCCAGCCTATGATGCCTTTAACATGGTTATAACCGGAAGGGATTTCAGGTAAGGGGAATAAGGAAAATTGAATATCCCGTTTTGCATTGTTGCTGGTTAGACAACAGCTCAGAGACGAAGTGAATTTTTTTTTATTAAAGAAAAACTCGTTGACAGGCCAAAGCTTAACCCTGCATCCATGGCGCGGTGACGAACTGGTTGCTTTAAATTACTGGGGCGTTTTGTTATTTTTTTTTTCGTTACTCTTGATTTCATTTTTATTAATTTTACTTGCCACAGCTGTTTCTTTATAGAAAGCGCAAATATGAACCTCTAGCCTGTGATGCCTCAGTGCCTGTTTGCCTTATTGTTAAATGAGGTGAATAGAAACTACTAGAAGGTAGTAGTTTCGTAATTTTTCTTGCGATTAAGTAAGAATAAACGAATGAGAATTGATTGAATTAATTTTTACGATTTAATATGCGAACGAAAGTTCAAACAATACGAGAAAAGCGAAAATTATAATTTCTGATATTATATTAGGGTCTTTTTAATGACTTGCTCTACCTTAGAAAAAGTAGAAATTGTATTCAATGACACCTGAAATATAGGTAGGTGGGTATGAGTGGCCGTCTGTAGTTTGTAGTACACTAGAGACCCTCCCCAAGGAGGCTTTATCCGGTTGGATATCAAGTGTATTACCGTGTCTAGCGAGCTCGTTCGCTAAAGAGTTCCCTGGATTGTCACTGTGACGCGGAACCCAACACAGGACTTATGGTACTGCTCTGCTAACTGATTTAGAGCGATAGGTAATTACAGTTTTTGATGTCGATGAGACAGATTCTAAGGATAACACCGCCACTTGACTGTCCGTCATGATACATATGTATATGCTTTTCAGGTATGCTGTTGCCCTTCAGTCAAATCAGTGCTGCCTAGATTGCCATTACTTTCACCTGGGACACACTACAGTGAACCGGAACGCTCTGCATCTTCGAACCGTCAGTTAGCAAAAGGCAGTGTAGCGCAATTCTAGACTTGCCTGGTTGTTATCATTGATCTGAATCACTTGGTAAAAAAAATAACTGGGTAAGGAATAATTATGGTTAAGCATTGCCGATAATAGTGATAAGTGTAAAAAAGTGAAACAAATTGTACGAAATTTATGCAGTAGGTTTATTGAAAAATAGATGACGAACATGAGACTAAGCCTAGGCCGTAACGACCACGTTGACGTCCTACTAAAAGTTTTTCGGAATCGGGGGACCAATCCCAGGTATGCAAGGTTACTAACCTTGTTCGAAGTCAAAGCAAAGAAGAATTGATGATCGCCGCTCGAGTAAGCCTATATAAATATGGTAAAAGGCACGCCACTGGCTACTCCCATATAGATATAGATAAAAGTCCCACAGGGGCTTCTAATATGAAAATAGCTATCTTCTCCTTCTACAACACCAATTCCTTATTCACCGGAAGACGCACTATCGCTGTATGTTGACGGAAGATACACAAAATATTCGTACATGCTTATGCAGTCAGGTGCTAAAAGGTCATTAAAAAACTACTAAATGAGTCATCCATAAGAAATGACGTGCAAATGAAGCTGTGATAGAAGTGCTGAGCCCTCCAGACACACGGAAAGTGGTGAAAACAAAACTGATGCATATTTGTACACAATTTCCGTGGTTCCCTTGCAGCTTAAAATAGGTGACATTGCAAAATCCTCGTCCTTTGTCCGCTAAATTTTGTCATCCAATCAAATTTATTTAAAAAACGGTGGAACTGATCAAGAAAGAAGTAGACTGTTTGAAGGAGCAAATCAAAATTATTGTCGCCACGAAAATAGATGATTTAGCTCTAAACGTGGATTACAAATTCTGCTGTACAATGATCGATGGTAAGTCATTTAGTGTCATTCCGGATTCATCCATGCAATGGTTATGAATAATGCAGAAAAGTTTGCGAACTTGAAGCAAATCGAAAGTATGTAGGAATATCGTCTTTCTACGCTACATGCATGGATAAGATGTTTCGAGTGTATATATATAGCGTACACCCTAGAATAAAAAATTGCAAATCCGCAGTGCAGAAACACAGTACTATAATTTGTTGCTGCGTCGCAGAGTTGCAATAAAATAGTAGGGGCATCACAAGTTGCACTTATTTGAACACAAGGCGCCTAGATGGGCTAAACTGTACACAGTCATTCGAGTTGTCATAAAGTCGCTCGGGATCATCAATATGTAGCAGATTAACATTCAATTTCTTAATCTCTGGCACCACGGATAATTAAATCAATTAATTCTGAGTAATTCAATTAAATAGTTTAGCCAATTAGGATTATTTCTTGTTATTTTCCCCTCAGAATTTCCCTTTTATGCATTTTTGTGAACATTAAGTTGCATATGTACATATGCACTAAATTAAACGTGTAGGGTACTGCCTTCCCTCGAAAAGATGTTTTAATTAAAAAACATAAACTTACAATAACGAGATAGTAACAAGGTACGATACTACAAAAAAAGTCGTCTATTCTACCGAAATAGGTTATCTACACATGTAATTATGTGCATGCATCAAAGCACTTCCGATACGACAGACAGCACAGGAACTTTAGTCTGTTCTCTGCAGAATTCAGGCAGAAATATAATCTTGTTCCAAAATAATTTTTGCGAGTGATTTTCATAACATTCAGTGCCTCGAGCGCTTCCACTAGTTCGGAAGAGAGACATGTCGAGTTATTTACAGAGTCTTTTAATCTACAACAATTATTGGTGAATTGCCTACGATCTAACGTTGTCCCCGCAAACTTTTTAAGTCTGCTTCCGACATCTCTAACGTGCAATGGTCGAAAGGTTTAAGTGCTTATACGTCGAAATTGCTTTGTATGAATTTTTGACGATAAAGTGGTCCTTTATTACATAAAATATTAGTCCGAGTTTAGTTAGACTTTTCAGTTCGGTGTTTCGTATGTGGATATTTAATTTAAATACATTCAGCTTTTGACCATTGTACGGCAGACTCATCTCGTATTCGGTGGCTTTTATAGCATCTTTTTTTTATTTAAATTTAATTATATATAAAACCGCGGCGATGCACAATTCAGTTTAATAACTTGCTGTATCGCAAAGAATCCTGTACTTTTAGGCGCTTTGTTTCCCTTTAATGTTAAACAAATCGATTATGTATCAGGGGATACCACAAAGGAACCAAATGTCCTTTCGGCATCGTGACCATAAACATTTTGCGTGGGTAAATATAATACTTTGCTAGTCTGTTCTCCAGTTTATATCGAAGGTCTCAAGGAAGATTATCGTAACTCGCTTTATATTAATTTTGAGATTTTTAACACACAAGCAAATAAAATATTTAACATAGGTTTTAGAGAAAACCTTAATTTTCTATCTGAACCCCCTCTAAAATTATACTAATTTCAACATTTAGTACTGAAATGAGTTGTGGCCTAAGGGGTGGTAAAGAGAAAATGATTGTTTTTGTAGCAGATTGGCTAGGGTTAGGGAAAGGATGAATCGCTAAGTCACAGGGGGACCTGAGTGGAAAATTATGGTGGGTGAGTGGTGGGCAGAGAAGGTGTGGTGGTGCAAAAATTAATTGCTTTGTATCTAAATGACAAGAGCGACGTTGAAATTTAGTTGCTGGCTGATTAGCGATGGGTTGGTGGAGGAGGGGTGGTAAGGCAACAATAATTGGTTTTGTAGCAGAATCACTGAATTACAAGAGAAACATATTTGTCATAAGTTATGTCATAAATTGTCATTACCGTGTAAGCGGTCCGTTTTTGTCAATATTTCGATCATAAAAAGGAGCGAACAACTGTTGTCATCATACTGATATCGTGTAAATGCATGTTCGTTCTTTTATAAAAAATTCCCATTAATACAAGTGCGGTTGAATTAATATTAAAGCAATGAAATTTAAAATTGTTCACTGTATGTCAGAATGCTGAGAGTGAATTGTTCTGTGTTCAGGTGGTTTAGTGAATAGGTGAGATGGGTTTGACAAAAGGGGTGGTAAAGAATGATTGGTTTTAAAGTAGATTGGCTAAGGTAAGGGAAAGGATGAGTCGCTAAGTGTCGGTGGAGCCTGAGTGGAAAATTGAGTGGGTGGTGGGCGGAAACGGTGTGATGGTGAAAAAATTAATTGTTTTGTATAGAAATGACAAGAGCGACGTTTATTTTGAGTTGTTGACTAAGTGGCGATGGGATGAATGGTGGAGAAGGGGTTGTAAGACGAAAATAATTGGTTTTGTATCAAAATTACTGAGTGATGCCGTGGAATCTCGGGAATAAGAGAACTAAATTTTTCTTCACTATATAAATTACAATACTACTTTTTTAACGTTCAGCAAATTACCAAACTAAACTTTTCCTTTGCTTATACATTTCTAAATTCACTATAATAGATCAAATATGCACGTTTAAAATAAACATAACTCACTCACCAACCCCTCATACACCCACCACTCCCGCACTCAGCCCCAACCGTCAATTAACGGCTGGTCCTTTGCCTTACCTCAGTCTGGACACAGAACCAATCACCGTCAACATTCGGACCACCGCTTTACCGTCAACGTCTTAATACAAATTGCAACAGTTGGCTGTTCTGTCATTACCGAAATCCTCATTTTGTCACAATCCGACTCGTCACTATTTGTCATTCGTGTAAATATTCCGGTTGCTGCGTCGCTTGTAATTGTAAAATTAAAATTCGTCATAATACCAACGTAGTGACAAAACTCTCAGTAAGTAATTATTTGACATTACTTTGCGCCCTGTAAATGATAAGTCATTATCAAATGACACGAAGTCATAATTATTGACACTTCCATTCGTGTAAATCCTGTATAGGGATGACTTTCTGAGTGCTTTCTCATTACGTTTTATTGTTTTATGATGAATTTAAATTTTATATTAACAAATGTTGCAACATGATAGAACAGACAGGACAGAATATAAGGTATATACTCAAGATGAAACCTTGAACTGACATCCTGCAGATGAACAATAACAGCCATATAAGATGTATAAGTATGATACGTGTTCATGTAAAACTAAACCTAGAGTTAATTCGAAAAATTGACACGAAACCAAAAATCAAAAGTCAAAAACTAAAACTCCATTGTCTAAGTCAGGGGTGGCCAACCCGCGGCCCGCCTTGATCATTTTTCCGGCCCGCGAGATTTATCACACTTTTACAAAATATATTTATTTTATAATGGCCAAAGAAGTGAAAACCAATGTATTAAATAAATACATTATTTGTGCATCCATGTATTCAAAAATAACTGTCGAAATTATGAGAAAAAATTATCTTTGATTTTAAAATAATATTCTTGCCAATATATGACAGATATTTCCTGTTTTATTTATCTGGCGCAAAAAGTTGTTAGCGCTTTCGGTTCAACTTACAACTGCGAATCGTTTTTTCGTAAATGAAATTGACCAAAAACAAAACACGCTCAAACATAACGGACGCTAATCTACAACACCAATTACGATGTGCAAATACCCGATCGATTTGCAAAAGCTAAGTGAAAGAGTGCAGAAACAAATATCGCACTTGTAAAACAAATATTTTTTAATGATTTCATTTTTAGTGTTATCTATTTCTTTACAATGTACATTTAGTATAATTATATTATATTAACTATGTTTACATGTAAGAATGATAGTAAACACAATAATAATAACTCATTATGTTTCAATTTTTCACCCCAAAAAATGTCTATGGTGGGTCAAAATCTAATATGGGGATATATAATTTTATATGCGGCCCGCGGAGTTATGAGTTATTTACAAAGTGGCCCGCAAGTTTATTTGGGTTGGCCACCTCTGGTCTAAGTATTCTTAAAGGTTAAATGCAGCACTGGGCGAAGTTCCTTCATCAAGAATCCTCGCTCACGAGGGAAAACACTTTCGTCAGCACGTTCGCCACTTTTCTAGCGCTCTGAAAACACTCCTGGGTCAATCCATATCAAATCAACCAATGATGGTTACTGACAAAATTTATAAATTTTTTATTTTTTTACCTAAGGTTGTACTATACTCAGAGAGTTGCAAAAAGGTATTAATTTTTTAGATGTTTAGTTGTTTTTTAGCCCCCATTTTATATGGGTGCGTTAGCCCATTTTACATTTTAGATAGGTTTGTGTTAGACGCTGCATCTTCTTGGTTTTTAAAGATAAGTAAATTTTTTTAACATTAGGTCATTAGGAAACTATTTACAGAACTTTATTCCCGTACTCCAAGTAATTTTGCTTACGTTAAGGAATTTTACAGTCGTTTGGAGTAGCTGTAATTTTCTTACCTTGCTTTACTGTGAAACTGACAAACGAAAGTTCAACAACTTTGAATGGATTTTGCTGACTACAACATTTCAACTGTCACTAAGAACAATCTTTTCCTTGTTTTTAGGCAAGTTGAGGAAAGTTCTTCTCATAGCTATCGTTATTTCACCATCACCAAAAAAAGAAGTAACTTGCAGCAGAATAAGCATGGAGCAAATGAATTATGTACAGGAAATAACTTGCCGTCATTATAATGACAATATTAATTGAGAATTAATTTTTATTTTTTAATGATCGAACATAAAAACTTTTACACTATAATACTGTTTACTTTTGAGTGTAAAACGTGGGTAAAAATCAAGTAAAAATTGTTCTTCTGGTGGAGGGGATGCAAATGAGAAAGTTAACAGACGCTTTTAAGGTAAATTGATGGCAACTGAAGAACTGTCAAAAGTAAATTTCAGTGCAAAGATCAGTGCGTTTACAAGAAATCATAAAAATAAATAAAAATGAAGAACAATTTACTGAAAAAGCTAATAGTTTCCCGTGTTTATTTAAATTTTTTTTTTCTAAACTGTAACTTGCCAAACATTAATCACCTGTTAGTTGTCAACCATACAAAAAGAAGAAAAATTCTGCCGAAATTTTGTCCACAGTTATCAGCGTGTGTAAAGTTTGGACAAAAGGGGAAATTACTCGATTGTCAAAGTCCAAAAGTAAGCAGACGCAGTGTGGACGAAAACTTTCGGTTTTGTGTAAAAACTTTCCAGTAAACAGACTGACCTAATGACAATAAAGGGCATAAATAATCACCTGTTATTCAATTTTACTATGTTATATTGGAATGCTAAAAGATTTGGTTAAGCAGTTGTTTTGGGGTGTAGGAATTACGAGAATCAGGTCGATTTGCTTATGTAAAATTGCGCTGAAAATTCACTTATTCTTGCGTAATTAAGTTATTTTTTTAACCTAAGGAGAGCTACGACAGTTCAGTGCCACTCAACTTATAAAAGAATTTGTTGTCATTTAGCCTTTGAAACTTTACTAATACTTAACTTACTTGAGAATAGCAAAAACTAGTGTTTTAATTCATAGGGCGTAAAACGCCACGACAAGTTTTAAGAAGCTAAATTCTGTAAAACAACTGTGTATTTTTACTTTAGGGAAAAATTGTGACTATAAATAAATCTATTTATTAACCTTTCGAACCCGAAAGACTGAGAATGTTGCAATATATCTACCGATCCTGTAAATCCAGATGGATGAAAAAAATGAACTTTTCCACAGAGCGAAATGAAGTGAAATAATAATTTGACTCTTGCAAGTATGTGAGGGGAAAGGATCTAATAAATATTTAAGAAAAATTACGAAATGATAAAAATTACTCAACCACTTATTAAATAAAAAAAAATTAAAAGTTTTCCAAAACGTTTTAAGAGACTTTCAGTTTTCCTTCCAGAAATCAGATAAATAATTCAAAGAAATTACTTCGACACAATACAACATGCTTAAAGTATTTGCTTTCAAATCTTTGAACTATTTATATATCACAACACCAAAAACTTCCTAAGAAATTTCTCTATCACACACAAATAACTATTATTCACCATGTTACTACGGAATTGATTGTCCAGAAAATGTGCGGCTACATGAGCTGGAAGTAAATTGTGTAAAATCCTTTTATTGGATTCTTGAAGGACGTCCATTTCTTTCTTTTCCTGAGATGCTTGAAGCTGCCATAAAAAATCCAGTCTTGCAGTCCATTCCACTAAGCGTCCATGAACGAGTATAGCTATCATAAATATCACAATTCTAGCTAATGAAATTAAATGAAGTGGAATTGGAGAACTGTAAAATCAGAAGAAACAGGTAATTAGATTGTGAATGCACATTTCAGAGGTGATAATTTACTCACTTAACTCTATCATCGTAACAATCGAATAAATTTGTGTGAGACAACTCAATAAATAGTCCGTAGATAGTTCCCATTAACAGAATTAGAAGTGATTTTATTATTATTGGCAACCTATAAAATTACTTAATTAGATGCTGTGAAATTGTTAGATAAAGAAATTGTTTACCTTAAAAATACTGAAACAGACAAAAAAGCAAATACTGCTGACAGGGAAACATACTGCGGAAGGGAACATCTACGGTGAGAGTAATTTTTCATTATTTCTTCGTCTATTACCGACGACGTATTACTAGAACAAGGATGATCCGAGACACAAGTAAACTGAAATTAAATAGTCAAGTAATATTTAACTGTTTATCAAATTATATGTATAAAACTTACCACATTAACCTGCCCTACGGAATAAATAAGAACAATAGTGAACACCGTTATAGCTAGCCTGAGTGTAAAGCTCTCCGACAAGTCCCATGCAATCCATTTTAATCGAACTGCTAAGAGCAGCATTAAAATAGAACTGACCCATATAAAGGCAGTCAAAAACAGTAAAAGTAAGATGAGTGTTCGTGGTAAGGCAGTAACCTGTAATGCAGCACCGAGTATAAGAAGCAAAAGACTGCAACCCATAGCAGTTGTAAATCCTAAATCAAAATCCTTATGATATTCTCGTTCTTTATCACTTTCCCTGAATCGTAGTGTGATTCTGTCCACATGAACTGATTTTTCTCGATCAACAGATCGAGCATTAATAGCTTGTGACAGAAATCGATTCACTCGATTCGTGGGCTGATGATGAACGCTTGAATGTCGTTTTCTGAAGGGTCGTTTAAACTTCTCTGTTACTTTTGTCTGAAAGTAGAAAAAAAATTAAAATTATATCCACTGAAAAAAAATTTAGCTGTGACGATAAGATCTGCGGCTAACACGCTTTGAGGAAACGCATGCTTTAAAGAGAATACAAAAATGCAATCCACTGAAGGGACTGGCAAATTAGTCTAGTCTAATCTAACTACAGATCTTTGCGAAATGTTGGGTAACGTGAAGTTCAACAGATAAGAACCATTCAGAAATGTTTAAGAATGAAGCAAGTTAATTTATGTACATAGGTAGGTACGTTTATGTACTAATGTATGCGAAACATTAACAAAATAATATGTATTATGGATTCGAGAATGTGTTCAATATTCCATATTTGAAGAGCCAAATTTTAAAATAACGAAAGCGAAACGAAAGAATTTCAGATAGATATTAGGTCTGTTCCCGTATTTCTGCAGCTGCAGCTGGCTGCAGTTTACTGATTTATGTGGTGTGGGTGAAATTGCTTCAGTACGGTAACAACCAGCTGCAATTTACTGAAAAAGCAGAAGATTTGTTTTGAAAAAAAATCTTTTCTTATATATGGAAACTAAACAATCACAGTTCTTCCTTATAGGCGGCTACTCCACTTCCTCAATCCGACGCTTAACTTTTAGGATATAAAACTCTATAAAAGGATTCACAAATTTCAAATTTACTCAATTGACGTTTGGGCAGTTGTCACTTTGACAGAAAGAAGATTTTTTAAGCATATTGCAGCTGGTCAGAGTTGTTGCAGAATTCTTAAATTTTCTGCAGCAGGGGAAGTTGTGACGTAGGCAAAATCTTCTTGGAGAAGTGAATACGGGAACACTTTTCTGCAGTTTTCTGCAAAGCACTTATAATCTCTGCAGGTACGGGAACAGACTTATTATTTTTGCTAATTGACATTAGTTGTGTACATACTAAACGATTTATCGAACGAATTCGCCGAAACAAATCTACGTAGATTGCACATTCTTCGCAAATCTTTCCAATTTTCTAAAAATTTATCATTCAACTGCGATGATTGATAAATAATAATTTGCTGGTGGTGTGGTTTGGAATTAGAAACAAAACTTACAATATTCTTGTGCGTTATTATCGCGCTACGTGTGCAATTCCTTGCGTCGAAAAAATTACATTTTTCTATAAAAGCTAACAGAAATGGTCTACGGAGGAAATAGAAAGGGGGGGGGGGCTGGTTCACGCAATTCGAACGCTCATAGAAAAGTTCCAATTTTACGTTGCATTACCTCAAACATCAACATGTAATTGCATAATTTTTTCTTCCAGGGACCTATTGCAGTTAAGGGGAACGGCAGGTAATATGGCGTGGCGGATAATATGGCGCACTAAAAAAACATAAATTAACAATAGGTACCTATTTGTTTAAAAATTATTTAATTGTTTTCGTTTAAGTATCATGCCAAAAAAATTTCACCTTTTAGAAAGAATAAAGATTTAGGAGGTTTTTATCTATTATAAATTGCAAAGAAAATAAGGTCTAAATAAGCAAAGGAATGAAATGTGTTCACCATTATAAAAGATAAGGAAAAAATTATAAATTATCTATTAGTTACTGAATAAAGACGAATTTATATACAAAATTTGGTTAAGACCATTTTCATCCCATGAAAATCTGTACTAAAATCGAGTCCGCCACATTAGCCGAACTGGAGGACGCAAAGTAGCGTTTTACAATGGAAGTGTCCATTTACTACACTCAAATTTCCGTGTAATTTTCGTGTACACGGAAAAAAACCCACGCACCAGCACCAGCTAGAACACTTCGGCTTAGAGAGCACCTACGCGCTATAAAAACAGACTCTCGGTGACTTCCAGGACGCCTTAAGAAGCAGCCCTCCTTCTGGGACAGGATAGGTAGGCTTGTAACCGCTTATATGAAAAAAATACACACGAAACGTTCAGTACGCCTCGGATACCTTGGATTGATTTTATGATGATGACCTTTGGCTATAAACAACGGACTACGATTCGGAAAAATCTCGCATTAATTGAAGCAGGGCATATTCAGCGCGAAGTGTCTCGAAGACTCAATATGACGGTGCAACCTGTCAACCAAAGATATCAAGAGACCTACGACTTTGTTCGGCGACCAGGGCCAGGCCGATCCCGGTTTACGTCGGAGCGAGATGATCGATACATCGCAGCGACATCACTACGGAATCGTCATATCAACGCAGTTGAAGTACAGCAGCAGCTCCATGAAGTAGGAGGATCGGATGTTAGTAGGTGGACAGTGTGGCGAAGACCCCGGGAGAAAAACCTGACACCCCACAGGGCTGCAACTGGTCCTAAACTTACATCAGCTTATCGGCAGTTATTCCTTTAATTCGCACGGGAGCATGCCGAATGGACGTTGGAGCAATGGGGGTCCGTTCTGTTTTTTGATGAGAGCAGGGTATGCATTCACGGTAACGATGGAAGGAGAAAGGTGTACCGGCGACCTGGGGAACGGTTCGCTCAGTGCTGCTTTGAAGAACGCGTCAGCTACGGCGGCGGATCGTGTATGGTTTGGGGTGGAATTTCGCTCGAAGCACGAACCGCGGCAGCGGTGCAGGTCTGACGGGTCAACGGTACGTCAACGAAATTCTGGCCGAACATGTTATGCCTTACGCTGGTTTTTTGGCGAAAATCTTTTGCTAATGCATGACAATGCGAGGCCACAATCGTTCGAGACCACTCTGCAGACATCAGAGTTCGAGCTATGGATTGGCCAGCACGGACACCTCACCTGAATGCCATTGAGCATATGTGGGATGAGCTCAAAAGAAGCATCCGGGCCCGATTGTTTCTCCCATCCAGGAGCTTAAAGAGGCACTGATAGAGGAGTGGAACAACATACCACAAGATTATATCGTACAACTTGTAACATCGTTGACAAATCGAATGAATGAATTTATCAGAGCAAGGGGGGAAACATATGATATTGAAAATAAAAAATAAAAATAAGAACTTTTTCAATACAGCTGTGCTTCATTTCTTGTTCCCTCCAACTTCCTGTTCGCTATATTCCTGATTAGTGCAATGCCTTTGATTTTATGGTTAGGAATCCGAAACAAAAAATAACCTGGCCAAAAGTTTGATCTCAAGATAATAAATAATCCTTTCGAACGATATATAATTCATTTCTTAACACGCAGTAACACCTGCAAAAATTGTCTTCAAAGTCAAAAGTGAAAGGTGGCCCGATTTCATTGCACCCAAGTATAGAACACCCTATTGTATTTTAATATGACGTCAATTATCAGAAAGTATAGAAAAAGAAAAGGAAACCTGTGAAATTGTGGCGAAAAATTGTCTTCGACGAAATTCGTTTTAAAACGACCTGTAAATTAATTGAATGTTGAGAAATTTTCGACTTTTGTTTACGCAAAGGTTAAACCGACATTGTGAGATTAAAAGGCATTAGTTTTATTGTAACTAAATTCATGTAACATAATAAGTCTGTCTGTTTACTTCTGTGTAAAAAAGCCTGTGTAAAATACAATTAAAATATTCTTCTGGTGGAGGGGATGCAAATGCCAAAGTTAACAGACGCTTCTTGGGTAAACTGATGACAACTAAAAAGCTGTCAAAGGTAAATTTCAGTGCAAAGATCAGTGCGTTTACAAGAACTCGTAAAAATAAATAAAAATGAATAACAGCTGTAACTTGCCAAATATCAATCAGCTGTGAGTTGTCAACCCTAAATTACTCGACTGTCAAATTTCTTTAAGTCGAAAAGTAAACAGACGCAGTGCGGGCGAAAATTGTCAGTTTTGTGTAAAAACTTTCGAGTAAGCAGATAGACGTAATACGTCAAAGTGAGGTTAGGCATAAGGTATTTTACTTTTAATTAAACTTTGTAACTTTTTGCTTATAAAACAAAATTGTAAAATAAGCCTTTTGTGACAGGCGTCTTTTGATTTCGTTCCTGAAACATTTATGACAAATAAAGGAACACCTTGTCACATATACAAGTCTCATTATTTATACACCCAACATTTTCTGAGTATCGAACTTCATCAGGATCAAACTACAATCAAGCGAAAGTAGTTATTTATTGATTTTTAATAACAATTTAAAGAAAAAAAAACTGCAAAAAAGTGACCATATTGTTAAATAGCCCAACATTCTGGTAATTTTGCAAACTATCACACGATTCTAGTCTACTCTTTGCGTAATATCCTAACAAACAATTCGTTCGAATTTTCGATTTCAGATTGCGATAGATAGACAGAACGGAGTTAGGCGTTTTTCGTAGATTGGACATGTTTTTCTTCTCAAGGTTCTCGATCTATGGCAAAAAAAAATGAATGTAATTTGAATAAAAAAAATTTGTTTGTCATTGTTTCCACATTTTCCTATAAAACATTAACCAGCCAACAGTAAAATATCTTCTTAAATTGAAGATGTACATTGAAATTTTTGTTTTAACGAGTTTAACGAGTATGTCATGTTTATCGAGAACAAAAAGGCAACATAAGAGACGGATGTATAGGTGGCGTAATGTTTTAGAGTTGATGGACCGGTTAAACTATTCGAGACTTGGTTAAAATTAAGGTGGTCGTCTTATGTGATGGATCAAAAAAATCAATTTTTTTTCAGAAATCGATTCTCGAACATATTCACAATGTGTGTGTAGAAAGATTTTTTTGTAATTCAGATTTTCCAAGAAGTGGCAGATGTAGATAGTGGCGCTGGCACGATCTGCAGATTTTAGTTTCGTCTTGGCGTTCAGCAGCGCTTTTTCGTGCAAGAAAAATGAGTTACAAAAAAGGCAGTAAATTCGAGAATGCACATCCGCATCGAACGAGAAAACGTAACTTTCGTGGCAATAGGTATACGGCCAAGGAAAATACAGATTGTACTTCAACATCAGCGAAAAATCTTTCTCAAACCGAAAGAGTTGATCTGACAAGTTTTGCATACTGCATCTTGGAATTCGCATCTGCATTTTCAGCTATTTCTTCAGTTTTTTTTATACGATGTTGCCAAATCTTAGGGGACAACCGTTTGATGCGTTAGCATGGTTGTGTGGCCGGAAGGGAATTAGGGCAAGGGAAGTGAGGAAACTTGAAAGTCTTGTTTTCGCATTGCTGCGAGCTAGACAACAGCGAAGAGACGGAGTGGTTGTGTGGCTCAACGAATTGATCCAACTACGTCTCCGTGAAATTCCGTGAAGTGAATTTCAAACAATCAAATTTTCGAGGCGTCAGTTTCCGAATTTCTGTGGGATGGAAATGTGATTCAACTCTGATGATTAATTCGTTATGTGAAAAAAGCAGCTGCGTCGCTTGATTTGTGTAATGCGATTGTTGGGAATTGGTTATGAAGGAATCAATCTTATCTATGGTTTGACAGTTTCCGGACGGATCATTGAAGAAACGTGGTTTTTCATCTTTGTTCGGGGTCTCCACGTTAATTGGTAAAAATTCAAATAAAGTTCTGGATGCGTTCGTAAAGAGCAGTTTCTGTGGTGCATGTTATTTGTGGAAAAGTAAAAAAATATGATCCAGGTGGTTATGAAGAATGGAATGCCTGTCATCAGAATACTTAATTGCAGTGTAAATCATACTGGCAGCTCTGGAAAAATGGAGATCGATGCTATCGTACAGATGTTCTCATGATTTGTTCATAAACATGCTGTAAAATACCTCACGTACATAGGTGACGGTGATAGTAAAACTTATAATGGAATTTTGAGCGTTGAGCCATATGGACAAGAATATAAAGGCACAAAAAAAGAATGCGTCGGGCACGTAGAAAAAAGAATAGGAACGCGACTCCGAAATGCGAAAAAAGCTAATAAAGGGATTGGTGGAAAAGGATCCGGCAAACTTAAAGTGGGTCTACGCGACACAGACTTCTATAAACTTCTATAGAATTTTGTCTCTATCGTGTGGACCCACCATTATTCTTAAAGAAATTGGGGAGTTGACAAACGGATTAGCAGTTCGTCGACATCCTCATTCAACTGAAGTAATGAAGAGAGAAATTTGGACAACGTTTTACCACAAGTGCTCAACGAAAATTGCCAAGCAGGTGAAAATAGTTGATGCAAATGGCCAATGGCAGAAACTAAGGGACGCGTCCGCACGTCTCGATAATTTTCATCATGATAAACATCCTTTGACAGAACAAGTCCAGAAAGTTATTAAACCAATTTATGCAGATTTATTGATTAGATGCTTGGGAGTGAAAACTCAAAACAACAACGAGTCACTCAATTCGCTTATCTGGACTTTCGCACCAAAGAGTATTTTTGTGTCATTCATACTTAAACTAACGCGTTTTTCTCAAAACTGCATTGTTAAAAATGCGCTCAAATTCTTACGGTATAATGAGGACAACGATAGTTCCAGCTCCTGCTAATATCATTGTGATACCTACGTTTCTTTTTTTTCAATTAAAAGAATTCAACGAAAAATATGACAAAAATCGTGTACTTATATTCAGAAGTCGGCTAAAAATTAAAAAATATTATATTTTGACTTAATTTTAGTACCGGCTGTAGCCACAGGTCTACCAATTAAAACGCTGGTTAAACTTTCGTTTTCAGTTTAGCAGAACACAAGTGTCAGTGGTAGGAATTCTCAGTCAAATGGTTGCCTCCAAAAAACCAAACCGTTTCAATAAACAAACCGCATGCCCAAAAAATGTTGTGGCAACAGAAAAAAATTTCATAAATGTGTCAAGTTTGTACGCATGATCTGTAATTCTACCATGCCATTCCCCGGGACTTGTATCTAAATCCTCAGTCGCCTATTTGGAAGCTGGCGTGTGATATTGACACTTCATAGCGCTTGGACTGCCATGAGTAAAAATTTGGTAAAACGGTTGGCATTCCCCTGCAACCGATTGAACACACACTTGTTAAATTTAACCTCCACACATTTTTACATTTTCGCGTACTTACAAGGCAAGCAGGTTGTCTGAAAACAACCAATTTCGTGAGAATTCCTACCCAGCTGTCTAAAGTCGGTTTGAGAATGTATTTCGATGTAAAAAAAAATTTATAAAGACTCTTAAATACACTACTCAAAACAATTAAGGGAACAAAAAAGATATCTAATTTTTTTAGTGATTTTTGACGGGCTGTATATAAGCGAGAAATAATCGTATCGAGGATCTGAAAAAAACGTGTTAAAGCTCCAAAACTCTAGTTTTTGAAACTTTCAGCCAAAAGCCCACGGTGCTCACGCAATCCAAAGGAATAGCGGAAACAAAAATTTTCCAAATTTTTAGTCTTTTTTTTGTTCCACGGACTCGGAATTTTTTTTTTATTTGACCACTCTATGGACCAGATAGCCTGTTCATTCAGCTTTAATTATCTTTTTTCAAATCCTTGATACGTCGGTTTGTCGCGGAGATATCCCATATTAAACGAAAAAGGACACTTTTGTATTCAACCATCGATATCTCAGCAACCAATGGTCGTACAGAAAATTTAAGGGCAGTTTCGGAAACTAGAATAAATTTCCTAAAAGAATCCGTCAAGACATAAAAAAACAATTTTTTTATCCGTAATTTAAATTTTTAAAAAGTCAAAAAAGTGACTTTTTTCCTTGTTTCGGTAAATTGTCCGCATCTTTGCAAATACTGACGGAAAGGCTAAGGTTTCTAGGAATTTATACACCTCAATGTCTGCCCAATAGCCCTGTAAATCCGCAGATCGATCCATTGGACGGTTTCCTCGGCCCTATTGATCAAAGTTTTGAGAAAAACAAGGAACAAGAATTGTGATCACAAACATCGTGTAATCTTCATAAAAATGCAAAAATCATTCTTTTTCGACTTTTCTCTCAATTATGCATCAGTCACTTGATAAATTTAAAAAAAAAAAAAAACAAATTTAAAAAAAGTTTTTTTTGAAAAATCGAAAATTTAGTAAACAAATTTCTTTTTACATTCTGTTTTATTTTTTGGCAATAAAGACAAAAATTAGAGACTCATTTTTAAAGTTATCAACCCTTTTCATGCTCTCATTTTCCTTATTTTTAATTTTTCTCAAATTAAGTAAAAGTTGATAACCCCAAGGGCATCGGCTCCTCCTTTTACGAACATTTCGATGTGTCAAAAATTTTTTTTTTAAATTTTAGATTTTTTTAATTTGTTTTTTTTTTAATTTACCAAGTGACTGATGCATAATTGTGAGAAAAGTCGAAAAAGAATGATTTTTGCATTTCTATGAAGATTACACGATGTTTGAGATCACAATTCTTGTTCCTTTAATTTTTTCCAAAACTTTGATCAATCGGGCCGAAGGAACCGTCCAAAGGATCGATCTGCGGATTGAAAGGGCTATTGGGCGTACATTGAGGTGTAAAACTTCCAACAAACCTTAGCCTTTCCGTCAGTATTTGCAAAGATGCGGACAATTTACCGAAACAAGGAAAAAAGTCACTTTTTTTACTTTATAAAAATTGAAATTACCGATAAAAAAAATTGTTTTTTGTTGTCTTGACGGATTCTTTTAGGAAATTTATTCCAGTTTCCGAAACTGCCCTTAAATTTTCTGTACGACCGCGACAAATCGACGTATGAAGAATTTGAAAAAAGATAATTAAAGCTGAATTAAAAGGCTATCTGGTCCATAGGGTGGTCAAATAAAAAAAAAATTCCGAGTCCGTAGACCAAAAAAAAAGACTAAAAATTTGGACAATTTTTGTTTGCGCTATTCCTTCCACGTGAGCACCGTGGCCTTTAAATTTTTGGCTGAAAGTTTCAAAAACTAGAGTTTTGTAGCTTTAGCATGTTTTTTCAGATCCTCGATACGATTATTTCTAGCTTAGATAAAGCGCGTCAAAAATCACTAAAAAATTAAGATATTTTTTTTTGTTCCCTTAATTGTTTTGAGTAGTTTAGTTCATAAAAATATTATAAAAACTCCAAAGTATTAAGTCTTTATTGTTCGTCACAACAAATTGGCGAAAAAAGGTTAAAAATACAGCTGTCCCATAAGACGACCCCCTTAAAGGAGTCCCTGAGCAGGAGGGTTACCTGGAAATTCTTCAGGACTGTCAGTTTTATGTAAGTAAAGGGGTAAGGATCCTTAATATCTTTTCTTAAACACGGAATTTCTAAATTTTTTTATTGTTTCTTTTTTTGGACTTTAATATAACTTTACTAAAAAAAACTTGCTACATGTAGTGTCAATTGTTTTTTTTCTGTTTAAAATTAATGTGAGGCAATTCCAATACAATGCTTATCTATTTTTTAAGCAATATTCCTGCAACTTCTGTGTGTTAAAATAGGCGTCGTTATTTTATTGAAACTTCGTTGGGTAAAGATTGAGAGCGGACTGCATTAGTTGTAAGTTAGTTTATAAAAATATTCGTAGCTTACGCCATTAATCGAAAGTTTTGACGTTATTCTCTCTTTTATTGAAGTTGTGTAAGTCTTCGGAAATCTCGTCTCTTAGGTTGCCATTACAGCGCAACAAATCTATAAAATTAGCCAACGAAGTCAAGGAGGCAAACGGCGATGAATAAAAATTAGATTTTATTGACTTACTCCAATCCTGCATACAATGGTTCATTAAGTTAATATGCTCGTCTGTAAATTTTGAATTGTATTGTTCAAGCATAGTGTTATGATTGCAGGAATTTCATTTATCATCAAAAGTGATCAAAATATCCTATGAAGGTTAAAAATAAAATTATATCATTTGTACTTTGCTAAAAGATTGCTGTTGTACTAAAATTGCTGAAGCGTCAATCATTAAGAAGTAGAAAAGTTTTGAAGATTATAAATATAAGAATCTCAGAAACTGATTTCCAAAAAAGCAATTAAATATTGATGTTTCAAAGTTAAACCATATTTGTTAATTCAAGTTTACATTAGGGTTAGTATAATTTATCTCTATAAGGTTAATTTGTGAGTTAAAAAAGCACGTAATTCTTGAATTTGGTTATGATTCTGAAAAGTTATTGTATATGAATATAAGGTGATGTTATTATAATGTTAGGAACAATCTAATCTAAGGGCTCTAATTAATCTATGACTTTAGCAAGCAAATATCTACCATAAATTAGTCTATAAACAACACAAAAGATGACATGCAATAGTGTGGGGGGCGAATAAAGTACAGAAACATGTCGATAGGAATGTTTTGTTCGAATTACGTTTTAAGATGTTTACGAGTGTTTATTTTTTGTGTTTAGTTGAAGCAAAGTCAATCAAAATGTCAAAACATGTTAACAGAGAAACATTTAGAGCATTGAAAGTTTTCAAAAAGTTAAAGAAACTTTAAGATATTATCAAAAATGTCACAAAAATTTTATGCATTTTTACATATTAATCTATCTGACATTTTTCTCACTTTTTTCTTTTGTGCGATATTATTCGAGGATCCCATTGATAAGCTGCCGCCCGCTGAAGGTGCAGCATGTAATATTCTTTGCAGTCGTAGGACCTATGGTGGAAATGAAGATAAAGTGAAGAAGGGTAAATTATATTGTTTATTGAATTTAATTACTTTTAGTATGAATTAAACCCACAGAGATAAAATTTATAACAGCAACTTGTTAGTAATTGTAGATAAAAACCGTTCTCAACCATATAAGTTTCATGTGCTTCATATTGCAGGAACTACTTTGGTATTATAATATTTGAGTTCTTAAGTACTTCTAGAGAAAGTTTTTAATGAATAGTAAGTTATCTTTAAGTTGAAGAGAGATTCAACAGTGGCGGAAAGGACATTCTCGTAACATACTACCCTGAACCAAAAGTATTGGCCTAGTTGAAAATTTCTTGATTAATAATTAATACCCAAACCATTTTTGAATACCTTATTCTATATAGGGTTAGCTATATATTATATTATGGTTAGAAATGCAATATACATTCTGTCAAAAAAGTACTGGGAATTTGTAATTTCAAAGACCCGCGTTAATGATTTTTTAAAAATCTTTTTTTTCCATAAGTTGGTAGCACTGTACTTAATTACTATGTTAAACTCTTAGAATATAGAGCTAATAAGGAGTTTTTTTTTATATATATGATGATGCCAAAGCTCAGGGGATACCCTATGATGCTTAAGCACAGCCTTGACAGGAAAGGAATAAAGGATGAGGGAAATGGAGCAGGTTGAGTGAAGGAGGTGTCGATGTACGCCGCGTTTGAAAGTTTCAGGCTCATAAGACGAGGGAAAAACAGAAGATGATAAACTGTTCTACATTCGTGTTGTTCTGCTTAGAAAAGATTCCCGAAATTTGACGGTACGTCCAAATTTGACCTGGAGAGTATAGGGGTGGGAGCGATTTGTAGATCTTGTATCACGCATTGTCATGTGTCTACAAGGAATCAGGCTGGCAATTTCGTTAGAACAATGGCCATGGAAATAACGATAGAAGAGTGAGAGACAATCGACATTCCGTCGATGCTCCAAAGAGTCAAGGCCCTCAGAGATTGAGGGATCGCCAATAAGTTTAATAGCCTTACGCTGGACTTTGTCTAACGCGGACAGTGTGGTGTGTCCGGCCCCTGCCCAAATATGGGAATCATATTCAAGTCTAGGCCTAATGTGAGACTTGTAGATCAGCGCTAAGTCAGGTGGGGTGAAATATTTCTTACATCTCTGTAGAAAACGTTTCATCGCACTTTTAGCGATTGCAAATATATGATCAGTCCAGCTAAGATGGCTGGATATCTCGATACCCAAGATATTAAGGGAGGGCGAATTTGGTATATTCACTCCGTCGACTGAAATGGGTTGGGGTTGAACCGGGCGTTTCTTAAGGGACATTAAACAGCATTGAGTTTTGGATGCATTAAACGTAACACGATTTGCTCTGTCCCAAGCAAGGACCATAGAAATGTCGTTGTTTAATGATCTAAACATGCGTTCCCGATTGACTTCTGTAGCATTTTCACGTGAATTCATTACAGAATCAAATGAGTACGCGAAATCAAGGGTGCTGTCGTCGGCGAAACTATGAATAGGATTGAGAGTAAGGGATAAGAGTGCATTAATAAAAAGAAGAAATAAGGTTGGTGAAAGAACTGAACCCTGAGGTACACCGGCATTTATTTCGTAGTCGTCAGTTTTTCGGGACAAACTTTAAACGGCGTTTTCTCAAAACCATGTTATTCAAATTGGCGTAAAAGATTACAAAAAAAACTAGTCAACCGATTTTCTTCATCCAGCACTCATTTTAAAGGGCATAAAAAACTACTCTAGATAGACTACGGACATAGCAAAAAAATTATTTTAAGACCATTTTTGACGCGAAAATAATCAAAATTTTTGCAAAAAAAGCCAACTTTTTTTTTTCATGCCCGATTTTTATAGTTAATGTTCGAATTTCGAAAAGATCGTAGTCTATCTAGAATAAACAACCCCCTCGAGTATAAAAATGTTTGGTTTTTTGATTTCAGATGAAAATTGCGGCCAGGAGAATTTACGCCGATTTCGATGTCAGCCGCGACACGAGTTACGAAACCCACCAAAAGTTGATTAATTTTTTATTTTTCAAAATGTAAAAAATTGTTTTTCTCTTCTTAAGGCATTGCCCTAAATACATATAACATCGATTTCATCTGGACCTTTTTCATTGTCCCAAAAATAAATCCCAAAAAAGTCCTTTTTTTCGGCCTCTTTATGTACTTCCCCCCTTAAGTGAGTTGACTAAAGCAGAACGAATTAGAAATCGCATCGGCTGTTGAAGAATGCAGGGTTGTGGTCGATCTGAATGATGCGTTCAAGGGGGCCATATTCGAAAAAATTGCAGAGAACAAACACGAGAAAAAACTTATTAAAATTAAAATGCTGAGACTGATGCTGATAAAAATGCAAGTTCTATAATGAAAAGGGTCATATTCAGAGCAATGGCAGAAAGGGACTGATTTCAGAATACGGATAAGGTATAATTAATTTACTTCTAGGTTCGTCAAGTAATAAGGAAGCAAGTATACTTCCTTGTTGATGGTGTACACAGAAGGCCCTTCTTGAGAGAAAAAACCGGACAAGTGCCAGTTTGGCATGCGCACCGAGCGTTTCGTAATATTTTTTCATACGATTTTCGGATTTTTCCTTTACTTGTGCTGTGAGACCTTTTTTATTGCCGAATTTCATAATTCTATTTCAACGGAAAGTACCCTATAGGATTTAATTTATTTGCGATTGACGGTCTTGACAGACAAACAGACGGACAACGAAGTCATCCTATAAGGGTTCCTTCTTCCGTTTTGATGTACGGAACCCTAAAAATACAAAATAAAGTGGAATATATGAATTCAACGCAAGCAGGAATTTTAAGTTGTGCAAGTTGGAAACAAAGGACGCTAAGAAGCCGATGTTGAGGCAATAGACACGGAAGTTAAGGCATCAATACGAGTTTTGAAAGAGTTGGATCAGTTGGCTGAGTACGACGATTACCACGCCTACGAGTTATCCATAAAAAGAGAAAAGTTTTACTTCGTCCCGGGGCTGTTGTCTAGCTCGAAGAAATGGCAAAAAACAAGACATTAAATTTTCCTCATTCCACGCAACATAGGGTTGCCCATAGGGTTTAGCTAGATAATAAAAAAAAAGAATAGGTAAATGTGACATAAATTAATGGAAGCGAAAGAATGCATTAAAGGTTTACGTGGTCAAAAAGAAGGAATCTCGTGGAAGTATTAAAACCTTCAAGAACTCTAAGCGGAAATATCATACAAATCGTAAAGTATACGCAATAGTTCACTTAGATCGGCTGTTCAAACTCGATCTACAGAAGAAATGTAGATTAGAATCTAAGAAGAAAGTAAAGGAAGATTCAATTGCAGAGTAAGTAGAAGTTGAAGGAGATCGTGAAAAGCGTGGGAGCACAGTGAAGTTCTAGATCTTGGTGGTCAATTTATCGGGACGAACAGTTTTAAGAGAATGGCGATGTAACATGCATAGAAAAAATCGAATAGAAAATCGAAAATTGGTTTTATTTATGATGTTTATTAAAGTGTTTTTGCTATTTCCAAGCAAAAATATGTATCGTAGAAGCCGTTTCCTTAATATGTTTGACACTTTTGTAATTCTTAAACGGAGAAGAATCGTTTTTAAAAACCCAACACAAATACAATATATCAATAGTGAAATATTTGACTTGAAAATCTGATCAGTTATTCAACAATTCCACTCTCTCATGAGTGTTCGAAAAACGACTACACGACGTACATACCAATTCTCGAAAAATCGACCGGTTATTCGGATAAACGAAAATTGAGAAGTGCCAGCTCTAGTCTGACTACTATTATGAGGAAAAAAATCTGTAAAAAGTGCGGTTTCTTACAAATGCGCAATAAAAGTGTTCATTTAAAACTATGCTCACTTGTGACGTGTTCATTTTTCGACCCCAAATGTGAAAAGAGCACTTTCGTCGGGACATAGTGTTTGCAAATATTTCAGTTCTACTTTTGCAGTTTTGATTAAACGAAAACGACCATAGGCAATGTATTTCTTGTACATTCATTCCATTTAAAAAGAATATAGTAAACGCAATGACAATGGTAAATAAGCGAGGAAAGATAGTATCCTGTTCGAATTGCTAAAAACCAGGGAGTCGAAATGGGACCATAACCGAAATTATAAATCGGTTACGGTCAACCGAAACCAAATTGGGTTTTTTAAACCGCAATTGTAACAACCTTAACCGTAATTAATTTTCTTCAATTCGGTTTCGGTTAAAACCGAAACGTGAAATATCATTTTCGGTTGCGGTTGAAATACTCCTCTCCATCCCCTCCCCTAACCCCCTTCCTACCCTCCCTACACCCTTCCTACCACCGTCCACCCCCCTCCAACCGATGGACCCTTCATCTAGACATCTACCGAATATGATATGTAATGAAGTGAAAAAATTTTAAAATATCGCAAGACCGGACATGTAACTTCTTCCGCGGTCGGACCGATTTAAATCGGTCTTTGAATTTCGGTCTGGCGGTTACGGTCACATATTTTCAAGGTCTATTTATTTCGGGACCATTTCATTTCGGTCGCTCTATTTCGGTACACTTTAAATTTCGGTTTTAATTTCGGGACCATTTAATTTCGGTCGCTCTATTTCGGTACACTTTAAATTTCGATTTTAATTTCGGGACCGAAATCAAGACCGGTTAAAACAACCTAAATATGACAGGTTTCGGTCCCGTTTCGACTCCCTGCTAAAAACCGATTCAAGTATAACATTCGGCTTGCTACGTACATCCAATCCCTGAGCAACATGAATTAAAAGCTGCCTTAAAACAGTTTGTTTAAGTACAACAAGTGTTTACGTTCTATGTTCTACGTGAAATTAAGTATTCTCATTAGATAACAGTTAGATAATATAAAACGTCCCGGATATTACTCATTGTGGATTGACGAGACCTTGCCTTCTTTATTTTTTGAGACTAATAACTAGGTAAATAACTTAAAAAAAACTGAAAACTTTTTATTTATACGATGGCAAATCTTAGGGGACAACCCTTTGATACGTTAGCGTGGTTTTGGCCGGAAGAGAATTAGAGTAAGGGAAGTGAGGAAACTTGAGTCTTGTTTTTTGCATTGCAGCGAGCCAGACAACAGCCCAGAGGCGCAGTGGATTATTTCTTAATAAAAGCTGACGTGGTCTCGAACCCGGGACCCATGGCATGGTGGTCGTTCCGCTCAGCGAATTGATCCAACTCCGTCTCCTAACTTGCAAAACAACAAATATTAAAAACTATTGTTTCGCTTTTTCGCTCGAGTTTCAATGTCTTTTAGTCTGTTGGTGAAATTGTCTCTGTGCAAGTGAAATTTCATAATATAAAGTTTTTATAATTAGTAATGACAATCCGTAATCTAAAGGAGAACTAAACACCAAAAGGTTTTAATAGTGAAGAGTTACAACCTGAATAACTTTTTACTTTGCCTAAAACACCAATGTATTGAAACTAAACATCCTTATATCTCATAGGTTTAGTTCCAAAATTATTCTAGTAGAATTGTATAGCTATGTAAGTAAGAAAATAAATGAAGTATAGACTATAACAAAGATTGTCTAAATAGCAGCTTTTTAAGTCTTAAAAGGATATGAAACACATGATACTAATCTTTGTACATATAAAGGTTGAGAACGACAATTTTCTTAATACAGAAAGTAGTGGTTACTTACCAACGAAAAATCTACTTTTAATAGTTATTTAGACTGCAACTAGTGTTTTAAACTAAACTAAACTAGTTTTTATTAATCACAATTCGACACTTACCGCATCCTGGAAAATTAAAAGAAAAATACAAAATAAATTAACACAAAAATAAGGAGTTGATCAATTATTCTAAGTGGTAATCACAACAGGACATGCCCTTTTAACTGGTTACCAACGTGGTTACCAAAACGCTAACTTAGTTATATTTACAGTGTAAAATGCTCGAACAAAACTTGCCTTTCTCGAATTTTTATCACCGGATGGTCCAGTTCCGCTTGTTGTTGAAGAAGGATACGATCCGGTAGCCATATTAGAGAAAGGAACAGGTTCAGAAAATTTTATTGTATGCAAAAGTTGCATTACAACGTTAGAAACGTTTCGAAATGAAAGTTTACGTCGACTACCAAGAGCAGAGCGAACTCCCAGTGTATTAAGCATAAGTGGCTATAAAGAAACAAAGTTTATTGGAAACTATTTAAAATAATCTGTATTTTGACATACCTTTCGACGATGTGGTGGAGGAACAATGAAAAACGTATCGACACCATGATCCCGTAGATAGGATGACCTTTGGTCGCCATGTCCAGCTTCAACTTCATATTCTCCAGAAAGGGAATCTAGAGTTGCTCTAGTCACATGTACGCGCCCAGGTTCTCCTCCTGATTCCATGTGGTTTGCTAATGTAACATCGTTAGACCAAACGTCAAATTGCCACTTTCGTAAGCCCAGCACCCCACAAAGAACTCGACCAGTATGAATTCCAACTCTCATGTTAAGGATGACATCTGTAGCCTCAACAACCGTCCTAAATTTCAAAAGAAACTTATTATGTTAAGGAAATATTCGAAAAAATATTTTATTTACGCTATTGCATCAATCATATCCAAACCCATCTCTACTGCACATTTTGCATGATCTTTACGTGGTTCTGGAAGCCCGGATACGCAGTAGTAGCAGTCTCCAAGAATTTTGATCCTTAAACAATGGTTATCCTGAAAATTAAAAGAAATAAGTGATTATTTTCTAAATATACAAATACTTGGACAGTCCTTACATGAGCAAGCTGATCGAACCGACCAAAAAGTTCGTTAAGCAATCTAACAAGTTCCTGAGCGCTGCACTGGGACGCTAATACAGTAAATCCGACAATATCAGCGAATAGTATGCTAATGAACGAGAATTAATTAATAAATTTATTGAATTCAATTAAAATTCTTAAAAAATTCTTACCTGACGTTTTCATGTTTTTGAATATAAATCCTGTGGAACTGTCCAGCGACGGGCGATAAAATATCATTTTTCATCTGCATCGCGACATGTTGAGGTAGAACTGACAAAAGTAGTCGCTCCAGCTTTTCATTTTCATCTTGAATTTCTAAACGGGCTGCGATGCAATTACGAGTATCGAGAAATGCTCGCCTCTGGGCTCGTTCCATCATAATATTCACAACCAAACCGGCGACATTCACGCCAATAAACATGACTATGTTTGCTATTAGCTGCAAGTGAAAACAATTAATTAAATTTTTTTTAAATTTAATTAGTGCAGAACGTTAATTGGTACAATTTCTAATAAATACTAACACCAATAATTTGCATTTTAATGCAATTTAAATGGATTTTCCAGTTTCTCGAATATTAAAGTGAGCAAAATAATTGGTGCTTTAACATTGTTAGACATTGTAGTAGGGAAAAGATTTGAAATTATAGTACACCAAATCAGGCTTCGAACTGCAAGGAAAACTTTTGCAGTTGCAATATCAGTCTATTGTACTGTCATCCAAATGGTATGTGAAGATGCTAACCAAGATGTCACGGAGTGAAAGGTAGCGACTAAAACACTAATACCGGATCCAAATGAAGCCAAGATAAACATCATATAAGGATTACGTAGCTAGGGACAGCTTAGTTGTTAATATTATAAGGGATCTCTGTCGCGGGTGACTCTTTATTCTTTCCCGCTCGTGGAACAAGATATAATTGAAAGTCCTGTCAAACTGTGTAGTGGCGACCCGTCTATGTCTGGTGTGAAGATTTTGGATTCTTAAAACAAAAAGGATGGCGATGCTAAAAAATGGTTTAATTGGCTACTTAAACGGGGCGGCAGTCTTAAGAAGGCCAGAGAACTTACTCTGATGCCGCCAAACGGAATCACTCCGCCCTAATCTATACAAAGCATAATAAAGCCAACCCGTAAAACCAAGCCGGGCGGAAAGCAGAAAAAACTCAAAGACGAATATAAGGCTATCTTGCCCTAATCCTACAAACAAGTGTATATAGGTATTAGAATGGCATCCTTCCCAACAAATTGTCAGATGACATACTTTCAACTGAGATCAATACAGAAACAATCCTTAAAATGACTCGAGAGAAAAAAGGTGGTAGTGTTAAACTTGCGGGACTCGAAACCTGGTAGAAAGTCAATCTTCAGGATTTGAACTAAAGGGAATTTTCTAGCTTTAAATTATTTGTAGATCACTTCTAGAATAGCCTGGAGCTTAAAAATTAAAGAAAAAGTAAAAAAAGAAGATCCTTGATCAACCTGAAGGCCAAAATCATGAACTTAGGGAATCAACATGTGCCGTAATGAAAAGGGAACAAATCGCCCTACTGATCGATGACTCCTCTGTCTCCTCTTTCAAATGCCTCCTTTTGGGTACATTACAGGTTATCCAATTGAGGTCCGGAAATAACTCTAAGTAGCAGTCGTGGATCTACGGGGGGTTTTCGTGTTCAAAGACCCCCCCCCCCATGAAGACCGTAATTATTCTTTTTCTTAATGAATGTTCGGAAAAGATGTCATTGGTGAAATTATTTTATTCAAAATATTGAACGTACAAATTTTTCAATAAAAATATTGAAATTTCTCACCAGAGTGCCGCTTTCCATGCTTTTCTTTTTAGGAAAGCTGTAGTATAAATATTATTAAATAGAATTAACCCTTCTTACTCAGAAGGCGCACTTCTCAGGCAGGAGCCTAGAATAAGTTCACCTATTCACCAGAATATAGAATATATTGAGGTGAATGAGGCTCCCACACCAACATGCAAAAAACATAAATAATCAAAACTAGACTACGCACAACATAACAATCAGGAGTGCACAGAGAACAGAGATCGTTTCAGCGAATCTTTAGTAAGGGTTAGGTCTAAATAAGGGCACACGTTCACGGCTCTACACATGCGATTTATGGGCTCGTGCATACCATAGTTAGACCGAGAGTGAACTACATGTAGTAAAGGCAGTCTCCTAAAGCAATACGGGGTTTGTCTATAAGAAACCTTACCTGCGAGGGCACGAGAATATATGTTCGAGTTCAAAAGCTGGTGAATAAAGACCAGGTCATCAACTCTGCGTCGTACCTCTAAAGAGTGCATATTAAGCAATCGGAGCCTTAATGGATCATTCCACGGGAGGTCTCTTAGTGCGAACCTAAAAAAGTTCCGCTGTACCGACTCGATGCGTTTAGAATGAACAGCATAGCAAGGTGACCAAACCTGAGATGCATACTCAAGAATTGGTCTAACCAAAGAATAATATAAGTGAATTAAGGTCTGCCGATCAGAAAACTCCCTAGTAGTGGGGCCCTGTTGACAGCACTCCAGCCACTTTTACTCTACAAACCGCGCAATTTTTAAAATGCGAAACAAACTATATTCGTCACTATTATTTGTTCATAAATTCTACCAAAATATTCTTATAGTAAATAGCCTTAATAATAACTCCCCCCCCCCCCCCCCTACATTCGCTACCTATTGATAAGTATAGCGCTTAGGCAAAATTAGGCCACAATCTGTAGATATGCCTATAACTCCATTAGTATCGTCCCGTACATATTAGGCGCAATCCAAAAAAGTAGGTTGAAGACTGCAGCAATGGTAGCAGTGGTTAAGAAAAGGCCAGCTGCTTAACCAAGGAATTGAAAGGATATGAAGACAGGCTGCCTCGAATCCCAAGGGACTAAAAGCCGTATCGACTCACCAAAGCCATAAACACAAGTAATCTAAGATTCCTCCAGATTAAGCTGTAACATATTAAAAACTGAAATCTAATGTCTTACAGGAGATTTGGAATTAGACATGGTTATTAGGATTATGGGTTTCTATTAAAAGACTACCATCTAACAGGATAAATTAATCTGTAATACGCTCCACGTGCTGTTTTGTAACTGTTGAAAAAAACTATTAAGTGGCACGTGCCATCTGGAAAATTCTTATATTATCGATCCTTCGCTTATGGAAAAGTTTACTTTGCAGAACGCAGGTAATCTCTGCTCTCAAGGATCAACTTGAAAAGTATATCAAAGTTGTGCCTCTTCGGCATGGTATCTGAGATTGAGTTGATCACGGGATCATCCATGAATTCTTCGAGGATTTTACTGTGACCAGTCCAATTACCTGCTGAGAAAAGATTAGTGCCAATCAGCCTTATTGCCCTTCAGGCAGCCTCCTTCTTTAGACGTAGGTGTAAAGGGGGGAGGTTTAATAGAGCCTCCATAGCTGCCGTGGGGCATGTGCGCATGGCACCAGTAACTCCTAGACATGCTCACCTCTGCAATTTTTGGAGTGTGGACTGCGCTGTCTTTTGTTCTACTTTTGGCCACCACACGAGAGCTGCGTAGGTGACCACGGGTGTTATGATTGTTTCATATGCCCAAAGGGTCATTTTGGGCCTTAGTCCCCGGCTTTTGCCAAAGAGTCTTCCACAGGACCATAGGGCAGTCATAGCATTTCCTGTGACCCTATTGAGTTGAGGATTCCATGTGAGACTTTGATCTAGAATTACTCCTAGATATTTGAACTCACTTGTGAATTCTATCCGTGTTCCTTCAAGCGTAGGAGCGTCTAACCTTAGCTTCCTTTTTCTTGTGAAATGTACAATGGTTGTTTTACTAGGATTGACTCTGTGCCGTTCCCTATCATATCAGGATTGTACCATAATGAGAGCATTTTGCAGGTCGGCTGCGTAGCCCTGGCATTCGTATCCAGCATCAGTCAGTTTAACCAGGAGATCATCGATAACAAGTGACCACAGCAGTGGGAAAATAACTTCCCCCTGAGGACAGCCTCTGGTGGCCCTTACTGTTACCGATTTGTCCCCCAGCCTCGCCATGATGTTCCGGTTACTCAGCATTGCCCCAATCCATCGGACCGTCGGCAGATCAATACCTCTGTCAATGACCGCTCCCTCAATGGATGAGGGAAAAGGAAAGCACAAAGGGGCAATGCCCCTATGGTTGATTTGCCTACCTGATATGCGTGCTGGTTGGCGTGTAGCGGCGTGTCTTTGAGAGCACCGTACCTGATGTGTTGGTCAATAATTTTCTCCATTGACTTAAGAAGGAAGGAGGATAGGCTTATCGGACGTTATGCCTTGGGTTGAGCCGCTGGTCGCCCCCCATCCTTGGGTATAAAAGCTACCCTTACCTCTCTCCACAGATTGGGGATATAGCTGAGTTGATACAATAAATAAATATTTTGATGAGTATTGACAACAGATCATCTAGGCCCTGCTGCAGGAGAGCTGCCGTCACCACCGGGAGATTTGTAGGCATTAAAGGAGTTAACGGCCCCCAAACCAACAACTTAGTTGGATCGATCTGGGTGTCTGTGACTGCCTTTAGGGTGCCGATAGGGTGGAGTGGAGTTAAATCGAAAAAAAAGTATAGTATAGTAACGGCAAAAATAAAGAGGAAGGCCAAGAGGAGCATTCACTGCCAATGTAAAATTGACGAAAAAAATTATAAAGATTATAAATAATTTATAAATAAGTAGGGAAGTGACTATTTGCACTCATCGTGTACGTACGTGTACTTTATTCGGGAAAGTTCGGCTTCGTACTTTATGTACTACTATACAAATGAATCAAGTTGATAAAGCAACTAAGCTGATAAGCATGATTAATACACCTCTTCCTCCCAGAAAGTCTAATAAAAATTTTTGACGTAAAAGCCGAATTTTCCGAATGATCGTTTTACAGGTTTTTAAGCAACTCGCGAGCTTTTGAACGACACTTCACTTTAACTCCACTGTTTTTTCGTTTTATCTCCACTCCACCCTATCGGCACCCTAAAACCCAATCGACAAGCTAACGGCGCTCATAGATACTCTAAAGGCACGCAGGCGGCACTCCGCGTGTCAATAGACAGTTTCCGCCTGGCAATAGACAGTCCCTAAAAGAAATTAAATTGATTCACTTTTAGCAAAACAAATGTACACAGTCTGAGATCCAAAGCCTAGTCCTCAATAGCAAATTCCAACATCTTCACCCCTAAGCAAATTTTTGTTTAACCAATTGAGAATGAGTTCACTTTTTATAGACACTTCCAATAGCAAATTTACTGAAAGTTAATTAATCATTAATATTCACATCAAAATTTGAAAATTGTTATAGATAAACTAAGTTCAATTAAAACTCAGAAACACACAGTACTAAATCTCAGACAATAAAAAAAAAATGATTTCAAGTTTGTTTGACGTTGTGGAGAACCGTAAAATTTTCCGGTTGTTCCGGTAAAAATTGCAGTAAATTTTTCTTAAATCACACAGTCAATTTTACGGTGCTGGTCTAAAAAAAACTATCTATGAATATATCAAAAATTACTGGTAAGATCGTAAATTTTATAATGCGGTTGCTTAAATTTTGACAAAATGTGTTACTTGCAAAAAGATAACGCTGAGTGGAATCATAATTTTTCCTGGAATTATGTATCCGTGTAGAGGCTAGCTTATAAACGTGACATTTGATTTACGTGACGTGTCGTAATTTACGTGACGTTTGATTTACATCCGCCATCTATTAACTCTTGACCAAACTCGTATTTTATTCATCAACAATATATCACTTTTACTTAAATTTTAAAACAACTATAACAGCAAATAAAAATTTCAAGGCTGTTTTTATTGCTAGTTTAGACTAAACATTTTTTATTACCTTCATTATCATTAACTTGTCCCGCAAATTAAATTTAAGCGTTAAACAGTCTAATTAAATTAAAGCGTGGATATCGTAGGAGGTTCTGCAAATAGTTTTCAATTCCACAGTAGTACAAATAACAATTTTGATTTGCTAGACAGATTTTGAATAATTAGACAACATCTGAACAAGTTTTTAATATTTTAATGCAAATAAAACTAACCTTTGGACTGCAGTCGAAATAACTAAATTTGTGAATATTTGTTTGAATTTTAACTTGAGGAAATTACATAAATCGAACGAATGGCGCTCATCATTTTTCAAAAATATTTGGTTCTCGAAATATTTAATTTAATTGGTACAAGTGGTACAAGTACACACACGTAAAGTGAATTCCATAAATTTTGTTCAAAATGCACTCAGAAAATTCAATTCAATTGGTCAAATAAATCATTTTTTGGCAACATGTCAATAGAGCAAAATTGAGTTTGTTAAATTCATTTTAATATCTCCATCGACCGGAAGTAAATAAATGTAGCGGTACTTTTGCTACACCTGATTTTAATTGCAAACTCACCTGATTATATTCCAAATATTGAAACGAATCAGTGTAGATTTTGTATGCTGTCAATCCAATGTGAACTGATGGCAAAATGATTCCAAAACAAACAGCCTCCCATATCTGCAATGGCATCATTGCATATGCTAAAAATATAACAAACACAATTTGCCAGACTCCTTCCGCCATGACCTGGAAATGAAAAGAGAAATATGAATTTAATGCAATTTTGTAGTTTTAATTAATTAAGTTTTAAATAGACTTGTATGGACTTTTGATAGTTACGCAACCGAGACTTTCTATCATAAGGGTCTGACTGTACTTACATCTATAGAAGAAATTGCAAAGGCCATGGAAGCCTGTTATGGAAATAACTTGATGGGATACAGTTCCAAATATGAATTATGGCAAAATGATTTCACGTTTTTAATTATGGTCAGACTTTTTTAATTCATTCTTTAGCATGATTTATAAAAAAGCCAGGTTAGTTAAAATTCCACATCCTATAGGCTTTTTAGCTTCCGGGAACACTAAAAAATAGTTTACTGTTAAAACTGCATTTTCTATGATGAATTTTCTTAATGCTAATTTTCCGTGCATTTCCCCATATCTGTTGCACATCATTAATAATTGCCTAATGTCTTCCCATTTTCCTGACATTTGAAAAATAGCTAAAGTCATACCTGTACCAAAAAATGGTTCTCCTATGAATATATCTGATTATCGACCCATTAGAATTCTTAGCTTCTTGGCAAAAGTTCTGGAGAAGGTTATGTATATTCAGATGCAGGAGTATTTTACTGAATACAATTTACTGTCAAAGTATCAGTCCGGTTTTCGCACGGGGCACAGCTGTGAATCAGCCTTGCTCAAAGTTCCATCAGATTTACGGGAGGCTCTTGATGTGGGAGATCTTGGTGTACTAGTTTTACTAGATTTTTCGAAAGCCTTTGACAGTGAAGTTGTTTGTCAAATAGACTTCAGCAAGTATATGTGAATGGAGCTTTTTCCTCCTTCCGGCCTTTGCTCAAAGGGGTTCCACAGGGGTCAGTAATAGGTCCTCTCCTGTTTAGCTTATATATTAATGATATCTGTGATATTGTTCATAATGTTAATCCCCATCTTTTAGCTGATGACGTTCAATTGTATTTAAGCCGTCCTCTTGGATTAATCGAGGATTGCATCGACAGGATTAATACTGACCTCGCGAAAATGGTGAATTGGTCAGAAGAAAATCAGCTTCTTCTCAACCCAAGTAAATCAAAGTGTATGGTCCTTTACATCTCTTCCCTTGACCTAGACGAATTTCCTTCAGTCCTACTTAATGGTACTACATTACCTTTTGTTGATAGTTTGTCCTACTTGGGAGTCAAGCTCAACAGTAAATCGACATGTTGTGATCAAGTTAAAGCCATGATTGGTAAAATATATGGTGGATTACGAAGACTATGGCTGTCTGCTGATATTCTTCCAACAGGTTTGCGTCTGAGGCGTGTTAGAACTCTTTTGTTACCTCATTTCTCTTATGGAAGCCTAGTTTTTCCGAAAATCGACTCTGTTTGTAGACGAAAGCTCGAAGTTGCTTTTAACGATTGCGTAAGGTTCGTCTTTGGTTTGCGCCGTTCCACACAAATAACACCTTTCAGATAATCGTTACTAGGATGTCCTCTTGATATTTATTTAAAACTGGTAAAGCACTGATTTTTCTATTCCATTTAATACATCACAGAGAGCCTAAATATCTGTACGATAAAATTAAATTTTTGCAGTCTTCGAGAGGTCGTAACTTGCTTGTCCCTCTATTTCATACAACTACTTACGAGAGGTCTTACTTTGTCCAGGTAACTCGTTTTTGGAATTCACTTTCTCCCTATATACAACGTGCTGTCTCTGTCAATGAATTTAAACATTCTATTTGTAAGTGTGAGCTTTAAATTTAAATTGTGCAGTATTTAAAATTCTTATTTCTAATTCTTATTCTTCCTTTTTGTCACCTTAATTCTTTTACACTCGCTTTCTTTTCATATTTTTCTTTTTAATTTTTGCATATCACGATTAATGTGTTTTAGTTATTTATTTTGGATTATTTATACTGTTTTGATGGAATTTTTGAATTATTATTTTGCTTTTAGAGTAGTATTACCTTCCGTATTTTGTACTATTATAAGATTATGGATCTTGTGTACATTAATTGTTGAACAAATGATATGATATGATGCCAAATCTCATGCGATGCCACATGATAGGAAAGATATTAAAGGTAAGGGTAATAGCTTAAAATGTTGACTGAAGGAGGTGACGATGTACGGTTCGTTTGGAAGTTAGGAGCTAGTAAGACAAACGAAAAACAGAAAATGGTCAAGTTCACTTTGGTACAGCAACAACTAATATTCATAAATATTCAAAAAATTTTTTTAATTCGAAAAACAAAATTTCCGGGCCAACTTTATAAGCTCGGAAAATTTTTCGGGTTGTGGGGTAAACCGTCACAGGGGCTTTCGTTAGTCCATGTTTTTCCCACACTTCATTTCGTTTTACCCCCTCCCAAAATAAAGTTATTTAATAACAACGTTTTTTTTCCAAAAATACCACAATTCCCTGTAATATGACTGTTGAAGTACAATAGACTTAAACGAAAAAACATTTTACAACCCCCTCCGGTAAATTTTGCAATGCAAAAAATTGACAAACTTTCCAAGTCCGGGCGAAAAAAATCGAAGGGGTCATCTTTAGAGGTTGACAACGTTTTAACCATAATGAATGCATTCCTGAAAGATTTTACCCCCACATTGTAATACTTTATCTTAAGGGGGTCTTCTACCTTTTTGGTTTCAAAAAATCGATATTTTTTGGCGTTTTTTCAATCCGTTCGTCAAACGATAGTCAAATCAAACTAAATCATTTTAGATTTTTTATTTTAGACGACTTTCACGAGCGGTATTGTCAACCGTTTTGATATTGCATACTTTTCGGGGTCAGTAAGATGAATAATAACATTCCCAATGCATTTAAATAATTTGGGGATAAGACAACCCTATAAATGGAGGGTGGGAAGAGAGTTATATGTACAAATAATCGAAACGGACCGATATAAGAGTGAGAATCCATAGTTTTCGGTGCCGCTGAGATGAATAATGACACTCTCGATGCCATTAGATACTGCATCAGTAAGCCACTCCTAGGTAGTAAGACTGTGTTCGGAAACAATACGAAATGTGCGAGCAACGCCGGGCACACGCAGCTGGTTTGAAATAAAAAAGGAAATGCTCGCTCACATTTTAGATTTTTTCATGTCCGTCTTGTGACTCTCTCTGGTTCCTTTAACTACTTGTGAGGATAATAATAATAATTTCTTTATTGGACTTGTACAGAAGATTACAAAATCTTATTTCAGTACTAATGAAGTGATAATATATAAGCAATGGACTACCTATTAAAGACAATTACGTATAGCCTGGACAAAGTAAGAGCTCTCTCCATACATACTGTGATAAACATCTTGGAGCCAGAAGCCTAATACCTCTGAGAGTACGCAGGAAATGCAGCTTTACGTACAAATATGCAGGACATTTGTTAGATAACAACTTATATAAGAAAATTAGTTGACGACGCTCAAGGACTACTCTAATGGACGTGCCAAGCAGTGGTGTAAGGTGCGATACATGAGCATTTCGGGGAAGTCCGTAAACGTGCCGCATAACATCATTAAAGGCCACCGTCATCCTCCTCCGGCAAATCGAGTCCAATTTTGGAAATACATTACTGCCGTAGATAAAAAAAGGTAAGATAAGCGATTTGGTCAGTTTCATACGAATTTCCAATGATAAAAAATTAGAAGGTATCCGTAGCCGTCGTAATCCACCATACACCTTACCCAACATGTGAGAGACCTGATCACAGCAGCTGAAGCTTGAGTTAAGACACAATCACCCAAGAGAACAGCAGGTAGCTCAGACCTCTTAATATAGTTTCTATAAACGACCAGACAACTCGACTTACTTGGATTAATGCATAGATTGTTCCTTACTGACCATTCATCGATGTGACGAAGATCCTCATTAATTCTACAGACAAAATCCTCAATTAAACCTATGGGTCTACTTAGATATATTTGAACATCATCACCGTACAGGTGTATGAAAGAATTACTGATTGTAGATGGTAGATCATTCAGATAAAGACTTAATAAGAGCGGGCCAAGTATTGAGCCTTGAGGAACACCCGAATGAAGGTACTCTGTCTGTGAGTTTGAGCCGTCGATCTTCACGTATTGGCACCGATTAGATAAGAAACTCCCAACCAACCTAACTCCTGATGATGAGAAACTGAAATTATCAACCAATTTACAAAGAAGTTTGGAATGGTTAACAGATCAAATGCCTTGCTAAAGTCAAGCAGGACAAGAATTGTCAAATATTTTCTATCAAGAGCCTCATGGATCTGAACCCTGAACCAAGGGCACAACAAACCACTCTCCTCCATAAATTCCATTATCTGCCTATATATAGGGATAGGAATAAGGCGTCGATTACACCGACTCTCAACCTGGTCGGGTTCTGCGCAAGCCTTCAACTATGGCAACGATTTGTTGAAATTCGATTTCGTGGGAAATCCGATCTAGAGCCTGCTGTGCGATGTTGTTTGGCTCTTTTCTTAATGTGTGGCCTATCCATTGCTACTTTCACCTGCGAATACTGGTGTTTATCCCGTGGTCTGTAAGTCTGTGTAGGTCTTCATTAGTAATGACCTCCAGCCAATGGATGTTAAGGATGCGCGACAGACACCGGCTGACAAAGGCTTGTAGCTTAGATGTTATTTGACACGTCACTGTCCATGTTGAACAGATGTGAAGATCCGAAGTTTTGTGCGTCTGGAAATGTGGTTACTGTGCCAGATCTTAATAAGAGTCGATTGATGTGAGCCTGTACATCAGCTTCAACTCCGCCGTCTGTTGTAACTATGCTTTCGAGATAGCAACATTTATCCTCTTGCTCCATTTGCTGCTCCTCCACATAAATTTCATGCTGTCTCCTGAAGTCCAAGCTCATAAGTTTGGTTTTAGCAGCATTGATATTAAGCTCTGCTCTGCGACCTTCTTTTCTCAGGGCATCGGACATTTGGGCTACATGACTCCGTTTGTTGGATAGGAGACACACTTCGTCAGCATAGTCGAGAGTAAAGAGCTTCCATCTAATCCCTCGCGATGCGTGGTCATCTAGGGCGCTGCACAATACGTCATTAATGCGATCAGAAAAAGCAACGGTGACAGTATGAATCCTTATCTCACTCCATTCAGCGCTTGGAAGTGCTCTGACAGTTTTCCCTGGTATAGGACGTGAAATTGCGCTCATGAGTAGGACTCCTTTATGATGGTGATAATTCTTTCTGGGAATTTTGACTGATTTCTCATACTTAAATTTTTTTTTCAAACATTTTTTTTGCGTACACATGAAGTATCTATCAAAATATAGCTCAATTTGATGTAGTCGCTTTTAATATTTATCAAATCGATATCTTGTCTAAATTATAATAAGAGAAAAGCCAAATTCCTTCTTATGCAGCTCTGCCCAATATTTTTTTTATACTACATAGGCATAGCCATAGAAAGTTATTGAACTAAATCTTGGTAGACATAGTTTTACTACATTGAGTAAAACACTATGTCTACGGTACTAAATATGATGTACATACATACATATATCCCACTATAAGTTCTGCCATAAAATTCCGCACTTAATTCTTGTATGGCATTGAAAAGTAGCGTTTCACTGCTGTTTTGATAGCAGGCACAAATAGCCAAAATTACTGCACGTTTATGAGTTCAACCCCTTTTAAGGGATACGATTTCATTTAGATTCTTATTTTATTGGCTTCCATTTCAAGAGGGTGTTACTGTTACAATATTTGGTGTTTGTTTGCCCACAAAATAAACCTTGAAAATTCATGCATAGCTTGTAAATCAATTGTGTAACTTACCTCTTTCGTGTCAACTGGAAATATTCCGCCAACAGCTGGCATTGAAACAAAACAAATGCATGCGGTAAAAAAGAGGATACCATAGCATAAATACGGAAGGTGGTGATCCTTGATGATGCGACACTGCAACAAGGCTAAGATAACAGCGAATAGGAGGCACATAATGGAATTGAAGACGTTCTGAAAAGACGATAAATTGAAGGTGTGTTGCAAGAGTGTGTAATTATCAGGAAACTTACATGTAATGTTGGACTGTGATTGTACGTTAAACTTAGAGCTGCCATAACACCACAAAGGACGACTACCAAGGCGACAACACCAATCACAGAAAAACGCTGCAGCTTGAGAGTATATCGCTGATAGAGACATTCTAATTCGTCGTTCTCGAATCTTAGTGTATTCCATGGTCGTCCTCTGGTTGCCTTTACTGCATGGTCCATGACACTAATTCTTCAGTTGGTCGACAAATCAATGGACCGAAGTCCTGCAAGAAACAAAAAAAGAAATATTATTTCCAAACGAAACCAAAAATGAATGCTATCTGTCTGCCTGACTAGCATATCTACAACAATGTTTCCATTTCAAAATTCTTGCAACAATAAAGCAAAGCATAACCAAGTCATTACTCGTGGAATAATAAACTCGATTAAATGATAAATGTAATTTTTATAGCCCCCAGATATTTTCCACTTCTAACGCGTCATCAACCGCGACGTAGAAAAACATTAACAAGGAGTGGACTTATCTTCGGTGCAATCAAAATATTTACAACGCGCTATACGACGCTAATTTGCAATTTTCCTTCCTGGAACGCCCTAAATAGTAAGTTCTGGTGAATGGAAATGAAATGACTTCGTCATAATCGGGGCCAGTTTTGTTTACGCTAAAAACTGACGATAAGAAAGATTTAATTCCATACTTAAGTGCAAATCTGAATCATGGATTTAATTAGGATTATCATTAAAATAAATTGTTGTAGGAAAATATTTTTCAATTTCCGCTATTTTTAGATAAGCTTAGACATTTTTAATCCTATTATAAAAGACAAGCCAAGGTACCACTGAAATCAAGGTAATAAGCCTAATATTATGTAAACCAGAAGTTATACACAGTTAATTACAATTGGTACTACTGAAGCAGGTTTAGTAAAAATATATTTTTTTTTAAAAAGAGTAGGTATGTCTGTGGCTGCGAGCACGGACAAATAACGTGGATAGGTCTACAATATTTTTGTATTTTGAATTAACTTTTTGCTAGTACAATCCGACATTATGCTGAAATATACATATTTTTAAGTTCAACTCATCACCACTAGCACTCCCAGCACATCTCTATCATGAAATCCGCTGCAATAAGCGCCCTGAGAGTGCAGTCGGCTAGTGGCAAAGGTCAAATGGACGACCTACAAGTCGATCCTGGCATAGATTTCTATACCTTAACGAAACATATGACCAATGAACTGCTTTAGAAGAAGATTCAAGACTCTCTTTCCAACCAAAACACATGACATCGAAACCTGTGCCCTTATCAACGTCAATTAAGAACTGAAAGGGTCTTATAGAAAATAATCTCATCTGGCAGCCTAACAACAGGCCACTGTTAACAGGTCTGTTGGATACCGCATCAGCCGGGAATTGAAATGACACCCGTCTTAAGTAAAGTGGAGGTGTGGATAGGTCTGTCCAATAAGACGGAGTGTTGGAAGACCATGAAATTACAATGCATATTATGTCCTTTTGTTCTGCCTTAGCATGGCATACAAGAAGGATCTTTAGGCGAGAATTTCTGAGCCCAGCTGATGTTAGATTCTCCCATGCTAGAGACCTCTACGCCTACCTTAGGGTGGCAGAGAATTTTTTACCGTAATGTTCTGATACAAAAGACATCCTTGAAGTAGTGACCATCATATGGGTAGTCCTCCTTTAAATAAATGAAAATAATAATATTTTTTACAGTACAACTATAGATTACGACCATAGCAGTCGATTGCTATCAAACTCACTCAGTAGCTTCACTCAGTCAAAAATTATACTGTTAGAAAGTTTCTAAACGCGAAGAAACAATGACAACATTACAGAGCGCCCCAGTCTGCCCCACGCGAGTTACATTCCCAGACACCTCAAATAACATAAGTCAGAAAAACGTGACATATCCAAATACCATTCGACCTGAAATTGTCGAGCTCATGGAAAACTTACACCTCAGTCAAACTGTGAAATAAGTTTCCCATGAGAAAAGCTTATTCATCATAACTTAAACTCATGAAAACTGTCTCTTGGATATAAGAATAAGAATGTACTTAGTTAGTTGTTCGTCGTGACTTAAGTCGTTTAATTCAACTCCTCTTAAGAGTCAAAATATATAAAATTAAAGTATCTTTCTTTTCAAAAAATAAAATAAACTTTCTCTTAATAAGAATTTTTTGTGAGCTTTATTTAAAAAATTATTAAAATAATTTTTTTATTTGAAAATAAAAGATTTTCATTTAAGTCGCGTGGTATCACCATTCTCACTATGTAAAATAAATTATTTGATTCTTTAACTGTAATGTGGTATAATTCGATTTGCGATCTATACGGTAGTTTTGGAGCTGCAGCACGTAAATGTATCCTCCCATTTCGTTATCATCGAGTTTTCAGTAATGCCCACAGTATAGGAAACCATTTCAAGAAGTATTCTCGTCAGTAACGTCAATAATTGTTCACTGTTGTTTGTTATACAAAAACCAATGGATTTTTTATATTTTCAACAATGTTTTTATAATTTAATTAATATCTTGAACCCGATGAAGTAAGTGTTAACGTGTTGGCCTTCCATCACGAGGCTCCTAAGTTCGAACCCCAATGGCAGTGACCCATGGTTGCTATCAGCTAGCAACGTATTACGCTAAAAGGTTGCAGAGTAATGTCCTTGATTTGGAATTATCTTTAATTGTATGTCCACTTGTAATCGTTGTTGTTGAATCAAGAGAAATTCTTTCTCTGCTCCATGCCCCTCAAGGGTTTCGAGAACTAGAGAGAGACAGGACGGACGGTCTTATCTAGTTAAATCGTAAGAGCTTTTGAATATTTACTAAAACAGTGTTTTTTGTGAGTTTTTTTTTTATATGATATTGACAAAGCACCAGCGATGGCCTTTGATACTAAAGCACAGCCTTAGCACGAAAGGAATTAAGAATGAGGGAAATGGATTAAAAGGTTGAGTGAGGGAAGTGTCGATATATGCTTCTTTTGAGAGTTTCGAGCTTATAAGATCAGGGAAAAACAGAAGATGTTAAACTTTTTCACATTCCTGTTGTTCTACTTAGAAGAAATTCGGAAAATTTGACGGTACGTCGAAATATGATCTGGAGAGTATAGAAGTGGGAGTGACTTGAAACTCTTGTATCGCACGTTGTCATGTGCCTACAATGAATTAGGCTAACAATGTCGGTTAGAACAATCGCCTTAGATATAACGATAAAAGAGTGAGAGACAACCGACACTTTGTCGCTGTTCCAGAGAGTGAATGCCCTCAGGGAGTGAGGGATCGTCAATAAGTTTAATGGCCTTTCGCTGACCTTTGTCTAACGCGGACAATGTGGTGTAGCCGGCCCCTGCCCAAATAAGGCAATTATATTCAAGTCTAGACCTGATGTGGAACTTGAAGATCAGCCCTAAGTCAGATAAAGGGAAATATTTCTTACATCTCTTTAGAAAACCCAGCTAAGAGTGCTGGATATCTCAATACCCAAGATGTTTAGAGAGGGCGAATTGGGTATATTCACTTCGTCGACTGAATTAGGTGGGCGTCTTTAAGGGATATTAAACAGCATTGAGTTTTAGGTACATTAAACATAACACGATTTATTCTGCCCCAAGCGAGGATAATAGAAATGTGGTTGTTTAATGATCCAAACATACGATCTCGGTTGATTTCTGTAAGCGTTCCCACGAGAATTCATTACAGAAACAAAATAGTACGCGAAATCAAGGGTACTGTCGTCAGCGAAACTATGAATAGGATTATGAGTGGGGGATAAAAGATCATTAATAGAAAGAAAAAAAAAGGTTGGTAAAAGGACTGAACCCTGAGGTACACCGTCATCTATTTTGAAGAGATCAGATGTAACTCCGTCTATTCTCGCACGGATTGAACGGCCTGACAAAAAATTCTTTATCCATTTTAAGAAGTGAGGTGCAGACCAAATGCTTGAAGTTTGGCTAAATTGCAGCATGCCAGACTCTTTCAAGAATCTTTGAAATATCAAGAGCGACGATTTCCTACTCTCCAAAATAATGGAGACAATGATTCCAACTCTAAGTCAGATCTGTTAGTAAGCCTTCTGTTGAGCGGGCAGTGCGGAAAGGAAGAAAATCGTTGATAAGATGGTTATTTTCTAGATATTACATCAAGTGAGAGTTAATGAGTGATTCAGAAACTTTGGTAATTGGCCTATAGTTAAGGGGTCGCATTCCTCTCCTTTTTTAGGTATCGGTTTAAAATGAGTTTCCATGCACATGTATAGCAGGTGAAAAAGATTGCGTAGAGGTTTAGCCAAAACAAAGGCGAAATTGAACATTGTCCGACTAATCATTGATTTGCAAATATTCCGCGCATCTCTGGAGATACGTTCCCCTGAAGGGCAGAATTTATATGTCTGGAAGGTTGCTTTCCCAGTTTTGAAATGCTGTTGTTCTTTACTGTTTGCGTCTAAAAGCTCAACTCTATTATCCCACCAATATAAAATAGTGAAATTATCGTGGATTTAATGGATAAGGTAAACCTGCTTGATGCTACCTATACTGCTTATTCGTATTTATCACTCTCTTCAGAAGCACTATACTAGCTTCCTCCTTGTTATAATAACCAGATAAAATATTACTTTTGGTACTAAAAAAATGCGCATCCTTCTTTCTCATACCATTACCCAAACTCTGCGATCTTCTATTTTTCTAGAATCTTTCTTCCTTCATGTAAACTTACCAACGTCCAACCCATTCCTAAAAGAAGTAAGGTTTATAAATCCTCTAAATATAGGCCGATAGTAATCATTTTAACATATTAAAGGTCCTTGAAATATTTGTCGATAAAGCTTTAAGTACAATCTGGAAAAACGTCATCTAATTAGCTATCGGCAGCATGGATTTCAAACTAATCGCTCAAATGGAGATTTAATATAATTCCTAACTGGGAAAAGGAACCGGGTGTCTTCATAATTTTGGAGAATTAATAATTGTGGTGATTGACATCTCCAAGACATTTAATAGGGTCTGAAATCTACTGTAAAAGCTGACTTCGCCAGTTAAGTGAATTAAATGTTCTCGGCAAAGTTTGTTAGTTACATGTGTTTTGAAATGCCACAAGCCTATAAAATAAAGACTAGAGGTAGAAGTCAGAAAATAAATGATCCTGCTCTTATTAATATAGCGTTAAAGGATACTCAAAAGAGTGCTGCTTCAGATTGGAAGAACAGTATACCAAGTTCAACACAAAAAAGTTAATGTCAAGCGAAATGGTCATAACCCTGAACAAAGTTTGGCATACGGATAAATTATAAGGAACTATCTTGACAAAGAAGGCAAACCTTAATCTGTTTTAAAGGACAAAATATGAGGCAAAGATTTTATGACTGTGCTTATGAGAAGGCATAATTTAACTCAAAGGTTAGCGACAAATATTACTAAGTCGAGAAGCCGCCAGTGAGGATAGAGAGTGGAACAAGGATGGAATGAAAATTTGTCGACTGGACTATACAACGCATAGAGGACCCAACCGGATTTAATGCTTTTACTGTAAAAAATGGATATGTAATAGGCGAAGTAAGGTTATTCACCGCATATGTAGAATTTGCTGATACAGTGCACGTTTTAATAACAACAAATCCCCTCTACCAACCTGCAAAAACCGAACAAAGTAATTATTGAGAAATGTCGATGTTATGACATTTGCAGTGACAAACCTAAAAATATTGTGTTGTAAAAATAAACAGGAACAAAGAAGTGAAATGCATAAAAATGTACAAAATAAAAAAAATATTAAAAAAGGATTGAGACATGGTGCTTTCAATTCGACCCGCAAACAAAGCGTCAAAGTGCTGAATGGCTTTCGAAAGGAGAGCGCAGACCCAAAAAAGTTCGACAAAAGAGGACAAAAATCAAGACAATGCTAAGGGCATTTGTCAATAAAAAAATGCATTCCTACTGATGAAACTGTCAATAAGGAGTATTTATCCGAAGTTTTGATAGCCAGAATCGTTCGTGTTCGACCAGAATACCGTGAGTCAGGGGACTGATCTTTACTGCACAATAACGCAACTGCCCTCAATGCAGTTCTTGTACGCAATTATTTGGCAAGAAAACAAGTTTGTGTAATGGACCATCCGCCGTATTCGCATGATTTGGCTCAGTGTGGCTTCTGTTCGTTCCACAAGATTAAAATGCCACTAAAAGCATGCTATTTCGATGATCTAGACACCATTTAAACGGCTGTGACACGTACTCTGTAGACCATATCAGTTGAGGAGCTTCAACACTCATTCCAATCACTCTTAGATCGTTGGCAATGTTGTATGAACTCGGAAGGGGACTACTTTGAATAAACAGAAATATTTGAAAATAATTCAACCATTTGTTTTGTATTGTATAAGTCTGTGAGCACTTGGGGTTTAACTGCATTGTGTAGATGAAGTTTAAAAACTTACTTTGCTATTATTTTTTATGTGGCAGTTTAATGGAGCCTTAATCTTAATGATCTTTTGGCGTCATTGGCGTCAAATATATAGTCGATCTGTCCAAAATTACTGGATCTGATGTTTCTTTTCGATTCTGGTTCTGTAATTCTGCGCTTCTTTTTTAGCCAAAGTTTTGCGGAAACTTGTTTACCTACCATACTCAACCGGAATGTCGCCCTTTGCATGAAAACTTTCCTACGTTCAGTCAATATCTAAAAAAAGTAAACGACTCCTTCTACTTCAAGGTAATTGCACTAAAATAAGTTCTATCTAAAGTTTTTCAATAACTCAAAAACTCTCATTTGTTTAAAATTCTACAAAATAGCCATTTCATCAGCGATTTTCAATACGGTTTTCGCCCTGGCTGCTTAACCGTAAACATATCTATCATAAAGAGCTTTGGATGCTTACCTTCCCACCAAGTTTCAAGCACTTGATCCCGTCTGTTAAAATGGATAGAAATTGTTTTTAAGCGTTTAAATCCGTATGACAGGATTAGAGTACCTATCTACAAGATCCGAGCAAAACTTGAGGGCAAAAACGAATCAGAAAACAACTCTAGGCAAAAACGACTTAACTACAAAAAGTAGTGTTACGTTAATGCAGTTAAGTAATTAAGTTGTTTTTGCCCGGGTTTTTTTTTGTTTCATTTTTGACAGGAACATCACTCGTTTCGTTTTTGCGTAGAACATTTTCTAAGCCACTTTTGCTCGGACCTTGTAGATAGGTCATTTTTACTCTCAGCCTGTCATATAATCTCTATGAAGAAAGTCCGGAATACCTCAAGGTTCAGTTCTTTTACCAACCTTATTTCTTCTTTTTATAAAAAAGTTTTTATCATCACTCGCTTCACTGTGAGGTTACTGTGCAACCCTTGTTCTTCTAGCGTAATCTGTTATCAGTACAAAATAGTCCTAGGTCCCAGCCAGTAGATTTCTAACATGGGCACCTCATAATAGAAAGCCTAAAAGTTATCACTTACTCCACCGAGGAATTGTTAGTTTTTTTAATAGAAAAATAATAAACGTGTTTTTTATTAAAAGAAAAATATTTATTTTATTTTTTTCAGAAGTTTATTTTGCGACGCTAAATTCATATTGCACACCACTTAAAGACTCAAATACAGAGTACGGTACGTAATCATCTTATAATTAATTTGCAATTGTTAAAGACCCCCCCCCCCCCCCCCCCCCCCCCGCTTTTTTTCCTAAACTATGTCATGATGTAATTAATAGCATAAAGCAATCCTTTGTTTTAAAGAAATAAACCTCTTTTTAAGTAAGTTCCGGGTACAGTTTACCTAAAAAAAAATTATCGTTCTCGTATAGAACCCTAAATAATTAAAAAGGGTCTCGTTTTATTGATGGCATTTCCATAGTATGAGCACAAGCTCATGATTGAACTTTAAAATTAAGTTAAGCGTCCATGAATCATTGTCAGTGGACCATAAAGAGGTCAGCTTTGCATTAGGTTACGACATTTTAGGACTTCCTTTCGTTGTGCTTCTTAGGACTTGTACAGGAAAGTTTTAATTTGCTTTAAATGTTCTATTCATTTTGTAATCTTGTAGAGATTCATTGTTCTCGTTAAAGTTCATTTCCTTTCGTTTAAAATTATTTAATGTCCGAGTTGGTTAACTTATACAGTCATGTAGAAACATCTTCGGGAACAAAGATTTTATGGCAGCTCATAAATAAAACATTGCAAAAAGTTAAATAAAAAGAAAGTTGGTAATGTGCAAATATGGATCAGGTCATATTTCAAAAGTACAAAAAATACTAAAGTTGTAAAATATTCTTTTAAAGAGAATGTAAAGGAATACGGGTAATTCAATTTCAATGTGAATTAAACATAAAAGCATTGTTCCAAGTAAGGCCTCAAGGGAAAAGACTTTATTAAGTCCTCTTCTGCAAAAGTCTTGCTTGCTAAAAAGCACTGTACAACGTAAAATGTTATTCTCTTAAAGAAATTATTTTCTTACTTGCAAGAGTTTAAGTCGTTTCCGCCCAACACGTGTGTTAACTCGAAATCCTAAACAGTGGGACTACTCCTTACTTATTTAGCCTAGTACTGCGATGCAAAACAATTTTCCACTATGATGGCGATTTCTAAGGTTTTTCCTTTCGACAACCTAAGTAACCTAAGTGGTAAAACTGCCTTCAACTTCCCTTTAGAGCTTAGTACTTCAGCTTTGAAATAAGAGGCAGCAATTAAATAGGTTCATCGGATTGAGAATGCCTTGCCAGTCTAATTACCATTATTTATGCATTTAGTTTAGATTTGTTTGAATTTTTATAAAATATTGTTTATAAAAAAGTTTGCCTAGTCGAATATACGCGGCCTCCATATCATTAGGACTTTTACATGTCAGTCTTTTACCTTCTCATACGAATAAACCAATCATCAAACCAAAATTTCCATTCCTATTTGTCCTTGAATATTTATAAGTGAAAAATGTGCCATAAAACTATAGCTTAGTTATTTAGCCTGTGCTTGCCTTGAAATGACCGCTGTACTACCGTCGTATGCCCGTGCTTAACACACGAACCGCCGCTGTATTCTTGTTCACCCTTTATATAGTTTAACCTCAAAACTTAAATATTTTTTTTCGGAAAATGACTGCCTTTAAGGCGCATTTTGACACACAAGAACATGTTATAGACGCTTCGATTGTCCTGCACTCTTTGGCCGCATATTTTTAACTAAGAAAGACCACTTACTAAATGTTGCCAAGAGGTTGGCTACAAAGTCAGCCCCGATAAGACCGTACTCATTCGTTTTAGCAAGAGAGAGGATTTTGGAGGGCTTAGTAAGACCATACTAGATGCTACATTAACCCTAAGTGAACAGGTGAAATATCGAGGGATAACAATGAATTCCAAACTATATTGAAACCTACAACTAGATAACATCACAAAAAAAGCGAAAAAAGTATTCTGGATTTTTCGTAGAGCTTGTAGTGCTACCTGGGGTTTAAATACAGAGAAAATGCACTGTATTTACACAACGATGATTAGGCCAATGTTTACCTATGGGGCAAAGAGCTAAACTCAATGGGGTTAAAGCCAAATTGAGAAACTTACAACGGACGACTTGCCTAAGTACCACCGGGGCCATCCGTACCTCACCAACTGCATCACTTGAGACCCTGCTGAATCTCCTACCTCTTCATACTAAGGTGAAGCGCGTGGCAATTATGTACTACTGGCTATAGGTTAGAGGCAGAAATGGGCATTTTTTATTCGAATAAAGATAAAAGCTAAAAGCTCAAATAAATTGAAGAATCGAATAAAAATTTATTTGATTACAAAAATTATTTGTTATTTGGAGGATTATTCGCAAATAATTATTTGTTATTTGGTGTTAATTATTCGTTATTTGTTGACTTATTCGCAAATAATTATCTGTCATTTGGTGCTTTTTATTCGAATTTCAAATAATTATTTGTTATTCGATTATCAAGTAATTATTCGATAGTTGATGTCTCTTTATGGAATACTTATTTGTTTTATGGTATCATTTATTAAAATCTTTACTGTAAACATCGTAACATAACAAGGCAGTTTTAATTTTCTAAGTACGAGACACCTTGTGATATGAAATGCGTGTACCAAGAAATAATATTTTGAAATTTAACTAATGGACACCAACAACAAATAATTCTTTCATAAAGAGACATGAACTATCGAATAATTATGTAATAATCGAATAACAAATAATTATTTGAAATTCGAATAAAAAGCACCAAATAACAGATAATTATTTGCGAATCACTGCGGGAGATCAATCTCCATTGCTAAAAGAGCTGAACAGCAAGCAGAATGCTACTGGGAATCCTGTGTAAGGAGCTCCTTAAATTCCCAAGATCGAATGTGCGACTGATCACCGGGCACTGCCAACTAAGAAAAAAATCGGTAGAGCAGTTGATCCCATGTGTATGTTATGTCTGGAGCAGAACGGTACACCACTCCACATACTTTGCGAGTGCCCGGCAATTGACAGGCGCAGAATATCTATCCTTAGGAATTCATTCTTGAATCCCACTGACTTAAGGAGTAGGCAGGGTTAGCATAATAGAGCCGCCTAGAATACGTTTGCGTTGTCCGGCAGTCTATAGGACTCCGATATGTGTAGTGTTTCAGAGAAAACATCCGCACTGACGCCACAGTCCATCTTGGAGCCGTCTGTGTTCTTCCATTCCTTAATGGTTGGAATTCTTACACTGAAGTTTATGATAAAACTGAAGTTAGGTATCGTGTAGTCAGACATCGTAGCAGATAATTCTCTCGGTGCTTGACTGAGGATATTGCTATGGCACACCCAGTTTCTTTCAGTCTTAATGCACTGCATGACGCGTGGTAGCCGATGAGAAGGTCAGGAGGCTGTAAGTGCGGCAGAACATTAACAGTATGGGTCGGAGTAGTGCGTAATGCCTCAGTAACATTGATGAAAGCGGTTCTTCGAACCTTACTTAATTTGGCTTTGTTGTAATCGTTTTCCATAGTTGGACACCAAACTAGAGAGACATAGGTCAGGATGGGACATACCACTTCTGTGTATAAAAACAGGATCATTTTCCCCAGCTTTTATGAAAAGTGCGATTGCAGTCGTAGACAGCCAGATTCGCTTTTTTGAATCTTTCTTCTATGTTTTGCTCCCGTTCAACTTCGGATCTAAAATCACTCCCAAGTACTTGACTCTGGACGAAAATGAAAGTAAATGCCAATTTAGTGTAATTTGATTCTAGTGGTAAAGAACATCACAGTTCACACACAGTCCACACTCTTTACACGACCTGCTGATCTTGTTCGCGCATTATACACAATGTCGCCTTAATTTTTCCTAGCCGAGTTTCAGCAATATTTTGTTCATTACGATCCGCCAAAGTAGAGGAGACAGTATTTCACCCTGTGGCGTACCCCTACAGACGTCACTTTCAACACGGCTGATATCAAGTCCGGATTGTACTACCCTTGATCTTAGCATCATCAAAATCCAAGGGCCGAGGCTTTGCTCAACGATCAGCTCGGTGAGAGCTTCAAAAATAGATTCAGAGCGAGGGTTAATGAAGGCTCCTTCAGTATCCAGAAACGTCGCATGAGTACATTCTTTACATTTTAATGAGTCTTCAATCGTACGTACAACATCATGAAGAGCCGCCTCTGTGAATCTTTAATTACATTAGGCATGCTGAGATTTAGACATACGGTTGCCATTTAAATTTTGTCTCAGGGTCTTTAGCAAAAAGGAGGCCAGACTGAAGATTACTGATGTTTTCATTCTCTGGAGCATGGAATAGATTCTGCAATAGCAACACAAGGATTAGCACTTTTGGGAGTTATTTACAGCATTAGGGTCAATACCATCCGCCGATCACGAGCTGCCCAGAAAGAAAGAGCTAACCATCGAGGGAGGAAGCCTGCAGTCGAATCATCAGCAAGGACTTAGCGCAAGCGAGGCCCAACTACACCATAAGATGCACCGTGTTGGACGCCTGACTTCGTATGCAATGAAGTCTATTAGCTTGGAACCTATTATATATATAGACCAGAAAGCGAGAGCATCCTTGTCACGTCTTACACAGAATAGAATGTCCTCGGAAACAGGCTCGAAAAAGGTAACAAGCTTGGGTAGCGGCCAGAAAGCATAGAACTGGACAGGCAAGTGAGCTTTGTGAGTTCACGAGATCTGTCAAAAAATAATAATAGTTTAAAGCTGAAAACTTTAGTGGTTCCAATTAAATTGTCCAAATTGTCGCTCAGCAAGTAGACATGATGGTGCGCCCTGAACGCGAAAATTTTAGTAACTCTGTCGGTAATCAATAAATTGCCATTAGATAGGGATTCAACAAAGCCTCTTGAGCCCCTAGATAGTGATTCAATAAAAACGGTTTTTACAAGTCGAGTGGAATTCCATTATTTTTGAAAATAACAACTGGCGAAAAAATCTCACTCGAATTACAAAGAAATTAATATTTACGAAAATTATACGTCCGACCAGGTCTCATTTGTTAGACTCACTCTTGTGAATATAAAATTAATTTAGGAAAGCTTCTTTCATCCTCAATTGAATGTAATATCGGACGAATTATTCCTTCAGGATAACCCGAGCGTAAAAAATCAAATGTGAAGTGAACGAGTCTGTAAATAGCCATAAAGCGTGAAAGGATACATCGATTGAGGGCGCTATTATTGCTGCCGGTTCTAATTCTAAAAATAAAACGGCCGGAATGAGCGCTCAAGTGCAAATTAGAAATATAATAAGGGTTTGAGTGTTTTTCCGCGTCAGCGGGAGTAGCACTTCATCAAGAGTCCTAATTGGCAGAAGTCTAAAATCGAACTATTAAGAGAAGTCAATGAGAGCGTTTCTGTTTGAATTGAAATTTCCTTGGAGTGGATGCTTGTGCGATAAATTAAGTCCAAAGAAACCGAAAGCAACGCAACTTGACAGTTTAAATCGCTTCAGTTCAAAGGTGATAGATTCATCACATCATTACGCTCCACATTTGCTTAGCTAAGAGATTACACTGTGAATCATTATCACACTTCGTAACGCGTGTATAATTAACTCACGAAAATAATTGCATTACTTTCTGCGGCGAAATGAGGCGCAACTTAATAGCTGTTTTATGACGTCAGACTATGAAAAAACACTTCTTATAATACGAGAAAGTAGCTTGCGTTCACGATGAGGGCACGGCCAAGTAGAACAAATTAAAAAAGTAACTTTCAGCTTACCTATTGTTTTGCTGTCAATGCTAAATTTCAAGTCACTGCCAAAGTCAATTAGGTAGAAGATGACGATGATGAATGGTAACAGCTGCTGATTCACTGCTGGCGAAGATCTTCCGCGACGTTAAGAAATCGAGCAATGGTGAAGCGCACGACGTGCGTCGCACTCGTTTAATGAACTTGAACCGCGAAACTTTGTTATTTGCAATTGTTGCATTCTGCGCGGGAGATAATATCAATCTGCTGGCAGAAACCAGAAATAAAATAATCTCTTCGGTTCTGGGCGTAAACAAGGGCAACTGCGGAACAGATAACTTGCAACAATGGAACTGTCTTGATAACTGGTGGCCGTCGCGACCGTGGTAAATTTCATGCATGAAAATCGCGAAAGATTTTAATCCAACTAGCGGGTAAGTGCTCATGTCGGGTCGCAATTGCACGTTGTTTCGCGAATGCAAGTGAAAACGAAATTGTGTAAAAATAGCATTAAAACACGCATTAAAGTCAAGCCACATGCAATCACATTCTCGAGTCAGTAAAAACGTGACGAAGACTTTGGACACGTTTTGCGGGAAACCATTCAAATTACCTGAAAAGTGAGCTACTCCAAAATCTATAAACGAATGTTATACGATGGCGGGCTAGTCGTGACGGAGGTAATGAAAGACTTTTTTTATTTTCATGTTCCTCCAGGTTCCAGGTTGAGATGAAGATGCTATGGGGAAAAATGAGCTCCTCCCAGGTCACAAAAAAAACCTGACTGAACTGGAATTCCCATGCCTTGAAGGAATTTATCCCATAAAAGTTGGTTTCAATTCGATCGTCATGTCTGGCACAATTCTGTAAAAGACGTTTTGAGTGAAACGAATTTGATTGCCCATCACCCGTGTCCCGAGCTGCCAATGAACTTAAATCACGTTTACAAGGGCCCGGCACGAAATGTGTCTATGACATGTGCAGGCACACTTGTAATTTGTGACCTGCTTAGCACTTCTTTGCTGGTTTTGTGATTATTTTTAGAAGAACACAACCACAAAACTTCATCCAAAAAATAGAAGAAAACGAGAGTGAGGACTAGGAAAAGACCGCAGAGGTGCATATCTTGAGGTCGTTCTTTTGTTGAATTTTGTCGGCTAACTAACCTGAAAAGATACCCTACTTTTTCTTAAGTTTTAGTAAATGAGAGGAATGTATCTAGTGTGATAATTCACAAATTAAGCGTTAAACGTGGAAAGTATAAATAGAATGGAAATAACTATCGCGTGCTATTTTATATTTTTTATTTAACAATTGAGAAGTGGTTTTCGTTAGCGAACATACCTAAGTAATGAAAATCTAAAAACCATAGATCACATCCTTTCTTAAGTCTTTTCTTGTTCTCTTAATCCATTAACTCCTGAATGACTTATCAAAAACATTCAACGCTAGAACTTTTGATGAAAAAGTGATAGACATTTGTTTGAACCATAAGTTTTTGTAGTTTGAAACCTCCTCTTTCAGATGCCGGGCCCAGAATTTGTCTACAGAATTTATTGAAAAATGCTAAATTTGTCAGCTGTGTGAAGTTGGCACCCCCTTTTTTGAATTTTGGAAAAATTTTTTTTTGCAATCGTTTGTCCATCGTTAGTCCACGTTTGTCCACCCATTAGTTTAATTTGTCCACCCGCAGATTATTTGAAATTAATTATATAAATTTTCACCCCTTGACGATCTATGGAGTTCAAAAAGATTTTTTTGCAATTTTGGAGTTTTGGTAAAAAAATAATGCAAAAAAAAGTTTTTTGTCCGCCATTTTGAAATGGAGCTTGGACAAATAAAACTAATGGGTGGACAAACGAGGACTAACGATGGACAAACGATCTATGAAGTTCAAAAAGACTTTTTTGCAATTTTGGAGTTCTGGTGACAAAAATAATGGAAAAAAAAATTGTTTGTCCGCCATTTTGAAATGGAGCTTGGACAAATAAAAGTAATAGGTGGACAAACGAGGAGTAACGATGGAGAAACGAATCCACCATAAAAAATTTTAAAATTCAAAAAAGGGCGTGCCAACTTCACACTTTTTGAAAATTTATATAATTAATTACAATTAATTTGCGGGTGTACAAATGAAACTAATGGGTGGACAAACGTGGACTAACGATGGACAAACAATCTGCGGAGTTAAAAAAACGTTTTTCGAAATTTGGAGTTTTGGTGAAAAGATATGCAAAAAAAGTTGTTTGTCCGCCATTTTGAAATGGAGCATGGACAAATAAAACTAATGGGTGGACTAACGATGGACAAACGATTGCAAAAAAAAAATTCCAAAATTCAAAAAAGGGGGTGCCAACTTCACACAGCTAAATTTGTCGGTTTTTTTTTCTAAGAACCCAAATTTATGGTACTTTATGGTGCCAGTAGATCACTGCGATGAGCAGGGACTTGGTCATCTATAACTGCCCTTCAAAATGCCGTTTGAATTTTTGAAAATTCCGCATCATCAGGAATTTTTTAATCAAAATTGGTGCAATTTCAGAAAAAATTTCATAGAACAAATATATTTAGGATTATTCGAGGAATACGAATGACTTGTTTCTCGACACATTTTTGGCCATAAACGACGAAATATAACAAATTCAAAAACGTCTCACTTTTTCTCCTATAAAATTTGTTCATGAAGTTGCTCATTTTATAGATAAAAAAGACGGAAAATTGTCAGCCATATGCCCAATGAACTTTTTATAGTTCTTCAATAAAATTGTACTTATAAGACTGCTATTGCGGGATTGTTCAAGTTGTTCAAATAAATAATTAAGTTTTTAACTTTCACCGGGTTCGAGTTACGAGTTTTTCAGTTCAATCCTTCTGATCGATCAAATATATGTTTAGTTTATTGACTAGAAGTATCCACTAATAATAATAGTTTTTGAAAATATTCGGCTAAATATTTACTGAATCATATTTCCGTGTGCTTTTGAAAAATACCTCAAAATGTCAGAAAACCGAGAAGATTGCTATGAGATAAACGAACAAGAAAGTCACATTGATGTTACTTTTATTCCTGATTTAGGTGATTTAGGAGACTCAAGAACTGATGAGTCGGATGCTGAAAATTTGTCAGATTATAGAAGTGAGTGTGAAAGGAAGTTCTTTCCCTACTCAGTCATACTCTAAACTCACAAATGAAATCTTACTTTCAGACATTGATAGGGAAACAATTCTAAGTACACTACTCAAAACAATTAAGGGAACAAAAAAATATCTAAATTTTTTAGTGATTTTTGACGGGCTGTATCTAAACGAGAGATAATCGTATCGAGGATATTAAAAAAACATCTTAAAGCTCCAGAACTCTACTTTTTGAAACTTTCGGCTAACAAATTTTAAAGGCCACGTTGCTCACGCAATCCAAAGGAATAGCGCAAAAAAAAAATTTCAAAATTTTTAGTCATTTTTTTTTGGTCCAGGGACTTTTTTTATTTGATCACCCTATGGACCAGATAGCCTGTTAATTCAGCTTTAATTATCTTTTTTCAAATCCTTGATACGTCGATTTGTCGCGGAGATATCCGATCTTAAACGAAAAAGGACACTTTTTTATTCAACCATCGATATCTCAGCCACCAATGATCGTACAGAAAATTTAAGGGCAGTTTCGGAAACTGGAATAAATTTCCTAAAAGAATCCGTCAAGACATAAAAAAAAATTTTATTTTATCCGTAATTTCAATTTTGAAACAGTCAAAAAAAGTGACTTTTTTCCTTCTTTTGGTAAATTGACCGCATCTTTGCAAATACTGATGGAAAGGCTAAGGTTTGTAGGAATTTTTACACCTCAATGTACGCCCAATAGCCCTTTCAATCTGCAGATCGATCCATTGGACGTTTCCTTCGGCCCGATTGGTCAAAGTTTTGGAAAAAATTAAAGGAACAAGAATTGTGATCTCAAACTTCGTGTAATCTTCATAAAAATGGAAAAATCATTTTTTTTCCACTTTTCTCACAATTATGCATCAGCTACTTGGTAAATTAAAAAAAATCGAAAATTAAAAAAAATTTCGACATTTTTTTAGAAAATTAAATACTGAGATGTTCTTACAAAACAGTTGTTGGAGGTTTCCGCAGTCGATGATTCGAAACTGCATTTCGAATATGCGTGACAGGTTGGAGGCAGTGATTAAAAGTCGAGGCGGCAACACGAGGTATAAACACACACACACACTTTAAAAATCAATGATCAAATAAAAAAAAAATTTCCGAGTCCCTGGACCAAAAAAAAGTGACTAAAAATTTTGAAAATTTTTTTTTTGCGCTATTCCTTTGGATTGCGTGAGCAACGTGGCCTTTAAAATTTGTTAGCCGAAAGTTTCAAAAAGTAGAGTTCTGGAGCTTTAAGATGTTTTTTTAATATCCTCGATACGATTATCTCTCGTTTAGATACAGCCCGTCAAAAATCAGTAAAAAATTTAGATATTTTTTTTGTTCCCTTAATTGTTTTTAGTAGTTTAGTTCGCACGCAGAAATATTTGAGTTTATCTTCTCAAAAGAGTTGCAGACATACCTCATACACGCTACAAAAGAGAATGGATACGATCACCAATAGATCTCAGAACATTTTTAGGTGTAATTATTTTTTCAATGTTCAATAGAAGATTATCCCAACGATTCTATTGGTCAAGGATAGAAAAGATACAGACAAAGTTTGGCGCGTTCGACCAATTGTATCTATTGTGGCAGAAATGAGAAAGTTGAAAAATTGACCAAATGTGCTCTAGGAAGAATAAGGGTTGTTCTCCAAATGCTAGAAAATATGTTGAAGAACATTCCTCCGCGTAAACTCAGACAATATCATGTTTACTTTGACAATCTATTCTTTTATTTAGATTTGTTAGTGCATCTAAAAAAGGCTAGGCTGAGCGCTACTGGTATTGTGAGGAAGAACAGATTGGGAATGGAAGGGAAGAATATTTTGGACCTCGTGAAACTCATCTAGTGAAACACGAGAGTAATAGCGCAATCAATTATATCACTGTGCAAGATTCCAAGCCAGTGTCGACCTTATCTACTGCTACTTCCTACTAGTTCCTGTTAAAAGATATGAAAAGTTAGCAAAAGAAAAGAAGGAACTTCCATTTCCAAACGCCTTCACAGTATACAACAAGTTTATGGGTGGATTCGATATACACGATCAGTATTGCAATAGAGTCTTGCTCATTTTCCGGTCGAAAAAATTGCCTTGGGTTATTCTCATGAGAATGATACAAGCCGCCATTACGAACGCAACTGTATTATGGAATACTGCACATCCAGATAGCAAGCAAAAACGTGCCATAAAGTAGTTTGCTTTAGAAATCAGCAAATATTATTTACATTCGCGAACCATAAACATGAAAAAGGAACCAAGTGATCATATTGCTCAATATCAGCTTGTAGTTAGATCATCGAATCTACATATGCAATAGCTGCGATAATAAGTACTTTTGTGAACCATGTTTCAGGAAGGTACATAGACAGTAAAGCTTGAAAAAAATAAAAAAATAATAACAATAAAAATAAAAAAATAAATAAAAAATAACAAAAAATAAAAAATTTAAAAATAAAACAAAATATATGAAAAAAAAACAAGGTTTTCGATAAACGGCCACCTCCACGTGGTGAAACCGAGCAACGTTGTATTCTTCAACGGCAAAGGACGTGTATTAGCTAACTTGACTGAAAAAATGTTTAACTTCAGGAAAAAAATTTATAGGAAAAAAAGTGCTAGGAATTATTCAAGAAATGTGTGTAAATTTTTTTCAGAATTTAGGCGCTTTTTTCAAAAACCCAAAAGTGTGTCCATAAATTCTGAAAAATTTCCTACGTACTCCTTGAATGATTCTGAACAAATTTTTTTTCTGAAAATGCACCAATTTCGAGTAAAAAATTTCTGAAGTTTTGAATTTTTTTAAATTCAAACGGCATTTTCGATCGATGACCAAATTCCTGCTCATTGCAGTGATCTACTGGCACTTTTTCGTACCATAAAATTTGGGTCCTTTGAAAAAAAAAAAACGCGAAAAATTGAACATTTTTTCAATAAATGGTCCATCTTTATTTTGGATTATTCTGTAAACAAATTCCGACCCCGGTATCTGAAAGAGGGGGTTTCAAACTACAAAAACTTTTTCATCAAAAGTTACACCGTTAAAAGTTATCAAAGTTTTTTGGTCATTCAAGCGTTAATGGGTTAATCAGTAGTAAATCTGCCACGTGTCTTTTAAGGAGTCAATTCTCTACCACTGTTTTGAGTTTCGCATTCGAGGAACGTGAAGAAAATCATAACTCCTGAGGGGACAGGGCGAGATAGAGATGCTCACAGCCATCAGCAATTCGGATGAATTAATCGTTCTCTGCAATAAATCAAAGATAAAAAGGATTTTCAAGGGACTCAAGAGAGATGGGCGTCAGACGTTCAAGATAAGGAGAAAGTGCAAAGCTTAAAAATCTGTGCTGCACTACCAGATGCGGTTGATGTGGGCAGCGAAGTAAGGGGGGCTGGCGTATTCTAAGATTGGTCTCACAAAGATACAATACAGAATTTTGGTTAAATAGGGTCATCAAGCTCCCTGGACTGTCTTTTCACTTCTGTTACGGGCAAATGTCATAGCAATGCAAATCAGTGTTGAGCTCATCAACACGGAGTCCTGAGAAACAGTGCTAAATATCTTGGCATCGTCCGCATAGCACAACATTTTAGCCTTAGGCTAAAGAAGCGAAACGTTATTTATATATAGAATGAAAAGAAGACGGCCGAGGACGCTACCCGGAGGCACTCCAGAGATGACAGAGATTTGATCTGATCGAGTTCTCCGAAACAGGACACGCTGCGTTCGACCAATCAAATAAGAAGACAACCAATCGACAAAACGAGTAGGAAACCCAAGCGGAGTTAGCTTGTGGACTAGGATTCTATGGTCGATCCTATCAAAGGCCTTGCTAAAAGCCGTGAAAAAAGTCCACCTGTTTATCCGATTCGATGACTGGTTTACCCTTAAGGAACACATCCTGGAAGAAGCAAATGAAAGGTCTACAGTGGAAACGGAGCACTTTAAAGACCCTTAAAAGACTTTGCTACAAGACACAAGCCAGCAATTGGACCTTAATTACAGATATCAGACTTACTGCCCTTTTTATGAAGAGGGACAATCAGAGAGCTCTTTCAAAGAGGTCAAGTGGCGTTACAGTACCTGTTAAACTAGCGCGTATGCAATCCAGAAAGCCCACTTACACGTACGATTCCGATGATTCAGATTGAAGAAAAAAATTTAAAAAAAGCAAAACATGACTATTTTGTGGGTTGAATTCATTTAAAATAAATAAATTTTGTTGTTTTCCTTTTTAACAATAATTTATTTGGGTTTTTTTCTTGAGTTTTCGTAATAAAAAAAATGTTGGTCTTCCCCCCACTAGTGGGGCGAAACCAACAATTGGAACGGTCTAGCAGAACGGCTGTAGCTCGAAAAGTAGAAGAGAAAGGAAGTTATATTCTTCGAAATTAAAATGTAGCCAAAAGATCAGGCTTGAAAATTGATGACTTTCGCATGACTTGATGACTTTCGATGACTCTTTTAGTTTCCGAATTATAACTGGACATGTCCGAAAGTGGTGGTTTCGCCCCACTCTAACCTACTTATTGCCTCTTGACGTGGAAGGTAATATTCCCAATCTTTCTCCCATGGGGCACCGGTGTTGTAAGTTCTTGGCCTGAGCCCGCTTCAGGGTTTGGGGGCCATGGCTTTAGTTATTTGGAACGTTACAAAATAATTATACGAATAAGATAGTTAAGATATGATAAAAATGTGTCCCAAAATGACTGAAAGGCCCACTTGGCCCTTGAGAAAAAATGGCCCAATAGGAAGATTCTTAAAGGAGATAAGGTAAAATTTATCTCGAAGAGCACCGAATAGAACATGATTAAGGTCACATCCCCAATTAGGGTATCATGCAGATGGACTGAAGTTTCTCTTCGAAACATACTGCGATAGCTACAGGAATATGAACTAGAAAAAAACACTCGTCTACTTCCACTGCAGTATCTTCTATGATGATCTCAAGGACATTTCAAGACAAAAGATTGGTAATACAATCCAATTTTTGAGTTACACGGCTTTAACTGTAAAAAATCGTTTTAAATATGCGGGCCACTAGTTGTGGTATAAAAACTGAACTCCGTTAATTGTGTTGTTCAAGAATACTCTATACTCCTACGAATGTTTAGCGTGTTCAATTGAAATAAATTGAATAATCTTATCCGCAAACATGTCAGTCTTATACAATTCCTTAAGCAGTGCTGCCAGCATATTTCCAGCTGTCACAGCTCCATATTGTACAAGGAAGTACTTTGCTGTCATAGAAATTTAAATAACAATAAGACATTCCAAAAGGAATAGTTATATCTTGGAGTTCCTTGAACCCTACTTAAAGGCATACGAATATACAACTCTGTGCATTTGTTGGTTAATAGAAGTGCTTAGGGGGTGGCGTACTCATTAAGTCAACATTTCTATGTAAGTCTGAACAAAAAAATGTCCATTAACCTTGAGATTTTCATTAGAGCCTTCTTCTGTCTATTTAATTTTTTCTATATTTCATAAAATGAGGTACGGAAAATGGCAAAAGGACGTTTATAATAGCCCCCCCCCCACCACCACCCCTCTTTTTTGCAGCATTACCTGTCTTGCAGTAATGTTCATGTAATAAGTCTTTAACGGAAACAGGAAATGCATTGCAGTTTCTTTTTGAAGAGCTACAGCGGCAGGTATATAGCCAGGAGACGGTCTGGCACACTGGTAATTTCTCTGTCTGCATTAGTAGGTAGGTACTATAATTTTGATTTTTTTTTTTTAATAAAATGAACATTTAAAAGAACTTTCGTGGTTGAAAAGTTTTAATTACGAAAGTTTTTTCTATGTCAATTGTCGCTATGCGTGCCTACTATGGTTGATATAGTAGAGACATATGAACTCATTTACTTTGACTTGACTAGGATACGACTTTGTGCCATAATTAAATTATTATATTCCACAAAAGACAATTAAGTTCCAAATTTGTACACCGCTCATTAAGGTGAACACTAATTAGTTCAAATTAAAGTAGTCACAAACGAGAGCAATTAAAACACTTGGAAAATACTTAGAATTTTGTGGAATTTAAATAATTTCCATCCAAAAGAACCCTAGAATTAACATGAGCTTTTAGCTTCTAATAAATAAACTCAAGCATATTTGGGAAAGTTTTAATTGGGAGTTTCACAACTGTAAAGCTAAAGTTATTCGACGATTTGATTATGTCACGAGAGCACAATGTTAAATTTGTGTTCACATCGAAGTACGTGTCACTCAAGTAGGCTTTGTAACCGTAGTCGTCCTAACAATTTGGGAAGTTAATTGTATTTTGTCTTAAGAAAATTCCTTGAAGGCAAGTGTTTGGGCAAAAATTTGCAAAAATTAGGCGGACACTTGGAAAAGTTTAATCAGGAAAGATTCAAGATTATGCGAAATGACTTGTTATTAATTCAAAATTGTTACATTGTTGATGTTACTTACAATTAGCGTTGGTCTTTATTTTTCCACATAGATTTACCTGAAAAAGGAAAACAAATAATCTGTTAATAAATTGCGGTTTAAATAATAATATAAATGTTAAGGCATATGTACAAAACTGTCAAAAGCTTTTTTAAAGCATGTAGGGTAGGTAGTATGTAGATGTTATCCAGTTTTTCTATTACATGTATGTATATACAATGTTGCTATTTTGATTTGTAAAGAAACAGTTGAATGATATTGATTAAACCCAGTTTATCTATTATTTATTACACCAACCATGTAGTAAAACTTTTAATTCAAAACAGAAGATTCGACAACAATTATCTTCTATTTTGGTTTCTTTTCTTAGGCAAAAGGTGAGATTCAAGAATTTGTTTTTCTGTCTCATAATACAGAGCACAGGCCAAAACTTCAATGTTGCACTGTTTGCTGTAGGTCACTATCTGCCAATTAATTTATAAAAACTTCTTTTGCAGCCTGGTTGACACAATGGGGAGGCTCCTAAAAATCGATATATGTTGGAACACTTATTTACGAACTTCCGTGTATATACAGCATGCTTAGCACGTATCGATTTGCTCAATTTATTTTTGTGTGATTTAAAATTGCATAATACAATACATATACAGTGTCGGTCAAAACAAAGGGAACTTAATGCAATAGAACCAATTTGTTTTGATATATCTGTATTGCAAGTGAAAAATAGTATTATTAATTGTTTCAGTGTTCCTTATTATTATTAGTACAAACTTTTTTAAAACAACAAATGCATAACGAAATAAAAATTAAAATCTGATAACAATTGCATTTTCGCTAGGTCATAACAAAGGGAACTGATAAAAGAACTTAAATGTAACTTCATTTTATTGTAGACAAACTGAATATTTAGTTGAGTATCCATTTTTTTATTACTTCATAACATCTCTTCGGCATAGAACTAATAATTTTATAAACTATTTTTGGAGACATTTTATCCCATTCAATTTTAACTGCTTCGTAAAGTTTTACACCGGTTGCCCATTTGCCATATATTCTGACCTTCTGTTTTGCAATAGTCCAAAAAATTTCTATTGGGCTTAAGTCTCGAGATTGGGCTAACCATTTTAACACATCAATTTTGTTTGCACTCATCCAAGTTTTAACAAGTTTGGAAGTATGTTTCGGGTAGTTGTCTTGCTGGAACCTCCATTTCAACGCCATATTGTCCTCTGCATATGGAAACATAACGGTTTCTAGTATATTTTTATACTGGAAACTGTCCATAATGCCATCAATGCGATGTAGTGGTACTACTTCTTGACCGGAAACACATCCCCAGACCATCACGCTTTTCCATCCTCCATGCTTAACTGTTCGAATACAATTTTTTGGATTGAATCTGAATTTTGTAAGTTAAACTTCGATTTGTCAGAGAAGAGAACACTTTTCTTCTTCTCTTCTGAATTTTGTAAGTTAAACTTCGATTCGTCAGAGAAGAGAACACTTCGAAGTTTAACTTACAGAATTGAGATGGGATGATACGAGTTCGAAGACGACCGAGTGACCGGTTTGTTCTAATAATAATAAGGAACACTGAAATAATTAATAATAATATTTTTTTTCATAGTAATCACTTGCAATACAGATATATCAAAACAAATTGGTTCTATTGCATTCAGTTCCCTTTGTTGTGACCGACACTGTATATGTGATGTAGATTGAGATGGGGCAAAATGTTAGCTATGAAATTTAATTTTTCTTTGTAACGAAAAGCTATCTACCAGCAAACAATAGAATTCTGTAAAAATTCAGCGTCCTTGTAAGGCTCAATATGTCAGAACTTTTTATTTCATTGAAAAAGGTTGGTTCACCTATTAGAATGCAATTTTTGTAAAACCCTTCAGACACCCTTTACCCTGTACCCTTTGTACCCTTTGCTGATTATCTTGCAAATCAAATATTATCCTAGAGGTCTACACTTATTTACTTAAGGGTAGGTTCTAGTCGAGCGGCCTGAAAAATGGCTTATGAAATTGTAAAATTTGCGCGTGTCCAAACCGGGGAAAAAAGTGGGAAAAAATATAATTTTTGTTTCTTACAGCTAGTCAGCTGCTCCTGGACCATAGAGCAATCAATCCTTCCTCTTCCTTGTGAAACTGATTTTTCTATTCAAGGAACATCATTTTGTCGAAACAGATTATATAAAAGAATTTTTAAGCCTGCTGCGCAAACAATACGGCGCGCGTGAATTTGAATTTACCCCGAACATAGGCATGATTTTCGGTTGGTACGGTTTCGGTAAATCAGCTGTAACTATTACATTTTTTTGAACTCCGTGAAATCGTTTTAGAGGCTTATTCTAGACACTATAGGGATTTAAAATATGCGAAAAATTGCTCGACTAGAACCTACCCTTAAGGGAACTTTTTTTTTCAAAAAGTTCAAAATATTCGAGTTTTTTGTAAATAAAAGTTTCCCCTAACATCACAGAAATACTGTCCTAAAACCGTTTAACGAAATTCGTATAGAAAAAAAACTTATACCTATATTTGTATCGGTACATATACGCGTTTTATATGCAAAAATTATGTTACAAAAACTTTAAACACGTTTTCTCAAAAACTACTCAACGGATTTTAATAATCCAAAAGCCATTCGATGCGTTATAATAAATACTAGTAACTAAACTGTTAATAATATTATGTTTCACACCCCTATTTTTTTTATACAAGGGTAGTTTGCCCTCAAAATAAGGATTTTATTTTGATTTTTCAGAAAAATGTTTATAAAATGATCAAAATTTTAAAAATAAAATGTTTTTTTAGGTTTAGGTATTAGTATTTAGTCTTATTAATAAAATCCCGTATGATTTTTACTCTATCTGTTACAAGAAGCCCAAATACTGTGAAGCCGTTTAAAAAGTATCTTTTGATACCCTCTGCAGTGGTAAAAATTAAATTAAAACTGCAAAAAAAAAATTTATTTTATATTCTTAATATGTTTTATAAAAATGCCCAAAAGGAATCAGTTAAATAAATAAAATAGTCTTTTCACAAAAAAAAAAATAATTAAAAAGTGTATTTTTTTTCAAGTATGAAAAAAAAGTCCCCTTAAAACGACGGAAAATGTAAAATTCAGATTTACTATTGGCCTATGGTCCGAATGATTTCTATTTGTCATATGAACTGAGGAGTGGAAGTGGAAAAACGTGCGGTCTTATCTCCCTTGTCTTGGTCTATTTCCCCCCTGCTAAAAACATTCATACAAACACATACGTTCATCACAAAGCCCTTCGACCTCCTCCTGAGACCACCTACAGAGAGTGATCAACGAAACGTCTAAAATTTATTGAATTTTATATTTCTCATCAAGTTTTTTTTACACTAAAACAAGATCTTTTTGTAAGTTGAATACCTGAGATCAAAAGATGTCTAAAGTTAGCAGAGCAAAATGGGCAGAACCAAAATTTTAATACAAAAAATTAAAAGGCTCATTAAAGGCTAATTAAATTCCCAACTGTCGATTTAAGTGCTCTTATATATTTTTTAAAAAACCATGCTCTGCTAACTTTTGAAAAAGTTAGCAGAGCATACAGTTCAAATCAGAACAAAATGGGCAGAACCAAAATTTTAATACAAAAAATTAAAAGGCTCATTAAAGGCTACTTAAGTGCCCAATTAAATAATTTTTTTAAAAAAGTTCTGTTCTTTGTCAGTCAGTTCACAAAAAATCAAAATAGTCTAATAATTTTATTACAATGATAACATACAGTTTTAATAGAAGCTATCTTAATAAAGTACAGTGTTTCCTCTAGTTCTTTATTCTAAGGGTAAGAACGGGCGCTATTCAAAGAATTACAAAAATTCAAAAGATCAAGCACTGGATGATATTTTTTAGAAAGAATAAACTAAATTTTTAATGTTTATTATTAAAATTACAATTATTACACGGAAAAGAACAAAAATTACCATCTCTCTAGCAAACGAGGTAAATTTGTTAATGCATTTTTAACATATTCAGTAAGATTTTCGGTATTTTTTATATGAGAAAACTGGTTGAAAGGTCCCAAAATTTGGAATTTTCCCTTCGTTGGTAGAAAGTATGATAATTTTAGCTTCTCTTTTCTGATTGCATAATTAAAAAAAATTATTTGAACGCTGTAGAAACGAAATGTTTATTATCAATAAAATTCATTTGCGCAAAAAAACATTGTTCTGCAACATTTAATCATTGTTATTTTTTGAAGGACTTGAACTGTATACTCTGCTAACTTTTTTTAAAAAATTATTTAATTGGGCACTTAATTAGCCTGTAATGAGCCTTTTAATTTTTTGTATTAAAATTTTGGTTCTGCCCATTTTGTTCTGATTTGAACTGTATGCTCTGCTAACTTTTTCAAAATTAAGCAGAACATGGTCTTTTAAAAAAAATATAAGAGCACTTAAATCGACAGTTGGGCACTTAATTAACCTTTAATGAGCCTTTTAATTTTTTGTATTAAAATTTTGGTTCTGCCCATTTCGTTCTTATTTGAACTGTATGCTCTGCTAACTTTTTCAAAAGTTAGCAGAACATGGTTTTAAAAAAAAAATATAAGAGCACTTAAATCGACAGCTGGGCACTTAATTAGCCTTTAATGAGCCTTTTAATTTTTTGTATTAAAATTTTGGTTCTGCCAATTTTGTTCTGATTTGAACTGTATGCTCTGCTAACTTTTTCAAAAGTTAGCAGAACATGGTTTTTAAAAAAAAATATAAGAGCACTTAAATCGACAGCTGGGCACTTAATTAACCTTTAATGAGCCTTATAATTTTTTGTATTAAAATTTTGGTTCTGCCCATTTTGTTCGTATTTGAACTGTATGCTCTGCTAACTTTTTCAAAAGTTAGCAGAACATGGTTTTTAAAAAAATATATAAGAGTACTTAAATCGACAGCTGGGTACTTAATTAGCATTTAATGAGCCTTTTAATTTTTTGTATTAAAATCTTGGTTCTGCCCATTTTGCTCTGCTAACTTTAGACATCTGAGATCAAAGATGTATCTGTTAATGTTTATTTTATGACATGTCCTTTTTTTCATCCAATTAATAAATGGGTAAACCAAGGACAAATTACTATTTCCACATGTATGACCGATTTTAGGTAATTACAAACATTCTGATATAACAAATGAAAAAAAATATGCTATTGGTGAACTATTAAAATAAAAAAAGCTAACAAATTTTGAGATTGCGAGTCAAGTGAATGTTTCGTGTGCGACAGTGAGTAGAATCTCAAAATTGTTAAAAAATTATAAACCTGCAACATACAATAGGAAACTTAAGTGCCAAGGAATGAGGAAAACTACGCCTAGGACAGACCGAAGAATAATCCTTATGGCGGTAAAACAACGTAGAGCTCCTACTAAGGTTCTTAAACGGAGTCCGGATGAGGAAGGAATTCAAATATCTCTTGAAAGGGAGGCAAGCAGCTAAAAAGCCTTACGATTAATGACTGGAAAAAAGTAAGCTGATAATGTTGCTTATTTTTATTAAATTTCTGGTCATAGTATAAAATGTATTAAAACAAATGATTTTTTTTAAACTTTAGGTCATCTTTAGCGTCGAGTCTCAGCTGCAAACGATGACGGAATCTTTTTGCTTTGTAAGGAGGCGGCGAGGAGAGAGATACATAGAAGATTGTATACAAAGAACGGTCAAACACCCAATTATAATGGAGCTGTATTTCTGGAGAAGATCCTGTATACTTTGTTGACGGAACAAGGAGACAGGATCAGTATAAGAAAGTCATCCAGGATGTTTTTATTCCACATAGGAATTCACTCAATTATTACCCTTTTTGCTACACCTTCATGCAGGACAAAGCTCCTTGCCATACAGCGAAATCGGTCAAGCACTTTTTAATGAAGGAGAAAATTCAGGTACTTCCATGGCCCGGCAAATCTTCGGATCTGAATCCAATTGAAAATTGCTAGGCCTTACCAAAAGCGAAAGTTTACAGTCTGCAGAACCGAAATATTGCAAAACTGAAGCAAAATATTAAGAATGTTTGAACAAATGACAACCAAATGAGAGAAATAATTATTAATTGTGTAGAAAGTGTGCCCAACCGAATTAAGGAGGTAATAAAAAGTCGAGGAGGAATCACAAGATACTAATTAAGTTTATATTAATTTCGAATCTATCTATTCCGAAAATATATGTGTACATAAGAATTTTAATTTTTGTTCTGATTTTTTTCTAAAAACTACCAATAAAAAGCTGTTATAGAAATCCAGCAAATAGGTGTCTTTTTGCTGAAGCAAAATGCTCCCCAAACCATCACTGGTCCACCACCAACATTTCTACTCATCGCAACGCCAACTTTTTTTAACCGACTTCAAAAAAGGAGGAGGTTCTCAATTCGACTGTATGTTTTTTTTTTGTATGTTTGTTACGCGATCATTCCGCCAATTATGAATTGATTTTGATGATTCTTTTAATATTTGGTAGAGTAAGTTCATCGATTGGTACCATGTCCAAAAAATTGTTGGTGGGGTGGGGGTGGAATGTGGGGGTGGGGGTGAAAACTAACTTTGTAACGCGTGGACCAATTTGGATTGTTCTTTTTTGTTGTACAGAGGATGATCCTCCATTGCTAATAGGAGAAAAAATTTTTGCCTAAGGTGGGGGAGGGGTAGTCTAACTTCGTTCCTTTGCTGTTATATAGAGTATGATCGCCCATTACTTATAGGAGGACAATTTGGTTCTATGGTGGGGGAGGGGTAGTCTGATTTCGTAACGCTTGGATTAATTTCGATAATTCCTTGTCTGTTGGGTAGAGTATGTGCCCTGATTGATACCGCGAGAAAATGGATGGAGGGGGGTAGGAAGTTGAACCTACCTTTTTAACGCGTGGACCGATTTGGATGGTTCTTTTTTTTGTTGTACAGAGTAGAAGACACTAAAAAGTGAAAAATAAAATAGTTTGGAAGTCGGTGCAAATTAAACAAACAAAGCAACTACCCAACTATAATTAAAAATAATTCATAAAACTACCTGAACGTTTCACCTCACGGGATCATAAAGAAGGACGATCAAGTACTTTTGTTGTAGTTGTAGATCAAGTACTTTTGTTGTGTTTGTTTGGTTTCCGAGGCAACGATTGCAAGTGAACTTACAACTTAAGGTTGATTCCGAACTACTGATATTAATCTACAACTCCGAATGATCTTATCTGTTGTCACCAAGCAACCGCCGGTAGGGTTCGAACCCGGGATCCCGGATCTTCCTTCACACTTCTGCTTAACCTGCGAGCAATTTGACGTACCGATTTATTTTGTTTTCCAGTCGAAGGCGGTTCAACTGTCTTAGGTTAAGTATTTAAATCAATATGGCTCACGAAATCTTTTCGCGAATTCTTGCTATATTTGCAATGAAATTTACAAGCGTGTATCTTTTCATTTTCGTTAACCGTATAGTTGACACTACTCAAATGTCAAAGAATAACAGCTGCAATTTTGACACATATAAAATAGCGCGCAATTCAAAATGAAACCTCTTATTCAAACACTAGTAAAGTATGGTGTCTTGCATATATTTCAATAATACTCATGGTTAGAGAACATATCTTCCAATCTTATCAACCGATACACTTATTATTCACAGTTCTTAGCACCGTTATTTTAATTATGTGTGCTATCGCTGATGACAATCAACCGGTATGTTGCCCACTGCTTCACTTTCGTATATTTGTTTGTTTGCTTCAAATCTTTCAACTGACTTTTCATCCACTTCTAATTGTTGTATCGACTTGAAATTTTGCAGACATGTTCAATTGTCCCGATGACAATACAATATTATAGTATCATCGTAGGGGTGGGGATGAGATATACAAATAATCGAAACGACCGATATTGGTGTCGAATTTATACTTATTGGGGTCAGTAAAATAAATAATGACACTCCCGATGCCGCGAAAAAATTTTTTAGTAAGACAAGAGATGGAGGGGGGAAAAGACTGAATTATTCAAATAATCTAAAACGACTGATATTAGTGTCATATGCATACTTTTTTGGGTCAGTAGGATGAATAATAACACTCCCGATGCCATTACAAAATTTGTTGGTAAGACACCCCTAGGGATGTGGATGGGAAGATAGTGAAATGTACCAACACTAGTGTACCGATATTAGTTTCGAATCCATTGTTTCCGGAGTTGCTGAGATGGATAATGGCACTCCCCTATAACGAAAAAGCCGACGAGCTGGCTAAGAAAGGTTCAAATACAGATATAAGCATGATCACGGATAGGGTGCACCCTCCCCTTAACGTAGCGAGAAATCAAATCGAAAGATAATATTCCATCAAGACTTCAGAACAGTGGGAAAATATTACCTATTGTCTCACAACACCAACACTTTGGCCGAAACTGAATTACATTAGAACTTCTGGTCTCTTATCCTTCGATATTCGATTCGTCGGTGTCATCACATCACTGGACATTGTCCCATAGGACTTATGGCCATGAGACTCGGCGTACCATCGAATGAGTCCCGCAAAACTTGCAGAGACGAAAAGGAAACTGCATCCATAGTGAATCTACTCTGTGAATGTCCAGTTTTAAAAGAACGATGATTCGCCTGTTTGGGAGCAAGGTTCTTTGACAATCTGGAAGCACTGTTGGATTTATGTAAATAAATTCTTACAGAGATCTGGATTGCTTTAAGTTCTGACCATCTGGTCTTATTTTCTTTTAACGGCATTCACAATGGGCCTACAAGGCCTCTGAGTGGACTTGGTGCTTCGGCACCAAACGACCCGGCTAACCAAGCAACCAATCAAGACTCCCCTAGACGTAGGGTGGGAAGGTAGGGTCCGAAAAAAAAATTGAAATCGACCGAAGTTAATGTTGAATTCTTAGTTTTCGGAATTACTGAGATGAACAATCACACTCTAAATGTCGTTAGATAGTACGATGTTAGGACAAATCTAGCACCTAGTAGTATGTGTGGGAAGAGACATGCGACAAATAGGTAAACAACCTTTTAAGTTAAATGGTTTTATCTAACATTCGACTATGTACTAAAAGTTATAGAAAATTATTATGAGTCACAGAGATCCACTTTGGGCTGTATAAGTAAACATCGGGTTTAATCAGACTTAAATAAAGCCGGGGCCAAGTGATAATTAAATTCTAATTCGCAATTGAATGTATATCAGTCTGATTAAACCCGATGATTACCTACTTACTTTGGCTTATGCATCGACGCAAAGTGGATCTCTGTGACCCATAATTATTGTCTAGCTGTTAGTACATCATTTAATGTTAAATAAAACCGTTTAACTTAAAAGTTTGTTTACCTATTCTTTATTAAATGGTGTTTACCGGATTATTTGCTAAAATACTAGAGCAGTTGAAAAAATTCGCTAAAATAACACATTTTCGAACTTTATTTACGGCACAATTACCTTCTAAAAACTTCAACACCTTACACATTCTTATCACATAATATTGTAAAAAATAAACAGAACAATTTTCAAAACATTTCGAAAGTCTTTAACATAATCTCGGTATTCCGAATTTGTTTATTTACAATGTTTTCATGACATAGAAACGAGGAAAAGATATATTAGTTCCGGGGTCGAAAGAAGAAAGAAGCACGTTTCGATGGCGATAAATCTAAATCGTGATTTAATGCCGAAATTGTCTGATTGTATCAGTTTTAAGAATTTCGTTGAAACAGATTAAATTCAGAGTACAGAGGAATTGTTAGATCATTTAATAAAGATTAATTGCCCAGATGAACACAACTTGAATGATGGTAGGTTCAATATTATGAAATAATTTAACTCGATTGGAGCAACAGACGCTCGATTGTGGTTCATTGTTTTTGAATGAGTATTTTCCAACAACATTTTCCAGCTGCATCTTGTCAACGAATTATGTAAAGATAGCACTGAATTGATTGATGACATGCGTGACACATTTCAGAAGCCTATCAAGTAATTTATTCATTTAACAACGAATTAGTTACTTATTTTTGGTGTAATTAATCTAAAAATAGTCATTATGCGCTGTTCTTACTGATAATAGAGTTGCAAGAATAATATTAATTTCAAGAAAGAAATTGTCATTAGCAATTTATGTCCAGTTATTAGATAGAAATTCAATGGGAAAAACCAAGTGGAGATTTGTAAACGCTTAATATGCTGATTTACAACGAAAATTGATTATCAGCACAATTGTCATTTGATTATTTCATGTTTCTATTGACATAAAAATATAAAAAGGTGCCGTAATTACATTTATGTCAATACGAAATTGATTGATTGATTTTTTTGTAGAAATTGTTGACTAGTACATATCAAAACTGCGAAATTCTTACTAAATTCTCCTTACGTCATTCATATTCGACAAATGCGTTCTTCATCCGAAATCTAAAGCTAAACATAATTGTGATCCATTTGAAAACGCTTTTGATTGTGTAGTATTAACTGTGCTTAGTTTGAAGCAGTGATGCGCATTATTCGAATAAATTTTTAATCAAATAACGATTTTTTTTTTAATCGAATAAAAAATTATTTTTTATTTGGTGCTTTTTATTCGAATTTCAAATAATTATTTGTTATTCGATCGTGCGTTATTCGCAAATAATTATCTGTTATTTGGTGCTTTTTATTCGATTATTACATAATTATTCGATAGTTCATGTCTCTTTATGAAATAATTATTTGTTGTTGGTGTCCATTAGTTAAATTTCAAAAAATTATTTCTTGCTACACGCATTTCATATCACAAGGTGTCTTGTACTTAGGAAATTAAAACTGCCTTGTTATGTTTCGGTGTTTACAGTAAAGATTTTAGTAACTGATACCATAAAACAAATAAGTATTCCATAAAGAGACATCAACTATCGAATAATTACTTGATAATCTAATAACAAATAATTATTTGAAATTCGAATAAAAAGCACCAAATAACAAATAATTATTTGCGAAAAATTCATCAAATAACGAATAATTATTTGATTATCAAATAACGCACGATCGAATAAAAAATAATTATTTGAAATTCGAATAAAAAGCACCAAATAACATATAATTATTTGCGAATAAGCCTCCAAATACCAAATAATTTTTGTAATCAAATAAATTTTTATTCGATTTTTCAATTTATTTGAGCTTTTAGATTTATTTGAATATAAAATGCCCATCTCTGGTTTGAATAGTCTAAAGTAACCAGCAGCTAAACAAATATGAGCCAACTTATGAAGAGTGGTAAAAGTGGTTAAATTTACCATTAATCGAAAGCTGTAAATTTGTTGTCTTTTATTAAAGTTGTCTAAGACTAAGACTAGATTTTTTTGGTTAAAGAAGCGTAAAATTAGGCTTTGTTCAGCAGGACGACTAATTTGTATTGTATTTTGTTGATCTACACCGCCCTAATATAAGATGGCTTATAAATTAACTATTACGCCGTTGCAGCTTAGAGGGTTTTCAAGTTATTTTCAACTGCAGTTTCAATATTGCGCATAACGTGATTGAGTGAGAGTAAAAATCAAAGATCGTGAAAAATTTAAGTTGGACAAAAAAATAGGTGCAGAAGTGTTTTAAAATTCATTTTTTGGTGAAAATTTGAAAAGGTTTGTTAAATACTGCGAATACAAGCAAATATTAACATCAATAGACATTTTAGGTGGGTCGAAAGAGTCACTGCACTATAGAAGAGAGACGATTGGTACAGCAGCTGAGGAGACAGGGGAAAACATATAAATTTATTGCGCAGTCTCTGGGGCGATCAGAAAACTTCGTCACAAATGCCCTTAAATATAAAAATTCGCCTGAAACGCGCGGAAGACCTAGATCAACAACGAAAACAGACGATCGGAATATTACAATACTTTCAAAAAAGGACCCATTTAAGTCTTCAAGGCTCCTTTTTGCTGAAATGGGAATAAATGTATCTTCCCGAACAATTCGTCGCAGATTGGTAGATGCTAAGCTTCCCGGCAGAGTAGCCCACAAAGTTCCTCTACTACGAAAAAAAATTTAAATATGAGGAAATGTTTTGCTGAGAACCATTGCACCTGGTGTGGCCCTGATGGGGAAAAAAGTGGTGCAATATCCTGTGGAGCGACGAAACAAAAGTTAATTTATTCTCCAATGATTCTGGAAGAAATGTCCGTCGACCAAAATTAAGAGAATACCACGTTAAATATACTCGAAAGACTGTAAAGCATGGTGAAGGCAACGTTATGGAATGGGGATGTTTCTCCTGGAACGGTGTTGGCCCCATATTTCGTATAATAGACACCATGACAAGATTTGAGTATACAAATATTATGCTGCCATATGCAGAAGATAATATACCCTTGATACGGCGCTTTCAGCAGGACAATGATCCAAAGCACTCATCGAAACTGGTGAGTGATTGGCTGAAGGATCTAAATATCACGACATTAACATGGCCATGTCAGTCCCCCGATTTTAATCCAATTGAGAACTTATGCGGTGAACTGAAGAGAGGACTATCAAGGCGCATATCGACAAACAAAGAGTAATTATGGCGAAATGCTCAGATCTGGTACGAAACACCTAAAGAGACCTGCCGAAACCTTATCTCTTCAATGCCTAGAAGGGTTGAGAGACTCATAAAAAATAATGGTGGCTCCACAGGTTACTAAGATGCATGATTATAAATTATTGCTTATGTGCTTAATATAATGTTAAAAAATTCGTTGTATTGCCGGAGCTATTTTTTTGTCCAAGACGAATCTGAAAATATGAGGCTGAATATAATATATGAAATAAAATTTTAGTTTTTGTTATATAATTCTCACTTTGCATTGTTTTTAAAACAAACACACTGAAATAAATTATAGTTTTTATTTTTTTGATTTTAATTACCAAAAATGTATACACACACCAATTATTTTGTCCAGCAGTGTATATATCTTAAGCTCGGGAAATGTTTTTTTTTGTTTTTGGGATGTGGCCAAAGCCTAGGGGACAACCCTTTGACCGGAAGGGAATCAGGGTAAGGGGAGTAAGGAAACTTGAATGCCATGTTTTTGCATTGTTGCCAGCTAGACAACAGCCCCGAGACGAAGTGGATTTTTTAATTCTATTTCAAAAATGGAGATCGAGTCTCGAACCCGGGAATGACGTGGTGGTCGCGTCGCTCAACCAATTGATCCAACGCCGTCTCCATTTGTGTCTATTTATCGCGATTATCAAATACAACCACAAATAGAACATAGGACCATTTGCTTAAACATGCATTGCTCTAATAATTTCTATTAATAGAAACCACGCTTCTGAGCCATCGTATCCAAATATTTGTTTAGAATATTTGAAGATTGTATGTTATCTATCGACAACATCCTGCTTTTCAGAAGAACTAAGTCCAATGCACACGTCTCAGTTTCGTGTTTGTTGGAAAGTTTTTCGAGGTGTTTCTTTGGGTGCAGGCTATTTCTGCGGATCCTTTAACTTTTGTTTGACTATGATTTATGATTTTACCTATTGGCATCGTTATTATTGGCTGAGTTCGAGTTCGACAGAAAAAACCATCGTAAGTCTCTCACTCGGCCATATTAACCCTTGTTAAAGTTAGATTGATTATGATATCGGTCGCTCAAAAAATGTGCAAAATCTCAAAATTAATTCACAGACTGAGACCAAAAGTGAAATAGAAAAAAGATAGTAAGCAAAATTGGAAGAAACAATTTTAATTCAAAACGGTATATCCAAACAAAAGTGAAACAGAATCGAAAGACCAACACAAAGAGACAATGATGCAACCAAAGCCCAGGGGCGACCCTATGATGCGTTGGCATGGCTACGGATGGAAGTGAATTAGGGTAAGAAAAAAACCGGACAAGTGCGAGTTTGACTCGCACACAGAGGGTTCCATAATATATTTTCATGTTATATAACTACAAATTAAGAATTTTCGGATTTTTTCCTTTACTTGTACTGTGAGAGGTTGTTTCTTGCCAAGTTTCATGATCCTAGGTACCCAATAGGTTTTGATTTATTTACGAGAGTCTGTTTTGACAGAGAGACATATGGACAACGAAGTGGTCATATAAGAGTTCCTTTTTTAGCTTTGAAGTACGGAACCCTAAAAACGTTCTCCATATACCACAAATTAAAGATTTTCGAATTTTTTCCTTTACATGTGCTGTGAGACCTTGCTTCTTAGTTTTGATTTATTGACAATTGAGTTTTTTACAGCTCGAAGGGACCGTAGACCTAAGTTTTTGATATTAATTTCAACTCGATACCTCAACGCGTTCCTGAGAAAAAGGGTCTTGATAGATAGACAGATAGACAACGACTCCGTGTTGTGAGAGATTAAAGGTTTTGTGGGCGTAATGTAAAGTTGCGAAGTGGCAGAGAGAAAAAAAAAGTGAGTGTAAAGTAAATCAAGGAATAAGCAGGATTAAGAAGAGAGGACTGATAAGGGAAGAAAGTGAAGAAGATTGAGAGAGAAAAAGTAAATGTCGATATCAAAATCGTTGTTGTCGATTAGAAAATTTGCTCAGCCTCGACACAAAATTTGCCAACCATCACTCCTCCATCCCTTCACAACCATTCAACACTGCTCCACTATTCCATTCAGACACCCGTACTCTAAACACACATGTAGATGTTTCCCATCCAATGTTCTTTTAATGTTCAGCTTTGCATGTGGCTTGCGGCTTTCCTAGCTAGTGAGTTATATCCCAGTGTAGTAGAGTGCGTAAAGGCGCAAAGATTTGTCGTTCACAGTTCAACGAATTTTTTTGGCAGTTTTGGACACTTCTATGAGATATTCAAGCAGCCTATCTCAAAGTATGCAGATTTCGCTTGAAAAAAAAAACTATAGTGGTTTGGAAAACGAAAAGAAATATTTAGGTTGAGGTGCAACCTAGAGCCATCTGTATAAAGATGCCCCTCAGGATTCCTTTCTGTTCCTGCCTGGTAGGAATACAGAAGTCGAACTTGGTGTTGTACATTGGCTTATGTAAGGTGCAGTCAATGGTTTTTGAGATACTTTGAGAATTTTGAATTGTCCAGTCATTATCATTACAATAAACAAACCTCCGACAAGATTGAAGGTGGCGGACGTAATAAAGTCGTTGGACTTCGCTAAAGCCGCAGAGCTTAATGAAATACCAGAGAAGTTACTAACGACGGATCCCATTGCTGCGGCTGGTATTCTTCTTTAAACCGATAATCCGACCTATCTGATTGAATCAAGAAAACAATCGAGCGCCCTATTAGCGATGGTTTTCGTGAAGGTTTCTCCTGCAGCGACTACAATGAGACCCTCCCGATTATCATTGAGCAATCTGCTGAACGGAGGTCCCCTTCACATCTAATGTTCGTCGATTGCGGGAAGGCATGTGACAGCGTTAATCGGGAGTTAAGTAGGAAAGGTATTTCAGAAATAAATCATTGCCATCATAAAACATGGGTCATTAAGTCCAGGGACTAACCAGTAAAAACACATTATTTTTAAAATTCGACTTTATTCTTCAACATAGTCACCCCTTCCATAACGATACAATCATTCCAACGTTTTTTTTAAACTTTCGATACCTTTCTTTTGTCTCAAAATAAGCTTCAGTTGCGGCTATAACTTCATCATCGGGGCCAAATCTCTTTTACTGGAGCATATTTTTTAAATCTGCGAACAGGCAGAATTCAGATAGGGCCAGATCTGGTGAATATGGGGGTGTGGAAGCAATTCGAACAGTAAATCGTTCAATTTCACCATCGTTTTCAGTCGCTGTTGATCGTCTGACCCTTCCGAAGAAAGTCGATGAGCAAAATTCCGTGCGTGTCCCAAAATACAGAGGCCTGCTGACTGCTGATGTGTCTTCGGACGCCCTCTCTTCTCCACTCGGCTGACGCTCTTTTTGACTCCGGCGTATAGTGATGAATCCCTGTTTCATCCATTGTTATGTACCGACGCAAAAAATTCTTTTTATCACGCGTAAACAGCCTCACGTAGCTCTCCCAATCGTCAACTCGTTGGTGTTTTTGTTCCACTTGGAAAAGTTTTTTTATACCCACATTTTCATGCACAATTTTGAACATGGTGAATTTTGATATCTTTAGAATGTCAGCTATTTCTTGCAACTTTACTGGATTATCAATTCTCCCTCCCTTCAACACCCCAACACTAAATAAGGTCAAACTACAACCAAGTGACCAATTCAAATATGTACTTGTACTCGCGCACAAAGGGAATAGGCAAAACAATGAGCATGGAGCCGCGAATAGCTAGATGTCCAGCGTTATCCAGGCATATACATACGCATCAAACGGTTGTCTCATGCTCTCCACTGGAAAAAGTGACCCATTAGAAAGCACTACAAAAAGTGAAAATGGGCACGTACCATCCAGTTTTTCTCTGGTTCCTTAACCCCTTATGGGATTACTACATCAATACTCCACCTTGTCCGGTTCCGCAACAACGCCTTTAACTCTTGCCACGACTTTCTGATCTTGGTGCCTTCCTTTTCTTCGGTGGAGAAGTTGCGCGGTCGTCTAATTCAGTATTTTCCTTGAATCCCATGTGGTTCCAATTTAGAGTCTGTAAAGCGATGCTATTTGGCTCTTTTCTCTATGTATGACTTATCCATTGCCATCAATGTCTACCCCATCTTGGCCATAGAGTCTACATAGGTCTTTGAATGCTAATGGATGTTAAGCATGCGCCGCTGTAAACACTGGTTGACAATTATTGCTTAGATGTTATTTGACAGGCCACTTTCCATGTTGAACAACCGTACAGCGGAACAGATTTTACATTCCATTCAAAGGTCCGGAGTTTTGTGTAAAAGTATTAAATGGAACTCTAGCCTTGTTGATGTGAACCTGTGCATCAGCCTCAGTGCAACCATCTGCTATAACTTCTTCCGAGATAAAACACATGTTCTATTTGCTGCTCTTCAAGATAAATTTCATCTTGTCTCCTTAAGTCCAAGCTTTTAAGCTTGGTTTTAGCAGCATTGATCTTAAGCCCTGCTTTGCGACCTTCTATACTCAGAGTTTTAGACCTTTAGGCTACATGACTCTGTTACATAGAAGACACACATTGTCAGCATTACCTAAGTGCGCAAAGTGCTTAAAAAATGTCCATCTAGTTCCTTACGTGGTAATATAGGGCTCAGCAAAATACGTCAGATATGACAATCAGGTAAAGCAAAAATGATAGAATGCATTCTTGTTTCACTCAGTATTGAAAGGGCTCCGGTAGTTTTTCTTTGTGAAGAAGGTAACATTGGCCTCATGAGTAGAACTTCTTTAACACATGGGTCATTAAGTCCCGGGACTGACACACTGATGGCGCCGACATTGCTATTCGCTTTTGTTTTTCCGTAGTACCAACCTTCAAAAGATTCGTGTAAAAAATTTTATGACATTCGGTTTAGTCGTCGAGATATTGAAGGTTAAGTCACGCTACATTTGTTTTTGCTTAAACGATGGATAAGAACGAGTTTCGTATGTTAATAAAACACTGTTTTTAATGGAAATTGAAAAGTGTTACCGGGAAAAGTGTTCTTCGAAAACAACAATTTGCCGATGGTGTGTGGATTTTAAACATGGTCGAAGACGCGGATCGCTCAGGTCGTCCAATTATCGTGGCTTCGTCCGAAAACTTCCAAAAAGTTCTGAAAATGGTTTTCGAGGGCATCACCTCAGTTGGGATGTTTCGGTTTTCGCCAGAGATAAACAAGCACAACGTCATCAGTGTAGACGACAACTTTATGACCGGAGTGTTTTAGAACCAAATATAGATCATAAAGCCGTTAAATTCCGAGTTGCTATCCGCTGAATACAAAAACGTGTAACGAGTAACCTGGTTAGAAAATGACAGAAAATCGGAAAATAAAACCTATACGTTTTATTAGTCCGACATTTCCGACCGATGATTAGCAGTAATATTCTGGGCTAAGTAAATCGCATTCAGAGGTATACGTTGCCCGGGCAAGCGGATTTAGCAGTAGACAGATGGCTTATCTATAATCTGTTCCAAAAAGATTGGGAGTACACGCTCTTATGGAGTATTGCTGTCTGCTTTATTTTCCTATCAATTTCCTATGCCTCCATCCCTCTTCCTCAGCATGCTGTTGCCACGATTTCATCTGAGAACATTTTCTTATTTTTCCTCGTGGCCTACTGCTAAAAGATATAATCTGGCTACACTAAATGTGCTTTCAGACCATTCCGATCACTCGAATTCGTATTGCATCGGAGAACTTCGAATGTAAAACCACCTACCATACCACCCACCACTGAGTGCTGATCACTGTCGGTCGACCAACAGCATCTGGCCGCTGACAGAATCAGTGCCTCTTGGTTTCTCGACCAAGAAAGATTTTAAGGATGGTTGTGCACGGTTTTTGGCGAGTTTGTGAAATTTTGCATCATAACTTCCCATTTACCGTGTACTGCCAATCTTTTTGGAACAGGGTATAATTTGTTTGTAGGTTAAGTTTATCAAGTTTTCTAAAAAGAATGGGTTGGTCAGAAGGACTTAATAAGTGCACTATTTGTCTCAACCATAAAATCCCATCTAAATTGTCAGAAGATAGTTTATTTTATTAACTTGCCAATTATTTTTATTAAAAAAGTAAAAAGCTGAGTTGTGTTTTTAAGCAGTGAAGTGAAAATCCTTATACCAGCTGTACAAAGTTAAATTCTGCTTTACCTACGAAGAAATAAACACTGACTCTCTGCCTATTAATAAGTGCCCCCAATTAATCTTTCGAGTTCGAAAGCCCGAGAACGTTACAAAACTAAGAAGTCATATCCAATCAGTCAACTCATTTTACTAATCACATAATCAATCAATGCATTGACACATAGTAGTGATTTATTCCTTCTTTGAATGAATTTATCTTTGAGATAAGTGAAAATTATACAAAATAATTTTTCAGAAAAGACAGAAAGCTTCAATGGCAGTATACTGCAATATGTGAATCATCCCATTACATAGAAATAAGACCTCTGTGACTTAAGTCTTTTCGCAGTCATCGATCAAACATTGATAGAGAAGCAAATGTTTACCAGGTTGAAAGCGAACGAGTAAATAACCCGTCAACAAGCAGAATCCATCATCAGTAGAAGAAATCAAGTGAAGGAATTTCTTTCAAGCGTTCGACGTAATTTATTTTCGCCTAAGGAGCTTCGACACAAATTTTCCATTCAATTGAATCTGGACAGAAGGATCAGATCCAATTATAGCGGATTCGTATGCTTATGTGACTTTGATTTGTTCCCTTTCTCCTTTCTTGCTCAATTCAGATCTCAGAACGTATTTGGTGAATTTTTTGCTCATTTACAAATGAAATAAGTTTCCCTCAAGACTTTTTTTTTTGTACCAAAGGGAATTTGTACAGTGAAGGATTTAAGGAAGTATCAAATAGTCTGAGAAAGGAATTAGAAAGGAAAGCTAACATTGACTGCAACACTAACAATATAATTAACTTCTGAGATAATGAAAGATTCACAAAGGAAGGAATTTATCGTTTTATACATTGAGTTTCTTTCCAATTAAGTCATGTTCGAGAGAATCCAGACTTTTATGGTAAAGTGATTATTAAGCAGCAAAGAAATTAAACTTTTCTTATTGTTGCCATTTTCCACCAGCTTTCGTTCCGCAAATAGATTTTATCATTCGTCTCTGGTTCTTATCTCATTTTTTGTTGCCTTCTCGGTTCTTTTTCGTTTCAATTAATGATTCCAATTATTGTCATACTTGATTAGCTAAAACTCAAAACAAACTACAGTGTTTCCGTTTGAGAGGTCATAACTACAAGAGATGATAGTACTCATTGATAAAACAAAAAATTGTTTCATAGGAGAATAGGGTGGGGGAAATCTTAGCGGTTAAGGAATTACAGGATGATTCAATATTAAAATGTTTTTTTTACTGAAAGTTGTGTTAAATGCAAAATTGCAAAATATCCTTTCCAACCAGGTGACATAAGATTCTATACTTTAATATCGGTGCATTTTAAAGTTCAAAAATTCAAAATAAAATTTTAAAAAACTAATTTTTTAGCCTATTATCTACTGTGGGAAAAGTCCTGTCCCACATTATACAATCAAGGATAAAGCAGGCAGTAGATCGAACGATCAGAAGGCAGCAGACTGGATTCAGAAAAGGTCGCTCCTGTATAGATCACATTAACATCTTGAGGATCATTATTGAGCAATCTACTGAACTCTACCATGTCTTCGTAGACTACGAAAAGACGTTCGACTCGATAAATAGGGGTTTTATTTGGCAGGCTTTGCGGCAACGCGGCTTACCAGAGAAACTAATAGAATTAATAAAGGCCCTATACAGCAATTCCAAATGCAGAGTTCTCCACAACGAGAAGCTAGTAAAGTAAGCTCCGGTGTTTGACAAGGATGTTCACTTTCGCCACTACTTTTCCTCATAGTAATACACGACATCCTTGTCAGCGCTCTCGATAGACGATCAGGTGGCATACAATGGGGACTGCTAGATCGCCTCAAAGACGCATATGATATCTGTTTGCTGGTCCATTGACACCAGGACCTAAACAACATGATACAAAATTTAGCACCATAATGTAGCTCGATAGGCTTGAGGCTAAATCCGACAAAAACTAAAGAAATTTGGATAAATGCAAGTACTACTTCACGCAAGATAGGCAAGACGTAGAGTTGGTCGATAAAATCTGTTACGTCGGTAGTGTCATTACCGAAGATGGTGGAGCAGAAGAATATGTCAGTTCCCGAATAAATAAGGCGAGAGGAGCGTACTCACAACTGTTCCGAATATGGAACACAACGGAGATCTCGGTTAAAACTAAATTACGGCTGTTCAACTCCAATGTAAAAGAAGTACTTTTGTACGGTTGCGAAACGTGGAAGGTCACCCAGGCCATCACAAGGCGCCTTCAAGTTTTCTACAATAGATGCCTACGTCACATCCTAAAAATACGCTGGCAGGATAGAATAAGAAATGAAGAAGTATGGCGCCGTGCCGGACAGGAAAGGATAGACGATGAAATTCGGTGAAGGAAGTGGAATTGGATTGGCCATACACTACGACACGACAATGACAATGTAGCCAAGCAGGCCCTCGACTGGAATCCACAAGGAACCCGACGGGTAGGCAGAACAAAGGCAACTTGGAGATCCTGGACGGAACTATATCCCACGGGGGATTAAAGGAGACTAGTAAGGTAAGGTAATTTTTTTAGCAAGTTTTTTTTCAAAATTTTATCTTAATAACAGTAAATTGGGCTTTTCTCATTCGATCCGCTTATTGATGGCCAATAGGGAGTGAACCCCCACTTACCATTCACCTCCACCTACCCCGCTAATTAAACCGCAACCCGCTCCAACCCCACTCCAACTTTAATAACCCTCTATGTACAAGACACCTTGTGCATGGCCATCCAATAGGTGTCACAGAACTTCTGGCAAAGTTGGTAGCCATGTTTTTGTTATATTTTGACAGTTCTTGTCAATATATTTGTTCAATATAGTCTACCATTTACTGTTTTTCGTCTTCCCGTATTGTTTTTTTAACGTAATGGGCACAATTTTGTAACGCAAGGACGGATTTGGATGATTCTTTTGTTGTTGTATAGAGGTTGTCTTCCTATTGCTGCGTTGAAGAAAATGTTGCACCTTCAGTGAGGGTGGGGGTAGCGTGGAGGCTGACTTTGCAAAGTGTGGACCGATTTGGATGGATGGATTCTTTTGTCATTAGTATTCACAAGTAACGTCTAGTACGCCTCAGATAGTTCAGACTGATTCGGCTATGCCTCATTCGAAGGGGTTGGCGCAGAACCGGACCAGGTGGAGAGTCGGTGTAATAGACGCCCTATGCCCCACAAGGGGTTAAAGGAACCCGAGAGAGACCATGACGAAAATGTTGACAATAGGGTGGGGGAAGCTTTCTAACGTCAATATTTATATTTCATATTTTTAATGATCATATTTGCAGAAAAAGAACCCACACAGCATCCCCATCGAAGAGGATTGAGGGTTTGGAGGCTTATCAACCAGTTCAGCTCAGTCGATCAAGTAGCGAAGTATGAAGTAGAAAAATTGAACTAAAGGCAAAGTAAAAATAAACGGATATGTGAAATTCACTGTGGTTTTTTCTTGCACCCTTCGTTCCCAAAATTTTTGCTTACCCCTGTAACATAGCCATCAAAATAATTTAAATTAATTTTCCAAGTTTACTAAAAAATAAGTTTGTAGTTTCTTTTAGGACGACCTAAATATTCACCTTAGTTTTGTCTTATGACTTACTATTAATCCTCAAAACATCCTTTGTTTCTATTTTCTGCAATGTTTCGTAGTTTGTTCTTCCCCTGCAGTCTTCATATACATTGTATTTATAGTGGAATTGGGGAGTGGAGGTAACAGTCACGTTACTTAGTAATCCGTGGCCCGATTTCGATGATAATTTTTTGCAATATGGAATATGTTTCCCGACATGTAGTGGAAAACTGAGCGAAAAACATTTTTGACCTTCCGTTTAAAATTACTTTTAAATAGAATTAATACATAGATGGGGAGAGGAGTCTGCTTTTAAAAACAGATTTAGACAATAACAATTCGGCCAAGCGTGCGAGTAAAGTTATACTTAGTGTAATTTAAATATAATTGTTTATTTATTCATTCAGCGCATGGCAGAAGCTCGTAATAACATTTACAGCAGAAGCCATAAGAAAATTAAAAAATAATACAAAGATAAAAATGCAGATACAACAACAACAAGTTGATTGTACCTTAAAAATAAAAGGAATAAAAGCAATATGGACACCGTTCATAGTACTACGTGGCCTTACGTCCACAGTATTCAGCCACTTCAACAGATGCGTAGGAAGAATCTACAGGTCGTTAACGTGTCCCGGGTAGGCACGTACATCGCAGCTATAGAGTATGTGACCCAAAGTTTGGCTGCTCGCACTGCAGTCGTATTCAAATTCGATTTCAAGAAAGATATAGAACATCTTCCGTAGATTTTCCTGAATCTATTTATCTGCCATTGTATCGTTGTCACTAACCTGCTTGTCTCTGCCCCTCATAAGTTCTGGACCAGTGGAAATTAGTCAAATTACATCTCAGCCTGGACTACATTTCGAAGTTCTAGGAACAGTGAGTGTGGCATCTAACGAGTGGACACTTGTTGTGTACTATCATCTTAATCCATATTGGTCGGAGTACTCAGCATTATTCAACATTGAATTTAATCAAAGGATATCAGATAGTAATTCAAAGAAAAATTCAAAGGGATGGATAACTAATTGAATCAAATAATTAATCGCCTAAAAGAAGATAACCAAATCAAGTGTATTATTGTCTCTATCTATCGGTAATTCGAGGTCGACAGACCCTTTTTTAACGTTCAGCCATTGCCGCAGAGTAGCTTTAGTTGTCTAACGTTGCTGCCATTCAGCCGTTGCGTCAAAGTTCGTAGTGGTGTCATTCTCAGGTGAGGGTTTCTAGACTTAGCACGAACCTGGGCAATGTCTTCCAGTTTAATAAGTACTGGAAGCTCGGGATTGTTTAGATTGTGGTATTTCCGGAGTAAAGCATGTGCGCATGGCAAGGCGGTGTTCTCTGCGCAGTACGTCGCTTGCAGACTTGTTGATTTCCAAAACTCCGAACAGGAGGCGGAGTTGGATCAATGCGTTTGGCGGCAAGGCCACCATGCCATGGGTCCCGGGTTCAAGCCCAGATGACCGTGGGCTTTTATTAAGAAATTAAAATAATCCACTCCGTCTCTGGGCTGTTGTCTAGCTCGCAGCAATGCAAACAAGACTCAAGTTTCCTCACTTCCCTTCCCTTCCGGCCAAAACCATGCTAACGCATCAAAGGGTTGTTCCCTAGGATTTGGCCACACCGTATAAAAAAAAAAAATTTGAGGTTTAGTGCATCGCTATTAAAGTGCGTGGTAAAATTGTGTACATTTCGAAAATTTGCCTCCTGTCTGGATGACCTCTCGGATGCCTTGATGCTTTCCGACGAGTTATCACTTTAGCCTGCTTGGAGCTGTCTCACTCAAAGGACGGCTTGGTTCCTTCTCTTCCGTCTCAATCAATTTGTTGTTTTCTTTTATAGATACCATCGCTTCCGCAGGCTTAACACAGACCTGCAGTATATTAAATGATCATGGAAGGTTCCTCAACCTCTTGGTGCTTCTTGTTTCTGAATCAAGTCATCATCGCGCAGTAAGGCTGACTTCTTCTTGATTAACAACCAGCTCTCAGCTTGTAATTGGAATAGCTTCCTCAACGAACAAGACATTAATGAGGCCCTAAGATCTTTCTATAATTTATTGTCTATTTGTTTTACTTACTGTGTCCTTATTAATAAATCTAATAACATACGTTCTAACCAGCCTTGGGTCGATTGCTGCTTAAAACGTCTAAAGAATTTTAAAATTAAGGCCTGGAAGATGTTTTGCTCCTCTAGAAGTAACGCTGACAATTTAACTTATGCAGTAAATTTTTATCTGACTTAATGTCTTCCTATAATAACTATATGAACAAAATGAAAGCATACTTGCTCGTCGATTTTCAGCGATTTTGGCGGTTCAATAACTTGAAGCGATATTCTGATGGCTATCCATCTTCTTTGACTTTCGGAGATAGCAATGAGCCTTTGACGATAACAAATCCCACTGCCGATTTTTTTAAGACTGCGTTTTTGGACGATACCTGTGATATTAGCTCTAAAAATTTTACCAATTTGACGACGTTTTCATCGACTTCTTTCGAATCCAAAAGTTTTTTACTTGACGAAACTACAATTTTAAGGAAAATGTCCGCCTTGGCTGATAGTTTTTCAATTGATCCTGATTGATTCTCGCCTCATTCGTGAAAAAATGTGGTTTCTCTCTTGCTCCTATTATTTGTTATTTATTTAATTTTTCTTCTTGTTGTGGTGTTTTCCCGAGAGCTTGGAAGATCTCCTTAATTATTCCTCTTCACAAAAAAGGTAATAAAGGCGAAATTTCGAACCACAGACTAATAGCTAATCTTTGCTGTATTTCCAAAATTTTTGAGACTGTTATTTGCGCTGTTCTTTACTTCCACTGCAAGCCGTTCCTTCATGGCTTCATAAGAAGTAAGTCAACTACGGAATACTTGTTCTAAAACCCTCCTGTGAATTTTCGTAAATTGGATTCATTCGTACTTATCGGAGCGTGTTCAACGGGTTGTCTGATGTTATTTTCAACACTTCCGGAGTACCGCAGGGCTCTCACCTCGGGTCACTGTTATTCATAATTTACATCAATGATGTGTCTACGATTCTGTTTCACTCAAATATTCTTATGCCAATGCCGATGACCTAGTTTTAAATTCTGACTCTTTTCAGAATTTGTATTCCATCAACGACCTTCCCCTCAATATCGGCAAGTACAAATCGATGTCATTCTCTCGAAAATGATCTTCCTTTCAATTTAATTTTACCATCAATTTTACCTTTAACTAGATTTACAAACACTAAGGACGTTTGACTTAATTCCCAATTTTCTTACGAGAATCATTTAATGCCATAGTTATCAAGTCTTATATGACTGTGGGTTTCGTGAAGAGATGGTCAAAGGAGTTTGATGACCCCTTCTATATTGTACTTTTGTTAGGCCTACTCTGGAATATACCTCTCCAGTCTGGGCACCCCTCTAAGCGACATATATCAATCGCATTGAAGCTGTTCAACGGAAGTTCGTTAGGTTCGCTCTTCGAGGCCTTCTTTGGAATAACATGTACCTCAACTTAGCAAAACACATTTCTCGAATCAAAAATCTAACACTCTCATAATTTGTTGCTAAATAGTTGCTAATTAGTTGTAGAAAAAAATAATTTGTTGCTTTTTATTAAAAAAAAGAAATGGGATGTTCTGCTAAGTTCAGCTGAAGTTAGCAGAACACCTTCATGAAAAATTAATTTACAGAATCGGGACGAAGTCTAAATCATTCAGTGAATTTGTTGCTAATTAGTTGCTGGGAAAGAAATTATTTCTCTTAAGTTTTTTTTTTCAAAAATGGGGTGTTCTGCTAAGTTCAGCTGAAGTTAGCAGAACACCTTCATGAAAAATGAATTTACAGAATCGGGACGAAGTCTAAATCATTCAGTGAATTTGTTGCTAATTAGTTGCTGGGAAAAAAATTATTGCTCTTTAGTTTTTTTTCAAAAATGAGGTGTTCTGCTAACTTCAGCTGAAGTTAGCAGAACACCTTCATGAAAAATTAATTTACAGAATCGGGACGAAGTCTAAATCATTCAGTGAATTTGTTGCTAATTAGTTGCTGAGAAAGAAATTATTTCTCTTAAGTTTTTTTTTTCAAAAATGGGGTGTTCTGCTAAGTTCAGCTGAAGTTAGCAGAACACCTTCATGAAAAATGAATTTACAGAATCGGGACGAAGTCTAAATCATTCAGTGAATTTGTTGCTAATTAGTTGCTGGGAAAAAAATTATTGCTCTTTAGTTTTTTTTTCAAAAATGGGGTGTTCTGCTAGCTTCAGCTGAACTTAATAGAACACCCCATTTTTGAAAAAAAAAAACTTAAGAGAAATAATTTCTTTCCCAGCAACTAATTAGCAACAAATTCACTGAATGATTTAGACTTCGTCCCGATTCTGTAAATTAATTTTTCATGAAGGTGTTCTGCTAACTTCAGCTGAAGTTAGCAGAACACCTCATTTTTGAAAAAAAAACTAAAGAGCAATAATTTTTTTTCCGAACAACTAATTAGCAACAAATTCACTGAATGATTTAGACTCGTCCCGATTCTGTAAATTCATTTTTCATGAAGGTGTTCTGCTAACTTCAGCTGAACTTAGCAGAACATCCCATTTCTTTTTTTTAATAAAAAGCAACAAATTATTTTTTTCTACAACTAATTAGCAACTATTTAGCAACAAATTATGAGAGTGTTAGATTTTTGATTCGAGAAATGTGTTTTGCTAAGTTGAGGTACATTGGAATAACTCCCTTATATCGATGGACTTAGACTGTTGTCGATGGACTTAGACTGTTGCATTTAGATACTCTTGAAAAGAGGCGTTGTAACTCCACGATTCGTTATGATTTCGACTGCATTCGAAGTTCTGTTCTTTCGGCATGTTTTGACATATAAGTTCAGGCCCACTTCCTGTGGAATCAAGACTTCTTTTAAGTACATTTTCATAGCATCGCATTTTATTGCGAGGTGAAAAAGTCAATCCCATCGATTTCCCGATTTTTTAATTCCTCTTTTGATCACATTGATTTTCCTCTGCCGCGAAATCATTGTTGTTGACATGCGATCAGTGTGGTGATCTAAATTAATGCCCCAAGCAAGGTGAGGTGTACACAAGACGTGTTTTAGCTTTTCGGGCTCTTGAAGTGTAGCAAGCAGGTCTACAAACTACAATTTATTACTACTACAAACATCATTTACTAATGAGGGAGGTTGTCCCTGAAACTTGCAAGGAAATTACAATGCAAGCAAAATCGAGAGCATCAACAGAAGAACAACAGTTGACTCGAGAGAAAAGCAAGGTGAGGATACCAATTGCACCATCGTGTCTGGTGATTGATCGCCACTCGGTGATGATAGTGTCGCCACCCTAACGGGCTCAGGAATAGTTTTGGACACGAACTCCAATCTTCGTATGGCAAATGTTATGAATTGTGGGGCCAACAAGTCCAAGGTGATCCACAAGACTATAATGCATGAATCGACTTACATCGATTTAAATGAAAGGGATTCCAGAAACTATTAAATAAAGTTAATAACTATACAATGTGAGGTATAAGAACAACAATGGGGATAGTACGACATACATATAAGACAATTGTGAACAGCGGTGTTTTTGCGTAAAAGTATTTGGGTGTATTCGCCATATTCAAAAATGTTCATATATTTTTGAAGTGAAACTTTTTATGGGACACTATAGGTGTTTTGCCATGAGAGTAAACTCGTAGAGCTAACAAACTTTGTTAAACTCCTTTTCCTTTTCTAATTACCATTTACTTAACCAAAGAGTGATAGAGGCGGAAAAAGTATACGAAGATCCGTACAAAGAGAAGTCGCCGAGAAAAGTTGCCGCGCATTGTTTATTGTACACTCATTGACAGTTTTCGCATAACATAAAAAGTTTCACTTCTGACGTCGTTAGTTTTTGACTGACGCATAAATTTTTTTGTACGATGTGGCCAAAGCCTAGGGGACAACTCTTTGATGCGCTAGAATGGCAGGGAATTTAGAGTAAAGAGAGTGAGGAAACTTGAATGTCTTATATTGCATTGCTGCGAGCTAGACAACAGCACAGAGACGGAATGCATTCTTAAATCAATTTTAAAAACCCACGGGGAGACCTGGTCTCGAACCCGGGAACCATGACATGGTGGTCGTGCCGATCAACCAATTGATCCAACTTCGTCTCCATTGATATTAATTGGCAGACAGAATAAGGGACATTCGTAAACTGGAGCGTTTTAAGAAAGGTAAATGCATTTTAAAACTTTAAAGCTGATTACAAGATTACAAGATTACATTGCCTAAAGATTTAGTATTTGACGACGCACTCGTCGCTCAACATTTATCTAATTTGGCGGAAGGCCATTTCCTGAAGAAATGCCAATTGTCTCTTGCCAGTGTTCTTTGTTATTTGTTCAATCTGTCCCTACAATTTGGCCGCTTTCCTGAACTTTGGAAGAATTCCGTGTTGATTCCCCTCCATAAGAAAGGCAGTAGATCAGACGTCTTCAACTACCGACGAATCGCCAGCCTATGCCATACCGCAAAGGTTTTTGAGTCCCTCGTCAGTTACGTTGTTCGCAATCGCCTTCCTTTAAATGCTGGCAAGTGCACCGTTATGACATTTTCCCGTAAGAGACGTCCTTTCCTCTTTGACTACACCGTCGATGGTGTTACCTTATGCAGGGTTGATAAGATGAAGGACCTAGGTGTGGTCCTCAAGTCTCGCCTTTCATTTGAGGATCATGTGGATTCGATCGTTGATAGGGCTAACTCGATGCTGGGTTTCGTTAAAAGATGGTCTAAGGAACTCCACGACCCCTACCTAACTAAGCTTCTTTTCTGTACCTTCGTTAGACCGCTTTTGGAATATGCCAGCCCCGTTTGGTCTCCCTATTTCGCCGTTCACGTTACCGCGTCGAGGCAGTGCAGCGCAGATTCCTTACGTTTGCCCTCCGTGGACTTCCCTGGACTGATCCCTGGTTGCTCCCTTCTTATAATGATCGTTTGTGGCTGATTTCTCTTGACTCCCTTGAAAAGAGGCGTAACATCTCCAAACTTCCCCTCCCTCTCCCGAATTACTGGCGGCTGTGAACATCTCTATCCCGCACCGATCCTTGAGGAATCGCAACTTCCTGCACGTCTCTGGTCATCGTACTCTGTATGGGATGTACGAGCCCATCACGTCGATGTGTCATCTCCTCAACCAACATTTCGCCAATCTTGACCTGAACCTCTCCAGGCATACTCAGACAGTGTCTTGGTTGATGAGTGGTCGTAGATGGTGTGAACCGCTGTCCTTCAGTCGCTGATCAATTTGTTCTTCGGCTTCTAGTTTGTAGTTTAGTTTATAAGTATTTAGCGCTGTAGTAATCTTTGTTGATGAATCTGACGTAATAAATTAAATTAAGAAATAAATAAAAAACATACGATTTTGATTGTTTAAAAAAAATCTGGATCTGGTCTGATAACAGGGAGACTGGTTCAACGAGTCTCTTACATAACCAGGAAGCCAGAAGACAATGCAGAACGCTGTGCCATTGACATTTTCAACTGTGATTGCTTTCGTATTTTTCAAGGTTTTTTGTAATCGATTATATTTCAAGTTATGAGAATGATATCAATCCTCTTATGTGATAAAATACTTCTCAAATGTGGGCATTTTAGATTGCCTTATTTTTTTTTGTATAATAAAATTGTTTAAACATCACCATTCTCCCATTTCTTTTACTTCATATAAGTTTTCAAATGAAGATTTTTGCTTCTCCCTATCGTAACAGACAAGTAATGGTGCATTGTTTGCGAGCTCTGTGCTTTTCTGCAATACTTAACTGCAAAGTGATGCATTTACAACTTTACAGTCATTAAGTAGAAGTACGTTTATAACCAATCTGTTAGCACTGATGCAGAGCTATCTTTTCAACTTTAGCATACCTATAATTTCACCCGCCTCTTTTTCTTTGTTCAGAAAATAGAAGGTGTTTTACTTCTTATCTTTAGTATACTACTGTAGGTAAAGTCTGAAATAATTGCATTTCATAATTAAGTGCGAACATTTTTATTGTGCCATTGTTTTGTGCGATTTTTCATTTATTATAGCGATCACAAATGTCAAATTCTCAATTCAATCAATTCCCATTTAATTAAAATCAGAATAACTCTACTGATTGGAAAAGACACAAAACTTTTCCGTTTATAGTGCACGAAATTGATGTTCCACGTAAATTTGGCGACCACTTGAAACTCATTAACATCATTGGAATGGTCTGAAAATTGTCCAAAATTTATGACCAATTGCGTCAATAACGAGCCAATGTCAGCTGAAGATAAATCAGTCTGTTGACGACAGCATTTTTATTTTTCTGTAATTATTATTCACCGCTAAATAGCTTTGATTTCGGTTCACTTTACAAATTCGTAGCTGATTGGTTGCCTTTAATAGATGACTTTCTTTTCGGCAAGGAGATTCCATATCGCAAATTACTTAACAACTTTCGAATTTTAAATTTTGGCCAACAGATATTTTACGACTTGTTTGAAACTTTCTGACAGTTTCGCTGATTTACAGTAACGGAAGCCTGTCAGAAAAGATAAATTAACTTAAGCTTAACAGATGTTTCATCGGCAAATTAGTTGTCTAACTTTTGGCAGGATGCCGAACGAAAAAATTGACTGTAAATTACATTAATCGATGGTGTTAACATAAAATCGATTATTTCAAAAATATTTTATGTAATAAATTTACATCGTATCGTGTTTTTCTTTCTTGGATTTTGTCGATTAACATTGATGAAAATAGATTCGATGTCAAGGAACTGAGTGGATATTCTGATGAGTATGACCAGGATATAATTATGGCGTAAGTACAAAATAAAAATGTCAGTGTAGTTCCATTGACGTCCCTTTTGTTGGTAGCTAAACTTCTAAATTTGTGACGAATGTCATGAATGACATGTCCAGAATGTTATTGTTACATGAGAAAGGAGAGGGGAGGGGGGGTGAGTTTGTAACGCGTCGACCGATTACGACGATAATTTTATTTTTGACGTGAAAACGACTTCTAACTCGGAATAGACTTCATGGTTAGAGCACAGATGAGTGAGACATACAGTAGATGTAACATGTTGCGTGCAGAGGATGGAGAGGGGGGGGGGGCATCATTGCTTAATTCGAGTGCTTTTGCAACATTGAACGATAACAATTTCTGACTCAGTTGTCCAACAGTTGCAGTTCTTTCGAAATAATAGCCAATTATAGTGAGTAAAGAGGATTGGAATAACATTTTGCACATCTTTTCATAGCGAGTACGGAAGTTACGCGCACCCCGGCCAAAAGTCAGCAAGTCGAAGAAAACCGGTGTGCAAGTATTCGTCCGCTATCTTGTGACAGCGTTGGTTGGTTTAAGTTATATGCGTCACCATCATACGGTTTGTGATCAACTCGCAACACCTCATTCTTATCTGAAATCATGGCTGAAGGCGGCTCAGTTTATTATGTGAAGAGCTAAAGCCAATTAGAGGTATTTAAGAAACTAACTATTTCCTTAATTCTTGCCGAGATTGTCTTAAGGTTATCAAAGGAGTACTCCCCCATAACTCTCTTTCTGACTCTGACAAGAGCCGGACATTTACAAAAAAGATGAATAATGGTTTATTTTTGTTCTGCGACAGTGTGTATTGTAAGGGGCACCCACCCTAGCGTAAAGTTCGCCTATAAGATAGTAAACCGTACAAACCGCAGCGATTTTTAAGCTCTCGGCCTCTTAAGCAAATCAGTGTAGAAATTCTCACGAAATTGGTTGTTTTCAGACAACCCTGTTGCCTTGTAAGTACACAAAAATGTAAAAATGTGTAGAGGTTGAATTTAAGAAGTGTGTGTTCAATCGGGTGAAGGGGAATGCCAACCGTTTTACAAAATTTTTACTCATGGCAGTCCAAGCGCTATGAAGTGTCAAAATCACACGCCAGCTTCCAAATAGGCGACTGACGATTTAGATGCAAGTTCCGGGGAACGGTATTGGAGAATTACAGATCATGCGCACAAACTTGACATATTTATTCGTTGCTATGAAATTTGTTTCTGTTGCCACAACATTTTTTGCACATGCGCTTTCTTTATTGAAACGGTTTGGTTGTCTGGAGGCAACCATTTGACTGAGAATTTCTACCCTGATGTTCTACTTTTATTATAACTTGGCCGGCTTGCCCTGGATATGCTCCATGCATTGAATGTGCTTCATCTGGGGTTTGCCAGTGCCAAGAAAAGCAAAAAGAGTTACCTCTTGACGCAGCCCAGTGGGATACACAAATCTTCAACATGGCTACGGTGCAGCGCAGCATGTTCTCTGGCAAGTTTGTCGGCCGAGTAACTCCCGACAGTCCTGCACTACCCTAGAAAATATGGGTCAAGCGCCCTAATGGTAGCCTGACTATCTGTAAAGATGATCTTCTGCTTCAGTGTGTGGATACACGAAAACGTCTTCATAATTGCAAGCACCTCCGTTTGGAAGACGCTCGAAATATTCGGCAGCCGATAACAATTCGATATATTCAATGCCTCACAGAACACACCTGCACCAACAGCTTGTATCATCTTAGAACTATCCGTGAATAGTACGGAATCATAGTTGTTGAACGGTTCCGTCATTTTCCATTTCCTTCTAGTTGGAATGTTGACACTAAATCCATTTTAAAAATTGATAATAGGCATAATGTAGTCATGTATGGTATCGGCTAGTCCTCTAGATGTTGCTGTGCTTAGCAACTCAGCACCCAGATTTCCTGAGTCTGACTACACATGACGCCTGAAATTTGATCTGCTTATCAGGAGGATGCAGATGCAGTAGCAGGGCTTAGTTATAAGCCTTACTCATCGCATGCCACCAAAGCAGTGAACCATAGGTGAGAGTTGGATGCACCACCGCTGCGTATAACCATAGCGTCATCTTAGGTTGCAGTTTCCATGTTTTACAAAAGGTTCGTCTGGAGGAATAGGGAGCTATACAAGCCTTCTTTTACCCGCTCTTCGATGTTTAGCTTCCAGTTCAGTTTGGGATCCAGGATTAAACCTATATATCTGGCACTGGACGATAGTAAGAGCTGTTGCCTGTTCACTTTAGGTAGAGCAAAGTATGGTACTTTGGTTTTTGTGATGAAGAGCATAAGCTCAGATTTCCCTGGATTCACAGCCAGTCCACAGTCCTTGGAACAACTGCTCATCTTCTTTAGGGCATCCTCCATAATCTCGCTGATAACAGAGGGATACACCCACATCTTCCGCGTATGCGACGACCTTGACTCCTTCCTGTTCAAGACTCAACAGGACCAAGATATTGCTCTACGCCAAGCTCGGCAAGACATTCTTGCATAGCTTCAATGCGTACATTCCTAAAGGCCTTCTATGTCCAAGACTACAACCAGGGTATATTCAATTGTGCGTACTACCTGGTGGACGGCTATCTCCACTGATCTTCCCTTATAGTATGTGTTGCACCACAAAAAGTTTACCTCAGATGTACAGTGATGTGCAAAACTGAACCATGAATGCAATAATTTCGGCCTTTTCCTCATTTGTAGCAAAAATTATAAAATAAAATCGCCATTTTTATTCTTTACTGCAAGAATAACGTCTACTGCAAAGTTTAGGCGCACTAATAATTTCAAGCAGCTATTGTTATTGCGAAATGCAGTACCGTTACAATGACTCAGTTTTGCTCGCTCACTTTGAAAGAAATTTAGTCGTCAGTTAAGTGCGATCGTGAAAAGTGTTTCGGAATAATTTGGTGACAGTGATTCAAATATTTGTGCTTTTCTACATAGTAGAAATAACAGTGATATATTTATTGTGTAAAATTACAAATATCCTTATACTTCACCGTAAATTTTATACAAAATGGGTGAAATTAACAAAAGTATCAAGAGCACAGTTAAAAATCTTCTAGAGGAAGGACTTTCAACTCGTCAAACTGCTAGTAAATGCAAAATAAGCCAAAGTACCGTTGTGCGAATTAAAAAAAAGTTCTCTGTTGAAGCCCCAATATTAATGGGTGGACGTCCTAAAAAACTTTCTGCGCAAGATGTAAGATTTTTAGGTCGCTGCATCTCAAGCGAAATCTGCAACTACGGCTACTAAAATATTAGGCGAACGCACTGGAACCAAAGTATCTGGGTGGACAGCCCGTCGATCTTTAAAAAAAGCAGGTTTTATATCAATGGAAAAGCTGAAAAAGCCAGCACTTTCGAAAAAAAATATTGCAGCAAGACTCAAATTTGCCAAAAAATATAAAAACTGGACCCTAGATGATTGGAAAGCCGTTATTTGGTCAGATGAAGTCAAGTTAAACAGGTATTTATCCGACGGACGTTCCTGGGCATGGTTGCATCCAAATGAAAAGCTGTCACAGAAACATGTTAAACAAACTGTGAAGCATGGTGGAGGATCGGTCATGCTTTGGGGCTGCATGACCGCTTGGGGAGTCGGTTCAGTACACAGAATTCATGGAATTATGGATCGGCATTATTATTTGAGGATTCTGAAAAAGGAATTATGGGAAACCATAGAAAATTTACCACTGCCTGAGACGGATATCATATTTCAGCAAGATCGGGACCCCAAGCATACTTCCAAATTGGTACAAAATTGGATTGCCAACCAACCATTTTCGCAGCTCGAGTGGCCAGCACAAAGCCCCGACCTCAACCCAATTGAGAATTTGTGGGCATACTTAAAAACGCAGCTACATAATGCATACGACCAACCACCGTCTTCAGTTGACATTTTGTGGCACAGATTGGAAGAACAGTGGGAAAGTATTGATCCGGGTTATGTAAAGAGATTAGTAGAAAGTATGCCGAAACGTATCAATGAGGTTTTGAAAGCTAAGGGTATGTGGACGAAGTATTAACTTCCCCGAAATGGTTACGTTCCAACTGAAATATTTTATTGTGCAAAAGTGAGTCTTATATCTTACTTATTTTTTTATTATGAAAATGAAATGGATATGATACTTTTGTTAATTTTAAATTAAAGAGTCTTTGAAGATCATTATTGTTAAATTGTGAAATGAAATGTTCTTTCCTTAATTAAAGAAATGAATTTGTTTTAAAAATACCATCAGGGTGGTTCAGTTTTGCACATCACTGTATATGTATGGGACCCGCTATAGTATCTTTAATGCAAAGGAGGACAGACTAACGACACAAAGTCCTTTGCTAGTTCGTGGTCCTATTTGCTAGCCTTCGGGATAAAATACACCTTACTTCGATTATGATGATGCAGGCTCTGAATAACGCTGAATTGTTTAATTCTACGTTGTTGAACGGTATTCTAGCAAGAGGTTAAAGGTCTAACAGATTGGTTATAAAGCAGCGAATACAGTAAGCTCTTAAGTAGATCTACCATGATACTAGTGCCAAAAGTATGGTGACAGCGCATAATGGATGGAACGAGAAAATATTGGAAAATAGAAAGCATCCCCATAGCTCGTATTTGAATGATACCTAAACTTAAATCTTTGATTTCCTCAAGTTTTCGAAACCTATCGGGGGCATGGGGGAGGAGAAGAGTTACTTCCGATTCCAGACAACGATTGAAAGTGAACCTACAATTTAAGGTTGATTCCGAACCGTCGACACTACTCTGCAACCCGAAATGGCCTGTTCATGGTATACTTTGTCAGCAGAAAACAGTCGAGTTCAAACCTTCGACCTCCGGAATGGAAGGTTATCACTTACTCCACTGACAACTCGAATGTAGTAAACTTTAAATCCCTTTCATACTTTCCCCTTCCGTTGTCATGTTTTTTCAAATACTTCCTAGATATTTCTTATGTACATAAGTTTAAGTTAAAACGAAACATAAACGCCTTGCAAGGTTACAAAGTGTGTTTACAAATAGATACCAATGAATAAAAAAGAAAGCACGCCTTGAATTTGAAAGTCACAATTCGAAATGCACCACGAATTGCACCAATTTGCTTTTCTAAATACATAAAGAAATTCTACGGACGCCATTGATGGGTTTCTATTCTACTGGCTGCCGACGGATTTGTTTACTGGCCTTGCAGAAATGTCGATTTTCTGCTCCAAATGTACACAAAGCGTGTATTACTTATTTTTCTTTAGCACAGACACAGGAGACTATAATAGACGGAGATAAATAAATTTAGAAAAAGATATCAGATACGTGCCGCGTTCATTTCGTGCTCGATTAACCCAGTAAAGAATTATTCATTGTCCTGAAAATGGTCCACACTTGCTTGCGGGTTAAACTGACCAATAAGCGCGGTTTAATCGACTGCAACTGTTGCAACTTATTGAGTTGCATTCGATTGATTTTGCTTTTCTTTGATGTGCAAGTGCAAGTTATAAGTTTTAGCTACCAGTGCTTGTTACCTATTCTCCGTTGCAAAGCTCTTTTATGGAGAAGCCTTAATCATACAGAAATAGATTTTGTTTAAAAGCGGTGTGTCAGCGATGCGTTATAATGGATTATAAGGAATCGACACCTTTTAAGCCGTTTTTTAGGATTACAGGCATGATAAGAAGGTTATGTCATTTAAACAGTGCAGTGATAATTCGAAAACAATTTATTTACAAATTTTTAATTCGAAGAACTTCATCGGTCCTAATATCAACCTAATATCAAAAAAGTGTCCGACACGAAATGCATAGCTACTGAGGCTCATTGAAATTATGATTAGAAAATATCTTTAAAAAACTTTCTTTTATTTCTACGAAGTGGATCTGACCTTTGAAAGATACACCAAAAGATTTTCGATTAATTATATTAATTTGGAAAATTATGATTTTAATAATATAAAAAAAGATATAGATTAAATTAAGAAGTGAAGATGTAACTCAAGCTGGTCTCCTTGGAGAGGTACAAAAACAAGTATAGGGAACTGTTCTCTAACTCTCTGGGATCCAAAAAGAGCTTCCCAAAGATAGATTTTCTGCGCCTGGCAATCGAAAGTGACGTTACGAGGAGTTTCGTCCTTATCAAGATAGTAAAGTCTACAAGTGAGGCCAGTTGCTCTGCCGATTTTGCAAGTTCAATTCTAGAAACTCATCAGTTTAACCGTTGAAAGTTATAAGCCGAAAAAGAGAAAAGAAATAATGTTGAGCGCACTTTACATACCTTTTGCAAATTTGAATAAATAATACATTTTGATTCCATATAACATTGTGGAGGAGGAATTACCATTATTGACGACAAAAAGCTTTTTCGCCCAAGCTCTACGGATCTATCGAGAAGCAAAAACACGTTAAAAAGTGAGGATTTTGACCCTTTCTAAGGTCTTCTTTGGAAAACAATCACATATTCAAAATATTGAAAAAGATGCAAGCGATTGACGAATACTGGAGATTTCTCAACCACGATGAAGCTTGAGAGTGCACTTACAGAAAGCACTTTGTTTTTTTTTGAAAAGTTGAATATTAAAAATTAGATGCTATTATTTGAGAGAGCGTGACCTTTCCAATCCCCATCGTGTGGTGGTGGTGATATCATCATAAGCAACAACATTAGCAAAGATAGATATTATCTCCGGTACCTCCGATTATAAGTTCCAAGCCAATAGTCTAATTTCTTAAAGCTTATCTGTTATCTTAGGACCTCTTCTTTCGATATGTTGATTAAAAGTGCCGATTGAAGCCTCAAAAAAATCTTCGTCAAGTAAGCGTACACTCAGAGTATGATAGATTTGAATTATAGCGCGCCAAAATTCCAAAGAAAACACCATCTCAGTACTAATGTTTGTATCTTATGATGCTAGGGGATTCCTTCTACTTAGGACATTTTGTTTAATGATGACTTAAACGACAGATAGCACCTGAGCCATTTGTTATGTCTCTACCGAACTGTGCACACACATAATTCTGTTAAAAAAGGTGTATATTATTAGAATGGAGTTCACAGTAAAGTTGAGAATATTTTTTGCTATAGGCATGTACTTTTAAGTATACATATATACAGGTGTGATCATAGAAACTGCAGGACCCTCAAAATGAGCCCGAAAGGACAGATATTTACTGTTTTTTCGTGTATTCTTTTAAATACGTATAATATTAAAATTTTGAACGAAGAAAGATTTCGGCGATTCTTTCTGACTTTCAAGAAGAAGTGGCAACATAGTACTATAAATAACTAGAAAGTTTGAACAACAGAATGAGTCGTGATTCAATACAGTAATGGAAATCAGTGCTAAAGAAATAAAATCTTCCATGTCATCTCAACCGGCAACTTTAACATTTGCGACGCCTTCGCCTTTACCTTCTACATCAACATCGGAATTTTCTTCAACATTGGAGTCTTCTGCATCAACATTGGAACCTTCTGCATCAACATTGGAACCTTCTACATCATCCGGCAGAGGCAGACCAGCAAAATCCCCGGATTAGTGCTCGGAAATCACCAAAAAGCGAAAACTGAAACAGCATAATTAAGATTTATCTACGGAATTAATAAGCCAGTCATTTTGCCAACGATATACGTCGGAGAAACTAGAGCTGTTGATGAAGCTAGTCCAAACCGTGTGAGCAGAATTAAGGAGAGTATCGCCACCCCAAAAAAACCAGCCGCAGAAATTCACTCCAGAGGAAGCTTTGTCCTCGTTTTTAGACTTGGGACTTTCTAAAGATAAGTACAATTTTTTTAGTCATCAATCCAAAAAGAGATACCACAATGCTTTACCAAGCTAAAACAAAATTGTCGCAAAAAAAGAGTGTTTGGCTGAAATGCTGCAAACTACCGATACTCCCGCTTCGTCCATTCAAAATTTGCTTCATTCAACCGCGAACAGAATTTTAAAGATAAAATCACAGGATGAAATCGAGAGCTTAGATGACACCACTTTAGTGTCTAATTCATCAACACATGAGTTACGACTTGAGTTTCATTGATGAGGGTGTTCGAAATAACCCTGATAATAACCAAAAGAGACTGGAGGAGAAATACAGGATACAACAAGAGTTCAGACGACAACTGTGTTTAATTATTATTGATACACCTAAGCAAGGATTTGGAAGTACAAATGACGGGTTTTTTGAATACCTGGACATAACAGCGGATATTACCAAAGTGGACGTAAAAATTATAAAGAGATTTAAGACCATATTAAATGTTCTTTCTTGTGGTCTTCCTTAAAATGCGTAAAAATTCGGAGCATATGCAGAACAAACCGAAATATTACTAAATGAGAAATATGCCTGGAGAAAATTAACAGCGACAATCGACAAAGTTTTAAGGCATGGAAAAATATAATACTTCACAGTCTTTTGCCAATTGGCGAATTCTCGGAAGAAGCCCAGGAAGCCCAAAAAAAAAAGACTACAAGAGCTACAGATGCCACAACCGCAGAAAAATTTCAAGGGCAGAACAAAACATTGAACTCATCAATATGCTGCTTATATCATCAGATCCATACATCACATCATTTCGGAAAATACGGGAGAAACGTTTTAGAAGCAGGGAATATCCTGAGGAAATGACTAATTTAGTACACACAGATGAAAATATAAATAGTTCGAAACTGTTCCAGCCAGCTGATTAGTATTTGAATAGATATGTACAGTCTGTTACATAAAAGCGGGGTCAGCGGGGTTATATGTAGAAAAAAAATCGTAGCGATATATTTCTTTTTAACCGACTTCCCAAAAACAAAGAGGTTCTAAGTTCGACACGTATGTTTTATTTTTATTTAAACTTATAAATTCTTTTCCATTATTATAAAACATTGGAATAAAAATAGTTCACATTTATAAATCTATTTGCACTTATATTAATTAACTTTATTTCGTAGAGCTTTAATATTAGGGACATCATAGATACTGCGAGTTGTGCGGTGCTTCTATCTTACATATAATCTCACTCAACAGGTACTCCCAAATATCTTCTTTTTCTGGCCATTTTCAGTAATGCCCACTCATCGTCATTGTTTGAATTTTGAATTTCGTATTCTCGATGCTGATCACTGTTCCAGGGAAATATTCAACTTCATAATTTACGATGACAAAATCTCCACCATTCCACATTGGTAGGTGGGAAATACGTTAATACATGAAATCCTGTCTTCTACCTACTTCCGACCAGGGGTCGGTAATACGTCTATGTCCATAATGGCGCAATTGCGACCATACTCTTTTATTGTTTTTCCGTAAATACACCATCGTAATTAATAATTATTTTTATATGTCATCAAAGATCAATGTGGATTGATACGAAAAAATAAGATGAATTAATTTATAAGCTTAGATATTATATACAAAGTCCCTAAAATAAATAAAATTGGTAAATGGATTCTTCACTATTAATCATTTAAATAAATGAAACATATGCAAGTTAGCTATTTGCAATTTTCAGTATATTAACATGAATAATGAAAATATATGTTCATACAGGCCTTATCGCGATTATATGCTTTAAAAAAAATTTATTAACAAAAATAAAAAGTGGTCGGAAATAGGAAGATGGTCGGAGATCGGTGACTTTACGTTAAATATTTTTTTGTAGTTGTTTGGTTTGTTTGATTTGCACCGACTTCAAAATGTCGTAATAGATATAAAATTAAAAATTATTTTATGCTTTTTAGCGCTTTTTGTAAAGTCAGTTCAACTTTTTTTTTTAAACTATTTTTGTATGATAAAAAGGGCACCTCAGTCTTCCATGCTTTATGGAAGGAATCAGCTGTTAGTCGAATTCAGCCGTTCTTCGCGTGTGTTTTCGAAATGAGTACTGCTTACGCCTCTCGCTTCGAGGCAATTTTTCTATGTTCGCATGAAAAATGACCCAAATTGACGCAAGCAGCTGCTGCGAAATACATGGGGAAGTTGAAGCAGTTCGTAAGCAAGTGGGTGAATCGCTATAAAAAGGTCGGTAATGTCGATGATTTTCCTAATCGCGGGAGTGCAAGTAAAGTGACAAAAAAAGACGAGAAAAAAGAATCTCGACGTACGTCAACTTAGCGGGACAACTTCGGCGAATCGCAACACGACTAGGTTCACAATTTGCCGTTATTTTGCCGTTAATTAGTTGTGCAAAAAATAATTTTGCCGTTCTTATTTTTTAAAAATTACAGGGTGTCCCGCTAACTTTATATAAAGTTAGCGGGACAACTTTGAAAAATTCTTAAAAAATGATTGTAAATAAAATTTAACTATCTTAGAATTTGCCGTTTTTTTGCCGTTAGTGAATGCCTGAAACAGATTTCCGATACGACTTAAATTACTATAGTTATAAGAGAATTTTGATTTCACGAACGGTACTGCAGGCAGAATTTCTAGGTTTCCATCCTTTTCTTCCAACTGCAAGTGAATTGCGACAAAATCAAAGACTTCACAACTAAATCAAATTGACCGAACGGCAAATTCTTACCTAAAAATTGTGTTGGAAAAACCGTTATATATGCGATTTTTCGGAGTTGCCTCGCTAAGTTTATATGAGGTGAGTGATATCGTCCAATTACAAATAAAAATTGATGCACGGCAAAATCAAAGACTTCACAACTAAATCAAATTGACCGAACGGCAAATTCTTACCTAAAAATTGTGTTGGAAAAACCGTTATATATGCGATTTTTCGGAGTTGCCTCGCTAAGTTTATATGATGTGAGTGATATCGTCCAATTACAAGGAAAATTGATGCACGGCAAAATCAACGACTTCACAACTAAATCAAATTCACCGAACGGCAAATTCTTACCTAAAAATTGTGTTGGAAAAACCGTTATATATGCGATTTTTCGGAGTTGCCTCGCTAAGTTTATATGATGTGAGTGATATCGTCCAATTACAAGGAAAATTGATGCACGGCAAAATCAACGACTTCACAACTAAATCAAATTCACCGAACGGCAAATTCTTACCTAAAAATTGTGTTGGAAAAACCGTTATATATGCGATTTTTCGGAGTTGCCTCGCTAAGTTTATATGAGGTGAGTGATATCGTCCAATTACAAGGAAAATTGATGCACGGCAAAATCAACGACTTCACAACAAAATCAAATTGACCGAACGGCAAATTCTTACCTAAAAATTGTGTTGGAAAAACCGTTATATATGCGATTTTTCGGAGTTGCCTCGCTAAGTTTATATGAGGTGAGTGATATCGTCCAATTACAAGGAAAATTGATGCACGGCAAAATCAACGACTTCACAACTAACTCAAATTGACCGAACGGCAAATTCTTACCTAAAAATTGTGTTGGAAAAACCGTTATATATGCGATTTTTCGGAGTTGCCTCGCTAAGTTTATATGAGGTGAGTGATATCGTCCAATTACAAGGAAAATTGATGCACGGCAAAATCAACGACTTCACAACTAAATCAAATTGACCGAACGGCAAATTCTTACCTAAAAATTGTGTTGGAAAAACCGTTATATATGCGATTTTTCGGAGTTGCCTCGCTAAGTTTATATGAGGTGAGTGATATCGTCCAATTACAAGGAAAATCGATGCACGGCAAAATCAAAGACTTCACAACTAATTCAAATTGACCGAACGGCAAATTCTTACCTAAAAATTGTGTTGGAAAAACCGTTATATATGCGATTTTTCGGAGTTGCCTCGCTAAGATTATATGATGTGAGTGATATCGTCCAATTACAAGGAAAATTGATGCACGGCAAAATCAACGACTTCACAACTAAATCAAATTGACCGAACGGCAAATTCTTACCTAAAAATTGTGTTGGAAAAACCGTTATATATGCGATTTTTCGGAGTTGCCTCGCTAAGTTTATATGAGGTGAGTGATATCGTCCAATTACAAGGAAAATTGATGCACGGCAAAATCAACGACTTCACAACAAAATCAAATTGACCGAACGGCAAATTCTTACCTAAAAATTGTGTTGGAAAAACCGTTATATATGCGATTTTTGGGAGTTCTTCATAATAAAGGAATTGGTGAAATAGTTTGTTTATAAAAAAATATTAAAGTGATTAAGTTTAAAGCTAAAGTTGTGAAAAACATCAAAATCGAATGAATGCGTTGAGGTGTTATTATAAGAAAACGTTTTTAGTTTTAAGAAATACTCTTTCTGTGTAATTTTTTTTAATAAGGCTTCTTTTAAGTAACAGACAAAATACAAGAAATAATTTTGGTAGGGACATGAGACGAATATCAAAATATGGGACGAAATATTTTTGAAGCGTTGAAATTTAATTTTAATTTAATACCAAAATTGAATAATATATTCTTCATTTCCTTCCCTGCGCTTCCACATCAGCGCCCTTAATTTTTAATCATCAGAATGAAGTTATCTGACTCCGCATTTGATCCAAAATAGAACTTTTCTTTTAAGTCATTCCTTTGGATAGATGAGGAAATTTGTTTACCAGTTTTTTTTTTTTTATATGATGTGGCCAAATCCTAGGGGACAACCATTTGATGCGTTAGCATGGTTTTGGCCGGAAGGGAATTAGGGTAAGGGAAGTGAGGAAAACTTGAGTCTTGTTTGCATTGCTGCGAGCTAGACAACAGCCCAGAGACGGAGTGGATTATTTTTTAATTTCTTAATAAAAGCTCACGGTCATCTGGGCTCGAACCCGGGACCCATGGCATGGTGGTCTTGCCGCTCAACGCATTGATCCAACTCCGTCTCCTCCGTCGTTGTTTTTTTTTCTATGATCCCGTACCGTTGCAATATACCTACGTAGAATTTTTTCAATACCTTCTTTTACTTTGACTAAGTATATGATATTTTGTCAGTTATACTGGGTCTAGATACATATATCCATTTATTTTACATATCAACCCACCGCAAATTAACGAGAAGTAAATTGGTTAGTACTGAAAAATGTAATTTTGAGCCGGTCGTTCCTGTGGAACCTCTTGCAATAATTCTAAATCTAAAACATGTCGAGCATAATTTTTTTTTATAAATGCTTTTGGCAAGCACATAAATACCACTTATACAGTACTCAGTTTTGCAACTATGAGCGGGGACAAATCGAACATTTTCGATGGATTAAAAAAGTATCAAATTGTGGCCACAAAATTAACACAAATTCTGGCGCCACCAATCGTCCTCCATTTTTTATAATCTTCTGTATCCATTCCCCTGCCAAATTTTTTTTCTTGTATTCTGTGTCCTAAAAGAAGCCTTACTAAGAAAACTACGCAGAAAGAGTTTTTCTTAGAACTATAAACGTTTCCTTATGATTACATTTCAACGCATTCAGATGCCCCAATGACGCCAAGCCACAAAGTTCTACGAAATTACCAGAATAAACAGAATAGTTATATATTTGCAACACAATTTTTAGGTAAGAATTTGCCGTTCGGTCAATTTGATTTAGTTGTGAAGTCGTTGATTTTGCCGTGCATCAATTTTCCTTGTAATTGGACGATATCACTCACCTCATATAAACTTAGCGAGGCAACTCCGAAAAATCGCATATATAACGGTTTTTCCAACACAATTTTTAGGTAAGAATTTGCCGTTCGGTCAATTTGATTTAGTTGTGAAGTCGTTGATTTTGCCGTGCCTCAATTTTCCTTGTAATTGGACGATATCACTCACATCATATAAACTTAGCGAGGCAACTCCGAAAAATCGCATATATAACGGTTTTTCCAACACAATTTTTAGGTAAGAATTTGCCGTTCGGTCAATTTGATTTAGTTGTGAAGTCGTTGATTATGCCGTGCATCAATTTTCCTTGTAATTGGACGATATCACTCACCTCATATAAACTTAGCGAGGCAACTCCGAAAAATCGCATATATAACGGTTTTTCCAACACAATTTTTAGGTAAGAATTTGCCGTTCGGTCAATTTGATTTAGTTGTGAAGTCGTTGATTTTGCCGTGCCTCAATTTTCCTTGTAATTGGACGATATCACTCACATCATATAAACTTAGCGAGGCAACTCCGAAAAATCGCATATATAACGGTTTTTCCAACACAATTTTTAGGTAAGAATTTGCCGTTCGGTCAATTTGATTTAGTTGTGAAATCTTTGATTTTGCCGTGCATCGATTTTCCTTGTAACTGGACGATATCACTCACCTCATATAAACTTAGCGAGGCAACTCCGAAAAATCGCATATATAACGGTTTTTCCAACACAATTTTTAGGTAAGAATTTGCCGTTCGGTGAATTTGATTTAGTTGTGAAGTCGTTGATTTTGCCGTGCATCAATTTTCCTTGTAATTGGACGATATCACTCACATCATATAAACTTAGCGAGGCAACTCCGAAAAATCGCATATATAACGGTTTTTCCAACACAATTTTTAGGTAAGAATTTGCCGTTCGGTCAATTTGATTTAGTTGTGAAGTCTTTGATTTTGCCGTGCATCGATTTTCCTTGTAATTGGACGATATCACTCACCTCATATAAACTTAGCGAGGCAACTCCGAAAAATCGCATATATAACGGTTTTTCCAACACAATTTTTAGGTAAGAATTTGCCGTTCGGTCAATTTGATTTAGTTGTGAAGTCTTTGATTTTGCCGTGCATCAATTTTTATTTGTAATTGGACGATATCACTCACCTCATATAAACTTAGCGAGGCAACTCCGAAAAATCGCATATATAACGGTTTATCCAGCACAATTTTTAGTTGAGAATTTGCCGTTCGATCAATTTGATTTAGTTGTGAAGTCTTTGATTTTGTCGCAATTCAATTGCAGTTGGAAGAAAAGGATGGAAACCTAGAAATTCTGCCTGCAGTACCGTTCGTGAAATCAAAATTCTCTTATAACTATAGTAATTTAAGTCGTATCGGAAATCTGTTTCAGGCATTCACTAACGGCAAAAAAACGGCAAATTCTAAGATAGTTAAATTTTATTTACAATCATTTTTTAAGAATTTTTCAAAGTTGTCCCGCTAACTTTATATAAAGTTAGCGGGACACCCTGTAATTTTTAAAAAATAAGAACGGCAAAATTATTTTTTGCACAACTAATTAACGGCAAAATAACGGCAAATTGTGAGCCTAGTCGTGTTGCGATTCGCCGAAGTTGTCCCGCTAAGTTGACGTACGTAGAATCTCGCAGTGTTTTCGAAGGATCCAACTTTGGCTCTACGTGAAGGTGCTGTAAAATTGAAAGCAAAAGGTATCGACATATCATACGGAACGATTCGTAGGCACTTGCTTGCAAATAAAGTGAAATATCGGAGTACTTTGGAAAAGCCAATGTTAAGTGAAAAACAGTGACCACGCTCTCATGTAACAGACTGTAAATATATATATATATTTTGTGCACACATTCGTAATTTTTTTTTAATTAAATTTTGATTAAGATAATAATATAATTGAAGATTAAGTTAAAAATGTTGTTAAAAGTTTTTAAATAACGCTAATAATTCATTTATTGACTACTTAAAATTTTGTTAATATATTTTGTGGCAACCAAAACCAATTGAACTCTTATTTTCACAATTAATGGGTAATAATGTCAAGATTGATTTCCCAAATTTTCATTATACCTTCAAAATTTACAGATTTTTGATAGCCACCAAGTCGTTTTGGCCCACTGTGCGTCGCCGCAAACGTCTCACAAGAAAGGTTTCTCATTTTCAATTATAAAATTGTGAAGTACAATAGCGGTAATCACGTAATACTTTGCATATTTTAATGCAATTACATCCATAAATTGTAATTTTTTGAATTTCTTTTTTAACACTTCGAAAGCTTTTGCGATAATAATTCTCGACAAACTGTGTTTATAATTAAAATGTATCCGTTTTTTGTCCAAATATCCATCATCTTTGTACGGTGCCATAAGAAAAGGCCATAGATATGTAAGAAACGTGAAGGAAGTCAAGGTTAAGACACGTTAAACGACGATATCTAAACGAAGAATAAGGAACTGAGAAATCTTTAGGTCTGTTCCCTAATGAGAAAGCGGGATCCCGCATGTTTACGAACTTATACATTTTGCGTTCCATCGCGTTTCGTGCCAGGCAAAATGGCGGAGAAAAATCTACGTTACATGTTCCCGTGATGTATGAACTTACCCAAATTTTTTACTGGTGCATGATCGGCCATCTGTTCTTGCAAAATTAAAAACATCTGTTCGGTGTTTTTAATTAAAAAGTGAGGTTAGGTTGAATGACTGTTTTATAGTGAACTGATTGAATAAAGTTATTAATAAATGATAGTTTGGGGATTAAAATAATTAGATTAACAATTTATTATTAGAAGTGCAGTTTAAATAGATTCCGTGTGTTCTGTGAATTTTCTTCTTCTTGATTTTTACTAGCTCACATGAAACATTTTCTCTCGATTTTTTGGTTTGTGGACATATTTTCTCCCACCATATAAGTAAGTATTTACACGAAAAGTTTGTGCACGAAAATCAGTGGAACAGACCTATTGTGTACAACATATAAATTGAATTTGAAAGCTTAAAGAATTTGTTCGAGTAACGAATTCAATCCTTTGTATTATTTCGAACGAGAATTAATAAATAAATAAAAAAAGCGAATTTCTCAAAAAAGTGACAATGACAATTTGTTAAATATTTTCGCGTGATTTATTTTAGCACGGCATCTTACCTTTGCAAAAATTCCGACTTGTCAATGATTTTGTAGGCTGCGTTCGTAATTAACACATTTCAAGCTCACAGTTTGCGTAATTCACAAAAAAACGTTACATGCCACCATCTGTCAAAATATGTATGAAATCATTTTTCTAAAGTAAACGAAACGATAACGAAGACAATATTCACGGCGTGATACATAACTACCGTCACCTCTGGGTTTGATGTATCTCAACTGTTACGCTTTCGATAAATGACAGAAAATAATTAGCTTGTTACAGGTGTTTGCCGATTCGATCAAATGATTTTCTTGCCTGACTGAATAACGTCGGCTAATTGAGGTAACAATTGGCAACTTTTCGCCAGCCGAACAGCTAGAACAAGCCACGTTGTCTTGTGCTGTCCGCAGTGGTCAAAGCACAATGCACCCAATTAGTTCGCGTACAACATTTCCATTAGTCGCAATTAGTTTTGATATTGTTTGATTTATGTCCGTGCAGCAGACGGTGAAAAACGACGCTTAAAATTAGATAGAACACGCGGCTGATAGCAATTATGCAAGTCGCAAATAATTGCAGGGATGCATGAAGTAGGCGCACTTAATGTTCTTTGAGAGCAATTCAAATGTTTAATGCTTGAAATTCTTCATTGTAAATGAGGTGTGTTGCTGGAATTAAGTTTTCTTATTCAGAATACATTTCAATATCATCATTTCTAATATTTATTCTCCTCAGAGTCGTATTGAATCAACTGTGTAAACCAATTGGTGATCTGTGAAATATGTGACATTAAAGTTTTATGGTTTGATTGGAGATTTCTAATTTTTAAGCAAAGACAAAACTAACTAGAAACAACAGAACTCTTAACAACTTCAATAAACAGCCAAAAAAGATATAAAAAATTAACCCCATAAAAGTTATATAGATAAAGAATTTCAAAAGATGCCCATATTTTATTTTTCATTCCCGGTTTGTGGTTTTCAACTGACGTTTGTGGCTTTAGACTGATATTCTGTTTTAAAATCTGAATTCTGTAGAAGTTTAGATGTTATTCTTCTTGTTTATGATTAGATATCTTCGAGTTTTAACTTTTAATAATTTCCTACCGTTTAAGGAAGGTTCAATTGTTGGTGCCTTCTAACGATATAGCAGCTGAATAGGGTTACATCCCGTCCAAATTTTTTAAAGTAGACTTGATCAATTTCTATAGGGGTTGTTTTTTATGCAAGGGATGATTTTTTCAAAAATCGGTCCCGGCTATGTTAAGGGGTTAGGTGGGTTTGAAAATTTCAAAAACTCGATTTTTGTTGTCTTATTAAATAGTACAATATGTTTGAAATATTCTCCTAAAATTTCAAATCGATCCGAGTAAAATTCTAAGAGATAGACTCTTCGGAAGTTCCGCCCATCAGGCCACGTCAGTGCAGCGCTTCGCACTTTAAACGCGTTTATCTCAAAACTCAATTTTTTAAGTTGGTGGACATGATTTCTCGAAAAGTTATGAAGCGATTTTGTTCAAATTTTGCACATATCTTTGAAATAACATTATCTAGTCATTGAACGAAGGATTGTTTTTTTTTATTACAACTAATTTTTTCGAGCCAATACATGGCGAAAATTTGACCAAAAAATGTGTTTTTTTGTTCAAAGTCTGTCAAAAATTCAAATTTTTTTTCCTTCGTCCAATAAAAATAAATTTTTGCTTTTAGATGAATCAATAATTAGTTATGCTGTCCACGGCAAGAGCATTTGTTTTTTAGAGACGTCAAGGGAGATGAGGTACCAACGGCTGAGTTTTCGCAATTTCTAAATAAAAATTTCTCAAAATACTGTTTAAATAACGTACGTCAACTTAGCGGGACAACTTCGGCGAATCGCAACACGACTAGGCTCACAATTTGCCGTTATTTTGCCGTTAATTAGTTGTGGAAAAAATAATTTTGCCGTTCTTATTTTTTAAAAATTACAGGGTGTCCCGCTAACTTTATATAAAGTTAGCGGGACAACTTTGAAAAATTCTTAAAAAATGATTGTAAATAAAATTTAACTATCTTAGAATTTGCCGTTTTTTTTGCCGTTAGTGAATGCCTGAAACAGATTTCCGATACGACTTAAATTACTATAGTTATAAGAGAATTTTGATTTCACGAACGGTACTGCAGGCAGAATTTCTAGGTTTCCATCCTTTTCTTCCAACTGCAGTTGAATTGCGACAAAATAAACGACTTCACAACTAAATCAAATTGACCGAACGGCAAATTGTTAACTAAAAATTGTGTTGGAAAAACCGTTATATATGCGATTTTTGGGAGTTGAATCGCTAAGTTTATATGAGGTGAGTGATATCGTTCAATTCCAAGGAAAATCGATGCACGGCAAAATCAACGACTTCACAACTAAATCAAATTGACCGAACGGCAAATTCTTAACTAAAAATTGTGTTGGAAAAACCGTTATATATGCGATTTTTGGGGGTTGCCTCGCTAAGTTTATATGAGGTGAGTGATATCGTTCAATTACAAGGAAAACCGATGCACGGCAAAATCAATGACTTCATAATAAAGGGATTGGTGAAATGGTTTGTTTATAAAAAAATATTAAAGTAATTAAGTTTAAAGCTAAAGTCGTGAAAAACATCAAAATCGAATGAATGCGTTGAGGTGTTATTATAAGAAAACGTTTATAGTTTTAAGAAATACTCTCTCTGTGTAATTATTTTTTATAAGGCTTCTTTTAGGTAACAGACAAAATACAAGAAATAATTTTGGTAGGGACATGAGACGAATATCAAAATATGGGACGAAATATTTTAGAAGCGTTGAAATTTAATTTTAATTTAATTCCAAAATTGAAAAATATATTCTTCACTTCCTTCCCTGCGCTTCCACATCAGCGCCCTTAATTTTTAATCATCAGAATGAAGTTATCTGACTCCGCATTTGATCCAAAATAGAACTTTTCTTTTAAGTCATTCCTTTAGATAGATGCAGAAATTTGTTTACCAGTTGTTTTCTTTTCTATGATCCCGTACCCTTGCAATATACCTACGTAGAATTTTTTTCAATACCTTCTTTTACTTTGACTAAGTATATGATATTTTGTCAGTTATACTGGGTCTAGATACATATATCCATTTATTTTACATATCAACCCACCGCAAATTAACGAGAATTAAATTGGTTAGTACTTAAAAATATAATTTTGAGCCGGTCGTTCCTGTGGAACCTCTTGCAATAATTCTAAATCTAAAACATGTCGAGCATAATTTTATTTTATAAATGCTTTTGGCAAGCACATAAACACCACTTATACAGTACTCAGTTTTGCAATATGAGCGGGGGCAAATCGAACATTTTCGATGGATTAAAAAAGTATCAAAATTGTGGCCACAAAATTAACACAAATTCTGGCGCCACCAATCGTCCTCCATTTGTTATAATCTTCTGTATCCATTCCCCTGCCAATTTTTTTTCTTGTATTCTGTGTCCTAAAAGAAGCCTTACTAAGAAAACTACACAGAAAGAGTATTTCTTAGAACTACAAACGTTTCCTTATAATAACGTTTCAACGCATTCAGATGCCCTAATGACGCCAAGCCACAGAGTTCTCCAGACTTTGGAGAATAAACAGAATAATTATATATTTGCAACACAATTTTAAAGTTAAGAATTTGCCGTTCGGTCAATTTGATTTAGTTGTGAAGTCGTTGATTTTGCCGTGCATCGATTTTCCTTGGAATTGAACGATATCACTCACCTCATATAAACTTAGCGAGGCAACCCCCAAAAATCGCATATATAACGGTTTTTCCAACACAATTTTTAGTTGAGAATTTGCCGTTCGGTCAATTTGATTTAGTTGTGAAGTCGTTGATTTTGCCGTGCATCGATTTTCCTTGGAATTGAACGATATCACTCACCTCATATAAACTAAGCGAGGCAACCCCCAAAAATCGCATATATAACGGTTTTTCCAACACAATTTTTAGTTAAGAATTTGCCGTTCGGTCAATTTGATTTAGTTGTGAAGTCTTTGATTTTGCCGTGCATCGATTTTCCTTGGAATTGAACGATATCACTCACCTCATATAAACTTAGCGAGGCAACCCCCAAAAATCGCATATATAACGGTTTTTCCAACACAATTTTTAGTTAAGAATTTGCCGTTCGGTCAATTTGATTTAGTTGTGAAGTCGTTGATTTTGCCGTGCATCGATTTTCCTTGGAATTGAACGATATCACTCACCTCATATAAACTAAGCGAGGCAACCCCCAAAAATCGCATATATAACGGTTTTTCCAACACAATTTTTAGTTAACAATTTGCCGTTCGGTCAATTTGATTTAGTTGTGAAGTCGTTTATTTTGTCGCAATTCAACTGCAGTTGGAAGAAAAGGATGGAAACCTAGAAATTCTGCCTGCAGTACCGTTCGTGAAATCAAAATTCTCTTAAAACTATAGTAATTTAAGTCGTATCGGAAATCTGTTTCAGGCATTCACTAACGGCAAAAAAACGGCAAATTCTAAGATAGTTAAATTTTATTTACAATCATTTTTTAAGAATTTTTCAAAGTTGTCCCGCTAACTTTATATAAAGTTAGCGGGACACCCTGTAATTTTTAAAAAATAAGAACGGCAAAATTATTTTTTCCACAACTAATTAACGGCAAAATAACGGCAATTTGTGAGCCTAGTCGTGTTGCGATTCGCCGAAGTTGTCCCGCTAAGTTGACGTACGTGTTTAAATATGTATCTTTGATATGCTGAATTGTTTAAATAAAATATATGATTGTATATATTAAAAAAAAGAGGTAAAACTACCCTTTTTTTGAACCTCTGAAACCCACCTAACCCCTTAAAGCACATAAATAGCACTTAATTTTAACGCTGTTAGTTTTTATCCAAGGCCAAGTATAACCCCGCCAGGGGAGAGGCAGTGCTAGCTTTCCGATAGCTGGCACGGGAAATTACAACTGTGATTTGCCGCGTTAATTATCGAGCACAACATTTTTTATTTGGGCACAAAATTAGCCCATATTATTTTGCAGTATCGGTTTTTTTAATTTTAAGTATGTGACAGTGCCAGCTTGACCCACCCCCTGTCCAACATTATTTTATCAAAAGTAAGACGCGTACGAGATAAGACGGCAGAAGACTAAGTCAAAATTCGATTTTAATAGCTTATTCATTTGACCGGGGAATTAGGGGACGTTCAACTATTACGTAACCCAGTTAGGGGGGGAGGGAGATATATGGTATATCTACTATGCACATATTTTTTTTACATAAGAAAATAGTCTATATATGCAAATAACCACAATAAGCCGTGTACCACGAGTCCATAGTTTTGACTCTAAGAGTCCGACCGTTGCGGTCAAGCAAAACCACCTAAACTACAAGCCACGAGCTTACGAATTTCACGCCCACACATTAGTGCCAAAGTGGGCTGAAATTTCGTTTAATTCCCATTGCTTCTTATTCCAGTACTTTGCGCATATATAATTGAAATGTTTTGTAAAAATAATTATCTGACGGTAACGTAACGTTGGTGGGGGGGGGGGGGGGGGGGGGGGGGGGGTTACTGCAGGTTACGGTGCGTTACACGTACACCGTTACGTTTTATTTGAACGGCTGCTTACCATGTAGACCCACCAATTAGTTTTGTTAACCTACTTTTTGAAAACGAAATATACAAAAAGCAAAAAATCAGGGCTCTAACTTCATGCTTTTTTTTCAAATTTTATGAAATTCGAAAATCGGTAGCTACATCAATTGACCATCGTTTGACCACGTAGACCCACCTCCTAAAATTGCTGACCCATCAGTTGAAAAAAAGTTATAAAAAAAAATTTTTTTTACATAAATTTTTTTTATAATCCATATCATGTTCATTGACTTCTCATTTTGATACCACAGCCTCATACGTTTTTGTAATCTTGCATATTTTTTAAAATCAGAATTACAAGTTTAAAAAAAAATTCTCCATCAGGACTATCTTGACACCCCCGTGGAGCCAAGATTAGACCGAAATTGGACAATCAGACTCTTGCCCAGGTTTGAGTAGCTTTCGAAAACGTTAACCCACCAACAATTTCGTCGTAAGTTTTTTTAAATCAAAGTTTCTTATTTTTTTTTAAATTTCCTCCATGGGGGCTAACTGCACACCTCAATTTAACCATTTTTAGAGCGAAATTGAACAATCAAACATTTGCCTAAGAAAATGTTTACCCACCTCTCAGTTTGTTGGTCCAGATCGTAACTTTTTTTAAATCAAAGTTGAAAGTTTTTTTAAATTTCCTCCGTGGGGCTAACTTCACACCTCCCTGGAGCCATTATTAGGTAGGGTAGATTCAGCGCTCTGCAGCGCCCTCATGTTCGAGTTTGTTTGAAAAAAAAATAAAAGGACGCAAAAAGCCTCTGAATTGTATTTACCTTACTTTTCACAGAAAAAATCGCTAAGTTTTGTTTCAAAAATAGGCTTCTACCGAGAAACCCCTCTTGATAATACTCCCAAAGTTCATATAAAAATAGTTATGTGGAAGATCTCAATGCAACAACATCGTCCTCAAACATTGTGATGGGGAAGTTTTGGTTCGTTAACATGTACAAATGGGGAGTTGTTTATTGAATTTTGCAACTCACGTCAACTTGTCATCAATGGATCCTTCTTTCAAAAAGTTAGAGAAAGTGTATTCTATATGCAAGGGCTAAACGCGGCACTGATAGTGGCATCGATCACCATTCTATAACAGCGAAATTTCGCATATGTACACCTCCGTAAAACAACACTTATTGTGCCACGGCTTAATGTCTAGAGTCGTAAAATACTCAATATCCGGAGCGTATATTTAACCACATTGCATAAGAAAGCTGAATGTACGAATGTACATATGTACAAAAAGTTAGAAAAAGCACAGAAATAGTTTACGAGCTGTGGTATTGAAAACGTGGGATGATTACAGAGGAGAGGACGCCCATGATCAGTGACCTCACAAGGTGTTTAATACAAGAATAGGAGTGGATTAATCTGCTAATAATAATGCATTCCAACAACATCTCAGAACTGTATGTCGTTCTCGACAAAAGGACGTCCAAGGAAGTGTAAGACGTGAGAAGCACAACGTACATTAATTCGCTTCTTATCACCAAGAAATATGCAGCAAGGACTCTTGCAACTGAACACTCTGTGAAAGACTTCGACGGATCCTTACTTGCCGCCGAATAAAAAATCAACTCCGGAGATAGAGAGAATACTTTGTTAAAGTTCTAACAAAACTTCTGACCTTTCTTCATGGATGTCCGTGTCCAACTTGCACTTTCGGTCGAAACATTCAACATTTTTTCTTTGAGCGCTCATATTTTTGAGCGATCACCATCCCAAATTAGGGAAATTATTACTCATTTTGTGGAAGTAAAACAAGTGTTTTTACTTTTTCATTAAAAAAAAAAAACTTTTGAACCGTCCAATACTTCTTCATCAAGTTGATTTTCGTGACGGTTTTACCCGAAGCAACCACATCAACACTCCGAATTATCATCGAGCAATTAGCCCTTGTCTATTGCATCTTATGTTCGTCGATTTCGAGAAGACTTTGACAGCGTTGCGTTGCGTTTAATGTTAACCATCATCTGGGAGTCCTACTCGAGAGCGAAAAGTCGCGTATTTTATCAAGAAAAACTGTCAGAACCCGTCCCACTGTTGAACGAGAGGCATTCTGTCACCTTTGCTTTTCTTGATGATCATTAGTCAAATAACGACTAAATATCTACCCACTTCTAGGTACATATTAGATGAAAGCTTTTTGAGCACCTAAGGTATCTGGACGATGCTGACGATATATATTTTCTATCTATCAAGCAGTTCGTAACTGAAACATTGGATGGCTTTAGCAAAGAAGGTTGCAGAACATGAGTTTGCACTCTAGGAGACAAAATTAATTGTATTTAGCAAACAGAATGTAGAAATAATCGAAAATATAGTAACAGTAGCATGGTGAAAATCTGCTAGTAAAGAAGGTTCCCAAAAAAGCAAATCAATGCAGGGACCAGGTGAAAGGCATTCTAGTAGGCGTCCTATGTCGCATAAGGGATTACGGGAAACAAAAAGAGAGATAGCAGTCAAGCCTCTAATTTCTACCAAAGGTTTGCTTACATGTGTAGAAGGATATTTTTAGACCGTAAGTTTTAATTCAAGTGTAAAACCCAAATAGAAGTCGATGGAGTTAGTGATAATTATCGGTCTCCCATCCCGGAGGTACCAGGTTCGAACCCCACCATCGGCAACCCATGGTTGTTTTCTGCTGATAACCGATTACGATAATTTGGGTTTTCAGAATAATATCGGTGAGACAATGTCGGTTGTACATAGGACCACTTGCAATCGTTAATCGTTGTCTCGAATCGGGTGAAATTCTTCTCCCGCCCCATGCCCCACAAGGGATTGAGGGAACTAGAAAGATAATTTCCAAGTACTTCGAGCTACAGTAACAATCATTGACTAATTTGGTTTAAAAAGTTTAAAGTCCGATATTGCTTTTTGTTGTACAAATCATCATCAGTTCTGTTAGAATTTACGCTAAGTTCAGAACTGATATTCAAAGCACTTACTTAAGTCAAGGTGGATGTTATTTGATTTTGAATGTTGAACAATGATACAAAAGGAGTGATTTTATGTACGATTAGAAGATCCAAAATTTGATGATGTGTTATCTCAGCAAGAGTATTAAATTTAACTCAAATATGGACGACTCATGCTTCCAAAAAATAAAAATACACAGTCTTTTTTCCTCTTCAAGCTTTTATATTAGACATGCCCGTTGTTTCTTAACAATAGGATTTGAGGATTACAAGAACATGGAAAACAACCCAATTTTTTATCGCAATGGGTTGCATCGTCATTTATGTATTTGTGGTCAAAGAAGTTCATCATAAACACTTTTTCAATAGAATCAGGCATGAATAACGAATACATAACAAAATAATGTATAGCTTCTAGCAATAATAGATTGAAATTTTGGAGCATTGTATGATGGAACGAACAGGATATGAAGAAAAAGACTAAAGCTTATCAATCAATACTATCCCAGCTATAGCGATTTTATCGAAATTCTCAGTTCAGGATAGTTCAGCAAAAATATGGATTTACGTTCGATTCAATTTAAACTTCACATTTCTATTTTTGGAACAAAAACCTATAAACAGCTTATAAAACAAGACTTTATAGCCAAAAAATGTCCAGATTTGAAATATTGTGTGTACTATTGATGTCATATTTTTATTATTCACCACAGTTTTTTCGGAATAATATCGTAAAACCGTTCTAAATATACAATCCAATTTTGCTTTCAACTGATTTCACAATTTGTTTGGGAACACGGAGAAATTATCAGTTGGACGAAAGACATAAAATTTCTTGTCGTAAAATCAACGCTCACGTATAGTGTAATTTCGAACGATTTATGTCAACTTACTAAACTGTTTTTGAGCTTAATTTAACTCAAAAAATACAAAAATAATTCAGTTTTGTGTTTGACAACATTATGCAGTGACGTAACCGATGACATCCTGCAATTGGTCTGTGCCTACAAAGAATCTATTTTCAGATAAAAATCGATATATTCTTTGAGACGAAATGAAAAGTTTTTTCAGCACATGTTAATTTTCGAAACTCATGGGATACTTCAAAGTGCAACTAAAGGCGTTAAAATTTTCGGTGCTCTTTTAGAAGCAGCCGTCTAAAATTACGCTACTCTGGAGAACGTGGAGGAAATTAGTTCAAGATCAAACCCTGTGGACTATGCAGGGAACTGAACAGAGTAAAGACCAGAGGAATTGCCTGATTTTGTAGCCTCGTCGCCAAGAGCTTTTTTGTCCCCATTTTCCGCACAATCGCTTGCCGAGAGACGGCTTTATGTTTTTTCCTGTTTGTTTATATTCCGTAAACAGGCTTTTTCCTCCCCTCTTTGAACCACTCACTAGGACTATCCAGGAACAAGGAGTTGTTTATATTTTTCTTTGGTGACTTAGTACCACTTGCCGCAACTGCTGTGATAGCAACAGCTATGCAGAAATATTGTTTATTTTGGTTTGGATGAATGTTGTCAACTCATATACCGTAAGCCTTGGCAACTTTTATCCTTTTTGAAGAGATTTAAAGGCAATAGTGCATAAATATTTTGCAACTTGCAAGTCGCTTTCATTTTCCAATTTAGGACAGAATATCATTATTTTCAAGGACATTTTTCAGATAGATTAGGATGGAATATATGAAGGTTGATAAAAGCGAAATGAAAAATAAAACTCTTCAGCTTTCTCATTAATCTTGAATTTACGATAAAATGCCTATTGGTAAAGGATCTATCTGTTGTCTAGTCATTTCTGGGCAATTTATTGAGAACTTTAAGTATATATCTTGCTCGGCTATTTTGTAATATACACTACCGGTTCAAACTTTGGAGAACTATAGAGTTTTCAAGAAAACAAGTGCAAATTGATTTTTGCTTTGTTTCTTATTAAAATTCGTTATTAAAAACATTATTCGAAGGTATTCTTCTTTGAAATAGCAACTTTATATTAAACCATCTACAATCACTAGAAATACTTGGCGTATGTAGAGACAATTTATTGGATTCCAAGCGAAAAGAAAAATTTACCGTCCTTCCTAACAAGGTTTTAAGTAAAGTGTGAATATCTCTTTGGTTCCTTTAACCTCTTGTGGGCATAGGGTGTCTACTACACCGACTCGCCACATTGTCCGGTCCTGCGCCAACACCTTCAACTGTTACCATGATTTGTTGATCTGGGTGCCTTCCTTTTCTACGGATTTTCTCCAAGTGTTGCGCGGTTGTGGAATTCGGCTTCTTAATTGGATCCCGTGCGGGTTCCAATCTAGAACCTGTTGTGCGATGTTGTTTGGCTCTCTTCTTGGGTGTGTCGCTTATCTATTGCTAGACAAAAGTGGCGTCTATCCCGCCTTGGCCTGCAAGTCTGTGTAGGTCTTCATTGGTAATTATCTCCGGCCAGTGGATCTTAAGGATGCGCAGGAGACGCCAGTTGATAAAAGCTTATAGCTTAAAGGTTATTTGCAAGGTTAATTTTCATGTTTAACAGCCGTACAACAGAACACGTTAGATTCAAAAATCCCGAGTTTTGTGCGTCTGGAGATGTTGGTATTGCGCCAGATCTCAACAAGAGTATTAAATGCAACTTATTGATGCGAGCCTATACATCAGCTTCAGCTCCGTCGTCTGCTGTAACTATAGATAGCAAAATTTACCCCTTGTCCTACTTGCTGTTCTACAAGAAAAATTACGTTTTGTCACCTGGAGACCAAGCTCATAAGCTTGGTTTCAACAGCATTGGTTTTAAGCCTCGCTCTACGACCTTCTCTGCTCAGGGCTTCGGACATTAGGGCTACATGACTCTGTTTGTTGGATAGGAGATCATACATGCGTAAGGTGGTTAAAAAGTGTCTATCTAATACATCGGGATGGGTAGTCGTTTAAGGCAATGCACAATACGTCATTAATGACGATTAGGAAAAGCAAAGGACAGTATGTATCCTTGTATCACTCTGTTCAGTAGTAGTAGGACATAACATTGGCCTCCTGAGTAGGATTATTTTATAATAGTGAAAATTTTTCTGGGATGCCTCTTCTACGTAAGGCTACGCGATCAACCCTGTCAAACGCTTTTCAAAATCGACCAACATTCGATGTAAAGGGCACCTCCATTCGGTGGATTGCTCGATGATAAATCGGATGGTGTTGAAGTAATCGCTGCAAGATAAGCCTTTCTGTTCATCATATACAGTGCCCTCGGTTGTTTGCCTAATTCGTGTTAAGATGATTTTTGCCATAAATTTGGAAACTGCAATTAAAAGACAGATACCGCGCCAACTGCTACAACTCCGCAGAATTCGACTTAAGTATTTCCACTGGTAATCCATCCACCGGATGTTCAGGCTCGGGTAAAGAGGAATTCGATGGTCTAAAGGTGTTGTTCTTTCCACCTCTGCAGTTGATGTGACAATTTGGGTTCCATTAGGTATCTCTTACATGATGTTCACTTTCAAGAATCTTTCCTGCCAGTTTCTTGGCAATCTTGTATAGATTTCCACGGTAGACCTCTTATTCAACCTTTTCTGCTAGAGCGTTTATGTATTTGCACATGTCATGTCTTATACTTATTTGGACGCCTTTCTGTTGTTGTTTAACTGAAACGCCAGTAGCAGAATTGATGCAGTCTTTAATCTGCTTGCGTTCTTCTATTTTAGATCATCTTCTGGTACTACAGCTCACAAAGCATCCCATCATGTTGTTGTTTCTGGTGATCTAGAGCTGCTGTGTGTAGTTCTCAGGTTCTCTCTGTAGTTCCCGTAAGCCCTTGTAGGGGGCATAGGGTGAGAGTAGAACTTCACTTGATTCAACACAAAGGTTGCAAGTGGACCTACAATTTGAAGTGCATTCCGAACCACTGACATATAATCTGCAACCTCCATGGCCTTTTTATCGTAATTTGTTGTCAGGAGAAAACAACCTTGGGTCGCCGTCGGCGGAATTCGAACCTTGGACTTCCGGATTGGTAGGCCACGTTAGCACTTACCCCACCGACGACTTCAGTTGTCAGGTTACTTAATAAAAAATATCTACGTGATTGCCATCTCTATTCCTCCACATTTAACTCCTCAAATCTGCTGTATTTGAGATTTTGTCGACGACTTACCCTCACCTGACGAACTTTTGGTTTTTAATGACTTCAATATCCCTGATGTTTCATGGAAAATCTCTGGCGTTGAGGAAGGTTTCCTAACATATCTTTTATCTGCTTATCTGGGTGAATCGTCCACCGTTGACGACATCGTTTCCTCTGGGTTGTCACAGACCTGTGAAGTTTCTAATGACCACGGCAGATTTATCGACCTTGTGTTTTCTACGTATTCTCAAGGTGGGGTTATAAGGCGTTCCTCGGCGCCTCTCATTCCCTAGTCTGGCCATTATCCTGTTCTACACGTTGTGCTATTTTTTAATCCTGTTGTTTTACCGATTTCCTCATATAACGATCTTTAACTTGAATAAAGGTGAGTTGGTACTCAACGATCCTAAAGCCGACCTCTCTATACGTGATTAGAGTGGTCTTCATGCAGAGTGTGACGTTGACAATGCTACTACATTATTTTATGATATCATTGATATTTGCTTCGTTCCGGTTTCTAATTTGTGCAACTCGCGGTGCTATTTACATTGGTTTGACGCCTCCATAAATCATTTAAAGAATTTAAAAAGTAACGCATGGAGAAGATTTTGCTCCTCAAGGAATAACGAAGATTATATGAATTATTCTTGCTTGCGTCAGCAATTTGGTTCAGCTTCAACGTCCTCAAACAATACGTACATTTCTCGGTTAAACTGGCAATTTGTAAACTGCAAACGTAAAACTAATAGTTACTGTTTTTCATTAAGTTTTGGTGATAGGCGTAGCAGAGATCCTCTTACGGTTGCCATCCTCTTTGGATGCTTCTTTAAAACTGCGTTCTTGGAAGATAAATGTGAAATTCGTTTTAAGGATTTTACCGACTTGAGATCTCCCACAGTTGATAGTTTCTCAGGTGGTCCTGACGGTATCCCGGTCTCGGTATTGAAAAACTGCAGTTTCTCTCTCGTCCCTGTTCGTTGTCATTTATTTAATTTACCCATTCGTCGTGGCATTTTTCCTAAACTCAAGAAGATCTCTATAATTACTTCACTGCAAAAAAGCGGAACAAGTGTGACCACACCAATTATAGGCTTATTGCCAGTCTATGCTGCATTTCTCAGTTATTCGATGATCGTTGATGTCCTTTATTTTCATTCCAAACCGTTTGAGGACTCTTTTCAACACGGTGTTGTAAAGGGCGAATCAACTACAACGAACTTACTTGAGTTCTCCAAAATCTGTATCTCTGTAATCGAGTCTGGTGGGCAGGTGGACTGCATTTTTACTGATAGAATTAATTACAGGATTCTTGCACATCTCTTTTTGTTTTCTTCTCTTTTTGTTGATTGGTTTTGCTCATACTTCTCTCATCGTGCACAGCGCGTTTTATATCGGGATGCTCTCTCCGACAGTATCTATAATATTTTAGGTGTCCCACAAGGCAATCAACTGGGGCCTCTACTCTTCATAATTTCTATTAATGACATATCGACTATTTTGTATGGTTCTAGGATTCTTTGTTATGCTGACGACGCTAAAATTTATCCCTTGGTTTCTGATGTAGCTGACGTGTGCTCTCCTGATTTCCGTCTTGGACAATTTCCATAAGTTGTGCTCCATTAATTGTTTACCAATCAATTTCGACAAGTGCACTTTTCACGTAAGAGGAACTCATGGCTTTTCAACTATACTATAAATTTACGCTTCCTTGCTTGACCCTTGGGCGTTTGTCTGAATGCTCGTTTCTTTATTAAAGATCAGATTAATGCAACAGTTAATATGGCTAATGCGACCCTATTAAAGGGTGCTAACTTTAATGTGATTTTATTATTGCCATCAAATTCAATTTCCGATTTAATGTCAAATAACAATATTTTCTCAAGATTATTTGCTTCATCTCTCGGCTTGTGAACGACTTTCTGCTACTGAAATCATCGCAAATTAAAATCTGTCATAAGCCATTCAGGTGATAGCACAATCACAGCTTAAACGGTAATAATATTATGAATTCCACCTTTGAGCACATTTTAATCTCATCAACATTCTTTTATGGAGTTTGTCGTGTCTTCTAGGGTGGCGTAGGTGCGGAGGAGCTATTAGTGCAAACACTTGATGCTATTTTAAAGCGACGTCAAAACGGAGTTAAATGTGTTTGACGTGCAGATTGCTGTTTTGTCAGCTGGAAATGAAATCTAGGCAACGCACATACGAAGATTTCATCTAGTTGACACCGAAAATTAATAGTTCGAGTCGATTGGATGGCGAAAAATTCATGATTTGCATAAATTTATCAGTTTTCCTTTGTGCAAAGAGTTTAAACAACTGACAAGCAGGAGCAGAATTGCTGAGGTAGCCATCGAGCTTTTATGGTGTACTTAAGCCCGAGTGCATTCAAAACGCAATCAATAAAATGATGAGACTCGATTGAGACTTGCACCTTTGATATACGTTCCTTGCACTGAACACAATTGAACTCGATTGTTTGCCGGCTATGTAGACAAGGCAGCTGGAATAGCCGAACAACTGCTGAACGAACGATACCTAGTACGATTTTCTGTATGATACCGAATCGACTCTGTGGTTTCGCTTCAAGAACACCACAATTCCGCGGGGCTTTCGGCTTTGGCGTTGTCAGTGAAAAGTGAAAAAAAAAAATTTTAACTGTGCTGTAAAAATCAGTTGCGCATTATCCACTCATTGGCGGTTGATGAACTCTGAAGTGGTGCACTACAATTACGTCCATATATCTCTGCACGACCGCATAGAAGAGCTTTTATGAATATTCACGTTGGTTCCATGCCCAGTAAATTATTCAACGCCCTAGGTATCCGCAAGTCATTGTCAAGTTTATTGCTACATATTTGCAGCGATTTGTTGTTATCTCTAAGGCTTGCGCTTGAAAGTGCTGTAAAACATGCTCGTGTGACACTTCCCAAGGCTTTGAACTATACCTTTGTTAATTGTTAGAAAGAATTTTTTTTCCTGTAGAAAATTCAGAATTTTGTCGAATGAATTTTAGTAGCAACACAATTAGATACAGTTCAATTCGAATGGAACGACCTTCTCAATTTATTACGTCATTCCCTTAATTATTCCTTTATGAAACCCAAGTTTGCGATAATTTTTTCTTGCAGCCGATTGCAATTTAAAAAAAATATGCTTACGAATTAGAAACTCTTGAAAGCTGAATTTACATAAACATACTGCCTTCCAATGCATATCAGGATATGAGTACAAATACTAAGTGGGTCTTCTGAAATAAAGAAATGTAAAAAGTGTCTTATGAAGTCAAATCTTTCCCCATGTATCATACGGCAGACTTTTATCTGCGTAGGAATAGATAGGCTTGTGACCAGCTTATTTGAAAACAAAACCATACACACGAAACATCTAGAACGACTCAGATACCTCGGACTGATTTTGTGGTGACGACCTTTAGATATAAACTTCGGACTACGATCGTGCTATGGAATGTGAGAACTCTGTGGGACAAATTTGGATTAAGCGAAGAGGAAGTGGAGAGTTTACATCATCTACATCTGAAACCGCTCTGGCCAGGAAGAATTAAATACACCACGTATGGCAGGTGTAGGCTTGTTGCTAACCACTACGGGACTGATCACCAATATATGACTGAACTATCATCGCCAGATTCCGGACCAGCGTACGTAACATCTCAATAATATAACAACTAAGGAGTCCTTCTACGGCCTCTTTGGTAACGCCTTCTATAAGGCTCCTAAAGGTGATATAAAAATAGTCATTGGCAGGCCCGTTGAGACAAAATTCGGGCCCGGGGGGTATCACATACGGGCCCCCGCGAAAGGGAATGAGTGACATTCAATTAAAAATCTGTGTAGTATATTACACTTTTTCTATCGTGAAACATTTTTTTTATATATAATTAAAATGGAAAAAATGTTCTGTTGATGACTTAGATGACGGGGCCCCATTTAAAAGCCCGGGCCCGGGGGTTTACCCCCTTCGCCCCCTCCCTCTCGGCGGCCCTGGTCATTGGGCATCTCAACGCTAAAATCGGCTCTAACAACATTGGCCTGCAACATGTAATGGGGAAGTTTGGACTCGGAAACAGGAACACAAATTGGGAGCGCTCATCGGTGGATCCTTATTTAAACGAAAAAAATTCCATTTAACATCCTGGGTTTCCCAAGATGGCAGAACTGAAAATCAGATTGACCATATTGCTGTTTCGAAAAGATGCAGAAAGTCTAAGCGCGGTGCTGATGTTTGTAGCAATCACCATCTTGTAACAGCGAAGTTTTGCTTATGCACGGCAGCAGTACGCCCACGTAAAACAATATTTAATATGCAACGGCTTAATGTGCAAAGGCTTAAAACACCGGATATCCGCAGAGCATATACCATCGCATCGCGTCAAATAACTGATGCACTGTGTCATAATACCGACGACTCCGTCGACCAAAAATTGGAAGCGGCAAAGGAATGTTTTGTAAGCTGTGGTACAGAACATGTGTGACGATTAGAGAGCGGAAGACGACCATGGATTAGTGACGACACATGGTCCGAGATACAGAAAGGAAACAGATTAAAGATCGCATCAAATGCATACCGATCTCCACAGAAAGGAGTCCCTTGGGAAGTGTAAGACGTGACAAGCGCAACTATATCAACGCGCTAGGCAGAAAAGGCAGAAGAAGCATCTTACCGCGGTTACAGTGGAGATATACAAGATCACCAAAAAAGTGGCAGGAAAGACTTTTACAACACAGCATTCTGTAAGAGATAGGGCCTTTTAAAAAACGTCTCACGAAAGCAGACGATAACCAAAGCAGATGTTTGCTGACAGCTGCGTTTATGCTTTGACTTATGCGCAGAAACACCGATTTACTACATTTTTGAACATGTGAACTGCCTTGGTAATGCATTTTCAAGCAGCTGCTTTCATGCAAAGCATTATAAATGCGTTTTTGAACGGGGCCATACTAATGGATCCTTTCTAGTCACGGAGGAACATCAACTGTGGAGGTTGCGAATCCTAAACAACACTTTGGACCGTCGAAGACCTCTTCAAACGAACCTGAACATCCGTCGGCTGCGGCCAACATTAGCATCACAACTCCGATAAAATTGGGGTTGGCAGATACAATTAAGTCGATAGACTTCGCTAAGGCACCAGGGATATGGTGGAATTACTTAAGCCGTATCCCATTACTGCGGCTGATATTCTTCTCCCCGTAATGCCGGAATGTTGGGAAACCAAGACTGAATGGAAAACAGGCGTAATTGTAAAGCTTCCCAAAAAAAGGCGACCTGCAATTGTCGCAGTATCTGTCTTCTAACTGCAATCTCCGAATTGATGGCAAAAATCATCTTAATGCGAATCTAGAAACAATCGGGCACACTCTTAATGATAAACAGGCAGGCTTTCGTGAGATTTTTCCCTGCTGCGATCACATAACATCCTCCGAATTATCATCAAACAATCCCCCGGATTGAAGCCCCCTTAACATAAATCTAATGTCGATTTTGAGAAGGTGTTTGACAGCGTTGAATATATAGGCAGCTTTACGTAGGAGAGGCATCTCAGGAGCCTAACGTCGCGTCCTACACAAGGGAAAACTGTCAGAGCCCTTCCAAGTGCTGAACGGAGTAATATAAGGATACTGTCACCTTTGGTTATTCGGATCGTAATTAATGACGTATTGTGCATCGCCGTAGCCAACAACCCATCGGGATTATCATCAGAGAACGAAGACCTACACAAGCTTACAGCCCAAGACAGAATAGACAAAACTATGCGCAGGCGAAAGTGGCAATGGATAGACCACACACTAAGAAAAGGGCCACACAACATCGCACAAAAGACTCTAGATTGGAAACCCCGAGGACGACGAATTGGACGACCGCGCAACACAAACAAGGTAGACAAATCGTAGTCACTGTTGAAGGCATGGGAGCAAAACCGGAACAGGTAGAGAGTCGATGTAATGACGCACTATACCCCACAAGCGGTTAAAGTAACCAGATAGAGATATTGGACGGTGTCATATACATTCCGCACAAAATCAATGATGTAGTTCCGAAAGGATTCGTAGTAGCTTCTGTATTTTTTGCTATTTATAAATGACCTATTGACGGGCTGGGAGTAAAAGTGACCTATTTATAAGGTTCGGGCAAAAGTGGCTTAGAAAATGTTTCGCGCAAAAACGAATCGCGTGAGATTCCGGGCAAAAACGAATCGTAGAAAATTTCCGAGCAAAAAGGATTTAACTACAAAAAGTAATGCAAAGTTAATTAAGTCGTTTTTGCCCGGAAATTTACTACGATTCGTTTTTTCCCGGAATCTCACGCGATTCGTTTTTGCGCGGAACATTTTCTAAGCCACTTTTGCCCGAACCTTATAAATAGGTCACTTTTACTCTCAGCCCGTCTATTATCCCTTGCTCCCATATTTGGCCAGCAAACGGTATCCTTGTTTTGTCTTCTAATTTAAATCCATCCACAATTAAGCGATTACCGCTGGTTAAAACGCCCATAAATTTAGGACCACCATCTAACAATTAAGAGATTTGTTTATTAGATTAATTATCGCCCCTTTGTCGTGAAAAAAGAGTGCACTCAAATTCAAGTCAAGTTAGCAGTGATACTTATATGGAACAGTTTCAATCAACGTTAACGGCAAACATTTGATTTTCTATCTTTAAGTTTTCGGGAAGGAAAATAATTTTCGCGCTCCAATTTTTAATAATAATACCTTGCAATACTAACGACATTCAAGTTAGCACTGCTAAATATCACAGTCAGTTATAATAAACGTTAACGTTGTCGTCAAATATTGAATTAATTGTAGTTCTTTGTACAGCTGTTCCACCTTTCGCACCTAATTCCCACCCCCCCAATTTCTTAAAAATAACTCTTTGTTATATTGATTGACGGCTAAGATAGCACTGCTTCTTATAAAAATCAGTTTTAATTGACGTTATCTTTATCGTCAAATATTGATTAAAGTGTCGCTTTGTTGTCGTGAAAAAATTAACACCATTTATTAAATGCTTATGCTTACCACCTACCCACCACTATTCTTAAAATGGTTTTTGAATAAACGTTATCATTGGAATGATGGTCGCTGTTTTGTCGTAATTATGTCTTGGAAAAATAAATAATGTCCATGGACTTGGACTTTATTTTACTGCATCAATTCTTGTTTTCAAAGTGCAAGACATTTTCTCTTTACGACAAAAAGCCGACAATGTTTCAATGTTTGACGACAATTGTTTGTTTACGGTTTTTTTTCAAAAAAGTTTTTTCTTCTTCACGACAAAAACCCGTGAATTAATCTTATATTTGACGAAAACGCTTACGCTCATTTAAATAGATTCAAAGACCGGAAAGCTAGTCTGGCCATTGAGTTAGCATTTTCCGATGCTATTCTTACAAATTTAGGAGCCAAATTTCTTCATAAGTTTACGACAAAAACGCCAGAACTAATTCAATGCTTAAAGGCATTGGTAAAGTTAATTAATGATTTTTTTAATGGTGCTGTTAACCTCTCCAGGAACTAATTTGTACAAACTGGGACGCGACAATTTTTTTCATTACAAAATCAATACAAAAAAGCGACAAGTAATCTAATGTTTAACGAGAATTGTAACATTCATTAAAACTGATTGTTATAGGTTATGGTGCTTACTTGACCACCAAAATAGCAGGGGCTTATGTACTTACTTAGGACAGATGATAGTGTGCGAACATTTTAATTTAAGGACGCAACATAAATTCGCTAAACTTTGGCAGAAAGGTCGCCTTCATCACATCCTTTCTCCAGACGCAGCACTGTCTGTCGAATTTACTCTTTTACCGATCCCTATTAAACTTTCTAAACAATTTTGATAACGACAATTAAATCTCCTAGAGGTAATAGGATTCCTACTATATGTAGCAGCATTTTGAAGTTAGAAAAAGTAAACCCAATTAGTATAAAAAAATCAAGATTAATAAATTCCGACAAACCAGGACGTATCGAAGTGTCAAATTAAAATGAATATGCCATGCCATCACTTATCCGATTCATTATAATATTTTCTAGATCTAAGACATACTTCACATAACCGCTAACTAAATTCATTAGCAATGCATAAATGAGCATTCCTTAAGTGAATATGAGCGAGTGCAATTTTGAATTAATTATGATTACGTAAGGCTAAGAGTTATTCATTCATGAACTCGCGTCAAAGTAAGCGGGGGCGTTGAAAAGTGACCGTGTCGAGAAAGGCACTGAGAAATTATGATATTTTCCAAAGACTTTCTATTTTTATATTCTCTTTAGTGGAACCAGAAGCTGCTAATGGTATTTGTCAGTGAATCTTTTCACTCAACTTTTGTGGTGCTTGTCAAGTTGTCAAGAATATTTTTTCCATCAATTGCACAGCACTTAAGGAGCACCAGTATTCCAAAGCATAAAGTCTACATTTAATTAAACAGTGGTACTCATAAAAAAGGTGCAAATCTTAATTTAAAATTATGCGCGAATGTCGAGGCATTTGTGGTTTGAAATTATTGCTGTTATGAGCATTTTGTTTTTAAATTTATGAATAAAACATGATTTGTTATTGTCTTAAGAATAGAAAATAATTAAATTTAAATAAATTCTCAGCATACTCACTGTTAAGTTTTCTTTCTATGGGCAATTAGAACATACCTGCAAATGAAAAAAAGAGGAATTAGAGTTAAGTGCCGATAAGAAATCTTTATTTAAGCATTCAATGTGTAGGCGTTAACCGCGTTTTAGGACAGGAGGTGTAAACATACATGTACTGAACGACCCCGTTTTTATCAAAGTTCAGGGGATCCTATGTTGCTGTAGCATAGGTTTGAATGAAAAGAAACAAGGGTTTGGGGAAAACAGAGTTGCCTAAAGGAAATTACCATGCATATTTCGCCTGAAAGCCCTGTAATCGTAAGTGGGGGAAAACATAAGATGGTAAACTGCTCGGCATTCCTACTATTCTAGTTAAGAAGGTTTTCCAAAATTACCTGACCAAATATTGACTTGTAGGGTATGATGCTTAAGTAATGCGCGAAGGAAGGGGTCTATATGGCCTATCGTTTATAAATATTTTTTGTTAATACCATAATTCAATTTCCGTGAATATCAGAACCAAGGTTGGTGTTTAATTTATTTTAATTTTTATTTGTTTTAATTTATTTTACATTGTAGGCAAAAGCTTACCTCATCAAGGAATTATGGCCTCTCACAATTTTAATAATTTCCACAGTCCTCCTAAATTAGTAATTAAAACTAATTATTAACTAACGAGCTGCGTCACATACATACTAATCATAATTAGCGCCACATAATGACCAAAAATTTAGCGCTCAATGAAGATAAAATGACCCAGCATTCAGCAAGTTTTGTAATTATCATTAGTCCAAAACAATGAAGGCTAGACTTACACTACTTAATGTGAGCAATGCTTGACCACATCGTATAAAAAAACTACTGCAAAGTGAAGATTTTTTTTCTTTTGTATGTTTTAACGATTAAAAAAGGCAACACCAGGAAACCGAATATAGCCAAACAAGGGCATATACGAATTTAAAAACTTAAAAGCTCAATTGGCCGCGGGCTTAAGCATCACTTGTCCGGAAGATCAACTGACTAAAGAAGAAGAAAAAGGAGCAATGCTTTAATTCTTTTCTTCCGTTACAATAATTGTCCGAACCAGAGTTCAAATATTTTTTAAGGATATATTAAGGTAATTTTTGGTGCTGAGAAATAAAATTCATAAAATAAAATTTCAAAATGTGCGTTTGCTATATTTCTTTAAAACTCTCTCAACCGTCAAATGCAAACAGCTGATTGTCATATTTAAAGACGTGGCTGTGTGTCACCATTTCCGCAATTATTACTTTGTGTTAATCATCATTAAGTTAATTAATAATTAGCAGTGCTGTGTGTCTAGGACATTAGGCGATTAAAATAAGGAATTAGATGTCGTCGGCAGAGATATAAGACCATATAATCGTAGCTTACGAATGTTTTACAGTGCTTCTTTCTCGAAATTGAAGATATTTAAAAGATGTCGAGTACTTTATTAAAATCTGCTACCTGTGTAACCACGATACTATTTTTTTTGCCTATCGCATACACGCTTTTTTCCGCATTCTCGCGAGAAGCTTAGGTATTTTGACTTGTCGCCTTGCTTTGAGATTGGTTTCGTTTAACCGTCTCCTTAAGGGGGATTTATAGTGTGCTGGCTTCAAAAAATCGATTTTTTTGCATCTTTCAATATGAAGCTTCTAAAAGAACCCTATGCAAACCTTTTTATTATATCTGCCCTAGAAAATGAGTTGTACGCAATTTCATGACGGCCAGTCAGCTCGCACTAAAGCACTTTCAAAGGTCTGTGAAGTTAGCCCCCGAATCGAACGAAAATACGATTTTAATAGCTCATTCGTTTGACCAGGGAATGATCAAGTTAACCCACCAATTAGTTTTGTTACCCCCCCCCCCCCCACCACCTACCCCTCTTTGAAAAACAGTTATTCAAAAAACAAAAATTGGGGCTTACTTCACACTTTTTCCAAATTTTATGAAAATCGAAAATCGCTAGCTACATCGATTGACCATCGTTTAACCACGTTGAAAATTGTTGACCCACCCATTCCAAACCCTTTTTCATACCTCCCCTGGAACCCTGGTGTGAATTTAGCCCCCACGGAGGAAGTTTTAAAAAACTTGCAACTCTGATTTTAAAAAAACTGAGGGGTGGGTAAACGTTTTTTTAGGCTGGTCCAATCTGGGCAAATGTCTGAGGATTTTTTTAAACTTGTAATTCTGATTTTAAAAAAATATGCAGAAGGATTAAAAGAACATATGAGGGTTTGGTACCAAAATGGGTAGTCATTCAACAGCTGATATGGATTATAAAAAAAAATTATGTAAATAATTTTTTTTTTTTTTTACTTTTATTCAACGGGTGGGTCAACAATTTTAGGGGGTGGGTCAACGTGGTCAAACGATGGTCAATCGATGCAACTAGCGATTTTAGATTTTCATAAAATTTCAAAAAAGTGTGAAGTTAGCCCCGATTTTTGGTTTTTGAATAACTCGTTTTCAAAAAGTGGGTTAAGAAAACTAATTGGTGTGTCAACAAGGTTATTCCCTGGTCAAACAAATGAGCTATTAAAATCGAATTTTCGTTCGATTCGGGTGCTTACTTCACAGACCTGACTTAAACTTTAAACGCGTTTTTCTCCAAACAATCTTTTTTGAGTTGGCGTGCATTACTTCGATATGTAAAAATCGTTAGAATATAACAAACTCGGGCTTAAAATGTTCGGGTAGACATGTGATTCTGGTCGTGACCTGATTCAGATTTCTCGTGATATTGAAAAAAAAGTTACGCCCCCCCCCCCCCCCGCCCACAAAGACAAAAAAAAATTGAAAATTTGCTTACTCTTCTTGAATATCGCTCCATTTATAGAGTTTGTGGAATTTTGACTTGAATCAGGTAGCCACATGCCTCTACTTTAAGAATCTGACCGATTTTTTTTCATTTCAGATAACTGGAAGAGATAATAGACTGCACGCCTTGCAGCCGCGTTTGTTTGGTGGTGGCAGGTTCTGCCGCCTGCAGCGCCCTCATGTTAGGGGGTTTTTTTTGTATTTCCTACCTTAAATAAAAGCACGCAAAAAATCTCTTAATTGTATTTACCTTACTTACTTACTTACTTACAAAAATAGGCTTCTACACTAGAAATCACCCTCAAGGTCATTGGAGATATTGGAATCCCTTCGCTTTGTAGTTCCCTTGATTTTCTAACTACGAAGCTACGGATCATGCTAGATTGGGTAATTGGTTTGGATTGGATTGGATAGGGCTTTTAAGAATTTCATATTTAGATTTTGTCATAATTAGTTATAGGATGGTGTTAAGTGGGTTCTTCCTTATATATATTGATGAGTATAGTTGTTTCTCTTTAGGTAGGTTTGATGTATTTTTATTCATATATTATTCGGAGTATTCTTGTGCCCTCCGGTATGTCGCGTTGATTTTGGATTTAAGTGTTATGTATTTTTTCACTTCAGTTCTAATATACATTCAATATTTGGTCAAATTAGAACATTTCTTCCAATTCTATTGTGGATCCATGATATTACGCATGATCGGGAAAATCAAAGAGTTGGTGGCTTCGCAGTATACGTCAAGGATTGTTTTAGAGCCAAATTTATTAAAAAGTCGGACATGGGCCGAATTGAATTTGTTGCAGTTAAAGTTCTGCTGAGAAAATAATCCTGAGTAGTGTGTGTATTCTCCGTCCGATATGTTTACCATTGGCAATACTCAGGAGTTAGAATGTACACATTTTCAACTCACACAAAAATATTGGTGGTAGGTGGCGATGTTACGTTTACGTTAATGGTATTCCAATAGCAATAAGTAGCAATAGTCTCACATTGCTGGATTTCTTTTGTATTACCAATACCAACAACATTCTAGTCTACAATCACCTGCGACAGCGCAGAGGTGGCAATACTGTCAATAAAGGCTACTATATATATGTTGCGGAGAAATCGTAAAAGATAGCAGCAGACGATCGTCATCCTAGCGGCACTTCCAACTCACAGCAGGCATATTAAAGTTTCCGAAAAGCAGCAAGTCGTCTGATGGAAGCAAAAGATCAGAGTGTCATAAATGTCGGGGTGCGAACATAAGATGCAGCGACAAATACGTTTTTATGAGGGAGACGCAAACCACGCAAAGGACCTCCAAAAGATCACCACCAGCAATCTCTACAATCGCACAGGGCAGGTCACAACGTACAGCGCACAGAACATCACCGCCGACAGGAGCGTTTACAGTGGAGAGGTGGCGGTCACGGCAAAAAACCAAGAACCTCTTAAAAGCCAAGTCTCAGTCAAACATACAACGTCGAAAGAAGATTCAGTCGAGCCAAAGAAAAGGCGAGCCGCTTTCCCACGCAGTCCAGTTACGTCGGAGTAGTAGAGCGGAATTTCCGCGGTAAGCTATTTAAAGTAGCATTCGAGCTAAAGTGAGATCACGGAAGATACTCTGCACTGCACTGCATGACATATGTCCGGAACAAGGACCTTAAAAGAAGCAGAAAAAGACATACTCCGGTGTCCACTCCGCGCGTCAATCCGTCTACAAACAATCGAGTCGAGATCAACTCCAGTATGAGAGAAATAACCTCATCCTCAATGGAGTCGTGATGAACTCGAAAGACAAAAATTTATCGTTGAAGTGAAGCCGGTCTCAAAGCGATGCGGGCGATTAAGGGCCCGTGTTGGCATCATCGCAAGCAGTAGCGTCAGATGACGGGACAACAGAAGCAGGCAGGGGATCTACCAATGATCCATCGCAGATGTTCCCAATCCGCCGACGGGGTTGAGCAAGACAAGACGGTGAATATGATTTCTAGGCACCATGAGAATCAGCAACATATGGAGCACTCTCTACGGCAGTGGAAAACGAACACAAATCACCAGGCACAGGAGTCGGAGCAACAATCAAATTATCCTGATTAACAGTCAAAAGTGAGATGCAACTGTTCGCATGTAAACTGTTCAGGAGATTCTCCTTAGTACGAGCTGGCCAGAAGGTATCGCATAATGGTTTAATGCCCATTTTAATTTCAACCTGCGATTAAGAACACTTTTCTCGCCTGGATCTTAAAATATAAGACAGGAGCAGCATCAACTATTTGAAAGCAAGGACAACAACCATCGACAATCCAACACCGCATACTTTCGAGAACGTTACACTGTCCTTTGGGAATTTCAAAAGTCCATTACAATGTGAGCATTACATTAACATGGATGTCGCATAAAACAATCAAACCAGCAGTTTATTTTTCTGTTTTATTTTTATCCAGGGAACCCAACGAGGAGATAAATTAGATTTAAATTCTGCTGTATTCGAATATACCTTTTTTATTTTTTGCTTTACATTGCATTAAGTTTGAAAAATTGTGTTTTAAAGGATCGTAAAGAAGACGCCTAGTCTTCCTTTTTCCAAAGAAGTAAAACTTGACATTAACAAGAAACCCTTTTACCATAATTCTTGCTATCAATCCTTTTAAAGTTCAAAAATAATGTTCGAAAACATTTTAAATGCACAGCGGTGGAGCAAAAATGTTAAATCAATAAAACTGTGGGCGAAAAGTATAACGAAATTGTAACGGATAGTCTTGAACTAAGCTGTCCAATGTTATCGTCTCGTTTTCTCCGAATTTAGTCTGTAGACGAATCCTTTTAACAAACGGATTTCAGACACTATTCAAAGGAAACTTTTGAGCTCAGTAAAGCTTTTATAGTCGCAGTGAAACTATTTCGTAAAAATGTTTACTCGATTCAAAGGAATATTCTAGTTGTAAGTAATGTTTTGAGCTGGAAAAATGTTTTACCTCCGCAAAGAGTCAAAGGACTTAGTTTTTTCCAGTAACTTACTTTAAAAATGCTTTGCGGTAAGATAATGTCAGAAAACCATTACGGGGTTAATGTTTAGAAGGAGATATAAAGGTGACTTAGTAACCTATAAATCATTTTTAGAAAAGTGACCTAATCTCGAAAATGATGTAAGAAGTTATTTAATTAATTTCTAGTAGAAAATGGTAGACTATCTTCTACACCAATATTGAGGAAGCAAATCGAATCAATGTCCCAGGTGTAATCCAATCCAATAAAGTTTTATCGACACTATCATGTAAATGACGACATACATTTGCTGGGACGAAGCTCATTTAGAATTTTTTCAGCTCTTTCTTTTGCTCGTGTTGCCATACTTAGTCTGGACACCGCGTGAAACCAACAGCATCACTGCATTAACCAATGCAAACAACATGGTCAGAATGTAAATCAATTAGTCATTTAATTGCGATTATAATGCAGCTCGTCGTGCTCTGTAAGGTAAAAGAGCTTCACCTCGAAACGTGATATGCATCCGATGAGCACCATGGAAATTGAACCCTTTAGGTGTTAGCTATAGCAAATGAAAACCTCTGTGATAGGCGAATTGTAAATAATTTCATGGATTAGGTAAAAGCTGAGGTGGATTAAAAAACATGAGGATGAGGCGTTATCGGGATGATAATAATTAATTAATGATAATTAAATTACGAACAGATGGGTAATACTGCATAATTTGTAATGTTAAACTGAACGAGTTTTCTGGTTTTCAATACATCACGCAGCAAATGAAACTAATTATGTTTTCAAAAAAGTATTCAATTAAATATTTATTTAAATATTCTATATTCTGGTAATAAATGCATGTTTCCATTGTAATAGCATGATTTAACAGCGAAATTTAACGTCTGCTGAGCAAATTCATGTTAATTTACATTTTCATGTTTTTTTACAATTTCAGAGGTAATTTTAATGCCTCAAAATTTAAAGAAGCTTCCTAAAAGGTTCTAAGAGCTATTCAAACTCAATATCTGGATCCACTCAAGTTCATGATTAGGCGTGCAGCCATGCGGAAGTGCTTTCCTATCTGCTTGAGCTTAATTTGATTTTTATTTGTTTTTGTTTTCTTGCTCCAAAACTTTATTTTGTTTAATAATGTCAACTGATATTTGTAAAAGTGGAAAGACAATCGGTTGGTTGGGTGGTTGGTTGAAGTGGCGACCCCGGCTCCTCACACAGCACTGAGGTTTTATTACTCGTGACGAGTTAGTAAATGTATGTCTGTGCGCGATGGTTTAGGAGATCAGTGATAGGGTATAGTTGGCGCTAGATCCAGCCAGTATAGTTTAGGAAATGGAAGATGTCTCCAACTCTTACCCTTGAGAACTCCTTAAGATCATTTAAAAAGAAGGTGCCTAGAGTTAGTAGTTTCTTTCTCGCTCGCGTCCTTGCAGCTGCGGCAGTGTTAAAGGGAATAAGCAATCTAACCGCATGATCTGTGACCTGTGATCTGTTCATGAGTTCACGGCTTCTACTCTTGTTGAAGGACGGCCACATCGTCCTGAATATAGTACACGTGGATAGGTTGCTCCACCTGGAGTTAACCATGGATAAGTAATACGATAGAAAAGCACACCTTGCAGCTGCTCCCATGAAAATATGAACAGTTTTCATAGGGGAACCGTACAGAGCAGTGCGATGCACAACCATTGTATCGGCCTGCTCATTTCACTATTATGCTTCTGTGACCAGACACCCAGAGCAAGTTGACGTCAAGATACTAACAGAGAAGAGAAAGATCATCCCAATAACATTCTACCAGCTTGGAAGATATGATAGCTGAGTCGAGAGCACTGATGGCGGGTTGGCTATCAGAGAAGATGCCGACCTGTCTAGCAGGGGTAAGTGTTAGTTTTGTAATCTGACAAGCCTTTAGGATGGCGAGTACCTCAGCCTGGAAGACTGTCACATGATCCGGAAGGCGGTAAGACTCTGATATGCAGAGTGTCTCCGATAAAATACCCGTACCAACACCGCAGTTTGTCTTAGAGCCGTCGGTGAATATATTTGTGTCCCAGGCCTTCATCACTTAGGCGTTCTTCCACTCCGCTCTGGTCGAAATCTTTACCGTGAAAGGTGTAGTCAGTTCTCTTGGCAGCAGATCCAGGATACTACTGTGACCATAAGGTTTGGCCCTTCAGCATCCTGATTCCCTCAATCTGACTGCCGCACCCCACACAATATATGTAATGAGGGTTAGAAGGTACAAAAGCACATCTAAAGCAGCCGTTGGACAGAATCTCATGGCACCGGTGATGACTTTTTCCGCAGATCCTGAATCCTACTCAGCTTCTTTATATTATATTCTTTACTTTGAGCGGGCCACTATACAATGACACGTAAATGAGGATCGGACGTACCACAGAAGTATACACCCATAAAGTCATCTTTGGCTGGAGACCCTACGTCCTACCAAAGGTTCTCTTACAAGCATAGGAAGCAATGCAGGCTTTCTTCATCGATTTTTCACGTTAAGTTATCAGTTGAGTTTGGGACCAAGAATAAGCTCCAGGTACTTGACGTTGGAGGATAGCGAGAGTGTCTGTCTATTTATTTTAGGGAGATTAAAGACTGATATCTTGGTTTTTGTTGTAAAAAGCATAAGTTCCGTTTTGCCTGGATTAACGCTGAGTCTACAGCAAAAATCTCGGAAATTGTTACATTTTTACTTAAATTTAGTATGCTGGGTGGCTATGACCTGGCCAATCAGCACTCACAGGGACGACGTCGAATTTTATACATATATAGTGACATTGGTGTCATATTGCCTTTTGGACCCTCTAAAACCCTTAACAATGACTTCGGAAACTGAGTTTTATTCTCACCACCATTCTCAGATCCATCTCATCCTACTCAATTTCAGTGGACTATAAGGTAATCTGTTCGTGGCTTCTGATCTTCCTACCTTTCAAATTTTCTTAAATTAAAGTGTAAAGATGTATTGTATCTACGGGCATGTGAGCCATTCTGATGCGAATTAAAACGTCTGGGTAGTATCTACAAAACCTGTGGTTAAGTCACTATTGTCTTGATTTATTGACATTGCAAAAGTACAAAGTTCTTTTGCTTCAGCTTAATTATTTCGCATGTTGTATCAAACGCATAATACCCTACAGATTTCATCTAGGATATAATAATTCGCTACTTCCAAGCTTTTTGATTTCCGAAGAGTTTAAACGAAGCTTCATAATTTCACAGACTTAAGGTTCGGTTTTTTTGATCTTCGAAGGTTTGGCACGAAGCTTCGGAACTTCGAAATCCAAAACATTCGACGGAAAGTGACAGCCCTAGTATAAATGGAGCTAAGTAGCAAACTGGTTAGTTGTCGTGATTATGACTGCCAAGAATTAACTTTGATTTAACCAGTGAAGTGATAAGTTCTAATTGTAAAGGAAATAGTGAAACAAATTGAACAATGTTGAAATTAAAGATTTCAAGTGTCGAAGAGAAGTGTCCTAATTAATCCGCCGAGTCCGAAGGTCCCAAACTACGTTACAACTAGTGTCAGAAGTGGGATTAATTAAGAAGAACTAACAAGTGACCTTTAAAACAAAGTGTGATTATGAAACTAAAGTGTAAAGGCGCTATCAATCTAAATATGACCCCCAATCTAAAGAATGAACGCGCCCCAGAATTAAAGGAATAATTGCTCCCTACCTACGGCTGCAAATAAATATCCCCTGGTCGCGCTATAATTTCTCTTGTTCCTTTAACCTCTTCTGGGGCATAGGGCGTCTACTACACCAACTCTCAAATTGTTGCCTCGATTTGTTGATCTGGGTTCCTTCCATCTCTACTGATCTTCTCCCTGTCTTGCGCGGTCGTGCAAATTGGCGTCCTACTTGGGTTAAACGATGTTGGTTGGCTCTTTCCTTAGTATGCAGTCTAGTCATTGCCACTTTTGCCTGCGAATACTGGAGTGTATCTCGTCTTTGCCTGTAGGTCTGTGTAGGTCTTCGTTGATAACGTCCTCGATGATATTTGACAGGTCACTTTCCATGTTGAAAAGCCGTACAAAAGAACAGATTTTCCGTTCCGAAGATTGGGAGTTTTGTATGTCTGGAGATGTTGTTCTTGCGCCAGATCTCAGTAAGAGTAATAAATGCACCTCGAAACTTATTGACGGAAGTTTCAGCTCCGCCGTCCACTGTAACTATTCTTCGAAGACAAAAAAATTTATCCACTTGCTCTATTTGCTGCTCTTCAAGATAAGTTTTATTTTGTATCCTAGAGTCCAAGCTTATAAGTTTGGTTTTAGCAAGTTTGGACTTAAGCCCTTACCTGCGACCTTCCAGGAGGAATAGAAATTGACATCAGCCGAGTTAAAAACAACCATGGAAGAACAGAAGTTGCCAATGGTCTGGTTAAAAGTATTAATGGAAGAACAGAAATCTTCGACGTCCGAGTTGAAATTAGAAGAACAGAAATCGTCAACGGCAGGGTTAAAAGCATAAATAGTGTCTGAACTTAAGACCTCTGTTGAAGTAAAAGCTAAAATAGGAATTTCTGTGCAAAAACAGTTTGAGGCTCTGGAATCAAACGTAACGAATCTTAGCATTATAGAGAATTCTGTAGAAAATAAATAAAAAAAAGTCAGATATCAAAAAGGTAGAAGTTTCTGGAACACTCAAAATAAAATAAAACAAAAGTCGAATGGTATTGTCAGTGAAGGAATATTTCGGAGAAATACGAAATGAGTTAGAAACGGCATTCAGCGACTTTGTTGCTGTTGATGTGGCTCTGATTAAAAGACTCCATGAATTGAAGGTCAAACGCCCTAACAGACATACAGACTGCAATTCAAGAAAACAGCGGCAATGAATTTGTGTTTTGACGTGGAAAAAGCTACAGCTCGAATACTGGCAATTAGAGGCGGAGCAGCAGAATTATTACAGACTATCCCGGCGGAGAAAAGGTTCAATTATACAAAGATTAGAATGGCATATGCTTGCGATATGTCTGGAAAAACGTTGCAGCATTTACGGGCACATTAGGCCTATCCAAGTTTTAGTCAAAAATATGTCAACGGATTTTCAAGAGAAGCGCTTGATAATGAATTTGCAGCTCATGAGTCGTCAGTCGAGTAAGTAACAACGTGTCGGCCTTCAAACAGAAAGATCCCAGGTTCGAATCCCACCAATGGCGATCCGTGGTTATTTTCTGCTGCCAACAGATTACGATAAAAAAGCCATTGGGGGTTGTAGAGAATATGTCGAATCGGGTGAAATTCTTTTCCCGCCCCATGCAACTTTGAAGCTATTTATTATGCTTATGAGATAGCAAAAAACCCATTCTCGTGAGGGAAAAACCCAAATAGAAGAGTTGCCGGATCAATATACAAGTGAGTTGTTCTCGTCTTACATGCTGAACATGCAGGCAGGAGGGTCATCTTCGACGAGATTGATAGAAGCAAAGGAGACCAGCTCCTCTGGAATTTGGCATCAGGAAGACTATGAAGGTACCCCCACGCAAATACAGATCCTGGTCCTGCGGTGAAGAAGGTCATCTACAAGTGATTGTATAAGGAAGCTGCATGGTCACTTGGGAGAGGAGTGTGTTTTACCTGAAGGTATGCGCAGTGATGGAAGTGATTTGATAAAAAGCCGATCGTTCAGTCAAGACGAACAAATGAAATAAAAAAAATATGCAGAATGAACACGAATTAAGAAGATGTTCCCGAGATGTGAGAGCGCAAAATTCAGTTATTTTCGGTTCGTCCCAATTCAATTGTTAATAACTAATGCAATTAATATTTAAGCGGAGCTCTGACTTCAGCATCTTTTAGAACTATATGAATACCACTCAGAGCTCTACCCAGAACTCCCAATATATTTTTTACCAGTTAAAAAAACCCAAAACTGATGCCATCAATTTTCAGTATAAGCAGAAATCTATAAAATGTAAGCTCTCACTTTTTGTGAACTTATGTAATTATGTGAAACTTTGATCTTGTGTGGTCCATCTCTTTTGAAACTCATAAAGCAAGCAATCATACCTGCCTAAGACCATATCAAACGTCTACTTTAAAACTGCTATCACAACGACTAGGTCTTAACTTCAACACAACTTAATTCTGAATAGACAGGTCCAAATCTGGTGGCAATGTGGGAGCGAGGATTTTCTGCGAAGGTGTGGAAATAATTACTTTATGTCACTGAATCTTGTAAACCGAAATTAAGACAGGTATATGCTTTTTGAGTTCATAAATTTACTATACATGTTGTTCTCAAATTATGCAAGTGGCTATTAAATTTGGCCATGGGATTTAGCTGTCTTAAAATCTCCTGAAGCTTAACTGGGAGTAAAATTAATTTTATTACGATGACAGACTATATAATTGCTGGTTAGTTAATTGCAAATTACCGAAAACTTTTTCTAAATTGTCTAACAATCTGATTTAAGCAAAACAATATCTCCAAGTCCGAAAGACATTTGAAAAAGTAATTGTAGTGACCCAAATCACTTAAAGTTTTAAACGGAAATTATCGCCTTAAAGAAATCTAGTTTAAACATTCATTTACGAATCAGAAACAAGCCAAATGGTTGCCCTGAAATGCATGCCAATCACTGTATATCGTTCAATCAATCAACGCGCTTTGATCAACAATAAAACATCAGTCAATGTCGCCCGATTACCGACACTGATCCAGTGGACAAGTTCTCTATCTGAAAATGTACTACATGTTGTTCATGATAGACACCCGCACTGGAATGGCTATTACCACATTCAAGCCCAAGCCGGGTAAATAAAAAAACCGTGGCGACGGCAGCATCACTTTGGTTTGATTAACTCTGAAACAAGCAACCAGCAATTTACCCAGAAAAGTTAAATTTGCGCTGATTATTGGTCTCAAGTGGGTACTCAGCTGTCGCAAAAATTGCGTCAGCATGAACCACACTGCACTTCACTTTCGATTTTTTGTTTATTTTCAACACAAAACGTCTTGAGAGTTCTGCCACTTCCGAAAATGGTGCCGTGCCGATATACATAAATGCAAGCAATTGCATTGGATTGGCACGAAGAAGCTCAACGACAGCTGAGCTTTAATTGGCTTTCCATGACAGTGAGCAAAATGGAAACCAAAATGTAATTGGCAGCATAAAGTAATTTCGAAAATTTTATGCTTTTATTGAGAAGTTAATTAGTGGTACAAGCGGCACGTGTTTGGTTTATGATTGATTGCATCGAAAAAAAAGAGTTTTCTCATCAACTGTGCACTCGCAGGTTGGATGGCTACCTTCACGAGTTTTATCAGTAAATCAATAATAGGCCTTTAGAATTTTCTAACAAAACCATCTTAAAAGATTTTACACATTTTAAGATTAAGTGGATTTTCTCGAACAATACTGCAATATAAGGTCTGACAAAGAACTAAATTTAATTTCACTTTTATTCCCGAACCGTTGGACGAGACGAAATCGATAATAAATGACAAAGAGAAAACTTGAAGCAAAAGTTGCCTTCATACGGCCTTCTAACACCCAAGGAATATTAGAAAAAAGATAGGTGAAAAGTTACGAAATTACCATTTAAGTTATGCTGGGGACACATCTTGCCTATGTAAGAGAATATCATATTATTTCGACGCCTCGTCAATCAGTCTTAACGAAGCGTTCATGGCCCATATGCGGCACGGCAAGGCTTGGCGACAGTGGCCTCTTACATAATCCTCGATTTATTGAATACAAAATCCGAGAGTTAATGGTATATTGTTGGGCTCATACAATACACACGAAAATCATTAATTATTTAGGGGCATTGAGGACGTAGAGTTGTAGATTATTCTTAATACCATGGATAATGTCAACATGATTTAATCAGCAATTGTTTAGTGTCAAAGTCAGCAATTGATAGAAAATTAAGTGTCATCAAAGAGGGAAGGAATTGACAGCTCGGCAGAAAAGTTTTGATGTTGACACAATCCAATTGAAGTTCAGATATACTTATATTGATTGATTTTAAGCTTACTGAATCCCATTTCTATAGGGGACTGAATGAATTAGATTAGATTTTGAAACTTTCGATACGATAAATAACTTTTGAACTTTTGTTTTAGGGCTTGAACGAAAAGTGTTAAGATGAAGGAAAGGCAATAAAATATTAATCGTAAAAGGTCTTAAAATGTAACAGATCCGAAAGAAGATTTGCTGGTGATATGGAAAGAAACCATCTCGCAGAATTGTTAGTTACATTAAAATCATTGTGGTCCTATTACATGTACCAACGGTCAGGATACCCTATGGTTCCATAGAGCAGTTCTGCCAAAAAAACAAAAATTCCAGCCAAGTGCGAGTCGGATTCGAGCACCGAGGGTTCCTTACCTTGGAAGATATTTGCATAAGCCTCATCTCTAATTATTTTAGGTTTTTCGGTTTAAAATTTTCGTTGATGAGGGAAGGGTAAATGGGGGGGGGGGCAAAGAGAATAGTGTTTGTTTAGTCTAAAACTATACGGAATAAAAGGAAATGAAAATATATTGTATAGTGTTCAAGGAAGCCCTTTCATATGATACCCCATTTGACCTACTAACCCCACTTTAAAATATTAACCCCCACTCTCGGCCCATTTTGCAATAAAAATTAAAATATTTTTTAAACTTTTTCATTTGCAATAAAGGTGGGCAAGCATTGTTTAAAACTATTCAAAATTTCAAGTCGATAACATTAGTAGTTGCTGAAATAAGCAGCTGTGCCGGACAAACAGACAGACGAAGTCGCACCATAAGGGTTCTTTTTTTTCATTTTGGCAAGGAACCCTAAAAATTAAGACTAAAAAAATTAGTAAAGAGGCTGTGTGAAGGAGATGACGATATCTAATTTCACATACAAGCTCAAGCTAATTTACGAGGGTGGATTAATAGGTGCCCGTCTTAGAAATATTAATTCAAATATGTATCTGACTAAATTTTTGTTTGCTTTACAATGTAATCTCACTTTAGAACTAAACACTTTTCTCAACGCCACTCCCATTTCTTTGAATCCTCTAAAAAATACGATTTGTCAAGCTCCTCAAAAACAGGCTTTTGTCTCGACAATGACCTTTCTGTTTGAACTGATTTTTTTTTGCCTTGGGAAAGAGAAATTAGTCCTATGAATCCTGGTTCGTGTGGTGGGTGCGGCAACAATTCGTGTCGCAATTTATGAAATTTGACCGTGACTATTCCGGAGAGCTGGTGGATTGTCGTGGTGGAACAGAACTATTTTCTTTGTCAAATACGTAAAAGTCCCGGAAAAACAGTTTCTTTCGGTTTTTTATAGTTTTTTTTCCATAAAACGCCGGTACTTTCATGCTTTGATCTATGAATAAAAAAGCACGACGTCATGGCTTTTTATGTTTTTTCGGCTTTTATGTTTTATACTGTTAGGGGTTACATGCACTTGTAATTTTAAAAAAAGGAAGGAAGCTTCGTGTTTTTTAAACAAACGGAAGCTTCATGTTTTTTAAACAAACACCTGTATTTTGTGTAAAAAATTATCAAAATGTAAAATAAAAAATCGTATTAAAAAATATAAGATTTGTCCTAATTGTTCGACGTAGCAAATTTGAACAGAGAAAAGGACAGAAAAAATTACCAAAATGAAAAGAAAACCTGAGTGTAAAATAAGGATAATTTTTAAATGACAACTCGACAAATTTTGTTATTTATATATTTATATCCGAAAAGAAAATTTTACGGTGATGTTCCATAAAAATAAAGGGGGGGGGGGGGGGGGGGGGGGGGGTATATTAAAATATTTATTATGCATTTATTTGATAGTACAATTCATCAAGAGTATCCAGTTAAAATTTTAGGTCCCTCCATTCGATCCATCCCATATATACAAAAGAACAGTGTTAAAACTTTAAACGCGTTTTTCCCAGATTTAGTTTTTTCAAAGTCAGTGATCACTGTAACTCAAAAACTACTCATCCGATCCTTCTCAAATTTTGCACACCTTTTTTATGCATAAATTACGAGGTAACAACGTCGAGATTTTGTATTTTGTATTATTATAATTAATTTTACAAGAACAAATTCGCCGATTTTTATCAATAAATTTTATTAAATTCAAAAAATTCGTCTTTTCTTACTTCTAAAAATTGAAATCTCAACGTTGTTACCTCGAGAGACTCATAAACTAACGAAATCTTTTTGGTTTTTTATCAACAGATGATCCAGTAATGAATTATGACGATCACCACACACACAAACAAACAAATGTTGTTCTATTATGTTCTTAACTTAAAAATTAATTTATATTTACCCTCCCCCCCCCCCCCCTCACCTCTTAAGATAAGTGGCAGTTACAATACTATTACATTTGAGAACCGCACTTTTTTACACGAATTTTCGTATAAAAATTTCAGGACTTTTCACTCCGTGTATAAGGGCACTGTGTTACCTACCTCTAGAAAGAACAAAACACCTTTTTTTTCTTAGATTATACTAGCCCTCAGGACTCCATCTTCGGAGACAATTTTAAAAAATTTGCAACTTAAAAAAATTTGCAATTTAAAAAAAATTTACGATTGTGGACCAACAAATTGTGGGGTGGGTAAACGTTTTCGAAGGCTGATCAAACATTGGCAAATGCCTCCTTATTCTATTTCGATCTAATAATGACTTGTAGGAGGAAATTTAAGAAAACTTACGATTTTGAACCAACAAATTGAGGGGTGGGCTAACGTCTTCCAAGGCTAGTCAAACAAGGGCAAAAGTCTGATTGTTCAATTTCGTTTTAATGATCCAAGGGGTGTGAAGATAATCCTGACCGAGAATTTTTTTTTAAATTTCTAATTCTCATTTAGAAAAATATGCAAGTGCTTTAAAAACGTATGAGAGTACCAAAATGAGAAATCTGAGCTGATATGGTTTATAAAAAAAAATATGTAAAAAAAACATGTGGGTAAACAATTTTAGGGGATGAGCCTATGTGGTCAAACGTATGTCAAATTCGAATTTCATAAAATTTAAAAAAAAACGTGAAATTAGCACTGATTTTTGCTTTTTGAATTTCTCGTTTTTGAAGTAGGTTAACAAAACTAATTGGTAGGTTAACAAAACTAAAACTGGTCAAACGAATGAGCTATTGAACTTTTAATTTTCCTTCGATTCAGTGGCTGACTTCACAGACCTCACTAGAAATCGTCGTCTGAAATTGGGTGAAGTTTTTCTCTCATTCTCGCAAGGGGTTACGGGAACTAGAGAGATAGATTGGAAACCAATGTTAATCCTAGATATTTCACACGTCTTCACAGAAGGATAGTGTAATCTATACTAGCTAGGTTCAGGTAACCTTTCCAAAATCCTCTTCCTACCGGTCAAGTGCGAGTCAGACTCGCCCGCCAAGAGTTCCGCACAAAATTTAAAAAAAAAACAGAATTATTTATTTTTCTAGTAGACTTACATGGCTGGAAATTTACTATACTAATCACTCCTTCTATTAGTACGAATTATTTAATATTTTTTGGCTTGCAAGCATTCGAGAAAAAGGATGTGCGTAGTGGTAAAATTTGTTGGCAAAAACTAATACGCCTTAAAATTAAAAAAATACTTGGATATTTTTTATTATTCGGAAAACATGTATATATGCGCCCTAACCTCCTTCATATTTGTTTGAGCTTGAATATCGCATTCTTATTCAAATACGTTGAACAAAAAGTCTTCTTCAAATATTCCCAAAAAGGCGAATTATAATTTTGGTGTACAAAACTCAGGTCTACAAGATTCTGTTGTTGGGCAGCTGGGGATCATTTCTGAAGAATTGGGCCATTACGTCAGGATTTTGAGATGTTTGAGGTTATACTACTGAGGTACTTACTCGAAAAATTTGTTTTTGGAAGTTATGTATAGGATGCACACAATGTTTTTGTTCTTTTTTCTATTTGCATCATTTAATACTACTCTTAAGCTAAGCTATTTAGCGGTCACCTACAATTTTTTCTTGCAAAATTACTACCATTTTAAGTTTTGCAATATATCCCAATGTTAATGTGAATGCTTCTAACGTTTTTGGGATATATTTCATAACTTAAAATGGTCCTAACTTTGCAAGAAAAAATTGCAGGTGACCGCTTAATAGGTTGTTTTGAAGGGTAAGAAAGACCAAACAAATTTTGTGCATCCTGTAGATAACCTCAAAAGTAGTCCAAAAACCGATTTTTAGAGTACATAACCTCAAATATTTTAAAATCCGGCGTTATAGCCCAATTCTGACCTCGGATTCTACGTAGCAAATTACTTTGGAAATGACCCCCAGCTGCCCAATATAATTTTTTGTAGACCTGTGAATTTGCCTTTTCCAGAATAGTTGTATTGGTGGTATGGTGGTATAAGGGATGAGGGTTGAGGGGCCAGCTCCTAATTTTCAAAGGAATATCGATAACAGATTGAGCTAATTAATCAAATTTTCAAATTTAAAAACTATGTCAATTTATAATTTGTGCGTCCAATATACACGTATACATTACAAGGTCATCAGAGACTCGTATCGTTTTCCGAATAATTTCCAAATATTTTTTGGGACCTTATAGTAGGCCCTTTTAAATGAATCCCTCACAAAAAAAAATATTTCTAGTTCCTTCCCTTCTTTCACCGAGACCATATACAAGTAAATGACTTATATAACTGCGCAAAATCAAGTCGACAGCAATAGAAGTTATTGAAAAAAAAAACGGCAGAGATATATAGACAGACACTGAAATCTCATCGTAAGGGTTAGGTATTTCGATTATTTAGGTACGTAACCCTAAAAAAGAGGGCAATCCCTAGCGGAGCTGGAGTAGATCATCCCTCCCAGAAGACTGAGTTTGCGTAATCTATCGCTTCTATCCATCGACAGGACGCCGCGCTTAGATTCCTATCCCTAAGGGTTCGTGTGATCATTTGAAAAGATATGCTATCAAACTGACACTCAATGTCAAGTAAAGTCGCTATCGTTACTGTTGTTGAAGACAGCTCCTTCTAATCTATATATATTTCAGGTCGTAAAGTCGCTAGTAAGCATGCTGACGAGGGGTGAAGAGAAAAATATAAATGGCATATCTCCCTAATAGATAGATAAATTAGGGTAAAGTGGTGGCTACCGAACCGACAGCCGATCAGTCTTACATAGACCTAAAACTCAACTCCTTAATAATCCGATCAATAACTTTTTCCATCGTTTTTAAAGGATGCGAGGTAAGGCTTATCGGCCTATAAGACTTAGTGAAGGCAGTCTGCACGGGCTTGTTTTGGAATTGGCTAATTTGATAGATATCCACGCAATCGGTAAATAACTTAGGCCCCTATTTTGAGTGTCGATTTTCTTTTGACTCGACTAGCCAATGATCACTTCCCCATTTAAATTGTTCGTACAAACCGCATCTTGGCTAGTCGAGTCGAAGGCAAATCGACATTCGCAATAAGCCCTTTAGTGCGAAGGACAAATTTGATTGCAAAGGGCCCTTTTGATTGCGAAGGCCAAGGTGGCCTCTTTGATAGGCCTTCCAACTCAGGGGTCACTAGGTCTGATCACAATCCTATCTGTTCTCTTCTTGACTATAGTGCATTGTAGGTGTACCTGCATCAGCAATTCAAGTTTCTCTTCTCGAGTAAAGATGAATGGTCCGTCCAGCTTTCAGGGCGAGCCCAGGTATCCTAATGTCGTGAAGTACTAGTAGATCAGCGTCAAATCAAATGAAATAAAATTTTAGTTAGTTTTGGAATGTTTGCAAAACATCCAAGCATTTAATAGTACTTTTACCCATGGTCCAGCTAAAATTACTGAATACCTCAATCCCAAGGATTTTAAGAAAACACGAATTAGAAACATTTAATGTGAGCAATAAAAAGTGTTTCGTGAAATAATAGAACCCTGTGCTACACCGTCATTTGTTTTGGAAAGGTCAAAGGTAACTTATATTCCAGGTATTGGCCGGCTAGATAATATAAAATCTAGAGGAACAATTTCTGCATCAGCCTGTCAGGACTATTGGCAAGTCTCCGGAGTGGCTGGTATGGAACCTGTATTGGCGATCGCTTATTTGGTTTTTTTTTGTGAATATTTCGTAAACTCGGAGTTGATATGTTATTCAAAAACTTTATATAATGAGTTCAGAAAAACCTTAAATAATTACTTTATAGTAAAACACTCTGAAAAGAAATGATATTCACTGTAATAAAATCTCTGATCTTAAGCCCCGAGAATAAAAATGCATAATAATGTAGTCTAGAGTTGCATTTTCTGCCTTCTTTTCTTAACTGTTCTGAGGTGAGATTATTTTATGCAATCATATGGATGCGCACAAAACATAACACTTGAGGGAGCACCTTGAATATTCTACATATTTCGAAATAAAGTGCCTACTTGTTCGAATGAGTTAATTACCTATTAAAAGCCCTACATGAGAGAAAATAATTTGCTTAACGAGTGAGAAAGTGGATTTAGGTCATTTCCCTAGTTTGTACTTTTATCTCAAGTGGATAAGTGTAAAACAATCTCAACGAATAAAAGTTCAGTGGAGAAAGTTTATACGTGATATGGTCTCGAATAAGAAAAGCTCATCTCGGGATTGAGTCGCAAATCTCAAGTTGAATGGATTGCAAAAAGTACTTCAAGGAAATTGAGCGGAATTTGTGATTTTAGAAATGTTCGCACATGTCCGCATTTTTTCACAACATGGCATGATCCATTCTTTATGAAAATGGAAATAGAAGACTCCAGGGATAATATAAGTCCAGACATATTGGCGGTTTATCTCGAGATGAATGCCATAAAAATCTCTATTTGTTTGGCTTCTTTTCTAAAAATTATCTGAATAGAGAAGAAAGCAAAACGCTTGTACTGTAGAATTCCGTCCAGTCGTCGTGACGTAGTGACGAATAATATCATCACTATTTTCGGGCTCATTCGCAAAATATTCACCACAGTCGCGAAAAAGCCGCAAATCCTCAACATATAAATTGTTATGGCGCCAAGAACCAAATAAAATAAAAATAACAGAAATTGCGAGACAAATCTAAACAAGCTAAACTGGAATCCGTCGGTAGAAAGCAAAACAATGCCACTGACTCAGCCAATGACATCAACAGAGCAATAATTGGACTCATTCAATATATCAGAGAGAACAACGTAGACTTTCTGTCGAGACCCCCTAGACCCCAACTAGAAAGACAATCTAGCATAGCCATAACATAGACATTCTGTTGTGCGTGACCACATAATTATGCTTCCTTCTTCAGTTCCAACTGTCTAGAATTTATTGGTTAGACAACGATTTCGGAACGTTTCCTGGTTAGTTTTGTTGGCGACTCTATTAGCGTTTATTTCGACGACATTTTTTAAAGACAGGTCCGGCCGGCCCCGGTTTGGAACAAGACAATAATTAAACGAAAAACAGTTTAATAACAAAAGCTAACACGCAATCCTTTGATTTCATAATTTTTAAGTGACGCCCAAATGTGTTCGACCTTGGCATTGTGGACAGTGTTTTTCTTGAATAAGCTTTAATGCGGTCGTCGTTTGATTGTCGTCGGCTACTTGTTAACTTTTGAATTCTTGCATTATTAACAAAAAATCAATTCGAAAATAATTTGCAATTTAAAATGAGGTGAAAACGTTTAACAACAGGCGCCTCCCGTTTAGTATGCATAATGAATTCATTGCGTGATTACGGAGGTGTGATGTCAATGGGAGCAGATAAGGGACACAAAAGTGTCATCATTCAGTGTGTAAATTAACACCAATTTGTCTTCGTTCTTATTAATTTTCATGCACTTATGAGAGATTATGTGCATAATTTTCATTAAAAAGCCGCTCCGTCATTGGAATACTTTAAGATAACCGGCATGCCTTGCGTTTCTTTAGTATTAATACGTATAAAATCGGATTTTTGGTGTTACAACAAAATTAAGCTACCGCTGTTTGCATTGATATCATTAAGCTACTTACAACCTTCGTGAAGGGATTTTTATATATAGACACAAAAAACAGATACAACCGATACACTTCATCTTGAAAAAAGGATTACAACAGGAGTGGGGCGGCGCATCTCGTTTTCAACTTTTACTTCTTAAGCCGGAGTCGCAATACAAACGTTCCGTTCTGCAAATCTTTTACAGTAAATTACTTGACAGGTACATCGAATTAAACTGGAATGAGGGAAAACATATCAGAATCAGCTGGACGGAACGGAACGAAACATTTAAGGTTGGCCAACCAGGAAACCATAACCTAAACACTTTCGTTTTTCTGGTACTGTGGAAATATTGATTTAAATTTTTACTCACTCGACTGGAACTCATCTTCAACAAATCGCTTCAGGCCGGTAGATTTCCTACGTTATGGAAGAGCTCCTTTATAATTCCTGTTTATAAAAAGGGGCATAGAAACTTAATAACAAATTATAGGCCAATCGCGAAGCTTTCCTGGATACTCAAGTTGTTCGAATCTATTATATATTCACTTGTTGGGCAGTGTAAGGGAATAATCTAATCAACATGGCTTCCTGCCGGGTAGGTCGACGACATGGTTTCCAGACTGACTGCGTCTACACCGACTTTAGTAAAGCATTTGATAAGCACCCTCATTCTTTGATTATGCTTAAACTTGAAAAGTTTGGTTTTCCGCCTTTATTGCTCGACTGGATCTGCTCTTACTTAAAAGAGTATCTTTCCATAATACTTTTTCCAGAATCGATAGGGCTTCTGGCGTACCGCAGGGTAGCCATCTGGGGCCGTTGCTGTTTATTCTTGACATTGACGACATTGTCCTTGTGATTAAGCAGTCCAAAGTTTTAATCTACGCAGATGATATGAAGATTTTCTCATGAGTTAGAAACAGTTATGATTCTTCCTGCATTCAGGATGATTTAAATACATTCAAGAACTGGTGTGGATCTAATGGCCTGCAGCTTAACTTGGATAAATGTGAGGTTGTGTCATTCTCTAGGAACCAAAATCAGCTCGTCTTTGATTATACCTTTGCGGAAACTAATATCTGTCGCGTGCAGTCCGTTACTGACCTTGGTCTGAAGCTTGACCGTAAACTTGATTTCACTCAGCACATTAACTACATTGTTTCTAAGAGTAATTCAGTTCTGGGTTACGTAAAGCGTTGGTCAAGAGAATTTTCTGATCGGAAGACCTTAATTCCCTTATTCTTTTCTTTGGTTAGGCCAATTCTCGAGTATGCATCTCCCTGCTAAACGCATTGAGCGGAACTTTGTTAGGTTCGCACTAAGAGACCTTCCGTGGAATGATCCACTCAGGTAGATCGCCTCCGGTTGCTTAATATGCATTCATTGGAAGAACGACGTAGAGTTGCTGACCTAGTCTTTATTCATCAGCTTTTGAACTCAAACATAGATTATTGCACTTTCGCAAGTATGGTTTCTTATAGACATACCCCGTATGGCTTAAGGAGATTGCCTTTACTGCATGTTGTTCATTCTCGATGTAACTTTTTGACCTGACTCTTACGAAGGATTTGCTGAAGCGTTCTCTATTGTCCGCGTACCCCTGATTGTTGTGTGTGGGCGTGTTTTAGTTTTTGTTTAATAATGTTTTTTGCATGCTGGTGTGGGACCCTAATTCGCCTCAATATATTGTTATATTCTGGCGAATAGGTCAATTGAGTCTAGGCTTCTGCCTAAGAAGTGAGCCTTCTGAGTCAGAAGGGTTAATTCTATATTAACTTTTTATCACTATGACAACTACTTTTGACATAAGCAGCGGAACATGACGTGGTCATTGTGACTCATTGAGAAAAAGCGGAACGGAACATGATTTGGTATTTATTGTAACTCCGGCTTTAGTCTTTGATTAACATGTCGTAATTTATTAATGAATATGATACTCAGACCTGACATGGTCAATGGTCATGCTTCAGGCGAAAGATTAAAATTTTTTCGTCTTTCTTTAGACATAGTCTGCAGGTAGGGTCAGTTGCTCTGTCGATTTTTCCAAAGGGCTTTCTTAGTTCACAGTGGCCGATATCAACGCTATGATCAATTTTATGTTCGGTCTGTCAAATTTTAGGAGAACCTTAGTTCTATTCAATGATGTTGCCGGCACGGTGAGATTATAGACAATTAGTAATACCGAAAGTTCGATATGTTATTTTTTTTTACTTTTTCTAAATTTTTTTTATGTATGACCGGGCATACTTTTGTAACGCGTGGACCGATTTTGATGATTTTTTTTTGTTAGGTAAAGTATGCTTCCGGATTTGCACCATATCAAAAATGCTTCTGGGGGGAAGGGGTGGCGAAACTTAACTTCGTAATGCGTGGACCGATGTGGATTGTTCTCCTTTTGCTGTATAGAGTATGATCCCCCAATGCTAATCATGGAAAATATTTCATGCTCTTGTGGCGTGGGGAGGGGGTAGTGTATCTTTGTAAGGGGCCGTTCAAGTATTACGTAATGCAGTTAGGGGGGAGGGGCGGGGTCAAGCAAAGCGGTACGTAAAATTGAGTTTTTGTTTAAATTTAAAGTTCTAACTCTTAAATTCATGACTCACGGCTCAGTTTATATGGTATATCTACTCTACACATATTTTTTTACATACGAAAAGAGTCGCGGTACTGAGTATACAGAAATATATATGTGGCAAATAACCACAATAAGCCGTGTACCACGAGTCCATAGTTTGGGCTCTAAGCAACCACATAATCTTGAATTTCACGACACACATTAGGGCATTGCTTCTTGTTCCGGTATTTTGCGCAACATAGTTGACAAATTTAGGTAAAAATAATCATGTGAATGTTACGTAACATTTAGGAGGGGGTGGGGGGGGGGGAGATAACGCGAAATGTTGCAGCGCGTTACAAGGGGGAGGGGGCTCATACATCTTCAAAAACTACGTTACGTAATACTTGAACGGCCCCTAACGCGTGGACCGATTTCATTTTTGGTTGGGTAGAGGATGTCGGCCGATTTGTACCATGTCTGTTAGAAGATGAGGATGTCAACTTCTTAATACGATTCGGATGATTATTTTGTTGTTATATAGAGTATAATCCCCTTAATAATATGAAGATACCTTTTGATCTAGAGTAAGGGTGGGGGAGGAGTAGGCTAACTTCGTAACATGTGGACCAATTTAGATGATTCTTCTATTGATGTGTAGAATATGTAACCCATTGCTACCAGGACAAAAATTTATAAGGTGCGGAGAGGCCTTACCCAACTTGCTAAGGTATAACCTCTTTGGATGGTTCTTATTCGTTGTATACAGTATGATCCCCCAACGCTACTATGAGGAAAAATTGTGGCCTAGGATGGAAGTCTGAGGAAGGGAGAAGTAGTCTAACTTTGTAACGCGTGGACTGATTTAGATGATTCTGAATGGACCTCCGGATTGGTAGACACGTTATCATTTACTCCACCAACGACTCACGGAATCATATGAAAGGAGGTTTAAATACTTTTTTTGCAGTTGTTTTGTTTTCTCTGATTTGCACTGACTTAAAAATGTAATAGATATAAAGAAACCTAACTTCAAAACGCGTTGACTGATTTGGATGATTTTTGTTTATTGTGCTTTAAGAAAAATTTCACATCTACAATGGCAGCCGGAAAAGGGGGCGTCATCGAACTTCGAAACGAATGAACCGATTTGGATGATTCTTTCTTTTGTTTTATATTGCCCCATTAGTACCATGGCAAAAATGTTTATCCAAACGTAGGGATGGGCCAATTTTGATGATTCTGATTCTGTTTTACAGAGAATGTGCATTGGTAGGGACTATGATAAAAATTTTGCACATAGGGTGTGAACGGGGAGTAGAGGAAGCAATCCCTTTACTTTGTGGTCCGATTTAGATTATCCTTTTATTTATATGGAAAGATACTAAATCATGGATCTATAATAGTTCGTCGACTAACACTGTGTATTGTACCTATGCTAAGGGTACAGAACGGGGCGGCGGATTACTAAGTTTTGATCAACATCTGAATAAATGATATCCAAGGGTTTCTGAAATCGCTGATTAGGAAATTTTATTCAAAATTTTTGTGTACACTTTTGTTTTGCAAACGATTCTGTACTTATTTCGTGTCAACATATACATTTTTTCAAATCAATTTTAATATTAGGTATATAAAAGTTTCATTTTAAATTGGCGCTGACGATGTTATTGAACTGTATTATTTCGACGGCTTCAGCGAATCAGCAACGTTGTTGTGAGTTGCTGACTGAGTTGTTTTGGAATTAGATGGATGCTTTCGAAGTAGGGACTTCAACTGGCCGCCCAGATCGTGCAATTTAACGCTGCTAGAATATTTCCTTTGGGGCTACGTCAAAGATAAAGCCAGTGTTCCAGCAACGATTGAAGGACTTAACGATAATAGCTGTTATTCGCGAAGTAGAGTCGCAATTGAGCCAAATTGTAATGGAAAATTTTGTTTGGAGTTAGCCCAATTCTTCAACTCTTCGAATTAGTTTTAACTCAGCTTTCACGCCTCGTCGACTTCTCAGAACTTCTACTGCGTTGTTTATGATATGCCAAGACTAACAACAGGTCCTACGTGTATCAACAAGGCACGTTAATTGGAGTGCTAGTCTTGCCGGTCCCACCACACACCTAAGTTATAAAGTCTAAAATTGAGGAAACTTATTAAATAGGATGCAATCTAGAGCAGAATTCGTATGTATGTATAGGAATACATTAGACTGTCACTGCTACTGTGTTTTTTAATTAAGATTGTCTTATTTGGCATGCATTCAGCAATCGCTTTTTTTTATTTTACCGACGCTTAGAGAGATGCCTTTCCAGAATATGTCCCCCTCGACACCATATTTTATTTTAAAAAATTCCTACAACAATTTCATAAGCCCACCTACTTAAAGGAGCATTATTCTAAACGAAAATCCTGAAAAATGGAACACTTTTTTATTGCGCCATGGTACGCCGAAAACTTTAACACAAGTTCCGGCTTTTTGTTTCGTTATTATAAATCTTCCGCCAGCACGAAATTTCTTTATAACACCTTGTAAGAAATTAATTTTCTCATTACCTTAAAAGTTTTTTTTGGTTAACCTAGAGCTTTTCAGATCAATAATCTTCTCCGTCTCAGGCAAACAAATTACAATTTTAAGATTTTTTGAGATGCTTTCAAATTTGTAATGGCCGACAAGCTATTACACTTGCAAATAATTAAGCATTGAATTAAAATTGGTGGTAAAAATTGAAGAAGGTTGTTTTAGCTTGAATCTTCAGTTTTAATAATCTTAATGACTCATTTATTTACTTGAAAGTCAAGGACTGCTTTCAACGTTGATAAAATGGCTTTATCCTGCCTAAGACAAATTAATTGGTTGGTTGTCTTCAGTTATGTTGAAAACAATGTATTTTAAACAATTTTGTGCTGTCTTAGCTAAAGAATTAATTGAAAAATTGTATTTACACAATAAGTAGAAAAAGTTTTTTATTTAGAAAATTTGGCAAACATAAGAATGAAATAAATTTTCCAACTTAATAATTAAATTATGTGTAGGTATACTGCGCAAATGTGTTTAGAGATCAAAATAATTAAAAATTAAACAGCATTATGTTAAGATTGGCATGAAAGTAATAAATGACCTCCAACCTAAAGTAAGTTTGCCTTTGTAAGAGGACCGATTTTTACACTGAATTTTAATACGAACATTCCGGTAAAAATTACGGTTCTCAATTATAATCGTGTTGGAACATTCAGCTACCTTAACTGTTACGAAACAGCACCGTAAAATTTCTTAAACAATGAACTGTAAGTATCTGTTCGGTTTGGTTGCTGGAGAATGGACGGACGAGTTGAAGGATACGGCGATTCTCATCAGGACATCAAGTGTTAGTTATAAATCCAAGCGGTAGCAACCGGGAAATGCATCCTAGAACGTAGCCAAGTAACTAATGCGGGAGAAGATTACTTCTTGAAAAATCCCCCTAACTCCAAGGTTTTGATAGGCCATACCAAGGGAGTCTGCAGTATTGTCGTTCCCACGGCAGGACCCAGGGTAATTGGGTCGCGAATGGCGTTTCCTATGGCACTTTTGTAGGAGTGGAGGTGGAGGGTATGGTGGACTCTAACAAGTTGGCTTTACCGACGGTACCCACAACACAATAGAAGCAGCTTTGTGAAAATTACCTGTGCTGTAGCAGTATTGGAAGAAGGTGCAAAATAATAACTAGCACTTCCTCAGATGCGGCGGTGCAGAGATGGTATACTCTTACAAATTGGCTATCTCCGCGGTCCACGCACCAGCAGAAGATGCAGACCTGCCTTCCAAAGGATTAGCTACGGTTAATCTGGAAGAGGTTACTTGTTCTGGCTCTAGACTAAAGCTTTATGGCCTGGAACTCTTCAATGCCGTGGGTAGAGAAGGGGTGAAGGTTGTAATTAACGCATGGACCAAAAAGAAACACTGGAGATGGTGGGACAACATGGATTCCTGCAGATAGGCTAGGATTCTAGCAGTGACCCAGGAAACCGAGATTAGTGGCGACAGTGGGATAACTGGATACTCAGCTGCCCCCACTAAGGGAGAATGGGAGGGAACGAAAAGGGACCCGATTGTATGTGGTCTGATTCGGTTTACCCTCAAAGAGGTGTTTTTAGTGAGTAAACATCTCACACTACCGGCGGGCACGAGATGTCGGGTGTCTTTTAGAAGATTTTCACCTCTCCCGTTAAAAAAAAATACTGTTTGGCTTAAAAGTATATTTCGAGCATAGAATAAAATTAATCAAACCAATTAAAAGTAATTAAATCGATTCACTTTTAGGTAAAACAGACGAAATCAAAATGTACACTGTCTGAGATTTGAACCCTAGTCCTCAGCAACAGACTTCAACGTCTTCAACACTAAGCCAATCTGCACTTTAAACTTTCATTTCCAAAGTTATTTATCTCAACAACATAAACCCATAAATAGTGGAGTTAGTTTAAAGGGCACACTTGTAATAGTTAACAAATTGATTGAAAGTTAATTAATCATAAATATTTACATCGAAATTCAGAAATATAGAAAACTAAGGCTAATACGACGAAGAAAATGTTTACAAGTTGGTTTGAAGTTGTGGAGGACCGTAAAATTTGCCGGTCATAATGAGAAAATTTTTTATTTTTCCAAAATCACATAGTAAATTTTACGAGTCTCGTAAAGTTTACGGTGCTGAGTTCACGCGGCAAAAAGTGGGAGCGTAAGAGACCTGGGTCGCTAGGTCGACATAGCAGAACACAAAAAGAGATAGTAGTTGGGAAAATTTGCTCAAAATACAAGAACCACCACACGAACGGCATCGCAAATCTAAGAAGGTTAAGTGAGTCTATTACCACGGCAGCATTAGAAGAAGTCCTCAGTTCCGACAAAATAAAGCGAAAAGAACATATTCTTAAATTAACGTTGATCTCAGTTAAAATAAAACTGCAATCATTCAACTTCAATGAAAAGGCGATATCTTTGTTCGATTGCGAAACATTGACGGTAAAAGGCGCTTTAAAATTATCAATAGATGCTTACGTCATATCCTAAAAATTCGCCAGCAGGGCAAAATAAGAAATAAAGGATTGTGACTCCGTATCTGCCAGGAGAGGATCGCCTGCAAAATTTGGTCAAGCTCTGCCACTCGACAAAGACAATGTTGTCATGCCAAGCAAATCCATTATTGAATCCTACAAAAAATCCGTCGAACAGGTAGACCTGAAGTAACGTAGTTAAGAATCATGCAGTCGGAATATGCAGTGACTGTAAGATCCTAGTCGGAGGTAGTATATATGAAGGTCATATATATACTCTAAAATCAAATTTAAGACATCGTTGCCAATTTGTAAAACACATATGCTTTCCCCGCTTAAATCAGAGTTAAGAATAGCCATAAAACACTTTTTATTTCAACAAATTTACAAAAGCGTCATATTTTCAATACAAAGCTTAAATTTGTTTACTCATTAAATCATCTCCGCTGCATTCATACACAGAAAAATCTTGACGACTTGATTTATTGTCAGCCAAAATTAGCTTTTCATCTAAATGAAAGCGACTACCTATGATAAGATAAGCAAATAACCAGTACAAGATTAAAATTGGAAAAGTCAAAATATGACTAAGCCTTGTAAATATTTCAATCCAGTTCGTGTCAAGAAAATAATCTTTCAACAAGATAAGTCCGCAATTCCTGAAACGTGTTTTTTGTCAATATTTAGCAGATATAAAAAACTTATACTACTTGAGAACTGAATATAATTTAAGTACTTCTTGGAACAAATTGAAACTCTGATTAAGTTAAGAAATTTTCTTAAACGGCAGGAGATTTTAATTTCAGGTTGAAATTGGTTTTATGCAAATGTGATTCGTTTGGTCACTTCTTTGCATTTACTTTCTGTAAATTAACATTGATTGACATGCAAATAGTCTTGGAAAATTGCTACAGCTATTTATGGTATTTTTCTACAGTTTTACGAAGTAAATGAAAATTTATACTTTTTATTATTTACAACTCCGTCGAATATACAAAACAAAATGTGAAAATTTTGTGGATGGCCTTCCCTATATTCAATATGACTGTTGAGTTTATAAGAAGTTCAATGTGCAGTTTAGGTATGGAATTAAGTGACCAGTCAATGTTTTTATTAAAAAATGCATTAAAAAACCAAATAAATAGCTTATAAATAGCGAATTCATAACAGAAAACTAAACTAATAATTAAAAAAAAAATCGAATACGAAGCAATAAAACGAAATAAAAAAAATCAAAATGAGGGCCCAATCGAGATCACAAAAAATTGCAGACGAGACGCCATTAAATTTATAATTGTATATAGAAGGCGTGTCGAAAAGTTGAAACACAACGTTCACGCAACGATAGCCAGTCGCTAAATAGTAAGAAATCAGTGGCAATGGTCAGCTGCGTGAAGCTCGCCCCTCAAAATTCAATCAAATTAAGCATTAAAATAGTTGATTCGTTCGACCACGGTGTGACCACAATTGACCAGCAGTAACTTTGATTAACCAGTCTGCGTTCTTATTACTGAATAGGATTGACCATCAATTCTCGGGGTGGACAAATTTGTATGTTCAGAATATCCACCAATTGCTTTCGACGTTTGACCAACTGTCAAATTTAAAAATAAAGACGGTTTATAGCTCAAACGCCTACTTTTCAGTGCTGTATGCGCCATTCAGCGAGTGGTCTGCTTTTCTGGACAGAAACTGTGACATTAGTGATAAGAATATTACTCACTTTACGAAGTTTCCGTTGACGTTTCTGACGAGGCTACCATCTTAAAGCACATCTCGGATTTAACCAATACCTTCTGAAAACATGTAGCTCGTCCCTTGTTTCTATTATTCATTATTTATTTAACTTATCTATTCGTTATGGCATCTTTCCAATACCATGTAAGCATACAAGCATACTGTGATTATTACCCTACATAAAAAAGACAAAAAAGTGCGAAGCTTTTTGAATCTTTAGTTTGTGATGTGTTTCAGTTTCACTGTGATGTGAGCTCGTTTCAACTCGGATTTATGAAGGGTAAATCTACCACAACCAACTCATTAGAATTTTCCAAGTACTGCGTTTTCACCAATTACACGCTCTAAGTTTTCCTTCGGTTTTTGTAAGTTTTCCTTCGGTTTTTTGTAAAATTTTCCTTCGGTTTTATCGAATAAATTACCTAATACCTCAGAAGTGCCACAAGGTAGCCATCTTAGACCGTTGCTTTTCATCATTTACATCAATCATGTATCAACGATCCTATATAACTCGAGTCCTCTTTGCTATGACGGTAAAATGTTTCATACTGTTTCTAATGAACAGGATTGTTTACTTTTAAATTCCGACTTACGCCTTTCATAATCGTTGTTCTATTAACTACCGCCATTGCACTTTTACTTTAGGCAGCTTATTAACCAGACTTGGCCAGACCAGCGATTTAGGGGTCGTACTTGACACTCACTTTTCCTTCGAGAACTATATAGATTCTCTTGTAAATAAGACTAACACGTCCTTAGGTTTTATTAAACGCTGGTCAAAAGAGTTCGACAACCCGTATACAGGGTGAGTCATTTTAATCTTCGGATGCTTTTATTTCGCCAGAGATGTGGGTTACTGCAAAATACCTCAGACGAATGTTACTCGGTTGGAAGGGGGACAACTCTTGAAAGTAAAATCACCCCCTCCCACCGACTTCCCCCTGCGGGGGGAGGGGCAACTGTTTATTCTTAAACGAAAACCCCCATTTTTTCATGAATTTCGATTCTTCGCAAAAAAAAGAAACTTTTGTCTGAAATTTTTTTTTTAAAACGTCAATTTTTTGGAAGGACAACGTTGAAAATTTTGGAAATTTAAAGATTTTTTCTCAAAAATGGTTAGATTTACAGAAAAATTGCAGAGGAGCAAAAGTGCTTAGATTTCTTCAAGGAATCGGACCAAGCTTTTTGAAAATTTTTTTACGCAACATTTTCTAAAAAAAATTTGTTTATCCAAAATTTTTTTAAGAAAATTCTCACAAAATTTGGTCAGATTCCCTGTACAAATCTAAGCACTTTTACTCGTTTGCAATTTTTCTGTAAATCTAACCATTTTTGAGTAAAAAATTTTGTCCTTCCAAAATCTAAAAAAATTGACGTTTAAAAAAAAAATCAGATAAAAGTTTCTTTTTTTTTGCGACGAACCGAAAGTCATTAAAAATATAGGAGTTTTCGTTTAAGAATAAAAAGTTGCCCCCTCCCCCGCGGGGGGATGTTAGTGGTAGGGGGATTTTACCGTCAAGAGATGTCCCCCTTCCAACCGAGTAACATTCGTCTGAGGTATTTTGCAGTAACCCACATCCCTGGCGAAATAAAAGCATCCGAAGATTAAAATGACTCACCCTGTATAATTAAACTTCTCTATTGTACTTTTGTTAGGCCTATTCTAGAATACGGTAGTCCTGTTTGGTCCTCCTTATATGCTGTTCATAATGACCGCATCGACGCCGTCAAGTATAGACTTTTTTTTAAATGTGCTTTTAGTAGTCTTTCCTAGAACAATCCTTATATTCTGGTTCCATATTTAGATAGACTCAAACTATTTTCGTTGAATACGCTTAAAGACAGGTGTTATATGTCTAAGTGTAAGATCGTTTTTGTTTGCAGGACACAATGAATTCACTGGATTTGCTAGGTTGTCTGAATATCTCTGTTCCACACTCGCTCCCTGCGGACTCACAGTTTTAATGACAAGTTTTTCTATATTAACTTTTATCCTTCGAGAATTCGGATAAAGTATCAGGTTAGTTGACTGGCTGAGAGTAAAATTTACCTATCTAAAAAGTGGCTTAGAAAATGTTCTGTGCAAAAATGAACCGCGTGAGTTTCCGGACAAAATCCGAGAAAAACTTCGGGCAAAAACGGCTAAACTTAACTTAAGTAAGTAATGTAAGTTAATGAAGTTAAGTACTTAAGTCGCTTTTGCTCGAAGTTGTACTCCGATTCGTTTTTACCCGAAATCTCACATGATTCGTTTTTGCGTGGAACATTTTCTAAACCACTTTTGCTCGATCCATGCAGATAGGTCATTTTTACTCTCAGCCTGTCAGTTATGGTTACTTTCATTTTATTCACTTTTTAGTAATCAGACATTTGAATCTTTGAATAAATGAATAAATAAATAAATAAAATTACATGAAGTGTTTCCGCTTATTTTTAAATAAGTCTATTGAGCTCATAAATGTGTCATTAATGTATCTATATGAGAGTTGCAAACCCTAAATAACACAACTAGAAAAATCTAAATCTCACTATCGGTACCTGGACTTAAAAATAATCGTGTTCAAGTGCGTAGTCCACTTTGGCCTATATTCAAAAGCTAATAAGGTTTGCTTTCTAAATAGCAGTACACATCTGTATACACAAAGTTTGAAATAACCCAATTGTTGTCTGTTGGCAGTTCTCATTTCCTCCAAACGAGTAAACAGAATCTGCTCATGTGTCACAATCCATAAATTGTCTAGCATCCGTGTATGATGTGAATATAATGCCCCTTCTGAGAACGAACGTACTCATTTCCCAGTTTGAACATTCTTATAAATCTCATAGAAGACCAGTTGTGCTTCGAGTTGTGATTATTGACATTTCCTAACGATTTCACATTTGAACTACACTTAGGACTTGGTTCTCCGGCGTTTCTTAGCTACAGCACAGCATCAAAGTTCGCCATTCTCTTGCACATCTGCTGAACCTGCTAAATCTAACTTGAAGTTGTTGCTCATTTTAAATGAGGAAAATCTTCAAGCAAATCTATGAAGGCCCTTGAGCAGATTTCACATTGCCACATAATTTATGCTTTGTGAAAAGGCTAAACAAATTTAAGATGAGAGCAGCCTTTTCAAGAAAATTCAATATTCTGGCCAGTTGGTCTTTAAGATTTTCACGCGAGATTCGAGAAGAGGGAAGGGCACATGAAGATAAAAACAATTACGTAAAGGCCTAGATGCGCAGCACCATAAGTTCCAGTATTGAGTCAATGCCGCGATAAAATGTGAGGAACGTGAGGAGAATGTAGTTGCAAAAGCATTTCACTATATACCCGAGGTACTGTTGCACTTTAGGAACAAGAAATTCGAGCGCCGTTTTACATGACTATACTTCTGGCTGGAGGCTCTTCTCCAGGCCGGCTATAGATTCATCTATAAATGTAGCTCAGCGTAAGATACACGAGGTGAGTCGTGCACTCCATCAGGCCTACTAAGAAAACGCAAAATGAACGGAATTTAATGTGTAAGATAAGGTTGACGACCTCCGGCAGATCTATTGCGCCATGCTGCCCGGCAGTTTTATTACAGTATATAACACTCCCACATTCATTTATCGCGTGCGATTGATACCTTTTTGTCGGATTTCTTTCTTCGCCTGGTTGGAAAATGCGATTCTTGTGGAAGCGATCTTTTGACATTTTATGCATTGAAATGTTTTCAGTTATAATTCAGGAATTCGTTGCGATTGCATGGTTGTCTGTCTGTTAGGGTGCACAGCAAGAGAGCACTGTGAGTGCTAACGACTCACGAATATGTCAGACATCCATAAAATGTAATTCAATTGAGTCGGAGGCAATTAAATGCTAATTTTATTGCCTTTTCGAGCGGTTTACATAACTGAAAATATACGCGGGCCATATGGTTGGTGCATGAGATCTTAATAAAACCATTAAAAGTTTTGTATAATGTTGGGAAAATTCTCATGGAATCTATCTAAATCTGATGGATCTCACAGCTAAAATTTCTCTTACAGGGAGCATTATGGGTAGGGGAGAGACGAATTTCACAAGTGCGGCCACTTAACAACGTATCAATGGAAATTTTATTGAAATCTTAGCAATTTCAAAAAATCTATAGTAATTTAAATGATTAAATGATCGAGAATGAGAAAGCAGAGACAGCCGACTCTAGATACAAGCCCGGAAAACATGACAGTTCGGCCATTTCACCACCAAGCGTTTCGTGATTAGTTAATTTTTTTTGTACCACAAATTAACCAATCCTTGCACATACAAATAAAACTGCACACTCTCGTAACCAAAACCAAAGAGAAACGCTGATGTCATTGACACATTTTAAGCTAAAAAAATGACCACAAGAGAATTTTCCCTTTAAAACACATGAAAATTGTATAAGATATATACAATTTGCATGTGCATATATATATTGCGAGATATACTACGAGAATGCTCCAATGCTCATGTATCTAGTTAATCACAAGCAGGTTGGAGATGTAGATTTCTTTCCTATCGTACCTATTGGTCTACTACATCAATTAATCACCCGATCAGACTCAGAGGCATTATATTTAACATCCGCCATGCCACGGTTTCTTCTCCATATATGTACCTAATGTGCGATCGGCTTACCAGGCCACTTTGTTCTTTCTTACGTTCCCCGTAGTTTTCAGTTAAGAAGAGCGCTGTCACTTCGTTTTTTAGGGTTCCGTAAAAAACAGGAACTCTTATAGCACCCGACCACTTTTTTTCAAAACCAAATTTCCCTAACCTTTCCGGTTTTCCAGATAATATTTGAGTTTTTTCCGTGACTTTACGTTGTATCGTGAAACTATGTAAAAAATTTACAAAAAGTTTTTTATGCTTTTATATTGTGTAAATCACGTAATATGCATTTCGAAATCATACAAATGTAATGTAATGTTGTAATGTTGTAATGTGTACTGTAAATTTACTAGTAGCTGAACAAGTCGAATTATACATTATTTACCTTCTTCTGTAAAAAAAATTCATAAACTTCAGCAATTTTTCAGGCCGCTCGGCTAGAACCACCCTACTTTTAAACTAGTTTCTTCATTTGTTCTTCTAATTCTTCGACTTCGTGCTGTCATTGTCTAATATTTTCTGTTTTTTACTATTTAGGTCCTTGATTTTCTCTGAAGCTTTACGTTTTTCTGCGTTCAAGCTTAAGTAAGCATCTTGTTCTTGCTTTTTTTTTTCTCAAAGTTTCTTGATAGGACTCATGTACATTTCGGGCCGCATGGAATAAGTGTTTGAGTAATTTCTATTTTTTGTCTCCCACAATTGTACACAATTGCATAATATATCTGGCTTTGCGGAATGACAGATTGCTCGAGAAGGTTAACAATTAAAATGTCTTTATTTATTGAAAATCCTCTCATAGAAAGCATTTCCATGTAAAAAAAATCAAAACCATTTTTAAAAAAGAGCGTAAATGCATATTCTACTGTCTTTGGCATAACTTCTAGCCACAAATCAATGAACAAGTATCTCATAGAAGCACGAATTAGTAAAATTCCTAATGAGAAAAGTATTACCACTATGAAATGAGTACACTATATAGATAAAATGAAACAAAAAAAGGCAAAACAAATGAAACTATAGTAACGTAAAGGAAAAATACATCTTATATAGAAACAATGTAAGAGAGAGAGAGAGAGTTATATAAATACTCTGTAAGAGAGAAAGTTATATAGATACTCTTTTGTAGAAAAGGGGAAATGTAGGGCTTCACGATACTCGAGATAATTCTCACTGTCGGCTGTGTACCAGTCTCTACACGAGCTGTGTGAAGTTGAATTTTAAATTTTTTTTTGCATTCGTTTGTCCATCGTTAGTCCACGTTTGTCTATCCATTAGTTTTATTTGTAAAAGCTCCATTTCTAAATGGCGGACAAAAAACTTTTCTTTTGCATTATTTTTGTGATTCTTTGTTGCTCGACGTCGGCAGAAACTTGCGACGTTACAACTCGCAAATCCGTGTTTATGAAGTAACAATTTCGGTAACTTTTACCTTTCGTAAAGTACTAACGATAGACAAACGATCTCTGGAGTTTAAAAAGATTTTCTTGCAATTTTAGAATTTTGGGGAAAAAATTATGCAAAAAGTTTGTTGTCCGCCATTTTGAAATGGAGCTTGGACAAATGAAACTAAGGGGTGGACAAACGTGGACTAACGATGGACAAACGAATGCAAAAAAAATATTTCAAAATTCAAAAAATTATTTAAGGGGTTAGGCCACTCTATTTTTTTATTTTTTTTAAATGGTCTCTTAGGACCTCAAAAATGATGTTCCAAAAGATTATGGCCGGAAAAAATCTCTAAGTAATCGATTTTCGGATTTTAAGATTAAAGTTATTGCAAAATTATTCATGATTTTCTACTACTCAAAATTTCTAACGCGTTTATCTCAGAACTGTATTTTTCAAGTTGGCAGGAAACATAACTCAGACAATTTTCAACAAATTCACTTGAAATTTTAAATGTATCTTTAAAAATACATTGTCTATGGAAGTACGTAGGATGTTTTTTTTACATTGCATAGGTTATTTGTTAATAACAATTTTCTGGCGATTTTCCACTTTTCACTTTAGAAGTGCGCCATTTGGTTAAAAATCAATATATCGAGAAAAAAAATCCTGCGTACTTATGTAGCTGTTGTTATATATAATATAAAAAATTTCATTGGCTCATCATAATTCAAAAATTACAGGAGCTGTTTGTCCAGCCGTGGACCCTGACAAAACGGAGACGTCAAAAACGCTGCACCGCCGCCATTTTAAAATTAATCCCTTCAAAAAAATTATTGTATACAGTCACTGAAATGTATGATAAACACCCTTTTTGTAATTTAGAATTATTTTGTAGTTTTTCAGAAAATTTTTTTTTCCAAAAAAGCCTATTTTTCGGCCTCTAGAGTGGCCTAACCCCTTAAGAGGGGCGACTCGACGTCGAGCTGCACACCGCATTTTGAAACACCTGACTTAAGAGACCCATTTACTTCCAGAAAACGCACTGCTTAGTGCGGTTTACACTTTATTTCAGTACATGATCAATGATCAATTTGTTCCAAAATATGGATGACGTTGATCCTAGCGAAATGTGGTTTCAATATAATAGGGTGGGTCAAGCTGGCACCGCCACCAATGAAAAATTAATAAAGCGATACGGCAAAATAATGTGCTCTTTATGGGCTAATTTTGTGCCCAAATAAAAAATGTTGTACTCGATAATTAACGCGGCAAATGACAGTTGTAATTTCCCGTGCCGGCTATCGGAACGCTAGCACAGCCCTCCCCATGCGGGGTTCTACTTGGCCTGGGATAAAAACTAACAGCGTTAAAATTAAGGGCTATTTATGTGCTTTAAAATGGCCGGGACCGATTTTCAAAAAATATCATCCCTTGCATAAAAAACAACCCCTATAAGAAATTGATCATTCTAAACCAGTGATGGCCAAAGCTATATCCGCGGGCAAGTGAGCTTTTAAGCTTTTATTAATTCGTATATGCATTTGTTTGGCTGTGTTCGGTTTCCTGTTTTTGCGTCTTTTAATCGTTAAAATACACAAAAGTTAAAAAAAAAATCTTCACCTTTAAATAGTTTTGTAAGCAATTATACAATATCTTAAAATATACAACCTTTTGCAAACATTTAAGGGTTCTAAATTAAACAAAAAGTTCAAAACGTTTCTAAAGCTTTTAAGCATTTCTTATATTAAGTGGTGTGAGTTTGGCCATCACTGTTGTAAACGGGGTTTGAAAAATCCAAATACGAATAAATAAAAGCTTAAAAGCTCACTTGCCCGCGGACATAGCTTTAGCCATCACTGGTTTAGAATGATTAATTTCTTATAGGGGTTGTTTTTTTATGCAAGGGATGATTTTCTCGAAAATCGGCCGGGACCGATTTTAAATCACATAAATAGCACTTAATTTTAATGCTGTAATTTTTATCCAAGGCCATGTAGAACCGCGGGTCATACGCGGGAAGTCAAGTTTAAATATCAATGACATAAATTGGTCCTCTAAATAAAAAACGATTTTTGATCAAATATTAACTTTTTATATGTATCTATTTCTTAATTTAAAGTTCAATCGGACTTAAAAAATTACCCTTTACAATAAAAGATATGCCGTATACAATGGACTCTATATTATTAACAGGTAGTGTTTGAGATAAGCCTAACATGTCTTATTGTATAGTCATTAATATCATCTCAAGAAACTAATAAGTGGTCATATCTTAAAATAGGTATTCTTTGAATATTCATTTCATAACAAATAATGTTTTAGAAGAAAATTTGTTTACTTTGATTGGCTGGTCGGGGCTATCTAAATGAGAGTTTTGTGTTTTAAGTACGAAAACGCGAAGCAAATAAAGCAGTTTTGCTTTGCTTGGTTCAATGTGGGTTCATTCCAGCCTAGGGCAAGAAAATTCGTTGAGAAAAACAAAAATGTCTTCATAAGACGAGGTATAATGCGAAAATATTTATAAGAATATTGATCGACTGGAAAAGGCAAAGATGAAATCAATCAAGGGTAGATGAAAAACAGGCTAATAATAAAGCAGTTCTATTCTACTTTAACTATTCAATTATCACAGCGAGGCTCGTGTACGCCCACCCTGTTGCCGCTCCACTCATTGGAAGTATTTACTATTATCGAAGAACAAAGCGAACCTATCTCAAATCAATTAATTCATATTCATAAGAAAAGATAAAGTGTAAAGAAATCGCAATCGAATTCATTGTCTTGTGACTTCGAACTTTAATCTTAAGAAGCAAAAAATAATAAAATTTTTTAATTACCGTCTCTGCAGCTGACACGATAAGCCAAAACTTGCTGGACTACTTCAAGAGATACATCTGGTATTACGAAATTTTAATTAATTTTTGTAATAAAACTGTACCGGAAGTGAAGTTGTCCAACTGGTTTAAATCGAAATGGATGTCAACATTGATTTAAGATTAAAAGCAAATCACAAAGTTTTGAACAAGTGCACTATAAATGCGGGTTAAGTCCCTACAATATTACCCTTGGAAAAGTTTCGAATGAACTTTTCAAACATTTGAAATTTAAAATGGTTTCAAGCGTCACAAAAGTTAGACGAATACCACAACAAGACTAATTAATGTTCATTGCAACTAAAAGAAAAAGACATGGAACTCTTTCAAATTAAATCATAGTTAGAGTGCCCTAGGCTCCCAGTTAACAACCCACTTTTAAATGTAGGTGCTCGCGAGTAAGAGAAACTTTAATATTTTATTCTTGTTAAATCAACCACTCTAGGAAGGATTAGGACCAACCAAATAACCGCCCGAGTACTTTTGGAACTATAAAATTTACTTTTACATGTTCAACCTGAAGATACCGCTGGAGGAAGAAATTTTAAACAAAGTTTTTTGTTCATAATTTTATTGTACTTATTGAAATTTCTGTACAGCTTCCAGCACTTGACGACAGGAAAACCAGGATTAGCTTATATGCTTTGATTATGAAAGACGAAAGGAGAATGTCCGATTAGAGAGAATTTGTCATTCTGACTCCAAGGATGGCTTCACCTGCTTACGCTACAAATCCCAGTTAAACTAAATATTTGGAAAATACAGCGAAGTGAACGAACTAGATGAATACCCTCTGTTTGCATTACTGATTAATTATTACTCGCCAAGAAACGTTACCTTTCGTCAATTTGGCATTACGATTTTAATCAAATGTAAGATCGTAGTTGTCGCTTTCATGTGGGGGGGGGCCTAAATTTGATTGGATAACTCTTTCTTTGTTTAATAGAGTATGATCCCCCATTGCTAATAATGAAAAAAAAATATTTCTAGGAGTAGGGAGGGAATATGTACAGTCTAACATCGTAACGCGTGGACCCATTCAGATGATTTTTTTTCTGTTTCGTACAGTAGGTATGTTTCCCGATTGGTACCACTTCAAAAAAAATTTTTTATGTGGAGGGGATGTAGCCTAACTTCGTAATGCGTGAAACGATTTGGATAATTGTTCTTTTATTGTATAGAGTATGATCCTACATTGGTAATAATGAAAAACTGTGGCCACGCGTTACGAAGTTAAGCTGTGAAATTAGCCACGAAAAGTGAGGGGCGGGGGCGTTTAATGACTCAATCGTTTGACCATCTTAGGACCATGTTGTTCCACCCATTATTTTGTTTGTTAGATTTTTATGGAAGAATTATTTTTCCGGGGCCAACCAACTTCACACAGCCCCGAAAATTTACAAAATGAAATTTTGCGTAGCACAATCGTGAAACCATCGTTCAACCATGTTAAACCAGCAAAAATTATCGATAGACTACCGGTAGAAAAAAGTTCTTGCTAAATTCAATTTTTTTCATTTTCTACGGGGGCTGAGCTCACATGACTCTAAAATCCCGGTGGTGAGTTCTTGAAAGATGATGAAGTTTTACCACGCTTGACCACCCCCCGCAGTGTTAGATCACCAAAAATTATCGTTTAACCATCCTTAAGAAAAATGTTATTTCCAAGATTTATTTATTTTTTTTAATTTTCGACCGGGACCAAATTCACATGGCTCTAAATTCCAGCGGTGAGTTTTTGGGGGTGATGACGTTTTACCACGTTTGACCATCAACAATTATCGTTAGACCACCCTTAGAAAAAAAGCTGTTGCAAAAAATCAATTCGCCACTTCACATACCTCTAAAGTTTCTGGTAAAATTGAGGTTGAGTATTGTGTAGTCAGCCACCGTGGCAGATAATTCTCTCGATGCTTGAAGAATCCAGTTTCTTTCAATTTTAATGCGCTGCATGACGCCTGATAGCTAATGTGGAGGTCAGGGATTAGGAGGTAGGTACAGCAGAACATTGAGAACATCGGTCGAAGTAAGGAGCTATAGCTGAAGATAGGACGTACCATTTCTGTGTACAACCACAGGGTAATTTTCGGCCACGATCCTCATATTTTACTAAAAGTGCGATTGCATGCATAAAAAGCCAGATTCACCGTTCTGACTTTTTCTTATATGTTTTGTTTAAAATTCAACTTCGGGTCTAAAATCACTCCCAAATAATTGACCTTGGTTTTAGTGGTAAGGAGCAGCAGCTCGGGCTTCCCGAGTTCTTAGACAGTCCACAGTCTTTGCACCATCTGCTAACCTTGTTCAGAGCATTCTCCACAATATCACTTATTACGAGAAATAATTTCCCCGATTCCAAGATAGTCAAATCATCAGATAGGCGTCAGCTTTAATTTTTTCCTGTTCGAGTTTCAACAATATTTTGTTTATGACGATACGCCAAAGTAGAGGACGCGTACCCATACAGACGTGACTTTAAACACGGCTGTTACCCACTTCAGATTGTACCACCCTTGATCTTAGCATCGTCAAAAACCAACGGCCGAGGCTTTGCTCCACGCCCAGCCCGGCGATATATTCAGAACGAACGTTATTTAAGGCTCCTTTAATAACCAGGAACGCCGCAAGAGTATATTCTTTATATTTTAATGAGAGTTCAATCGCTCGTACAACCTCATGAAGAGCCGACTCTGTGGATCTTCCCTTGTAGTAGGCATATGCTGAAATCTAGACATACGATCATGTCCAGAGTTTGTCTAAGGTGAAGGTCGAGAACACGCTCCAGGGTCTTGAGCAAAAAGGAGGTCAGACTAATCGGCCTGAAGTCCTTTACACTGATCGGCCTGTTTACCAATCTTAGGAATGAACAAGTTATACAAAAATGAAAATAGCCATCAACAACTTCGCTACTTAGTCTGGTAGCTTCTGCAGCATGATTGGGGCAATTTCATCTGGCCCAGGGTATTTGTAGGGGGCGAAACTGTTTATAGGCCAGATCGTAAAGCATGGAACTTCCCCACAATCCCCCAGGGTAGACTCGTCTGCTATAAGGACGGTCCGAAAACCGACGCGTAGGTAGGGCTTAGTGGCGAGTCCCCAAAATTCAACCATCACTACCTTGCCTAGTGCCTTTTAAGTTGAAATCGTAAGAACTTGTTAATAAAAAATACAAAAAGTTTCGTACAAAAGTTCTAATTGCTAGTTCTGTTAGAACTCGCCAAGCGCTGTTGAAAACTCTGCTCATAACTTTCCCCAAATAACTTGTTCGATTATTACAGCGCAAAACGAAACTCGGGGATTTGAGAATGAATTGTTAATACAAATCGGGGGATTTTGTAAAAGAATACTAATTGCAGATTCTGATAGAACTCGTCGAACGCGACTCGGAACCCTTCCTTAATAAATTTTGCATTTTTTTTTCAGAGCGAAAACTGCAGAACTCGTAGAATTCGACTTTTAATTGTTAATAATAAATACAGGGGAAATCTTAAGAGAGCTCTGATTGCAAATTCTGGTAGAACTAGTCGAGCGCTACTCAAAACTGTGCATAGAACTCTTGCTAAATAAATTTTGAGTTTTTTTTCGGAGCGAATACCGCGAAACTCAAAAAATTCGTCTTTGAATTGTTAATAGCAAATACAAGGAATTTCGCAAAAGAGTTCTGATTGCAGACTATGTTAGAACTCGTCAAGCGCCGTTCAGAGATTCCGGGCAAAAGGGAATCAGAGAAAAACTCTGGGCAAAAACGACTTAACTACTCAACTACATTAACTCTGCGTTACTTTTTGTAGTTAAGTCGTCTTTGACAAGAGTTTTTCTCTGATTCCTTTTTGCAGGGGCTAAAACGAAATGAATTATGGGAAAAACGTGGACTAACGAAGGCCTTTCGATTGCGATGATACTCGCCTTACTTGTGAAGTTAGGCCGGAAATTTTGTTTTTCGAATAAAAAAAATATAGAGGGGGTAAAAACGAAACAAATTCGGGGTAAAATGTGGTCTAACGATAGACTATCGATTGGGTGCTTTACCCTTAAAAGCTTTCCTTCGTCATATTACGCCTTAGATTGATCGCTAACTTTTTGTTTGTGTTTGTGATTCAGATTTATCTGTTTATTTACTTTTTCAATCTCTGCACTACGTATTGTCGTTAGCTGCCTTCGCGTTTCGCCTAGGTTACAACTGGGGCATATCCTACCTTTTCCCAGTCTTTGATTTCTACGTTTGGTTTTTTTGTGTTTATCAATTACTAATTTTTTTCACATTTCCTACTGCTCTCTATTTGCCGTCGGCCTTGTTCCTGCCCGCTTCGCTCTTGTTGCGGTTGAGGACGTTCGTCTTATTATTAATTTCGTTCGTCGATCCTTTTCGTCTTCTTTTCTGTGTTCGTTCTCGCTGCATTCTATTTTCTGTTTTTTTCTATTAATTTACTTTTGAATTTTTTTTTTCTTAATTTATTTTGTTTTATTTGCTTCCTTTTGACTTGCTGTTCGTCGCTGTTCCTATTATTTTTCCAATTCTGTTTCTTCTACTAATTTTCATACTGTATGTAGAGTTAAGCTACATCTTTGTTAATTTTATTTATTTAACTATTTATTTTGTTTGCTCCCTTTGACTTCGCTGTTTGTCGCGGTCCCTTTCCCTTATTTTATCGCTGCCCCCGTTCTCTTTAATCATATCTAATTCTGCTTTCCTTTCATTTATTTATTTTATTTGTCCCCTTTAATCTCGCTGTTTGTCGCTGTTCCTTTTTTCTGTTTTTATCGCTGTGTTCAGTTGCTTGTTCTCTTTGCTTTCGTCCATCCCAGTCATTTTAACTGGTTCCTATTCTGAGTCTTTCATATATTTGCGCGATCTGCATTCCCCCCGGCTCACCATCAGGTGTATTTTACAAACTTTCTGCGTCCTTTGACAGTTTGAGCGATGCCATGCCGCCCTCCGCTGTTGTTTTTGGCGACTTTAACCTTGCCACCGTTGGTTTGATTCGGTCCTCCGAGACTGAGGAACTGTTGCATTTCTATTTGTGTGCTCCGCAGCACTTTCTGTTCTTCCTCGACACATGCGCCTCTGTCAGTCTTTCTCAATGCAGTGACGTCACAAACGATTCGGGGAGATCATTTGACCTTGTTTCCTCGACTGACCCGAGCGGATTGCCAGTGAGTAGGTGCCTTACTCTCTTGATCCCAATGTCCTGCATTTTGAAGCCCCTGGCAGTTCTTCTTCCTTCATTGGAAGATTTTTAGATTTTCATTTTAGAGTGGCTCATTTTTCTGTACTCAATAATTGGCTGTTGGGTTATGATTGAGCGAATGTATTTTCCGAGCCCGGCATTGACCTAGTTTTTCTCGCTCGTCTCAGCCCTGGAGGGACGGCTCACTCAGACGCCTCAAAAACTTGAAAAGCGAGGCTTGGAAAAGGTTTTGCTCCTCTAGGAGTGATACAGACTACCAGGCATATTACGACCTCTTCCTTCAGTTCTCTGTCGATCAGCAGACTTCCTACACTAAATTTCTATCTAACTCAAGATCCACTCTGCTTTGCAACCCTATACAATTCTGGAGATTTATAAATTCTAAACGACGCAGCGATGATTACCCCACCTCTCTTAGGCTTGGTGACTGCAAGAGCAATGACCCCGCCGAGGTGGACAATTTCTTCGCTGACTTCATCTCGCTTCGTTCTGTGATCCCAACTGTGATACTAACTCTACAGATTTCTCCCACTTGACTAGACTTCCACGTACTTCCCTTGATCTTAAAGACTCAGTTCTTGACGACGTTACTGAAACTAAATATTTGTCGAGCTTGTCTGATGGATTTTCGTGCAGTCCTGAGGGCATCCCTTCATCGTTCTTGAAGAGGTGTGCTGCTCGTCGGTTGCCCCTGTTCTCTGTTTTCTGGTCAATCTATATTTGTGCTGCGGCAGGTTCCCTAGGCTCTGGAAGGATTCTGTTATTATTCCATTCACAAGAAGGATGGCAAATAGGACATCTCTTATTATAGACCCATTGCCAACTTGTGGCATGTCGCAAAAGCTTTCGAAACGCTAATTAGTGATGTGCTTCGCTTTCATTGCAGACCTTTCAAAGGCTCTTTCCAGCACGGCTTTTTTAAGGGATTTCAGCAAGGCCTTTGACAGAATTCACCATGGGATTCTCATTCACAAGCTTCATCTGCTCGGTCGCACTCAGTGTATCTTTTTCCGAGGTTCCCTATCCAATGAGATCTCTGTTTTTTCTGGCGTACCTCAGGGCAGTATTCTCGGCCCACTTCTTTTTATATTTTTTTTATACGATGTGGCCAAATCCTAGGGGACAACCCTTTGATGCGTTAGCATGGTTTTGGCCGGAAGGGAATTAGGGTAAGGGGAGTGAGCAAGCTTGAGTCTTGTTTTTGCATTGCTGCGAGCTAGATAACAACCCCGAGACAGAGTGGATTATTTAAATTTCTTAATAAAAGCTCACGGGGAGATCTGGTCTCGAACCCGAAGCCCATGGCATGGTGTGCGGCTCAACGCATTGATCCAACTCCGTCTCCAAATGATGCTTTGCTGGTCCTCACTGGCTACAGAATATATTGTTATGCCGATGATACCAAAATATTCCGCGTCGCATCTCGTGATGACGACTAAGCTTTCTTAAATTCTGGCATTCACATTTTTCATGACTGGCGCTCCAATAATCGTCTCGGTTGATCGGGTCAGAGACCTGGGGTTGATTCTCAATTCCCATTTATCTTTTTAGGACCACGTGGATTTCCTTAGATCCATTCTGTAGTATGCTTGCCCGGTATGGGATCCCTATTTCGCCGTTCACATCAATCGGATCGATTCCTCCTTCCTTTCTTCCTATCCTACTAGGCTTGCTTTTATCTCTCTCAACTCCAATTACAGCGCACAAAGAATGATTGTTTTAACTTTTATACTAATGTCGTAATATAAGCCCCAATTTCTTGCAGCAGAGTTTTTATAACTCTTGGGGTTATCAGTTCTAGTTCAAACCATATCCTTCGGTGATTTGAGAGGTGGACCTAAACTTATGCCCACCAGTAATAAAGATAATACAATCAGTTGCAAGAATATCTTAAAAGTTCCAGTTTCGACTGCTCCCACGGAGAGCAATTCCAAAATTCTGCCAATAAATCCGAAAGTTTTACCTTTTATTGTCCGTACTTACTTCAATTTGCCCTTCGTGCAACCCTCCGAAAACTTTGAGCTTAAAGTGACTAACTCTCCCACAAACTCTTCTAAATCCAAAGAATCCTAAGACGGCCACAGCCATTAAAATTATGTTTGATATTCAAAGTTTCTTCTTATTTGAAACAATAGAAGTAAGTTAACTCAGGACAGTCCAATTCCAGAGGTAATCTCAAGACAATTGGCAAACACAAAAGTCCATTTGTTATCACGTCCACGGCGACAGGTTCGATAACTGAAAAGCCCAATTCCAGTGTCATCCCCACAGACGAAATCTTTTCCATCCAGACAAGAGACAACTTCTTCTTAGAGACTTTGTTCCCATACCCATCCTCACTTTGCTATCGTCAAATTTGTTTTCGAAATGATTTCAATAAAAAAAAGTATTATGTGAAATCCCACAGACAGAAAGGCCTGTCAAAACGAAGAGAACCCGCTCCACCGGATTCAATGGAATCAGCTGTTCGGCAAGTTTGGTTTGGTCTGGTTAGGAGTGTTTGCGCAGAACAGCAAGGGAGGAAAAATTATTTTTTTTCGGCAACGGAACCGGATCTGAAACAAGTTATTAAACGAACTGGTTTTCTCTACAAAAACTTCGGAACTGTACGCCGCATTTATGAGGAAAATATTAAAAGCGTTTATTGTTATTACTCTTGGTTTGGCATAACCCTAAATTTGGCAACAAAATCAAACTTTTTCGGGCAGGCAAAGGGGGTTCCTTGGGGCGGCCTAGGCCTATGAACTTTTGTTCTAAAAAGGGGGATGGGGCGACTTACCTTTTTATTTCACGTACTTCCTCGAAGGGGTGGTGTTCCTCATTTTCCAATTAGATCTGATTACTGTTAAACTTGTTCACGGCTTATCCAAGTTATTCGGAATTTCTGCAATTTGCTAGCACTGCACCGTTTCACTGAAATTTAATACACAAACAAATCACAACCAGGAAAAGTGCTGGATTGACAGAGAAAGGCGGAGGCGCCTAGACAAGTGCATCATCGGTAGCAACTCTGTAGACAGGACAAGTGCTAGACAGCTCACTACGGCAGACGCTTGTTTTATCCTTTCTTTGGTGCAATAAGTAAAAAACACACTTCTTCCCCCGTTCCCCTTGTTTTTAATTGAACACGAATACGAGAATTTTGCAGTTTCTTTTACTTGGTTTTTGCACAAACTACACTTTTTATGTAACTGTAATGACACCGAAACACGCCCGAATTATTTTTTGCCAATTTAATTACGGCAATGAATTGACAAAACAAATTAAATCACAAAACACTTTTCCACTACAGCAAAAAGATGCAAAATAAGTGGCACTTGGAGGAGCCTTTTTTGACAGGCGAAGCGTTTTCAAAAACTCCCGTCGGAGCGCAAATTGAATTCTTTATTTTTCCACTGCCAAATTCCACAAAAGATGTAGCGAAAATTGTTCTTCTTTCCTTATTTTGTTGGAGTAAATTATTAACACATCGCGCGGAACTCTGAAACACCGGACCACATCGAATCAAAGGTAATTACGGACTGACTTTACTGGGAAAGCACAGAGAAAGAAAACTTTTGAAGAGCTTTGAAAGAGCTTTGAAAGAGCTCGAAGAGCTTACAACAACAATGCCCATAGTAGGTGGATTAAGTTGGCAACAGTTCAATTTAAACGTTGAATTAATTATGATGTTTTTGCAGCACTACATATTTAAAATGAAATTGGTAGGCGACCACAAGATATATGAAGAGGAGGACTACATGCGCCCAAATGTCTTTCCTTAAATAAACGCGAATTGTATTTTAAAAGTAACATATAAATAAAATGACGGTTATTTTAATTGAAATGCAACCAACTTAATCCACCTACTATGGCATTGTTGTTGTAAAGCTCTCTAAATAAATTTAAAAGTGTTAGTGCAGAAACTGTAAATGTGTTTGTGCAGAGAGAAATTTGACAGGTCAGTTCACAATCGCCAGATGTCAAATTGGTTTTTTGTGAATGAAGTTTTTCAACTAGGATAGATTAAACTTACATTGTAAATGGAACTTTACCGGTGAAATTTAGTACAAACTTGAATCCTGGAGCTGGCACCAGTTTAGTGCGACATCTAGCGTGTAGTAGTTTCATTTATATAAATTTTACAGGGTGCTGTTTATTTCTGGAAATAAAACTACTTTTTATTTCTTAGAAGTGGTTATAATTGTAAAAATCTCCTGTTTAAATTCCACGTAGATTAAATTGTAAATATACTTTCAGTGCTTTCTGTAATGTAAAACTACACCTAAGATAAAAGCTAACCACTTTTGCTGATTAACTAAAAATTGCATGAAAAAATTACTTGAATTATGTTGTAATCGTTCATGTAATTAGAAACCCATAGATAAGCATAGCATAATTCTAGACAGAAGGCAAAAATGTTTCGTGGGAAAGACTGTAGATTGGTAAAAATGTTTACTGAAGCAAATTTATATTATAAAAGTTTATTTTTGAATGAGAATAAAGTTCAGATATTCAGTGAATCAAGGCTTTTCCTTTCTCTTGGTGAGGCTGCCAAGAGCATTGTATATCGTTATTAGTGCACCGGTTTTGTACTTGCGCACATCTAAACATTGCATAGGTTTGTACCTAGGCAACGAATAAATAGATAGAACAGGCGATGAATAAGATAATTCATCGCGATACAAAAACATTTGGTGACCCCGACGTGGTTCTCTAGAGACGATTGGAGAATCCAACAGCAAGCTTCATCTACACAGCATCCTTGACATCGGGCAACGTTTTTTGAGAAAAGACAGAGTTATTAGTCACCACAGAATCATTATGGAAGAAGACCCTACATCACATCCTGACATGGAGGAACTATTCAACGAGCAGTACCCTGCTAGAGAACATGCTCATTAACTTCGGCAAGGACGGACCATCCAGAAAGACCGAAGAATACATTAAAAAACGACTAACTGAAGCAGATGCGCATTGGGCAAGCCTTGAAGCTAATCATGCAGAGTTATTGGGTGTCAAAGAATACCATTTAGACAATCCATACTCCAAAAACGACTACTGTAATAAGGTCAAGAAGGTGTATGATAGACTTAAAATATCTCTGCTCCATTTGCAGAATCAAACAAACAGAAGGCCCTAATGCACACTATAACACATCTTTTTCAAGAGATCGAGTCAAGATTAGGGCAAGAACTTTCAGCGGCTTACTATGAATTGAAGACAAAGTTACCAAAGTGAAATGTCCAGTAACAATGAACTAATCTGAGAAATGTCGGTCGATGAGGAAATAGCAGACTATCAAGCTTCATACTTCAATGATATAGAGGACTGAGTGCAAGACACTATTGTATCACTTCAACAACGGTTGTCAACATTGAATCAGTCGTTCTCAGCAACACCGCAAACCAACATCAAGCTACCAAAGATCGTTTTGCCAACCTTTGATGTAAACTATCTCAAGTGGACGCAATTCTACGACCTATATGTGAAGTTAATCCACAGTCAACCAATAAGTAATTCTCAAAAAATGTTTTACTTAACAACCAATTTGACTGGAGAAGCACGAGCATTGATCAAACACCTTCCGGTATCAGATCATAATTATGAGACGGCTTGGAATATAATCACTAATAGATACAACAATAAAAGATTGTTGGTTACATCAATCCCTAACAAGTTTGTCACACAATCAGTGATTCAGATCGAATCGCCAATGCACATTAAGGCCCCTCATGACACCACCACAGAGTGTCTTTTGGGAATACAGAACTTAGGAATATCCATTGACTCGTGGGATCCTTTACTAGTTCATCTTATTATCAAGAAATTCGACAAGAACACTCACATCTTGTACGAACAATCACTGGAATCTCCAACTTAAGGTTTCTGGAAACCAGATTCCTATCCTTGGAAGCCATCGGCGGGAAGACACCCAAGCACGGACAATAGTTGAAATCATCAGCATTTATCACAACCACTGGCGGTAATCAATGCAAGGATTGTAACCAGAATCATCCGTTATACTAATGTAATCAATTCTTATCAAAAACACCTTCGAATTGGTACGAGTCTCACCGAAAACACCAGTTATGCATCAATTGCATGAAAAGTAGGCACTCAGCAACCACCTGCACTTTAAGAGGTTGTAAGAAAGGCCTCAAGAAGCATAACACCTTAATACATCCAGAACGTGACACAAAGGCAAACCCAGGGATGCAATATGGCCCGAAATCTTCGGCAATCAAGAGCCACTCACCAAGAAATGCCATAGAAGCAGAGTTACACCATTCGCAGCAACCAACTAGCAACCCAATTACGTTGGCCGCTCATCCTACTAGAGCAACTCCAGGAAGTGTATTGCTCAGCACCGTTGTCGTTACGTTAAAAAATAATGAAGGAAAGGAAATAAACTGTAGAGCCATATTGGACTCCGGTTCACAAATCAACTTGATAACAGAGCGACTGGCAAAAAAGTTGAGCTTAAACGAAATAAATGACCCTCTTGCTATACAGGGTATCGGCCAAGGTATTCAAAAGGCTCAACTTCGCATCAACACCATATTGAAATCAAGAACCACAGCATTCGAGACTAGAATCGAAGCCTTCATATTACCACGTATAACAACTAATCATCCGATACAACAACTAAATACATCCTCTTGGGCCATCCCCGGTAGCATAAAATTAGCCGATCCAAATTTTCATCAGCCCGGTCCTGTCGATCTACTAATCGGAGCAGATCACTAATTTCAATTGTTAGCCATCGGCCAGATTAAACTAGGAGTCAATTTACCAATACTGCAGAATACAGTCCTAGGTTGGGTAATTGCAGGAAAAACACCCAATGCTATATCAAGGACAATGACCTGCGGAATCTGTACAGAAGAGTGTAAGGCTCAACAAATAGGTTGAAAAATTCTGGAAATTAGAGGGGGTAGACGACGCCGCACCAAGAAATACTGTCTCCGAAAAGAAATGCGAAAATCATTTCAATCAGACGGTGCAAAGAAATAACCTAGGACGTTTCACAGTCAAGTTTCCATTTGCAACAAATCCTAACCAAATAAGAGAGTCCAAAGACATCGCCTTGATCCGATTTCTCTCTTTGGAAATAAGAATCCTGAGCTTAAAAAGCAGAACTGTGACTTCATGAAGGAGTACATCGATCTCGGGCATCGTCTTTGGGTCTTCTTGTTCATCCTATTCCCCTCTCTGTATATATTAGGTCTGTTCCCGTACTTCTTCACTATTTATGTGGTGGGGGTGAAATTACTTCAGTACGGGAACAACCAGCTGTAATTTTCTGAAAAGGCAGAAGAAGATTGTTTTGGGAGAAAAAAAATCTTTTTCTATATATGGAAACTAATCAATCACAGTTTTCCTTATAGGCTACTTCACTTCCTTAGTCCGACGCTTAACTTTTATGATGTAAAACTCTATAAAAGGATTCACAAATTTCAAATTCACTCAATTGACGTATGGGCAGTTGTCACTTTGACAGAAAGAAGATTTTTTAAGCATATTGCAGCTGGTCAAAGTTGCAGCAGAATTCTTAAATTTTCTGCAGCAGCGTATCAGCCCCCTTATTTCCCTGCATCTCAGGTTCATCAGCATGGAGACTTTTCTTGTAACGATTGAGTCCAGCGCCCTTATTGCCGCATGATTGTCAATATAATTTTATAAGTCGCTACCGTAAGGCAAATTTGGGCGGGCTAGTAATAATCCTGCCGCTCTTACTATCACCAGATTATCTGCTTGAGGCACACTGCAGTACTCACCCCGGCCTTCACTTTAGATCTTTCTGCTATATCCGCCATGGTGAAACGACCCCACTCCTCTCTTTCTTGGATTCTAGTAGAGAAGGTTTTCCCAAAGCTCAGTATCGGGGTAGTGTAGCTGGCGTTCCTTTGGGGACAGTATAATGCTATGGCCAAGATCAAAGTTTTTCCAACATTTAGACTCTTTCAGTATTATAGCTCTACGTGCGGCTATACTTTTACAGTAGAGGTCAAATGGTTGAAAGTGGGGCAGGGGCGCCAATGTCGCTGTTGGTGTTGTGCTCATTGCTCTGGAGATGACCAGAAAGGTAGCATTTTGAATTTTGGTAAGCTTTTTAAGATTACAGAGCTTCTCTAGAGAGGTCCACTAGCCTACCATACCATAAGTAAGGTGTTATAATGGAAATGTACATCTAGAGGACAATGCAAGGACTTAAGCCTAATTTTTACCAAACATTTTCTTGTAGACATTAAACGCCCTCTCTCTCTAATTCTCGTAACCCCTTGTATGGCATGGGGTGGAACAACAACTTCACCAGATTCCAGACAACGATTGCAAGTGGATTCCGAACCCCTGAAATTTCTGTAATCCCCATGACCTCTTTTTCGTGATCTGTTGTCAGCAGAAAACAACCATTGGTCGCGGTCGGTGGGATTCGAACCTGGTAGTCCGACAAGTTATCACTTACTTACTATGTTTTTACCACAATTTAATTTAGAGTCAAGTAAGATATCTAAGTACTTGGTCTGGGTAGTTAGTGTCAGGGCATTCCCATCAAACTTTGAGGTGGAAGTATACAATTAACTTCTTTCTTGTGAAGAGCACTACTTCTGTCTTTCGTAGATTTCCCGATAAGCCACAGTTGATTGAACATCTGTGAATTTTACTCAGAACTCTGGCTTATGCTGACGACGTGGCCTCATTGGTCTCAGGAAAGCACCATCACAGAACTAATATAAGCCACCATCGGAGGTTATCACCAACGAAGACCTCGATGACCTGACAAGGCGAAGTAAACATCGAAGACGAAAATGCAACAGATTGACCACACATTAAGTAAAGAGTGAAAGAACATAGCTCACCAGGCTATAGATTGGAACCTGTGCGGGACCTAAGAAAAACGTACGATTGGACGTTTAAATTTGTGGAAAAGAAATGTACTTAAATTCGCAAATTGTAGCAAGAGTTGGAGGCGTTCGTATATAATCGGGCAAGCTATACCTCACATAGGGTTCAAGGAAACATAGAAAGCATTTCTTCTCATTGAATCAATTGCAATAATAGAAACTCAAAGCAAAGTATGTAAGCATAAAATATAGAAAGTCATTAAGATTCGGCAATCAATACTGACGTTCTAGCAAAAGCAACCATTTCGAACTCCTGTCTTCCATATGGATGTAAAAAGAGTGGCTTAGTTTGTTGTTTTAATATACTAAATTCAAATCAAACATATTGATTACTTAGGAAAGTTCATTGTAAATATTGGAAAACGATTTCTTAATACAAAGTACGACCCTGAAAAGAAATTTTAAGATTATTACAGATTTTTGAGAACATATACTCACAATAATAAAACCAAACAAATCGACAATAGAGTTGTGTTAAGAAAGTTAAATGCACTCGGAAAACTTGTCAGCGTCATGTTATAAAGCGTCGAATACAATGGAGCTGATGCCATAATTGAAAATGATCGCAATGCCCGTGACAAGGAAATTAACTTTCCTGAATAAGATGTAAAGATGTAAGATGTAAGATGTAAAGATTAATTAACAGAATTTAATAAATTAAACAAATATGGTTCTTGCCTACGTCTCCAGATGTCGCTATACTCGCCAATATTGTATTGCACATTGCTGCACCAACTCCTTTTAACAATCCAACACAAACTGACAAGTATATGTGCCAAGAAAGTGATGCAAGTCCCTTTATAATTGTGTCTAAGACTCCACTAAAATATGCTATAGCTCCTAGGGCTTCGGCCGAAAATTTAAGAATCTGTTTTAATTAATTCTTGCTGTAACAATTCCTTCCTTTTATTGGAGTTTTTTTACCTTCCTAAATAGAAGCATTCCAAGTAGATCTCCAACGATCTGAACTCCAATACTAATAGCGTCGTATGTTGTAGCATCTTGTATTGTCCACGAAAACTTTTCCCTTACAAAGAGATAAAATACTGTACCTGTGCCACCTGAAAGTATACTTTTATACATTAAATAACTCGTTTATAAAAAAAAATAATTACAAAAAAGGAGCAGAAAAAATAAAGCACTTTTTTTCACAAACAGTTCTTCTTTGAACAGGAATGAAATTTTACCCGGTTTTATTGCGAAATCGCAAGTGAACCCATATGCACCTTTGCGTTTATGGACCTATACACAATTGGACTTAATGTGCATTCCGAACTACCGACATTACTCTACAAATACCAATGATCTTTTAACGTAAACTATTGTTACAAAATTACTATCATTAATTTCTAATTACACAAGGAAAACAAACTGGGATACCTTCTGGGCCGCTGTGAGCTCGAAGACTGACATTTGATTTGATTTGATTAAATTGGAGGTGTGAGGTTCTCAAGCGCCGCGGCCAATGGGGCCTATTGTGCCAACCCTCTCAACTCCTAATAGCAAGCCGGCCCCTCTGAAGAGGTTCAACAGCTCCCGCAATTGCCAGTCATTCAGCCCGCTCGGTACCAGGGTTGGTTTCCCGAATAGGCTAAATCTGCGCCTGGCCACAGCAGGACATTCACATAGTACGTGTAATGGGGTCTCATCATCCTCCAGACAGAGCCTGCAGTTGGGGTCGATGGCTCTACCTATCCTTACCAGGTGCTTCCTTAGCTGACAGTGGCCGGTAAGTAGGCCAGCCAGAGTTCCAATATCCGACCTGCTCAGCTTGAGGAGCTCACTGGATCTAGCCGGCGACGGTGAGGGCATAAGGCTTCTTGAGTGAGCGTGCCCCTCAATATTATTCCAATACAATTATGCTTCTCACTTGCGCGGTTTGATATTAGCCTTTTAGCCGTGCAGAGAGGAATTCCACAGACCGGCAGCGACCCTATGAAAGGGGTATTGGACCCCTTCCTAGTAAGTTCATCTGCATTTTCATTCCCCGTGTACTTACACCAGCTTAGATCTGGTGGTAGATGAAGCAATTGCTTTGATTGCTGCTTGACTATTCGAGAAGATTCAGAGGCTTTGGTTTTGATAGGCTCTTCTTAGGTTCTAGTAAGAAACATGTCAGTATAGCGAAGATTTCAGCCTGGAATACCGTGGTGTACTTTCCCAGGGCCAGTGATAAACTGAATCGAGGAGAGTTACTCCAGACCCCTCCCCTACACCCGATTCAGTCTTGGATCCATTAGTATACTATACTAGTTCCCCTGGACGGACAGCTGGAAGCGTCCAGGTCTCACGATTCTCCACCCGTATTAGGGGTGGTTGGAATGGTGAGAATCTTGCCGGCATCTGATCAGCTAACATGGCCAACTCAGGTGTGGTTTCAAGAATCTCCCTTATTGTCGTGTGGCGCTTACCTATGTTTCCCCAAGGAGACCGGCTCCCTCTAGTTTGAAGGCCGCACAACCTGACAATACTGACATGCTCGTCTCCACAATCAGCTAGATTGGCTACCTGGAAGTGGGAACTAACCAGCTAAATGCTGTGCTTTTCTGCTTCTACCATGACGGCATCGTCTCAGCCTCAACCAAAGGAGCCCTGGTGGAACGAACGGCTATCTGAAATGCATAGGCAAGTGAGGCGACTATTTAACAGAGCGATGCGCTCCACTGAAGATAATAATGGATTTTCCAAACGCGAGTCCTAGAGAAGACGCTGAGAGAGCATTGAATGCTTGCGAGAGGCAGCTCGTCTTCTAAAAGTACCCTGGAATACCTGTTACAGGTGCACTTCGCTGGGTCCACTCTAAGACCATGCAGAGTCGTAGGGCCTTAAGCACGTCCGATATCATATTTGACAATGGTTACATGACAGCAGTCTCCTTTCAACCTTTTAAAAACCCTGGTGGCGATGGTACTTTCTAGTATTCCTACAAAACTGCCTGGATAACATTCTTGTACCTTTGTTCAGAGCTATCTATAATTGGGGCCACATGCCACTCTCATGGAGCAAAGTAGGTGTGATGTTTATCCCAAAACGAGATTATAAGCCTTTAGAGCTCCCCAATTCCTGAAGACCAATCAGTCTAACCTCCTTTCTTCTTAAGACAAAGGAGACACTGCTAGACCTTCACGTCAGGTTTAAACAGGACCAAACATCTGCCCGCCACTTTACTCAGTTTGCCTGCACAAAATATAAATCTACAGAGTCTGCCTTACATAACATTGTAAGCAAGATTGAGAAAACTCTTCATCATATAGAAAAAGCTGTATGGGCCTTTCCTGACGTAGAAGGTGCTTTCGATAACATTAGGTGTGGAACTCTCAGATGGAGGGGTCTGGATACACTAAAGTACTAGAACTTAATTGGAGCACACAGAGCGCCAGACTTTCGAATCGAACGTAAATTCTGCACTGTTGTAAGGCAGTTTAACACGGAAGTGACCTGTTAAATAACATCTAAGCTACAAGCCTTTGTCAACCGCTGTTTCTGGCGCATCCTTAATATCTACTGGCTGGAGGACATTACCAACATTACCAAGATGGGATAGACATCGGTATTCGAAGACGAAAGTGGCAATGGATAGGCCACATACTACAAAAAGAATCAAACAACATCGCCTCACAAACACTACAGTAGCACCCACACTGAACCATGAAAGACGTCGAATTAGAAGACCGCTCAATATATGGAGGAGATCCATAGAGAAGGAAGATCAAAAAATGGTGGCAGCAGTTGAAGCCGTTGGTAGAAAACCGATCCAGTTGGGGTAGCAATGTATTTGACGCCCTATGCCCCAAAAGAGGATAAAGGAACCAGACAGAACTATAAAACTGACTATTACCCCTCTTCATTTAGCCTCTATGACAGATGTAGTAGTGATGCTCTTACGATTGTTCTTGGAAGACGACCGTGATATGAATTTTACACATTTAGCGAGGTTCGCGCTGATATCTTTTGAACCCAAGCACCTGATCCTCAACAAAGCTACGGAGTTAAAGAAGATCTTCTACCTAGCTATCTCTCTCTTTCCCAGCCGATCCCGACGACAAACCTACCTCTGTTTTGAAAAACTGTAGTTCGTCTTTTGTCCCTATTCTTTGTCATTTATTTAACTTATGAATCTGTCGTGGCGTCTTTCCTAAACCGTGGAAGATCTCAGTAATTATACCTCTGTGTACAAATGGAAGCAAACATGACATCACCAACTACAGATTTGCTGCCAACCTGTGCGGTATTTCCAAGATATTTAATTGTTGACATTTCATTTCCTTTCACTGCAAACCGTTTCTAGGCCTTTTTGCAACTGCAACCAAGTTACTTGAGTTTTTAAATTTCTGCATCTCTGCAATTCAGTTTGGTAGACAGGTGGACTGTATTTTTACTGATTTCAGTAAAGCCTTTGACAAAATGAATCACGGAATTCTTACCGACAAGCTTTATTATCCTCGTACTAATTGACTGGCTGTTATACTACTTGTCTCATCGCACACAGCGAATTTTACTTTGGAACGTCTCTCTGACACTATCTGTAACACCTCATGTGTTCCATAGGGCAGCCCTTTGGACCACTATTCTTCATTATTTATAGTAATGACATATCGACTATTTTGAATGTTTCTAGACTTTTTCCTTATGCTGACGACACCAAAATTTTCCGCTTAGTTTCTGAATAGACTGATTGTATCCTCCTGAATTCCGAACTGGACACTTTCAACCAGTGGTGCTCTATTAACTTCCTATCTCTCAATGTTGACGGAGTTAGGGTTAGGTTAGGTTAGGGTGGCGGCTATCAGCCCTACAGCCTATCAGCCTCACATAGACCTATAAATGGTCCGTTGTGCTACCACATCCGTGGAACCGTGCCTGATTGCGGGGTTTAACTAAAACCAGCCGCAGCTGTTAATAAACCTTAATAGCTGCTTCAGCCCGATGCCGGCTATATTGCCCATGCCATCTAAGAAGTACACGCCCATTGCATTGTACCTTCTTTTTGCTAGGCCCGGGCATTCGCAGAGTAAGTGCTAAATGCTTTCCACCTCTTCCTCGTCCATTCAACTCCGGCAGAAGTCGTTTGTGGGAACGAGCAGACGCTCTGCATGTCTACCGAAAAGACAGTGGCCAGTAATAACCGCCGCAATGTTTCGGAGTTTTATCCGGCTTCCGTTTAGCAGGAACGCGGTTTTTCTCAAATCCCATTCAGGCCACATCTGCCTTGATAGTCTGCATGCGGTTGACGGAGTTAAAGCAATGGCTGAATGGCACGATCATCACGCCATAGAGGAAAGTTAGTTAGTTTTTTTTTGTATTTTAAAATAGATCTTAGCACCCCATGAAAAATGAGTACTGACTTGTTGGGGTGCCAATCAATCATTGCGAAGTTATTAAGGTTGCAAGGCGTCAAAATAGCAAGGCCCAAAACCGCGCCCCCTTTTTTAAAAAATCTAAAAAGATAGTCATAAAGACATTAAGGCCATAAGTTCAATATCGTCCTAGAAAAAAACACACTACGTACGGCTGTTTTGATAATCATTCTGACACGAACTTCTAAAAATTAACCCATTTTGAGCCTTTTCAACGACTTCACTAAAAATCCCAATTTACTTTAAGCGCATAGCCCACATACCTCAAACTTGCCTACGTGATCCCCTCTTCCCCCGCTAGAGCTCGAAAAGGCACTAAGTGGTTCAAAATTAAGGCCCGGATGAGAAAAAAAATAACACCATCAAATCGGCACAAGTATTGTAGTGACTTACTCACTCAAAGAGTGATTTTCAAAAATTAATTCGCTTAGAGGTACTTAAAAATGCAGATGATGCAACGATCCGCTATTTTCAGTACGTAATCATTAGGGTATTCTCTCAAAACGACAAATTTGTACGGCACTCGTTAATAAAGTCTCGGCAAAGTAACAAAGACAGTAATTTGTTTTTATTTTTCACCCTTTTCGGTTCGCCGTTTTGTCATTGGAAAATCAAAAAATTTTTTTCGAAAAAGTACACAAAAAAGGATATTTAGAGTCCTTTTTGCTATATGAAACTCTATACAGGCATATGGTTATCCTTTATCTATCGATCCCCCTTTACCAGATGAAAACCGGTCTGGTACATCAGTCCGGTCTAGTTGCGATTCATCAAGGAGCGTTGCGGGATAGAGATGTTCACGGCCGCCAGTAAATCAGATGAATTTATTGTTTCCTGCAATAAATCGAACAAAAATAATAGTTTGGAGATATTACGCCTCTTTCCAAGGGAGTCAAGAGAAATCAGCCCTAAACGATTAGTATAAGAATTAAGTAATCAGGGATCAATCCAAGGAAGTCCACGAAGAGTAAACCTAAGGAATCTGCGTTTCACTGCCTCCACGCGGTTGACGTAAACGGCGAAACAGAGAGCCCACACAGAGCTGGTGTATTCCAAAAGCGGTCTGACGAAGGTACAGTCAAGAAGCTTAGTTAGGTGAGGATCATCGAGTTCCTTAGACCATCTTTTAACGAAACTCAACATCGAGTTAACCCTTCGATCGAGTCCACATGATCCTCGAATGAAAGGCGAGAATTGAGGACCACGCCCAGGTCCTTCATCTTATCAACCCTGCTTAAGGTAACGCCATCGGTTTAGTCACGATTTAGTCAAAGAGGAAAGGACGTCTTTTACGGGAGAAGGTCATAACGGTGCACTTGCCGGCATTTAAAGGAAGGCGATTGCACACGTACTAATCGCAGAACACAGCCAGGTCAGAGTGCATGTGAAACATGAAACGTGAAATTAACAGTCCACCTCTTTGCCTGCCTCGACGGCTGGTAAAGAATAATTAATGAATTCAAGGAGGTTGGTGGTCGTAGACTTCCCCTTGTGGAAGCCATGCTGGAAGGACCCCATGAAAGGCCTGCAGTGAAATCGAAGAACGTCACTGACGAGCAACTCAAAAAACTTCGCGGCATGGCATAGGCTGGTAATCGGTGGGTACTTGGAGACGTCGAATCTACTGCCTTTCTTATGGAGAGGAATCAACACAGAAGTCTTCCAAAGTTCAGGAAAGTGACCGGATTGCAGGGACAACTAACAAAGATGAAATGAGGCTCCCACACCAGCATGCAGAGGAAAACAAAAACAAACAAACAAACAAAAACAAGAAAAAAAAGCAACAGAAATAAAACAAGCAAGGAAACTCAGCAACACACCATACAAACAGAGAGTCACGGGAGCACAGAAAATAGATAGCTCTTAAACATCACCTTACTAAGAGTTAAATCAAGATTAGGAGAAGAATTAACAGCCCTACATAAACGATTAATTGATTCATGCATGCCATAATTTGATCTGGATGGTTCAACATGAAACAAAGCCGGTCTTCGAAGGTTATGTTGGGACTGTCTGAAGGAAACCCTGCTAACAAGCGAGCCTGAGTCTATATTAGAGTTCAATAGCTGATGAATAAACACCAAGTCAGCGACTTTGCGCCTTTTCTCAAGCGAGGGGAAACCGAGCAACTGTAGGCGGTCGGTGTAGGGCGGGAGTCTAAATGGATCGTCCCATGGGAGCCCTCTAAGCGCAAATCTAAGAAAATTACGCTGTACCGATTGGATACGCTTGGAATGAACAGCGTAGTAAGGCGACCAGACCTGAGAAGAATAGGTCTAACTAAGGAGCAGTACAAATGCATCAATGTTGGAATATCCGAGAACTCTCTAGACCATCGCTTAACAAAGCCCAAGATTAAACTGCCTCTAGACACGATATAGTTAATATGCAGGGTAAAATCAAGCTTCCTATCAAGTTTTACCCCAAGGTCAGTTACGGACAGCCCGCGACGGAGACCATTCCTTGCAAAGTTGTAATCATAAGCTTGAGGATTAGGACTCCTGGAGAAAGTCATAGCTTCAGGTTTCTCAAAATTGAGGTGTAAGTCGTTATGCTCGCACCACGCCAGAAACGTATCCAAGTCCTTTTGAATAAGGGCGGCATCACCAACATCCTTAATATAAGAGAAGATCTTCATGTCATCAGCGTAGATTAGAACATAAGAGTACGAGATCAGACGGACAATGTCGTCAATGGCACGAACGAATAGTAGAGGACCGAGATGACTGCCTTGTGGTACACCAGATGAAGCCTCGAACATTCTAGAGATAGAGCCGTGGAGCGACACACGGTAAGACCTGTCTCTTAGATAGGATGAAACCCAGTCCAGAAGAACAGGGGGGAAACCCAGCCTCCCGAGTTTAAATATAATTAAGGAGTGAGGGAGGCTTTACTGAAATCCGTGTATATGCAGTCAGTTTGCATACCTCGCTGGAAGCCAGAAATAATGTGGGAGGTAAATTCAAGTAAGTTAGTAGTCGTTGATCTACCGGGCAAGAACCCGTGCTGATTGGGAGAGATCAAGCCAATACAACGCTCCATAATCTGCGAATACACTATTGATTCAAACAATTTAGGTATGCAGGATAACTTTGCGATAGGTCTATAATTGGTTATAATATTCTTATGCCCTTTTTTATGAACAGGGACTATAAAAGAGCACTTCTACAATGTAGGAAATTTACCAACTTGAAGGGACCTATTGAAGAGAATCGCCAATGGAGTAAGAAGGGCACCGGAACAGGACTTGACGAAGGCTGGAGGAATGCCGTCAGGACCAGAGGAAAAGTCCGATTTAAGTTCATTGATTTTTTCCGAAATATGATCCTGTGATATAAACGGCAAAAAAACGGGTGAAGCGGGACGATCCAAAATATGATCAAAATTATTCGCACATGGCTCAAAGTTATCCGAAGAAAAGGCACTCTCAAAGTGTGAAGCAAAATTATTTGCTATGTCGGACACGTTATTACTAGAAGACCCCCCATACCACATCGTAGATAGATAGTTGTTCGATTTCTTTTTCATATTAACGAATTTAAAGAAATTGCGAGGGTTATTGTGCATATTATCGCGAACACTAAGAAGGTATTCATTATAGAGCGAGGAGGAGGATAGTGCCTTAAAACTTTCATAGCAGGTCACAAAGTCAGAATACGCTATTGCGCTATTACAACGCAAGTTATTTTTCCAGAGTTTGTTCTTCCTGTTCCTAAGACTGCGGAGTTCGGCATTATACCATGGGGGAGAGGAGCATGTACACTTAATCCGTTTTAATGGAACAAGGGAGTTAAGCAAATCATATATCTTGTTATAAAATAATGAGGCGCAGACGTCAATATCATTATTATTCAGTTATGCCGAAAAATCGACTGAAAGGAGATTAGACGTTATCTCAGAGAAGTTCGATCTCCTAAAGTCATAAGCATGGTGTTCGAGATTGGGATCCGCAATACTATTACCTTCGTAACAGAAGGAGACAAAGATGGGCGGATGAAAACTATCAATAGCAGATAACTGATCAGAAGGAAGCTAATTCAACTATAGTGTTAGTTGAATCAGAAGAAAACACAAGATCCAACTGCCTTCCTATAGCGTTCTTTACATCACTCATTTGGTGCAAACCAGAGGAAGCCATTGTGTCAAGAAATTTAGAGACCACAGATGTGGGATAACATGAAGGAAGGAAGTCATGGTCATCACAGTTAGGTACCCATAGAACATTGGGTAAATTAAAGTCACCAAGAAGAAGAATTTCATCTTCAGGGTTCGTCATATTATGGATGAAGCCTAAACTAAGGGTTAGTATGTATATCGTAAAGACTGCGCCCTTCAGTATCAACGACGTTTATCAGGTTAGGGGGAATATAGCAACAGAGCAAATATATATTGAGCTTAGGCAGTGAAAGCTTAAGAACCAAGAGTTCAATAGTGAGTGAGTCGGAGAAAGCAGGAACATCAATTAAGCTGCAGTTAAAGTCTGATTTGCAAGCAACCAGTACTCCACCACCCCGACACAGAGATTCAGAATGTTTGTCCCTACGAAAAATCTGATAGGAGTCATGAGGAATCTCTGCATCACAAAAACCATGTTGAAGTCAAGTCTCAGTCAACATGATAATATCGTAGCAGCATGCAAGGGATGCTTGAAATAGATGATTTGCCTTAGTTCTCAGTCCCCTCACATTCTGATAGTAAAGGGACAGCGTACTTAGTTTTTTGGAGCATTAGTTATTGCTCTGTCATGGGTACTGTTAATAAACCTGCCCCGAGGCAAAAATTCGTGTGCGATGGAATTCCTAGGCCAGAAGTCCGGGGAAGAGATAATCTCGAAGCCGGGGCAGTCGTCAACTTGAAAGACGATACATACCCCTGAGACAGGCTGACAACGTAGAAGTACAGAGTCGTCGATCTTGGACCTCATTCTGACATAATTCAAAACGTCGTCAACAGAGGTAGACGGATCGAGCCGAGAAACAAAATATAACTTAGGGATTGGGGGCAATAGTAGCAGGGCGCGCAACAGCGCCTGATGTAATAAGTAGTCCAATATCAGGCTCAGGATTGGACCGATCAACAAAGGTTACACCAACAGGAACATCGACAAGTTCCTCTAAAAGGACACTAGCACGGGATAATTGGCATTTCTTCAGACAGGAAGCGGGTAAACCGTCGGGACCACTTGTGAAGCCCTCCGCCAAATTAGATAAGTGTTCAGCAACGTGTCGAATACTAAATCTTTAGGGAGGTAAACAGCAGCAGCGTCAAGTGGGTAAAATAATGCCTTTTTTATATTCCTAAAGTAATGTAGAAGTCAGTTAATCGGGACATTTCGTACAATCACCAGAATCCCAAAAATTAATGTAATTTCCTTTGATGCAATTCGACTGATTATTACAATTTATAAATTATTTTATAACAGAAATTTAATCTCATCAAGAACAGTGAGCAAAAATATAAACATACCTATTGAAATCGTGTGCAATCCCATCACAGTCAACACAATCAAAATAATCATTCGAGCACAGTAAGGACGTTGTTTGAAACAAGACTGAAATACATCCTTTACCAAAGCAATATCGAAAAGATGGAAAACATTTGTCTAAAAATACATTAATAAATTAAAAAGTTTTCAACATAATTCACATTATCCTGCCCCTTTCTGTTGTGTAGAGGTTTCCAAACTCTCTTTTAAAAACATAGAGATGTAAATAACTAAAAATAGGATAATAAGACCGGTTACAGAAAAAGTTGTAAACGAATTAGTCGCCAAGAAGAGATAGCTGCTGCACAGAGATCCAGTAAGTAATCCTAAATAAATGCAGGCTTCATATATGGCCATCCTAGTCGAACACATAACTACAATATAATAGTTTTACTTGAAAACCATTACCTGATCATTCTTTCATTTGGACTTGTTATGTCTGTTAGGAAACAGATACATCCTACAGCAAGAGAGCTTTGTCCTCCTACTATAACCTCTGGTATGGTCGCAATAAGGTAGAACCATGGATTTATTAATACTTTGTTCGAAATAAATACCAGAGCGGCACATATAGCGAACTTTAAAATGAATCCTATGAGAAACATATAGTTTATTATACAACGCGTCATTACACAAGTTTTACCAATTAATGCCGCCATAATAAGAGGTTTCCTTCCGAATTTGTCCGACCATGGCCCTATGAATAGTACTCCAAATGCTGGCACAACATTTTCAAGCATAGTACGAACCATAAAAATGTCAACTGCATAGGGTTGCACCTCCGTCTCAATCTCCTAAAGGATAGATCTCAAAATATGTAAATATTACTATTCCAGAATTAATAGTAACAAACTTTTGAATCATTCGTAGCCTGTGCAGTCCCTAGGAGAGAGCATTCAGTAGAATTGTATTTATAAACTGCCGTACACACTTGATAAACAACTTGGTTTTGAAAAACTGTATCTTTAAAAATTTTAAAATTATAATATGAATGGAAAAAAAACTGAGACCAAATGCAAACCTGATAAGCTCAAGGCAAATAAAAGCAAAAGTACAGCCGGCTCGAGAACTGGAAAAGATTTTCCGCGAAAAATGTTAATTGCCATGTTATCACTTTCGTTTAAACCTTACTTAATTGTTATTATTAATGTTATCTCAGTAATTAATTAATCAAAATTGTTTTACTGGAAAAAGTTGTACTCTTATTCGATTCTATTTTAAGATTGAACTCTTTTGACCGACAGACCAATTACGCGTGGATAACTCTTGAATGATTGCTTCATGCTTACTAAGAGGAGATTAATTGCTTTTCCCTCTACGATAACGAAGCAAGTGTTTATCAGTTAAAACGAAAATAAAACATAAACGTAAAAATTATGACTATAACGCATAAAAACGCTTACACTAAAGTGATTTGTTTGTATTAATGCTGATTGAAGCATTAGGATTTCGCTGGCAAAATGTTTTCTTTCTAACGATAATTAAGAAAATAATTCAAATTCATTTTTCTGACCTACGCAGAGGAGTTCTATCGATCTTACAATTAATTGAATTTAATAAACGAAAATAAATTGAAATCCGCAAAAGATATCTGACGGGCTGAGAGTAAAAGTGACCTATAAGGTTCGGGCAAAAGTGGCTTAGAAAATGTTCCGCGCAAAAACGAATCGCGTGAGATCCCGGGCAAAAACGAATCGTAAAAAATTTCCGGGCAAAAACGACTTAACTACTTAACTGCATTAACTTTGCATTACTTTTTGTAGTTAAATCGTTTTAGCCCGGAAATTTTTACGATTCGTTTTTGCCCGGAATCTCACGCGATTCGTTTTTGCGCGGAACATTTTCTAAGCCACTTTTGCCCGAACCTTATAAATAGGTCACTTTTACTCTCAGCCCGTCATCTATGCTTCAATCTTTTAGAGTAATCGAACGATTTCATTATTACTGAGAGCTGCAAGATTTTTTTATCTCTCGCCAGGAAGGAAGGTTTCCTTATCCGACTCCTAGGTTCAGCTTGCGGGGAATTTTACAAGGTCAACTAGGCTTATTAAGGATAAGAAAACATCTCCACGCCTGCTTTGCAAATGGCCTCCACACAGCGCTACTGGTAACTGCAAGGTTACACTCATGCAAGCTAACTCCGAACAGGGAAGGAGTAAACCTCTTGAATAAATCCCCTTATTTGTAAATACGACAACTCTTGGACATCCTTGAATGGCTTGTCTCCACCCACTTCCCTGGGTGCACGTAAGATAGTATGCAACACTGACCACAAGATGTTTTCGCAAAATCATTCTCCATAGACGATCTAACGGCAATCAATGGCTGCACAAGCGGAGACAAGGTAGCATGGGTGGTAAAATCCTTCTGTCAATTCTACACAACAGGACGGAATCATTCCTGCCATGCTAGAAAATACCTTAGTATTATCCCTTAGCAAAGCATGCCTCACCACTGGGTACATACCGGAAAGATGGAGAGAGGTGCGTGTAGCGTTCATTCCCAAAGCACGGAAACCGAGCTACGCAACTGCCAATGATTGTAGGCCTACCAGCCTCTAATTTTTTCTATTAAAAACACTAGAGAGGCTGTTGGACTTATATTCTAGGCAACACCTTGAGTCAATCAAGTATCTATGTAGCGCACGCTTACACTAACTACACTTTGGAAACGGAGTTGGATCAATTCGTTGAGCCGCACGACCACCATGCCATGGGTCCCGGGTTTGAGACCAGGTCTCCCCGTGAGTTTTTATTAAGAAATTAAAAATAATCCACTCCGTCTCTGGGCTGCTGTCTAGCTCGCAGCAATGCAAAAACAAGATTTTGAAGTTTCCTCACTTCCCTTACCCTAATTCCCTTCCGGCTAAAACCATGCTAACACATCAAAGGGTTGTCCCCTAGGATTTGGTCATATCGTATAAAAAATAAAAAATACAGTAAATCTGTCGACACAGCACTACATGAGTTACAAGAACGATATAGAAATTTCTCCATGATAAGGAATATACACTGGCAGCTTTCCTCGATATTTAGGGAGCATTTAACAATCTGGAAACAGAATCAATTATCTCCTCTATGATGGAGGAAGCTGGAACGAGAAAATTTCTGACGAACTGAATACAGACGATGCTAAACAGCAGAGTTATTAACGTCAAGTTCAGGGGATTTCTCCATCAGATAAACCTTTAACAGGGACACGCCACAGGGAAGAGTTTTATCACCTCTACTCTGGAATGTCTCTCTTAACAAAGTCTGTACATCCCTCGATAGCGTACGCAGACGGACGAAATTGAACTACTGACAAAAGGAAAATTCCTGCAAACGGCCAGTGATCTTATGAATTTCGCGTTAAAGGACATTTCAAGATGGAAATGATACTATTCACAAGTAAATACAAACTACCTATTTGGAAACTCTTAAAACTCTCTCTCCGGAAGTCAAGTTTATGGGCGCCACAACCCAAGTTTCTGGCGACCCCAAACTAAATTGGAAACGAAATGTTCAAGAGAGGACGAAGAAAGGACTCACTTTGGTCAGAAATAGGTCATGATGATTGTACATTGAATGTACACAGCGATATGCGATCGGAGCGATAGTTTGGTTGGATGCGGTAAGCAAGCAGTCACATCTCAACTTTCTAAGGAAGGTGCAAAGGCCAGCTTGCTTGGGAATAACCGGTGTGATAAAAGCTACACCACAAGCTGGACTTGGCAGCCTTAGCAGCTCTCAGACTAATACAGAATAGCCAATGGTCGCCACAGAGTTTTGGACACGCGGTCCTACTGGTTCGCTCAAAGTAAGCTACAATAGTTTATATGAAACCAGAGTACGACTTCGGAAATACTTTTCTGGTATCATTTCTAGCACAGAAGACTGGAAACACCCTTATAAGATTATTACGGGAAAATTCATCTTCATAGACCGATCAAAAACAGAAAAGAGCATTAGAGCTGGAGTTTTCTCGTGCTGCAAATAGAAAAGTTTTATAAACTCAGAAATGAAAGCAGAAATATGCGTTATAATTTAAGCTGCGCTCATTCTCCAAGCAGAACAGGTGTCAGGGACTAAGATCACCATTTGCGTGGACAGTCAAGCAGCACTAAAAGCGTTGAACTCCAGTTTGATAAATTAGAAATGTTTTAGAGAATGTATCAGGGCACTAGGAACCATATAAAATCTTACAGTTCAGCTTTGTTGGGTTCTAGGATATATTAACATAGACCGAAATGAAAAAGCTCACGAAAAAAGGGTTCAGGATATGTATACTACCAGTCATGAAAAGGGTTCACCCTCCCCTTAATATGGTAACAAGTCAAATTGAAAGATATTATTCTAATACGACTTTGGAACGGTGGAAAAATGTTACTTATTATGTCAGAATACGTAGTCTATGCCTGAAAATAACTTCAACTCCTCCTATCCATCCACAGCAGACGCATTCGAACACTCGTCGGTGTCCTCACTGACCATTGCCCAATTGGAGCCATGGCCGCTAGACTCGGCGTGCCATTGAATTAATTCTGTAGAAGCTGTAAAAATGAAGAAGAAATTGAATCCATAGCGCACATGCTCTGCGAATATCCAGCTCTACAACAACTTGCCTGTCTAGAATCAAACTTCTTCGATAACGTGGATGAATTAGCGGAGGCACCGCCAGCGGATCTCAATAGATTTTTACAGATATCTGGGTGGTTTTTGGTTCAACTATATTGGCTTTTGTTTAAAGGTCATTCACAATAGGCCTCATTGGCCTCCGAGTGGACTTGCTTTCCTCAGCAGCAAACAGCCCGACTTACTAACCAACTAATCCCCAAGATTGTGGTAAGTCGCGCTGAAGGATTCTCCCGGAGGGACTATCTGAAGATGGCATTTTCCCAAATCGAGGTGGGGTCTTTTACAGGGTCCGGGTTCTTCTAGTTATATCATTAGAATATATCCTCAGGAGCAGTTCAATCTCTGTTGTACCTTAGAATGGGGAGGGTATTGGGGTTCTCTGCCTGCCCGGTCTGTTTATTTCTCCACAAATCGAAGGTTTAAGTATGGATACATTTTCAAATAATCAAAATAATGTAATGAATTGCGAAGATAATGTGTCGCAGTCGGAGGCAAACCCTTAGGCAGGCCGGCTACCAAAGATGCAAATGCATGATACATTTGTCGCGGATGCATCACAAATGATGAAAGCTGTACGCTTGCTTTTTTTATGAACCGCCGCCCACCGATGAGACGTGCAACAGTTGATAGAGTTTATGTATTCGTACGACATGTATCATACATTTGTATCTTTGGTGGGCGGCCTGCCTTACATATCAGGTGATGCCAGCGCTGAAGCAATCAATTGTCTTGTAAACATCCAAAGGATTGGGGGAAACGGTAGAGGCTGCTTCTAAATCAGCTGACAAAGTATGTACTAACTAAGCTTGAATGCGAAAGCATCTTAAGCTGCTAGAAAGGGAGATTATTTTATAGATTTTTTACCAGAGTTTGATGGTCCACATAAGCGAATCCGCGATGAAAACCTTCAAAAAGCGGTGCCAGATATCTCGGCTGACACGACGGTGGGGAGTTTATGAATTTTCGATGAAATTTAAGAATTTACAAATGGAGTAAGGTGGACTACGACAGCTGCATCTGCTTCCAGTGTATTGTCACTTTAGTCGATCCGAGCAAAAGAGGGAACGTCTGGTCTAGTGAAGAGGACAGGAAATCACCAGGACGGGAATGGAGCCAACGTCGGAGGAGGTGCAAAAACCTACTCCTGGGCCACGGCAAATAATCTCCGTCTGGATGTCATGGATGTGAGCACTGAAAAGGGTCCTGAAAACAAGCATCTGCACGTCTTCAAACCAGACCTCTTGGAAGCCATTGACTCCCTTCCAGGTGAGATCGGGGAGAATTGAGTGGACTTGGAGGACAGCTCCATCACACTGAGGTGTGTGAACAACAACTTCACGACCCGGCTATGCGAAACCTTCACGGGAAAGCGGACCATTTGAGAAGAACAGCAGGAGGGTGATTTTTTTTGTGCCAGGGCAACCTGAGGACAATCCTAAATCCTAAAGAGGCTGAGGAACCAGAACATCCGCATTAAAGATACCGCCGAGTGGAAGTTGTCCCTTGTAGAGGTATGGGTCGATCAGGCGGAAACTCCCTGACGGTATGGTGTCGGCTAAGGACGAGGGGGCGATAAAAAAAAGCCGGGAATGGGGGACTGAACCAGGAACTAGAGCCGGCTTTCGACAAGTTTCAGACTTTAATCGGTAGGACAACTGGCCATAAACTTAAATACTAAAGGTATACGACAGTAGAGAGAATGGGAGGTGTGAGGATCACCCCGAAAGTTTGGAGACGGAGTTGGATCAGTTGCCTGTGTGGCACGATCGCCACTTCATAGCTCCAGGGTTTGAGCGTCGGTTCGCATGTGAGATTTTAATAAAAATTAAAAGAATTCACTCCGTCTCTTGTCCTCTGAATTTTGGCTACATCATAAAAAAAACCTCAACCTGCATCACAGTAAGGTGGCGTCAGATGTGATGTGCCGCTGTTCTGTGGAAAAGAAGGTGGACATAGTGCTTCTGCAGGAACCCTGAATATTCAAGACGGCTCCCGGAGTGTATCGCTAATATGTCTTGGGTGAAATCAGATAGCACAATTAGATCCTGCATTCTAATCAGACGAGAAGTGATACCAATGGGGGATACAAAGTCAGACTGACCCAAAACCTCCACCCCCACCTCAAGGTCCTTATTTTTTCTCATAGTAGCAACGGAGTAATCCAAATCGGTCTACAAGTTACGAAGCAAGCAATCACCAAGGAAGTGTAAACCACGTTTACATACAGTTTATTAAATTCACAGTTGTCAAAGTTTCATTTGAAAGTTTTTAAACACTTTATTGTTACAATCCTACAATTAGATATAATCATAATTTCCTACAATGACATCCAGTTTTGCTATCGCACCATCCATCCCAATATCCTCTAGCAATGCAATAATCAGCACAGTGAGGACATGCTTCCCTGAATGCACTTAGAATATCACGAGTTGCCCGCTTTTGTCTGGAATATTCTTCCGGTTGTTCCAGGGCATCTTCTGTTGGGCCAACAAATGCAACAACTCCTTCTTCATCTGATTGCAGTTGATATGGTTGTGACACAGAAATGGCAAAGAAAACTGATAAAATTAAACCCAAAGCAAAGTAAGTGCGCATTTTGAATAATATTCGTAACAAGATAGTTATGCTTTGCAAATTAAACTGTTGCTCCTCAAAAGATCCAACGTATTTATATTCAAAAAGTTCTGATAAGGAAGCAATTTTAGCAATTTTTTCAACTTTGGGGGAATGAAAGCCATTTATCTCCAAGATGCTATAAATGGACGCGCGAAGAAATAAAATCAACAGAGTTAGAGATTGAGGGAAAATCCAATGTGAATGTTATCAAACCAAATAGTATCATTATTTACAAAGTACTAAGTTCGCACATATATGGCAAATATTTTTGATCACCTCACTCGATCATCGAGGTCAATTTTACAAGAATGGGTGGCGTATTATTACTTCTTGGGCCTATTTCAAAAGCCTCTTTGATAACCAATGGTTCCTTAATACCCAGCGAGTCATGGCAAATTTCGTTTACTTTATTATTTTATTTCAAATTATTCTTTTTTATTCTTTGTTCAAGTTGAGATATTGGGTTTACTAGGAAGTATAATAGGTTTACTACTTCTGCATATTTTCGCCATATTATTTAATGTCAAATGTTAGTCCTCCTCCAAGTCTATCTACTCTACCTATTTCTGTATCGCTAAACCTTACGGGGGTTTTGGATGTTGCGGTTGTTGGATGAATTATTTTGTATCGTATGTATCCGCCCTTCACCCACCCACACACCCACCTACCACCATTCCCCCACTCAATCTCCACCGATAATTAGTGACTCATCCTTAAAATTATCTAAGCCATTGCCTTTCATTTTGTCATAACCACCCCTACCCCACCCGCCACCCACGCACCAACCCGTCTACCAACCTACTGTCATCCTCTCAGTGACTCATATGTACATAGCATTACATCTGCTGTTCTGGTACACAGTCAACTCACTCACTCACCCACTTAATTACAGAACTATTAACCTTAAGTTTTACCTCCATCCAACCGTCGACAAATCATCTTTAAACACGCTCCAGCCTCCCCCCCCCCCCTTTACCAACCACTTATTATTAGTATTTCCCGGCCATTCGGTCCACCCACTCTGAAATCTTGACCACCGCTTATCTATCTATTTTCAAGCAATCTTCTCCTGCAATTTTTGTATCATAACAAATAATTTTGCCAATACCACTCTTACCATTTGGTAACCAACCTACCCATCGAACAGTCCAGTCGTCGAAACTCACACTCTGCATTTCAGCTATCATTTCGACGCAAAAATAAACAGTTTAGTGTTTGTAATAGTACGACAGTACAAGTTTAAGTGTTATTTTTTTTTATATATATGATGTTGTTAAAGCTCGGGGATGCCCTATGATGCTGAGCCTTGGCAGGAAACCAATTAAGGATGAGGGAAATGGCCCCGTTTGAACGTCTCGGGCTCATATGACGAGAGAAAAACAGAAGATGGTAAACTGTTCCACATTTGTGTTGTAAGATTCCCAAAATTTGACGGTACACCAAATTTGACCTGGAGAGTATAGCAGTGGGAGCGACTTATAGCTCTTTTATCGCGCGTTGTCATGTGTCTACAAGGAATCAGGCTAGCAATTTCGTTAGAACTATGGCTATGGAAATATCAATAGAAGAGTGATAGACAACCGATATTCCGTCGATGCTACAGTTTAATAGCCTTAGGCTGGACTGTATCTAACGCGGACAATTACATCCCTGTAGAAAACCCAAGCATTTCATCGCGCTTTTGGCGATTGCAAATGTATATGATCAATCCAGCTAAGATTGCTGGATATCTGAATACCCAAGATATTTAGGGAGGGCGAATTGGGCATACTCACTCCGTCGACTAAAATGGGTAGGGGGGTGAACTGGGCTTTTTTAAGGGACATTAAACAGCATTGAGTTTTGGATGCATTAAATGTAACACGATTTGCTCTTCCCCTTGCGAGGACCATAGAAATGTCATTGTTTAATGATTTAAACATGCGTTCTCGGTTGACTTCTGTAACATTTCCACGTGAATTCATTACAGAATCAAATGAGTACGCGCAATCAAGGGTGATGTCATCGGCGAAACTATGAATAGGGTTGAGGGATAACAGATCATTAATAAAAAGAAGAAATGTGGTTGGTGAAAGAACTGAGCCCTGAGGTACACCGGCATTTATTTCTTAGGAATCAGATGTAACTCCGTCAATTACTACCGTTCAATCGGTCTGACAAGAAACTCTCAATCCATTTAACGAGGGAAGGGTACAGACCAAATGTTTCAAGTTTGGCTAAAAGGGCAGAATGCCAGACTCTACCAAAAGCTTTTTGAATTATCAAAAACGACGATTTCGGACTCACTAAACGCATGGAGACAATGATTTCAACGCTCCGTTAGAGCTGTTAGTAAGTCTCCGGTTGAGCGGCCAGCGCGGAAACCGTACTGGCAATCGTTGATAAGATAGTTATCTTCTGGATATTTCATCAACTCAGAGTTTATGAGTGATTCAGATACTTTAGATAAGATCGAAGTTAGTGAAATTTGTCTGTAGTTAGAGGGATCGCATGCCTCTCCTTTTTTAAGTATCGGCTGGACATGAGAAAGTTTCCGTGCACTTGGAAAGACTCCTGTTGAATATGACAGGTGAAAAAGTGTGAGCAGAGGTCTAGCCAAAGCAGAGGCGCAGCATTTTAAAAAAAGGGGCAAGAAACCATCAGTCTCAGTAACTTTGGACACGTGGAGTTTCGAAAGTACCCTAAAAACTTCCAGAGTGAGAAAGTGTACCGGCTTTTGCCTTCTAGTGCACTGTGATGGAGATGGGAGTGGCTGCGATGAAGGTGGTAAGTACGAATTAGCAGCAAACAGGTTGACCTTGTCCAATGAGTCAGTAAAAAAATATCCCCATTATAAATGAGTGGTGGTGTTGTACAATATACCTTCCGTCTAACAGATCTATTACCCCACTCATTTTATCAATTGAAATCTGAAACATCCTGCATATTGCATCCCAAAGATTTTAAGTACAGAAGTAACTATGGGCGATATCCCCAGCATTTACAAACATTTTAGAGGAAATTCAAATTTTGTTATCACTTGAAAAATTCTATATAGTAGGGCGACTACCATGAAAACTTCGAAGCTTTTAAGCATTAATCTAAAAATTTGAAGAAATACAGCGACAAATTTCGACAGGTCAAGTCAGAGGACATTATCTTTTCTTAATTTTAATGAGCTGTTTAAAAATATGGACCATATCTTTGTGAACTCAGTAGTTGTTAAATAATGAGATTAAGAAACATTTGGTTTGATAAATATGTATCACAGAGGATTTTCCCAAGAATTTAAATATACTAAAAAGTTCCCCGTACTTTTTTGTGTTTTTTTTCAGTAGATAGCACCCTGGAGTTAAAAGGGGACTCCCCGTTTTCCAGAATCGTAAAAATTGCTAAGAGTGTTTATCCTTATCAGAACTTTTGGAATATAAATACGTCGGATTTTCGTAGAAGCAACAGTTCAGTTAGCACATTACAACTGAGAAAAGCTTCTTGTTACGAATTACTCGTTATTACTCAAAATGCATACCTACATTGTTTTGGGCTTAATTTTAGCAGCCTGCTGTGCCGTTGCTGTTTCACAACCATATCAATTGCAACCAGATGAAGAAGGAAGTGTACTTGTTGCTCCAATAGAAGATGCCTTGCAACAACCAGAAGAACATTACCGACAAAAACGGGCAACTTGCAATCGAATGAATAAAGCAATATTTGTACATACTCTCTGTGCTTCTCATTGCGTTTTTAAAGGATATCGGGGAGGATGGTGCGATGATAATGATATTTGTAATTGTAGGAACTAAGTATCAATAAAGTGTTTAAAATCTTTCAAATAAAACTTTCAACTTCAATTTAAACTTTTAAGAAAATTCAATTCCTTGTTCACATGGAATGGAAATTGAACTAAACTGGAGCGGGTTTACTATTGACATTAGTGTTTACATGTAGTGGGGCTGGAATCTACGAGGAAGTAACTAAAGAAGAAGCCCTATCGTGCATACATATGTCGTGTGGGTTAGTATGGCAAGTTTTTGTTCGGCGGCTGGGTCTGTGCTGTCAAATTTGTTCGCTTTTTGCTACGAGGAAGTAGGCTTTTTATCTGTTCCCTTTCTTCTCCTTTAAACTCTGCCACTCTTCTTTCTTTCATCCATTGGTGTCCCATCAGCTTTTATCTTCTGCTTGCTAGTGAAGGACACTGGCGCACTATGTGTGCCGTCGTCTCTTGCTCCTCAGGCATAGCCTGTAGGTATCATCCCCGAGAATGTTCATCTTCTTCAGATGAAACCTGAGCTTACTATGTCCTTTTAGTAGTGCTGTCAGCCATCTCAAAGACCTACGATCCATATCCAGGACCTTCCTCTGTTCAACACTTCTGGTCGCTACAATCGCCATCTTAGCCTGTCTGCACGAGTCCACGACGTTCCACTGTTCTCAGTGTTCCCACGTGGCCCACGTTTCTAGCAGGCCCACTGCCGTGTCCCTACCTACGGCAGTGAATGGCTCCGGACCTTGGGAACTCGAAGCAGCTCCTAGTTTTTCCAGTACATCCGCTCTCTCGTTTCCTTCGATCACTGCGTGTCCTCGGACCCAGTATCATCTAATTTGATGAGGCACACGCGTTGAGTTTACGGACACTTTTCCAGGCCAGCGCTGACCAGAGCCAGCATATCTGCCTGAAAGACTGAAGTGTATTCCCCCAGACTTAGATGGGTGTTCAAATTCAGGTCCTCACTGAAGATTCCTGCACCTGCTCTTCCATCACTTCTGGATCGATCCTAACAGTTACCAACAATAGGACTGACCCTGAATTCTACTAGACAGCTGTACAACAATCTGTCTTTCTCCTATAGATGTGTTGATGCTCTTCTGTGCAATTAACTTAATCAAATTTAATGCTATAGGTCCTGATGGAATACCTGCCAGGTTTGTAAAAATCCGACTACCGTGGTTTTTAAATCCGCTTCTGCATATTTATAATTCGTGAATGACTACCTCTATTTTCCCTGCCACCTGGAAAATTGCAACAGTTCTCCCTGTGCCTAAAATCTCAAAACCGATAACTCCAGGAGATTTTCGTCCGATTAGTATTTTAAGTTTTTTAGCTAAAGTATTAGAAAAATTAATGTTCCAACCATAATTTAAATTTTTGGATGGGTATAGCTTAATAAGTCCCTTCCAGTCAGGGTTTCGTAAGTCACATAGTTGTGAGACGGCACTGATCGACGTTACGTCCAATATTCGGAAGTCCCTTGATGAGAACCACTTGGGCGTCTTATCTCTTCTTGATTTTTCAAAGGTGTTCGATTCAGTTAAACACTCTAAGCTCCTTGCTAAGTTGAAATCCAATTTTAATTTTTCGTCCTCCTCTGTTTCGCTCACCCGTAGTCTTTTATCCGATAGATTCCAGCAGGTAAAGGTTGACGACGTTTTCTCTGGCATGCTTCCTTCTTAGTTGCTCCATCTTGGGTCCTCTATTATTTAGCCTATATATATATATATATATATATATATATATATATATATATATATATATATATATATATATATATGATCTGCCTGAAGCGATTGAAGATTGTTATATTCACCTGTATGCCGATGATGTGCAGCTTACCTTAGTAGACCTATTGATCGGGTTAACTCAGACTTAGCGAGGATCTCTTAATGGGCTGCCGAAAATCACTTAGTTCTAGATCCGCTGAAGTCTCAGTGTATTTGCTTTTATCGTAATGATATCACGAGTCTTGATCTTCCCACTATTACACCTAATGGTATTTCAATTCCCTTCTCTGAGCGTGTCAAAAATTAAGGTGTTTACCTAAACTCCAAAATGAAATTCTGCGATCACATCACTAGCATGATCGGTAAAATATATGGAGGACTACGTCGCCTTTGGTTATCTGCTAGTACTCTATCAATTAACATCCGGATGATGGTCGTAAGATCACTTCTTCTTCCCCACTTCGTGCAATTTCCTCATTTAGACTCTTTGTGTTCTAGAAGATTGAACGTAGCATTCAATGATTGTATTAGATTTATCTATGGCCTCAGAGGGTTTGACAACATCTCAACTTATTGGAACTCAGTATTAGGTTGTTCGCTAAATCAGTTTTTATTGCATAAACTGCTCATTTCGCTCCATAGAATAATATATACTGGTAAACCATTGTATTTATTTAGCAAACTAAGTTTTTTAAATTCTCCACGACATAATAATTTGCTAGTTCCTAGCTTTCAATACTCTGTAAAGGAGGACTCTTACTTCGTACGTGCTGTACGTGCTTGGAATTATTTGTCTACAAATATTCAGCGCACTGGTTCAGTCAGTAAGTTCAAAAAACTTCTTAATTCCTCACTAATTTGACTTGTTATTTTAAAAGTCTTTTTCTGGTTCAATATTTAGTATTCCGACTCTTTGCGTTTTGTATGACGGCGTGGGGGTGGCTCTCGATTACTTCTGTACTCTAGTTATAATTCTTAGCTTCTTCTTTTATATTTTTATTATATTTCCTATTATTATTCTTATGTCTCAACTCTTTTCTTTATAAGTTTTTGTTACAATAAATTCATCTAACCCATAATTTTTAGTACGAATAAAAGTATGGAAATGATTCTTATGTGGAATTACCGAAATAAATAAATAAATTGAAATTGAAATCCATCCGTGAAAAGTGTAACGTTGGTTAGGTGGTTTTCAGGGAGGGACCCGTCCTTATAAGCGGTACGTAGTATCTATCAATTACCCTTACTTTGCTTTTACCATCAACAGGCACTTCAAATTTCTTTATCTTATTTTTAACAAGTTCCAGTATTTTCCTCTGCCCATGGTTATCACGAGATCTATACCAGTTTGCGCCTCGATCCATGCGAAGAGCTGCTGATGCAGCAGTTCTCTTCACATATATATCAAATGGCAGCAAACCCAGTATCATATCTAACGTCATTGTCGGCGTGGTTCGAAAGGCTGCTGTTATCCCGAATCTGTTTATCACTTCTTCTTTCAACGTATCTCATTAAGGATCAAGTATCGTAATCCATAGAAGTATATAAAAGTCTACTGTTTTTCGTAAACACTCACTTCTCGTCAGAACTATTCACGGTTATGGTGGTAGATAACCCTTGGCCACCCACTGATAGTAAGAGGGTTCGGTAGCAGTATCTGTGGTTGTGTGGTGAAAACCTCTTCTTAACACATTTCTTATAAGAAACCCAAAAATTTTTCAGGATGTTTTAGAATAGATTCACTAACTGAGAAGCGAAATGTACCGGTGGGTGGCGAAGATGTGCGAAAGTGAAAGTTATGGAACTTTCGAAAAACTTCTCGAATTTTCCAGAATGTCCTAGAATTTTCGAAAAAGTTCCAGAAGTTCCAAAATTTCGTCGCAAATTCTGGAATGTTTTAAAATATTCTCGAAAGTTCCATTACTTTCCACAACGTTTCGAAATTCTTGCGAAATTTCTGTAATAATCGAAATCGAGTATATCTGAATGTTATGGAACCGGAAATTGTATTAACTACATAATTTTACATATATTAAATGTTACGTTTAATCCAACATATACCGAACTGTGTATGTCTAAGAAGATAGGAGATGGGTCTTTGTTCCATTCAGCGTGACTTAAAGAAAAAGGGTAGATTCGCAATATAAAAAAAAAGAACTTTATTTACTTCAAAAAATTTACACGATTACACAGCTACGACTTAATCGTTAGACAATTTCTCTAAAACTAATTTACAGAACTTGAAATGAATTCTATTTAGGTTTTATGTCTTCATTAAAAATTGCAAAGACAAGCTCTAATTACTGTGATCCTAACCATGGTAACATTTCTTAATAAAATTCTGAACGTACAAATGTTTACATTATGTCACGTACTTATAAAGAAGTTTGGATCTTGTCTTAAAGATTACTTGAATTAAATCACGTACAAATATCTTTACAGGGATGCTTGGATTGGATCTTGTTCCTACATGTTTCTAAATGAAGGTTTGGGTTTCGCTTGGTTTGGCGATTCTGGGAATGACATAACTCGTGCGATAAATTCTTACTCAGACACCGCCGGGTATTACAGCTAGTTTTATAATAATCATCGACGATTTGGAAGGGGGTTCTTACATTCCCTTCAAAACGTCCCGGTATTCTCCCACTTTTAGGTAATTCGGCTCTTTGGAAATCAAATTGTTCCACTATTTCAGTACTGTTTTAAGGAGTAAAATTAACAAAAATAAAGAAGAGAAAATATCGGGAGAGTGAAGAATAAGATGAGCGTTTTATATTTTATATAACCACGCGCCACTGTCTTTAGGCTACAGGCCCGTGCGCAGGATTTGCTCCGGAGGGGGGAGGGGGGTTATCTAATTTCGTATACATTTTAGTTCATTTTTTTAGTATTTCAGTCAAATTTTTCCTAATCAAGAAGTTTAGAAAATATTACAGGTTGTGGAAACAAAACGACACGTTAAGCGCTAACTGGAGTGCTAGGCGTGACCTAAAGTAAATCTTAAGTCAAGATTTTTAAAATATTGAGAGGAATACTAACCAGAAAGTAGGTTTACAATGGAAAATTTCAAATTTTTTACACCACCAATGCCCAGGTGTTCATATTTGCTTATAAGCTTGCATATAGAGTAGGCTGTGATTACACTCTTTACGGTATTTACATGATCCGTACTGAAATTAACGCGTCGTAATTGTTCAATTTTTTCATCATTTCTCTTAGCACTCGTGCCTCGCAACAACAGTCTTTCCACTCTATAATGGACCTCAGTAAATCAAGCACCCCTTAGTACAGACATTAATAAATAATTTGTTGTAACTTCATACTGAAATACACAAGAATATTTTATATACTATAATACAACCCACTATCATGAAAAACTCGAAAGCTTTTAAGCATTAATCTAAAAAATTAAAGAAATACAGCGACAAAATTCGACTGGTCAAGTTAGAGGACATTATCTTTTCTTAATTTTAATGAGCTGATTAAAATTTCGACCATATCTGTGTGAACTCAGTAGTTCTTAAATAATGAGATTAAGAACCATTTGGTTTGATAAATATGTATCATAGAGGATTTTCCCAAGAATTTAAATATACTAAAAAGTTCCCCGTACTTTTTTGTGTTTTTTTTCAGTAGATAGTACCCTGGGGTAAAAAGGGGACTCCCCGTTTTCCAGAATCGTAAAAATTGCTAAGAGTGTTTATCCTTATCAGAACATTTGGAATATAAATACGTCGGATTTTCGTAGAAGCAACAGTTCAGTTAGCACATTACAACCGAGAACAAAAGCTTCTTGTTACGAATTACTCGTTATTACTTAAAATGCATACTTACATTGTTCTGGGCTTAATTTTAGCAGCTTGCTGTGCCGTTGCTGTTTCACAACCATATCAATTGCAACAAGCTGAAGACGGAAGTGAATTTCTTGCTCCAATAGAAGATGCCTTGCAACAACCAGAAGAACATTACCGACAAAAACGGGCAACTTGCAATCGTATAAATAAAGCAATATTTGAACATACTCTCTGTGCTTCTCATTGCCTTCTTAAAGGATATCGGGGAGGATGGTGCGATGATAATGATATTTGTAATTGTAGGAACTAAGTATTAATAAAGTGTTTAAAATCTTTCAAATAAAACTTTCAACTTCAATTTAAACTTTTAAGAAAATTCAATTCCTTGTTCACATGAAATGCTTATACCATCAACAGGCATTTCTAATTCCGGTATCTTATTTTTAACAAGTTCCAGTATTTTCCTATGCCCATGGCTATCGCGAGATCTGTACCAGTTTGCGCCTCGATCCATGCGAAGAGCTGCTGATGCAGCAGTTCTCTTCACATATATATCAAATGGCAGCAAACTTAGTATCATATCTAACGCCATTGTCGGCGTGGTTGGAAAGGCTGCTGTTATCCCGAATCTGTTTATCATTTCTTCTTTCAACGTATCTCATTAAGGATCAAGTTATAAACCCTGGCCACTCACTCATAGTAAGAGGGTTCGGTAGCAGTATCTGTGCTTTTGTGGTTAAACCCTCTTCTTAACACATTGGTTTCTTATAAGAAACTCGAAAATGTTTCAGGATGTTTAAGAGTAGACTCACTAACTGAGAAGTGAAATGTACCGGTGGGTGGCACAGATGTACGAAAATGAAAGTTATGGAACTTTCGAGAAACTTCTCGAATTTTCCAGAATTTTCGAAAAAATTCCAGATGCTCCAAAATTTTGTCGAAAATTCTGGAATGTTTTAAAATATTTTCGAAAGTTCCATTACTTTCCACAATGTTTCGAAATTCTGGCGGAATTTCTGTAATATTCGAAATCGGGTGTATCCGGATGTTATAGAATGTTATGGAACCGGAAATTGTAGACGCTACATAATTTTTCATATACTAAATGTTACGTTTAATCTAACATATACCGAACTGTGTATGTCTAAGATAGGGAGATGGGGTTTTGTTCCATTAAGCGTGCGATAAATTCTTACTTGGACAAAACCGGGTATTACAGCTAGTTTTATAATAATCTTCGACGGTTTGGTGTGGGTGGGGTGGGGGGGGGTGGGGTTTCTAATTTCATACACATTTTAGGTTATTTTCGTAGTATTTCAGTCAAATTTTTCCTAATCAAGAAGTTTAGAATTTCATCCCCTGCTGTACGGTTGATTGACAGTTTTTTTTATCAAACCGATATCAGCAAGTGAAAGGAAAAGATGTTAACGGTTGCTGGAGGATAAACGGATGAGTTGAAGCCTTCTAGTAAACGGTGATCCTCATCTAGATATTCTCAAGTCTTAGTTATACCTCCAAGCGATAGCAACCGGGCAATGCATCCCAGAACGTAGCCAAGTAACTAATGCAGGAGGAGATAAACTCTTGAAAAATCCCCCCTAACTCCGGGGTTGTAGTAGGTCATGCCAAGAGAGTCTGCAGTGGTGTCCCCCTATCTGCAGGACCCAGCGGTCATTGCGTTGCAAATGTCTGCTTCTCAGGCACTTCTTTAGGAGTGGAGGTAGAGGGTATGGTATACCCTAACAGGTTGGCTATAACCACCGGTAACCACATCACAACAGAAGCAGCTTTGGGGAAATTACCTTTAGAAGGTTCTGCGGCGGCTATGGAGGTTGATGTGCGCCTCCTCAGGTGCGGCGGTGCAGTGATGGTAGACGCCCCGCTAGGCTATCTCCGCGGTACACGCACCAGTAGAAGATGAAGACCTGCCTTTTGAAGGGTTAGCTGCGATTAATGTGGACTAAAGCTTTATGCCCTGGAAACCTTCAATGCCGTGGACAAAGATGTGGTGAAGGTTGTAATTAGCGCATGGACCAAGAAGGAACACTGGAGACGGTGGGAGAGCATAGTTTTATGCAGATAGGCTAGTATTCTGGCGTAGACACAGGAAACCGAGGTTAATGGCGACAGTGGGATAATTGGATAATCAGTTGTCCCACTAAAGTAGACTGGGAGGGGACGAAAAGGGACCCGATTCTATGTGGTCTGTTTAAGAGGTGTTTTTAGTGAGTAAGAATCTCACACTACCAGAGGGCAGGGGCTGTCCGGTGTCTTTTGGAAAATTTTCACCTCTCCCGTTAAAAAAAAATAAAGATGTTAACTCTAGTAAACTTCCAGTTAAACAGGGTGTTCCTCAAGGGTCGATTTTAGGGCCTCTTTTCTTTTTTTTTCACATCAATGACTTGCCGGCATGCGTTAATGCTAGCATAGTGCACATGTATGCAGATGACATTCAGTTATACTTGAATTCCAGTCCAAATAAATCCAATTGTGTTATTATAAGTCGGTCTGAGGTGAATACATCTGTTCACCCACTAGTACTTCTAAATAATTCTATCTTACCTTATCGAACAAATTGAGTTGCTGTGATAATATGTCGAACATTGTTTCGAAGGTATACGGCAGTCTCCGCCAACTATAGTTATCTTGTGACTTTTTGTATATAAGAAAGCGAAAGAAACTTATAAAAACCCATATAGTTCCACATCTAACATATGCAAGAGTAATATATACTTCTTTGGACTCTATCTGCTTATCCAGGCTAAGAATTCTTTTCAATGATGGTATCAGGTTTGTGTACAGCTTGTGGAGATTTGATCATGTATCACCATATCGCTAGTCTATCCTTGGATATTCTATCGACAACTATTTAATTTATAGAGCTATTCTTTTGCTACATAAGATTATTTACTTAAAAGAGCCAGACTATGTGTATGAAACATTAGTATCTCTGCGATCCCCTCGCCACATGAAATTATTAATCCTTCTAACGAACACTATGGTTGGAAGGAGCGCTTTCTTTGTTCACATTATGAGGTTTTGGAATGGTTTACCTAATGATGTACAGAGGGTCAACTCTGTTTTATTCAGAAAAAGGCTATTTTCTACTCTAATTGCCCGTGAATCTTGAGCATACTTGTGAATAGTATCTGTATAGGTATTTTGAGTTATTATTGACTTGTTTACATTTTCTTAAATAACTTTTTGCTCAGTTAGCCAGAGAAATTAAAAAGCATTAATTAGTACAGATTTATAAGATTGTATAATATTGTGTACTTATATAAAGAAATATATTATTGGTATTGTTAGTTAGCTACTCCCTAATCCAGGCTACCTCTTTCTGGGTTGTCGTTTCTTTGAACTCGTTTTCATTTTCGGTTTGATTTTTTTTTAGGTTTTTTTTTCTTAACCTTATTTGGCACGGATCTCAACAAGCATTGTCTGTTTCATACACCAAAGGGGTTGATTTATATATATGTATCATTTTTGCCTCTATTGGAAAGTGACTTCCACGAATTCTCAACCGGAACACTTTTTAGAATATTTTTCCCAATCGGTTCAGAATTTATATATATTTTTTCTATACAACGATCCTTATAATATTTAATTCGTTGTCAAATCCTTCAGAAAATCCAAAATCGCTGTAAATAGCGGTTTTTGCTACTTTGTAACGTGTGGTCCTATTTCGATGGTTCTTTTGCTGTTGTATAGAGTGTGATCCCCCATTGCTAATAGGAGAATAATTTGGTCCTATGGTGGGGGTGGGGGACGAGGAGGGGTAGTAACTTCGTAACGCGTGGACTCATCGAAATCGGTCCACGCGTTACGAAGTTACTACCCCTTTTCTGTTAAGTAAAGTATGTTCCTTGATTGATACCATGAAAAAAAACTTTTAGTGGAATGGAGGTAGTTTTTAAAAAAAAAGTTGAACCGACTTCACAAAGCGCTAAAAAGCATAAAATAATTGTTAATTTTATATCTATTACGACATTTTGAAGTCGGTGCAAATTAAACAAATAAAACAACTACATAACCACAATTGAAAATAATACATAATACTACCTGAACGTTTCAGCTTACGGGATTATGAGAAATGACGATTAAATATTTTTGTTGTAGTTGTTTGGTTTGTTTGATTTGCGCCGACTTCAAAATGTCGTAATAGATATAAAATTAAAAATTATTTTAAACTTTTTAATGCTTTTTGTGAAGTTGGTTCAACTTTTTTTTATAAACTATTTTTGTTCCCACAGATTAACCAATCCTTACACACAAATAAAATCGCTGATTGGCCAAACCCTGCGCAATATCCTTAGTCAAGCACGTACCGAGAGAATTATCTGCCACGGTGTCTGACTACAGAATACCCAACCGCAATTTTAGCAGAAGCTTTAGTGTAATAATTCCAACCAGGAAGAAATGAGAAAACATTGAACTGCTTAACTGCTACGACACCGTCTTATTCACTGACGGCTCCAAAATGGACTGTAGTGTCTGTGTTTTCTCTGAAATACTACATATATCAGCTGCCGGAAACGCAAACGCATTCCAGGCGGAGGTGCTTGCGATCCTGAAGGCTGCTCGCTGCTGGGACTCGTTGCATTATCAATGATGAACATTTGCCGAAGCGGAATTCCCCTAAAATAGGACTGAACCTTGCTTTCTGAATTCCCCTAAAAGAGGACTGAACCTTGCTTTCTTAACATGTGCCATCTTTAAAATAACCTTGCCAAGCTTTAACAAAAACAGAACATCTGAGCTGCTTCATAGGCTTCATGCTCTCGTTGCTAAGATAGTTGTAGTCTGCACAAGCCACTGTATAATAGGTGAGCATGCGACCAGGTTGGGTGCTCCTTTTAAGGCGGTCGTCTACACTTCAAATGTTGAAAATATCGATTTTTTTTTGCATATTTTTAAAGTATAACTATCCTAGAGTCATCATGCGAAAGGATATTGCTCAATGCGTTAAAATTTCTTAGTAAAAATGCCTCAAACCGGTCGATGTCAAGCGTGAAATGCATGGTTTTAGTACCCTTTTTTGCAGGTGCAGAACTAGGATTTTTACTGTACATAAAAAAAAATTTTAAGAGCCCTTTTTGTGCGAAAAAAAGTGAAAATTTAAGAAAAAAAATTTTAAAAAATTTATCTCACTTACAATGTTTATCCAATCAGGAAAATCCTAGTTCTGCACCTACAAGAAAGGGTACTAAATGGATATAAAAGAAAATTATATCAATCGGTCAATTAGTTTCTTCAGAAAGTGTACAGAAAACTTTTAAAACGTGTTTTCGAGAAAAACGCGTTTAAAGTTTTAAAACCATGCATTTCACGCTTGACATCGACCGGTTTGAGGCATTTTTACTAAGAAATTTTAACGCATTGAGCAATATCCTTTCGCATGATGACTCTAGGATAGTTATACTTTAAAAATATGCAAAAAAAATCGATATTTTCAAAATTTTAAGTGTAGGTACGCACTGTCGCAGCTGCAAGTGCCCAGCACTAGCGGGTGCTAGGAGGAAATTTCTGTCAAATTACTTCTTGGAGAACCTTCAAGCAAACTCGGGAGTAAAGATTGGGGTATTAGCCCAATTCATGAACTTCTCGGGTTGGTTTTAATATGACCCTTACGCCTCGTCGACATCTCAGGACCACTATCTCGTTGTCTCTGATAGGCTAAGAAGAACAATCCAGGTCTTACAAGTTATGGAACCAAAACGGCACGTTAAGCGCTAATTGAAGTGCTAGGCGTGACAATTACCACTCGCCAACTAAACCAATCAACAAATCACTTAAAACACTTTAAAATTATATTTCGAGAAATACCATTGCCCAGCTGTTGATATTTGTTGGATACAAGCTTGTAGTATCTAGAGTAGGCTGCGATAATACCCCAGTAGGAAAAATCAGCATTGCTCCTTCAAGGAGGAATAATAGATCACAACAATTTTCTATATGTTAAACATGATGGCACTCATTTCGCTCCGATCGTGGAGGATATGAAGCAAGAGAATAGGAAAATAACACGTAAATATTGTACAAGTTGAATCAAGATTGAGTATTATGCGCAATAAATGCATTTTTCTTCGCTGTACGCCGGCGTAGTTCTCATTTTGTGAAAAGTTCCCGATAAGTTAAGTGTGGTGTATGCGTTTTTAAAAGTTTTTACTAAAGTTTAAAAAATTGAGTAAACATTAACGAGTGAAAATAAAATAATTGAAGGGTTAGTGAATTTAATTAAAATATTTTTAATTGTAAAGTCGCAAATTTGCTTGTTAATTATTTAATTTTTATTTGTAAATTAGGTAACCATATTGTAATTATTATTCTAGTTATTAATATAAGATGCATGTAAATGGGATTTGCGATGAAAGTATACGATTGTCTTTAAAATTTTAACTTTTTCCTGCGTTTTAATTTAGTATTGGAATTATCGTAAATAATATTTTACATAGATAAATTTTTCATCATGCGGTTTAATAGAATCATTGTGCCAAATAAAACGAAGTAAATTTTGGAGTAACCGATGTATGGTATTATCGTAAACTTACCGATTTGTCTTTTTGAATCCCAATTACAAAAATGGTAGTATAATAGTTTGTATCGTACATGGATGTATATATTTATATGCACTGCAAATTTAATAAATCGCGAAAGTTATATTTCTTACTTACATACTTAGGTTACAATGTCAGGAGTTTCAAAAAGACATTTTAAGCGTCTCGTGAGGAGAGAAATCAGTAAATATTCAAGAAATAATCCGAAACTTAACAGCACAATATATGCGACAGAAAGGGATAATATTGAGAACGATAATATATCTGAAAGTAATAATATTTTTGAGACCGAAGATAATCAGAGAAATTGTCAAGAAATGATCATAAATAATACTTTCGGTGAGCATGTTGAAGAAGTAAAACAGGTCACTGAATCTGTCAAATCAAATGAAAAGTACAAAATGCTAGAAAATAAGCTAAGTACTTGGGCGATTTATCACAGAATATCTAGAAACGCGTGTGATGATCTTCTGAAAATTCTCATTGAAGAAGGTGTAGGTGCTCCTTCGTGTGGAAAGACTCTTTTAAATACAAAAGTACACCAACTAAATATATCTGAAATGCCACCAGGAGAATATTATCATTTTGGATTAAAAAAAAAATCTGAATATAAATGACTCTGTCGAAGAACTTCAAATTGATTTTTTTATAGACGGTCTTCCAATATATAAAAGTTCTACAACATCGTTATGGCCTATTTTAGGATGTATATCAGAAAATACTCAAATATCTCCCTTTTTAATCGGATGTTATATAGGTCCATCAAAACCTCCAGATGTAAAAAAATATTTAGAAAAAGTAGTGGATGAATATCTCCTAATTCAAAATGAAGGAATAGTAATAAATGAAAAACATTTAAAATTACAACTTAGACTTTTTACTTGTGAGAGTCCAGCAAGAGCATATCTTAAAGGCATTGTAGGTCACACTTCTTCCCATGGTTGTTCTAAGTGCCAACAACAAGGAAAAAAGATAAACAACAGACTAAGCTATAGTATTTTACCTGGAGGTCGCCGGTCAGATAATGATTTTAAAAACCGAGCAGATAAATTTCATCACTTGACAAATTTTCAAAGTGAAATTCATCCCTTAGAGCGACTCAACATTAAAATGGTATCACAGTTTCCTTTAGACGTTATGCACTTGATAGATTTAGGAGTGACAAAGAAAATGTTACTTTATATTCTCAAAGGGAATCATAACAAAAATAAATTAACCAGCAATCAGAAATTAGAATTAAATAAAAGAATAATAACCCTGGGAAGGTGCACACCGAAAGAATTTTCTAGAAAAGCAAGAACCTTTGATGAAGTCCATAGATGGAAGTCTACAGAGTTCAGACAATTAATTTTATACACAGGAATTGTAATATTCAAAGACATTCTTGATGACGATGTCTATTACAATTTTTTAATGCTGCATACAGCATATAGATTGATGGCCTGCCCTGCTAATTGCAAGAAAAATGTGAGTTGTGTGCAAAATATTCTAGAAGCATTTGTAAAAGATTTCGCTGATATATATGGCGTTGACAAAATTAGCTATAACGTCCACAATCTTTTGCACATAGCTGAATGTGTTGAATTATATGGTAACGTAGACAATTTCTCAGCATACAAATTTGAACATTATTTACAATTTTTGAAAAAAGACTGCAGAAAGCCAACACATATTTTTCAACAACTGCATAACCGAATTTTAGAAAGAAGTACGTTAAACAAAAATGATGCTAAATACTTTCCTAAAGGTTTAGTGCGTAAGAAATCGAATGCAACATCAGCACCTGTATATTCAAAATATAACTTCGACGAGTTTCTTCTATTATCAATCACATCCAAATAATTTTTGTTATACAAAAGAAATGGTCCCAATAAAAATTAAAGGTCTTTTTACTGAAGAAGGAGTTGATTATCTAATTGGAAATACATTCACAGATATCAGCAGTTTTTTCAAAGTACCTGTAGATTCAAAAGTTGCTCTAGGGATTTGTCAGGGAAAAACGCTAAGTGAAATCGAAAACAAATATAAAATGGAGGACATTTTTTGTAAAATATTTTGTATTCCTTTTGAAGCTGAATTAGTTTTCATCCCCATATTGCATCATTGTGAAATATGAATGCATATTTTGCATTAATATTTTTTTTACATTCAGCAACGACATGGATCAAAAATTAAAAACGTTTAATACTACGCCATACGCAGCAACACCAGTGCATCGCTGTAATGCCTTTCTAGGAGAAACATCTTCCTTCACTCAGGAAAATATTGACAAAAGTGATGATTTTTTTTCTAGGTTTTTCATAATGATGATTTTAAATGTTTATTACAGGTTTATTAAAAACACGAAATACTTTGGAAGACAAAATAGAGAAAGTAGAAACAGAAATTAAGGCAATTAAAGAAATTATGTGTAAGCACACCGTGATTTTGGAGCAAATTTAAAAAAAAAATGTGTCCTCCTAAAATAGATGTAGATATATTTCCAATAAAAACTGTGGAAGACTTGAGAAATGTAGAAGATATAGTAAAAACAAAAGCTAAAGAAGATGTGGTAAGTTATAAGAAATTTTACTGTCTTCGGCTATTTATAACGTATTTTCTAATACCTTCCAGATATTGTATATACAGGAGATAGTAGGCCGCTCTCAGATATCAAAGATATTTAATAAAATTTTTCATAATGATATTCTTTTGAAAATAAATTGGGACGGTTCGAAGAATAAAATTGCCGTGAAAGACTTCATATTATTCAACACAATATTTTTTGGTAAGGAATATTAGTTTTTTTCATATAATATTCATAACCTTTTTTATTTACAGAAGCTGTTAAGAGTGCTGATTTTGGCTATAACCAATATGAGAAATCTATGAAAGATGCTTTCCGAAAAGCAAAACAAAATTTTTATAGAGGAACATATAATTTAAAAAAGAAATAAATATGTACCTCTACAATGCATTTGTTTCGTGAAAATTGTTTTTTTTGCTTGTAGCATATATGTTATGTTTTTTTAATTATTTTGTTTATAATTATGAATTTTTTAATTACATTTTGTGATAGGTAATTTATTTGCAATATTCTTATTTTTCTAATGTTATCTTTTATTAAATTAATGAATTATTATTAAAGACTGAAGTGTAAAGTTGGAATAAAAAATGAATGTTTTCATTTATGTACTGTTTATTTATTAAATATAATTATTTTTATTTTAGGTTATCATTTATTCCAAAATCTCAAAAAGACATTTTCACTTTTAATATTATTATTCACTGAGATTAATCTTTTTAAAAAATAATTCGATAAATCTTAAAGTCATTTATTATTAAAAAATCACTATTAAAAGTTGAAATGCGGGTTATATCGAGTTATTTGGACCTAAAAAAAAAACTAATTTTCTGGAATAATAACAGTTGCCCAAAACTCAAGAGTATTTTTAACTAAGATTTCAATTCTTCTCTCACAAGTTAAAAAATAAGCATCCATATATGAATTTCAGAGGTATAAAAAAGGCATTCATTTATACTACTTTCAGAGCTAAATAGGAGATCTCCATTTATACTACTTTCGGAGTTAAAACGGAGTCCTCCATTTATAGTACTTTCGGAGCTAAAAAGTAGTCCTCCATTTATACTACTTTCGGAGCTAAAAAGGAGACCTCCATTGTTGCTAATTTAAGAGGTATAAAAGAGTACTCCATTTTTGTAAATTTTTGAGCTAAAATGGAGCGCTCCTTTTCAATGGCATGCATATGTTAAAAGGAGGCCAATTGGAGCTAAAAACGATCACTCCTATGCTCCGTAATGAGTGCTCCGCGATTGCTCTTAGATTGATCACCTTTCCTAGTGGGACACTCTACGATATTTATATGATCCGTAATGATATTAACACGTCGTAATTGTTCAATTTTTCCATCATTCCAATAATGGACCGCAGTAAATCAAGCACCCTTTAGTACAGGTATAAATAATTTATTGTAACTTCACACAAGAATATTTTATATACTATAATACAACCAACTATCATGAAAAACTCGAAAGCTTTTATGCATTAATCTAAAAATTTGAAGAAATACAGAGACAAAATTCGACTGGTCAAGTTAGAGGACATTATCTTTTCTTAATTTTAATGAGCTGATTAAAAATATGGACCATATCTGTGTGAAGAGTGTGTGCGGATTTTCCCAAGAATTTAAATATACTAAAAAGTTCCCCGTACTTTTTTGTGTTTTTTGCTCAGTAGATAGCACCCTGGAGTTAGACGGGGACTCCCCGTTTTCCAAAATCGTAAAAATTGCTAAGAGTGTTTATCCTTATCAGAACATTTGGAATATAAATACGTTGGATTTTCGTAGAAGCAACAGTTCAGTTAGAACATTACAACTGAGAACAAAAGCTTCTTGTTACGAATTACTCGTTATTACTCAAAATGCATACTTACATTGTTCTGGGCTTAATTTTAGCAACTTGCTGTGCCGTTGCTGTGTCACAACCATATAAATTGCAACAAGCTGAAGACGGAAGTGAATTTCTTGATCTAACAGAAGATGCCTTGCAACAACCGGAAGAACATCACCGACAAAAACGGGCAACTTGTGATCTTGCCAGTGGACTAAGGATAGGAGATTCTCTCTGCATTGCTCATTGCGTTGCTATGGGACATTGGCGAGGAGGATGGTGCGATGAACATGCTGTTTGTAATTGTAAAAAATAAATATCAATAAATTGTTTAAAAACTTTCAAATAAAACTTTTAGTTTAAACTTAAAATTCTTATAACAGTAACATTAATGGAAAAATTTTGAGTTTTATGCTTTTTTAAATATAGCAGTACAGAAATGAAAATACAGTGGAAACTCGATTATCCGGGATGCTGGGGACCGGGCTAATCCCGGAAAATCGACTAACCCGGTTAATCGAATGTTAAAAAATGGTAATGTACATACATAGAGGTACATTTTCCTGCGGATAAGTGCCTTAAAAAAAGTATTCTAGATAAAAGCTAAGATAATTAAGTGAAATCATGATAAGTATAAAATTTTTATTATCCGGATAATAGAGTGAATCCCAATTAATAAAGTAAATAGTCGAGAAATTAAAAACCTCCGGTTAAATCCTGGATAATCAAGTTTCCATTGTACTCACAAAATCAGTGAAATGTCAACAATGTGCCTCACACTAAATCCGTGCCATTCCACTAAAATAAAATCGGTTTATACTAGGGCTTCACGATACTCGAGATAATTCTCGGCACCGAGACCAATATCATTGGTAACAGTGCGATTACGAGAGCGAGATTAAAGTGACGCGAGTGGACGAGATTTTAGTTTTTATCGTTTTATTGTGGAACATTTTTTTAGTTGCTTCAGCTTTTATGCCGCTCTGAAAAGTGTCAACTATATGATAATGGCACAAGTATACACTGCTTTTCTCATTCGGTTCTTCCAAAATTATTTCCTTATTCAGATATTTGCGTTTTATCCCAAATAGCAAAAAATGAGCCTTTGCTACTTTGTTCAGGGCCAGGGGAATAAGGAGAAAACGCACGTTTTTTTATCTCGCCGAGAGCGAGACCGGACCGAGATTGGACTTTATCTCGCCGAGATTGCGACGAGAGCAAGATCGTCTTCACCTTGACGAGCCCCAGACCAAGATATTGCAAAGTCTCGGCATAGTATAGATATGATATAGTAGACCAGCTTCGAACAAATCTGAAAAAATTTCCTGTCACTTAATTTCATTTTTCATTTAAATGGTAATTTCCCTGAGAAGAAATTACCCAAATGGGAAATCTCTCAGTCATTTTGTATGTAGTTGTAAATGTCATTTCGTCATTGAGTTTGACAATTAAAATGGAAGTAATTGACCATACAGAAGATTTTTCATTTTGAAATAAGGATATACTGCAGTGTTGCGTACTATAGTAACACTCCGGGTTCAACGTATTCAAGCGACGAAAGATATCGACAAAATTGCTGCAATAGAACAGAGGATACTGAGGCCTTTGTTAAAAAACTTGCATTCTGGAGTCCCCTTAAGATGTTATTTGCGAAACCAGTCGAAAAAGTTATGAATTAACCGAGGAAGGAAAATCTGTTTCAGAAAATGGGAGTCATGAGGCTGCAATTTACAACTTTGTCCCATCGGAAGACATTGCACAATCAGAACTGATGAAGACATCCCCCAATGCAAAGGTCGGTTTTAGCAAAGCAATGTCACACGGATGGATATACCTCTTCTCGCGCCCTAGGTTCTATTTCAGATGTTGAAATATTGAAAAAAGTTTTTAAATTTGCTATGTCGGTAAGTAAACATCAAGCACCTCATATTTTTACAAAAACACGGAAACCACTTTTCGAATGAAGTGCGTGCGCAAAATTCAATTTTCGTTGTCGTTGCTGTTGCAATAAACCCTAAAGGACGCAATATGAATTGGGAATTCTTTATGGAAAATGCAGATATGTTGCTGGAACAATATCAGGTATGTATTATTCTTATCTTTTTAATATTTGGCGTTTACATTGAATTCTCTGCAGGGTGGCTTTCTTCTTGCTCGACTAATCAAACATCTAACAGAAAATTTTGCAACAGAAGAAAAAGCTAAAGAAATTGAGGAATTCTTTAAGAAACGTGAATTTCTTGGAACAGAAAGAACATTTTATTCAACGTTTAAAATCGGAAATCAACAAACCAAAGGTCAACATTATTACCGAAATACAAACTTCACCAAAAATGTATTTTTCCCTCAGTTTCTTGCAAGTCGGTTTTTCTCCAGAACTTTGCAAACCTATAAACATTACAATATTGGGGCGTCCTTTAATGGGTTTTTATGGTTTATGTTAACACCAGGATCTACAAGCAATATATTCTGTTCAATATAAATCTATAAATTTTAGCAAAGTATGTACCTTAATCAATTCCTTGAAGACTGCAGATTGAATCATTCTTCGTATGTTGAGTTGTTTGTTGCTAACCCCGGCTGTTAAGTTGCTAGATCCTCCACGAATAGCCTAATATAATCGTCCAGGAAGCATCATGTTGTTTGTTTTGAATTTTTAGAACTGTCAATTACTTAACCAACACATATGTCCGCTTATACGAATTAATCGACGAAAAGGGAAATTTCTCTTCTGAGAGTACAAAATTGATTCTCGCTCACTAATTTTTGACGGATAGCATTTACTTCTTGGAATTTTTTGACATTTAGGATTTACTTTTCCATACAAAATTGCAACAACATTGCCAAACTATTTCGTTCACGTTTGAACAGGGAAATTTAAGGAGCTGTTCTTCTATATGGTATCTATTCTAAGGTCTCGGTCTTGTCTCGGTGCCGCGAAGCACTAGTTTATACAATTCTACTTCCGTTGAGAAATTCAAATCACCGCTAAATTAGGTTTGGACTTTCAGTCCATTCCGGTGCAGTTAAACAAGGAAACTGACGTCACTCTGATCAAAGCCTTCGCGAAAATATTACACGTTGTTTGGTTGTATAACACTTTAAAGCGACCTGTCGAAATGTATTGCTTTTGCTTGAACTCATTCAACTTATGAAGTTAGTATGACAGTAATATTAAGCAAAGCAAAGCCCGCCGAATATTGAGGTAAATGAGGCTGCTAAAAACATCAAAAGGAAAAACTAGAATTAATACACACATAATTATCAGTGGGTGCACAAAGAACAGAGACTGTTTCATCGAATCCTTAGTAAGAGTTAGGACGAAAATAGACACATATTCAGCAATTAAGTTAGTATTACAGAAATAAAGACTAACTAGTACATAGGGTTGCTGAATGGTGGATGGAAGAGTTGAAAGCCTTCCAGGACACGGGGATTTTCATGTATTACTTCCACTTCCAAATGGTCGCAACCGGGCAATGCATCCTTGAACTTAATTCGCATTAGTTAGTTAGTTGATAGCCTATGGAAAAATCACCCTAACTTCAAAGTTGTTCCAGGCCATGCCGATGGAGTTTGCCGCTGTTTTAGTTTCTGTAGGACACAGGAGTAATTGGAACGCGAATTGTGTTTCATCAGGTGCCGCTCCTGTTGTATTCTAGTTAAGTAGGGTGGCTCGTCGGTGGTAGGAGCACTTATGAACAAATTCAAAAAGTCCAGTAACAAATAAATCCAGGCATTTCTGTTGGAGTGGAGGTGGAGGGGTACCTACACCCTAGCAGGTTGGTTATCTCCACGGTACCTTGCTGGCCTTGCGTGGGCTGAAAGTGCTTTGGCAGACCTGGAGGAATGTGAAATTACCAAAATTGTAACTTTCAGGTGCGGGGATGCCAAAGATGGTACATCCTAAGGAGTTGGCTATCTCCGCGGTACACGCACCAGTAGATGATGCTGACTTCCTTTTCGAAGAATCAGGTACAGTTAATCCGGAAGAAGGTACTTCTCCTTGCTGTGGGCTTGAGCTCTCAAGCGTGAGAGAGGACAGGAAAGGAGTAACTGACAAAAAGTCGCTAAGAGGGATGCGGAAAATTAAGAATTCAACCAAATGGTCGAGAGATTCAACAAATTCCAGCGAAACGGTTCCGAGGCGCAGACATACCGACTACATATAACACCGGGAATCTAAACGGATCGGATGGTAAGGGTCAAAATGTTGATCAATGACGATTATTATAAAACTACATCTTCTGTTCCGGACTCGTAACCCTAGGCAAAAAGCGACCAGACCTATCCAGGCAAAGGGTAAAATGTCTGCGGCAGAGGAAAAGCCAGAAGATCACCAGGTAGGGACGGCAGCCGACACCAACAATAGGCCGACCTACTCCCTGGCAGCGGTAAAAAACCTGCGTCTGGGGTAATGAACGCCCTGTTGAAGGCTATAGACTGAAAACGGGCATTTCGAGGTGAACTCGGTGACCTTGGAGGATGGTCTGATAACACTGAGGTGTGTTAATCAACAATCCAAGGTTTGGGTATGCGAAACCGTCAAAAAGCTGACCAACTTTGCGAAAGGAGCTGACTTTGAGGTGAACCGTATGGATGTTCTTAAAGACATTAGAAGAATGATAGGCTTTGTCCCGGATGAACCTGCGGACAAGGATATCACACTTAAAAGGTTAAGAAACCAAACTGATACATCAAAAATATATCCATGTGGAGAGTATCTCGGATGTATAGATATGGTGACGGAACCTCAGGTGGAACCAGTCTAATGAGCTGGTGTCCGACGGAGGATGCGAAGGCCATCAAGAAAGCAGGAAATATATTGAACTGCGGTTTGGTAACGTCCTTCGTAAAGATCCAGACTGGGACTGCCAGTCTATAATTATAAGGACGTAATGAAAAGACGACCGTAAAAATTTTGATGGTGCTACCAAAAAAATATCCTTCATTTGGATACGGTAACCCTGAGATATGATGATTTGCATAATAACCCTCGCAATTTCTTTAAATTCGTCACTATGAAAAAGAAATCGAGTAACTATCCATCTACGATATGGTATGAGGGGTCTTCTAGTAATAACGTATCCGACATAACTAACAATTTTGCTTCATTTTTCGAGAGTGCCTTTTCTTCGGATAACTTTGAGCCTTGTGAAAATAATTTTGATCATATTCTTAATCGTCCCGCTTCATCTGATTTTTTTCCGTTCATATCTCGGGATCTTATTATGGAGAAAATCAATGAACTCAAATCGGACTTTTCGCCTGGTCCGGACGGTATCCCTCCAGTCTTCATTAAGTTCTGTTCCGATGCCCTTATTTCTCCATTAGCAATTCTCTTCAACAAGTCCCTTATAGCGGGTAAATTTCCTGCATTGTGGAAGAGCTCTTTTATAGTCCCTGTTCATAAGAAGGGCCATAAGAATGTTATAGCTAATTATAGACCAATCGCGAAGTTATCTTGCATACCTAAACTATTTGAATCAATTGTGTATTAGCAGCTTATGGAGCGTTGTATTGGCTTGATCTCTCCCAATCAGCACGGGTTCTTGCCCGGTAGATCAATGACTACTAACTTACTGGAATTTACCTCCCACGTTATTTCTGGCCTCCAGCGAGGCATGCAAACTGACTGTATATACATGGATTTCAGTAAAGCCTTTGATAAACTCCCTCACTCCTCACTCACTTTGTCTTTCATTTATTTATCTATTTTATTCGTCTTCCTTCCGCTTATTGTTCTCGGCTTCTCCTTTTCATTTGCGCTTTTTTGTTTGTCTCAGTCTATTTCTTTAATTTATTTCTAAGTTTTCTGGTCTTTTATTTATTTATTTATTTTATTCGTCTTCCTTCCGGTTTTCTTGTCTTTTATTTATTTATTTATTTATTTTATTCGTCTTCCTTCCGGTGGTTCGCTTTTTGTTTCTGCTTGTTTTCTCTTCTATATCGCCCATCATGGTTGTCTGTGGTTCCTGTTCGGGAGAGATAGTCCTTGACGCCGTTGCTTGCGATGGTGTATGTGGCTTGACTTTTCATCAGGATTGCTTGAAGCGTGCAACGCGATCCTCGCGCCCCTCGACATGTGGTGAATGCTCGGATATCAAACCGTGCCACGTGTTGAGACTTGTAAGGAGCATGATGGAGACGCTTTCTGGTGACTTGTCGCTCGTCGCCGACAAGGTAAGCTTCTTCTCGAGTCGTTGGGGTAATCTCGAACTTTTGTCGGACGATGCTGTCTCTCTGACGGCCAGGGTGAACAAATTGATGGGATCTGTTGATACCATCGTATCTAACTCGGGCGTGCTCCTGGAAAAGTCGCATGAGATTTCCTCTCGCATCACATTGATGTCGGGTTCCTTGGACGATGTGCACACAGCGATCGCAAACCTCGGCCCCTGCCCAACTCCTCTTGCGGGCCCTTCTTCTGTCACCCCCATATTCGACGATATTCGTCGCGGAGTCAAGCAGTTGAAATGTGATCTCGGTGCTTGGTCCTCGGTCGTTTCTACCAACTCCCAGCTGCTAGGTTCCATCGCATCCGACCTTAATTCTTTATCCACGCGGTTCTTGACCCCTCCCATCCCCCCTCCCTCCAACGCGTCAACTATTGGTTCTCAGCATATGTCTCCATTGACTGTTTCCTCTGTTTGCCCTCCCTTCGCAGCCGTGGGGCCCTCATCTCCACCTGTTGTCGCTGAGCTCCACGAAGCTGTTTCCGACGGCCAGATGCCTGACCCTGCTCATCCTGTGAACTGTTCCCCGCGCATACAAAGGCGTGCCGAACGCCAGCCCGCTCTTAATTCCCGGGTATCCCGCAGGCGCAAGCGTCGCGGCGGTAATGCCGCTCTTCCTCAGGATTTGGTTCCTTCTAATCCCCCCGCGGGTTTTTCCGCTGATGCTGTGTCAGGTGGATCGATTGCCCCCTTAATTTCAACTGCCCCGGAACCCCGTATTGACAGCCAAGACCAACACTCGATAGAAGGGACTGTAGACGTCGCCTCTGGTGCTGCGCCAGACGTTGCCTCTCATCCTGGGGCTGTTGCCCTAAGGCCAGCCAGACGTCCGAAATGCCTGTTCGTTTCCAGAGTTCACCCTGACACCTCTGAGCATGACATAGCGTTCAATATCGCCACTCTCGCTTCCATCCCCATCGGCATGATTTCCTGTCGGCGCATTAACCCAGCTAACCGTACAGCAGAACGCGCCTTCACGGCCTCCTTTAAGGTCTTCGTTCCCGAGGAGTTTTTCTTGGCAGCTATCTGTCCAAACATGTGGCCTCCCGGCTCGATCGTTCGTGAGTTTGTCCCGAGAGCACGCCTAGGCGGGGTCCAGCACTCAAAAAACTTGTCGGTGAGGTTTCCCTCTTCTACGCCAACGTAACCGGTTTGCGCTCCAAAACTTCACATTTGTTGTCCTCTACTAGCGCCTCCAATTTTGACATCATCTGTCTCTCTGAAACCTGGCTCTGTGGCGGTATCTCCGATTCCGAGATTTTCGGGCCCGAGTTTCAGGTGTTTAGGCGGGATCGCCACGCGAATGCGTGTGCACCCGTTGGCGGCGGGGTGCTGTGCGCTGTCAGAACCGGCATCCCTTGTAACACCGTACAGATTGCTCATTCTGACACCTTGGAGCTCATTTGCGTCGCCGTGAAATTCCCTCACAGAAATCTTTACGTTTTCACCGCCTACATTCCCCCTGCTTCACCCTCCGGAGTGTATGACCAGCTGTCCTTCTCCATCGACGGCTTAAGCAGCGCCCTCTCACCCTCTGACGAGGTAGTCGTTCTTGGTGATTTCAACATTCCAGAGGTCGGTTGGACCCGGTCTCCCGAGATTGAAGGGTTATTGCCGTCCTATTCTGGTGCTCCTCAGCATGTGCTGTCCTTCCTAGACACCTGTGCTTCCGCTGGCCTCTCCCAGTGCAATGCCATCGTTAATGATTCGGGCAGGCTGCTCGACCTAGTTTTCCTCACCGACCCGGATGGCTCATTGGTGCAGCGGTGCCGAACCCCTCTGGTCCCAGAGTCTTGTCACCATCCTGCTCTTCAGGTCCTCTTCTGTTTCGATGCTGTCGAGAACTTCCCCTCCACTTTGCACGGCTGCTGCTTCAACTTCAGATCTGCCGATTTCTCTATCATCAATGATTGGCTTTCAGACTACGACTGGGCTGCTGACCTAACTGAGGCGGATATTGACCAGGCCGTCCATTCGTTTTACAACGCTCTCTATACCTGCTTCACGCAATGTGTTCCGATCTCGTTTTCCTCTCCTTCCTCCTCCAGTTCATCGCAACCCTGGATCGATGGCCATTTGAGACACCTTAAAAATCTAAAGTGTAAAGCCTGGAAAAAGTTTTGCTCCTCTAGGCGCGACGAGGACTACCTGGTTTATTATGACCTACACCTGCGATTCTCCTCTGATCTACAGGCGTCATACAGTAGATTCCTGTCTAACTCGAGATCCAATTTGCTCAATAATCCCAGACAGTTTTGGAAGTTCATCAACTCTAAGCGACGCAGCGATGGATACCCTTCCTCCCTGAGGCTGGGTGACCGCGAGAGTCATGACCCTCTTGTGGTGGCAAACGCTTTCGCTGACTTCTTTAGTACCGCTTTCTGTGACCCTTGCTGTGATGTTCTTTCCAATGACTTCTCCCACTTGACTAGGCTCCCGCTTACTTCGCTTGAGTTCAGTGACCTTGTTCTCAACGACTCGGCTGTCTCCGCTTATCTGTCGAATCTGCCCGACATGTTTTCGTGTGGTCCGGACGGGGTCCCGGCCTCGTTTTTGAAAAGATGCTGCTCAACGATCACTCCTGTCCTCTGTCGTCTGTTTAACCTCTCCCTGCGCTGTGGTCGTTTCCCGAAGCTCTGGAAAGATTCCGTGATTATCCCTCTTCACAAGAAGGGAGACAAGGCGGACATATCGAACTACAGACCCATCGCCAACTTGTCACACATTGCTAAGGCCTTCGAAACCCTGATTAGTGATGTGCTCCGCTTTCATTGTAAACCCTTCCTGGGTTCTTTTCAGCACGGCTTCATGAAGGGTAAGTCAACCACCACCAATCTGCTCTAATTCGTACATTACTGTTTGCCCCTGATCGAATCGGGTATGCAGGTCGACTGCATATTCACTGACTTCAGCAAGGCCTTTGATAGGATTAACCATGGCATTCTCGTTCATAAGCTCAGCCTGCTCGGTTTTCCGCCGCTCTTCGTGGAGTGGCTGTCATCTTACCTGTCCGGCCGTTGCCAACGCGTCCTGTTCCGTGGCGCCCTATCCACTGAAATCTCAGTCACCTCTGGTGTGCCCCAGGGTAGCATCCTTGGCCCGCTCCTCTTCATTATTTACATCAATGACGTCTCGTTACTTCTGCCCAGGTCCAGAATACTGTGTTATGCTGATGATGCTAAAATCTTCCGCGCGGTCTCCTGCGACGATGACTGTGCACTGCTGAGCTCCGATATGCGCATTTTCGAGACTTGGTGCTCTAATAATCGTCTTCCACTGAATGCCAGCAAATGCACCGTTATGTCTTTTTCACGTAGGATGCGTTCTATTTCCTTCAACTACTCCATGGGTGGTTGCACCTTGAGCAGGATTGACTTGATCAAGGACCTGGGGGTGTTTCTTAACTCCCGTCTCTCCTTCGAGGCCCACGTGGATTTCGTGGTTGGCAGAGCTAATTCCACGCTTGGCTTTGTAAAAAGATGGTCTAGAGAGCTTGACGATCCCTATTTGACAAGGCTTCACTACTGCACTTTCGTCAGACCTATTCTGGAGTACGCCAGTCCGGTCTGGGATCCTTACTTCGCAGTGGACATTAACCGAATCGAGTCAGTTCAACGTAGATTCCTTAGGTTCGCCCTTCGCGGCCTCCCCTGGCGCGACCCTACCTACCTCCCTCCTTATCCTGCCAGACTTAGTCTGATTTCCCTTGACACACTTGAAAAGAGACGCAAGGTCTCCAAAATTGTTTTTTTATTTGATCTTTTGCAGGGGTCGATCGATTCTGGCGAATTACTCAACGACGTGAGCATTTCCGTCCCAGCCCGGACCTTGCGGAATCGTGACTTCCTCCATGTGCCTCGCCACCGAACCTTATATGGTATGCACGAGCCCATAGCCTCTATGTCCAGGCTATTCAACAAGTTTGCGGCCCACATCGAGTTCGGACGTTCCAGGTTGCAGCTCAAAGCCCAACTTAAGCAAACCATTGAACTTTGATTATTATTTTTATCTTAGGTATAAGTTTTTATATGTATGTATCACATTTGTAGTAGCCAGCTTTGGCAAATCTTCTTTTAATAAATAAATAAATAAATTATATTTAAACTCGGGAGGTTGCGTTTCCCCCCTGTTCTTCTTGACTGGATTTCTTCCTATCTAAGAGACAGGACATATCGTGTGTCGCTCCGTGGCTCTACCTCTAAAATCTTCAGAGCTTCATCTGGTGTACCACAAGGCAGTCATCTCGGCCCTCTACTATTCGTTCTTGCCATTGACGACATTGTCCATCTGATCTCGCACTCTAATGTTCTAATCTACGCTGATGACATGAAGATCTTCTCTTATGTTAAGGATGGTGGGGACGCTGCCCTTATTCAAAAGGACTAAGATACGTTTCTTGAGTGGTGCGAGAAGAAGATTTGCCAAGGCTGGCTACTACAAATGTGATACATACATATAACAACTTATACCTAAGATAAAAATAATAATCAAAGTTCAACGATTTGCTTATGTTGGGCTTTGAGCTGTAACCTGAAACTTCCGAACTCGATGTGGGCCGCAAACTCGTTGAATAGCCGGGACATAGAGGCTATGGGCTCGTGCATTCCATATAAGGTTCGGTGGCGAGGCACATGGAGGAAGTCATAATTCCATAAGGTCAGGGCCGGGAAGGAAATGCTCACGTCGTTGAGTAATTCGCCAGAGTTGATCGACCCCTGCAACAGATCATATAAAAAAAAATTTTGGAGACCTTGCGTCTCTTTTCAAGCGTGTCAAGGGAAATCAGACTAAGGTAGGAGGTAAGTAGGGTCGCGCCAGGGGAGTATACGAAGGGCGAACCTAAGGAATCTACGTTGGACTGACTCGATTCGATTAATGTGCACTGCGAAGTAAGGATGGAGGTAGGTAGGGTCGCGCCAGGGGACACCGCGAAGGGCGAACCTAAGGAATCTACGTTGGACTGACTCGATTCGGTTAATGTGAACTGCGAAGTAAGGATCCCAGACCGGACTGCCGTACTCCAGGATAGGTCTGACGACAGTGCAGTAGAGAAGCCTCGTCAAATAGGGATCGTCAAGCTCCCTAGACTATATTTTTACAAAGCCAAGCGTGGAATTAGCTCTGGCTTTGTGGTATATATGTCGATTCCATTTCACTTACTGGCCTTCTCGCTTCTTCATCGGCCTCTTCGTTTCCTAGGATCCTCAAGTGACTTCGGATCCATTCAATCTGTATTCTACCTTTTTCAGCTATTATGGAGTGCCGGATCCAGGAGATTAATGGTACCCCGTTTCTTACATACCGTATGGCTTCCACACAGTTTCTAGAGTCCGTGTAGATTGTAGCCTTAATGTTCTCTTCTTGGATTAACAACGCAACAACAGGTTATTTAATAATTTTTTACAAAAAACTGAGAGCGCTTATTGCTATGAATGAAATTACGTAATAAGTTTGACGTTGAAATGTATACACACACATTTTTTCATTAGTGAAAAAAAAAAAATGGCGGCGATACAGCTGATCAAACTTGACTCCTCGAGCTTGCGCCGTGGAACGCTCAACTAAAAACCCAAAAAAAATTAGGAGGAGGTTCCCCCCTTAATTTTATGGCTTTATGTATCGCGGGGAGCTCCGCTTCAAAGACAGACCTTACTAGATAAAGCACCAACAATGTCCTCTTCGATTCACCAGCTAGCTTGTTTATAGAAAGCTCTAATTTAATTCTGTACTGGTCTTATTTATGATTTTTCCATTCTAATTTTGGTAATAGCTTCATTTCACTGATCGATAGGGTAGTACATATTGTCATAAATATTCTTATAGTACCGTAAGCTCAAGGGAAGATGATTCGAATAAGGTTGATTGAAAATTTCAATGGTGTTAATAAAGAAAGGCCGTAGCTAATTGCAATAATATCATTGATCGGAACACTTATGGGACTGATATATGTGTTTTCACCTTCCAGATCTCCTGGAGTACGGCCGTTCAGAAGGATTAAGCCCCGCACTTCACATAAGTCTAAAAACCTCTTCTCTCTGCTGTTGACAGCTTTATCTTTAGCCCTCTGCGTAAAGTAAGATTATAATTGAGTATGCCGTATTAAGGCACTAATTCCTACAGATCCCCAAACCTTCCATTAAGGTCGCCCAATATAATCATATTCTCAGTCTTAGCCTTTTCAATGAAATCCAGCAGATTTGCAAAATCTTCATCCCAATGATGCAATTGATATAAGATGGTATTAAAATAAAATGATTGCTATCAGAGTTGAATGCTACTACTTGGCAATTATTTATAATCTTTAAACTAAATAAGGCACTAAACCGCTTGTTCCTCTTTTCTAGGTTGGTTAAGAGTTCACAGACTTTGTCAATAGATTGAAATAAGCTACCAATCATTTTCATCGAGGTCAATTCTACAAGAATGGGTTGTGTATTATTACTTCTTGGGCCTATTTCAAAAGCCACTTCAATATAGTTCCTTAATATTCAGCGTTTCATGGCAAATTTCATTTATTTTATTATCTTATTTCACATTATTCTTTTTTAATCTTTGTTCAAGTTGAGATATTCGGTTTACTAGGCAGTATAGTAGGTTTTCTACTTCTGCATATTGTCGCCATATTATTTTTATGTCGAATGTTAGTCCTAGTGTCCTCCTCTTTCAAGTCTATCTACTCTACCTATTTCTGTATCGCTAAACCTTACCGGGGTTTTGGATGTTGCTGATGTTGGATGAATTATTTTGAATCGTATGTATCCGCCCATCACCCACCCACACACCCACCACCATTCCCCCACTCAATCTCCACCGATAATTAGTGACTCATCCTTAAAATTATCTAAGCCATTGCCTTTCATTTTGTCATAACCACCACTACCCCGCCCGCCAACCACGCACGAACCCGTCTACCAACCTACTGTCATCCTCTCAGTGACTCATCCATAGCATTACCTCTGCTATTCTGGTACACAGTCAACTCACTCACTTAATTACAGAACTATTAACCTTAAGTTTTACCCCCCTTTACCATCCACATATTATTAGTATTTCCCACTCTGAAATCTTGGCCACCGCTCATCTATCTATTTTCAAGCAATCTTCTCCTGCAATTTTTGTATCATAACAAATAATTTTGCCAATACCACTCTTCGGGATCGCCATGCAACCCACGTGTCCTCAGTCGGCCATTTGGTAACCCACCTACCCGTCACCTACCTAGCTGTCGAAACTTATGAAAGCCACCTTCGAAAAAATAACGAATGTGTTTGTACGACAGTACAAGTTGAAAATGTTGCCAAAAAGCGGATGTCACTTTTTTTTATATATATGATGTTGTCAAAGCTCAGCCTTGGCAGGAAAGGAATTAAGGATGAGGGAAATGGGTTAGGAGGTTGAGTGAAGGAGGTGTCGACATTCCGTCGATGCTCCAAAAAGTCAAGGTCTTCAGAGTTTGAGGAATCGCCAATAAGTTTAGTAGCCTTACGCTGGACTTTATCTAACGTAAATAATGCGGTGTGTCCGGCCCTGCCAAAATATGGGAATTATATTCGAGTCTAGACCTAATGTGGGACTTGTAGATTAGCGCTAAGTCAAGTGGAGTGAAATATTTCTTACATCCCTGTAGAAAACCCAAGCATTTCATCGCACTTTTGGCGATTGCAAATATATATGATCAATCCAGCTAAGTCTGCTGGATATCTGAATACCCAAGATATTTAGGGAGCGCGAATTGGGCATATTCACTCCGTCGACTTAGATGGGTTGGGGTGAACTGGGCGTTTTTAAGGGGCATTAAACAGCATTGAGTTTTGGATGTATTAAATGTAACACGATTTGCTCTTCCCCATGCGAGGACCATAGAAATGTCGTGGTTTAATGATCTAAACAAGTGTTCTCGGTTGACTTCTGTAGCATTTCCACGTGAATTTATTACAGAATCAAATGAGTACGCGCAAAGAAGGGTGCTGTCGTCGGCGAAACTATGAATAGGATTGAGAGATAAAAGATCGTTAATAAAAAGAAGAAATAAGGTTGGTGAAAGAACTGAGCCCTGAGGTATTTCTTAGGAATCAGATGTAACTCCATCAATTACTACACGGATTGAACGGTCTGACAAGAAACTCTCAATTCATTTAACGAGGGTAGGGTGCAGACCAAATGTTTGAAGTTTGGCTAAGAGGACAGCAAGCCCGACTCTATCAAAAGCCTTTGAAATATCAAGAGCGACGATTTCGGACGCAGCAAAATTATTGAAACAATGATTTCAACGCTCAGTTAGAGCTGTTAATAAGTCTCCGGTTGAGGGGCCAGCGCGGAAATTGAACTGGCAATCGTTAATAAGTTGGTTATTTTCTAGATATTTCAACAACTGAGAGTTTATGAGTGATTCAGAAACTTTAGATAAGATCGAAGTTAGTGCAATTTGTCTGTAGTTAGAGGGGTCGCATGCCTCTCCTTTTTTAAGTATCGGCTGGACATGAGCAAGTTTCCGTGCACTTGGAAAGACTCCTGTTGATTATGACAGGTGAAAATGTTTGTGCAGAGGTCTAGCCAAAGCAGAGACGCAGCATTGTAAAACCAGTGGCAAGAAACCATCAGTCTCAGTAACTTTGGACACGTGGAGTTTCGAAAGTACCCTAAAAACTTCCAGAGTGAGAAAGTGTACCGGCTTTTGCCTTCTAGTGCATTGTGATGGAGATAAAAGTGGCTGCGATGAAGATGGCAAGTACGAGTTAGCAGCAAACAGGTTGACTTTGTCCAATGTGCTAGTAAAAACATTCCTACTATAAATGAATGATGGTGTCGACGAACAGGTGAAATTGTTCTTAACGGTTTTTAGTAGAAACCAGAAGCCCTTACTACTTTACCCGACTAATTACTGAATTGCAAATATTGCGCATCTCTCTAGGTACGTGTTAATTTCTCTGAAGGGAACAATTTATATGCCTGGAAGGCTGCTTCCTTGTTTTTAATGGCTGCGAAACAGTCATTATTGAACCAATTGATGTTAGTTGGTTTGATGTTTTTGAAGCTATGATGAATTATATAATATAAAATTTTAAAATTGAAAAACTCCTATTTCAACCCCAATTCCCTGCGGCAATGATACATACTCAGCCACCCACCTCTTACTATCTTTATTACTTTATCTTTGTTTGGCTAGGTGAGATCTATCACCCCACTAATTTTGTCGCGTGAGATCTGAAACTCCCTGCATATTGCATCCCAAAGATTTTAGGTACAGCAGTAACTATGGGCGATATCCCCAGCATTTACAGGAAATTCAAATTTTGTTATCACTTTAAAAATTTTATATAGTAGGGCGACTACCATGAAAACCTCGAAAGCTCTTAAGCATTAATCTAAAAAATTTAAGAAATACAGCGACAAAATTCGACTGGTCAAATCAGAGGACATTATCTTTTCTTAATTTTAATGAGCTGATTAAAAATATGGACCATATCTGTGTGAATTCAGTAGTTCTTAAATAATGAGATTAAGAACCATTTGGTTTGATAAATATGTATCACAGAGGATTTTCCCAAGAATTTAAATATACTAAAAAGTTCCCAGTACTTTTTATTGTTTTTTTTCAGTAGATAGCACCCTGGAGTTAAAAGGGGACTCCCCGTTTTCCAGAATCGTAAAAATTGCTAAGAGTGTTTATCAGGGCAGCCACCTCGGTCCATTAATTTTCATCCTTACAATTAATGATGTTGAATGTATCATAAAATACTCAGAGCTGTCCATTTATGCTGATGACATGAAAATAATTAAACATATCTCCTCCACAACCGACTCTCTTCTTCTCCAAAAGGACCTCGATTCGTTCACCACATGGTGCATGAAAAACTTTCTTGAGCTCAATGTCTCTAAATGTCAGTCCATCTCTTATTCCCGCAAGCGTCTTACCAACACCCCGAGAACATACATGTTAACCAACGTACCAGTCCCTATCGTTACCTCTTTGTGTGACCTAGGAATAATCTGTGATAGTGAACTCAATTTCCGTTCCCATATTGATAGCATAATTAACAGAGCTAACTCCGCGCTAGGGTTTGTGAAGCGCTGGTCTAGAGAGTTTTCCAATCCTTATGTTTCCAAATCTCTCTATATTTCCTTCGTTAGACCTCTCCTTGAATATGCCAGCCAGGTTTGGTCACCCACGCAAACAACCCACATTAACAGAATTGAATCTGTCCAGCGTAGGTTCATTCGCTTTGCTCTACGTGATCTTCCATGGGTTGATAGATTCAACCTTCCACCTTATGAAAACCGTCTAAAACTGATCGACTTACAACCCCTAAGTAAACGTCGTGATGTTTCCGACGTTCTCTTCATTCATCAGCTACTAGCTGGCGCCATAGACTGCCCTTCAATCCTGCAGTCTTTACCCATCTATACCAATCCTCGCAACCTTAGGTCCACTCCCCTTTTCCGACTCGACCGCCATCGCACGAACTACGGTCAACGCGAACCAATTACCAGGATGCTTCGAAAAGTCAACGACCTTCCCTCCTTTGACTTCCATCTGAGTAAATCATCCCTTCACAAAGCCTTATATCTTTATCCCGCCCATCTTGATCGCCTTTCCTAATTCTCCTTCCTCCCTGTCTAAAGTTATCATTATCATAGCTTATATTGTAGCTTACATTATCTGTTATGAATTATTGTTTATATTAGTTTGTAGTATTTATTTTGTTATTTTGTATTTTTTTTTTATGTAATAGCTTGCATTAAGCTTAAATAAATAAATATCCTTATCAGAACATTTGGAATATAAATACGTCGGATTTTCGTAGAAGCAACAGTTCAGTTAGCACATTACAACTGAGAACAAAAGCTTCTTGTTACGAATTACTCGTTATTACTCAAAATGCATACTTACATTGTTCTGGGCTTAATTTTAGCAGCCTGCTGTGCCGTTGCTGTTTCACAACCATATCAATTGCAACCAGATGAAGAAGGAAGTGTACTTCTTGCTCCAATAGAAGATGCCTTGCAACAACCAGAAGAACATTACCGACAAAAACGGGCAACTTGCAATCGTATAAATAAAGCAATATTTGAACATACTCTCTGTGCTTCTCATTGCCTTGTTAAAGGATATCGGGGAGGATGGTGCGATGACAATGGTATTTGTAATTGTAGAAACTAAGTATCAATAAAGTGTTTAAAATCTTTTAAATAAAACTTTCAACTTCAATTTATTGTAAGCAAATTCAATTCCTTGTTCACATGGAATGGAATATGAACTAAACTGGAGCGGGCTTTACTATTGACATTCATGTTTACATTTAGTAGGGAAGTCACTAAAGAAGAAGCCCTATCGTGTACACATATTTCGTGTGTGTGAGTATGGCAAGTTTTTGTTCGGCGGCTGGGTCTGTGCTGTCAAATTTGTTCGCTTTTTGCTAGGAGGAAGTAGGCTTTTTATCTGTTCCCTTTCTTCTCCTTTAAACTCTGCCACTCTTCTTTCTTTTATCCATTGTTGCCCCATCAGTTTTCATCTTCTGCTTGCTAGTGAAGGACACTGGCACACTATGTGTGCCGTCGTCTCTTGCTCCTCCAGGCATAGCCTGTAGGTATCATCCTCGAGAATGTTCATCTTCTTCAGATGACAACTGAACTTACCATGTCCTATTAGTAGTGCTGTCAGCCATCTCAAAGACCTACGATCCATATCCAGGACCTTCCTCTGTTCAACACTTCTGGTCGCTGCAATCGCCACCTTAGCCTGTCTGCACGAGTCCACTACGTTCCACTGTTCTCAGTGTTCCCTCGTGGCCCATGTTTCTAGCAGGCTCGCTGCCGTGTCCCTACCTAGGGCAGTGAATGGCTCCGGACCTTGGAAACTCGAAGCAGCTCCTAGTTTTTCCAGTACATCCGCTCTCTCGTTTCCTTCGATCACTGTGTGGACACTTTTCCAGGCCAGCGCTGACCAGAGCCAGCATATCTGCCTGAAAGACTGCAGTGTATGCCCCCAGACTTAGATGGGTGTTCAAATTCAGGTCCTCACTGAAGATTCCTGCACCTGCTCTTCCATCACTTCTGGATCCATCCTACCAGTTACCAATGTAACAATGGGACTGACGCCGAATTCTGCTAGACAGCTGTAGAACAATCTGTATTTCTCCTATAGATGTGTTGATGCAATGGAATCATCTGTGCAATTAACTTAATCAAATCCAATGCTATAGGTCCTGATGGAATACCTGCCAGGTTTGTAAAAATCCTACTACCGTGGTTTCTAAATCCCCTTTTGCATATTTATAATTCGTGCTTGACTACCTCTATTCTCCCTGCCACCTGGAAAGTTGCCACTGTTCTTCCTGTGCCTAAAATCTTAAAAGTAATAAGTCCAGGAGATTTTCGTCCGATTAGTATTTTAAGTTTTATAGAATATATATAGTTATAGATTATAGTTTTTAAGTATTAGAAAAATTAATGTCCCAACAATTAGTTAAATTTTTGGATGAGTATAGCTTAATAAGTCCCTTCCAGTCAGGGTTTCGTAAGTCACATAGTTGTGAGACGGCACTGATCGACGTTACGTCCAATATTCGGAAATCCCTTGATGAGAACCACTTGAGCGTCTTATCTCTTCTTGATTTTTCAAAGGCGTTCGATTCAGTTAACTACTCTAAGCTCCTTGCTAAGTTGGAATCCAATTTTAATTTTTCATCCTCATCTGTTTCGCTCATCCGTAGTTTTTTATGCGATAGATTCCAGCAGGTAAGAGTTGACGACGTCTTCTCCGACATGCTTCCTCTTAGTTGCGGCGTGCCGCAGGGCTCTATCTTGGGTCCTCTATCATTTAGCCTATATATAAATGATCTGCCGGAGGATTGTATTGATCGGGTAACCTCAGACTTAGCGAAGATATCTTCATGGGCTGCCAAAAATCACTTAGTACTAAATCCACTAAAGTCCCAGTGTATTTGCTTTTATCGTAATGATATCAGGAGTCTTGATATTCCCACTATTACACTTATTGGTATTTCAATTCCCTTCTCTGAGCGTGTCAAAAATTTAGGTGTTTACCTAAATTCCAAAATGAAATTCTGCTATCACATCACTAATATGATCGATAAAGTACATGGAGGACTACGTCGCCTTTGGTTATCTGCTAGCACTCTGTCAATTAACATACACATAATTTTATACACATTTTAGGTTATTTTTGTAGTATTTCAGTCAAATTTTTCCTAATCAAGAAGTTTAGAATTTCATCCCCAGCTGTACGGTTGATTGACAGCTTTTTATCAAACCGATATCAGCAAGTGAAAGTAAAAAAATGTTAACAGATGGACGGATGAGTTGAAGCCTTCTAGGATACGGCGATCCTCATCTAGACATTCTCAAGTCTTAGTTACACCTCCAAACGATAGCAACCGGGGAATGCATCCTAGAACGTAGCCAAATAACTAATGCGGGAGGAGATAAACTTTTGAAAAATCCCCCCTAACTCCGAGGTTGTAGTAGGCCCTGCCAAGAGAGTCTGCAGTGGTGTCCCGCTATCTGCAGGACCCAGCGGGAGGGGACGAAAAGGGACCCGATTCTATGTGGTCTGTTTGAGAGGTTTTTTTAGTGAGTAAGAATCTCACACTACCGGAGGGCACGGGCTGTCCGGTGTCTTTTGGAAAATGTTCACCTCTCCCGCTAAAAAAATAAAGATGTTAACTCTAGTAAACTTCCAGTTAAACAGGGTGTACCTCAAGGGTCGATTTTAGGGCCTCTTTTCTTTTTTTACACATAAATGACTTGCCGGCATGCGTTAATGCTAGCATAGTGCACATGTATGCAGATGACGTTCAGTAATACTTGAATTCTAGAATTGAAACCCTGAATAACTGTATTTCAAGTCTTAATACCAATCTTTCAAGTATATACGAATGGTCGTTATCGTGGGGGTTTGCTTTAAGTCCAAATAAATCCAATTGCGTTGTTATAAGTCGGTCTGAGGTGAATACATCTGTTCACCCACTAGTACTTCTAAATAATTCCATCTTACCTTATCGAACAAATTGAGTTGCTGTGATAATATGTCGAACATTCTTTCGAAGGTATACGGCAGTCTCGGCCAACTATGGTTATCTTGTGACTTTTGTATAAAGGAATGCGAAAGAAAGTCATAAAAACCCATGTAGCTCCACATCTAGCATATACAAGAGTAATATATACTTCTGCTTATCCAGGCTAAGAATTCTTTTCAATGATGGTATCAGGTTTGTGTACAGCTTGTGGAGATTTGATCATGTATCACCATATCGGTGGAACGTAATTTTGTAACGCGTGGACCGATTTGGACGGTTCTTTTGCTGTTGTATAGAGTGTGATCCCCCATTGCTAATAGGAGAATAATTTGGTCCTATGGTGGGGGTGGAGGAGGGGTAGTAACTTCGTAACGCGTGGACCGATTTCGATGATTCCTTTTCTGTTCAGTAGAGTATGCTCCTTGATTGATAAGATGAAAAAAAACTTTTAGTGGAATGGAGGTAGTTTTAAAAAAAAAAGTTGAACCGACTTCACAAAAAGCGCTAAAAAGCATAAAATAGTTCTTTGGTTTGTTTGATTTGCGCCAACTTCAAAATGTCGTAATAGATATAAAATTAAAAATTATTTTAAGCTTTTTAGTGCTTTTTGTGAAGTTGGTTCAACTTTTTTTTAAAAACTATTTTTGTTCCCACAGATTAACCAATCCTTACACACAAATAAAATCGCTGATTGGCCAAACCCTGCGCAATATCCTTAGTCAAGCACGTACCGAGAGGATTATCTGCCACGGTGTCTGACTACAGAATACCCAACCGCAATTTTAGCAGAAGCTTTAGTGTAATAATTCCAACCAGGAAGAAATGAGAAAACATTGAACTGCTTAACTGCTGCGACACCGTCTTATTCACTGACGGCTCCAAAATGGACTATAGTGTCTGTGTTTTCTCTGAAATACTACCTACTTTGCCGAAGCGGAATTCCCCTAAAAGAGGACTGAACCTTGCTTTCTGAATTCCCCTAAAAGAGGACTGAACCTTGCTTTCTTAACATGTGCCATCTTTAAAATAACCTTGCCAAGCTTTAACAAAAACAGAACATCTGAGCTGCTTCATAGGCTTCATGCTCTCGTTGCTAAGATAGTTGTAGTCTGCACAAGCCACTGTATAATAGGTGAGCATGCGACCAGGTTGGGTGCTCCTTTTAAGGCGGTCGTCTACACTTCAAATGTTGAAAATATAGATTTTTTTTTTGCATATTTTTAAAGTATAACTATCCTAGAGTCATCATGCGAAAGGATATTGCTCAATGCGTTAAAATTTCTTAGTAAAAATGCCTCAAACCGGTCGATGTCAAGCGTGAAATGCATGGTTTTAGTACCCTTTTTTGCAGGTGCAGAACTAGGATTTTTACTGTACATAAAAAAAAAAAAAAGTGAAAATTTAAAAAAAAAATTTAAAAAGATTTATCTCACTTACAATGTTTATCCAATCAGGAAAATCCTAGTTCTGCACCTACAAAAAAGGGTACTAAATGGATATAAAAGAAAATTATATCAATCGGTCAATTAGTTTCTTCATAAAGTGTACAGAAAACTTTTAAAACGTGTTTTCGAGAAAAACGCGTTTAAAGTTTTAAAACCATGCATTTCACGCTTGACATCGACCGGTTTGAGGCATTTTTACTAAGAAATTTTAACGCATTGAGCAATATCCTTTCGCATGATGACTCTAGGATAGTTATACTTTAAAAATATGCAAAAAAATCGATATTTTCAAAATTTTAAGTGTAGATACGCACTGTCGCAGCTGCAAGTGCCCAGCACTAGCGGGTGCTAGGAGGAAATTTCTGTCAAATTACTTCTTGGAGAACCTTCAAGCAAACTCGGGAGTAAAGATTGGGGTATTAGCCCAATTCATGAACTTCTCGGGTTGGTTTTAATATGACCCTTACGCCTCGTCGACATCTCAGGACCACTATCTCGTTGTCTATGATAGGCTAAGAAGAACAATCCAGGTCTTACAAGTTATGGAACCAAAACGGCACGTTAAGCGCTAATTGAAGTGCTAGGCGTGACAATTACCACCCACTCGCCAACTAAACCAATCAACAAATCACTTAAAACACTTTAAAATTATATTTCGAGAAATACCATTGCCGAGCTGTTGATATTTGTTGGATACAAGCTTGTAGTATCTAGAGTAGGCTGCGATAATACACTCTACGATATTTATATGATCCGTAATGATATTAACACGTCGTAATTGTTCAATTTTTCCATCATTCCAATAATGGACCGCAGTAAATCAAGCACCCTTTAGTACAGGTATAAATAATTTATTGTAACTTCACACAAGAATATTTTATATACTATAATACAACCAACTATCATGAAAAACTCGAAAGCTTTTATGCATTAATCTAAAAATTTGAAGAAATACAGAGACAAAATTCGACTCGTCAAGTTAGAGGACATTATCTTTTCTTAATTTTAATGAGCTGATTAAAAATATGGACCATATCTGTGTGAAGAGTGTGTGCGGATTTTCCCAAGAATTTAAATATACTAAAAAGTTCCCCGTACTTTTTTGTGTTTTTTGCTCAGTAGATAGCACCCTGGAGTTAGACGGGGACTCCCCGTTTTCCAGAATCGTAAAAATTGCTAAGAGTGTTTATCCTTATCAGAACATTTGGAATATAAATACGTCGGATTTTCGTAGAAGCAACAGTTCAGTTAGAACATTACAACTGAGAACAAAAGCTTCTTGTTACGAATTACTCGTTATTACTCAAAATGCATACTTACATTGTTCTGGGCTTAATTTTAGCAACTTGCTGTGCCGTTGCTGTGTCACAACCATATAAATTGCAACAAGCTGAAGACGGAAGTGAATTTCTTGATCTAACAGAAGATGCCTTGCAACAACCGGAAGAACATCACCGACAAAAACGGGCAACTTGTGATCTTGCCAGTGGACTAAGGATAGGAGATTCTCTCTGCATTGCTCATTGCGTTGCTATGGGACATTGGCGAGGAGGATGGTGCGATGAACATGCTGTTTGTAATTGTAAAAAATAAATATCAATAAACTGTTTAAAAACTTTCAAATAAAACTTTTAGTTTAAACTTAAAATTCTTATAACAGTAACATTAATGGAAAAATTTTGAGTTTTATGCTTTTTTAAATATAGCAGTACAGAAATGAAAATACAGTGGAAACTCGATTATCCGGGATGCTGGGGACCGGGCTAATCCCGGAAAATCGACTAACCCGGTTAATCGAATGTTAAAAAATGGTAATGTACATACATAGAGGTACATATGCCTGCGGATAAGTGCCTTAATAAAAGTATTCTAGATAAATTAAGTGAAATCATGATACGTATAAAATTTTTATTATCCGGATAATAGAGTGTATCCCAATTAATAAAGTAAATAGTCGAAAAATTAAAAACCTCCGGTTAAATCCTGGATAATCAAGTTTCCATTGTACTCACAAAATCAGTGAAATGTCAACAATGTGCCTCACACTAAATCCGTGCCATTCCACTAAAATAAAATCGGTTTATACTAGGGCTTCACGATACTCGAGATAATTCTCGGCACCGAGACCAATATCATTGGTAACAGTGCGATTACGAGAGCGAGATTAAAGTGACGCGAGTGGACGAGATTTTAGTTTTTATCGTTTTATTGTGGACAATTTTTTTAGTTGCTTCAGCTTTTATGCCGCTCTGAAAAGTGTCAACTATATGATAATGGCACAAGTATACACTGCTTTCCTCATTCGGTTCTTCCAAAATTATTTCCTTATTCAGATATTTGCGTTTTATTCCAAATAGCAAAAAACGAGCCTTTGCTACCTTGTTCAGGGCCAGGGGAATAAAGAGAAAACGCACGTTTTTTATCTCGCCGAGAGCGAGATCGGACCGAGATTGGACTTTATCTCGCCGAGATTGTGACGAAAGCAAGATCGTCTTCACCTTGACGAGCCCCGGACCAAGATATTGCAAAGTCTCGGCCTTGTCTCGGTGCCGTGAAGCCCTAGTTTATACAATTCTACTTTCGTTGAGAAATTCAAATTACCGCTAAAGTAGGTTTGGACTTCCAGTCCATTCCAGTGCAGGTAAACAAAGGAACTGATCAAAGCCTTCGCGAAAATATTACACATTCCTTGATTATATAACACTTTAAAGCAGAGTTCCCCAAACTTTTTTGTGTCGTAGACCCCTTGCCATGGTTTTCCGTGTTGGGTAGACCCCCTACTTACCTGATATTGATTTCCTGTAAATTTCTAACTGTAGTGAAGTTTAGTGTTAAAAACTTTAAGTAAAAACACATGTTAATTTATACATTTATTAATTGAATTTAAATTAAAACTACTCAAAATAAAATTTTGTATCTGTTATGTAAAATATACGTAACATAAAATAAACATAAAATAAACTATAAATAAAATAACATAAGCAATAAGTCAATATTTTTAGTGAGAAGGATGAACCTGATGCTTTAATAATAAATCATCAACATTTGGCGTCAATTTTGCAAGGGTTAATCTTAAATCTCCTCGGCTAATGATGTCCAGTCTGTTTCTTTTTTTCGTTAGGAGATTGGTAACAGCGCTGAACCCCCTTTCCACTAGGTATGACGATGGAAAGGAAATTAAAAATTTCCTCGCTATATTCCATAATACGGGATAAGTAACGGGTAGGTTGTTTTGCAGCCAGAATTGCTGATATCCGTTTTTAAACTGAACCTTAAGTTCTTCGTTTGTACTTAGTTCAGTCAGTTCCTCTTGTATTATGACATTCGTTTCTTCTATGTCACCATATGGATTAATTATCCACGGTGGTATTACCATAGTCAAAATATCCTCAAACCTAGATTCAAAATCTGAATAGAGGGCATTTAAATGTTGAACGTAAGTTGAAACGTCGTCTTCCTGGCAGTTTGTCTGTGACAAATTGGGGAACTGAGAAAATTCGCCCCGTCCAATATTTTGCTTCATTAGTTTAACTCTGGCAAGAAACGCTGATAAGATGGACTTTGTTTTAATCAAATTTAAACTGTCGCCTTGTAATTGCAAATTAACCATATTAAATTTTGTAAACAAATCTGTTAAATAGGCGATGTCTGTTTTCCTCTTCATTAAATTTTCTGATGGAATGAAGCCAAATTTCAAATAACCAACACTGTACTGTCTACATTTCTTTTTAGATTCGGACATGGCATCAGTCATCTGTAGGCAAAATTAAATTATTTAAATAAGACAGAAAATCCAGCAGCTGTATATTAAAAACATTTTTTAGATTTTTCCGAAAACATTCCATAATCCGAACATCTTCTTGCAACAATTAGCTCGAATTACGGAGATTGCACTGTAATTATAATACCGATTGCTAAAACTTTCAAAAAGAAACTATTGAGGAGTACTCGTGTAATTTTGCATGATTGAATATTAAACTACTAATAACTAAAGTCATGATTGGCGTAATTTATCTATCTTTGCTAACTACGAGTACAAAACTAAAATTTAATAAAAATAATGTACTTACTTTTCTCCAGCACTCTCAAACAAAATAACACTGACTCACTATAATTTGTGTGATATACTATCTGTTTATATTTTTTAAAATATTTTCTTAACACTTTCCTTTTCAAGATTCAGGAAACGAATAAACGTATTTGTCCCACATTCGTATTTATAGAGTGACGAATTGAACAAGTCAGTACAAGGTAGCGAAGCTCTGAGACTGCGACTACGACTGCGACTCTCAGGTTTTTACAAGGTCAAAATGTATTGCGACCACAAAGCGAATACCAACATCCTACAACTTACACAATTTTATAAACATATATAATAAATTTTTTACTTCATAGGTACTTTTATAAATAATGTATATGTCTTGATATTATAAGATAGTATGATGTAAGTAAATAGGTACTATCAGTGTATGTGTTGAGATCCACTATCGTGGACCCCAATTTTCATTTCATGGACCCCCAAATTTTTTTTCGCTGACTTAGACCCCTCTCAGGTTGTCATAGACCCCTAGGGGTCGATATAGACCACTTTGGGAATCACTGCTTTAAAGCGACCTGTCGAAATGTATTGCTTTTGCTTGAACTCATTAACCTTATGAAGTTAGTATGACAGTAACATTAAGCAAAGCAAAGCCCTCCGAATATTGAGGTAAACGAGGCTCCCAAACCAGCATTAAAAGGAAAAACTAGAATTCATACACACATAATAATCAGTTAGTGCACAAAGAACAGAGATTGTTTCATCGAATCCTTAGTAAGAGTTAGGTCGAAAATAGACACATATTCAGCAATTAAGTTAGTATTACAGAAATAAAGACTAACTAGTACATAAGGTTGCTGAATGGTGGATGGAAGAGTTGAAAGCCTTCCAGGACACTGCGATTTTCATGTATTACTTCCACTTCCAAATGGTCGCAACCGGGCAATGCATCCTTGAACTTAATTCGCATTAGTTAGTTAGTTGATAACCTATGGAAAAATCACCCTAACTTCAAAGTTGTTCCAGGCCATGCCGATGGAGTTTGCCGCAGTTTTAGTTTCTGCAGGACACAGGAGTAATTGGAACGCGAATTGTGTTTCATCAGGCGCCGCTCCTGTTGTATTCTAGTTAAGTAGGGTGGCTCGTCGGTGGTAGGAGCACTTATGAACAAATTCAAAAAGTCCAGTAACAAATAAATCCAGGCATTTCTGTAGGAGTGGAGGTGGAGGGGTACCTACACCATAGCAGGTTGGTTATCGCCACGGTACCTTGCTGGCCTTGCGTGGGCTGAAAGTGCTTTGGCAGACCTGGAGGAATGTGACATTACCAAAATTGTAACTTTTTCAGGTGCGGGGATGCCAAAGATGGTACATCCTAAGGAGTTGGCTATCTCCGCGGTACACGCACCAGTAGATGATGCTGACTTCCTTTTCGAAGAATCAGATTACAGTTAATCCGGAAGAAGGTACTTCTCCTTGCTGTGGGCTTGAGCTCTCAAGCGTGAGAGAGGACAGGAAAGGAGTAACTGACAAAATGCCGCTAAGAGGGATGCGGAAAATTAAGAATTCAAACAAATGGTCGAGAGATTCAACAAATTCCTCTCAACTGATGCGTCATCGAAGATGCGGGTCCAGCGAAACGGTTCCGAGGCGCAGACATACCGACTACATATAACACCGGGAATCTAAACGGATCGGATGGTAAGGGTCAAAATGTTGATCAATGACGATTATTATAAAACTACATCTTCTGTTCCGGACTCGTAACCCTAGGCAAAAAGCGACCAGACCTATCCAGGCAAAGGGTAAAATGTCTGCGTCAGAGGAAAAGCCAAAAGATCACCAGGTAGGGACGGCAGCCGAGACCAACAATAACAATAGGCCGACCTACTCACTGGCAGCGGTAAAAAACCTGCGTCTGGGGTAATGAACGCCCTGTTGAAGGCTATAGACTGAAAACGGGCATTTCGAGGTGAACTCGGTGATCTTGGAGGATGGTCTGATAACACTGAGGTGTGTTAATCAACAATCCAAGGTTTGGGTATGCGAAACCGTCAAAAAGCTGACCAACTTTGCGAAAGGAGCTGACTTCGAGGTGAACCGTATGGATGTTCTTAGACATTAGAAGAATGATAGGCTTTGTCCCGGAGGAACCTGCGGACAAGGATATCATACTTAAAAGGTTAAGAAACCAAACTGAATACATCAAAAATATATCCATGTGGAGAGTATCTCGGATGTATAGATATGGTGACGGAACCTCAGGTGGAACCAGTCTAATGAGCTGGTGTCCGACGGAGGATGCGAAGGCCATCAAGAAAGCAGGAAATATATTGAACTGCGATTTGGTAACGTCCTTCGTAAAGATCCAGACTGGGACTGCCAGTCTATAATTAGAAGGACGTAATGACCCAGGGAATCGAGGATAGGGGTGACAGTTGGAGGAACCGGAGGGCACGGGCTGTTCGGTGTCGGCGTGAAAAAAATTGTCGTTACCCAGAAGGAAACTATTAATATTATCAAGGCAATACGGGATAGGCTAGCTACAATACACCTTGAACAGGGAATTCGAGGGATGTTATTGGCATACATGAAAGTGGCGGAAACCATTTCGAACAGCTTTTATAACATATTAACATTAATGGTAATAAGTTGGGAATTCGATAAAAAGCATTTTATATGATCGCAAAATATATTTTTTTTCATTTTCGCATTTCGCAAGTGCCTGTACCTGCATTGGTGGGAGTTAGATCAACATCGTTGACATTTTTGGAAAGGACATTGGGAAAGTAGTGTTTGGCGTGAGTTTGATGTCGCTGCATTGAGAAGATCAAAATAAAATAGTAAGGTGCATACCATGAAAATTTTAAATTTATGAGTCACCCTGTAGAATTTGTTTGAATGCAATATAAACTACATTTTTATTTATTTTTTATTAATATGAAATCATATTTATATACACTGATTTTCATCTTACTACGAGCAAACGCAGGTTTTCCCTCTACATCGTCCTTTTGATTTCTTTTCAACCAACTTGCAGTACTTCCTACAAGCAATGTTCTTTCCAACCCGTAGCGTGCATGGGTTTTTTTGCATCAAGCTTCCAAAGTTCATTTCTTCATCTGCACTGATTAAAGCGGCGAGGAAAATACAAGTAAATAAAAACACCACTAAGGGCCACTGAAATTTTAACAAATTCATATTGTTAGCCACTTGGAACTAAGTAAATATTTGAAAATTTTCTCTATTTATACACTTCAGCAATTGCGCAGCTCATTAAAACTTGTGTAATTTATTGAAAAATTCTTTCGCGCCTATGAAAATAACAGTGGCGCAGTTAAAATTAATATGTGCATACTTTGGCGACTATTTTAATTCTTGGAAATTCTTCGAATTATTCAATTATTTGTAAAAAAATCTTCAAAATATTACTTAAAATTACCTTGCTTGTGATATTCGTAGGGGAGATTGGAGAATAGTGGGACCTAACTTCGTAACGCGTGAACCGGTTTGGATGGTTCTTATTTTGTCATAATAGTATATAATAATAATAATAATTTTTACTGCTGGTTACAGTACAAAAAATTGAAAATCTTTTCTACGTTCTAACTCAAAACAGGATATAGATTAAAATTATATTGAATAATTGAGAAAGATAAATTTAATACAGAACAATTACCTACTGATGATTCCAGACAATGATCAGATGATAAGAATTATAATAAGTGATCTTTAACGAGTGCCTTGAAGTTACTGATGGTGCCCGATGTTTGGATATTAAGAGGAAGACTGTTCCAGAGGCGAATAATTTGGACAGGATAGGAATCTTCTATGACCGATTTGGTAGAAGCGTGATATTAAAAGATTTCTGTTACGCTGAGATGTTGTGAAGCTAAAGAAAACTCTAAAGTATTCCGGTTTATTAGAATGAGGAAGATTGTACAAGAAAGCAAGAGCCCTTTGCTTCAGATATGAAGATAACGTACAACCAAGTACTCTCATTCGGAACGGTGAAACATGGTCGTACCTCCGTAGTCCGGTGAAAGCAACTTCCATTTTTCGCGCACAGGTGCTACCTAGCTTCGGGAAGATCATACTACCAAAAGTAAAATGGGGCATTATTAACGCCATAACTAATCTTAAGCGTGTACTAACGGGTAAAATGCGCGCCGAGAGCCACAGCCTGAAAAGGCAACCATAAATCACGCCAAGCTTCCTATTTGTATTGTCGCAGCATATCATTTGCTGATTCATAGTAGTCCCAAGATTCTTAACTTTTTCTAGAAATGGTAGCGAATACCCATTTAAAACCACCGACGGAATATTAGACTGATCAATTACGCTGTTGGAGAAAATGATAAGCTGCGATTTTCTAGGGTTAAGCTGCAATCGGTTATAATCGGACCATATGCATATACTTTCAAGGTCAGAATTAATGCGAGCTATACAGTCCTCAATGAGACCTATCGGCTGGCTTAAATATAATTGTACGTCGTCCGCATACAGATGAACAGTTTAGTCGCGGATCACCGACGGATGATCATTAATAAATAAACTGAACAGTAACGGACCCAAAATTGATCCTTGAGGTACGCCTTGCCTCAGATATAGCCGCGAGGAGAATGTGTTGTCAACCTTAACCTGTTGAGAACGGCCCGAGAGGAAATTAATAATCATTTGAACTGCCAGTGTATCAAACATAAAATTAGAAGAAGGTTTGCGGATGAGAATACAATGATCAACACAATCAAAAGCCTTAGAAACATCAAGAAGAATTAAGGTGGTTAATTCATTCCTATCAAGGGCGCTTCCTACGTCAGAAGAGACTTTAAGAATGGCAGTTTCGCACGAGTGATAGGCTCGGAAGCCAGACTGCCAACATGTTAGCAAGTTATATTTCTCCAAATATTCCAGTATTTGCCTATACATAAGCTTCTCCAAAACTTTAGACAAAAAGCTTAGTAGGCTAATAGGGCGAAGGTCCGATGGTGATTCTGGACAGGACTTCTTAGATATGGGTAGAACTATAGCAGTCTTCCAGGTAGTGGGAAACGTGGTGAATATACCTACCGATTATAGGGAATAGAAGTTTGATAAAGCGTGGTGAAAGATTGTCTGGAGCTGTTGCGCCTGACTTGATTGAGCTAATAGCTGTTACGAGTTCATCAAGATCGACCGCACGGAAAGAAAACAGAAAAAAGATTGGTAGAATTACCAATCACAGGAGGACTTGTTGGGTTATCAAAAACGGCGGCCTGACTTGGAGCTACTGAAGGGATATAATTTACGGAAGTGAAAAAAGTATTAAGATCATCAGGTTTAAAGGTGCATGGAATTCGGTCTTTGCCGTATACTCCGGCCTGCCGTAAATTGCGCCATAACGTACTAGAGTCACGACCCGTGCTCAGTTTGGTGCTAAAGAATTGTTGTTTGGCACTTCTTATCGCCGTATTAGTCCTGTTTCCTGTATATGATCCACAATTGCTAATACAAGAAAAAAATTTTACTTTCTGCTGGGGGAGGGTGGGGAGAGAATAGTCTAACATTGTAAAGCAGCAAAAATTTATTTGGGGAGGGGGAAGGACGGAAAAGTTTTGACCAAGGGAGAGGGAAGGCTAACATCGCAACACGTAGACTAATTTGGATGATTCTTTTTGTGATGTACTGAATATGTACCCCTATTGGTTCCAGGACAAAAATATATGAACAAGGTGGGGGTGGTGGAGGATTGGGGCTTACCTTCTTATCGGATGTATCGTTTATAGCTGCATAAAGTATCTTGCTCCATTTGTATCATGATAGAAATTATGGCTTAGGGAGGAGGAATCAGCGTCACCTGGCTTCCTAAGGCGTAGACTGCCTTTTATGATTTTCATTCGGTTGTACAGAATACACGAAACGTAAATAATGAATGATAAAAAATGTTGCATCTAGAAAAGTTGGCATCCTAGCGTCATGGTAAGAATTTTGTATCAAACGTGAGAGTGTGAGTGGGTGGCTGGGATTAACTTCGTAACATGTTCGCGGATTTGGATGATTCTGTTGAAACTGCTTTGTTGTTATACCAGAAGTACTTTTGAAGCACCATATCCTAAGAAACTTAAAAGGGAAAAATAAAACAGTGTTTAAAAAAAAGTTGAATCGATTTCACAAAAATCGCTAAAAAGCATAAAATAATATTTATTATTATATCTATTACGACCTTTTGAAGTCGGTGCAAATTATAAAAAGAACACAACTACCTAACCACAATCAAAGATATTATATAAAACTATCTAAACATTGTAGTTAACGAGATCATAAGGAAGGAGAATTAAATACTTTTGTTGCTGTTGTTTTTTTAATTCGCACCGACATCAAAATGTCATAATAGATATAACACTAAATGACAGGCTAAGAGTAAAAATGACCTATCTACAATAAGCGCAAAAAGCGAACCGCGTGAATTTCCGGACAAAATCGAATCAGAGAAAAATTTAGGAAAAAACGGCTTAAGTTAAGTCGTTTTTGCTCGAAGGTTTACACCGATCTGTTTATGCCCGGAATCTCGCACAATTCGGTTTTGCGTGGAACATTTTCTAAGCCACTTTTGTTTAGACATCGTAGATGGATAATTTTTACTCTCAGCCTGTCAAATATTAGTTTATGCTTTTCAGCGCTTTTTGTGAAGTTGGTTCAATTTGTTTTTTCAACCCTAATTTATGTCGGTATTGTTTTCATCGCTTCCCAGACACTTCTCTTTTGTCGGTGATGTTTCTTGTGCCTGTTCGTTTCACTTTTGTAATTCAATTTTAACATCAGCTTTCAGACGAAAATAAATTAATATGCTGTCAAAATGCTGGTTCGCATAGGCTAACGACCTCGGTTGGATTACTTGGTTAATGATGCGGTTGTATTGGGTGTACTGGCAGCCGATGTATTTACCATTGCAGACGCTAATTTCGTCAGTTCTTCTTACCCATGTGTTTTGCCATCATCACTAGACACCAAAATACGACGTTTGTTCTTCGAGCCATCGTCTTTAATGTTCTATCCTCTCCGCTCATTTGTGCAGTTACGAAATCAACATCGGTAAAATTGTTTGGATTGAATCGAAAAACTCCTGGTAGGGATGACCAATGTTGACAATACATCGATATTGACACCGATGTTACCATCGATAATAATCGAATTCAAATCATCGATTTTCCTTAATATCCATGCTTTATAGAATGAAGTTTTAGAATGTAGAACAATGGCGTATAAAAGCAAGATGTTTGAATGTTACAAAAACGCTGTGATTTTTCCGCACTATAAGAAGGCATAGGAACGATGTAACTTACAATCGACTTGTTGCTAATCTAACTGCAGTTAGCAAAGTTTTTCAGGCAATCATAACTGATTCACTGTATTTCCACTTTAAACAACAAGGCTTTTTTAAAAAGCTAAATCCACAATTACCAATTGATTCGAGTATTCTAAACACTGCTTCTAAAGTCGATAAACAACTCGACTGTATCTATATATATATTAGTAAGCCACTTGATAACATTAATCATAGAGTGCTTTGACAGAAACTTGCTCTGTTCGGTTTTCTGATTCCTTTTGTAAATTGCATTGGTTCCTTCCTATCAAGGTACACAGCGTTTCCTTTCGCGGAGTGTTATTTGATGTCATTCCTTATACCTCGGGGGTGCCACAGGGTAACCATTTAGTACCGTTATTACTTAATATCTATATTAATGATTTGGAGCTATTTTTTCCTCGAACAAACATCTTACAACAATTCGAAAATATACCTCACTATTTCTGATAACGATGACTATGTTTTGATTAATTCTTGGTGTTCCGATAATTTGCTTCCTCTAAATGTTGACAAGTGTATAGTACTGTCATATATTCGCAATGATTACAAATTCCTCGAGTAAAAATACATATAAATAGCTATAACACCACATATTTCAAAATTTTTTATTTATTGACTGTAAAAAGTATATTTTTCAACGAAGTTTTCTCCTCTGTCTATGGCGTTGTTGGCAAAGACACAGTAATTACATATTTATCCGAATGATGCTTCTTACCGCTGTGCTCTAAATAGAAATTCAGTGTTCCTCACTAAGTGGAGATCAGTAGTAGGTAGTAGAAAGCGTCCGACTAGGCAAAAACCAACTCTCTACTCAATCGGACTATTTATATAGTCCGATTGAGAAGAGAGCTGGTTTTTGTCTTTTATAATTGTATTTGTTAATCTCTTATTTATAGGGGTACGAATGCTAAGAGTCCAATTTTAAAAAAATATTCAAAATTTGCAATTAAAGAGTCGGTTCTTCTTTGCAGACATCGAACATCGACATCGTTTTGTTTTTAACATCGATTGTACGATATTCTACATACTTCAACACCGATGTTAAAATCAACATCGATGAACATCGATCTCTAATTCCTGCTGCTGTAAATCAGGGTTTGATGTTTTTCGGTGTGACGGCAATATCAAGGCATTTGTTACCGATGAACGGCACGTGATACAATTCGAAACATGGTCTTACATGGGCTAAATATGGTGACATTTAGTGGCCGTGATTAACAGCTAAATCGATGACTTCGAACGATGTGTGAGATGTATGGTTGGTGGTTGGAGACATCATCCATTTTCTGGATGTAGCGCCAGTTACACCCATCACCTTGAACTCCTAACCCAGCGCGCACAAACATACAGTGACGAGATATGGTTACAATAAAACGGCATACCTTAGTGTGTTAATTGGTCGTTGTTTCGAACCAACGTAAATTTCAACCCCAACATTAAATTTTCCCCATCTTGAAAAATCAGCGTTTATGGCGGCGACTATAAAAGTGACGAAAGGCCCAAGTTGGTTTACCCCTAGCCCCCCCCCCCCTCATTTTTAAATTTCAAAACGGCACAGCTGTTTCGAAGAAAATCGGTAGTGACACACAGGCAGACGAACACCGAGGGCACTCTTAATATGAACCATTAACGGACGGAACACTAAAAACTGGTTGTAGTATGTTGAATTGTTGACTCCATCAAAATAACTACATCCACAGATTAAACAGATCGATATAAATTATTTCTCTCAAATTGCCGTGTAATTTCCGTGTACACGGAACTACACGTAAGTACGCGATAAGTGCAAATAGTCATTTCCATATTCATATTACTGGTAATACTTTATTACAGCTTGTTTTAGATACGAACCTGCAACTAAAAGCCTGATTAATACATCTCTTTCTCCCAGAAAGTCTAATAAAAATTTGACGTACTTTCCGTGAGACTGCTATGGGCCATTATTATTTTTTCGTCGCTTTTCACATAGTGTTGGATGTCTATTTCCTATTTCCACCAAAACAATTCCTAACTCTTTACATAATGAATTAATAGTAAAAAATGTTATTAATAAATGAGAATCATATTAATTCGGTTTAGTCGTTAATGCGGAATAACCTTCCCCCCAACGATTCCGAATTAAAGAGCTTTTACTGTAGAGTAGATATTTGTTCGTTGATCGCCAAATCAATTTTCAGGAATTAATTTTTTCTGCTTGTCGGATGTATATTGTGATCATATCCCTTGAAGTTTTTCTCAGAAAACGGCGTTTACCGAGTTTTAAATTATCGACTGCAATCGACATTAATAATGGGATGGATAAAATTTTGTTGTTGCCTTGATTTTACTAAGAATTCAGCAACTCCATCCTCATGCGGTTATTCTAAGAACTTATTGCATGCCAGAAATAATGACCGAAATGAATTTATTTCCAGGAATAGAAATTGAAATATTTTTTCCCTTTAGATTTCTAAGAAATGGACGACTTCGACTGATGGCTCCATTAATACAGATGCAGGGATACCAACTTGGGGGGGACAAAATCTTTGATGGGGTTTTTTAGGGGCTTAAAATTTTCAGGGGTAATTTTAGGGGTATTTTAAAAATGATCCAAAATATTTCAAATTATAATTTAAAACATTGAAAATGATTGCTAATTTGTATCCAAAGGTCGCGACATCTCAAAACAAACCTGACATTAAAGAAATATTAAATCACATCCAGCGAACTCACATTCACGGTGAGAAAAATAATATTGAGGCGGATTGGCATCACCTAAGTAATAAAACGTGGTCCAATGGAAGAAGCTACGAAAAGAATGTTGGATTTAATTAACGTTCGGATGTACGACTTTAAAAACTTAAAAACTGTAGAAAAAGCCATACTTGAAGTATTAAAAGGCTTGTGATTAATATATACACTTCATAAACTTCATAAACTACATAAACTTTATTATTATAATAATGAGTACAACAAGATTGGAATCTTTTACCTGTACACAGAAACTATTCAATTACTAGTAAAAGAAGATACAAATTATGAATACATAAAGCAAACAAGATCAAGAGAAAAATAAAGAAAAGAATATGCAAATAAAAATAAAAATAAAAATAAAAAACAAAATCAAGAAGTTCAGCTATAGGTAGAAGCATCCCAGTTCCCTACGAATTCAACAAAAGCGCACCTCTGAAGACCCCCGAAGTTCTTATAAATTTCATACTGTTTTGCAAGCCGTTCCACCTACGTGCCACTTGGACAAAGAAAGAGCGTTCGCCGTACATAGACTCATATCTCGGGATCAATATGTCATACCGCCTAGCAGTACGCAAGAAGTCCATTCTTTCATAAAGATAAAGAGGTTCCTTTGAATAAATTACACCATGAAGAAAGATCACAGTTCTTCGCCACATAAGATCGGATATTGAGCAACCTAGTATGCTATTTTGATACTGCGATATGTGTTCATATCGCTTTAAATTAAATATAAAGCGGACACAGTCATTAAAGGCCACCTTTAATTTATTAGAGCACACTGAATCATGCTTAGAAAACACAGTACTGGCATATGTAAAATGAAGTATAATAAGCGTTTTAACGAGCTTCATTTTCATTTCAAGCGTTAGGACATCAGATGACAGGCGTAGTAGACGTAAACAATAATACACTTTGCCAATAATAGAATTTATTTGGTCACAGCACGTCATTCTGAAATTCAGCATTACTCCAAGATTTTTCACTCGTCTAACAAACTGTATAGCCATATTATTCATATACACGACAGGAAGCTCTTCGATTATTGCCGCATTTCTACATACTGGAAGACAGCATGACTTTTTAGTATTAATCATAAGGTAGTTACGTTCTGCCCATTGATGAACTCGATTAAGGTCTTCATTGATTCTGCAAATACAGTCCTCCATTAGCCCGATTGGTTTACTAAGGTATAGCTGGACATCATCAGCATAAAGATGACAGTTAGCATTTTGCAACACACTTGGAAGGTCATTAATGTACAGACTAAAGAGTAAAGGGCCTAATATTGATCCCTGTGGCACACCGCAAGTTAGACCTAGCGGCGTCGACAGTTCATTATCTACTCTAGTCTGCTGTGTCCTCCCTTTTATGAAATTATTTATTACTCTTAATGCCGATGATGAGAATCCATATATTCTACCCAACTTGTTGAGAAGTAAATCATGGTTCACCAAGTTAAAAGCTTTAGAAAAGTCTAGTAGAACTAGGATTCCTAGGTGGTCCCTATCTAATACCTCAAGAAGGTCTGTAGTAACATCGAGCAGAGCTGTCTCACAGCTATGCTTTGCCCGAAAGCCCGACTGCCGTTTGTAAAGATATCCTCCTCTAGAGATGTATTCAAGGATTTGTGTATACATCAATTTTTCCAGGATTTTGCAGACAAAGCACAACAAGCTTATTGGCCTAAAATCCAGAGCATCCCTAGGATTATTATTTTTAGGAATGGGAAGTATCAGTGCATGCTTCCAAATTCTAGGAAACTTCGAGCTGGTTAAACAGCTGTTTATGATGTGCTGGAATACATGGGGAATATATGGAAAGATAATTTTTAGAAACCTTGGAGATAGATCATCCGGTCCACATGCATTTGACCTAATAGATGCCATTGCCTCAGAAATCTGCAGCACATCGACACACCTGAATGCAAATCCATCAGGATTGGGAACGTCAGCAGGGCAATCAGCTAGCTGAGTTCTGTCTTGACTAATGTCATGTGTCACAAAGGAATTATTCAGGTAGTCAGCATCAAAATCACATTTAGCGTGCGATTGGCCATATATACCCGCATTTTTCAGGTTGGACCATAATTGTTTAGGCGGTAGGTTAGTGTCAAACATAGGTGCATAGTAGCTGCGCTTGGCCTCACGAATTTTCTTGGTCACAATGTTACGAACCTGCTTGTATCTGAGACGGTTAACTTCACAAGGATTACGCTTGCACCTCTAAACTAAGTGTTAAGAATAGGTCCAATAAAGATGGGCATAACTGGTTGCAGCGAATTGGCATCGAGTTAACAGCCTTCAAATCCATAGACTGTAAGAAATGTAAGAAAGAATCAGCAACAATGTTATCCTTCAGAATATTTACGTTCCAGTCTCCCCCCACAATAACATCGGTATAGCGCGCAGACAGATCTACGAAAGTATCATAGAACTTATCTACAGCCTCAGGACTGAATTCAGCTGGTGGACAATACACTGAACCGAGCAAAAGCTTGCGGGTTCCATTTCTTATCTCCGCAAATACAAATTCACACTTTTCCCCAGGAGCAGAGTGGGCAATGACATTGGTATTAAAGTAATCCCTTACGTAAATGGCTACGCCTCCTCCCAATCTACCAACTCTATCATTTCTTATTAGAACATACCCTGGCAGGCTAACTAATTGAGCCAATACTTCCTCTCTTAACCAAGATTCCGAAACGATAATAGCATGAACATTAGTACCACAGAACATCTCACGAAGCTCCGCAATCTTTGGACGCACACTCCTAGCATTAAGATATGAAACATTAAGCACAGTTGCATACATACATAGGGTTCGAGACGTTATTAAGGCAAAGGGCGGTACTACAAAGTACTAATTGCAATTTTAAACTCAATTTTAAAACTTTTAAGTTTTGAAAATACATTTTTAAGTTTAATAAAAATAAAGAGATATTGTTGGCTTACTGTATTTTTAATTTTTTATGAAATAACATTGCATTAAAAATTTGAACAATATGAAGGATTTTTTGATTTCGAACGAAAAAATACATTTTTTTTTTAAAACAAATTACATATTGCATAAAACATACTTTTTTAATTGGGTTATATGGGAATAATGTAAAATACAGAAAAATTATATAATAAATTGTTGTTATTTAACTTTAAACGTGCGGCTTTTTTTGTTGCACGGGGTGTAAATATATTGTAATACTAATTAATTTCTAATAAAACTATTTTAATAATTAATAAAAGATATTTTTAGTTTAAATCTTTAAAACGGTTTTAGCGGATTTTAGGGGTTTTCCAACTTGACTTTGGGGTGGAAATATTCCACGAGTTGGTAACTCTGTACAGATGTCTAAAGTTAGCAGAACAAAATGGCCGGAACCCAATTTTTACCACAAAAAGTTCAAGGGCTCCTTAAGTGCCCAATTGCCAATTTAATTGAGTTTCCAAAAATTACACGAATTCAACAGATCGAGCCCTGTGAACGAGCTGTGAATTTCGAAACTAGAATACAAAAAGTGGATAGAACAGTATTTAATCAACAAAAATAACAGCAAAATTTGTCACAATCCAAAAAACGTGAAAATTCCAGTAATGATCATTTTTTTCGATATCTCTTTGACAATACACTCCGCACCATTTTTGGTCGTTGTTGTACATAACTAATTAGCAACAAATGCATCGTCCCGATTCTGTAAATTCATTTTTCATGAAGGTGTTGAGCTAAACTTTGCTCAACAACTAATTAATTTAGCAACAAATTATGAGAGGGTTAGCTTTTTAATTAGAAAAATGTGTTTGGGTAAGTTGAGAACGCAAAATTCAGATATTTTCGATTCATCCCCTTTCAATTGTTAATAACTAATGCAATTTATTTATGAACGGAGTTCTGTCTACAGCACGCTTTAAAGCTATTGTGATGCTATTCAGAACATTACTGAGAACTCAATAAAACATTTTTAGCTAATTTTTCGAAAAATGTGGAATTTTTTTCTTTTTTGCATAACTATGCGAATTCGCCGGAACTATTGCTAAAATCTATCAGGAACTCCGGAACTCTTCTTTCTCTATCGATTTATCGACTCAGCAGAATGCCTTGACAGATTCACATGATGAGTGCTTAGTTTGAGCCTCTTTTTTATTTTTGGTAGCTTATTAAACTTTTATACTTACGCCATCGAAGATGATATAGTTGGTCTGGAATTTAGAGAGTAGGATACCTGAGTTATACGTAAATAGATATTCCAAGTGTACCTTACCGTATAAGTAACCGTCAAATTTTTTTGTAGTTTATGAATTAGATACGCTAAGTATTATAAAATGTTTGAAATACTCAAATATTGAATAATATTGTTAATATAATATAATTATATGAGCTAATTTTGTCTTTTGTTTCAGGTACTCCGATGCAGCTTCTTGTTCCTATTGTCCTTCTCCCCCTCATCCCGTCCCTTATGTCTAAAACTTAATTTACTTTTCTTTTATTTCAGCATCCTTTTTATAGGTTGGGCCTGTACAGGGATGGCGTGGGTTAGCGACTGAACCTGAACCATCGCATATGGGGGTAGTTTGTTTCTTGTTTTTGCGAATTTCAGTTCAGTGCGGCTAAGGACAGGCCCGCGAACTTCTGTTGTGAACAGCGTTGCCAATGCTACAAAAATATTTTACCCACAAATTTACCCGCATTTCGCAAAAAAACCCGCCCCCAAAATCAAAATACACGCATTTTACCCGCAAGGATTTGTTGTTTTGTTTTCATGATTAAAGGAATTAACTACTAAAAAAGTAACTCAAATCCGCAAAGAAACAATTTATTCTTCATAAATACATATTTTACAGTTCATAAAAACAATATAGGTAACAAAAACAAAACTGTTATTACATACTAAATACTTTTGCATTAATCATTTTCTGACTAGGCTCAAATGATACGCAGCCACCTTCACTCTCTATTTTTGTCGGGCTGCTAAAATGGACACCACTGTTTCAGTACCTAGTTTGTTTCTCTTATCAGTTTTACAAAGTTTAAGGTGACTAAATACTGTTTTGAGCGTATAAAAAATAGAAACAGAACTCAAAGGCGGAAGGCAATAACGATGAATGAAAACAAGAGGCGCACGAAGATCGACGGCACATGAGACATTAAAAAGTTATTGACGACGCGAGGCAATTCTCTTTTGGGCTACAAAAAGAAACTATTGTCTTTCCCTTGTCTTTTTTCTCGACTCATTTCCCGTAGACTTTCGTGTGTCTTTTGTTTTCATTCACTGTTCTTAGTGTTCTTTATCGCTAATTTTCAGATTAATATAGGAAATATTTTTTTTGCGTTTTACACGCCATTACACGCAAATAATTTTTACCCACCACTTTACCCGCACTAAGATAAATTACCCCAGTTTGGGGTAATTACACGCCACTTGGCAACGCTGGTTGTGAAATGTGTGATGATGGTGTTCAAGAAATCACACCCCATACCGGCGAGCTAGGACGTGCTGCCAGCTAGCGCGTGCCACTTGAACATCCTGCGGCAACTTCACGTTGCTCATCCGCACACACAAAAATTACAACCTCCATAAGCCTAAACATTTTTGTAAGTAAAGGAAAAATTGGTAATATAAAAAGCAGTCGTCTTCCTTGGAAGTGACCAAGAAAATATTGTGCCAATTTTATCCCGTAATTACGGTTATTAGCTAATTAGCCGCCGTGCCGCAGAGAAAAATCTTCTATTTCAGATTAGTCTCGCGAAGCAACTCAAGTGATTAATTAAAAAATAAATAGTAAATTCATCACTTCCAAAAGATCCCAAGAAAAAAGCGGAGGATTTTTTATTAAGACAACTTGCCAACTATCGGACAAAACCAGTTTCCTTACTATTCTACCCTAAATATTTATTTCAGAATTAACTTTGGCCCAGCAATCGCCAGGCTCTATCAAAAAATTGTTAAAGACTCATTCGAGTGCTCCTCTCCACGGAAATCTTTAGTAAAAGGCGAAAGATTTATTCGACTTTGAAGAGAAGCCAGAGTTAATAAATTCATTCCTTTACAAGGTACTTATAGGCTGCGTTCTAGTTTCACGTGCGAATTATTTGTTAAGTGAAAATTTTTTAATATAATTTAAATTTTTATATGAAGATTAAATATTTTGTTTATTATAAACTTTATAAATTTGACTTTGTTACAATACCCCTTTTACTATTACTAAGTTACGTTATCTGAAATAGTTTCAATATGTACGAATACAGCTCTATTTCTTAATTTTGTTATAAAATTTAAATATATTGCTTACTTTTAGTAATTTTTTTTATTGTAATAGTTAGGCCTTAAATTTGGGGAGTTTTTCATCGGCACTTATTGGAATTTAATATTTATTAGGAAAATATGTATATAAGTTCCACAAATATTTATTTTAGCAATCAATTTCTTACAAACAACGGGTTTCGGCTTATTGGGGCATCATCAGATTCAAAACTAAATTCCTAACTACAGTACAATTCTATGTAATGGTTACGTTCGAACAAGGATGGATGTAAATATTGGATCCTACTGTTTTTCATAAAATAATATTTTATGTGTTATTTTGTGGTGATACAATTTTTCCTTCATAAAATGAAAATTAAATTTTCTAAAAATTCGTATTCTGTCAGGGTTAGATAAAATTATTTTTAAAATCATTTTACGAAGTCGTAACATAATAAAGTTAGTACATTTTGTTTTGAATTTCGTTACTTTTGAACAGCTGATCGGGCGATATTTCAATGTTAATTAAAATCCTGATCAAAAAAATCGCCTCGGCCCCGACTCGGCCCTAATTAAGACCGAACAACTCGGTCCGAACAGTGCAAACGACGTTTTGATTATCGGGCAGATCTCCACGGTCGATTTTGGATTGACCTCGACGGTCGATATCGGTCTTAGGGCTTCTCAAAGTGATTACGGGAATCACGGGATTCCCGGCGAATGTTTAACCGGGATTAATCCCGGTAAATCCCGGGATTTCTCGTGAATTTTAATTTTCAACTATTTGTCCTGCCTATTTTTAAAATCCAGTAGTTTAGTGCATTCTCACTTATCTTACGTTTAATTAAAACTACTTTTTACCATGTTTGCGACTATTATCCTAATAATCCCTAAACATCTCTGACAGAGAGTTCGAACTCATAAATGCCAAGCATCAACATGATAACGTCCTAACAGCAGGCAAGGGAGGCCTAAAATAAATTACCTGTTTTAGTTCTTAGTCCCCATACATTTTCATAATAAAGGGACAGCGTACTTAAGTTTTTTTTAGCGTTAATTACACACTCCTGCGAAATTTTGCACATTTTGTTCCCCTGAACAAAGAATAGTTGTTTCCGAAGCAATTTTTCACACTGAAAATCGCGGTGCTACATAACCTTAAATATGTCAAAAAACAGTATTTTCGCACATTTAGGTTAGAATATCTCAAATACCTGAAGGGATAGAGCAAGGGTAATATAAACTTAGGTCTGTTCACGTACTTCTGCAGCTGAAAATTCTTGCATTTTCCTTCTTTATGTTGTCAAAAGTACGAAAACATTTTTCTGAAAGTTCCTGAAAAAGTAGAAGAAGAGTGCCAAAAGTGACAAGAAAATAACTTCAAAAATACACAACTCAGCTATTTGACATCAGCCGGTGACAGTAAGGAAAAGTAAGGCAGTTTAAAGCTACTGCAAATTCCAGTACTTTCCTGCAGGTGGGGAAGCGATGACGTCAGCAAAAATCTGCTGTCAAACTGAGTACGAAAACGACTTTCTGCAGTTTCCTGCGCAGGAATTATAATCCCTGCATGTACGTGAACAGACCTCTTGTGTTCACTAAATTTCACGTGATTTTCTGAGACGTACCACGAACGATAGGAAAGAGTTAGAGATATGAGGTTTTATGCATATGAAAGTACCAGTCTCTAACTGCAAAAAACAATCGTATGATACAAAATGGCGACACAGCATCGCACGCAAGGAAAAAAAGAAATCTCGGATGGTCGACATGGGCGTACCGCTACAGGTCACAATTTTTAATCTGGAACAAAAAATCAAAAAGTTTATTAAAATATTGTCCAAAATCTAGTGTATGTCGTAGGATTTTTTCGAAAAATTAATTTAAAGAAAAATGGAGTTAATTTGAAATTTTTTTTCATGTTTTTTCGAAAAAAAATGGCTGAAATTCTTTTTTTCTTTTTCTTTTTTTTTTGCCCGGAAATTGACTTTTTCACCCACTTACAAGTTTCCTTCCCTCGTCATCGATATTACCCCTTAAGACAACTGTTGTAGATACGTAAGTATTTGCTTCACATAATACGTTAAACTTTTTTCTATTTTCCGAGTAATATACTACATTCTTGTTTAATCTACACCCCTGGGTAGATTCTTCTAAAGATTTCAAATATGACTCTAACTTGGAAATGATCAAAAGTGCAGATACGTTACTTTTAATTAACACGGGAAAATTTGTTTACCGCTATGTAAGAAAAAAGAATTGTCGGCAATATCCTAACTAGAGCAATTTAGGCTATGAGCAGAAGCAATTAGAAATGGATTCATCTTCAAAAAAAAATTAAAAATGGTATATCTAAGGATTATCGCCCTTTGTTTGACAGGTTACAGACAAATGGAGGATGAATTATGTTTGAGTTAAAGGGTAGATAATTAAGTCTTAAACTTTGTTAAAAATAAATTTAAATAGAAATAACTTCTCTTTAAAAATTCATATAACGTGTGTCTTCTCGTATCTTCATATAAAAGATACACAATATTTTGATAACTCGTATCTATGACAAGTTTTGTTACAGTTTTGCAAAAATTGATTCATTGCCGCTTTTTTGTTTGGTTTTTGCAATTGGAAAATTGCAATTGTTCAGCATCTTCTGTAAAGTAGAGTTTTTCAGATAGGGTCACCATTAAGCCGACATATCTTCCTTGAAATTTGTAGTTAAAATTCTTGTCTTAGACGTTTTATTTAACTTATAACTAACACCTTTTTTTATGCCCAGAATAGTTCATATGACAAAACTACTGAGATACTTACATATTTCAACTCTTCCATTTGCAACTGCGGTTTGAATCTGCCTGCAACATTTTGCCTTTGTACATATTATTGAACATGTAAAAATTCAGAACATCTTACTGGACAGCTCCGGATAAATGTAAATCTTTACTTATTTTCAAGTGTTCACCTCTCAGTTTTTTTATAATTAAAATAAAGCTAAACAGTACATATATAGAAAATTAAACAAAATTTATAGTAATAGCAATAATAAGTTATACCAATAAGAAAAGTAAGATTTACAACATAAAATTCACTTCAGCAAGTTGGAAAACAAAACAGCATCCAGTAATTCAAAATATGTAAAACCTTCAAATGTTACATGTTTATCTTCTCATATCATTCCCTCTTCCAATCATCTTTAATAGTTACATTTCAGTGGAATAATCAAGAAAATTTATCAAAACAATACCAATTGGCATGTGCAAAGTACATTCAGAAACAAAAGCTGGAATGAAAGAAAAATCAGCTGTCAGAGTTTAGTGGGCGAGCTGTCAAAAGTGAAGGTATGCGAAAGTTGTGATGTGGAGAAAATGAATTTTGTGTTGAATAATAATTCAGGGAAATATATGTAAATTTTGTTTATTATCAAGTGATTTAATATGTTATAAATAGAGCAATAATAAAAACAAATATGTCTGTGGAAAGCAATACCCCAGTTGATCCCCGTGTTCAGGTAAGAGCTGTTTTCTTCTACCAGATTGTTGCAAATTCTTAAATTGAACTTGACCTTAAACAGAAATTTAGTGTAGATTAATTATATTATGAATTTAAGCGAAAATTTCGTGTTTTTCAACTTGTTCTTATAGATTGAACTGGAGAAACTTAATACCGCCACTGATAATATTAATAAATACGAGGTCGAATTAGATGTGAGTATCGATTTTTAATTATAGCATAATGAGGTTTATGCACTTGATTGATGGTGATGATATTAGATAATAAACGGATTTGTGCTATATCCGGCAGTAGCGGAAATTACTTGTTGCCCTACTTTTAAGTCGTACTACAGACGTATTGACAGACTTAGGGGAGAGGTAGAATTTTAATTTGCTTTTATTTGTGTTCCTGCAGTTTGGAGAAATATCTCATTAGAGGAAATTTTCAAAATTTGTGTATTGATTGTCACATAATTGAATACTATGAAGTATAACAAATTTGGGGGAAATAAAATTAATTCTAAATACAAATTTTACATTATTTCTAATTTTATTTAAGCCACCTTAAAAAACCTAACTTAAAAGAAAAGGTGTGTACAATTTGTTACAAAGTAGACGTCCAATTTAATTTTTCTCAGCATTAATAGTACTACAAATATAATTGTATAATATAAGTAATCAGAAAAGATGAAGTGATGCAACTCATAAAAAGTATAAATTGATTTAATTTTTATTTTAAAATATATTTTAAAGAAATCTCTTAACGTCCCGGTACTAGTTGTGCAAAACATAAGCAATTTTTCACAAACTGTTTGATTTTTGTGCTCTGGGTTAACAAATTTCCAAGAATTGATGCGTCGTTACTGGTAAAATAAAAAATGAATGTCCATTTGATGTCAGTACAATCTAGGTTCAATAACACTATTTTAATCTGGTCTTGATCTAAAATGCAATATTATTCTGATGTTGATAACGGAGTAAGATAAAGTGGCAGCTTCCAAGTTAGAGGCACCAGTTAAACTCCTAAAAACTGGAAAGTGGCAAATGTAGTATTTCTACCCATCCAAATGAGACGGACTATAGCACATCCAATGCTTATAGACCAATTAGCCTTACATCGTTCCTACTGAAAAGTCTAGAAAGACTCATAGAATGGGAAGTAAGGAAACAGATAGGCATAAAACAACTATAATGTTGTCAACATGCATATATGAAAGGTAGATCAGTTGATTCCGCTTTACACAGCCTAGTACATCAAGTGGAAAAGGCATTGAAGTACAAAGAAGTAGCGTTAGGCTGCTTCATTGATATAGAAGGGGCCTTCAAAAACGTCAGAATCGATAAGATTCTTTATAAGAAGGGGACAGATCACAGTATAATCAAGTGGATCAAGTTCATGCTGGAAAACCGAATAATAATTACAAGTTTCGGAAATGAACAACTGACGGCGTGGGTAAATAGAGGAACTCCACAAGCAGGGATATTTTTACCATTTCTGTGGCTGATAGTGATTGACGAACTACTTGAAACCCTATCGGAGAAAGGTCTCTATTTAACTTGTTATGCGGACGACCTAGCCATAGTAATCAGAGGTAAGTTTGAAGAAAATTTGGGATACTTACTATAAGAAGCAATCGACACGGCAACCTCTTGGGCGCAGGATTGTGGACTGAAGATAAATCCGAATAAAACGGAACTCGGCTGCTTCACCAATAGACATAAATTAAGAAATTTAGTCCCCCCCCCCCACGCCATTTTAAGAATTTTGTATCTATGGTGAGGGTTTGAAAGGGTAGGGTTAATTTCGTAACATGTTCGATTTGGGTAATTCTGTTTCCATTCTATAGAGTGCCCCTACCTTTGCAACTATTGAAATTGCTTTGCTCGTACAAGCAGCATTTTGAAATAGAATATCTGAAGATACTGAAAAGTGAAAAATAAAGTAGCTTTAACAAAAAGTTAAACCGACTTCACGAAAAGCGCTAAAAAGCACAAAATAATATTTGGTTGGTTTTCGAGGGGGGAAAGATGTGTGTCTTCCATGCACTGAGGCATATAGTGGCCCGTTGTAGGCCCCCTGCTCGGCAACGTACCCTAAAGTCCACTGTCGAGCCAACTGATCCCCGTAACGAATTGGATAATTCGATTATAACCTGATTTCTTAACTTCTGGTAAATCTTTGCAGTAGTATGTTCCTAAGATTCTAAATCTTTTTTGCGTTAAGGCTGGGCATTGGCCGAGAACGTGTAATACGGTCTCGTCTTCTTCCCCACATCCCCTGCATAGACTAGTATTCGCCCTTCCCATTTTTATGGCATGCGCCCTTAGTCTTGCATGTCCTGTCACAAGGCCAACAAGAAGTTTCAGTTTGGCTTTGTTAAGCTTATGATCTTTTCAGATTCATGTGCATTGAGAGTTCCCCAAAACGCCTTTGTGTGTCCGGCGATATCGGATCCCTCCCATTTTTCCTAGTGCCTCCTCGTTACCCATTCCATGGGTTCTTTTTTAATTTTCTGGATGGGTATGCTCAGGTTGAGCATTATTGGAGTGTTCTCATTTAAGCCTCTCCGCGCCAGATCATTTGCTTTTTCATTTCCTGGGATGCCACAGTGCCCCGGTACGTATATTAGGGTGACATCATTTTGTCTCCCTAGCTGCGGTAAGGTCTGTTTGCATCCCTCTATCGTTTTGGATCTTACCTCGGCGTTAGTTAGAGATTTGATGGACGTATGGCTAATATTTATAATATTTAATTTTATATCTATAGTACTACGACATTTTGAAGACGATGAAAATTAAAAAACAAAATAACTACCTAACTAAAATCGAAGAAAACTACCTAAACATTTCAGCTCACGGGATCGACGAATTAAATGCTTTTGTTGTTGTTGTTTGTTTAGTTTGCACCGACTTCAAAATATCGTAATAGATATAAAATCAAAAATGATTTTATGCGTTTATGTGTATAATATCTAAATATAGTGTTGTGATTTTATTACTAGATACAAGTAAAAGATAAATGGTGCCTTCTGCAAGAACTAAAACAGTTCATTACTGCTAAATTTCAGAACAAAACCAACCTTTTGATAATTTGCATAAGTATCTTGTTTAATTGGCTTACTTTTAATATATGTTTGTGTACCTTTTTCCGGCTGTTGCTGAAAACTAAACGTTCTTAATAAAGAAACATAATCACAAAATAAATTGACTTTTATGTATAAGTCTATAAAGTTGCGATCAAAATTAGGATGTGTGGAAACGAAAGGTGGTGACAATTTTCGAGAAGTAATTTATTAGATATTTATTTATAATGTTATACAGTAGAAACCGTTTATAACGACTTCTAAGAGACCGACAAAAAGCGGTAGCATAGCATAGTTTGAAACACAACACATTCTTAAATTATCATTGTTAGTTTAAAGGCGGCGAAAAATAGTGTGTTACTTTAGTTTGCTTTTGACATTTGCTTGTTAAAAACATTTGTTCAATGTCGTCTTCAAGTTTCGTTAATAATTGAACTGTTGTTTTACCAAAATTATTTTGATTTAAAACAACAAACTTTTTAAGATTCCATTTAGAAGTCAACGTTTATTGCCCGATTCCACGTCGTCAACTTCGATATCATTCGGCTCTGCATGATCACTGGTTCCTGGATGTTCTATGGACTGTGAAAGCAATTGATTATTTGAAAGCACCTCCGCTGTCATAACATCGACGATAGAGCAAACTCATCTTTACTAACATTAATGCTCTTGTCTTTCCACAGTTGCTCAGTAGCCACAACTTGTTCAGCGATTCTAGCTAATGGTATATCCTCCTCCATTGTAAAGCCAGACTCATTCACACTTGTAGAAAATCCAGCATGACACAAACCAATTTTTTGCAGTGTCTTTTTTCACACGCTCCCATGCCTTCGAAATCATCAATATTGCATCCAAGGCATTTAAATTAAAGGGTGTCCTCCCTTCCAAATTCTGAATGATACGTAGAACCTGAAGTTGCCTGAAATGGTGTTTTAAAGATTTTATGACACCCTGGTCCATAGGTTGATGCACCGAAGTTGTATTCGGAGGTAGAAAAACAATAAAAACAATCTTAATTGCTTTACGATTCTCGAGATTCGGGTGCGTTGGGCAGTTATCTAACAAAAGTAGGATCTTCTTATTTTCCTTATACAGTTCACGATCCCATTCCCGCAATATTTTTTCGAACATCTCTGATGTCATCCAGGCTTTTTTGTTACTCTCATAAGATACAGAAAATAAATATTCTTAAAGCATCGAGGTTTGGCAAAGTTTCCAATAACAACCTTTTATCTGTTTCAGTTAAGTAAGCTGCAAACAAAATCGTTAATCTTTCTTTAGATATCCTGCCGCCTGAACACTTTTCTCCTTTAAAACGAAGTATTTTGTATGGAGTCATTCTATAAAAAAGCCCAGTTTCGTTGGCATTAAAAATGTAATCATTCGTTTAAGGGGTAATGTCACCTTGTGACTATTTTTTTAAAATTTTTTTTTATTGGCTTAAACACTCCTTAAAGTATTGAAGAATGATAAAAAAAAGTCGATTATGAGGGGGAGAAACTTGTAAGTGGGTCAAAAAGTCGTTTTTCCGAGCGTAGTCGTGAAGCAATATTAGGAGTTTGAAAACTTTAAGTTAAAATATCTCGGCATCATGTTTTTCAAACTGGACGTACCAGTATCTCCCTCAATTTTTATCCAATTGACTTAAAATTTTAACTGCAACTTTAAAACAATATTTTCTAGTGAACGTCGTAGGATTTTTTTGATAAACTGATTTTTATAGATTTTATAAGCGATTTCCGCGCCGATTTTTTCAAAAAAACATGAAAAAAATTCAAATTAAGGCCATTTTTCTGTAAATTAATTTTTCGAAAAAATTCTACGACGTTCACTAGATTTTGGACTATATTTTAATAAACTTTTTGGTTTTTTGTTCCAGATTAAAAATTGTAACCTGTAACGGTACGCCCATGTTGACCATCCGAGATTTCTTTTTTTCCTTGCATGCGATGCTGTGCCGCTATCGTAAAATTAAAATAAAACATGTTTTTGTAGTTAAAGACTAGTACTTTCATATGCACAAAACCTCATATCTCTATCTCTTTCTTATCGTTCGTCGTACGTCTCAGAAAATTACGTGAAATTTAGTGAACATAAGGTGATATTACCCCTTAAGATTCACGGAGTTTAGGGCATACATTTTTTAACCAATTCTTCGGAATGGCTTCATCAACACCTGCTACTTCTCCAATGATTTGACCAAACACGATGTTATGCCGGTTTCGAAAACGTTGTATCCAGCTTTTACAACACATAAAATCTTTTCCAAAAGTTCTCGCGAACTGGTTGCTTTTTTCTTGGAGAATGGGTAGTGCGATGGGTACATTGTTGCTCCTTTGTTCTCGAAACCATTTTATTAAAGCAGCGTCAATTTGGATGGTTCTTTTGCTGTTGTATAGAGTGTATTGCTAATAGGGGAATAATTTGGTCCTATGGTGGGGGTGGGGTAGTCTAACTTCGTAACGCGTGGACCGATTTCGATGATTCTTTTTCTGTTCGGTAGAGGATGTTCCTTGATTGATACCATGAGAGAAAAATTTTAGTGGGATGGAGGTGGGTTGAGCCTGACTTCAAAATGTCGTAATAGATATAAAATTAAAAATTATTTTATACTTTTTAGCGCTTTTTGTGAAATCGCTTCAACTTTTTCTTTAAAAACTATTTGATTTAGAATTGTTGAAATTGTTGTATGAGCTATTCCTAGTTCCTACGATAAAATAGAATTATTCTCACCAGCTTCTAGTCTCCACAAAATTGCAGCCGATCCCTTCTATAGTCAACGTTTTTTCGTTTTTGAGCCTTTCAAAAAAAACTATCTAAATAATCAGCTCTAGAAGAATTAAAAACTTCTGTACTCTTACGAAAATGTTCACAAACTGTTTAGACGCACGCAGGAAATTTACCAATAATCTACATAAAATAAATGTCGTCGTAACTACAATTCCAGGAAAATCAACAAAATAAAGCAACATGAGAAAAATATTCTCAGAATTGTCGGTTAATTTGTCTAAAAATTATACCCAAATCTGGACGTTTTAAGCGTTTTGTCGCTATAAGCAATGCCGTAATAAATACGACGTTACATAGAGATTAGAGCAAAAGAAAACGGGACTTGAAAAATCCAACGTTATATCCGGATCGACGTATTAAACGATGTCGTTATATTCGGTTTTCACTGTACTTTTATTTGATTTACCAGCATGATAAATGTTTTAAAGTAGCAAACTTTCAAGCCTCGCACTTGATACATTTTTATCTATTAACAAATTTTCAGTTTATATTTAATTTTATATTTTGCACTTCATATAAACGCACTGTTTGCATTGTTATATAAGAATGTGCTATTATAAATGAAACCTAATTTTTCAACAATTTCATAATTTAGTTTTCGTAAATCATATATAATTTAATATCTTTGACTGCAAACATCACTTAATGTTGACCTGGCTCAGATTCTTAATTAATTCTTTTAATTTCAGGAAGCAAAATGTGAATTTAAAAAACTACTAGCTGAAAGTGTAGAAAAAATTAAACAATCCGCACATAAATTAGGTAATTCAATACAAGCTGCAAAACCCTATTATGAAGCACGCCTTTACGCATCACAGGTAAGAATGTACAATTTTAATTTTTACATGCAATTAAAATAAAGCTTTCAAAAAAATTATGATTAGTGACGTTAGTTTGTACAGGATTTAACAAACACAAATATTAGTCATTAAAATGAAATTAATAGGTTTGATATAGGAACACTTTTTAGCATTTACTTTAATATGTATTAAAATTGTACAGGGCGCGCCAACTTGGACTGACTATTTTTAAAAATGTGTAACTTTGACGGTTTAAATTACTTTTGTGTTTTTTTTGCAAACTTCAGAGAATTGAAGAATTAAATTTTGTAATGGATACATACACAGTGCAAAAACCGGTCAAAATTATTGCATTTTATTATGTTCCCCGACGACCTATTGTGACAACGCAAGAAAATACCGTGGGCATTTTAATTCTCCAACAACTTAAAGTGCAAACATAATTAGAAACTTGATCACCCGTTTTGAGGAGCGGGGTGCAGTATTTCATCAGACACGAGTCAATGTTCATCGACTTGTTCGCAATGAAGAAACTTTGGAGGCAGTATGACAGAGTGTAAACAATGATCCACTTGTGTCTACTCGTGGAAGTGCTACTCACTTAGGCACGGGGTCCAGAACAACGCCTACGATATGCCAATAGATTCGTACAGCTAGCCACTGATAATGCCAACTTTTTAAAGAATGGATTAAATCGATATGTTAATAAACAGAACTGTCGAATTTGGGGTACGAAGAATCCGAGAGCGTTGCATCAGCGTGATGCAACTAGATGCACTATTTGGTGTGCATCCGATAAAGATTTTTCAAAGATGATGATGAAAATCCTCAAATCATCTCGGGGTCGGTATACCGGACCATGATAGAGAATTTTTTACGTCCAGCATTCTTAAAAATCCCATGTATACCGAAGTTGAGTTTAAAGTGGGTAGAGTTAACTCAACTGAAGTAATCTGGCTGAGTCGAGTTGAACTTTTGCATGTATACGCGGGTTGAAGAGTTGAAGTGACACATTGTAATTTGACAAGTTATTTTTGTTTTTGATTTTGTCACAGCAGTTAGTAATTATTTTTGTAAAGCTTGTTTTGTGAAGCTTTTAAGATAGAAAGGAGAAATATTTGGGAACAAGAGAAAACAGAAGGTATATTGAGCATTATGTCAAATCAACCCAATTTCAACTCAATCTCAACTCAACTCTTCAACCTGATGAACGGATATACGCGGACAACCCCAACTCGACTCAATTTTTCAACTCTACATGTATACGTAGTAAATGGGGATTCTTCGAGAACTTTTCGGTGACCGAATTATTTCGAAAAATGCAGATTTCGCTTGGCCTCCCCGTTCGCCAGATTTGACTGCGCCACATTTCCTTTTGTGGGGATACTTAAAGGTACGGGTTTACATGAACAAACCACAAACAATTCGGGAGCTTAAGCAAAATATTCGTGCAGAAATAGCAAATTTGGAGCCAGAAACGTTGCGTGCCGTAATGCAAAATGTCTTAGAAAGTGCCATTTCTTGTCAACAAGAAAATGGAGGTCATTTAAATGATGTTATTTTCCACACAAATCAAAATAATTTAAACAAATTACACGTAAAAATTAAGATTCTAATGAAATATTAAAATAACAAAAGTTATATGCATTTTACATTGATCAGTCCAAGTTGCCCCATCCTGTATTATATACAGAATTTCAATATTTGATAAATGTTTAATCAGTTTTTTACTTCTCCTATAAAATTTGCTTTTGAAGTGTCGGTATTTTGTAAAGTATAATTGTTATTCTAAGCATATATAATGGTCTTCACATTATGGTATCCACAAATCTTTCAAAGATTATTCTTCTTCGAGGCTGGAATATTACTAAGGCGTGTAAGAAAAGTACACAACGTTTGCAATGTTTGCTTTTTGTCCAGACATGTTTAAACAAAATTTTACTAAGCGTAGTTTACAGCAAATTAGAAATGCAGTTTATTGTTTAGCTGAGTACAAGTTTTGACAATGAGTGTGCGCGAAAGAATTTTTGTAAGCAAACTGGTCTATAAACTACTTAGAGAACAAAGTAATAAAGTGTTTGAAAATTTTTTAAACGAAAATGTGCCGCATAGAACTATTTACTAAATAATAAAACGTTACAAAAGTGATCTACTGGCTGAGGAGAGCAAGCGAACGGTTCGCCGATAGAAGATAACTTCTTTAAGAAGACTTGGACGAAAAGTCAACATTTCGCATGACAGAGTTCGAAAAAATTTAATTAAAATGGGAATAAAATCTATGAAGCGAGCTATTGTCCCTCGTTATTTTGAAAAGCAAGCCGAAGAGATCCCAAAAAAAATGCAGGAATTTGCGTCAAAATATTTTAAAGGGGAAAAAGGTGGTTGTTATGGATGATGAAAAATATTTTACTTTGTATTTATTACTTTTTTTATATAAATTTTAAAAGCGGAAACCGTTCTTTTTGGACAAAATCTATTAAAATTAAATTTGTGAAAACATTTAAATTTGAGCCAAACACTCTCGTGTGGGTCGCAATATCTGTAGCTGGGATCTCTCAACCATATATCCATGTCACCAAAGGGTTTACATTAAATGCAGAGACTTACCAAAAATCGTGCTTGTCGATAATTAAAAGTTTTATTAAAAATACCATGAGAAGGAAGTTATACTCTGGCCTAACTTGGTCTCATGCCATTATGCTAAAACAACAACAAAACGGCTATATGATAAAGCTATACCATTTGTTCATAAGAAGTTAAATCCTCCAAACAAGACTGATTGAGCATTTTTGGGCTCTACTCGCTAATAATGTGTATGAAAATGGTTGGGAAGCCAAATCTGCAGCTCAACTTAAAAGGCATGTCGAATATTGCTTGAAAAAAGTAGACTTAGGTGTCCTCCAACGAATGATGAAGAGTAAAAACCAAATTGCGAAAAATTGAAGAAGAAGAACCATTAGCAATTTTTCATATGTAAACATCTAAAAATAAAAAACAAGTTTAATATATATATAAATTATAAGAGTGATGCATTGCTTTATTTTGTGCAAGAACTTTCCTTACACGCCTTATATTTGAAATTGATGATAATTCTCGTAAGAGTATCGGCTTCTAATTTTTCCATTTTTATACAATTTTATATTATATTTGGTGCAGTATAAGTCATTGTGGTTGTATTTAAGTTATTGCAGTTCACTTTATTCCATTAGGTGCACTACACCTCTATTCTTTTGTGTTCATTACACTAATCTAACAACTGTACATAGCATGTTAGATAACAGTAGCTAGTTAACCTTTTTGAGATGGAAGTAAACTTTTTTAAATGAAGCCGTTAAAAGACGTCACTGATCACAAATATAAGGTGATTTATTACAGCGAGCGATTTTCATTTTCATTACGGAAATATTCTTTTCTTTACAATACAAAGACTCTTTATGCTCTAACTGAATTAATGTTTGACGTGAAAACGTCTTCTTACTCTGAATGTATGGGCGCCGGTTGGGGATCTAAGTTTAACGCAAATGGTAGTAACTTTAAATCCTTATATCTAGAAAACTAGACATGAAAAAGCTAATAAAATCCATTAATCGAGCACAAATGGAATTTGAGTAAGGCAGACAAGGGTCGCGGCCTTTGTGCGGAGAGACTGGGAATGACATCACCGTTCGATTCGAGTAATTTCGCAACTTTGAAAGATAAAAACCTCTGACTCAGTCTCTGGAGATAGGAATCGAAAGCAAAACAATTGATACTTGGTATTGCAATGTATCGGAATGTTGCGATACTGAAGTGTCGATAAATTGTAAAAGAATTATCGATTCTTGAAAGTATCGGTACTCAAATGATAACATTCATAGAATTTAATATTAAATTATTAAATAACAACAAATTATTATGGGTTTAGAATTAATTTAGCAAAATATGTAATTAGAAATATATATCATTAGAGCCAATATGTCCCTATAACATCTTTTTTTGCCATGGCTCTCTAAATTCTAAATGTTTCCACATGTTCGCATCTCTTGCACCACTTGCACTGTGTTCGTTTACTATCGAGTCGTTTGAACTCTACCCACACTTCACTGTTTTGAGGAGCCTTGTTCTTTCTTCGTAATTTTCCCGATTTCAAATCTCTCAATTCTATGAAACAGTAAACCCTGTCATACGTAAACAATCAAAGTTACTTTTCACTTATTTAGACGAAACAGAAACAGTCAAAATCACTTACGAAACAGAAACGAGTCAAAACCACAGATAAAACAGGAATATAAATGTACTTACCATTTTTACTGACACTTACTTAGTCTTGAGTGATCCTGAAATGAAAAACAAATAACGGTCAAGTACCACAGTCTGTGCAAAAGAAAAAATCGTGAAATGAAAAACAATTAACGGCTGAATATCACAGACTCTGTGCACAACAAAAAATTAAACGGATTTTCAAAAAATATTGTGATTTTTCAATTTTCGTTTGAATTTCGATATTATATGAGTATCGGTGAAAAAAATATCGATTATAGCATTTATCGGGTGTTAAAACATCGATATAAAATATCGATATATTAGAAGTGTATTATCGATACTTCGATACATCGATATGGTATCGCCCATCTCTATCAGTCTCAGTCGTCCTAAGGTCGTGATCGAGTGTACATTCGCAAAATCTCGAATAGTCCACGGCAAAATCCCCGAGTTAATCCCCAACCGTTTTTTTTCACCATTTAGTTAACTTTTCTTCACACTCCCGGTAAGAACAAAAGCAAATTTTTATTAGTGAATTTTTAAAACAATTTATTGCACTGCTATTATGTGCCAGCATCGCTCTCGAACCGTTATTTATTAAGCACCATATAGAATACACATTTTTTCATAAGAACTAAAAACCAGTCAATTATTAAACAAGTAATTTGAAGATATAACTTTCTTAATTAATATTGTTTGTCGTTATATTCCTCCAAATTTGTGTTTATCCAGACGGTCGAAGTCTTTTCGACACAATTCTTAGCTTACATTTTATAAATAATATGACGAATCCGGAGGATGAAATCATCCGTCGTGGTGACTTTAATTTACCCAACGTTCAGTGGGTATTCAACGCTGATAACGATATCTACCTTCCCTTAAATTGTCTTATTGCTAAAGACTCTCATTTTCTTGACGCCAGCTCCTCCTCCGGTTTACACCAAATGATTGATGCAAAGAACTGTATGGGAAAGCAATTAGATATTTGCTTCCTTATCGAGTAACACTATAGTTCAATCGGCTTCTCGTAGCTTATCCTGACACCCGCCCATTTTCATTTCTTTCTGCTACGATGGTTCTAATATTGCTGATCTCAACTTAGATCAGTGCATTCTTGATTTTAAAAGGGCGGACTTCTATGATTTTACAGACAGGATCCTCTCTATCGATTTCCCATCACTATTGTATAATAACGATAGCGACGAGTGCGTTTCCGTGTTTAATGATAGGATTTCCGATCTGTTTAACTCGCATATACCACTCAAACTGTCGGGATCATCCTGTCGTTCTCCGATTGTTTTTTGAGAGCGCCTTTTCTTCTTACAATGTTATGCATTCCCTTTTCCCATTATTACTCGTGATGTTAACATGGATATTATCAGGGAACGTAAACTGAACTGTTTTTTGGTCCTGATGGTGTTCCACCTGCATTCGTGAGATCCTGTTCTGACTCCCTACTCACTAAAATGGAACTCATCTTCAACAAGTTTCTTCAGGCCGGTAGATTTCACACGCTATGGAAGAGCTTATTTATAATTCCCGTTTATAAAAAGGGTCATAAAAATTTGATAACAAATTACAGGCCAATCGCGAAGCATTCCTGCTCGAACCTGTTATATATTCACAGCTGGTGGGGCAGTGTAAGGTGATCTCGTCTAATCAGCGTGACTTTCTGCTTGGTAGATCAACAATAACTAACCTGCTTGAATTTACCTCCCATATAATCTCTGCCTTCCAACTAGGTCTCCAAACCGACTGTGTCTGGACCGATTTCAGCAAGGCATTTGACAAATTCCTCACTCTGTGATTATGCTCATATTTAGAAAGTTGGATTTTTAATCTATGCAGAAAATAGCTTCTCATGCGTTAGAAGCAGTTATGATTCTTCCTGCATTCAGGAGGATTTAAATACCTTTACGGACTTAAGTAAGGCATTTGATAAACTCCGTCAATCTGTGATTATGCTCAAACTTAGAAAGTTTGGTTTCCCGCCTTTGATGCTCGACTGGATCTGCTCTTACTTAAAAGATAGGACATACCGAGTATCTTTCCGTAATACTTTATCTAGAGTTGTTAAGGCTTCATCTGGCGTACCACAGGGTAGCCATTGTTTATTCTTGCCATTGACGACATTGTCCCTCTAATTAGGCACTCCAAAGTCTTAATCCACGCAGACGATATGAAGATTTTGTCATGCGTTAGAAACAGTTATGATTCTTCCTGCATTCAGGCTTTAAATACATTCAAGGACTGGTGTGGATTTAATGGCCTGCAGCTTAACTTGAATAAATATGAAGTTATGGCATTTTTTAGTAACTTCAATCAGCTCATCTTCGATTAACACATTTTTGTAAATTAATATCCTTCGCATGCAGTCCATTGACTGATGTTGATCTGATGCTTGACAAAAAACTCGATTTCACTCTGCACATGAACTATATTGTTTTTAGGAGTAATTCAGTTCTGAGTTATGTAAAGCGGTGGTTAAGGGAGTTTTCTGATCGGCAGACCTTAATTCACTTATTCTTTTCTTTGGTTATACCAATTCTTGAGTATGCATATCAGGTTTGGTCAACTTGTTATGCTGTTCATTCTAAACGCATTGAGCTTTGTCAAGTTCGCACTACGAGACCTCCCGTGGAATGATGCACTAAGGCTTCCTAATATGTGGAACGCCTCCCGTTGCTTAATATGCACTCTTTGGAAGAACGAAGTAGAGTTGCTTTATTCACCAGCTTTTGAACTCCAACATAGATTATTGTGTTCTCGTATTTTTTATAGTCAAACCCCGTATAACTTAAGGAGATAACTATGGTATGCATGATCCTATAAATCGAATGCGTAGAACCGTGAATATGTGCCCTATTTTCGACCTGGTTCTTAATTAGTAAAGATTCACTGAAATGATCTCTATTCTCTGTGCTCTGTGTATAGGTATTCTGGTTTTGGCTATCGGTATTTTTTGCATGCTGGTTTGGGAGCCTCAATATATTGTTACATTCTGGTGAATAGTTCAATTGTTTCTTGGCTCCTGCTGAGAGGTGCGTTTTCTTAGTTAGAAGGGAAATTCTATGAGAATAATGACTTACACCTAGCTAATTCAGCTGTTTACGAACACGAGAATAGTATGTATTAAGTTGGTGCAGGGCCGGTCCAGGTGGATAGTAATGTATGCCCACAAGAGGTTAAAGGAACCAAAAAGAGAATTAAAATTTAAAAAAATAGTTAGTCTCGATAATAAAAAAAAGTAATTTAGGCTTTGACGGTAACAATAAATCTTTTAAATCCTAAATATTTCAAGTTATAAAGTCATTAACCATTTCCGGCTGACCGATTTTGCAAACAAAAGTGAAAATAAATTTTAAATACGTAACTAAAATGTTTGTCTGTTCAACACAAAACATGTCTTAAAAAATTTAATAATAAGTATTTATACTTACAGTTGTCCAAAGATACGCATTTGGCAGCAACAAATTTCGAAAAGGCAAAGTCTGTTCATGCAGCTGCAAAAGAAATGGTGTATTTAGCCGAGCAGGGTCTTGGAGAGAAGTCCACTTTAGACACAGCGTGCCAGGAAATGTTAAGTCACGCAGCAAGTACGTTATATTATATTAATAAATTACTCTATTATTAAAAAAAAATATTTTATATCAACATTAGGTCGAGTAAATCAATCCCAAGTTGAATGTACAGAAACACGAAATCTCCTAAAAATTTGCGAACTTAAGCAAGAAGTTGCAAATAATCGTGTTGCAAAATTGCAATCTCAACTGAAGAGTGCTATTAAGGCTTCCAGGTACTACACAAAAGACAACAATTGTACATAAAAAAGAGTTATTTTGTGTGTTTTTGGTGATTTTTTTCTCGTTTTTATTCAAGACAAGTTTTCAAACTTCGGTTATTTGTTAATGTAAAACTAACTTGCTTATATGCATGAACATGAACAAACACCTTAAACTACAGAAAGCTGACTGCACTTAAAACACACTTTACAAATTTTTGTTTTTTGACTACTCGATGGAGATTTAATTTTTGTTCACTTTATTATTTTTATTTTATTTTTAGTTACAACATTCGAAGAAAACTACTTTTAATGAATTTATTGGCCTACCAACATGATTTATTGGTTTTGTAAGTAGAACTATAATTTTTTTGAGTCTCCCACAAAATTTGCAACTGTTTTGCTTACTTTAATGCAGATTGGTATCAACTCAGTAATTTTTATTTTTAAGGCCGTATTATGAAACAAGGGCCAATTACAATGGACTCTTAAAGGCACAAAAGGAAAAGATTACAAATCTTGAAAATAAAGTTACAGATGCAAAAATGACCTATAATGAAGCTTTAAAGAATTTGGAAAAGATATCCGAAGAGATTCACAAAATGCGTCAGGAAAAAATGAATTTTAATCTAGAGTTAGAGGAAAATAATAGAAATCATTCCCCACCAACTGGTTTTAATTACTCTAGTCAAATAGAATCATGTGATGAATATCTGGATTTTCCGGCACGATTAAGTACAAAATCTAGTCCTATTCATCAACAAAAGCTCGATAAACTTGACTGTCCCCATTTGTTGCGTGATTTTGAACAATCACAGAAATTTTCGAAAGGAAAACTTGAGACTTTCGAGAGAACAAGGAACAGTCCAAACTCGCTGTTTTCACCATGTAATGAAGCTTCAGCTTCAACAACTTCTAATTTAACTGATGACATTGAACAGTGGACTGAGATTCGATTGTCAAATTCAGAAAGTACAAGCTCCGGATATTCGCACCATTCTGTGATCGATGACCAGACACCATCTGGCAGTGATACTTCATCTTCAGATGACAATAGAAAAGTAACTTGCACAACTGTATTTAATATGGACGACGATGCTTCCAGTGATAAAATGTCCAAAAAGAAAGCGGGTGACGGAATTACAACGTGGATAACTCGTTCCAGTAGTTTTAAAACTTCGAGTCGTCGACAAAGTTTGGATATTTTAATTGACGCAGGAGATCGTGTAAAAGATGTTTTTACAACTGGTTTTCAAAGAGTTGGAAAAACATTGGAGCGAAGAAATAGTGAGTCAGAAGTGAACAATGACAATAGCGAATTTTTCCTATTTTCAAGGTACACTAACTTAATTATCTTGAGGCCTATAACTTGTTTACTTTAAATTGTTTTAGGTCTGAAAAAGATACTTTGTCAGACGAGCAAGTTGAAAACTTGCTCCTGAATGACGAAGACAGCGTCCTACGGAATGTTAATGACATATCAAAATAATGTCGTAGATATTGATGCTTTTCACATTGTTAATTAATATTATTGGAATTGTCTAGTCAACTAAATTTATTTAAATGAAATAAATTATGAAATGAGCTGTTTGTTTTAGATTATTATGATTTAGAGAGCGTTGTAATCTTTTGTACAGGGTAGCCACTCGCCACTCTGTGAATTTTGGGAATTTTCACTGAAGTCAGGGAATCTTTCATCAAATTATTTTCTGGTAAAGATCTAATGCTCGCACGGTATAAATGGAGTTATCTTCGAGTGATATTTTTGATAAATTTAAAGGGTAAAAAAATATTTCAATTTCTATTCCTTGAAATTAATTCATTTCGGTTATTATTACTGGCATATAATAAGTTCTTGTTGGCACAAAAAGCTTCTACTATAAAATAGAGGACTACGATTCTCTGTACGAGAAACTTCAAGAACTGAAATTATTATTCTTTAGCCACGCAGTTGCTAATGCAAAGCCGATTGAAGTCGTTCTTACGGGATTATACGCAGTTGCTAATGCAAAGCCGATTAAAGTCGTTCTTACGGGATTTTATGATGTTCTCGTCAACAAACTTAATGCAGAGCTAGACGAAAACGGTATGAAAAAGATGATTACTCGTGTTCAGCGTTATATGAATCAAGCATGTTATCTCATTTACTTTACAAATTTGTCACAATACAGAAAATGAGAAAGTTTCGTGTACTATTTCATAAAATTGTGCATTGGAACTTTTATAAAACATCAACAAACGGTTCCATCAGGTGTTACAATTGAAAGACTTTCGGCCAGTGGATCACAATGGTGCCATGTGATATCTGTGCTAGTGACCATACAACACCTTACATATACTGCGAATTAAGATGCAAAACAAAGCCGGGTATAGACATTCCATACAAATGAGCGCATTGTCTTGGGAACCATCCAGAAAATTTCATTGAATGCTCTAAACGACTTGATTACATCAACCTGCAAAACCCCTTGAGAGTTAAAACCAAACCGAGCAACTCAAATCATAGTAGCATCACCCAACAAAGAGCACCCATAGCACTACGTGAATCATTAATTCCTTCTCTGAACGCACACCAAATGAGATAAGCATCTTCTCACAACATTTCACCTATTGTTATGCTAATACATTTTATTTATTTTTTTATTTGAAAGAACCACGCTTTTTATGAAGTGAAATCGAATTTATGTATTGATAATGGAAGGTCGGTTTATGTCATTTATTTATGAAAAATAACATCGATCATGTGACCACCGCGGCTTCGTTTACAGGCCAAGGTTTACAGAGGCGTTAAATCGCACGATATTGGGGCCATTTCACATCTGCTTTGCGCGAAATTACGCGGTCCGGAAATTTTTCGTGTAATAAGGCGATTGTTTGGCGAGATGTGTGAGCCGTTGCCCCGTCTTGCTGAAACCAAAGGTCGTCGACATCGATAAGATCCAATTGTGGCCACAAAAATTCTGTGATTATGCCGCGATAACGTTCCCCGTTGACGGTAATGGCTTTTTCCTCTGCAACTATGACGTGCTGATAGCTAGGCTTGCCACCTGGACATCCTGTGGCAACTTCACGTTGTAAACACACGCCCACATTACAAAACAAAGTATTAAACAATAAATAATATTTAAACGAATTATTTAATTTTGGATTCATTCATTATTTTAAATAGACTTACATATGAGGCATTTATTTTGAAAGTGGGGTAAGTCCACTTGTGAAATCTGCCAAATTTGAGACTTCAGTTAAAAAAAGGTATTAATACGCGTAAGATCTTGAATATAATTGTTTTCATTCTAAAGGTTATTATGTTTAAAAGTTACTACGACAAAAATATTTCAAGCTTGTTAAATTTTTTAATAAATTGGAAAATAAAATTAAAATTACTTCCAAAATGGACTTGCACCACTTTCAAAATGATCGGCTCATATATCTTGAGGTAAAAACAAAAAGCAAAGGGGGAAATATAAATAGCCATATATCCCCTTTGCTTTTTGTTTTAAGTAAATATTTAATTTTATAGCCAATTTATTTAAGAATTTCTCTTAATAAATAATTGTTAACTTTTAATACCAAGAAAACCTATTTACAAACAAATTTTTCTGTTAGTATTTCGTTTAAGAATATCGCGATGAGGCTACTCATGTTTCCTTCACTTAACTAACACTTTCAGTAAACAATAGAAGTTAATTAAAAATTATTAAAAATTTAAAGAATGTTGTCACCAATTTAAACAGTCAATGCGCTATTGTTATTTTTATAGGCAAGTAAGAATTCTTTAATAAATTGCAAAAGCTTTAATGAGTTCCGTGCAAGAAGTGAAGTGAAGTGAAGAGATTCTGAAGTGTATAAATACAGCAGATTTCAAAATATTTATTTAGTTTCAAATGACTAACAAACTTAAAATGTTAAAATTTCAGAGAACTTTAGTGGTGTCAGTATTTACTTGTATTTTCCTCATTGCTTTAATCGATGCGGATGAGCGAAACGAGCTGATAGAAGCCAGATATTTGCCAATCCCCTCTAAACCAAAACCATGCTTGTTGCCGCGGGGGAAAAGGGATAGGGCTTGTAAGCGGTACTGCAAGACTATTAAAAGAAAAGAAACAGGAAAATGTGAAGGTAAAAAGTGTGTTTGCTTGTAGTTCGATGCAAATAGTTGTATATGATTTCCTACTAATAAAGTTTCAAAATAAAAATTTTGTTTGTGTTGAATTGTGGTATTGAATACAATAGAATAAACTGTGAAAGAATGACGTTCAAACCCGCATGAGTCGCTCTGGTAAATAAAATCCACTTTGTTAACAATGTCAGGTTGCTTTTTCAGGAAGAGTTTACGGAGTTGGATCAATTCGTTGAGCCGCACGACCACCCATGACATCTTCCCCGGGTTCGAGACCAGAAGCTTCCCATGAGCTTTTATTAAGAAATTAAAATAATCCACTCCGTCTCTGGGCTGTTGTCTAGCTCGCAACAATGCAAAAACAAGACTTTCAAGTTTCCTCACTTCTCTTACCCTAAATTCCCTTACGGCCAAAACCATGCGAAACGCATCAAAGGGTTGTCCCCTAGGATTTGGCCACATCGTATAAAAAAAAGAAGAGTATAAATAAATACACGTCAAGGTTAGTTGTCATGCGCTTTTGCCCGATGATATCAATAAATCACTGAATGTACCTGTATACTCATCTCTTTGGTACCTTTAACCTCTTGGGCACAGAGCTTCTAGTACACCGACTCTCCACTTACTCCAGTTCTGCACAAAGGCCTTCAACTGTTGTCACGTATTGTTAATCTGGGTACCTTCCTTCCATACAGATCTTCTTCATGTGTTGCGCGTTCGTCCAATTCGACGTCTTCTTATGTTCCGTGCGGATTCTAATATCGAGCCTGTTGACCGATGTTGATTGGTTTCTTAATTTATGTCCTAGACATTGCCACCTTCGTCTCCGAACACTGGTGTCTATCCCGTATTGGCCTGTAAGTCTATGAAGGTCTTCGTTGGTAATGACCATCAGCCAATGGATGTTAAGGATGCGCCGGTGATACCGGCTGACAAGACTTGTAGCTTAGATGTTATTTGGCAGGTGACTTTCCCTGTTGAACAGTCATACAACTGAGCAGATTTCTCATTCGTTTCGATTATCCGGAGTTTTGTGTATCTTAGCAAGAGCCTTATTGATAAGAGCCTGTACATCAATTTCAGCTCCACCGTCTGCTGTAACTATGCTTCCGAGATAGCAAAATTTATTCACTTGTCCTATTTGCTGCTCTTCAAGACAATTTTCATGTTATCTCTTTCAGTTCAAGCTTAAAAGTTTTAGCAGTTTTGATCTTAATGATCTTGATCTGCTTATGTGACCTTTTCTACTCAGGGCTTTGGATATTATGGCTACATGACGAGAATACATACATCATCGGCAAGGTGGTAAGGTGGTTAAAAAGTTTCATCTCATCACTCGCGATGGGTCGTCATCTGGCGCGCTGTACAATACATAGGTAATTTATGACGATCAACAAAAGTAAAGGTGACAGTATGTATCCTTGTCTCACTCCGTTAAGCATTTTAAGGGTTCCAACAGTTTTCCTTTTTGTAGAACGTAACATTGGGCTCCTGATTAGAACTCCTTAGTGATGATAATAGTTTTTTCTGGAATATCTCTCCTACGTAAAGCTGCCCATATATACTCTCGATCGACGTTGCCAAACGCCTCGAAATCGATGAACGTTATACGTAAAGGGGACCTCCGTTGTGCGGATTGCTCGATGATAATTTAGAGTGGGCTCGATTGTTTGCTTGATTTGCATTAAGATAATTTTTGCCATCAGTTTGAAGACTGTAGTTAAAAGCGCCAATTGTTATAACTCCTTTTTTGTAACTCTTCACAATTACGTCTGTTTTCCATTCAGTGGGATACGTCTCGGTTTCCCAACATTCCCGCATTACGGTTAGAATAATATCAGCCGCACCAATGGGATCCATCTTAAGTAGTTCCACTGGTATTCCATCAATCCCTGATTTCTTGCCGAAGGCCATCGATTTAATTACGTCTGCCAACTCCAATTTTGTTGGAGTTCTGATGTTAATATTTACTACAGACGGCAGATGTTCAGCCTCGGGTGAAGAGGTATTCGACGATCCAAAGATTTGTTTAGGACATCAACCAAATATTCCCTCCACCTCCATAGTTGATGTTTTTCCATGACAAAAGGGATCTCTGCTCTCACAGGATGTTCAGTTGCAAGAGTCTTTCCTGCCAGTTTCTTGGCTATCTTGCATTTTTTCCATGCCTTTTTGTAGAGATCGGTATGCATTTCTGAAATTTTGTTTAACTGCAACGTTGTAGCAGAATTGATGCGGTCTTCAATTTGCTTCCATTTTTGTATTTTGGGCCATGTAGCGTCACTGCTCCGTCTCCTTAGCTCTTTAATCGTCCCACGGCTTCTGTACCACATCTACCTTCGCCCTTTCCTATTTTTGGTCGATGGAAGTGTAGTCGATATTAAAACGCAGTGTATCCACTTTTGGCGCATGGTATATGAGCTGCAGATATTCGGGGTTTTAGGGTCTCTGCACATTAAGCCGTGGGCGTACTGCTGTCGTGCATAAGGGAAACTTAGCTATTACATATGGTGATCGCTGTCAATATCCGCACCACGCTTAGACCTTATGTCGAAAAGACACTTTCTCCTAGTTTTCAAAACAGCAATATGGTCAATTATTCTAAGTTCTTCCAGGCTGTTAAATGGCATTTTTTGTGTTCAAATAACACAAGTTGGTGCAAGTAACAAAATCAACAAACAACTCTGCATTTGCGTTCTTGTTTCCGATTCCAAACTTCCCAATTGCATGTTCCAGACCGATGTTGTTAGAGTCAATCTTAGCGTGACTTTTTTTATATCAGCTTTATGAGCGTTATCAAAGTGTCGCCAAGGAGTTGGTAGAGGTCCTCCTTGGTTGTTATATCCGCTTGCTCGGTGGGCGCATAACATTTAATTTTTGAGATTTTATGTACCCTGATCCGGAATCGGGCGATGATAGTTCGGCTAGATATTGGTGACCAGTCCAGTAGTGATTGGCGGGCAAGCTTGGTTAGCAACAAGCCTACATGTCATGCGAAGTGTATATAATTCTTTCTGACGAGAGTGTAGCAGCACGATTTCACTTCCTGTAAATCTAGTTTCGCTTGACCAGAAACGATATTTTATATTGGGCCATTTCTAGCTCCGTCTCCATGATCCTCACGTATCCACGCTCGTCCCACAGAGCTCTCACGTTCCATAGCCCTATCGTAGCCGATATTTATAGGTAAAGTCGTCATCACAAAATCAGTCCGGGATATTCGACGTGTATTAGACGTTTCATGTGTTTGTTTTTCAATTATGCGGGTTAGAACACCACCTATCCCATTCCAGAAGGAGTTTTTGGTGGGAGATTGATTTTCCTGCTAGCACTTCCAGTTCGAGAAGGAGCGAGATAGTTTATTTATTATTCCTGAAAAATTCGCCAAGGCTGGCTAGTATAAAACAATACACTGTATAAACTGAAATTTAAAATTACAGTATTTCTTACTCGAGGATTAGCTGAAATTGGCTTTTCAGCTGCTGCTTGGAACGTCAGAACTCATTAAATAATTGAGACATAGAAGCGATTAGCTTGTGCATTCCATATAGCGTTTGGTGGTGGGCACATGGTGAAAGTCGTGACTCCCCAAAATCCGGTGTTGATCGACACCTGCAATAAATCTTACAGAAAACAAGTTTAGAGGCCTTGCGTCTTTTTTCAAGAGAGGCGAGGGAAATCAGACTGAGCCAATCAGCATAAAGAGAAAGGTAAGTACGGTCGCGCCAGGGGAGTGTGCTGCACTGATTCCATTCGGTTAATGTTGACGGCGAAGTAAGGATCCCATACCGCACTGGAGTACTCCAAGATGGGTCTGAGGAAAATGCGAAAAAGAAGCCTCGGCAAGTAGGGATCGTCAAACTCCTTAGACCACCTTTTTACAAAGCCGGACGTAGAATTGACTCTGCCAATCAAGAAGTCCACGTGGTCCTCGAAGGAGAGACGGAAGTTTAGAATCACCTATAAGTCTTTGACCCTATCGAGCCTGCCAAAATTGTAACCGCATAAGGAGTAGTTGATTAAAATGTGACGATGCCTACGTGCAAAGGACATAACGGTACATTTGCTGTCATTTAATGGAAGACGATTATTGGAGCACTAATCATGAAAAATGCGCATATCAGAGGTCAACAGAGCGCAGTCGTCGTAACTGCAGATCGCACGGAAGATTTTAGCATCATCAGCATAACACAGGATTCCAGAGCTGGACATAAGCAACGAGAGGTTATTAATATAAATTATAAAGAAGTGCGGTCCAAGAATGCTACCCTGATTCACTCCCGAGGTGGCCGAGATTGCGATGAGAGATTGAGATTGAGATTGCAAGTTTTTGGATTCAAGAGATGTGAGCGAAAGCCTTGTCAAGTAAGTGAAATCTGTAAAAGCGATATCACAGTAACGATCGGAGAAAGCGGCACGAAGGAAGTCAGTGAACGAATTGTCCACCTCAAGAGGGTCGTGGCTCTCGCGGTCACCCCTCCTCAGGTAGGAAGGGTATTCGTCGCTGCGTCGCTTAGAGTTAATGAACTTCCAAAACTGTCTAGGATTGGTTTTCGAAGTTGATCTCGAGTTAGAGAGAAATCTGCCCTGCTAGATCAGAAGAGTTGAAGGCTGTAGTAAGCCAAGTAGTCCTTGTCGCGCCTGGATGAGCAGAAACTTTTCCAAGCCTTGCTCTTTAGATTTTAGCAAGGTAGTTTTCCCCCTTTTCTAAAACCCTATTGTTTTCTTGACACTCAAAAGGTTCCATTGTCTTGAACTTAGGGTTTCTTCAATCAGTCGTTGACATACAGGATAGTAGCGAAATTGGACGGAGATCCTTAACCCTAGATAACTAAACTTATTTTAGTGAGATTTTATAACTAATCATTCGACTCATCACCTTATTATCTTCAGGTGAGTAATTTTACTAATTAGGAATGTATGGGTGGTGATGTATTGCAGGACCATCTTGAATTCACAAAACTGGCATGAGGTTTTTTTAACTATCCTGTCCGGGGCGCGTCCTTTAAAGTTACCTAGTGTTTTACTTAATTTCTGAAAGGTAATGGCGAATATTTTATCTTTAATGGAATGCCTAGCGTCTAGCACGTCACTTATTTTAAAAATTTTCTTTTGCAGGATGTCAATGTTTTCATCGAAAGAACTTTGTTACCATGACTCCGCTAGTTCATTGGCTATTTGCATGGAATTATATGATATGTTTGGCCATTTGCAGGTAAGTTAGTAACAATATTTGGCGTTTTAATGCCATGAAAGCATTTGATGTTTTCCCATGCTTCAGCTAGGCTAATGTTAGGATTAATGGAATTAGCGACTTTTTCACACGATGCTTTTTTCGCTAAGTTTTTTAATCTTTTGATTATAGCCGATTACTTGGGGTAAAGGAAGTACCCGAAACATTTCATAGAATTTAAAAAGATTCAAGTGATCGGTTGAAACGCTAGGCTGGATTGTCGAAAAACATGATTTCGAAAGAAGATCGTTTAAAGTTTATTTTTACTTTATATATTATTGTCTTAAACACTGCATAGAGGCAGATATTTTTCTCAATGCATTTCTAGTACAGCAAGTATGTGCGTATCTCAAGATAATTTTATTACTACAGGTAACAGAAGGTTACCTGACAAACTAATTCCCTTTTCTCATTTATTAATTTTTTTTAAATGAGCTTTATTCATTTATTATTTTATTTTATTTTATTTTTTAAATAGTGAAAAGTTCCAAACAAAACTGCAAGTAAAGCCGATTGCGAGTGCTGTTGTGAAAAATGTCGAAGCACAAATTAAACCTGACATTTCCGCCTGGATCTGTGGACCCCACGTAGCAGCAGGTGGTTCGAACACCACAATTCAAGACACCATCGGGCACAGACTTGCTGAGGAAACCGAAGACGAGCATCGAAGCTCTAACTGAAACGCTTGAAGAATTGGAAATGGACAACACGGCAAGAAGGAGGATCAAAGTTTTTCTTAGTCAAAAGGAAAAAATCGGTGAGCTAAGCGATGAAGATTTGGAAAAACTCGGCGAATTAGGATCAGGCAATGGAGAAGTTATGAAAGTTCGACACATTCCAACACAATTGATAATGGCCAGAAAACTAATCCATCTGGAAGTAAAACCAGCCATTAAAAGGCAAATTATTCGAGAATTAAAGGTGCTTCATCAGTGCAATTTCCCGCACATAGTTGGTTTCTATGGAGCATTCTATAGCGACGGTGAAATTAGGATATGCATGGAATACATGGACGGTGGCTCACTCGATTTGATACTAATACGAGCGGGACGCATTCCTGAATCAATTTTAGGGAAGATTACCTTGGCCGTGTTAAAAGGTTAAAGTTACCTGCGTGATAAGCATGCAGTCATGCATCGGGACGTAAAACCCAGTAATATATTGATCAATAGCAATGGAAAGATAAAAATTTGCGATTTCGGAGTCTCAGGACAACTCATTGATTCCATGGCGAATTCGTTTGTCGGAACCCGAAGCTATATGTCGCCCGAAAGGCTTCAAGGAACACATTACTCAGTGCAATCAGATATTTGGTCATTAGGTCTTTCTCTGTTTGAAATGGCCATAGGAATGTACCCCATTCCACCATGCAAAGACATTAGAAGCACTTTTCGACGAAAATAGTGAAGACGGCACAATAGTTGAGCCTAAAACAATGGCAATGTTTGAACTCTTAGATTACATCGTTAATGAACCTCCACCTAAACTAGAACATAAAATCTTTTCCGACGAATTCAAAGATTTCGTTGATATGTGCCTTAAAAAGAATCCAGACGAACGGGCTGATCTTAACACTCTTCTTAATCATGCATGGATTAGGACCGCCGAATCTGAAGAAGTTGATATTGCGGGCTGGCTTTGCAAGACAATGGATCTTCCACCATCAACACCAAACAAAAATACTTCGCCGAATTGAGTATTATTAAACGTTTCGGAATTTTAGCTGCTCGTATTTTTACGATTAAGCGATAGTCTTTATCAGTCTTTATGCTTTATCTTCTATACTCAAAGTTATCTAAGTTTACTCCATACAATTTTTCTTAGAGAACATTTATTTAGTGGAAATTACAGAACAATTACTTACATAAGACTTTACTACTCTTAACAACTGTTAATAAAAACACGGAAAATAATACGAGCACTATAGAATAGCCTAAATTCAAGCAGAAATTTAAGAAATTTTGTAGTCGCTAGTGAATAAAAAGGAAATGTAAATACATTGTTGCTAATATGAAAAATTTCCCGAAGATGGCGTAGATTTGTCTCGACTAGAACCGTGCGCTTTAACACTTTACCATTGGTATCAACTTTACATAAAACGTGAGTTGAAACTCACTTCACAACTGTTTATATACAAATGTCAACTTAGTTTTTCTTGTTTTCACTTTGCAATTTATACAATTTTAACGTAATTTCTTGGTAAATTTAACGCTACGCACCCGCATTTAATTCTTATCTTTAAATATGGATGCTAAAATAGATGACGCCCTTATAAAAAAGGAAATACTTTATCAAGGACGAAAGTACATTCCATTAAAGCCAGGAACTAGAGTAAGACAGAAATTATTAATAATCTCAGAGTTATATTAAATATATACTAATATAGGTTAAATTCCACTTTCAAACTCGAAAATGTGATGCTGAACGAACTGTTTTAGATGATAGTAAGAAAATGAGTCAACCGATGGAGCTTGTACTAGGCAAAAAATTCAAGCTTGAAGTATGGGAAGTTATTGTCCAAAAAATGGCATTAAACGAAGTTGCAAAATTTACAGTGCACAAATCGGTATTCTTCAACCCAATCTACGTTAAATCTATCAATTAATCTAACCATTGTTTCAGTTGGTTACCCAATATCCGTTTATCTCAAAAACATTGCGCGATGTTGGAAAAAGGCCCGAAGAACGAAGACATTGCTGTGGCATGACAATTCAGAACGAAGGAATTGGCTACAAGGACTTGGACGAATTGTTTAATAATCCTTGCGATCTCGAATTTATTATAGAGCTTATCTCTGTTGAATTACCTGAGGAATATGAAAAAGAAAGCTGGCAATTAAATGACGACGAAAAGTTGAAAGCAGTTAAAGATGCTCGAGAAAGAGGAAATGCATGTTATAAGGAAAAAGATATTTCTAAAGCAGAACACTATTACATGCAAGCGCTCGGTATGCTGGAACAATTAATGCTTAAGTAATTATGTTTTATAACCAAGAAATATAGTATATTTAAGAAATGTATTATTACAGAGAAAAACCACACGACGTGGAATGGTTGGAGCTAGCTGTAATCAAGGCTCCCCTTTTACTCAACTATTCGCAGTGTCGTCTAATGTCTAACGATTACTATGCTGTCATAGAACATTGCACAGAAGCCCTACAACTAGATTCGGATAATGTTAAGGCCTTGTTTCGAAGAGGTAAGGCTCACGTGGGTGCTTGGAATCCTGATCAAGCCAAGAAAGATTTTGAAAGATGCCTTGAACTCGATCCAACCTTAAAGGGTACTGTAAACAAAGAATTAAATGCTATTGCAGAGCAACAACGAATAAGAGACTTGGAAGATAAAATTAAATATCAGAAACTATTTTAAAAAAGTTGTCCCTTTCAGAATGATTCTCAGGGTGCGCTTATATTTGAAAGTTTTACAAAATCACTTCGGCGTGTAGGAGGTCTTATTAAGAATTTTTACATATTTGTGTCCCAGTTGTTTCACAATCAATTTGTTATACAAGATTATATATTTAATGTGTAATTTCTAGTCCAAATGTATTTTTGTTGTAGGTATAAAGATAACAAATAAAACTTATTTTGATCTTTATGGAATAATATTTTTTTATATTCAATTTTATTTTATTCTTGTTGGAGTCTGAGCCGTGAACTCATGAACAATGGATTCAACCGGCCAAATATCCAGGAGGGTGAAAGAAGTGGACAATGAGCCAGCACCGTTCAAGATTTGTTGACACGCCTACAGTTGTGACGAGATGTGGCCGGCGATATCCCTCCTATTCTTGAGACGAAGAAGCATCGCGGCGGATGATCAGCAGGTCTTAGTGCTGATGCATCAGCAACTGCAGCAGAACCAGATGAATTGCTCTTCAGATGGGCCAATATTAGTATCGAGCGAGTTTTACGCTGGTACTTTCTTCGACGTGTTTAAAGCTACTGGACTTGCTGTTTTCTCGTCCCGTAGTATTCAAATAATGCGTATCTTCTGTGGAAAAGCTTTACGCAGCTCCGATCATTATTTGTTGACCAAGTGAGGTGGAAATCGTCAAAATATAATCACTGACGACGGAGTTGGATTGATGGATGAGTGGCACGATCACCACGCTATGGTTCTTAGGTGCGAGCCACGGTCTCCTTGTAAGTCTTTAATAAAAATCAAAAAAACCACTCCGTATCTGTGCTGTTGTCTAGCTGGCAGGAATCCAAAAAAAGAGGAAATTCATGTTCCCTCATTCCTCTCTGATTTTCTTCAGGCCATAGCCATGCTAACGCATCATATTACTGTCCCCTGGGCTTTGGCTACATGATAAAAAGAGAAGCCCGTACCTCTGAGCGTATAGAATTTTTAGATATTAAAACCACCTTCCCTGCGATCCTCGAACCAAACCTCTATTAAGTCACTTGCCTTCTCTTACCCAAAGAAATTACCGGAGATTGGTCAGATATCCCCAGTTTTCCATTCTCATTATAATTCACAAGAACCACGGGAAGCATATATAAGTTACTGAGCCAAGTTATGTCAGAAGGAGAATTTCTTACATTACTGTAGAAACCCAAGCCAAGTCACTGTAAATACATGTGTATATGAAAATAAAAACTAAAACAAACTATTTTTTAAACTCGGGCAATGTAAGAAATATTAAAATATTTCTTAACACGATCGGCGTTTCTAATGAAGAAAAGTTAAGCTCCTTTGGCTCTTTCTCAACAGCAGCACCAAATTGTTAACTTTTCTTCAGCTGCTGGACGCCTTCGCGAAAAAACGAAAACTAGATGAAACTCCAACAGAAAAATTTAGGGTTAGTGGGACAGTGCAAGTGATCTTAATTTGATACAGCTGTCTAGATCGGTTTTGAAATTTTGTGTTGGAGTTTCATCCGTAAGGAATCGCAACACTGCGTTGAGTTCTACGCTCTGCCGCTCCCTATGCCTAGTAGCCTAGCTCTTCTTCTAGCTAGGATAGGATTTTCGAGAGCACAGGGTACCAAGGGGGGAGGGGGGTTTGGATTTTTACATGGAAACTTATTATTAAGACTTTGTGTGTGTAAGAAGAAGGTGGGGGGCCCCCACTAGCAACTAGTAACCATTATAGTTTCGGTTATAATCTATTGGTTTACGGACGTTACTTAAAAGATATTTGGTAAAATTTTTGGAAAACTAAGACTGAAATGTTGCTTAGATGACAAATTTATACGTCCAACATTTTGAATAAAATACTTTCACCAATGACATCTTTTCCGAATATTCATTAAGAAAAAATGGTCTTCATGGGGGGGGGGACCCCTCACGTAAATCCGCCACTGGCGGTAAGACTTTATTATTCAGAAAAATATATTTCTTAAAATGGGAATTTTTACTTTTTATAGAATAACTAAGAAATTTTATTCGTGAATCAAGTAAATTCTTTAACTGTACTGTAAGAAGTAGGGGAGACCGGGTATGGTTTTCGAAACTCTGTCATATCGAGTTGAAGAAAACGGCTATTACTTTTACACTTATAGGAAAATTACTTTGACTAATGTGCTTTACTATAATATTGTCGCGAAACCCTTATTGGAGCATTTATGTCTCTGGTTGGAATTTTAATAATGGGATGCAAATGTGCCAACAAACCTCGTAATAGGGATGGTTGGCACAGAAGCAGGGGACGGTTGGCACGTAAATTAGCATCCAAGCAAATCAAAAACCAATTTAAAAAAAATAACTATACATATACATACGACAATATATATATACATAAGACATACATATACATATTGTTTCCAAATACTTCGACTGAATTTATTGCCGATTCTTTTCTAGAATCGATCCTATGCATTTTTTATATCACTTCTAAAGATGCTATAATGAATAGCTCATTAGTGTAATCTTTGAAATATGAAATGCCCTATCAACTTTTTATTATTACGGAGACTAACCTGGATCCTGGCACGCTTACCTAATTGGGTACATTTTGGTAGTTTGTTTTCTTTAAGCATTCCGAATTTTCTTATTCTTAGAAATTTCCTAACTAACCATTTAAATCTTAAAAGGACCTAGCATATATTGTCGCCTATTTCATGATCACGCAATCCCAAATAAACAATTCCTAGTCTGCGTGAAAAGGGTGGAAATGTTTCCAAATACTTTGATTGAATTTATTGTCGATTCTTTTTTCTCATTTCGAACCCTCGTTTCCTCGTAATTTTATCCTGTTGTGAAATTATTATGTGTGCCAAGCAACTCCGAAAAAATGAACCAACCAACCCCAAGTCAGTTTTGGGAATTTTAACGTTACTTATGATGGGGTTATGAAAATACTTAAAAAAAAATAGTGCACATACAAATATAGTAAAAAGTTCCTCACATGAATAAATATTAATTACCGTACGTACAGAATAAGTTGTAATCACGAACGATAATAACTAAAACAACAAATTTTTACATTTACGTCTCAGTAGGAAGTTACATATCCAGGTCAAGTCTAAGCAAGTGCTGGCCGAACGTTGAAAACAATTATGCCAGAGCACAATACCATTCTGTGTTGTTGACTTAAGCATACGTTCGATCTGAGATTGTGCCAACCAACTCACACTTTTGCAGGGGCTGGACGTATCACATTGATCGAGTCAGACAAAGTTCAAAGGAAAGCTAATTAAACTTCTTGACGATCCCACAATCCCTGTGAACATTTACTCTTTGGAGCATCGACAGAAATTCGGTTGGGTCTCTCTCTTCTATCGTTATTTCTGCAGAAATTGTTTTAAGACAATTGTTAGACTATACCAACGGGCAATACAAGAGTTTCCCTACTGTCACTATATCCTCGAAGTGCACTTTAGATGTCCCGTCAAATTTTGGAAAGCTTTTTTAAGCAGAACAGGGCGAATGCGGAACGCGGCAAACTGCTGTTCCTTCGTCTTATGAGCCCCAAACGAAGGGTACCTTGGCCCCGTAACTCATTTTCCCTACCCTTAATTCCTTTTCTGTCAAGGCTATACAATTCGGCTACACAAGACGGAGTTGGATCAATTCATCAGGCCGCACGACCACCATTTCATGGGTCCCGGGTTCGAGATCAGGTCTCTCCGTGAGTTTTTATTAAGAAATTAAAATAATCCACTCCGTCTCTGGGCTGTTGTCTAGCTCGCAGCAATGCAAAAACCAGACATTCAAGTTTCCTCACTTCTCTTACCCTAATTCCCTTCCGACCAAAACCATGCTAACGCATCAAAGGGTTGTCCCCTTGGATTTGGCCACATCGTATAAAAAATAAATAAAAAATTCCATCATAGGACAAGCTGTTATATCAAAGTAATAAAAATTTTATTTTCACAAAGTGACAAATGTAATTTTACTTGACACACCCACAATTAGTAAAATTGCGTGAAGGCATCCAGAGAGATTTAAAAGCAAAATTTTTTACAGCTTCGTAATTATTTTTCTTAGAATGATAAGTGAAAAGCTTGTAATTTCTTCACTGTTATCTTTATAGGGATCATACAAGCTTCCCATCCGATAAGCGCTAGTGATAGTAGTAACACTTTAAGCACTAGGTGTTAGAAAGATAGTTCATTTTATAGTCTTATCAACGCGAATCAATTAAAAGCTTCTCAGAATAAATTCGTTATTAATGAGGTTGCAATTCGAGACAATTGCATTTGCGGCCAACAATATCAATTGACAAGGCTGTGCTGCGGATAGCTGCTTGTCTCGAATGAAAGTAATATTGGCGCGTTATAGACGATAAGTTGTTTATTTAGAAATTAAGTTCTGCGGATATCAGTTGTTGCTAATTGTCCGAGCGCGTCGGGTCAGATGTTATAATTTTGATTGTATTCCTCACGTAAGTTCACCTGGATTTTCCAATCAATTTGTTGAGCTACCACATCCGGTAAGATTCGAAACAGAGGTGTTATTGTTTATATTTGATATTCAGAATAAATGCATATTTAAAAAGTACTTCTTCTGTAAACATGTTATAATAAATTGCAATTATTATGCATTTTTTACACAATTTATCCTCTCATAAAGTTGTAAATGTATAAATGCAGTGCAAAGTTCAGCAAATATTTTATCGATATTTTTTTGTTATCATAATAATTGTGAAAATAATACAAGCATGCGAAGATTGCAATACAATTCAACTTATTCAGTGTAAGGTTATTCAGTTCATATTTATTTGTGAAGTGTAAAAATGGGATTTGTTTCAAATTTTGAAAGAATCTATCATAATTCTATACTTTCCTATGAGATTGCTGTTTCCGGCCAATTACTCATAGTATCTAGTGCTAGTGCTTATCCTTTCTCACGTTCATTGTACGCAACTAACTAACAAACAACAACACCAGCTACCCCTCGGGGAACATAGATCGGAAATAGTTGCCCTCCACTGGATTATGTTTGGAGATGCAGATTTCAATTCGATCCATGGTCTCCCAGTCGCTGCAGACTTTGGTTGTTGCCCCTCCTACTTTCTTTGTGATGTTGTGTTTCCGCGACGAAGGGTGTGGTCAATCCAGCTCCACTTTCAGCCAGTTTATATGACTCATGTGATTATATTCTCACTGGCAGTGACATAAAACTCAATGAAGTGTTTCTGTTTACTTGTACGTCATTGTAAGTAAAAAAATTACTAATGTGGTTGCTTGTCGGCTTGACGTCATAATTCTTTCTTTCTTTCTTCACGACCATGCAGACGTAATCCCTTTATGGAGTTGGCAACCAGGGAGTCGAAACGGGACCGAAACCTGTCATATTTAGGTTGTTTTAACCTACGAGGAAGTAACTAAAGGAGAAGCCCAACAGCTTAAAAGCGCGTGGCAATTTTTAAGATGTGTGAGCATTTTTCGCATACTTAAAAAAAATACATGGGAGTCGATACCAAAAATTCATTGCAGGAAGGGGCTTTGGCGCCACTTTTAAAATTATAATTTATAAATTAATTTTCCTCAAAACAATTATACACTGAAATTAGATTATAATAAAAAAGTGCAAGTATGAATAGTCAATACATTTTGTAATAATAACAATACTTGGAACAATAATGTTCTTTAATTTATTAACTTTGGAAAAATTAAGCTGGTATTAAAACGATGCATTTTTCCACACCACCTTAAGATATATTTACAGTAGTAACATGTATTTCCATTCATTAAATATTTATAATAAAAATTGAGAATTCAATACATGTTGAAACCGTGAAATCACCTGTTGAGGTAATGCATCTAAGCGCGTTGCCGTTTATTTTAAATGGCCGGTTCCCCACTAGGCCTACCACCATCTTTTCAAATTTTATCAATACTTTATGTTAAAATTTATACATAAACTTACCACTTGTATATTTGTCATGTTTTCAGATATGGCATTTGACTGTTTAATTCCTCTGCCTGTTGAAAATAAGTCCTGGGCTTAGAAATGTTCCAATGAAATGAATTCCATTTTCCCAATAGCTTGCAGCCATCTTCCCGGCAAGAAGATATTTTTTGGCAATCTAATGAATAGGAATAATATTAATGTAATTATATTCTGAAATAATTTAATGCTAGCAAAAGTGTGTCCGGCTAAATGGTATGCGCCCGACCATGCAAAATATATGAAGATAAGCTGTAATCACAAAATAATTAAAATTTTAATTCATATATATTATAATTTAAGTTTATTTTAAAAAGTTTAAATTTATTAACAAAAAATTCAAATTTTTACAAAACCCTCACTATGTAACATTTTACGTGCCGCCAGTGCACATCGTACGAAATCAGCTGTAATCTCAAGCAAAATGTAAATAAGAATTTTATAGTCTTGTAAAAAGTGGAAATTTCGCTACAAATCTCCTTAATTTGATTAACTTTTTATTAGGCAATTAGTTACCAAGGCAATATAGTTATCTTACTTGTGAAAAGATATTCCAGTAGGGCGCCGGTGGCTGTTATTCCAACAAGATTGCACAATGCACTTAATTTCACTAAATGAATAAAATTACACAGTTTTCAAAACAAAGTTTAATTAAATAAATTTATTCACGTCTGTCACTATATCACTACTAAAGTTTTAAATTATATTATTACTTAATACAAGTATAATCGTAATTTTTCACTCGCGAAATCAAATTAGCTATTGAAATGTCAACACAAAGTGACAGCTAAGACCTAGGGCTCAGCTAAAAAGAAAAATAATTTGACAGCTAAGCCCTAGCTGCAGAATAAAACTTGCCATGCACACACGACATATACACGATAGGGCTTCTCCTTTAGTTACTTCCTCGTAGGTTTTAACCGGTCTTGATTTCGGAACCAAAATTTAAAGAGTACTGAAATAGAGCGACCGAAATGAAATAGTACTGAAATAAAGAGATCTTACAAATATGTGACCGTTACCGCTAGACCGAAATTCAAAGACCGATTTAACTTAGTACCGACCGCAGAGGAAGTTATATGACCGGTTTTGCCATATCTTCTGTCTCACGAGGCGTCTAATCTGTATGCCGAGAGGTCTGCTGTAACATAGAGGTAATCTTCGACTCTAATGCCCAACTAATAATAATAACAGTTTATTCACAATTCTGTTTACAAAGTACTTGTCTTTTACCTCAATACCTAATAAAATTCTATAACAATAAACTTTGACACTGGCACCGAGGCCGTCTGTCGGTAAGTAGGCTCTAAATTTTTTTGTCAACATCCTAAACAAAAAGCTTCGACAATTAATCAAAATAAAAATCATTTTGTGATGAATTCTACAGTAACAAATTGAGACTAAATATTAAGAGTGGATAAGTATTATAAATATAATTATCAATAAACAAATAAAAAGGAAAATAATAGAAATCAAATTTAAACCAAATAGACCAACGGGAGAGAGTCAGAAGAAAATTATGGGTTATATTCGTTTATCAGGAACTGTCGATGTTTCCAAGCCTTGTCGATATAGCGTAGAAGATCACTATATGCATTCCTTCCACCAAGCCACACCTATATTGCATTATTAACCTAATCTGTTTGACGGGTAAAATCATTTTTAAAATAGTTGTGAGCATTTGAGTAACTAAGCTTATCGTATAACTCATGCCTTACCGTTGTTCTTACTCTTTCCCCGGCCTGACTTTTCAACCATATGTCCTCAGCCTCCAGAATATCAAGCAAATTAGCCTTTACAACACATTGAGGAGCTGTTCCTAAATCAAGGATTAAGTTATGTTTTTCCGCTAGTTCATACCACTTTTCGTACCAATGTAATTTTTTGGTCCCCATTAACCAGGCCAATCTGTGCGGAAGTCTATTCGGTTCATATTTATATAGTACTTTAAGCATATATGAAAAATGACATTTCAAAGTGTAAATATATAAATAAGGTAAGTCAGTTTCTATAGTAAGGGCATAATTAGGTGTCACTGTTGGCAGATTAAAAAGCATTTTTAAGAAGAAGCGTTGAAGCTTTTCCACCTCCTCATTAAGTTTAAATCCCCATATTTGTGCACCGTAACACAAAACAGCCCTACTAACTGCATTGAAGAGTTTATACTTTTCAGAGTTTTTTAATTTTAATTTTGTTATTGCCAAGAAACTGCCGCCAACTACAATTTAGGCTTATTTTAGCTGATTGCAAGCGATTTTTTAAGTGCCCATTCATTGAAAGCTTTTTTGTTAATTGGATGCCTAAGTATGTGTATTTATTAACAACCTCAATTGAATGACCTAAATACTTCCAATTTTCCGAACTTCTTATACTTCCTCTGCGCTGAAATATCATAATATTTGACTTGCCCAAATTAAGGTCCAGTCGAAATAACCTACAGTAGTTTTCCAAATTGCAAATCATCCGCTGAAGCCGAATTGGATCATCGGATAGGATAGGATGACTATGTCATTCACGTACATTAGAAGCTTAATAGATATATCTCCCAATTTAATACCGGTCTGTAAACACTTTTCTAAGTAATTGATATACAAGGCAAACAAGAGGGGGCTCAAGACGCAGCCTTGCTTTACTCCACTTAAGGATGCAAAACTATCAAATACATTTTCCCCATCCCAAACCTGTGCTTGTGTATTTTCATAAAGACTTTCTATAAGTTTGACAATTTTATAAGATACTCCGCAATTGAACAATTTATAAAAAAGTGAGTGACGATCTACAGTATCAAATGCCGATTTGAAGTCGACGAAGAACGCGTATATTTTCTTTTTATTCAAGGCCTGAGATATTTTAATAATGCTTATAAGATTGAAAATGTTATCACTGGTGGAGTAACCCGGACGGAAGCCTGCTTGATTTTCAGAAAGGATCGCATGATTTTTTTCCCATTTAGACAGTCGGTTGTATATTATACTAACAAAAATCTTGGCAATACAATTCATAAAAAATAAACCTCGGTAGTTTTCAACTTGATCCGTAGCACCTTTTTTGTGTAGTGGGAAAATAATTGCGTCCTTGAAGCTCTTGGGGATTTCCCTTGTTTCAAAGATCCGGTTAAATACCATAATTAGCTTACTGATAAAAGTTTCACTTTTACTTGAAAAATTCGTACGGCACACGGTCCAATCCAGGCGCTTTATTATTTTTTAGTTTTCTCAGTACTTCCGTAAGTTCTGATATCTCGATTTCCGCATCTAAAGTTACGTCTTCAAAGGAGCTGCATATAATATGAGATCACAATCAGCATGCGAACTAAAAAGAGACTGAAAGTGATTCATAAAAACATTTACACCAATATTAGAATTAATGACAAACGTTTTGCCTGGAATTTCTCTTGCCATACTCCACCACGAATTCGAGTCTCGAATTGAGTCAATACGGCGAGCCCAAGATTTATAATATAATTGCCTTTTCTTAACACAGGGGACTTTATAAGATTTATTGGCACCGACGTAGTAACTCCTGGCAACTTTAGAATGAGATTTACGAAAAATGTTAAGCCATTTAAACGAAAGACTCCGAGCGCGTAGACATTCCCAATCGTACCACTTTTGCTTCAAAATACTTTTAGCATTAACAGGGAAACTTTTAGCTGATTGTTTTATTATACCTATTAGACTGTCGACATCACATTCTGCACTCTCCTCAGTAACTACCGCACATAATTGCTCCATTTTCATTTGGTACTCATCTATATTTTGTAGGTTCCAATTAAGTTTTGGTAGTAGCTTCATAGTTTTTTCTCCTCGCACAGCAGAACAAACCCTACTACTCAAGGAAAGAGCCAAGGGAAAGTGGTCAGAGAAATTTTGATCACCCACTTCGAACCTGTCAACTTGCGCTAGTAAACCAAATGAAGCAGCCATGAAATCATTAACTAGGCACCATTCCCGCCTACATAAGTTAGATTTCCATCTAAATCGCCCTTTCTTCTTCCATTCAATACGCATAAACCAAAATCATCACACAATTCCAAAAATTGTCTACCTTTACCACTCACAACATGATCTACTGAACATCTGTAATTTCTTACATTGTAACCTAGATATAGCTCATCTGAAAACATTTGATTATTACCTAATCGCACATTTAAGTCCCTCAGAATTATTAAATCCCTCAAATGACAATTATTTTTAAAATTACTAAGACAGTTCACAAAAGTGCTAAAATCAGACTCCAACTTGGTGCAATTAATGTAAGCTGGTACCAAGATTATGTTTGCGGAATTTACATTCAGCTTAATACAGGGATAATTATCTGCCCAAATGTAGTAACAAACACCCTTATTTACATAGTCTCTCTTTATGCCCAGCAACCATCCCCCACTTGCTCTTCCATATGTAAAATTTCGCGTCGCATAAACCCAACACAAAACGTAGCCAGCAAAATACTTCTCAAATTTTGTGTACTCCTTATCTGTAATATGAGTTTCAAACAAACAAAATACATCTGAATCCTTAATATACGCAAAAAAGCTTGGAATCATCAACTTGTTCTTCAAACCATGAAATAATTTTAAACTTTTCTTCATCGTCAATTCCCAATTCATTATTTTTTTCAAGTTTTTCGAAATTCATAATTAAATTACTAGGATTAAGCGCAACATTACAATTACTATACAATTCATTATTATACCAATTCCCACAGACGCAAATATCCTATTCCCTAGCCTGCATACCTGTTATTTATGTGCTTGTTCAAAATTTCCCTAACTTCCTGCTTCCTATTAAACAATTGTATGCATACATCTTCAGCTGGTTTCATTCTTTCCATCAGCATATTGTTACTCAATGTAAAATTAAGATTTTCAATATATAGGAAGCACAGTTCTGGCATTCAGGACTATTCGACCAAAAATACAGTCGCACCTTCGATTATTTTTCAAAATTTTTCACTACCTTCATTAAATAACATATTTGGTAAAAGCCTGAGTGTTTGGGACTGTCGGTCGGTGGAGGGTGGTAAGGGTCGGATGACTTCATTCTGATGGTTAAAAAGTGTTGGGGGGGGGGGGGGTTGGACGGGCAGGGGACGGTGTAAATTTGGAAGCATATTCTGTAAAAGGGGGCGGAGGGTGTTAAATCATCCTCACCACCTCCCAAAATATCTTTAAGCGTTGAAATTTTTTTTTAATTTAACCCCAAAATCGTGCCAGTTTTCACTTCCATCCAGAATATTAAAAAAAAATATTCAGCATAAGAATTTAAGATACCAGAAACATAGAATCAACAGTAGCTGAACAGATTGTAAGTGCGATGAAGAAGCGAGAGCATTCTCATCTGAGACTCTTGTCGCAGCACTTTATCTTGATCCTCGGTACATAATTGTTTTAAATTTGAAGCAGGTAAAAATTGCAAAATGTGTGGATAAGGAAACAGAAGGAACACGAAACTTCAGTGAACTTATTAGATAACATTGAAAAAGTGATTTTAAAGATGATATTGATGTATATCATGATGAGTATGCAAGGGCAAGGTCACAGATAACTAGATCCTCATTCGGGGTGGTAAAAGACATTGCCGCTCTTCTCGATGGTCTAGAAAGCACAAGGTTGTGTAAAGAAACGAACATTTTATCTTAGAAAAAGAAAAAGCGTTCTGATCCAGAACTCCTTTGTAATACTCACACACAAGTTAGTACAAGCTTTCAGGAGTCAAATTTATTTTGTATGAATTGAGAAGTAATATCGGCAGTTCTTTATTAAATTACATTATGGTCGTACGAATTAATGCTACTTTCAAGACAGACTAAAGGTATTTGTCGACGAAGAGATCTTTTAAAATTGAGGAAATGTTTGTTCCTATTTGTAATGTTTTATGAATTTATTTCGAATTGGGTTGAGTCTTTTATAAATTTTTTAGTATCAAGTTCTAAAATCTATATTATATAGAAATCTCACAACATCACTTTATGTGTAACCCTAACGTTTCAGTTGTAGCCGAAACCGAAAATTTTATATTTATGGGGTTTTCAACCGCAACCGAAAATGATTATTCACATTTCGGTTTTATCCGATATATAATTTCGGTTATCGTCCCATTTCGACTCCCTGTTGGCAACCGTAATTAATTTTAACTAGGGCTTCACGATACTCGAGATAATTCTCGCTGCCGATACCGAGACTGGCAGCGAGACCAATATCATTGGTAACAGTGGGATACCGATAGCGAGATTGACGTGACGAGAATGGACGAGATATTAGTTTTTATTATTTTATTGTGGACATTTTTTTTAGTTATTTCAGCTTTTATGTCGCTCCGAAAATTGTCAATTGTGTGATTTATGGGGCATATAGGTATACACTCCTTTCCTTAATCGCTTCTTTCTACCTTATTTCCTTCTGCAGATATTTACGTTTTATCCCCAAGTGCAAAGAAGAGCCTTTACTTACCTTGCTTTTTTCGAGAAGAATAAGAAGAAAATGTATATATACATAGATATATCATATATATTGCCGAGAGCAAGATCGTCTTCAGCTTGACGAGATCAAGACCGAGATGTGCAAAAATGTCGGTCTTGTCTCGGTGCCGTGAAGCCCTAATTTTAACAGATGAGAATTCTTCGGCTCCAATATCTTTGGTGGTGCGTTACTGAGGGAATAGAATTTTTAACCACCCCCACGTCCTGGATATCTAGTGCCGTGCATGAACTAGTGTTCGTATTTCTCGGAATTTCTTTTGTTTTTGACAGATTAAACCTTAGACCAGCCGAACTATTACTTACTGTTATTAAATTCGGTATCATGTTGTTCAGATCCTGGTTTCGATTGGCCAATAAATAGATGTCGTCAGCGTAGCTACGCGGAAACATAGGTTATGGATTTTTTAATATAAAAATCCCGGTAATCGTGTTACAAATGTCAGTACCGTAAAATTTCCTGAATAATGAGTCTCGAACATCAGCAAAAAGTACTGGGAAAATTACGGTGTAGAACCATAAAATTTGCCGGTTGTTCCGGAAAAAATTGTAAATTTTTCCTAAATTACATAGTAAATTTTATGAGTCACGTTAATTTTACGGTGCCGTTCCTTAAAAATTTCCACATTATATATGTATATTACAGTATGTGTTACTTGCAACTACGATGAGTATACGTAGAACCATAATTTACTCCGGAATTTTTTCTCCTTGTAGTTCAGGTCTTTTAAGTTAGTTTAACTTATTGTATGCCGCTTGCTCTTCTTAACCAAGAGCGCTAATTAGGATGTCATTTAGAAAAATGTAAAAGAATGGGCGAAAGTTTTGTCGAACTTTGGAAAGTTTTCATAATCTGCGAAGGCAATGCAAAAGTAAGCCCGAAATTCCATCATTTGCTCCACAATTATCCCCAAGATTTCAATGTAATCTAGGAGCGACCCATTTTAAGCCTAGCTTGCTGCCTTCTAATCGTTCTATTCTTTACTCTTGATAGTATAATGTAGGTTATGATTTCATCCAAAGCTGATGCAGCTGCTTCTCCAGTTATCACATACCAGTAAGTTGCCATTATGGCAATTTGAAATATGATACCTTTCATCTAATGTTCCGGAAAGGTGCAGGTATTTTATGTTATTTCTAGGATTTTCTGCTAGGATGGAATGAGCTTTCAACAATTCGGGCAACTGTTATTTTTGCAGCTGCTTTACCGTTAGCAATTACAGTTTCTTTTGTTTACTTTACGTAACCCGCTGAAATAATACAGCGAAAGATTCGATGCCAAAGCTTTCAGGCGAATTTTGAACAACAGACATTACTGTACCATCCCCAATGGTATTTTAGGAGTAACCTGCTGTCAATAGAAAATAATCATTAATTTCCACCGGTGGTACTCGAAACTGCAACTCTTACATAAATTGCGGTTATTCTGTCTATCTTGGATGAAATAAAATATATTCTTATGAGACGTGCATTGTCCATATTTCCTTCTTCCGTGAATAAAGGTAATAATCAGTGCGACGATATCTCTTAAACTGCTTCTCATCACTGCCTTCAGTCTACACTATTTACGACATATTTCTTTGCAGAGTAATTTTACAAGAGCTATTTAGTGATATGGTACAGCACCATGGCATAAAGATAAATAGCAGACATCAAACATCGAACCATATGGCGAAACTTTCCTTTTTTGATGTAAATGCTAATGTCAAAAAACCTAATGAAAAGAACGAGAATCCAATCCATAACTCCTACTACTACAAAAGGCGCTCAGCCACCCTCAGATATGCCTTTAACAGTGGACGATCTAACATCAGCCGGGCTAAGGAATTCCCGACTGAAGATCCTTCCTTCCTTTATTGTCCCCCAGGCAGAGCCGACAATGCGTCTCTCTGGACAGACCCATCCGGTGTAGATAATATCTCAGCCCCAGTGGCCAGATAGGTAGCCTTAGACTTTAAATAGTAATATTGCTGAGAGAAAATTACTCTCAGTCAATTTGTATGGAGTTGTAAATATTGCTCAGAGAACATTTCTCTAATACGCTCAGTAATTTTGCAGGGAGTTCCAAATGCCATTAACTCATTAGCAAATAAACTGTAAATTATTTAACTAACGCATATGTCCGTCTATACGATTTCCTCGACCTCTCTCTGCTCTTCTGGGTTCCACTCTCTCTTCTCGCTCACTGAATTTTGACAGGACCAGAGTATTATTTGCCAGAATATATTTCGTTCTCGATAGAATAGGGAAATTAAGAGATTTCTTCCTATATTTAGTATTTATTCTATACTTAGCTCTTAGCTCTTAGTAGAACAATATCCCTTTTGGTCGAGTAATTCGTATAGGCGTATAGGTTAAAGAATTGATAGTTTAGTTTAGACGATATGACATTTTCAACTTCATGCAAGTTTACTGAGCGAATTTTTATTAGGGAAATTTTCTCTTAGCGGCATTACCAATTTAATGAAAAATAAAATTAAGTGCCAGGAAATTTTTTCCGTTTTGTTCGAAACTTGCCTACTATTTATATTTATACTATGCTGTTGCCTTTGTTTGTCGCGTTTTCGTTTTTTTGTCGCGAGCTCACTTACTTGCGAACTTTTGTCACGTTGGACGATTCTCTTTACCTGGAGTACTCATTTGTTTTGATTACCTATGAAGTTTACGCAGTTTTTAGGGATATTCTTACTCCGCTTTTTGCCATCTTGTATCCTTGATGACAATAACTTTTTAACCACCCTTCTTCCGATTTTTCCGACCTAGGCCTTTGAGGGCAGGCCCGTTCAGGGTTTATAAAGATCAACCCCGGGTGGGTATACCCTTATTAGCGAAATCCTACAGGCGCGAAGGATTGAAAATAGTTTCTTTCAAGTTTTCGAAGGATCACAATAGTGATAATATGTTTTCTTCAACTACAACCTTGATGGGCTTGTAAGGGTTTCTCGAATCGGGGCTCTTTAAGGGAATTTAGATGAATCAAGTAATTTTAAAAATCGAACCCCAAGGGTTGAAACTATAGTACTCCCCCGAAATACAAAAGGATGCATCGAAAATGGGCTTAAATGGTTTTTAATTTCCTACCCTTCGGTAACTACCCCCAAAATTTACAAACCACAACACCGGATGGTAGGAAATATTATATTATCACAATCGTAATCCGCGCTCTTGAGAACCTGGTGTATCTGGAGTACTTGAGCCTTGAGAACCTGGAGTCCTTAAAAACGAGGATGAAAATGTTCTGCGACTCATTCGTCGTAAAGACAACTTTGCATGGACTATAAGCCGATTACGGCTTATGTTTTTGATAAAAACGATTTTTAGGCGCATTTTTACTATAACTAAATAATACGCTCCCTCAAAGCTTTGGTCATCTTCAATGATCGTCTCATATCTCCTGGTACATATATGTATATTGTCAGGGCTGATTTGAGCATTTACATTACCCATTAAAACAATGATGTCTCCGCTAGCAATGGAGGAAAAAACAAATGAGGATTTTTCACTGTTGTTCTAATATTTCTTAAAATCTAGTACGTAGACGAACAGTGATATGAATTTATAATCTCATGATCCAGGTACTGAGACTGCAACTGGAATTTGGGGTGAGTATTATGCCATCGCCACCCTATGCCACACAAGGGGTTAAAGGAACCAGAGAGAGAGAGACAGTAATACCTCGACTTAGGTCAGCCTTGCGCGAATAACATTTTTAAGAGTTTAGAATAAAATTTGTGAATTGGCACAGAAGTTTAAACTACCGGACTCGACAGTAGGAACAATTAGCAAAGATAAAAACAGAATTCTCGGAGCTGTGAAAAATGCCAAATCCTTGAACTCGTAAACGTTATGGTATTATCGCTCAGAAGGAAACAATGCTGAAATTATGGTATAATAATTATGTAAGGGTGAAAAATTGTCCTGCTGATCAAAATACTGTATGTTATCAAGCTAAGGTGATTTTTGTGAGGTTGAAGGAAGAAGCTGGGGAGGAGGCAAAACATGAAACATTTGTGGGCAGTAACGATTGGTTCAGCCAATTTGAAAGTCGTTGCAATTGACACAGCAACGCGGAGAGTGGAGGGGTGCCGATAAAGAGGCTGCGTCTCTCTTTCCGGAGACACTTAAGGCTGTTGTAGAAGAAGGCAGCCAAACCTTTTTCTATTCTAGAAAACGATGCCTAAAAGAAACCTTTCCAGGTTTAAGACCAAAGACCGATTTACAGTGATGTTTGGCGGAAAAGCAGCCGGTGACTATAAGTCAGATCGAAAAGCTTGGGTTACAGCCTCCATTATTGAGGAATGGTTTGGTCACCACTTCATATCCGAGGCCAAAAGTTATTGCAAATCTGAAAACATCCCATTTAAGGTGATGCTTCTTATAGACAATACACCAGCTCACCCTCCGGCTACCCAAACCACCAAAAACAACCATAGACTAGGGGGTCATCACAACATTTCAAGCTTATTGCACAATTCAATGAAACTATGTGGCAAAACAACGAGTTGTCTGTTAAAAATTTTTGGAAACAATTTAATGTTTTAGCTGCTGTGAGAATTATTGGACGATCTTAGGGCGAAATTTCATAAAAAACAATGATTGATGTCTGGAAAAAACGTTGTCCATTCTTCTTCGAAAGTAAGATGGAAATAGAGTCAGAAACTAACCAAATTGGTGATGTGATAGAAGAAGTCGTGAATCTTGCCAGACAATTAGATTTATAAGCTGACGGTGATGACGTCCGTAAGCTGCTGGATTCACACAGGCAGGAGGTGAGATGCTTGATCAAAACCTAATTTCCGATTCTGAACCTTCAGATCCAGTTCAATCAGAAAATAAATTAACAATTTAAATTTAAACCGACAGACGAGCCCAGTTAAATTGAAAAAGGGCTGCAAATTTTGGAAAGCATAGCCTCTAAAGAAAAACTCGTTTCCATCACAAAGCATGGAATAAAAAACTGTTACCGTGCTACGAAAAAATTCTTTTTTTTATACGATGTGGCGAAATCCTAGGGGACAACCCTTTGATGCGTTAGCATGATTTTGGCCGAAAGGGAATTAAGGTAAGGCTCACTTCCCTTGAAAGTCCTGTTTTTGCATTGCTGCTGAGACCTGGTCTCGAACCCGGGATCCATGGCATGGTGGTCGTGCGGCTTACCGAATTGATCCAACTCCGTCTCCTGGGTGAAAAGTATAGATTACTACCTTGTCAGACGAATTTCTCAGATTTTATGAAGCCTTTCACTTCAAAATAACTTACTCATATGTTTTCATAATATTTGTAATGTGTAGAACCAACGTTGTCAGTGGAGTAAGTGATAAGGTGTCGGCCAATCCCGAGTTTCCCGGTTCGAATCCCACTGACGGCGATCCATGGGTGTTTTCTGCTGACACTATGATAATAAAAAATGACATCGGAGTTGCAGAAATTCAGTGGTTCGGAATTCATTTTAAATTGTGGGTCCACTTGCAATCGTTGTGTCGAATCGGGTGAAATTCTTCTCCCGCGCCATGCCCTACAAGGGGTTAAGGGAACTAGAGACAGGGAAAGAACCAACTTCAATATTTAATATACGTATGTATTTTTCTATATGCGTTAGTGTTTTAGTTATCTTTTCGTACCAATTAAATCAAATATAAATTCATTTCTATGCAAAGATATACCCCGACTTACGTGGTTTTCGTCGACCCCACCTATCGCTTAACTTCGGAGTATTATTGTATTCCATTGTGCACCACGTGGAGAAAGGATTTGGACGTGCTAACAGAGCTGCTCGGTGTGTAATTGAATTGCTGTTCTCGGGTTTTGGCAATGTCCAAGAGTCGGATCTCATAACCTTCCGAGGTCTGTGAGGTCATTGGTTCGCTTTACATACATCTTCTTAATATATAAAAATTACGTGTCACTGTGTGCCTACACGTTAAACCACTCAACCGATTTCAATAAAATTTTGTGAATGTGTATGGTTGGTTCCAGCTTGAAAGATAGCATAGTTTTGGACTATTGTCGAGATCTCTTTTTTTTTAAATTTTTTCAACGAAATTTTTTTTTTCAAATTCCTCATCCTGAAGTACATACAACCACACATTTTAACTTCCCTAAACCCCCACCCTTCGTTTTTGCCCGGAAATTTTCTACGATTCGTTTTTGCGCGGAACATTTTCTAAGCCACTTTTGCCCGAACCTTAAAAATAGGTCACTTTTACTTTCAGCCCGTCAAGTATTCTAGCAATGATTGACTCTTCAATGTTTGCAATTTGTCTGTCTGTCCGTTTGTCCGGACTAATCTCGGAAAAAGAGTATCCGATTTCGACAGGACTTTCACAAGGAGGTTCTGTATTTCAGTAGGCATAGTTTAGGAAATTAATGGAAAGGATGGTGTGTGGAGGGGGTGGGGTGGGAGGGGCGAGGTTGTAGGAGGAATCACATGTAAAAATAATGGGAAATGGCCGATGTTGGTGTCAAATCCATATTGTCGGGGTCAGTAAGATGAATAAGGACACTCCCTATGGATAAGGGTGGGAAGAGAGTGACATGTACACAAACCGGTTCAGAATTTTCTTCAGCATAGTTTGGGCTACTACGAACGCTCGGTTGTAGAGGAGGTGGTTGGGGGGGGGGGGGTTTAGTGGCATGCATAAATAATCAGAACGACCGATATTAGTGTCGAATTCCTAAGATAAGAAAGATAATAACATTACCGATGCCTTTAAATGATTTGGTGATAAGACAATCCTAGGAATGTGGGGTGGGTAGAGAGTCACTACAAAAAAATCGAAACCGATCGATATTAGTGTGAGAATTCATAGTTTTCGATGTCGCCTAGATGAAAAATTACACTCCCGTTGATTGTGGAAAGGAAGTGAAATGTAAATATAATCGAAAACGACACTCACTTACCAAAAGTCCGAGCAACGCCGGCCGGGCACACGCAGCTAGTACTATATAATAATTTATTCTTTAGTTACTATGAACTGTTTGTGAATTTAGAATCTATTGCATGCTGCTTTTAAAATTCGCTAAGTTTTTCTTTTCTCTGCATATAGGACAGGCAACAGAAGGTGATAGTTATAATCCTATTTTTGCAGCATCATTTGGTCAAATGGTAGTAAAATATCCTAATAAGAAGTTGGTATCAGTATACCAAACTTATGTGACTTTTTATCTTAAAACAATTTTATCATTTAAAATTGCTATTGTTCTTTTATCTTCATTTTTAGGTCATGTCGCCAAAAGCACCCACCACACCACCTCATATCCTATCACTGAGCAAAGAAGAGAAGCGTGAATTTATTAATTCCTTTGATTTTGTTTTTTGTGATTGCGATGGTAATTTAATAGTAATTTAGTGATAAATAGAAAATAAGCTAGTCATTTTTAAGGAGTTATCTGGGATCTCGAAAAAATCATAGAAGGCTCTGGTGAAGCCATTAATCTTTTGAAGACAGCTGGAAAACGTTTCGTCTACGTTAGCAATAATAGCGTGCGGCCAGCTGATAACTTTTTAAGTCAATTCAAACAAGCTGGAGTTGAAACGGATTTGGTATTGATTTAAATTTATGATTTTAAAAAGGTGTCTGCAATTAATTTAAAATTTGTTTTTTAGAATGATATCATGCTTCCTGTTCGCGGTATTGTAGATTATTTAAAGGAAATATCATTCAAGGGTCTTATATACTGTATAGCAACAGAAGTTTTTAAAAATGTCATCAAAGATGCTGGGTTTCACGTTATTGATGGGGTAATATAAAAATAAAACTTTGCTGAGCTTATTGCGTATATGGACAATTAAATTTTAATTTATTTATTAAAGCCTAACAAAATTCTTGAAGAAAGCTTCAGAGATCTAGCGATAAATATTTTTGACAAACAACCAGTTCGTGCAGTTATTATGGATGTTGACTTCAATTTATCAGCTGCTAAACTCATGAGAGCACAACAGTATTTAAGACATCCGGATTGTATTCTAATTGCTGGCGCTACAGACAAGTTGTTTCCTGTAAAACAAGATATTACTATTATAGGTAAGCTTGCAACTATCTAATGTGTGCTTAAAGTATTTATTTATATTGAAAACTCTCAGGCCCAGGATCATTTCTGAATGTTCTTGTTGATGCAACTGCTAAAAGCCCAGTTATATTAGGAAAGCCAGGAAAAGAATTTGGGCGAGTTATAAAGAATCGCTACGGAGTGACAAATCCCAAACGGGTATTAGTAATAGGCGATATGTTGCAGCAGGACATTGCCTTCGGGAAAGCTTGCGGGTTTCAGACCTTGGTTGTGTTATCTGGTGGCTGCAAACGGAAAGACTTAGATGAAGAGCGACCTAATCATGAAACTCCCCACTATTATGCAGACAGTATTTCGGATTTCACGGAGTTTTACGAAATATTGGCCGAAAATAAAAAACAAGACTCCTAATTTAATCCTATGAAACTGCAAAATATATCCGTTCCCAGTAAAGACAACAATAAATTTGTAAATTTTAAAAAGTTTAAATTAAAAAACTAATTAAATACTACATTTATATACTTTGAAATTGTTTTTATTTTAAATAGTGGCAAACATAATAAAAATGTGACATATTCTTTTTAGTTTCCATAATTTCTTGGGGTGCATGAGACGGGCGAAGAACTTCATCCGAATCGACGAGAATGATTACAAGTGTACTTACAATTTAAGGTGGATTTCAAACGGCCGAAATTCTATGTAACTCCTAATAGCCCAAGTTTTAGCGTTATCTTTTGTCGCCGCAGGTCAAATTCGAACCTGGGACCCTAATGATAGAAGGCCAGCACGTTATCATTTACTCCTCCCTCTCTAGTTCCCTTAACCACTTTTGAGGCATGGGGCGGGAGTAGAACTTTACCCAATTCGAGACAGCGGTTGCAAGTGGTCCTACAATTTAAAGTGGATTCCGAACCACTGACATTTTTTTTCTATAGCATTTTTATCGTAATTTGTTGTCAGCAGAAAACAGCCATGAGTCGCCGTCGGTGTGATTCGAACCTGGGACCTCCGGATTGGTAGGTCGAAACGGTATCACTTACTCCTCCCTCTCTAGTTCCCTTAATCACTTTTGTGGCATGGGACGGGAGAAGAACTTCACCCGATTCGAGACAGCGGTTTCAAGTGGACCTACAATTTAAAGTGGATTCCAAACCACTGACATTTTCCTTCCATAGCATTTTTATCGTAATCTGTTGTCAGCAGAAAACAGCCACGAGTCGACGTCGGTGTGATTCGAACCTGGGACCTCCGGATTGGTAGGCCGAAACGTTATCACTTACACCACCCACGATTAATAGGTTGACATACAGTTTAAAGAAAAGTTGAAATAGGGCTTAAAAATGCTCATAATGACTAAGCAATTTTCTCGTCGGCTTTGAGGTGTGTTTTAAAATTCTCCAGAAGCACTAAATAGAGCTGTTTGGATTCCATGACTTGTAAAACCAGGACCCTATTGGAATAATCACACTTATAAATAAAAATTACCAAACACGTTGAAGTTGAAATTTCCGTTGTATCAAGGACAGAACTGATTCCTAAAAAAGTTGATTAAAAGCAAAGAAGAAGAAGAAGAAGAATAAAGCCAAGCGCTCAGGTGCCTGGAAAGAATACAAGTAGACACTAACAGAATTCAACAAAGAACTAAGGAAGTCCAAGAAGAAAACTTGACGGGATCGATTAACTACCTATAAGAGCACGCATCCAAAAAGTTCTCTCGAAAGATTACTTCAATTGTATAAGCCTCCTACAGAGGACTAATGAATCCTATACCATCCACTCAGAGGGAACATTAAAACTACTCTTGGAAACACATTTTCGTGTTCAGAAATCGAAGAACCTAGAGAAACTGAGTCAATCATCGCGTGCTGTGGATCAACACGTCGACTGAGATGCATCTCTGGGAAAATCTTCTTAGCTGGGAGAGTAAGGTGGAACATGAACTCCCACAAATCTCCCTTTGGTGACGGCATATTTTCAGCTTTTTCGCAGCAGGGTATAGATGATCTGTTGACAATACTTATTAAAATCTTTAGGGCCAGCTATTAGCTCAGCTATATGCACATATTATTTAGAGAGATTAGGGTGGCATTTATATCTAAGGAGGGGGAGGGGGTACTACTAATGCCATACTGTGTAGCTTACTGAACAACAAGTTTGTTCCAAAGCAGCTGAAGCTGTGGACGTTACATTTTCAAGTCACAAAAGAGATATTAAAAAAAATTTAGACTATTTGGTAAATAAAAAATATCTTTATATTAATGATAAATAAATAACACATTTGTTTTGCAACTATAATCATTATTTGGTATGTCTGTACGAACTAAAATAAATAATAATAAACGCCAGTTCATAAATTTCGATACTAGCCATGCCCCTATCAGTCTTTCGTTTATATTTATTTGGCATTCTGAAATAAAAGAATAGCAATTCCGCATGCAACATCACACCACAAGACAAATAAAATAACCTTGCCAAAAAAATAAACAATAATAGGAGAGTTGTGACAAGTTGTCACAACTCGCCTAGGTGCAAAAAATCGTGAACTGATCAGAACAATAATTCGTAATTTCGAAACAAAAAGTCAATACAAATAAAAAATACTACACTAGGCAACTTGAAAGACTAAAACATATGAGAAAAAATATCATAACAATGTAAACATAATACGTAACGATATATATGTAATTAAAGTTTTGGTAAAGAACTTACTTTTTGCAATTTTTTGTATACAACTGTCGTAAACTCACAACCGCTTTCTGTGCGTCGTTGTCGCGTACTACGTCGCATATCGCTCCTCAAAAACAATAAAAGCGCGCTGTTGCGAACTCACTAACGGTCATAGGTTCCGAGAAATTGACTATTTCACAACTCTCCTTTGTCACAACTCTCCTCGGTCTCCCCTATACTCTTTTGAAAATAATACAATAAACAATTTGAAAAGAAACATTGAACAAATATGGAAGAACGATTTGGAAATTAAAAAAATGGTTTACAGTTGTATTGACTACTACAAAAAAAATAACAATATAATTACAAAGAAAAAGTAACCCCAAGAAAGCTGATTCTTAAAATGAGATCTAGAAAAGTGAAAATCAATAAGCTCAAAATGATTATTAAAAAGACGAGACATAAATGACGGGCTGAGAGTAAAAGTGATCTATTTTTAAGGTTCGGGCAAAAGTGGCTTAGAAAATGTTCCGTGCAAAAACGAATCGCGTGAGTTTCCGGGCAAAAACGAATCGTAGAAAATTTCCGGGCAAAAACGATTTAACTGTTTCGCGGAACATTTTCTAAACCACTTTTGACCGAACCTTATAAATAGGTCACTTTTACTCTCAGCCCGTCAAATGTAATAGGCTCATGCATACCATAAATAGTGAGGTGGTGGGGAATATGGAGAAAGCTTTGCTTCCTGAAGGGGCGAAAAGAAGTCGATAAATTTACAACTCCCAGCAGTTCGGGGGAATCAACCACGCTCTGTAAGCAATCGAAGACAAAACTACTACTACTACTACTACTACTAAAAGCTACTTTCAAGGGACTCCAATGAAATAAGCTTTAATCGGTTAGCGTAGGGTAGAAGCCGAAGAGGATCGATCCAAGGAAGGCTGCGAAGGGCAAATCTTACAAATCTAGGCTGTACATCCTCAATACGATTAATATGAGTCGCATAATAAGGGGACCACACAGGACTAGCATTCTCCAAAACAGGTCTTACGAACGTAAAATAAATTAGTTTAGTTATATATAGTCATCATACTCCTTAGACTATCGCTTTACAAAGCCCAAGGCAGAGTTAGCTTTGTTTACAATAGTGTTAATAGTCGTCAAATGAAAAGGTTGTATTTAACACGAACCCTAAAACTTTGGTTTTGTCAAGTCTATTCAGAGAGCCACCGTCTAAGGTGTAGTTAAAGTGCACTACATTCCTTGATCGAGAGAACGACATAGTAGTGCACTTGCTAATAATTAGGGGAAGGAAGTTTATAGAACACCAATTATTATGAAAGACGTCTAAGTCAAAGCTTAATAGTGCACAGTCATGCGCACTTGAAATAACGTGGCGTCATTAGTGTAACATAGAATACTCGAATTAGGGAGAATTAAGGATACATCATTAATGTAAATGATAAAAAGCAGTGGTCCTAGATAGCTGTCTTGAGAAACACCGGAGGTGGTATAAATATAGTTAGAAAGTGAACCTCGAAATAGAACACGTTGTGTGTGAACAGACAGACAGGAACGAATCCATTTAACAAAAATTGATGGAATCCCTAGAAGAGTCAACTAACGAACAAGAATACTGTCAAGTTACAAGTGTTTCTAATTTATTGATCACCGAGCAGTCTGGAAAGTAAATCTGGTTTGCATTCCAATGGATTTTCAAATGTTTTGATGGGACAAGTCTAATTAAAATCTGCAGAAATATTCCGAAAAACTAAATTACAAAATTTTCGATCGATGTCATATGGTAAACAATTTATCCAAAAACATCGCCATATCGAATTAAATCTCATCAATTTTTAAAAATAAAATATATTTGCCCAACACTCATTTAATATTTCGCAATTTTAATCATAAGGTGTTATCAGACACTAATTTATGTTCTCTACTGATGACACATTCGATGGAACAATTCAATAATTTTAAATAGCGTATTGGATGGCTACAAATTACATTATAGTACAGCCAGATGGTGCTTCCAATTGTATGTTTTTGAAGCAATTGTATGATTTATTAAGAAAAAATTCTATTGTTGGACTTTAACTTATGTACAAGTTATGCTCCCACTTATACTTCTAGCCTAGTGCGCTTACTGTTTAGCAGACTTGATCGTAAATATCATGGCATAATCAGTTGTGCTTTAACTGCTAGAACATCTTATCTTTAGAAGGTTTTGGAGTAGTAGTCAATCTTTATGGTTCTTTTTCATATCTTTTGTTTTGTGTTTTTATCTAACATAAATATAATTAATTATAAAAGTGGAAGACCAAAGTGTTTTACTTAAGCCAGCAGTGATTTAGATTTGAAGTCTGAGCGAAGGAACAACCTAAAAGAGTCAATTTTTAAGTGAGGAATTTTGGGTGTCGGACTTGTACTAACTTAAAGCTCGGTGGAACAGGTATTTATTCAAAGTTATTCACAGTCAGAGATTATTTTTATTTTTAAACGAAAGCTTCTTTTGCTAATGCAGAACTTTTGGTTTGTTTAGTATTTTTGTTGTAATTTATATACAGGTTTCGAAATATTAATCATGTGCTTGCTTAAATATTTATAAAGATCTAAAAAAATATTAATCAATCTACGTACAGATTTTGCTTGAAAAATTATTGTGTAGAATACGTAAATTTTTTTTGTTATGAATTATGTATAGCTCCATCGGCCAAGGGCAGATTTAGGGAGGGGGGGGGGGGGGGGTCACAACCGGTCACAACCGACCATTGGAAAAACACAAGGAGGTTAATTAGGTCGCGCTATAATTAGGTTTGTTTCGTTTTGCGTACACATACGTAGGCGCAAATTATCGCGAGTTGCAAAACCTCCCTAAACTACAAGCAATGAAGTAAGAAATTTTACGCACACACATTGCGGCCCAAGTGGTCTGAATTTCCGACAAATTTACATTGCTTCTTTAGCAGCCGGGGGGTGATTTTTCTTAAAACTCGTCCTAGCGCCTAAGCTATTACTTATATGAAAAAAATATTTCTGAATTATCCCGGAATATGGAATGTGAAAAATAAGTAAAGATAAGGTGACGCCTTGCATTATCTTCTATATTAGTGTGAGTAGCCTATAGTAGGATTGAAAAGGGATGCAGTTCAATCGTAAAGTGTCGAGGAGAGCGATCTTTCTCCACCTTATGCTGACTAAAGACATATCTTCGCAGCAGGATGACAGAAGATCGTTCGAATGGACTGGCTTTAATGCATATCCATCAAGACATTGCGTCAATGATGAACGCTACAGAAGTACTTGATATCTTCAGCCGAAAACATAAAAGAAGACTATCGTTATTAAACATGTAATTTTTCACTATTTTCATTATTAAACCTTTATTACCAATATATTTCTTATAGTTGCTGTTGTATGTCATTATTTTACAATTAATCCCAAAGATATAGTGTTATCTTATGAGGACACTCCTTGCCCGTCTGGCCCTTGTACCTCTCCCAGATCCTGGATCCGCCCTTGACATCAGCCACAACATAAGTCTGCAAAGTATTATGCTAATAGATTAGTTTGAAGGTTAAAGTCGACATGCAATGATGATAGGGGCTTTGCAAATTTTGATTACAAATATGTGCCTTACAACATTTTTTTTATAGACGTTCGGAATTGTAAAGTAATATTTCTTGGCGTAAAAAAGAAGTCAACGTAAGTGCCGGCTGCAGACGAAGTTGGATCAATTGGTTGAGTGGCACGATCTCCTTGTGAGTTTTTAATTTTCAATTACAATAAATTTAAGATCCACTTCATCTCTGGACTGTTGTCTAGCTCCTTTTTTCTCTTTTTCTCTTATTTTATTTATATATTTTTATTTAATTATTAATTTACTTAATTGAGTTTGAATTTTGGTCATTAATTACTTAGGGGTACGCACATTGTAAATAGTTTTATAATCTCAATAGTGCTAGTTAATAAAGAATTATTATTATTATTAAAATGCTAAATTCAGCAAAGCATCTTTTCGCCTACCATGAAAAAACTGGTTCGCAAATGACCATGATCTCTTTGGATCAAGAAAAGGCGTTTGATAGCGTCTCGCATGAGTATCTACTGAGAGTGTTCGATAAATTTGGGATTCCGCCCAGATGGATTGAGATCATCAGTGGTCTGTATAGAGATTCAGTGATTCTCGTAAAGCATAATGGGCATATATTGTCTCCTATTCCGTTTCGTCGGGGTATCAGGCAGGGATGCCCGTTGTCAGGAATGCTTTATAACTTTTCACTGGAGCCGCTGTTAGTAAATCTTCGTCAATCATTAAGACAATATTCAATTCACTTACCATACACTACTATAAGGCCACTTATTCTAGCGTATGCGGACGACCTGTCTATTTTTGTAACGAAAGATGATGCATTTCCAGTCGCTCGTAGATTTTTCGAACAATATGAGCGATTAGCGGGCGCTAGGGTTAACCTAAGCAAAAGCCAAAGCCTATGGTGTGGGAGGTGGCGGAATCGTTCAGATTCTCCCCTCGGCATACAATGGACGAATACTTGCCTGAAATATTTAGGTGTATATGTGGGCTCGATGGTAAAACATCTAATAGCCGCATGGCTCTGAAGAAACTCTCTGGAGCTGTGAATTCGTGGCGGACTAGACTGCACCCACTTTCGCTGAAAGGACGTGCAGTCGTTGTCAATTATTTGATTACCTCGTCCATCGTGCACCTGTTAAAATCGGAGTGCTTCGAAGAAGCCTTCCGATTAACTTTTACAGACGAAGGTCGTTGACGCCTTCTGGGGGGGAAGACGATGGGTCGCTGAAAGCACGCTCTTCCGACCAGTAGCGGAGGGTGGTTTGGGTCTTACAGACATGGTCGTGAAAGTCAAAGAGATAACTAAATTTCGCAGCTGTGGGTCCCAGGGACTGGTCCCAGGATATGAACTCCACGATTACAACCTGGGGCAGAATAAGACTAACATTTCATTTGCGATGGAATGAACTTGGGTACGGGAATTTCTCAGCAATTCCGATCAGGTTGAACCCTGAGTTAGTAGATTCGGTGTTCAGTAATGCTCGAGGTGTAACGGCCGATACAGGACAACTCACAGTTCTTGGAGACATCATTGATGCTTCTGGGAACACACTTATACACCCCCACACAACACAATTAAACGAATTGGTGGATACAGCACGAGAGCGTTTTAGTCGTCTCTCTACTAGGGCACCTAGCACTGAGGTGATAAACGCTTTCGTTATTAATCGACCGCCGAACACGACATTCAGTACACTCACTTCACGTAGGCTGCGCGAGCTCTTCGTAGGAGTAAATCCTACGGATACCTTAGGGGTTAATAGATGGCGCGCACATCTTGGGGTAGACTTGGGAGTAATGGGGACTATAACTAGCAGAGTCATCTATAGTTATTCGTCCAATTACAGAGACTCTGATGTGGCATTCAAACTGCTCCATCACAGCCTCGTGCATCCAAACCAGCTGTCGCATATCGATCGACGAATTCAAAGAGCCTGCACGGTTTGTGGTGGTGAAGGAACCCTGTTCCACAGATACTTCACATGCCCGACCTTCTGCGACATTAATAATCTTGTTCGCGATATGTGCCAGCATATCTGCCCGACATTCAGTATTACAAGAACGTCGTTTTTACTGGGGCCAAGGACATGTAACCAGGTAAATTGCTTGATAAGCTTTATCTTAACACTTGCTAAATCGACAATTCATCTGTACTGCATGCGGATCGAGCCTGGGCAACAGCCCACTAACCCACAGTTTCACACACATGCACTTAAGAACCACTTGATTGCCACGTCTAGAGTTCATGGCAACGAAGGCCGACACATTCAACTGCACCTGGCAACCTTTATCGTCGGTGCGGAACGGAAGCCTTGTCTTTCACTGGGAATAACAGGCCGCAGACTTGCAGCAGCTTGTCCACGAAGCTTCTCTTCGCTTTGGTATTGCTGAAAGTGCTGCGGAAAGGACAAGTCTCACGTTGGAATCGTAGAACTGGGAGGATGATGGGAGCGTCAATGACTCTGCAGACTGGTCCCGCGGGACTCTAATCGGTTCGAAATTTTTGTGCGTTCGTTTAGAACATGTTTGGATGTGTGCTCCCGGAGGACTAGAAAAGTGGAGAGGGCATTTGTTTGGAAGTAGTGGTTCCCGAAGTAGGAACTTCGCCCCGTGCTGCATCCACCCTCTGGGAACACTAAGCCAATCATGTTCCAGTTTAAGTTTTTCGGTTTCGGTTCATTGTACTCGTTCGTTTCAGGTTTAGCTCTAGGTTTAGTTTCGGAATTTTTTCAAAATTTTTAAGGAACTTTTCTTAGAGCTGGCACTCGCTTGGAGGCATTTCAAAATTTCTTTATATTTTCTTTTTTACAGGTTTTTGTCTTCAAGTTTTAGAGTCCTTTTTATTTAACATATTTACAGTAACGTAGTCTATTGAGTCATTTTTTGTTATGTTCTTTTTGATTCTTATTACTGTGTCTTTTTAATGTTTATGTGATTTTTATGGTCGCTAGTTTTTGTAGGATTTTTACGCTTTATAACGATTGTGCCAAATAAAGAGCTATATATACATAAAAAAAGCTAAATTCAGTAGTCTTTGCTTTTTAATGAAACTTCATTTTCCGCTCTTTTCATAGACATCTCAACATGCGTCATATTCTTGAACTCTCAGCCGAGGAAAAACTGAAATTTTTAGATTCCTTCGACTTGGTTTTAACAGATTGTGATGGTAGTTCTCCTAGGGTAATGTACAGGATGAAAAAGTGTTAAATATTTTCTTTATAGGAGTGCTTTGGAAAGTGATGGACTCAATACCCGGAACGGGGGCTGCCATTAATTTACTACAAGCTTGTGGGAAAACAGTTGGATATGTCAGTAATAATAGCATGAGATCTGATGAAGAATACCAAATAAAGCTTGACAACTTGGGAATTAATGTAGAGAATACGGTCAGTTAAAACAAGATGGATGATTGGGGAAGCTTACTTTGTTTAAATTTTAGGATAATATAATACATCCTGTCAAGAGTATCATTAGGTATTTGCGAAAAATTAAATTTGATGGACCGATATTTACCATAGCTGATCATGTTTTTGATGACGCCCTTAGGAAAGCCGGATACAAGGTTTTAGAATCGGTAAATACAAATTGATTATTATCGTAAATAATTATTATAATAAGTACTCCTTTCTGTGCAGGAAATTAAAACATATCGCAACAAAGAAGAAATAATAGAAGCACTATTACTTAGAGAGCCTGCTCAGGCTGTAATTCTAGATATCGATATTAACCTAAATTTTGCTAAACTCCTTAAAGCTCAACAGTACTTAAACGACGAAAACTGTTTGTTTATATTGGGAGCGTCAGATAAATTTATATATCTGAAAAGCGATATTAAGGTTTTAGGTAAACGAAGAATAATGTTCCGCACTATGTAAGCTTATAAATTGTGTTCATAGGTTCTGCTGGCCTTAGTAATATGCTAAAAGAATCGTGTGGAAGAGAGCCGACAACTTTAGGAAAGCCAGGGGAACCCCTGGGAAGACTATTAATCGAGCACTTTGACGTTGGAGATCCAAAGCGCGTTCTCTTTATTGGTGATGCACTTATAGAAGACATTAGTTTTGCAAAATCGCTTGGTTTTCAAACGATGGCAGTTTTATCAGGGGCAACTAAAAAGGGCGAACTTTTAAGCTTTTTTCGTCAAACATTATCCCCGGGATTTTATGCTGATAGCTTGGGTGATTTTACAGAATTTTTTCGAAATCTTAATATTTCCAATGATATTGTGAGAAAGAACAGTGGATCCATATAGCTAAATTAATAAAAGTAACTATTTCACTTAAAATAGAAAGTTTTTCTGAGTGCGTCAATTGCTTGAATTAAGCTCTGCAAATAAATGAGAAGGTGTTTCTGATCACTAATCTTCAGTGATCTGGCGGAAGCAAGGTTGACCTCAAGAGATCACGTAAGTATTATTTGCAACACAATATACCCGACGGTAAACCACATGTAGCTGTAGGAAGTGAGAAATTCAAGTAGCAGACGTTATCCCAGTGGATGCTGAGCGGTAGAGGTCAGGCTAACTCAATTTCAGATGATCAATCAGTTGATTTCTAGTCGTGCTGACTCGCGGTTAAATTTGTTTCAAATGGAGCATATCGGGGTAAGGTTACATAACAAATATAACTTGCAATAGGTGTATTATTAGATTTTTTTTGAGGATTACGTATAGGAATGTATAGTGTATTAAAATTGTTCATTAAAAGTATGGATAGTATATTTTGATCTATAGAAGTATCGAAATATGGTTTTGCCAGAACGTGCATAAATGAGGAAGAAGTGCAGTGTATTTGTTAAATTTAATAACTAATATAATCCGATTTTGATTTTGGTTTACGTGAAAGACAGTGCACTTCGACTCTCTGGGATACAAAAAGGGCTTTCCAGAGATCGACTTGCTGTACCTGGTAATGGCTGGCAGTGCACATATATGATGCGAAAAGGAGTTTCATACTCCTCCAACATACGCAGTTTTCAGGTGGGGTTAGTTGCTCTGCCGATTTTTGCTAATTGCTTTGTTAGTCTACAAGAACCGGTGATCAGTGACAGATTCGGCCTGCCAAATCTAAGGAGCTCCTAAGCTCTACTCAATTTTGGAAATGGCATAGAACTTTTAGAATGAGCTTGGTTTACGCATAATCATCAGTAGCAATTGTGCGTCTCGAACGTCCAATTGTGCATGGTCCTTTAAGCAATGCAGGTTAAGGGATCACAAGTAGCATGTCTGGCCATGTCTTTTCTGGCATGTCTTTTCTCTAAAGTTTCATGAGATTTATGAAGAAGCCGAGTTTTGTTGATTGCTGCTTAACTGTTGTAGGAATTAAGTATATTTTTGTTTTCTGGAGACGGAGTTGTATCAATTGGTTGAGCGGCACGTCCACCATGCCGTGGTTCCCGGGTTCGAGACTAGGTCTCCCCGTGGGTTTAAAAAAAAAATGAATTAAAAAATCCACTTCATCTCTGGGCTGTTATCTAGGTCGCAGCAAGCAGCAATACAAAAACAAGACATTCAAGTTTCCTACTCCCCTTACCCGAATTCCCTTCCGACAAAAGCCATGCTTACGCATCAAAGGTTTGTTCCCTAGGCTTTGGCCACACTGTAAAAACAAAACAAAAACAAACAAAAAATGGACCCACTTTAGGTTCTCGCATAAACATGTCAGTATGGCATAAATTATAGCCTGGATAACAGTGGTAAGTTTATATAGTGGCAATAATGTGTTAAATTTAGGTGGCACGCCCCAGATATCTGCCCTCATCTCCGTTTCTATGTACCAGGGAAGTCCTTGGGAACGGTGAGTGGATGGATTCAATCTTGACTTTTCTCCACCATAATGGTGGGTGCTTAGACTTTTGATAGGCTATTGTTGGAGGAAACGTTAAGTTCAGGCATCCTACACAAGATTTATCTTACAGTCTTAGGTTTGCACCTAAGAGACCTATCCTCTCTAACATTTCGTCAGCATTGATAGCTACACCCTCCACCTCAATGTAAAGAAGTAAGAGGTTTAGTAAGGTCTAAAGTGCTGTAGATGGTGAAGTGTGAATTGCACCTATGATACTTGGGCAGGTAATTGGTTTTTTTGATAAAATTCAAACAAGACCGTTCAAAAGCTCCAGGACACAATCGGTATTTCTAACACAAAAAAAACCTAATTTGCTTGCGTTTTTTTACCAATAGCTCAGACCACATTGAGCTTAGCTTCATGCCATCATGTAATTCCGTGGGAGATCATGCGTCTAATAACTGTTTCGTAAATCCGGTGCATAGTCTTAGGTTTCAACACCGCATGCTCTACGACATCAGAAAAATTTGTTTATCTAACTGCTATATGTATGTAGTTTTTAATACAGTTACTGTTAATCCTGGATATTTCACCTGTTTATTAAAGTTAGCGTAGTACGTAGCAAGCTAAATTCAGCTAAAACTTCCGAAATCCCTATCCGCATCTAATAATTTTTCCAGAAGTCTGGTAACTCTGTCATCGGCATCTCCAAATCATTACGGGTACAATATCAACCTCATGGCTCTGCGCGGAGGAGTTTCTTCGATTACCAGGAGCTCATCAATCACAAGGCACTACAGGAATGGAGATAAAACCCCAGCCCCTGGCGGCGGTGACCTGAAGTTTGCGTAATCTAAGCTTTGTGTCTATTCATCGACAGAAGGTCACGCTTAGACTCCTACCTCTATAGGCTCGAATTTTTTATAACTTCTTCTTATCTGGACACAAGGTCGAGAAGTGCGGTTAGCATAGATCGCTTGTGCATGATGACGGGAGTGATCAATAACTGTTCCATCGTTATTAAAATAAACAAAATAAGTCTTATTGGTGTACAAGAGTTAGCAAGGGCATACTATTCCCGGGTTTGCTTAGGAATAAAGACTAATTTGATAGATCTCCATGGCGTCAGTAAATAACCAAGTGCGAAGGAGGTTTTGAAAGGCTTGCAGAACACAGGGGTAAGCACACAATGGATTTTTCTAAGAGTGTCAGGTATTTAGAGGTTTCAAAGGCAAAGATCGCACCCCTGATAATTCTATAAGGTGGAGGCGACCAAATGCCAGTCCTCTCTGGTAGCCCTTCCGAATTATGTCTGTGTCTGCAACCTCTTCGACCACTCTGCCGGAGAAAGGTGTTTGCAACAGTACTTTGAGCATCTCTTCTCGAGTTTAATTACGGATAAAAAAATTATTTTTTTATGTCTTGACGGATTATTTTAGGATATTTATTCTAGTTTCCGAAACTGCCCTTAAATTTTCTGTACGATCATTGGTTGCTGAGATATCGATGGTTGTATACAAAAGTGTCCTTTTTCGTTTAATATCGGATATCGCCGCGACAAATCGACGTATCAAGGATTTGAAAAAAGATAATTAAAGCTGAATTCACAGGCTATCTGGTCCATAGGGTGGTCAAATAAAAAATGACTAAAAATTTTGAAATTTTTTTTGCGCTATTCCTTTGGATTGCGTGAGCACCGTGACCTTTAAAATTTTTTGGCTGAAAGTTTCAAAAACTAGAGTTTTGGAGCTTTCAGATGTTTTTTTCAAATCCTCGACGCGATTATTTCTCGCTTAGATACAGCCCGTCAAAAATCACTAAAAAATTTAGATATTTTTTTTGTTCCCTTAATTATTTTGAGTAGTTTAGTTGGAAGGCCTGTTTAAGTCTTAGCTTTGTTTTGCTGAGTGTGGGATATGCTTTTGTGCTCTGCTGCAAGTAGTTAATAAACCTTTTTGTTTGTCTTAGTCGTGGGTTCATTTACCCCTGTTTTCCCAGGACTTGATTTGTCTCACGTCCAGGCTTTTTGAGTAGCCACCGAACGGCTCAGGGCCAATAAATTAGAATTTGGCGCCTTCTTTTACAAGGCGGTCCGCAATCTGGTTTCAATCCTTCAAATTGCCTTACACCCAGGCTAAGGTAATCCTGGTCGGTTTTCCCAGATCTTTTTAGTCCCAAGTCAGTTTATATTCGAGGATATAGTTCATCAGTGTTTTAAGTGCCTGACTGTTGGACATCATATATATATACACATCTTAGCTTATCTGCTTGAAAAACGGTTGGCATGGTGCCTAATGCCTTTTGTAGTTCGAATTTATATCTGTTTACTCCCACGCCAGCTTTGTTGTCCAACTGTCATGGAACTGCCCGCGTACCATATTACAGTAACTACTATTGCTATCGATTTGAAATTTAGTACAACTGTAGCAATCACTTGACCGCATCTATTTCCGTTGAAAGAATTTCAGAAATACTCGTATACTGTTTTTTAATTAAATAAAGGGTAGGGGAGGACTAAAGAAGGTGGTCTGATATATATAACAAGAAAACTAAAACGAAGTTCCAGCCATTTATAGTTTATCAAAAAAATTTATAAACCTGTTATTTTTTTAATATTTTTCATTTAAATAGAATTGTCGCTAAGAGGAAATTACCCAAATGGGAAATCTCTCAGTCTTGTATGTAGTCACAGCCTACTCTAGATACAAGCCCGGAAAAGATGAAAGTTCGGCCATTTCACCACCAAGCGCTTCGTCATTATTTAATTTTTGTTGTACCACAGATTTACCAATATTTGCACACACAAATAAAACTGAACACTCTCGTAACTAAAACCAAAGAGAAACGCTGATGTCATTGACGCATTTTAAGCTCAATACTTCAACAAAACGAGCACAAGAGAGTTTTCTCTTTAAAACGCATGAACATTGTATGAGAGAGACACTTTTTATAGTCTTCACATGTTCAGAACTTTTTGTAGATTAACCTCAAGTAAAATCCAGTTTGAGACTTTAAATATATTGCAAGAAATACTATGAGAAAGTACAATTCCCCAAACTTTTCCTTATGTATACTGTGGCAAGTTTTGGTTTGTTTACACCACCAATGCTCAGCTGTTAATGTCAGCTTGCACGCTTGTATCTAGAGCAGTGATGTCCAAACCTATGCCCGCGGGCAAGTGAGCTTTTTAGCTTTTAAATTCGTACATGCACTTATTTGTCTGTATTCCGTTTCCTGTTTTTGCGTTTTTTAATCGTTAAAGCATGTAAAAGTTAAAAAAATCATCATATTTAAGTACTTTTGTAAGCAATTATACAATATCTTAAAATATACAACCTTTTGCAAACATTTAAAGATTCTAAATTAAACAAACAGTACAAAATGCTTCTAAAGCTTTAAAGCATTCCTCAAATTAAGTAGTGTGAGTTTGGCCATCACTGATCTAGAGTAGGAAAATTTAGGGAGCTGTGCTTCTATTTAGTATCTATTCTATGCCCTCGGTACGCGAGGCTAACTAGCCCTTTTTTATTTTTCGAGATAGTACCTCATTCGAATTAAAAAATTGTGAGTTCTTGCTAATAGGGAGTGGCTTAATTTCGGCAGAGCAGTACTTTCATTTCTCTTCCAATTAAATAATTAAGTATGATATATCATAAAGGTGTCTTCACGGACGACTTTAAAGTATGACAATATTTACAAGGAAATTATTAATAAAGCTCTGATAGCGTCCTAAGATATAGGAATGGATAAAAAATTGCTGCATAATAAACATAATGATTCAATTTTTCTCTATATTTTTAGCCACAACAAAATATTGTAAAAGAAAACCGGTATGTTACACATATTCTCCACCTCTCAAAAGCCGAAAGAGCAAATTATTTGAACTCATTCGACACTGTTTTGTGCGACTGTGACGGTAAGGTGAAATATGATCCTTTGCTGTGGAAAATGCGCTTAAAATTCAATTCAATGAATATTTTAATTAAACACAGGTGTAATATGGCGGACAATGCAACAGCCGATTCAAAACGTAAACAAAGGAATCGAATTTCTTAGAAAGGCAGGCAAGCATATAATATTTGTTACCAATAACAGCGTCAGATCGGCCGAAGCTTATATCGACAAGTTCAAAGAAACTGGCATTGAAGTCGATTTGGTACGTAAAAACAAAGCATAACAGCGACTATTTTATTTAAAATGTTAATTAACAGAACGATGTAATCCATCCTGTACACAGCATTATAAAATATTTAGAAAAAATAAAATTTGATGGCCTCATTTACTGTGTTGCAACACAAAATTTTATAGAAGTCCTAAGAACTGCAGGATTTCAAATAATTGATGGGGTAAGTTTAGCAATGATATTTGTATATATATTTTTTTAATGCAGTAACATAATACAATCTTAGCCTAATAAATTACTAGACGAAAGTTTCAGCGATTTAGCTAAAAATGTTTTTGATAAGGAACCAGTCAGAGCTGTTATAATCGATGTCGACTACAACTTATCAGCTGCCAAACTAATACGGGCTCATCTGTATTTAAATCATCCAGACTGTATTCTTATAGGAGGAGCAGCAGATATGATTATACCTTTTGGAGAAACTGATATTATTGGTACATAAATAAATTATCAGAGACGGAGTTGGATCAATTCGTTGAGCGGCACGACCACCTTGCCATGGGTCGCGGGTTCGAGACCAGATCTCCCCGTGAGCTTTTATTAGGAGAAATTAAAATAATCCACTCCGTCTCTGGCCTGTTGTCTAGCTCACAGCAGTGCAAAAACAAAACATTCAAGTTTCCTCATTTCCTTTACCCTAATTCCCTTCCGGCCAAAACCATGCTTACGCATCAAAGGGTTGTCCCCTAGGCTTTGGCCACATCATATAAAAGAAAAAAAAAACCTAATTAAATGTTTTTTTAATTTTGACTTGTTTTACAAAATTATCATAAATTACAAATTTACTTTTAATACCTATTTTATTCAGGTCCGGGACCCTATTTAAATGTCGTCGAGAAATCAAGTGGAAAAAAAGCTGTAATTTTGGGAAAGCCTGGAAAAGCTTTAGGCGAAATGGTAAAGGAGCAATTCCAAGTCAGCGAGGCCAATAGGATTCTTTTCATTGGAGATATGCTCGAAACTGATGTTGTTTTTGGAAAAATGTGTGGTTTTCAAACATTAGTTGTTTTAACAGGTGCAACAAAATTAAGTGATTTACTTAACCCTAGCAACGACCTAGAACTTCCAGACTTTTACGCTAACAGTCTAGAAGATTTCGCTGATTTTCTGGAAAATTGCGATCATACTTAAGAAAAATTGTTTCATTAATCATTATCAATATCAAGTTAATATCATAAATTTATAAAGAAAATACTTTAGTTTTTCATTTACATTTAAAAATAAAATGTATTTTATGGTGGTGAGTTGAAAATGTTCATAGCCTAATAAAAGAAAGAAAAACAGAAATTTTTGTTTTTGTTTTTCAGCTATATTCACTTTTCCAACTGGTTGCTCTTATTCCACCTTTTATTTATTTAAAAATTCATCAATAGGCTAGGCTGATTACTTACAGAACATAAATTAACAATATTTGGCAAAAAATTACAAAACAACTAAAGAATTGTCAGGAAAATTTAGCCTTAACGGAATTTTTAGATAGATCGAAATCAATGTTGTCAAAATGAGGCTCGTCTAAACTGTACGCCGTGCGATGTTGCGGAATTTTAAGAAAATCTCGATATCCCAAAAAGGGATATATTAAAAGAAGGTAGCAAGACAATGGAGACAATATTGCCTTGAAGACATTCAAAAGCAAAAGCAGTTTTCGAGATGTTATGTCTAAGTTCAAGAGATTCCAGTTTTATAAGGTTGAACCAATCTAACTACGGAGGCAAGGAAGCCCACAAGTCAAAGTTTAAAATTTCGTAATCGCGTACAGGAAGCAACACGAAAAATTTTTTTAGCATAACAAAGAATTTTAGCATATTTCAAAAGCATAGATACATCATTGATGTAAATAATAAATAAAATCGGGCCGAAATGACTTCTTTGAGGCACACCAGAGAAATTGAAAATAAACTTGGATAGGGATCCATGGAAAGACACGTTTAGTTTGATTATTAAGTAAGAATGAATCCAGTCTACAAACAAGGATGGAAACCCGATGGCAGACAACTTATGAACAGATAAACAGAAATTAAAAAATTCCAAAAGGTTAGTCTTAGTAGATCTACCTTTCATAAAGCTGTGCTTGCAAGAAACGGCTTGCAATGAAAATAAATTACATATATCGCAAATTATTGCCTCAAAAATCTTAGCAATCCAACACGAGCTAGCAATGGGTCTGAGATTGGAAAGAAGGAAGATATATTGTCAAGTAACTAAAATTCTTAGAGTATCACAGTTGTCATAAAGAAAAAAAAGTCGCCAAAAAGTTCGCAATTGTCAAGGGATCACTACTATCGGTATCATCTAGCTTCATCGCTTAAAATTAACAAGTCTACAAAACTACTTCGGCTCACCGCGTATAATAGACCTCATTCTGTTAATATAATTATTGTATGAAGTATAAATTTCAGAATTGAATTAACCATGTAAAAGTGAGTAGAGAACTGCTTCCAAGCTTTATTTCTTACGTTTTTAAGCTGCTTTAGTGAGATATTCAGCCACGGAAAGAGATGCAAATGTTCGAGAAATAGCAACACAATGCAAGAAACAAGTAAATAGATTATCATAAAAACACTTACCACCACATCAATGTCCCGTCATCAAAAACCTTAGACCAATTACAATTTAATAAAAAATTATTCAAGATAGAAAATTCAGCCTTTTGAAAATTATAAGAGAAGTCACGGTGAATCGGAAATGCTGCAGGTATTAGATCGAAGATCAGAGCAATCTGTAGAGCCGGATGATGAGATGTATCTGGAACCAAAGGTACCAGACAACGCCTAACCAAAGTGCCGCATGGGTCAGAGCTGAACTTCAAGGCCAAGAATCTACCAGAATCGTAAGCGATTCCGGAAGAAGCAAGGCTGTCGATGAAACATCGAGAAATCTGCGATGCCGACGAATGGGCAGTAATCAGCCAGTGAACAACCGATGACACTCATCTAATAGTTGTCAGGTTAAAGTCTCCGAGGAGCAACAACTCATCTTGCAGACGAAAAGCAGAGGATAGAGTTTCGATGCAAGAAACAAGTAGTTCACAAATATCCCTGGTCGCTCCCGGAAAGGTTCCAAAGCATTCGTATTCAAAAGCTCAATAACAGAGCACGGGATATCGCGACGAACAGCACACAGTACTCCTACTCCTCCGACAGGGGTGTTCACTTTAGACAGATGCCGATCACGCCGAAAGACGATGTATTCCGGGTCGAAGATCGCAGCATCGGCGATCATTTCACAAAGCCAAGTTTCAGTCAAACATAAAAAAGTAGAACCAGTATAGAGGCACAGATCGAAGGCCGGTTATATTAGCGTAGTAGAATTTTTTGGTACAAATTCCCGGACAATGGTTCCATTAGGCCAAATCTCAAGAGAGACAAAGGCGTTGAAAAGGCATCAGTGATGACAATCTTGAAAGACGCGAAGAAGGAGCCATTGCGTGACTTGTCAATTCGTCGGCAAATAATTCCATCTCGTGGAACTCCAAAGTTTACAACGTCATTTAATAAGAAATCTTTATGACCTCAAAATATTTAAGGGAGGTGGTGACCTGAAAACAATGAGATAATTTTAATCCAACTGTATTCTTGTAATTAATATAATTACCATGTATTTCGTCCTTCTCTGTGTTCTTCACTAAAAGATCGGAGTGTTCCTGCAAAGACTTTTGTTTTATTTACAAATAATTAAGCAGAAGCCTATGCTTGCCTTGTAGTGTTAGAGGTTAAGAGGCAGATGCTAAGGATAGTGGCGAAAGCAGCTTTGGTTCCAAAGACCCCATAAATTATCTTCCCTCGTCGTATCGTTCGAAATCCTAAAGTAAAGAAAATCAAGCGAAAAAAAGTCAAAATATTTAAAAGATCTACTTCACGATACGTTTAGTTCCAATAAGAGATTTACCTCTGCCAGCACATAGTTCCTTGGACAATGTGTAAAGACGTATGAACGAGTATTTACTTACCTGAATGAATGCTGCTTAGAGCATATTTCGGGCATTTCTTTTGAATTTGAAGATTAAGATCATTAATTTTTCATTTAGAGTAAATATGTATTTAAAGTAATATATGTAAAATCACCTCGTGAAAATGTTGTAAGGCAAACAGGTTCTCACAGCTCAGAAAGCACAAAAGAGTTGTATTTATCTTATATCTTTAAAATAAGCATCAAAACAGTTAATAAAATATTTACTTACCGATTACCAAAAATTTGGTAAAATTCGAAGTGGTAATGCAAATAGGAGCGATTTGGCTATAAAAGCTTTCGTAGGTGAAGCGTTAGCCTCTCTTTTGTTTTTTGGAAAGCGCCATTAAGCCGCGAAGTTAAGTATTTTGTTTAAGCTCAAAACATGGAATTAAAAGTAAAGTGAAAGAAAAAAAAATACGCGTCGAACTTAGAACCTCTTTGTTTTTGGGAAGTCGGTTAAAAAGGGGAATTAAAAGTAAAACGACGAAGAAACACTAAGGAAACAAAAATAATTTGAATCTTCAATTAAGGTAGTGCGTTGCTACTTTGTTTGAGAGAGTTCGTAGACTCCAAAACCACCACCAAAATGAATGTTGTGATGGGGAGTCAGCACAGTAAAACCGATCGGCATAAGACGCATGTGATGTCATTTTGTATGTGGTAGCAAATAGACCTACTCGACAAATGTTAATACATTTTTTCTTATGGCTTCCAGGGGGTGTTTTTCGCTAACCTGATACTACCCCCTTGTAGTAACAGGACTAGCACAGCGAAGGGCTGGGTAAATTCGATCACACACTTAGTTGGGCTGAAATCAATTAACTAATCAAAATGAAAATATAAAAAAAGTTAGGACTTGCCACTTAACTGTGATGAGTTCCCGCAATTTTTTTTTATAACCTCTAAAAAAAAATTCTTGATTGATTATAAAGATACTTGACTGATACGCGACTTTAAAACTCTCAACATCGACTGACTACCACTCACACAAGGCCGGTTTATATTGACTTTTACCCACTTTTGGAAATAAATTCCAATAACTTGGCATTCGGGATGCACCTTCCAATCGGATTTGTTTTCAGAAAAATAATATTCCTTTTTTTTCATCAAAAATGTTCCTTTTGATTTAGGGAACATATCCAACTACCTGGTATAATTCCTAGGTGTTTGAATGATGAGTTTTCGTTCACCAAAGGATTTGCTTGACAACCATCCCACGTGGAATATACATAACCAGCTCCAATTACAAAACCAATATTTTTATATTAACTGTAATTTGGGGATAAGGATGTTTCTTAGCAGTAGTCGCCGTCCTTGAGAATAAAAAGGTTTAAAATATATTGACGATTAAAATTTCGAGAGGTTAGGTTAAAGAATACAGGAGGAAATAATGACCGTTTAATGGGTTTTCTGGCTCGACTATCTTATGTATTCTTAATTATAAGTTAAGTGCCTTTTCCTACCGCTTAATTAGTATCGAAAAGATCCTTTATGCGTCTCCCGCACATCCATTTTTACACAGGAATATATATGTTTATACCTCGAAATTCTGCCTTTCCATTCGCCGCCTTTCTGCCTCTGAAACCCTCAGTAAAAAAAGGATGTCGTCACACCTTCATGATCCCCTGAATGGGCTACTTCCGGAGTGTTTAAAATTAACCTGAAGAAAAAAGTTCTGCAGCACCAACGATCTTTTTTTTATGGACTATACAACACATAATACAACAACAGGTACGTTATTGATTTCATTTCATAAATATTCATTAATCTCCTTTCTTTTAGATATCATAATATCCCGGTAACGTAACAAACCGCCAAAACTATTAGTTCCTTAAAAAATAATGTGAAATTTACCAAAGAATTCCGCAACAAATTGTTCAAAACTCGAGCGTAGCAAGAAATATTCAAAAATTTCTTGACATTAGCGGTGTTTCAAATAAAGAAAATTTAAATTCCTTTGGCTCTTTATCAACAGCACCATCAAATGGTTAGATTTTCTTTAGCGGCTGGACGCCTTCAAAACAAACAGCAGTATCACAAGGTCACTAACACTTCACATTAACCTTTAGCTAAAGAAAATTTAACCCTTTGGTGCGTGCTGCTGTTGATGAAGAGCCAAAGGATTTTTTTTTTTGAATAAAACAAGTTTTTAGGCACTTCCAACCTTTTAGCGAAAAGGTCATCCCTGAGGCTAATTTCAAAGTTGAAAAACAACATCTAAGTGAAATAAAGTTGTAGGAAAGAAAATGTGAGAGAGAATTTCAAGATAATCAGAATTATCCTTCATTTCATGTCGCGGAGAATTTTGTGTACAGAAATAAATAGATCAGATTGATTCTACCTAGGCGTGTGGGAATGAAACAACGGCATCGAAGGCTTAAATTTCGATTATTTTAGATCACTCTTAGTAATAATAAATCCCACCAAAAACATTTCATGTAAAGAAGTTTGCCAAGACTCACATACCGCTTTCACTATTAAAAAGTAATCAGATCTCATGTGCAGCCAAGCCCCTAACTCTACAAGGCCTAACTGTACAACCGCTAACTCTAGAAACCCTACATCTTGTTCAAAAAGTATGGCTTGGCAGTTTCGCGACCCATCCTCCTATGGATTTAATGTTGTGTCATGCATTAGATGCATGAAACGGCCAAGCTTACTTTTTGACCAAGATGAAGGGTTTCTAGAATTAGGGTTTGTAGAGTTAGTCCTGGTGGATTTAGGGGCTTGGGTCCACATGAGATTAGATAACTTTTTAACAGTGGAAGCATTATGAGCTTGTCAGTCTTGGCAACCTTCCTTACTTGAAATGTTTTTGGTGGGATTTCATTTCTTTTTGCAAGATACTCTAGTTCTTTTTTTCGGGCTGTATTTCGTGTGCGTCAGCTATTCTTTTTTTTAAATCCCACTCTCTATCGTTGCCTCTTTTCCTTGTTGGCTTATTATTTACAATAAGCGATAAATCAGGGTGGTACTTAGCTTAAAACGCAAGCAATAAATCATGGTCCGACCATGGTCTGGTGCTTGTATTTTTTTAAATTTCTCCTTCCGTACAATTCCGCGCTTTTACGCTTAAAAATGCTTGTTAGTTTCTTAAATACGGTATGACTATTTTTATTTTATTCGAAAGATTGTTTTGTTAACTTCAAGTAGAAAAAAACAATCTTTTCATAGAAGCAATAGATTAGGCACTAGGACGAGTTTAAAGAAAAAGCATCCCCCGGCGGCCCTTTGCTCTGGCGTAGTCGAGTGAAGAAGGTATTTCTTGCACGCCAGCAGTTCCTTTCTTCATAGCACACTCACTTTTTAGTTGTTTATGTTCTAATAACATCTAGCTTTGATATAAAATTTCAGCTTTCTAAAACTTTTGGAAGTATCTCCATAGAAGAAATTTTATATACAGACCTGCCACCCTCTTTATCGGGGGTTGGAGGGTTAAAGTTACAGATTTCTTAATTTTCTCGTTGTTTGCGTGCAGAACCTAGTTTGCATAATAAATTTCAGCTTTCTAGGGCTTTTGGAAATTATATTATGAGAAATTATTATATAATACAGAACCAGACCCCCCTTTTCAAAGGGTTGGAGGATGAAAGTTATAGATTTTTTAATTTTGTCATTGTTTGTGTGCTAATCCTAGTGTGCATATGAAATTTCAGCTTTCTAGAACTTTTGGAAGTACCTACGAATAAGAAATTTTATATACATACCTGAACCCCCCTATATGGGTGGCAGAGGTTAAAAGTTACCGATTTTTTAATATTTTCGTTGTTTGTGTGCTAAACCTAGTCAGCATTCCAAATTTCAGCTTTCTAAGACTTCAAGAAGTCCCCAGAGGTTTTGATGACGGAGGTTTTGACTATCATGAGTGGTGAAATCGACGTATTTCAGGTATTAATAAAATCTAAAGGATAAAAGCTGGAAAATGAAACTTAGTGTGTTGCATTATTCTGGTAACTACATCTTATTCTAAGAATTTGGGCTCTCTGGTATTATCCAGACCGAGGGCGATGAGGGTTCGAAAATACGACGAAACGCTTCGAGAAAAGGTAGGTAGTGCCCAGTCTTGGCGGTTTCTATTATTGAACATATGTTAAACAATAAATAATAATAATATAAATTACATGTTTTGATACTCACTTTATTTTCTAATAGATTTTTTTGAACACACAGTCTTCAGATTTCTAAATTAATATGATATTAAACTTTCCCACCATATTTCTTGGAAGCACCTTGGTTGGCTAGTCGGGCCGTTTGATGCCGAAGCACCAAGTCCAATCGGAGACCATGTAGGCCCATTGCTGAAAGCACCTTAGTTTAAGCGATTCTAAATGTATTATTCAGATGTACTAGCGAACTCTAAAGTCGGAAAGGTTTGAAGACAGGTTAAACAAATTTCAGTCAGCATTTGCTAATTTGTAGTCGTCGGTGTAGTAAGTGATAACCTGTTGGCCTACCAATCTGGAGGACCCAGCTTTGAATCCCACCGTCCACATGGTAGTTTTTTGCTGACAACAGATTACGATAAAAATACCAAGGGGTTGCAAGAGAAAATGTCAGTAGTTCGGAATCCAATTTAAATTGTAGGTCTACTTGCAATCGTTGTCTCGAATCGGGTGAAGGTGGTCTTCCACCGCATGCCCCGCAAGGGATTACAGGAACTAGAGAGAGAGAGAGAGATTTGCTAATTTCTAGTAAAAATCTTTCACTTTTTGTCATAAAATTATACCAAAGAAAAAGACTCTGTTAAAACTGATGTGCTATCTCTTAGAGCTCACTTAGTTCAAAATTATTTGAGGTGTGCGAAAGAAACATTTTGTGGCGTCAATGATTTCAATTCTTTCTATGGTAACATAAAGGGAAATAACATAGCCACATATTTTATTAATTTTTTATATTGTGATGTTGATTGTAATAAACTGAACCCTAAAAATATAAAAACAATATTAAAAAAATAAAATTTCATGAAAAATATTCACAACATTCAATTTACCAAAAGGTGTTTGAAAGCTGACTTATTTAATAGTATCAATTTTGTTAAATCATTATAAAGCTTAAATTTGTAGTAACCTTAGTAAAATTTTTGCAAAACTTTATTGTATTTAGTTCGATATTCGAAAAGGCACATTCACACGAAGAATCATTACCAACATTCAGAAACATTAAATGCGAACGAATGCGTATCGTTACCCTTAAATGTTAAGTACTAATTAACGGTATTATTTTAAATTAGGCAATACAAAACAATAAATAAATACTTCACCTTATAGCTATTTGTGTAATAGTAATACTATTATAAATAAACAAAACAATATCTTAGAGTTATTGCATTAGTCCCGAGATTATAATGATGTTGTCCGATCCGTAATATTCAAGTTGCCACGTCTTCTTCTAAATTCAGCGTCTCCATCAACATCCCGAAGCTCAACTTCAGTGAATGGTGATCCATTTGAGGTATTCTCCACTAGCTCATGCCTCATTGATGTTTGTAATCGACGCTTTTCTTGTTCGATTATAATTTGTTGTGTTAAATACTCCTCTCTCTTGATTATGTTGCAAAGTTTTCCCGGTATATCAGGAATAGCCCAAGCAACAAACATTTGAACTAAACTGACTACATTCTATAAAAAATCTTTTGTTTGTAATTATTCCGTTTATAAATAATTTTACGCATTACCTGAAATACAACGATAAATGCCAGTCTCACCGCAAGAATGCGCCAATAAACGACAGGCCTTTTATAAGGTGATTCAGACCAAGGAGGATTACGATACTCAGGATATCGGCACATAGAAACATTTGTAAATGCGGAAATCAAAGGCGATGTACCCTCCTAGTTGTTTTCAATAATATATTAAAGCTAGTTCTATTATTTTAGAGCTCTTACCTGGAAGTCTTTTGTATCAAAATACGCTAAAGTGTGGTTTAAATAACCCTCATCACTGCGGTCAGGATTAACTGTTAACATATAGACTAGCTTAGGTATTAAGTTGGAAGAAAATGCAATTATGAATGCCTAAAAACTCATATAATAAATAAAATGTAAAAAATAAACTCAACGGGCTTACACTTGATGCTGTAGAAATTTTTCCAATGATTGACATTATATTGTACCATACTCCAATATCTTTAACTCTAAATGCAACCGGTCGTCTGTAGAATTTTAAAAACTTTTTTGCATCCAATCTCATTTCCAGCACATTATTGAATAACGCAAAAAGTGGTGCAAGTGGAAATGCTACCACAAATATTGTTATAAAACCGTACTGAATAACTGAAAAAGTGAGAAAGTATTTGTTATAGAATTGTATTGAAATACTATATAAAAAACTACTATTTATCCCCAAACCACACATATTGTTTATATTAAGAAGGAAATTGGCTTGTAAACATGTTGGTAGTACGTAGTACTGTCATCAAAACGTTAGTTGCACAATTGAATAGTTATACAATTACGAAGAAAGCACTAAGCCTATGTGTACAATATATTTAGAATATAATTAAAACTGGTACCTTTAAGTCAGGAATATACAATTAGCCATTACGGCCTATGTGTGCCTTTCCCCAAGGAGGTTGCTACTCTAATATAGGTCAGGAAGGGAAAAATTCAATATGTGGTTGAATCGGTAATCAGTCTCGCTTGTGTACTTTCAGATCTGTTACCTTTTCTAGCTCATGTTAAAGTTAAACAACACATCGTTCTAAGATCGCTTTCTAATTTTAGTAAAATTCAGACATACATACACTTGTGCCGAAGAAAAAACGAATGAAATACACTATTTTGGAGGAAATTGTCTTATCTCAAAGAAGCGAAAGAATTGGCACCTAGACCAAGAGGGACAGCCCAATTTAAAAAGAAAAGATTTGGCAATCAGCGCTTAATTGATAGAAAACGTTCTTTTAAGTTGGTCTTCTATATTGTTGGTTTAAAAAAATCGATATTTTTTTGCATTTTGAATTTTAGAACGTGTCAGCAACATACCCTGGAAATGATATAACGGAATTCTTATTATTTCGGGACGTCAGAGGCTGTCAAACACAGCACTACGTGCCGATTTTATAACGCTTCGTCGCGGCAGCCCCTAAACTTGTTTTACGAGCTTTACCACGGGCATCTAGATAGTCTATTTTATACTTTTTATGTCTTCTTGTGTGTTTATTCTGTAATCTATGTGAAATTTGTGGGTTCGTTCAGTTTGAAAGAAAACTTGACGTCGGAAACAAATTGATCGTAAGTAACTTTTCGTCCAAGGTTCATGTATGAACCTCTTTAAATGATATTTCCCAAAAGGTGCGTTTTTGCAACTAGTTAATATGATATCTCGAAAAATAATTAATCGATTAACTCAAATCGTTTATCAAAATCTTTGAAAAGCATGTCGCTATCGCCTGACGGCTTTTTGAAAATTTTTCATTTTACCAATTTCTACATCTGTTTTTGACCCTTACAACATGAAAAAAACACATTTTTTTTAAATGTTGACTATTTTGCGAAATTTTTAAATTTTGTTCAAGGTTGAACAAAAGTCAGACCAGAAACAAAAAAAATTTCAATAAATTCATTTTCAAAGTATATTGAGTTGAACCGAAAAAACCGCATTTCAATCGTATTATTCGTGTCCCTACGACTCATCCTCAAAAACCAGTATCAAAACTGACGTCGCAAGGTAGAAGACCCCCTTAAGAATACCTTCGCATTTGAAATCCTACAAATATGTACAAAGGCGTGGAATTATGGACTGTCGCAGAGAGTTTGCAACAACTTTAAAGTTAATTGGCTATAATTTTTACTTTTATTTATTTATTTATTTATTTAATTATATATTTATCTATGTTTATGTTTGAGGCAAAATCTAAATTTAAAAACTCGTTAAAATTACAAATTGTGCTTAAGTCAGCAATAATAATACTTGAAAATACAAATATAAATATTTTCAAGTATAATTATTGTTAGCTTTCATTTATCTCTGTGAATAGAAAAATCTACGTATTTAAGAGTGAAATTAATTAGTACAAGCATTAATGCATTCATGATAGTCATAGTCCGTCCAATGTGAAGAAGCAGAAAGCAAGTTTCTAGATCTTAGGCTTCTCTCCGGAGCATATATATTCAGCATGTTTAGAAGCTCAGGGCATTTAATACTAAAGAATAAAATATCTTTGATAAATAAGGTACAATGTGTATCACGTCTGAAAATGAGTTTTGATAAACCTATTAATAAACGTCTCGATTTGTATGTAGGTAGGTTTTCATCAAATAGATTAAACCTGTGGCATACAGAGCGTGTACAATATTTTTTAATCGATTCTAATCTATTGATATGTTTCCCGTAATAACTGACGCATAGTTTTACACTAGTCGCATAATAGTGGTAAGCAGCGATTTAAAAGAACCAACGTCCTTGAATTTTTTGGAATTTCATTTTAAGAACCCTATTAATTTCAAGCGTTTTAAACTAATATAGTCTATATATTTTGTAAAAGAAAGTTTATTATCGAAAATAACTCCTAAATCAGTAACTTCGTCAGTTCTGTTTAAAGAAATATTATTAATAGTATAATTAAAGCAAATGGGGTTTGAAGAACGATTATAAGTTACCACATTACACTTTAACGTATATAAACTAAGGTGATTGCAATGGCACCAAAGGAAAAAACTATTGATATCCTGCTGCAACTGAAGACATGAATTTGAAGATGTCATCTTGATATATAGTTTTAAGTCATCAGCGTATATTAAACAACGGGAATATTTGACTACTATAGTTAATGAAAAGAGTGAATAAAATAGGGCCGCAGTGACTTCCCTGAGGAACACTAGAGGTTGCTTCAATGACTAGCAAGTAGTCTGCATAAATCTAACAACTTGTTTATAAGATAAGATGAAATCCAGTTTAAAAAATTTAAATTAAAGCCGAGAGCACGAAGCTTATTTATTAAAATAGGGATACTTATTCTATCAAAGACTTTAGAGAAATCAGTATATATACAGTCTACTTGAGACCCTTCCTCAATAGAATTAATGCAATAATTTGTGAATGAGGTAAAATTTGTCACAGTAGATCTTCCCTTTTAGAAACCGTGCTTATAAATGCAAATAATTTCTTTATATAAGAAGCCAAGTTTGGTAGCCACAATACAATCAAGAAGCTTCGGTATAACATTCATCGCACCTTTAACGCGCACCATTTTTATAAATAGATTTAATGGTTGTAGTTTTCCAAATATCAAGGAAAGTTCCAGAACGAAGGGGTAACTTTAAGCAAGGCTGGAGAAATAAGATCAGAGTCTTGTTTATACTTATTTTCTTAATTATTTGTGGCCTGCTCAACATCCTCATCTTCCAAGACCATACCTTTAATGTTAACTGGTGAAACCTTCATTAAAAACGAGTCGCTTAAACTTTTCCAGCTAACAAAGAAATAAAAGATCTTTGTCTTAACGTTTTCCAATGTGATAATAAGAGTTGCAACATGGAAAAGGAATTATTTTGTGAAATTCCATAGAAAATCGAATTAATCTTTGCTTGGAAAGCTGATGGTGAATATATTTTTTTCTGATGAAAAACTGTTCGTTTTGTACCAACCACACGATACACAACACGAATGTGTGTGGTCAATTAGAGTAGACGAAAATTTCCAAAAAAGAACTTTATGTACCCAGGCATCAAAATGCATCCTCAGATATGGTTTGGGGAAGTTCGTGCAAAAGAAGCAAGCTCCCGACTTCCCAAAAACAAAAAGGTTCTAAGTTCGACGCGTATTTTTTTGTAACGCGTTGACCGATTTTGACGATTCTCTTTTTGTTTGGTAGAGTATGTTCACCGATTGGTACCATGTTCAAAAAATATTTGGTGGGGTATGGGTGAAACCTAGGAAGAGGGGTTGGGGAAGGGGGAAGGGGAGGTGGTGGGGGGGGGGAATTTTATATTTATTACTACATTTTGAAGTCGATGCAAATTAAACAAACCAAACAACTACTTAAAAAAAGTATTGAATCGTCCTTATGATCCCGTGAGCTGAAACGTTCAGGTAGTTTTACGTATTATCTTCAATTGTGGTTGGGTAGTTTTTTTATTTTGTTTTATTTGCACCGGTTTTAAAATGTCGTAATAGATATAAAATGAAAAATAATTTTATGCTTTTTAGCGCTTTTTGTGAAGTCGGTTAAACTTTAAAAAAAAAAAAACTTTTATTTTTCACTTTTTAGTGTCTCCATATTTACAAGAAGAATGCTGGTCGTACAAGCAAAGCAATTTCAAAAGTTGCAGAGATAGTTCACTCTAAAGAATGGAAACAGAATTATCCAAATCCGGCAACATATTATGAAATAAGTCACGGTAATCCGTTTATACTCTTAGTAAATTCTTGCCATGACCCTAGTGCGCCACCATACTCTATACAGTACTCTACATACACTCTAGTTAGAAAATTGTTATCATTTATCAATCAGAAAACGTATTCTGTACAGCAGAATCAAAATCATCAAAATCGGTCCATGCCTTATGAAGTTAGGCGTCGCCCCTCCTCCAACTCTCACCACAAGCCAGAATTTTTTGTCAGAATACAATTAGATACTCTATGTATTCAGAATCATGTAAATCATCCCACGAGTTACAAAGTTAGGGTACCCATCCCCCACCACCCCAACCCTAGGTTAACATTTTTCCATATAGTAGCTATGGGGATCATACTAAACCAACAAAAAAGAACCATTTAGATAGGTGTGTGAATAAAGAAATTGGGTAACGCCCTCTTCGCACACCTTCACACATTTTTTCCGCGGTACCAGTGGGGCAACATATTCTACACATTAAAAGAAGAATCATCCAAAGCGGTCCACCCGTTACGAAGTTATCCATGAAAGCAGTTTTTACGTAAAATTAGATGTATAAGACGTGAGGAATTATTTAGATAAAATTATGGTGAAATAAAAATATTATATATGAGCAAAAGCTCTAGTTCCCGAAACCCCCCAAAACCAACCGGACACGTGCGAGAGAAGGACTTCTTCCAATTCAATAACAACAATTTAAGTTAGATTTCGAACCAGCAACTCTGCAAATTTTTTTATTTATATTTTATGTATAGTTTAGTATATGTATAGTTGGGAATATTTTAAATATTTAAAATTGTTGCAAATCTTTCTAAAACACCACTTTGAAATTTTCAAAAACTTAAATATGAGTATCGTTGGACAAATAGCGCAAATGACAGCTAAATGTTAAATATTTTTCTATTGTGGAAAATGTTTGCCGGTTTCATATCAATTCTTTTTAAACAGCAAAATGATGCAAGAATTTTATTATGAAATGAAATTATTTAAATAACATACAAAGATTGAACTTACTCATTTCAAGATATTCATCAAATAATCCTCTTTGTGTCCAAGGCAGCAATTTATAATCTTCAGTCCATTGATTGCAGGAAATTAATTTATCTTTGCTATCCTTTCTTGATAATCCTATCCTTTGTGAGATGTTATTGTACGATTTTATCAAATACGGTACCAACATTTCCATGATTGTATTAATGATTTGTTTGCCAATCATGATAATAACTAATTGAATACAAAGTTCCATAAGACATCCTCCAGGTCCACATTCTTCTTGTCTTAGTTTAAAAAATCGATTGTACTTCGCGGGGTATCCGACAAATTTACCTTTTAAAAAGGCTATATAAAATATACAGCTATAATAATTGACGAACTGAAACAAATATATTTTCAAAGTTAAACTTTCGTCATATTCAGTTTTTGTTCGACAGTATTCTAGATTTGTCAAGTAAACTGCTAGGTAATCATAAGCGTAATTTAAAATAGTAATGACAATTAAATCCATTACGGCTGCTGTTGCTGGCAGCACCATTATTTTGTAAGACATAGTGTCAGTGTTTCCATAAATATTGCGAGAGGTAGATTGTGACATTCTGTAAACTATAAGAGCAAAAACTGCTGCTATTGCAACGCATACCTGTTAAAAAATTAAAGTAAGATTAAATTCGGTACTAAAAAAATGTGATTCAGCTTACAAATAAAAATGCTGTCGAAAAACTAATAACACACATTGGAAATTTCATTTTCCAAAAAGGCACATGCGGCTCTAGAACTCTGTGAACAACATTGAATTTAGTCTTTTTTGATTTACGTAATCGTGCCAGGTACTGCGGTCGGGGATGCTCTGCTTTAAGGCAGTAATCTGTCAATCCCCATCGATGTATAAGATTAGCAGAGTATCTTTTCCAAAGCTCTAGGTAAAGAGTTGCTGAAATTTTTTTAAAGTAGAAATTTAAACACAAATGATTTATTATAGTTAACTTACCCCAAAATGACATAAAGAACGCAAAGAAAACAGTCATGTTATTATCAAAAAGATAATTAACTTTAGAATAAGTGCATGTTTCTCTTAGATACCAATAGTCACATCTGATATCACATTGTGGGCACATTAAAACTGTGTTGTTTGCATCACATATGTCCTGACTGTGAAAATGAATATGTAAATAGATCAATAAAAAGACAAATTTAGCAAATAATTTATTACCTTAATCTATCGGAACTCAAAGTTGAAAGACCATAAATAAAACAAAGTAAACCAACTATTGTGGCAGGTATAAGCATATGTGCGTAAAAGCCTAGCCATGCAAAATACATGGCAATTTTGACACCAAAATAGTCTTTTATGTTATCTAGTGGTTGATGTCTGCAAAGAGAAAAAAAATATGTAGAAGGTATTTAAATATTATGCTGGAAAGAAATTAGTTGTTATATATGTATATTAAATGTAATCTCTATCCCAATTAAAACGACACCCATAATTATAGAGGTTTATTTGTTATTAATGCTGCGGCAAAAATATTTCTTAACATACTCGCAAATAGACTAGCTAATTGGGAACAGAGGCATTGTATTCTAAATGAAAACCAGCCAGGATTTAGATCGTGCTATTCCACAGTTGATTTTTTTTTAACGTCGTCAACTTAATATGAATTAATTGGAATATGAATAAAAATAAAATATACGGTTTTTTGTATGGATTTCAGTGCAGTATTTGACACAATTAACCGCGACGCACTTTATTGTAAGCAATTTAATCTAGGGGTTTCGAATAGAATGGCAAGGATCTTTAAAACACTATCCTCCAACTCTACATCATCAGTTTGGAATTGGCAAAAGTCTGAGCAGTTCGAAACTTAAAGCGGTCTAAAACAGGGGTGTCCTGGAAGTCCGCTACTCTTTGCATTTTTTTATTAATGATCTAGAGGAGTGTATTGGTGGAGGAGTAAATATAGAAGGTATACAGATTAGGGTGTTGTTATATGCAGATGATTTCATATTGCTTGCAGATAACCCTAGCACACTAAAAGCGTACGTAGTAAGATATTGTAAATTGTGGAATTTGAAAGTAAATCTTGAGAAGTCGAAAATTATGATTTGCAATTGAAATAGAAAGGCGCGAACAAGGCATGAGAACTGGTATTATGAAGGTGCGGACATTGAGGTAGTTAATAAATATAAATACTTAGGGGTTATGCTAATCACCAAACTCTTATTCAAAAAGCATTTAGAAGAAAGGTTATCCATTGCAACATGTATTATTAATACTACCTCAACTAAATACCAAGTCTTTAAGGCCGTATCTAAGGCTATAATGCGCTATGGAACCCAGGTATGAGGATGTCGATATTATGAAGAAGTAGAAAACTTTCAGAGATTTTTCTTGAAACGTATTTTGGGACTTCCGCAGCATGCACCTAATTATATGTTACTACTTAAAACAGGATTGAATGATATTTATATTGATACCTTAAAATGTCATGCGAAGTATATTCACTTCATATTCATTCAGGCACTTAACATAATGCCAGATATTCCAGACTTTTAGCTCCCAAAATCATAACGAAAAAAATTTATTGGTGTGAAGAGTGGGAGTACCTAATGAATAGACACCAGCTGGATATCATTCATTGGTGAACTAATTGAAAAAGACAGTACTTGCCTATGGAATCATAAAGTAGATAAGGCGCGTCGAAGTATTAGGCATGACATTTATAACAAGCTTGAATATTCTATTGATGAAGTAAATTACTTCTCGGATAATTACTTCATGGAGATGATTAGACATATTTTCAAATGTAGAGGTGGTCTTCTGCAACCAAACTCGTGCCCTTTTAGATCTAGTGGCAGCTCAAAATGTTATATGTGCAATATGCACGAAGATGAAGACACTTATCATTTTCTTCGGGTTTGCCCGATTCTTTCAGATAGGCGGCTTTACTTTGGCTCTAAAGTACTACCATTGGACAATCTTTAGTTATATTGAACGGAGAAAATTGGAAGGCTTTGTACAATTATGCAAGAGACGGATTGCGTTACAGACATTTCCTTATAAATGAATATAATAGTTAACTTAGCGTACCGTTCCACTTTAATATTCTGTTAATGTCACATTTTAATTAAGATACTGCAAACTAGACAGACGACCGTGATCAATGTCGAATATTTATTTATTTTTTTTTCGCTTTTCTGCAATAAGTGTATGTTCGCGCTAATCTCAGCAACGAATTCATGATTTCAATGGAGTTTTCACTATTTCATATAATTGTTCGAGGAAAGTTTAGGTGTATGTGCGTTAATATACGTCGACAGGGAGTCGAATAATTAGCGAAATATAAGTATGAAATGTTTAGGACCTATGATGAGTCCCACGCATTGGTGCATTACACCTCTTCTAGCATGGTAGGGGTATACATAGTGGGGATGTGACGTATACGTATATAATAATGAAAACGACCGGTATTAGTGTCGAATCCATAGTTTTCGGTGTAAGCTGAATAATGACAACCCCGATATCGTTAAATAATTTGGTGGTATGACGTACCCGTAGGGTGGAGGTGGGATATGTGCAAATAATCAAAAACGACCAATATTAGTGTCGAATCCATTGTTTTCGGTGTCGCTAATATGAATAATGACACGCCGGATGCCGTTAGATACTGCAGTAGTTAGTATAGGCTACTTATGGTACAATCAACCCAGGGGGGCGCATGTGGAAATAATCGAAAACGGCCGATATTAGTGTAAGATCCAAAACTAACGATATTAGTCTCAAATCCATAGCTTTTGGTGTGCCTGAGATAAATAATGACACTTCCAATGCCGTTGAATACAGTACATGTATAATAAATATTTGAAAACGACATTCACTTAACAAAAGTCCGTGCAGCAAGGTAGAAATAAGTACATATTAAAATAAATTTGTCCAGAGTGAGAAGTTCTTCGTAAAATGATATAGTAGGTACGGTACGCAAATTGGAAAACTATATGAATTGAGATAAAATAATATATTATACATATGTGACGTAGGTTGAATAATAATATCCGTCACATTAGATTAGAACGCCTAATGGAATGCTACCTTTATAAAATATTGGGGTGAAGCATTCTCAATGCATTAAATTTTTCTCATTTATGAGTTTCATCTTACAATCTAATATAGAAAGAAATGGCTTTTAACTTTAATGGTAGACTTACATTCAATATTAATTTTTTATTTCTATTTTCCTAAATGAAAGGTACTTTCAATAACATAAATTCATGTGGAATTTTTATTAAATTTTATATAAATAAAACTTACTTTATCCATTTTTTCACAGAAGCCCATTCGTTTAAGAGCAAATTTCTTTGGCTTCCAATGGTATCACAGTCTCCCTAAAAAATAATTCGTTAGTAATTTTTTATAACTTTTATATATTTGCGCAATTTTTTACACCAGAAGTATATACTCATTTACAACATTAATTCTCATTAAAAAACTCTTTTTTCAACATAAATAAATTAAAACAGAAATTCCTTGAGTAACACAATGTTATATTTGCAAAATTTTATTTTCCCAAATAGAGAACGAAATGCAAGTCTATGAAAAAATACGACAACTTTAATCATGCAAATAAAACATATACTTAGTTATAACACAGTTTGTTTAGTTCAATTCGAAATTTTGCTTCACTTTAAAACTTTGCATAACTAATATTTTAACAATCTCAACCGACATGAAAAATTCAATACCTTTTAGCAGAAGCGTAAGATAATAAATTGTTTTTGAGCCTGCAAGAATTGTGAAAAAAACTGTCTTAAATAAGTAAATAGGTAAAAACCTAACTAAACTTAACTGCAAGATATAAAAAGATTATTAACCACTCATTACATTCAAAATCTTAATAAATATATTTACGTTTAAGAAAATATTAAGTCTGTTCACTTATGTGTAAAAACCAAGTATAAATGTTCTTCTGGTGGAGGGGATGAAAATGGGAAAGTTATCAGACTTTTTTTGTGTAAATTGATAAGAACTAAGGAACGTGAAAAGTAAATTTTTAGGTAGTTTGGAAGAGATCAATGCGTTTAGAGGTAACCGTAAAAAACAAATAAAAATGAATAAATTTTGCTGAAAGAGTTGGTGGTTCCCCTTTTCGCATACTCTAGTAGTAGTAAAGAAAGTTTTAAGACCTCTGTACACTTGAAATCAAAATTGATAACTTGATGTCAAAAAGAAAATTAACTAGCATAAACGGTTCAAAAAGTTGATTGCGCAAGATTCTGCAAATATTGCAATTATTTGCAACAAGAATTTTTTTCGCAAGTATAGACAAGAAAACTGTTGTTTGCGCAAGGTTATTGCGGCATTCGAAATAAGTTAGAAATAATTTCGTTAGTTGTGAGCCTCAGTAGTTTGAACGCTTGTTGAAATAAAAAATTTTAAAAATTTAAAAATATGAATTTTTTCCCGGAGTCCAATTTACATATACTTAGAAATCGAAGTGTCGAAAGCAAATGTTCATTTGCTGGAATAGAAGGTCTTAACTTAGTATGTTTTCTCTTTTTTTGCTACTACTAAACTTAAAAGAACTTCAAAGACTTCCTGCGACATAAGCATACAATTTCGAAGTGTAGTATTATCCTTATTTCTTAAGAGTATTTACATCATTTTGGCAAAAAACAGGCTCATTTTTATAATTTTTTTTTTCCAAATCTATAGTTTCTATAAAAATGGATTACACTACGTTTAGGTTAAACTTTTGAACTCAAAAAAAGTCGTCAACACTTTTTTTAAATCGAATTTCGCCTTTTTAGGATTATATTAGATTATTAGACATATTAAACTATCAAAAAAAATATTTAAACAAATAAATACCCTCTTAATTCTTCAAGCAAGCGTTGATGAAACCCTAACTCCTGTCTACAAACTATCCATTCCCTATCCCATATTTTCCGCTAACTCACTTATCTGTTAGCCAGACATTTTTAAACGGCTTAGTTCTAAACGAAAAACATTCTTAAAAAATTGCGCAAATTTTAAGTTGAGTGTACACAGTGTTTCAATAACTTGCGGCAAATAATTGAACCGTTCTGAAGACAGATTGCAGCAAACAATTTGCGCAAATTTTCCTTTAAGTGTAGACACTACCGCAATAGTTGCACTTCCGCAAACTAGTTAATTAATTATAACGTACCCAGGCTCATTTGATTCGTCTAAATTTGCTCATTTTTCTCAAGTTCATTTTTAATTTGCTCATTCTTCGTTTTCGCGCATTACTGCAAAACCATACGAACCGGTTAAACGATTGTAACAACCTCAAAAATAGCCCAATCTTCATAAATCAAGAATTAGAGAATTTCTACAAGTCCCTTCGAATTTGCTCATCCGTTAAAAGTAACAAAATTTAACCAACCCAAAACCCAAAAAACTTAACATTTCGTTGACAAAATCGAAGTTCGATTAAAGCTCGCTAAAATGATAAAAGCTCGTTAAATTAAATGTTAGGTTTTTAGCGTTTTTGAGCAAAATTTGGTAAAATTTGTTGCTTTTATAGGCTGAGCAAATTCGAGGGGACTCGTAGAAATTCTCTCATTCTTGATTTATCAAGATTGGGCTTTTTTTAAGAGAGTTACACAGCCGTTTAACCGGTTCACACGATTTTTGCAATATTGCGCGAAAAGAAGAGGGAGCAAAATCTTAAATGAACTTGAGAAAAATGAAGGAATTTAGACAAATCGCATGTGTACAATTTCAGTAAAAGGAAAAATTACTTGACTGTCAAATCTCTTCAAGTTCGAAAGTAAACAGACGCAGTGTGGACGAAAACTTTTGGGTTTGTGTAAAAAATTTCGAGTAAACAAGCAGACCTATCATAAAGGGTTTTTCTGAGTAGAAGATTCATAGGGAAGGACGGGATAGTGCTCACCGAAAAAAACAAACAAAAAATTGTATAAAATGGCGCAATTTTAACGGCCTAAGAGTTATATGATCAGTCGTCGGTGGAATAAGTGATAAAATGTCAGTGGTTCGGAATCCGCTTTAAATTGTAGGACCACTTGCAATCGTTTGTGCAGTTCTTCTCTCGCCCCATGCCCATGGTCACGGAAACTAGAGAGAGAAGAGTTATATGAAATTTAATAAATTTCAATATTCGAGCTTCCTTGAACCTATCTATTTTTAACACTTTTTTACTAAAGTATGCTAACAATATGAAAATAATCCCAAAATAGCTACCCTTTATAACAAGGCTCCGTAACTGCTTTCATCTTGTTTTAGTACCATTCGAAAATTCAAAACTTTAAATTGATTTTTCCAAAGATTACTTTTTTGAATTTTAAATTTTACGTCATTCGTTTACAAAGCGTTTAGAAGATACTGGTCAAAAGCTGTTTTTATATACTAACTGGTTTCATTAAAATTTTGAGTAGTCAAGGATGGTAGTATTATCTGCTTTTAATAACAATTTTAACAACCACCCAAATGACTTGCATTAACTAAAGGCAGGTATCGTCACATCTCTCTCTAGTTCCCGTAACTCCTTGTGGGGAATGGAACGGGAACGGGAACAGATAGGTGGACCCTTAGATTATAGAATAAACAGGATAGGCTATTACGTGTATGAACCGTGTACGTGAGACCAGCCATTTTGCTCGTGAGAAAGGTGAAGATAGGGAAGGAGGTGAGCTATCAACTTTTGCTTTCGGTGATATTTGTCTAAAGTGTTTGTAAGAAGAGATTTTTTGAGTTTTTATTCAAATTAGAAGAGAATTATCAAATTTGATTGACTAAATTGACAAAGGACATAATAAAAAGTGTTTTAAAATACTCTTTAGGAACTTAAAGTGGTGTGAATAAGTAAATTTAACAATAAAGTACTGTGTTTTGTGTTGTGATAATAAATGCTGGAATTTGCCAAAAATATAATTTTGTAGAAAGGTTTTAGTTTACGTCTAACATCGTATGGTTGTTTATTATCTTAATATATAAGAAGTATGCCGAAGTTTTCTGAGCTTATGGCACTTCCTTATTAGTTTTATATTTTAATGGTGGACCTATCGTCACATACATACATACATGAAATTTCTCTCGTACTTTCTTTATAGAGACTCCCTGTCGTACTATTAAATTCCGTTGCTAGGTTTGTCCCTTAAAAACAAAACATTGCTAGTCCCTTAAAAACAAAACATTAAAAGTAAACAGGTTAAAAGATATAATATTGGAATTTAATAATCACCCTGAAACTTCTAAACCGTTAAGATTGTAAAGAGTATTATGGTGCACCAGTCATACATTTTTCAAATTAAAAAACAATTTTAACGGGGAAAAAGCGTTAAAACAAAATTATATTTTTTAAGTACAGTATCGTTTGAAAGAGAATATTATGAGGAGTCCATTAATTTTTTTCCTTTATGCAAAAGAACACTTTAGACTTTGCAAAAAGTTATGCCCCCCTTCTTCACGATCGAATTAATGAATCTTTTTGAAAAAATTCATTTTTTCAGTTATTGTTTGAGATATCTTAGAACGGTCTCTCATCTCCGATGACGCCCCTACAAAAGTTTGGAACAAAGTTCTCGTTAAGTGATTAACGAAGATTTTTGCGGTTAATGTAAGTATTTAATGCAAGTGCGATATGAATTTAAAATAAGGGGCCGTTCAAGTATTACGTAACGCAGTTAGATGGGGAGCGGGGGGTCTTGTTAAATGTAACGGTGCTTTATAAGGGGAGAGGAGGGGGGTCAAGCAACGCGTTACGTAACATTAAGTTTTTGTTCAAATTAAAAGTCCTAAATCTTAACTCGTGACTCCCGGCTCAATTTATATGGTATACCTACACTACACATATTTTTTTTACATATGAAAATACTCGCGTCACTGAATATACAGAAGTATATATATGGCAAATGACCACAATAAGCCGTGTACCACGAGTCCATAGTTTGGACTGTAAGAGTCCGACCGTTGTGGTCAAACAAAACCACCTAAACTACAAGCCATGAACTTACGAATTTCACGCACACACATTAGGGCCAAAGTGGGCTAAAATTTCGTTTAATTTACATTGCTTCTTATTCCGGTATTTTGCGCAAGATAATTGACATTTTCAAGTAAAATTAATCATCTAAGTGTTACATAACGTTTGGGGGGGGGGGGGGGGGTCAAAAATCCGCAAAAACTGCGTTACGTAATACTTGAACAGCCCCTAACAATATTTGCAATAGATTGCATTTTCTGGACATTTTTTTCTGTTTATGAAAGAAAATGAAGAAGAATAATTTAATTCTGTGAAGCGCTGCTTGAACAGCATTTATTATTCTTTCGCTAAAAAGTGAGTGCCCATCACGACAATAATACTAGGCATGCGTACTACTACTTCTGATTGCTTGCATTACGCACAAAAAGTCAGTTAAGAAAAACAACACAAACACAAGACATCCAATTTTTCTTCATTCCCCTCACCTTAATTCTCTTCCGGACAAAGCCATACTAACGTAGGGTTGTCCCCTTAGCTATGGCTATATCATAAAAAAAAGTATTGTAGGTATCTATGATAAAATACATTCATTACTATTATAGTTTAAAAGCTATGTCGCATGTAAATTATTTTGAAGCTCTCTTCGTTAAAAGTTCTGCCGATTTAAAGAATAAAGAAATTTTGTAGACTCCTTATCAAGGAGGGTATATAGACATTGCCATTGTTCAACAGTCATGGTATCATGGGATCATGAGAACAGGGTGGAAGGCTTAAGCAGCATAAGCTATTTTATAATCAAACAGATAGCTACGTGAATTTTATGTTTATAGGGATGGAATCGGAAAATCAGAAATGTTGTGTAGTTTTGTCAAAAATGCCGTATTAGGTTGCTTGGTATTAAGAAACTAAGCTTACTTAGTGCAATAAGGGCAATGATCTTACATTAACTTTTAGAGAAGCCTTAGATTTTGTCAATTGACTAGAGAAAATTTGTATAAGGTATATCTGCCCCACGTATGTTTCTACAGCCCGACGGAAAACTGAAGGCAATATTCATTCCAAGGCTAATATCGAGCCGTTAGGACGCTGGATGATGGAACGATGATGGCAAAATCAAACTCATATGAAAAAATAGCCTAGAGGAGATTTCCTAAAGGCGGGATTTCCTAGCAAATTACTACAGAAGAGCTGGATTGCGAACCGTCGACGTTACTCTGCAACCCACAATTATTGTGTAAATTGTTGTCAGCAGAAAACAATCGTGGGTCGTCAACGGTGGAATTCGACTCTCGGGCATGTTATGCTTTTCACTTTCGACGACACGAGAACCCTTCCTTTAAAACCTAACCTACCGAAGAAAGATGCGTCGGTATTAAAAGTTTTTACTGTGTTTTATGCTTCTTCAAAAAAGTGTATTAACCTCTATTTAACTTCAGAACCTCTGTAAGTTCTAGATAAATAAATAAATAAAAACTTAACCCTTCTTGGTCTCAGTCCGACGTACATAATTTTAAAACATAATTCTCAAATATGAGTTTCTTATTCTATCCTACATAAATATGTATATTGATTTTAGTGTCTCCCTTTTATGTACGTGTAAACAGAACTAACTACTGTTCAGTTTTCCTTCAGGTTTTGACAATTCTAAATTTTTAAATAATGGATTTAAAAACAAATTTTCTTACATCATGCAAAGGATAGGCAGAATCATAAACGCCATCAGCTAACAGCTTTTCAAGTCCAACAGTTCCATCTGCATTCTCATCATTAGAAAATCGTTGACGTTCAAGTATAAAATGAATTACTGCACCTCTTACAGAAGAATCAAAAAAGTTCGGATCTTCTGTATCAAATCTGCAAAAAATGTTGAATATTAAATAAACATTTCTTAATAATTACTCTTTTAAAACATACAAATAGTCATTGTGGCGTGAATACTCAAACATTAATGAGTATTCTCTTGGCGGAAATAATTTTGGATCAAGCTTAACAAATTCAAATGGTTTTCCAAAAAATGATTTCATCTCCTGCATTAGTTCAAATTCTGGTTCTGAAATAGCTTCTTGTTCTCTGACCTGGAAACACATATATAAAAATTGTTATACGTTAACGCTGAAACAATGCTTTAAACAATACCTTTTTAACTGGTAGCTTAATTTTCAATATCTCGCAGTAACGACATAAAACTTCCAAAGGTGCATGTATTTTAATAAAATGTACTTTTTGTGTCTTTTCTCTTTCCAGTTCGAGTCCTTCCTTTTCCAAGTTTGTTTCGAATACCTGACGTTTTATATGATTTTGTGGATTTGTGTCGTCCCCTTTGTATGCTAAAACAAAATCCACCGAACGATCTCCATCTTGAAATCGCCGCCATGACTGTATTTTTAAAGAAGTAGGTATATTAGTTGAAGATCTTTTTTAAAGTATGTACTTATATATTTACTGTATAAAGCTTGATTTTTTAATTGAAGACTTTAATGTTCTCGTAAGAAATAAGCAAATATTTAAAATCTTTATTAGCAGGCTATAAAAATGAATAATATTCTGGCAAGTTTCGCAATTGCAATTTAATCAATCTACGCTCTACTTTATATATCAACAAGCGCATACAATCAGCCCTAATGCGTAATATAAAGAAGTAAGTTTAAACACAAGCAGTACTAGTAACAAAATTATGTGATAGTTTATTAGTTTTGCTAATAAAACAAAATACATGTGCACTTTTTTTTATATTTATTTTAATTTCATCTTGTAAAAAAATTCAAGAAATCTTGTTTAAAGGTCAAAAACAAATTTAAATCCGTACAGCTTGTTATAATTATATCAATTCTACTTAAATTCCAAAGCATTTTTTCAGAAAATTGATTTTTTTAATAATACTAAAAGTGTGTGCAGTGTCTATAAATAGTCGCTAAAATATCAGGCGAAAAAACTTTAAACAAATCATATTTCTCTATAATTTGTACTCTAAGTGCTATCTATTGTAATATTAAAGTGCTGCTAAGCTTTAAGCCAGGAAAATTTTAACTAGGTAGGTACGTAAAGTCAAAAAAAGTGTCCGTCAAGCATGGCGAGGCAAATTAGTAGTAGCAATAGTAGTAGTCCTGATGACCAGGGTAGAACAGATTTTCTTATTTTCTGCCTGGAGGCTCTTGTTATTATTAAAGAGAATTTGTGTTAATTTGAGTAAAGCGCAAACTTGGGTGTATAAATCTCACGAAGCTTATGACTCACTGCAAAGGGAATGATAAAAAATATTCGGGCCAAGTGCGAGTCGGATTTGCCCACCGAGGGTTCCGTACTTTGGAAGGTTGCTGATTTCTAAAAAACTGTGCTAGTAACAGACATCGTTTTATTTTCCTGTAATATTTACACAAACTTCTATGAACTCTAATTATTTCAGATTTTTCACTTTACAAACTACGGAGATAAGAAGGGGGAGGGAGAGTATTTTTTAGATTTTTTTTCATCATAAGTCGAAAATTATGCGGCATAAAAGGAAATGAAAATATCTTTTATAATATGTAAATAAAGCCCTTTAATATGATACCCCATTTGACCTAGTAACCCCACTTTAAAATGTTGACCCCCACTTTCGATCCCTTTAGCAAAAAAAGTACTTTTTGAATTTTTCATTTGCAATAAAGATGGGCAAACATTGTTTTAAACTACTTAAATTTTCAATAGCATAAGGAGTTGCTAAAATAAGCAGCTGTAACAAACAGACGAAGTTGCACCTTAAGGTTTCCTTTTTTTACCATTTTGGCACGGGACCCTAATGCGCTGCTTAAGGAGCCGAGGGTTTTTGTCTAAAAAGTGAAAGCGAATAGATCGCATAACAAGTTTAAGAATTTTATACCGTTAACGAAAATTTAGCGAACATTTCTTTGAAGAAATCTATTAAACTATTTCTGGCAAACACAATTTGTTTGGTTTCGAATGTTCAGGTTTGAAAACCTAACATATTTTAAATCATTATACTGTATTGAATATGCTGATTCGAATTACATTAATAAGAAATAGCGCCTTGAACGAAAAACTGCACAGGTAGAATTATGCTTATTAAGGGATAATTATAATTCAGCAACCTTGAAAAATCAGTTTTTGTCATGTCATTTTGCGAAACGTCCTTAGAAAATTTTATAAACTCCAAGCATTCCTTTTATTATTTTTAACTTTTAAAAGATTCACCTCTTATCATACGATCGCGCTCAGCTTTAAGCGCGTTTCTCTTGAAACTGCATTTTTACATGCGGTTGTCAACTTTTTAACCAAGTTCCCAAAATCAAAGAGGTTCTAAGATTTTGATGATTCCTTTTTTGTTGGGTAGAGTATGTTCACCGATTGGTACCATGTCAAAAAAATTTTTGGTGGGATGGGGGTGAAATCTAACTTTGTAACGCGTGGACCGATTTGGATGGTTCTTTTTTTTGTACAGAGTATGATCCCCCATTGCTAATAGGAGAAAAAAAATTGGCCTAGGGTGGGGGAGGGGAGAAGGGTAGTCTAACTTCTTAACACGTGGACCGATTTGGATAATTCTTTTTCTGTTGTTCCCAAGAGAAAAAAAATGTTGGTAGGGTGGAACCTAACTTTGTAATGCGTGGACCGATTTGGATGGTTCTTTTTCTGTTGTATAGAGTGTGATCCCCCATTGCTAATAGGAGAATAGTTTGGTCCTAAGGTGGGGGGGGAGGGTTAGTATCACTTCGTAACGCGTGGACCGGCTTCGATATTTCTTTTTCTGTTGTGTAGAGAATGTCCCTTATTGATACCACGAGAAGAACATTTTGGTGAGATAGGGGTGGGGGTTAAACCTAATTATTTAACGCGTGGACCGATTTGGATGGTTTGTTCTACAGAATAGGAGGCACTAAAAATTGAAAAATAAAATAGCTAAAAAAAGAACTTGAACCTACTTTACAAAAAGCGCTAAAAAGCATACAATAATTTTTAATTTTATATCTATTAGGACATTTCGAAGTCAGTGAAGATCAAACAAATCAAACAACTACAACAAAAGTATTTAATCGTCCTTCCTTATGATCCAGTGATCTGAAACGTTCAGGTAGTTTTACGTATTATCTTCAATTTTGGTTGAGTTCGCGTCGAACTTAGAACCTCTTTGTTTTTGGGAAGTCGGTTAAAAGTATGAAGAAACTGGTAGCCTAGAGCAAAGAGACTACGTCGGAGAGAGACGATAACCGTTTGAAGCGTTTATGCTTGAGGGATCGGTTTCAAACTGCTGCACAACTTCATCGTGAATGGATAAAAGGCCAACCAAAGCCTTGCTCCGTTCGAACTGTACAAATGAGTCTCAATGAGTTAGGTCTAAACACATTACTTATTTATATGAATAATGATAAAAAAAAACAACAAACCGAAAAATTTCAATTTTGGACTTAATACCCCTTTGCTCTGAGGTACGGATATATTCCGTTCATTTTATCACAGCTTGGAAATCCCATACCCTGAATCATTACATTGCTAAAATATCCTGCGCAATCACCTTTTATGGCATCTGATAAAAATCCGATTTTTTCCTTTTTTTTTTATTTTTCAACTCAATTCTCATAAATTTTATGTATTCGTTTTTATTACTTTTGGAATACTGCTTAAACCCTTAAGGGATCATATTATATTGCTTTTGAGCTAAATTTTCATATCCTGGAAGCAAAAAAAAACGATTGTAAAATCAAAGGTGCGAAGTTTTTTTTGCGCTGTGCTTTTTCACAAACCCTCCATATTCCGTTTATGTATTTCAAGATTAAGAAAATACATGTATTTGTGAATTTTCTTTAATGTTGGCTGTGATGTGTACATTTTAGCAAATATGTATTACTTTTTGAAATTTTATTCTACTTCCTCAATAGGTTGAAGTCGTCTAAATCGCGTAAAATCAAATTACACACGTCAATTTAGATGATCTTCACCTATCGTGCGGCTCACCAAAGCAAAATGGGAAGAAGTAAAACAAATCTAAAACTACATATGAATCATGCTTTCTAAAAGCTTAAAATTAAGTTCAAGCTAAAATATAATGACCGTTGTTTTATTAATCGACAGAGCCTGGTTCATCTACACGTTTTGAGCTGCTTCAGTTCAAATGGTAGAAAGAACGATGTCAATCACCTAATTTTTTTTTATATTTAGCAGTGTACTTTTTCTGTAATTAAAAACTGTCAAAAGTTCTAACATGGTTTGAGAAAATTCATTTGCAGTACATGCATTTAAAAATACAAGTGCATCTTCTCTAGTCCAATCCTTCTAAAAATAGAATATAAAGTAATAATAAACGGAGCCTGCTTAAAATTCTGAAAATTTCTTACTTTTTTCGTTTTTTTCTTTTTCGTAGTATATTTTTATTTCCCTTTTTAATCAAAACACATCGAAAATAAATATTCTCAACACTTGAAATTGTGTATTTAAATTTGTTCAATTGAGTCAATGAATTACTGATTCACATGTTGTTGTAGTGCATGTAATTTAGCCTGAACCAGGTCAAGTCTGTAAATAGAGAACACATCTAATATTGCTTCACCAACTGAAAATTTAATTATACACTGTCGGACAAAATAAAGTGCAAAAACGCATCTATAACCGAAAAAAGCCTTTTCTTGACTTCGGGCCTATCCAAATTTCTCCTGCGCGCATTGAAAGCTTTGGGGAATTCTCCATTTTTCTGTGTGATATGAACCTTGTTACAGTTTTCTTTGGACAAAATAAAGTGAAAAATTTAAATTAAATTTCAACAGTTGTTATTCATAATTGAGAATTTCTGATTTTTTACACCAGTAATAACAGGTTATATATTTTAAATGTTTTATAAAACATTCAGGTCATCTTCAGTAGAGTTTTATTACTAAAGTATGTTGCTTTCTTTAGATTCTTTAACATGAAGGCGCTGTCAGAGGACGTTAAGTAGCTTTTGATTAAGGATCGGTCCAGTGGTTTAAAATATAATGAATTATCTGAAAAGTACAACATTTCGATATCTGGAGCAAGGAGAATCGTTGAGAAATTGTTAGGAACAACGGCCGGTGTGAAAAAGGAATGCGGTAGAAAAAGGAAGACGAGTAAACAGACTGACAGATTAATAAAAATGCAGGCTCAAAAATGTTCACTAAATTCCACCATTGAATTTGAATATTTCGTCACACAATGTGCAAAGAAGATTGAATGAAAGCGAATTGAAAAACATTTCCGAAAAGAAAAAACATCTGCTGCGCCCGAAGAATATAAAGAAACGTTTTCAGTTTTTGTAACCGCATAATTTGGTCAGACGAATCCAAATCCGAGCTTAAAAAATTCTAAAAGGCGACAAGTGTGGTGTGAGTCATCTCAAAAGCTAAAATCAAAATGTATACAGCCCACTGATTGCATGGAGGCGGTTCTCTAATGGTTTGCGGATGCTTTTCTTCAAACAGAGGAAATTCGCCAAATTCAATTTTATTTGAAACTGTTGAAGGAAAATCTAGAACAATCTGCTAAAACAATGAATTTAAATGTCTTAATGTTTCAACAGGATAATGACCCTAACGACACTAGCAAGGTTGCTAGTCAACGGATTTGAATCCGGTGGAACATCTCTAGACCATATGAGGTGAAAGAATCCTACTAAGTACATGCACAAATCTTGAATCTTTTTGGGAAAATATGAAAAGGGAATGGGAAGCCATACCACAATAACTTAGGGTAACTATCTAGTTTAGGTGTCACAGCTCCGATGACCTTGAAATTTTAGTATGTTGTACTATTCGTCATCCCGAACAAAATCAAAATCATAATGTAGCATAGTTTTTTTGTTGAAAATGTACGACATGATTGACAAAAGTAGCCACAAAACAACACGTTCCGTCAAATTTTTATTAGACTTTCTGGGAGGAAGAGGTGTGTTTTAATCAAGCTTTTAGTTGCTTTATTAACTATACCCTCTACCTTCTTGTGAACATCCTCCACAGGAAGATCCAAACTTATGATTTTGTTGTTGACCAGTAACTCCACTCCGTTGTCGTCTTCCAGGAGCGCAATAAATTTTTTATTAGACTTTCTGGGAGAAAGAGGTGTTTTTATCAGGCTTCATTATGATTTCCGCGCCCAATAAGTATAAATATATTCTTGTTCGGGATGACGAATAGTACAACATACTAAAATTTCAAGGTCATCGGAGCTGTGACACCTAAACTACCTAATTAGCTAACTTAGTTAATAGTATGCCCAACCGATTGGCAGAAGTTGTACGCAACAAAGGAGGGCACACAAAATACTGAGTACTCACGTTCCGTTTTTCTTCTCTCACTTTTGTTTTGAATAAATTAATTTTACACTTTATTATGCCCAACGAAATTTATTTAGTTTTGAAAGAAGTGTTATTTATTTTGTTAAGTTTACTTCTTACTATGCAGTAAAGATGCAAATTTTGTTACAATGACAAAATTAAAGTGTTCCGATTGTATATTATTCTTGGAAACAAATTTTACCTTCGTTGTGCACTTTATTTTGTCCGACAGTGTACTTATTATTATTAATATTATAAGAAATATTTCTACTAAGCTGTTCAATCTAGGCGGTGACAATGAGACTTTCGAGAGCATTCATTAAATTCATAAGCCGGTAAAGATTACCGGCTTTCTAACTTAAATGAGTATATCTTTTGTAAATTACATTCACTACCTGAGGAGCATAACACTATAAGGTTATTCTACCGAAGCTCACTGTTATTTATTTTTATATTAATTAACAAATAAGCTACTAATTTCTAGTAAAAATAAAACTTAAAAACTAAAGAGTATATTCCAGCTGCCTTTAAAAATAAAAATCGTTAAATACTATTTATAGGATTAACAAAATTTTAATTCTGCTATCCTTGAACTCTACTCACTTAAAATGTCTTTGTCACTAAAACTCGAATCGTATTAAGTGTAATTTAGAGTCTCATTCACAGAATTTTTAAAAATAAATCTGATTTTTGTGTGTCACTCGTGAATTTTGATAAATTAAGATTATTACGAGGAAAATGTGAACAAAAACACGAAACACATAGAAACATCTTTGAGATAAATTTAGTTCTTATCAACAAAATATTGTTCCTCTGAAAATAAACAAGAACTAATCACTAAAGTAAAGAAGTTACGAAGCGTTAATTAAAGCAAAAAGATTTCACAATTTACTTTCTGCAGACACAATGAACTTTTTTATTAAATTTTGCTTACGTTGACTGGATTGTGTTGAATACCTTCGATAATATCTTTTAGATTTTCTCTACAGCTAAAATTTCCCATGTTTTAGCATGAGCACTTAAGAATAACGCGGTAAACCTGCGGTATACACTAAAATTCTTAAAGATCATACTCCTAAGATACTTAGCGTGCGACTGAAGAGACTTGCAATTTCTCTTCGAAAATGTTTTGGTATCGTCCAATCTATAATTAGGAGGCAAAAAAAATTGTGCAGTTCTCAGCAACATTTCCAAGGAATAAATATTCAAAACAAAACATGCGCGAGGAATATGACTCATGAAATATACCGAGTTCACAATAAAGTCCAAAGTGAAACTGATTTACATGTTTTAGCAGAGACTGGACAATGGTCTCGTGCTAGAATATAATTAAGCAATTACACGTAATTATTGACTTTATTAACATCTAATAAGCCTAATTTCAATAAAATACATTTCCGGTTTTATTAATAAATAAATAAAACTAAAATGTGTTATGCACTGATACATTGACCCAATAAGACAATTTTGATGGCACTATAAACAAATTTAAATATTTTTTGTGTTCTCATAATTAAAATTATGTAAATGAGATAAAGATCAACAAACCGTTTAAAAACTTGATTTACTTGTACAATTTAAAACGATTCATTATATTCAGTAAGAGCCAAGTGTTGGATTCATAAATAATAACCAACTAAGCTGTATGAAGGGAGGTTGGTATAAATAATAATTATTAGGCGTTGAACAGGTTTGATTGTATCTAGTTTCACTTAAATGCGACATGCAATTGTTTCTCTGGTAACCTGAACTAGCACAACTGCAATATAATTTGGTTTCAAAACAAACATCTACTGGGTTGTAAATTCCAAACATGGAGATCATAAAACTTTAAAGAAAAATTATTGTTAATGGTGAATTCCACCCACCAGGACAGAATGCGGCTGCATTAAAAACAAATCAGGTAAAACTAAGTAAGAGTTTTTTTAAAAATACTAAAAAATTACATCTGCGGCTGACTGGAATAACCAGTTAATTCCATTTTTTTCAAAATTGATTTAGTATTCGATTATATGTATGTCTTCTATAACAAATCTTTAATACAGTAATTACAAAAATTGTAGAAGTAGAAACATAAAAACATTGATTTATTGAACTTTAACTGACTTTAGAGCGGCCGATTTTGAGGCTTTGAATGATTATCTAGGTGAAATAGACTTCCACACTTGTTTGTCTGGTGACAATATTGACAGAAAAGTGTCAGGTCTCTACAATGTTTTGTATGAAGCTTTCGGGAGGTTTGTTCTCTTAGTCCGGGTTAGAGGTAGGTTAGGTTAGGTTAAAGTGGCTGCCTGAGAAAAGCACACTTAGGCCAAGGAGGCTCATTGTGATACCACGTTGAGGTTACAAAACTTTAGCAACCACCATAAAAATAATCTAAGTAATAGGAGGGTGAACATATACCCCCCTGTGCACCGATCCAGCTCCCTGTTTCCAGTGGGGCCAGCTCTAGGGAAACCAAACTAGATTTGCCTAGGTTGGGAAGGGTGTACGGCTCTAACTCGTCGGGAACCATTTTGAACTTCTGATTAATCGAGCCAGGTCCTTGACATCAGTGGAGCCTAGCTCGGTTAAATCTTCAAAGAAGGAGGAGCCCAGAAACTGGTTCCTACGGTTGGCTAGGGCCGGACAGTCGCTGAGGAGGTGGAGTATGGTTTCCTCTTCCTCTTCGTTTTGGCCACTCCTACAGAAGTCGTTTGAGGGCGCACCCAGTCTATCGGCGTGTCTGCCTATAAGGCAGTGACCCGTGATAACGGCCACGATACTGGTAATTGTTTTGCGTCCGAGTAAGATGAGCTCCCTTGACCGTTTAGGGTCCATATCTGTCGGGTAATCAGGCATGTGTGTTCCTCCTGCCAATTAAAGTTTGCAATCCTGAGAGACTCCTGTAAGTGGCCAGCGGTTTACCCAGCTGGTGGTAAATGTCCGAATCAGGACGAGTGGAACCGATTCTCGCTAGTTCGTCGGCTCTGCAGTTGCCCGGAATATCACTATGTCCAGGTACCCAGATCAGTCGCACTTTCAGATGCTCAGATATGGCATTTAGTGCTGAAGACTCTTAGGAATAGGAAAAATAAACTTTGGAAAAAGTACCCTCGTGTTAACAGTGTTGACTCCTGGCATAAATTTAGTGTTTGCCATAAACATTTTATAAGCCGTTCTCGTTCCCTTTATGAAGAATACCTTCAAAATTTAAAGAGCAGATTATTCTATTTTCGAGTATGTCAACTTGAAGAGAAAGGTTGATAACTATCTTTCGACTATGGAATTCGGGGAGATTTTCAGCAATGATTCTAATCAGTGGCGGATTTACCAGCAGGCTGAGTATGCTTGAGCTTAGGGCGGTAGATTTTAGGGGCGGTAAATATGAGGACAGATTTTTTTTAAATGGCCAAAATAAAAAAAGAAGAACAAGAGCAGGTTATCCGTAAAACGATAAAAACTGACAGTTTCTTTAAAAAGTGGAAGTAGTGACGAAAGATCAGGAACTTCAACAACATGCACTGAGACAATTCAATTTGGAAAAGATGAAACGGATTTGAACTCGGTAGCCCTACAGAAAAACTGACATTTATGTTCTTGACGAAGAGAAACCATCAATAAGTAATAGCAGCTTCAAAATAGAAAATTCGTCTCAAACTCAAACGTTAAATGATAACCAACTGCAAACAACAGTAAATCTAAACGAAGATCCAGCATAATGGGAAATCAACGATACCTTAAGGAAGATTATCGCAAGATGCGGCTTCGATCAAAACAAGTCTTCTGACTTCTCTAAAAGTGAAAAGGTTTATTCTTAAAGTTAGAGTTCCGTAAATTGCTTACCCTGTTTGGCATTCGGTCCATTCGAGAATAAAACTCAGTTTGAGAACTAAGGATTTAATGATTCGAAAAATGCAGAATACCGAGTAGCTTAGCATGAAAACTCTGCATCCGTAGTCTGAAAGCTAGAAGTGAGATTGATGGTCGAATCGATAATTTACTGCATCTCCAAATTGATGAAGAAATAACTTATTGGAGAAACGTTCTGAGAGTTGTTGCTGTAGTGAAGCGGCTGTTTTCAAGAGGTCTCGCTTTTAGATCTTCAAGGAAGTACCAGTTACTTATCAAAGAACGTTTGCGACGAGTTTATTTACTTAATGGGTCATAAAGTCTTGAAGCAGATTGAAGACGAAATAAGAAGGGCGAAATACTTTTCCTTAATCATCGATTCAACACCAGATGTACCTCGCACATCTGGACCAACTCACCCTCGTGATGTGACGTTTTGGAAATGGGAGAACCATGTGAAAGATTTTTCAAGTGTTTGCACACAGTGAAGCTGAAGATATGTTTTCTGCCATTACTTCGGAACTGCCGCGAATATGTCTGGTCTGATATATACAATGGCTTGGAAGCTAAAATTCAAAGCCAAACACCGTTTGCTTTTTTGGTTCCTTGCTCCGCCCACTCTTTAAATTTAGTGGCAACTGCGACTGCTAAATGTTGCACAGAAGCTTGTCGCTTTTTTATGTTGCTCCAAGAAATCTACATTTTTTTTGTAAGTTCGACACAACGCTGAAAAAAATTAATAACTGAAATCGGAGAAGGGAAATAGAGTAAACGTCACACGTTGGTCAGCTAGAGATGATGCATATAAAATTTTGAAAGATTCTTGGCACGAAGTCCTTAAAACTTTGGAAACAATCAGGGATGAATGATTGTACCGAAAAGCCTATCGCACGAAACCGTCACTTCGTTTCGTGCGATAGGCTTTGAAATTAGATTAGGCGATTCTTTTGAAATTAGAACAACTGGAAACGGCCTTAAGGGGGGGGGGGGTCGATTGGAGCAAAACTGCCGGAGATACAGTGCCTCGGGTCTCCCTCCATTCGATACATCCCATATACAAAAGCGCAGTGTTAAAACTTTAAACGCGTTTTTCTCAGATTTAGTTTTTCAAAGTCGGTGATCACTGTAACTCAAAGCTACTCATCCGATCCTTATCAAATTGTGCACACTTCTTTTATACATAAATTACGAGGTAACGTCGAGATTTTGTACTTTTTATTATTATAATTAATTTTACAACAACAAATTCGCCGATTTTTATCAATAAATTTTCATAAATTCAAAAAATTCGTCTTTTTTTACTTCTAAAAATTGAAAAATCAATAAAATAAACAAAATCTCGACGTTGTTACCTCGAGAAACTCATAAACTAACGTAATCTTTTTGGTTTTTTGTCAACATATGTTTCAGTAATGAGTTATGTTGATCACCGCAAAGTATCTTTTTATTTCCTGTCAGTCTCACAATATTTTTATATTTACCATATTTTTTGTTTGTTTATTTAAAAATTTGTTTAAAATATTGAAATTAATCGACGGTAATCGACCTTGCATGCGTATCGTCGGATCTGTTAACATATACATATAACCAATTTTAAAATTGATGACGTGATGCTCACGGATCAATTTCCGGTCTCAATGGAATAAGTGGGTACACCTGTAGTGAGAGGAAAAATATGCAAATTTAGCCGAAGCTGATATAGAAAATCCAAGATTTGTCCGACTTATGGGGAAAAAGAGATTTTGTCTTGAGTGAAATCGTGAAAAATAAAGGACTTCGAATGGCAGAGGACTTGGTTCATGCTATACAAACTTCGACTGCCAGATGGTGAAAACCCAACTTTTCGAAATTAGTGGTTTCACTATGAGTACTTGAAGGCTTAAAAACGTTCTTTTAGATTTCTTTCATTCTTTCTCAATTGCAATGCAAAAATTTCTTCGGTTTGAGATAAAGATCGCGAGCGAAATCACTTTGACTCGCGATCACTACCTCAAAGCGAACAAACTTTTGCATTTGACACAGTGGATAGAGCCACGCTGTTCTTTAAATTATATAACTATGGGGTGTCAACTAAATTTATGAAAATACTTAAAAGCTCTTACACATATACAAAGTTAGCTACATGGGACGAGGAGAATGTATCTGATTATTTTTATACATCCACGGGAGTAAAGCAAGGATGATTGATTTATTATTTGCCTTGTATTTAAATGATCTATATGACAGCTTGGAAGGTGGTATTAAGTTATGTAGATCAACTGATAGTTTAAATTTGTAACCTCGAACGTTATTGTAAGCTTTGGAACTTGAAGTCAAATCTTGCAAAATCAAAGGTTCTCAATTCGACTCTTTTTTTGTTCTCTATGTTTGGCCGGGCAAAACTTTGTCATTTGATTGTGTTTGAATTATAGACGTGCCTAAAGAGTTTTTAGTAAACTGTCTAAACATTAAAATCACAAGAAACGATTACCTTCTTGTCGTCATAATTTATACTAAATAAAAGTTGTTTTAAAATGTTTATTAAAAGTTCTTATTGCTTTACTAGTCATGCAATCAATTGTGTGAAAAAAGTTTTGAATTATATTCGTGCAATCTTCAAATAAAAAGTAAAAGTTCCCAGCTAGATATCAAAACAAGCAACATTTCGACCTTGCAAAAGATTTTAAAGAAAACACTTGCAAAACTGCCATTTTAAGAATTAAAAATTTATAATTTAGTTCGAATTCCTTAATGTTTTAAAATAAATATGTAGCAAGATTTCAAATTTGCTTTTAAAATGTTTTAAAACTTTATTTATATTGTAGCCATGCAAATATTTCAAAAATCAAGCTTTTGCTTTCAATATTTCGTTACACAGAAATCTTGTTACTTTTTAAGATTTTTAAGAAAAATTGCCATTACCGTTCCCACAAGCTTACTGTACAATAAAAAAACACTTTAGTTATTTTAAATATGTAAGTATTCAAAAAGGGTGAAAATAATATTGAAAATAAAGAGACTTATATCAAAATCATTCTCAAGACAATAATTTCCAAAAAACATATGGGTGTAGCTTCTAGAGTTCTCTAAAAGAAGCGAAAAGACAAAAGACCAAATTCCAAACAAAAACAAAAGAAAGTAAAATTAATTAATGAAAAATGAACATGTTAATAAAATTTGTTGTTGCGTTACCCTAGATCTCCACTGGGAGTATGTAATTGGCAATTTCTTAACTTTACTAGTATTATCGATAAGGCGGACAGAAACCTCATCAAATCCTAGAGGCACATTGTCTCTGTAGTCTCCAACATCCAAAAGTGTCGATTGACGACTAAACATCGGAATTTTTTGATTGTGGTTGGCACAAGTGTTACTGTTAAGTGCAATTGCTGTATATGCCTGAGCAGCCTTTTTTGGTGTTCCTCCAACAAGATCGTAAGCGGGCAAATCCACAGCTGAGTGATATATAGTTTGGCGAGACATGGATAAGGATTTTCGATTTGGTTCCGATCCAGATGCAGATATTGTATCGAAATATAGACTCTCCCGATCGTCCATTTCTACATCAGTGTACTCGCTGTCGTTAGTGCTAACTGTAAACAAAAAAATACGTATGGGAATATTGAATTTCAAAAATTTTCATAAATAACATAAATTTCAAAAAGCACACCATTAATAAAACAAAATTAAATTATATAATAGATTAAAAATGTTTGCTTAAGCTTAGTTAGTTAGTATTTTCTCAGTAATAGTATATTCTCAGCAGCAGTTTTCGTGTAACAGCTTTAAGCGAATATATTCTCAAATATCTATGCAGACACTTTTAAAAATACATAAATAAAGTGCGTATTTGTACAATTTTGCATATCTTACAATCATATAATTGTTTAGTAGGATTTTAACGAGTTTATTATTAAAATTCATTTCCATTTTCAATATAGTGTTAAACTGATAAAAATTACACAGGCCAACAAGATTTTTGTTGTTTTAGCTTTTATATAATTTTGTGCGCAAAATAAGAATCTGGTCAAAGATTTTCCTTAACAAATCAGAATGTTGCGATATTGTAACCTAAAAGCTCGAAAATGTCTACTTTTGATAATTTTTTTATTAAAATAACTTTAAAGCCGTTCAATTTCATGAACATGAAGAAATGTATGAAAGTTCATATAGATGATTAGATATCGGTGCTTCAAAGATATAATATTCGTTACTGCACATTCTCTAAGGTAAGACAAATGTTGACGCAAAAACACATATTTGTGCCTTTTAATAGAATTCGTTGTATATAATTCGAGTTCGTTGACAGCACTTAAAGAAATTTAAACGTATTAACAAAAATGAGACAATTTCGCATTTCTATGTTAGGTTATCTCAAAATCCTGACCTACTATGTACATTCTGCGGCCACATTCAATTCAGCACACAAAATTACGTAGGCAAATACTACTATTTCATAATACACAGGATGTTTCACAGCACAGGTGCAAAAATCAGCTGGTCGATCTAGGTGAGAAACGAAAAAAATTGTATGGGAGAGGAGGCTCTATCTCCCATTCCCCCTCCTCCCAGCATACGGGATTGAAATTTTTTTACGATGAAAAAAACCAGTCTTTCATTTTAGTTAAGTTATTAATACCTCATTTTGTGCCGAAAACTGTGTATTTTTTTCCTGCAAATAGTTTTAAAAAAATTGATTTTCAAACTTAAATTTTCGGAGAAAAAATCAATTTTTTCATTTCTAAAGGATCTTGAAAAATTGCCCTATTTTTTTTGGGTTTATAATATAATAGTAACTAATGGAAAACTTCGATGAAAACTTGAAGCGCACAAAAATCTCTTACGATTCTCAAGTCACATCACCAAACATAGAGCTAATACCTACCCCCCTAAAAAAATTCTTCCTGTCTCCTAAATTATTTTATGGCAATAACCCTAATTTGAATGGATTAATAGATCTGGTACTAAACGGCATACTGTCATAAAATAATTGTTTTGTAAACATTCACACGGCAAGATTCTAATGATTTATTCTTCTTGGAATGGAAATCCTATGATCTCCAGGTATAAAATGAGATGCAAACACAGTGCCATTTTTAATAGCACGTAATATTTCAAAGGTAGTAGTCGTTTTGAAAGTGAGAAGTCGTTTTGATAGTTATTAATTGCACCATACTCGTATATTAGTGAAGAATAAGCGGACATAATCTTCTGTTACGAATTTAGCAAAGGAAATTCCCTTGAAGCAGAGCGTGAATATCATCGGCAATTACCAGAAAAAAGGCAACCTTTGAGAGGTGTTTTCAAAGAGCGTTTCAAAGGCTTCGAGAAACTGGAAGCGCTCATATACTTTCGACACAAGCGGGGGTCAATATTGTGCTAATTGGAGATTATTACGAAGAGAAGGACTTCATCCTTTTCATGTGGCACCCGTACAGGAACTTCAGTCGCAGGATACTTGAAGAGGACTTTGATGACTGGACATTCTTGGATAAGATTATGTGGACGAATGAATCACAATTGACTAAATCTGGCTTAGTGAATTTACATAATACTCACTTTTGGAGTCCAGAAAATTCCAAGAATTGCTCTATAGACCTCGTCCCTGTAGTATAAATGATCTTTACCTACGCCTCTGGTTAACACCTGTCTCTTTGAGTGGTATTTGCTGAGTTGCAATTATTATTGTTATTGATTTCCTAGCTATTCAAAGTTTAGTTGTTCATCAGATCTTTTAGAGTAACGTAGCCTCAGTAGTTCGGTCGATCAGCAAAGTTAATATACCATGGCATACTTTGCTTAATATATATATTGTATAGTTTGAGAAACGTGTTTTATTACGCTAATCAAAACAATTAAGGGAACAAAAAAAATATCTAAATTATTTAGTGATTTTTGACGGGCTGTATCTAAGCGAGAAATAATCGTATCGAGGATCTGAAAAAAACATCTTAAAGCTCCAGAACTCTAGTTTTTGAAACTTTTAGCCAACAAATTTTAAAGGCCACGGTGCTCACGCAATCCAAAGGAATAGCGGAAGAAAAAAATTTCAAAATTTTTAGTAATTTTTTTTTTGGTGCACGGACTCGAAAAAATTATTTTTTATTTGACCACTCTATGAACCAGATAGCCTATTAATTCAGCTTTAATTATCTTTTTTGAAATCCTTGATACGTCGATTTGTCGCGGAGATATCCGATATTAAACGAAAAAGGACACTTTTGTATTCAACCAAGGATATCTCAGCAACCAATGATCGTACAGAAAATTTAAGGACAGTTTCGGAAACTGGAATAAATTTCAACTTTTTATTTTTTTATCACTTTTATGCATCAGTCACTTGGTAAATTAAAAAAAAAATTAAAAATCGAAAATTAAAAAAAAACATTTGACATTTTTTAGAAAATGAAATACTGAGATGTTGCTGCCTCGGCTTTTAATCACTGCCTCCAACCTGTCACGCATATTCGAAATGCAGTTTCGAATCATCGACTGCGGAAACCTCCAAGAACTGTTTTGTAAGAACATCTCAGTATTTAATTTTCTAAAAAATTTCAAAAAATTTTTTTTTTAATTTTCGATTTCTCAAAAAATTTTTTTTTTAAATTTACGATTTTTTTCAATTTGCTTTTTTTTTTAATTTACCAAGTAGCTGATGCATATTTGTGAGAAAAGTCGAAAAAAATGATTTTTCCATTTTTATGAAGATTACACGATGTTTGAGATCACAATTCTTGTTCCTTTAATTTTTTCCAAAACTTTGACCAATCGGCCCGAAGGAACCGTCCAATGGATCGATCTGCGGATTTACAGAGCTATTGGGCGTACATGAGGTGTAAAAATTCCTACAAACCTTAGCCTTTCCATCAGTATTTGCAAAGATGCGGTCAATTTACCAAAACAAGGAAAAAAGTCACTTGACTTTTTCAAAATTGAAATTACGGATAAAAAAAATTATTATTTTTTATGTCTTGACGGATTCTTTTAGGAAATTTATTCCAGTTTCCGAAACTGTCCTTAAATTTTCTGTACGATCATTGGTTGCTGAGATATCCATGGTTGAATACAAAAGTATCCTTTTTCGTTTAATATCGGATATCTCCGCGACAAATCGACGTATCAAGGATTTCAAAAAAGATAATTAAAGCTGAATTAATAGGCTATCTGGTTCATAGAGTGGTCAAATAAAAAACTAGAGTTCTGGAGCTTTAAGATGTTTTTTTCAGATCCTCGATACGATTATTTCCCGCTTAGATACAGCCAGTCAAAAATCACTAAAAAATTTAGATATTTTTTTTTGTTCCCTTAATTGTTTTGATTAGTGCACTTCGCGTAAATACTACAGTCCCAAAAGAAATTCTCCGTAAACTTGTGGGCAGGAATTGTAGGTAATCGATGGACGCCAGCCCATTGTAAATGGTAATTACAAGGGTAGGTGGATAGGGCGGCGTGGTACTTTTCCTTGAGCTGGCCAAGGTCCCGACCTAACTCCACTTGATTTTTATTTATGAGGGACCATGATAGAAATGGTATACGGGTGAAAAATTGCAACAAGAGGTGAACTCATAACAAGAATTTTAGAAATAAATAAAATTAAATTAAAGAAAATCAAGCAGCAATTGACTTGAAAAGAGCCATGCGAAAATGAGCTCTTCTGTGTATTCGAAGTGACGGAGGACATTTTTAAAATATGTTAAATTATACATTTTACTACCTTTTTTTTAGCACTATTAACAAGCCAAGTCCTTATCAGGACTCCTAAATTTTAACAGAAAGATAAAAAAATCAACAATTTAAGAGGCAGGTAACTGTGTCTGGTATCTGGTGATGTATGTAACTTGAGGATGGAAAGAGATTTTTGTGAGTTTCAAGTTTCCATTGAAAGAGAACACATTAGGCACTATTTTAAACCCAGAAATTAGAAAAAATAAAGCAATTTTTCAAGATATTTCCCTTTGAAATGACAAAATTGATTTTGTTCCGAAAATTTAAGTTCGTTCTTCACCTAGATCCTTCATTTTTGCACACGCGCTGTGAAACACTCTGTATATAAATATGTCAAGAGAGGAACTATATACCATACCACGCCTGTCCTATTTCTACGCGTAGAAATCCACATAAGCTGTCAGGTCTGTGCATTTATTTTTTTGGAGTTTATTAATTTTTGTTGATTCTCCTGCTCAACCCCGACAACCTCTCGCCAATAAACTGCGCGGAAGAAGGACAGGTGTGGTATGGTACTATAGATTTTACACGAGGAAAAATTAATTCTTCAGTATCCCTACTGCAAGCATGTCAAACTCAAAGACTAAGATGGGCTTAATAAACAAGGATTAAGGCCGCAAAAGACCAAAAACTTCAATCTTCATAGAAAGGTTTACTTTGTAAAGAACATTATGAAAAAATCCACTCAATTGGTATTTTTTTCTGCTACTATTTTCCCGACTTCGCGGGAAATTTTCCTAGCAGTTGTCTCTTAAAACTAAACCAAGATGAGTATCTGTCAATCTGGATCTTGCAGGAGACTTGTGTCCTTTCATCAGCGAGAACAAATCTTCGCACTAGTAAGTAAGGTAAGTACTTCCGAACATTGAAATAATTTCACAATTTGACGAGTTTCTACAAATTGTTCGTTGCACAAGAGAAGGATGGGAGCGAAAGATGTGCTGCGTGGGCGCAGGCACAAAGAGAGTTGGGGGTACGTAGACTGGTGGCGATAGAAAGACCAACAGATTAATTCGCGACCCGCTTTCCACTTCTTTCCCAAAAGAAAGCGGGGCCGCAGAAATATGTGTTGTGGGCCGCGTCTTTGACACGTGTGCCCTACTGTATACGGGTCCGCAATCGACGGATTTTGACATTTTCATACGACGCTTTTTACGGTTTACAAGATAATTTTTGCTTAAAACTACTTTCATATAACTTTCAATGTAATCATAACTTTCATTTGTAATCGCAATGGCTAAGACTTAGTAGGAGTTTTCTTTCTTTTTTTAAATTTGTTATTTTCTAAATAGAAAAAACTCATGCCAAAACGATTTTTTTTAATCCCCGCCATTTTTAATAAAAAGCTACGCACAGCGAAAACTATATTTATATAGAATAAAAAAAACTGGTTTTTTTTCGACCAACGAAGAAGGAAGCGATGCAGCCTTATTATTATTTTATAGAGGCTAAATTATAATTTATAACTTTCTCAATTTTCAATTTTTTTGAATAAAAATTTATATACCTTAGTTAAATGCTTGATAATATACCTTCTTCCCAAATTCTAAATAAGTCAAGTCACAGTCAGTCAGAGCAGTCAATCCAAAAAAGGAAGAAATGCACGCATTCAAATGTGGGGCGTTCTACGTAAAGTGGACAGGTAAAAAAATTTTTCGATCCAGATACAACATCTTTTTACAGTATAAAGTCTGGTTAACGAGCTAGATGGCTAAAGGTAAATTTTTAGCGATAAACAACACAGCACGAAACGTCGACTTCGCACAACAAGACACGTGGTATACTGACTACAGAAGCAACGAGTTCGCCGCCTGGTCGCTTGGTGGCAGCACATGTCAGACTAATATTTCTTGGTGTTGGATACCATTTTCGCTCAAACGTCGCGGCGCGCGATTCAAAATTATTTTTTGTCACAGAGCCACCCTGATTTACGGCGATAAAATTGTAGTATAAAAACTTTAAACACATTTTTCTCGAAACCACGATTTTCAAACTGGTGCGACGTTTTTCCGGAAATCTACTCAAGCGATTTTTGAAAACCAAAAAAATTTGGATTTGTTATGAAAAAAACTAGATAATAAACCCCTAAAAGTTCACAAAACTATTCTCCTTTTTTATACAGGGGTAAATTGGGAAAGGGGAAAATATGTATGAAAATACAAAAAATAAAATATTTTAGTGATTTATTGTCTAGTTTTAAGTCTCACGAATAGAATCCCGTTTGAATTTTTACTTAATTTTTTACAGGATATTTGCAAAGTGTCTCACCGATTAGAACGTGCCTTTTGTAAGACGCCCTTCTACAGCGGTCGTGCTGATAATTTTTTTATGTTTTTAATCAATATATATTATAAAATACAATTTCCGTGCCGCTAAACCTCAGAAACGAATCCCGGCACGATCAAGGGAGTTATATGGTATGATAGCCCTCTATCCCCCATCCATGAAGAAGGTTCCCCTTTTACCTGAAGGACGTGCTTTTGAAGATATAAGGGCTGGAAGTTTCACCCTCTTGAAATTTCTAGAACAGTCCAGAACATTCGAGAGTATTCGAGAGCATTCCACAACATTCCAGAACGTCCCGGAACATTCTGGAATGTTGTGGAATATTCGGGAATAGTCTGGACCGTTCAGGAACATCCCGGGAACCTACCAGATCATTGTGGAACATTCGAAGCCTATTTTATATAGGTGGGGCTACCCATTGGTAGGGGTATATAATGCAAGATCCGTCGAGGGATCGAACGTCAGTTTCTTATCAGTGAAGTGCAGTGAGTGAATAAAAACAAACAGTTGAGTGTGAATAATCAAAGTGATACAGTGACTGAATATAAATCGAAAATAAAGTGTGAAAAGTGTACTTGTGTATTTCTTTATAAAAAGCTGATTTGATTTATATTTTATACAATGCCTGAACGTAAAAGAGGAGGATATCTTGCCAGTTCTGAAGCAAAATGGCGAAAAAAGAACAGCAAAAAACGAAACAGTCGAAGAGCGCGAAGTTTACGTTCCCAACGTATGAGAATGAACACAATGAGAAGCAGAGAAACCGAAGAACAATAAATGAACGAATTGAAGAATCAAGAAATGTGACACAATCTTATAATAAAAGACTGCGAACGCAAGCCACCCGTGAAAATATCACCCAACGAAAAGCGCGGGCTGTCTCACTACTGAACTGCCATTCAAATTTAAAAGACTCCAATTTCCAATAAAATTAGCCTATAGTTATAAAATTAACAAAGCGCAAGGACAAACTTTAAAACATTGCGGCATCAACCTTAAAGACTCCTGCTTTTTTCACGGTCAGCTATACGTAGCTTGCGCTCGAGTAGGAAATTCGAAAAAATTTTACATACATATATACCCCGGATAACAAAATGAAAAATTTTGTTTATAAACAGGTGTTGTAAATAGTTAGAATATGTTTACAATAAAAAAATTTTACCTCTTATATTTTAAAGTTTATCCTTTTATTCTAACTACCACACAATCTCATATCAACTCCCTGAACGAAGCTTGTAATATATGTATATAATAGTGTCCAAAAGGAACTATGTTTCTAAAGATAATAGTTTTTTCATAAAAAAATATTAAAAAAGTGTCTTTTTTCAATTTTGAATAAGAAAGTCCCCTTTATTGAATTTTCCCTGATTTTTCTTTACATACATACAAGCAAATATATTAGCTTAAAACTATGTTATTTTAGAGTAGTTCAACTCCAACAGACCTTTACTTGTAATAGACAATGTTTTGAAACGTTACTAGTTCTTTTGAAAAATGTACTGATTTTTTTACGGAGTTAGACGTGATTCTCACTGAAACAACCAAAATGGAGAAAAAAGAAAATCTGTGAAATCTGTTCAGTGTTGACAAATGTTCCAGTTTGAACAACAACAATACAATATTCAAATACGCTTTAATAGTTATTAAGTTAGTGTTATAGTTAGTAGTTATTAACAACACTCGAAATTATTTTTTTTTAATAACATTCCTTGAATATTAGGCAACAAGCTATGTAAATACAACCTTGAATTTATAATTTTAATTTTAGTAATTTTATTAAGGGGTCTACCCTAATTAAAACTTCCAAAAAATCGATTTTTTTTATTGCATTTTTCGAAAGTATACATATTTAAAAGTATCATACTAAAATTTTATAAAGATCTGAGCAGTCTATATGTATGGTGCAGGCATCGCTGATAAGACGTAAATAAGATTTTGTTCGCGATTTTTCGTTAAAGAAAACTTTAAACGCGTTTTTCTCAAAATGACGTTTTTGGACGGCTTGTTATAAAATCTCCGAAACTATTCAACCGATCCTTACCAAAATTATTTTACACCATGTTCTTTATGACTACAGCTATAGCGCATAACATACGAATTTTAAAATTTTGAGTGAAACTATACAAAAACGATGAAAAACACTCGCTTTTTCGTAGTTTTTGGAAAAATGGCCGCAATTTTGTCATTTTTTAAAATATCAAAACTCGTCTGATATGCGCTATAGCCATTTACCTACTGAATCTAAACCCATTTTTTTTCAGATCATCCATTCCAGAGATTTTATCAACATCGCACACCCATCTTTTTTTTGTACCTGTCTTCTCCCCATTTTTCTGTACGAAAACTGAGTAAAATAAATAAAAAAAATTGTTTTTCTGTATTTTAAAAGTGTATTTTTTAGGCCAAACACTTTGCATATCCATATATATAATTTATACCGCTCAAAAAAATTCGTGAAAATAGCCTTTTTCTTGCCCGTCTAATTAGGGTAGACCCCTTAAATATGTACATTTCCGCAATAATACGGGAAAAGATTTGAATCAAAAAGTGTGGTTTTTTGGATAGATTTGATTATTTTATTCTTCACAAGCTGCTTTATCACAAACACAGTATTACAATGATGTTTTTCACAGAAAGTAATATTATACTCATGAGATAAGTATAATAAGATTTTACCAATTAATATTTGACAAAAAAAGTTAGATTATATTAATTTCACATAATTTATAATAAGAATTCAAAGAATTGACTTTCTCAATGAAAGTTTCAATTGGCGACACATTTACAAACTTATTACAGGGGGAGGATTCCTCTGTGACGTATTTACAGGATTCCTTACAGGACAAGTTACACATTTTTTTACAAAAAGAGTAAGTGACCAGAACATATGAAACAAAAGCAAACATAATTAAAATCAACATACAGCGAACTGTGCAAAAAGTCTCAATCGAGTGCCTCCTTCCTCGTAAGCATTCACCCCTTACAGGAACTTCTATGCTGAAATGCTGAGTTTTCATCTTAATTTAAAGGGCTTTAACACTTTCACATTTGAACCTTAAAAATTAACACATATCAGGACTGATTTCGCGACGCTTTCTGCAGTAAGAAGACAACAAAATGCAACAATTTTGCCAGCAATCTAAATCCTCAAATGTATACTTATAATACCTTCCTTGCATAGATTAGTAAATGGAAGAAATTAGTTTGTTTACACTTAAAGTCTCAGATGTTTTCTTGCACGTAAGCACATTCTTGGTTCAATCCTTAAAAGCCAAGGAAATAATTAATATTCACTTATAACATTGCAAGTAAGAGGTATTACTTACTTTAATCTACTTCACCCAATGGATGTTTTGCATGTTTAGGACTTCGTCTTCTGTACATTCTTGAGGTGTTTGCGTGACCTAACGCTTGCTGGCTTATTTAGTGGTCTCTAATTTTAATCATTCGAATGCATTTTTTATTGTTACGCTTTCTTTTTTTCTCGGTTTTGATTAGTTTTTCCTTGAAAATAATTTATAAGCGTAATCAATCATTCATTAAAACTGAAATCAAATGATTTTATCCTTCAGATGAAACAATAATATAGCCATCTTGCCAGGTTGTTTTAATTCAACATATTAAAGCAACCAAAGCATTTAAGGTAGAAAGTTTGTCAATATTTGATCCAAACATTTCAATACGAATAAACTCCGGAGTGCAGAGTTTCGGACGACGACTTCAGTGTTATCTTTAATTTTTGGTTATATGTATATTTCAAGTTGTTATTCTTTTTTATTTATTTTTTTCTGAGTAAAACATATATGGTTGAAAATTTTATTTGACAACAACGGTTTTGTTTGTTTAAGAGTGCTTATTACTAGGTCCTAGTAGTAATATATGTATATGCTTGTATTTCAAAGTGTTAATATCTAGCTCTTAAAATTTTTGTATTTTTCGAACGAGAAAATCAGTATACGCTTGTATTTGAACTTGTTGACGTCTAGTTAAAATGGACTTTAAACTTTAAACGCGTTTTTCTCGAAACTACTTTTTTTCCGTCGGCCCGGATAATTAAAAAAAAATATTGGACCGATTGGGCTGAAATTTTAACACAATATTCTACACATGAATGAATCCGGTACCAGAATTAAATTTTTTTATCCACTCTTATCTCGATTTTAAACCGAAAAAAACAGTCGATTTTTGAAATTTGTTTTTACAAGGCCGCCATTTTGTTATTTTTCACTCAAATCTTTTAAATCTGCTACGGGACAAAATGACAACCCTACTAAATAATAATCTTTCTGTAATTTTGATTTCAGATGATTACAATCAGGGGAGCCAGCCACCTACTTTTTTTTAAGAGACCTGCTTTACCTCACCAAAATGACCTTAAAATATTTTTTTTATTTAACAAAATTTTTTTTGTATTATTAAATAGCTAAATAATAACATATAATTATCATAAGAAGATTGTATTTCACTTTCCCCAAAAAAAAAAAATTCTTAAAAACCTTCAAAATTTAACCTCGGACATCCCCTTAACCCTACTGCATATTTTTTAAAAACAGAACTACAAGTTTAAAAAAAACCTCCGTCAGGGCTATCTTCACACCTCCCATGGAGCCATTATTAGAGCGAAATTGAACAAACCGACATTTGCCAATGTTTGACCAGCCTAAAAAAACGTTTACCCACCCCTCAGTTTTTTGGTCCAGATAATAAGTTTTTTTTAAATCAGAGTTGCAAGTTTTTTAAAAGTTCCTCCGTGGGGACTAACTTCACACGAAGGAACTTTTAAAAAATGTGCAACTTTGATTTAAAAAAAACTTATTATCTGGACCAAAAAACTGAGGGGTGGGTAGACGTTTTTTTAGGTTGGTCAAACATGAACAAATATCTGATTTTTCAATTTCGCTCTAATTATCGCTCCATGGGAGGTGTGAAGATAGCCCTGGCGGAGGATTTTTTTTTAACTTGTAATGCTGATTTTAAAAAAATATGCAGAAGGGTTAAAAAAATATGAGGGTTTGGTACCAAAATGAGAAGTCATTCGACAGCTGATATGGATTACAAAAAAATATATGTAAAAAAAAATTTTTTTACTTTTTTTCAGCGGGTGGGTCAACAATTTTAGGGGGTGGGCCAACATGGTCAGTCGATGTAGCTAGCGATTTTCGGATTTCATAAAAATTTGAAAAAAGTGTGAAGTTAGTCCCAATTTTTGTTTTTTGAATAACTCGTTTTCAAAAAGTGAGTTAACAAAACTAATTGGTGGGTCAAGATGGTTATTCCCTGCTCAAACGAATGACCTATTAAAATCGAATTTTCGTTCGATTCGTCTGACTTCACAGACCTTCGGCCGCGTGCTTGTGAAAATTATCAATCAGTCAATGTACCAAGGTAAGTTCCCGGAAGAATGATATGATTAAATATGCTGCTAATAAAATGGAAAGAAGGTATGCAGAAAAGGCACAAGATAATTTCAGTATTTTTATACTTCAAACGGGCCTTTGAAACAGTGGACAGAGATATTTTAATTAACAAGTTGAATACGTATGGGATCAAAGGAAAAGAATTGATGTGGTTTAATAGCTATCTATCAGGGCGAACAGAGTGAACAAAAGTTAATGTAGCGATGTCTCAGAGGATTACTGTAAGATTGGGTGTATCACAAGGATCTGTTCTTGGGACTCTACTATACTACAATAAATAGCACTACGTACCAGACTATTCTGCAAAATTATCTTCTTCCATCAATACCTGTTTTGGAAAGACCAGGAGGTGAATATATTTTCCAGCAGGACGGGGCCAGTTGTCATACGGCCAGATTAACAAAGCAACGGTTTCAAGAACATGAAGTTCCACTAATGCAATGGTTTGATGGTCATTGCATTACTGGAACTTCATGTTCTTGAAACCAAAGCCCCGACCTTTCTCCCATTGAGAACATATGAGGAAAAATTAAAAAGACATTGAGGTATTTTCCCGCTGCCCTAATGGATGTTCTTCATTGGGAAATACAAAGCATCTGGGATTCAGTAACACCAGCTGAGTGTGAAGAATTAGTAATCACTATGCCTAGACGTATGAAGGATGTTATCCGACGAAATGGTGACGCTTTTAAATGGTAGAGAAAAGTTTACGCAATTCCTGCAAGTTAATTTAATGTTTAGCAAGCTTAATTTTCTACGAATAGAATTCGGATTTCTTTTCTTTTTTAGTGAATTATGTTAAAACATTGGATGGATTTTTATATAAAGAATAATTAATAAATTAACATGTTATTTAATTGTTGTTTTTTATATTTTGCAACTTAAATTTATTTGCAAATTAATTTTATTACATTTGGTAATATTAATTCAAATTGTTACTCGATCGTTCGTAGTTTCTTTACAAAAGAATGTTGCTCCAAAATTGTTATTTGTACAAGATAGACGAACCTTTTTGCCACAAATTTTATGATAGACGAAGATTTTTGCAGGTTGATGCCAAAAAAAAGTCGCATTATTGAAAGAACCTGTAGTCCTATTTTGATTGTGCGAGTTCTATTAGAATTCCTTACATCCTAAAGTATATTTGCCACAAGTACTTCTATATAACTTTGCCAGCAGACTTTATTATTAAGAATTCATTTTTATTTTCGAACTAAAATCTTGGATAGACGAATCTTTTTGCGTTTGGGTAGTAGTGTTAATTATCTAGCAGGCTCCAAAATTGTTATAATGAGACGCATTATAAATATGCCTTGCGAATTTTAAGATATTTAGTTAAAACGAAAGAGATGAAACTAATATTCAACTGTAATAAAAAAAATGAAATCCTAGATTGTATGGTAGATTCCGATTATGCTGGAGATAATGTTGATAGGAAATCCACAACAGTATACGGAATAAGATTGTATGATAATGTAATATTTTGGAAAAATCATAAGCAAAACAATGTAACAAAATGTTCAACTTTTGCGGAATACACAGCATTATCAGAAGCGGTCATTGAAGTATTGTTCATTAAAAATTTGTTAAGTGAAATATTTGATGCAAAATTTGATAAGCCTATTAATATATATGAAGATAATTCAGGTGCGGTTGCGATATCGAAATTTGGTAACTTTACAAAAAATTCGAAGGACATCGAAGTGCAGTATCACTATATAAATGAAAATTATGAAAACGTAAATAATGATATAATAAAAATTGATTCTAAGAATAATTTAGCAGATATTCTAACAAAAAGTTTAAATAAAGAAAAATTTATAATGAATAGAAAAATGTTAAACTAATATGAGAATAAAGAAAAAAAAAATTTCATTTACATAAAGAGACAAGACTGTAAATTTAAGGAGGCGTGTTGTAATATATGTAAATTAGTACAGTCTCGTCTATCATGAACTATACACACCCAGTCGCTCACGTACTCTAGCATAGACCAGTAGTTTTGTATCACTGAGCAGTTGCTCGTCTTATGTAAATAATTTTGCTTATTTAACGAACACGCACCTCATTAATTCCAACAGAATTATTCGATTAGTTTTGTAGAAGGTTTAAGGGAAATAAACCTACAAAAACAAAAACAAACAATATGTGGTATAATTTTTATGGATTTTGGAAGCAATCTTTTTCTAATAAGATATCGGTTACTCGAACATAAATTCTTCCTATGAAAATTAAGCTTTTCTTTTGGGTATGTTAGAGGGCGCTCAAGTTGATGAGTATACTAAATAAAATGGCCGTCGAAATTACCTATCCCTACAACGAGTGAATTATAGTTGAATTTTTTTTGGAAAACAACGTTCTGCACCTTATATAAATCTTCCCATAATTACCTCATGATTTTTTTTTTAATTATTTTGTGACTTCTAGGCCATGAAAGTGTGAAGGATAGGATGGGGAGGGTTAGCCTTATAAGCCTCATATCAACTAGAGGCTGAGGTTGCTCTTCCGTCAGAAACATGATAGCGTTTATTCCTTTATCCTTTTCATTTTTTTTCCTTCAAATTAAGTGCGTTCCTATTTTTTGTTTTGAATAGCCTTCGGTCCGTCCATAGGACACAAAGAGTGCCCGCAACGATGTTAATGTGAGTGTACCGAGGAGTGTGAGGCAAGATCCCACACCGGGCCTCTCACCTCTTCGGTCAGTGACCAAGCCTGCACGGCGAATATAACGCTCACGCCGGTGTTTCCCATAACCTTCCTTAATCCCTTGGTTGGATTAAGGAAGGTTATGGGAAACACCTTCACTTGGCCTTCAAGCCAATTCATGTCCATGCTACCGCTTGATGGCAGCATGGGTACATGGATTTCCGCACTTAACCGATAACAAAGTGTATAATAAGCTTAAATAAAATGCAAGTGTGATAAATATAAATAACTTTAAGAAGTTTTGTATAGAATTTATAAAAAATAAGTGGAATACACTAATTAGTGATTAAGGATAAATTTTTGAGGTCTATGTAAGTAAACTCTTAAAAGTATGAATGAAGAAAGTATGCCTGTTGTTGTTAAAGCATTTATACATTGCTAATAAATTATAATTATTATATTGTAATAACACCTATAAATTTTATTAAAACTAAAGCAAATGTGCGCAAAACAAAATTTAAAAAATAATAATGTGCACTTTCCGATAAACCTCACAAAAACTATAATTTGCCAATACTACAAAGATGAATTGAATAAAATGTGTAGGAGTTATTTTGAATGCATGTAACGATTCAAACCGGAACCAGTGCAACTGGGGGCTAGAGTCGTAAAATCATATCTAATTGATTCTTCCGGAAGTGCTAACAATACCCAGATATTATATACACGCAAATTCCTATGCATAAAGCGGCTTCTTTAAACAAAAAATATATATTTGCGTGCAGGGTCCGAAACCACCCAATTTTCACAACAAATAGTAAAGCGTAACACTGTCACAGTTGCAACACAAAATTCTAAAATTTATTTACCAGCGGAATACATTTTGTTGCTTGAACTTCTGTAAATAATTGGGCTAAACCTAATGTCGCACTTTGGTGAATTCCAACTTGTTAAATAAACATACGAATAATAACTTATCAAAAAATGATAAAAAATTCCACTAATCATCGGCGGCAGGGCAAGGTAATTTCGGTATTAACCGAGATGACAGTCGTGTCGTAGTATCATAATCATTGCCGTCGTCGCATACCCCACATATTTGGTCTGTGAGATGTTTTGTCGATATCCCCGCTACTAGCACTTGTGGAAGCTTGACCAGTGAGCACTTTCAATCAGATCATTTAAGTGTCGCTCAATAGAATAATATTTAGTTAGTATCCAATCAAAAAGCCAAATTAGGCCATCAAGTTCACTTTTCACTGGCCGCATCCATCCGGGTCATTGCATAGCAGCGCTACCAGTTCTCAATGAGCTTTACAGCCACAATTCGAATGAAGCACCAATGTTTAATCGCAATGCAAAACGAGTGATGATCTCAAATTTTGCAGAAATCTCTCGTTAACACACTTTTAAAGTACTCAAATAGGAAGGCTGACTAATTTTGCACTTGGTCGGAAAACTTACTTAATTATGAATTGGAAAATCTGATTTTCATATAACACCCTTTTAAACTTTACAAACAATCACAAATTACACTGATTTAAATAAAAAAATACACAAAAATTTAATTACTTTACACTACAAACGGAACAACTACTTCGCGCCGCACCGACAACCGACTATGAAATGTCACAATATTTTTTTCTTCTTCTCCCAAAACGGTAAACGCACAGCAGATAGCTACAAATAACAGGTAAACATATCGTCGAATATATTAACGAACTACGAGGAAGAAAGTTTCTTCCTCGTAGTTAACGAATTGACTTTGTTAGAAATGTGTTTAGTGCGTGTTTAGTTTACTAAGTGATAGATAACTTAAAAGTTATAAGGACCGGACCTTTCTTTTAATCTACTAAAATTAAAAGTATTCAGCATAAGTAGACTTCCTGCTTTTAATAGGCAGTAGGTAAGTAAAAAGAATTATAAAACATGACTTTTTTATTTTTATTTCAGTTTTCAAAACTAAATGAATCGAACTCGTTCGATATTTAATGATAATTTGTGAATTGCTACACTCATTACAAAATAGGTATTAAAATTAAAAGCTCTATCAAGTTCTTTGTTTATTTTCAGAAAAATATCCTATTTTACAATATGTCTGCTAGAAAATATAATAGTGGAGCTGAAAAACGAATATTACAGTTTGATCGAGAAAAAGAAAGAAATAAATGCGCAAAAATTGAAACTTTTTTTAAATCAGAACATAAAACGCGAATGAAATAGCAAAACCTAAAGGAAGGTATTTTATGCGAAGAGAATCTAACCGAAGGGAGCAAAAAATCACAAAACCAGGAAAAAAATACAAGTGATGAAAATATGCAAGATTTTGAAAACCAGAAAAAAAATACCAACGATGAAAATGTGCAAGATCTTGACTTCCAGCAACCCTCTGGTTTCTCTGAAAACGACATTGGTGTTCAGCAAAAGGAAGGTAATACCGATACCGAGGTGGAAAGAAATTTAGAAAATATTAAGTTTGAGTTTGAGAAATATGTTGACGTGGGCTTGTGGCCAGATTTGCTAAATAATGATTTTATTAATTTCGTCCTCTCACATGAAATGACTGACTTTCAAAATAAAGATCCGAAAACTATATATTCAGCTTCAATAAAGAAATACAAAGAACAAAACAGATCTTTTTCAAATAGGTATTTCACTAGGAAAATGAAAAGTGGCCAATTACTGGAAAGATCTTGGTTATGTTATTCAAAAAGTGTTGGTACTGTTTTTTGTTTGACTTGCAAACTTTTTTCTAAAACTCCTTCTCAATACACAACCGGATTTTCTGATTGGAAACACATAGGATTTTGTTTAGAAAATCACGAAAATTCTAATGAACATAAGAATTCAATGTTAGTGTGGTTGACACGAAAAGAAAATGTCTGTTTTAGACAAGCAGCTTCAGGAGCAATTAAATAAAGAAACAGAATATTATCACAATGTCCTAAAACGGGTTATTGCAGTGCTCAAATTTTTGAGTATAAGAGGCTTAGCATTTAGAGGTTCCGAGGAAGTATTTGCTTCTCCACATAATGGTAATTTTATGGGTGCTCTAGAGCTATTGGCAGAGTCCATTCATACGTGAACATATTGAACTACGAGAGCTCGACCCCTGTAATATCATATTTATCAAAAACAGTTTATGAGGAAATAATTGAGATTATGGGTAAACAGATAATTAAACAAATTATAACTGAAATAAATAACGACACAAAGTATTATTCAATTGTGATGGATTCAACCCCAGATCTGTCTCACGATGACCAACTTGCTATTGTATTACGATACTGTTTTCGAGGAAAAGTGTATGAAAGATGTGTATCTTTCATTAAAATTAGTAGTCATACTGGCTAATATTTATTTAATGTTCTACAAGCCTTTTTGGAAACAAATGGACTACTACTGGATAGTTGCAGGGGACAGTCATATGACAACGCTGCTAATATGGCCGGAATCGACAATGGTGTACAAGCACTACTGAAAGAAAAAATAAATCCGCGGATTACGTGCCATGTGCTGCGCATTCGAAATTGTAAACTTTTTTGGAGTAGTGTGCAAAAAATATACGTGTTTTCTTCTCTGCTTCGATCCATAGGTGGGAACTGTTAAATCGTGAAACAAAAGTAAAATTTACGTTAAAAAGTTTAAGCCAGACCAGATGGTCTTAGATAAAAAATTAAGGTACTAGTGTGGGAACAGACTACAGTGACATAAATAAGAGACGAAATTTTTTGGCTAATTTATGAAAAGAAACTTGTTGATGTTTTCCCAAACTGCTATACCATCTTAAAGATTTTTTTAACGATGCCGATCACTAGCTGTGAAGCGGAGCGCTCTTTCTCCAGGATGTCGTATATAGAAAACAAATACAGGACAACAATGTCGAACTATCGACTAAATCATTTATCAGTTCTTTCCATAAATTGCGATTTAACAAAGGACTTACAGTGCGATGACCAAATAAAAGAATGCACAAAAATGCAGAAAGGTTGCTTCAAAGAAAATTAAACAATCTATAACTACCACCAAGATTAGACTAAAATAAAACATAATTGTATAAATTCAATAAATTTACAAACTTAAATAGCTCCACGTCTCGAAAATCTCAAAATCCGAAAATATTATTAATGAGCACGCCTAAAAGTAGACAAAGCGGACGGCTATTAAAGAACCTTTTCAGTTCCAAAAGTGTTGAGTGTGTTGCAGGAAAAAGTTATCTTAAATTACTTAAAATAACCGTTTAATAAATAAATTTACTTTTTTTATGTACATAAAAAACATTAGTTTACATTTGACTTATCAGTGCCAATAGAAGAAAAGTAATGACAAAATCAGCTGATAGCTTTCAAAAAAATGTACTGTCAAAAAGTGAAAGTGTGAGGTGGAACGCAGACGTCTTACCTTCCTCAAAATGCGAAAACAATTTATATTTACATTCTGTTTTGTGTTATCACTGTTATATTATGTGGATGCAGCTAATGAAACGTTAGAAATTAATAATAAAACTGTGACAACTGCAGCATCTAAGGTTCTACCAAGTGTAGAAACGCCGATTACGCTAGATCAAAATCCGAGCAAATCTCATATTAAAGGTAGAAAATCCGCAGTTCTTGCGGAAGCATCCCAGCCAAATGATACAAAAAATGACACTAAAATTAGTGAAGTACCTCACGCAAATGTAACTTTGCAAAAAGCAAGCGAAACGGGCGTAATAATTTCTGCTGCGACATCAACGCAAACGGATAAAGTTCATACTGGAAGAGAGGGTGTTGTAGAAAAACCCAACCTAAAGGACGTAACACCAAAAACAAATGTCTCCCTTGCAAATGCCACATCTACCAAACCATCCACGAATGAAACTTCCAAAATTTCGACCGTCAAACCTGCAAATGCGTCGACGCAAGCAAAGCCAACGCAAATGCCGACACCCTCGACAACAACTTCAACTAGCACAACAACAACGACTACTACTACTACCACCACCACTACTACAACTACTACTACACCAGCGCCCAAAAAGCCAAGAATTACTTATAGTATTGAAGATATGCCTTCTATTGTAAAAGTTCCAGAAAGTATGGTGCACAAATTTCCTGCTGCAAAGCTCGACGTGGACGAACCTGAACAACCCATTGTCCAGCCTTCACAAGAATTTGAGGCAAATCACATTTATCATGGACGTACCGACTACATAATACCAATAGTAGCTTTAATCTTTGCTGTCCCAATCATAATGGGTGCTATGATAGTAGTCTATCGCCGAATTAAAGATTACTGGTCGACTAGGCACTATCGTCGGATGGATTTTCTTGTGGATGGTATGTACAATGACTGACGATCGTCCCGCAGAAAATGCTGCACATCTCCCAGCTCCAAAAATCCAATTTGCCAAATTTTACAGCCAAGCTAAAACTTTTAAAATAATATTAACTCTATTACGGAGTCGCGACAGGATAAAATTCTGAACGCAACGGCCAAAGACTAATAAGTTGATAATTGCTACCCTCTTTCATGAGCCTTTTTGCCAAATTTTATGCAGCAATACTTTTCGAACGAGGAGTGTCCATATTTGGAATTTTTTTAATTCTCTCAGTTAATAACTAGAAATTAAGAAAAGTGCCTTACTGAAGATTTGTACGTGTAAATTCAAAGCACATGTATTTTTGTTAATCCTCAACGAAGCGATTGCTGTTTTAATTTTAATGTGATGCGCCAAGTAAAATAATCGAATAAGATGTAAAAATTGTAAATAAGTATTCTGCATTTGTTTCTTATTGATGGTAACTTATCCATTTTTGTAGATGAAAAAAAAGCAATAAAATTGTATGTCCTGTGTTGTAATAATAAACTGTTTTATAAGAATTGATTACGTTTTCATGAGTTTCTGTTAAAGTGGCAGACTAGTAACACAAATCCATACTTCTATTTAAAAGTTATAACTGATTCTCTCACATTTGCAGTTGTGTGGAATGCGAAGTGATGAAAATGCTCAAAATTGGCGTTTCATTGCTATAATCGCCATTGTTGAGGTAAGTAATTTCGTGAATTTCGAACTATGTACTTAATTTGTTTTTATTTTTAATTGATAATTCTCTCTCTCTAGTTCCCATTACCCTTGGAACATGTGGCGGCAAAGAACTTCATTCGATTCGATGACAACGATCGGAAGTGGATTCCGCACTACCGACATTACTCTGGAATCCCAATGGCTTTCTTTTAACTTAATCTTGCGATGGCAGACAACAACCATGTGTCGCCGGCCACGGGACTCGACGGAAGGCCAACACATCACTCCAGCGACGGCTTACACAATGCCTCGTGGAATAGCACCTTGCGAGCATAAAAGAGAAGAAATTTACATTTATTGACAATATTGCTGACTACTAAAAAAAAAGTAAAAAAGAAAAAAAGGAAAGAATTCACAAAATATTAAAATTCAAATGTATACAAAAAGTATATTCTTTAATTCTTGATTTAAGTTTTTTTTTTGCTTATATAAATCCTGCGACAATTTTCACATTTTATTTTATATACTCCGCTTTTTAAGATTAGTTGCTATTTTAATTTTATTATTGACCAGCAAATTTTTTGATGCGTTGTTATTAAAGAAAGTTGTATCAAGATTGTTATTTCTTAAAGTTTTAATCAGCCTGTTCGACACACTGTTGATATACGGAATTTTCTTTATATCTCTCATTTTTATGCACTGGAAAAATTGCTCTTAGAGTTTTCTTTTTAATTTTCTTCCTAAGTAATTTATAAATGGTGCCTTTCACATAACCATTCCTTACCGCTACCCGTTCAATAACATCCAAATCTTTTTTAAAAGATTTAGGCGGTAAGGGAACGAACAGCGGTTCAGCACTGAGTAAATAGCAGCCATTTTTGTACTCTAAGGGTGGATGGAAGTTTTTGGTATTATATCATCTGAATATGTCTTTTTTTCTATAAAACGAAAGCGTTTGGTTAGTTACTTCTATAGTCAAATGAAGGAAATTTAATGATTTATTCCCTACTTGGGCAGTAAATTTACACTAGCGGTCATAAAAACTGGACCACGCAGGTAGTTCCGATGATGTACAAATTTGCACGAGGTAGGTTAGGGGGAGGGATATACAATGTGAACCCCTTTGGTAGGGGTATAAAAGCAGCCCGGTGAAAGGATGTTCAGTTTAAGTTAAGTGTTGATAACGATTAAGTGAAATGGCCGTAAAATAGAAACAGTTGTCTGGAGATGAAAAAGTCAAAATCTTGACTTTGACAGATCAAGGTCTGCCGTATCGACAGATTGCCGCTAAAATAGGACGCAGTCATTCAACCATCGTTTGCTTGATGAAGAAAAAGAAGAATTTCGACCCTCTGGAAAGGATAAAAAGATTTGGAGGAAAACGGAAGACAGACTCAAAGACGGACAAAGCATTACGACGGATACGCTTGAAGAATCACTTTAAAAGCGCTGTCCGTAAGAGGGCAGAGCTGAAGGATTATAGTCGACTATATGGAAGACGACCAGCGAAAAAATTCATGTTGACAAAGAAAATGTGGCATGGGCGAAGAGGCATGAAAATTGGACGAAGAAAGACGTGTGATTTGGTCTGACGAAAGCAAATTCAACTTGTTGTGTGCAGATAATCTACCATACGTACAATGTTCCGTAGGAGAAAGATTTAAGGATGAGTGAACAGTGAAGTTTCCTCAAAGTCAAATGGTCTGGGAGGGGAGGGGGGGGGCTACTTTGCACTTCGTTGATGGAACAATGAATGCTCAAAAGTATGGGCAAGTCATAAAGGAGTTTTTTATACCAGTCACTGAAGAGCACCTTTTGTTTACTGACGAAGTAAGATAATTCTTCACCTTGTCATCGTGCCAAATCAGTGCGGCATATGAACTGCCAAATGTCCATTTCATAAACAATAAATAAAAAACTAATTAAGGGGTTAGAGGCCGAAAAAATAGGCTTTTTTTGTGATTTTTTTTTCAGAAAAACTACAAAATAATTCGAGATTACAAAAAGGGTGTTTATCATACATATCAGTGACTGCATACAATAATTTTTTTGAAGCGATTAATTTCAAAATGGCTGCTATGTGGCGTTTTTGCGATATCTCCGCTTTTCAAGGGTCCACAGCCGGACAAACAGCTCCTGTAATTTTTGATAAGCCAGTGAATTTTTTTTTTCGATTATATATAATAACAGCTATAGAAGTACCAGGATTTTTTTTTTAATATATTGATTTTTGGAGCACTTCTAGAGTGAAAAGTGGAAAATTTGCCTAAAACATCGTCAGAAAATTCTTAATAACAAATGAACTATGCGGTATAAAATAAAAATCCTACGTACTTCTACAGACAATGTATTTTTTAAGATGCATTCAAAATTGTAAGTGAATCGGTTTAAAATTGTCTGAGTTATGTTTCCGGCCAACTTGAAAAATACAGCTTTGAGATAAACGCGTTAGTAACGCGTTCTGTAGTAAAAAATCATTACTAATTTTGCAAACCTTTTATCTTAAAATTCGAGAATCGAGTACTTAGAGATTTTTACCGGCCATAATATTTTGGGACATCATTTTTGATTTAAAAAAAATAAAAAAAAACGATTTTTCGAAAATTCTAGAGTGGTGTAACCCCTCAATGCTCTGCTGTCTTTTTCAACTCCAATATATATTTTCTGATCTCGGAATTCAGAAACTAGATTGGCCAGCGAATTCTCCTGATTTGAACCCAATCGAGCATCTGTGGAATGTAATGAAACGGAAAGTAGCAAAAGAGAGCAAAAGAAAGCTGATTTAAGTCTTGGATCTACTGTGGAGGAATGAAATTGCTTATGACATCATTGAAGTATTGGTGGACTCAATGCCTTTTAGGATCGAAGCGGTTATTGCGGCCAAAGGTGCAGCAACGCGGTACTGACGGCTGTACATAATTAGTAAATTAAGTTAAAACTATATTGTACTTTTACACCAAATTATCCTTAATTTCCTTGATAAATGTAGTAAATAAGTAAGTGATAATAAAATATGAAAATTGATAGTTTACTTTCTTTATATGCACGACCTTCTCTTGATTATTACCACAGAATCATTCCACTGGAAAAAGGAAATACTCTTTTACTTAATTTTACGTTATGTATTTTAAGTGGTGCGGTTTTCATGACTGCAAGTGTAATATTATCGTCCATTTTATTATTTTATTTGCGTTCTGTATCAGTCCAGATGCAGAAAACGTATCTAAACCAAATAAAAAGTGATTCTAAATAATTCATAAAAAATGCTGCTGCAAAAGGTGAGAAAACGGAGCTCACTACTAACCCGTTTCTTTGAATATACATATATATATATTGTCATTAAAGCTAAAATAATTTTGATACAAACACAGATATAATCAGTCTAATAATTGGCAGTTATTTTCTGTAATAACTGAATTAATTAATATTTTAAACAGATTAAATTATTAACAGGTAGAGTGGAATAGTGAGATTTTTCACTTTTTTAATTAAGTCGCTGAATTTTTTTATTGCGTATTGCATGAAGATAAAACTGGTCTAATAGGTATCTCATCTTTATGCAATTTTCGTATCGCATACAAAGGTGGGATGTAATGATGTCTTTTTGGAATGAATTACTTTTATTTATGAATTGAACGTTTTTAATTTCTAATTACATATGGGAATTAGTAATTGAATCTTTAAATTCATAATTATAAAAAGAAATTAAAGAATTAGACGTTTTAATACTTTAAATATTTTAATCATTAAATGAATTTAAATACCTTTGGAATTAAAATTGGAATTAAAAGAAGGAATTTAGTAATTAAAGGAATTATTAATAAAAAAAATTAAATTTTTTTAATTGCATAAAGATCCATGTAAATAGAAAAGATTACTAGGATTCCGAAATCTTTTAAACTGCTGCTTGCGAATTTAATCAGCAGAGCAATGAACCTACTTCCAGTTCTGTTTCGAATAAAAGGTCGTACTTCGACTTTGGCCTAGAAGGTAAGACAATTTATATGCACTTTTTATAAAAATTCTCGAACCTATTTTCGTAGAAAGTACAGTAACATTATCATGAAATGCTGACGGTAACCACCTACCATTCCAATCTAATTCTTCTCATACAATAGAATGGATGGTCAATACATATTTAAGTGATCATGTAGAAGAATTCGAGATGCTGAGACAATATCCTCCAATTTACAAAAAGGAATCATTACTTCCCACCTCTGATCGCATATAAAATCGGAGTTGCAGAGTGACTGTTCTTAAAAAAAACTTTTCTGAGTTATTGAACAAATTACATAAATTAACCTTTTATAAAAGTGCTCAATTTAAAGCGTCGATTTTTAATTTCACAAAAATTCAAAGAGTTAATACAATTAAACATTTTATTTAAGTTATAATCTTTAGTTAAAATTGTAATGCAATTCCCTTTGTCCGCTTTTGACAAAATTAAGTTATTTTCTTTTAATTTATTACTAACAGATTTCAAAATGTTATTATCCACTGACCTAACATTTTTTATGTTTTCTTTGGAGCATTTTAATACTTAGGAGCATTCATATCTTCCTTTCTTATCATCATGGTCCAAAGCTGTTTCCATGTTATATTTATTTTCCACAAACAGAGAAGGTGCGTAGTTTAAACAGTTTTCAAGCAGTTCTCTTTCCTTTACAGAAAGTTGTGTGGATGATAAGTTAACCACTCTTGGATGGAACTGTTGTGTATCTCGTGTATCAGCTGACGGGTCATATGTTGGAGCAGGGTGGTTGTTCTTTATTAAACGATCGAATAGATTTAAAAAAAAGTCCGTTACTTTGTCCAGCTTTGTTTGAAGTTTACTTTAGCTTTCTTAAGCTTTTCAACCGTTGCCGTTCATGATGTCTTAATAAGACTAAACGCGTCGGCTCTCGATTTGTTTTTAAAAAAGATCGATTAATAAAACAAGTGTTTTTTAATTTGCTCTGAAAAAAAGTTATACATTAAATGAAATAATAGAAAACTAAATAAAAATTTTTATTTTTTTGTTAAATTTAATCCTTACCTTTAAAATAATATATGTTACCTACCTATTGTGAAAATTTTATTGAAATCCTACTATTAGTTATGAAGATATTACTTTTTTCTAAATAGTGCACAGTTTGTCCGCTTGTTTGGCTTGTTTTTGCTCACCATCATATAGCTGGAGCTTTTTTTATGGAAGACGAAAACGAAACGAATTTCTAGTCTAGACCAGAGATGGGCAGTTTTTTTTTCGAATAAAGATAAAAGCTAAAAGCTCAAATAAATTGAAAAATCGAATAAAAATTTATTTGATTACAAAAATTATTTGTTATTCGAAGGATTATTCGCAAATAATTATTTGTTATTTGGTGCTTTTTATTCGGATTTCAAATAATTATTTTTTATTCGATCGTGCGTTATTTGATAATCAAATAATTATTCGTTATTTGATGACTTATTCGCAAATAATTATTTGTTATTTGGTGCTTTAAATTCGAATTTCAAATAATTATTTGTTATTCAATTATCAAGTAATTATTCGATAGTTGTTGTCTCTTTATGGAATACTTATTTGTTTTATGGTATCATTTACTGAAATCTTTACTGTAAACATCGAAACATAACAAGGCAGTTTTAATTTCCTAAGTACGAGACACCTTGTGATATGAAATGCGTGTACCAAGAAATAATTTTTTGAAATTGAACTAATGGACATCAACAACAAATAATTATTTCATAAAGAGGCATGAACTATCGAATAATTATTTAATAATCGAATAACAAATAATTATTTGAAATTCGAATAAAAAGCACCAAATAACAAATAATTATTTGCGAATAATTCATCAAATAACGAATAATTATTTGATTATCAAATAACGCACGATCGAATAAAAAATAATTATTTGAAATTCGAATAAAAAGCACCAAATAACAAATAATTATTTGCGAATAACTTAAAATAAATTGAAAATCGAATAAAAATTTCTTCGAATAATTTTTTATTCGATTTTTAAAAGAAATCGTTATTTGATTGAAAATTTATTCGAATAATGCCCATCACTGGTCTAGACACTTTTTTAAATGAAAAAGTGCATGTAAAAATTTGTCTTGACTAGAACATCGTTTCGTTTTCGTCTTCTATAATAAGCCCCCTGAAGACTGTTATCAAGTTAAAACAATATTTAGTATTTATAAATTTTAATGAATTCTTAAAGTTTGTATTTTTTGTTGAACACGATGCTATGGTAACTCAAAACCGTCATCTTTTAATAGATTGAAAAAACGAATCATTCTGCAAGCATAGTGGGCTAATTTATTAATTTTTGGACTGTCTATTGACACGCGGAGTGCCGTTAGCGTGCCTATGAGTGTACCTATGAGTATCGTTAGCATGCCGATTGGGTGCCTGTGAGTGCCTTTAGGGTGGAGTAGTTAAAGCGAAAAAAGAGTGGACTTAAAGTGAAGTGCCGTTAAAAAGCTCGCGAGTGCTTTATTCGGGAAAATTCGGCTTTTACCGCCCCCTCCCCCCGCATTTGTAATTCAGAGTTGCCAATTCGGGCGATTTCTCGCCGATTGGGCTACTTGAGCCATCAGTTGGGCGAGAAAATTTTGCTCTCTGCGACTAGGCACTTTTTGGGCGATTTTTCAATTTTTGCTGGGCGCTTTTTTGCTATTGTAGAAAAATTTTTTCTATCGAGTCATCTCAAATTCTAGTTTTGTGCGAATTACTCTTTACTGAACTCCGAACAAGTCCAAACTGATATTTATCGCAATGTCATTTTTTCGCTCAAACTGAAAGTATGCTCAATGCCGTCGTGTTTATATCTGAAATATGTTCATTTTTAATCCCACCAATTGCACAAAGACAGTTCTTGGTTATATTTTGAAAAGGGGCATACACGATTCGTTTTCCTTTATATAAATAATAATTCCTAAAAGATTTAAATGTGCGTAATAAATAGTTGGAAGCGACTGGGTGAATTATTTAAGACTGTGACTATTTGTAATTACATGTATTTACGTGTACTTACGTTTATAACCGTCAAAAATTTATTAGACTTCCTGGGAGGAAGAGGTGTGAATTTTACTTACTTCATTAACTGTCCTCCCGCCAGGGAATATATTTCCATAGTAGCACATAAAAGCGGAACTTTCCCGAATACAAAAGTACACGTAAGTGCAAATAGTCACTTCCATTACTAAATAATTAAGAGTATTTTTTGTTTTTCACGACGCCTCTACCAAAATTTTAAATTTGTGTTACTTGTATCTTTTTTGTAATTAATATTGCATTAAAGTTGTAAAAACAACAATTTTAATGAATATAAAATCAAGAGGCGATTTCAAATAATGGCGCGGCGACTTTGAGCGACTTCAGCCTCACGGCTCGGCGACTTTTGCTCCATACCGTCCGGCATGTCTGATTTGTATAGTAGTACATAAAAATACATAAAGTACGAAGCCGAACTTTCCCGAATAAAGTACACGTACGTACACTATAAGTGCAACTATTCACTTCCCTACTTATTTATACATTACATATTTTTCGTCAATTTTACATTGGTAGTGAAAGCTTCTCTTGGCCTTTTTGCAGGCACCAGTGCCGTTACTATAATATAATATTTTTTCGCTTTAATTCCACTCCACCCTATCGGCATTCATAGGCACGTTAACGGTGCTCTAAAGGCACGCTAACGGCACTCCGCGTGTCAATTCGCATGGTAATAGACACTACTTAATGTTTAATTACATTAATCATAAGGTCAATTATACTTGCATATCTGTTAAGGTATCAAAACTAATTTAATTCGAGTTATGATAGTCCTTTTATTGTTTATCTTGTTTTGAGAGCAAAATTGTTTGCGATTTTCCTGCATACTTTGCGATAATTATCCCACGGGGGTTAAAACAAGATAATTTGAATCCCTTCGCTCCCCTTAAGCAACACGAAGTAAACCCTTCCATAATATGGTAACTGATTCGATTTTAGTAAATTACAACACTCTAAAACTTTGAAGCATGAAGAAGGCTTATCGTTGGTGCGCCGGTGGGTGTCGCAACACTGGCCATTATGCAAAAAAAAAAATGAGCAAAAGCTCAAACATAATATTTTGTATGAAAAAATTAGATTGATCGTGAGACCAAATAAAATCTGAGTCTAAGCTTTTACTCATTTTTTTTGTTTACGTATCTAATATTTTATAAGTATTGAAGTAAAGTGAAGCATTAAGCCGAACAAATTTTAGCATTTTCGTATTCGTATAAAAAAGAAAGTAAATCGTTTCTTTTCAAAAATAAGTTTGATTGAAAAGATTTAAATAATCGTTTACATGAGCGGCAATATAGCTTCACTTAATTCCACTACTGTACTCAGTATTGATGTTATTAATTTTTATCGATATTTATCTTGTACCTGAGATGACAATATAAATTAAATTACTTGTAAAGTTTGCGGTGGACTTAGTTTTTTAAGTATGCGCTCCTGTAAATATTTTCATTATTCGGTGTCCACTCGTTTCAATTCTGGGATATCGCTGTGAAGTATTTGGAAATTTACACTTTGATAATAAAAAAAAAATAAAACTAAAATTTTACATCAAATCTATAATAAGTCTTGCGAAGACATCAAAATTCATTTTACAGAGATTTATTTTTGGAATATAGTCTTTTTACTCACCTGGATTTGCGGTCAGCTATTTTCCTTGCTAAGCTAATCAAATTCTAGATCTGATTTTGCTCAGGAATATGTATTTAATTACTCAGCGCCTGCTCTTGGACCATGTCATTAACATTTGAATAAACACCGTATATGTATTTAATTATTTATTTACAAAGTTTTATCACAGGCTGATTACTTAACAAGAGAAAAGCGAAAGTAAAAATGAAAGTGAAAAAGAATTTAAAATAACAATAACAAACGAAAATAAAAATAGACTAAAAATAAGGATACAAATCAACATATCAAAACGCTTAAAAATTAAAATACAAAAAGAAAAGAAAAAGTGTGTAGAATATATAAAAATATAACAAAATACTACTCCTATAAGCATAAAAACGACTTTAACGGAGCTCATATCTCGCATTTGATTTAGAAAGATTAAAATCGAGACGAGCACTATGAACCGCATAGGACGGAGACCAAACGGGACACGCATACTCTAAAATGGGCCGGACGAAGGTACAAAAAATAAGCTTGGTGATCAAGGGATTATTAAATTCCTTAGACCATCTCTTTACAAAGCCTCAGCACCAGGAATCTCTATCGAAACGGACGACAGTCCCCTATGCACTGCACAAAGGACTCCACCGCCAACAGAAGCATCCATACAAGACAGTGCCGATCACGACGGAAAACCTGGAATTCAGAATCAAAAATTTCCATGTCAAGAACCTTACCACAAAGCCAGATTTCAGAGAGACATATAACTTCGAATCCAGAATTGGCCGAGGCAATAAAAAGCCTATTCATCTTGGAACGCAAGCCAGTTACGTTGGCGCAGTATACTGAGACCTCCTTAACAAGTTTTTTGCATTAGAAACGGACGGGCGAGACTTAGGAATGAATTATCTCAAAATAGAGTTCGGAGGCCAGATTGACGGAGCTAACATCGCAGAGTCCAGTCCTCAGGAATAAGCAGCTTAAAAGATGATGAGTAAGTATGTCCACCATTGATGAATGAAGGAGTAATCCTTTTGCAAGACATATGGGCATGAGGAACACCGATACGGTCGGAAACATGGTTGATGATATCGTCCAATGACGTGTCAGGATGAATGCGGGAGATAAAAACCCACCGTGGTAGTTGAGCAGGACGAATTAAAGATGGATGTACATCGACCAAAGATAACCCAGAATCCTTCGTTAGGCACGTCACATCATCTGAAGTCGCATGGCGTTCATTACGCTGCGCAGATGACAAGGGCACATCATTTGATGTAGAAGACTCATCGCATGGTAGAGGAACAACCATGGACAGTCCCAGGAGTCGAACCAGCAGAAAATTCCATGCGAGGGATGGATGGCAGCGACGAGACAATAGAGTCCAACCTGAAGGAATCCTCAGATAGAACCCTTGTGCAGGCAGAAAGGCCATCTCTGGTCATCGCAATATTCTTCTCAAGACTGACGAGATGCCCAGTGGCGAAACCTGAAAGGTCGGGTGGAGCCAACGAATATAAATCCTTCAAAGTCTGCGAGCACAGGCCCTACCTAGTATTCTCCGACTGTGTGCGCAAATCAATTCCCAGATCAAGAATCATGGTTTTGGCGGTCTCAAGATTTTCAGTCAGGTTTTGTTGCTGGTCATAAGCATCCTGGAAAAGCCTCCAGTTGTGGGGGGCGAGATTTCATCTCGTTGAGAACGACTTCAGATCCCTCCATGAAAGTATGCAATTTATCAAATGAGAGTTTGAAAAATCTAAGTATGTGACAAGGCTTTATGTCTGCACTTTTGCGGCAGATAAAGTCAGCACTCAGCCTAGCGCCACGCTTAGTACACGTAGGATGGTAGTACCTATTGCAAACACCATCGCAAGGAACAACGCTATCATCAGCTTCACGGCATAAGCAGCATCGGAACATATCGGCAAGATGAAGACACCAAAAAATAACAAGAGGCAGCAGGCAGGCAGTGTAAATAACGTCAATCTCGGGATCCAGCGATGCAACAGGTTATGAAAAAACCGAGAAACAGAAATGCAAGAAATTTATGAGAGCACCAAAGAAGCCTCGGCAGAGGCATATACTAAAGGGTTTACCCTCAGGAAAAACCACGGCTGATAAAGGCAAAACAAGCACCCGCAAGCAGCAGATCAGGTGTCGTCGGAGTGTAGAGGATGATCCAAGGTAAAAACTTCAAAAGAAAAACTACGCACAGAAAGCTTAAGCACAAAATAAAAGAATAAAGAAGAAACACATAGCAGAAAACAACGAAATATATTAGAAATATGTATATACTCTTAAATATACTTTCCCGTCTATATTTTATATTCATATTTATTTTGCTTTCCTCTTTACCTTTTTTTTTATTAAAACTTTCGTTGAACAAATAGTTTATGAATTACAACACACCCGCACTAAAAAAATTAATATGCTTAATCTGTTTATTAATTTCCTTAAAGTAATTAAATTGGACCGCTTTGTTTATATCAATTAAAGTAATTACTAAACAACAAAATTTTTCAATTGATATTTGTAATTTAGACCACTAAATGGAAATACAAACGTGTGAGTTGCGAACGTTCGAATGCCAGCTTGACCTATTGCTGACCTTGTGTGCTTTCAAGTTCCAGATATTTTTACCGAGTTGTGAACATAAGACTCGCGAAATACCATTCCATTTCTATGATTTTTTTAAACTGTTGATTAGTTCCTTGTTTTCTAGATAATTAATTAGCTAAGAGTTTGTACCATACGTTTTTTATTTTAAAGGTTTACTAGGCTCTTTTTTGTGTATATTCTTCCAATTTTTTAGCTAAAGAAGATTCACAACTGCGCACCCGTGAAAAGTAAACAAATTTGAGTTATATTTGCTAATTCGGACATGTGCTGCAGTAATACTTTTAGTTAGGGGGCTAGCAGTATTCATAGGGCAGAACTTATTAATTTTGAAGATCTTATCATAGGAAATAGAAATTGTGTCTTCTGCCAATACATTATTCAAATTCATTTATTTACGGCGTTGTACATGTAAGATTCTCGATCTTTTGAGGTATACAATTCTATATTAACGTGGGCATACTAAGTACGTCTGAAGCAGACAAATGCATGAAAAGTGTAATGTATAAAGTAAAATATTAAATTAATCTGATATGTTAATCATAAAATTTCTAAAACATTGGGATTATCATAATGCAATTCCTGAAAACGACCGGGTGAACCCACCATGAATATAACTTATTCCATAACGTGATAGTGTAGTATAAGTTACCGCCTTTGTTGATCTTGCAAATTGAAGTCAATTATAAATATTTCGGATTATGAAATCTAATTAATTTTGTCAAGGTATGCAGTGAAATTCAAGATAACATGAAAAGCTGTAGCCGAAGATGGACGAAACGTAAGGCGAGACGTTGTCATACCTCCGCAAGCGAAAAATATATCTAACCCTGGCATTAAAGCAAGCTGAAGTTTGTGATATAATTGATTTGAGACTGCAGGAAATGTCACCTCAATAAAATAACGAACTAGGAAAGAACGATGGTCACAATATACGGAGACCACCATATATTTTACTGACAATAGAGGATAGGGTCCGCGACAGGGGGGGGGGGGGGCAATGGGGTAAATCCCCTGGGCCCGGACTTTCAAAAGGGGCCCCGTCATCTAAGTCATTGCCAGAAAATTTTTTCCATTTTAATTATATATATAAAAGATGTTTCACGATCGAAAAAGTGTAATATACTAGGCAGATTTTAAATTGAAAGTCACTCATTCGATTGTATATGGGCCCGTAAACGCTTAGTCCTGGGCCCAAAATTACTTTCGCGGTGGCCCGTATGTGGTACCGCCCGGGCCCGAATATTGTCTCTACGGGCCTGATAGAGGGACCGAGTTAACAAAAGAAATGTTTAAATTGCTAAGCTGTAAACTCTCAATATCAAAGTCTGACTTATAGATTACTAAGCATTTAGACTTCTCCAGGTTTAAGCAGATTATCTACTAACGGCAAGCAAATCAATTATTTAAGGAGAATAATTCATCTTCTGACAGAAACATAGGCCGGGGGCCTTATAACTGAATTCTATTCGATTACAATCGATCGTAAATATAGAAAATTTAGAATTGAATAAGATCTAAAAGGAATATTGGCTTTGTGTGAGTTGCTAGGTTTAGGCCCATTCAACCCTAAATGTCCTATATGTACGATCGATTGCAATCGAATCGTATTCAGTAATAAGGCCCCTGGGCAGATACAACTTGTCGTCATCAGCATAAAGTTGTAACTTGCTTTACTTAACACACTAAAATAATGCATAATTAATGCACATAATAAATAGCACCAACCAAAGTTTTGGTTCTAGATGCAAAGCCCGGTTTACAAGAGGAAAGTCTACGACGCTTGATAACGACCATCCAGATAATGGGAAGCCAATCACTCAGCCTGTGGCCTGAATCTAAATTTTTCCCATAGTTTTATAAACAAGATTCCATAATCAAATACTTAAGAGAAATCGAGAAAAACAATATAAGTAAATAGGCACGCTCACGAAAACCGTATCACTTCAAAAATTCGCCTTAATTAGCTTTCCTGGAAATGAGTTAACGGCTACAAAAACTAATTCGGTGAACTATTAAATGAGTAGATCGCACCATTCCGTGTTCGACTTTGGCTCGGAAGTATTTTAAATTTTTTTTTGAGACATTTGGTGTTACGATGGCAAAGTACGCGCAATTAACGTTAGAAAAAAAGACTGAAATTGTAGTTGGTTTATCGGTACGGGAGATTTCCAGGAGAATTGGTTCTTCTCATTCTAGTGTAGTGCGATTTATATAAAAAAAAAGTCAGGGAGTGTAGAGCGTCGTAAAGGGACTGGTCTTCAGTAAAAGACTACTCCTCGACAAGATCGGCTGTAGCTCCGAATTTCTTTACAAGATCGATTCAAATCTGCAGTCCAGTTGCGACGAGAACTTCAGGATCAAACAGGACTAAGTGTTAGTGCGCAAACGATACGTAGAAGGCTACAGGAGTTTGGATTGTCGAGTAGAAAATCAGCGAAAAAACGATTGTTGACGGAAAAAATGAAGTCAAGCCGCTTAGAATGAGCAAAAAAAAAATGAAATTTGGACTTCTAATAACTGGGAAAAGGTGATATTTTCAGACGAGAGTAAGTTCAATTTGTTTGGATCCAATGGGGGCGTGCTAGTGAGAAGGCGAAAAGGTGAAAGATTCGCCGATATGTGTGTTCAAAGAACTGTGAACCACTCTGGAAGCTGTATGAGCTGGGGATGCTTTTCTTACCATGAGACTGGTCGTCTGCAGTTTATTGATGGTACCGTGAACGCAGATTAATATTTGAAAATTCTTACGAAAAACACATCTCCCACCGCGAGAACATTATTTTTCAGGACGATTCTGCAGCGTACCACTGCGCCAAAAAGGTACCTCAAAGTTTTATTTAACATTTGCGAACATTCTCCTTTAAACCAGCACAGAAAGTTGTAAAAATCATTTTATATTTTGACAGGTAAAAAATTTTCTTCAAGAACTTGTCAGAACATTGGATTGGCCAAGTAACAGTCCCGACCTCAACCCACTTGAAGCTTCCACGGTAATTTCTCTAATCTTAAAGAAAGTAATAATTATTTGACGACAGGGAACTGGGCAAAGAGGTATTTCCTTAATTGGCAGCAACCCAATAACCCATTTACCAGGTGCCAAGAGATAAAATCTTGTGGCAGTTAGTTAATATCTAAAAAATTAGATGTGGTGCGGTTTTCATGAGCGTGGCTGTATATTACCAGCAGCGGATTTACCCAGTAGCACACATAGGCACGTATCTAGGGTCGCAGCTCGAAGGGGGCCCCAGGTCTGAATTGAGAAAAAATGATGACGAACTTAATTTCTTATTTATTAGTACAATATCGCTGATGAGATGTTAATCCCCAGGGTTTTCTTCATCGGCTCTTTATTTCTGCGGTATACGGCCCCTGGCCCTTTTACTTCTAAGGTATATGTCGTTGTTTTGTACCTGTGCTGGATTTTATCATAGGTGTGATGTGAAGTGAAGTGAGTTCACTAAAATGCAACGAATAATTATAAATCTTAATTTAATTCAGGTACGTTAATTTCACAATGATTATTTCACTTTACAATTGGAATAATACTATTCAAAAGTTTTACTTTTCTTACAAATAATTCAAGTTAAAACTGTGATGTGATGTGACTAACACTGTGAGGTGATGTGATTCTACTCAATGCTGCTAAATGCCGTTCTTGCCTGATCGAAATATGAGATGCTGCCAGATGTTGTACCGGGAAGCTGAGCTACAACGGTAAGTAGTAACTGCTAACGAGATGTTGTCGATGCCCAAAATATTTGTTTATTACAGGGTGATGCAATCAAGGTAAGTTTTTCTATGAAAAATAAAACGTAAATAAAATCGTTTACTAATATTGAATTTTTTTTCTCTTTTCGTCGTTGAAATAAAACTTTTAATCCTTCTTACAATTTTACAAGCAGCCCGAAGGGAACTGCGGTCCTCATTCCAAAGAAATGTAATTTTTTTAATTGCTGAAGACTTCTTCCAGGTAGCTCAAGTGAGCCCAAGTGAGGTAAAATCACTGATGAATAAATACAATGGAGATAGCGCCGATAGCAAAATGCACGTGAAAATAACAGCAACGCATTAGTTTTACAACTTAACAAACGTGAAATCACGCCACAACAATCAAGTTTTCCTTTGGCGGTTTGTTTTAAATTAATTTGTTAAGCCCCTAACCCTTTTAAATAACAACAATAAAAATTAATAATATTAATAAGGGTAAAAGCAATAATAAATTAATAAAAAAACAATGAAAATATCTAAAAAGGGAAAATAATAATAAAGTCAAGGGGCTCAGCGCCTTGCGTGCCTAGGGATCGCTGTATATTACGGTCAATTAAACCCGATTGGTTGTCCTAAGGCATGCTCTCTTAACCACTTTAGATAGAAGAATAGGGAAGAATGCAAATTGGACGAAACGGATTCCTGGGGGGGGGGGGTTATTTCGAAATACAAAAATAAATATAATAATAAATTTGTAAAGCGAGACGACATAAATATTGTGTTGCAAATATGAGTTAAGGGGAGAGTGATGTAAGGCAACAATCATCTTAGATTAATCAAGTCCAAACCAGTGGTACCAGATTTCACCTCCATCAAAATTTGATTAATTTCTGTCAACAAAATATTAATTTGGAGTTCCTGCGTCGTGAATTACCTTTTGTTCTGCAGTAAATAGTTTCTTTTTCGAATCGAATTATAAAATAGGAGCAACAGTGTTAACTCATATATATTTAAAAAATTAGAATGATTAAATCAAGTTAATTTTGACATAAATGTATGTAGGAATCGGAGAATCTGCGTTAAAGAAACCATTTGGCTAGTTGGGTTTGAACCGAGACCATACGCATGATACTCCATTTCCCTAACCACTGGGCCACCAGCGCCGTTGCCGATTCTCCGTTCCAAAGTTCTTTTCATGGAGAAGCCCCGATCCCACATGTATGTAATAAAAATACGCTAAATTAAAAGGAATAAATCAATTTAAGAAAAACCATTTATCTTCTGAGAAATTTTATTTTCGAAATTACACGAAAATAATTAAAATAAGCAAGAGACATAATATACACATATATTTTGAAAAATACCCTGCTAAAAATACGTTGATTCATTACCTTCAAAGTGCCCATGTGATTTATGCGTTCGTTGGTGCTCATCTACAATTCTCCATATTTTATAGGAGTAATTAACATGATGGTGTTTGATAAGTGAAAATGTAGCAATCCAAAAATATTTTAGTGTTTGATTTGAATGATAATTAAAGCACCTTTTTCTGTGGGTCTGGATATGCCTCTCTTGGAGGTACTAGACTTAACATCATTATGTGTCTTTGATAGGCCTTTGTTTCACGGAACATGGAATCGGTTCCATGTAGCCGATCTAATACACCTAGGACACCAAAGCAATAGTTAAATCTGAAATAAATAACAATTAAATACATTTTTTTACTGTTAAATTAATACTAGTTTACTTTAAGTGGTGAAAATCATGCGCTTCAGGGCTAGGAAAAAACGGTAGATGGTAACCCGAATGAGCATTTAGCGTAGATAAAATGGCTAAAGCAAACCAAAGCCAAGCAGTTGCGACATGACTGCCCATTAGAAAAACACCAAGAAAAGGGGGTAATAAATTACTAAAAATGTGCTCAATCGGGTGACAATAGATAGCAGTTACTGCGATAGGTGCTGTCCACTCATGATGTTGTTTATGAATAAATTTATAAATATGCTTATTGTGCAGCAATCGATGGGAGTAGTAAAAACCAAACTCTTCCATTAATATAAATATAGCTAACTCAAAACACACCCAATGGAATGTAGGTAGCTCTCGAATTGGAGCAAAACCACGCAAGCGCATTAATTGATAACTAAAGAATGCCATTGGAATTCCGATCACAAATTGATTTATTATCACTGACCACATCACCTGAAATTAATTACTTATAAGAACTGATATAAAAAACTCTTCAATCCTACCTTCATTAATTTTTTCGTATCTACTGGTTCATTTGTTCCTGGTTGTATTTTATATTTTCGCAATGCTGCAGGTTTATTGGTTATATCCATAAAAGTGTATATACCACCAAATAACCAGTAAACCAAAATTGTGAAAATTGTTGACCCAACCACCCATAGTAGAAATGGATCTTCGCCTGAAAGAAATTAATATGAATATGTTTTAAATGACGTTGAAATTATTAATTAAATTGGCTTCATACCGTTGTATTTTAAAAGTAAGGTAATAAAGTAAAAATAGCATTTGACAAATATTTTATGGAAAACCATTAATACGCGTTATAATAAGCGTAATGATTTGCTCACTTCAAAATACAATAGCTTATTATTTATGTGAAGAAGGAGGAACAAAATTTGTCTAACTTTAAATGAACAATTAGACACACTAACTATTTCTTATACCTTCAAGGGTATTTAACTAATTTTTATTAAGGATTTTGCATATTTTGACATACTCTCCTTTAGTTTTCTGAAAATGTCCGTTCGTATTTTTCCCCAATTTAATTGAAATAAAATAGCAGAAGGATCTTCAAAAGTTGTAAATTGGTGACAGAGTAGAACCTTTATTAAAACTCGACTAACAAAAATAACGAGGTGAGGTATTCTGCACAGTTTTGAAAGGTAATTTGATCGTGCTTATAACTCTGTCATTTCTTCAATATATTGCATACTTATCTTATTTCCATTGTTCTCTTCAAATGCTGGTAAAATCCTATAAGCTTCCAAAGCCTTAATAATATAATTTTTTCATTTTCTAAATTCTAAAGGAGAGAAAGCCATGGTGCAGCGGTGGGATACGGCAAAGAAATGAGCGTATCATCTACCAATTATAAAAGTTGGCAGCACTATCATTCCCAATTGTCAAGAACTCGCTACAGGAAGAATTTCGTGAAGGTCGTCCTAAATCGGTTGTTGTGCCAGAAAAAATCGATGCTGTGCGTGAACTGATATTGCAATTTCATCATGTGACATAACGTGAGATTGAGGCATGCTCGGGCATTAGTTTCACTCGCATTCATTAAATATTGCATGAACATTTGGTCGTCAAAAAGATTTCTTCGCGTTGGATACCGCATAATTTGACAATCGCTAAAATAAGGCTTGTGTCGATTGGTGCAAAGAAATGTTAAAAAAATTCAATCGCGGTGCTTCAAAAGATGTCTACATGATCGTGACAGGCGACGAATCATGGATCTATGCATATGAACCCGAAACTAAGCAACAATCGACTGCATAGATCTTTCAAGACAAACTAAATCCAACAAAAGTTGTTCGCGCACGAAGCTCTTCGAAGCAAATAATCGCCTGTTTTTTCAGAATAATTGGACATGTCACCACATTACAGTAACGTAGAACGGTCAATTCTGAATGGTACATCTTCATTTGTTTGCCAGAAGTGTTCGGAAAAATAAGGGAAACCAATCGCAGAAGACGAATCATTCACCTCACACAATGCAAGCTCTCACACATCGGCTGAAACAACTCAATTTTTAAGTATTCAAAACATCGAATTAATGGGTCATCCGCCGTACAGTCCTGATTTGGTACCCAATGATTTCCACTTATTCCCGCAGAATAAACTTAAAATCAATTGGTTTATCATTTATCCAGTGACTGTATGAATAAATTTTTGAGCTTTTTCTCACGTTTCTATGTATAAAAGTATATGTTTAATGTTATGTTAAAAATCAATGAATAACATATCTTTTTATATCATTAAAAAAAGCAAAGCACCAACTCGCATTGGGCCTAGGCCGCAATATAACTTAAATCCGCCTCTGCTTATAACTATAAACTACTGGGAAATGAGGTTCATCATTGCATCTGATTGTCGTTGCTCTAAAATCTCTTTGATGGAGTAAGTGATAATGTGTCGGTCTTCGAATCTGGAGGTTCCAGATTAAAATCCCACCGGCGGGTGTTAACAGATTACGATAAAAAAGGCATTGGGGGTTGTAGAAAAAATGTCTGTGGTTCGAAATCAAATTTAAATTGTTAGGTCAAAAAATAAGAACTTGTGATGAAAAGTGGTATCTCATGCAGTGATTAGTGCAGGGTGAATGTGACGGCAATTGTGCATTAGTCAGTCCTTTCTTCAGCCTTCGACGTGATGTACAGCGATTGATCAATAGCAATGGTCCCATATTATTGCATGACAATAAAGCATACTTTATAATTTAGTAAAAGTACGAAAATTAGAACATGAAATTTTAACTTCCAAGACCTTTCTCGAACTGCTTATCACCTTTTTACAAAGTTTGGAACCCTTCATGGAAACAAGCAATATCAAAAACAAATCACTTCGCTGTTAAAACGATATTCAGGGAAATTTGCTTCATAGTGCAATATGAACTCAGTATCTCAAGATCGATTGAGCAATTAGATTCGGACTTCTTTTCCATACCAGATTGCATAAGACAAGTTGACTTAAGGTGGCAAACCTATGTTAGTAGTTCTTAGAAAGTTGAGTAAGGTAGTACTGTAAAGTATTAAACTTAATTTCGGCTTCTAACAACCGCGTTTGAGTACGGATGGTAAAAATTGTGCGAGATGTAACCACGATAGGAATTCAAATATTTTTAGGAACACCAAGTTTTGTTATTTCAAGATATTTAACAATAAAAAAGGAAATTAAAGACAAGAGAATATTAACGGTTTTGCCTTTGAAGAGATTAAGCGGGGATAATGATTTGCTATATTGTAAAATATTTCCCTCATAATCAGTGATACGATAAGGATACGATCAAACTCTGACATCGTGCTAATGTTTATTTTTTTTAAATAGGCATCTATAGAGGGAGCAACAAATTTTGCAGTGTAATCATATTTGGCTTATCAACAGAATTTTGTTATTACGTAACTGAAACTAAATCAATTAACCTAATTAATAATTTCTCGTATAGGTCGATTATCTGACGAGAAGATTTACGCTGCAAACTAAAATTCAACAATTTATGAGGATTCACTCTATTTCTTTAACATACTTAGTCCGAATAAAATTGACTGTACTACTATTTACAAAATTTTTAAGAGTCAACTCGAGCATATACCACTTATACAATAATATTTATTTATACCAAGATCAAAATCAAGTCAAATTGACTTATTGTGTTCAGATTTTCATTCGGTTTATGCCACCCTTTAACAGGGCAATCTTGTGTAACGGGTCAAAAATCTTAAATTGTTTAAAATACGTGTACAAATTGCTATAAATATGTATACAAAACTTGAAGCTGATGCGATCAATAAATCAAAAGGTATGAGCGGTCAAAAGTCAGACGAGGAGCTGAATTGTACGCGGGAAAGAAACCTTAACGAACCGTTTGAGCCTCGTCGACGAAATTACGCCGGCGGCGTATTATTTCTCCGCATACCTAGAGAATATGGCGTTCTTTTCCAAGATGACCATGAAGAGGAGGAAGGTGGACTATACGTCCATAGTATTGCTGATTAAGGGGGGAAATAGGGTTAGACTGTTCAAAAAATCGATTTTTTTTATTTCATAAATTGTTGGTAAAATTTGTTCCCAAAATTTTAAATGAAAATTCCGACTCGTTCTATTGTTATAAGCCATTAAAGTGAGTAGCTCTCCTTCAGGCCAAGAGCGCACCAAAATAAGAAATAGGGGAAATAGGTGTAGAGTCTTCAAAAAATTCAATTTTTTTCTTTTTGATAAATCGATTATAGAACTATACCAAAATATATTCTGAAAATTTCAAAACAAAATTCCACGCCGTTTAAAAGTTATAAGCGTTTCAGTGAGTGTCCCTCGGTCGAACGGTTGGAGCGCGGTTCTTTTTAAACGCGTTTTTCTCGAAACTACTTTTTTTTCGAATTTGTGTACACTCTAGCTCCTACAGTTTTTGATCAATCGTTATCAAACTAAGCACATAGTTTCTTTATATAAATACGCTCTATTGGAACCTCAATCATAAACAATATCTTTATTTTAACAATTTTTTTACTGTAAAAAAAAATATAAAAAAATGGTAAAAAATCATACCATCATAATATTAATTTTTGATTTATTTGTGGGAAGTGAGGTTCAAATAGAAGAGACAATAGAGAGACAAAAAGTAAATTTTTTTGAAAAATTGATTTCAGATGACAATTGTGACCTTCAGGATGTACACAAATTGCCCAGCCGGATGGCGACTTACAACGCGCGGCAGCTGATATCTCCGTTATTTTTCGAGGAAAATGTTTGAAAATTTCAGAATATACTCTTGAATATATGTATAAAATGACCCCACGGTATAAATAAAATATATAGATTCCTTGTGTGTTAAAAATTCATGAAAATCACTAAAAATACGCCGGCCTACACCTATTTCCCCCATTAAGGTAAACTCATCATTACCCTAAAAAAGAACATTATTTTTCTACTTTTTAAACGTGCTTTTCTCGAAACAACTTTTTCGAATCGGTTCGCAGGAATGCGTAAATTACTCGACCAATTGACTCCAAACAAACTTCTAATAAAAAAGAACAATTGTATCTACAAGCTAACGCTCAGTTTTTTAACAGAAATAATTACTTAAACATTTTTATTGCATAATTAAGAGGGCAAAATGTGTCAAAATTAAAATGTCCAATTTTGAAGTTTATAGCATTTGCTTTTGCGGACAACTACACCGTAAAGTGGTGTTCTGGGCACAGCGTAAACCCAACGGCAATTTTTTGGTAAAAAAAATTCTTTATAATATTCAGACCTGTACAATAGTAATAAAAAATGATGTTAATCGGATTTTTTTTAATAGATGTTTTTTCAGCCGTTACTAGACTTAATAATAATTGAAGAAGTTTGTTTGTTAATTAACCAACTCATCTGAAATTTTTAGCCCCTACTTATTTAAATCTTTTTATGTGCTAAGCCATAATAATCTTTTGTATTTTATTTAAAACATATACTTTATACATCTATAAATATTAAGTTAATATATTTGTTGGTCAGTTTAACAAAAAAAATTTTTTTTTCTAATTATGTCGTCACACAATTCGGCAACATGCAACCACAAACTTTCTTTATATTATTGTTATCTGGTTCAAGGCTGCAGTGGTCAACGAAAGAAAGAAATAAAATTTAAATTCAAAAGTCGAAACAGTTTTAAATTTACATTTTTATTTACAATAAATATTTTTAAAGTGAATCTTCTTTTCCACTATACCCCCGCCGAAATTTAGAATTATGTTCCAATTTTGCCGGAGAAAATGGCGCTTTTTACCTGGTCCATTGTTCAATTAGGGAGCTAAGTAAGGCATGCGAATATTAATACTATTACTCGACTCGAAGGTGGGACAGAACTCGAAAGACCGCAACTTTCACACACCTCAAATACGGAGGGAATTTTAATTTTTTGCAATTGCAAATTAAAAACTCACAGGGAAACCAATGCTCGAACTTGCATCCATGGCGTGGTGATCGTACCACTCAACCAAATGATCGAACTCAGTCTCCAATAGCTGCATTGAGAGTGATTTTTCAAGGCCACGTCAGGCTTTACAGCGTTTTGTGACAGAAGAGAAACGAAAGAAATAATATGGTGGTAGAGAAATGACAGAGAGCTGTACGTCTAAACCAGTTAGCTGTGTGGCCCTCTTTCAAAAGTGTGTACCTAAATTGCGTCGCAGAAATGAAACGATGGCTAGTCTGCTCATACTTATTACGCATACATGCAGAGTTGAAAAATTGAGTCGAGTTGGGGTTGAGATCTCAATCCGCGTATATGCGTTCATCAGGTTGAAGAGTTGAGTTGAGATTGAGTTGAAATTGGGTTGATTTGACATAATATAGCTTCTGTTTCCTCTTGTTCCTAAATATTTCTCCTTTCTATCGTAAAAGCTTCACAAACACAAAACAAAATTACAAAAATCATTACTAACTGCTGTGACAAAATCAAAAACAAAAATAACTTGTAAAATTACAATGTGTCCCTTCAACTCTTCAATCCGCGTATACAAGTTTAACTCGACTCAGCAAGATTACTTGAGTTGAGTTGACTCGACCCACTTTGAACTCAACTTCGGTATACATGAGAGTTGAACTTGGGTTCAACCTGGCTTTAACACTGCATGTATAAGTAGTAACTTTTATAGTTACTTTTTAATTTTTTTATTCATTTTATTTGGTTTTTATCTATAAATCTCGAAATTTACGAATATATTTTAGTTTATTAGCAAATCATAATTACTTTTTGCACATGACGTTTATACTCGTCAATAACAACTAACTGGTTAATACAGTATTTCAAAGGTTTATATTATAAAAATAAGAAGACCTTGAATACAATATAAATTATATTTAATTTATTTCGCGATTCCAACTGATACTCATTACATTTCATAGCACTAACTAATATTATATAATAGAATTGCATAGAATTTCACGTTATCACTTATAACTAGTCCGATGACCCTTTATCTGTTTTAATCAATAATTTCTAATCACATTTAATTAAAAATTTATTCATTTAAAAATCCCAGATAAAATAAAATGGTTATAAAAAAAAATTGATAACACTATCTTGTTATACGGTTCACTCAAAAACAAACTACTTGTACTAACAGCATTAGTTTTATTTTCATTCAAATTATTTAAAAGAAGTTTCAGGATATCTGTAGCACGTCGTTTGATTCTTAATTTAAAGTATAAATTGCAAAAAATATCATTAAATTGATAACTGGAGCTTAATAAATTTTCATACATTCTAGGCGAAAAATTACCCCGCTGTTAATTCTATGGTTTAAATAACTTCAGTATTCCATAAACTCAATCTGTATTTCCTTTGGATGCTATACATACAATAATAATAGGGTTTCCAAAAAGACGTTTTAGAATTTCCAATGTAAGTGATGCGTTGGGGCCTATTCAGATTTCGACGACATTTGACATAGGGGGCATTTCACGCGAAGCAGACAGCGAAACAACTTTCAGGTTCTGGATTTTGTTTATATTTGGTTTAATTGTACTTCTATATGTCCTGAATGAATGTGCATTTTTATTTTTTTTCTATGAAGCCCTTTTCTAAGCCTTTAAAGAATTGACAAAATTTGAGGAGCCGGTTTTTTGAAAAAAAAAAAAATTTTCTATTATTCAAAGTGATAGAAAAAAAGTAAATAGTGTTATTTTAAAGACAAATAAATGTTTTTCTTGGCTGTTATTACAGAGTTGAAAAAAAATTTTTTTTCGTATATAAAACCGCAAGTAAACTTATCAAATCGAATTTTACTTAACTTCGTCATTTTTAAAAATTTTTGTTTTTATCTCAAAATGTAGCTTATAGTTCATAAATAATATGTGTAAAATTTTAGAATGGGCTCTGCATTCTTATCGGAGATAGAGAATTTAAACTTAAATTTTTTCATTTTTCCATACAAAACTATCGCACTGGTCAAACGCCGACTACGCGCTGCACTGTGTTCGAATGCAGATCCCATTATGAAACTGAACAGGCATTTACTATACATTTTAAGTTACTTTTTGAGCTATTTAAAAAAAATATTAAAAAGGTCGAAGTTTGTCAAAATTTAATTTTAAATATTAATTTTGGATTTTTTACATGAAAAAAAAATCCAATTTCGAATTCGATACCACGACTGTGAAGAGCATGCAATTTTCTATAAGAATCACTATTTTACTTATTTTTATATAAGTTTCTTTATATGATTACTTACATTAGAAACAGGTCATACATAACTTTTTCAAAATTGTTGGTTGTCCGCTTTGCGTGAAATGCCCCATAGTCCAGTGAAAGGTTACCGTCTGCTAGTCGGTAATCAAAAAAACCATATAAATACCAAACTTTTTAGTGATACTAAAACTTTACAGAGAAAAAAAGTTTGGTATTTATATGGGTCAAAATCACCAAGGTGACGAATTTGGAAATGTGAAATTTTATAAAAATTATCACATCATGGAAATCCAAAAAATAATTTACAATGTACACGTTACTATCAATAAGTGCGCTGTAAAAGAAGCGCGCAAAATATTCACATTTTTATTATTTATCCAGGATTCCAAAGAGAGTGGGTCTATTATAACATCATTCATGGAACGTATTTCAAAACTTTAATATTTTTGTTAAAAATATAAATTTGATAAAGCTTAGTTTGGAAATACGATACTAAAATAAATATTAAATAAAATATATTTAAATCTGTATTCTGCATTGTCTTATGTTCTCTTATTTTAATAAAATGTCATAACGTCATATTCGGCAACGTTCTCGAAATGAACGTTCCCGAAATGATTTTTCAATGCTTCGTATGATTTTAAATAGTCATCGGCCATCTTGGGCGCCAATATACAACACTGGCGGAAATAGAACAGCATTATTTGATGAAATTAAGCCTAATTATTTTCACTAATTATGAATGAACATTTTATATTTAAATTAGTATTTAGTTAGTTTTATGAACATTTTAAATACGGAAATGCGTGTTGGGACGCGTTCTGAAAATGACATTTTCACTAGTTTCATGAGAAAAAAAATGTGTTAACATCATTTTGCAAAAAAAACAATGAAGGGTTTATGTAGATAAAATTAACTAAATCTGATGTTTAAAAATAGTTGTGACCCAACTATTTGAAGGCTTTATTAGGAAAATGGTGTCAGAACCAAATTTGCCACCTTGATGATTTTACCAATATGGTCTTTTCGTTTGGGAGAAAATTTTTTTTATAATGCAATGGTTATCGATATCTATCCGCATAGGTAGTTTGTATATGTACTCTACAGCAATCACGTTGGTAGACGAAACTTTCGCCCACTTTCCCACCTCTATCCGACCACCATATCAACAATTTTCACAGAGAAAAAAGTGTGGTATTAATATGTTCTCTTCCATTTCTGGCTTTTCTTAAATTAAATACAATTTTAACCATGAAACAGAAGAAAGCGCATTAAAGTAATTTAAATTTATTATGAAAATAACCGTTCTGCAAAAATGACACATATTGCAAGTTTCGCATGAAGATCTGAAATTCCACGCCAACAAAATTCGGCTTGCGCAATATTCCAGATTAGAGACCAATTGCAACGCTGCAATTTTGATGATGGGATTTCTCTCTCTGGTTCCCGTAACCACTTGTGGGGCATGGGACGGAAGAAATACTTCACCCGATTTGAGACAACGATTGCAAGTGGACATGAACGAATTAGAGCGTTCCTGTACAAGCACACCTGAAATACGCGATGCTTTATGGAAAAGCTGCGTGCAAGTGTATCACAATAAACAAGTATTGAAAAACAACTATTAGCTTTAGAAAAAAAAAACTTCTGCCGGGATATGAAGTTTTAAAGGGGTATCTAAACTCTCACTTTTAATTTATATTTTTTTATTTGTTCTTTTAAGTTTTTGCTAATGTATTGATTTCTATATTAACTGTGTAAATTTCTTTCTTTAGATTTTATGAAATATTTATATTTATATGTATTGAGTGTAAACTACTTTTACACTGTACACTTGCTGTACACTTCAAATGGTTTTGAGGGTTTTTCACGTTTGGTTATATTCATACTGTCAAAAATACGACACAAAAATTACAGAATCACATATTTTGCTTTGAGGTTATCCATATTATTGTAATTAATTTAAATAAGCATACGCAATCGATAAAACTAATTGAAAACTTCCTTTTTACAGGAAATATAACAGTAATAATTAAAACACACAGGGTTACATCACATAACTAGGTCGGTTTAAGAGACACTAACAATATAACGACCTCTCATCCGCTAATCACGATGAGTGTCCTCGCGTTTCTGTTTTAGCTACTGATCAAAATGGTTAAATTATAAACAAAAGTATTTGCAAAATAATATGTTCCCCGACAGGAAATGATCTTTAGCACTTTGTACAAACAAATTTAAAATTTCAATTTATTTTCTTTACTGGGAACGGAAGTTCATTGCCACCTAGTGAATACCATTATATTTTATAATAGACAAAACAATTATAAAATAATTTCTTTTTTGATGTGAACGAAGCCTATGATGCGTTATCATGGCTTCGGCGGGAAGGGAATTAAGGTAAGAGGAATGAGGGAACTTAAATGTCTGGTTTTTTGCATTGCTGCGAGCTCGAAACGGAGTGAATTGTTATTTAAATTTATTAAAAACTCACAGGGACCGAAGCTCAAACCCTGGAACCATGGCGTGGTGATCGTACCACTCAACCAATTGATCCAACTTTATTTTACTAAAAATAGAGATGAACTTATAAGGATCGATTATTATCAAGTATTGACTCCGTATACAATTTTATATAACATTTTACATTGGCAACACTAATATTCATCGATACGGTTGTGCCAAAGTACGAGCGAGCAATTTTTTGAGTATTTTCTCGGTTTTTTCGCGGTTATTGCGAAAGTGTTTTAGATCCCTCTGTTAGGCTTAGTGCCGTAAACAAGGAAAGGTTCGAGTGCATAGTGAAAACAGATAAAAGGACAAAATTCGTAAAATTTCAAAAAGTGGATTTTTCACTATAGTGGTGTGCGTGTAGTATCGCAAAAAACATTGGTTAGCCACGTGCTAGCTACATATTACTCCAAAACATAGGTGGCGCTAAATGGAAATTGGGAAAAGACTAAGCATTTCTAACTGGGGTCCACCTACCTAAAGGTGGCGCCCATGGTAATCTGGAACATCTAATCCTATTTATTAATAGGTGGCGCTCACGACGTTAATATTAAAGAAGGTAAAAATTGACAATTGACCAGAATTATTCACTTCACCTTGACTGCCTTTTGGAAAGCAGTATTCACAACATCAATAGCAGCAGACTACAATACTAATACCTAGATATAGTTAAGATAAATTATTGTTTCCTCGCAAAAAAAAAGAAGGATTATTTATAGATAAGAAAAATTATACAAACTTTTAGGGCTTCGGCCAACAAAATAACACTCTTTCTTCCCTATATATTTTTTCCACCCTTTCAGTAGTGAGAGGACAAAAACAAAAACACAGCAAGACAGAAATACAGAAACCGAAATGGCCTCCCAAGGGAGAGCCAATTATTATGACATACTCGGCAAAAAACTGGATCAGGAGAAAAACCATAAACCTTCTAAGAGGGTAAGGACAAATTTAGATATGGATTTTCCAGAATTGCCTGAAGCTAGGCGGGCTGGGATTCACTCAGATCCTAAGTATGTCGTCATTAGTTCAACAGATCCAAAGAAACCACTGAAGTCAAATAACCTATTTCTAGTTAAAAAGGGTATACATGCAATCTCAAAAGATTTTGAAAAGGCTACCTTTATGAGAGACGGAAGCATTCTGTTGCTATGCCGGAATGCTAGTGTCGCGGAACGCTTTATCAAGACAAAGTCCATCGGTACTGCAGGCAATACTATCAGCATTGAGGCAAAGTACCATGAAAAACTAAACTGCTCCAAAGGTACAATTTATTGCAAGGACCTAAACGACATGGAAGTTAAGGACATCACCGAAGGGCTCCAAGATCAAGGAGTCACGGAGGTGATCCAACTTACCAAAGAGAATAATGGTAAGAAAACTCCGACGGGATTATACATAATAACGTTTAGCTCTTTTGAGCCACCAAAGTACATCCACCCTATTTTCCAACGCGTGGAGGTGAGAGAATATTTCCCCAATCCCATGAGATGCCGAGGATGTCAGAAGCTTGGACACACGCAAAAATGGTGCGAAAATAAGGAAGTTGAGTTTTGCGAAGTATGCGTAGAAGAGATCCCACACAAAGATCAATGCAGTGGCCCATACTGTGCAAATTGTAAAAGTCGGTCCCACACTTCAAGAGACCCCAAATGCCCGACATTCCTCCTTCACAAAGAGTTTTTGAGGATAAAAACTCAAAAACACTGTACCATGTACGAGGCAAAAAAGTTTTATTACAGCATGAACCCAGCTGCATCTCGTACTACTCCTAGCTATTCGCAAACTTTAAACACCAATACAATAGCCGCACTCTCCCATACGAAATCAAGCATAACAAGTCAACAAAAAGATCAAAAACCAACGCAACAAATTTCTCAACCGACAGAATCCAAACAACCAACACAAATTGTCAACCCAAAACAAACAACCAATACAACTGCAAACCCGAGCTCTAATTTAAAACAACAAACAAATCCTTCAACTAGCAAACAAAAATCAGAAGAACACGTCATAGTAGACTTAATGCAAATGACACTAATGAAATAACAATCATAAAACCCAACACAACAATCAGTTCAACAAACACAACAATAAACAACGAAAGCGAAATAATAACAACAACCCCATTAAGCAAACAGACAGTCCTCGATCACAGTCAAAATATGAATTATTCTCAAACAGAAATCATAAATATAATAACAGGTCACATGCCATACGGAAAGGCAGACCCGGTAAATACAGCAAATATCTCCAAGAATATTCAAACAACTCATCCAACGCAACAACCACCTACACCAACAATAAAAACAAATAAATCAAAAACGAAAACTATAAACTTAATGGAAACCGATTCATCATTACCAACTGACGATGAATTGTCCGATAGCGACATGAAAGAAAACTAAGACAAATATGGAACAATTGACTCTACCCTCCCCACCTTCTGCTAGAGGACTCACAATTCTCCAGTGGAACATAAGAGGGCTATATCACAACTATCCCCACCTTCAACTCCTCCTATCCCAATATAGCCCCCACATTGTCCTATTACAAGAAACCAACCTCTTGTACGGAGAAGAGCCTGAACGGCTCGGCACATACAATTTCCTTGGTTCAAATCATCCCCGTGACACAAGGCATGGTGGAGTAGGCATGCTTATTCATCGAAGTCTATCGTTTCAACAAATTCAAATTCAATCAGAAATATTGCTTTGTACTGCCACTATCAACACAAATCCTCAAATCACCGTCCTCAACCTGTATCTTGAGCATGGGTATCGTCTGAATCCACATGACCTGGAACGAGTTTTAGCACAGTTGCCACGAACCACCATTATTGGTGGTGATTTCAACGCCCACAGCCCGTTATGGGGTTGTGAACGCTGGGATCGTAGGGGTAGACTGGTGGCTCGCTGGGCCGAAGAGGAGGACATATGCATACTCAATGATACCTCCCCAACACTTTATTCTTCGCGTAACACTTTGTTAACGGTCGACCTCACTTTCGCCTCCTCTAACCTTGCCCCTTCCCTAAATTGGAGAACCCATTCCAACCCTGAAGGCAGCGACCACCTTCCTATAATTATCTCCACAAACGTACCAGTTGCGAATCTTAAACCACTCGCGAGATTTATAGAATCTGCTGCGAATTGGGAAAAATATGCGAGCTGCATACATACCCAATCCGCACTACGCCCCGTTTCCGGAAACGTAAACAAAGAGGCAGCGCAAGTTACCAAAATAATTAGGACAGCAGCAGCTGAAAGCATGCCATGCGCCACAAGAAACCCCCGCTCCCAACCTGTGTGGATAAATAAAGACATCCTCTCCATGATCAGAAGAAAAAACAGGGCCTGGAAACAATTCCAAAGGCACCCTACGGAAGTTAACCTGCAAATCTACCGTAAGGAATCGGCAACCATTAAAAGAGAGATTAGAGTGGCAAAGAGAAAATCTTGGGAATCCTTTGCGCAGTCAATCGACACAAGCACCAATCTCGCCCACGCATGGAGTAAAGTCAAATCCTTCTCCGGCAACAGGCCTTCCAGTCTGATTGCCAATTTGACAATAGAAAACAGGTCCCTAACATGCTCCACTGCCATAGCCAATGAGCTTGCCAAATCCTGGGCAAGATACTCATCTAACCAAAACTTTCACCAAGAAATTCTTCAAGCTAAAGAAAGCTTTTCCCTTACGGAAATGCCCTACTTTCCTGATCCCACACGAAACCTAACCAGACCCATAAGCCTTCATGAATTAAACTTAATGCTTAGTTCATGTAAAGGTTCAGCACCCGGACATGACAAAGTCTCTTATGGCATGATAAGAAACGCCCCTGACAACTTCAAAGAGAGACTAGTCTCACTTTATAACAACATTCTGGATCAGAGCATATTTCCACACAATTGGAAAAATGCGATACAGATACCAATCCATAAGAGAACTAATTCAAGCAATACGCTCGGAGATTACAGACCGATATCTCTAATCTCCTGTCTTTCGCGAACCCTGGAAAAGATACTTGGAAAACGACTGGGTAACATCTTAGAAGAGCTGCTAACCTCGGAACAACATGGTTTTCGGCCAGGAAGAGGGACTACGTCCCTCCTATTGGACCTCGAGGACCAGTTGAAACGAGCGTGCGCCCAAAAACGGGATACTTATGTCCTATCTTTGGATCTTGAAAAGGCGTTCGACCGGGTGTGCAAGCATCAAATCGCCAAGCAGCTTGCCATATGGGGAATAGATGCCAAATTTATCCACCTCATCCTTCACTTTCTGTCCAACAGAACATTTCAGGTTAGAGTCAATGGACATATGTCCTTTAGCCAACGTCAAGAAAACGGGATCCCGCAAGGCTCCCCGCTTTCTACAACACTATTCAATACATACATACACTCACTATCTCAAACACTAAAAGCCATTGACGGACTCCAACACTATCTATACGCAGATAACATTATAGCTTTGACAACATCCATGCAGCAGACACCAGTTTTGAGAAGAACTATCACGACAGCCAAGCAGTGGTGCCTAGAAATGGGAGCAAAACTGCCAATGTGTAAAGCAGAGCTACTATTGGTTACGAAAAAAAGAACGAACAATATAGCGCAACTAGAAATCGAAGAAACACAACTCGTGCCCAAAGCCAAATGCAAAATCCTCGGTTTGCACCTAGCAAGGAATCTAAAATGGAATGATCATGTCAACGAGATTCTGGATAAACTTGCTGGAGTTGTAAAAATTATTAAGGCCGTCGTAGCAAGACGTCGTGGAGCATCCATAGCCACATCTATTATCATAGCTACAACTCTTATTAATGGGATACTAAATTATGCATTAGTCGTTTATGGAACTGCTTCTAAAACTTTGCTAAACAAGTTACAGGTTAAAATTAATACTATTTTGAGAATTGCCACCGGAGCATTCCGGTCAACACCAGTCGATGCACTAGGAATCGAAACGGGACAACCTAGTGTTACCGAAAAGATCATCATCGCACAGACTAGAATAATCGCCAAAAATCTAGTGGACACAGACAAACCTCATCACAAGGCAATAACAGGTTATCTCTATAATCCACCAGTGAGACATCCTTCAGCTCTATACATATCCCTTAAAAAATCCCAATCTCTCGGTATCACCATCCCAACCAGTATCCCAGAACTTCAACCAGAAACAAGGTACCAACAAAACACCTTCTATCCTCATTCCCTAATAACCCTCATAAAAAGCACTACTCCCCTCGAAATGTATAGGAAGATACATTTAGCAGAGATACGAAACAACAACATCAGATATACAATGTACACTGATGGATCAAAAAGAGAAAATCAAACCTCCTGTGCGGTGATCCTTATGGATCCCTGCATCAATGAACCTCTGGAGCACTGGAAATACGCACTACATCCGGATGCCTCTGTGTATGAAGCAGAGGTATTTGCCATTTATATGGCTGTATCCACGGCGTGCTTGAGGACTCTGGACGTGGTGATATATACGGACTCAAGACCAGCTCTAAAGGCCATCGAAAATCCAAACCCAAAGGAATACATCAGTAAAGCAATCAAGATAAATATGACAAGAGCAAGCTCAAAAATAAGGTTATCCTGGGTACCAGGGCATGCAGGCATAACAGGCAACGAACTAGCTGACAAAAAAGCCGGAGAGATCAACAATCCGCAAGAGGAACTTAGGGTTCCACCTTGTGAGTCCTTCATAAGAAGGACAGCAAGATTGACAATCAGCAGGGAGTTGGAACTTGAATGGAGAAGACGGACCACTTTTCTTGCAAAGCATTGGAAGACTCGAAATCCGCCCAAGCATAACCCCAACCTACCAAGGTGGATGGGAGCCAAGATCCTCAGACTTAGAATAGGACATACAAGACTGACGCACGGACACTACATGACGAGGACACCGCAACCCGGATGCGTGGAGTGCCAGACAGGACTAACAATAGAACATATACTTACTAACTGTAGGACAACAATACAGACGTACGGTAGATCGCTCCCCCCTCTCACTGACCTTCTATCCTACACCCACCCAAATTCCATTATTTCCCTTCTTACCCAACTAAACCTTTTAAAGGAAGTTTGAGATTTTAAAGAGAAAAATCAAATACTTGTAAGCATTCTGCAGTTTATAAAAAAAAAAAAAAAAATTATATATTATATTAGAAGTGTTCTAGACAATAAATTAAAAAATAATACCAATATAAAATTAACAAGAAAAATAGATGAAATTAAAAAAAAAAAAAAACAAAAATTATATTAAAAGCATAATAGTAATTATAGTCATCATTGTAAAAATAAGGTGTAAATAATTATTAAATTAACAAAAATTACAACATTTTTAACACTGCAAAAACAAATTACCAAAATGGAATGGTATTATCCCTTCAATTTCAATAAACAAAAGAAAATATTTTTACGTTATTATTTAGCTTAAGTAATCGAAAAAAAAATTATTTAAACTTAAATAGAGCAGTTAGATAAGAGCAGGGCGCTATATAGACCAAGAGTCTCTGGCGCTAGTTATAAGGTAGGTTAAGACTCGATGCTGTAACTTGCCAAAAATAAATAAAAAAATAAAAAATATAACATTTTACTTACACGGTACAGTAACGTTTACAATAACGTGAACTCTCGCATTCAGACCATTTGTTTCTTTATGCGATAAGATTATGAAACTCTATTTTAAGTTTGTCTACTTTGACCACTCTAAGACTTTCGAGTATTTTACTGGCAGGAAAGACTCTTACAACTGAACATACTGTAAGAGATACTAATAGGTTGCTTCTTGTCCTGAAAGAACATCAACCACGGAGGTAGAGAGAATATTTTGTTGGGGTCCTAAACAACACCGTTGACCAAGGTGACCTGAGGAGTTGTAGCACACTCAAATTATCATCGAGAAATCCCCTTTACATCTAATGTAAATGTCGCATTGATCGCGAGTATATATGGGCAGCTTTACGTAGGAGAGGCATCCCAGAAAAAATTATCACCATCATAAAAGAGTCCTACTTAGGAGCTCAATGTCACGTCCTACACAAGTCAAAACTGTGGGAGCTCTTTCAAGTATTTATTTACAATTATTACTTTCTTTTCCTTCCCTTTTGATACTAACTTAATTGCTGACAGTTTTATTCCGTTTATTACATCTACAACTTCGGTACAAAATTATCACGTTCTGAATGCGCCGGTACCAATAAAAAACCGCGGAACATTAGGAATAGAATATTCTGAACGAATAAAGAAACACACTAGGTGCAATGAATATAAATACACAGTAAGGCACTGATTTGGCATCACTACTTACCACGGTTACATGTCGGATTGAAAACTTGACTTGAGATTGAACTGACAGTTCAATCTGTGGCGACAGTTAACCTACTTGAGAGCTTGACTTCACTTACATTGCTTTAGTTCAAGTCGATCCGACAAATTTTTCGAATCGACTTCAGTCAAGCCGACTTGAAGTCGATCCAAGGTTACATGACTTTCAAGTCGACTTGAAGCCGGCTTCAAGTCTGCGTGTAACCGTGGTAACTGGGAGTTGTTTAGAATTTCGATACTATCTGAGTATCGACGCAAAAATATCGATTAAAGGATTTATCGGGTGTTGCAAGTATCGATACAAAATATCGGTATATTGGAAGAAAATTATCGATACTGCGATGTATCGAGGCAGTATCGCCCATCTCTACTAGAAAGTAGTGACTTAGGTCATATTACGAAACATTTATGACAAAAAAAAGTATGTTCTCCATGCAACATTACCTAAAACTAGCCTTGCGATTCATTCGGTAGATATAGAGAGTCATTACATTGCCTGCCAGATAGTTATGATTACCCATATAACATCTTTAATTAAAACAAAATTAATATTGAAATAATAGTAAGTTAGAAGCAGAATATATTAATAAAATTCCATAATGGTCGGCCAATTAGAATCTTATCGTCTTAATGTCACATAATAATCAGATCAGTTAAATTTACACACTTCCATTGGTACCTCTCTCTGTCTCCATTGCTCCTTGTGAGCTTAAAAATTTCTAATCACCTATCGCTGGCCTGGTCCTGTTCTGAGCCATCAGCTTCTGCCAATATTTAGCAATTTAAATTTCTTCGGAGTTTCTAGTTTTTCTGGGCTGCAATCGTGGATGCTTAAGATGCGTCGGAGATAGTGGGCTACAGAAAACTATAGCTGCTTCCTGTGGTATCAGCAGCAAGATAGCGTAAGTACGTGTTGTACTTTGCTCAATCGAATATTATATTTCGAGTAATGATTTAAAACTGTAGTGTTGTAAACAGCTTTGGAGATGATTCTGTTTATCAACCTAATCATTTTTGCTGACTAAATTATTTACACCTTACCTTTGAGAAGCTTTGTTTATAAATATAGACCACACTAATTTACATTAATGCATCATCTTATAAAAATCACAGCAGGCGTATAGTACTAAATACATATGTTTATACATATACCAGAATAAAATTTTTCAACAACTATATGATTACGGTTTGTGACTCACTAAAGATATCAAAACATTTATCGAAGCATTCTAGTTGTCGCATGTAGCGGTGCAGTGCCTTTTTAAATACAGAGTGGTCACCTACAAAAATTTAAAGTCACATGCCAAAGTTAGTGTTAACAAAAATAAGTTCATCAACATCCAGAATATCTCGGATTCAATGATCAATTTACAGTTAATGCATAGGGTCAAACGAACAAATATATTAGGAAATATAAAACAAAATTCATCCAACTCAGCTATTTATCAATCAAGAAAACGGTATTGCTATCTCCGCTGAATCTCGAATTTTGTTTTGAAAATAAGACTTGATAACGTCAAATGAACGTCGTTAAGCCGGGTTATCAAGGTACAATTATTCAAGTAAATCATTATTTTTAAACTGCTGTAAGTAAACAATATTCTCACTTCATAAACAGATAATTTCTTTTATATTTTTTTTTTAAATAGCGAGATGGTTGTATAAGGGCAAGAGAGTTTTACAACTTAATTTAGTAGAAGTGACTAATATCATTATAAAGTTTAATTTGTGAGTGCATTTTGCTTGTACTAATGAAAGTTGAATTATGCATACGTTCAATATGATAAATGATAAGCTGGAAGCAGATGAACAAAGAAAGCGAATTAGAAAAAAAACTTTTTAAAACTTACCTGTAATATCGAGGAACTTATCCCACTGAGACTGCCAGAAATCACCTGAGGCTCCCCAGAATCGTTGGAGATGCCTACCGGGAATATCAAATGGTACAAATACACTCATGTTCTTTTCTTTTTATTTGTATAAAATGTTAATGCTACAGTAATAATTTCACATCTTCTGTCAATAAATCATTTTAATATAAAATCACAGAATTTTCGCCGGTAATATATGTAGGTAAACAATAAAAAATTCGTAGAATGTGTCAACAAAAGCCTATAAAGTTAATAGAATTTTATTGCAATGCTTATTGTGCGACTTAAGAAATGTTGACCACAAACGCTTTCTCACTTTCGTTGCCCCCACTGAACTGCACAACTGTTCGTCGACCGCGATCAGTCTCTTTGGGGCTTATAACTTTGTGCTAACAAAACTTGATCGACGAGAGTTCTTTGTTATATGGAAGAAAATTTACGTATACACGCACATGGTAACAAATGTATGAAAAAGCTTCAAATAAATTGAATTAATAGCAATAAATGACATCTTTAGAAAGCTTAAGTACGCGATAGTTCTTATAGCACCTAAAAAATGCGAGCTTTATTTGAATGTGTTGTTATGTTTTTATTCGATCTGATGTTTTTGCTGTTGCACTTCATTCTGTTACACGTAAGCAACTTAAGCAATAAAGATTAAGATTGTTAACAAGAATTGTTCATAAATTTCAAATGCACTTCAGTTTTAACTATAGATTATAAAGATAAAAACTACAATAAATGAATACTTGTTTTATTGTAAGTATTTACTTATTGGGGTACAACATTTAGTTTCGAAATAAATATGTAAATACGTGGTAATATGCTTATTGTATTGTATAAGACAGTTTGTAACGCTGTTTGATACTATGGCAAAGCTCCACATTTAATGAAAGTAAGTAAAAGTTTTAGAGTTTGGTATTAACAACCCTTTTTTCTTTGGCATAATTATAAAAACCGTTCTAGTCATTAAAAATAATCAAATTCAATTAATTATATTATTGAATGAGCGGAGTCTGAGAAACAAGGTTGGTCAACTACAGGAAAAATTCTCCGGTGTGGAAATCTATGCCTTGCTCATATGTGAAACGATAGGGTGGGCCGTACTGGCGGCAAGGTCGCTACTCACATTCACAGCATCCTGAGAGCCTGTCTCATTGCTTCTGTAATGCCTGAAAGTGTTATAGAATTCATAGGTATCGAGATTCGTTCAGCCTCCGAACAGTGCGCTTTATTTGATGTTTGTTGCCCCCCCCCCCCCTCCCCACAAATAGTTTCAGCCTAGATAATGCAGCGGAGCTCGCGGACACCAAGTTATGCCCGGTCAGTTATAAAAAAAAAATACTCGTCGAACTTAGAATCTCTTTGTTTTTGGGAAGTCGGTTAAAAATGAACCTAGGGTCTTTTCGCAACAATGTATCGTTCACATACCGAGATCTAAAAAGATCGGACAAAACACTTCTAATATTGCAACCTTTTTCCTTTTGATTTCTAAATTTCCCTCCTTGTCTGATCGGGATTCATTTTGAATTACCTTATAGTTTTTCTCTAATGATTCCCCTTTATTTCATAGTAACAATTTTCCACAGCACACTATCAGTTTCCCACTCACTTTCACGGAAAACTTACTAATAACAAACTGATTGTAACTTTATCTTCTTCGTTATCCCCAAAAAGTTCCAAGAATAAATTTTGTTGTGGGGAAGAAAAAATTGGTCGTGGATAAATAGACGGATCCCTGGCAGGGAAGTTCAGGGAAATTACTCTCACATCTCTCTCTCAGAACTTTTTCCCTGTAGCTTCCCTGTCTCCCGACTTTTTTCTCTTTTTGTCACTGTTGTATAACAGGTGAAGTGGCTTGCTTAAATGATACTCCTATCCATGTAATTTCAATAATATGAATTAAGGAAGTGACTATTTTTTGCGTAAAAAAATATACGAAAAAGCGACGGGGAAAATAGTGTGGAGAGAGAGAGATGAGGAGAGTAATTTCCCTGAACTTCCCTCCAGAAACATTTTTAAAAATTATTTTTAACATATTCAGAAAGTGCTGCTTTAAATGACCTCATATTTGACTCATTTTTTATTACTTTGTATTCGTTAAAAAAAATCTTGAAAGCTGTATAAATAGTCATGTTCTGCGCTCTAGACGTCCTATAAAATTTCAGTCACGGTAAGAATTTCTAACAGGCGGAGTTAGATTAATTGGTAGAGCGGCACGAGCACCATGCCATGGTTCTCGGGTTCGAGACCAGGTCTCCTTTTATTAAGAAATTAAAATAACTCACTCCGTCTCTGTGCTGTTGCCTAGCTCGCAGCAATGCAAAAACAAGACGTTCAAGTTTCCTCACTTCCCTTACCCTAAATTCCCTTCCGACCAAAGCCATGCTAATGCATCAAAGGGTTACACCCTAGGCTTTCGCCACATCGTATAAAAAACATGTTTCATTTTCTGTGCAACGGTTTTCATGTAACTTAGACATTCAACATACACACAAATAATATATTTAGGAAGTCACGCCTACTGCTGCTCCTTCTAATTTCAAGCGGAAGAGTATTCCTGAGTCTGACGGACTGAACCAAGAATTGTCTCTCAGTAAAACGGAAACGGAAATTTTAAACTTAAGTGAGCAGCTACGAGTAAGCACTAAGTGATTTAATTTTATGAGGAGATAATTGAGCTATTTAGTCAAGATAATTTTGTGAAGAAACGATACTGTTTAAAAACTGAGGTAATTACAATGATTGCATTCCAAGATTGAACCGTTTAAGTCCATGTGCATATCGAACGGTTGAATTAAAGGCGACGTTGAGTCTGCGAGCACATAATGAGTCTAACTTACAGAAAATCTCACAACAACAAGTTATAATAGAGAGAATTGAAGACTTGACAAGCAATAAAGGAGTGTCAAGTAGGGTAAAGATGGCAGATATTGATAATTTTCTAATGGTTCCATATACCTTACCAATGACATTGCTTATTACGTGATCAGACCAACTTAGCGTTTTATTGAAAATTACACCAAGATTTCTTACTTTATTGCCTTAAGGAATATAAGAATCATTCAGAATTACAGTGAGAAAATATGTATAGTCCAAATAAATAGCAATTACATTAGATTAAGGATTCAGTAATAATTTATTAACTTCAGACTACAAATACAGTTTGCATCTTCTAGTAAACCCAAAGGCCTAGATATACAGGGTGTTCGGAAAATGTGTAGGAAACGTTACACCAGTGAATTCTTTGAACTGTCTTGATCAAAATTTTCTTCCATACCCAGGCCAGTGCGCCGGATATGGTTTGGGGGGGGGGGGGGGGGGGGGGGTCATATACATTTTAGGTTATTTTTAAGTATTTCAGTCAAAGGAGTTTTCCTAATGAAGAAGTTCAGAAAATTTTAAAAACCCTGCTGAAGGGGGGTGAATCTCCAAACCTTACGTGCGCACGGGTCTGTCCATACCCTCCCCCCTACTGAACTCTTCCCTTCAAAATCGCGATTGAAAATGTTGGTTCCTTCAAAGGAGGTGTGCTCACTTAAATGCTTGCAAGTCCTTTCAAAGACATTGCAAGACCAACAATAAAAACTTTTTTGATTTTTTGAAAGAGAACACTTTATCCTTTCTAATGGTACCCAACATGCCACAATCCACATACAAATTTTCGAGTTATTGGACCTCAAACATGAATATTGGGAAAATTTTGCACACAATTTTGGTATGTTATCCTTGATACTGTAAAATTTTTACACCAAGGATATCATTTTTTTCATTTGTTAAGAGGCTCTCAGGAAGCTCTTTACAACAAAAAAAGGATTAACTCGATATCTCCAGCCATTCAAAAGTATTGACATTTTTATGCTGCTCGAGAAATGCTATTTTTAAATTAAATGTTCTACGTGGCCCCATCCTGCAGAACGCACATTTCTGCTCTCGTTTCACATAAACCGAGAAATGGGCAGGAGCGCCATCGTGCTTAAACCACATATTTCGTCGCAAGGCTAGTGGATTATGCTCGTCTAATTCGTCTTCAAGGGGCAACGTAAGAACTCCAAATAAGTATTCCCATTAATAACGGGTAACTGAAATGGTCCCAATATTCGGACACCAATAATTCCACTACCAACTACTTATTTTAAAGGAATATTAGTGACTGTTTGGGAGGATTGCCCTAGGATTTTCATCCGTCCATAAATGGAGATTATGGAAGTTGACAACCCCATCTTTTGTAAATGTCGCCTTGTCAGTGAAAAGAATTTTTGAGATAAATTCTATCACTTTCTTGGCGATTTAGCAACCATTCACAAACTTACTTACTTGCATAGTCAAGGCCCTGCGCCAGTTGGAAATGGTATGGGTGATACTGGTGCCTTCGCAAAACATTATGAACTGTGCTGTTTCATACATCAATCCCTATCAGTTGTATCGAATCATATTAAAAGTCCTATATGTTTTCTTTTAAAGTATTGCCAGAAACGACTAGTTTTTTATTTCACAATTAATAATATCTAAAAAATTGCTTAAAGAATAGTGCAACGCGAGTTACCGGTAACTCGCGTTAGTTTTGTAACACGAGTAACTGATTTTGTTTTTAGGCACAATGCCTCTCACTGCGGCAGAAAAAATGAGAAGACGAAGGGAGAAACTGGAACAAGAAGGAAGAAGAAAGCAGAAGGAAAGCAGAAAGAAGAAAAAAGATATTATTGAAGGATATCCTAAAGAATGGCTAAACACAGATTACGAAAAATTATTGGAAGAGACGCAGTATCAGTAAACGACACAATAGCATCAAATTCCTCGACATCAATAAATCCTCAGGCTATTGGAAGAGCAACATCACGCATTCGAAAAGTTTTACCACGGTATTACTTAAAGAAGCAGATTGTTTTCAAAAGATTGCTGGAAGAAAATAGAGCTTTAAAATTGCCTGAATTAGCAGCAAAAAGACACGCATCTCGTTTAGACGAAGCTGTGCTCGAATTTTATCAGCATGATAATATAAGTCGCCAGTCTCCCGGCCTAAAAGACTGCGTTACTATCCGTAAAGAAAACGGAGATAAAGAGATAATACAGACTCGTTATTTATTCCAATCACTCTCTGAAACTCGCGCTCTATTTGTTAAAGAATTTGGAGCGATTGTTGGAAGGAGCAAATTCGCTCATTTGAGACCGAAGTATGTGTACCTATCTAACAAATTGTCCCATAATGTTTGTCTCTGCAAATATCATGAAAATTTCTGTTGGTAGTGAACACGTTGAGTTCTGTTATAAGTAGTCCAAAGTATGACCACAGTCTTTGCGAATCACCAAAAACAGAATGCTGGATGAATAGATGCCAACAGTGTAATGCAGGCCATACACGATCAAGTCTGCCGTCAAGTCTGCACCGGACTTGACGCGGCGTCCAGTATACTTGACGGTGTATGGCTATCATTGTGCATGACAAGTCTACATGAAGGAAAAATCGAATTTCGATTCTGCAGACTTGATCAAGCCTGCAGCGTCATGCAAACTTGAACGTGTGTATGAGCGGTCAAGTATGCATGACGTTAGTCGGCATCTTCAGGCGAACGATTTTTCATTTTGGTTCTTAATTGCGAGCAATAAGCCTAGGATGGCTAACGCGGCGTCGTCCGCCACTGGGGACGCCATGATTTCAACTGGTGCGGCATCATGCAAACTGGACGGTAAACTTGATCGTGAGTGGTTTATATGGATACGCTGCAAACTGGACGCCGCGTCAAGTCCGCTGCAGACTTGACGGTAGAATTGATCGTGTATGGCCTGCTTAAAGATTCTCTGAAAATTAAACTTAGAGAATATTAGCATGCATGCAACAACATGCCTGATGAAGTGACGTGGTATGTGTGGAAAGCCTGGAAGGGAAAACTATGCAAAGTCCAAGAAAATGGCACAGTGAATGAACTCATTGAAAATGTTATAGAAATGTCTCCAGGATTCTACGAACATGCCTACATCAAAAGACACCAAGCTGCTTCTTATGAAAGTGATAAAAAGTCTGTATCATCACCGAATCATGACACTAAAGTTGCCTTAATTCAAGTGGATTTTTCTGAGAACTTTACGTGTATTGTTCAGGACGAAATACAAAGTTTTCATTGGGTCAAACCTCAAGATTTCACTGTATCCGCTTGGTTTTCTGGAAAACAGCACCCCATCGTTATAGTGTCCGATGATCACCACCACGATAAAAAGACTGCCACTATATATATAGACCGAATTCTTAAGGAATTGTCTGAAAATATTAAGGAAGTACATGTGTGGTCAGACGGTCCTGCCTCTCAGTTTAAAAACAGGTTCATTGCCGAAGCAATAAAGCTGTTGGAAGAAAGACATGACGTCCATATACACTACTCAAAACAATTAAGGGAACAAAAAAAATATCTAAATTTTTTAGTGAATTTTGACGGGCTGTATCTAAGCGAGAAGGCCACGGTGCTCACGCAATCGAAAGGAATAGCGGAAGAAAACAATTTCAGAATTTTTAGTCTTTTTTTTTTTGGTGCACGGACTTGGAAATTTTTTTTTTATTTGACCACCCTATGAACCAGATAGCCTGTTAATTCAGCTTTAATTATCTTTTTTGAAATCCTTGATACGTCGATTTGTCACGGAGATATACGATATTAAACGAAAAAGGACACTTTTGTATTGAACCATCGATATCTCAGCAACCAATGACAGAAAATTTAAGGGCAGTTTCGGAAACTGGAATAAATTTCCTAAAAGAATCCGTCAAGACATAAAAAATAATAATTTTTTTTATCCGTAATTTCAATTTTGAAAAAGTCAAAAAAAGTTACTTTTTTCCTTGTTTTGGTAAATTGACCGCATCTTTGCAAATACTGATGGAAAGGCTAAGATTTGTAGGAATTTTTACACCTCAATGTACGCCCAATAGGCCTGTAAATCCGCAGATCGATCCATTGGACGGTTCCTTCGGGCTGATTGGTCAAAGTTTTGGAAAAAATTAAAGGAACAAGAATTGTGATCTGGCTGAAAGTTTCAAAAACTAGAGATCTGGAGCTTTAAGATGTTTTTTTCAGATCCTTGATACGATTATTTCTCGCTTAGATACAGCCCGTCAAAATTCACTAAAAAATTTAGATATTTTTTTTGTTCCCTTAATTGTTTTGAGTAGTATAATATGGAACTATTTTGCAACTTCTCACGGCAAGGGTCCCGTTGATGGTATAGGGGGTTCTCTAAAAAGGACTGTGAGACATCAAGTGATGACAAGAAAGTCAGTTGTCTCTAATGCAGAACAATTTCTGAACGCTTCCAAAGAGTCCTCTGTGAAAGTAATTAACATTACACCCCACGAAATAGAGAAGAAAGCAAATGAAATCAATTTGGATTTGATTTTTGCAAATTCCCCGATGATTTCTGGCATTGGAAAATGTAACATATTATATCGGCGGTCTGGAAATTTAATTAAAGGTCAAATATCGAAAGAATTTTACAAAGGGATCAAAGAAATGTTGTTTTTATGAAACGACATATGGTGCTGATACGAGTACAGACGATGAAGATTTTGCTTCAGAAGATGACAATGTTCCCCTAGCTTTACTGAAAAATTAGAAATTGTAGTCCCATGGCCCTTAATACATGTTAATAAATGCATTTTTCACCGGCATAGTCCAAGAGACTGACAAGTAACGCGAGTTACTAAATCGGTGTAACGCGAGTTACCGTATATTTCGTTAATTCTAAAAAACAATATTCATTTGTATATCTTTCGTTCTGACTAATAAAAATATGACCATTTTTTCTATACCGTCTATTTTGTTTTAAAACGTTGAATGATTTAGATACATAGAGAATCAAAAAAGTATATGTGGCTCAAAACACTGTGTCCATGTGCTGTAACGCGAGTTGCCAACACTTTTTTATACTTTTAAGGTCAGTAATAATGTTGCTAAAGATTGGGTACGAGATATTATAATTAAATACTTGTTTTTTGTTTTATAACAAGTATAATTGTTTTTGTGTCTGATTAAAATAAAATAATTTGTAATTGAATGACTACATATCTGTAATAATGGAGTAACGCGAGTTACCGTGGATTGACCCTTTTAGGTCCAATAACTCGAAAATTTGTATGTAAGTGGATTATTTCATGTTGGGTACCATTAGAAAGGATGAAGTGTCCTCTTTCAAAAAAGCTTTAAATGTTGGTCTTGCGATGTCCTTGAAAGGACTTAAGTAAGCACACCTTCTTTGAAGGAACCATAGTTCTTAAACACAATTTTAAAGGGGAAGGGTTCATTGGGGGGAGGGGAGGTATAAAATAAAATTTTGATCAGGACAATTCAAAGAATCCATTGGTATATCGTTTCCTACACATTTTCCGAACACCTATAGGGTAAAACACCCTATCACCGGACATATCCACTAGCCGGACACTTGAAATGAATTCCTTTTTAATTTTTAAAATTAAGTCTGGTAACCGTATTTCATATTTTATTTGTTTTTCGGAATACGATCCTTATCTTTTTTACCTTATTGCAGTTCTGATTTTTGTCGCCCTTTTATTTGTCTGCTCGCGTTCAGTTGCATACAGTCCGACAAGTGGAATAGAAGTGGTTTCTAAATTTGTGAGGCAATTGTGATTTATCAAGTTAAAAAATGTTTATCTTTTGGAAAAGTGTTAATGTAAGTACAATTTTTACCTATTATGAAAATATATGACATATTATACCGTAAAATCTCTAAAATAATTACAAAAGTTCCAATATTTTAACAAAATTTACTGTCCGGGGATTGGGATATTTTTTTTGCAGCCAATACACAACATGAATGTCCGGTAAGTGGTAATACAATTATCTTTCAATCCTCATGCCGGACGCCTTCATATTCTAACTTTGAGCATTTTTTTATTACATTTTACAGGTATAATATGTTGTCCAAACGATCCAATAGTAAATATGATGAGTCACGGTTACGGAAAGCTTTAAATGAAGTTAGAATAAATGGAATTTCCATCAGAAAAGCTGCATCAATGTATGAAGTGCCACGAATAATAATTCATGATAAACTAAGAGGAAAACTATCAGAAAACATTTCAAAAGGTGGACCAAATACTGTTCTTACATCAGCAGAGGAAGAAAAAATTGTAACGTGGTGTATGACTCTTTCAAAAAGTGGTTTTCCATTAAAGAAAGATGATCTCTTAAATACGGTAAAAAAAATAGTGGACGATGACAAACGGCCAAATTGTTTTGTAGATAACAGACCACGTGACAAATGGTATCGTTTATTTCTAAAAAGGCACTTTGAACTACGAGAGCGAATTCCAGAAGGGTTAAGCAAAGATAGAGCTGTCGTCACAGAGGGGGCAATTAGAAAATGGTTTCTTCAATTGGAGGCGCACCTCAAAGAAATTGGGGCCGAAGATGTCATTAATGATCCTAGACGAATCTTAAACGGAGATGAAACCAGCTTTAATTTATGTCCTAAAACTGGTAAAGTTTTAGCTCCCAAAGGTTATCGAAACGTCTACCAAGTAATCCAAGACAATGATAAAGAAACAATAACAGTTCTACTTGTTTTTACTGCGTCGGGCGAAACTGTTACGCCTATGGTAGTTCTTCCTCATGTTCGCCCACCAAAGGATGTAATTAATTCTATGCCGCCGGATTGGTTCTTAGGGCGTTCTGAAAGTGGTTAGATGAAATCTGACATATTTTTTGAATATATTGCGAATAGAGTCCATAAGTGGTTAAATCAACAACAAATACGAAAACTTGTACTCCTACTTGTGGATGGGCACAAATCCAATTTAACTTTAGAGTTAAGTGAGTTCTGCCATAACAACAAAATAATTCTATACGCTTTACCTCCCGAACACAACTCATTTGATGCAGCGTCGGATGTTGGTGTATTTAAGCCCCTAAAAAGTGAGTGGAAGACAACTGTTAGAAAGTGGCTCACTAATCCTCAAAATATAGGAAGCTGTTTAACAAAAAGTAATTTTTGTCCATTATTGAAAGAAGTTTTAGATATGCAAACGCTTCCTACAAGCATTATCCAATGGACGTAAATGCTGTAGATTTTTCCAAATGTATAAAAAACAATCTGGAAAATATCAACCAAAAACGTGAGGACTTGAGAAATCAACGCTTGGAGCTAAATAATGAATTGACTGCTAATTCTTTTGAGGTTGCGGCAGAAGTTATTAAAAAAATTGATGTCAACCTTATAGCTAGGGGATGCGATGTTAACATTATTTTAGAGGAGATTCAAAATGCTAAACGGAGGTATGACCAAGACCTGGATGTATCAGCGCTCGACTTTTCTTTTCATGACAATATCCGAGCCGAATCTGTTACATTTGAGATTCTTCAGGATGGTGGTTTTGATCATGAATTGGAAAATATAGCTTTAACCGATAATATTTCAACTGGACCTTCACAACAACAACCTATTGTAGAACAAGCATCACAGAAACCTCTTGTGTTAGAAAATATAGCCTTTCCACATAATATTTCAGCTGAATATTCACAATTTCCATCTATTGAAGAGCAAACCTCACAGAAGCCACACTCAGAAAATGAAGAAACTTATTCTCTGTCACTATTTCCTACATCCAGTAAAAGCGGCTCAATAAGTAGAAACTCTTTGTTTTCTTCACCGAGTGTAGAAAATGCTCTAAAAATACCAAATACGAAGCATATGTTTGCAAAAAAAAAAAGTAAAAATATAAAGCAGGAGAAAGGTCCCAGTGCGAAATCGTCTTTAATGTGGCGAAACGTGATGGAAAAAAAAGAAAGGGAGAAAGAAGACAAAAAAATAGCAGTAGGAAAAAGGAAGGAAGATAGGTTAAAGAAGAAGAACGAAAAAGAAAATATAAAACTTTTTAGTAAAAAAAGAAAAAATTTGAAACACAAGTAACACTAGTAAGTCCTCTAGCACTAAGTCCGCCAATATAGGAGATAGGGGACTTCCCATTGGCATCCAGAAAAGTTGTTTAAACATTTTCCCATCGTACGCAAAGTAATTGGCTTCCTGTATACAGAACTTGAGGATTTCCATTACCTTTTTCAATTTTTGTATGTTGTTTTATGTCTTCCCACCTTTTATCAATCACTTTTAAGCATAATTGTACTTGCATATTCGTGAAAAGCGATACTACGTCATATGATACCAATGTTTCTGTTGGTTCTATCTTTAGATTCTCAATTTTTTCTTTGAATTCATATGAATTTCTAACGTTGTATCTAGAATTTTGGTTAGTTCTCTTTAATATATTCGCAATACATTTTGATAACCAATATGTTGGTGAGTTTATGCATGAACTATAGGCCTCATCGGGCACTCCCTTTTGTGAACTTTTGGTAGCTCATACAACCTTGGTATTGTAGCTTTATAAGTGGTCATTCTACTTTTTTCTCTCTCATTGATCACTTCCATGAGATAAACAAAACAAAATTTTATTCTAGTGTAATTATATTGTTGCTTGAATAGACAGATTTTATACATGATTTCCTGATGACGATGAAGAGATTTATCGAAACGTTGGATTATAAATAAAGATCAGCAATCAAAGATTCCGGTATTTTATATATGACTGTATGCACCCGAGGAAAAACATTAAAAAAAAAAATTTCCTATTACCGACCACCATTAAGCCTATTTCCGACCGGATCAAATCCAATGCAAAATTCAACTTATTTCTAGATAAATAATTATTTAAAAGTTATGAAATAGTTATAAATAAAATCTAAAAGGCCACACTTGAACAAATAATTTGGTTTATAAAATTTATGTATTTCAAAACCATCGAGATTTTTAAGAAAAACAATTTCTAAAACTTAACATAAACTTATAAATTCTTTTCCATTATTATAAAACATTGGAATAAAAATAAGTCACATTTATAAATCTATTTGCACTTACATTAATTAACTTTATTTTGTAGAGTTTTAATTTTAGGGACATCTAGGCCCTTTTAGCCAAACTTCAAACATTTTGTCTGAACCCTACTCTCGTTAAATGGATAGAGTTTTTTGTCAGGCCGATCAATTCGTGTAGTAATTGACGGAGTTACATCTGATTCCTACGAAATGAATGCCGGTGTACCTCAGGGTTCAGCTTTTTCACCAACCTTATTTCTTCTTTTTATTAATGATCTCTTATTCCTTACTCTCAATCCTATCCATAAATTCGCCGACGACAGCACCCTTGATTTCGCGTACTCATTTGATTCTGTAATGAATTCACGTGGAAATGCTACAGAAGTCAATCGGGAACGCATGTTTAGATCGTTAAACAACGACATTTCTATGGTCTTGCTTGGGGCAGAGCAAATTGTGTTACGTTTAATGCATCCAAAACTCAATGCTGTTTAATGTCCCTTAAAAACGCCCGGTTCACCCCCAACCCATTTCAGTCGACGGAGTGAATATACCAAATTCGCCGAATTCTTGGGTATCGAGATATCCAGCAATCTTAGTTGGACTGATCATATATTTGCAATCGCTAAAAGTGCGCTGAAATGTTCGGGTTTTCTACAGTGATGTTAGAAATATTTCATCCCACCTGACTTAGCGCTGATCTACAAGTCCCACATTAGGCCTAGACTTGAATATAATTCCCATATTTGGACAGGGGCCGGACACACCGCACTGTCCGCGTTAGACAAAGTCCAGCGTAAGGCTATTAGAGCATCGACGGAATGTCGGTTGTCTCTCACTCTTCTATCGCTATTTCATGGCCATGGTTCTAACGAAATTGCTAGTCTAATTTCTTGTAGACACATGACAACGCGTGATACAAGATCTACAAATCGCTCCAACCCCTATACTCTCCAGGTCAAATTTGGACGTACCGTAAAATTTCGGGAATCTTTTCTAAGCAGAACAACACGAATGTGGAACCGTTTGCCATCTTCTGTTTTTCCCTCGTCTTATGAGCCTGAAACTTTCAAACGAGGCGTACATCGACACCTCCTTCACTCAACCTCCTAACCCATTTCCCTAATCTTTAATTCCTTTCCTGCCAAGGCTCTGCTTAAGCATCATAGGGCATCCCCTGAGCTTTTGCATCATCATATAAAAAAAAAAAAAAAATAAATTAAAGGTATCGCGAGCTTCTATCTTACATATAATCTCACTCAGCAGGTACTCCCAAATATCTTCTCTTTCTGTCCATTTTCAGTAATGCCCACTCATCGTCATTGTTTGAATTTTAAATTTCGCTCCAGGGAAATTCATAATTTACGATGACAAAATCTCCAACATTCCACATTGGTAGGTCGGAAATACGTTAATACATGAAATCTTGTCTTCTACCTACTTCCGGCCAGGGGTCGGTAATACGTCTATGTGCATAATGTCGGTGGCGCAATTGCGACCATATTCTTTTATTGTTTTTTCGTAAATACACCATCGTAATTAATAATTATTTTTATATGTCATCAAAGATCAATGTGAATTGATACGAAAAAATAAGATGAATTAATTTATAAGCTTAGATATTATATACAAAGTCCGTAAAATGAAAACTCGGAATTTAAGTATTTCGATAAGATTTTTATTGGTAACTGGATTCTTCACTATTAATCACTTTAATAAATGAAATATATGCAAGTTAGCTATTTGCAATTTTCAGTATATTAACATGAATAATGAAAATATATGTTCATACAGGCCTTATCGGGATTATATGCTTTAAAAAAAAGTTATTAACAAAAATGAAAAGTGGTCGGAAATAGGAAGATGGTCGGAGATCGGTCACTTTACGTTAGCGACAATTTTTAAGCCCAAGTGGGAGGTCGTTGATGAAAATAGAGAAAAGTAACGTTCCACGAAAGAATCCCTGGGAAACACCAGCACTAATATGTAGAAAATCAGAGGAATTATTACCACAGAAGACTGTCTGCATTCGGCTATTTCCTATCAGGGATTTATCCACGTCCCAGAAATGGTCTTGCTTTCTTTGTGGAACGTTCTATTGATGCAACTTGTAAACGTAACTATTGAACCGAAAAGTAGAACGTTATTTAGAACGTTCGGATGGAACCGTGTAGCCAACCATTTAAAATTTTTATTTATAACAATATTCGGTTCAGCATGAGAAATTAATGAGAAAATCTATCACTTGGTGTGTACTTCTTCAGGTACAGGTTGTAGTTTTCATATTCATTAAGAAATTTTAAACAAAACTGGGATAGAACAAATTAATAAATAATTTTAGAACAAAAGATGTGAAATTATAGATATTATTTAATGAAATTACCATGTTAGGGTGTTCCTAAACGCAGCGAATCCGACTAGTAACCATGTTATGATGAAGAGGACACTGTACAAAGATGAGAGCCATCGGGGACGGTGAATTTCCGCAGCAACTGACGGAAGGTTGCTGCTGCTACCCGGAGAGTTTTCCGAATCTTTCAGTTTACTCATATTGAAACTTCACAGAAATAAAAAGAATTTCTGAGTTGCCGGCACACAACAAGAACTGAGTAAACTGACCTTGATTAACTTCGATTTTTCTGTAATTGCGCCACAAATTTTGTTCTTCAAAACTGTCTATAAAAATTAAGAAACAACTATTTTGTTTTGTTTCTAAAAATATTTCTTTTCAATATAAACAGAAATCTTTCTAAAGTTAGACTTGTTATTTAAGATTTAACTATAATTATCTGGACGAAAAAATGATCCACACGTCTCCCGAACAGTTTTTATTTTTTACAATCAAATGGCACACGATTTTAGTTATTTCATAAACTAAACAACTTTTTTTTGCTACGTTATGTTCACCTATAATTTGATAGAGTAACTAAATCTATGGCAAATCACTTTTTAAAACTAATTACTCCCCGGATCTTATATTTTCTCAAATTCACTCATGTCCCTTTGTTTACATTTGTTTGTGCCTGCCTTCTGCGATTGCAGTTAGGGGTGGGCGATGTTGTAATCAATTTGAAAAATCGATCTTTTACCCTTCGATCTGCTGATTTAAGGATCGATTAAACGCTGGGCCGATTCAGCAGAAATCGATTTATTTATTTCCGCTGAACAAATAGATTCGAGAATTTGTATCCGTTCCTACTGGGTTTACAATGACTAGAAGAAATATAATTTTTACATATTATTAGGCGGTTTCCTATCAATTACAGATCAAAGTATTGATGATCAAGTGCTTACCTCTATTAAAACATTGGTGTAATTCCTTAATAAAGTGGATTACTTGTTGCTTAAACAGCAAAAGTAATTATTAAAATAAACATATAGACTAGTAATATACAATTGTTTCAGCCTAGAGGGCTTTGCTGTTCGCGTTAAGTTTATAAAATAAATTGTTATACAAAAGATCAGAATAGATAAGTAATAAATAAAAAAAAATATTTTACGAATTTATTGTTAAATATGGCACTGATATTTAAACGATTTCGTTCAATGGATCAAAACTTTGACAGTTCCCAAGAAAAAAGTGCAAATTTCGCTTTTTCGATATCGAAAGTCCACTGAGGAGAAAGTGTCACTTCGAGCAAGAAAAGGTGCGGAAGAAAAACCAAATTGCGATTTTGTGTGGCGAAACAGTTTTATCTTTTCGCTGTTCACCCGTGAAATTTTAGTCAAATCAAAATTACTAGAAAGTGGAATATAGTTTTAAACACAGTGTGCTTGTCCAAACAAGTGAGTGCTTCCATTCTTTCCAATTTTCAAAACAAGTAAAAGCTGTCAATCGACTTGCCCTCAGTTCGACTGATTAAAAATCGTGGATGAAAAGTAAAAACAAAAGAGATTGCTTACACGAAAAGTAGCAACAACAAAAAGCTATTTCCTTGACGTTTACCGAAATAGCCTTCGTTTAGTTAAAAAAAAAGAACGGAGAAAAATCTGAGAGAAATTCACGTTCTTTATTCTCGATTTTCCAACGGCGACATAGAATTTTCCTTGCCATTTTAATGCTTTTTAATAAGAAAACAATTGCAGCTGGCGTGATTTAATTGGAATTTTTCTTTTTCCATAGAACGATTATTTGTGCAAAAGTGGCCTGAGTACTTGTACGGACACAGTTCACTGAATTCAAAGGAGAAAATTAAGTGCACACAAAAACATCTACCTCTTTGATGATCACGGAAAACGAATCAAAATGATTGATTTCGACGAACCTGCACCCGTTCAGGATGCACAGGAAAATCCACTCAAAGAATGGAGAGCAAAATTCGAAGCTGGAGATCTGACAACAACTGATATAATAAAATTCATCCAAGTGTCAGCCCCAAATTTTTTCGAATTGGAGACGTTTTCTGAGGCAGGTAAGTGTGAACAAAAAAAGTTTGATTTATTCAGTAATTGTAAGTGACTAATCACAAATCCGAATTTTGAATTACTATTTATAGGAGATATTTCGTCATTTGGTGGGGTTAATGATATTAAAAATTGTACAAAAGAATGTAGATTTCATTTCAAGTTTTACCTTTTTATAAGCATTGAATGCAAAACATTCAGAAATAGTCATTTTGACAATTCTCTTTTCAAGAACAAATTAAATCGACCTTCTGTCCGGATACGGACAACATGTTGCGTAGAAAAAAGCGTGTCTCACATAAAATTTATATTCTCGTGCAACTCATGAGCGGCATTCAATGACGTCAATTTAAATAGAATATTCCCCTGTTACATTGGCAACAATTCAAGTCCTTACTTGAAAGCAAAAAGTCCAATTTGAACTTGAGCTAGAGAATGTAGATTGTCTCGTGGACTCATATAAGTTACACCTAAATATATATGTGCTTGAAACAAACATGTGTTGCAATTGTATTACCACGTATCTGATCTTTTTTTTTCAAAATTAATAACAATTTCAATTGTCACTGTTACACTTTTCCAGCAGTATCACTGTTAAAAAATGGTTGATGGGACTTTAGACAACAGCTCTGCTAAAATCCCATTGTTTTCCCTTTCTTGCCAGTCTAAGCATGAAAGTATTGCCGTCTAAGCATAAGAGCGGTAAACATATTTGGGCCCTTAGAATAAAGAACTAGAAAAAATTTAAGCATTTTGCTATATGTGGTAGAACCCAAGCGATATGTGCGTCTCGAACATGAAAGTAGTAAAATTATGCTTGTATACAGGAGGGGCTAACTCATTTTGATAATATTTTAAATTAGGTGTTTTTAAAATATATTCTTATAACATTTTTAATATAATATGGCCCATATGCGCACTTTTTCTTGTATTAACTGAACAATCGAATTTTTCCTTTTAACTATGCGCGCCAATTCTGAAAATTTCAACAGAGTTGTCAAGAGAGTAATATCGTTTTCGATGGGACTCTTTCAGCACGGTTTCCGTGGCGCGCTGTTTCTGACGTTCTTTTGTAGTGGCCCACTAATCATCAGGTCTGTTCGGGGAGGCCACTCCGAGTGGTACAGATCTCGGCTCGACTCTACTCGGATCAAAAAAGAGCTGGTTTTAAGAGAGCAGCGCACAGCTCTACTCTAATCCGAATAGCAAAACCAGATTGGTTGCAGCACTCCACTCTTAACAGCAGACTGCCACTTTGTTTTGAATAGAATTATCATTCAACACATTTTTAGAAAACAAACCTCTCTCTAATTTTTTTGCAGTATTTAGCGAGCATGTTAGACAAAACCCACCACAATACTTTAATTTTAACTTGTTTAACAAAAAGTCAAACACATCCAAATCACTCGATCTTAAACGTCTAAAAGCATATAACATAAAAGAAGTGGAAAGGAGTATCACTCTTTTCTCGAAGAACACAAAAAGCGAAAGAAGATTGCTACTCTTTTCTCAAACAACACAAGTAGAGTACAAAAGGGCTCTAAATGACTCTTTTTGAATCGGAGTGGCGTCAACGAACAGACCTAATGAAACATCTTTCCAGCTATGTCAATGTGTGCGCGCCAATAAAAATTTTTTTAATAAAACGACAGCGAATATCGCTTATATAACATTTTAAAATGAAATTATATCGCTTGGATAACGTTTCAAGCATAGCTGGTCAACAAAGCAATATGAAAACCACTAAAAAACCGTCTGACAGTTCGAACTGTCAAAACATTTTACGTTTGAAGTTGTAAAACTAGGTCTGTTCCCTAATAAGCACTGGTGATAACTCGTGCTCACTAAATGACACTGTAAAATCAACTTCCCTCAAGCCCTTTTTATCACTGAATATTTTCTCAGTGCTATTGACTGCTCCGTGTTATGAATTTGTCAGTTGACATTTTTCATTCTTGGCACTGAAAAGCACTATGCGTTCCTCAACTCAGTGAAGTGTTATCCCCACCAACATCACTCCATTTGTTGTCACTGAAAGTCACGGAACAGACCTATTGAAAAACCGTCTGACAATTCGGGCTGTGAAAACATTTTACGTTTGAAGTTGTAAAACTGGCTACACTGAAATCAAACCGCAGTGCCAGAAAGGGCAAATCAGTGGTCCACTGAGTCGAGCAGTTTTGCTGTCAAAAGTCCTATTTAACATGTTTTGACAGCGACACTGCTATTATAAATCGAAACTCGTTGAGCACTAAAGTCTCATCGAAAACGCTATAAGATAAAATTGATCGTAAAACATTTATATGAAACGAAATACTGCGTGGACTTAGAAGAGAAAACGAAAGGAAGTGCACCATGCTCAAAAAGTTTCCGAATTTTCCTTGTGTTTGAAAGGTGTGAATGTGGTAGTTTTCACCGTGGTAGTAGTAAATTTGTCAATCATTCGAAAGGGGCACTTTTTTAGTTTAAATTATGTTTAACGAAAATGCCGCCAAGCAAAAACTTAAGTCAGCTGTCGCTGAAATCACTAACGCGAACCAAAACTCGGGGTACCGATTCTCACACAATTTGGTTGCCTAACCGTTTCAATAAATTAAGCGCATGCCCAAAAAATGTTGTGGCAACAGAAAAATATTTCATAGCAACGAATAAATATGTCAAGTTTCTGCGCATGATCTGTAATTCTCCCATGCCGTTCCCCGGAGCTTGCATCTAAATACTCAGTCGCCCGGCTGGGAGCTGGCGTGTGATTTTGACACTTCATAGCGCTTGGACTGCCATGAGTAAAAATTTTGTAAAACGGTTGGCATTCCCCTTCAACCGATTGAACACACACTTGTTAAATTCAAGCTCTACACATTTTTACAATTTTGCGTACTTACAAGGCAATCAGGTTGTCTGAAACAACAAATTTCGTGAGAATTCCTACCCAGCTTCCAAATAGACGACTGAGGATTTAGATGCAAGTTCCGGGGAACGGCAAGGGAGAATTACAGATCATGCGCACAAACTTGACATATTTATCCATTGCTATGAAATTTTTTTCTGTTGCCACAACATTTTTTGGGCATACGCTTTCTTTATTGAAACGGTTTGGTTGTCTGGAGGCAACCATTTGACTGAGAATTCCTACCCTGAAAAATTATTTGACAATTTCAACTGTAAAAACATTACGTTTGCAGTAGTACACTGGGTGTTTTCAATATTTTTTTATTGTTCACTAACGAGAGGTCGTTCGGGAACATTACTATAGCTGATTATAGTCACATACAACTAACTATTGCCGTTCGAAAATCGCAATAGCTAACTATTTTTGATAGCCGCTCGGAAACTCACAATAGTTGACTAAATAGTCAACTATTCTTGATTCTGCTCAAACGACGAGCTAATAGTAGCTATCACACATGCATATAAATCACATGTGAAATTCCCTTGCAAGTAACAGATAAAACAATTCTGACGGGTTTTTTATAGATTGAGAAGATATATAATTTTAAATAAAATATTTATGGTATCAATGAAATATGGATGATGAATAAACATGTAATTTAATATTTAACAGTACTGAAATGAACCATGGTATAGAAAATACAAAAAATTTTAAGAGTAATCCTCTAAAGTGGATAAATGGTTGCTACAAATTATTGATGGTTGCTATCATTATCTGAGATTTTATCGTAGCTGTTATTCAATACACTTGCAAGTGGCAGCTCTGACTATTTGATAACTATATATCGTTCAGAAATGTTGTTGGTTTTTCGACTGCCAGATTGAGAATTGTTTGTTTGTTTCGCTGCACATTTCTGCACTTGCTTTGGATGAAGTGCTGTGAGTGCAGGCAGATATTTGACATTTGTCAGGCAATTGTCAAACAAAGCCGGTCTTAATTGAAGTGATTTTAATTAATTATCAGATGATTCACACATAATGTCTTGTATTAAAGTCGGCAATATATTATTTTCCATTTTATTTGTGATATTAACAAATTGTATTAGAGAAAACACGTTCCGTTAAATATAATTGACAGCAAATTACACTTAAAATGTTTGTTTCGCTGACGTTAGTGTAGGGCAAATTTCTACACTTTTGGCGTCACATCGATTACACTCTATACTATTTCTGCACTTTTCATGCAGCGAAATAGACAAACCTAGTTTTTGCTCGATGAATTTCTCAGCCCGATAAACTGTAAAATTTGGCATTTTCCTTTTGTCATTTGGTAGCAAATTTTCTTCAGTTCTAAGTGCCTAGAAGAAGTGCTTTTGAATAATTTACCTTACCGTTTTTTGTTGCAAATAGTTTCTCTTAACGCAATATGGATAATTCGATATTGTTAATGTTTATTGTGCTTTCATTAGATTGAAATTGAAATATATGAGAGAATAATTTATCTTGAATTTTTACCATACCGAACGTGCAATTTCCAAAAGTCTTTAGCTTATTTACTTGTTCTTTTATGGTTGACAACTTACAGCTGATTGATATTTGGTAAGTTACAGCTTATAAATAAAAATTGTTATTCATTTTTATTTTTATTTCATTGGCAACACTAATATTCATCGATACGGTTGTGCCAAAGTACGAGCGAGCAATTTTTGGAGTATTTTCTCGGTTTTTTCGCGGTTATTGCGAAAGTGTTTTAGATCCCTCTGTTAGGCTTAGTGCCGTAAACAAGGAAAGGTTCGAGTGCATAGTGAAAACAGATAAAAGGACAAAATTCGTAAAATTTCAAAAAGTGGATTTTTCACTATAGTGGTGTGCGTGTAGTATCGCAAAAAACATTGGTTAGCCACGTGCTAGCTACATATTACTCCAAAACATAGGTGGCGCTAAAAGGAAATTGGGAAAAGACTAAGCATTTCTAACTGGGGTCCACCTACCTAAAGGTGGCGCCCATGGTAATCTGGAACATCTAATCCTATTTATTAATAGGTGGCGCTCACGACGTTAATATTAGAGAAGGTAAAAATTGACAATTGACCAGAATTATTCGCTTCACCTTGACTGCCTTTTGGAAAGCAGTATTCACAACATCAATAGCAGCAGACTACAATACTAATACCTAGATATAGTTAAGATAAATTATTGTTTCCTCGCAAAAAAAAAGAAGGATTATTTATAGATAAGAAAAATTATACAAACTTTTAGGGCTTCGGCCAACAAAATAACACTCTTTCTTCCCTATATATTTTTTCCACCCTTTCAGTAGTTAGAGGACAAAAACAAAAACACAGCAAGACAGAAATACAGAAACCGAAATGGCCTCCCAAGGGAGAGCCAATTATTATGACATACTCGGCAAAAAACTGGATCAGGAGAAAAACCATAAACCTTCTAAGAGGGTAAGGACAAATTTAGATATGGATTTTCCAGAATTGCCTGAAGCTAGGCGGGCTGGGATTCACTCAGATCCTAAGTATGTCGTCATTAGTTCAACAGATCCAAAGAAACCACTGAAGTCAAATAACCTATTTCTAGTTAAAAAGGGTATACATGCAATCTCAAAAGATTTTGAAAAGGCTACCTTTATGAGAGACGGAAGCATTCTGTTGCTATGCCGGAATGCTAGTGTCGCGGAACGCTTTATCAAGACAAATTCCATCGGTACTGCAGGCAATACTATCAGCATTGAGGCAAAGTACCATGAAAAACTAAACTGCTCCAAAGGTACAATTTATTGCAAGGACCTAAACGACATGGAAGTTAAGGACATCACCGAAGGGCTCCAAGATCAAGGAGTCACGGAGGTGATCCAACTTACCAAAGAGAATAATGGTAAGAAAACTCCGACGGGATTATACATAATAACGTTTAGCTCTTTTGAGCCACCAAAGTACATCCACCCTATTTTCCAACGCGTGGAGGTGAGAGAATATTTCCCCAATCCCATGAGATGCCGAGGATGTCAGAAGCTTGGACACACGCAAAAATGGTGCGAAAATAAGGAAGTTGAGTTTTGCGAAGTATGCGTAGAAGAGATCCCACACAAAGATCAATGCAGTGGCCCATACTGTGCAAATTGTAAAAGTCGGTCCCACACTTCAAGAGACCCCAAATGCCCGACATTCCTCCTTCACAAAGAGTTTTTGAGGATAAAAACTCAAAAACACTGTACCATGTACGAGGCAAAAAAGTTTTATTACAGCATGAACCCAGCTGCATCTCGTACTACTCCTAGCTATTCGCAAACTTTAAACACCAATACAATAGCCGCACTCTCCCATACGAAATCAAGCATAACAAGTCAACAAAAAGATCAAAAACCAACGCAACAAATTTCTCAACCGACAGAATCCAAACAACCAACACAAATTGTCAACCCAAAACAAACAACCAATACAACTGCAAACCCGAGCTCTAATTTAAAACAACAAACAAATCCTTCAACTAGCAAACAAAAATCAGAAGAACACGTCATAGTAGACTTAATGCAAATGACACTAATGAAATAACAATCATAAAACCCAACACAACAATCAGTTCAACAAACACAACAATAAACAACGAAAGCGAAATAATAACAACAACCCCATTAAGCAAACAGACAGTCCTCGATCACAGTCAAAATATGAATTATTCTCAAACAGAAATCATAAATATAATAACAGGTCACATGCCATACGGAAAGGCAGACCCGGCAAATACAGCAAATATCTCCAAGAATATTCAAACAACTCATCCAACGCAACAACCACCTACACCAACAATAAAAACAAATAAATCAAAAACGAAAACTATAAACTTAATGGAAACCGATTCATCATTACCAACTGACGATGAATTGTCCGATAGCGACATGAAAGAAAACTAAGACAAATATGGAACAATTGACTCTACCCTCCCCACCTTCTGCTAGAGGACTCACAATTCTCCAGTGGAACATAAGAGGGCTATATCACAACTATCCCCACCTTCAACTCCTCCTATCCCAATATAGCCCCCACATTGTCCTATTACAAGAAACCAACCTCTTGTACGGAGAAGAGCCTGAACGGCTCGGCACATACAATTTCCTTGGTTCAAATCATCCCCGTGACACAAGGCATGGTGGAGTAGGCATGCTTATTCATCGAAGTCTATCGTTTCAACAAATTCAAATTCAATCAGAAATATTGCTTTGTACTGCCACTATCAACACAAATCCTCAAATCACCGTCCTCAACCTGTATCTTGAGCATGGGTATCGTCTGAATCCACATGACCTGGAACGAGTTTTAGCACAGTTGCCACGAACCACCATTATTGGTGGTGATTTCAACGCCCACAGCCCGTTATGGGGTTGTGAACGCTGGGATCGTAGGGGTAGACTGGTGGCTCGCTGGGCCGAAGAGGAGGACATATGCATACTCAATGATACCTCCCCAACACTTTATTCTTCGCGTAACACTTTGTCAACGGTCGACCTCACTTTCGCCTCCTCTAACCTTGCCCCTTCCCTAAATTGGAGAACCCATTCCAACCCTGAAGGCAGCGACCACCTTCCTATAATTATCTCCACAAACGTACCAGTTGCGAATCTTAAACCACTCGCGAGATTTATAGAATCTGCTGCGAATTGGGAAAAATATGCGAGCTGCATACATACCCAATCCGCACTACGCCCCGTTTCCGGAAACGTAAACAAAGAGGCAGCGCAAGTTACCAAAATAATTAGGACAGCAGCAGCTGAAAGCATGCCATGCGCCACAAGAAACCCCCGCTCCCAACCTGTGTGGATAAATAAAGACATCCTCTCCATGATCAGAAGAAAAAACAGGGCCTGGAAACAATTCCAAAGGCACCCTACGGAAGTTAACCTGCAAATCTACCGTAAGGAATCGGCAACCATTAAAAGAGAGATTAGAGTGGCAAAGAGAAAATCTTGGGAATCCTTTGCGCAGTCAATCGACACAAGCACCAATCTCGCCCACGCATGGAGTAAAGTCAAATCCTTCTCCGGCAACAGGCCTTCCAGTCTGATTGCCAATTTGACAATAGAAAACAGGTCCCTAACATGCTCCACTGCCATAGCCAATGAGCTTGCCAAATCCTGGGCAAGATACTCATCTAACCAAAACTTTCACCAAGAAATTCTTCAAGCTAAAGAAAGCTTTTCCCTTACGGAAATGCCCTACTTTCCTGATCCCACACGAAACCTAACCAGACCCATAAGCCTTCATGAATTAAACTTAATGCTTAGTTCATGTAAAGGTTCAGCACCCGGACATGACAAAGTCTCTTATGGCATGATAAGAAACGCCCCTGACAACTTCAAAGAGAGACTAGTCTCACTTTATAACAACATTCTGGATCAGAGCATATTTCCACACAATTGGAAAAATGCGATACAGATACCAATCCATAAGAGAACTAATTCAAGCAATACGCTCGGAGATTACAGACCGATATCTCTAATCTCCTGTCTTTCGCGAACCCTGGAAAAGATACTTGGAAAACGACTGGGTAACATCTTAGAAGAGCTGCTAACCTCGGAACAACATGGTTTTCGGCCAGGAAGAGGGACTACGTCCCTCCTATTGGACCTCGAGGACCAGTTGAAACGAGCGTGCGCCCAAAAACGGGATACTTATGTCCTATCTTTGGATCTTGAAAAGGCGTTCGACCGGGTGTGCAAGCATCAAATCGCCAAGCAGCTTGCCATATGGGGAATAGATGCCAAATTTATCCACCTCATCCTTCACTTTCTGTCCAACAGAACATTTCAGGTTAGAGTCAATGGACATATGTCCTTTAGCCAACGTCAAGAAAACGGGATCCCGCAAGGCTCCCCGCTTTCTACAACACTATTCAATACATACATACACTCACTATCTCAAACACTAAAAGCCATTGACGGACTCCAACACTATCTATACGCAGATAACATTATAGCTGTGACAACATCCATGCAGCAGACACCAGTTTTGAGAAGAACTATCACGACAGCCAAGCAGTGGTGCCTAGAAATGGGAGCAAAACTGCCAATGTGTAAAGCAGAGCTACTATTGGTTACGAAAAAAAGAACGAACAATATAGCGCAACTAGAAATCGAAGAAACACAACTCGTGCCCAAAGCCAAATGCAAAATCCTCGGTTTGCACCTAGCAAGGAATCTAAAATGGAATGATCATGTCAACGAGATTCTGGATAAACTTGCTGGAGTTGTAAAAATTATTAAGGCCGTCGTAGCAAGACGTCGTGGAGCATCCATAGCCACATCTATTATCATAGCTACAACTCTTATTAATGGGATACTAAATTATGCATTAGTCGTTTATGGAACTGCTTCTAAAACTTTGCTAAACAAGTTACAGGTTAAAATTAATACTATTTTGAGAATTGCCACCGGAGCATTCCGGTCAACACCAGTCGATGCACTAGGAATCGAAACGGGACAACCTAGTGTTACCGAAAAGATCATCATCGCACAGACTAGAATAATCGCCAAAAATCTAGTGGACCCAGACAAACCTCATCACAAGGCAATAACAGGTTATCTCTATAATCCACCAGTGAGACATCCTTCAGCTCTATACATATCCCTTAAAAAATCCCAATCTCTCGGTATCACCATCCCAACCAGTATCCCAGAACTTCAACCAGAAACAAGGTACCAACAAAACACCTTCTATCCTCATTCCCTAATAACCCTCATAAAAAGCACTACTCCCCTCGAAATGTATAGGAAGATACATTTAGCAGAGATACGAAACAACAACATCAGATATACAATGTACACTGATGGATCAAAAAGAGAAAATCAAACCTCCTGTGCGGTGATCCTTATGGATCCCTGCATCAATGAACCTCTGGAGCACTGGAAATACGCACTACATCCGGATGCCTCTGTGTATGAAGCAGAGGTATTTGCCATTTATATGGCTGTATCCACGGCGTGCTTGAGGAGTCTGGACGTGGTGATATATACGGACTCAAGAGCAGCTCTAAAGGCCATCGAAAATCCAAACCCAAAGGAATACATCAGTAAAGCAATCAAGATAAATATGACAAGAGCAAGCTCAAAAATAAGGTTATCCTGGGTACCAGGGCATGCAGGCATAACAGGCAACGAACTAGCTGACAAAAAAGCCGGAGAGATCAACAATCCGCAAGAGGAACTTAGGGTTCCACCTTGTGAGTCCTTCATAAGAAGGACAGCAAGATTGACAATCAGCAGGGAGTTGGAACTTGAATGGAGAAGACGGACCACTTTTCTTGCAAAGCATTGGAAGACTCGAAATCCGCCCAAGCATAGCCCCAACCTACCAAGGTGGATGGGAGCCAAGATCCTCAGACTTAGAATAGGACATACAAGACTGACGCACGGACACTACATGACGAGGACACCGCAACCCGGATGCGTGGAGTGCCAGACAGGACTAACAATAGAACATATACTTACTAACTGTAGGACAACAATACAGACGTACGGTAGATCGCTCTCCCCTCTCACTGACCTTCTATCCTACACCCACCCAAATTCCATTATTTCCCTTCTTACCCAACTAAACCTTTTAAAGGAAGTTTGAGATTTTAAAGAGAAAAATCAAATACTTGTAAGCATTCTGCAGTTTATAAAAAAAAAAAAATTATATATTATATTAGAAGTGTTCTAGACAATAAATTAAAAAATAATACCAATATAAAATTAACAAGAAAAATAGATGAAATTAAAAAAAAAAAAAAAAAACAAAAATTATATTAAAAGCATAATAGTAATTATAGTCATCATTGTAAAAATAAGGTGTAAATAATTATTAAATTAACAAAAATTACAACATTTTTAACACTGCAAAAACAAATTACCAAAATGGAATGGTATTATCCCTTCAATTTCAATAAACAAAAGAAAATATTTTTACGTTATTATTTAGCTTAAGTAATCGAAAAAAAAAAATTATTTAAACTTAAATAGAGCAGTTAGATAAGAGCAGGGCGCTATATAGACCAAGAGTCTCTGGCGCTAGTTATAAGGTAGGTTAAGACTCGATGCTGTAACTTGCCAAAAATAAATAAATAAAAAAATCATTTTTATTTATTTTTGCGATTTCTTGTAAACGCTCTGATCTTTGCACTGAAATTTACTTGGACAGTTCTTCAGTTGTTATCAATTTACCTAAAAAGCGTCTGTTCAGTTTCGCATTTTCATCCCCTCCACCAGAAGAACAATTTTTTCTTGATTTTTATCACGTTTTCACAAAAGTAAACAGACAGACCTATAGAATTGAAGGTTTCGGAACTGTCAGTGCAAATATCTACTGCAATTTCATTCCTCAACTTCTTTGCATATTTACTCCCACCATAGAATTAACGACAGTATGAAACAACAGGAAACTTAACTTAAAAAAAAAAGAAATGACAACTTTCTAATATGTTTTTTACCGGCTTTGCAAAAAGAGGTTCATAATTCGTACTATTTTTAGTTGCTGTTTTCTCATTAGTGCCATAATATATATTTACCAGTCTCTTCCTATTGTCCTTGGCTACTTATTTAATTTTGTCCTTCGGTATTTCTCCGAAATTGTGGAAATCTTCTGTCATTATTTTTCTTCACAAAGAAGGGTAAAAAGGACGATATCTCCAACTTTAGACCCATTACTAATTTATCTGCAATTGTGAAGCTCATTGAAGCAATAGTGTGTCCTTAGTTTTCACTGTATTTCGCTCTTGGAGTGCTTCCAGCATGACTTTATGAAAGGCAAATGAACTATTATCAACCTTGTAGATTTCTCTCGTATTTATGCCATCAAGGCTTGTAAAGAAAGTGATTTTATTTACTGCGTTTTATAACACGTTTTACGGTTATAGGATTTTGCACCCCTTTTTTTAATAAATATCTTCTTATCTTTCTGACTGAATGCGTATTCTGTTTCGGGGTTATCTCTCTAGTGAAATATTAAACATTTCTGGTGTGTGGAGTACACAGTCTTCTTTTTATTATTTATATCAATGAAGTAGGTTCCATCTTGGCAAACAGGACAATTTTATTGTATGCTGACGATGCTGAGTTTTTATGTAATCTCTTATTGTTTTGTACTGAACTCAGATCTTCAATCTTTTAATTTTTGGTAACAATATGTCAATGAACGTTGATTAGTGTACGTTTGTCTCGTACTCTAGGAGAAAGGGTCCATTGATCTACGGACATTCTGTTTGTGACAACTTGCTTAATAGACTGGACAGAATGTAGGATTTTGTTGTTGTTTTGTATCCACATTTGTTTTTCGTTCAGTTGTGTTTCGTTCTATTACCAAGCTTCTTTTTATACTCTACTCTGGACTGTGTTGGAGTGTTCCTGCCCTGCTTGGTCATATATTGCCTGTATTGAGGCTGTTGAGCGCAGGTTTCTTAGAATTGGGCTGCTCTCTTTAGGCACAATTTAGGGTAGATGCAGCAGATCTCCGACTTCTTGCTTTTGTCTTTATTCTCCGCACTAATTATAGTATGAGCAAGCAGTTGACGCCTTTTTAATAACTTTTTGAATTGCATTGACTATAATATTTCGAAATCTAAAGCGATAGAGCACCTGCGTTCCGCTTTTGGCCTCAGTATTTGTCGTAGAGTTCTTCCTTATTGAAATTGCATTTGAAATGGTATATTTTTGTAAACATGATTAATTCTCTTACATTCTCATAATTTTTGCTTTAGTAGCCTATTCATTGTATTTTAACTTCTTGATTTCATTGTAAGCATTTTTTGCTTAAATCCTTGGTTTTTGGTTATGGAAATGTAATAAAATTGATTATATAGCAAAATTCCAATTGTGTTAATAGTCTATAATTTTGTAGAAGAAATATCCTTCACAAGATTTTTTTCACGTACGTAATGAAAAACTTTTTGTATACCTTTTTATATCCAACAATTTATTTAGTGAATGGGCATGAAAATTGGTGAACAGGAAAAAGTAATTAGCAACAAAAGGCAAAATTCAGGTTTCCTTTTTTAAGTTTTACATCTTTTTGAAAAAATATAAATTTTGTTTTTAAATCTGCAAGAGAAATATGTATATGTCAGTATTCGTTAAAAATTGCCAGAGCTTCCAATGTAGAAAAGTTTTTAAAATTTAGATTATAGTCTAGAGGTGCCAGGATTGATATATAGGGAACCCCTCAGAGCTGACGTAAATTTCTGTAGGGTACAGTTGCTGTTGTAGCACATAATTCCGAAAGTGTTGTAAGAACTTTCACAGGTGTTCTTTTGCTAAATTCGTACAGCACCGTCACATCGATACCTCGAGAATATCGGTAGAATTTTAACACATTTGTAACCCATTCTTAATTTTATTTATACTTGTGTTATTTGAACATTATTAAATCTGCATTAATTTTTAGAACGATGCACCTATAACGAGACCGCAGCTAAAAGCGCTATAATTGATATTTTAGAGGAATTCATTTTAGGAGATAATCCTCAAAATGTTTTGGAAAAATTAAAATTAGAAGGAAATGCTCCTGCTGTATGTGGACGAGTTTTTAAAAATGGAGAGCCGACATATAGTTGTAGAGAATGTGGTCTTGATGCTACTTGTGTGCTATGTGTGGGCTGTTTCAAACAGTCTGCTCACAGGTATCATAAATATAAAATGTCAACATCAAATGGCGGTGGATGCTGTGACTGTGGAGACATAGAAGCTTGGAAGAAGGATCAATATTGCGATGAGCATATAGTAAGACTTAAACCTTTCTAATGGGTGTATTTAAAATAATATTTTTAGAGAGGAAAAGAAATTAAGAAAGAAAGCTCTATTATAACTAGCCGGATGAAGGAAAGATGTGACATTTCCTTCAGAGCAATACTTATGTATTGCATAAAATTTTTAGAAATTGAACCCCACGCAAGTCTTGAGTGCTTGGATGGCAATCGAGAAAGTAATCATTTTTGTACAGTATTGTATAATGATGAAAGTCACACATTTGAACAAGTAAATAAATTTAAATATTTGTAGAGCCGTTTAATTAAAGTATATAAATATGTATTTTTTTTAGGTAATTCACACATTAATTAAAATAGTGAAATGTCCTCAAAAAGATGCAATGGAAATTGTAACAAGTATTGACAGAGAAGGTAGAGCTGTTGTGAAATGCGACACATTTGAGGCTTGTCTAGGGCTTAAAGAAGCTATGGAGAAACAGCCCATGCAGTACACCTCTGTTAACAAATTATCTCCTTTAAAAGTGTCAGTTTTACACAAACGAGCGATTTCATGTCAACAATTTGCTCTACAGCTTCTAACATGGTAAGTACATTAAAATAAATTGAACGTTTGTTAAGATGTTGAGGAGCACTTAATTTGCTGATTTACTTACAAAATTTTTTTTTACCTGTAAAAATACATAAACGACAAAAAAACAAGTGGCAAGTAGCAGGCAGAAAATCCAACATCCACTTTTTGAAAATTTCTAATTAATTTCGAAAACTTACTATGCTAGCGGTTGAAAGTAAAGCCATTATTTGGGTAAATAAATAAAAATGTTGGTCACTTCTCATGACATGGCTTTGCCGAAGGTGGTCCGATTTATTGGGGAGATACTGTTATATGTCACTGCGACTGTTTTGTTTTTCTTGGTCTTGATAGGTCTATTCCTTTAGTTCTGTAGCGATAAATTTCTATATTTCTTAAAGGTACATATTAGTGATTTTTAAGGATGTCAATGGTTTCAATTAACAGGAGCCTATTTCGCTGACGCTATAAGTCTTTGTATTACAGATGTTTTTGAAAGCTTTTAAACTAGTGAAAATAATTTGTAAGCTCTTTTGCTTTAATTTCCATGAATTAAATTTAAATTGTTGATATTTATCGTTTCATAAAATTTCTGTTGACTCTTGTTTTTTCAGTGGTAGGTGAATAATGAGTCTCTTAAATGGGAAGCACGTATATAAGGGGGACATCATTTTGTCTCCCTAATTCGGTGAGGGCCTGTTTACATGCCTCCATCGTTTTATATTTTACTGCGGCGTTTGTTGACGATTTAATTGACGCCTGGCTGTCTGTACATATTGCAATCCTAGAGGATCTTACTGTCCGTTCAATTAACTGCTTAGCTTTAATCTCTATCGGTGCTATTACACATTGAAGAACCGAGGAGGAGTTGTTTACCCCGCCCTATAACTCCAGGTTTTGTTCTTCACACAGTACTCCAAAGTTACAGCCACGTTTGCATTTTGAGTCGTATGTGTAAAGCGCTATGGTCGCGTAATGAGTCTTGAAGATTGCCTCCATATTGGCATTACCAGTTTAGAAGTTCCAGCAATCTTCTTCTCAAACAGTTTTGATCGTATATCCGTTACATGTTTGGACGACCTTTTCATGTTGGGTTAGTATTCCCCTTTCCTTTCACGGTTTATTCATGCGTAAACGTACGGCCGAGTTAAGTGCCACCTGTTTAACACGGAGTTTTAGTTGAGTAATGCCTTTGTCCTTGTTGATCTAGTAGTCCCTGTTATGCCTAAGCAGCACATACATTGGACCTGGTCCATAATCTACTGGTTTCTGGCCACATCCATTGCTTTCCATCAAACTATCGCTCCATGCATTAGCATGGGTCTGATTACGCATGTGTATATCTGATTAATCAGCTTAGTGTATAATAAGTTTTTATGGCATTGGTTAAATTGAGCCAATGCCGTCATCCTTTTTAAAAGTTAAATTAGGATTTGCTTGCTATATACTCATTATATACATTCTTCACGTATTTATCCAATTTCATGCACACTGAAAAATTTTGCTGGTAGAGCTAATTGATCGACGACAAGTCGGCTTATGTCCGTAGGTTATTAGTAGTCCAAAATGTACCAAATTTTTATACAGCACTAATTAACTGTTAAATGCGTTTACATATAGGTATAAGAAAACATTTTATCCGGCCTAACGGTTTATCAGATTTCGAAATATATATGCTTGAAATAGGTGGCATACGTCAGACTAAAATAAATGTTCTTTTCGAAACTAAATCTGCACTTTACTGAATATTTCCGTTTATGCACATATATTACCACTTTATTATTTTTCTGATAACGGGTTATTCCAAAAAGACCAAAATCGGTCCAGAGTAATGTCGGTGGCTCGCAATCCATTTACTTGATATACTGACTCATAAAGACTAAAATAAATAGGTCTGTTCACGTACCTGCAGGAATTATAATTCCTGCTCAGGAAACTGCAGAAAGTCGTTTTCGTACTCAGTTTGACAGCAGATTTTTGCTGACGTTACCGCTTCCCCATCTGCAGAAAAGTTCAGAAATTTGCAGTAGCTTCACCGGCTGATGCAGATGTCAAATAGTTGAGTTGTGTATTTTTGAGGGTTTATTGGCACTCTTCTACTTTTTCAGGAAATTTCAGAAAACTTTTTTCGTACTTTTGACAAGTGCACCCCCACCATATAATGAAGGAAAATGCAGGAATTTTCAGCTGCAGAAGTACGGGAACAGACCTAATATATTTTTGAAATATCCCAAAAAGAGTTTTTCAACTAGTCGTCCATCTTTCAAATTCTTGCTTTTTTTTCTCCAAGACAATAAATACGAGGTTAAATCAATAATAAATGAATTGTTTTGTATCGGAATGACGGGCAACGTTGACTTTGAGTTGCTGGCTAAGTGGGGGTGGGTTGGTGGGGGAGCGGTGGTATGGCCAAAATGTGATGTGATATGATGATGGTAAAGTACAGATGAGGGGGGGGGGGGCGGAAGAATGTTAGTGGATGAGTGAGGGGTTGAGGAGGGGTGGTAGTGAAAAATGACTTGTTTTGTATCGAAATGACGAGAACAAGGTTGACTTTGAGAGGTTGGATTAGTGGGGGTGGATGGTTGGTGGGCGGAGGAGTGGTGGTAATGAAAAAATGAAATGTTTTGTATAGGAATGGCAATGACATTTTTTAAATTCACTTACAATAGATCAAATATGCACTTTTAAAGTAAAGGTCATATTTCTATCAGGCCACTTCACAAAAAGAGAATTTAGTTTTTACCTGTTTATTTTAAAAGCGCATATTTCATCTATTGTGAATTTAAAAAATGTATAAGCAAAGAAGAAATTTGTTTGTTTGAGGAGTATTGCAATTTATGTAGGGAAGGAAAATTAGTTCACATATTTCGAAGGTTCCACGGCAGTACTTGAAAGACACCAACCACCCAGCACCATCCCCTTCATATCCAACAACTCAAAGGCAATGCTGCCTTTGAATTCCGATACGAAACAATTCATTTTTTCATTACCACCAATCCTCCGCCCACCAACTTTTCTCATCACTTAACCAACCTCTCAAAGTCAACGTTGCTCTTGTCACTTCGATACAAAACAATTCATTTTCACTCTGCGCATCACTCACCCACCACCATTTTTCTACTCAATCCCCACCGTCACTTAACTAGCGACTCATTTTTTGCTTATCGCAGCAATTCTGATAAAAAACAATTCATTTTTTCACGACCGCCCGTTTTTCATAACCGATTTCACCTATTCACACCTATTCACTAACCCGCCTAGACACAGAACAATTCACTCTCAGCATTCTGATAAACAGCGAACAATTTTGAATTCCTTTGCTTTAAAATTAACCACAAGGCACTTGTATCAATGACAATTTATGAAAATAAACAAATTCATTTTTATTTCACGGCTTAGCACAATTCAATCATAATGCACAACACGTGTTTACACGGCATATACACAACGTTAGTGTGATGAAAACATTGAAAACAGTTTTTCGTCATTTTTTATGACCGAAATATTGACAATCAAAGGACTGTTTCCACGGTAATAATAATTTATAACATAAATTATGCCGTATACGTCATTCTCATCAATCCGGCATAACACTTATTGGCCCACCCAACGTCTTCAGGAATATATTCCTCCGTTTTAGCAGAAGCCCGGAAAAACTTAAAATGTTATGTCTGTGCATAAAATCCTCAGAGCTTTTTTTGCTACTTAGGTTCTTTTACTGCAAACTATATATTACTTTTACTTTATCTGCTAATACGAAAAAAAAGGTGCACAAGTAGTAAAGTTTAGGACAATTTAAGCAATTATCGCGGACTGCATATAAGAAATCTTGAGGGTGGAAAAATTTGCTGGAAAACACGAACAGAAACTGACATAGGCCGAACAGAACTAAGTTTTTGCGTTTTGCTTTAAATTATAAGTTTTACGGAAAGTTATATTCTTACTTATTGCTAAAAGAATGTCTTCACTGCCTTACACTTATGTCGATAATTTATAAATGAAAGAAAAATTATAATAAAAGATTATAGTAATTATTTTTGAAAAAAACTCATAGGTAATATAAATTTCAACTGTTTTTTTTTTCTCCTACAGGTTTCAAGAATTCCTAACGCGGCACGCAACATTCAGAGAAATATTTTCTATAGTTGCAAATGACAAGAGAAGTCGAAATTATAATATTGGCCATATTTTAGAATATGACTGGAAATTATGGAAAACTGCCCGAAGTTGTTGGCATCGACTATTGATTTCGGGAATGTTAATGGAATACGAAAACAAGAAGATCTTAGCGATCGAGTTTTCCAGACATTATGCAACTATAATACAAGATTTCATAAGAGATGATCATGAACATTCAATATCAGTGGTATCTTTGAGTGTTCAGTTGTTTACTGTTCCGACGATAGCTTACTATCTTATAGCGAACGAAGGTGTTTTTCATAAGCTTATGTATACGTTTTACTGGGAATCTATAAAAAAATACGTTCAAAATAAGACATTGCACTTTGCTAAGAACACAACAAATCTTAACGTTTTTAAAAGAGCAGCTTATATTTTGTATGATGTTAGATACATTTTAAACTTTAAACCCGACACTTGGACTGTTGAGTTGCGCGAAGGTTTTCTAGAAGGTGTAAAGGTTCTCTTAAAACTCTTAAATGTGATGCAAGGAATGGATTCTGTGTACCGTCAAACAGGTCAACATATGGACTACGAGCCCGAATGGGAGTCAGCCTTTAATTTGCACATAAAATTGGCTAACGTTATATCATTAGTTCTGGAATGGTGTAGCTCAGATCGAGAAGCGTTGGTTAAAGTGTATCAAATGGTCATGAGGCACTTGATGGAAAACGAATTTGTTGTAGGAGAAATTACCACAGAAGAACATAAATTGGGTGGACATATTGCACAATGTATTATGTATGATGTTTCGTCAAAACTTGTCTCAATACATTTGCCTCTGTCCAGGTTTTTCGCTGGCTTATATCTTCACTTGGGAAAATTTGGATTAAACTTTGATAATGTTACCACAAATGTTAAAAGAACTCCTGAACAAATAATAGAACCAGTTTTATGTACTCAAACAATGATAGCTCAAGTTCATGCTGGTATGTGGAGACGCAATGGTTATTCCTTGTTGCATCAACTATACTTTTATAGAAATGTGAAATGTCGATCAGAAATGCTAGACAGAGATATCGCAGCCCTTCAAATTGGCGCCGCTCTTATTGAAAGTAATCAGTATTTGATTCACATTCTCAACAAGTTTAATCTTCTTGAGTGGGCAAGTCCCGATTATGAACCAAATAATCGTAGTAGCTCAGATGACGACTTTATTCGCCAATTGAACATGATTGATGAATTTTTAGAGTTATTAATAGTGATTATTGGAGAACGATATGTTCCTGGTATTGGAAATGTTACTGAAGAGGATCGAACTAAAAAGGAAATAATTCAGCAACTTTGCATCAAAAACTTTTCACATTCTGAATTGTCCCGCGCTTTACCCGATAATAACAACGTAACTGTACTTGAAGATGTCATTGATTCGATTGCTGTTTTTAAGAAGCCTTCAAAATCTGATAGTAAAGGAGTTTATGAGTTAAAACCCGAATTTTATGATGATTACAATATGTATTTCTATCACTACACAAAGGAAGACAAATCTAAATCTGAGGAATCACAAAGATTGAGACGTAAAAACAAAGACCTATTGGTGTGCTGTCCTCCCCCAAAACTACCTAAGCTTACAGATGGGTTCGTGTAAGTTACAAAATTACTTTTAAAAATTTAAATCTTTATTTTTATTTTTCTAGATCGATTGCCAATTTGTTGCAGTGTGATGTGATGCTATCACTAATGAAAACAGTGCTTACGAGAGCTTTGGATTTAAAAGCCAAAAGTTTCACTGAAAGTCACTTGCAAAAGGTTTGTAATATTTTAAATCTTTTTTTGGTCTTAGAAGTGAGTTTTAATGTTCTTTCAGGTTCTACATTTAATTGGTTACGGCTTACAAGAGGAAGAATCTGGTAATTATCCATTCCTGACATTCTATGATCGTGCTGAAAAGTATCATATACTCCAACTTTTGGAAAAATTATCGCATAGTGCAAGGGTAAGTTATTTCTAAGTTATAATTAAATATTAATTAAATATAAATTATACAGTCACATTAGCTGCCAGCCACCGGGCAAAAATAAAAAAAATTTAGCTAGGAAACTAAAGTGTGGGTCATTAAGCTAAAATTCACAAAATTCGAAAACTGAGCTGAACTTCTATTCTATGTCCCCTTCGTTACGTTTTTTTAGGTATGACAGCATACCAAACGAAAATATGTTCCTGAACCTTTTTGCTCTTAAAACTAGGAAGCATAAAAAAGTATTAAGAAGTTTAGATTGAATTTGCTATGGAAATTTCAGAGGTAGTTTGCCTCCAACCAAATGTCCCATCCGCTACGCTTAGAATGACCCTAATATCAGCTCAACTCTGTGTACTCAGGTACAACGAAGAAAGGACCATCCAAAACGGTCCACGCGTTAAAAAGTTAGGTTCCCACCTCCATCCCACAAGAAAAAGAATCATCGACATCATCGGTCCACGCGTTACGAAGTTAGACTACCCCTCCTCCTCCCTCACCCCCACCATAGGATCAAATTATTCTCCTATTATTAGCAATGGGGGATCACACTCTATACAACGGCAAAAGAACCATCCAAATGAGTCGACGCGTTACAAAATTAGGTTCCACCCCCACCCCACCAAAAATTTAATGTAGTGTCATTCCTCTGGAAATAATAGCGATTGACTTGGCGGCGCAGGTGTATCGGGTCCGATGCAAACATCTGACATATGTATATTATGACAATAAAGAGTTCGGGCCTTTTCATAAACGCAGTTTGCGTAGCAGTTGCATGATTCAGCAACTCTGTTCAGCTGAATTTCGGAGCTGCTGTGCAAACTGCGTTTTTGAAAAGGCCCTTCATTAACGCACTGGTACAATCGAAAAGAAAATAATCTGAAGATTTCCAGACGCTTTGTGACTCTTAGCTAGCTGTGTGCCATAAATAGAAAAATTATAACTTATACTTAGACTTAGGGGAGCCGGTTCTAAGATGGACAGCTTCCTAGCGGTAACACAATTGTAAGAAACCCCAAGACGATGGGATTATGTAAAAGGTTTATTTTTTTAATGACATAGCCAAAGCCCAGGATACAACCTTATGATGCGTTAGCCAAGGGGAATTATTGTAAGGGGGAATGAGGAAAATTGAATGTATTGTTTTTGCATTTCTGCGAGCTAGACAATAGCCTATAGCCCATAGTCGGATGGAGATGGATTTTTTATTTATTGCAATTGCAAATGCAAACTCATAGGCAGACCGTGGCTTAAACCTACATCTATGCCGTGGTAATCGTCTCACTCATCCATTTATCTAACTCTGTGTTCAATTTTATTGCAACTTTAGTCGATTCCTGATCATATAGAATAAACATCGAAGCAATTGTGAAAGATTAAGATTAATTAAATATAATTTGAGCATGCGAGATAATATTTGCCAAGTAGACTTATTTCCATTAGCATATTTATTTCCTTATTCCGGGCATACCGCATTTTCAGTGCTAGACTAAGTTGAAAAACGGCTTTTAAACTTCTTGGCGTCACCACAATCTCTGAGAGCATTTACTGTCTGAAGCATGGACCGAAGGTCGGCTGTCTTTTACTCTTCTACCGCTATTTCCACTCCCATCGTGCTAGCCAGATTTCTGATGGAAACATCATCACGCGCGATACAAGAGCTTCAAGTCGCTCCTACCCCATATTAAATTTGGTCGTACCGCAAAATTTCAGGAATCTTCTGTGAGCACAGCAACAATTTACCACCTTCTGTTTTTCCCTCGTCTTATTAGCCCAAAACTTGATCCATTGCTATGTATCCCTGCCGGTTTTCATTACATGCTGATGCCAACGGATAGTTTTTCTCCCTTGGACAGAGTAAGAGCATTGTGTAATATTTTTACCTAACGTGTTTCAGGACTGAATATGGGCCTATTCATAAACGCAGGTTTGCGCATCATTTGCACAATTCAGCTGAACCGAGTGTATTGCTGAATTATTCAGCTGCAGAGCAAACCTGCGTTTATAAATGGGCCCTATTATTTGCCTGAATGCGCGGAATCTGAGAAACAAGGTTGGCCAACTGAGGAAATGTTCTCCGGTGTGGAAATCCATGCCTTGCTCATATGTGAAACATAGCTAAACTGTAACGTGCACTCAGATTTAGTTTCGATCCAAAATTATACGTTGTTCAGGAATGAAGGGTGGGCCGTACTGTCGTTATTTACATTCCCAACACCCTGAGAGCCTCTGTCCTTGCTTCTTCAATGCCTGGAAGTGTTATAGAATTTATAGGTATAGATTCATTCAACCTCGGAAAAGTGCGCTTTATTTGACGTTTATTGCCCGCCAAATAGTTTCAGCCTAGATAATGCAGCGGAGCTCGGGGACACCATCTCATCAGTGGAATTACGTTATCAGCATGTTGTTCTGTGTGGGGATATCAATGTAAATATTCTCAACCATAACTCAACAACTGACAACTTATGGTACTTTCTTCAGACCCTTACCCTTACCGTAATCAATAATCTTAATACTTAATACAATACCTCATATCCATCGCAATTGGAGTATATCCTGTCTACAAATCCTCAGAATGTTGTTTTTTACAACCAAGTATCTCCCCTAGTTGATTCGACCATGACTTCTTATATGTATCACATACCGAGATCTGAAAAGATTGGACAAAACACTTCTAATAGAAGAATGTAATGAAATGTCATGGCATGCACTTTATGACACCAATGCAATAGACTTACTGACCTCCTCGTTAGTATATCTTTGTGACAAATATGTTCCACTTAAGGTTTGCACTTTACGCAACTATCGATGCCCTTGGTATACAAGGGAAATCCATCACGCCATAGCTGAGCGTTACTTTCTATTTCAGCAGAACAAAAAGTATCGCGACCAACTCACGTTTAATAGATATAAACTGTTACGCAACAAAATAACAAGCCTAATTCGATCCGCTACTACAGTGCAAAATTAGATATCCATCAGTCTCCAAAGAAATTATGGAAAAACCTACGTAGTCTGGGCATCCATGGAGATGATTCTCCCAAGATTAGTCTAGATCCAAATTTCCTAAATAATTTCTTTGCATCTAATTTACAACATAACGCTCTTCCACAGAGTGACAACCTTGATATATACAGTGCATCCATGGATGGTTTTGCATTTCGATGATGGTGTTGAGGTCCTTGAGACTATTTAGTCTATTAAATCTAACGCCACCGGTCTCGATACGCTTCCTCCCGATTTTATTAAGCTCATAGCTCCCCATATCTCAACCCAATTAACACATGTGTTTAATTTCTGCCTAACCACTTCGCAAATTCCAGCTTGCTGGTAAGAGGCATTGGTAATCCCTATCGTCAAATGTCTATCTCTCTCGCGGCCTTGTGATTTTAGGCCAATCAGTTTGCTGAATTTTCTTTCCAAGGTCTTAGAGAAGCTAATATATAGGCAAATGGTTCAATTTATTGACGCGAATAACTTCCTAATTACATGGCAATCTGGGTTTAGAGCTGGACACAGCTGCGAATCTGCACTCTTGAAAGTAACAGATATTGGCGAGGCTCTTGCTCAGGATTGTGTTACAATTCGGACTGCTTAATTTTAGAAATGTTTTCGATTCGGTCAGCCATACTAATTTGCTCTGCAAATTAAAAAATGATTTTAACTTCTCACCATCCGCCCTTAAGCTAATAGGTAGCTTTTTTTCAAACCGCAGTCAAACTGTTAAGGTGCAGGACTCCCTCTCTAGCTCTATTTCATTAAAGGACGGGGTGCCTCAAGGATCAGTGCTTGCTCCACTCCTATTCAGCCTATACATAAATGATTTACCTAACGTTATATCTGATGCATCTATTCATCTATATGCAGATGATGTACTAATGTACCTTAGTCGGCCAGTTGGACTAATCGAAGACTGTGCGCAGCGATTAAATGATGATCTACAGCGAGTGTATAGGTGGTCAATATATAATAAGCTATCTCTAAGCCCATCCAAATCACATTGTATTGCCATCTATAGACGAAACATTGACATATGCAATCTACCAACAATTCCGTTATAAATTATGTTGATTCAGTAAAGAATTTGGGAGTTAGGCAGTTACGTCTCAAGTTGGCTAGGTCCCTATTAATACCGCATTTTACCTATGGCAGCTTTATCTTTAGTAAGCTATGTATATAAGTTACCCCGCAACTCCCATATTTCTGAATTAGTCAATACACCCACTGGTACTTCGTTAGGGACGTATCTCAGTAATCGCGGGCTGATCTTTTTGCATGGGTTATTAACCAGGCCAACATATCTATACGAAAAACTTCAGTTCTTGCATTCGAACAGGGGTCTTCAGTTCCGATTGCCTAGATTCGACTCCCAGTTTGGGGAGCGATCTTACTTTTCCAAGTTGTTCATAAATGGAATTCCTTACCTCGAAATATCCTAGACCTTGTATGCATTTTATGAATTTTATTTTATTTAGCTAGCTTAGCAAATATTTTTCTGTTTTTTTCTTATTTTCTCTGTGTGGCACACTATTTTGTTATCTCTGTAAAAAAACCTAAATTAGTTAGTACTAAACAAGATTGTTAATCTTCTGGACAGTACTCCAATAAATGAATTATGAATTTAAAAAACTTTCAAACGAGACCTTTTTTTTGGGAGCGGGGAAATGCATTTACGCACCTAGGTGACCGAAGCCACCCGTGTGCCGGGCTCATCTGGCCAAAGACCAGTCCTACCGGCTCAAACCCCCCTCCCCCCTCCAGGAGGACCACCACGGAACCGTCTGGGAGACATTACCTGTTGTACATTTTTTCCTCTTATGGCGGCACATTTGCTTCCAAATATTTTCAAAACAAGTTTCAACATTGTTTCAATACTTTTCACGACAAAAAGGATAAAATAATTGTTCTTCTCGATATGTTAGAAAGCCCGTTGTTATTTCAGGATATTAATAGAATATATCTGTTTCTGTATGTAAAAATATATTAATATATGGTAATTAATGTTTTTGCAGGTGGAAGCGCACCGTGATTTCATTATTTGGACGATCAAAAAATTCAAAGAATTGCAACCAAAAGAAAACAAACGCGAAAATATTGAAAGCGATCAAGGAAATGAACCTATAACGGCAGCTGAAGCGGAAAAACAGGAAAAAGAGGAACGAGCGAGATTGGCAGCGGAACGCCGAGCAAAAATAATGGCTCAAATGGCAAATGCACAAAAAAATTTCATGAAATCGAACGCAGAACTTTTTGCTAGTACTAGTACAGCTACAACATCAAATGAACTTATGGACTGGCAGGAAGCTGCTGAAGATGAAACAAAAACCAAATCAATTGCGTGTTTAGGTCCGAACAGGAAATTGCCGCAACATGAAGAACAAAAGTTTAAATGCATTCTTTGCTTTGAAGATTGTGTTGTTAGTAAAGATGGTCCTTGTTTAGTGTATTCAGCTTTCATGCAGAAGTCAAAAGTACTGGCGAAACCTTCGGAAGAGGCTGCACCTTCTCCTCATACCGGTACATGTGGACATGTAATGCACGCATCATGCTGGAAGGAATATTTCGAAAATGAAATTCTCAAAGAAAATAGACGACCCAACAGAAATAGATCACCAAATAATTTTATTGTTGATAAAAAAGAATTTCTATGCCCATACTGCAGATGTTTAAGCAACGGCGTTATACCTATGACTCCCTCTTTGTCACAAATTTCTCCACCAGTTATAATTGATAGTGATGAAGATGTCTTGCCATTCGACTTTTGGTTAACCGTAATGCGTAGGTATCTTGATGAATTATACGTCATCGAGCAGAGTAACGATTTTGCAGAAGAGGTTGAAGATTATCAAGCCAAGTTTCCTGATCTGGAAGAACTAGTAAGAGATTATGTTGATGAAAGTGAATTTAGAAAAATCTGCCGACCACTCGAAAAAGTTGAAGTAACGAACGAATGGATTTTGTTCTCAGAAATATTTATGTCAGCCATACAAAGAGTTGCCCCTTATCCACACGCTGCTCAAGACTGTGAACCATTTTTGGTTGCTTGGAATTCATGCGCATACACAATTCAATCCTTGGAAATGTACTTACGTGCCATTGAAAAACCGTTTAAGAACGAGATGTCCATCCGTCACACTAGTTGTTTAACTGGTCTCATTCGAGTATGTGGAATGCTCGGTGCATCTATAGATAAGAATGTTGCTGACAAACTAATGATACATCTTCGTGGGCTATTAGAAACTGTTCTTATGCAAAAGGGACCGTCAGTGGTGGAATGGGATGTATTTCATATGCTAGCCTCATTAGTTTTTCTTGTCCCAGCTGTGATGTATGCTCACATCGGATCTCATGCTGTCCCCAGCGGAAACTTTTTGGAATATTATTTTTTGAAATTAATGTTTATGGCGAATATTACCAAAGCGATCGTATTATACCGGACTGATGATACACCTTACATGGAAACTGATTCTATTGACGATGATGGGGAAACTTCGATAAATTTAGAAAAATACAACAAAAGTATTGGAGATTTCTACAAGAGATATAATTTACAAATAAGAGAACAGGAACCACCACAAGAAGCTGATGTTAGTCCCAAAGCTATAAGGCGGCTAATGGAGCACGTAAAGCAGGAAAGCAACACTTTGTTGCGCTGTTCCTGCTTATTATTTCACTTTATGACAGACGTCGAATTTCCTGAACAATTCTGTGATCCGTGTGGTGATACATTTGAAAACATGTGCAAATATTTAGGACTTACTCCAGAAATTGAGTCATATTTTGCTTCGGAAAAGCCCTATTTAGCTACATTAGAAACCTTTGGGTCCCATCCTGATATACTTTATTACGATCACACATCGAAGACTAAAACGAACGGAAATGCTTTTGAAATTGTTCCTTGCATCGCAGCAATCCGGCAATTGGTTCAGTTACCCGATGATTACAGTGATCTAATTAATAGCGTATCCGACTACACTTGCCCAAACAACGACAAAGAGGAATCGAGAAATCCGACAATGTGTTTAGTCTGCGGTGCGGTGCTTTGCGGACAATCCTACTGCTGTCAACCGGAATTGGATAATACTGCTGTAGGTGCGTGCACATACCATGCTCATTATTGTGGAGCCGGAATTGGCATGTTTCTTAGAATTCGGGACTGTCAGATACTCTACTTGGGTCTAAGCAAAGGATGCTTTGTGCCGCCACCGTATCTTGACGAATATGGTGAAACAGATCAGGGCTTACGTAGAGGAAACCCATTGCTTCTATGTCATGAGCGATATCGTAAGTTACATCTAACATGGCTAGGACACGGATTGCACGAGGAAATTGCTCGTTTAAATGAAAGTACGAACTCTGTGATAGCGACACAATGGCAACATATGTAGTTTGAGCTCCACACTTCAGGCGGACTTACTGAAATTATTAGAAGTTAGATAGGTTGTTTTTACTTATTTACTTTTCGACTTTACTTTAAGAAATATTTTTTATGTACTTCAGTCATCTTTTGATATCATCGCTTAGCAGATACCACCATCACATTGGTTACCCTGAAGGTTATCTGAAGATCACCATGTTTCCATGTATTATTTCACATTGATTACTATACAAAGTCTTCTGTAAATATGTGTATTTTATGTTTTATTTTCTGCTTTGTTTTGAACCCCGATTTCAGAAATACTCGATTAATATATTCTCCTTATTTAAGCTGAAATGTTATTTGATGAAGATTGTCAAAAATTTGATGTAAAATAGAGTAAGAGCAGAACTTAAAAGACAAATTAGTTGAAATTAAATAAATTTACTAATATGTAGTCACAAATAACGTGTTTTTGTGGAATTTATTTATTTTCAACAATGCCATTATTAAAATCCTTTGGGCAGCCATTAAAAAATTACCAAAAATGTGTCGAAAAGGTTGAGATAGTAAGGCGTTACAGATTTTCTGTGTACTGTAAAAACCTGTCAAGTTTACTTGTGCAAGTATCGAGAAAACGCATTTTTCCCGAAGTGATTCTTTAATTTGTGGGAAGAACCAGAAGGGGCAAGGCACCAAATCAGGCGAATAAGGCGCTGGGTTTATTTCATTAATCCTAGAGATCGCGATGAAATCCAATGTTCCTGTTTCGCGCTAAGCTATAGTCTTTCGCGTTGCAAGAAGTACCTTCTAGTTCTTTCTTTAGACGTCCTTCAAGATGATTTTGAATTATTTTCGGCAGGCAAACATTCTTCCAACGTTAACAGTGGCATTTTTCATTAGCGGCACTGCAACAATCTTCTGCGGGAAGAGAAAGGCGAACTTATTTTTTGTTGCTGACGTTTGTTGTTTGGCTTTAAAAGGTAGTGCTGCTAATTTTTCGTTTCATACTATTAACCGGTGCTTTGTTTTTGAATCGCCATGCTTCGTCAACCGTTATAAAATTTTTGTAGTTCTAGAGCCTGTTTTTGTTCTTTCTTCAAAATACATGCTACTCATCTATCTGATTTCTCACTATATCCAAAACGATCTCGTAAGATTCTTGATATTGTTAGTTGAAGTTAAAGATCGCCCTTCTCGAGGGTGGTCCTGAACGGAGAAATATCCTGTTTGAAACTTTTCGAACCCATTTAGAAAATGTTAAGGCAGGACAGTGACAGAGAAAATGCGACTAGGAGCAGAGAACTAAACTCGCATACATCGTCGCGAACTGTTAAGGAGGACAGAACCTAGAGGCCCTGACGAGGTAAGGCGGCGAATCTCATTCGGCAGTCAGCGACATTAGGGTGCAAACCTGTACCATGTTAAAGGGGCATCGCCCACAGTATGCTGGATTTTTACTGAACAACAGTTAACCCAGGCGCTAATTCCGGATTTTTCGTGGTCAAGTCCGAGGACGCAACATCAATTAATGTAAATTGTTTTATCGCAGGGAAGAAGACACACCGCACACGGCTATCCTAAATGACAATAGTGCTAAGCACTTCACCATTAATATTTTTATTTCCAGTGATCTTGTGGCGATACTGGCAGAGACGCCCACAGTCGGTGGTACTCAGGAAATTGTTCTTGCTTCTGCCTACTTTCCTAGAGACAGCCCATGCGCTCCACCTGATGAGGTCAAGGAACTTGTCAGCTTCTGTCAATGGACGAACCGACAGATCACCATAGGTTGTGACACGAGGGCTCACCGTACGGCTTGGAGCAACAGCATCAATGTAAGAGGTGCGTATCTGCTTATTTATGCAGTGAAAACAAATATTGACATTATTAATCTTTTCATCACTGCACCCAGAGAAGAGGTACTAGATCTCACTCTGGCTAACAGGGTCCTGTCTGAGTTCATAAAACTTCACTGTTGGATCATCAGCACATCCGATTCGACGTTCCGGGTCGTTTTGAGATTATTTCATGTACTAATATCCCGAGGAAAACAAACTGGGATACCTTCACTGCTATTGTGTGCTCGAAGGCTGACATACTGGTCTCCCCAATTAGCTCGATTGGCGAACTGAAAGTGGCAACAAACCATCTTAATCACTTCCTCCTATCATGACAGCTCCGTTTCAGTCAACCAAAGTGCTACGGTAGGTACCCTGGTAGAGCGAACGGCTGTCTGAAATGAGTGGGTAGGTGAGACGCCTGTTCAATAGAGCTAAACGCTTCAAACAGTGAAATGAATACAGGTTCGCACTCATTGAATGTAACATAGAAATAAGACGCTCCAAGCATGAGTGAGATGTTGACAGAAGCAGCTCGTCTTCAAAAGGTACTATCCAAGGTCGCCTCAAATGGGGTAGGGCTTTTCAAGAAGCAGGATGGTATCTACATCGGAAGCCAAAGGTAAACACTGGAACATATGTTGCAGATGCACCTCCCTCGATCATCTTTAGGACCAGACTCAGTTCACCATGTGGGCGGTGATGAATGGTCCCCTTTGAGCCATGGGTATCAAGCTTGTCTGGCTTCATTTTTGACAATGAAAAGTTTAGGTGAGCAGTTGACTCTTTTCAACCCTTTAAATCCCGTGGGGCTATGGTATTTTCCGAGCCCTCCAAAACTGGTCTAAATCTTTTAGACCAATCAGTCTCACATTCTTCCTACTAAAGACGATGGAAAGACTGCTAGACTTTCATATCAGGTGCAAAATTGACCAATGATCAAATTCAAGTAATCTTATTCCATTTGCCAAGTGCATTAAATTCTTTGTCATAAATTCTTTCTTGTGAAATAATAAGTGATCCAATGCACTGAATTAATTACCTCTGCACTAATCAACATTTTTATCACCGAAAGGTCTCACGTTGCAACACCGGGTGTGGGAACCGCGCTTCACTTATGGTGCAATATGCACCGTTTAGAAACTAAGAATTCAAAATACTTTTAAACCCGAACTAGGGCGGTTCGAAATCAATAAATGTATAAATAATTTCGATGTTAAAATTTATAACTTTTATATATGTATAACTTATTATGATGTTAAAAGTTTAGAGTTTTGCAATAAAGTATTGTCGTAGTGAGTTCGGTATTTCCATTTCACCTTCCAAAAAGTGCTCTCCCCGTCGTAACACTACTCTGTTTGCCTACACAAAAGTTAGATCAACAGAGATTGCCTTAAACAAACTTGGTAGCAAGATCGAGAAAGCATAGAAGATGCTTTCGACAACACAAGATATGGGTTTATATCTAGAGCCCCGCACGGAGAGGCCTGGATTCTCATAATGTTAAGTCGGTGGTTCCTATACTAAAGGAGATAGAAAAAACATCACACCTCTGTGTGCGTGCTCACAAGGCGGTGTACTGTTGCTGCTGCTCTGGTCAGTCGGATACGCGGAGGACCTTGCAATCATTATTACGGGGAAGTTCGACTCGACTGTCATTGATTAAATGAGATTAGCTCTGCGCACGGTTACCAACTGGTGCGCTAAAGAAGGTCTCATTTTTAACGGCTAAGGCCGTTCTTGTGCCATTCATCAGAAGACACTCGAGCCCTATAGGCCGGTCGAAAACTCTTCGGAAGGACTTGGGCCTCACCCCGAAGATGATTTCCATGTTATACGCTTGTAAAACCGATTGTAACTTACGCGGCTTTGGTCTGGTGGCCTTAAGTTCTACAACGGACGGGAATCGCCAAATGTGACAAGCTTCAGCGGTGTGCTTGCCTCCATAACAGGAACAATGAGGACTTTGTCAACAGCTACAATGGAGGCGGTAATTGGACTTACTCCCTTGTACATCTCTATCATGCAATCGGCTGCAATTAGCGCCCTGAGAGTGCAACTTACATGAAATATGCCGACTGGTGGCAGGGGTCGCTTTGGCACCCTTTGGCACTCTTTCCTGAACGAGAAGTTTGGAACAGCGGTGTCAAGGTCCCGAGACCTTTTGCAGCCTCAGTTGGTCTGCAGTAATAGCTGTGATTGAAAACTGGGCTAGGGGTCAGCAGCTATTATACTGGAGAAATGTCCCAGGGCTTACCCAGGCTTAGGTACTTGTTAGGCCCTGTGCTTATAACAATACCACCGCCTTAGGTAAGGCAGATCTAAGGTTGTTTTCAGGCTAGCTATCTGGACACTGTGGGCTGAGATATCACCTGCACTGGATAAATCTGTCCAGTGAGACGGACGGCGCTTGAGTCGGGAATTCCTGAGCCCTGTTAAACAACTCATTGCATATATAGAGTTTTTTTGCGGTAGTACTGGTTTTGGCGCAAAAGACCTCCCAGATCGCGATGCCCACCATATGGTTAATCCACATAATAGTTTCTTTCAGAGGGTAGAGGCTGCCGTTCGCCACTTTTTTAGTCCTCCGGGAGCACTCATCCAAAAATGCTCTAAACGAATGTAGAAAAATTTCGAACCGATTTGAGTCCCGCGGAACCACCCTGCAGAATCACTGACGCCTAAAAAGTGCTCCCTTGGGACTTGTCCTTGCAGCAATACCAAAGCTAACAGAATCTTCGTGGACAAGCTGTTGCAAGTCTGCGGCCTGTTGTTCCCAGTGAAAGACAAGGCTTCCGTTCCGCACCGACGATAAAGGTTGCCAAGTGCAGTTGACAGAATCCAATGCCAGAAACTCTAGACGTAATCGCCTTTTCACTCTAGTTGATTTAGTGTTAAGATAAAGCTTATCAAACAATTCACCTAGTTACATGTCCTTCGCACCAGCAAAAACGACGTTCTTGTTATGCTCAATGTCGGACAGATAAGCTGGCATATATCGCTAACAAGATTATTAATATCGCACAAGGTCGGACATGTGAAGAATCTGTGGAACAGGGTTCCTTCGCCACTACAAACCGTGCAGGCTCTTTGAATTCGTTGTTCGATATGTGACAGCTGGTTTGACTGCTACATCAGAGTCTCTGTAATTGAACGGATAGCTATAGATCACTCTACTAGTTATGGTCCCCATTACTCTCAAATCTTCCCCAAGATGTGCGCGCCATCTAATAACACCTAAGTAATCCGAAGGATTTTGCTCCTATAAGAAGCAAAGTTCCCTAGTAGAGAAACGACTGAAATGCTCCCATGATATATCCACCAATTCGTATAGTTGTGTGGTGTGGGGATGTATCAATTTGTTTCCAGAAGCATCAATGTTGTCTCCAAAAACTGCAAGTTCAAATCGGTCGTTACAACACCTCGAGCATTACTGAATACCGAATCTACTAATTCAGGATTCAACCTAATCGGAATTGCTGAGAATTCCCCATACACAAGTTCATTCTATCGCAAATAGAATGTTGGTCTTATTCTGCCCCAGGTCGTAATCGTGGAGCTCAGATCCTGGGACCAGTCAAACATTATTGTTTGGACATCTATTGGTGAGTACCAGTTCTTGAATACTCGGCGGGAACTAATTTTTTTTGCCGGGATAAAAAATATCCTGTATGTTGGGAAAAACTCAAGTATTTTCTAGGAAACGAGGAAAAGTCAGGGAATTTTGGTCTTCAGAAAAAGTCGCTCACCTGCACGAGTATTATACAAATTTTATTTATTAATAATTTATTTTTTCATACAAATAACTAGAGATTATCTAAAGTTTAATACTTAAGGTTGATAAATGAAAACGGTAACTAGTGCTAATACATAAATGAGGGTGTCAAAAGTCTTAATTTACATTTCGATAGTTTTATATACTTTCTACTTTACGTGAGCTTATGGCTGATTTATATTTTATAAGTAGCATAACTTTTTTTCTTCTTAACTTAATGATCACACATGAGTACACAATAGGGTACATATTTACATTATTAAGTCACTTTGATATTTACTATTATTACACGAATAGTCCATTATTAACTTCATAATTTTTTAGTTACAATGTTGAGTAGAGTACTGATGTAAGTGCAGGAGTTCCAATAAATTACTATAAAACATGTTTTCTTGATAAATTGTAAGTAGCAATTCTGGCAAGCGATATTAATTGTCGCACATAGTGGAATAAGGTTTCTGACATAAAATCTTAAGTGATTAAAACTAAAATACCATTGACATTGTTCAATTTTCCTAAAAGAAATGTGTAAACATATTTTTGTCTTTTCATGCTTCAATTTTGTATCAAATCTCTTACTACTACTCAAGGCTTACGTTCAGGTAAGTGTTAAGAAAGAGTAATTGGGAAACGTAAACTCTACATTCGCAGAATACACAAAAACAAAAAACCTGGTAACATCATCCTATATCCCATATGATAATTTGAGAAATTACTTCGCCGCAAGACCCCAATCAGACTATATAAGCACGACCTCGGAGTACGGGTCATCGGAGGCCAACCGTCACCGGGAGTACATCGACCAGAAGCAGTCGGAGTACAACATATCATACCAGCCGACTAGCCAGCACCACCTTACCTACCTTATCATAGGAAAGTTGAAGCTATGGGCCACATAAGACAGTCCAGCGCAGTGTTGTCCCCAGCCCCCAATCAGCGATCGAACGGACCATATCAACCAGCGCGGGAGTACTCCAAATGGTAAGATAAGGCCAGGTAACGACAGGTTGAGTAGCCGGCGTACGAAAAATTACAAATTGAGATCAGATCGGATCCATTGGTGGTGGGTAAGTTTAGCATTTATCTCTTCGTCACTAACGTGCTTCCCTGGCGCGCAAACTCGTTCTTTTTCTTCTACAATCGATCTGATCAAAGATAACACCAGACAGGAAAACAGCCCGATGATGACCGACTAGTTTACGAGCGTTTTAACTGCCACAACGAATAGGAGCATGAACATCGTAGCAAAGGCGACAAAAGAAGAGGTTCCGCTTACTCCATTTTAAGACACCTACACAAACGAGACATAGAATAAGTAACAACCATTGAGGCATTCAAAAAGCTTAGTATTATATTTAGGCACAGATGTTTTCTTTAAAAGGCTTGACCGTGGGCCGGCGAGTTTATCCCCTGGAGAAAACCAAGAAGGATCGAACGCGCTCACAACACTCCCAACAAATGGCGTACAACAAGTAGCGCCAGCGGTGTGCAATACGGTATGTATCAGACGGTCAAAAAATGACATCCCCGCTGTCAACAATATTGGTCGTCGTCGAAGTAAGAGGTTGCGAAGATAAGCTGCAGAAATCGAAGTCATCCTAAACTGTTTAATAAATTGGGCCAAGAACATTGAGGACCGCGTGAAAAGGCGTCGGTAGTGTTCTATGCCTGCAAGGAAGTGAAAAATGAGGCTTCAGCTGTCGCATTGCAAATTGGATGTACGTTTCCATTGTGATACTTCCATACTTATGGAATAGTAGTCTTGTGGACTACTATATAGAAGGAGAACAACCTTAAGAAGATAACTAAAATTCATCTCCGGAGCAATTAGCACAAATCCAACTGCGGCATTGGAGACCATACTCCACCTTCCACCACTTGACGTCTACTGTAAAAATAAAGTTGCTCGCAGCGCCATAAAACTGAAAGAGTCTAAATGTTGGAAAAGTTCTGACCACAGCGATAGCAGTATACTAAGGCTATATATATACTGAAGGCTGTCTGCAGAAAATACCGCAATGAGGCGTCTAACACACTTGCCAAGGAAAGTTCTCAACTGAATGCCTCCTCTATAGACAGGTCGGTCGGCCGGCCTCTAGAGCCAGTAAAAAGGGAAGTTGATCTTAAAGACTGAATAACCTTAAGGAAAGATGGAGGAATCTGACAACATGCGGTGGCCAGCTTGGGACACTAAGAAAACGGCTTTCCTGCTAAAGAGAAACCGCACCGATCTCCGAAATACTGTGGCAGTAATTACTGGCCACTGTTTAATCGGTAGACACGCAGACCGTTTAAGTATCCCCACCAACAAATTTTGTAGAAGTTGTATGCATGGCCTGGCCAGGAGAAGGTACGGATCGTTAGAATTCAGTGGCTTCTCCGGTTTTTTAACAGCTGCGGCTGGTTCTAAATAAACCCTATACTGACATTCAGGTACGGCCCCGCGGTTATAGTAACGCAACGGATCATTCTTAGGCTGACCGGCTTTCCGATAGCCACCACTCTAACCTAACCTAACTATTCTTTAAAAATACGTAGACAAATTAGAAAGCTGGAGCGCAACTAGCGGTTACAAAAGAGATATTAGCGCCAATCTTTTGAAAGCAATCTGCCGTTCTTCAAAAAAAAAACGTATGAAACTCGAAACGACCACTGATTGTCAAATATATAAAAGAAAGTACAACGGCCAATTCACAGGGAGGAATATTATCTCTTACTCTGGAAACAGTTTGGATGAAATCGGTTATGCTAACGACATAGTAATTAGAGCATGAGGAGTGCTCTCTGAGTGGTAGAGCAGTAGGACCTGACTGGAGATGCGTATAAGTCAGATGTAATACTCTTTACAAAGAAAAGGAAAGAATCGTTGGTGCTGAGCTTAAGAAATCTAGAACAGTGAAGTTCGTGGGAATCAAAACTGATCTGGAATAGATATATTGAGGGAAAGATCCAAAAAGCTAAGAGGGCGCTACAACAGTGTGAAGAAAGGGGAGATATCTCACTGAAGTCAGCCCACTGGATCTACACTATTATGCTGAAACATCTCATCTCATATGCATCGGTGGTCTGGTGGCCGAAAGCCACGCAAACGACTGCCAGAAGACTAATAAGTGAGGTTCAAAGTCTGGCATGTACGGTTCTCATATGTGCTTTTCGTAGCACAAACACGCTTGCGTTGGAATGAAATGCTACCATGACTTAAACCGCAGCAACAACAGTTATTCAAATTCAATTTGGCATAAGTGATTCAAAAAAGATTCGGCCGTTTAGGTCATTTGAGTCATGTGGGTGCTTATGTCTGTAGAGGGTAAAGGCGACCAATTGAGCCCTACAAATGGTCAATTTGTCTATTTTGCCGTATCGGATCGAACAAAGTGCTTTGATTTTGTGTTATTCTGTTCACAGCTCACTCTGAGTATATGGTAGGTATAGATATCACATCTACATCATAACGTCACAATCACTGAAATATGAACAGCAGCAAGAGGATATACATAAAATTGAAGGAGTGCGTCTCGCGTAAGTTTTTTTTTTATACGATGAGGCCAAATCCTAGGGGACAACCCTTTGATGCTTTAGCATGGTTTAGGCCGGAAGGGAATTAGGGTAAGGGGAGTGAGGAAGCTTGAGTCTTGTTTTTGCATTGCTGCGAGCTAGACAACAGCACAGAGACAGAGTGGATTATTTTAATTTCTTAATAAAAGCTCACGGGGAGATCTGGTCTTGAACCCGAGGCCCATGGCATGGTGGTCGTGCGGCTCAACGCATTGATCCAACTCCGTCTCCAAGTCAGTTGTGTTCTCAGTTCTTGATATCCCATTGTGCACCGTGAACGGTCTACCACTCTTTTGCCTTGATGGGAGCAACCGCGAGATTGAGGGAATTGCCTATTGTCTTGTTCTTAGATATATGATATGGGGAAAAGCAAGTGAATGATTGATCGACATGGTATGAAAACATTGAGATCATTTTACCGATTTGGTCAAAATGACAGAATCGTTCGCAACCGACACATTACTACTTCAATTAGACCGTGATGGAAACTGGCATAGGTCTGGTACCATCCTTGGCTCAGGAAAATTCTGGACCTCATAAAGAATATGGTAAAAGAACTTGAAATGAGATGGGATAAGTAAAGTAAGTCAGGCTGGTCGAAGTACATAGAGAGGCGAAGTTAAACCTGCACGACCTCTTAATAATAATAATAATAGTGTGAACTTACAGGCTGATGGCATCATCCAAAAAAAAAATGCTGTTAGAGCTGACGCAGGTCATCATCAGGTGCTGGAAAGGTGTACCTGAAAGATTCTTCAGTGTACCAAGCGGAGATGTTGATACATGCACTGGACTTCCTGATAGATAGCCGTGTTATGGGGAAGAAAATCCTCAGAGCGCTTGGCATTAGGCGACCATAAGGTGAGGAGATACACAGCAATCATTGCAAACGAGAAAGTTGATAATCTGACGAAACTCTTCTCACTGGTCTAGGCAAAGGTCCGGTCTAATTAATGCGTGGGCGAAGAAGGAACACTGGTGAAACATGGATGGCAAAATTGCTCGATGGTGCTACCAATAGGGAAATCCATCATTTAGATAGATGGTTGACAGCACTGGTGACGGTCGATGGTAACTTCGAGTGCCATCTAAAGAAACTACGCATTTCTGGAGATGATACTACTGTTACTGTGCCTGGAAGAGCAGGAGAGGTCGGCGTACAAAGTGTGCCAATGCCCTGTGCTTGCAAACAAAAGATTCCGTATGTTGGGAGTTCATCAGCTGGATGTTAACAAAATGAGGGAGGTGGTCTACAGGTACATACTTGCACTGACCCACGGACTCAGGGTTGGTCAGGGGGCGACAGTAAGGGGAACTCAACTTGTACCAGCTAATGGAGACGAAGGTGGGGACGAAAAGGGATCCGCTTTAATGTCTAGTTCGGTCAATCCCGGAGAGGAGTTTTTAGTCAGTAAGAATCTCACAATACCGATAGGATAGAGGCCATCCGGTGTGTGTTTTTGTTTTTTAATAAAACAGAAAGCATGCTTAGAATAAAGAAGGTAATGAAACCAACAGGAATCACTTGGCATGCCAAGTAGAATGAAAGCAATTTTAAAATCCGAAGAAGAAGCTATTAAATATTACGAGTTGGCCCTCTTTTCTCTTCTTAAGTTTAAAGAAAGTTGTAAATATAAATTAGTTATTTAGAAAACAAAGGTTTATAATTTGTTGGCAGTTTTCTGAATATCGATCTGAATACTGACTATAGTCGATGTCAGAGCCTTACTTTGATACAAATCACCTGCTCTTGAGTAATAATAATGACTTGTTTCCAAAAAAGTATATATAAATTTTCATTTCAAGTTTAAAAAACTTAACATCTATTGAACGTCTTCTACAGTGTCTTATTTCAAGTGTTAGAAACCTTAAACTAAAACTTTAAGATATTTGAGTCCAACTACAGTCATATTAAATCTGCTGCATTTGAATGTCGATGCATATCCAAAAAAAGCCCAGTTCGTGTGATTTCTGCACTACTCAATTAATCTACTCAACACTTGTTACGTATTACAGGTAATATACGCACACGGTGGAGAACATTTATAAAATTGGCTGGATGCTCCACTTGTCGATCACAAGAGTTTAAATACTTTCCGCTAATACTACCCTGTAGTTACAATATTTTAGTCAAAAAATTTAATCACATTTAGTTTTTCCTATATCTAACTTCGCGCGGTGAGAAGTAATAAGTTCCAGATTGGTCCGTGGAAATCCTGTATTGAGTGGGTCGTTGGTAGATAGGTGCATTTCGGTTCGGCACCTGGGGTTGAATAAATTCACTGTCGGGATTTATAGGGGGCAGAGGTAGTCTGTAATTTACTAAAATATCTCTGTTGAGAGGTATTGGCTGAAATTGTCCTCTATTGGAAGGAAGTCGTTGTTGCCCGGGGTATGGCGGACGGATGAATTCTGCATCTGGGTTAATAGGAGGCCGATTTGGCGCATAGTTCACATAAGTATCATTTATCAGACTGACAGGAAGTTGTTGCTGCTGCTGTTGTTGGTATTGATTTGCTTCAGATTTAATGGCGGTTAGGCGCTGTGAAAGTGGCTCTTCGTTAGTCAGTTGATAATATCTGTCGTTTTGGCGATTAGAACTTGGTGGTGGGTTGTAATAGTATCCATTAAATTGACTTCGCGAAGATTCGCTATTTCTGGAGTGACCAGATGAGCCTCTCAATCTGTGAGAAGAAGGTGGTCGACTAATCTGAGGTTCAAATTCTTGAACTACCTGCTTTTCTATAGATACCCACGGTTGTGTTGTTACGACCGTACGTGGCGTTGTGTATTGCTGTGTATCTTGAACTGGTCGCTGTATATAATTTCGCTGATCTTTTGAAGAGTACTCTAAAGGTCTAGGAGTTGTGTTGTACGGAACTGTCTGGCTGTATGATTTAGCACCTAAACGAGTTCTTTGTTGAGATACTGGGGCCGTTGTTGTAGGATACTGTTTTGGTTGAGGTGAAGATATCTCATCAGATTTCGAGTAAGCAATTGCTCTAAATCCGTTTGCATCATCAATCGGTCGACTGTATTTAACCATTGGTTTAAATGGCTCATCATCGTACTGCTTCGGCGGAATAAAATCATGATCTGGTCTAGTTGCATCAAAAGAATATTCATACACGGCCTTTGCTTTAGGTGCACGAGGAATATAGTTCTGTTCCAGCTGTTGTTCCTTGTAGAATTGTAAAGTTTGGCGGATAGCGTCAACTTCTTGTTCAAAATTTTGAATGGGCTTGTAAGAGGGCTTTACGATTACAGGGATGAAGTTCTTCGAAATTCCATTTGGTCTAATTTCGGGTTTTGGCGTAATGTAAACGTAGTCGCTGTACTTATAGGGTGTTCTTTGAGGCAAATAATTCTTACTAAGTCGAGGTGGTTGCGTAGGCGAAGCTGTAGAAAAGTGAGCCTTCTTATAAGGTCTAGAAGAAATCGGTGGTAAAGTAGACGTTGTATACTCTTTGTAGTAGGTTTGACCCGACGGTTTTTTTCTTGCGTCAAAGTATTCATAGTATATGGGATTTCCTTTAGATAAATCATCTGTTTCACTGGGCATCTTGGGTACAAAGTTAATAACGTCTGGCGATTGGGGAGGCGGTGAAGAAACATCAGGAATAAAGTTGATATATTCCGGCGGTTGGGATTGTGGACGGGTATAACTCACTTTTGGTACAAAATTGACGGCTGGTTGTGAGAGTGGTGGCTGTTGTACTGCTAATACTGATGCCACTTTCGGAGCAAAGTTTATATATTGCGGAGATTGTTCAGCCGATATTTTTGGAATAAAATTGATAATATCTGATGGGTATTGTGTTGGCGGTGGCGTATTTGGTGTTGTTTGCTTAGGAGTTGCATAAACTCGGGTCCGATCAGGTTTCGGTGGTCTGCTAACTGTGTAATAGATTTGTCTTGGTGGTGAAGTAATTTTCGAGGTAATTGGTGCTTCGGTTGTTGTTGTAGTTGTTGAAGTTGTAGTTGACGTAGTTATAGTGATTGTTTTTGGTGTGTATTCAGATATTTTCGTTAAGACTTGCCTAAATGGAATTTCTTTATGTGGATTTTTACTAGTGGCTTCCTCTAATCGAGCGAAAGCATTCGGAGGGGGCGGTAATACAATTCCAGGTACAAGAGGTCCCGGTGGAACTGGACTTGAATAGTTGTTTTTATAGACAAAACTGTATGGCGGTGGATAATATAATGATGGATCATCTTCATCTATGTAATCAGAGCTGTTGTCGAAAGATCCATTTGGTTCAGCTGGGGGTGGAGCAAATGTTAAAAACGGATTAACAAACGTCTCGTTGTCTGCGAGCCATGGCGGATAGGGAGCGGAGTAGAAGTAGCCACCTTTGCCGTTTGTAGCATTTTGAGCCGATCCTGGCCTGGCAGGAAGATTTTTCTCGTTGTTACCGAAGGCCTCGGGCGGGAAGTAACCATCTCCGGGGAGAAGTGGTATCGATTTGTTAGATAACGGATTGATGAACGGGAATTTATGATTTCCGATAAACTGAATTGGCCCGTTGTCTTCAAATTGGACAGGAAATGGTGGCGGAACTTTTGGATTTGCTGGAATTTTAATTTGTCTACTTGGAGCTTGATAATCATCTATTGGTTCCCATGGTTCATTTATGTCATCGTCATTTAAGCTACCGCCTTTAAGAACAAGAAGGTGATCTTCAGCTAACCAAATATCATCTTCATTAAGACCTCCCAAGTTTTGAGCTGTATCAGTTGGAACTTCTTTATTTCCTAAGTAGCTAATAATACCGGGCCTCTTAGGTTCCGACGGAAACAGTTCTTTCTCAATTAATCCATACTTTCCCTCTTTGACCTGATCAGCCAGAGTCTTCTTCGAATCATCCTTCTTTTTACCCTTTAGTTGGCTTTGTTTCCCTTCACCTGCACTTGATCTTAGTATTCCATTGTCCCAATTTTCATCGTCTTTGGTATCCTCAAGAAGAGCTGCATCGCTATCCCAGTCTTCCACTTCATCAATATCAGACTCTATTCGTTTGAGTATGGTACTGTTATTTCGTGAACGGTACGTACTCCTGGTTGGAGGTGGCCTTCTTCTAAAGTATGTGCTCGACAGTTGAGTACTTGCTAATGTTGTACTTGCAGTTTGAGCTTTACGAATTCGAGGATGTTGCAGATGTCCAGCCATTAGTCGTTGAATCGTTCGAGGTCTGAAACAAAAAACATCTACTTTAGTTGATAATATGAATAATTTTAGGCATGATGATTACAAAATATAATATTTAACGTGACCTTGATTAAGGATTTTTCTATATGGTGTATCAAGGTGCTTAAAATGAATGATATAAGTACAAAGCTAGAACCTGCAAAAAGCAAGGCGAACAGCCAGAATCGTGCTAAGAATGGGGAGCATGAAAAATAAGGGTGCATAGAGAATCAATTGTGTTCCCCTCGGGAAATGGAATGATCCCGCGAGGAGCTTCTGCTCGGTCGAGAAGCTCACGTACACAGGAAGGGGGTAAGGATCGGTATTCCATCACCTTGGCCATTCGAAAGAATTCGTAGAGGCCAACAGTGTTTAACTGCCACACATAGGGAAAATCTAGTTCATAATTTAAAAAATTGCCAGAAACAGATAAGTGAAAAGAAAGGTACTGGCAATCATAAACGATTATGAGAATTTTCTAAAAGTATACGTAGTTGACTCTGGTGCCCCTGGAGATTCCGTAGAAAAGGAAGACTGTCAGACTCGTTATGCGCGTAATTTTATAATAACAAAGTTGTTTTTTATTTCGTTTCACACTATCCAAAACAGTGAAATCGTGTACGCCATTGACCAAAAACAACACATTTGTTCAGCCAGTCATAGTAATCTGACCTTAGTACCTGGAGGGGGCGCCAGTTCGTTTTACTTGGATTGACTACAGTAAGATAATTGGGGCGAGAAGGGCTTAGATTGTTCTATAATAAATGCAAGGACCAAGTTGTAGCGAAGAATTAAATACCATGACCTTCGTGTCTATCAGGGGATGATCATGTCTATCAGCGTATGATCAAAAGGAATTTTGACTGAAAAAACTGAGTTTTTGAGAGGTGTACACAGTAGGGAGAGGAACGATAACATTCTCCTAGTGCCTATATCGACCATGAGTACTTCAAATGACTTAATCGAAGAGTTGGTCTGTTACGATCCCGAACCAAGATTATTGTCGAAGGTAAAAGTAATCGATTCCCTTGATTAGAATTAGGCAAATGCTGCGGTTAAAGACTGTGTAATCGTACTTCATGTAGGGAATCTGGCTGGCCATTAGGAACAGGATCAGAAAGATTATTTGCCACTTTAGGCAGGAAGTGCTGAGAGGGTAGAGTACAGAAGGGTATAATTCCTGGGAAGGAATTTTGTCTTCCCTTCTTGGGGTACTCGTTGTCGGCGTCCTTTTGACTATGAACATCTAGAAATGCGATTTACAACATACTTAACAATACCTGCAACAGCCCCTATAAAATTTGTGATCTGTGCTGCTAACTTCGGGTCAAAAATAAACATATTGAGTACAGAACTGGGACTTTTCCTAAAGAAAAAGGAAACTCCTATTAGGAATATGTGAATACAAAAACGTTAGATACTTTTTAAAAAAATATTAACAAGACAACTATTGCGAGCCAGCAGGCTGCGTTGTTCTCATCAGAACGATGCTCTAATCCTTAAAAATTGAAAGTGAGTGAATATGTTTGAACTGGCAATTGACAGAATTTTTCTCTGTCTATGTTTAAATCATAGGCGAATTAGAGTGTCATTTTATTGGAAAGCCTTCAACAAAAGGGTAATAGGTAATATATGCGGACTCAAACAACAGATGATTGTTCTTGCAGTGTGAAGAAGAGCTATCAAAACTAGCAAGGATCGAATCGCAGCTTTCAAAAAAGTGTTTGTTGCGGTTGCTGAGTATTTCTAGTGACACTCAAGTACATTTCTAGCTAATTCCTAAAATTTTCTTATAAAAACACAGCTTACTTCTTTCATATATTCACAGTCAACTTTAGGTTCAAGCTCGGAAATTATGACAGTCGTGGCCATTTTACATCCATGTGTATAGTCACTATTTAATTTTTTGTACCACAGATTAACCAATCCTTCCACATAATTAAAACTGAATACTCTCCTTACCAAAACCAAAGAGAAATGCTCATATCATTGACGTATTACAAGCTCACTACTTCAATAAAACGAACACAAGAGAGAGAGAGAGAGTGTATATTGAATGAAAATAGTAAAGAAGAAACTTTTTATCGTGACCCCATATTCACCTCTCTAGTTGTAGCATCATCAAAGGGTCATGGATAACATTTTGTTTTGCTATCAAAACTTATCATGTATATCAAATTGACATGAACCAAAGGTAGCTGGAAATTAGGCAGTGCTGACCATTACCAAAAGAAACCGAAAGATAAGATGGAGAGTAAGCAGGAGCCACCCGTAGAGGGAATCAAGGCTCCCACGTGCCTCTCCTGAGGTACGCTCTCGACCGAGCAGCTCGTTTAATCCCAAAATTAGTCCGGGAAAATTGGGATAGCGAGGTCAAAACCGAATTTCTTGGCATCGGAAACAGGCCAGGCTGGTTGAGAAGACCACCTCGAAGTGGCTCAAACAGTCTGTAGTTGAGCTTCCGCCATGGGAAAGTGCCAAACACAGTTAACAGTTGAGAAAGATGAGCTTTCTCGTTCCAAAGTCCTACTTACCTACTTACCTTTTTCCTTGATAAAGTTGAGGGAAATCATCATCAACTAAAGTTCTCAGTCTGGAGGTTGCTGAAAAGGGAGATGGAGAGCTTCTCAGCTGAGGCGCTTAAGAAAACATCATTTAAGGTAAACTACAAGTTCGGGCAAGTGCAGTATTGGCCCAGAAGTGGTTTTGCCAAAGACAAGGCACAGACTTCGGCGTAGTCTAACTAAAAAAGGGTAAAAAACCCGATGAAGCGGGCTGTTGAAGGTCCCACGAGCTCGGCAGATGGAGCTACCTTAGGAAAAGTCCCAATTACATCGGATGTAGAACAACCTGTGGGCGGACAGCTCCCGTAACCTCCCGTAAACTCCGAGAGGTCAAGCCCTGGAACGCACCACATTCACAATTGGCACACATTCACAACTGGCAACAGGGCGCGAACCGTCCCGGTTCCCTAAGCATTGGGAGGGGCACTTGTGGAACCTGGGCTCTCCACGACCAGCAAAGAGCAGAGAAAAAATGTAGTAATAGTGGCCGAAAAAAGTCCTCCAGCCACCAATAAAACCAAAGGTCTTGAAAAAGAGGGAAAGACAGGCCAACTAAATCCTAAGAGGACCAATGGATCCAAAGGTAAAAGTGCGCCAGACGCTGCCAAGGGCAGCCGGTAGACCCACTTTAAAGTTCCTTCAGATGAATCTCCATCATGCAAAAGCTGTATCTGACGTTCTTAGCAGGAGATTCATGATGCATGTGGTTCTTATTCAAAAACCGTGGGTTCATGGAAGGCTTAAAAAGGGACTTCCATCAAAACAGGGTATACGTGAATCTATGATAGCGAGCACAGAGCTTCCAACGATTAACTTTGTTTCTATTCCATAGCTATAGAGACCATAAAAGTCATAGTAGAGGTGTCGACGTACAGGGGGGAGGGGGCACTGCTCTCACTCATAAGACCAAATTTAAGATTTATAACAGAACTTTTAACTGGTCAGTGCCCCTACGCTACCACCTGAAGAATAGGGTGCTAGCTGAGGAAGACACATGCCGCTTCTGTTTGGAAGATAAGGAGACAGCGGAACATATCCTCTGTCACTGCGATGTCAGGCTCACAGAATTGAAGTTTGATTGGGTGGCATAAGTTTAACATAAGATCTTATCACAAAAGATCAACCTAGTCGAAGTGACAAAATGGTGATATACTAAGTCCTTAGATCCACATCTAATTATAAATAATAATAATTGACCGTTGGTAAACTGCCATCTTGGGGCGTCCGACATATTGCATTTTGAATTACGTCGTGATGCCAGAGGCTCGTTCTATGCAGGCTGAGCATTCATTAAGGAGGCGTGTATCGACGTAATCGAAACGAAAATCCATGAGGTTCTCGAAGAATAGCCGGGAATTAAGGACTACCACCAAATCCTTGACCTTATGTGCCCTACTTAGGACGAAACCGTCCTAAGTAGTCAAAGAGGGTGGGACATCTTCGGCGGGTCATTACGGTGCATTTAGTTGACAAAACAATTTGTAACGCTGTTGCTGCACACGAATTCGCTCTACAAAGCAGCCCCCCTTCCCTATCTGCGTTACGTAATACTTGAATGGCCCCTTATCAATACGTTTTGATGTAGAAATTTTAACCCCCCCCCATAGTAAAATCATAGATCCACCACTGTCCTAAGGAAAGTGTGACTAATGTTTTGTTGTTGAGTTTTGTGGCTAGTTGAAGTTCTTGGACTTTCATTCACAAGTTAAGTAATAGCAGTAATTCTTTGGTCTTTGCGCACCGGACAGTTTTCTTTATCCAGAAGCATGCCACTTTCAAGAACTTTACTTTTGAATTTGGTTACACCACCCGCTGAAGGGACTTCATTTCGCTAAAAAATTCTTTAAAAGTTTCGCAGTTTATGCAACACAGTACTCGTTTTGAAAAGAAATTCAAATTTTCCCAGCATTGTTCAAGCGTAAAAGGATTTAGGTCTGTTCGTTAACGCTACTCAGGGCAAAATAAGTGCCATTTTGTGCTCTTCTCTGTGTTCTTTAAGAAAGGAGCAGAACGATTTTTGCGCTTTTTGTGTTCAAACAAAGTGCAGTTTTCTGACGTTTAAGATCAAGTTACTGCACCCAATTTGGCTTTGCTACTCGGATGACAGCAGAGCTCTGCGCTGCTATTTTATTTCCTGCTCTGTTTAGTACCGAGCCGAGATCTTCGCTACTCGGATCTGTATCCGCAAACTGGTCGTGCAGTTCTAACACTACGTGTCTGTCAATATTTCAAATGCGTTAGTGTTGCCAGTGTTCAAATACAACGCACTTCAAAAAGAAACCACCAGATGCCCACACGGTCGTTCCTAACCACAGCCTACTCCAGATACAAGTCCGGAAAACATGACAGTGCGGCCGTTTCACCACCAAACGTTTCGACGTTATTGGACCGTTTATTTTGGAAGTGGTGTAAGTCCACTTATGAAATAAGCCAAAATTTTATCTTTAAGCACACAAAAAGTATCAATAATTTCGACATAAAAAAGGTTCGCATTCTTTATTCTAAAGGATAACATGACTGAAATTTGTAGTAAATAGTTATCAATTTTTTTCGATAAAATTAATATAAAACTTAAATTACTTCAAAAATGGACTTACATCACTTTCAAAATAAACGGTTCATTTCATTTTTGTTGTACCACTGATTAACCAGTCCTTGCACACACAAATAAAATTGCACACTCTCGTGACCAAAATCAAAGAGAAACACTGATGTCATTGTCGCATTTTAAGCTCAATACTGCAACAAAACGATCACAAGAGGGTTTTTCCTTTAAAACACATGAAAATTGTATAAGAGAGACATTTTTTATAGTGTTTACATGTTCAGAACATTTGTACGTTAACCTCAAGTAAAATCCAATTTGAGACTTTAAATATATTGCGAAAAATACTACGAGAAAGTACAATTTCTTAAACTTTTCCTTATGGCTATTGCGGCAAGTTGTGGTTTCTTTACACCACCAATACTCAGCTGTTAATGTCACCTTCCGGGCTTGTATCTAGAGTAGACTGTGTCCTAGCGCGAGATGATAAATCGCTCGCTCGCGGAATTGTAATCAGGCCTTGGGTCATTGACTGAATTCATAAATGAAGTCCACTTCGATTGACTTCCCTAAGATAGGTTCAAGTCACAAGACATTTACTTGGTTGAAACGAAGAGGTGAGAAACTCATGTCGAAACGATATACTCAATCAATTCAGTCAATTAATTAGCGAATTTTTTAAAGAGAATGTTATTAAAGTAAATCTGATGAACGATATAGATAATATGAGAAAAAGGAATAGTTGAATAGAGGTACCTCCAATTAAATTAAAGCATCTAAGTTTTAATTAATTCGTATCTGATTTGTTATTTTCAGTTCAATTTTTCGTGTAGGTATCGTACTCGTATGCTAGACGTACTGTAAGTGCTTTCAATTTTGATTTCTGCACAAATATGTATGTCTTAAGGCTCCTTAGGAAAGACCTAATTAAAAGATAGCGTTTTTCGGATTATAGATATCTACCTGTATACGAATAAAAAAAAACTCCTTTCGAAATTGTACCAACAAAACGACTGTTTTCACCCTAGCAAAGCGATCAGAGTCAAATTAGAGGAAACAGCAACTTGAAATTACATAAATTATCGCTTATGCCCGTTTAATTTGCAGCTCCACGACGAAGAATGGCAGCCTCTCAATAGCTATTGAATTGAATCGCCACTTTGATACAAGAAGAGATAAATTGCGGTAAATTCGAGTCTCGTGCTTAGAAGACGTTCAGAGCATCTTAGATCTTGACTCGTCTTTTAAATTGTTGAAAACTTAACTCACGTTTTAGTTGTCTGCTGATGCTGAAGAAGTGCGCTCTGAGGAGTGGAGCTGGTGTTTGCGTTCAAATTCAACCGGTCGTGTGCCGGCGGCGGTGTCGCTGATGAGCAAAAAGTTCCAATCTGATGGTATTGCGCTCCGACAATGAAGACCACGACCAAGTGCAAGGCAAACGACTTCATCTGCAAACAAAGAATTGTAACTTTAACAAATGTCAAAAAATTTTGTTTCTTATTGTTAACATTAATATAAATCATGGCGTTTGATCGTACCGTGGACATGAAATAGACAGTGATAACAAAAAGGCAAATTAAAGCAATTAATTATTGTTGATCCCAATTTGGATTGCTACTTGAAGCGAAATTAAGGTGTGAACGGGTACTTATGGGCAGATTTCTGGTAAATATCTAATCAAAATGTTGAGTATAGATGCAACGTATTTCTGCAGCAATAAGTTGCTCTAGTTGATCAGAAAAAGAAGGAGGGTCGACAAACTTAGTATTTAGAAAATTTCTACATGCAATTAGAACCCCACCTCCTCGTGCAGACGAAGCAGCATGCCTGTCCCTACGGAAAACCTGAAAAGAGTCATTAAACAGCTCGGCATCTGAAATACCCGGGTGTAACCAAGTGTCAGATAAAGCTATCAAATCAAAATCACAGTTAACTAATGAAAATAAAAATAATTAGTTTTAGTTCTCAGCCCTCTCACATTCTGGTAGTAGAGAGAGAGCTAATTATCACCAAGAAGAATATCAGCCACTGGAGTAGGTGCAGACAACAGGAAAGATGTGTAGGGTCTTGAAGTACCACTTATCTTCCTACAGGACACTTCAGACGTGTCAATACCCTTAGACCCAAGGAAACGCAACATCATCTCACAACACATCTCACAGTCGAGAAACAAAAATCAATTTCGGGCGAGGAACGGCAGTTAGCTCAACAATGTCACCGCCAGGTTCACCACCAGCCTGACTATCCGCCATGGGGAACAGAGCAGCATCCGAAGGACATTGAGAGAGAGATGGAATAGGAGAGACGTCCAGCCCTGGAACAGCAGGAGTATGCGAGGCAAGAGTCTGACCAGCAACCAAAGGACCAGAAGGGTACGCGGACGCACGATTGCGATGAAAAGGAGCTTCCCCATTCTCATAACTTAATCTCGCTGAAAGAAGAAATGCATCCCTTTCAAGTAGATGAGGTTATATTTGCAAATCCTGTTCTATCGAACATAGTGAAAAACATGGCCCATGGATCATGTAGAATCATTATCCCAAATAGGCGTTGCACGAAAGATAAAAGACGCAGCACGAAATTCCTTGGACACCATATATACAGAAGAAGAGAGTGATTCAATATTGCTTTATTTTATTTTTTCCAAAAAAAGTATTCTACAGAATGTAAAAATCTTGTAAATCGTATTAGTGAAAAGTAATCCTCCAATGTTATCATGGATAGTATTAGGGAACTTAAACTGGACTTTTTCTTTGGTCCCGATGGTGTTCCTCCTGCGTTCGTGGGGTCTTGCTCTGACGCCCTACTCATTCCATTGGCACTCATCTTTAGCAAGTATGTGTTTCTTGTATTGAAGGGGCTTTCAACAACGTCAAGGCTGAAGCAATTCACGATGCCCTTATGTCTCACGGTACAGATCACTCTGTCTGCCAGTGGATTGGCGCAATGTTGTCAAGCCGCCAGATCCACACAAAACTGGGTAACCACGACACAGAGGAACACCCCAAGGGGGTGTATTGTCACTATTATTGTGGCTCCTAGTGGTCAACGATATCCTGATCTCACTTGAAAGAGATGGGATAAAGGTGGTGGCTTATGCAGACGACCTGGCCTTACTGGTATCAGGAAAGTTCATAACCACCATGAGCGAATTGATGGAAAGAGCACTAGGTAAAGTCCACAGGTTGGCGAAGAACTGTGGTTTATCGGTCAATCTTCAGAAGACGGAGGCAATCCTATTCACAAAGAGGAGGGTGATCGAAGCCTTCGAACCACCCAAACTAGCGGGCAATACCCTAGCACTAAAGACCCACACTAGTTATCTAGGGGTCATACTCGACTCCAAGCTAAGCTGGGGCATGAACATAGATGAACGCTTAAAGAAAACCTCGATAGCGTTCTACGCCTGCAAGAGGATGTTTGGCAAGAAATGGGGTATAAACCCTCGTGTTGTCCACTGACAGCGGTGCAGTAATATCGGTCTTCACGGATGGGTCTAAGGCAGAGCACGGGGTGGGAGCGGGGGTATTCTGGGATTGCCTAAGCATACGCAGTAGGTACCGGCTACCGGACCACTGCAGTGTATTCCAAGCGGAGATCTTGGCAATAAAACGGGCGGTAGCACTAATACACGGGTGCCCAAACCTACCAAGGGGTAGCGAGATATGTTGAACATCGACAGCCAAGCAGCTATCAAGCCGCTGGACACAAATTTAGTCAGGTCGCGGCTGGTCGGCAGGTGTCTGGCTGGTATCCGGACGTTAGGGGCGAAACACAAGGTAACTCTCTGCTGGGTCCCTGGTCACAGTGGCGTTCAAGGGAATGAGACAGCTGATGAGCTGGCAAAGGAGAGATCACAATTGGATGATTCCTCTTTTGATAGATCGATCGGTTGGCTGCTAGAATCAGTGAAGAGAGAAATTGACCTTAAGTCTATTCCTTAACCTTAGCAAGTCTCTTCAGGCCTGTAGATTTCCTACGCTATGGAAGAGCTCTTTTATAATTCTTGTCTGTAAAAAGGGTAATAACAACTTGATAACAAACTACAGGCCAATCGCGAAGATTTCCTGTATACACAAGTTGTTCGAATCTGTTATTTATTCACAGCTTGTGTGGGCGTGTAACTATTCTTATTTAGAAGATAGGACATATCGTGTAGCTTTCCGTAACACTTTATCTAGAGTCGTTAGGGCTTCATAAGGTGTACCACAAGGCATCCATGTGGGTCCGCTGCTGTATATTCTGACCATTGACGGCATTGTCCCCCTGATAAAGATTTTTCTCCTGGGTTAGAAACAGTTATGAGTCTTCCCGTATTCAGGAAGTTCCTTCAAGGACTTGGAAAAATGTGAAGGAACCACAATCAGTTCGCTGTTGAATATTCGTTTGCGAAAACTAATATCCGTTGTGTGCAGTCTATTATTGATCTTGATCTGAAGTTTGACGGAAAACTCGATTTCATTTTGCACATAAACTATAGTATATTGTTTCTAGGAGTAATTCATTTCTGGGTTATGTAAAGCGAAGTTTTCTGATCGGGAGACCTTAAATAACTTATTCTTTTCTTTGGGTAGACCAATTCTCATCTCAGGTTTGGTCACCTTGCTATGCTGTTCATTCTAAACGGCGGAGCTTTGTTAGGCTCACACTAAGAGTCGTCCCATAGAATGATCCACTCAGGCTTCCTCCTTTTGTTGGTCACCTCAGGTTGCTTAATATGCACTTTTCGGAAGAACAACATAGATATAACTTCCTGATTGATAAATGATAGCAATTTTGTACCTAGAGTAACTACGATAATGCTCTCTTGCTGTATAGAGTACGGTGGCGCACTAGGGTCATGTAGAGAATTTTCTAAGATGAGGGTAAATAAGGGTGACTGTGATTAATTTCGTAATATGTATATATGTATAATTCTGTTTCCATACTTTTAAATGCACTACAACAAAAGTATTTAATGGTCCTTCCTTATGATCCCGTGAGTTGACACGTTCAGGTAGTTTAGTTTATTTTAGTTTATCTTCAATTGTGGTTGGGTAGTTGTTTTGTTTATTTAATTTGTACGGACTTCAAAATGTCGTAATATGTCGTTTTTTTTTAAAAACTATTTCATTGTTTTCTAATTTTTCATTTGATTGGGATTTCCTTTCTTATGAATCGGTCTTCTTTCTTGGTATGACTTCTTTTAAAATCATCCTGTTAGAGTTGCTTTCTTTCACTCTCATCATGGATTAGGGGTCACCAAAAAAGGGAGGAATGTCTTTAAATGATCTGAAATTAGCTTTGCTTCTCAGTGTATGTCATAAAAGTAAAACAAAATATCAAAAGAGCCTGAAAATCACTTGTTCATGTTAAATCATGTATTAGTTCAACCTTCCCGTAATCCATAAAATATTATTGTCCTCAAGGTTAACGATTATGACTAAAATATTCTATAAATTCTATTTCTATATTTAGAAAAATAAACTGAACTTCTCCCACGTTTCTCTTACGTGCTGAAGTAAATTCAAACCACAATGAGGTCGGTTGGACAATCACCTGCGCAATGATATGGAAGTGTGTGAACCATTAAATCTTTTAACATTGACAAGAAATATTATGTTGCACGCAGCCTTAGAGATATTGTTTCAAATCGCACATTTCCCATGGGGCGTTACACAATAGGCGCTCTCTGTAAAGACGGTTTAGGAAATCATGCAAAGTAATCCCAAAAATTGCTTCCCACATACAAAATACAATTGTTCACGACATTTTGGGTGCTTATGGAAATATTTAAAAATGCGCTAACCTTCATTTGAGCCTTTGGTCTGAATTTTCACTGGCAGACGTAACTTTTATTTCAATTTGATTTAAGTGCAAGAAGACCGACGTATGGTAAGATCAAAACCACATAAAAAATTCGTGAAGCGTAACGGCCAACGATGAGAGAAAATTGTTAATGCTGTTTGCGTATATCGGCTAGGTACTATCGCTTTTTAGCATGGCGTGGATCATGTTTTCTATTTGCATGCTAATAGTAGTAATAATCCGATATCCATTCTGATCTTGTAGTAATTTCGGACTTCAGATCATTTTAAATTGCCGTTTAAAACGACATTTCTCTCGATTTCAATAACTTTCTAGTTTTGTATTTTCTTTTCTATAAAAACTTAACTAGAACGCAAACTATATGTGAATAACTCACCTAGTACCTCCAATAAGTGATTAAGAATTTACATACATTCTCTACCTAAATTTCTTGAATACCAGTTTGCTAATGAAAGCCATAAAATAGAAAAATCATAGGTGTGTACGTACAGACTAATAATTAACTCGCGCGAAAAATTAGCAGCATCTGTGGGAAACTAAAATCTTATCTAGAACTTTACCGAGTTTTTCTTAAGTTGCAGTGCAAAGCTGGTGACAATTTCCGTATTTTATTAGCTTTTGCATTGCAACATAAGTTATTGCTGACAAGAATTATTATAGCAAACGATTGAGCAAACCATTAATGCCAGGAAGAACTAAATGGGAGCGAGATATATTGGTTATGCATTGAAAACTGTCGCAGAGAATTCATTACATATGGTATGTGTTTACCGCTAAACGTTAATGAATATGATCCTGTTTAAAAAAAGGAATATTAATTGCTGATTGCCACAAATATTAACATTGAAGTAAATAATTAATCCTTTCAAACCTGGTAAGAAAGTATCTTTCTGTGGTAGGTTCATGACATGAATTTCTTTTGATACACTACTACTTGCCCAAATGAAGCTTTACAAATTATAAGCTGAGAGTAAAAGGCAAGGTCCAAGCAAAAGTGGCTTAGAAAATGTCCCGCGCAAAATCGAACACATTACAAAAAGTAATGTAAATTTAACTGCAGTTTAATATTTAAGTCGTGTTTGAGCGGAGTTTTTCTCTGATTGGTTTTGGACGGAATCTCAAGCGGTTCGTTTTTGCGCGGAACATTATCTAAGTAGATAGGTAATTTTTACTTTCAGTCTGTTAAACAATCTCAAAGGGCGCCAAAATAGTAGATATTTAATTGATATAAATTTTGAAAAGCATTGGTCTAAGATGACTATCTTGTGGCACATTCGAACGCAACAAAAGGGGTCGGAAATCTGCGGAGTATATGATGTATAAATTAATTTCTTTTGTGTAGTGTATTAAATTGATGAACATGAAATCATATTTTTCGATGAGAATTAACAGCAGAAATACAATAAATCTAGAATTATCACCAAATTTTTGGCAATACCCTATTACCCTATTCCACAACTTGAAATTTGATTTTTTTTTTAACTTCCCAGTAAATATACAGAGAGAAAATTCCAGAATAAATAATGGTTCTACTAACCTGCAAAAAATACAATCTGATAATATTTAAGGAGCCGCACTATAAATCCTTCAGGCGCTAATCTGGGTTTTGTTGAGGGCCCCCTTGGTAGTAGGATTTGAATTTCTGATTTGTGTGTTTGGATCGGTAGGGTACTGGACGGCCAAACTATAGACGCTGTTGCGTATAAAAATATAAATACACGAATATTTGTATCACACTTTAGCTACTATAAACCACTGGTAACGATTGCAAATTTTGGGAATTGATTCAATGTTTTTCATTACTTTTTTTCACCTGCTCAATTTAAATTTATTAATTAAAAAAAACAAAGAAGGTCCACTTCATCCGTGCTTATGTAACTGAGGATTAGGTTTTATAGTTTCGTAGCAACTATAAAACAATTCAGTTTCTGTCTGTCCGTCCGTCTGTTTGTTGAACTTGGGTACGGGGAATTCTCCGCAATTCCGATCAGGTTGAACTCTAATTCGGTGTTCAGTAATGCTCGAGGTGCAACGGCCGATACAGGACAACTCAGGAATCTTGGAGACATCATTGATGCTTCTCGGAACACACTTATACACCCCCACACCACACATATAAACGAATTGGTGGATACAGCAAGTGAGCATTTTAGTCGTCTCTCTACTAGGGAACCTAGCAATGAGGTGAAATAACGCTTTCGTAATGAATTGACCGCCGCACACGACATTCAGTACACTGACATCACGTCGGCTGCGCGAGCTCATCGTAGGAGTAAATAATACGGATACCTTAGGGGTTAATAGATGGCGCGCACATCTTGGGGTTGACTTGGGAGTAATGACGACCATAAGTAGCAGAGTTAACCGTCCAATTACAGAGACTCTGATGTGGCATTCAAACTGCTCCATCACATCGTTCGATGAATTCAAAGAGCCTGCACGGTTTGTGGTGGTGAAGGAACCCTGTTCCACTGTACTTAACATTCCCGACCTTGTGCGACATCAATAATCTTATTCGCGATATATGCCCGCATATCTGACCGACATTCAGCATTACAAGAACGTCGTTTTTACTGGGACCAAGGACATGTAACCAGGTGAATTGCTTGATAAGCTTTATTCTAACACTTGCTAAATAATCAATTCATCTGTACTGCATGCGGATCGAGCCTGGGCAACAGACCACTAACCTACAGTTTCATACCCATGCACTAAAGAACCACTTCATTGCTAGATTGAAGATGCGATTACGTCTAGAGTTCCTGGCAACGAAGACTGACACATTCAACTGCACCTGGCAACCTTTATCGTCGGTGCGGAACGGAAACCTCGTCTTTCACTAGGAATAACACGCCGCAGACTTGCAGTAGCTTGTACACGAAGCTGCTCTTCGCTGTGGTATTGCTGCAAGTGCTGCGAGAAATACAAGTCTCACGATGGAATCGTAGAACTGGGAGGATGATGGGAGCAGTTTGCAGACAACAATGATTCTGCAGACTGGTCCCGCGGGACTCTAATTGGTTCGAATTTTAGTGCGTTCGTTTAGAAAATGTTTGGATGAGTGCTCTCAGAGGACTAGAAAAGTCGCGAAAAGCTCTACGGAGAGGGAATTTGCTTGGGAGTAGTGGTTTCCGAAGTAGGAACACTCAGACAATCATGTTCTAGTTTAGTTCTTCGGTTTCGGTTCATTTTGTTCGTTCGTTTTAGGTTTAGCTCTAGGGTTTGTTTCAGATTTTTTTTCAAAATTTTTCGGAACTTTTCTTAGAGCTGGCACGCACTTGGAGGCATTTCAAAATTTCTTTGTATTTTCGTTTTTACAGGTTTTTGCCTTCAAGTTTTACATTCCTTTTTATTTAACCTATTTACAGTAACGTAGTATATTGATTCATTTTTTGTTATGTTCTTTTGATCCTTATTACTGTGTCTTTTTAATGTTTGTGTAATTTTTAGGGTAGCTAGTCTTTGTAGAATTTTTACGTGAATCTTTACGTGAGCTAAATAAAGAGCCATATATACATAAAAAGAAAGTATTAAATAATTTTCAATTAATATTTTTTTAATCATAATGCCAACACTCAAGGGAGTGCGCTATGATGCTAAAGCACAGCTTTGGCAGGAAAGGAATTAAAGATAAGGAAAATGGGTTAATAGGTTTTGAGTGAAGCACGTGACGATGTACGCCTCCTTTTACAGTTTCGGGTTCATTAAACGGGAGAAAAACAGAAGATTGTAAACTTTTCCAAACGCGTTTATAATTTTTAATTGAAATAATAAAAAAAAACTCGTAGCAATGTAAAAATACAAGACAATTAATTTCCCTCATTCCGATTCCCCTTACCCTAGTTGCTTTGGCTACATCATAAAAAACCTAAGGGCAATTGGTTTGTAGCTATAGGGCTTACTTGGCTCTCTTATTTTAGGAATCGGCTGGATGTGAGCAGATTTTCACGCAGTTGCAAAATCTGACTACTACGTTTGCACACACCGAATTTTGAGAGTAGTTTGAAAATAACCCACATACGAAAGTGTACCTAATTTTGCTCTCTTGTGCATAGCGGTAAAGATAGAGGCTCTGGAGCCTTTCGTTGTTATTAACACTTGCTAAGGAACCGGCTGTATTGACATAGGAAATATGTTTGCGTATACAGGCCTCTCTTGGGCTCGCCCATCTTTGGCCACCTTAGGTTTGGTTGGACCTTATAAAAACAAACGTACCCCAGCTTGCACTTCTCCTAGCAAATACACTCGGTCGCAACATCCCCGAGGTAATAGGCTCCCCACATAAAATGTAACCAAAAATGTCTCCGCTGTTTATCGAGTTGAAAATGATTAAAGAGGGACATAATACCCAGTCAAAATTTATTTCTACGTTTTGGTAACGAGTTCGATTCTTTATTCGTTTTGAAACTTAAATTAAAAATTAAGAAATGACATATCAAATCGTTTTCGTAGATATTCGAATTCCTAAATTATCTTTACTCCAAATGGATAAGGAACCAAAAATAAGTACTAGGAAGAGTAAACCTCCTATGGTGTCAATTACCAAAAAAAAAGATGATATTGTTTTAAATTTACATTACTGATTCCGGATGAGTGTTGATGACTTATAGCCGACGGAGTTGGATCAATTGTTTGAGCGGCACGACCACCTTGCCATGGTTCCCGGGTGCGCGACCAGGTCTCCACGTGGAATTTTAAAATTGAATTAAAAAATCAACTCCATCTCTCAGCAATTCAAAAACAAAACATTTTATAATGAAATGGGATAAAATGAATTGAATATATTTTATTTTTCAGGAAACCTCTTTAGGTTTTTTTTGTTTTGTCTCCTTCACCCTCCCCTTCTCTCATTCCCAGTCCATGTTCTGATTTTGGTTTCCTTCGGGTTTTGTATGTGTTTTTTATTTCAGCACATTTTTTTTATAGGTAGGGGGTACATTTTTTCTTTTGAATTTTTCTTGATGGTTCAGCTGCTGGGAGAGTCAGGTTAGTCACCAAGCCTCTCTCTCTCTTCTATCTGTCTCTCTCTCTTCTATTTGTCTCTCGGCTTTCTTTTATCCTTTGTAGCAAACCGGAAAAAGGAATTTCACAACCCTCTTTCGCTACAGGCACGCGATTCTTATGTCTAAGAACCCAAGCTCCAAACCGACGAGCTACGCACGAGCTGCCAGCTAGGCGTGACACCTGGACATCCTGCGGCAACTTTACGATGCACACACCGTGCACACATTTCATTCAAATAGACCTTCGAGAAGGGATCAACGACAGGGTCCACAATACGTAATTGTATATATCGTAATCGTGACGATTACGCATTAATTTGAAATACCTTCTTCTTTCGTAAACTTTAAGATATTTGTTAGATAAACCAAAAGTTTATAATTAAAACTGAAAAAATTTCAATACAATATTGTACCTTTCCAAACTTCCGAACGGAACGCATTTCAATCGAAATGCATAACAAAAGTGATAAATTAGAAGAAAAAAAAGTAACCACAATTCCCACAATTACACAACAACAGAAGATCTTATCGACAGCAAAGAGAAGTATTTAGCATAATTAAATTTTCTAGACTGGCGCTTACGATTTCAACAATTGAATTAAGACTAATTCATCAAAATAAGTTCAGATTGCATGTATTAATTTGCTCATTAAGAAAACAAACACCTGTAACCATGCAAGGCATAAAGTAATGAAACTTAGCCGCAAAATAATTACGTAAACTTGAGCTAATTACTCATTTCAAGCGTTTGTACTGGAAACAGTTTAGCACAGAAGTGAATGAGAACTTTCACATATTACGTCCATTACGATGATTGCCTCAGATGCAAGTTAATAAAATTATTGCACCTTTGTTATAGGAGCCACATAATGCTCACCGAAGCGTTTTGCATTACGTAGCATTTAATCAATTGACGAGCACGGGCCACCTTTTGTGTAATCTTGTGAGTACTTGTTTTTTGTAGACAGGAAGGATATCATTAATCATTTCTTTACTTCTATTAGTAGCCGTTTAATTTGGCGATGACAGAAGGTGGAACAATAGCTCCCAATTGGGAGTAAACCCAGTGGCGTACCTAGGGTGGGGCAACTAGCGCGCGTGCCCTATGCGCTTTTCAAGGAGGGGCGCAAAATTCGCAAATTATTGAAAATTAAAAAAAAATTAAAAAAACTGCTTCATTACCTCAACTATTGGCTAGGATTCTGGATTTTAGAAGTTATAATACCGTTCACGAGAGTGGTTTAAAATATAAATTTTATTGGACATAGACACATTACGCAGTTCTTTTGATTTTTACTTTTTGTATGTTTGATTTTTTAAAAATTGAAAAATAATGTAGATTAAGATGCGCCCTTTACGATGGTTTTTGGTTTTGGGTAGCAAATAATACTTGTTTACGAAAGTGATTTCTTAGTCAATAGTGACTGGTGGTCTGTCTCACTTCCGGAATGCCATCCTAAGGAGCTCTTTAGCCCCACTCATTGACGGATAGGACACCACGCTTTTAGAATGAGCTTGTTCCACGCCGGATCATCAGAAGCCGTTGTGTTCCTCGGACAGTCAATTAGGTATAGTCCTTTGTTACCGACTATCCAAAAACGAGAGGTCTAAGTTCCGCAAACTAGCACAGCATCTACAAGTGTCATGGAAGAGTCCCGTTTAGGCTGACTTGGTCTTAGGCTTTAAACCCCAAATAGCACCGCAAGCTCTACGACACAAAAACAAAAGGATTTTGTTCGCTTTTTCGGTTATGTTATATACGCTTATGTTCTAGTATAGTTTGAAGTCTAGTGTTATCCCTAAATAAGTTACCTGTTCACTGAAGGTTGGTGTAGTTTCTAGCAAGATTAAGCTTACTCCCGCAAAATTCTCTTTCGGGTTAATGAAATGAATACGACTTATCGGGGTAATTTTGAGGTCAACTTCCCGACACCATTCTCCAACTGTATCTAGTGCTTCTTGTAGAGGTTCGATAATTCTGCTATCGCAGTCTCCAATTGTCCCGCTCAAAATGTCATTGGCATAGGCATAGCCCTGCGCAAAGGAGTTCCATTCGGAACTTAATAAGAAATTCAAGGTAGCAAACTGCCAGATCGTACTGGGATAGGAGAGGAACACCTAAAATACTATAAGTAAGGTCTGGCTTGGTGCCTTGGTGTATTGCACAATATTCGACATCTATTCATCATATAGACGATAATGACTACAGTATACTCCAAGCGGAAGCAGCGTCCTTACACAAGTCAGCTAACATAGGGACAGAAGACATCTCGGTCAACATATACATGGACAGTCAAGCGATGTTAAAAGTCCTGGGCTAATACGAACTGAAATCAACGTTCCTCTATAACTGCTACATAGCGATGCACAATTAAATATTAAATAGAAAAGTGCAACTTAACCAGGAGTGCATAAGGACAAAAAGGAAAAATAGGTGCGGACATGAACACTTAAGTTGTTGAGCATATTTTGCTACCTTTAGATTCCGCTATCACTACTTAATTTAACTCGAACTTATTGAAAAGTACTTCGCTGCCGCTGTTTCTTAGGAGTAAAAGTACCAAAATTGGTATCCTAGAGGACAATCTGTCTAGGCACTGCCCGGAGATTGATTCGAAAGAGATTGTACAACATCTCCTGTGTCCTGCACTGATAAGGACGAGACATAATATTTTGGCGAATGCTATCTTAATAATCTAGAAGATGCTTCGAACATTAATAAGAGAACCGATGAGACGTCTAATCTAAATAATGGCGGTCTCTGACTATCGCTGTAGGAGATCGCTAGGACTTCTGTTTGTTGTAGCACTATGTACCTGGGGCGGTCTATGCGAGGGTTTGAAGCCGGTATTTCAAGCTAACCTAACTTTATTGTCCCTAAATGAATGGTATTGCTTTATTTCAATATATCGATGTGTGAAGAGTTTTTTTAAAACGCAAAATCAGGATCTTGCCTTGGGCGCCAATCGAGTCCTCGGGAATCCAAGCACCAGGGAATTAAGAAAAAAAAAACGCGAAGATGTATACAACGAGACAATTAAGAAAATATTGATAAATAATTTTTTAATATTGTAACGTAGTTGGGGTTTTTCGGGGTCGTCTGATAAATAAGACCCGTATTTTTAATAACAAAGTGCAATTTGTTGTACAATTTTTTTCTCAGAATGTCACTTAACTTAACTTATACGAACATTCTTTGAGCGGCAAGACCAGCATGCCATGGGTCCCGGGTTCGAGACCAGATCTCCCCGTGGGTTTTTATTAAGAAATTAAAATAATCCACTCTGTATCTGGGCTGGTGGCTCGCAGCAATGCAAAAAAACAAGACATTCAAGTTTCCTCACTTCCCTTACCGTAATTCCCTTCCGGCCAAAACCATGCCAAAAAAGGGTTGTCCCCTAGGATTTGGCCACATAGTATAAAAAAAATTCATCAGACTGCTACTTAGCCCTATTTAAGCCACTTAGACTAATTCTAAAAACTTCACTCCCTTAGTTCTACCAGGAAATATATTGCTCGATTATATAATTATGTATTACACTTATAGTCCCGTCATTTAAGAAATTATCTTTCAAAGGAGGCTCGGTGGGTAGTGCAGATTCCTACTAGAGTAGGAAGTAATCTGTCGGTTTTTCTTCGATCATAGGTTTTTCACATGTCCATGGTCCATGGTCCACCAAGTAGTCACTGGGGTGCTCGAAAAGGACTTGTATTGGAGGTAATATTTTCTCTGCCACATGAGTCTCCAATTCAGTTCCTTTCTTTACGAGACCATTCGCCGCTTCGTTCCCAGCTATGCCTCTGTGGCCTGGTACCCAGCAAAGTTGCACCTTTCAATTTGTGCTGAGACTTTGCATGGCGCTGCAGTAGTTGAGAATCGTTTTAGATTGAAATTCGTTGAAACCCAGAGCTTTGTTGACGCAGATGTTGACCGAGGTGCCTATCACCAGCAGCTACGGCTTCGGCTTGAAATATGTATGTTACACTCGCAAGGACGTCTGTCTTATGATAGCCCCTACCCCAGATTCATTTTAGAGCCACCTATATAGATATTGGCGATGTTTACAGGTTCTTCTGCTGTCTGGTATTACTACTCTGAACTTCCTATAGACGTCTCTAACTGGTAGGATGTAGTCGGTGACAGTAGTACGACATTCCTCCAGACTGCTGTGGTTGTACCTTCGCGTCTTAAGAAACTTTGATCCGTAAAAACGTATCACCGCCCTCTTCGCGGCGTTCTTAGACTACAGACCCTCAGGAGGGAAGTGTACGAGGGTGAATCAAATATAAACGAGACTTTTGTTTCTGAGCGAGTAAACTTAAGGAGAGGGAGCGGCAGCTTCTATGGCATCTAATATGCCACGGCTCAATGCGCAGAGGCTTAAAACACCGAACATTCGCAGCGCACCAAAAATCTGATGCACTGCGTCATAGCACCGACGACTCCATCGACCAAAAATGGGAAAGGACGAAGAAATATTTTGTAAGCTATGATACAGAACACGTGGGACGATTAGAGAACGGAAGACGACCATGGATCAGTGACGCCAAATTATTTTTTTTTTTATACGATGTGGCCAAATCCTAGGGGACAACCCTTTGATGCGTTAGCATGGTTTTGGGCTTAAGGGAATTAGGGTAAGGGAAGTGAGGAAACTTGAGTCTTGTTTGCATTGCTGCGAGCTAGACAACAGCCCAGAGACGGAGTGGATTATTTTGATTTCTTAATAAAAGCTCACGGTCGTCTGGGCTCGAACCCGGGACCCACGGCATGTTGGTCTTGCCGCTCAACGCATTGATCCAACTCCGTCTCCGAAATGCAGTGGTGCAAAATACAGGAACAGAAGCGGTTAAACAACACCTCAGAACTCGATCGGTACAGAAAGGCGTCCAAAGAAGTGTAAGACGTGACAAGCGCAATTACATCAACGCGATAACAGTAAAGACAGCAGAAGCGGCATACCGCTGTGACATATTGAAAATCTTTACAAGATAACCAAAAAAGTGACAAGAAAGACTCTTACAACACAACATCCTGTAAGAGATACTAATGGATCCCTTCTTGTCACGGAGGAACTTCAACTGCGGAGATGGAGAGAATATTTTGTTGAAGTCGTAAACAACACGATCGGACCGTCGAATACTTTTTCACACGAGCTTAAACAACCGCCCGCTGCGGTCAACATTAACACCAGAACTCCGACAGGATTAGAGTTGGCAGACGCAATTAAGTCGATGGAGCTCGGTAAGACCCCAGGGATTAATGGAATGCCAGTGCAACAACTTAAGGCGGATTCCATTCCTGCAGCTGATATTCTTCTCCCCGTAATCCAGGAATGTTAGGAAACCGATACCTATCCCAGTGAATGGAGAACAGGTGTAAATTCGAAGAATCCTAATATGGGCGACCTGAGGAGTTGTATCAATTGCAAAAATTGATGGCTAAAATCATCTTAATGTGAATCAAGAATAGAATCGACAGCACTCTTAGCAATGACCAGGCAGGCTTTCGTGACGGCTTCTCCTACAGCGATCACATCAACACCCTCCCAATTATCATCGAGCAATCCGCCGAATGGAGGTCCCCTTTACATCTAATGTTGGTCGATTGTGACAAGGCGTTCGGCAACGTTGGACGCGAAGGAGAGGCATCTAAGAAAATATTGTCATCATCATAAAGGAGTCCTGCTCAGGAGCCCAAGGGAAAACTTTCGGAGCTCTTCCAAGTGCTGAATGGAGTGAGACAAAGGTGCCTACTGTCAGCTTTGCTTTTCCTCACCGTCATTAATGACGTATTGTGCAGCGCCCTAGACTGAAATGGTCTTTAACTACCTTACGAACCTGGACCATGCCGACAATGTATGTCTCCTATCCAACAAACCAAGTCATGTAATTCAATTGTCCAAACCTCTGAGCAGATAAGGTCGCAGAGAAAGCTTAAGATCAATGCTGCTAAAACCAAACTTATGAGCTTGGACTCTAGGATGCAACATGCAATTTAAGAAAAGAAGTAGAAGAGAGCTGTAAATAGAGCAAGTGGATAAATTTTGCTATCTCGAAAACATAGTTACAGCAGACGGTGGAGCTGAAGCTGATGTACAGGCTCGCATCAATAAGGCTCATCTTACATTCTTGCTGAGATCTGGTGCAATAACAGCATCTCCAGACGCAGAAAACATCGGATCTTCGAGTCGAATGTGAAATCTGTTCTGTTGTACGGCTGTTCAACATAGGAAGTAACCTGCCAAATAACATATAAGCTGCAAGACTTTGTCAACCGGTGTCTTTGGCGCACCCTCAACATCCGGCCGGAGGTCATTACCAACTAAGGCCTACACAGACCTACAGGCCAATACAAGATAGACACCAGTATTCGCAGGCGAAATTGGCAATGGATAAGCCACACACTAAGAAAAGAGCCAAACAACATCGCACAGCAGGCTCTAGATTGGAATCCCCACGGAATCTAAAGAAGACGCCGGATTGGACGACCGCGCAACACATGGGGAAATTCCGTCGATCCTAGATCAACAATTCGTGGCTATAGTTGTAGGCGATGGCGCAGAACGACACCAGGTGGAGAGTTGGTGTAGTAGACGCCCTATGCCCCACAAGGGGTTTAAGGAACCAGAGAGAAAATTTTACTTATTATTGAAGAATGTTGCCTTCTTCATTTTGTTTTGATCAGTAGTGTATGTATATTTGGATGTGTGAATAGGTGTAAAAGTCAATTTACTTATTAAATGTCAACGATATTTGGCTATGCTACAAATCTTAGGATACATTTTTAACCTTCCGTCATTCTACCTTAAAAAACGCAAAAACCTATAAAACTATTGATTGCAAAAGAACGGTATCACAGTAGTTACTTCCAATTGCATATAATCACATATCTAACATTTCCACTCCCTTACAAAATTTTCTATTAAAAAGTAACTCAATACATAATTTTTTCGGGAAAATTCGAATATTATTAGGTGAGTGTTGTAACTCTTGAGCCCGCATAAAATCAGTTGAAGCTCAACTCCACCCTTTCGAAATTAACAAAAAATTTGATTTGTTGAAACCAAGCCCCTTGAACGGATCGATTTAACGGAATACGGCACGATAGACCTCTTACTAGCGCATTCACTTTCTGATAGAGTTTAAATCATGCACCGAATGTCATTATGCAATTATTGCCGACTGCGTTTCTGTGCGCTGTTCATTGTCATTTTCCACAAATTCAAAATGGAACTTCCTGCTTAATTGTTGCAACGGCCTTAACGTGAACTTTACAGAACAATAACAGTTTTCGGTACAATTTACGCAATCTTTATTTTTACGAATTAACATTATGTTAGGGTGCAGTCAGCTGTTAAAAGCCAACAAATTATCAATGTAAAGTTCCTCTGAGTGGTGTGAGGTGAGGTGTGACTGCTATCTTCGGAATTTAACCTACCTGGCATGTACCTAGTAATCTTTGATTACCCAGAGATTACGTAGAAAGGTAATCGAAGTTAACAGAATAAATAATTAGAATAACACAAGAATTCGATGTTGTAATGCAGATACAGTTTGCATGTGCATGATCTGCAGAGTAATAGCAGCGAACAGATTATTTGTAGAAAGAATATAATTTCTAGACTGAAGTTATGGGGTCGTGATGTCATGAATACCTGACACAAATTAATGAATTGTTTTAATGATGGCACAATGACATTCCTGCGTACAAATTGGCAATTAGTATTAAATTTTATTAAAACATGATACTCTGGTGAAATATGCAGGGTGTGCCAATACCAGAGCCAGTAGTGTCGTAACTTAACTTCTGAACTCCTCAGGTACCTACATTAACCTTATTGTAGTTTTTATTGCAATTTTATTTTGGACAAGGTTTTACTGAATTTCAAATTGTTTGACTAGCAGCAAGTCAAGAAATAAGAAAACCATCTGTTTACCGGACTATAAACTGATTAAGGAATACAAGACCTGTCAGGTTCAAGGACTCAAGCTATGCAGTAAAGTCACATAAGACATAACTGTAAAATTACAAATAAAATTCGTGTTTATGCCATTGATATTAATATCCAATTTGCACTTATACAACGAACTTACTCGTAAAGTGTATTGAAGATATAAACTGGGATTACTGCCGAACTTATTTTGTTAGCTACAATGAATTTGCTCAATAATCATAGCACGAAACATAAGAAGAAAACTAGAAGTAATTCTAATTTAGTGTATTGAGAAGGCATTTGACAGGTTTGATCGCCACTACATATTTGCAGCTTTACGTAGGAAAGGTATTCTATAAAAAATTCACCATCATCAGGGAGTCCGACTTCACACGGAATGAGACAAGGTTGCATATTGACACCTTTGCTTTTCTTGATTGACGTTAAAAACAAAATGTGGAGCGCCCTATGTAAACATCCTTCGCGAGGTTTTAGATGAATACATTCTATTCACCTTACGCACTTGAACTTTGCTGTTGATGATATATGCCTTCTATCCAAAAAACAGGGTCTTGTATTCCTAATGGCCGAAGCCCCGAGTACAGAAGGCCGCAGAGCATTGTTGATTTAAGCCTGTTTTCCAAATAAAAAAATGTATCCACTTGTTCTATTTTCTGCTCTTCAAGATAAATTCCATTTTCTTCAAGATAAATTCCTTTTTCTTTTCTGAAGACTGAGTTCATACGTTTGCGTACTCGTACTGTAGCTTGGACTTCAGAAGAAAAGATGAAATTTATCTTGAAGAGAAGAAAATAGAACAAGTGGATAAATTTTTTTTTTGGAAAGCTTAGTACTAGCAGATGAGAAGGTTTAAACTAGTGTACAGGCTCACATCAACATGGCTCGAGTTACATTTATTACTCTTGCTGAGATATGACATAATAATAACTTCTCCAGACGCAGAAAACTCCAGGTCTTCGAATCTAACGTAAAATCTCTTCTGTTGTACGTATGTGACCTGGTAAATAACATCCAACCTAAAAGACTTTGTCAACCGAGATCTTCGGCGCATCCTGAACAACTAGCATGGGGTATTATCAATATAAATGCTATATTGTGGTATGATAAAATGGCAGTTCCTTCCTGAAAAGCATAACATAAGTCTGGAGGTGTACTCAAATTATGCAGCTGGAAGAAAGAGAACGGACCTGCTAATTGGAAGTGATGCTAACGCGCACCATTCGGTCTGGGGAACATCAATGATCGGGGTGAATCTCTTACCAATTACATACTTAATACTAATGTTAATATTTGTAATAGGCGCGATAGGCCCACATTTATTACCAAAAATAGGGAGGGGGTTTTAGATCTAATACTCGTAACGGAGGCAAGAGGTCTAAAGGTGAAGGCCTGAAGAGTATCAGAGAAAAAGATCTTTTCGGAGCATTGCCAGATACTCTTCAAAATAAACCTCCAGCAAGAAACTCCCAAACTCTTTAGGAACCCAGTTAAAACGGACTGGAATCAATTTAGCAATGGAGCTATTATCCAAAACTTCTAGTGATATCTTTATAAAGAGCTATCCGCTAAGCAGACTCTCCAAGAAGTCTTACACCGCATGACGGAACAAAGACCTAGGGAAGCTGAGGCGAAGAGTGAGGAGGCTCTTCAATAGAACTAAGTATACTAAAACAGCTGAGGATTGGATATGCTTTAAAAAGGCTTGAAAGAGTATAAAAACTCCATACGGAAAGCCAAATGCATGTCATTGAATAAATATTGTGAGTTCATTGAGTGTGGAAGTGAGTTATCTAGACTAAAAAAACTTCACTCCTTCACTCTTTCTTGAGGTGCAACGACGGCTGCTTGACAGAATCAGTAGAGTAGACGCTGGAGCTGCTTATAAATACGCACTTTCCGCTCACTCGGCAGTAGGGGTGCCAGAAGATCAAGTTGCATTACCAGATTGGCAGGCGCTCCCAAATCTGCAGTGTGTCCGTTCTATTGTCGCTCACGACAGGGTTAAATGGGCCATCGGCTCCTTGAACCATACAAGTCACCAGGAATTGATGGAATTTTACCCGTAATGCTCCAGAAAGCTCAGGGGTACATTATTCCTTCTCCACTCTTATGTTCCTCTTGCTTGGAGACCTATTAGTCTTTCCTCGTTTCTCTTAAAACGCTGGAGAGACTCCTCAATGTGTACCCACGCGAGCTTACCCTGCTAACAGGGATAAGCAGCGCCTAGCACGCGTATAAAAAAGAGAAATCGGTCAAAACCGAACTACACGAAGTAGTGAGCACTATCGAGAAATCGCTTAATTGCAAAAAATTTATCCTAGGTGTATTCCTCGACATTACAAGGGACTTCAATAATGTCAAGACTGTAGCAATACACGACACTCTGAAATCCCACGGAACGATAGGCTCCTTTACCACTGGATTGACGCAATGAGAAGTCGTCAGATTCTCAAAAAATTAGGCAACTACGAGGTTGCCAGAGCCGAATGCAGAGGAACTCCGCAGGGAGGTGAGTTATCGCCATTACTCTGGCTCTTAGTTGTTAGTAAAATCCTGGTCTAGTTTGAAGATGAAGAGTTAAAGGTGGTGGCTTATGCAGCCAACCTGGCCGTATTGGCCTTAGGCAATTTCCAAAGCACCATCAGCGAACTAATGGAAAGAGCACTGAGTAAAATCCACAGGTCGGCAGTCACCTGCGGCTTATCGGTCAACCTTCAGAAGACGGAAGCAGTCCTCTTCACAAGGGAGAGAGTGATTGAATCTTTCCAACCTCCCGAATTGGACGGTAGTACGCTGGCACTAACTAATCAGACCAGGTACTTAGGTTCATACTTGACTCCAAACTATGTGGCTGAAGCCCTCGTATTATTCGTTGGATGTTCATTTTCAATGTGAGACCAATCTTTACTTCTGGAATAATAGCCTGGTGGACTGCTATAAAGAAGCATTATAACCTTAAGAAGATAATCAAAACTCAAAGAGCTGCCTATCAGGACATCTCCGGAGCAATAAGAGCACAACGCCAACTGCGGCATGGGAGATCATGATAGGAGCTGGAGTGTACTCGGGATTGCTAAACATGTGCAGTCAGTATCGATTGCCAGACTACTGCAGTGTGTTTCAAGCATTGGGTCACAGAGAGAGCGGCAAGGATGTTGTAACTCTCTCCTGGGGCCATGATCATATTGGGAAGGAAGGCAGGAAGGTTCACAAAATTATCAAATATCAATTACAAGAAGTAATTTGCGTGCTTTGCCTTGAACACATTTTTCGATGTAGACTCATCTTGGCTTTTGTAATCAAACATCCTCTTCTTTCTTCTTTTGTGAGATGAGCTGTCAAATGACGAGTCAGTTCCAAGATTTTCAGCAAGCTGTTTGTCATCTTGCAGAGCAGATTCAAAGCCTTTATTTCTATATGTGGATAGAAATTCGGCGCAATTTCCTATTGACTCAGTGGCGGCAGCGATGTCCAGGTTTGACTCATGCATTGTTTTACTCACGAGATTGACTTGGAATAGGATGTCATACCAAAAACCAATGAAATGAGAAATTCAAATCGCATTAATCAGCCAAGCATTTAGCTTTCAGCTGATATTTAATGGTTTTAACCGTATCCAGTTTGCTTTCCCAACGAGTTATGCAGAATGGTTTGACAGTGAGATTTTGGACATGATTTTTGAGAATGGTCCATGTCTGGATAGATGCTGAGAATAGAATGTAGATGCGTTGAAGTACACCAAAGAGCGTGATACATGTTCTTGATGAAGAGGCAGCATCGCCAATCACCAAAGGAAAGGCATCCACGCGGTACAAATACTGCTCTCGGATTTAGTTCGAGCACCCGGGCTGGAACTTCTTTGTTTTTTCCTTTCATGTTAGAGCCATTATCATATCCTTATCCACGAATATCATTGATTTTTATATTCTTGTTTTCAAGAATTTCGATTAGAAGATCCGTTAATCCTTCGCCCGTCGATGAAGAAATAATTTTGAATCCTAAAAAATGTTCTTTGATACTTATATCGTTATCATTGACTTGCAGAAATCTTACTGTGAATGACATTTGCTCAGTATGGCTGATATCAGGAGTGCAAAGGATCAAGCTAGTGACAGCAAAGGATCAAAAATAGTGACGAGGGCAGCTACAATTTACACTAATGATCTTTATATATCTTTGAGGGGTTTCTTCAGGTTTCTTTTTGACAATAGAATGGTCTTGCTCAAACTTCAGACGTCATAAAGGGAGAATGATCAGTAGCGCCGCTAGTGACGGATAAGTAAGTGAAATGATGGCGGCAAGTTTCAAATTTTTCAATTTGGTTTATGGAGCAAGTCTTAGCATATTTTCATACTTAAAAATTTTATGCAATGTGGCGCCCCCACCAAATTTGCCACCCAGTGCAACCGCCCCGCTCTAAAACTGGCCCTGACAAAGAGTTAGGCGCGTACTTCCTTAGTGAACTGGACGAAGTTGCTAACATAGAACTAAAGCAGCTTCTCCGGTTTATTAACAGTTGTGGCTGGTTCAAAACAAACCCTATACTGACATTCCGGTGGTAACACGGAGGAGACGGAGTTGGATCAATGCGTTGAGCGGCAAGACCACCATGCCATGGGTCCCGGGTTCGAGCCCAGATGACCGTGAACTTTCATTAAGAAATTAAAATAATCCACTCCGTCTCTGGGCTGTTGTCTAGCTCGCAGCAATGCAAACAAGACTCAAGTTTCCTCACTTCCCTTACCCTAATTCCCTTCCGGCCAAAACCATGCTAACGCATCAAAGGGTTGTCCCCTAGGATTTGGCCATATCGTATAAAAAAAAAATTAAAAAAAACACAACGGACATTTATTAGGTCTATGTGAGGCTAATCGACTTTCCGATAGCCACCACCCAGTTTTAAAATGATTTTTTTGAAATTATCGAAGAAAAAACTTCGAATCCATAGAATATGTTATAATACATAAAAAATTAAGGGATCATTTCTTTCTTCTTTAACCGGACCAGCAGATGATTTTGAAAATAAAAAGAATGAGCTTTTAAATGAGCCTATATTCATCAAGATTTTATCATTTCTCGCGGAGATTAAGTAGTTTAAAAATACAGAAAATTTTTCAAGCCAATTCCTCACTTTTGAACATCGGTGTATATGTGGTACTAAAACTAGCTGCCCAACATGCATATATGGAAGGTAGATCGGTTGATTCCGCTCAAGTGCAAAAGGCATTGATGTACAATGCCAGAATCGATAAGATTCTCATAGGTTGAGGGAGAAGGGGACACATCACAGTTCCGGAAATGAACAACTGACGGCGCAGGTAAATAGAGGAACTCCACAAGGAGGGATTCTTTCACCATTCTTGTGACTGATGAATTACTTGAAGCCCTATCGGAGAAAGGTCTGTATGTAACTTGTTATGCGGGCGACATAGCGATAGCAGTCAGAAGAAAGTTTGAAGAAAAATTGGGATACTTGCTTCAAGAAGCAATCGACACGGCAACCTGTTGGGCGCAGGATTGTGGACTGAAGATAAACCCAAACAAAATGGAACTCTGCTGCTTCACCAAAACACATAAATTAAGAAAGATAGTGAGTGCATCGGGAATACTAGATTAACCTTAAACAATGAGGCACAATTTTTGGGGGTACTGATGGACGGGAAACTAAATTGGGCCAGGCAACTACAAACAAACAAACAAACAAACAAAACAAAGCGGTAAGAGCTTTCTCGACGTGTAGAAATGCTATAAGTAAGGTATGGGGACTATGACCCTTTATTATAAAATGAATATACACATTTGTAATCAGACCCATGATAACGCACGGAGTATGGGTGAAAAGCGATAGAGGTGGATAGAAACCAGAACATTATGGACGAGGCCCAACGTATGTGCTGTTTAGGCATAACAGGGGCTACCAGATCAACATCGAAAAGGAGGTCATTCTAAATATTACTCCACTAGAATTATATGTTAAGCAAGTTGCACTAGACGCGGCTATGCGTTTACGTATGAATAAACTAAGGAAGATTAAAGGAATGCAAACCCAACATGAGAAGATCGTCGGAGTATGTAATGGAAATACGATCAAGAGATTGTTTGAGGAAAAAGATTGCTGGGACTTCAAAACTGGTAACCCAAATTTGCAGGCAATCTTCAAAACTCAGTTCCCGACAAAAAGTGAATGGATCAACAATAGGGTGATTCAAAAAACACTTTAGCGATTTACACAGGCGGCTCAAAATACAAGCGTGGCTGTGGCTTTGGAATATCATGCGAGGAACTAAACCTGGATTTATGGGGAAAGGTAAACGACTCCTCCTCAGTTCTTCAATGGAGACGGAGTTGGATCAATGCGTTGAGCGACAAGACCAACATGCCATGGGTCCCGCGTTCGAGACCAGATGACCCCGTGAGCTTTTATTAAGAAATTAAAAATAATCCTCTCCGTCTCTGGGTTGTTGTCTAGCTCGAAGCAATGCAAAAACAAGACTCAAGTTTCCTCACTTCCCTTACCCTAATTCCCTTCCGGCCAAAACCATGCTAACGCATCAAAGGGTTGTCCCCTAGAATTTTTGGCCACATCGTATAAAAAAACATATGCGAAATCGCAGCGATAGAGATAGGAGCTAAACAGCTAATAGAACGCGGAGTAAGATCCTCCATCCGTGAAATCAAAAATGAAACCATGGAATGGGTAAGGAGAAGTCACAAAGAAAAAGATAGAGATAGGAGCTAAACAGCTAATAGAACGCGGAGTAAGATCCTCCATCCATGAAATCAAAAAAGAAACCATGGAATGGGTAAGGAGGAGGCACAAAGAAAAACGGGAGGGATCCGATATTGCTAAACATATAAAGGCTGGGGAACTTTTTCAATGCACATAATCTGAAAAGATCATTAAGCTTAACAAATCCAAACTGAAACTTTTTGTTGGCCTTGTGACAGGACATGCAAGACTAAGGGCTCATGCCATAAAAATGGGAAGAGCGAACACTAGTCTATGCAGGGGATGTGGGGAAGAAGACGAGACCTATTACATGCAAAAAAGGTCTAGAATCTTAGGAACATACTACTGCGAAGATTTAGAAGAAGTTAAGAAATGGGGGTATAAGTTGGGGATAAGTTGGCTCGACAGTGGACTTTAGGATACGCTTCCGAGCAGGGGCGGGAGGGGGGGGGGGGGGGGTACAACGGGCCACTAAAGACCTCAGTGCAAGGAAGACACACATCTTTCCCCACTCGAAAGCCAACCAACCATTTGTGACAACGACTCCTCGTTCTCTCTATTAATTAAAATCTTTATTTGAAAAGCAATCACGGTATGTAACACTAATTGCGCAAGTCCAACTTGCACTTGGCCGGTATTTTTGTTATCCATTAAAATGAGATTAAAATGTTGCATTGGGAATAAACGGCACTATTACACCTGGCACAGCCCGTTCAAATATAGTTCTCTCGAATTAACATGAACCTGCCTTGCATTTGGTTTTCTGTTTTCAATGTTGCTCGAAACAAACGCCTTCCGTAATTACAAATTATGTTCGAATTGTGGGTATATGCTGTCAGTCGACGTGGAAGTATGTGCTTTTTGAAATAATTGAGCGTTCGGTACTAAATCAGTGTAGTAATTTGAAACCGAAACTGCCAATTAAATCTCGTATGCAAACAGCTCAAAACAATCTGAAGGAAAATCTTTAGTCAGTGAAGAAAAAGCGAAGCTTTGCAAAGAATATTTTGCTCATTATATGGCGAGTCTCGAACTACGTTTACGCGAATTTATCCAAATAACCAGGTAGTAATTAAACGGCAATTTAGAATTAATTCGCGGCTATTTTGCAATCAAATTTCACTAGCGTCCTTCAAGTGCATGTTAATTCCATATCGGTTTCCGCTATCGATGAAATTGCACACACACTTCATCGATCTGAACTTTTGCGAACATTTTTGAGTTCTGCTCCGCTGCAACGTGAATTCCTTGCAAGAAATTGTTACGACATTTGAATAAAAGCAACATTTAGAGCGCGGCAGGTAAAAATCGTATTGTACCCGGCACAAAGTGGCCTTTAAGTGATATAAATCGTTTTCCCAGGCAGGTTAAGTTTGCTCTGACCAAACTGAAGGCAACGCCCAACTTGTTTTCCTGAACTGGATAAAAGGCGCTACAAAAAGTCACCAATGGAAAGGTATGGCGAGGTTATTCTTACCTGTATCAACTGTGTCAAGTCTGGAATAAGTCATATATCCGTACACTTTAACTCGCGCAATTACACCTAGTTTTTGTGAATGACGAGACCAATAGAAGGCACATTGTTAGGCGAGGCAGCAGCCTATCGTTGGGAAATTTCTTCAGGTGTTAATTAAACGCGGTAAATCACAATTTTCACGGAGAGCCACACTATACTAGTTCTCTGCTCCGGATAATATTCGTATCCTCGGGCCGTCTTGCAACAACTAAAATTATAGCGATTTTCAACTACCAACCAAAATCGTAAAAGTTGGATACTGACGCTTTGTAATGCCGCCGGGTATATATCAGGTTCAATTTACCTTTATAGGTGCATGCATATATTATGGCTGCAAACTTAGAAAATGTTTCTAGCGCTTAGCTATGAATTTAAGAGATTTGGAGATAAAATTGCTGGTTGCGTTGGCGTATACCAGCCTTACTTTAAAGCGTTTTAGCGGCCTTTATAATAATCACAATTATTAACAACTTAATCAAATGTTTCGGCTTCTCAGTTAGCTCTATTGGGTACATATTTTATAATAATATATATTTCATCTTTACCTATGATAAAATTAGATATTGAAGGAAACTGTCAGGTTTTCATAAAAATGTAAGATAAGCCACGATTCGTTCGACATTCCTTTTGCATGTTACTGCTTTTTTGTAGATGAGTGTAATCGAGTATTGACTGTGCCTTAAATTTCAAAAACTTTCAACTTACATTTTTATTGATTGTGAAAAGTTAAAAGTTAACTTATGGTAGCTAAAACTGTCGGTTGTATTATAACTGGGCGATACGGACTCCAAATTAAGGTTTGGCATAAGGTAAGCCAAAGTTAAGGTTTTCCGGTCCAGCAAACAGCTGGATGAGATGAGGATCGAAGACCCCGATCCCCCAAAAGATTCCCAATACTAACATTCGTGCAAATTAAACTGCAGCCCTCGAGGTACGCCTCGACAATCTGCTGGTCTTCCTAGAGGAAGAGGATTTAGATTTGACACTCATCCAAGAACCTTGGGTCAGAGATCTGACTATAATTAAATTGATTGGGGGAATTCAAATATAACCAATTTTACAGCCAGAACGTGGATCAGGGAACCTCGAATTTCACATTCGTCAGGCTCGACAATGGCTGTAACGATGACAGGAGTGGAGATGCTGACACCCGAACTCATAGCCAAAAAATAAGACCTGCTGATCGGCTGCTACGCAATGGGGCAGCTCGGAAAATAACGAGCGAGGTGATTCTATTTTTGATATTACGTTTCCGAGCACGGAGAACTTTGACGGTTGGGAGGTAGTGCTTAACATCATACTTAAATCATCTAAAAATAACGTTGGGGTTGTAAACTGGAGAATGTCTGATTTAAAGTCATTCTCCGATCATAACTGGATACTACTCGATCTTGGCCTGCACTTTTCAGAAACCCCAGAAGAGCAGACTGGAAGATATTCAGTTAAATCATTAAATCTAAATTTTCAGTCACACCAGATCTAGGCATGGATACAATTTAAGAGATATAATCTAGGGTATGCACATTCGAGAAAGCCATGAGAACGGCATTCAATGTCTCTTGTCCCTTCGTTAGGCCTTAGTTGGGCCGTTTTTTGCCCAAGCACCAAGTCCACTCGGAGATCATGTAGTTCCATTGTGAATGCCGTTAAAAGAAAATAAGACAGTGGTCAGTACTTAAAAGCATCCAGATCTCTGTAAGAATTTATTTAAATCCACCAGTGCTGTCTCAGCTAAGTCTTTCAGAGTGTGAAAGAGTTTTGCCCCCAAACGGGCGAGTCGTCGTTCTTTTAGAACTGGACATTCACAGAGTAGGTGCGCTATGGATTCAGTTTTCTGTTCAGTGATGACACCGAAGAGTGTTCGGACGCACCTTCTATCAAAGGATAAGAGACTAGAAGTTCAATAGGTAATATTTTCCCACCGTTCCGAAGTCTTGATGGAATAGTATCTTTCGTTTTGACTTTTCGCTACTTTAAGGGGAGGGTGAACCCTATCCGTGATCATGTTTTGAACCTTTCTTGGCCAGCTCGTCGTCTTTTTCGTTACCCTGTATGCCGACAAGTCCAGCAGATTTTGACTGTATGGTTTGAAAAATCTATTAAGTCTTTGACGCATTTTGAATTCAGCAGTTGGGAGTTTAAACCCTTGAGTACTGCTTGACTGTCCACACAAATAATGGCGTAAATTTTCGCTTGGAAGATGCTGCAATTGTTCGTGAGTTTATAAGACTTACTTATTTGCAGCGCTTCCAAGAAAACTCCCGCTCCAACTCCCCTCTCCGTCTTCGAAACGTCTGTGAAGACGGAATTTCTCTAATGATATGTTCAGGCTGCTTCCAGTCTTCTCTGTTAAATATGTTAATGGAACAGAGTTTTCTAAAATCATATTGTAGCCTCATTGCAACCCATTTTGATTATGAGAGTTCAGTATGCCTATATATCCAAAACTTTGTGGCATCCATTGGCTATTTTCTCTGAGCCTGACAGCTGCTCACACTTTTCTTATGTGAAGGTCGGGATTGAAATGGTTTTAAAGCCGGCTTATGGTGTGGATTTTATTGCGCGTGTTGTTCCCAGGCAAGCAAGCCTTTGCACCTTTTCTAAAGAATTAAGATGCGATTGCCTATTAACTGCATCCCACCAAACAATGGATCCATGGGTAAGGATAGGCCTGACGATCGCTGTGTACATCCATGCTGTTTTATGCCCCATTTCTTACCAAAGGTTCCCCTGCATACGTGGAATGTATTATGAACTTTCTTAATCCTCTCTTCCAAATTCCTTTCCAATTCAGTTTGGGGTTGAATATGAGTATACTACCTTTAAGTTTTGGTGGTTTCCAAACGGATAGTTTATATGTCCTTGTGAACAGAACAATTTGAGTTTACTGTAAGACAATTATCTTCTCCCCATGTTGATATGTCTATCAGAGTAGAGCTCATGGCCGTTTTTAGGAACTTTCCTTTTGTCAGCGAGACTATGTCATCTGCGTACGCTATCGTTTTAATGCTTTTGTTAACGAGTGATTTAAGAATTTTGTTCCAGAGGTGGTAAGAATCCTCCCTGTTTTCCTAATGAAAAAATCTCCTAGACTGGCATTGCTGTTTAGCATTGTCTGTATAAAGTTCGTCAGAAATTTCTGTGTGCCAGATTCCTCTAGAGGAAATGATGGATTCTATTTTTAAGTTGTTTAAGGTTCCTTCAATATCAAGGAAAGCAGCCTAAGGGTACTTTTTATCATGAAGAGATTTCTCGATCGTTCTCGTAACCTCATGTAATGTTGTGGCCACGGATTTTAATGTACGCGTGTTGTGCATCAGAAAGGTACATGGAAAAATTTTGCCTTAGATATAGAGCTATTATCCTCTCTAGTATTTTCGCTTGAAATGATAGGAGGCTGATTGGTCTATAATCTTGGGCTGTGGTGTTGCTTGGTTTTCCTGCTTTGGGAATAAAGGCCACACACCTCTCTCCATTTTTCCGGTATGTATCCGGTGATAAGATATGCTTCAAATACTACTTTAAGCCAAGGAGTGATACTCTTGTCATATAAAATATAGTAAAAAACCAAAATTCCATGCAAGTTCATTAGAAACAAGAAGAAGATGCTATAAATGACTTTTAATTAAACAGGATTATCCCGTTCACTAGCTAAATTTCGCGGGTAAGCTCGTGCTGCAGGCGAAGATGACACGTCAGGAATGCAAAGCGCACACGTGAGATAGCAATTTCTGATGAGCAGACCTATTGATTCGATTCTTGCGCGCTTCTGGAGGAGGCATAAATTTCACCATACTCCTTACTATCGCATCACGGTCCGATACCAACAATGTCTTGTCTCTACAACCATCACATCGACAGTATTGACTTCCACCTAACTTAGAGCCAGAGATGGGCATTTTTAATTCGAATCAAGATAAAAGGTAAAAAATCAAGTAAATAAAAAAATCGAGTAAAATATGTTTGAATACAAAACTTATTTAATATTTGATGAATATTCGCAAAAAAATTCGTTACTTTGCTGCATCTTATTTGAATTTTAAATAATTATTTATTATTCGAGCGCACTTATTTGATAACCAAATAATTATTCGTTTTTTAATGAATTTTTCTCTAATAATTGTTAGTTGGCGATCATTATTCAAATTTAAAATATTTTGGAATTTTAGAGAAGAAACCATTGTACATAAATAAAAAATATTTCCATAAAGAGAGATTACCTAACGAATAAACAAATAATTATTTTCGAATAATTCATCAAATAATGAATAATTATTTGATTCTTGAAGAACGCACAGACGAATAGCAAATAATTTTTTTAAATGCAGATAAGGAGCACCAAATAACAAATAATTATTTACGAACAACGTGAAATAAATTTAAAACCAAATAAATATTTATTCGAATAATTTTTTAATCGATTTTTGAATAAATCGTTATTTCATTGAAAAATTTATTCGAATAATGGTCTTACTTAATATGGTCGGCTTGGGTTTGATTTATTTTTCATTTTCTCTTATTTGTGCATACTGCTAAGTTTTTCGACTATTTGTAGTAATCAGCAATTTGATAAATTTGTAAGTAAATTAATAAATAACCACTGAACTTATTTACATACTCTTTTTTTAGTTTATAGATTATGTTCTCTGGCTAGGTTTTAGTATGTGTTTTGTTACACTTAGTAACATAAGGAACAACTGAACAAGCAGTAACAGTTTTAGTGCATCAGGTTTGTTATAGCCGGTCGATCGTACGCAGAAGTGGAGAAAGGGGAGAGGGGCGCAGGGGTGGGTGGATTCGGAGGGAGTTGCGGCCCGCATACAGCGTTGAATTTTCTTACGGACTACTAATCTTACGTAAAAGTCTAATCTGTTTTGGCAAGTGTGTCTGGTAATGACCGCCGACCAATAAAAATTGATGAAGCACCCGCGCCAGAAATATTGGTTAACAATGGCTTGTAGCTTAGCTGATATTCAGCGGGTAACTTTTCATGTTGAACCATACAACAGAATTGGTTTTAGGTTCAATTTAATCTTAGAACATCTGAAGATGAAATTATTGCGACATATCTCAGGGAGACTATTTAACCCAATTAGAGCATTTTCTTTTTCTGACCCAGTAGCATTTTTGACTGGTCAAACTTGAAGCTCTATGCATCTTTAGTTATAAAAGAGCCACCGAGCTCTCCAGAACCAACTCAAATAAAAAAAACTTTAGTAGTTAGTAGATCTTGGTTGCAAAGGGCGGGTCTGCAGTATCTTTATACCCGCAGCCGCATTTTTGGCAAAAGATGGGAGCTTCCACTTAAAACGAACCTGTGGAAGCATTCAATCTATAAAATCTCTATAGTTAACCAAGAGCTGCCTAGCAGGTCTCGTATTGTCGTTACAAAAATAATTGGGGTTTACACAGGCCACCCTGTAAAAGGCGAGCATGTGGCCAAGCAGGAAAAAGAATTCATACTTCACCTTCGGTGCAAGTGTCCAACGTTGGCGGCCACCAAGCGGAAGACTCTGGGAGATTACTTTCTAGAAAACCTTCAAGCAATCTTAGTTATAAAGCTTAGGGAGTAAGTGCAATTTCTTAGCACCTCAGGTTAGCTTAGCATAGTTCTCGCGCAATGTTCGTTTTAGTATTACATCCTCGTTGCCTAGGATAGACCGAGACCGAGAACCGAGTCTAACAGGTCGTGGTATTAAAACGGCGAGTAGAGTTGTAATTAAAGTGCTAGACTGGCTGAACAGTCACTGCTCGTTTCTGCTTGGTAAATGTTTGGAACAGACCTAAGCGTTTTATGCATTCGTAATCTATGCCTACAGAGTGTAATAACTGTTCTGCCTTTTGCCGTTTTGAAGCGCTGCCGTTTTGAAGCGCTCTGTATTAATATCTATATCCCGGATACCACCCTTATACCCGAATAGCTGGGTATCTAATCGTTATGTTCTTTGTTTATGGGTTGTGCGCGGGCACACGGATACACGGATACGGTGGTCGTGTTCATAATAGTTTGGAAATACACACGTTAATTAATTAAACGATAGTAGGAAACGAGTGGGCAGTGGTGAATACTTGGCCATTATACAAATATTGCGTACGTCGCCAAAGGTTTATTTATATACTGATATACCCATAGGAATACTTGACAAGCTGAGAGTACAAATGACCTATCTACAAGGTCCGAGCGAAAATGGCTTAGAAAATGTTCCGCGCAAAAACGAACCGCGTGAGCTTCTGGGCAAAGACAAATCAGGACAAAAGCGACTTAACTACAAAAAGATAATGCAGTTGAATATTTCAGTTGTTTTTGCCTGGAGTTTCTCTTTGATTCATTTTTTCCCAGAATCTCATGCGGTTCGTCTTTGCACTGAACTTTTGCTCGGACCTTGTAGATAGGTCAGTTTTACTTTCAGCCTGTTACTTAAAGCTAGAGACCAGTGGAGAGTGCGTATTGTCTTTTTTAAGCAGGAGGATTTATCAAGTATCTAAATTTGAACGTCACGGCTGAAGTAAGTGACAACGTGTCGGCCTCATCTCGGAGGTCCAAGATTCAAATCTCATCGGCGGCCACCAATGGTTGTTTTCTGCTGACAACAGATAACGATAAAACGGCCACTAGGGTTGTTGGGGGGTTGCAGAGTAATATCAGATGTTCAGAAATCACCTTAAACGTCATCTTGGATGCAGTTTTTCTCATGCGCCACAAGGGGTTACGGGAAGCAGAGAGATTTTGGTGTGCAGTCACTGATCTAGAAGAGCACCTAATGTAGATACTTTATCACTTTATTTGTCAGTAGTAATCAAAGTTTTTAGGCTTTATCTTTGAAAAAGGAACAATGGTCAGGGTTGATTCGAAGGCCATCCTGCTTACAATTACTCGATAGTGAGATTTACAAATATGTATCCATTCCCTAACTAGCACATCACTTCTATCTATCGAATCGTTATCAGGAGCTCTTCCGTCTGATGGCTAATCCTTTAATGGAATTTTAGCATGCGTCATCAAATACACCCTTAATGTCCGGACATATAAAATGACCCACCTCATTGCTCACGACAGCACTCTCGAGTTTTTCAACTATGTTGCATAAAGCGGTAGAGAAAAAAATTGCTAGTAAGGAAAAGAAAGAAGAAAAGAATAAACAAGGAAATGTTGCGAGTAAAGATTAAGAAAAATCTTCGAGTAAAGGCGCAAAAGTCTAACTTTGTAACGCGTGGACCGATTTGGATAATTCTTTTTCTGTTCGATAGAGTATGTTCCGTAGTTGATACCAGGAGAAAAAAATTTTGGGGCGGAGTGGGGTGGGGGTGGGGGTGGAACCTAACTTTGTAACGCGTGGTCCGATTTCGATGGTTCTTTTTCTGTTGTATAGAGTATGATCCCCCATTGCTAATAGGAAAATAATTTGGTCCTATGGTGAAAGGTGTGGGTGGGGGGGGAGGGGTAGTCTAACTTCGTAACGCGTGGACCGATTTGGATAATTCTTTTTCTATTGAGTAGAATATGATCCTAGGTTCTACGAGAAAACAAATGTTGCTGGGGTGGGGGAGGGGGAGGGGGAGGATGGAACCTAACTTTGTAACACGTGGACCGATTTGGATGGTTCTTTTGCTGTTGTATAGAGTGTGATCCCCCATTGCTAATAGGAGAATAATTTGGTCCTATGGTGAAGGTGGGGGTGGGGGAGGGGTAGTAACTTCGTAACGCGTGGACCGATTTCGATGATTCCTTTTCTGTTCGGTAGAGTATGTTCCTTGATTGATACCATGAGAAAAAAAGTTTAGTGGAATGGGGGTGGGGTAGGGGGTTAAAACTAACTTTTAACGCTTGGTCCGATTTGGATGGTTCTTTCTTCGTTGTATAGAGTCGAAGACACTAAAAAGTGAAAAATAAAATAGTTTTTAAAAAAAAGTTGAACCGACTTCACAAAAAGCGCTAAAAAGCATAAAATAATTTTTAATTTTTAATCTATTACAACATTTTGAAGTCGGTGCAAATTAAACAAATAAAACAACTACATAACCACAATTGAAAATAATACATAATACTACCTGAACGTTTCAGCTTACGGGATCATAAGAAATGACGATTAAATATTTTTGTTGTAGTTGTTTGATTTGCACCGACTTCAAAATGTCGTTATAGATATAAAATTAAAAATTATTTTATGCTTTTTAGCGCTTTTTGTGAAGTCGGTTCAACTTTTTTTTAAAAACTATTTTATGATACAATATAGTAGCCATGAATTTGAGTACATACTTGAGCAACATTTATGTTAGGAAATTGTATAGCACAAATGGAAGAATGTTGTTTCTTCATGAATAACCTAAAACTTCCTCACAATTATGTAATTAAGTAGAAAGACCCCAAATGTTCATTGAACACGAAAGATAAATGGAAACAAATTCTTTAGACATGTTCATAGCTGCGCAAGCAAAGCGAGGTATTAGTTAGTGATTAGTCCACTCATATGAAAGCCCTGTTCTTGCAAAATTTCCGAGTAATATGGATTTACATTCATAAGCGCCAACTGCATCTTTGCACCATGCATTTCGTGCATTACTAACTATCCAAGACGAAAACGTAACCGTAGCGATTATAATATTATACCGTGCTGCGCGTCGGTTACAGTACCTGCCCATTCTATTGAGTACACACCTTCAATATTATGCCTATGAATTTGCTTTGCAGTCATACTGATTCGGTGGCGTGCACCAGATAATTCCAAAATGGGCAAAATTTATTTCTATAAATGTCCGCTGTGGTAACAAAATCAAAGGCGGCCCACGATTTCATAACTTCGTGATTTCTTGGCGATTGGTGCTGTCTGCTAAAGGTACAGAACGCGCCCGATGAAGATTGAAGAACCGCAGATTTGTCGCTGTCAGTGGCGCTGCTTCGTCATTATGTCATACCGGGTATCTGTCATTTATTGATCCCACTGGCAAAGCATATCCAAATTATGAATGAGATATTTGGCAAAGTGCCATGGCATCAGTGGGTATTTGCAAATTCCAATTCTAGAGATTTGCTTGGTAATGACCAACAAAATGACCTAATCGGATTTGCTGTGAATCAGCAAAGCCTTTGGGGGAAGGAATTTTTCTTGGTTGATAGCTCGGCACGGAGGCAATCAGTGATCCGTTGTTCTCCGGAATAGGAATGGCAATGTAATTTGGATGCATAAATACATTGAGATGGAGGAAATCTTACCTTAATTTGGTTAAATGTAAAATCACTCGCGAAATTATTACCAACTTCTTTTCATTTTTAACTACCAAATTTATGACTTTACTAGATTACGATTTCGATGTTTCTTTGTTCGAATGTTATGTCTTTTAAGAGTGCTGTTTTGTTCTACAGACAATTGCATATAAAAAGTAATAACGACATTTTTAAATCTGATTACACTCGGTTTTGGAGAAATATTGCTCAACATAATCAAAAAGTTATTAGGCGTAATCTTATTAAATCACTCGCCTTATTGTAAAAAAGTAAATAAGGAACTTCTAATATTCGTCGATTTTGAGCAGGCATTTGACAGCGTTGATCACGAAGGAGGCATCCCAGAAAAAATTGTCGAAATCCTAAAGGAACAGAGAAAATTGTTGGAGCCCTTCCAAGTGCTGAATAAAATGAGACAAGGATGCATACTGTCACCTTTGCTTTTCCTCATCGTCATTAATGACGTATTGTTCAGCGACCTAGACGACCACCCATCGCGAGGGATTAGATGGAAACCTTACGCACCTGGACTATGCCGAGATGTATGTCTCCTATCCAACAGACGGAGTTATGTAGCCCAATTGTCCGAAGCCCTGAGCAAAGAAGGTCGCAGAGCAGGGCTTAAGATCAGTGCTGCTAAAACCAAACTTAGTTTGCACTCCAGAAGACAACATGAAATTTATCTAGAAGAGCAGCAAATAGAGAAAGTGGATAAATTGTGCTATCTCGGAAGCATAGTTACAACTGACGGCGGAGCTCAAGCTGATGCTCAAGCTCGCATCAATAAGGCTCGAGCTGCATTTAATACTCTTGTTGAGATCTGGCGCAATAAGAACATCTCCAGACGCACAAAACTCTGGATATTCGAGTCGAACGTAAAATCTGTTCTGTTGTACGGCTGATCAACATGAAAAGTTACCTTTCAAATAGCATCTTAGCTACACGCCTTTGTCAACCAGTGTCTCCGGCGCATCCTTAGCATCAATTGATCGGAGGTCATTACCAACGAAGACCTACACATACTAACAGGCCAAGACGGGATAAACACCAGTATTCGCAGGCGAAAGTGGCAATGGATAGGCCACATACTGATAAAAGAGCCAAACAACATCGCACAGCAGGCTCTAGATTAAAATCCCCACGGAATGCAAGTTTTGCTATAATTTTCATTGAAAGTACTAATTAGAGCGGGCGAAAATACTCGTGAACGATCAGAAATCCTCTATCTATCCCTACTTCCCTATGAGTAAGGGGCTCAGCTGAGGTGTAGAGGCTTATCTTCTCGCCATCGGTAGAGGCACTCTGAGTGTACACCTGTACCTAAAACCGTGCCCGTGCCTGACAAGATCGGTTGTATTAGTGCCTCTTCCCGGTATGTCGGTTCTGTTTAACGAAGATCACCCCATCGTCAGAAGACGAACCATTGGCTTCCAGCTAGGAGATCTTCACCGAAGCTAGTGGATCGACGAGCACCAGCCATAGTGCTCCCGTGAAACCCAAGTAATCCAACCAAAAACCTATACTGGCCCAAGCAGCCACCAGCCTTAGTGGTAAGCAGAAGCTAGAAAAAAGAGAATATCTGCTGCTAACACGTTCACGAAGCTGTACCAAAAGGCCAAGTTCATTTTAGGCAGGATTGTAAAGAATGAGGCCAGCGGCGCTGTTAACGTGCGTGACAAAGCGGATAAAACCAAATACCTAGCCATAGTGGCAGAATACGATGCCTTGGCTGCAACTGGGGGTGAGCAAGCTTAACAGATCTAAAGACGAGAACAGTACGCAAGCCACCAAAGAAAGCCGGGTAGCGCAAGGTAGTCGAAGCGAGGCCGTCCGAAATGGTGATGGACCACTTACTCAAAAGGGAGGGCAGCTACCCTGCTTCGATTCCTCGAAGATCGTCAAAGATTTCCGAGTTGAAAATGCTAGCACCAAGACTACTGAAGATTTCCTCTGCAGCTGCATCATTAAGATTAGTGACGAGTGGGAGGGCACCAACTTACTAGTTATTCCAGCTGCGGAGATACTGAGGAGGCCTAGTTGCCCAACATGAAAGTGGACAATCCTAAGTTACAGCAATACCATAAGTTGCATAATCCCACTGTTCCCATAGATGACTGGGCGGTCATCAAGGTTGAAGAACCGCAGAACAACAACATGCCCTTCTTGCTTCTAATCAACGAGGAATGCCATACGTCATTAGAAAAAGCAATTTTCAAGTCAAGGTTTGGCATAAGGTAAGACCCCGATCCTCCAAAAGACTCTCAATGGTGAGGTTCGTGCAGATTAATCTGCAGCACAAGAGGTGTGCTACAGAAAATCAGCTGGTCTTCCTAGAGAAAGAGGACCACGATTAGGACCTCATCTAGGAAACTTGCATAAGAGATCTGACAGAAAGGGGACTAGGCTATGCCAAATATAGCCGCTTTTACGTCAGATTTAAGCATGGATGCAATCCAAGAGCTTGAATCTAGTAAGCAGTAAAAAATCTTGCAGTAGTAAAAAGTATCTAGTAGTAGTAAAAAATCCCTACCGCCCTGGTGGATTGAAGACCTCTCAAAAATCAAGAATATTACTCGACTACTAGAGTATTTTTAGGGGCTGCATTACTTTCAATTATGTCTCGCAGATCTGGAGAAAAGTCAAGGTAGTGCTCCTTCCTAAGCCACGGGGTCACGAACTTGTTAAGGACTAAAAACCAATCAGTCTCAATAATCCTCGCTCTGAATCCATCCTTGGGGCTATCGAGCTAGGTTTAAAGCAGGGAGTTAGTTCAATTTATTAATCCTCGGGTTGGTTCTAACACAGTGCTCCTATGCCCTGTTGGGATGCCAATATTTTATTACCTCTTGCCTACCTGCTTACCTAGTTGGTTAACACTCGTCACTTAAAACAAACAACCCAGCTAACTAAAGGCTATATTCAGGAATTTTTCCTATTTTGTACCTACAGTTTTGAAATTAGAGGGGGGAGCCATGACATCTAGACAGTCGGAGGGACGAACAGACCGACTATACTGTTTCGGCGGTGACACTCCTAGCATTGGGATGGGAAACGAGTGACATATTAGTATCGAATACATAGTTTTCGGGGTTGCGAAGAGGAATAATGATATTCTCGATGCCGTTAGGTACTATGGGGTAATACACCGCTAGGGGTCTATGATGGGGTGGCATGTACAAATTATCGAAAACGACTGTCATTTACCTGAAGCCCGAGCAAAGCCGGGCACACGCAACTAGTGATTACTATTGAGCACGTAATGTTACTAGTGCTTCAGAGATATAAGGCATTTAATTAAGGGCCTGATTACATATATCGAGTAACATCACTCGACCCGAATATATAAAAACAAAAACAAAACAAATATGGCAACTTGAATCCTCATAAAATTCTTATTTTCTGTCCAATACAGCTGAGGTATTCGAGCAAACCCTAACATAAGTATACATATATAAAAAGTTAGTCGATCTTTTTGTTACAAACTTATTTATGGAAAAGTCCCGATTCTACAACTCAACCATTTTGATTAACATAAGCTATAACTCTGCTTTATAGCTACTAGCACTGGTTATACAAACTTATAAGTGGGAACACACTTTTTTGAATTTTGCTCAAATATTTGCACAAAAATCAGATTGTCTTACAGGGCTCTTAGTAGAATCAATAATTGCATTTAGTTTCATTTCGGCATTGCATTTCGTTTTATTTCAGCATTTCGATTAACGATAAAAGCTGAAAAATCGAATAAAAATTAATTTGATTTCAAAATATATTTGTTCTTTGGAGAATTATTTGTTATTTGGTGGTTATTTGAATTTCAAATAACTATTGTGCATGCGTTATTTGATAATCTATCAAGTATTCGTAAATAAGTACGAATAATTGACCTTCTAGTAGAAATAAATATCATATTTAGGTATATTAGAAAAGACACTACTTGAGACAAAAATAATTCTAATTGCATCTCTCCTGCGAAATTTATACAAGAACTTGAGTGTTAAACATGTCGGTTTCAGAAGAGTGGCAATGCAATCAACTTTTTATAAACAAAGAAAAAATAGAAAAAATGAAAATTCTTAGTTTATGATTTTTTGGTAATTAAAAATAAGACGTTCGCTACTCTCATTACAAATTAAAATAAGTTATTACTTTATCAATCACTTCTTCACTTTCGTAATTATGAATTTAAAATTCGAATGCGTGAGGTTGTGAAACCACGGTGACAAACAAAACAAATAATTATTCCAAACAGATACATTCCTTAATGAATAATTATTCGTTTGGTAATCGAGTAATAAATAATTATTTACGAGTAATTCATCAAAAAACGAATAATTATTTGATTTCACGATAACACACGATTGAATAACAAAATAATAATTTGAAATTCAATTAGTTCAAATAGTGAGAATCAAAAAACAAATAATTATATCCAAATAATTCATCAAATAACGAATAACTATTTGATTATCAAATATCGCACGATCGAAGAGCAAGTAACTATCTGAAATAAAAATAAGGAGCACCAAATAAGGAATAATCATTTGTGAATATCTCAATATAAATTTTAATAATTTCATAAGGAATTGGTACTTGATTGAAAACTTATTCGAATAATGCCTTATTTTGTAAGAATTTCCAATAGTAGGAATGTTAGGAACTACTCATCGGTGGTGGAAGTGATAACGTGTCCGGAAGTTCCAGGTTCGAATCCGTCCGGCGCACAGTGGTCTAAATCGTGATCGTAGCACGAATTAATTAAAAAAAATCAACTTTCATATTTCATATTTCTACTTAAATTTGGTTTTACTTAGAGTTTAATATGTATACTTTAACAAAACAATCGAAAATGCGGGAACAAATGGTACCAAAATTTTCTCCCGCTCCATGTCCGACAATGTCTTAAAAACAATGAACCGCAAAAAGAGAAAATATATAAATTTCTTTAAAAAAAAGAAAGAAAATCATAAAGAGATAAAAGTATATTTAAATTTGGAATTTACTTTAAAACAGAAAAACGTTCCGTTAAAAGCATTCAATGATAAATGCGAGATAATGGAGACGATTATCTCCCAAGCCAAGTAACATTTCCTGAGACAGTTTCTTTTGCTGAAGATAGTCATAATTAACACCAGTGAGGATAGACACTGGAGCTGGACATGATTTATTTACGGATCCCAAGCGTATAGCACGAGAAAGCATTCATCTTCTTGTACGGTGTCTTTACTAATAGACTCATTGACGTGCTCAGAATAGCTTACCTTGTACCTTCGGAGATGAGTTCATTGTTCGATCATTACCTGCCGGGCTGCTGTGCAGCTGCAGCTAACTACTTTTCCAGAAACGCTGCAAAATGTTAATGATTGTTGCATTGCTGTTTTGCAGCGGTAACATAATCCGGAGCCGTGTGCCCGCCAAGGCCACAAGCACCAGTTAATTGATACCATTTGATATCAGATAATGATTAGATGTTGTTTGATCAATGTTTGCGGGACGGAACCCTAGGAGTTACCTTACTTTCGATTTTCTGCCCACAACACTTCGCTACATTTCTCAACAAATGTGGCACGGATATCTTTCATTTTTTTTCTTCTGTCAGTTGTGGTATTAAAATTCTTTTCTGGGACCATACTAATTGGGTTTGTTTCGCTAAGAATGAAACAGCGCTCCAGCACTCCAATCTCTCACGAAATCCACTGACCAGAAAATCATATCAAGGACAAATTCATAAATCACACTGCACCGTGTGTGACTAATTTGATAAAAGGAAAAAAAAAAGTTAAATGAAAATTTAGTAAAATTCCAAACCTATGGAGAGTGAGGGCGACCCAACTCTGGCTATGGGGCTCCGAAGGTGGCCGCATAACTGCGATCAATATTATTGCTCCAGAGTAGATTGCACCTAATGTTCGTTTTATGTTCGTTTGTACTCTACAGAGATAAAGACAAATTTTCTTAACGGCCGGACCGCGCTGATTAAAATAACAATAAACGTCGTTCCGCGTGCAGCCCGCACTCACAGTGGGAGTTGTCTTGGAGTTGGAGGTCTGAATCTGAAGCTACACTTGTCCATTGCGAAATGTACGATGAGATTCAGTTTTGTTCTTAAGACAAAGTTGTGAACGTGCCGCAGATTCATTAAGCCAAATTAGAGCACGTTCCTAATGTGATGGTTTGGAGGACATTGTTCGCTGATAAATGTAGTCAAATAAGTCAGGTGTTTCAGACAGGTAAAATGAAAATGAGTTGCGAAATTTAAATTTATAATCTTGATAAATTACAAAATACTGAAGGATTACTTTACATACTTTTTTTGGACGTTCGTTGGAGATGCCTAACTCTTCATAATGAACAAATGTTACAAACCAAATCGGAAACAAAATCATGCCAGACATCTTAAGGGCACAGATTATGGCTGTTAACATGAAACTTTTCAAGTTAAACGTAATTAATGAACTAAACTCGCGGAAAAACAGTTCACACCGACACAACTCTGTTCTCTTTACAAGCTTTTACTTAATTTCACTTGTCCGTCCATCGTCAAACCTTGCAATTCGATTTTGACCCACTTCCCAATATCCGATTGAACTGAAATTTTGCACACATACATACCTTTTTTCAGAACCCCCTAGACATGGGTATCAAATGAAAGGGTTAGATGAGTAGAATACGATGAGCTACGTGACGTCATTCTAAACCTATTATGGCAGACGCCCAAGATAGCGTTTTACTTTTTTCTTTACAACCCCTTAACATGGCAGATAGTTTTTCGTGCGGTCCTGATGGTATTCCTATTTCCCTTTATAAGAACTGTTCTTCTTCCTTGGTTTCTGTTCTTTGTTATTTATTTAATTTATCTATTTCTTGTGGAGTCTTTCCAAAATCTTGGAAATCATCTCTTATTATCCCTCTTCACAAGAAAGGCAAGAGGTGTGATATTTCCAATTACAGTCCCATTGCAAACTTGTGTTGTATTGCTAAGATTTTTGAGGCATTAGTTTGCGATACACCATACTTTCATTGTAAACCTTTTCTTGGAACTTTCCAGCATGGCTTTATGAAAGGTAGGTCTACTGCGACTAACCTACTGAAATTCTCAAATTTCTGCTTATCCAAAATTGAGGCTGGAAAGCAAGTGGATTGTATCTTTACAGATTTTAGTAAGGCATTCGACAGAATAAGCCTCCAAATTTTGATTCACAAGTTGACGGCCCTCGGGTTTCCTTCATTGTTTGTAGACTGGGTTCGTTCTTACCTACTAAATCGGACTCAGCGTGTGTCCTTCCGTGGATCACTATCCAAGTTTATTTTTAATTCCTCTGGCGTACCTCAAGGAAGTCATCTGGGCCCGATTTTATTTATTATATACATCAATGATGTATCTTTGAATTCTTGAAATATTCAAAAATTCTTTGTTATGCTGTCGACGCCAAAATTTCCCATGTTGTGTCCTCTATTCGAGACTGTGAACTTTTAAATTCTGACTTAGACGCTTTCTACAACTTTTGGTCTTCCCCTCAATATTAGTAAGTGTACGTCTATGTCTTTTACTCGTAGAAAGAATCCTCTCGGCTTCAACTACACCATGCATGACTGTGTTCTGGAAAAAATTAATAGGTCCAAGGGCTTGGGTGTCTGGTTGAACAGTCGTTTTACGTTTGACGATCACATTGATGAGAAAGTTATTAAAGCTAATTCCACATTGGGTTTTATAAGAAGATGGAATTTGACGACCCTTATAACACCAGGCTCCTCTATTGCACCTTTGTAAGGCCTCTTCTGGAGTATGCTAGTTGTGTTTGGTCACCATTTTATCGTGACTCAATTGACCGGGTAGAGGCAGTCCAGCGCCGTTTTGTTCGCTTTGCACTTCGTGAGCTTTCTTGGAGCGACCCTCTTATCCTGCCGCCGTACTCAGATAGGCTTAAGCTCATAAAACTAGACTCTCTTGAATTCAGACGTAACATCTCTAGAACTGTTTTCGCTTTTGAATGTATTCAAGGTAATGTTGACTCTCCAGTCTTGTTGTCTTCTTTTAATATATCGATTCCGAGTCGCTCCTTGAGAAATCGAGATTTTCTTAAAATTCCACAGCATCGCACAAATTACGGTTTTCACGAGCCCGTCACGTCAATGTCTCGGTTTTTTAATTCGCATTTTAACAACATTAATTTTAGTCTGTCGAAAAATTCTGTGAAGGCCAAACTTTCCTAACTACTCTGTTATTATTTTGTAATTGATATGTATTATTAATTATTTTTCTATTTTTCTAGTTATTTTTTTTATTAATTATTTTCTAGTTATTTATATTAATTTAATTTAATTATTGTAATTATTGTGACTCTTATTTTATTTTATAACTATTTATATTTACATGTTAAGTAATCAGCCCTTTGATTAATCTTAAATAAATAAATAAATAAATGAAGGGTTTGATCAGTAAAATGGCGGACGCTTCAAGATGGCGGATGGTTTTATATTTTAAAGTATGGCCGACGCAATTATTATGAAACTAAAAAACAGTCAAATAATTTTTAGTTTAAAAAACTAAAAAACACTTTTACAAATGTTCAAAACGAACAAAATATGCTGTAATTTTTGTTTTGTTTTTTCTATACAGATTAGTGTGGGAGCCTCATTCTACCGATTTGATGGAGTAGGTTAATTTTCTCAACTCCTACCAAGGATTGTACCTTCTGTGTTAGCAGGAAAATTCTATAAAAAAAAATCGTCGCTTTCATTTTTCCTTTTCCAGTTCGGCATGTAAATTAATTTGGTACTACCTGGACGGTTACCTGCAGAAGGTTATTTGTGATAATTCTGCCTCCGATTTCCATCCTTGTCGCAGTGGAGTTCCTGAAGGCTCCATTTTCGGCCCGTTTTTTTTTCAATCTTGCTGATGCTGTCCAGGTTATACATAACTAGTTCTCTCGGACTTATCGAAGATGCTATACGCCATACGAATAATGATGATCTTGCCCTCGAATCTAAATGAGCTGATGGCGTTTTGTGAAATGCAAGCAAGTCAAATGTTACTATTATCTATAGAACTGAATTTGGTATAACCTCTTTTCCATTGGTGCCTTTGGTTGGTTTTCGACGGGGGAAAGATGTTTATCTTCCGTGCACTGGGTGTTACTTAAAAAATTATTTATACCTTTCAAGAATTCCATAAAGAAACTGGGATTAATATTTAATGGGACTTAAAATTGGACGAATCATGTCACGCCACTAATAGTTCATTTATAACGATTCAATTTTCTGCCAAGTACTTTGATACTTTTTTTGTTTTCTAAGTACTTTTGCAAAAATCACTCACAGTTTTTGTTCGCCATCGAATTTCATTTGAATAGCTCTCTCCCTTAATTGGTTGGTTGGTTTTCGAGGGGGGAAAGATGCATCTCTTCCTTGCACTGAGGCCTTTAGTGGCCCGTTGTACGCCCCCTGCTCGTCAGCGTACCTTAAAGTCCACTGTCGAGCTAACATATCCCCGTAACGAATTGGATAATTCGATTATACCCTGATTTCTTAACTTCTGCTAAATCTACGCAGTAGTATGTTCCTAAAATTCTAGGGCTGGGCATTAACCGAGAACGTGTAATACGGTCTCGTCTTCTTCCCTGCATAGACTAGTGTTTGCCCTTCCTATTTTTATGGCATGAGCTCTTAGTCTTGCATGTCCTGTCACAAGGGCAACAAGAAGTTTTAGTTTTTCTTTGTTAAGCTTAATGATCTTTTCAGATTCATGTGCATAGAGAGTTCCCCAAAACGCCTTTGTATGTCTGGCGATGTCGGATCCCTCCCATTTTTCTTTGTGCCTCCTCGTTATTTGTGATTTGCTTTCTGATTTCATGGATCGGTATGCTCAGGTTGAGCATTATTGGAATGTCCTCATTTGCGCCCCACCGCACCAGCTCATTTGCTTTTTCATTTCCTGGGATGCCGCAGTGCCCCGGTACGTATATTATAGTGACATCGTTTTGTTTCCCTAGTTCCGTGAGGCCTGGTCCAAAATCTTCTGCTGCTGCTGCCCACCTCCCTTAATTACTTAATTTAATTTAATTAATTAAAATCGAAATATTTTCGTATTCTGCTTCATTTTGCTCGGCCTATGTAATCGCGTCAGCGTTACTAATTTTATGTAATTGAATATCGTCGTCAGAAGTTTTAGGTACTGAATCCACATATTCCGCATTATTTTACATATTCCATTGAAGAATGTGAGTTGTTGTAATGTTATCCTAACAATTAAAAGTTTTATTCCAAGTTATATTTTCTCCCGGACATTTCCAATGTGTCCAATATAAAAAGTGTATTATCCTCAACTTGTAAAATATTATACTGTTTGCAACGAGAATCTTGATTTTGAGTTAAAGGCTTTGGAGAGTTGAAGGCAACAAGTTAAGGAAATTAGAGTCTCAAATTTCGGGAAACTTCCTACAGTAGCTTTTCAATCAACAAGATGTTAACTAATCAAATATAGAAAGTGTTCTTAAAAATCGCAGTACTTAGTTTGTAAATGCTCTTAGCCGCGCTGTTACTAGAAAAGTTGCTAAGTTACTTCAGTAAAAACATTTTAATAAACTATTTCACGCATCCTCAACAATTTTAATTTAATAATCACCCTGTAACACTCAAATCATAAAATTTCTTCCCCTTGTCATACAATTTTTATTTGCTTTACGAGTAAATACTAGTACCTCCTTCAGCATTGATATCTCAAAAGGAAGTACCCTATATACAATACATATAGTCAACCATAATCCACATACATACCCTAAGCAGATTAGAATTAAAATTAAAAAAAGTTTTGAGTATCCGATTATATCTTTTTCCTCTTGGGTGTTCGCATAAAAATATAAATTCCTCACTTACCTTCTTTTGGCTTGTTGTATCACAGAAAGGTTAAGTTTAGATTTAGACCTAAGAAAAAATCGTAGCCCTTTAAAACTTTGTTATTGCCGGTAAAGGTTGTCCTATTGCGTAGTACTATTTTTCGTAGACTCCTTCTTTCATATTGATCTGAAAGTAAAATGTAAACAGAACTGTTTTAGTTTTTTTATAGATTCCAATTTATTTCAAAATTCAATTAAAGGGGGCCTCCTTTGCAGTAAAGCACTTAAAATAATGGGTACATTTAATAGTATAAGATACAAGAAGAATTGTGGGGCCGGTGGCGTAAGTTATCATAGAAAAAAAACAATACCAAAAACTTTAAACGCGTTTTGATCGACACCACATTTTTCAAACTGAGTTCCAGTTTTTCTCGGGAACCATGCAATGAAATCGATTCAATCTTTTTCGACAATGTCTAAAACTGGTGATTGGCGATTCCTCAATCTCTGGAGCATCGACGGAATATCGGTTGTCTCTCTTTCAATGGCCATTGTTCTAACGAAATTGCTAGACTGATTCCTTGTAGACACATGACAACACGAGATACAAGAGCTACAAGTCGCTCCCACCCCTATACTCTCCAGGTCAAATTTGGACGTACCGTCAAATTTCAGGAATAATTTCTAAGCAGAATAACACGAATGTGGAACAGTTTACCATCTTTTGTTTTTCCATCGTCATATGATCCCGAGACTTTCAAACGTGGCGTACATCGACAACCTTCTAACACATTTCCCTCATCCTTAATTGCTTTCCTGCAGGGGCTGTGCTTTAGCATCATAGGACATCCCCTGAGCTTTGGCAACATCATATTTAAATAAAAAAAAAAATTAGAAAATTAGAAATTGTTACTTTAGAAAAAAAAATTGTTTTTTTTCAGTATCATTTTTCTTGGAAAACACGATCGCTCTTTTGGTTAAAAAAAAGCCAAAAATGAAAAAATATAAGTAATTGATCAATTTTTATAGAAGAGAAGAAGAAGAACCCGTATTGCCTTGGGCCCAGTAATTCCAAAAATGAAGTTGCTATTCAAATTTATCAAAAAACGGTGTTTTGTTCGTTACTGAGCAGCAGGTGCCTATAACAAAATAATTGTCTGTAGCGGTTTGAATTTTTTTCAGAAACGCCTTCAGGTGAAGGCTTGTTAGTCGCGGCTTGGCCGTCAGTCGTCAGATACACGGAAGGAGCCCAAATGTACACAGGGATTATAACATCTAACACATAGGTGTACGTGCCGTAACTCTGTGTATGTACCGTAACAGCGTGCACTACAACCTCCTCGTGGTGGTGGCTGGAAATATACTACTGATACGGTAATGTCTCTGTCAGGAATGCTATCTAATTGTAGTAGTGCGGAGATAAGGAAATTCTCTTATAAAAAATACCATAATCCAATGCGTGGCCAGGAGGAGGTTCGTCGTTAGTATGCGGACTCCGGATCCTTGTTTCAATTTAGCCTTATCTGGTAAGCCGGCTCTGCGTGATGGACTCTCTTTCCGTGCGTTCTCTTGGATGAACCAAAACAAAAAAACAAAAACAAAAATGTAAGAAGAGGAAGAAGGCGGAGGAGGAAAGGCTGCTGAAGTCAATTGATGATTTGCTGGGCAGCGGTAATGAGGGCATGGCGGCCAGCGATCAAGCTTGAGGGTGCGTGAAGGGAAGGTGGAGAAGCTTCGGGAAATCCTCTCCACAATAAAATTTTCTAGGGATTGAGGAGAAAGAAGCGATGTCGTAAGGCACGCAACTCCCTCGAAAAGGTAGAGAGAATGGACCCAGCGTCCATCACCGACCGCGGTAAAGCGACGATGAACTGGGCCAGAGAGGTACTAGCCTCTAATCCATTTCAAATCTTCTAAACAGGAAAACTACCCGGTGCTCCCTCCGTTGGGGGAAACTGTCTTCGTCGCGGAATATACTGCGAGCAAAAGGGCACATTCCTTAGATGAGGACGATAGTTTGTATGTAAAAACCAGTTCTCGTTCAAGTTCCTCAGGTCCAGGTGTCAAAATCGGGCAAGTTGTGGGATGGGGGCTTTGCTGCAATTGATTCCTGGCTCGGACATTCCCGAAAGCCCAAGAGCGAGGATTTGGGTGCCACATCCAAAGTGTCGTTCACTTTTCTTTAATAATTAATTTAAATTAATTAATAAAAAACGTAAAATAACACTTAAGTTCACCTGCTTCCACTGTAAACAGAAGAATTGAGGTTAAACTCATTCGGCTTCACCTAAAAAAGACCCAAGTACCTAGACATGGCTTAGTTTATCGAGCTGTCTTCAGGCTGGTTTGCTAAATTTTTTTGTAAAATAAGACGCGGCTTATAAGACTAAAATGAAATTTAAGCTTAACTCGAACGTGCTTAACCTACAGTCCTGTATTTCCAGGATTAAAGCTTACAAAGAAAGTAGAAATAGAAAGGTAAACTTCCACCTTAATTCGCTGGGCCCAAAAAGACTCCAGCGAAAATTAAGCTTTAATCTATTTATAGGGCTCCTCTGAGCTTTAGCCTTATCATCTAAAAAAAATTTGGCTGGGTTTTTGAAAAAAACACCTACCTCTTCCTTAAAATTGAGTTATCAATTAGAAACAGTTACATCTGTGTTACAAATGAGTTAAGTGACATTAAACATACGTTAAACTTATATTTATGTATATATGTCGTCGGTGGGCGGGAAGTGATAACGTGTCGGCTGAATAATCAAGAGGTCTCAGGTTCGAATCCCAACGGCGACGACCCATGGGCGTTTTCTGCTGGCAACAGATCACGATAAACAGACCATAGGGGTTACAGAGAAAACATCATTGTAGGTCCACTTGCAATCGTTGTCTCGAATCGAGTAAAGTTCTTCTTCCGCCCTATGCCCCACAAGTGGTTACAGGAACTAGAGAGAAACGAATATTTGGAAAGAATTACGATTTTCATTACGATGAAAGAAAGAATAATTTTTATTGATTCTTATTTGCATTAATTATAGAAATTTGGAGGCATGTTGGAAATATTACGAATGTTGTTAATAATAGCAAACCGCCGCAAGCAAGGAATAAATCCAAAATGTAGCCAAGGGTTGTCTGTTTCGATTAATATAGAGCAAATCCACTCTGTTTTTCAACCCTAAACAATTTTGAAAGTTTATGAATTCTAAACGACACAGCGACAGTTACCTCTCTTCCCTTAGGTTCAATGATCGCGAGAGCAATGACCCTGCTGAAGTGGACAATTTCTTCGCTGACTTCTCTTTTACTTCGTTCTGTGAAACTAATTTTACTGATTTTACGCAATTGACTAAGCTTCCACACATTTCCCTTGAACCTAAAAATTTAGTCTTTGACGATGTCACTATCACTGAATATCTGTCAAACTTGTCTGGCGGATTTCCTTGTGGTCCTGATGGCGTCCCTTCATCGTTCTGGAAAAGATGCCCTTGTTCTCTTTTTTCTGTTCAACCTATCTCTGTACTGCAGCCATTTCCCTGGGCTCTAGAAGGAGTGTGGAGTGGAGGAAGAGAAGAAGTGTTCGAGTTCCTAATCAGTCATGCTCCGTTTTCACTGGCTTTTTCCAGCATGGTTAAATCAAGGGTAAATCCACTACTATCAACCTACTTGAATTCTTGCATCACTGCCTGCCTCCAATAGAGTCAGGCTTTTCGGTCGACTGCATGTTCACCGATTTTAGCAAGGCCTTCGACAGAATCGACCACGGAATCCTCATTCACAAGCTTCATTTGCTTGGGTTTTCACCGCTTCTCGTTCATTGGCTGTTCTCTTACCTGTCTGGTCGCAGTCAGCGTGTCTTGTTCCGCGGTGATCTATCCAATGAAATCTTTGTTTCTTCCGGGATGCCTCAGGGCAATATTCTCGACCCACTTCTCTTTATCATTTTTATTAATGTCATTTCGTTGCTTATAACTAGCTCCAGAATCTTGTGCTATGCCCATGATCCCAAAATGTTACATGCTTTGTTGAACTCCGACAAACACATTTTCCATGACTGGTGCTCCAGTAACCGTCACCCCCATAAAGCTAACAAATGCACCGTAATGATTTTTACCCGCAGGAGGAATTACATTCTCTCGGAGTACTCTTTGGATGGATGTATGTTGAGTAGGCTTGACCGGGTCAGAGACTTGTGGGTGGTTCTTAATTCTTGTCAATCCTTCAAAGACCACATTACCTTCGTGGTAGATAGGGCTAATTCCATGCTTGACTTTATGAAAAGGTGGTCCAGGGAGTTTGACGATCTTTACTTAACTAGGCTCCTCTTGTGCACATTCGTTAGACTCATTCTGAATATGTCTGTACGGTTTGCTTTCCGCGGCCTTCCCTGGTGTGAATCTTTCTTCCTTCCATCTTATTCTACTAAGCTCGCACTGATCTCTCTCGACCCCATTGAAAAGAAACGCAAGCTTTATGTATACTTTTGTTTGATTTACTGCAAGGGCCAATCGAATTCTCCGAATTGCTGAACGACTTTGGTATGTTCATCTCGGCCCGGTCATTGAGGAGCACCGACTTCTTACATTTTCCATACCACCGATCGCTTTACGGAATAGACGAGCGTATTATTTCTATGTGCCGCCTTTTCAATGATTGCGCTGCATGCATCGAGCTCGATTGTTCCAGGCGACAGCTGAAGAGTCAACTGAGGCTACTTGTCTAAATTGGCTTAGCTTTAGTCCAAATTTTATACTCTGTTTTTTTTATTGTAGTATCCAGTTTTGGCGAATCTACTCCATAGTAAAGAAATAAAGAAATATAATTCGGAAAAAGGAAAAATAGTTCAGTTTTATCATTTCATACCTCATCCCAATTGTTTCTTTACCTAGACACACCTGCCAATTCTTCACCTTAATTACTATACTTAGAAATAAAAAGCTTTCTTCAGACGTTTCACATTTTCTAAACTGGTACTCGGTTTGCCGGCTACCATCCCCACTCCGAAAAATCCGTAAATTCGGAATTCGGATTTCCTAGATTTAAAATTGGGATTTCCAGACCAAGTTTTTGACAGCAAGGGATTTACCACTTAAAAACTTCTTTGTAACAAACAATTACTTAAGTTTCTTTCCAGCAAAACTCCCTTTGATATTTCATATTAAAATTCGGCCATTTCATATGCACTGTTTTCATCGTTCCAATCGGGCTTTAGAGGTCATCACAGATGTGAAACTGCTTTACTAAAAGTGAGTACTGATATTCGACAGGCGTTTGACAAAGACCATATGGGTATTCTTGTACTATTGGATTTTTCCAAAGCCTTCGACAGTGTATGTCATAAAATCCTATTGTCGAAATTAGCATCCGAGTTTGGTTTCTCGTCGTCTGCTATCACCATGATAGGAAATTTCTTGATGGGGCACCTTCAGCAGGTTAAGCTGGGTAATCGAAACTCTGACTTGTTACAGCTTAAGTGTGGGGTTCCACAAGGCTCTATATTGGGCCCTTTACTGTTTAGCCTGTATGTGAATGACCTGCCTAGTGCAGTCCGGGATGTTAATATTCACATGTATGCTGATGACGTGCAGGTTTATCTAAACTGTCCCATCGGTGTGTCGGAGGATTGTTTTTACCGCTTGAATGTGGACCTCGAGCGCATATGTGGGTGGGCTACTGCCAACAACTTAATACTAAATAATGATAAGTCCAGTTATATGATAATTCATAGGAGAGGGCTGGAATCTGGATTTTCCTCCGGTCGTTTTGAACTCTTCTATTCTACCACATCTCACATCTGTTAGGAATCTTGGTGTGATGTTTAACTCTAATATGACATGCTGTGACCATGTGAAGAAAGTATTAAACAATATATACGGCGCTCTACGAAGACTGTGGCTTTTGGCATATCTCCTTCCTACTGCAGCTAGACTTAAAATTGTTAAGGCCCTGATCATACCGCTGTTTACTTACGGAAGCCTTGTGTTTCCAGCTTTGGACCATCATTGTTCACGTAAATTAAATGTAGCGTTTAATAGCTGTATTCGTTTTGTTTATGGGCTGCGACGCTTTAACCATGTAAGCCCTTACCGCAACACAGTTTTGGGCTGTTCCCTCGAAACGTATTTATGCTTTAAAGCATTAGTATTTCTGCATAAACTGATGTATACCCGTAAGCCTGAATATCTCTTGGAATACGTGCAATCTACACAATCCTCAAGGCATGCAATTATGATATTACCGCGCTTTGCAACTTTGACTGGCAGTCGTTCCTATTTTGTCGATGTAGTTCGAATTTGGAATTCTCTTCCCGTGGGGATTCAGCAGACATGGATGGCGGATGCATCCAAGAAGAAGTTATTTGAATATTTAACAGGAGGTGACTGATCATAACGAGAGTGTGTTTTTGGCAAAAGTAGGTCTGTAGGAGCAAAGTTTTTTTTTTTGGATTCGTTCTGGCTTTGTTGAAAATTATCATGAGGAAGTAAATTGGTTTAGGATTTAAAGTATAGGTTTTAGCTAGTCTATATTTCAGTAGTTTCCAGTTGAATGTAATCTGTATTGTACATTTATAAAAGATTGTTAATCTTGTTGTACAAACCATGAAATGAATAAATGAAAATGAAATGAAATAAAATATATGCAACGACTTGATAATACTACGCCAATGGAACAAAAGTTTTGATTTCATTATTTAATTCTTAATCAATTAATATTTGCGGTTTGTCTATTAACTCATCTGAAGACATTATTAAATCGAATTGACATAATATCGTGGCAAAGTCTACCTCAAGTTTCTTTTGGGTTTTTGTTATTATGCAAATAAAGTAAGATAGTATAAGTGAGATGTAGGAATAGCTAATCATTTTTTAAAGCTGAAAACTTAAAACATGTTTTATACTTTAGCTTTTGATTTGTTTTCTTATGTGATTATCAGAAATGAAACCGCATCCGATAATCTTTTATAACCGCCATTCTCACTGGTTAGGTTCATTGTCAAAGACTTAGCAACAGTTAAATTCCTTGAGATTTCAGGCATTATATGCACATTTGCCAGTGATTGGATATACTGATTGGAAGCAGATGGAGTACGTAATAAGTTAATAAAATTTTTTTTTTTGCAAATATTACTACTATTGGGTACAAGAACAGAGAACAGAACAAGAAGTTATTCTTACTTATGCTAACTTTATAGATACGCAAAATGGAAGCTGTAACTGAATTGTAAAAGTCGAACGAAGTGTTTCAATTTCGTAATTCATTGAATGCTTTTAATTGAGTTTAAGATATCTATTGATTAAGATGATCAAATAAGATCGAATCTAATTAACAAGTTGTGACATCGTGAGGGAGTAGATACCAATAACCGAAAGGTTAATGAGGTCTGTTAGCAAGAGTGGCACCTATCAAGTGTAAATTGACTGACACGAAAAGTTACTTTTCAACACCCTCAGGTCGCACTATAGCGATTTTATCTAAATTGAACAAGGGATTCTTACATAACCAATCTGGTTGTCAACGGCCGAAATCGCAATCACTTAGTCAAAGCTGAGTTCGCATATTTTTTTCACATTGGTAAAAGTAAGCATGAAAAAGTGCTCCAGACCTTCTGTGACCTTCAGAGATTTTTTCTACCCGTCCACAGACGTCGAGCATTATTTTTTGTACAGGTGATTGCGAAACGTTCATTCAGTTTGAATTGTTAAGAAACGATAAAAAGAGCGGTACACCTTTGTTTGCAAAATAGATTACCGGGATGACGGAAGGTGGTTTGGTCTCTTTTCGATTGGTAATCAATAGTCATTCAGCAACGCTGATTTAGATCCAAGGTGTATTGTTAGTATAATTAAGCGAAAGATTTCGATGACAAACATTTTGCATTTTGGTTTGTTGTCATTTTTGATCTGAAACGATAACGAAAGCCGGTCAGAGCTGGTATCTCCTTGTCTTTATTTTATTTAGTACACGAATTAGTTATTTCGATTGAAGTTGCAACAGCCGATTTCGTTTTTGATTGCAAAATTATTGTTAAATTAGGTACAACTTGAAGTTATTATAATTACATTTTACTCAATAACTTTTTGTTCCATTTTTATTTTGGTAACCTTTTTATGACAGTACAAAAACTAAAAATTTGGTCCATGCTACAGAGCTTAAAGAAGTTACTACAGATAGGATTTTGGCTATGGATTTAGGCTGAGCATGCTATTTCGCAACATAATTTTGGTTTGATATAAATACTAACCTTAGAAATTTTAGAATTATTTTATTGTCCTTCTATGGTAAATTTCAGTAGCGCTAGACTTCACATATGGACCAATGACAAGTTCAAGCTCGCATAGAAACAGAAATTCTAAAAATCTTACACCCACAGATAAATTGTGCAAATTGTCATATAGGTACAGAAACCCGACCCGCGGGTAGCCAGTTCCTCCACTGGTAACCGGTTCTCACCCGGGTACCCGATTTAAGTCGGGTACCCGGTTCCTACTCGGGTATCCGGTTCCATTATAAGAGTCGGTTCCAAGGCCAGAATCGATTCCGTCACAGGAATTGGTTCCTCTTGAAATGGTGCAATACACATTCACTTTAAAGGCGAACAGAGGAAATTTTGCAGTTCACTAAGGAAATGTCTAGTTTCTTTGGAAATTACAGATTTTTTGTGGTGAAATTACAAAATACGACTTAAGATTTATTAATAAAAATTTTCTTATACTCCCTACTATTAGTGACAATTTTTGCTTTACAATTTCACTCATTCTTATTAACCAGTTCATACGACGGAATCGATTCCCGGTGGCGGATTCGATTCTCACAGTGGAACCGGTTCCATTGATGGAATCGATTCCTATTTGGAACCGGGTACTCGCCTAGAACCGGGTACCCGATTGGAACTGAATTTTTGGTAGGAATCGATTTCTACCCGGTCGGGTGGGTACCCGGGTTTTTGGGTTATCTGATTCCAACTGAGAGCTCTAATAGGTACGGGGTATTCAATTTATCTGAAGGCACTGAAATATCTCGAAAACTACACATCGGATCAAAAAAATTTAAGGTAGTTATACACTTTCGCGGTCACCTGGTTTTTTGGCGATAAAAAATCCAAATTTAGACCGATCTTCATGATTTTTTTTAAATGTTTGTTTTACGGCGGATTTACTATGTAAAATACGAAAATAATCTCAATTCAATATGTCTAATAGTTTCAGAGCTTTAAATGTTTAAAAAAACGACTTTTTACAAATAAGTCCGTATAATTCTCTTTTATGACATCTCATCAACTTTTTATATTATTTTTCGTAATCTAATTGAGAAAACAACTAAATTAAGCGAAAAAAAATCCGAAAAAAAACGATTATTAGTAAAAAGTAGATCTTTTAAAGAATTCAAACCTGAGGGGGGGGGGGGGGGGGGGGGAATCCTTGTACTCCGTATACTCCGTAAACATTTTTTTTTAATTTCTGAGATTTTTAACGTAAATCCGCCGTAAAAACGAACATTTAAAAAAAAATCATCAAGATCGGTCTAGTTTTGGTTTCATTATCGCCAAAAAACCAGGTCACCGCAAAAGTGTATAATTACCAAATTTAAAATTAAAATTTGTTCATCTCAATATTTTTTTTAATAAGAATTAACCCTTCTAACTCAGAAGGCGCACTTCAAAGGCAGAAGCCTGGAACCAATTGACCTATTCACCAGAATATAACATATATTGAGATGAATTAGGCTCCCACAACCCATGCAATAAAATATTAGTAAACAAAAAAAAAATCCAAAACAATCCCAAACACTCTAATCAGGGGTGCAAAGAAAACAGAGATCGCTTAAGCAAATCCTTAGTTAGGGCGAGAATGGATAACATGTAGTAAAGGCAATCTCCTTAAGCTATACGGGGTTTGCCTATAAGTAACCAAACTTGCGAGAGTGAGAGAATCTATATTCAAGTTCAAAAGCTGATGAATAAATACTAGGTCAGCAATTCTACGACGTTCCTCTAACGAGTGCATATTAAGCAATCGGAGGCGATCCTCATAAGGAGGAAGCCTTAATGGATCATTCCACGGGAGGTCCCTTACTGTGAACCTAACAAAGTTCCGCTGCACCGATTCAATGTGTCTAGAATGAAGAGCATAGCAAGGAGACCAAATCTGAGATGCGTACTCAAGAATTGGTCTAACTAAAGAAAAAAATAAGTGAATAAGGGTCAGTCGATCAGAAAACTCCCTTGACCACCGTTTAACAAAACCCAAAACTGAATTACTCCGAGACACGAGATAGTTTATGTGCAGAGTGAAATCGAGTTTTTTGTCTAGCTTCACACCAAGGTCAGTAACTGACTCAACACGACGGATAGTAGTTTCTGCAAAGGTATAATCAAAGACGAGCTGATTGGGGTTCCTACAGAATGACATAACTTCACATTTATCCAGGTTAAGCTGCAGGCCATTTGAGACACACCAAACCTTGAAGGTATTCAAATCATTCTGAATGCAGGAAGAATCATAACTGATTCTAACGCATGAGAAAATCTTCATATCGTCTGCGTAGATTAAAACTTTGGAGTGCTTAATCAGAGGGGCAATGTCGTCAATGGCAAGAATAAACAGCAGCGGTCCAAGATGGCTACCTTGCGGTACACCAGATGAAGCCCTAACAACTCTAGATAAAGTATTACGGAAAGAGACACGGTAAGTCCTATTTTTTAAGTAAGAGCAGATCCAGTCGAGCAATAAAGGCGGAAAATCCAACCTTTCAAGCTTAAGCATAATCACGGGGTGAGGGAGCTTATCAAATGCCTTGCTCAAGTCGGTGTAGACACAGTCAGTCTGGAGTCCCTGTTGGAAGACAGAGATAATGTGTGATGTAAATTCAAGAATGTTGGTTGTTGTCGATCTACCAGGTAGAAAGCCATGTTGATTAGATGAGATTAACCCCTTACACTGCCCAATAAGTTGTGAGTATATAACAGATTCAAACAACTTGGGTATGCAGGAAAGCTTCGCGATTGGCCTATAATTTGTTATGGAGTTTTTATGCCCCTTTTTATAAACAGGAATTATAAAGGAGTTCTTCCATAAGGTAGGAAATCTGCCGGCCTGAAGAGATTTGTTGAAGATGAGTTCCAATGGAGTGAGTAAAGCATCAGAACAGGATCTCAAGAATACAGGTGGAACACCATCAGGACCAAAAGAAAAGTCCAGTTCCAGGGAAGGCACAAAGTTGCCTGATAAAAAGGCACCCTCAAAAAATAATGCAAAGTTATCAGCTATATCAGGTGCGCTACAACTAGGTTTTTCATAACCGATTTTTTTTATTCTTAAGACTCCGTAGTTCCCTAGTATACCACAGGGGAGAATGACAGGATGATCTCAACCGTTTAAGTGGTACACACGAACGGTGAGTCATCAACACCAGTCCTCTCCCTCACGTAGCCAACAACGTCGTCAACGGAAGTCGAGGGATCAAGACGGGAAAGAAAAAAGGACCGCGGATTTAGGCTGAGCATGCTATTTTGCAACATAATTCTGTTTTGATATAAATACTAACCTTAGAAATTTTAGAATCATTTTATTGTCCTTCTATGGTAAATTTCAGTAGCGCTAGACTTCAAATATGGACCAATGACAAGTTCAAGCTCGCATAGAAACAGAAATTCTAAATATCTTACACCCACAGATAAATTGTGCAAATTTTCATATAGGTACAGGGTGTTCAATTTATCTGAAGGCACTGAAATATCTCGAAAACCTGGTACCTCTTGTGAGGTTATGTTACGTTTCCTTGGATCTAATGGTGTTGACACATCAGAGGTGTCCTGTAGGAGGTACTTCAAGGCCCTATTCATCTTTCCTGTTGTGTGCTCCTACTCCGGTGGCCGATGCTCTTCTTGGGGATAATTTCTGGCCCGTGGATGTCTTTTATAAGATCTTCGTACCCCATTCTCACCGCCGTGCCAGGCCGATAGTCGCTCAATCTCCCAATTTAAAAAACGGGATAAGCTCTCTATCTACTATCAAAACGTGAGAGGGTTAAGAACTAAAACTAATAACTTTTATTTCTCATCTTTTAACTCAGATTTTGATTTGATAGCTTTATCTGAAACGTGGTTACACCAGGGTATCTCGGATGCCGAGCTGTTTAATGACTCCTTTCAGGTTTTCTGCAAGGACAGGTTTGCGGATTCATCTGTACGGGGAGCTGGGGTTCTCATTGCATGTAGAAATTTTCTAAATGCTACTTTTGTGGACCCTCCGTCTTTCTCTGATCAATTTGATCTGGGACAAGTCTCAGTAAAGGTTTCATTCGATTCGGGCAACCTCTTTTTAATTTGTTGTAACATACCTCCAGATATGGGCAATGTCGTCGATAATAATGGATTGAGTCGGTATGACATTCTTATTCAGCATATCGACTTTATTCATGACCAGATGGGTTCTAAGGAGGAAATTGTCCTAGTAGGGGACTTCAATTTACCCAACGTGAGATGGGTAGTGAATGATGATGATGATAGCTATCTTCCCCATGACTTTACTGAGGGACAATCACTGTTCCTTGACACATTGGCTGGCATAGGACTTTTCCAAATGAGCAATGTGAGTAACAATATGGGTAGACAGCTTGATTTAGTGTTCTCTACGAACTCCACGCTCACTTTTGTGGAACCTAGTCTATTTCCCTTGACGAGTCTGGACATGTTTGACCCTGCATTGCTTGTCACTTTTCATTGTCTCTCGGACGTGCGTGTCGATAATCTCGAATGTGAATTTAGTTTTAACTTTAGAATGGCCGATTTTGAGGTTATGAATGAATATCTTGGTGATTTAAACTTCCATACCTCTCTGTCTAGTGACGATATTGACAGGAACGTATCTGGTTTCTATGAAATTTTATACGAAGCTTTCGCTAGGTTTGTCCCCTATGTCCGGCTTTGAAGTAGAGAATCCGCTCCCCCCTGGTTTAACAAAGAATTAAAAACTCCCAGAAATAGGAAAAATAGACTCTGGAAAAGGTACCTGCGAGTGGGAAGTGTGGACTCTAAGCGTGAATTTTTTCTTTGTCACGAACATTTCATAGGTCTTTCTCGTTCTCTATATGAAGAATACCTACTGAACCTTAGAGGCAACTTATTCTCTGACCCCCGTGGATTTTTTGATTAAGTCAATATGAAGAGAAGGGTTGATAACTATCCATCGACTATGGAATTCGGGTTAAGTTCCAGTAACGATTCTATGGTTATTTGTAATTTATTTGCTGAATACTTAGGGGCGCATTTGAATCATCCGATTTATTTATTTTTTTTTTTTTTTTATACGATGTAGCCAAATCCTAGGGGACAACCCTTTGATGCGTTAGCATGGTTTTGGCCGGAAGGGAATTAGGGTAAGGGAAGTGAGGAAACTTGAGTCTTGTTTGCATTGCTGCGAGCTAGACAACAGCCCAGAGACGGAGTGGATTATTTTAATTTCTTAATAAAACACGGTCATCTGGGCTCGAACCCGGGACCCACGGCATGTTGGTCTTGCCGCTCAACGCATTGATCCAACTCCGTCTCCAGAAAGTAGCAACTTTTCGCACATTAATAATAGTAATATATCCCCCGTACCTATTCCATCTATCACGGAGGAGAGCTTATACAAGCATATTTTGGATCTTCCGGAAGACTTTTCTTATGGCCCGGACGGGGTTCCTGCTGTTGTCTTAAAGAAGTGTTCTTCGGTGTTATTTTGTCCTTTACTTTTACTCTTCCGACGATCCTTCTTGGTTGGTCGCTTCCTACATTCTGGAAGGCTTCATTTTTAATCCCCATTTTTAAGAGTGGCAATAGAAGAGAGATTGTTACTGCTAGACCTCTTGCATTCCAAAATTCTTCGAACTGATGATCCAGTCCCAATTGTCTATTGGGTGTAGGGGTTTAATCTCTAGCAGGCAGCATGGATTCATTCAGGGTTAGAGTTTGTGGCTGGCAGTGTGGATGGATTTCTGGAAGGTTGCCAGACTGACTGCATTTATACCGACTTTAGTAAAGCCTTTGATAAGCTGTCTCACTCTATTATCGTTTTCAAATTGACCAGGTTGGGTTTCCCGGCCCCACTCATTGCATGGATTAAGTCGTATTTATACAATAGGACTTATAGAGTGCGTTTTCGTGGCGTGCTCTCTGATGCTTTTGTGGCCCCTTTCTTGGGCCTCTGTTGTTCATCTTATCTATTGATGACATTACTTATTTGCTTCAAAGAAGTAAAATTCTTATTTATACGGACGATATCAAGATTTTTCTTCCAATCAAATATTTTGTGGATTGTGAGATCTTGCAGTCGGACCTACACATATTTTATAGCTGGTGTTGCAATAATAATCTTAAATTAAACATCGGTAAATGTCAGGTTATGATCTTCTCGAGGTCCCGCAACTACTGTACTTTTCAGTACAAGTTTGAAGATACTTGTGGATACGGGTGGAAGGAGTGAAGGATTTGGGTGTGTATCTGGTAGACAACTTAACTTAATCCCCCACATTAATAATATCGTTGCCAGGGCCAGCTCTATGCTGGGTTTTATCCTCCGTTGGTCCAGGGAATTTCCTAGCCCTCACATAAGACTCCATCTTTATACATCCCTTGGTAGACCACTGCTGGAGTATGCTAGTCCGATTTGGTCTCCGTTTTATGGATCTCACACTAAACGTATTGAATCTGTACAGCGTAGATATGTGAGATCGGCCCTTCGTGCTTTCCCGTGGAGTGACCCTTTTATTCTACCTCCATATGGTGATCGGTTGGGACTGCTACAACTTGCTACTCTCGAGAAGCGTCGCTGGGTTGCGGATATAATTTTTCTACACCAGCTTTTGCAGGGAAAGATTGACAGTGCGGAACTTTCTTCCAAAATATCACCTAGAGAACTGTCCTATTCCCTTCGAAACCGTTCGAGCTCTCAGATAGCTTTCTCGCGCACTAGTTACGGTATGTTTGAGCCTGTTAATCGCATGTGTAGGTTTGCTAATGGTGTTGGTGATGTTTTCAGCACTAACGTGGACAAGTTAACATTAAAGAGGAGCCTTTACAACTTGTAACCATCCTGTTGTACTCACTTGTTTTTTTTTGTAAGGCGTAAAGTTTCCTTCTTTGTATGTTTTGTATTGACTTGGCTTAAGCTGCCTGATTGTTGTGTTTGGGTGTATTTAGCCTTTTGTTTACTAATGATTTTATGCATGTGGTGTGGGATCCTCATCCACCTTAATATTTTGTGTATTTTGGTGGGTAGGTTAATTGATTCCTGGCTTCTGCCTGTGAAATGCGCCTTCTGAGTTAGAAGGGTTAATTCAATAAAAAACTACACATCTGATCAAAAAAATTTAAGGTAGTTATACACTTTCGCGGTCACCTGACCTGGTTTTTTGGCGATAAAAAATCCAAAACTAGACCGATCTTCATGATTTTTTTTTAAATGTTTGTTTTTACGGCGGATTTACTATATAAAATACGAAAATAATCTCAATTCAATATTTCTAATAGTTTCAGAGCTTTGAATGTTTAAAAAAAACGACTTTTTACAAATAAGTCTGTATAATTTTTTTTATGACAGCTCATCACTTTTTTATATTGTTTTTCGTAATATAATCGACAAAACGACTAAATTAAGCAAAAAAAAATTTTTGAACGGTTATTTGTAAAAAGTAGATCTTGAGAAGAATTCAAACCTGCCGGGGGGGGGGGGGGGGGGATCCGAGTACTCCGTATTCTCCGCGATGCGAATAGACGCTGCTTACAAAACATTTTTTTTAATTTCTGAGATTTTTAACGTAAATCCGCCGTAAAAACGAACATTTAAAAAAAAATCATGAAGATCGCTCTGGTTTTTGATTCTTTATCGCCAAAAAACCAGGTGACAGCGAAAGTGTATAATTACCAAATTTAAAATTTTAATTTGTTCATCTCGGAGGGGAACATCCAATGATACCAAACTAGACTTCCAGGGAGGATTTTTTATTATAGGTTCGTATTCTTTGCGTAAACGTGAACAGCTTTTGTCACAAATATTTTTTTTTTAAACGTCAATTTTTTGAGATTTTTGAGAGACCAAATTGAAAATTTAAAGTTTTTTTTACTAAAAAATGGTTAGGTTTACAGAAAAATAGCAAAGGCGTAAAAGTGCTTAGATTTGTACAGGGAATCTGACCAAATTTATTGAGAATCTCTTTAAGAAAATTTTGGTTAATCACTGGAATACTCAATAGGAAAAAATGTCTGCAATTAACGGGGAACCTCCTTCAGATAACAGGTTTTTCAATAATTTTTTACAAAAAACTGAGAGCATTTATTGCTATCAATAAAATTACATAATAATCTTGACGTTTAAATGTATACACTCAAATTTTTTATTAGTGAACAACACAAAATGGCGGCGATACAGCTGATCAAACTTGACTCCTCGAGTTTGCGCCGTGGAACGCCCAGGTCCTTGTAGTTGACTGAAATCAACGAATCAAATTTTTTTCATTAAAATAAGTTATTCCGCTTTGCATTAACCTTCTTTTAACAACAACAAAAAAAAAATTTTAGGACAAAAAGAAAATTTAGGGTTGCGCAAAGGCCAATACGTTAAAGAATATCTGTGCAAAATTTCAATTTATTTACTTTTTAAGTTATAGTCCAAGGCGCGAAAAAAATACGTTTAAATATAATTTAGCGAGAAACCTCTTACGGGATTGATTGTGTTTCAAAGTTCAGACGGTCGTTTAAGTATTAATGTAGAAGGTGTTCAAAGTAACCCCCATTTTGACGAATGCACAATCTCGCTCTTCGTCTTAAGGACCTTATTATTCTGTTGCCTAAGTTCGATCTATCTCTCACTGTCTCGCAAGCCGAAATTATTTTATCCAACAGATGATCCCTTGAAGTTATTGGACGTATTCTATTGACTCCACAAAAATGTTAATATCTTTTGACGGACTTAAGATATTGACATGGTTCTTTTTTTTATTTGAAAGATATATAAGGGTATATTTTTATTGTTTTTTAACCAAATCCTTATTAAGGAAATTTTTTAGGACGGACCATAAAAAGGAAAATTTTTAACCACAATTTTTTAACGTTCGTACCTGCCACATTTGCCAACGGATCGAGACATGTGAGATACTGTTTAAAAGCTCATAATGCATACTTTTTATCAAAATCATACTTGTCGTCCTACTGTGTTTCAAACAGAAGTTATTGCATTTTATATCAGCTCACCTTCTTGCACACATATTTCAGCCGTTAGAAAAGCGGTGAAGGAGGAATTTTACCAAAATATTGCTCATCGTGAACGCTGATCACAACACTTTATTTACTTAAATACTTTGTATTTTATTAAAATTTACGTATTTCGCTTACACATACAGGTCGTTTCTTAGGTCGTGTGCGATAATGAAGGAACTGATAGATCTAGGGGAGAAACGAAATAAAATGTTGGGGGGGGGGGCTATCTCCCGTCCCCCACAAGCTATAGGACCTTTCAATTTTTTACGATAAAATTAACCAGTTTTATATAATTTTAAAGCATATTGTGTATAGTTTTAGTGTCATAGACGTTAATAATACCTCAGTTGATAGGTAACACAATGATGTTAAAGACTGTGTAATTTTTTTAGTTACAGCTATGGAATTAAAAAAATAGATTTTCAAACTAAAATTTTTGGATAAAAATAATTTTTTTTATTTTAAACTGAAATATTTTGAAAATTTGCCCTCTAAATTTTAATTTTTCAGTTTATAGAGAAGTTATTGCAATGGTTCCGAAAATCAAAATCTTAGTTTTCAATATATTTTTTATTTAGTTATTTATTTAAGCTTAATACAAGCTATTACATAAAAAAATACAAAATACAAGCTATAACTTAATACTAATTCTACAAAGTATAATAAATGATAAGTAATAATAAATAAATAAAAAGTATAAGCTACAACATGAGCTATAAATACAGTAGATACTGGCAGAAGGCGTAAGGAAGAAGAATTAAGGTAGGCGATCAGGATCAAGATGGGCGGGGTCAAGATATAAGGCTTTTTGAAGGGATGATTTACTCAGATGGAAGTCAAAAGAGGAAAGGTCGTTGACGATTCGTAACATCCCGGTAATTGGCTCGCTTTGACCGTAGTTTGTGCGATGGTGGTCGAGTCGGAAAAGGGAAGTGGACCTAAGGTTACGGGAATTGGTATAGATGGGTAAAGATTGCAGGATTGAAGGGCAGTCTATGGCACCAGTTAATAATTGATAAATGAAAAGAAATGTCGGAAAGAGGTTGTAAGTCGATCAGTTTCAGACGGTTTTCATAGGGTGGAAGGTTGACTCTGTCAGCCCATGGAAGATCACGTAGAGCGAAGCGAATAAACCTACGCTGGACAGATTCAATCCTATTAATGTGAGTTGTTTGCGTAGGTGACCATACCTGGCTGACATATTAAAGGAGAGGTCTAACGAAGGAGACGTAGAGAGATTTGGAAATATAAGGATTGGAGAACTCTCTAGACCAGCGCTTCACAAACCCTAGCGCGGAGTAAGCTCTGTTAATTATGATGTCAATGTGGGAACAGAAATTGAGTTCACTATCACAGATTATTACTAAGTCACACAAAGAGGTAACGAGAGGGACTGGTACGTCGATTAACATATAGACTCTCGGGGTGATGGTAAGACGGTTGCGGGAATAAGATATGGACTGGGATTTGGAGACCTTGAGCTCTAGAAAGTTTTTCATGCACCATGTGGTGAATGAATCGTGGTCTTTTTGCAGGAGGAGATATGTTTGATTATTTTCATGCCATCAGCATAAATGGGCAGCTCTGAGTGTTTGATGACACATTCAACATCATTTATTGTAAGGATAAAAATCAATGGGCCGAGGTGGCTGCCCTGAGGGACGCCGAAACGAGCGACAATAGGGTTAGAAATGGATGAGCTGAAAAGAATATAGTTGTTGAGGTAGGATCGAATCCAGGAGATGAATCTGGGGGGGGGGGGGGAAGCCTAGGCAATCAAGTTTGAACAAGATAACGTTATGGGAGTTCTTGTCGAAGGCTTTACTAAGATCGGTGGCGATAACATCAACATCTTTACCGTTTTCCAGGGCACATAGTGTTTTATAAACGAAGTCAGTAAGGCTGGTGGTTGTAGATCTACCTTTGAGGAAGCCGTGCTGGGAGAGTGAGAAGTTAGACTTACAGTGGAAGAACATGGAATCATAGATCAATTTTTCGAATAGTTTAGGTATGGATGATAATTTAGCAATGGGTCTGTAGTTGGACACATCGTTCTTGCAGCCTTTTTTCAAGATGGGAATAATATACGAATTTTTCCATAATTGAGAGAAAACCCCTTGAGTGACCGAGAGACGAAAAAGCAAAGTAAGGGGTTGAACTAGATGCATGGCACACTTTTTCAGAACGATGGCCGGAATGCCATCTGGACCTGGGTGAAAGTCGTCCTCAAGCACATTAATACTGGCTGCGATTAGTTCAGGATCAGAGTCAAAAGATTTAAACGACGTTTGAGTCCATTTGTCCAGTACTGAATGCAAAAGGTCGGGTTGTAGAGAATTTTCGCTGAAACATTTGCATACAAAGTATATGTTCCTCCTGAAGCAACATTTTGGATATCATTTTCATACGTCCTGTTATTTTTATTACCGAAGCGAAAATGCAGTGGTTGTTTGGTGGGGGATGATCAGACTCTACTGTTTTTTGGTTTCCTGGAAATTGACCTCAATATATAGAACCAGCTGTTTTTCCACTCAATAAAACCAAGGTTTTTCCGATGCTGATACCAGTATTGCATTCCGGGATATCACTTAGTGCCTATTTTCTAGTCCCACAGTTATATAATTTATAAAAATTTATATAATAAATGATATGCTATCTTGCCAAATACAACCTTGTTATTATTCTTCATCTTGTTGCCAAAATGTAACATTCCTATATAATTCACTTTTATTTAAATTAAACAAAAAATTGAAAAGAAATGCATTTCAAAGGAATTAATTCGTCAAAGACGTTCGAATATTTAAAGAAAGAAATTCAAAAGTAATCGAAAAAAAAGAAAAATTATTCTTTTTTATACTTGAAAGCTTTACAACTTTACCAAACAAGATTTTCATTTATAATTTACTGTAAATAACATTTAAGATAAATTCCGACAATGATCTCAACGTGATGCGGGAAGTATTTTTCAAGAAGAAAGAAATCTTAAAAATGTCAGTTAATCTTTTGCGTGACATGTGACCTGTGTTCAATCAAGATAATATCTAAAAGCCATTAAAACGAATATTACAAGAAGGAGTAACTATACAGGAACAGCAAAATAATACCTTCGAATTACTGAGTTATAAGTGGCTGAAACCTGTTGATATTAATTGAATTTCAGAGGTCACGGACGTAATATTCTCTTCTAACGAGTAAATTCAACCTTGGGGGGAAAAATATGAATTATGTAATAATGTAAAATGAAAATAACAATAGGTACTATAAATATTGAGGAAGACAAGCCTGTCGAGATTAAATGTGAGATTAACTGCATAGAGGATGTGGGGATCATGTCACATGAATTAATCTTTACTTTTAGTTGCGTCCATGACGATTGCAACTAAAAGAACCTTTAAAAATATTTTCTTAGAGCAAAACAAGAATTACTGTTTCAATGGAAAGTTAAAGAGTTTACACTGTTTGTCGGTTATAATACGTGTGATGTATTGATGTTTTAAAATTAAAGATAGTTCTGAGGTAGTGTGGTTTATTAGAATGAGGCAGATTGTATAAGAAAGGGAGAGGCCTTTGCTTTTGATAAGAAGATAATGTACAACCGAGCAATTACAATCGGAACGGTAAAACATGGTCAAACCTTCATAGTCCGAAAACAAATTGTCATTGAAAGCACCTTCCATTTAACGTGCACAGGTGCTATGGAGATTCGGAAAGGTCATACTACCAAAAGCAAAATGGAGCATAATTAACAATTTAAATAATCTAAAACAAGTACTAACGAGTAAAATGTTCGCTGAGAGCCACAGCCTGAGAAGGCCCCCATAAATTACACCATGCTTCCTTTTTGTATTGTCGCAACATTTCACTTGCTGGCTCAGTGTAGTTCCAAGATTTTTAACCGTTTAACACTACTGTCAGAACAAAGACTGATCAATCGCGCTGTTGGAGAAAATGTTAAACTGTGATTTCCCAGCGTTAAGCTGCAATCGGTTATACGTAGGTTACTTCTTAAGTTTTGAGATATGGCAACACCTGTGTGAACATGTCAAATCTGATATTGTCATCGTAAGGTTTGACATTTTTAATGGTAATCGTACTCAGAACGTTTTGTCATACGAGTGCTATTTGTGTTGTTTACAGGTACAGTCATCTTGGTCAAAAATATGGAATTAAATCCTCAATATTTTCGTGCGATGATTTTTTATGACTTTCGACGTGAATTAAACCAACAACATTGTGCCGATCAACTCGCTTCGACTTTTGGTAATAAAGCACCATTTCGAGCCACCGTGTTTCGCTGGTTTTCCGAATTCAATCGTAATCGCACTTCGCTACAGGACGAATTTTGTGAAGGTCGTCCTAAATTAGTTGTTGTGCCAGAAAAAATTGATGCTGTGCATGAACTGATATTGCAAGCGCCATGTGAGATTGAGGCATGCTTGCGCATTAGTTCCACCAGCATACAGTTGATATTGGATGAACATTAGGAGAAGTATTCATCCCCCCTCCCACATAACACTATACTATTATTTTGGAAAATGCAAATTATAATAACATATATTATAATAAACCCTAACGGTTTAGTATTTCAACCGCAAGCGAAAATGATATTTCACGTTTGGTTTTAACCGAAACCGAATTGAAGAAAATTAATTACGGTTAGGTTTTTACAATTGCGGTTTAAAAAACTTAGTTTGGTTTCGGTTGACCGTAACCGATTTATAACCGGTTATGGTCCCATTTCGACTCCCTGATATACATACATATATGATATGCATATGATCCCGAAACTAAGCAACAATCGACTGTATGGATCTTTCAAGACGAGCCAGATCCAACAAAAGTGTTCGCGCACGAAGCACTTCGAAACAAATGGTCACCTGTTTTTTCGGAATAGTTGGACAACAACGACTTTGCCAGCTCATGACCTCTTCTGCCAACCTTAGGGATGAACACAACCTTAACATTCTTACATGTCTGAGGAACGTGATTGAGATTAATACACCCCTGGAAAATGGCCACCAGCTACTTCGCTACTAAGTCTGGCAGATATGGAACTATGGGCCGGCACCAACCTTGAAGTGGTTGGGAAAAAATGACGTGCCCAGGTTAAATAGAATTTCGGTCTGGCTCCCGAATGAGTTTAGAACGAGGGAGGTTTTTGAGTTTTATGGACAGGTTAAACCGAGACATGGAGCTCGAAACTTCCAAGTGGAAGCTAATCAAGCGGGAAGTCAGAGAGAAGATGTGTCAGTGGCTCCGTTGGAGAAGACGGAGGGTAAAATTGTCTACCTAAACAGGTAAATAAAATTTACCCTTCCGAAATCTCAGAAGGAAGAGGCAAAGGGCAACTCACAGAAAGCGGTAGCTGAAAGGGGTGAACCACAGCTGAGTATATCCGCAGCGGCTAAAGAAGAGGACCTCGGGTCGCTCTATGAAAAGGTCGCCGACATGGACGTAGAAAGTTTATTATCGAAAACTCATTTATCATGAGGGAATCTCTTGAAAAGCTGATAATAAATAGCTTCCCGGAGAGTACCCTAGTGGAGTGGGAATCGATAAGGGAAAAAGCCACCCCTCGGAGATCGCAAGCTGGGATGTAAGAGGAGCAAACAAAGAAACTGTGTACTTTGGGATTTATCCTGGGCAGAGATGGGATATATCCCATCATGCTGCAGAAAGGAGGTAACAGACTATGGAACAAACTCGCCCAACTTTTTAAGAGTGTGTCTAAAGTTTAGTTACGCCCCTAAAAACTGGAAAGTATCTAAGGTAGTATTTCTACCCAAACCAAACAAGACGGACTATAGCACATCTAATGCTCATAGACCAATTAGCTTTACCTCATTCTTACTGAAAAGTCTAGAAAGACTCATAGAATTGGAAGTAAGGAAACAGAGAATCAAGTACATGTTGGAAGACCGAAGTGGATTAAGTCCATGTTGGAAGACCGAAGTGGAACAATTCCATGTTGGAAAACCGAATCATAATTAAAAGTTTCGGAAATGAACAACGGACGGCGCGGGTAAATAGAGAAGTTCCACAAGGAATGATTCTTTCACCATTGTGGCTGATATTGATGAACTACTTAAAGAGGGGAGAGGTAAATAACTCCTCCTCGGTTCTTCAATGTGAAATCGCAGCGAAAGAGATAGGGCGCTCCAACAATGCTCAACCTGAGCATACCCATTCATGAAATCAAAAAAGAAACTATGGAATGGGTAACGAGGAGGCACTAAGAAAAATGGAAGGGATCCGATATCGCCAGACATACAAAGGCGTTCTGGGGGAACTCTCAATGCACATGAATCTGAAAAGATCATTAAGCTTAACAAAGCCAACTGCAGCTTTTTATTGGCAGTGACAGGATATGCAATACAAAGGGCTAACGCCATAAAAATGCCCGGACCTAACGCAAAAAAGGTCTAGAATCTTAGAAACATACTACTGCGAAGATTGAGTAGAAGATATTGTTATAGGGATAAGTTGGCTCGACAGTGAACTTTAGGGTACGCTACCGAGCAAGGGGCGTACAACGGGCCACTAAATGCCTCAGTGCAAGGAAGGTACAGATCTTAAACACTCGAAAACCAACCAACCAAGTCTGGCAGCTTCTGCAGCATGATTGGGATAATTCCATCGGGCACAGGGGATTTGTATGAGACAAAGCTATTCATAGCCCAGATCGTTCTTTCTCTACCCCTGAAACCTGGCCTCTGCCAGAAGTTTCGATTCACCTCTGTGCTTAGAATTTGTTTCGTTACTTTCCATTCTTTTAGAAACCGATTTCGAACGAAGGAACAGAGTACTATGTCTCAGTGAAAAGTGTACCCAATATTTTTTTCACTTACCCCATTCAGTGGGGTGTCTTTAGATAGGTCTCCCGAAATGCACCAAAAATATGTTAGGATCTTTTAATTGTAAGTCGGTATTAAAACAGAGCAATGTCAGTGGTTCGGAATCCACCTTAAATTGCAATCGTTGTCTTGAATCGGGTGAACATCGTCTATCGTCCCATTGCCCCACAAATTATAACGAAAACTGTAAACTTCCCCACATTTGTAGCTGCGAAGATATAATTAAAATTTGCCAGGTGAGCTATCTAGGCATAACACCTATTCTTGAAATTATTGTAAACGCTTTAAATCGCCTACACGTTTTAATCTAAATTTAAACAAAAATCAAGACACTCTATAAAATGTCAAAGTGATGCCCTGTAAGTAACCACAGGTAATAATTCATTAAGTTTATTCGAAAGCGGGTTCCGATATTACCTTACCATGGTGTTGCGTTAAATTTCTTAATAAATAGAGGATAGGCGGGAAATCGGTCTTCTATGAAAATTTTGCACGGTTTTAGTCATGTCGTTGGTTCCAATTCATAAGCGCTTTACCTAATTGCAGACCTCTTCAACTAAACAAATTCGTGGGCAGATATGTAGGTTCGAATGCGGTAATTATGTACCTTCAACTGACACATTGGTTATGTTTAATTTCACTTTCAAATATGATTTCAGTTCACATCGAAACGACACTTAAATTAGGAACGAATTTAGGTTCGTCTCGAGTATTGTTAAAACTCAATTTTTGCCTACATTCAGATGCAGATTCGCGTCTAGAGCTAGAGAGACTGTTGTTTTTTGTTCACCTTTCTAAGTGGGACCACTTAGTCATCAGCATCACGTTTTCTTAATATAAAAACCTGGTAGACCTCAAATCGCGGCAGCTAAGATGTAGGTTCAGGTTAAGTTCACTCGAGAAGCAATTTGTAAACGAAAAAATGTTTACCAACTTTGGACCCTTCTTACAGAAACCGGCGTTTAAAATTTATTCATAATTGGATGTTATGAAAATAAACTTTAGCGATTTATGTAATTTCTCCCAAGACGTTATAAAATTTTATGATTTTGTTTTTTTTTGTTTCGATCTAGGTCTTTCAAAAAAATGATAATTAATTTACTTAGGGTTTGAAATACCATTTGTCATGTTGCTTTGTTGTCACCAATTAAGACAAATCTATGCAAATTTGTTTCAAATAAATGTATGTAGGTGCAATCGCGAAAAGGTTGTTATATAATTTAAGTGTGCGAATATCACACGATTTTAAGATATTTTGATATTCTATTTTATGGTCCATGTCACAGTGGGTTTTATTTTCAACACACATTTTGCATTAGTGAACTCTCCACGTGGAAACGAATAACATTTCCGCCTTTGTAATACAGGTACGTCATATAACAAATATTCTCTATATGCAATTGAAATAAACCGCTGAGTAGACAGGTGGGTAGGAATGCTTAGAATAGAGGTAAGATTACACTGGATTTCTAATATTTGTGCTGTCATTTTGATCTTTCGTTTTTTTGTCACTTTAAAATTCGAACAATTGGTTGCTTCCAGTGAATCTACTACAAAGAAGGTGAAGACAGTTCCATCGAAAAAGTTATGGTGACGGGTTTTTGGTAAGCCGAGGGACTTCAAAGAAAAAGAAAAACGATCACTGGACGATACTAGATTGAGATATTCGACCGCTTCGATAAGAAAATGAAGGAAAATAGTGAAGGAAGTGAAATAGGCGAAGAAGAAAATAGTGTTTCGTCGCGACAACGCGCCAGTTCATTCACCTGGGGTTTCAAATGTGGAGGTTATCCGTGAGATAGAAGAATATTTCGGAGAGCTTGACAATTTCTATTCTGTGGAGGGGTTAAAATATTGGCCGGGATGTTAAAAAAAGTGTAAATCCTTAAAAAAAAATCCACTCCGCCTCTGGGCTGTTTTTAAGCTAGAAGGAATGCATGCATATTCATTCCCCTTACTCTAATTCCCTTCTGACCAAAGCCATTGATTCATTGAATTGGAGGTGTGAGGTTCTCAAGCCACTGAGACCTATTGTGCTAACCCTCTCAACTAATTATAGCAGGGCCAGTCCTGGGGATGGGGGATCGAACTGAGAAAATCGATCCAGTACGAATCGATCTATAATTTTTTTCCGATTTCGAAGATCGATTAATCGCCCTAAAAATATCGATGTTCATAGATCGATCATTTTTTTGACATCTCAATTTTGAGACGTCGCCAAATGGAGAGGGTTATTGAAAATCTTAAAATTTAGATTAAAGATTAGTTTCTGTAATCCTGGGAAATTTAAAAATTAATTATTTTTGATGTTTCCTTAAATACCTATTTTTTAATTGATGTAGAATCACTAAACCAGAAATAAAGGACAAACCAAAGATTACTCACTACTAGATAAACGGCTTCGAACAAAGTAGTGAAAAATTAATGAATTCTTTTTATTGGTGGTACTTTTTTTACATTTTTACTCTTCGATAAGATTTTTTGAGAGGAGTCTGTGATTCTCTCCGGATGAGAACAGAATTTTGACAGCAGTGAGTGATTCTCTCAAATAATTTTTACAGGAGTAAGTGACTGCACACTACCTGTACTCTTTATTTGCATGAATATTCTTATGACTTTAAAAGCTGGATATATTTTGTTTTAATGACAGTGTTATTTTTTTAAGACTAGCTGGGTAATTTAGGGAACCGGTTATCTAGTTGTAAGTAATCTTTGGGACAAACAGCCACCGATGATTACAAAATCATGGTACTCACTGATACAGATAACACTAACATATTATTTATATAACGTCAACAATTTTTTAGATACGAAATTTTAAATTTGTAGGATTATTGCACGAATTAATGATGATGCCAAAAAATTCCACGTGTGTTTGTTCAGTTTTCTGTTAGCTCATTTGCCTTGTCTTAAATGGATGAGAATCGGAAATAAATAAATCGATTCGAGGTGAATCGGTCCAGCGAAAAATCGATTCAAAAATCGGCAGAAGGCTTAAAGATCGATCCGTCGAGATCGAATCGAAGATCGCCCATCCCTAGCCAGTCCCTCTGAAGAGGTTCAACAGCTCCCGCAGTTGGCAGTCATTCAGCCCGCTCGCATGACCCGAGCAAATTTTCAAAAATTTTAAAAACTTGGAATTGCAAATTCCAAACTAAACCGTTCAAACTCGAGCGAAGTGAGAAATATTAAAATATTTCTTAACTTCTTAATATTTCTTATATTATATTATATTATTTCTTAACTTCTTAAATATTAAAATATTTCTTAACGCGATCGGCGTTTCTAATAAAGAAAAGCTAAATTCCTTTGGCTCGTCTTCAACACCAGCACCAAAGGTTTAGCTTTTCTTTAGCTGGTGGACGCCTTCGAAAGAAACCGAAAACTAGATGGTGATCCACACAAAATAAAAACAATAACCGACCTAGACAGCTGAATCAGATTATGATCACTACACTGTGACATCGATATTTCGGTAAACTATTTATCGCATGTACACAATGTACGAATAAACACATGACCCGAGCAAATTTTCAAAAATTTTAAAAACTTGGAATTGCAAATTCCGAACTTTCGAAGGCGTCCACCAGCTAAAGAAAAGCTAAACCTTTGGTGCTGGTGTTGAAGACGAGCCAAAGGAATTTAGCTTTTCTTTATTAGAAACGCCGATCGCGTTAAGAAATATTTTAATATTTCTTACTTCGCTCGAGTTTGAACGGTTTAGTTCGGAATTTACAATTCCAAGTTTTTAAAATTCCCGAATAGGCTAAATCTGCGCCTGGCCACTGCAGGGCATTCACATAGTACGTGTAATGGGGTCTCATCATCCTCCAGACAGAGTCTGCAGGTGGGGTCCAGGGCTCTGCCTATCCTTACCAGGTACTTCCTCAGCTGACAGTGACCGGTAAGCAGGTCAGCCAGAGTTGTAACATCCGACCTGCTCAGCTTGAGGAGCTCCCTGTATCTACCCGGCGACGCCGAGGGCATAAGGCTCCTTGAGTGAGCGTGCCCCTCACTTGACTTGAATAGTTCTACACAGTTCATCTAGGCTCCTTTGGTACACCAGCTTAGATCTGGTAGTAGATAAAGCAATTGCTTTGATTGTCGCTTGACTATCCAAGAAGATTAAGATGCTCTTGTTCTCATAAGCTCTTCTTAGGTTCTCGTAAGTACATGTCAGTATAACGAAGATCTCAGCTTGGAATACCGTGGTGTACTTTCCCTGGGCCAGTTATAAACTGAATTGAGCCCGATTCAGTCAGTGGATCCGTCCATATACCATACTAGTTCGCCTGGACGAACAGCTAGAAACGTCCATGTGTCACGATTCTGCACCCTAATACGGTGGTTGAAATGGTGAGAATCTTGCCGGCATCTGATCAGCTACCAAGGATAACTCAGGTGTAGCTTCAAGAATCTCCCTTATTGTCGTGTGGCCCTTACCTATGTTTCCCCCAAGGAGACCAGCTCTCTCTAATTTTTAGGCCGCACATAGAGCCAGGCTTTCAACCTCTATATGAAGAGGTTTGATATTTAGCATGGTTTCGAGTGCAGCCGTCGGCGAGGTGCGCATGGTTCCAGTGATGCATAGGCAGGCCATACTTTGCAGTCTGCTAAGCTTAGTCTTCACCACATTAAGTTTTGTTCTGTTCCACCATGCAATCGCTCGAGCATTGTCCTGGGTTTAAGTCCCCAGGTAGTCCCAGGCATGCCCAAAAGGACTTTTTTCACGGTTGTCTTTAGGTGCAGGTCCCAGTATAGCTTGGAATCCAGGATGACCCCCAAGTACTTCACCTGATCCTTGAGGGGCAGCGCAGTGCCCAGGAAGGTCGGTTCAGTCAGACTCGCCGTGTTCCTCGTCCTAGTGAACGGAACGACGACGGTTTTATCAGGATTGATCTTGAGGTCAACCTCATTACACCAGGTTGCAACTACATCTAGTTCCAGGGGGCAGTGGTTGGGCTTTGACTATATCATTAAAAAAGGAGTAGGTTCGTGCTTATTTTTTATTATTTTTGTGACTCTCCGAGACGGTTGTGAATTTTTTTCAATGCCCCTTAGAAGCGAACTCCATCTTTTATTTCTATGTTGAATGATTAAATATTTTACAAGCTGTTGAAGTTGCAATAATTTGGTTTTAATTTATGTTAGCCTATAGCGTGACCACTTCCTTCGAACAGTATTTCTCCTGGCTATTATGTTTAATATGTATTGCGATAATTTAGTAGTATGAAATATGGAGGAGTTCATGATGGAATAGATATGTTAAAACGTGTTAGCAATTTGGTAGAGTTAATAGTCCCTTGCATCAATTCAAGTCTATCAGCGTAAGGAGGCACAACACGGTCATTATTCCGTGGAAGGTTACGAAAAGCAAACCTTAAAAACCTTCTTTGGACGAACCCAATATGCTTAAGATGGACCCCATAAAAAGGAGATCGCACTGGGCTAGCATACTCAAGAATAGACCTAATAAATGTACAATTAAAGATTCGAGTGATATAAGGATCATTAAACTCTTAAGACCTCCCCTTTATGAAGCCCAAAGTAGCATTAGCCTTGCCAATAATAGAATCAATGTGGATGTCGAAAGAAAATCGAGAATTAAGAAATTTGTCAAGTCTATTCAAAGACTGTCCAAAATTTTTCGAATAGTTTAAGTCAGGATGATAATTTAGCAATGGGTCTGTAGTTGGATACATCGTTCTTGCAGCCTTTTTTAAAGATGGGAATAATATACGAGTTTTTCCATAATTGAGGGAAAACCCCTTGAGTGACCGAGAGGCGGAAAAGCAAAGTAAGGGGTTGAACTAGATGCTAGGCAAACTTTTTCAGAACGATGGCCGGAATACCGTCAGGACCGGGGTGAAAGTCGTCCTCAAGCCCTGGCGGAGATTTGTTCGGGGTCAGGATCGAAAGATGTAAACGATGTTTGAGTGCGTTTGTCCAAGAATGAAAAGTAGTTAAGGTCGGGTTGTAGAGAATTGTCGCTGAAAGATTTACTGAAGAACTGTGCAAAGAGGTTGGCGATAACCTGAGGATCAGATGAAGAGGTATTTTTGAGCTTTAAGTTGGAAGGGTAACCATTGGATTTATTCTTAGAATTAATAAAGCTATAAAAACGCTTGGGGTCAAATATGAGGATTGTTCCCATCCGTTCTAGGTACTCATGGTAAAGGGTATCACAACGTTCAGAAAAAGAGGTGTAAGCAGACAGGTAGGAAGAATAGTCAGACTCAGTCTGGGTTAGAAGAAAAGTTTGCCAACGTTTGTTTCTCCTGTTGCTGAGAGAGCGTAATTCTTTGTCGTACAACAAGCCCTAGAGGACGGGATAGGTATATTTGAACGTCATCGGCATAAATATGATACTTACAATTTTTAACTACCATAGGTAGATCATTAATAAAACACACAAAAAGCAAAGGTCCAAGTATCGACCCTTGCGGCACGCCACTGGAAACTGGAAGCAGCCCGGACACAGAATCACTACACACAACACATTGAGATCTCTCCCTTAAGTAGGACCAAATAAGCCTACTGGCACATCTGGTAAAGCCGAACTTACGACAAAGTTTGTCTATTAAGAGATTATGGTCAACCTTATCAAATGCTTTTGAGAAGTCAAGCAATGCAAGGACAGTGATCAGTTCCGAGGAAATACTACAGCGAATGTCATCGGTTATTTTAAGCAAGGCCATGATACAGCTGTGCTGAGCGCGGAAACCAGATTGAAAGTCAATCAATATTGAGTGAACCTTAAGGTGTTCGTTGATTTGTAAGGAAAGTATCCGCTCAAAGGCCTTTGACAAAAATGGTAGAAGAGATATCGGTCTGTATTCAGGTGAAGTAGACCGAGAGGTTTTACGAACTGGAATAACTTTAGCCAATTTCCACTTAGAAGGAAAGTCGGAAGTTGTTATAATAGTATTAAAAATATACGTAATATATCGTAAAACGATGGGCAGGATAACTTTAATGAAATCTTGGTGAATGTTGTCAAGGCCAGCAGCTTTAGATTTGATGGAGAAAATAGCGTTGGCAACCTGTTCCTCATTAACATTAACAAAAGAAAAGTTACCGCCGGTTAAAGATTCGCAAGGATCACCGCAGAGATTAAAAGGTGTGTTAAAATTTATAAATGTATCGTTAAGTGCGTCGGGATCCTCTACAATGGTGGATTTGTTACGTTTACCAATTCCAATACTCGTCAAGCCGTTTGGCTGGAAGCCTCATGTCAAGTTTAGATTTATAATACGACGCCTTGGATTTTCGAACCATCATAGTAACTCTGTTTCTCAAAACACGATAGCTGTGCCACATTTCAGGAATTTTAAAACGTTTACAATATTTGTATGCTTTGTTGCGTTGGTGAATTAAAGAGAGTATATCGGCAGTAAGCCAGGGTACATCGGAAACGGGGCTAAACTTAGTCCTTACTGGAACATGTGTATCAAAGAGATATTCCACCCGATTATCAAAATACTCAATCTGATCATCTGCACTGCCAAATAAGTAGATATGCTCTCAGTCAACCGTTTCTGCATCTGAAATGAGTTGCTCAACGTTAATTGCCCGAAAATCTCTGTATGTAAACGAAAATGGGGAGTTATTATAGTTACCGAGGTCATATGTTATCGCTATATATTGCGATATTTTTTATAATATCTCATGATATACTCGATGTATTGATACTTATATAGCGGGTATTTGATGGTATCGTTATTTATTTGCTAATAATATCGATGTCGATATATCGATAATTTTCTAAATATCGCCCATCCCTATAAGCAAAACGGTCACACTAAACACATTTTCACAAAACGAACAAATGAAGAGGGTACGCTGCGCTCCAACGTTTTTCCTTTTTTTTGTACGCCTGAACGACATGAAACCAGAGGCGTGCTTTAAAAGGGCAATTAAAAATGTGGCCCTATTCAACTTTATTATATATATTTTAGATGTACATAACACATCCATATTAATACATATATGGTATATATGGATTAATATGCATGTGTATGCATAAGTTACGAAATTCCAAAAGTTCATTAATCACTCGGTGGTCATTTAAGACGGACGTTAAATTTTTAATAAGAACTCTGACAAAGTGCGACTTTTTGAGAATATAAAAATAAGGCTTTTCAAGAAATATACACAGTAAACTGTACAAGGTAATTTAATTTCTTTATATAAACTTTGAAGGCAGAGGGATCGCTTTGATTTTGAGTGAAATAGTTAAAACTAAATTTATGAAAACATTTTGTAATACAAACGCAATTTAAAACAAGCAAACTTTATTTATTTTGTTTCAGAATGGTCCGAGAAGAAGAAGCTCGTCCAACCAAAAAAATGGAAAAGTTTGGACTTTCAGAACTACCATCAGAATTGTATAATATGATGCTCTATTTTGCGGCATATAAGATTATACATTCCTTTCTGAGTTTGGAAATTCCTCAGGACGAGTTAGATAATTTACATGGCCTTCTGATGAACTGCCTTCACAAATATTACTCTGATTCAGTCAAAAATAAGAAGTAGGCTATATGTATTACACAGTAATTCAATAAAACTATTCCTTTGATAATATTGTTTCAATTTCGGATTTTATTGTAGTTGTTGCTGTAGTTACTATAGTGATATGGGCAAAATCGGTCACTGCTGACCCACGTCACGAGTCATTTGGCTTAAGTGACTCAAAAGAAAGATTCGGTCAATTGGGCCTTTTTTGAGTCATTTGGGCACTTATGTATATAAGACAATCATTTGAGCCCTACCATTGGAAGATTTTTTTGTATTTCTTCGGCAACTTTGAGACTATTGTTCTACGTTGTATAGGGTCGAAAAAAGTGCGATATGATGTGGCGGAAGGCAAGTGAATGATTGACCGATATGGTAGGAAAACATTGACTCAGGTCTTTTGAGTCATTTTACTGACTTGTTCAAAATGACCCAATCGTTCTCAGCCGACAAACCACTATAGTAGGTACATTTGCGTCGCATGTGGCTTTACTCATACTCCTCCACAAAGCGTTTTGTGGGAACTACAGACCTAAAGATTAATTCTCAGTGAATACTAGTATTTACCTACGGCTTGCACTCTTGCAGTGAAACTTTAACTTCATATATTTCGCATCGTCCCTGAGGGGTAGTCCGAAGCCTTTCTGGTCGTATCTTTACTGTCAGCGGAACCAGATGCGCAATCAATTCATTTAAATCCTACAAATCCTTGAACAGCAAACTTTGAACAAACTACTGTCGATATTAGTAAAAATTTAAAAAAAATCATATTCTCAGTCCATGAAGGGAAGTTGATGTGGCGTTAATACCTTAAATTGGTAGCGGTTACCAGCCTAATTTGGTGACCACCGCCCTATTAATCTGACCTCCTTCCTGAAAGTGGCGCTGGTCAAAACCATTACCTGATTTGACGCTATTGCGATGCATGCTATAAGTCGGAGATATATTTGGTTCTAGCCTGACCATTATTTTTAATAAGGATGTGAACGCATAGGCAACACCCTATGATGTTATAGTACCGGAGTTTTGAAGAATTGGATTAGGGATTTAAATGAAGGATATAACTATGAACGCTCCGCCTGAATACCCGAGGCTTCTTCTGCTTCACTCGTAACCCACTAATCCAACCAAAGGACAATTTTTGTGGTTTGCTAGGATCAGAAATTTTTCGTCAAATAGATGATTTCATTCTTGCTCTGACGGTTAAGGGAGTGGAACGAAGAAAATGAAAATTACACAAGCGCACTTTCATAGCCTCTTACACTCAAACTTGCTTTTGCGGTCCTTTTTTATGCGGTATATAAAAAGAGTCCATCAAAATGCATAATATGAATAAAAATTAATAAAAAATAAGAAATTTGAAGAAAACTGAAGCTATCAGCGCTGCACTAAGATTTAATGAAGTAGGCTCCTATGTTTGTCAATGGATCGAGGCACTGGCTGAGCAGCCAACAGATACATCGCAAATTGGGAAACCATGAGACTGTAAGAGCAGTTTGTAGGGGAAGCCCATAGGGCGGCGTTCTATCCTCTTTGCCTTGGCTGTTAGTTGCTGAAAAAGTTCTAAGGTTCTTTAGCACCGGAATAGAAGTGGTGGCTTACGCGGACGACCTGGTCATATTAGTATCAGAGAAGTTCTTAAGCCCCACAAGCGAACTCAGAAGAGAGCTCTGGGCATAATACATAGATGGGCAAATGACTGCGATTTAATAGCCAATTCTCAGAAGACTGAAATAGTGCTGTTCACAGGGAGAAGACGAATCGAACCTTTTAAATTACCCAAACTTGGAGGCAGTACCTTAACGGTAAAGACCCAAGTGAAGTATTAAGGTATTATTTTTGATTCCAAACTTAACTGGGGCGCGAAGAGCGCGTGAAAAAGGCTTCGATAGCGTTTTATGCCTGCAAGAAGAAACGGGAAATTAGTCTTCGTATAGTTCACTAGGCGTATACACCGATAGTGAGACCAATCCTGACTTACGGAATCTTAGTTTAGTGGGGCGCTCTTGAAGGGAAGTGTAACGTTAAGAAGCTCACCAAAATTCAAAGAGGCGCCTGCTTGGGCATCTCAAGAGCGGTAAGTCCAACGCCAACTGTCGCGTTGGAGACAATACTCCATCTCCCCACTGGACATCCATGCTAGGTGTATAACTGCTTGTAATTTCATTAGACTGAAGGAATTCAACAGTTGTAAAACATCGCACTACGGACACAGCAGCATACACGGGAGTTCATTTGTAGGAGAGCACTGACTATACCGTTTCTAAAATAAGCTTCGGGAGAGCCTTCTCTACTAGAATACCTAGCAGCGAGGAGTGGGAGGGATGTCACTGGCTGCCAATGCCAGGTATACCGATGTTCACGGATGGTTCAAATGTAGGAAACAGGATGGAAGCGGGAGTTTTCTCAGACCGCCTCACCATACGGAACTCGTATCGACTGCCGGAACCCTGCAGCGTGCTGCAAGCAGAGGTCCTGGCCATCGAAAGGGCTGCAGAAGTATTGCTGTTGCACAAGGATCTACAAAAACTTAGCGAAATTTGCCAGCATAGCGACCAAGCGCTCGACTTAAACAAGAATAAATTACTGCTGTGACGGGTAATGAAGCAGCCGAATCTAATCTCAGACGGCATCTAATCTCAGTTATAAGAGAAATCTACCCAAAAGCTGTTCAACTCCCCTGCGATATGTCAAGAAGCATGTGGCCTGAGTGGAATAAAAAGAGAACGGCGTTTCTACTGAAGGGAAGCCGACGGAACCTACAAAATATCGCTGCCTTTTTGATAGTCATGCAGTTCGCATGCGTATTCCTGCCAATGTGTTTTGCCAGAGTTGCCTGGTTTGCGAATACCCTGTACTAGTGAGGAGAAGGTTTCAGGTATTTGGCAAGCACTTCTTTAATGGACTAGGGGCGTATGCCAGCGTGGAGCTGATGGACCTAACCAAGCCCTTCAATGTTGCGACCGGTCCACTTAATCACTGCACGGCAGTGCTAGAGTGATCCAGGTTGAAGTTCTCTTTCTAGTAGTAACACAACGGATCCCATCAAGGCCTATATAAGATCGACTGGTTTACTACCACTGGCCGCCAGCTTACCTAACCTAATAAATTTGAAGATTATTTTTCCGTAAGGTTGCCTGAATGCCCAATGGGCCATGGCCTGGTTTCTTCTTGAAAATGAGTGCGGAAAAGATCGATTGTTGGACGGCTTGCGTAGCAACTAGCGCCATTTTGCTGGAAACAGAGCTCGCACAAGCCTAGCTCCTCAATTGCTGGCCAAAAAAATTGGTTTATGATTAAGGGCGCTTACTGCGGTTAGTACAACGGTAAGGACGCACCGAGGTCCGACACAAGTCGTGCTTACTGCAAGTGCTGAATCATGTATGTACAGTCAGATTCCTGAGATTTCTGTCTAACATTTTTCACCCCACCTACTTTGCATGAATTTGTATGCCTGAAATCAACGCCAGAAATAGATCGAAGAATCGTTCATTTTCCTTCTTCTTGTTTTATCTCCCCTCCCCAACAAACTCGTTTAATGCCTGCGATAAGGACACCACGTAACATTTTTGTATTTATAATGTAGAAACACGTTAAAATTCTCATATTTTTTAACATATGGTAGTGTTATTGGGCAACCACACAAAATCTTTTGCATTAAAACTTTTGGTTTTGGAGGTGGCTTATGGCTCTTAGGATATGGCGATTTTCATGTTTGCGTTTATAGTCGCTTACATTTGGTTAGTCGGTTGAAAATAGTAAACAATTATTAGATTTTTTAAAGGATATTTCTATTGCCAAAAAGGCAGAAATTGTTGCTCTAGTAAATAATACTGCTGTAGCAAAGGTTTCTTTGACCACAGTAAATAGAATTTATAAACAAAATTCAAAAACATGAGCCTGTCTCTCCAAACAAGCGAAACCGTTGCCATGGAAAGCGCATAACAATACCCCGAGTTGAACGAAAAATTCGTCAAATTTGCACAGAGAACCGTAGAAAATCAAAGAAGGCGTTGCACAACCTGATAATTCATACTGTGTCAAAGTATCCGTGCGTGCATTTGAATGGCGATGGAAGGAACAAGGTTTTCAATGCTGCCAGCCATCAAAAAAGCCCAGACTCACAACAAAAATGAAGCATAAAAATTGGTCTGTGGAGCATTGGGGCAGAGTACGAAATAACAATTGCTAAATCAGGTTCATTACCAAAATATGTATGTTTTTTTTGCTAACTCAAGGTATGCTTTTCCGCCGAGTCAACTTTTCATATTCTCGTTGAGAAGTCTAACTTCGTCCATCGAAAAAAAAGGAGAACTGTTCAATCCACAATGTATCGTGGAACGTGTCAAACATCCCACTAGCGTATTGGTCTGGTCTGTAATCAGCAGAGAGAATACGGGAAGCCTCTATATTGTTGAGGGGACCATGAGGCAGGAGCAGTATCGAAAAGTTTTGGACACTAGGTTGCTTCCTCAAATCAAGCAATAGTTCCCTAGGAATGAAAATTGTATTTTTATGCACGATTCCGCTGCCTGTCATAAGGCCAGATCAATAACAAAGGTTCCTAGAGGAGAAAAAATTTGATATGTTGCCGTAGCTAGGTAACTCCCCCGATCTTAATCCCATCGGGAACCTGTGAGAGATTCTAAAGAGGAAAATTGTATAATTTACAGTTACATATAAACATCGAAACATTATTTATACACTTCTGGCATCATGATCCCGATATAAAAGAAAGTGCCATCAAATGTATAGAAAGTAAGACTTTTTTTATGCGGTCCCTATCACCCGCATAAAAAAAAGGTTTGAGGGTATTCGCATGTAAATTAGTTAACTTCAGGAAGAATACCTACACTGTAAAAAATAAATTACAATTACCTTCAATATATGTACAATTTGTCAATATAATCGAAGGGATATTTCTGTAAATGTTACTGAAAACTAGTAGAATGAACATTCAATCAATTCAATTGTACCTAAGCTTATGTAATATTCAGAAAAATTCCTAAAAGTTATGCAATTTTTCATTCCATTTGAGGTTTGCTACATTGAATTTATGATTAAATACACCAAATTAGTCGATTTTCCATATTTTCAGGGGAAATGACACTTTGGTTAAGTAAAAATTTTACCTCACAAATATGAAAAATCCCATATTTCATATGGCGCGTAGTGGAATTTAGTTGCGCAGGTTGTTACTTTCTGGGTTTGGTATTTGTGTTATACACACCAGTGCACTTTTATAGAGGAAGCGATAAGAGATAAATTTGACTTGAGGTAGTGTATAAAAACACAAATTTACGGGGAAAAATACACAACTTCATGGATATTCTTCTTATGCATAGGGACGATTGTATGTATATCAATTGAAATTTCCCTCAAGTTTACATTTTAGTGGACTAAATCAAGTCAAGTGCGCATATTTCCAGATGACTCTTCTGTTTTGTTCAAATTCTCGGTTACTGTTGCTGGAAGAGGTCGTGTTCTCGTGTAAAATTAAAAGAGCAGGTGCTTTGTGAATAATTATATAAAAGTTATTTCATTATAAAACTTCATTTAAAGTGTTGTGTGTTCTGTCTAGTGTTGAGGAACGATTGACCATTACCGTAAACTATAAAGGTGAGTTAAATTTATTTATTAACATTATTTGTGGCAAGGCATTAATTTGGCAGACATAACACCGGTCTGCGAATTGAAACTTATAATTTCCCTTAATAATAATAACATTTTTGCTTCAAGTAATAAAGTGTGTTAATTTCAAAAATTGTGTTGGTTTTTTTCTATCACGTAAGATTTTGTTTTAATAATTTATTGCATTTTTAAAGTGTAATAGGGTAATTACACTTTGCTTTTCTTATTTCGAAATTATAAGTTATAATTATGATTTAGATATTGTTTTAATTTAAATTATTATTAGGAATTTTCGGATTAATAGAGCATATTACGATGCTGAATATTGATTAAAAAATTCTTGTAGTGGCCTGCTAGATTTTGAATTACAATATATGTAAATTAAAGTACCTTGGTGCATATGGAACCACATAATTTATTTATTGAAAAGTTGCCTATTTGAACATCACATAGTGCTATATTAAGTTGGAAAATGGTTTAAAAATATTTAACTCGTGATATTTTATTTTTACTTCTAATTTTTATAATTAATCTTGTAATATATTCGTTCAGTTGGGATACTTTTTTTTACGTTATCCCGTTCTCCTAAATGAATTGTGATTATAAACCTAGAATGAGATAAAAAACGAACCAATAACCAACTTTTGACAATAAAAAAAAAAACAATTTAAATTTGGCCTTCACGGCAAACAAATTCTAAGTAATAAAATTATTTCTCAAACAAATTGCCAAACATTAGTTTTGCTGATCCTTCCATTTCTTACTTTATACTATTTCAGATGAGTTTTATATTTGTAAAAGTGTGGGACTTTACATGTCAACTGAAGAAAATTATTAAATTGGAAGATACTAGCTTATCAGTTGAGGTTGTCTTAGAGAAAGGTATTAATTTCAAAGAACATCCAGTAAAATTAATATAAATTTTGTGTGTCACATATATGTCATAGCCCGTGAAAAAGGTATATTAGGAGAAGTTCTCACGCTTGAAGATGGTACTGAAATAGAAGATGATGATTGCTTGAAGTATTATATTAACAGTACCTTTATTTCTAAGCCGAGAAGTAGTATATCAATTAATATAGATCCGCCTTCACAAAATTCCCAAATCTGCGTGACAAATTCCGAAACATTGTCATCAATTAATTCTATTATTCCAGAATTAATTTCAATTCCTGAATTGCAGACAAGTAATGATGAATTTAAAATACCTTTTGAAAAACTTTCTGCAACTGTTTGCGATAAAATTTTTACGGGAAAGCGTCTCGATAAAAAGGAATACAGCACTTTTGTTTGTACAATAGCTGACCAATTACATAATGACAATTCAAATCCGACTCGAAAAGTAGTACGGCAAGTAACTGACCGAATATGCAAAAAATTTGCATTAACATTTGCCGATATAGATGAAGAAAGCAAAAAGTTAATTGGTGATGGGAATATTACGCTTCTTAAAAAAGTAGAAGAACACTTGAAATATTTAAAAAGAAAAAGTGCTTCCCCTATAAATGATCATTTAATAAAACGAAACAAACGGAAAAAAATTACAGAAACGCACACGGGAACTGCTTCGAATGCAGAAAATGAAAGACTATGGCTCAAAACGGAAATTTTGATAAATGGAAGAAATGAAGACAAAATCGAAGAAGTATTTAAAGCAACTTTTCCTGCTCAAAGGATTTTTTTAAATTATGGAGGCATAAAGCCAATAAAAGAAATTTTTGAAACTTGGCCGATCATATTTGAAAAAAAATATATACTTTTACACTTCAAGCTACTGCATGGCATTGATATTTTAGACAATATAAAAACTAATTTACAAAAAAATTCTAAAAAGATACTTAAGCTGTCCAAGAAAGAAGCAGATGGCGGCATAACAAACGATAGTAGTTTCCATTACATCTTAAAAGCGATTACAGCATACTTCAAAGAAGACATAAACAGCCTTATCAAATTTTTTCCAGTAAGTTCTTTTCTTATTAACATTAATAGTTTATTAATCATCCATATATTAAGGACGCATCTACGAAGGATGAAATGAAATCAGCTGTTCTTGGAGTTCCATTTCCAGCCATATTTTCTCTAGGTAATATTCGCTTTATCCAATAATGTTAATAATCTTTAACTCCCTTTTGCAGGTGGAGATATTCAAAAAAAGAGTAAGCTATATTATATTTGTGCTGAAAATGAAATTGTCACGGAGTGTAAGTCTTTTGAAGAGGCATTGGCTTGCCTTTTAGGAATTTATTTTAACATCGACATATCGTATCCCAAGGATGCGTGCTCATCTCTGGAATTTATCCAAATTTATCTTGGAAAAATAATAGTCTCCCAAAGTATGGTGGGCAAAACTACTCGGGCGAAAACCAATACAGTTTTAAATAGAGTCATAACAGCAATCAACAAAATAAAAGAAGAAGAAGTTTAATACGTAAGTTTTTTCAATAACTTTAATATGAAAATTGCTGTAGGCATTTCAGACATATTGAATTATATATAAGTCACTTACACTGTCATAAAAATACAGCCAATGCACTTTTCCCTTGTAAGTACAGTGGCTGCGAAAAAACGTTTAAAAAATATTTTTCGTTTACGTCACACTTAAGGCGATATCACCAAAGACCGTCCTTAAAGTCTGAGAATATTATTCAATGTAACATTTGTAAAGAAAACATTACAATAAAATCAACTTTTAAACATATAAAAGACCACTTCGCAAGCTTAAATCTGAGCAAAATTCCTTGTCTATTTGAAAATTGCAATCGAAGTTATTCACATTTTTCTTCATATCGAAGTCATATCTATCGAGAACATAACTTCATTTGCTTAGCATCCAAAAACAGAACTAGGTCCCATCAGATACATCCGGAAATACACGAAGAGTATGCTTTAAACAACTTTAATGAAGATTTAAGTAAATACGATTTTTCCCAAGATCTCGGGCTATTTTTTCTTAAATTAGAGTCCAAAAATCATTTATCGTCTCTTACATTAAATTCCATTATAGATATGGTTAACACTTTAGAGAACAGCTTAATATGTAATGTAGTTAAAGATTTACAAGAAGCTACTACTGGAAGGGACTCGAAAGAAAACGTTGAGAAACTTATAAAAATATTTCAAGACGTATCTTCTAATAATAAAAAGCACTATTTTATAAATGCTAATAATTTTATGACATCCTATAAAAGGAAACAGTATTATTTAAAGAATTTTAAATATACAAAGCCTTTACAAATAAATCTTGGTAAAGATAATTTACATGAAGACAAATTCTTCCATTATATTCCAATACTCGAAACATTAAAAGTTCTGTTAGAAAGAAATGATGTTCTAAATAAATTAATTTGTCAAAAGAAAATCACACCTGGGAAATTAGTAGACTTTTCCTGTGGATCTACCATTCAAAATAATGTTTTATATTCAGATTCAGATGCATTGCAACTAATTTTGTACCAGGATGCCTTTGAAATTTGCAACCCATTAGGTTATGCAAGGAAAAAACATAGCGTTGTTGCAGTTTATATGACTTTAGGCAATATACCGGCATTTGATCGGTCAGGTATAGATCAAATTCAGTTAGTTTTATTGTGCAAGGAGGAATATTTTAAGAAATTTCCTTTACATGTAATTTTCCAACCTCTTTTAAACGATCTTAGAATGCTAGAAACCGAAGGAGTTTATATACCATCCCTTCAGAAACACATTCAGGGATCTGTGGTCTTCATGTGTGGTGATAACTTAGGTAGTCACATGATTGGAGGATTTACACAAAATTTTAGTACGTCTGAGTACTTCTGCAGATATTGTTATATAAAAAGAAACGATTTTAAAAGTAACCCACTCTCAGTAGCACCATTGCGAACAAAAGAATCCTACAATCATGATGTGAGTTTAATAAATTCCACTTCCGAGCCAATCATGTTCATAAGAGGTTTAAGACAAGATTCTGTTTTTAATCTCTTAACATTTTATCATGTAACCACAGGACTACCGCCATGCTTATCCCATGATATATTTGAAGGAATCCTTCAATATGATCTTCCTTTACTAATAAAAAATATTATTAATAGATTAAAGTGGATTAGTGAAAATCAGTGTAGATATTATTTTAGACATTTGAAGATAGACATCGCAAATGAACATATTAGACCAGACTTTTATTATAAAAAGGGAAAACTCTTTGGGCAAGCAATGCAAAATAGATTTACACTTAGATACTTGCCATATATTCTTCGGGAGTTTGTACAGAATGATCAAGAAGTTTGCTGGAAAATGATACTTCTTTTGAATGATATAGTAAACATTACCTTAGCTCCACATATATCAATAAATCAAACTCTATATTTGGAAAATTTAGTTCAAGACTATATAACAATGCGTATGCAAGAGTTTCCAGAAATTCCACTTAAGCCAAAACACCATTTCATCCTTCATTACGGAAAACTTTGTAGAATGTTTGGGCCACTAATTTATTCATGGACGTTAAGGTTTGAACAAAAACATGGGTACTTTAAAGAAATATTTAAAAAATTAAAAAATTTTAAAAATGTGACAAAACTTATGTCTGAAAAGCACCAATTACTGCAAGCTTACAACAATCAAGGTAACATATTCAAATCAGAATTTATTTGTGAATTTTCTGAGCCAATAACATGCTTGGAAAAACATATTTTTAACTACATTAAGATTCATGTACTAGATAACGAAAATTATTCTATCACGAAAAAAATTTCCCATAGGGGTATATGTTACAAATCAAACCATGTTCTATTCTGTAGAAAAATTGATACGAATACGTATAAAATGTTAAAAATACAAATTATTTTATTTATAAGAGAAAGTAAAAAATTAATTTTTGCTGGAGAAGAAATGGTTGCAAAATTTAAAGAAGAAATTGGTCTTATTGAAATAAAAGAGGAAACAATGAAAACTTGTCATATAAGCTTTAATGAATTATACGATTACTATCCTCTTAAAATTTTTGTAAATACCAATAGAAAATTCTTAATATTACATCATGCACTTTTTGAAGATTATAGTTTTTAAAACACTTTTTTGCACAAAAACAATATTTTTGTAATATTTATGTTCCTATGAATTTCTTTAAAAGATATATTTAAAAAAATATATTTTAAGGTTTACAACTATTAAAATGTGTTAGTGTATTTAAAACAGAATTTATATGTGAAAAAGAGGCAATAACATGCTCTTTTTAATTATGAACCATTCAAATTAGAATATGTAAAAATGTTAGGTATAGAAAGTATTTCATTTCGTATTGAAATCGATTTTTTGTTCATATATTTTTGATGAATTATATCACTGCTATTCTGCAAAAAGGAATAAAAATATATTGTGTTTTTTTTAAACCCTAAATATAACTGATTCTTTTTTTAAAAATCATGGTTTCGTTATTTATTTTATTTAAGGAGGTTTCCCAAATTTTTACTTCTTTCAAATCTTTTGGTAAGTAATGACTAAGTGCCATGGTAAATTTTTCTAAGTGCACCTGGATCAAAAACGTAGTATATTTAAATGTATTGCAAACATTTGAAATATTAAATTCAAACATGAAAACTGCGAAAACTGAGTTCGGTCACTAAAAAGTAGATCCATTTCCCCAAAATCAACGAATTCACAAAACCTCTGTATTATGGAGTAGTCACTAAAAATTTGTAACTGAAATAACTAAATAACTGAATTATTAACTCATTTTGAAATAAGTGTTGTTAATGTTAATAATAATGCAGTTATTTTAAACGTTTTTTAAGAAGCTGCAATAATTCAAACCATGAAAACTGCGATTTTAAACTGGCCAATGTACTATCCTACAAAGTGGGTAAATTATTCCCTACAATTAAGGTTTTTCGTATTCGCTAGACTTAGGTAGATGTATCTAAATTTTAGTGACTCCTCCATAATACAAAGGTTTATCGAATCCCCTAGTCTTAGGTAAATATACCTATCTTTTATTGACTGATTCATAATACAAATGTTTATCAAATCCCCTAGTCTTGGGTAAATTTACCTACTTTTTAGTGACTGGTTCATAATACAAAGGTTTATCGAATCCCCTAGTCTTGGGTAAATATACCTACTTTTTAGTTATTGCGAATTCCCTAGGCTAAGGTAAATGTACCTACACGTATGCAGTTTTACACATCCACAGAGATTATTACATAAAGTTGGTGGCACAACTTGTTGCCATACACTTTAGGGAATTATTTTTTGCAGTGTATGTGAAAACACTGAACTTTGTCAATCTGGTCTGAATATTGCTGCAAGATTTTGGAAAAATTAAATAAACACTGCCCCAAACGAATATCAACTGAGTAAAAATAAAACCCGCCCATTCCTAGCCTGAAACAGGCAAGCACAACGCCAAAACGCCTGCATGGCACTCAAGTGAGGCACGATACGCCTGAGTAAAAATTTTAGTTTTTCAAATGCCAGGAGCCCGTTGCAGGCACGTATCAATAAAGCACGCATGAAATAGTCCAAACCAAGCATGGTATGCTCACACTTTTTTTAAAATTACAATTAAAAATGAAAACAATAAAATTATTTTCGTATATTAATTTATTCATTATTATTGTTATTGGCTATTGGGAATAATTTTAATATCAGGTGGCCGATGACCCACAGGGTGAATAAACGTCTATACGGGTGAAATTTTACATAATCCACGAGGTGAGTTACCAGTCTCGAATGCATTAAAGTCAGAATGCAGTAACAGAAGCATTTCTGGCGGATGTTTTTTTTAAATTGTTGTGCCTGGAGCGGGAGAATACATGGCCGTGTGGCGGACGCAGTTTTGAATTGTTGGTCCTATAGCGGAAGTGTGCATAATACTACCGGGCGCATTTGTTCGCTATGCTTGCTCGCAACGGGCGCGTATATACTTTTAAAAATATTAACGTCTGTACTTGCTTTAGGCGTGAATAGACTAACTCAATTATTTTTATTCGGGCAATGATTAATGAATGTCACATGAAGCCTTGATTGATGCCTATAGCGTCTTTCCGCTACAGAAAGAAAGAAGTACGCGAAATCAAGCCATCAGCGAAACTATGTAGAGTACTTAAAGTATAATACAGATGATAACTACCGAATAAAAAAAGAGAAAAGTTGAAAGAATTGTACCTTGCGGGACACCGGCGATGATTCCTTTCGGATTACCAATATTACCTGAATCGAATGGACTGATAAAAACCTTTTAATTCTTTTTAATTTTATTAAAATAGGATGAAAGCTTTTGAAAAATATTTAAGATCTATTGTTTTTTAGAAGATTCAAACTATTCTTTGTATGTTTCAGGACTTAGTCGAGTTAGGTTTTGCATCCATTTGAAATATTCTTTACACAAAATACTTATCTAATTAGCTAAGTGAAATTAATAATGATCGATGTTAAAAAAGAAGGGGTTAAGGGGGGAAGTACATGAAGACGTTTTCAAAAATCGATTTTATTTTATTATCTTAATCGATAAGTATATGCTCTAAGAATATAATTCCAAAATTCCAAAAGCCTATCTCGAAAATTGTGAAAGATATGCCACTTGAAAGTGGTCGGCGCCGATCCGGCCCAGCGCGCCTGGGATCGAGGATCTCTGCTGCGCGCGTGATTCCGCTCACCGGATTTTTTTTCTGCTCTGGAATTTAGAGTGATGAATGCGACTTTGTTAAAGAGCGTTCTCGACGTTTTCAATCCAAATACCGATTTTTCTGAGAAAACCCCTCCCCTCTTACCTTCTCCTTATCTGCATCTTTTTCGTTAGTTTTTCGGGACAAACTTTAAACGGCGTTTTCTCAAAACCATGTTTTTCAAATTGGCGTAAAAGATTACAAAAAAGCTAGTGAACCGATTTTCTTCATCCAGCACTCATTTTAAAGGGCATAAAAAACTACTCTAGATAGACTACGGACATAGCAAAAAAATCATTTTAAGATCATTTTTGACGCGAAAATAATCAAAATTTTTGCAAAAAAAGTCAACTTTTTTTTTCATGCCCGATTTTTATAGTTAATGTTCGAATTTCGAAAAGATCGTAGTCTATCTAGAATAAACAACCCTCTTGAGTATAGAAATGTTTGGTTTTTTGATTTGAGATGAAAATTTCGGCCAGGAGAATTTACGCCGATTTCGATGTCAGCCGCGACACGAGTTACGAAACCCACCAAAAGTTGATTAATTTTTTATTTTTCAAAATGTAAAAAATGTTTTTTCTCTTCTTAAAACATTGCCCTAAGTACATATAATATCGATTTCATGTGGACCTTTTTCATTTTCCCAAAAATAAATCCCAAAAAAGTCCTTTTTTTTCGGCCTCTTCATGTACTTCCCCCTTTAAGATATCTTTCTTGCGACATACCGGCATTATTGCCTATGTCATCGACCATCAGAGCACAAATTAAAATACAGTATAACAGTTACCAAGCGATCTTTTTCGTGATCTGGTTCCGAACCATTGTTTTCATTGTTCTCATATAGAGCTACTTCATGTATTGTGCGATCCTTAAGTTCCAAGATTCCAACCTTGGGTTCCATATGGATTTCAATCCAAAGTATGTTTTAAGGCTGCTTAGATAATTTTTTCGTTTTACCGGCTAAGTCTTTAGAAGTTACCTTTTACAATTGGATATTTAATTTATAATGGAGATACTGGTTGACAAAGGATTGTAAATATAATATTTAGCAGGTATATGTATATGTATGGTAAATAGCCGCAGAACTAAACTAATTTTATTGTTTGATTCAAATTTTCGGAGTTTGAGGGAGGTGTACTATATTAATTAAAGTGTCCTTGTGGTAGACTTAATTTAGATTGATATCTCTAAGCACCTTCTCATGCGTTCAGTTTTAGAATTTCCTTGTCTTTAAATAGTCGATAATTTACGCAATTAAAATTAAGAAGTTCAATTATTTTCAAGTTTCGAATAGGCCACACATTGTTTTTTTCAATTAAAGCTCAAGACAAGACTTAATTCCCACAATTTGCGCAACAATCTCATATCATTGCTCAGTTCACACAGTTCATGGAGCCGTTGGTGACCTTGTGACATTGCTAAAATCTCAAATTTTTTGGACAATTAATTTTGTAAGAAATTGCTCAGTTGGTTTTTCTTACAAACGCTTTAAAAGATTGTCTGTAATTTTCATTAAGTCGCGAGTATACCGTATACCCGCGATAGGGAGGGCAAAAACCGTGGCGATACCCAAACTGGTTCATCCGAAAATGTGGTGTGCGCCGTTTTTACTTTTCTTTGATCATTTTCGAATCTTTCCGTTGTGTAAGTCGCGCATTTGTTAACAGCGTAAACTTGAATTTTTTATTCCGCTTGTAATAAGAAATTTGATTTAGTGCGGCGGTTTTTGTTACGCTTCGTTGTCTGCCACTTTTTGTGGCGCTTATTTGTAAAGAATTTTTATGTCATACCGCCATACAACATTAAATATGGTTTAGTAAGCCTAAAAAGAAATTTCCTTTTTTTTTCTTGCTAATTTTCGATTAGTTCAGTGTTTTGTTTCTTGTAGTATTAAAAACTAATTTACGTTCAGTAAAAAACTGATAAAGTTAATTAATTTATTAAAAACGCTCAAAAAATTAGAGTGAAAATGTGGGAACTTGACTTTAACTTTTACTGGCAATACTTGCACTTGGTTGAATCACCTCTGTGTTAAGTCGAGATTGCTTGAAGTTTTCTGATATTTCATTAACTTTTTATTATTTATTTACAATATTTCATCAAAGTGCTGATTACTACAAATCACTTTAATCACCTTATAACTACGAGTATATGAACAATTTATCAACAGGTATTTAATTCCTGCGGTACGGAGCGTAGTCTTCCTGAAATATTGCGTACATTTACTTATAAGTAAAAACTATATTACAAAGGGATCCATTATTATTAACTGATCCTGGAACTGTTCCAAGACGCATAACATTAATATGGCGAAGTCATAGACGATATTCAATTGAATAATTGATTACATTGCCTAGAAAGAGTTCACGAGCCTTGAACCTGGGCTAATTACGTGCATTTATCTTTTCGCATAATCTTTTCTATTAATATTCAAATTAACAATCATATAGAAAAATATTTGAAAGAAAACACAGCTCAGGTATACTATTTATTTATTTATTTATTTCATGATAATTCATAACGCTACACAATTAAGCTTACACTTCTATGTATGTGCAGGAAATAAGAAAGCAAGAGAAAAAATAAAAAAAAATAAAAAAAAATAAAAAAGCAAAATTAAAAATCAAAAGATGAAAGGCAACTACGTATTACAAATGCAAATTGTACTGTAAGATTAGCAAAAAAGCAAACCTTATTAATAAAAAATATTGAAAGTAATGGATATTAATATATGCATAGTATGTACGTACAATTCATTGAAATCTACTAAGTTTAACTAACTATTAACTTAACCGCCAAAATAAATTTAGAACTAAGCAAACAAAATAAATTACAGGTTTTGTGAAAAGAATTGAAAAAGTTTCTCTCTGAAACCGCTGCCACCACATACTCTTCTAGTCTCAGTAGGAAGAACATTCCACATTCTAATATCTTGTACAAAAAATTGGCGCTCAGTTATTCTATAACGAAATTGTGGTATTATTAAGAAAGTAGTTCTTTGTGATTGAGTAAAGCTAATTTTTGCAAAAAGATACGTGTCCTATTTTTAAAACAGAGTAGTATGAAACTAAATATATTTTAGTATAGGGCACCCAATGATTGAGTTAGTGTAAGAGGACACATGGTCAGAGCGTCTAATATTATATATATAACGCGCTGCAGAATTGAAAGCTATATTAAGTTTTCTTTGTGAGTCAGAGTTCAGCCGACAAAAAATCTCACATCCATAAATAAACAAGGGCAATAGCAGTGCTTTGACCAACATCATCCTGGTTTCAAGTGGCGTAAAAGGTGCAGATAACCAGAGCCGTCGAAGAGCTCCATATATTTTAGACACAATGCCCTTCACATGATGAGTCATTGATAGATGAGATATCCTCATTGAACCTATGGACGGCATCCCTAATCAAGCAAAGAGGCCTGGAAATATACAACTGAACGTCATCGGCATGCATTTGAAAGCTACAATTCGTTATGCATGTTGGGAGGTCACTGATGTAAAGCGAGAATAGAAGCGGACCCAAGATAGATCCCTGAGGCACACCAAGAAAACTCGAATACAATCCGTTACAGAAGACTTTCTGCATGCGCCGCCCAAGATAAGTCCAGTTCAATTTACACGCAGAGTCCGTAAAGAAAAACTGGCTAGAAAACTTCTGAATCATAGTAATATGATGAACTCCGTCAAAAGCCTTAGAGAAGTCAAGCAGAAGAAGAATGTCACTACCGGAGGGCGCGGGCTGTCCTGTGACTTTTGGAAGATTTTTACCTCTCCCGCTAAAAAAAGAAGGATTTCGACAGAATCAACCACAGAATGCTCATTCATAAGCTGCACGCTCTAGGTCTTCCTTTGGTTTTTGTTAATTGGGTGTTTTGGTGTCTGTCTGATCTTATACAAAGTGTTTTGTTTCGTGGTGCGCTTTCTAATGAAATACCTAACATCTCAGAGGTGTTCCAGGGTAGCAATCTTGGACCATTCCTTTTTAGCCTTTGCATAAATGATGTATCAAAAAAAAAATACTACAGAGAGGAAAATGTGAAACTAACCTGTAAAACGAAGTGTTTAAAATAATTCAATGCAACTAAAACCAACCACTTAAACAAAAATTACGGAAATTAGATAATTACAGTCTAAAGAAATACAGTCTAAATGAACCTAAAATGAATGCATATAATGGAAATCTGTGCAAAAAATGTGTCACTGCAAGAAAACCTAGTTAAGAAAGTCTCCTGAATATGCCGATAGTGCTGCCTCTCTGAATATTATTTGGTAATTGATTTCATAGGCGAGTTAGTAGAACAATGGTAGAAACCTGAAAGATAGCAGTTCGAAATCGCGGCATTAAAAGTTTATATCCCCTGGTTGAATAAACAAAAACCACACTACTCAAGAAATGAAGTTGAGAGGTAGCTAGTAAGTTGCAAATGAATAACAAAGCTCTTCATTTCAAATAAGTGTCCAATGAACATCCGAGTAGCGTAAATCTCAGGTGAGATAGATAATCAAATCGACGCAGTCCAAAAATAAACCTAATACAGTCGTTAAAAGCAACATTTAGCTTTCTACTGCAGCAAGAGCCAAGTTTTGGGAAAACTAGGAATCCATGCGTAAAGTGTTGCACCTAGTACTAGAGATTTAATTAGATGACAGCGCATTTTTGGCGAAAGCATGTTAAACGATAGCCAAAGGCGTCGAAGATTGGCGGATCAATAGTTGCACAATAAAAGGCGATGTACTTGGATTTACTTGGGTTTAGTTTCAGACTATTTTCTAAATACCAGTTATAATATCTCATTCAAATCACTGTTCATTCGGGCAACATAATCTTCAGCAAGGCCTATTAGACAATTTAAGTAGACCTGTACGTCTTCGGCGTTAATATGAATATCTACATCAAGCACCACCTGTGGCAAATCATTGATGTACATACTAAAAAGCAAGTGGTAGCAACCGGGCAATGCATCCTAGAATGTGGCCAAGTAACTAATGCGGGAGGAGATAACCTCTTGAAAAATCCCCCTAACTCCAAGGGAGTCTGCAGTTTTGCGTCCCCTCTGCAGGACCCAGGGGTAATTGGGTCGCGAATGGCGTTTTCCTCGGGCGCTTCAGTGGTAGTGGAGGTGGATGGTATGGGAGACCCCAACAGGTTGGCTATACCCACGGTACCCACAACACAACAGTAGCAGTTTTGGGAGAATTACCTTTCGAAGGAACTGTGGCGGCAATGGAGGCTGGCTCGCTTCAACCGGCTGAAACTGCTGTAGCAGTCCTGGAGAAGGGTGCCATTGGCATAATAACAACTAGCACTTCTTCAGGTGCGGCCGCGCAGAGACGGGAGACTCTAACGAGTTGGCTATCTCCGCGATACGCACACCAGGAGAAGATGCAGATCTGCCTTCCAAAGGGTTAACTGCGGTTAATCCGGAGGGGGTTTCTTGTCCTGGCTCAGGACTAAAGCGTTACGGCCTGGAACCCTTCAATGCCGTAGGCAGAGAAGGGATGAAGGTCATAACTAACGCATGGACCAAAAAGGAACACTGGAAACGGTGGGAAAATATGGATTTATGCAGATCTGCCCTCCGTAGGGTTAGCTGCGGTTAATCCGGAGGGGGTTTCTTGTCCTGGCTCAGGACTAAAGCGTTACGGCCTGGAACCCTTCAATGTCGTAGACAGTGAAGGGGTAAATGATGTAACTAACGCATGGACCAAGAAGGAACACTGGAGACGGTAGGAAATCATGGATTTATGCAGATAGGCTAGGATTCTAGCAGTGACCCAGGAAACCGAGGTTAGTGGTGACAGTGGGATAACTGGATACTCAGTTGCCCCCACTAAGAGAGACTGGGAGGGGACGAAAAGGGACCCGGTTATGTGGTCTGTTTCGGCTAATCCCCAGAGAGGTGTTTTTAGTGAGTAAGAATCTCACACTACCGGAGGGCACGGGCTGTCTGGTGTCTTTTGGAAGATTTTCACCTCTCCCGCAAAAAAAAAAAAAGCAATGGGTCCAGTATAGATCTCTGTGGGACACCACTGCACAGGGGAAGGAAATCATTATCCTTTGGAAACGTAGACGTAGAAAGTCCCTGAGCAAGAGAGTTACACCTCTAGAAAAATTAAAGCGGTCGGATAAGTTGTCGAGCAAATTCTTATGACATGCACTGTCAAAAGCCTTTGAAAAGTCTAGGAGCGCCAGAGTGGAAATTTCTTTTTTATCCAGTGCCGCACGAATGTCGGTTCTCATTTGTTGTTGGTTCTATTGTATTTTTGTTAAGCCTATTGTAAAATATGCTAGTCCTGTTTGATCCCCCTTTTATGCGGTCCATATTAACCACATCGAGGACGTCCAGGGTAGATTGTTGAGATTTATGGGTCTCTATGGAATAATGGTCATATTTGACCTACATATTTAGACAGACTCAAACTATTCTCGTTGGATACTTTTGGAGACAGCCGTAATAGATCTAAGATAATTTTTACTTTCGATTGCTTGCAGGGCACAATGAATTCTCTGGAGCTGTTAGCCTCTCTGAATGTCTCTATTCCGGCAGACTCACAGTTCCCTGCAGACTCACAGTTTCCTCCAAGTTCCTTATATTGACTTTCATCTTTCAAGAAATCGAATCAGCTTAGCTTAGGTTAGTTTTTCTCTTTGTTATTGACTGTTTCATATTTGTATAGAATTTGTAGTAATCACAAATTTGATGAGTCTTTGAATAAATAAATAAATAGTGTTGTATCAAGTGATGAGAAAGCCTATGTTCTGGCGTAAAAAGGTTCGCAACTGAACGCTTCACAGATAGACAGATCGATCGGCCGACCTCTAATATCAGTTAAAAATGAAATCTACCTGTAAGCACGGATGGAACTATATAACTGCCTGCTACCTATCAAGAAAGATGTGGCCTAAGTGGAATAAAAAGAGAACGGTATTTCGTTTGGAGGGGAGAGGGTGGAAGTCGACAAAATCTCCGTTATATCACCACTGTTATAACGGTTCACTGCGTTTTTTGATGGTATGAGCCCAAGGCTTCTATCGGAGTTGCTTAAGTGAAGAGGAAGTTAAAAGCATTAAGCATTTACCTTGCTAATTCCCGGGGTTATCCCGAAAAAGGTTTAAGGCGCTTGGCAAACACTTCCTTAAAGGACTAGAAGAGTTCGTCATCGTCGTGCGAAGTGCTATCTCTACGGACCATATTAAGGTCTTCAAGATGCTGACTGGTTGCAATCCGGTGGTCAACTAATCTAACGTAAATGAAACACTGATAGTTCACATTGTAGAAAGACTAAGAATTCTAATCATCTTTAACCCTTTCTCTATAAACAAGGATGCTAACACTGCAGGCTACTAAAAACGTCAAAGAAAAAACCAATTAATGAAAACTTAACAAAATCATTTTGGCAATGGTATTAACATTAGGTTTCATGCAAAACCTTAGACATTTTAAATTTATCTTTTTATGTTTAATTATAATTTTAATTTTGATTAAATTAAAAAAAATGTGTGCACTAAAAGAAGGTTAAAATCCCTTACAGGTTTGTAGAATTTTCAAAGAATGGTATTCTCATCGTTCGAGTCGAGGCAAATTCTGTCTAAGGTAAAACACTTCTATCGTTTAGATTTCTTAACCGACATAGTAAAACTTTTAATTGGAAATTACCGGTTCTCCTAGTAACAAATTATTGCACCTTTTGTTATTTTTTAGAAACAAACACTCCGAAAGTGACATAGTGCATAATGCAAACATAATTCTCAAGACAATAAAGGCGAAATCTTGCAAAGTGAGAAAATTTCTGCATTCAAATTGTGAAGATGATTTTCTCTAGACGTGTGTGTTAAATGGACCTCATAAAGTGATTGCATGCATGTAAAGTTCACACATATGAGATAGGTATTATGGAAATAACATGCCTTTTATGCGAAGAAAATTCTCAGGTAAGCAAAAGTATGAATTCGAAAATTTCACAAGTTTGTGCTAGAACAATGCAACTGAACTACCAATGTGGGTCCCCGTGTGCTCCGATTTCCACAAAGCTAGTGGTTTCATTCAAGGTCTGAGAATATATTTTTTTACTTCATTTTTCGCACGATGGAGCATTTGAAGTCAGTGAAAAGGTGTTATATTTTTAATTAGAAATTAATTTTAAAGTTATTAATTAACGTTCATGACTTGTTTGACTTTGAAAACTATAGCGGTCCTAACTGTGAAGTTATGATCTTAACACTAATCTGTTGCAAATATTTACGGTTTCAATCTTAATTGAAGCTATAAAAAACCTAATTGAACAAACATTGAATCGTAAATAGGATTTTATGGTATTACCGTGGAAGATCGAAACCAACGATCAATTTATCCACATCAATTTTTCCAAACATCACGTCCCGATGATAGAAATGATAAAGCGGATATTTCAAAAATGGAAATTCTCACTTCATCACATCATCCAGATAAATTGCAATGCTAGGTGTACAATTTCAAGGAAATGTGACCTACGTGACCGACTTCGGAAAAGTGATTTATTAATTTTTGAAAAGACAACAAAACAGCGCAGAACAACACAACCCCGCACACATCACTTTTAATTGCACATGCTGATTTGCACTATTGATCTTGCTATTGCCGTGACTGATGGCACATGCAGCGTTGAAAAATAGCTTGATTACAATTTCAGGTTTAAGTAGATCCGCAAATAGTTACGTAAGTTTCGTTTCTCAGTTTCAGTTGCATGGGCTGCATGGAAATTGAAAAAAAATCGTGACAGCTATTATATCAGCGCTTTCGGAATAATAGAGGCGATAGGCCGCGTTTAATTAGTTCATTTGTGTTTAAGTAGGCATGGAGTCGATTCTAAGCTATTTTTTGCCTCACCATCAATCACTTCCAAAAAGGGCGATGTATTTCTGTAATTTTTCAGTTTTTTTCTGTTATTAGATCAAGGCAGTAAATGGAGAAGGTTTGGAGGTCACCTGACGTTTACATTATAACACTTTCTACCCAAATTAAAACACCATCAACATTTAAATTCAGTGTAACGCCGACAACGCGATATTCCCTCCAGAGCCAAATATAGACAACAAAAGGTGCAGTCTGGTGATGACAGATAGTAATGATGTGATCCGAAATAGCAGATATTAAGCAATCATGACGGGCGCGTATTGGGGATACTACATATCATTAATCATGCAAGACCGTGATGGAGGATCATTTTACAGGAAGTTCATAGGAGATTGTGTGGCGACAGGTGCAGATCGAGAAGTGGCAGAAAGGATTGTGACTCTACAGAGCGAGATTCCGGACTTAGATGGCGTATTTCCAGCGATGCTACAAAGAGTTACGAAGTCTCATGCACCGCATCTTGATGTGCACTTCCCTGGATCATCTTTAAGACCAGACTTAGCTCACTGCGTGGTAAGCTTGTCTGGCGTAATTTTTGGCGATGACAAGGTTAGGTGGACATCCCCTGGGGGCGACGGTATCTTCCCAGCCCTCTTCCCAAAGGATATCATCCTTGTCCCATTAACTGGGTCTACATACCACTCTCATAGAGGAAATTTTTGCGGTATTTATCCTCAAATAAGGAAACATGCCTTTGAAGCAACCTAAATCTTTTAGACCAATCAGTCTATCAGCCTTTTTATTTAAGACGATGGAGGTGCAAGCTGAACCAATCGTTTCCTCTTAACTCTACTACTACTTACTACTTGCCTCCACAAAAGGCAGATTAACAGAGACTGCCTCACACAATCTTGTTTGCAAGATCAAGAAAGCCACAAAGAAATGGCATTATGTACTATTCTTGCCATGAAAGGTATTTTTAATACCACAAGGTATTGGTTCATATCTAGAGCTCTCGCACGGAGGGGTCTGGATTCTCATACCGTTAAGTGGGTGGATGCTATGCTGAAGAAGCGAGAAATCACATCCAACCTTGGTAACACCTCTGTGTGCTATGGGGCAGCTAAAGGGTGTTCACAAGGCTGTGTACTGTCGCCGCTGCTGTGCTCGCTAGTAGTAGACGACCTCTGAAACCAGCTTAGTGCGCTTGGTCACCAGGCAGTCACTGATCAAATGAGATCAGCTCTGCGCACGGTTACCACCTGGTGCGCTAAAGACGGCCTCACTATAAACCCCGCTAAGGCTGTTCTTGTGCCGTTTACCAAAAGTTACCATTTGGGCCTTCGTCCAATTTCAATCCAAGACACGAACATTGAATACTCCAATGAGATTACATACTTGGACATTCCAATTAAGTCTTGGAACATTCCAATTAAGTCTTTTATCGAGCATGAGACAAAAGACTTAATTGGAATGTTCACCTTGACTTCACATTAAACAAGGCTTCTCAAGCCTTATAGGGTTGTCGAAAAATGTTCGTATGAACTTGGGGCCTCACCCCTAAGAGGATTTCTTGGTTATACAATAGGATTGTAAAACCGATTGTAACTTACGCCACCTTGGTCCGGTGGCCTTAATTTCTACAACGTACGACAATAGTCAAATGTAATGAGCTTTAGCGGCTTGTTTGTCTTCCCATAAAAGCTGCAATGGAGGCGGTAATTGGACTCATTAGCGTCCTGAGAGTGGAACTTCCATCAAATATGTCGGGTGGTGACAAGGATTACATATGCATCCTACAGCACAATTATGGCATATTTGTTTGAACCGTATCGGACCACACAATCAAAAAACGGAGCATCGGCAGAAAACTCAGAACACCCTTTCCTCAATGAGCAGACAGCGATGGTATAAGACTAGACCCTAATAACTTTAAATGGTTTACTGATGGCTCAAAAATGGAATATGGTACTGGTGCTGGTGTCTTTGGTCCAGTATTTTTCAAGCCGAAATCTTTGTCATCGAAACTTGTGCCCTTATCAACGTCAAAAAAGGACTAAAAGGAGCTGATGTAACTATCTTCTCTGATAGCCAAGCAGTCCTTAAGACTACATCCTGCTGGTGTTTTCGCCAAAAGAGTGCTTCGAAATCCTTCAACAACTGGCCACCCATAACAGGGTCACCCATAACAAGGTAACCCATATGCTGGGTACTCGAGTTTCGAGGAAAACGAGACCGCCGATGAACTGGCCAGGAATGGCTCTTCTTAGCGATTTCAAGGTTTGGACCCCTTTTTCAGCCTCAGTCAGCAGGTGTTATACTGGAGAAATCTGTTTAACTATAGAATTAACCCTTCTAACTCAGAAGGTGCACTTCTCAGGCAGAAGCCTAGAATCAATTGACCTATTCGCCAGAATATAACAATATATTGAGGCGAGTTAGGCTCCCACACCAGCATGCAAAAAACATTAGTAAATAAAAACTAAAACACGCCCACACACACACAAATCAGGGGTGCACGGACAATAGAGAATGCTTCAGTAAATCCTTCGTAAGAGTCAGGTCAAAACAGGACACATATTCACGGCTCTACACATGCGATTTATAGGCTAATGCATATCATAGTTAGACCGAGAATGAACTACATGCAGTAAAGGCAATCTCGGGGTATGCATATAAGAAACCATACTTGAGAGAGTGCAAGAATCTATGTTTGAGTTCAAAAGTTGGTGAATAAAGACTAGGTCAGCAACTCTACGTCGTTCTTCAAACGAATGTATATTAAGCCACTGGAGGCGATCCACATAAGGGTAACTCAGGTTAGGCAAATCAAGCTATCAGGCTACCTATCTGGCCACTGTGGGCCGAGATATCATCGTCTGTCCAGTGAGACGGAGTGTCGGCTTTGTCTGGTAGATGACGAAACCACGATGCACATAATGTGCTTTTATCCGGCCTTAGCAAGGCTGAAAAGAGGGATTGTCCACTGTTAAAGACGTCATTGCATATCTAAGGGTGGCTGAGCGTCTTGTGCAATAGTAGGGGTTATGGTACAAAAGACTTCCTGGCTCGCAGTGCCTACCATATTGGTAACTCAAGTAGTAGTAATAATAATATATTGTTTCATTTTCGTTTATTCTATAGTTTTAGCTACTCAAACGTGAAAGAATCTTCTTGTTCTTCTTTTCAGTAGGATTAGGCACAACTATATCATATGGCAGAGAACATGTATTGAAGAGACGAAAGGCCAGCTTTCATAACTTTAACTTTATTGCCAGTAATAACACCATATATTCTGCTGACCTGTTTATGCAGGGAGGAATGTGTTTGAAAAACTGTATTTGGGTAAATTTGTAGATTTCGTTAAACACTTTTAATTGTTGCCATGCGTTGTTGATTAATGGTATAATTAAAAGTTAGGTTTATTTACTATTTTTAATATTTTATTCAAACTTTGGGAGATGAAATTGTTAGTTTTATTAATTAATTTAAATTTTGAAAAATTTTTTACCCTTAGGTCAATTTGTTTACAGCCAGCTTTAACTAGGCTACATACCGCTCTCATGGAGGAAAGTAGTGGTGGTGTTTATCCCCAAACAAGGCCTTTAGAGCTACCTAAATCTTATGCATCAATTAGTCTCACATCCTTACTGCTTAAGACGGTGGAGATGAAAACTGGACCAGTAATCTCCCATTCACTCTACTCAGTTTGCCTAAAAAAACAAACAGATCAACAGAGACTGTCTTATACAATCTTGTTAGCAAGATGAAGAAACCTGTTTAACAAAAACATTTGAAACATTTTTCAGTAGAGCTACGATACGTCTGTAAATGAAGAGTCTGCTGGTTGACTTCAAAACGTTAAAATAAGTCATGTTACAGCCTACTCTAGATACAAATCCGGAAACTGACACGAACAGCTGATCATTTGTGGTGTAAACAAACCGAAATTTGCTACAGTGAAGTATAGAAAAAGGTTGGGGAATACTACTTTTCCGTAGTATTTCTGCCACGGTCAGACAATGCAGTGGCTCTAGTATTATAAAAGCCTTAATTACAAACAAATTTTTCTGGTACACTACGAGTAAAAAATTAAGTTAAAAATTTACTCAACGAATATATGGTCACCAATTTCCGAGTACACTCACTTTCAAAAAGTTGATAACTGCGTTACGCCATTAATCATAATCATTCAAGTGAATTTCACCTGTTTGCACTAAAATAAATTACAATTAATTAAACTTTGGAATAAGAAAAAATTTACATTTACCTTTTCAATTATGTTATTTCAATGATATAAGATCTTCCGTGTGGAAAACTAACTGTAATTAATCTAATTCATTTAATAACCAAAATCAGGAAACGTAACACTCAAACAGCTAATTATATGCATAGCGAAATTATAATCATCTGTTTATTGCAAGACATTCAACTGTACATTTAGGAAGTTATAGACTTAATTTACGACTTCTTTGAAAATTATTTCCATTTTACAAAACTGCAACAGTTACATATTGTCAATGAATTTCAAAACTCATAAATTTTTGAAATCGTGGGCTGAAGCCCTAAGGCGAGCAATAGTCATAGTCAAGTAATTACTCATAATGACGTTCGTGTTACAATCTTCAAGGTCAAGGTACAATCACTCAAAGTCTATATATATCATTAATAGCGACAAATATCGGGTAATTAGGTGGTCAAAAATTCCCCCATAGGACTCATTTTAACCTATAGTTATGGGGGATTTTCTTCCATGGTATTTTAGGACCGCAAAATACAACTCACAAAAGATCGCTCTTCTTGTGACTCAGCATGGCCCAGGTGATCACGTTTCTGTCAAACACCACTATAAAGTTAATTATTTTGAACAAACTCGAACTGGTCATGTAACAACAACTTTTTGTGCAATGCTCTTAATTTACGTGAAGTGCATTTGCACGGACACATTGGACACAAATGATATCCCGCGGGCAATTATCAGGTTAATCAAAAAGTTTATCAGACAGTGTGTTGAAGGTTTCAATTAATAATTATTCGGAAGTACCTAAACACTTCAATTGATTTCAGTAACGGATTCGCACTCGATCAAAGTATAGACAAGCAATCTTCATTCAAGTACCGAAGCCGTTTACATTGGATTGCATAAGGTAATAGGACCGCATTTCAATTACGGACTCAACTAGCCAAGAGTACCATTGGACGGTTATTTTCATATATGTTTTTTGTGATATCCGCTCAACTTTCTCGGAAATGGTTTTATTTTAGCGCAAGTGAAATTCTATCTTTTTGCTTTTATTTGAATTAGTTTCAGTCTTAGTTGTGTGGTTTTGAATAACAGATTGGAATTTGCAGGTGAACGAAATTTCCCATCATTAGACATGATTTCATATTATGATGCATACACATTATATGGGTATGTGTTGCTCTGTTTAAGTAATCTTTCTTGAAGAATTATAGGATTTATATCGATATGGAATGAGGAAATGGTTAAATGCTACTTATGTACTTATGGTAATTTTATCCATTACAATCAGAAGTTACTGAACGGCATTGATAACGTGCAAGACAAAAAAAATGTTTTTTTTTTAGATTCTTGGATTGTTTGTCGTGCAATGTCAATCAAGATATTTTTTCCAGTAAAACTAGAAATAAATACATTCATTAAAAATTTAATGGCTACTATACCTATGTACAATGCAAATTAATTCTAATAAGTTTGCAGCAAAGTAACATTTTAAGCATTCAGTTAAAGTCCACAACAGTGGAAATTTAAAATTTTTGAAAAAGGAAGGGAGGCAACAGTTTAAGGTTAAGACAATCAGGTGCGAGTCAGACTCGCCCACCTTGGAAGGCTACTGATTTCTTAAAAACTGTAATAGTTAAAGACATCGTTTTATTTTTCCTGTAATACTTACAAAAACCTCTACAACTACTTATTTCAGATTTGTCGCTTTAGAAACTTCGATGGTAGGGGGGGGGGGGGGGGGGGGTTGGAAGATTGGGGTGTGGGGGGGGGGGGTATTTTTATGCTGTATACAATGAAATGAAGATATATTTTATAATGTGCAAAGAGCCTTCATATGATATCCCACTTGACCTAGTAACCTCCTTTTTAAATTTTGACTCCCCCCCCCCCCGCCTTCGAACCACTATTGAAATAAAAATAAAATTTTTTTTAATGGTTCCATTTGAAATAAAGGTGGACGAGCATTATTTAAATTGTTCCAAATTTCAAGTCGATAGCATTAGTAATTGCTAAAATAAGCAAGTGTGACAGACAGACAGTCAGACGAAGTCCCTTTTTTATCATTTTAGACGGAACCCTAAAAATACAATTCATTTTTCCCGCCGAACAGTATACTAATGAATTTGTGACAAAAGCTTGATAACCGCTGCAGAGTAAAGAGATCCGAAAAACTATTACAGAAAGCTGCTGAAGGTTTTTATGCGCAAGTCTCAATATACAGGGTGTTTCAGATCTGACGTGCGGAAATGAGTCGGGTGGTAGATCTCACCTAGCCAAACAAAAAATGTTGTGGAAAGGGGGGGGGGGGTTACTACCGTTTGATAGTTACAGGGTGATTCAGTAACGTGGAATTTGCATGCTATGCACAACATTCTTTTTTTTTATCGTTTGATCTTGAATATTGCAGTGACATCAAACAAACGCCAAAAAACATGAAAACTACTATCTCAACGACCTTTCCAAAATTCTCAACAATGTTGATCTAACTTCTACCATTGCAGGTACAGACACTTCCAAATGTGAAAAAAGTGTTTTGCGATTACCTAAAATTCAGAATTTTCCCAAATTTTCTCTCCCTCCCCCCACCCTCCATATCATACAACTTTTTGTTTTCTAGGTGAAGTCTATTACCCCATTCATTTACGCACGTCAGATCTGAAGTACCCTGTATAGGTAAAGTTAGGAAGTGGCCGCATTAATGGCAAGATAGAATCGCGACTCGATTTGCAACTACCACCAAATGATCGCAATATTACTTTCCTACAATGAAGAAAGTCTTTTATAAACGACGTTTCCAAATTCCAAAAAAAAAAACAATAAGAAATTAGACTTAAGGCGTCCGCACAGAAAGCGGAGTTTTTTACATGATAATATAAACGTCAAAAGACTAACCAGTACATGAAACGAAATAATGAAATCAAATAACGAAATAATGAATCAAATAAATGAAATAATGAAATCAAAAGTTGAAGACTCACTGCGACTTATTTTAGCTGGAGAAGGAAGAAGAAAGGAAGCTAAGCAGCGGTTCGGAAATTTTTCACTTAGAATTGCCTTCACAATGTACATGGCTAGCACTGATACTCCATCGTCTTGGTGAAACATTCCCCTAAGATTATACATAGGGTTCTGCTCTATTAGATCTGGCAGTGTATTGTCCAAAAAGTTCGCATAAATTTCAATACTAAGCAATTGCGGCAAAATGAATGGTCCTACCAAATGGTTGCCGATGATACCAGCCCAAACATTGAAACTGAATCTCTGCTGGAATGAGGTCACCTTTGCCCTGTGTGGGTTAGTGTTTGACCAGGTATGGAGGTTATGGAAGTTCGTGATATCATTCCTGGTGAATTGACATTCATCTGTTCACAGAATTCGGTCCAGAAGCGCTCTGTCGTCAATGTCGCGTTCCAGAAGCCAAGTGCTAAATTTCAGTTTTCTCTCAGAATCTCCTTCCAGTAGTACTTGAGCTGGGTGATGATGTTATGGACTTAATCCCCCTCGATGAATAACCCTCCAAACCTTAGATGATGATACTCCTAATCGCCTTGCGACTCGTTTCGTGCTCGTTTCAGGGACCTGCCTCACGATGGTGATTATTTGCTGCTGGACGTCGGCCGAAGTTCTCGAAGTTTCCGATCGGGTCTCCATGTCGCGTGAAGTTACACACAGCCCGGATCTAGGGAGAGGGGGCAAGCCGGAGCCCGTGCCCCGGGCGGCAAATTCAACCTCGGCAGACGAATACACTACTCAGCATTATCGCAACTTTGCGATGACTGAGACGCGCAGTATAGTAAAATAATAAAATAAAAATTGTTTATTTTGAACAACTAAAGGATGCATAGTTATAGTAGGTTAGTATCAATAAAAACACAAGGCACTTTAAATATAAACATAAATATATCCATAATATATTGGACGCGCAAGATGTCCAGCGATCTTTTGGCATACGCGACCCAAAGCCATGTGCTCCCTTTCAATATCAGCATCGTCTTTAAGGTCGCCGGCAATGATATGCCCTATAGTACTTTTAGCACATAAATTATTCTTCGCGGGGCGCATAGTAGAGAACTCAGATCTGAACCGGCTCAAAGATCCGGCTCTCAAAAGTGAGTCAAGTGAACCGGATTTCAGTTTTGTCCCGTGACGGATCCCGAAGATTCATTTCTCAACATTTGCATCAGTTTGATTTGATTCTTCTTGTTGACGACTGAGAATGAGCGCTCATAAGAAAAGAATGAAAGAAAGAGAAATACACGAAAAAAACAGAAGAACCTGGAACTATAATCTGTTCCAAAAAGATTGGCAGTACACGCTCTTATGGAGTATTGCTGTCTGCTTTATTTTCCCATCATTTTCCTATGCCTCCATCCCTCTTCCTCAGCACGCTGTTGCCACGATTTCATCTCAGAACATTTTCTTATTTTTCCTCGTGGCCTACTGCTAAAAGATATAATCTGGCTACACTAAATGTGCTTTCCGACCATTCCAGTCACTCGAATTCGTATTGCGTCTGAGTGCTGATCAAAAGGATGGCTGTACACGGTTTTTGGCGAGTTTATGAAATTTGGCATCATAACTTCCCATTTACCGTGTACTGCCAATCTATTTGGAACAGGGTATAAAAATTCTGCAAGAACTACAACTGAAGCAAACGCAACACAAAGGCTGGCACCTATAACGGAGAGCAAGCCAGGATTGCAGAAAGGAATGAGCTGGCCGAGTTCGTACCGTGTTTGGCTCACTCCTTAAATCTTGTCGGTGTCCATTCTGCCTCATCATGCCCGGAAGCAATAAACCTATTTGGAGTAATTCAAAAAGTATATTGCTTTTTTGTCAGCTTCACTACTCGGTGGGATACTATCAAAAAATATGTTAAAACCAATTTAAAAGGAAGCAGTCAGGCGAGATGGTCGGCGAAATATGTCGCTGTGAAAGCCCTCTTAATTAATTTGCCGGAAGTGGTGGAATCATTGAAAGAAGTTAAGCAAACTTCTCATGCTCCGAAAACAAAGTACGAGGCAGGTCATCTCTTATATGCTATAAAGAATTATTAGTAAATATCGAAATTCAAAAGGAAGATATATTCCTTGCACGTTCCGTCTCTTTAATGGATGGAATTATGAAAACTTTGCAAAAAATGAGAGAAAATTCAATTGAGTATTGGATAGAAGAGGCTAAAGAAGTTGCTGGAAAAATTGGCGTTGTGCCTATTCTGCCAAATAAACAAATTCCGAGGTGCAAAAAACAATTTAATGAGAACACTTAAACCTGTTCAACTCTTTTTTAAGGCAACAAAGATGGTATTTGATAGAATCTTATCATAAATTAAAAAGAGGGTTGATAGTGCTATCACGTTAAATTCGAATTTTGCATTTCTCAATGGTACTGAAAACTTGAATATATCAACTGAAGAACTGCAGAAGTATGGAGCAGATCTGGGACGAAAATATGAGCGACATTTAAACACAGTCGAATTCTGCCAGGAACTCTACGTTTTTGAAGAGCAAGCTCCACTTTTATTTGGAAATATAAAAACTGCTAGCACTTTTAATCTCTTGCAACAGATACGCATGATTTGCAGGATACCTTTCCTAATATTTGTATTGCTATGTGAATTTACTCTACGCTTCCTACTACATCTGCAAGCTGTGAGCGAAGTTTTAGCAAACTTAAACTTATTAAAAATTATCTACGATCGTCGATGAGAAAGGAACGTTTATCGAGTCTCGCAATATTAGCAATAGAAAATCGAATTTCTCGTGAGATTAATTATGACAAGGCCATAGATTTGTTTGCAGAACAAAAGGCTCGAAGAGTAAAATTGTAATTTCAATGTGCAATATAATAATTATTTTTAATCTCCCGTTTTATTTCAGACCATATCCTGTCCTATCCTACTTAAAATATATGTACGACACTTCCATGTATTTTTGGAAAAAATTTAGGATTAACAGAAAAAGAACAGCGCTAGACCGGTCGTTATGGCGTTCTATGGGGGAGGCCTATTTCCATCAGTGGGCGTCTTATGGCTGAAATGATGATGATGAAGGTTAAAATATTGGCGGCACTTTTCAGTTTTTGCCCCGCCTCGAAAAAATTCAAGATCCGGGGCTGGTTACACGTCATGTTTCTCTTAACCTTTGGAAAGTCTGTGTAAATACCCTCTTTGGGGTGCTCGCCGATTAGGGAATCTCCTTTGATATTCCAGTACAGCCGCTCTCTCTTTTCCGTCTACTACACCATAAATGTAAATAATATCCGCGTATTTCTCAAATTTAAATTCTACCACTTTTTTATATTTCTTGCTTAAAAACACCTGTACTTATTGATTTGTTTTTCAACTATAATAATAGGTATTCTTGCTGACTGACCCTTTTTTGTAGCTAAATTTTCATCAGGTACGAGTAACAGAACGCCAGGATGGTTAGGTTAGGTTAGGGTGGCGGCTATCAGCCCTGCAGCCGATCAGCCTCACATAGACCTATAAATGGTCCGTTGTGTTACCACATCCGTGGAACCGTACCTGATTGCCGGGTTTAACTAAAACCAGCCGCAGCTGTTAATAAACCATAGGAGCTGCTTCAGCCCGATGCCGGCTATATCGCCCATGCCACCAAAGAAGTACACGCCCATTGCATTGTACCTTCTTTTTACTAGGCCCGGGCATTCGCAGAGTAAGTGCTGAATGCTTTCCGCCTCTACCTCGTCCATACAACTCCGGCAGAAGTCATTCGTGGGAACGCGCAGACGTTCTGCATGTCTACCGAAAAGACAGTGGCCAGTAATAACTGCCACAATGTTTCGCAGGTTTATCCGGCTTCCGTTTAGCAGGAACGCGGTTTTTCTCAAATCCCATTCAGGCCACATCTGCCTTGATATTCTGCATGTGGTTAAGTTACTCCATCTCTGTTTAGCGAGCTGAGTAGCCTTAAGGTCAATTTCTCTCTTTACTGATTCTATCGGCTAGCCGATCGATCTGTCAATAGAGGAATCATCCAGTTGTGATCCCTCCTTTGCTAGCTCATCAGCTGCCTCATTCTCTTGAACACCACTGTGACCAGGGACCCAGCAGAGAGTTACCTTGTGTCTCGCCCCTAACGTCCGGAGACCCGCCAGACACCTGCCGACCAGCTGTGACCTGACTAAGTTTGAGTCCAGCGCCTTGATAGCTGCTTGGCTGTCGATGTACAAGTATATCTCGCTACCCATTGGTAGGTTTGGGCGCCCGTGTATTAGTGCTACCGCCCTTTCTATGACCAAGATCTCCGCTTGGAATACACTGCAATGGTCCGGTAACCGGTATCTACTGCATATGCCTAGGCAGTCCGAGAAGACCCCTGCTCCCACCCCGTCCTCCGACTTAGACCCATCCGTGAACACCGATATTTCTACACCTGTGGCATCCCCCCACTTTTCCCACTCTTCTCTAGTTGGGATTCTTGTGTAGAAGGCCTTCCCAAAACTAAGTTGTGGGGTGGTGTAGTCGGTGCTCACCTGCAGATAGCCACCCGGATAAGTCCTTAGTATACTGCTATGGCCGTTATCAGAGCTCTTCCAGCACTTGGACTCTTTCAGTCTTACAGCACTGCGTGCAGCTATACTTTTACCGTGGACGTCGAGCGGTAGGAGATGGAGCATAGTCTCCATTGCAGCCGTTGGCTTTGAGCTTATAGCTCCGGAGATGCCCAAGCAGGCAGCTCTTTGAATCTTGTTTGTTTTCTTTAGATTGCTCTCCTTCTCTAGAGCAGTCCACCAGACTATTATGCCATATGTAAGAATAGGTTTTACTATGGAGGTATACATCCAGTGGACAGTACGAGGGCTTATACCCCATTTCTTGCCAAACATCCTCTTGCAGGCGTAGAACGCTATTGACGCTTTCTTCACGCGTTTATCTATGTTCATGCCCCAGCTTAGTTTGGAATCGAGTATGACCCCTAGATACCTAGTGTGGGTCCTTATTGCTAGGGTATTGCCCGCTAGTTTAGGTGGTTCGAAGGCTTCGATCACTCTCCTCTTTGTGAATAGGATTGCCTCCGTCTTCTGAGGATTGACCGATAAACCACAGTTCTGTGGACTTTACCTAGTGCTCTTTCCATCAACTCGCTCATGGTGCTTAGGAACTTTCCTGATACCAGTCAGGCCAGGTCGTCTGCATAAGCCACCACCTTTATCCCATCTCTTTCAAGTGAGATCAGGATATCGCTGACCACTAGGAGCCACAATAATGGTGACAATACGCCCCCTTTGGATGTTCCTCTGTCTACGGACCTGACTCTCTCGTGGTTGCCCAGTTTTGTGTGGATCTGGCGGCTTGATAGCATTGCGTCAATCCACTGGCAGATAGAGTGGTCTGTACCGTGAGACGTAAGGGCATCGTGAATTGCTTCAGCCTTGACGTTGTTGAAAGCCCCTTCAATATCAAGAAACACCCCCAAACGTGTATTCCCTGTTACTAAGTGACTGCTCAACCGTTCTTACGACTACATGCAGCGCAGTTTCAACATGCAGCGCAGTTTCCCTTTGTATATGCGTGCTGGGAGCCGCTCACCCCCCTTGGTAGAATACGCTCACGCAAGTATACGTCGAGAAGTCTTTCTAGTGTTTTAAGTAAAAACGATGAAAGGCTAATTGGTCTGAAGTCCTTAGCGATTATGTGTCCACTTTTTCCTGCCTTGGGGATAAAGATCATCTTGACCTGTCTCCAAGCTAGAGGGACATAGGAATGGAAGAGGCAACTTTTACGCCAGGATACAAGGGTGTGAATTCTGGCTACCACAAGTTAAGATCGGTAATAAAACAAAATTACACTAACATTTTTAGAACTATTTGCAGCAATAATTAAAGTTAATTACCTGGTAACCCAAAACAAACATTTTCGACCTTTTATCTTAAAAATTTTGTTTCTTTAAAGAATTTCCTATCTAAAGTGCAATAAAATAATTAGGTAATCAGGGAGTTTTAAGGATGCGGCTTTTCTAATCCTTCGTCTACCTTGCCAAGTTGCACCATTTTAGAAAGGTAACAAGATAGGTAATCTAATAAAAATAAAAAAGGGGTATACTAATTACATGAATTTCACAGGTCTACAAATACCGGGGTCATGTCAGTTGTTGGAAAGCTGAGGGTCATTTCCGAAGTAATTTGCTGCGTAGAATCCGAATCCGGGGTCAGAATTGGCCCATCACGTCAGGATTTTGAGATATTTGAGGTTTTGTACCCGAAAAACGGCGTTTTTTTCCTACTTTTGAGGTTATGTACAGGGTGCAAAAAATTTGTGTGTGTGGCATTTGCATTAATGACATCGAAGGGATATATTTCGTAACTTCGAATAGCCATAACTTTGCGAAAAAAAAATCGTAATTGAACTCTTGAACTCTTAAATTAAAAAATGATGTAACTGGAGAGATAGACCACACCCTGTACATAACCTCAAAAGAAGGAAAAAACTCCGTTTTTCGAGTACATAACCTCAAATATCTCAAAATCCTGACGTGATGGGCCAATTCTGACCCCGGATTCGGATTCTACGCAGCAAATTATTTCGGAAATGACCCTTAGCTTTCCAACAACTAAACCATGTTGACCTGTGTTTTTGAGAAAATTTGGGAAAATTCTGAATTTAAGGTAATCGCAAACCATTTTTTTCACTCATGGAAGTGACTGTACGTGCAATGGTAGGAGTTGGATCAACTTTGTTGACATTTTGTAAAAGGTTGTTGGGATAGTAGTGTTTTAGTGTTTGTTTGATGTCGCTGTGTTGAGTAGAGCAAAAGATATTAATAAAATATAATGTGGATACCATAAAAAACTGAAATTTATGAATCACTCCCAAATGGTTGAGATTGCATAAAATTTTGCCATAAAATTTTTTGATTGGCTAGGTGAGATCTTTCACCCCACTCATTTTGGCGCGTCAGATCTGCAACACTCTGTATACCCCGGATAGCAAAATGAAAAAGTGTTGTAAATGGTTAGAATGTGTTTTCAATACAAAATTCTTACTTCTTATATTTTAAAGTTTATCCTTTTATTCCAACTACCGCACAATCTCATATCAACTCCCTGAGCGAAGCCGGGCACCCCAGCTTGTAATAATATAAAAAATAACCCATATGCCAAGTAATTACCAATTAGTATTACATTTTACAGATTTCACTCAGTTTTGGTAAACTGGCAATGGGCAAACCTCAACGGAAACATTTTTTTAATCACGAGTATTACATAAAAGTGAAATTTGCAGGTAGAAAAACAAGTTGAAGTTTAATAACTTAACCAACAGCAATATCAGTTAATGGAGAATAAAAAATTATTATTAGAAACTAATGAAGCAGGTTGTTGGCAAGTAGCCAAGGGCTTACGCATTTACACTGTAAACGGCCAACCTTGATCTGAACTCTTAAAGTTGACTAATATATGAATTTAGATTTTTTGCACGTAGTACATACCCGTGACTTGGCCCAATTTAGAACCCTAGTAAAGTCGTAGATCCCAGAAAAATGCTTCTATATCTGATAAGATTGCGGAGATATCAAAAATTCCGCAAATTCACTAGCAGTAATTATGCAGAACTTAATAGCTCCCAATTAAGGCGTATAAAAAATTTCGCAGAGTTAAAAGGTGCAGGAGACAGGTGGCAAATAACTAACTTCAGGTAAATGTATCTGTGTATGACCTCCTGTCGTTTTTGCCGTTAATTCACAAACAACAGTTTCTTGATTTTGATCTTGCGACTTTGACTTTAAAATCACCTTTCGCCCAAAGCACCCAAGCCAATTCGAACGTGAAAAAAATCTACGCGCAACGGCCAACAACACCTGCGTAATTTATTTATTTATTTTGCAGGTTGTGTACGCTAAAGTGGGCGTTCTTAAAGTGTATACTTCTGGTAATATTTTCTTCTTATTATTTTTAATTGAAATAGTTAAAAACTAGTAACTTAAAGATTAGGCCAATATTGCGCAAGACCCGTGTACAAGTGCAATTCGGTTTAGATTTTGAGGAATTTCAATGAGAACAAATTTGAAATTGGGGCCGGGCTAATTTATAGCAGCGGCGAGCGTAATGTCAGCTAAAAATTCGACTATCCGCACTTAACTGATCGGTGATCGAGCCGTTGTTAGTTTAACGACACACCCATGTTAGACGGGTGCACCTTTCTTGCCCAGGTCGCCCGATCTTGTTCCATTCAAACGGTGCCGATACTTGGCTTAGTTAGGGAACTATCGAGATCCAAAAAAGTTGATACCAATTTATTGGAAATTTACGATCTTTTATAATAGGATTTGCCTTTACTGTCTTAAGCTACTTATCTGAGCTTGCGCTACTTACTTCAATTATAACGATATTAAGTCGAAATTCTTTTGAGCGATTGTGGTAAGGTTATCTGCTTGAACATCGGGGACAGTGAAATGAGCGCAAATTTTTATTTAATTATATGAAAACAACCTGAGCTGCTTCTTCCCACGGCCTTATTAATGTAGTTACTACTCGTATGATAGGCAGATCTGCAAAGCACCACATTCGCGGGAGGGAAAAAAATCTTAGCTTATTAATTTCGAAATAGTGGCTTGCCGGAAACCGAGGAACTGGATCCAAAGATACTGAAATAATATGCGCGTACATTATGGATAACTTGCCTAAGCTCAGCAGATAATGAATCGAGTAAATATTGCTCCACAGGGTGTAATCAGATGAACAATATAATCTCTACGCCCATAGCTTTCCGAACAACAAACTCAAATAATAGATTTATTTGCCTATGGAAAGTAGACGAAGTACAACAGGCCTGTGGAAGTTATATAATCCTAAAAAGCATAGGTCAAGTACTGGCTTGGTTGTTACTATCTTCGCCACTCATGAATTACTGCTTCACACTTTACGCTCGTGTGTGATGCTATAATATGACTGATGTTCCATTTTACCTGAACAGAAACGCCACGCCACTGTACCTGTACATAAATTGCCGGTGGTCAAGTCTTCTCATGACCCAGTGATAATTACGTCGACCGTGTAGCTGCGAATGGATTCACGTATGCACATATTGTCCACCTTTCCGCGAGACCGTAATGGTATGGATTCTGGTTTTGGATGAAAGTAAACCCAAAGAGCGTGCAGATATTTTTGGAATTTACAATCGCTTTCGGTATAGATGTAGTAGCTCACTTTCGATTTTATTTGGAACCGGCTTACAGCGTTGTATGTTGACACCGCATAAATCCTTCTGGTGCGATGGGATAGCGAGAGAAAAAAACTATTTAACTCTACGACAGTTAGTAATAGACGTAAATTTGCTATAAATATCTTTTGCTTCCAAGGCGTGCGTTTTATGAACACGTTATGGTAATAAAGACTTCTGGGTCAGTATATCATATTCGGACTTTTCGAACTTTTCTTTGGGGTGCTTTATTAATTTATATATTCTGCGGTTTTAATTTATTTATTTATTCAAATTCACTCAAAAACGAATTTACTTTTAAGTTGATTTTGGAAAGGAAAAACCGCTTGATGAATACGCTCGTAAGCGCAGTATAATTTAAAAAAAATGACTAAGTACTTAGTGAACTTAAAGGAACTTTTTCTCATGATAATACCAAAGCTCGGTACACTGAGATGCTTTACAGGAACGTAATTAAGGATAAGGGAAATGGGTATATTAAAAAGGCGAGGAAAAAAACAGCTGGTGGTAAACCATTCATGTTGGTATGTTCAAAAAATCGATATGGTCAGCCCTGCCCAGATCAGGATTTAGACCAGCGCCAAGTCTGTGAAGTAAAGTCCTTCTTATATCTTTGTAGAAACCCCAAGTATCTGATTGCATTTTTAACCACTGAAAACGAGGGCGATACGAATTGGGTATTTTCACCTCATCGACTGAAAGGAGTTGAGGGCGAGGCGGGTGCTTTTCAAGGGACACTGAACCGTACTGAGTTTTGGATGCGTTAAACATAACACGATTTGCTCTAACGAAAACAAGAATAATAGAGGCGTCATAGTTTAACGGTCGAAAAACACGTCCTCGGTAGATTTCTGTAAAAAATTTAGCATAGAAACAAAAGAGTATGCGAAAGTCATCGTTGTGATAATGTGTCGACCCCCCAAATATTACAATATATAGCTCATATGTTTAACTTCTTCCTAATAAATTCTCAGTTCCGTAAATCTTGGAAAAAAGAAAGTGCAAGTTCCCAAAGTAACGGTCACCCTCAACACGTGAGGACTATCGTTTGATTAGTTTGTTATGTTTCCTAATAAAAGCACTCAAGAAACTAATGTTCAGTCAAATGTAATCCTATCTAGATGATAATGGATTGTTGGGGAAATGACAATCTGGATTTCGGAGAGACTATAGCTGTGAAACTGCACTCATAAAAGTTACAATCGATCTTCGTACGGCACTTAATCGGGATCAAATGAATTCCTTGGTGTTGATTGATTTCTCCAAGACTTTTGATAAAGTGCTTCATGAACAACTACTAATGAAGCTATAGTCACAGTATCACTGCTCCTCTACCGCTCTGAGTCTGCTTAATAACTGTTATGCCGACGCACACAAATGTGGTCATGTGTATTATCCCGAACTGTCGGCGTCATCTGGTGTCCCACAGGGATCGATCTTGGGGCCACTTCTCTTTACTTTATATAGTTGGGATATTGAGTAGGTTGTTGAAAGTGTTAAAATACACATGTACGCAGACGATGTATATCTTTACCTGTCGTATATTGATGTTGTTGGATTACGGCGTCATGAGCATATATCGGCACATCGTAATGCTTGATTACGTTTTCCACTAGGATAGACACCGCCCTAATTATAGGGCACTATGTTTTATTTTTATGCTGCTTATACACTCATCCATAAATTTCAGGAATTTCGGAAAAAAATTGGGCAAATGCTGAATTTTAGGTTATCGCAAAACATTTTTTCACTTTTGCAATAGACTGTACCTGCAATGGTAGGAGTTAGATCAACAGTGTTGGTAATTTTGAAAATGTCATTACTCCAATGAGTTTTCTGGCTTTTGTTTGATGTCGCTGCGTCGAGTGTATCAAAATATAAAAATAAAATAGTGATGTGCATACCATGAAAATGAAAATTTATGAATCACACTGCAACTCCCAAGCTCCCAGAAGTGGTGGGAACCACGGGCACTATCCGGTCTTGACCCACGGACGCCATGAACGTTATTCTTCCCCTTCTCCTAAAGACCTACATATTAAAAGTATCGCATCTGGCATTACAGTTAGGCTGAGGGAATACATAAGGTTGCTGGACTGTGAAATCATACGGCCACAATAACATCCTAAATATGTTACCAGGGCAATTAACCTCATTAACAACAGACTATATCATTCCAAAGCCGAGTCTCAGGAAAAACTTCACTGTCAGGATTCTAATCAGGGTAGCGGGGGAGGGACAGGGTGGTGGGAACCGCTGAAGGTCTCCAGGTCAAACAGACTTCCTGACTATGCCAACTACTTTCAGGCGAAGGTGTGCGAGCGACGGAAACAGGAACGCAAATGAGGAGCTGTTTGATGAATTTTGTAACTCGCGGCAACTTTTAATCGGTGGATCCTTATTTAAACACGAAACATGCCATCTAACATTCTGGGCTTACAGAGACGGCAGAATTGAGAATCAGATTGGCCATATTGTTGTTTCGAAAAGTTTTACGTCTTATCGACGTAGGATCTAACCACAGTGCTAACATTAGCAGCAATCAGCACCATCTTGTAACAGCTATATTTCGCTTAAGCACGACAGAAGTGCGCTCATGTAACACAATATCTAATATGCCTCGGCTCAACGTGCAGAGGCTTAAAACACCGAACATTCGTAGCGCATATACTGCCGCATTGTGCCAAAAAGCTGATTCACTGCGTCATAACACTGATGACACCATCGACCAAAAATGGGAAAGGGCGAAAGAATATTTTGTGAGATGTGGTACAAAACACATAGGACGATTAGATAGCGGAAGACGACAATGTGTCACGCCACATGGTTCAAAATAAGAGAACGGAAGCAGATTAAAGACCGCAGCAGTTAGACAACATCTCAGAACTGAATATCGACCTCTACAGAAAGGCGCCCAAAAGAAGTGTAAGTATAGCAGAAAAGGCAAAAGAAGAAACGGCCAACCGTGGTGACAGTGTAGATCTATACAAGATTGCCAAACAACTGACAGGACAGATTCTTACAACATAACATCGTGTAAGAGCTACTAATGGATCCCTACTTGTTACGGAGGAACATCAACTGCGAAGGTGGAGATAATTCTTTGTTGAAGTCCTTAACAAACGCAATTAAGTCGATGGACCTTGGTAAGGCCCCAGGGATTGATGGAATACCAGTGGAACTACTTAAGGCGGATCCCACTGCTACCATTTATATTCTTCTCCCCGTCATCCAGTAATATAGGAAACCAAGACCTATCCCACTGAATGGAAAAGAGGCGCAATTGTGAAGATTCCCAAAAAAAGGCTACCTGAGGAGTTGTATCAATTGAAGCGGTCTAACTGCAGTCTCCAAATTGATGGCAAAAATCGTCTTAATGCGAATCAGGCAAATAATCTAATGCACTCTAAATGATGAACAAGAACAATTTTTTGAGGGTGTCACCTGCGGCGATCACATGAACACCCTCCGAATTATTATCGAGCAATTCGCCGAATGGAGGTTGCATCTAATGTTCACCGATTTTGAGAAGGCGTTTGACAGCGTTGATCGCGGGTATATATGGCCATCCTTACGTAGGAGACGATTCCCAGAAAAAATTATCACCATCCTAAATGAGTCCTACTCAAGAGTCAAATCTCACATCCTACACAAGGGAAAACTGTCGAAGCCCTTCCAAGTGCAAAACGGAGTTAGGCAAGGGCGCGTACTGTCAACTTTGCTTTTCCTGATCGTCATTAACGATGGATTGTGTAGCAATCAAGACGTCCACCCATTGCGAAAAATTAGATGGAATTTTTTTAACCATCTTACGGGACTATGCCGACGACCTATGTCTCCATTACAACAAACAGAGTCATATAGCCCAAATGTCCGAAGCCCTGACAGGGAAGGTCGCGAGCAATGCTGAAGTTCAATCCTACTAAAACCAAACTTATAAGCTTGGACTCCAGGAGACCAAATGAAATTTATCTTGAAGAGAAGCAGATAGAGCAAGTGGAGAAATGTTGCTATCATAATTACAGCAGACAGCGGAGCTGAAGCTGATGTGCAAGATCACATCAACAAGGCTCGAGTTGCATTTAATACTCCCGTTGAGATCTGGCGCAATAACAACATCTCCAGACGCACAAAACGCCAGATGTTTGAATCGAACGTAAAATCTGTAATGTTGTACGGCTGTTCAACATGGAAAGTGACCTGTCAAATAACATCTAAGCTAGAAGCCTTAGTCAACCGGTGTCTCTGGCGTATCCTTAACATCCATTAGCTGCAGGTCATTACCAACGAAGACCCAAACAGGCTTACAGGCCAAGATGGAATAGACACCAGTATTCGCAGGCGAAAGTGGCAATGGATTAACCACCCGACCAAACAACAACAGGGTCTACATTGGAACCTACATTTCATCCAAGGACAACGATGATACGGCCGTCCGGCGCAACACATGGAGAATATCAGTAGAGAGGGAAGGTACCCAGATAAACAAATCGTGGCCACAGTTGAAGGCGTTGGCACAGAACCAGACCAGGTGGAGAGTCGATGCAGTAGACGCCTTATGCCCCAAAAGGAGTTAAAGGAAACAAAAAGAGAGAGAGTACTTTAAAGGGAGCAAAATTAATACTTGTAAATAAATAAAGATGTAAAATAAGATGACGCCAAGCAACAGTGGCATAACAAGCCAATATTATTATTCAATTGCGGAAGGTCATTAGTGAAAAAAATAGAAAAGAAGGAAGCTTTTCCACCACAACTTCCCAATGCACAAATTCTAATTTGCTGCAGATGCCGTACAAAAAAAAGGTCTCAGCCACTCCCTCACTTGCAGTTAACGAGTATTTTCCCACACTAAAGATAAAAAATATTTATTTTATGGTTTAATGAAGTTAGCTTTTAGAAGTTAAACAAGTACAAAGGTTCAAGGTGATTACACGCCTTTGAATATATAAAAATATTTGCACTTATTTTTTTCACACCCATAACAAGAATTTATTGAACGTCTCTATTGCCTGGTTGGAATTAACGAGGTCTAGACAACCTGACCTAGACAACCCTAAACGTTACGATTATGCTATACAAAACTTACCCCTCCCCCACTCCCAAAAATTCTAATTAAAAACATACTTCTTGATAAATGTATATCGCAGGGCATTCAAGATCTAAAAATTGTAAGAATTGTTGCATAATTACGAACACGTGATTTGATTTAAACTAATCACATGCCTATTCAAATATCTCGTAGATCTACAAGAGTTCACACCTTACTTTAAATAATTTTTACATAAAATTTACATTTTCCCCTTGTATGTCTCACGACAAATTCCACTTTGCATTAGCTTGTTCAATTTCAAGTTCAACCGATTTTTTGCATTCAACGATAAACCTGAAAGCATCACAAATTGATCCATTTGTAATAATTTGTAATAGTTTTCCAAGTAAGCCTAGCTCAGAAGCTTGACAGGTTACAGACTGTTCAAGAGCACCTGTAATAATCGTAATATTGCGCTTAGTAAAGTTTCACATAAAGGTGGACGCATCGAATACTAACTAGAAGTTTTATAGTCACTTGAGACTTAACGAGAAATTAATTTAGATTGCTAATAGAACATAGTCTTTAACACTATAGCAAAGAAAAATCAATGTCAGCCGGCATATAAATATAAACTGCGTCAGATGAACGTACGAAAGTAGATACTATTAAAGCGGCCAATGATTTTCAGTCAAAAGAAAATAAAATCGAAGAACTTATGCAAAAAATTAATAGAAGCTTTGAACATACCTGGTATTATTAGTTGATCCCATAAATTGAGATTAATTGCAGCAATTACAACCTGGAGCAGTAGTTACTCACTGGATTTGCTTACCAGTTTCACCTATGAACACACCTCTAAGATATTGCGATGTCGCAGCTTTCCGATGCACTTAAAACGTTTCAGAGTGAATCGAAAATTAACCTTTTAACACGGAAAACCGAACGTCGTTGTTCTTCTGAAGTTCTTCACTGTTTCATGCTTCCATACTTTAGTTTTTAACAAAAACCTGTAAATAGAAATTAAAATCGGTTTACTTCATATGCAATTAATGTCAGCAAGATAATCTTCTAACCGAACATATGTATGTAGGACAGAAAATAAATTAGTGAATGGAAGCTTCGTCCTCCAACGTACAAAGTTGTAAAGGTGTCTTAATTGGGGTCATAGTTTCAGTCATTTTAGAATTACAGTGTTATAATAGTTTAAACAGGAAATGAATATTTATCTTTACTAAAAGCCTCCTATTAATTTTGGCTTCTGCTTCGGGAAATACCATCAACACCTTTTCAAATTAACTTGGACCCTGAGTAATACAAGTGGTATACGGTTGTCGAAGTGCAATTATAATCACAAAATAAAAGATAATACTGGACACCTTGCAATCAATAGATGTTACTAAACGGGATAATTTTTATTAAATTATTGTTTAATTGGCTACTACTCAAAACATTGTAGCCAGTCAACTCCGTCGTAGCCGCCCCCAAGTTCGGTTACGAGAGAATCTGTGCGCTATATAAATTCATACTCGGTCGCCCAGGTCACCTAAAGAAGCCCCGCTTCTGTGATGGGATAGGTAGGCTTGTAGTCCCTTTTCTATAAACCAACCCCTACATACGATACGTACGTTACACTTCGAATACCTCGTTCTGATTATGTGATGACAACCTTTCGATATCAACATCAGACTACAATTAAATATAGAATATGAAAATTATAAAATATTGTGTGAATATACTAAGGGGGGAAATGGTCAAGTACAAAATAAATCTTTTAGAGGTAAGCGAAACTAGATCGAGAGAAACCGGAAATTGTGCTGCTACTATCGAAACCGTGCCAGGCCAGGAAGAATCAGAAACACCACGCACAGCGGGTGTAGCTTTAATGCTAAGCTTGCCAGCCGATCACTGGTCAACAATATCCAACCGAATTATTTTTCCAAGCCAGGATGGCAACCCTTGCTGTTTAACAATTATAGATCGTTATACAAGATGGCCCCATTCCAAATATTACTGGCGGCTGGATTGCAAGGTTTAAAACACTATTGTACATCACAATAGACCTCGGAAGGCAATTCCAGTCAGAGCTGTACGCGGACCTGTCTAAACTCTTAGGCATAAATTAGAATTAATCTTTCTAATTCAGAAGGCGCACTTCTAAATCAGAAGCCTAGAATCATTTGACCTATTCGCCAACATATAACAATATATTGAGGCGAATGAGGCTCCCACACCAACATGCAAAAAAAAACCATTAGTAGCCAACACACTAAAAAACGCCCACACAACAATCAGAGGTGCATAGACAACAGAGATCGTTAAAGCAAATCCTTGGTGAGAGTCAGGCCAAAAAGAGGACACATACTCACGACTCTATACATGCGGTTTATAACAATAATAGTGTTTCCATTCAAATACAAAAGAATCAACATGCAAAACAAACAAAAACGAGAAATCAAAACAAGAAGCAGTGCGAGCAAAAGACTAAAATTATAAATTGTAGATACTCCTTTTAAGTGTCACTTTGTCCACACTAGTATCAAAAACGTCTCCAATATCATTAGCAGACCTACACATGCGGTTAATAGGCTCGAACATGCCATAATTAGTGCGCGAAAAAGCAATCTGTAAAAGTGATCGATTACGTAGGGAATAGGACAGTTCTCTAGGCAAAACTTGCGAAGCAAGTTCAACACTGCCTATCTTTCCCTGCAGAAGCTGATGCAAAAATATCAAATCTGCAACCCAACGTCGCTTCTTCGAGTGTAACAAGCTGCAGTAACCCTAAGCGCTCCTCATAAGGTGGTAGAATAAGAGGGTCATTCCAAGGCAAAAAAAGCAGGGCCGATCGCACAAATCTACGCTGCACGGACTCGATACGTTTAATGTGGCATCCGTAAAACGGAGACCAAACCTGACTAGCATATTCAAGCAGGGGTCTAACCAGTGACGTGTAAAGATGGAGTCTTATTTGAAGGCTTGGAAATTCCTTGGACCACCGAAGAATAAATCCCAGCATAGAGTTTGCCCTAGCAACGACGTTATTAATATGGGAGATGAAGTTCAATTTAACATCAAGATACACTCCCAAGTCCCTCACCCCTTCACCCGTTTTATACCAGTACTCTCAAACATGTACTGAAAAGTATGGAAGCTGCGAGACCTCGAAAAGGACATTTTTGAATGTTCAGTTTAAGATTGTTGTTGCAGCACCACTCATAGAAAATGTCCAACTCTGATTGTAAAATCTCACAATCAGCATTAGATTTGATTGGGAGCAAAATCTGAATATCGTCAGCATATATAAGAATTTTACATCTTTGAAGCAAATACGAAAAATCATCAATAGGCAATATGAATAACAATGGACCCAGATGGCTGCCCTGGGGAACCTCAAAACAATGCCCTATCATCCGCAAGCGAATGGGATCGTTGAGAGAATGCATATACAGTTGAGGGCAGCAATAATGTGTCATGAAAATACCAAACGGACCGATACATTACCATTCATCCTACTTGGAATGCGAATCGCCACGAAAGAAAATATACAAGCTGCACCAGCTGAACTCACCTATGGTGCAACACTCCAAATTCCCGGAGAATTCTTTTATCAGAGCGATGTAAAACACATGCGGAATTCATCCAGGACCTTAGAGAAACAATGTCAATAGTTAGACATACAGTAGTACATCACCATTCAACGCAAAACCCTTTTATTCGAAAGGATTTATCGATATGTGCCCAAGTGATGCTATTCTGATTGGCCTAGCAGCACCCTACGATGAACCCTACACAGTTAAAAACAGACACGATAAATACTCAGAAATCAGCATAAATGGAAAGGTAGAGAAAGTGTCTGCGTAGACCGACTGAAGTCACCTCACACATTAAAAGTGAACGTTGAAGGCAAACCAATAGAAGAAGGTGTTCAACCAAGTATCAGTCTAACAAGGCGGACAAATAAATCCAACCCTAAACCTGTTAAGTTAGTACCCAACAGTATCTAACAGAAAGAACAAGATTAGGACGCCTCGTTAAAATTCGCAAAAGGTATTGGTAGTTTCTTTCATTCTAGAAAGGGGGAGTAGTGTGGTAACCCTAACTGAAAACGCACATACATAACAAAATAGCAGTCTATCTTACTGGGAACTCAGAGTCAGTGCCGGTCGAGAACTATTAGCCTATAGATTAGTTTGTCAAAGTATAGTGAAATAAAGATTTATTAATTTTATTGTGTGTTTCATTCAATTCATGAACATATACCCATCATCAAGGTCCAACATGGGTGTAACAACTAAGAGGGCCTCTATCAACTCCTTGACGGCACTTTTGATCAGGGTCCTAAAAGTTAATATAAAAATTATTATAGTGGATCTAAACGCAAGACTTCTGACTCGGAAACAGGAACGTAAATGGGGATTTGTTTGTTTCGCGGCAACATGTTATCGGTGGCATTTAATATATCGGATTTCCGCAGACAGGCAGAACTCAGAACCATATTGACCGTATCGCTGTTTCAAAAAGTTGAGGTAGCTTGCAAACCAGGACCGCATTTGTAACCTACCAATACCTAAGAACAGTTAAGATTAGCTTGTGCACGACAGCAGTGCACCCATGTAGTGTATCATCTGATATGCCATGGCTCAATTTGCAGAGTATTGTGCCAAAAAATTGATAGACTGCGTCTTAACACAGCCGGAAAGTGGGAAGGGCGAAGGTATACTTTAGGAGCTGTGATACAGAACAAGTAAATCGTTTAGAAAAGGCAAGACCACCATTGATCAGTGAAGGCACGACGTCAGGGGCGTATACAGCCTAGCTTCTTTAGGGGGGGGGGGGGGGGGTATCCCTGTAAATTTTGGGGGGCCATGACTCCGCAACCCCCCCACCCCCTCCCCTCCCTTTATTCGCTTCTCCATGTAGTGCAATTTATATGTGGGTGCGGTAGTGAAAAATCACAAAATCGATTGCCTGAGTAGCTGCAATGGAGAAAGGCCAGACTCTAAACAACGAAGAGAGAAAAACGAGGTAGGGGCTTACAATTTGACACGGTATCTTACTTCTAGGTGCTTATTTCTAAATATCTACGTCCCTTTCACCGTTCCGCTCCACGCGCGTACTTGGCGGTGCTACCATTTTAAAACTTTCAAATGCAGTAGTTGCTCCAGATATTTGCAGTAGCTTAAACCAAATTGCAGCAGAATATTTAAGTTACTATGTAGATTAGGTTAGGTTAGAGTGGCAGCCTTCCAAGGGGATGGCCCTATGAAGAAGGTACATAAAACAACTTGTAGCTCCCATTGAAAAGAAGTTTGTAAAGATACATACATCGCTTAAAATATTCTGATGCTACCTTTATAGTCATGATTTTTGCTTAAGAAACAGTACAGTAATCTGGCAAACCACTTTATTTTCCAAGTTAGAATCGTTAGTGTAAAGATGCTCATGGGGGATGGGCTTGCTCCCATTCTTGTCCGGTGGGAATAGATGAGACGAGGTCATCAGCATTGAAGTAAGGCTTGGTAAGGTGTAGTCAATAATTTTTTTTATACTTTTGTTCAAAATTTTGGAATGTCCGTAGTCGATACGTGTCCAACTGTAGACTGAATTGAGCGCAATAGCAAGGCCCGGAGGGTTCCACCATGAAGGATGATGTTAAGGGTATTGAAGCGTAATATTCCATGTGGTCCATATTTATGTGTGTATCCGAGATCAACAGGGCAACTTCTTCAGCGTAGGCGATAACTTTATGGCAGGAGTGACCTAGATTTAGAAGTATATCGTTGAGGATCAGATTCCAAAGATGCTGGGAGAGAATCCTTCTTTGGTGAGTGCCCTCAGTTGCGTATATTTTTATGGGGATCCTCACCAAACGGGAATTTGCTGCGAATGTTTATTTCTTGTACATGATTGATCTTGTCGATCAGTACAAGTAAGGTTGTCTAACCGACTTATCCTCACTAGATTCATGTTGAGAATGAGAGACACCTTAGATCTCTCAACTGTTTCTTTAAGAAGGAAGGAGAAGAGACTTATTGGAATACTTAGGAATGAAGACCTCCTTGACCACGACTATATATGAGGTTTAGGCAGGCTCCATAAATGACTTTCAGCGGTCTCAAAGGTTGATTGAAGTTTAGCAGAGGTAAAACCGTCCAAGCCCGGTGATTTAAAAGTTTTTAAACTGTATATAGCACCTTTCTGTTTCCTTCTAATTCGGTTCTTCTGACCTCTTAGAAGCTAATATAGACTTTAATATTCTTGTTGTTGAACAACCCGTAAAGTGAGTATCAACCAGTAGCTCCAGGCTTTCTAGGCTCGATGAGTTCGGGGGAGGTATATATAGAAATCGGAAATAAATTTACTTGGGTAGGGATAATGATACTGAAGTAGAAATTTTACTCTTATCCTTAGTCCAATGCAATCAAATAGTTGTAAAAAGACAATAATTATAATATTTATGATAATTTTGCCTCACGACTTCTGTGGGTATCCATGAACTAGCTGTATTTTTATTTAGAATTGCTTTAGCAGACAAAACTCCATTTATAGTCTTAAGTTTTAAGCTATTTTTTTTTCTCATTTTTAATAATTTTCCAAATTCAGTAAAAATGAATAACTTGCAGTATTTCAGTAACAATTGCAAAATTACAACAAAAATATTGTAATTGCAGTAAAATTGGTACTTAGCCCGAGCAATGAGGTACTTAACCTGCTTAACCCTATTGGCTAAGTGCCTTAGACCGTTCCGCTCAACGCGTGTTCTTGACCCGAATAAGATTCCCTTAATCTGTTTACAACTAATAGCTTCCCTTTGACCGTCCCGCTCAACACGCGGCCCGAGCAGTGAGTTGACCTTAACCTGTCAACCTTAACCTATGTGAGACAGATATTATATCTTCCGCTTTCTTTCTATCTGGGTCCGTTCTTATCTTATTTCTACCCAAATTGCCGTAATTGGTGTCTCTGTGGTAGAGGATTCCACACGTGCAGGCCCGTGCGCACTGGGGGGGGGGGGGGCTTTGGGAGGTTCGACCCCCCCCCCCCCCCCAGGAGGGTTTTTTAAATTTTCTGTTCTTCTTGATTAGGAAAAATTTGACTGAAATACTAAAAAAATAACCTAAAATGTATATGACTATATTTTTTAATATGCATAATATATGATATTTTATGTACATCCATACTAGTAGATAGTTTTCTTTGTATAGCTCCCCTCCCAGGAGCAAATCCTGCGCACGGGCCTGCACACGCAGTGCAATATATGCTAAGGAAACTATCTTTGATGGTACATTATGATGACTACCATAGAAATAAATCATATCACATTTATCGTATTTTCGATTTAATTGCCGTACTGGAGAGTTTAGTGAATTTCCGTTTCTATTTGTTCTTGATTTTATTTCTCCATTAATTTTGTGTACGACTTAATGCCCCAATATCCCCAAGAGCAATCTTAAATTTTACTACGGATTTAGTTAAAGTGGTTTGTTCGGCGTAAACTTCAATACGGAACTCTACTATGTCCTCACAGTATGTTACACTGAAATTTCTCATTTCCTCATTTAACAGAACAAGCCTAATTGCAATCAAATTATGTCGAATGTGGCATACTACATAAATTCGACATATGCTGTCAATGGCCATTTCAATTCCCATTAACAAGTCAATTATTATCCAAAATAGCGATATTCCCGGTGGGCAGTGCATACCACTTGGCAGCAATAACTCTACGGGGGGTTCTAATGTTTAGGATCACGCAACGATCTCACGAGGTTTATGTCTCTATGGCGATCATGCGCCAATAACCACAACTATCGATACAAAGGTGCGGATACCACACCCATTTTTGTAGTTTGTACTTTTCACTTTTCCTATAGGTGAGTGACGACCTTCATGGAGCTGTTATTACCGCAGCACAATTTTCAGGAAATATTGTGCTCCATATACGCCTGAGCTGTCAAAAAACGCTAAAAATTTAATTTGTAAGGCCACGTTCTATTAACCTGTACACAAACAAGAGCTAGTGATCGTGTTCACGTACTCCTTGAATAGTCAGTCAAAGGCGTTTAATAGCAAAACAAAAGAAGCTGAAAAAATGTTGTGGTTTGCTCCGTTCTGAATTTGCGCAGTCAATTACTCACCACCTGAAGTTGTGGTTACGGTGCAAGGTAATCTTTAATTTGACGCTAAAATGATACAGTACGAGGCTGCAATTCATTGTTTTAAGTTTTGTTTGACGGTTGCGCCATAACGTTATTAATGAACTGACTAAAGACAAAAGAAATGCCAAAGTAGGAGAGAATTTTAATTGACGTCAACAAGTAGTTTAAAAACTGAATTGCTTTCAACGATAACAGTAGCGTCAAATGACAGAGTTGGTCCATGTAGAACGGCTGTCATTATAAATAACGAAAAATAAAAAAGACATCGTGAATTTAAGTTTGCTAGAGTAAATTAAGGCATAAGTTATGTAAGGGATAACAGGTTGGCTTTTTATAATGAGAACCGTGAGTTCCGATGGTGACCACCTCTCGTTGACAACGGATTCCGCTAAAAACCCATTATAGATTGCACACTAGATACTGCTCTAGTTATTTCGAAACAATCTTAAGCTGGTGTCCGGGATTCAGCTAACAATCAATAGCACAGCATGACGTTCCCAATGCTATTTTGACATATCTACACTAGCTAGTCTGCATTGCTCCTCTATGAACGATTTCTCAACCAGGCCTCTAACCTAGCCTCTTCCTTAGACAACATATGTTTTCAGGACTTGAAAGTTCGAATCAGCTCCTCGCTTAGCAGCCTTCTCGTTACCTTTAATCCCTTCATGTACCTTTACCATTGAGTTTTAAAGCACATTCTAAAGCCAGAATGCACTTAATCACCGCTGGATTAGAAAACGCTATGAGCACATTTTTGCCAATGACCTGCTTCTCCCTCAAGTAATCCAGGGGATATTTCAGATCCAACATTTCAGTTTGGTATTCCTCTAGCATTATATAACTTCAGATTCAGTTCCGTATTCCAAAAACTTAGCATGGACTTCCTATCAATACTGAATCTATGTGAAAATCATGACATCTGTCAGTCTTCTCTCAGGTAGTGTCCTATCAGTTATTAACGTTTCGTGTTATCTTTTCATAACCCTTCCTCTGCTTATTTCGTTCATTGTCATTTCTAGACTCAGAATGTTACGTTTTACTATACCTAGTGTCTTCTCATGCCCATGATTGTTTCCTTACCGGTGCCAGTTTACATCACGTCATAATTAGGTTATGTTACGGTGGCGGAGAAAAAGCCCCGCATAGACCGCATCGGGTCCATAGCGCCACGAGAGTCATTTGTCCTACGTCCTAGAGGTATAGTTTTATCATCGTCGGTACATGTACCCCATTTAGTGCTTCAATAAAAAAGGAAAGGAATCGAAAGTATCAATCAATAAAGTATTGGCCTAGTATCTCCTGTGTTGTCCTTGCAAATGCAGGATAAAGACTTAAAAGGTGCTCTGAGTTACGTTAAATAGACAGTCAGTCTTCTTTTAATCATAAATTTTTTTTAAAAGGGTTTCCCTTCTAACAAAGGACCCAAGAAAAATTAACCTATTCCTTAAAATTGGTGGAATGCGGCTCCCAAACCTATACGCAAAGGAGGAAAAACAAGCAAAAAAAAGGAAAAGAAAAAAAACTTAAAAGGAGTCACAACATGCAACACAGAAATAGATAGTTTTTCAGTGATAAGACCGAAATTGGGAACAGCCCTACATAATCGGTTAATTGATTCATGCCTGCCATAATTTGTTCTGGTGAGGTCAATATTGCCACATAGTTTTCCCGATTCGTTACGTTGTGGTCTTTTTCCATCTTCTTTTCGCAAGAACTAACAACTAATCGTTAAGTGATTTAACGTACGTATCGGAAAAAGAATTTGTTTCGCTTCCTGAAACTAATCTTTGAACTTTACTCAATTCCCTCTTCACTGTACCCTGTTCTTTCTTCTACCAGAGCACGGAGCCATATGAGATAATTCGCCTTACCATATCATTGTAGATGCAGAGTTGGTGAGATTCTCCATCTCTGCCCACACACTGTTCTATGGCATTGTAGAGCACCACTTCTTTCCTTTCAGGTTAGTTTCGAATCCAGAAATACTTCCAGATACTTGACCACCCCAGATATCTTGATTTCATTCCCAAGAGTTTTAACGGTCGAGCGCTCAAATCCTTCCTTTCCTGGTGAAAACTATCACATCCGTCTTAATTGCACTTATGTGAAACTCCTGATACTGGCTCCATTGCTTCATCATCTTGGGGATGCTCCTCATAATTTCTGCTGTCATATTCATGAACTTTCCTATTGACATAATTGTAATGTCGTTGACATATCCTACATTGTAGTTGCCTTCTTTATAGAGTCTACCTAACAGTGAGTCCATAGTTAAATTTCACTTTTAACTTATCTATTTGGATATTAAGCGCTCTAAGTTTTAGCATATTGCCACTCCACTTGCATACCACTGGATTTACGCAACGCCTTCTGAAGGCGGCTTGCAGTTTTTTTTTTCAAATCATTTCATCAAATTTTATCGAAGGCTCCTCCAATGTCCATTAATGTGGCCAGTGCGATTCCTGTATTTCGACGAAACCGGTAAGCGTGCGGGTATACCTTCAGCATTGTTTCCTCGATGTGGTAAACCATGATCCTTTAAATTGTTTTTAATAAAAAGGATGTCAGGCACCGGTCTACAAGAATTTGCCTCAGTATTGTCTTTTCTTCCCGGTTTGCTAAGAAAATGACCTTGAGGTCTCTCCATAAGACCGGAATATACCCAATTGCCTGACATGTGATGCAAATTTCTCTTAACCGCGGTGGCGAAGCCTCTCTTCCCATTGTAATAGGGCAGGGAATATACCATCTGGTCCTGCTGCATTGAATGGATCAAACGACTTAATCGTATATTTTAACCCAATCAATATCACAATCCTTTCAGATTCAGCTCTCTCCAACCGGTTCGCTCCTGATTCTTTACAAATAAAGGCATGTTAGTCTTGAAGCTTTCGGGAAAATGAGTATCCGGCAGGACCTCCTTTGTCTTCCAGGTCTCCGTAATTTTACATGGTCCATCGTAGACAAATCCAAAGCCAGAGATGCGATCATTCAAGACCATTTTCTGAAGCCGACAGGCTTTAGAAATGTTCCTAGTACCCGAACAGAAGTCTTTCCACGATTCTCTCTTCTTCTTTCGCAGACTTTCCTTTATAGTTATTTTTAAGGACTTATATTTATTTCAAGGTTACAGGTCACCATTATAGCATGGCTAAATGCCCTTCTAACCTTCCTCCTAAGACGTCACTTCTTCAAAGCGATGGTTTACAGGTTGCGAACAGTTGAGTTACATTAGGATGTCCAATTAACATTACTTCTCAAGACAAGAGATAGCAGGCAACATACAACTAACAAATTTTACTTCATTGTCTGACTTAAAAAGGTCCTTTAAGGAAAACGGTGAACAACACGATAACATTACGAGAAAAATTTGCTGTTGTAACTTGGTTCAGGCAATGCTAATTATTCACGCAACCGTTCCCTTGTGTACGGGACAGGCGATCAAATGGCAATGATCTTAACAGATGTTATTCTTCAAGCAAAAGTGAAAAAATTAGAAAACAGCACGGTAATTAGGTAATTAGGTGCGTCTTTAGAAGAAGTCCACAAAAAGGTGAGAATTTTAATAATAACCGAGCACTGCCGCGGCGCAGGTTAACACTGGGAATCAATGCTGCAAGAAGTTCGCGAATTATATTCTTCCATAGCTTAAGAACGGAGTCTACTTAATTATAAATAGTATATGTGATATGGCTTTTTTAAAATAATTTTTGCGTGCTCTCAGCGCTTAAGCGCCACCTGATATTATACAAAACTTAGCATTACGAATACGCGTGGACAGAGTAGCATGTATCTCTGCTTAAAAAACGGTTGGCACGATACCTAGCCCCTTTTGGAGTTCAAATCTAGGTCCGTATACTCCAACGCATTACTCCTCCTCTTTCAAGTGAGTACTCTCTGATCTCTACTGCTGACTACTCTAAATGGTATTCCAAAGTTTTAATCTTTTGGCATTGCATCCGATACCTAGTTAACCGCAGGGTCATACATGAGCTCTTCGCGGATTCTTTCATGTCCCGCAAAATTTTTAGAGAAACGTTTTGTGTAGTCTCTCTGCTGCCTCTTTTCTTACATGTAAGTGCAAGGAGAAGTTTAATATGGCTTCAACGCCTGAAGTTGGCCAGATACGCATGGTACTGGTTACTTCTATCTGTGTGCTATCTTTTATAATCGCCTGGTAGGTGGTAGAACCATTTTAGGCTTGAGACCTCATGTCGTCCAAAAAGCCGTCGGCACGTCTAAAATGCTGCTGTGCCTTTCTGATGGTCTAATTTTGGCCTATCTCTAGAGCCGTTGGATTTGTTTGGAGGTTGTCTGATAATACTCGCCCTTGATTTCATTAACCAAGTCGTCTGCGTATCCTTCGTTTTAGCTAGGAGTTCGTCAACAGCCAGTGACCATAAAAGAGAGGATAGCACTCACCCTGTCTTTCTGCTTTAAAATTTGTAATCGATTTTTCGGTCACTTCTTGCAATCCGAATTACCCGAAATTTTGCACACTGCTTTGATTCTGATAACGATACAATATAAAAGAATATTTAATATCGTTCTTAATCCAATATGGCAGACGTTTACAATCCCCTTGACAGCGGTAGCAAACGAAAGGGGTTTGACGGGTAGTATATGATAAGCGACGTGACGTCATAAGAAATCCAATATGGTGGACGCCTTAAGATGCCGGATTACCAACGATCAATGGTATCGAGTTGAAATTATGTGTACACGTGAAGTGTTGACAGCAAAACATAATTTTAACCATGATATGCTTAGTTTAGCCTTGAGGTTTTTAGTTTGAGGTCTATAGCTAGAGATCTTCGCCGCTGGGTAAGCCTATGCTACACTAGCAAGAGTTCGCTCATTAGATAGTCTTAAAATTCATGAACTAGATTGCTTTAAACTATAAGGGAAAACACAATGCAACAACAATCGTTGTCGGTGAAATAAGCGATAACGTATCGGTCTACCTATCCGATTCGAATTGCACTGGCGACGACCAATGGTTTTTTCTGCTGACAACAGGTTGCGATAAAAAACCATGGTGGTTGCAGAGATGTTATCGGAATGCACTTTAAATTGTAGGTCTACTTACAATCATTGTCTCGAATCGGATAAAGTTTTTCCCCCACCCCATGCCCCACGGGGGGTTATGGGAAACAGGGAGAGAGAGAGAGAGAGAGAGAAATTTATAGCTCATAAGTATAGCTACAGAAAAACTCCTTTCTTGGTCACTGATCGTAAACGCAGATAATTAGAAGGTACATGAACATAAATTTTATTTAAATATGAAATATATCTTTTAAAAGCTCGAGGTGTCAACCGTCTTAAGTAATACTCCATTAAAACTTCCTATCTGAAGTTAAAAAAAATGTTGTGGTTACCTAACACTCGCATATAAGTTCGGCAACAAAATTCTCAATGGGTTCGAGCTTTCGTTAAAGGTGCAGCTGAATACGATCAGCGCAAATGTGATATTTTCAGCGTTGATCCCTGAGGTACTCCATTAGGAACAGGGGAAAACGCGATATACATAGATCCCCTGCTAGTTACACACTTTCTATTTATTCATTTAAGCTTAATACAAGCTATAACATAAAAAAATAAAAATATACAAGCTAAAACATAATACTACAAACTATAATAAATGATAAGTAATAATAAATAAATAAATAGCATAAGCTACAATATGAGTTATAAATATAGAATCTAGAATCTTCTCAAAGCCTTAGATAAGAATGGCAAAATTGACATGAGCCTGTATTCTGGTGAGAAATTGCTTCTGACAAACATGTTACTCCTTAATTCCCATTTCTCATGAGAGACATATTCGTCAGCGCCAGTTTCTCTACTACTAATAATGATTTAGATGATTTTTTTTTTGTATACGATGTGGCCAAAGCCTAGGGGACAACCCTTTGATGCGATAGACTTGAATGTCTTGTTTTTGCATTGCTGTGAGCTAAACAACAGCCCAGAGACGGAAGATTATTTTCATTTCTTAATAAAAACCCACGGAGAGACCTGGTCTCTAACCCGGGACCCATGGCATGACTGTCGTGCCGCTTAACAAATAGATCCCACTACGTCTCTAATGCAGAAACGCGTTCCAATACAATTCCCAAACATTATATTTATTCAACTCATCTGATGGGTCTGTTTGTACTCTATCCATTGTGATCCTTGTATTTACGACAACCTTTGGAAATAATATACTGCAAAAAAAACAACTCTTGATTGTCAATGGCGGAGTTCGACATTGATTCTCTGTATCATCAACAGAATGTCGGTTGTCTTTCGCTCTTCTATCGCCTTTTTCATGGCCATTGTTCTAACGAAATTGATGATACCTTTATAGAGGAAACCAGAGCCTATAATCGCCAATCAAACCTCTATACCCTCGAGGTAAAATTTGGACACGCCGACAAATTTCGGAAATCTGTCTTAAACAAAACAATACGCGTCTTCAAAAGCAGGAAGAAACCTATTTTTGCCCATTATAGTTATGCACACTGTTACGTAACTTTGACAAATAGACTTGTGAAAGACTAACACATGTTTTATTTGCTTGGAGTGTCTCAATTACAAGTTGAACTATTGGCAGTCATTGAGTTGTATTATCTTTGTGAATTAAGCGAACTTTCTCTAGCTCTAGCTCCCGTAAGTCCCTGTAAGACATTGGGCAGGAGAGGAAGAACTTTACCCGATTTGACGAAAATTATTACAAGTGGACCTTCTATTCAAGGTGAAGTCCGAACGACAAATTAAACTCTGTAGTACCTAATAGCTTTTTAACGTAAACAACCATGGATCGCCGCCGGTAGGGTTTAAACCTGGGACCATCTTAATACGTTTTTCCTTAATCTACCAACGACTTAAACGGATTGAGCAGCGAACTTTGATGTATGAGTTTTTAAAAAAATATTGTCGTTGCATCTAGACTCTGGCGCCTCCTGACGCCACTTTCTTTCCCATCCATTATTTTTTCTGATATTTTCTACAATTTTTGGAGGTGGAATATGAAACAGAACACCCTGTATAAAACAGGGGTATAAGATTTTAATTAAGTAATCCTTACTTTAAATTTACAAATAGATAAAACAGTTAAAATTTAAAAACCATGAATAAAATATCTTGACATTTAAAATATTACAAGATCATTGCCCTCAAAATTGCAATGACCTGCACGACTGAACTTGCAAAATATATGATATAATTAAATACGAAAGCTAATTGAAGTTAAAAGTCTATCAAGCCTTCAATACTGATTTGCCTACTTTCTCATTTTCCATCTGGTCTACGTGAAAAAATCCAGTAGCTCATTAATGACTGAATGACACATAACTTCACAACAAAAAGCTCGACAATGTGGAGCGACATTCAGAAAAATAGTTACTTTCCATGAAAACAATCGAACTATTCGACAAGGTCCAGGTAGCATGAGAACCACTTAAGAAACAAACCGAAAATTGTAAACAGAGGACGTTAATTAATGATAAATCATTTCTGAAAAGATATAACTACTTTAAAGGTTGTGAGCACATAACTGAAGCGTAGACAGTCTTTAAAATTTCGGAGAAAATATCCGTACAAAAAATGTCTAAGCGGTGAAAATCGTAAAAGTTTCTTTGTTTATCTAAACTTAAATAAAAAGCCTATCTTAATAGGAAATAATTATCTTTAAGTTAAACAAGGTAAATTATAGCAATAAACTAATAAAAGCTTTTTCCCAAAGTACAATTACCAGATTTTAATGAACAAATAAAACTTGCGATTGAGGAAAAATTTGCACATAATTTTAATGGTAAGTAACTAGCTTTGGTTTTTCTATATTTTTCCTATAACTTTTTAGGGTTCCGTACCAATATGGTAAAAAAATACCCTTATGGTGTGATTTCGTCTATCTGTCTGTTTGGCACAGCTGCTTTCTTCAGCAACCACTCTTAGTATCGACTTGAAAGTTGGATTAGCTTTAACAGCTGTGGAGACGCATCAAAGGGTTGTCCCCTAAGCTCTGGCCACAAAATATTGCTTTCTCACCTTTATTGCAAATGAAAATATTATAAAATACTTTTATTTTTATTGCAAAAGGGGCCGAAGGGGGGAGGCTGCTAGGGCAATTGCGGTATCATATTCAATTCAATTCAATTTATTCAAGAGAAATTGTACAAAAAAGTTATATCTACTTTATAATTTGTACATTGTAATCTAATTTAAGATAATTCAAAGTTAATAATAATTTTAACAAACAAATATTTCTAGGAGAAATTAAAGGAGAAAGTATGAAAGAAGGGAAAAGAGGAATGAAAAGATAAGACCATGTCGGACCGCCACAACTCATATATTAAAGCCTTCTAACCGTTTAAATTAAAGAAGTTTGCAACATCATCTCTGAACCTGCCAACCGAGAGAGTACGCTTAGTCACTACCGGGAGTTGATTCCAAAGTCTGATGGCCTGGACGAAGAATGACCTTTCTGACTGTTTGCAGGAGTACCTAGGAATTAGCAAGTTACTTGTCCTGGGGGAAGGTAGAAATTGTAATTTGGAGTAGAGATACATTGGATTGCCAGAGTATATCAGTCTATAAAGGAAGACACACAATCTTACTTTGAGGTAGATCTCAAGAGTACAGCCAAGAATAGCTGTGGAGTGCTCAGATACATGATCATAACGGCGTAGTCCATATACATATCTTACTGCAGAGTTAAACGCTACTTTCAGTTAACGTTCAGATTGTGAGTCCAATTTACTAAAGATAAGATCAGCATACGTCAATATAGGTACTATAAGAGCTTTTACAAGAGCGAGTCGCGTTGATGTAGGTGTAAAATAGGCTGAGGCTCGGAGCCTTCGTAACACACCGTATACCTTGCCTACCGTAGCATTAATGTGATCAGTCCATGTCAGTGTTCGATTTACGATGACTCCCAGATCTCTCACACTGTCAAAGAAAGGGACAATTGAACCATTCACCAGAATAGGAGGAAAATCAGATGTATCGATGGAATTTTTATATATCACAATATTTTGGGTTTTATGCGCGTTCAACTGGAGGCCATTAGACATGGCCCATGCAGAAATAGCTTCGATATCCTCATTTAAGCGACAAATGCAATCCTCTATCAGACCCATCGGTCTAGAGATATAAAGTTGAATATCATCAGCATACACAAGAAAAGTTAGATGAGTTAATTACTCTTCCAATGTCACTTATGTATATTGCGAATAGTAAAGGAGCAAGCACAGATCCCTGTGGAACTCCCCGAGGTAAAGGGCGCAGTTCAGATACACACTGTCCCACAACAACTCTTTGATGACGACAACCCAGAAAGTTTGTGATTAAATTTGCAGCTCTTTCACTTAAGTAAAAAAGTTTAATGAGTTTTTCCCGAAGAATTAAATGGTTAACGGAATCAAAAGCCTTTGAGAAGTCCAAGAGAGTTAGAATTGAGATTTCGCCACTATTGATAGATTCCCTGATACCATCAGTAATTTTTAATAATGCTGTAATACAACTATGTTTAGGTCTAAAGCCCGACTGCCATGGAATGAACAGACCAAGGCTTTCAATATGTTTCAGCATTTGGTCACTCATAATCTTCTCCAAACCCTTAGAAAGACAAGGCAGCACACTGATTGGACGGTAGTCATCAACACTAGCAGCTTTATGTGATTTAGGTATAGGAATGACATTAGCTACCTTCCACAAGGAAGGAAAATAAGAAGACATGAGGCAAGAGTTGTAAATATTTGGAATCAAGGGAAGAATAATCGGGGCGATAATATTAATGAATTTTAAAGAGAGTCCATCTACACCGATCGATACTGGATCTGATAGATTTAAGCGATAGATGAACTTCATATTCACTAACGCACTGGAAATCGAATAACTTGTTTTCACTGTCATTTGAAGACGAGGAAATGTTATGTGATTGAGTAAAGAAGTTGCTAGGGGTAGAGTGAGCCATAAAAAATTATTGAATTGATCAGGGCTGAAAAATTATTACTAGGTCTGTAGACACCATAGTTCCGTAGATTTCTCCAAAGAACGGAAGATGGTAAAGAGGGATCCAGCTTTGAAGCAAAGAATTGTGATTTGGCCCTTATTACTGCGCAATTCACCTTATTACGCAAGGTTCGGTAACGATTCAAATGTATCTCACTTTTCGTAGTTTTCCACCTAAAATGAGCTTTGTTACGGGATGACATCTCCAACGAGAACCAAGGACAACTTCTCTTGCATGTTCGTGTTTAATTAATACATACTTATCAAACAAGTGTAAAAGAACCTCCTGAAAACATTTCACTCGCTCATCAACTGATATAATGTTTGAAAGGCTGCCCCAATCGACCGAACTTGTAATTTAATTCCAATAAAGCTAAAAACTAAGAATTAAAAAAAACTGAAACTTTATTTCGTGAAAAAATTATTTGTTAGTTGAAAAATGGTTCGGAAATAATTACCTGTTATTTTGTAGCTGAATTTCAAATATATAATTTTTTTCGACCCTGTTTTAGTTAAAATGAAATATTTATTTGTTAGCTGATGGCTCCAATTAAATTATTTCTTATTTCATGAGCGTTGTTTTATTAGAATTCCTTTTCCGAAGGGTTAAATGTCACATGGTATAATGTCTGTCTGTCACTCTGCCAGAGACTTCTAGCTTGTAAACGGATTAAATAACAAACTTCAATTAACCCAAAAAAAAAATTGTGTTTAAAAATTTAGATAATTTTTATTTAATGTTTCTCATACATGTCAATAGGGGCGAAAAAAAAAATTTCACCTAGACATAGGGGGGGGGATCACTGTTCGGCCCTCTTCGAGTAGAATACGAATGTTCAAATTGCAAAAATTTTAGTGACTTTTTCTGTCTGGCTAGAAGAGAAATTTTTAACGGAACTGAGATCAGCGTAACCATATACCTGAAATTATAACTTTTGTCTTATTGCGAAGTTAGTTTTTTTTATACGATGTGGCCAAAGCCTAGGGGACAACCCTTTGATGCGTTAACATGGTTTTGGCGGGAAGGGAATTAGGGTAAGGGAAGTGGGGAAATTTGCATGTCTTGTTTTTGCATTGCTGCGAGCTAGACAACAGCCCAGAGACGGAGTGGATTACTTTAATTTGCTATCAGACCGAAAGCATCGTGAATAGCAAACGCCGCAGTAACTGAGAGATTTAGGATATGGCATTGAGGACTGTCGCGAGAAGCACACTACATTGGAGGGCAACTGTTTCCATCCTATGTCCCACGAGGGATTAAGGTAAACCTCTACCTTGGTCAGTTTGAAAAAAACTCACTTTTTTTATTGCATACTCCTTATCTACATGTATGTAAATATGAAAGTAAGTGTCGGAAATTGTAGCTCTTGATATTTCAAAGACTTTTGCTGGATTCTGATATGCTTCTCTTCTAGCCAAACTTCAAGCATTTGGTCTGTACCCTCACCTCTTAAAATGAATAGAGAGTTTTTTGTCAGGCCGTTCAACCCGTGTATTAATAGATAGAGTTACATCTGATCCCTACGAAATAAATACCGGTGTACCCCAGGGTTCAGTTCTTTCACCAACCTAATTTCTTCTTTTTATTAATGACATTTTATCTCACACTTACAATCCTATTCATAGTTTCGGCGACGACAGTACCCTTGATTTCGCGTACTCTTTTGATTCTGTAATAAATTGTCGTAAGGATGCTACAGATGTCAACCGAGAACGCATGTATTTCTATGGTTCTCGCGTGTGACAGAGCAAATCGTGTTATGTTTAACGCATCCAAAAGTCAATGTTGTTTAATGTCCCTTAAAAAACGCCCAGTTCACCCTTAACCTATTTCAGTCAATGGTGTGAATATACTCAATTCGCCCTCTCTAAACATCTTCGGTTTTGAGATATTTAACAATATTAGCTAGACCGGTCATATATTTGAAATAGCTAAAAATGCGATGAAATGCTTGGGGTTTCACTTCATCTGACTTAGCGCTGATCTATAAGTCCCACATCAGGCCTAAGCTCGAATATAATTCCCATATTTGGGCAGGGGCCGGATATAACGCATTTTCTGCATTTTCTAAAAGCCATAGAACTTATTGACGATCCCACAATTTCTGAGAGTATTGAATCTCTGGAGGATCGACGCAATATCGGTTTTCTCTCACTCTTCTATCGCTATTTCCACGGTCATTGTTCTAACGAAATTACTAGTGTAATTCTTTGTAGATATATACTTCAAAACGCAAGCAACAAGAGGTTCATATCGCTCCCACCTCTATGCCCTGCAGGTCAAATTTGGGCATACCGTCAAATTTCCGAAACTTTCAAACGAGGCGCACATCGGTACCTCCTTTACTCAACCTCTTAACCCAATTCCCTCATCCTTAATTCTTTTCATGCCAATGATATGCTTCAGTATCATAGGGCATTTCCTGAGTTTTGGCAATATCATATAAAAAAAAGTACGATTCACTCTGTCGTAGAATTTTTTCAAGTTCGATCATCTTCAGTATTTTTAACGCTTTTAAAGTTAGCGCGCTCTAATCCTCGCCGCGGGGTGACAGCATTTCTGATAAAGGTTCAAACCGATCTTTCAGGAATTAACAGAGGGAGAGGTAATCGGCTCAGCACCAGCAGTTCCAAGAAGAATAGGGATGTCTCTACGGACCTGGCATTAATGGGAATTCTAAACACGAGTACACTCGGTGCAAAACTATAAACGTCTTTTTCTCGAAAACACGTTTTGCACACATATTTGCAAAATGAGTAGCTTTAGTCCTAGGCTTAGTCCTAATTTTTGAATTTTTTTAAAATGTTTTTACGCAAAAAAAACGACAAAAACTTTTTTTTAAAACTGCCGCCATCTTTTTAATTTTATCAGTTCCATCGGACGACAACCAAGAGGATTAGGAATAATGTGACATGTTTAATTGTTGTTTCAGATCAACTATCGGGGTCTAACCGCAGTCACCGTTTGCCTCTGCAGATCTGTAGGCAAAAACGAATTGTGAAAAAACCGAATTGGTCTATGTTTATTTGTCTCCCCAAAACCAAAAAATTTTAACGTGCGCACCTAAAACATGGTACTCCAAGGTACCATTTTTTAGGTGCGCACGTTTAAATTTTTGTTTTTGGTGAAAAAAAATAAACATAGACCAAGTGCCTTCCTTTAAGGAGAATAGTAAGAGGTAAACGTTGTCAAAAGTTGTTTCGTTTTCAAAATAGTTGAAAGAAATTTATAATTAGCGCAAAATAAAAATAGAGTCGGTAAGATAGATGAACCTTGTGGTACACGAGCATCGAGAAAAAAAGATTTTCAAAACGAGTGTCTTCCTATGAAGACTTAGTTAGCTTTAGCTTAGTTTACAGGAACACTGAATTGTACTATTATAGAAAAGAAGCCTATCAAATGAATCTAATGCTTCCAAGCATAATTTGCTAAATCTCAGTCGAACTGACCTGTAATATATGAGATAAAAGTATGGTAAATAATTTTCCCCTATTTGTCATACTTCCGTTTTTTTAATTTCAGATTTTCAAAAACATGCCTAACAGCTCCTTGTAATTTATTAAATAGAGACAGTGAAAGTTACTGAAAGTGCATCTTCTATCAATTTTAAACTCCTTCGGAATTCATAAACTTTCTAATGAGTTGAACAATGAAAAACAATTTAAATGTCTTTAAAAGTCAGCGCATTACATACACACCTCCTGAATGCGGCAATTCTTTACACGAAGGTAAACACTGCAGAATGCATTCATCAACATTTCCGATGACTTTCTTAATACCACCTCTCAGCTTTCAAGATTTGTTGACTATTACGTTGCAATTTGTTTTTTATTTATGCAAAAGAGTGCTCTTCAGCTTCGCGAGAATATTGATGTACCTTAGTGGTCGGTATAATTGTTGCCTTTCGGTACGTTTACGCGAAAGTGCCACGTGCTTTGAATCAATGTCTTCGTGAAGATTTCGTTTACTTTACCCATTTTACCGCCAATGTCTCAAGTATTCATCGTGCACTTTGAAAATTATATTTTAAATTTCCAAAACAACCAAAATTCGAAAGTAAAGAAAAAAGTTAAGAGGTCATCAAGATGTGTTTATAATTTAAGAGATAGTCGGGAGGACTACGTGACTAGAATTTGGCATGACGCATTTAAATGGCTTTTCGTGAGTTATTAACAGGTAATGTGTGTACCTGTGCAGTTCCCATTGCTGCTTTAAATGTATCCTATCAAATCCGCGTAATTCCCAGCTTATCACTTTAAAGGGACCGTGGAGTAATAAATCTTATATCAATTTATTTTAAGATTTCTAAAAGAGTAATAAATCTGCGTTTCCTTACCGACGAGGTAAATTAATGGCAGCAGTGAGTAAAGATGTTTTTATGGCGATTATTCACCTCAGCGGCTTATTTGTTATGTTCTTTTGCTTTTAAACATATCGAATGTTCAAAATAGATTACCATAATTAAAAATGTCCTTATCTCACTGTACAATGTGTTTCACATAAGGTGTGCCAAAATAAGTGGGGTAATAGATCTCACCTGGCCAAACGAAAAATTGTATAGCGTAGAGGGAGCGCAGACTAAATCGTTTGAGAGTTGCAGGGTGATTCATAAATTTGAAATTGCATGGTATGCAAATAACTATTTGATTTTCATCACGCCATGCCAAAAACCTACTATCCCAATGACCTTTCCAAAAATGTCAACAATGTTGATCTAAATTCCACCACTGGAGGCACAGTCACTTACGAAAGTGAAAACATGCTTTGCGATTACCTAAAATTCAGCACTTTCCCATATTTTCTTTAGAAAAACTGCTTCCTTAGAAATCCCTAACTACCTAATTATTTTGTTGTACTGTATGTATAGGTATGAAAAGTTCAAGTTTATGAATCACCCTGTAACACCGAAATAGTTTGGTTTTGGTCTAATAAAAAATAAAATGAAAAACTTGAAGAGTGAATTGTAAGATTTAACTAAATTTATTGAAACAAACCCAGTTTTATGGGACGCCCTTTGCCTGCACAACATAGTAACATTAACCAAAGTATAAATGACTGCAAATTAATTAAAACTACTCTCTCAAATTCCAAATCCGATCCAAACCTACGATATCGTCTAGGGTGCAAATGACCGAAGGCAACGGCCGGCTCCGGGATTGTAGCGACATGGCACCGGTTCTGTCGTCGTGTGTGCGAACAGCCTTAAGATTGGTAAGCTTCCAACTTTTCATGGACACCACAACTTAAAATTTAGGCTGGCGGTTTGTTTTTTAGAATATATACCTAATAGTGGCAGACCCAAGAGCCTGACGTCCTTTCTGTTGAAAACAATGGAGAGGGTTATCACATCGAAGAGACGATGCTCGAGAGACACCCAGTAGGAATCAGCATAACCTTGGGTAAGCATACCTTCATAAATGCAAAGAAGTCTGATCGCATAAGGAAGGAAGAGAAACAATCTTTATTTTAGACCAGTGGACCTCTTTCGAGAAGCAGTTATTGCCTCGGAGTCAGTTAAATATATCGAGATATTCCTAAACTGAAGACTTACCTGAAAAAGCCATATAGAAACGTCATCTGCTTGGCTGCCGGGAGGGAAAAATGAAAGCGACCATAGGAAATTGTATGGTCCTCGAATAAAGGTCATTTGAAAAACCCCTATTTTTCCCATGGTTTTGCTGGGAATGTCCGCTTAAGTTAAAGTAAAGTAAAAATTATTGTATATTATCAAAATATACCTGAAATATATAGTACAGGTATAAAAATATTGAGCTTAATATTTTACAAAAAAGAAGTTTCCAAAGTTTTTTGGACTCTCTAAACCAGATTCTGACCTTAAACAAATGAAACATTATACTTAAAGTATCCATTATTGTTTCCACAAAATTGCGCAAACGTTAAGACCGTCTCACCCTTTGAAATATTTACCTTTGAGACGTTTATTCTTCGTGGCATTGATTCCACTAAAATATAGATTACTGGCATTGGAATTCAAAATCTTTTGTAGTTCTTCGATGTCGTTTGGTCGGGCTTTTGACACTTGATCTCCTAATATCTTGGCGGTCCATGGGAGATTTGACTTGATTAAATTGGAGGTGTGAGGTTCTTAAGCGCCGCGGCCACTGGGGCCCATTGTGCTAACCCTCTCAACTCCCTATAGTAAGCCGGTCCCTCTGAAGAGGTTCAACAGCTTCCGCAGTTGGCAGTCATTTAGCCCGCTCGGTAGGCTCACATAGTACGTGTAATGGGGTCTCATCATCCTCCTCCAGACAGAGTCTGCAGGTGGGATCGATGGCTCCGCCTATCCTTACCAGGTGCTTCCTTAGCTGACAGTGGCCGGTAAGTAGGCCAGCCAGAGGAGAACTTTGACGTTATTTTGCTTCAGGAATAGCCGGGTACCTCGTGCCATATGTGGAGGTGCATTTGCCTAATGGAAAAATGTACCTCTAAACCTTCTTTTCTATGAAGACAAGCATTTTCCTTCTCAAATTACCCTATACTTTTCTTGGTGAACTGTTTTCGTGATAACCTCTAAATTTGTAAGTCCATGTCCAGAAATGCAGCTCACTGTGACCTTCCCTCCACCACTTTATCTCATTTGTTTAACACATGATGGATGGTTCATTTCCCGAAGAATTTGTCGTACCAAAACTCGCACTTAAAATCAGTTGAAAAGACCTTTCATCTGAGAAAAGAACTCGTTTCCTAGAACAGTCTTCCTTAGGCATTCCTTCTGTATTCGTTGGATGTGACCAGAGTCACTTACGTCACACTCTTTTGATGGAGATCTATTGACAGATGCCGTTCAATTTTCTTTAACTAATTTGAACAGAGAGCCTTCGACACGCCGGGTTGCAATTTTTCTATGTCCTCAATTTTTCCTGTGCAACACATATTCATTGTATCTTTCAATGGTTTAATGGACAGTGGTTTTGTAAATTCCCAACTGCCGCACAATTGCCCGCTCAGTTAAAGTTATTGCTCAACGAACTTCTGTCCCTGTAGTTCTCGCAACCCCGTGTGAGGCATGGGGCGGAAGAAGAACTTCATCGGATTCAAGACAACGATTGCAATTAGAGCTACAATTTAAAGTGGACTCCGAACCGCTGACATTTTCTCTGCAACCTCCATGGCCTTTAATCGTATTCTGTTGTCAGCAGAAGACAACCATGGTTCGCCGTCGGTGGATTCTAATCTTGGACCGACATGTTATCACTTACTTCACCGATGACTGTATATTTGAATCTAGACGTATAATAAAACCACCAAACCACGTTTTAGCATAAAGATAGTTAAGTCAACGCAATGCATTTCTTAGGGAAAAGATGAGGCATCTCACAAAATATACAGATCAGAAATTTGCAGTTTATGCTCGAATACAGTTGGGGTCGAACAAACCCTCCAAGAGGTATTCTTTAAGAGGGTGAACCTTATTTGGCCCTGATCAGGCCCTACTTTGAAATAATCTAGTACTCCCAACCTGGCTCAGACTGAACAGCGCTAATACATCGCCCCTGATGCACTTGAACTCTTTCATTAGATGCTCTACTTCAATCGATGCAGCCCAGCTTCACTTGTCTGATATGAACTCCTTCACTTATAAGAGCTAAGATGCAAATCAACCAGCTCAGGAACTAAAAAAACTCGGATCAGGGCCAGATCAATTAAGGCCATGTAAGGTAGACTGAGTAAGGCCGGAATCAGAAGCGGTATTACATTTCTGATCCGATTTCTTAAAATAAAACATGCCGTATCTGGGTCAGAGTCTAGCCTTAAGAAAATTTCTATTCGGGAAAGGTTTCACTAGCGGGAAAGGTTCGGGAAAGGTTTCGAAGGAATCCAACTGTGGGTGGATAATAGTTCAAAATAAAATAATAATTTTTTTTTATGTATATAATGGTGCACAAAAAGTCTCAAAAGTCACAGTAGTAAATGATTAGAAAAATTCAAAAAGTTACACAGTATTATAAAACTTGCTCTAAAAGAAATAAAAATGACTCTAAAATTGACGACTAAAACCTGTAAAAAAGAAAATCCAAGACATTTTTAATTGCCTCCAAGTCAGTTTCAGCTTTAAGAAAAGTTCCTTAAGATTTTGAAAAATTCCGAAACAAAACCTAGAGCTAAACTTAAACAAACACACAAAATGAACCGAAATCGAGAAAAAATCATACCAGAACAAGATTGTCTGAGTATTCCCAGAGGGTAGATGCAGCACCGGACGAAGGTTCTACTTCAGGAACCGCTGCTCACAAGCATATGTCCTCTCCATAGAGCCGTTCGCTACTTTTCTAGTCTTCCGGGAGCACTCATTCAAAAACTCAAAATATTTTGAAGAGTCCCGCGGGACCTGTCTGCAGAATCATTATGTCTGAAAACTGCTCCCATTATCCTCCCAGTTCTACGATCGCAACGTGAGACTTGTCCGCATTACTTGCAGTAATACCAAAGCGAAGAAAAGCTTCGTGGACAAGCTGCTATAAGTCTGCGCCCTGTTATTCCCAGTGAAAGACGAGACTTCCGTTCCGCACTGACGATAAAGGTTTGAATGTTTTGGCCTCCGCTGCCAGGAACTCTAGACGTAATCGTCTCCTTGATCTGTCAACGAAGTTGTTCTTAAGTGTGGGTTAGTGGACTGCTGTTTTGAAAACTAAATTAAATCCAATTAATTAATTTAATACACATCAAAACTCAAAGTAATTAACATACATATTAAAATTAAAAGTAGTACAAATAGACTTAGACAATAGCACCGAGGTAAAGGTTATCTAAAATACAAAAAGAAAAGAGAAATGAAATCTGGACATGAATTAGATATAGCCGTAAAGCAAGTAAGTCGGAGGAATTAAAGTAATGAAAATAAATTAATAAAGTATTTCTTAGTAAGAATAGGGAGGAAAGGTTGACTTGTATATGTATTGATCTACAAGGAACTTTTTATACCACTAGGACCTTTTAGTATAAAGAAATAAATCACCATAATTATACGCCCTCTAGCCATAAAGAAATAAATCGCCAAGATACGTTTACAAAACAGCACGGAGATGGAGTTGGATCAATTCGTTGAGCAGTCCCGGGTTCGAGACCAGGTCTCAATGTGGGTTTTTATTAAGAAATTAAAATAATCCACTCCGTCTCTGGTTTGTTGTGTCTAGCTCGCAGCAATGTAAAAACAAGACATTCCAATTTTCCCATTTCTCTTACCTTAATTCTCTTCCATCCAAAACCATGCTAACAACGCATCAAGGGGTTGACCCCTAGGCTTTGGCCATATCGTATGTAAGGATAGACATCTGGCAGAAAAGTGCAGCCATAAATGACATAACGCGAGCATAGGCTGCTGCCTATGCTCCCCCCCCCCCCCCCTACTATACACCAGCAAGTTAGATTGATCTTTTCAGCTGAATTCCTCATATAACTTTATCATAAAAAGCAGTTCAATTTTTCATACAACTCGTGCCGGACTGTGCCTCTAGTTTGATTAATTGGCCTGCTCCTAACCCATGATTCCTCTTTTTTAATTAACCCCGGAACCTTAGACCGGAAGGAATTAAAAGTCTCTCGATCAATAGCAAGAGTACTGTTATGCTTTTCAGCTAACTTTTTCCACGTAGCGTACCAGTAAATATTCTTCGTTTAGCGCATAGCGTTATAGCAGTCATTCAACTTAAACATTTTTTTATAAAAAAATCTTTGTAGCTTCTCTCAATGAGATCATTCTGCTCAAATACCCAAATCCGTGCACATAATAGGTTTTGAGACAGCATCAATGCTTTATCCGAATGCTTTGTGTTGGTATTTCTGCAAAAATTATTTCATGCAACATTTATGCTTACTTCTGCACACTCCACACGGTTCTTAAAGTTTTTTGTTGTTTCCTTGTGACCTAATTTCCAGTTCTCATTATGTTTTTTACTTCCCCCACCACGTTGGAAAATCATGATCAATCATCAGAGGAGATAACTATGTCATCTGCACATATATGAGCTTTTATTTCTATATCTTCAACAATAACGACAGTTTTCAGACTTTCTTCCAGATCATTTATGAAGAAGGAGAATAACAATGGACTTAGAATACAACCTTTCGCTGACACCTGCCTTGGTAAGGAATATTTCAGAGAGTCTATCTCTCTAGTTACCGTAAACCCTTGTGAATTACCTACAATTTATAGTGGATTCCGAACCACTGAACATTTTTATGAAACCCCCATGGAATTTTTTTCGTAAGCTGAAAGCAACCATGGGTCGCTTTCCTGCATACCCAAGTTATTCGAGTCCGTTATATATTCACGGCTTGTGGGGCCGTATAAGGGGCTTATCTCGTCTAATCAACATGGCTTCCTACCTGGTAGATCGATGACAACTAACCTGCTTGAATTTACCTCCCACGTAATCTCTGCCTTTCAACAGGGTCTTCAGACCGAATACTCTACACCGACTTCAGCAAGGCATTTGATGAACTGGATCTCCTCGTACTTAAACAGTAGGACATATCGAGTATCTTTTCGTAACACTTTATCTAGAGTCGTTAGGGCTTCTCCTGGTGTACCTAAGGGAAGCCATCTTTGTCCGCTGCTGTTTATTCTTGCGATTGACGACGTTGTCCCCTTGATTAAGCACTCCAAAGTCTTAATCTATGCAGACGATATGAAGACTTGCTCTTGCGTTAAAAACAGTTATGATTCTGCCTGAATTCAGGATGATTTAAATACCTTCAAGGTTTGGTGTGGATCCAATGGCCTGCAACTTAACCTGGATAAATGTGAAGTTATGTCTCTATGAACTTCATTCAGCTCGTCTTTCATTATACTTTTGTGGATACTACTATCCGTCGGGTGCAGTCCGACAGACAAAAAAAACTCGATTTCACTCTGCACATAAACTATATTGTGTCTAGGAGTAATTCAATTCTAGGTTATGTCAAGCGGTGGTCTAGGGAGTTTTCTGATCGGCAGACCTTAATTCACTTATATTTTTCTTTGGTTAGACCACTTCTCGAGTATGCATCTCAGGTTTGGTCACCTTTGGGGCTTCGTTCCCCCTCAACCAATTCAAAGCTTCCTGAATAGCCATGACCTCCGCCTGAAACACACTACAGTAGTCTCGAAGACAGAAGGATAAACTAATGTTTAGTGCCTCTGAGAAAACACCACCTCCCCACCCTACCCTGTAGTTTAGAGCCATCTGTATAAATTTGAATGGATTCCCCACAGGGAATGGTGTCCCCATCCCGGTCAAGTCTGGTTGGAATGGTAGATAAGAAACGCTTGACAAAGGAGTAGCTAGGAGTGTTGTAGTCAAGATGCCCCACTTGGAGCGAAAAGGAGTCCAGAATTGTGGAGTGCCCGACTCTAGTATTGGACCACTGAGATGTGGCTGTAAGTCTAACGGCAGCATTAGCAGCCATCTGTTTACCCATCACATCTAATGGAAGTAAGTGGAGAAGTATCTCCAGAGCATCAGTACGAGTGGTCCCTAGTGCTCCGGTGATACAGATGCAGGCCGATCTCTGCACCTTCCTCAAAGCATTGAGGTAAGTGGCCTTGTCCAGTGATGGCCACCAGACAACCACGCCATACAGCAGGATTGGCCTAATGACTGCAACATAGAGCCAGTGAGTCAACTTGGGTTGAAACCCCCATTTCCCACCGATGGCCCTCTTACAAGAGTATAGCGCGACAGTTGCTTTCTTGACCCTCTCCTGAATATTAGGCTTCCAGCTGAGCTTTCTATCCAGGATGATACCCAAATATTTAGCTCTCGGTAAAGTCTAGGCGGGTGCCATTCAACGGGAGGAATTTTATATTTCCTAGTAAAGATGACCACCCACACCCCACCGTTATCTTTGCTAAGAAAAAAAACAATTCAATATACACACGTGAATTATATCTGAAAGTAAATAGAAGTTACAAAGATCTTTGTAAACTTAAGAAACAAAACTATTATTCTTCCATAACCCATCGATTACGTGAAGTTAGAGATAGTAAACAGTGGTAGTCATTAGCTCATGAACTTAATTGTAGGAAATTTGTTGTCAACACAGGAATAAATTTAACCACTTTTAAAGAACACTTTCAATGTCTTCTAAACTCTAGCTCTAATGTAAACCAGCTCTTGCACGCGGAGCCGCTCCTTTGTGATAATATATTAGATAGTGAAATTACTCTTGGGAAAGTTGTATATGTCATATCGAAAGCAAAGAATAAGAAAGCTCCTGGACCTGATTGAGTGAGTTTTTGAGTTGAGTTTTTTTTAAATGCTCCACCTCTGTTCCTCGAAAAATTAACGAGAGTTTACAATAAAATATTTGATTCAGGAAGTATCCCAGGCAGTTTTGTTGAAGGCATTATTTTCCCGCTATACAAAAAAGATGACAGTAGCCTAGTTAAGAATTACCGAGGTATTACGTTTATGAATGTCATTGCTAACATTTTTACTGGTTTTCTCTTGAAAAGAATAGTCCTTTTCGAAAGTAGAAACAAGATCCTTACAGAATTCCAAGCAGGCTTTCGACCAGGCTATAGCACGATTGATAACATTTTTAGTCTTGTCAGTATCGTATAACTCGCCTGGGAAAAGGAAAATTTACACTTTTTTCGTTGATTTTAGAGCAGCCTTCGACTCTATCTCTAGAAGCGCATTATTTTACAAACTATCCACTATGGGATTCTCTGCCAAAGTAATCAATATTCTTAGAGGTTTATATAGCAATACAAGGGCAACAGTTTGGAATGAAACCAACATCTCAGAATTTTTTACTATAACGCAAGGTGTGAAACAGGGTTGTCTTCTGAGTCCTATTTTATTTGCTTTGTATATTAATGATCTTAATGAAATTTTAGAGGAGGCATTTACGTAGGGAACACATAGTCTTACTGAGTGATTCCCCTGTAAAGTTGCGAAAAATGATTAATAATCTGGAAAGATATTGCTCGCTCTGGTTTCTAGAGGTAAATCTGGCAAAGTTCAAGGTTTTGATCTTCTGTAATGGGGGTGGCAATTGGAAACAATCTGAAAAGTGAACATAGAAATAGTCAACCAATATAAATATTTAGGTATTACTCTTAACCACGAGGGTCGTTTAGTAAACACTTCACTGAAAGGCTGGAAATGGCTAAATCAAACATAAATATTACTTGGAAAAACTTTGTGAGTAAGCCAGAAATAGAAATAACAGAAAAATTTAAAATGTTCGATGCTGTTGCGATAATGTGTTATGCTTCTGAAGTCTGCGACAACACAATGTATGACCAGGTTGAAAAATTGCAACGTTTTTTTATTAAAAAGCTTTACTGTCTTCCAGAACACGCTCCCAATTATATGCTTCATATCGAAAAAGGTATTTCAGCTATGTACATTTATACGCTTCATTCTCATTTTAAATTTTTAATAAAAATATTTTCTATATAGGATGAGAGGCTGCCTAAAATTTTGGCTACATAGATGATATTACGCAGAACGGGATGGTATGAAGATTTAGAGATTTTATCCTTTAGGCATAATATTGATATCACAGACATAACAAACGACTGCTTAAGGGGAGGTTACCGTTCATGACGTTCAAAAAATCGATTTTTTTGTTTTTACATAATTTGAATCCTTATAGTGTCTAGTATATGCAGTTAAAAGGATTTTGTAAAATGTGATATAGTTTAGATGTAACAGCGCAGTTAAACTGCGCACCAGCTGGAAAATAGGTAGCTGAGGCACTCTTGCGCCTTACGAGAAGGCTGCCTCTATGGTGCTGGGATAGCTGACTAGATGTAAGTTGGCGCTCTACAGCTTCAACAAAAAAACCGATTGACTTGCAATTTGTTCAACCGTAAAGGAAATTTAGTTTCGGGGGCTCAACTCAAAAAATGGGGTTTTTTTTGGCTAATTTTGAGGTTATGTACAGGATGCACAATCATCATACGTCATCTAATATCCCAAGAACCTAATGAGCATTCACATTAACATTTATTTATTTAAGCTTAATGCAAGCTATTACATAAAAAAAATACAAAATAACAAAATAAATACTACAAACTAATATAAGCAATAATTCATAACAGATAATGTAAGCTACAATATAAGCTATGATAATGATAACTTTAGACTGGGAGGAAGGAGAATTAGGAAAGGCGATCAAGATGGGCGGGATAAAGATATAAGGCTTTGTGAAGGGATGATTTACTCAGATGGAAGTCAAAGGAGGGAAGGTCGTTGACTTTTCGAAGCATCCTGGTAATTGGTTCGCGTTGACCGTAGTTCGTGCGATGGCGGTCGAGTCGGAAAAGGGGAGTGGACCTAAGGTTGCGAGGATTGGTATAGATGGGTAAAGACTGCAGGATTGAAGGGCAGTCTATGGCGCCAGCTAGTAGCTGATGAATGAAGAGAACGTCGGAAACATCACGACGTTTACTTAGGGGTTGTAAGTCGATCAGTTTTAGACGGTTTTCATAAGGTGGAAGGTTGAATCTATCTACCCATGGAAGATCACGTAGAGCAAAGCGAATGAACCTACGCTGGACAGATTCAATTCTGTTAATGTGGGTTGTTTGCGTGGGTGACCAAACCTGGCTGGCATATTCAAGGAGAGGTCTCACGAAGGAAATATAGAGAGATTTGGAAACATAAGGATTGGAGAACTCTCTAGACCAGCGCTTCACAAACCCTAGCGCGGAGTTAGCTCTGTTAATTATGCTATCAATATGGGAACGGAAATTGAGTTCACTATCACAGATTATTCCTAGGTCACACAAAGAGGTAACGATAGGGACTGGTACGTTGGTTAACATGTATGTTCTCGGGGTGTTGGTAAGACGCTTGCGGGAATAAGAGATGGACTGACATTTAGAGACATTGAGCTCAAGAAAGTTTTTCATGCACCATGTGGTGAACGAATCGAGGTCCTTTTGGAGAAGAAGAGAGTCGGTTGTGGAGGAGATATGTTTAATTATTTTCATGTCATCAGCATAAATGGAAAGCTCTGAGTATTTTATGATACATTCAACATCATTAATTGTAAGGATGAAAATTAATGGACCGAGGTGGCTGCCCTGAGGGACGCCGGAACGAGCGACAATGGGGTTAGAAATGGATGAGCTGAAAAGAACATTGTATTGACGGTTGTTGAGGTAGGATTGAATCCAGGAGATGAATCTGGGGGGGAAGCCTAGGCGATCAAGTTTAAACAGGATAACGCTATGGGAGATCTTGTCAAAGGCTTTACTAAAATCGGTGGCGATAACATCAACATCTTTACCGTTTTCCAGGGCACATAGTGTTTTGGAGACGAATTCGGTAAGGTTGGTGGTTGTAGATCTACCTCTGAGGAAGCCATGCTGGGAGAGGGAGAAAATAGACTTACAGTGGAAGAACATGGAATCATAGACCAATTTTTCGAATAGTTTAGGTATGGATGATAATTTAGCAATGGGTCTGTAGTTGGATACATCGTTCTTGCAGCCTTTTTTGAATATGGGAATAATATAAGAGTTTTTCCATAATTGAGGGAAAACCCCTTGAGTGACCGAGAGGCGGAAAAGCAAAGTAAGGGGTTGAACTAGATGCACGGCACACTTTTTCAGAATGTTTCAGAATGTGGGATATGTTTCTGGACTTACAATGATCGTAACTTTGCAAATGCAAAAAAAAAAAATCAAATCACTCAATAGCTTATTTTGAAGAGAAAGAGTAGTATTAAGTGATGCAACTAGTAAAAAAGTTTAAAAGATATTCGCACAAAAAGTGAAAAAGACTTTCTTTCATCACCTCATTTCTACAGCTGTGACAATGTGCTTTAAAAGGGAATGTGCACCATCTCCGTACGGTAGCCAAGAAGACCCAAGCCCCGCTTAGTTAGCTCGTCAGCTCTGTCCGCTTGATGTCTCTGTGTCCCGTGTCGCTCAAGCGGTTTAGTGCCCCCGTAAAATCTCTCTACCAATTTAGAGGTGATAGCAGCTGAGTCAAGAGCGTTAATAGCAGCCTGATAATCCGATAATATAGCGACATTGCGCCCTACTCATTCCCGCGTTAACATCTTCAGAATAGCCAGCACCTCTGTCTGACAGACGGCGGAGTAGTCTGATTCAACTGGAGATCTTAAGCGATTTGGAATACATTCTAGCGCCAGCTTCGCAGTCCATTTTGGAACCATCCGTAAATATTTATATATCAGAGATTCCCACCTCCCCTAAGCAGCACTCTATCCTTTTTGAAATCCTGACGGTGAAGTTTTTCCTGAGACTCAGCTTTGGAATGGTACAGTCAGTTGATAAGATGGTTAATTGCCCTGATAACATTGTTAGGATGTTAGTGCACTGCCAGATGCGATACTTGCTATGCACGCTTTCCTGACCCATTCCTCCATGTTTAGTTTCCAGTTCAGTTTTGTATCCAGTATAACGCCACGATAATTTGTGCAGGAGGAAGTGTTTTTAGGGTTCCGCAGTCATCAACGAACCCTTATAGTTTCGCCATGTCCGTCCGTCCGTCTGTTTGTCTGTCTGTCCGCAGCTCAAAGAGTCTTAGGACTAGAAAGCTGTAATTTGGCATGGGTGTACATATTAATCACGCCGACAAAGTGGTAAAATAAAATCTTGAAAATAAATTTGTTTATGGTACCTCCGCTACATGTAAAGTGGGGATGAAAATTTTTTCTTGTCTATCCCATGGTGTGGGGTGTCGTTGGATAGGTCGTTCAAAAATATTGTGGGTGTGTGAAAACCATTTTCCGATTCCTGGATCCGTTGTAAAATATTAAGCTTTAGGGCTTCCCCACCCCCACCCCCCCCCCTCCCGTCACCCAGCTCAGCGTTTGTTTTTTGGATATATGAAATGATTCACGGCAGTAATATATATACCTAACGAATTTAAAGGGAAAACTATCACAGCCAAGTAGCCTTTACATGTTAATGAGTAAAAGTCGACCAACTTATAAAATGTACTTGGAGAAGTAAAAATGAAGATTTCGTACAAATTCCATTGAAAGTTACTTAGGTTAAGTTGTTAGTTGTATAAAATAGGTAGTAAATATAAGTTTATGAACCATGTCAAATTATGGAAAAATAAAATCATAACATCCATAATAATAATAATTCCTAAATTAATAACAATGTTTACATACAAATAGCTCCCTTCTAAGTCCGCATATTGTGACGGGCAGCTACGGAACTCTACACTGCGCGTGGCCCGACAGGCACTTGGCCGGCTTTATTAACTTCCCACATATAGGAAGTTATTGTAATGGGCCCGATTTTCAAAATTTTTAGTTTTAATTTTTTTTTACATTTCAAAGTCACCATAATGTTTTACGCCTGTTTTTGAACACATGTATGTGTGTGTGTGTGTGTGTGTGTGTGTGTGTGTGTGTGTGTACGTACGTACGTACGTACGTACGTTCGGACCCACTTTTTTCGACAACGAAATCTCGCGAACAAAAAATGATAACGACTTCGCTATGGTGCCATTCGAAGCGTATTATTGTCAATAAGAGCTGAAAGAAATTTAATCAATTTCGGTTCAGCCGTTTTTTTGTTTAAACAAAAAAACTGAAAAAAACTTTGTTGAAAAGGATTTCTTCGATGTAATTTGTTCTGATGACGATCGGGACATCAAAAAGTCGGATAATAACAATTTATTATGAAAAGAAATTGTTCATAATGATGAAAAATTATTTATAACAATAAATGATTGTTTATAACAATAATAAATTTATAATTATAAAAAATGGTTTTACCTGGTTGAAGATTGATTATGAAAATTGGAAATTGAATACAAAATTGCAGATTGTTCATAGCAATTGAAAATTCTTATAAACAATTGAAATGTTTGTTACCACAAAAAATTTCTTTTATGAATAAACTTTGTTTATATCAATTAAAAATTAAACAATTAAGAATTGTTTATATCAATTATAAATTGTTTATAGCCATTCAAAATTATTAATAACAAATGAATTCCAAACAGAGTGCATTTATTTGGTTTTCATTAAAAAATAGTGCTATAACGGAATAATTTTTTAAAAAAATTTTTGCATCTAATTACAACGAAATTATCATGATAAATTAAATTCATTAATTTATTTATTTATAAATGTAAAATATTAATTTTTTAAGTATTTTTAAATGAGATACAAGTGGGCGAAAGTTTTTTTTTGAAAAAGATTCATCTGATCTAATTGGTTCTGATACAACTCGATACTTAAAAAAAATCCAGAACTTTTATAGTTTTTTGTAACATTAACAAATGTTTAAAAAAACCATAAATAGTTGATATTAATGAGAAATAAAACGATAAATCGAATGGTATGAATTTTATTGAGTTTTCACTTACTCGTAATATAATTGAATATTGTTAATAACAAATGAAAATTGTTATTAACTGGGAAGTTGTTCGTGTGGACCTCAAGGGTCGCACCAATGATGCGACACCCAGAATCTGGACCAACCCCACTAGTTTATTTTATTGTAGTCCTCTGTCAGCAGAAAGCAACCGTGTATCACCGACGGTTGAGTTTGAACCTGGGAGCTCCGGGATGGAAGGCCGATATTCATCCCACCCACAACAGCATGCTTTTCAATTGGTACCACGATAAACAATTTGTATTTACAGTACGGGTGAGAATAGGTAGCGGTGCCTAAATGCTTAAAGCATAAACCTATTTGGATGGGAGAGAAAACGTTACCTAAATTCGTAACGAGACGACGGATTTCGATGATTCTTTTTACTGTTTTACTTCGGTATCCATCTGTCTGTCTGTCGTAGCCAATTTTTGCCGAAACTATTGTCATATAGAAGATAATAATTAATATAGCATCATAAAAGGCACCCACCGACCCATGTCGGCGACTGAGGTGCAAACTACATTTTCGATAGACTCATACGTATATATACTAATTCTAGTGGATCGAGCCGGCTTTTATTTTTGTCCATTGAAGCTAAAAAAACAGTTATAATATGACGTCTTTTTCAAATCCCGGGTTTTTTTAGATAATTTAAAATCTTTAAGGCCCCCCCCCCCCCAAATTTCATGTAGATTAATAATTTTTTACCCGTATTTGTTTCGGATTAACGGACAAGGGGGTGGAACGCCCCGCGCAGAATAATGCACGTGGTTCATGGCTTCAGTTTATAGGACCTACAGCCGCCATTTTGAATTTTTTTTTAATCAAAAAATTTGAAACTATTCTTTATTTATGGGGAAATAAATTATATTAACTCCCGTTTCAATAAATATTCATTATATACCTGAAAAAAATCCCAAAGTTGACGAATTTTTCATGCCTATTAACGGTAACCTCCCCTTAATGGGTATTTTGGATGGGGAGAGACCCTTTGTTTATGAAAAATATATTGAAAGAGCGAGACAAGGGATAAGACACGGTTTGTATTGTGACTTGGAGTGTAATCTATCTGAGAACAATTATTTTAACTATGAAAATAGCATCCAACAAATTAGATACTTATTCAAATGCAGAGGCGGATTATTTTATTTAAATGGAGTTTCTTGGAATGTCCGCAATTGTTCCCAGTGTTCTCCAAGTAACTTAAAAGAAAAAGAGAACATTTTTCACTTTATCGCAGTCTGACCAATTTTGGCGGATGCATACCTATTTAGGACACAGCACTTTATCTCGGCAACAAACTGTAGATATTTTGAATGGAAAAAGTGTAAGCTGACAAAATTTGTATAGTTACCTTAAATATGCATTAAGATATAGAGAAATTTTAGTAGATGAATATAATAATTGAATTGTATAGTATTATAAGTATGAAAAAAAATAGTTTAAATGTAACGAATTTTATTTATTGTACTATTTTTATTTACTATTATACGAGCTAGCCAAACTCAACAGACGACTTATAGTCATGCTTTAGTTTATTTAAAAAAATCCATATTTGAATAGTTACTTGTAGATTTATAGCAAAATCAGTTAACGTATAACTTTTTTCTTTATTCTTGAATTTAGGAAATCTGAAACCGTTTTTAAGGAGACCCAATGTTACATTTTTGAAATTATAAATAAACGTTAGTATTATTATAACTATTAACGGAAGCCTTGTCTTTCACTGGGAATAACATTCCGCAGACTTGCAGCAGCTTGTCCACGAAGCTTCTCTTCGCTTTGGTATTGCTGCAAGCGCTGCGGGAAGGACAAGTCTCAAGTTGGAATCGTAGAACTGGGAGGATGATGAGAGCAGTTTGCAGACGTCAATGACTCTGCAGACTGGTCCCGCGGGACTCTAATCGGTTCGAAATGTTTGTGCGTTCATTTAGAACATGTTTGGATGTGTGCTCCTGGAGGACTAGAAAAGTGGCGAACGGCTCTACGGAAAGGGAATTTGCTTGGGAGCAGTGGTTCCCGAAGTAGGAACTTCGCCCGGTGCTGCATCTTGTTTTAGAGTCGTTTTTACGAAACATTTTTGGAGTAAAGTACCGTGTCATTTCTTATGTTCTTTTTGATCGTTAACTATTGTGTCTTTTGTTTTGAATATTGTACATTTTTTAGGGTAGCTAGAGTTTTGTAGGATTTTTTGTTTATAACGATTGTGCCAAATAAAGTGCCATTATACATAACTATTAATATAATAAATTAAGCCAGTTTTCAGGAAGAGTCATTGTATGTACTTATGTATGCTTTAACAATATTAAACACAAATCTCTATTTCTGTTATCACCTAACATGTGTACTATATTTTGTCAAGAGATACTTATCCTAAGTGATATTTGAAAAACATGTAGGCAGAAGGAAATTTTACATAATTTCCGCAAAATAAGCTTTGCGAAGATAAATTTTCTACGAGATAAAGTAGTTGGTTGTAACATAAATATCTTTTGGTAGTTATTATCGAGACATGGTACCCGCGAACTTATTGTCATCATATAATTTTATTTTGTCCTGAATAATATAAAGAGTTCATAAACTCCGAGTAATGCGTTCAAAACTCAATAACATGAAGAATTAATGAAGTGCCAGGGAAAATAATAAATTTTCAAGAATTTAAATTTAAATCGCTTCTTAATGTTAATGTAAAATCTCCACATAATAAAAGTCTTAACACTTAAAAGTCGTAAAAGCTGTCATTGCTACTCGTACGACGCAAAAGAGGAAGTTGAAAAGTGCAGCGTGCAGATAACAAAAAAAAACTTAAATCACAAACAGCAAGGAGAAGCTATTCTTGAATCAGAAATTTAAGCCAAAAATGCGTCCGTCACATACCGGTTGGTGCAGGTAATTTGAAATGAATAAAAACGCCAGGTTGCCAATATTGTAATAATTACACGTTCGGTTTCAAAGAAAACACAGGAAATTGGGTGCAAATATCGAAAAGGCCTTACCGTCAAATATGTCGTTAACTTTCCACTGCACGAAATATCCAAAGCCCGAGGTAATTATTATTGTCCACAAGTCGTTCGTTATAGTATATCTGTATCGGTCCGCATCACATAACAAAGCGGCCACAGATTGGTAGGTGATCGTATTATGCAAGATTTTCACCAGCATGCACCACAGACAATAATTTTTCACAAAACGTTACCCGCTGCAATTATAGGTACAGACAACGGTGGCACACTAACTACTCTATTATTACCAAATTGCGTTGACTTAAAAAAAACAAAAAAACATTCACTAAATCACTTGCTCCACAAGTTCCAAAAAGCGAACAATCACAAAAACCAACCGGAACAGAAGAAAAACGCTTCTTCTTGGTTCAAACAAGAAAAATTTCGTGTTGTGACAAAAACCGCCAAAAATTATCGAGAGTTCATAGACAACATCCGCGTACTTTACTCCGTGCGAATGTGGTTTCGCGATCGGAGCGCCAAGATATGTAATCGTAAGACAACTTCCCGGCTGAGCCAAAGGGTAAGAACATTGCGCATGCGCTGTCTGAGGTTTACTGCAATGATAACTTGAAACGGGCTCAATATTAACTGCAAGCTCCAATGATCGCGGCTTTTACGGACGGCATGCCCATGAGGTTTGAGCCAGCACAGCGCCACCAAGAGATCACTCTTGTGGCAGTTACTGGAACGGGTATTTAGTCTTAGCCGCTTTGAAAAAAAGCAAGATCGTCAAGTGTGTGATATGAGAATTGTTCATAACCGTTTTACCATTGGCGTAGACTACTAGCGAGTAGTTCAATAAGGTGCTGCTAGTGAATCACGTTTGTTAAACTGCTAGTTTCTTAGAAGTGTTCCGTATTTCCCCATTTTAAATAACGAAGTAATTTCAGCTCTAACCGGACATACTTATTATCTGTTTATTCGATCTTAGATATTTTTAGATTGACTTGTTTCGGTGCCACATTTTACATCACGCCAAAATACAATTGCGACCTTGCAGTTGTCATTTTCGACTGTCGATTTTGCTCGCAATATGTTTTACCTCTCTGCGTTATGCACTGCCGTTCTATTTAACGACTAACACTATCTACATGCACTCGTTCGGCGATATTGCTGTACCCAGTAGGAAAATGAGGAGTACTCCTTCAGAGAGGAATAAGCGAGCACATAATAAATTACAATGTTTCTCAGATTTCTCCAAATAAACCTCGAAAAGAGCTATTAACGAGCACAGAGTTTGAGAGGCATGTATAGCCACGTTGTGTGGGCATATAAACGCAGGTTTGCACTGCAGTTGCATAATTCAGCAATACACTCTGTTCAGCTGAATTGTGCAGCTGATGTGAAAACCTGCGTTTATAAACGGACCCTGAGTTATTTTCCGAAGCTGAATTTACTGCCACTGTCAAGATATAGTATGTTTTCAACGGCAATACCAAATTCAGCTATTTTGATATTGTTAAATATCACTTTTTTCATGTTTGGAATTGCTACGACAGATACGGGAATATGTCTGCTGAAGATTAGCTCCGAAGAGGACTCCTCCACTTCTGGGCCCATTCACAAACGCAGGTTTGCGCATCATCTGCACAATTCAGCTGAACAAATTGTATTGCTGAATTATGCAGCTGCAGTGCAAACCTGCGTTTATGAATAGGGCCTCTGCTAACTTCGTAGATAAAAAGGAGGGCACTATTTTTGCTAATTTTGGAGCTAATAAGAAGGCTCTATTGTTCCTAGTTTCGAAGCTAAAACGGAAACGAGAAACCTCTGTTTTTACTCAGACTTAAGCGAAAGAGGATCGCTTCTTCCCAATGTAATGCCTATGTTAAAAATGAAGTCAAATACAGGCGAAAAGTAGCACTCCTCTTATCCTTAAAGAGTGAATTTAATAATAATAACTTAATTTATTTGGATAACTACAAAGATTACATAACCTTTACAAGAACAAATAAAATAAAGAAAACGAAGAGTTACAATAAGGAACCAATAGAATTTTACATCTAGTCGACTGCAGTCATTTCAGTTTTTCAAATAGGGTGGCTGTTGGCTACACAGTCCGTTTCAAAATGATATAGTCACTGTAAAAATTGCAGGTATTTCCTCAAAACAGAAAATTTTTATGAAAATCTAAACGTATTACTGATTCATTAATTATCTACAATTTTTTTTGTATTGTTTATGTTTCAAGGTATGCTATAAATAAAAAAAAAATTATATAGGGCGTTTCAAAAAGATAAAGTAAAATAAGATTTTATTCAACCTTTTTAATATTTTGTTGGTTCTTCGCTTTACGAATGACGTCAATAATTCTATTTACATGGATTTAATTAAGTTTTCCAATGTAGGGGACCTTAAGTCCCGCCAAGCTGTCAGGATAACCACTTTCAGTTCATCAGTCGTTCCGTATTGCTTATTTTCGGAATAAACTACCTGGACAAGAATACCCCAAAGATTTTCGATGGGGTTCAGGTCGGGAGAACACGCTGGCCAGTCAAGGACATTGATATTATGACTTCTGAACCACGTTTTCGTACTGCTGCTGGTGTGTACAGTGACATTTTCTTGTTGAAATGTGAGGATAGAGTTAGGATGATTGTTAAAGTATGGAATTAAATTTTCTTGCAACACATTCTGATACCGTGCTATTCATTTGGGTGGATTTAAATGCCAAAGTCATAGTTCCCAGTGCGCTAAAGTCTCCCCATACCATTAAAAAATCATCACCGAAGTTTCTCTAGGAGAAATATTCTATTCTATATAAAATTGTTTCCTATCAGAAAAAATAATCTTAAACATAATAATAGCGCTAAAATTTAAAGGGCTTTATAATCAAAATGGATTACCTGACTCCAGTTGGTACCCGTGGCCGTCTTGGCAAATTTCAAAGGTTTTTTTATGTTTTGGCTTTAAACGCGGTAATTCTTTTAATTTTGCTCGCAGGATATATGGTTGAGATATAATTGCTCTCCATACAGTCGATGTGGATGCATTTAATCGCTATTCGCGCTTTACGTCGTTGCATCTTTTCTTCCAATTCGAAACCGTATTCGAAATACTTCGAATTTGCCTATTTTTAAGGGACTTAGGGCGTCCGGTAGATCTATTTTTTCCATATTCATCAAAATTATTTATGCAGTTTTGCACAACAACCAAATATCTGCCCAGATTTAGCGAAATTTCCCTTATAATGAGTTTTTCATCCCTATAGGTACCAATTCTACAATTCATATATTCCGATAGAGACTGTACGCGTGCCATACTATTAAATGAGTATTTTTGCAAGTAAATAAAATACTACAAAGCTCAAATTGTACTTACTTTGCTTAAGCTTCGTTCTGACTTTATAATTATGGAACGCCTAAATTTCACTCTTCAGAAAATATCTGCTCCTCGTGGTAGAAAAATTAGTAACCACTACCACATCAATCGTATTTAACTAAAGACATGTCGTATTCGTCTAATAGTAATGGGTCTACCTCGTAAGTTCATTCTTCGAAAAAAAAAATTTCACTACGACTAGTGACTTTATAATTTTGAAACGGACTGCTTCAGGGAGTAACCTAGAATGAGCGATGTATAGGGAAATATGTGATCAAATCTGGGCCTTTTACGACATACAGAGTCCAGAACCGAAAAAATTATGCTACCATAAGTAAAGTGAGGAATAACCAATGCCATTACCAAAATTTTCGGCACATGAAGCGAAAGAACACGTGATTTACGCCATAATTGCCCTAAGCAACAATTAATGTTCTTTAATATTGCACTAACATTGGTAGAATCAGACAACTTAGAATTTAACACATTACTAAGCTTTTAGCGGATTCTATATAGGGAAGTCTGGTATTGTTTATGAAGACTGGCATTACATTACCATTTCTGTAAACTGCCAAGCAATTTTACTTGTTAGGATTTAATTCCAAGTTGTTTTCTTGGACCAGTTATATACACGTCATTATTCAGTCAACATATGCACTCTTCCCTTAAGCCAATTGATCTGTCAAAATAAACCTGTACATCATCAGAATATAAGTGAATTGCAACATCCAATATCACGTCTTCAAGGTAATTTATATACAGGCTGAATAGTAGTGGTATTAGGATGGAGCCTTGAGATGTACCACGGATAAGAAGCATTGTCTGTGAGCAGGTTTTCCCAACTTTCACAAATTGACTTCGATCAGATGAAAAGTGTTTAAAAGTTTAACTGCTGATGACGAATACAAAAATAGCTGCGACAGTTTATTTAGAAATCTCTCATGATCAATAGAATCAAATGCCTTACTAAAGTCGTTAAATAAGCTTTAAGAAGTTAAATAAGTGTTATACACTGTTTCATGAATGTCAGTCGTTACTTTAAGCATTGCAGTTTCACAACTATGACTCGATCGAAACCCCGACTGCCACGTACACGAAAGTTTGTTTACTATAATGTACCTACTCAATAACCTGAATGTATACTATCTTTTCTTAGCTAGGGAGTATAAGAGATTTATACCCAAGTTACATGACAAACTAAAATTATACCGAACTCAGTTTGAACTGAGCTCGCAATTTGGGTCTCTTGTTGTGTGTTAGATGTGTTAGATGCCAGTTCGGTGTTTAAGTTTACTACCTGGTCGCTAGTAACATGGACGTCAAACCGAAAATTGTACTCAACCAAGCAAAATTTTAAACCGAACTCGGTTTATTGCAATTTTCGGCTTAGTTTCTGATTACATGTCAATTCAAAAATTGAAAAGTGTGTTCAGTTGAATTTGAATTTGTCATGTAACTTGGGTATTAGTGCTGCACGATTACTCGCAGGATAATTGCTTTTTCTACTGGGTAGTTCCAGTACAGTCAGCATACAAAGGATGCTCCAAAATGTATATTCTACAGTTGACTGTATACTTAGGATCATCAAATAAGAACTATACATATTTCAATTGAGAAAAAGGACAAGGATATAAACGAAGGTTATCTTTTATTTTATTTATTGATGTATGGCAATATTTTTTGGAAAGAATTTAAGTAAATGATTGCATTTTAATCCTTTTTAAAAAAAGGATTCCTAAACACCAATTTTGATCCACTTTTTCGCATAAATCGGTTAAAGGTTGGTTTTTAAATTATTTAGGGCCGAAGCTTAAATTCAGTTTAACTCTTTTGCAAACTTTCACTGTGGTTAGCTTAAACTCAACTTAAACCTCCAAGATTCACCGCTTTGCTGCTAATTCGTACTTGCCACCTTCATGGCAGACACTTCCATCTCCATCACAGTGCGGGCGCATTCATAAACGCAGGTTTGCGCATCAGCTGCACAATTCAGCTGAACAGAGTGTATTGCTGAATTATGTATCTACAGAGCAAACCTGCACTACCAAGCAAAAGGTGCTACGTGTTCGCACTAGGGAAGATTTTAAAAAGCTACTTGACTTATCTGGATCGAACATGTATTTGCAATTTCTAAAAACGCGTGAAATGCTTGGGTTTTCTATAAACATTTAAGAAATACTTTACTCCATCTGACTTAGTGTTAATTTAAAACTCTCACATCTGGCCTAGTCTTGAATATAATTCCCATAGTTGGACAGGGCGGACCCACCACATTATCCAGTTAGACAAAGTTTGGCATAAGCCTATTAAACTTATCTACGATCCCTCAATCTCTGAGAGTACTGACTCTCTGGAGCATCGACGGAATGTCGGTTGTCTCCGAATCTTCCATCGGAGCGACGGTTTGTACGATTTACGAAGGCTGTTCAAAAAGTAATGATAATAGTCACCCTGGGGGAAAATGTCTTGCGAAGGGTGGTAATACTGAATATAATCATGTAGCCCATTCTTTTAGACATCTTCAACGATCAGTTTCAAGTCGATCGGTGCAATCAGTGGACTCAGATGCGTTCGTGTAATGCGTGTTAGATATTCTCCTACCATGTCTAGCAGAAGCTGAAATAATAAATGTAAAACTCGGAAAGACCCGAAAAATGCATATGAATTATTAACTACGATGTATGTGATGTTGTGCTTTCTATAAGAGGCTTAAAGCGTTCGAGAACATTGACGAAATTTTACTGTATCATGACAATGCGAAGCCCCACGTAACTCACGCTGAAGTGGATTTTTGCACCGCTCGCGGCATGTCAACTACACCCCATCCGCCGTACAGTCCATATTTGGCCTTTGCGACCAATCACGAGGTCCATATTTCTACAAAAATCAGTCAAATATCTGGGGGTATTCCTAGATTCAAGGCATGCCTGGAAAAGACGCGTACAGGAAAAAATCCAAAGAACTAACAGGCCCCTACATCAATGTGGGAGGGTGTATGCATCTACACCATGCTGGTGAGTTCCATAATATCATCTGCCTTGATGTTTTGATAGGTAAGTACTCCAAAGGCCACCGTAAAAAGGCATTTGAGTAAGGTTTAGGGGCTCTCTTGTGTGGGGATAACAAGTACCTTTCGAACCACGCCGACATCGGCATTTGAGATGAATCTTGATTTACTGCCATTAGATCTATACGTGTATCGATGAATGGATCGAGGTGCATACTGGCACAGGTCTCGTGATAACCGTGGGCATAGGAAATATATGGATCTTGTCAAAAATAAGATACTGAAATTTTAGAGTAATTGAGAGATACCATGAGAGCCCTATAAGGAATGGGTCACTTCCTGAAACAATCTGACCGATATTACAATTTTCACTGATTGGTCCAAAATTTAAGGAAGAGCAGGAGCAGGAATCTTCAGTGAGGGCCTAAATCTGAACACTGATCTAAGTCTGGGGTTGAATACCTCAGTCTATCAGGCGGAGATGTCGCCTATGCGCTGGATTACCTGCTAGAGAGTCGGGTCAGGGGTAAATAGATAATTGTGACACTCGACAATCAGGTTGTGATCAGAGGTATGGACAACACAGAATTCAATACTGAGCTGGCAGTGTGTCCGTAAACTCAACGCGTGTGTCTCATTGAATGTGATGGCACTGACATGAGTGAGGGGACATGTTGGAAACGAGAGAACAGATGTACTGGCTACCTTCGCGTTTCCAAGGTCTGGAGCATTTCACTGCCTTAGGCAGAAGAACGGCGGGGTGCCTATTGGAGACGTTGGCCACGAGAGAGAACTCGTAAAAGTGGAACATCGTGGACTCATCTAGACAGGCAAAGATGGCAATTCTAGAGCACAGAAGTGCTTTACAGAAGAGGATCCCAGATATGGATCGAAGGAGTCTGAGGGTTGATGGCACTATAAACAGGACATGGAAACTTCAGGTGTCATCTAAAGAAGATGAACATGCTTGAGACTGTAGGCTGTGCCTCGAGAAGGAAAAGACGGCGGTGCACATAGTGGGCCAGCGTCCTGCCCTAGCAAGCATAGGTTGGAGGCTGATGTGGCAGCACTGGATGAAGGCTGCAAGTATGGTCTCTTGGTGTCTTTGGAAGCTTTTTACCTCTCGCGCAAAAAAAAGCACTCCTCAGTTGAAGCAGAATCGACATTACATATCTAGGTCACGCAGCAATCGTTCGTCATCTGCGCTGTCAGTGACCAGCTTTGGTGACCAGAAGTGTGTGGTAGTTAACCCAACCCGAAGATTCCTTATTTAAGCAGGATGGACCTAAAGAGCAGAACCATAGAAAAACAGATTCCCATTAATCTGTGGGGCGCAATGGAACAAGCTGGTGATTGAAATATGTCAGGAAATCGCATGTCATAAATGGCAGTAGAGTAAATTCTATCAAAAGAACTGAAATTTTAAAGTTAAAAAATGATTTTTATGATGTTATTTCATACTAGGAACACCAGCAAAATTAAAACAATAATCCTTGTATTAATTATGACAGTTATCTACTTATTTCATCGCTTTAACCCGATCGTGCGGAGAGCACAACACCACGAGAAGTTAATTAATTTTCAATATCAATTTCAAGCATGTACAAGTAGGGCTGTCCGCTTGTTGATTGACAACCCACTTAAAAAGCAGGAAAGCAAATTTTTGCCAATCATTTAATAATTTGCGGCAAGTACTTAATGCTCAGTCTAGAACAGTGTAATCTTCAAAAAATGCAATCTAACTATACATGACAGAAAATTTTTAGGTCGAGGATAAATCTCCCTAAACTGTGCTTTGATCCTCACCAGCATAATTCGGAAGCTGAAGGCTTCATTAATCAAAATTAATGGCAGTAATACCTCTTAATCTGCAGGGTTTCGCAAAAGGTTGGCAGATAAGGCCAAGTTCACACTATTAATGTCGCTACATCGATATTTTTCGGTGTGATGTATGATCTTTTTTCGATCTTTACTGCTGATGTACATTTGATTATCCGCTCGGCAGTTGGTAGAAATGATCTAAATTTGTTGACACAGTAGGCAGCAGTGAAAGTTATAGACCTAATAGGATATATTTCTCTTTCGTTTAAGTACCCTATCATCAGAAACTTTATCTTTTACTGAAATTCTCCACTATCATTAGGTTTGTTTGTTTATATCGATGGGATCACCAATTAGCACCATGCTGCTGCAAAAATGCGCTCTGCTGTTTGCTCATCCAGTCGTTAAAATCGCGGTTACTTAATGCCTGTTACATTATCGGTTAACAACCGCGACCGGACTTATTAGCCTGCACATTTACCTAAAGCATGTCGGTCGAGGAAACATTTTCGTCGCTTCATTTAACCATTCTCTCCGCATCATCTAAACTACATAAACGCCCGTAGTACGTGCTGCAGCGGAAATTGTCTACAGGCCCCAGGCAAAAAAGCACAAATAAATAGCCGCAGATCAATCGAATCTGGATCGCAATTGAATTTCGTGTACTCGACTCGGCATAGCATTTCGCTCTTTCAGGTAAGACAATGGCGAAATAAATTTCTATCGCTGTGATATAGAGGGAACAAAATGAAATGGACGATGGCTGCTCGACCAGCAACGGGCTCAACCAGGTGAGCAAGATGAAACCCCACCTATCATCACGACTTTACGTCGTTCGGTTAGCATTATGAAGTGCATTGCAATGCAATTCGTAAGCTCTATATCATAGAAGTATGAACTGAACACCTACCTTACAGTTAGCATCGCGTGTACAGTGATTTTCGATAAACACTTTTCAGCTGATATCTTTCAGGTAATTCTGCAAATTCTTACCAATTTAATGTGTCTTAACAATTTTTTGCTGCGGAATGCAATAATTGAATTAGGAGCCAGCAATTCGTGGTGCCATTACTTTTTGCTATCCTCATTTTAAAGTAGGTGACATGTAATGTTAAGTAAACACTAATAGTATTTATAATATTGATATTTTAAAAGTGTTTGATATAATTTGGCATGCTGCCCTGGTAGCCCAAATGGCAGTGTACCACAGGGTTCAGTTCTCTCACTAACAGTGTCTCTACTATCTCTTTTTCTTTTCTCTGATCCTTTATTTCTTATTTCCATCTCAACCCATGCGTTAATTTGCGTTCCGACAGCTACACCAAAGATTACTTACTACTCGGCTTTGAACAAAGTAATCAAAAATTTTTGGTTGACTTATATATTTCCCGCATCGGGCAACCCTGCAGTCAGAACTAAAAATTTGTTTTCCGGGAGAGTTTGTGGATAAGAGACAAATGTCAAATGTACTTCACTCATTAAAGATCAGAATACATTGACAGTTTGAAAGTTTCTTACCCACACAAGTAACTAACTCAGTCTTGTGCTTCACATGAATTCTTTTTATTGGTGGTACGTTTTAGTACATTCTTACTCTTCGACAAGCTTTGGCGGTATTTTTTTGACAGGAGTCTGTAATTCTCTCCGGATGAAAAGAGAATTTTGACAAGAGTAAGTGATTCTCTCGGTTACAGGAGGAGGGACGGAAGAGTTGAAGCCTTCTAGGATACGATGATCCTCATCTGGACATTCTCAAGCGTTAGTTACACCTCCAAGCGGTAGCAACCGGGCAATGCATCCTAGAACGTATCCAAGTAACTAATGCGGGAGAAGATAACCTCTTGAAAAATCCCACAACTACAAGGTTGTAGTTGGCTATGCCAAGAGAGTATGCAGTGGGTCTCCCTATTTGCAGGACCCAGAGGTAATTAGGTCGCAAATGGCGTCCCATCAGGCATTTCTGTAGGAGTGGAGTTGAAGGGTTTGGTAGACTTTAACAGGTTGGCTTTACCCACGGTACCCACAATACAACAGAAGAACAGCTTTGGGACAATTAACTTTCGAAGTTCTGCAGCGACTATGGAGGCTGGCATGCGCCGGTTTACAGTGAGCAGTCCTGGAAGAAGGTGCCAATCTCAAAATAATAACTAGCACTTACTCAGGTGCGGCGGTGGCAGAGATAGAAGACTCTATCGAGAGACCGCCAAAAACAGTGATGTCGAAGTCCCAGCATAATTATTGCAGGAAAAAATCTGTAGAGTTGGCCTTTGGGCTTACTTCAAAAAGATGGGAATCCCTATGATGCCATTACACTGGGATTGGGAATATTGGATTAAATTGAATAAGTAAAGAGTGAAGGAGGTTGAGCTCAAGCCTCATATATTAAAAGAAACACAGAGAATAATAAACGGATTCACTATCATACTGTAAAAATTTTACGGTAAGGCCAAATTTAGGGTGAGGACGAATTGTAATTTCTTAGAACAGTAAGCTTGGAAGTAGTGACCTAAGTCGATGTTACAGAAAATCAATGTCCTAATAGGGCTAAGTTTTATTTTGGGCTGCCTAATGCCAACAACGTAGTACGTCCTGCCCCAGCCCAAATATGGGAATTATTCTCTAGTGTTGGCCTCATGTGAAACTTGTAGATTAGATGCATTCAAATATTTCTTATATCTTTGCAAAAAACCTTCTTCTTATTGTTATTGCAAAATTGTGGGAAGTCCAAATAAATTGGTTCCCAAGATGTTAAAGACCAGTTTGTAAGTATCAACTCTATCGACGGAAATTGAATGAATGGGCTGTGGGCCACCTTTTTCGGATAGTAGACATCATTGAGCCTTGGAATCATTAACCTCTGCACATTCTTCCTGCTCCAAGTGAGTAAAATATCGTTGTTCCAAAATCTCAACATATGATTTCGATTTACGTCTATAAAGTTCCCATAGGATTTCGCCACACAGTCGAAAGATTATGTAAAACAAAGCGTGCTGTCATCTGCTATTAATAAAAGGACGATGTAGAGAAGTATTGGTGAAAGAACTGAATCTTGCGTACGTTGGCGTTAATTTCTACTACAATTTCAGTTATTGCAGAATGGATTTCACGAGGCGATTTTATGTACTATAGGGCAAATTATGTTAATGTAATCATAGGAGGTGACTTCAATGTGGACTTGCTACGGCAGAATAATTGAAAAGAAAAGATCATACATCTCATTAAGTCTCTTCTCCTTAATGTGGTCAATTCCTATCCGACCTTCTTTAATTCTTCCAATACTTCACTGTTGGATCTAAGCCCATTCTCTGATAGTGACATGGTGGTTTTGCAAGATAAAGTTGATCCACCTAGTATACTAGATCACGACATTCTATTTCTCAAATATGACTTTGCGTTGGTTTCCGCCTGCTGCTCTGATACAGTCTCCTATCGTGATTATAATAATTTAAACATGAACTTCAGCTGATCAGCAAGTTGAAATTCTCACATCCTTTGTCTCACATCTATTTGATATATGTCTCCCGTTCAGCATTCAGGATCAAACCGCCGAACGGGAATACTTATTCCAACGCGTCTGCTTTAAAAAATCGCCCGTAATAAAGCTATATGGCGTAACCTAAATAACGCTGGTAGGTATTCATGGTAATAAAAAAATTCGATGCCCTTTTGATCTCGATGAACTTAATTCTGCCTTTACTGCAACCAATATGAACCGCATGGATGCAACAAGTATTTTTCCTGCGAACTTGCCCGATGCCTCAGTGAATGATCTTGCTGACCCGTTTTATTTTCGAAATGTGAATCTAGATGAATTACTATATGTGGTGGGCTCAATTAAATTCACAGCAACTAGATCTGACAACTTTCGCCCCGTTTTATTAAGGCACTACTTCTTTTCATTAGCGATTACATCCTCCACATTGTGAACACATGTTCTCTTCGTTTCCTGTAAATAGGAAAGCTGCCACAGTGTTCCCCATTGCTAAAAAGAAGAAAAGATTATGTCCAATCAAATACTGGCTTATGTCGAGGGGAATGCATTGCTAGCTTGTCGACAATCTGGTTTCAGATCTTTTCATAGTTGTGAGACAGCTATTCTGAGGCCCTGAAGGTACCCACTAACATAAGAAAACCCTTGGACAATGATCACTTCACAGATTTAATATTACTGGATTTTTCTAAAGCGTTGACCACAGCTTACTTATTCACAAATTACACACGTACTTCAACTTTAACTCGTGTGCTGCCTCTATGATAGGATGTTTCTTGTCAGATCGTTTCCAAAAAGTGCAGATCGATGGCGTAATATATGGTATTTTGAATCTTTCTTTCACGTGGTGTACCTCAGGGATCAATACTGGGACCGCTTTTAATTTCATATTTCATATTCATCAATTATTTACCAAGTTGTGGTGCGTGATGTGAAAATTTATCTTTACGCTGATGATGTTCAGGTCTATTTAGGTAGGCCTATTGGGCTCTTCGAGTACTGCATCGAACGTATAAATGCCTTTCTTGGTAGAATATATGATTGGTCAATTGCGAACAGATTACTTTTGAATCCCGAAAAGTCTATATACCAATCCTCTTGTTTTAAGTAATGCTCCTCAAATGGTTCTCCATTGCCAGTCCTAAGTAAAGTAACTAATCTTGGTGTTTTTTTAGGGCAAGGAATGAACTGCTGTGAGAACGTAAGTGCGAGGATTGGCAAGATATATGATGGATTGCGCAGACTTTGGTAGTCGGCCTATATTATCCCGAGAATTACTCGTCTGGAATTGGTTAAGGCATTGATACTGCCCCATTTCACTTTCGGGAGCTTGGTTCTTCCTCACTTAGACAGTCAGTGTGCGCGTCGATTAGAGGTAGCTACCGCTGTTTAGGAGATCAGTTATTAATAGCTTTTACCCTTTCGAAATAATGCGTTTATGGAATAGCCTTCCTCTAAATATTCAAATGGCTGGCACTGCCAATGCATTCACAACAATTGGTAACCGTTTAAACTGAATATTTTTTTCTGTATCATCGAAAGAGTGTTAAGTGAAAACTATGTAAATTATTTATGGTAACTAGATTTGCAATCTACACGCTATTCCGGTACCTACTTAATTGTAAAGAATCCTGAGAAATTTCCAAGAGAAAACAAGAGCACCATGCTAAACTCGAAAAATTCGTTGACAACGGTATACGAACAATTGAAAGAGAACTGGATCACTTTCGGCGTGCAATTAGTTTATCTTTGAAACAGATTCAATCGACAATGACACTAATACTTAACAATGCCGCCATGTCATGAAATGATACCGAAAAATTTCGATTATGAGCCTTCATATAGTGGCACTAAGCTCTAAAGTTTGCAATTAATTGAGGAATCAGCTGAAGGAAAGGTCTTTGGTTCATGTGAGCCTCCATTGACCTTGAGTACAGCCACACACCTCATTCTTGACAAATAAGACGCATATGAATTCCAATAATTACGTGGAAACTAATTAACGACTTTACAGCATTAATCAGGTAAAAAGTAATCGACTATTCTTAATTAATATTGACCACTACAGTGAGGTATGCGGTCTTACAGTGACAGTGTACTACGTGCTTGAGGGCTACCTAAGTACAGGATCTGACGATTGATCTTTGGAATTTTTTTTTATTTTCGTGGAGAATTTGAAATGAATTCCAGGCGCAACAATTATTTTTAATTTCATGCTTACTGAGTCGTCGGAACTGTCAAGTGATCATTGAAATCACCGCAGTGAAGTAAATCAAGAAAGTGAAAAGACTGGCATTTAGCCATTTCAAGTGAAAACGAAAATTAAAAGAATTGGATAGATCAGTCTGGCTAAAGAAATTACTTTTACCTATGAAAGCAAAAGTATAGCTAATTTGTATTCGCTCTTGTATGTACATATTATGGAAATGCTACGGCAAGTAGTTTTGCTATCATGAAACATTCACATTTTAAAAATATATACTATATAATATACTAAGAGGTTGTCTAGTTATTACGACACAATTTTTTTGTCCAATTTTAATCCTTCCACCTATCCTACTCCAATTGTCGTCGTGTAAGTTTCGTGTCGTGTAGTCTTTGTGCTTTTTTTGTACCATGAGAAACTTGTACTGTACCAGGATGACCAAACTTGACAAAGTCAACAGTCATTTCTGAATGTCCACATATTTAAAGGAGTATGTATATCTCTCTCTAGTTCCCTTAACTCCTTGTGAGGCATGGGGCGGGAGAAGAACTTCACCCGATTCGAGACAACGATTGCAAGTGAACCTACAATTTAAAGCGGATTCCGAACCACTGATATTTTGTCTGCAACCCCCTGGCCTTTTTATCGTAATCTGTCGTCAGCAGAAAACAACCATGGGTCGCCGTCGGCGGGATTCGAACTTAGGACCTTCGGATTAGTTAAGTAGCTAGCTATGTTTGCTTATGCACTCATAGAAAAATTTCACTTATTTACACAAAACTGCGATCATACAAATTTCTCTTGCTCTGGTTCCTTTAACTTCATGTGAGACATAGGGCGTCTACTACACAGACTCTGCACCTGGTCCGGTTCTACGTAGCGCCTTCAACTGTTGCCACGAATTGTTGAGCTGGGTTCATTCCTTCTCTACGGACCTTCTCCATGTGCTGCGCGGTCGTCCAATTCGGCGTCTTCCTTGAGTCCAGTACGGGTTCCAATCTAAAACCTGTTCAGCGATGTTGTTTGTCTCTTTTCTTAAGGTGTGGCTTAGCCATTGCCACTTTCGTTTGGGAACATTGGTGTCTATCCCATCTTGACCTGTAAATCTGTAAACGTCTTCGATGGTAATGACCTTCGACCAATAGATGTTAAGAATGCGCCGGAGACATCGGTTGACAAAGGGTTGTAACTTAGATTTTATTTGACAGGTTACTTTCCATGTTGAAGAGCCACACAGCAGAACAGATTTTACATTCGATTGGAAGATCCGGAGGTTTGTGTGCCTGGAGATGTTGTTATTTCGCCAGATTTCAGCAAGAATGTTAAGTGCAACTCGAGCCTTATTGATGCGAACCGAGATAGCAAAATGTATCCACTTGTTCTATTTGTTGCTCTTCAAGATAAATTTCATCATGTCTCCTCTTGTCCATGCTCATTTATTTATTTTTTTAAGCTTAATACAAACTATAACATACTAATACAATAATAATATACAAGCTATAATAAATGATAAGTAAAAATAAATATTATAAGCTACAATATGAGCTATAATTATAATAAATGCAAACTGGAAAGAAGAAGAATTAAGAAAGGCGATCTGGATGGGCAGGATCAAGATATAAGGCTTTTTGAAAGGATGATTTACTCAGATGGAAGTCAAAGGAGGAAAGGTGGTTGACTTTTCGTAGCATCCTGGTAATTGGTTCGCGTTGACCGTAGTTCGTGCGATGGCTGTCGAGTCGGAAAAGGTCGAGGGCAAAAAGTTGCGGGGATTGGTATAGATGGGTAAAGATTGCAGGATTGAAGGGCAGTCTATGGCACCACTTAATAGCTGATGAATGAATAGAATGTCGGAAACATCACGACGTTTACTTAGGGGTTGTAAATCGATCAGTTTCAGACGGTTTTCATAAGGTGGAAGGTTGAATCTTTCTATCCACGGAAGATCCCATATAGCAAATAGAATGAACCTACGCTGGACATATTCGATCCTGTTAATGTGGGTTGTTTGTGTAGGTGACCATACCTGGCTGCTATATTCAAGGAGAGGTCTAACGAAGGAGATATAGAGAGATTTGGAAACATAAGGATTGGAGAACTCTCTAGACCAGCGCTTCACAAACTAGCACGGAGTTAGCTCTGTTAATTATACTGTCAATATGGGAACGGAAATTGAGTTCGCTATCACAGATTATTCCAAGGTCACACAAAGAGGTGACGATAGGGACTGGTACGTCGGTTAACATGTAGACTCTCGGGGTGGTGGTAAGACGCTTGCGGGAATAAGAGATAGACTGGCAATTGGAGACATTAAGTTCAAGCAAGTTTTTCATGCACTATGTGGTGAACGAATCGAGATCTTTTTGCAGGAGAAGAGAGTCGGTTGTGGAGGAGATACGTTTAATTATTTTCATGTCATCAGCTTAAATGGACAGCTCTGAGTGCTTGATGACAAATTCAACATCATTTATTGTAAGGATGAAAATAAATGGAACGCCGGAACGAGCGACAATAGGGTTAGAAATGGATGAGCTGAAAAGAACATTGTACTGACGGTTGTTGAGGTAGGATTGAATCTTCCTTTGAGGAAGCAAGAAGATAGACTTACAGTGGAAGAACATGGAATCATAGAACAATTTTTCGAATAGTTTAGGTATGGATAATAATTTAGCAATTGGTCTGTAGTTGAATACATCGTTCTTGCAGCCTTTTTTGAAGATGGGAATAATATAAGAGTTTTTCCATAATTGAGGAACTTGGGGGGACTCTCAACCGTTTGGGAGTTACGGTTTTTCTAATTCTTTGTCTACCTTGGCATATTGCACCTTTTTGTATAGGTAATAAGATGAGCAATCCAATAAAAATAAAAAAGAGGTATACTATTTACATAAATTTCGGAGAAAATTTTTGAAAATGCTGAAATTTTGGTAATTTCAGAACCTTTTTTTTCAAATTTGGCCGTGACTGTACCTGCAGTGGTAGTAGTGATATCAATTTTTGGAAAGGTTATTAGGATAGTTGTTTTTTAGCGTTTGTTTGATGTCGCTATGTTGAGTAGATCAAAATAAAAGAGTCCCCCCCCCCCTGCCATACAAGTTTTTGTTTGTCTAAGTGAGATCTATCACCCCACTCATTTTGGCACGTCAGATCTGAAACACCCTGTATAGCTAAATCGTAGGGAGACCGTGTCAAAGTTTAAGTAATTAATCCCGTCGGCGGGATTCGCACATGGGACCTGGTAGGCACGTTATCACTTACTCCATCGACGACTGTATGTAATCTATTTATTTGAAAATATTAACTTGAATTTTGATTATCCAGAAGCTGGGGGGGGGGGGGCACTGTCGCGTTCGCCCCTCCCCCTGGCTACGCCCATGGAAAGGTACGAATTATGAGGGACACAATAAAATAACATTAAATGGTTAGAAAAAATTTTAAATGCGTCTATCATAAAAACAGTTCAGACTAAGCAAATAAATAATAGAAATGATTTATGACTCGAGCGCTTACGCAATGAAGAACTCTGCGGCTTCGGTTTGGAATTAATTATGCAGTTGTAAATAAATGCAATTCACGAAGCGAGACTACAAGCGCAACCTTCCTCTAACAACATTTTCTAATTGTAAAAATTCCATGACTCATTTGGAAATATCAATAATTTTTTAATATAAATCGGACAACGCTATGCCTACCTAATGCAGATGGAAACTGATCTATATCCGAGCTCGTGCCACAATCGGCTTATAATTTTCATTTCGATAATCGTCGACAAGGCACTGCAGCCAATTAAATAACTTGTCCTTGTGTAGTTTGACATTTCGTGGAAATAATATGCGCACGCACAGGTAGACAATACAGGGCTTCACCTAAATTCCAATTTCATACCCGTTTAAGTTACTTACAGATCTACAAGAGCCGTTTCGGTCGACTAGATAAAAAGCAACAAGTCAAGGTGTAACCACTGTCTTAATTCAGTATAGACCGAATTAGGTCTGGCTGGTTAATAATTTCGAATTTAATTAGGCATTTAAGATAAGGCCGCGTAAAAGGCTGTCACAAATCGATTAATATCAATTGAAACCGTTTCTTCTCCATTGCTACAAAAATTGATTGGTTTTACCAAATAAGAATATCAAACATTTCCATCATTTAACGTTTCGAAAATCGATAAAATTGATCAAAATCGACAAGAATCAAAGCAGTAACTTATGTTCGGGGAACATAAATTAGACACCTGTCTAGCGGCAACGGTCTGCCACTAACAACTAACTCCTGGTGGCTATGTTCTGTCTGACTTCCTGCACTTTTTGCACCTCTAACTTGATCCACAGATTGTTTGCATACTCCTACCGTTGCTTCGCGAACAATCGCAGTCAGTGGTTAATTAATTTTTAATTATAATCTAACAAACGGGCTCGATGTGGTAAATGAGGCAATTGCGCCACGTGACGAGAAAAAAAAAATATCAATTTCAATGCAACTGCAGGCGAGCAGCCACAAACCCATTTTCTTTATTGTTCGGAATCTCACCACAATCTGAGGGAAATCTTGTCTTATATCGCTCAAACGCCTGCTGGATTATGATTTACATCCCAATTGCATACCTAAGAAAATTAGGACACGTTTACCGATACAAGACCATCGCTGGTATGCGCCACTCGCTTGCTCATTTTGATTTGCTTGTTAAGTAATTCGATCCGAGAACTAGCTGCAACTAATAGTATCCATTACGAGTTGGAAACCACTGAAATTTACCCAATCATCCGCTGATTCACTTTTCATATTCTGCGGTTTGGTGTGAAGGGACACTTAAATATTAATAAAGTCGCACTAAAGTTACTGATTTATTTTAGCTTGATTGACTTTCTACCATAATAAGGATCTGCAAATTTCAATCACTTATATCGTGATTATAGAAGAAAGGACACGATTATGGAAAGAAGGAACGCTCTCCATAAAGTCCAGTAGGAAACTGCAGTAGGAAACTGCAAGCCGATTTTTTTTAACCGACTTCCCAAAAAACGAGAGGTTATAAGTTTGACATGTATTTATTTTTTTATTTACTTTTTTTTATTTTTTTTGTTTTTTATGTTTGAGCGGACATAATTTCGTAACACGAGGACCGATCTTGATGATTCTTTTTTTTGTATAGATTATGATCCCCCATTGCTAATAATGAAAAAATATTGTGCTGGGGTGTGGTGGGGAGAGGAAGGGGTAGTCTAACTTCATAACGCGTGGACCGTTTTCGATGATTCTTTTTTTGTTGGGCAGAGTATGTTCCTCGATTGGTACCGCAACACAATTTTAAACGGTGGGGTTGTGGTGTGGGAGTGGGTGGATGACAACTTTTTAACGCGATTTGAATGATTCTTTTTATTGTATATAGAGTATAGTCCCCCATTGCTAGTATTCCTCATACTATCGAAGGACAAGTTGAACGACACATTAAGGATATTCAACTCAGAAAAGGAGACAGAGGAGTGAATTCCCTATTTAGACGTGCAAGTGATGAAAAAACATAACAATATAATAACGAATTGGTATAGAAAGCCAAATGCATCGGGCAGAATGATAAATTATAAATCTCAACATCCGAGACACCATATAATGAACACGGCTCGTAATTATTATTAACAGGATACTATCAGTGAGCGACAAGAGGCTTCATAGGTCCAGCTACAAGATGGTTTGGTACCTACTAACAGAAAACGGATTCCCCAGACACACGATAAAGACACTGATCTGGAATACAAAAAGGGAATACGAATTAACGAAAAGGAAAGCGGGGACGAAGAGAGCGGTGATCGGACCAAGGCTACAAAACGAAGAATACTATTTCCAGCAATCAACTATGTCCCAGGGCTGACCGAAAAATTGCAGGGGTTATGTAAAGGATACAATAAAGCAATATGCTTTGCACCTAAAGCCACAAGAACGGTTGACAAACTCTTCACAAGAACTAAAGACAAGATTCCAACCCAAAACAGGTCTAACGTCGTATATTAAATACTTTGCGAAAAGAATCAAAAGGAGACCTGCAAGGTAAGCTACATTGGCACCACTTGCCAAACATTAAAAACAGAATCCAGTGACATCAATCCGACATAAGAAACAGAAAGGTAAATAAGATGGCGCTTTTAGACCACTGCATACAGAGAAATCACACACCCAACTACAAGGACGTCAAAGTATTATGCACGGAGAGAATTCGAAAACACAACCTACAGAAGAACAGACATTGAAAGTGTCAACTCCGCATACTTAATGCTATTAGAAGATGTTAGAAAACAAAAGTAAAAATGACAGAAGAGTCTTTATTTATTTATTTATTTACACTATTTCATCAAAGTGCTGATTACTAGGTACAAAAAAAACTAAATAAAAACAATATAATATACCATATAAGATAAAAGAATAAGGAGAGAACTCGCAAAATATAAATACATAAAATAAAAGTGCTAAAGTGTATGAAAGGTACATAAAAAGCAAAAAGTACATAAAGTGAAAAGTAAAAAGTAACCTCAACAAAGCTGACTCCTCACATGATTTCGCGATAGATGAAAATCAATGCAATCAAAAGAGGAATTAAGACGACCTGGCGGGCAACCACCGAACGAGGAATTCGCGACATCGATGTGATAGGCTCATTTAATCCATAATTAGTGCGATAAAAAGGTAACTGAAGAAAGTCGTGATTCCTCAGGGAGCGAGCCGGAATCAATATGCCAAAACAAGCCAAGAGAACAGAAGAGTCTATGGACACCCGAATGCAGTCGAAAGCAAAAAGGATCCTGGCGTTACGTCGTCTCTTTTCGATTGTATCCAAGTGCAGGAGTTCAAGTCTATCAACATAATGAGGCAATATACGGGAGTTATTCCAAGGAAGACGTCGAAGAGCGAACCTAGTCAACCTCCGTTGAACAGCTTCAATGCGATTGACATGTGTCACATAGAGCGGTGACCAGACTAGAGAGGCATATTCCAGAATAGGCCTGACAAAATTGCAATATAAAAGCTTAGTAATGTAAGGGTCATCAAATTCCTTTGACCACCTCTTCACGAAATCAACAGTCATATTAGCATTGTTGACTATGGCATAAAAATGATCCTCGAAAGAAAATTGGGAATTGAGCCAGACACCTAGGTCCTTAGTCTTAGTAACTCTTGTTAAAGGACAACCCTCTATGGTAAAGTTAAATTGAAAGGGAGACCTTTTTCGTGACAAAGACATAGATGTACACTTTCCGATATTTAGGGGAAGGTCATTAATGGAACACCAATTCTGAAAGGCGTCTAAGTCAGAATTTAAAAGTAGGTAATCGGAATTGTTTGACACAGTACGAAATATCTTAACGTCGTACGCATAACAAAGAGTATTTGAGTGAGACAGAATCGTAGATACATCATTGATATAAATTATAAATAACAATGGCCCAAGGTGGGACCCTGAAGTACACCGAAAGTGTTGAAAATAACATAAGACAGAGCTTCACGAAAACAAACCCGCTGAGTGCGTTCAGATAATTACGAATGAATCCAATTTACAAAACCCGCGGAAACCCGATAAGAGGGAGTTTGAGAACAAGAATTCTATAATTTATTCAGCCATCAGAATTCATCAAGTTCACGAACCTCCAAAATCGCTTAAAATAGTCAGCGTCGCTTCTAGAGAAACAAAACCTCTTCCAGGCCTTACATTTAACATTCTTTAAATGTTTTAAGAAGCTATCAAACCAAGGCTAGTTAGAACGTTAGTTCCACGCATGATCGTCACACTTTCTGAATCGCACCTCTCCGATTTAATTAAAATTGTGCACACATGTTATCGCTGATGAGCTAAGTTTATGGCCCAAATAATTTTGAAAAATATTTGCAAACTTTTGAAATATCGCACTTTCACAATTTTATCCAAATCTCACAAACTTTAAAAATTCGTATATAAGGCTATATTAATCACACATACATATGCTTCGTTTTAAAGAGGAAGCTTTAAATTATCCAATAAAAATCGGCAGGGAGTATAGGAGGACGAAAAGGATCAAAAGGACATCGTGATATCCTTTATCCTTGAATATCTCGAAAACTTATATTTTAATTTTCTTTATTTTTATATATTTTATAGTGCATTAAATGAATTGCACTCAGTAAAAATTTTAACTTGGGTTGTCCATGGGTTCAGATTTTATGATTCTTTTATATTTATTTTTCCTGGAAATTGTTCCCAAATTAATACTTTTACAAGAGTGCTGAAAGGACGCGTTGATTACCAATAAAGAAACAACTCAGTTACCTTCAACTAGGTTAATATAACTACTTCGGAAAATGCCTATAGAAGTCGAATTTTCCATGAAATCCTTTGCGCCTTAAATGCCTCTTTTCAGAGTTTAGGAAATTATGAAATGGAGAATACAAAAAAGACTCAAATATTTTTGAATTCGGCTTTATTTAGAGAAAAAAAGTATTCAAGGTTAAAGTTTTTCTAAATTATAAAAAAATCTTTCTTCGGAAAACGAAAAGCGATTTACTGAAACAGTACCTTTACAAACAGGTTTCACTTGATGGAACATTCTTGTTGATAGTATGGGATATAGACCTAAAAATTTTCTTTGTAAATGCTCTTTATCTTTCTTGTATTCTTCTAAGGAAACATATATAAAATTCATATTTTTAATATTTGCTGTCGTCCAACTATAGAGTTGCCAGGGTATTTTAATACCCTCACCTTGTGTTGCTTGCATGCTAGCTTTATTTGCAAGCCGTTTTACAGTACCCCCAAGTCCGTCACACACACTTTTACCATGCGATGTGGCGAAAAAATTCTGTTCTGCTTCTATTTTGTACTCATCGTTGTGAAGAGACAAATTGTAGAAATTTTTTTCTATTTTTATACTGAGCTGCTGAGCCGTCCGAAAAATAGAATATTTTCTTCACTATTTCAAAAACTTAATGAGGGATCGTTGGAAAATGTACACTGCAATACTATTATGCTTTAAACAGTTACTAATTACTACTAAACTGGTATGGCCAATTTCTCCGTTCTCATTTCTAAAACATATTCCGAAAGGCTGTATTGTAGCTTGGTCATTAACACCTTGTAGCCTTGCACAACGTCTTGAACAACAAATTTAATTTTCTGAGAAATCCATTACCATTAAAAATTCCTGACATAAAAGGGAACTTTGTAAATGCTTGAAGTAAGAATTTTGCTGTTCGGTTATAAACACATGGTGTATCAAAGGTATTTAGCGCATCATAAATGAATCTATAAAGTCACTCGATGACTCCAATCTTAGTTCCACATTTGATCTATCGATACAAGTCCACTGATAATAAGTTATTGTATCAATGCACTTTGTAACAAAGCACCTGTCGAAGATTCTACGAAGTTCAGTTGGTTGTGCAACTACCAAGATAACAGTTGATATTTGGTGGATTGCAAATTACAAGGGCAATAAAGGTTTTATAATCCAATATTTGGATCTCTTCATTAGCGGTGAGCTTAGAAATCTTACATCCTTGTAACATAAGTTTGATATTTTGGTGTATAGTACATACATAAACGGAATGAGTTCCTGCCGATCGAGATAATACACAGTTCTTTGGGCGAAGGGATGAAATCTTTGAAAACCCTATTTTCGCATCGGGATGACACTGCATAAAGAATTGGTAAACCTCTTTTATATTACCTAAAATCAATCTTACCTAAAAAGCAACACTTACAACTTTTTATGATCGATCTAAAAGAGATGTAAAAGAAATGTTATAAAATCGAACAGTTTACATACCCTTAATTATGGAGCAACATTGTTCTTTTTGCATGGCAAAACAACCATAAAAGATGTAGTTGAAGATAACTGAGTTGTCTCTTTATTCGTAATCAACGCGTGGTTTCAGCTCTCTTGAAAAAGTATTAACATGTGAACAATTTCCAGGAAACAATAAATATAAAAAAATCATAAAATATGAACCCATGGACAACCCAAGTGTAGTTCAGATAATGCACTAAAAATATATAAAAATACAAAAAATCAAAATACCAGTTTTCGATATATTCAAGGATAAATGATATCACGATGTCCTTTTGATCCTTTTCGTCCTGCTACTTTTTCGTCCTGGATACTTTAAAGCTTCCTTTTTAAAACAAATAATATTTCATGTATGTGTGATTAATAACAGCGGTAACATGTGTGCACAATTTTAATTAAATCGGAGAGGTGCGATTCAGGCGGTCACATACAAGTGTGAAGATTTATCATGATTGATCGATTTAGAAATAGGGACACAGTATGTAAACAGATAAAGAGTAAATTATCGAAATATTCTACGGCCCCATTAATGTCTCGTTCGTTGAGGACGATACTCCAATCACAAGCTGAGAGCCAGTTGTTAATTACAGAGAAGTCAGTCTTACTGAAGTTATAACAAACGTCATCTGGCACACAAGCAGCCGGTTCAATGAAAAGAACAATATGAAGCGCACGGTATGACCCGATTCAGGAACAAGGGGCACCAAGCATCGCCTTACCAGTGTACTAGCAGGATCAGTAGAAAAGACGAGGTCGAGGAACCTTCCATGATCGTTTGAGACGCTGTAAGTCTGTATTAAACCTGAAGCAGCTAGGCCATCTATAAAAAAACAAATTAGGCTTAAAAGAAGAAATCAAGCCGTCATCCGAGTGAAAGAGCTAAATTCATGCAGGTTAAAGTCACCGAAACGCAATAATTCGTCGGAAGGCATCAAGACGTGTCAGAGGTCATCCAGACAGGAGGCAAATCTTTCATAGACATTAAACGGAGAACCTGGAGGAATATAGGCGGACCGAAATGTACAGTTTCACCAGGCAGTCTAATAGCGATGCACAAAACCTCTAATTCTTCGGAGTTCCGGTAGTCAACCCGTCTGAACGAAATATCGCGATGCACAGCGCAGAGAACACCGCCACCAATGAACGCATCAAGCAACCTCCATGGCCTATTAATGGTAATTTGTTATTAGAAGAAACAACCATGGGTCGCCGCCGGTGGGATTCGGACCTGGGATTTCCGAACTGGCAGGCTAAAGCGTTATCACTTACTCCACCGCCGACTAACAATGCTCCAAGCATTTCTTCTTTGCCATGTTTATTAGACTATGCATTTTTATTAACACTTTTTATTAAGAACGCTTTCAAGAGGCTATAATTTTATAGAACCAAAGTAAAAAAATAGCTGTATCCATAGTTCATTTATTGCTTAATTAATATAAGGAGCATTTGTAAGACAATAATATTTTTAATTTGTCTATTTTTTTAATTTATTTGTAATAGCAAGTCTTTACAAGTAGATAAAGTGGATAAAAAACAAAATATTTGTTCTACGCTACAGGACCATGTTTTCCTACCTTTTACAGATTGCATTACGACTTCACAGCTTCGTACACAGCTTGCGCAACTGTAGCATCCTCAGAGGCCATTCCTTAAAGAAAAACCAATTCAAATAAAAACAAGACAAAGTTCAATTCGTTCTGACCCATTGACTGAAAAATTGTTATTCCTTTATTTGGAGTTTTGTTCCCGATAATGATTTGACCAACTTCACATACTATGTTTGCTTTCAAATCCTTTAGCTCAGTTTTAGCGCTTTCCCAGTTATCTATGTACACAGTGCTCTTCAAATATAATTCTTCAGAAATTTCGGAATGATGGTTAACTCCAGCTCCAATTGCTGAAAAGCGATTAAATTCAGAGCGGGTCATTGGTATGAATCTACATTTACCATTTATATGTGCATCAGGTTTTATCATATTGGAATGAATCAAAGGCTGGGATGCAAAAGTGGCTGTTATTATAATGTCTGCGTTAAGTACGCACTCTTCCGGGGTGGAACTGACCACAATATTGAGTTTTTCGTTCAAAAATTGATTTCTTTTCTCTTCTAGAGTTTTGGCCAGGATATTTGCTTTTGAATTTGTTCTATTCCAAAGGCGGATCTCAGATATATCATCAAATGAGCAACAAAATCCCATTGCGTGCATATGTCCCTAAACATAAAACAATATTAAATTTTTTTTAAATGAAATAATCAGCGAATTTACCTGTACTCCACAACCTAAAACAGCAATTGTCTTCCCAAAATTGCTTTTAGGTACCCGGGAGAAGTAAAGATATTTTGTTGCTACAATAGAAGCAGATGCAGTCCTCCAAGCGGTAATTTCTGTACCTTCCATAATACATTTGAGCTGTCCTGTACTACTATCGAAAACAAGGATGTTGGCAAGAATATTTGGAAGTGGAGGATCTTTTGTTACATTGTCCTTAAAGGAGGTGACTAGCTTACAGGCTAGAGTATTAAATTTTTGTTTGCCTAAAGTGTAGTTCCCCACAAATCCAGGCATTGACAGTAACACTCCTGCCTTTTCTTCAGTAAATGTAAAAGTCCTTGCAGGTTGATTAGAAAATGGTGAATCTTGCAATTTTTCAGAAATAATTGCCGATTTTAAAGCTTCCTCCACAGCCTCGTTTACTAGGGGCCAATTTAAGATACTTTTCACTTTTGATTCATTTATAAAAATAGGTCCTTCTTTGCTATCCATAATTTTAACTAATGGGTTATTAAATGGAAGAGATAAGATTCTTTATCTTGTTTTAAGAACCACGTATAATTAAAGTTTTAACTCCATGAACGGCAACAAGTGTTTTGTCAATCAGCTGATCTTATTTTTATATTTTTGAAACGTAATGTACTTGTAAAATAAAATGTGTTCTAGTCCAATTCTATTACTTTAGTGGATTTTTTAAAAACTAAAATACAGTCTCTGGCAAAATTTGTTTGGTCAGTTCGTGATTTTTTGCTACTTTTAATTATATTCAAATGTCAAATGCATTTGGTATTTTAGATTTTTTGTGGATTTAATGCGCTTTGAATTAAATTTTATTATTAATTATTATTTATTGAATTTTACATTAACGTTAAATTTTGGGTCACAATTCACGAGTCGTTGATTTGATCCTTGTGTAAGTATTTAAGAATTTAAGCGTATATTGCTCTGCATAAGATTCTCTACAGCTTTGCGACGAGTGGCTATTTCATAACTTCTTTTTGACTCACAATAAAACTTTTATTTCGGTTACTTTTCCTTTGTTTTAATTATAAATTTCATACATCTAAATATTCTCCATTTCCGTTTTAAGTCAACCTTTCAAATCGCAAATTGTTTCGTGCAAAATCCTCGGGACGCTTTGTTCGTTGAATAAAACTGCAAATGCCTTCCTGACTTCTCTTATATTAGTGGAGTCAGTGAGTCGTGAATTTGCCCAGAAACGCACCTGCAAGACCCCTCCAGCCACCGCCCATTTTCGTGGTTACTGAATCCAAATATAATAGTAAAAAAATGTTATCCGTGCCCAACCACTCAAACGGCCAGAAACTACCCCTTTTTTCATACGACAGCATGGTCACTGATGAAAATTGTTGATTATTTGAACTAGTGAAAACTATCGTATCATTCGATGGTTCCAGAATATTCATTCCATCTTCCCATTAAAACCTTTCATTACTATTTTCGTTCACTATTTGAATAAAATTTTCCTGGTTGTCTTAAATTAATAATAAACGAACACGAAAATTTCATGCAATTACTGAACGATTTCTTTGTTTCTTTATAGTGATGTGTCGGTCGTGAACGATTCCATCATTTTGACCGAGTCAATATGGTGATTCAAAAGACCTGAGTCAATGTTTTCCTACTCTATTGGCCAATTGTTTACTTGTATGTCGCCATATATCTTTACGAACAAAACAGAAGGTCAATTATCTTAATCTCGCGGTTACCTCCATCTTAAGGCAAAAGAGTGGGAGACCGTGCACGGTGCACAATGCATTGTGGGCTATTTGCCTGATTCAAGAACAGAGAACTCAACTAACTTACGCGACACGCTCTCTTTCAATTTTATGTAGTTTCTATTTTATTTATATTTTTTTTTATATATGATGATGCCAAAGCTCAGGGGATGCCCTATGATGCTTAAGCACAGCCTTGGCAGGAAAAGAATTAAGGATGAGGGAAATGGGTTAGGAGGTTGGATGAAGGAGTTGTCAATGTACGCTTCGTTTGAAAGTTTCAGGCTGATAAGACGAGGGAAAAACAGAAGATGGTAAACTGTTCCACATTCGTGTTGTTCTGCTTAAAAAAGATTCCCGAAATTTGACGGTACGTCCAAATTTGACCTGGAGAGTATAGGGGTGGGAGCGATTTGTAGATCTTGTATCACGCGTTGCCATGTGTGTACAAGGAATCAGGCTAGAAATTTCGTTAGAACAACGGCCATGGATATAACGATAGAAGAGTGAGAGACAACCGACATTCCGTCGATGCTCCAAAGAGTCAAGGCCCCCAGAGATTGAGGGATCGCCAATAAGTTTAATAGCTTTACGCTGGACTTTGTCGAACGCGGACAGTGCGGTGTGTCCGGCCACTGCCCAAATATGGGAATTATATTCAAGTCTAGGCCTAATGTGGGACTTGTAGATCAGCTCTAAGTCAGGTGGGGTGAAATATTTCTTACATCTCTGTAGAAAACCCAAACATTTCATCGCACTTTTAGCGATTGCAAATATATGATCAGTCCAGCTAAGATTGCTGGGTATCTCGATACTTAAGATATTTAGGGAGGGCGAATTTGGTATATTCACTCCGTCGACTGTAATGGGTTGGGGGAGAACCGGGCGTTTTTTAAGGGACATTAAACAGCATTGAGTTTTGGATGCATTAAACGTAACACGATTTGCTCTGCCCCAAGCAAGGACCATAGAAATGTCGTTGTTTAATGATCTAAACATGCGTTCCCGATTGGCTTCTGTAGCATTTCCACGTGAATTCATTACAGAATCAAATGAGTACGCGAAATCAAGGGTGCTGTCCTCGGCGAAACTATGAATAGGATTGAGAGTAAGGGATAAGAGATCATTAATAAAAAGAAGAAATAAGGTTGGTGAAAGAACTGAACCCTGAGGTACACCGGCATTTATTTCGTAGGAATCAGATGTAACTCCGTCAATTTCAGACTCACCAAAATTATGAAGACAATGATTCCAACGTTCCGTTGGAGCCGTTAGTAAGTCTCCGGTTGAGCGGCCAGTGCGGAAACCGTACTGGCAATCATTGATAAGATGGTTATTTTCTAGATATTTCAACAAATGAGAGTTGATGAGTGATTCAAAAACTTTAGATATAATCGAGGTTAGTGCAATTGGTCTGTAGTTAGAGGGGTCGCAAGCCTCTCCTTTTTTAAGTATCGGCTGGACATGAGCAAGTTTCCATACACTTGGAAACATTCCTGTTGAATATGACAGGTGAAAAAGTTTGCGCAGAGGTTTAGCCAAAGCAGAGGCGCAGCATTTTAAAACAAGGGGCGAGAAACCATCAGGCCCAGTCGCTTTGGACACGTCGAGTTTTGAAAGTACTCTAAAAACTTCGCGAGTGCGAAAGTGTAGCGTCTTTTGACTACTAGTACATTGTGATGTAGATGGAAGTGGCTGCGATGAAGGTGGTAAGTATGAATTAGCAGCAAACAGGTTGGCCTTGTCCAATGAGTCAATGCTCATATTTCAGGGAGTGTAACGTTGTGATGTACATGTGATTCCTATACATCCCATATACACAGCGAACATACAACCTTTAAATGTGAGCTATGAGCAGAATAAAACAGTTGGATCCGTTGCCTGAAAAGTTTGAAAAGTCTCTACTGGGCTCAAATACTTACCTTGACTCTCTGCAGACTTATATGCCCAAATGACTCAAGTGACCCAAACGACTGACTCTTTTTTTGAGTCTAACTATGTAACGCGTGGACTGATTTAGATGATTCTGAGTGCACAGAGAATATATTTGTATTTTAACAAAGATTGCGGCTTGTAATTAGAGTTGGAGGAGGGGCGCCTAGCTTCTAAGGCATAGACTGATTTTTGAAATCGGTGCAAATCAAACAAACCAAACAACTACAACAAAAGTATTTCATCGGCCTTTCTTATGATCCCGTGAGCTGAAACGTTCAGGTAGTATTATGTATTATCTTCAATTGTGGTACCGTCAACTGGGGTGACTTTGTCTCAATTTTTCAGATTCTAAATAAGAATGATGTTCTATAATATTTATTATGAGAATTTCAACGTGAGATATATTTTTTATTTATTATCATTAGCTTATGAAAAGGTCTGTACAGAATTTTAAATATTTTTATTTTTTATCTACATGTAGTAATTTTTCGCACAAAGTGAGACGAAGTCACCCGCACATGGGGTGACTTTGTCCCAGTTTTCAAAATCTGTCCAAGGTTCGTTATCTATGGTTTATATATTTTTTTAATTTAAACAAACAATATACTGCTTATTTGTTTTCTTACATACATACTCAAGAAAACAAAGGATTTATATATTTACTTACCAGTATGATTGCGTGATCTGTAGATATTCACCAAATGAAAGTTTTTAACCAACAAACTTCACTCACAATTCAGAATTAACTCTTACGCGCATATAAAACGCCCAATTTACGCCAAATGGCACTTCGCAGAATTAAAAATAAAAGAAACAGTGCACGATAGCGATTGTGAATGCAGCTAGTTGAAATGGTTATTCACAGAACTAGTTACTACAGTTATAATATTTTTTTACTAAGTGAGACAAAGTCGCCTCGAAAGAGACAAAGTCACCCCACTTGACGGTACTGTAGTTGTTTTATTTGATTAATTTGCACCGACTTCAAAATGTCGTAATAGATATAAAATTAAAAATTATTTTATGCTTTTTAGCGCTTTTTGTGAAGTCGGTTCAACTTTTATTTTTAAAAACTATTTTATTTTTCAGTTTTTAGTGTAATGACAAAAGAACCATCCAAATCAGTCCACGAGTTAAAAAGTTAAGTTCAACCCCCCTACCCCACCTCCATCACACTAAAATGTATTTTCTCGTAGTATCAATCAAGGAATGTACTCTACCCAACAGAAAAAGAATCATCGATATTGTTCCACGCGTTACGAAATTAGACTACCCCTCCCCCACCCCCCACCCTAGGACCAAATACCACACTCTATACAATAGCAAAAGAACCATCCAAATCGGTCCACGCGTTACAAAGTTAGGTTCCACCACCACTCCCCACTCCACCAAAATTTTTTTTCTCATGGTATCAACCAGGGAACATACTCTACACAACAGAAAAAGAATTATCCAAATCGATCCACGCGTTACGAAGTTAGACTACCCCCCCCCCCCCCCCCCCCCCCGCACCATAACACCAAATTATTCTCCTATTAGCAATGAGGGGTCATACTCTGTACAACAAAAAAAAAGGAACCATCGAAATCGGTCTACGCATTACAAAGTTAGGTTCCACCCCACCCCACTACAAATTTTTTTGACATGGTACCAATCGGTAAAAATACTTTACCCAACTAAAAAAGAATCATCAAAATTGGACGACGCGTTACGAAGTTATGCCCGATCAGACATAAAAAAAATAAAAAATAAATTACACGTCGAACTTAGAACCTCCTTGTTTTTGGGAAGTCGGTTAACAATACGTTTCCTAATTGATAAATGATTAAAAAAAATGATGAAAAATAATGGAAAAATGATTTTGTACCTAGAGTGACTACGATGATACTCTGACTTCGATGATACTCTGACTACGATGATTCTCTCTTGCTGTACGTGGATCATGGTTAGTATTTTATATCAAAGGTGACAGTATGAAAGGGTGGCCGTGACTAATTTCAAAAAATGTTGCCGGATTTATATAATACTGTTTCCTTTCTTTAGAGTACACTACCTCTGCGACTTTTTAAATTGCTTTGTTTCTTCGGGTTGTATACTGTTTATGTAATAAGTTTATGATGATTAATAAATGATACTACTTGGTATGTTTTAACGTAGAATTTTATGATGATTAATAACTGATACAACTTGGTATGTTTTAACGTTTAATTTAGAAATTATAATTGATCTAATCACTTAGAATGGCGACCAACCTCGACCAACTCTACTTATTCACTGACTCAAATCCACCGTTTTTTCTCTCCGGCAGAAATCCCAAAAATCATCAAAACAAATTTTCCGTTGCAGCAAAATTATGCATTGACCAATACATTTTGCAGGTGTTCATACTTATCTAATAAGCAGTGTCGTCGGTACAACTTAAATAAGTAATGCGCAGTGACGTCGACTTGGACGCTGTGCAATTTGCAATGAATTTATATAGATGCATATTCATGCTTCAGATACAAGTGAGCACTGCATGAGCATTACTTATATATACTTAGACCTGTTAAAGCAGCAAAAACATTAAAATGATTGGTCAAGCTGTGTAGTTAAATAATAGATTTTAAGTAATGCAAAAGTTGGTTACGAAGCACTAGTTTGGCTACAAAGGTAATACTTGTACACATACAATTTGTAAAATTAATAAATTTAGAAATTTAAAATTAAAGAAATTCAAAATTAAATAATGACTTCAGCGTCGCTGTAACATATACTATATATGAAAACACTAAAAAGTGAAAAATAAAACTATGTTTTTTAAATTGTAAACATCGATGAAGATTTAATTCGAAGATTTTCCGTAGTTTTGAAGACAATAAATAGCAACCACGCAATGAACGTGGAGAAATTTTAAAATTATTGTGTGAAAACAGCAGAAAACTTTGTAAGTTTGTATGGGTGGTACTACATGCCCACTTCAGTTCATAAAATCTTACTACATGGAGCAGAAGTAGAAGTAGAATAGAAAATGCTGTATTGCCGATTGGAGATTTATCCGAACAGGCACAAGAAGCAAAAAATAAAGATTTGCGGCGAGAACACCACACTAGGAAAATTAGTGCCTTGAAGATAAATGAAGATAATTTTGAGTTCAGATCCCCAATTGAGTTCTTTTGTACATGGCAAACAAAAACAGTAAACTACTGATGTTGATGTCCTCCAATTGATTAATATTTCCAAAGAAGACAGGAATAGTTCTGATGAAGATGATCTTGAAGAAGACTATTTCTAAAATCATTAAACATTTTTACCATAAATTTATAGAGTAAAGATTTTATTATTTTATTTATAGGTAATATATTTATTACAATCTTAATATTTCAGTAGTTAATTTGTATTTCGATAACTTAACGTTTTATAGTTATAATAAAAACTTGAAAAATATGAAATTGTTATTCATTTCTACATTTAAACCATTTTAAATAATTTTTAAATCTAAAAAAAATATTAACATTTTTATAGTGTTATTATTATTATCAATGGATTTGTGTGATTTCTTTTTTTTAAACGTAATATTAAAACATAAACCAATATTTACTTTATTTTAATTGAAATTTATTAATTGGCGAGATATGAATTTCGATTAGGTATTTTGATATCTGAACCACTGTGCAGGGGCTGTTGTTTATGGCAAAGAATAGGTATTTCAGAAACGCAATACGCCTATACTCTGATCCAGAAAAACATAAATTGGCTTAACTCTAAAAATATTCAGGAAGACATATTTGGGGAACACTGCGTGTACGGATCTTCCGCACAACCTATTGCTTCGAAAGATATTCAACTTTAAAAACAATGATGATAAACGTTATTGAACTAATTAAACTCCCTAATCTTTCAAAACTTAAAAAGAAAATAAATGTTTCTTCTTTGCATTGAAATGACCATTTCAATTTAATTATGTACCAAAAGTAATATACCAAAGTTAACGTGAACCAATTTTAAGCTATTGTTTTAATATTTTTTTTTCTTTGCATTAATAGAACAATATGGTTTCTCTCACTGAACCCACTGGTCTTGAAATTACTAAAATAATTTAGATTTTTAATAAATATATACAAAAACCGATTTGATTATTTAATAAGACAACTAAAATGACCGTACCGTAGAAACGTGATTTTAGTCGCCGGAAGGCTCTTATTTTTGCTTAATGTTTAGTTAATCGAGTGATAATGGCTTGAAAATATTTTTAAATCGAATCATTAGAAACAATTCAACTAATCCAGTCGAAATGGCTGCAGAAGACCTAACAAATTTATCAGTGAATAGCCACGCTTCTTAAATCGTATATTACTCATAAGCTATTTTTATTGAAACTCGCATTTTTAGTATGACGATAGTCTGCATTTCTTTCATTGTTTGATTTAATTATTTTGAATATAACGTCACTAATGACGTACTTATGTATATATAACAATGCGAAAGTTAAGGTGACTAGTTTCTGGGTATTCCCTAACTTCAACTACAAGTGATCGTACAATTAAGCTTTACAGATTCGAACTACTTACTTCGCTTTGTATGAAATTTAAAAAGTGAAAATAAAACAGTGATGTATTTGATTTCACCACTCTTGCTGATTATTTGTTCTGTTTTTGCGAAAACCAAATGTTTTTATTTATGAGTAATCAATTTATTATTACCCGATTAAATGTTTTGGAGATAAACTTTTTCCTTTACACTTAAGCTAAAATAATTGAACTAAGCAAACTATTGCGATATGGAGAAGATTATATTGGAATTTGGGCTTTTTGAAGTGAATATAGTCTCTTTCGGGAAGACAATTAATATTAATATGAAAAACCCCAACTCTCCTAATGGTCTCTAAAATTAATGTTGATTTTAAAGAATATACGGAATGAAAGGACTTAGAAGTATTGTGTTCCGACTTCCAAGATACGGATAAGAGTAAAAATTGGATCTTGATTTTAAATGCTCATTCCACCGAGCAACTCCAGTTAACACAAACTCATCTTTGTCCATTTGATGAAGATTGCATTTATCAAAGACTTCTTTCTTTATAGATTCTCAAGCTCTGCTTTATCATTACACCAAAAACTGAAAATTGTCTAGGCACTTCAATTGGAGCCGTTGAAAGTACTTTTCATAGTAATATCTATGAATAGTTCACAAATATTTGATATGTAAACAAATCAGTTGCAATTAGTTCTTCAAGAGTCAAAAACACAATCCTTATACGGTGACGAAGTCCATTAGTAATTAATAAGAACTGATATAATTCTATATCAAATTGATTCTTCGCAATTAGTAATAGTAAGCAATTGCAAATGCTATATGCAGTGCAGATTACACAGTAGTATACGTTAAATTGGTTATAATAAGCGCTTACTTAAAAGTGTGCTAGTAATGTAAATATAAACATACAATAGCATTCCAATTTCTATCTAGATATCTAACATACCTAGAAATCCAATGACGATGAACTCAAAAAAGCTTTCCATTCTAGAGGGAAAAGCTTGCTAAGAGAACGAATGAATTAACATTCGGTGCGAGATGGTAGTATAAAAACAGCAAGTTAAAGAAGACCAGCAGTCTAATAAGATACTTTCCTTTCCTAAACCAACAAGACTTCCAAAGCAAGGTACACTAAACAACTTACAGCAAATTTCATCATTACACTGGTGGCTATCTAGTTGCAAAATACGTGGGGATTCCTGTTGCTCTACTTCAGTTTGACGTGTCTACTCAACTACAGAGTTACTGATAGTGAGTGTTTTGTGTCTTATTTTATTGTGCTTTTAGGTAAAGTTTTAACAAAATAAGTGAATAATCTAATAATAAAGTGTAGTCATTTATTCGGAGTTGCTTTAAAACTGTACTAACCTAATTACTTATAAGTTCGTGTTGGCAATTCAAAGTAGTGATAAACATGAGTCATGTGAGACGAAACAATGAGACTTTTCGTCATTTGGTTTTATTTTATCAACGTAGCCATCCGGGTTAGGTAGACGTACATATGCTTTGAATGACGTGTTCATGCAGAAGACCGCTACATAAATCAAGCATAGTGGATCAACTCTCAAAAGTTGTTTAAACATTTACATTAAAATTCCAAAACGAACTCAAACTTTCAAAGCTTCTGGAACGAAAGCTAAAGCAGTTCTTTAGAAAAAGCAATATTTATCTTTAAAAACAAAGCTAGTTTCCAAGAAATCTTTAAAAATACTGATTGTGAGATGTTCGTCGTCTTGGATAGACGCCAATTTGTCGGATGCTTTACCGGAATTCGCCATGACAGAAATGTTTTTAGGGTAAAGATGAGTTTTGAGAGAAGAGAGCAACCTGTTGCCATACGATAATGCGTAGGAAACACTCCATTTTAACGCACTTATCGTATATCCAGCAACTCCATGTTGTTTCATGATGTTAGCACCTGAAAGTTCAAAACCATTTAAAGATGAAAAGTAAACATATTTCATTGATGATTTTTCTTATCAGAGCTACAACAAATATGTAGACGATCTAGCTAAATTATGAATAATTGGTTCCGATGAACGCCGGTGATAACGATAATTCATTAATTCGATCACATTGTGGTGCTTCATTTCGAGTTATTATTGATAAGGTCTTAGTGCTACTGAATGGTTAAGAATATTTTTATGTAAGAAGACCTGAAGTATTTCTATCTCATTACGATCTTAAAGTAAATTTAATTAATCATCAGCACTTATTTCGTTATAGCATTTAATCTGTTTTTTTAACCTGTCAATTAATATAGGCTAATATTGGTTCTAGAAATAAATGATTACTAGGCTTTCAGTGATTGAATATTCTAGAATATTTACCATAAAAGATTCTGAAAAAATCGATAGCATAACTAAGGCTCCTATTAAGTTGTACTTTATTCAAACCCGGATAGGCAAAAAAACACAAGGAAAGAAACGACTATTGCGTACTATTATTCATATACTGTGACCATATTTCAATTTGCCGAAATTTTTAATAGGAGTAAAACAATTTTAGCCGCTTTTCTTCTATTTGGTGGAAAAACTAAGAAGGAGATGATTTTATTGAGCGCTCGATTTTATGATAATTACTGCCTTGTACAAAACTACTTACGTCGCATTTAAATTGTTTCAATTGGTTGATTGGTTTTCTGTTTAGTGGAAACCTGCTAAATAATTAGGGTCGAGGGTGATTAAGATTAGAAGTAGCTCATACCGGGCAAAGAAGGCCCCACACCTTTCCTTTTCGATACATTCTCATAGCTGCGACAAAATGTATTATAATATGCACGTGTCAGTCAATGGCAAGCAACCAGTTTCTTTAAATCACATGAGTATTTTCTCACTCGCAGTGATGTGAAACTTAATGAAGTTGTTGTTGTGGGACACAACAAGTTCGTTTACTTTGCAAGTGAGAAAATACTCACGTGAGTGAAAAAAACTGCAGACTGGACGTAGCTGGGTGTCCAGAGCCAAAGAGATAAAATTATTTATGTAATGTGACTCACAAAAACAGTAAATAATGAGAATGAAGTAGATAAATATAAATATTGTTTACAACACTAATGAGATGCATTAAATTTTACCGCCAAATTTTTTAATTTGCAAATCTATCAATCAGTTCGCTCAAATCTAAGTTTTATGCCGCCTTGTTTTCGATTGTAATTAACCCTAAATCCATGCTAACAGGACACGTTTCCGTGGCACACCGATTTGACGATGAATTTCGATAAAACACCCCAAAATAAAACGGAAATAATAAATAAATTTTTTTTAATATCTCGACAACTAAGCGAGATATTCGATCTTGAAATTTTAGTAACACATCACTTCACGACTTGTCAAAACGGCCGAACTTAAAGATAGCGCGAACTTTTTTATTAGGCTTTCTGGGAGGAAGAGGTATATTAATTAGGCTTTTAGTTCTTTTATTAACTCCCCCCGAACCCCCCCCCCCCCCCCCCCCCTCCCTGCAGGAGAATATCTGTCAATAGTCTTGAATATCCGTCGTGAAGTGATGTATTACTAAAATTTCAAGATCGAATATCTCGAAAACTAGGCCAGATATCGAAAAAATTTATTTATTATTTTCGTTTTATTTTAAGGTGTTTTATCGAAATTTACCGTCACGGAAACTAAAATCTCCCCGCTAACAGCAACCAATGAAATGCAAATGGCATCATATACATTTGTCTCTTTCTTTCTTTATCTTTTGATTATTATTATTATTCTTTCTTTGATCTTCACAAATATTCCTTTTGTTATTATTGTAATTATTTAACCAATACATATACTACCGCACATAAGTACTCAGGCACTCTCTTTTAACAGAATCTATGTCCTAGTGCTTGGTTGTTAATAAGTCAAATGATTAAAACTTTTTAGATAATTTTTTATTAATACATTAAGAAGGTAATTATAACAAAATAACTACATATAAAAACTATTATAAAACCTAAACAGCAGACTCATTAATGGGACCACCTTTATTCTTAAAGACAGCTTTGGAAAATCTAGGCATCTCTGTGAAGAATATTTTATCGAATTTCAGGCTTTATTTTTTTTCCATCCTTCCTGTAATTTACTTCATAGATCTGTCGCTGATATTAAACAACATTCACGAACGGTTCGGCCAAGCTCATCCCACAGAAGCTCGATTGGATTCAAATGGGGTGACTGTGGAGGCCAACATATGACTTTAAGTTTTCCTTTTTGTGACATGTGGTTTAAATAATTTGTATTCAATTTGGACGTATATTTCGGATCATTATCGGGTTGAAACACGAAATCATCGCCAAAAATTTTTATGCCAGGAGGGACAACATGTTCTTCAAGTATTTTCTTGTAGCCTTCCTTGTTAAGTTTTCCTAAGATTTTTACAATGTCTCCTACTGTAACACCACCAAAGCAGCCGCATATTATCACAGATCCTGCGCCATGTTTAACGGACGGGATTACACATTGGTCAGATAGCCTTTCTCCAGCGGACCTTCTGACAAATACTCGCCTCCTTGAATGAAAAATTCATCGCTCCGTAGCACTTTATTCCAATCATTTATGGTCCAGTTTTTTGCTTTGCCCATACAAGGAATTTCAAAAATTCACTCCGTCTCTGGGATGTTGTTTTAGCTCGCAGCAATACAAAAACAAGGAATTCAAGTTTCTTCACTCCCCCTCATCCTTATTCCCTTCCGTCCAAAGCCATGCTAACGCATCAAAGGGTTGTCCCTAGTCTTTGGCCACATCGTAAAAAAAAAAAATTTCAGTAATCTCAGGCATTCGCTTGCTGGTTATTACTATTTTTCGATCCTCTAAAGAATTTGTTGTTCTCGGGCGACCAGAACGTTTTTTATTTGCGATACTTCCGTCACTTTTATATTTTTTCACTATAGTCCACTGTTTCACTTGATAGCTTTAAGTCTTTTGCAATGTGGCCCAATTTATGACGGCTGACGATCATGCATCAAGTTTCCATTAAAAGTTCCTTCACTTTTGGCATTTTATATAATTTTTTTGTTTATAAAACTCAAATTTTTCAAAAATGTTCACTACTACACTGTTTTCGATGCTACTGCTCTGACAAGTTGCACTCAACTGAATAAATATAACGAATGCATTGAAGCAAGCATACATTTGTGTTGAATGCAAAAATAGTTTCTCATTAATAGCTAGGAATCTTTATATGATTTCAATGAAATTTATTGCCATTTTAAAGACAAGACTTCTTGACATACAATCTGATTTAATATTTATAAATTTATTATTTGTTTTTATAAATTCATTATTATTCTTCTAAGAAAAATTACTTTAGTCAAGAAAATTCATTTGATGCAAAAAATACTATTTCGATACCTTGCAAATTGCACCACTTTGCCCTCTGATAGCTACGCCACTGGCCTGGACCTGTTAAGAAGTTCGGTTGGCCTGAAAACACAGAGTAACTTAAGGGGGGTTAAGGCAATTTTTCTTTTTATAATTTTTTTTATATTAATGTGCAACATATTAAGATTATTGTGTCAAAATTTGAAGTCGATTGAAGTAATACTAACGGAGATATGGTGTTGTAAGTCTCTGCCTCTCCAGTCCACTGCAGCGGACAGCTACCTGACAGCGCTAACAAAAGGAGATTTCCTTGGAAACTTCCAGCAGCTGCTCCATTCTTTTTGTCAAATCCCTCTTTTAGCCAAAGGGTGTACGTATGCACAAATGCTTGTACCTGTGCCTTAAAATTCTGTGTTTAAAAGAAAGTTTAGTTAAAAATTTGCCGTTTTGTGGTGTAAAAATCTTTGAAACGCGTATTTCTCACACTTTGCTTTATCAGAGTCGATGCCCACTGTAGCTCAAAATCTCCTGCACCGATCATTTTGAAATTTTGCACACTCTTTCTTTACATGACGAGGTAATGACGTCGAGTTTTTTTTTATTAATTTTGTATTTTAACGTATTTTAAAATAACCTTCACAATCGCAAGTGGCTCCGCCTGGAAGGACACTCACCATTTTCCATGTTTGAGCCATCCGTGAACTCTACGGTTTCAAGATTTTTTTCATGTCATTTGACACCGAATCAAGTAATATAGTCCGAGGACTTCGCTGCAATCTCTTTTGACGCCAGGACAAGTATTTTGCTATGACCAGCAATCCAGCTCCCAAATCACCTAGGCGCAAGGCACACAGTTCTCTGTACCTGACTCACCTAATCGCCTTGATTTTATTATACACTTTTTCCAACCGTGAGTAAAATTAGGTATACTCGGCTGAACCTCCTGGTGGGGGAAAATTTGTTCAAAACTCAGAAATTGATGGATCGAATTTCATGCAAATTCATTAAAAACAACAAGAAAATGTTAGAGAGGACTAGATGGAGATGCATTGACTGAACGGCCACGCCATGAATGGAAGTTCAAACCTCGGTCCGCCTGAGACCATTTCTTTCATTTCCAACAAATAAAAGAAAGTCCACTTCGTCTTTGTGCTATTGTGTAGCTCGCGGCAATGCACAAACCAGACATTAAATTTTCCTCATTCCCCTTACCATAATTCCCTTCCGGTTGTAATCATGCTGAAGGAATCATAGGGTTGTCGCCTGAAATTTAGGTACATAAAAAAACAGCATTAACCCGTGCAAATTTGTGCACTATCTAAATTTCTTGGGCAAGTTCGTACTGAAGTTCACAGAACTCGTCGCACGAGCTGCCCCCAATACTTAATAGGGAACAGGCCTAGTGGCACATTGTACAGCTGCGTACATCTATCATATCAGTTTAGGCTTCATACCAACCTTTTACTGAGGCTACCAACTTAATTTAAGATCACAAATACTGAATTGTTTCAACTTTTATATAGTATTAAATGTTTTAAGTAGAGTGAATATTAATAAAATTTACTAATTTTTTTCTTCTCTTCTTTCCAGATAATTTGCCTAATAACACATTAAGCAACAAAATGTACCCATTCGTAAGTAACTGATGCTTAAAATTAAAATTATGTACTGTTCAATCAAAATGAAATGTCGATACAATATTTTTATTTTATTTTATTAAATTTATCAATGGCGGTTTGTTTCATAAGATCAGACGAGATTTTCAGATTTACGTAATTATATTTTAAGTTTACCAACGACAATTTCATTTTGTTGAACTTCTGGTGGTTTTATATTTATTTAGAAAACAAAAATTGTAATTTCTAAACCATGCGTATATGCACAACTTTGTATAACATTGAACAGCTGTTTTATTTAAACTATACATTCAAAAATTATACTTCACAAAACGAGCAGGAATTTGGACAGTTGAGCAAATTGTGTTAATAATTGAATGGGGAGATGGTGTTTAATGGAAGTGTACTACCACAAATCAGTCTAAAGGCTGGTTTATGATCGAATAAACCCACTGCAGCATGTTGCTGCTCAGCGTCTTTACATGTTTAAAATGTGAAAATTTACAAGCACGGCCTATAAATTATGCATGTTAACCAGCATTGTCATCATTTTTCACAATCGTTTACATTCCGACGAGTCTTACCGGTTGTCATCACAACCTACTCTATATACAAGCCTGGAAGCAAATACCAACAGGCGGGCATTGTAAACAAACCGAAACTTGCAGTAGCAAATAATAGAAAAGGTTGGAAAATTCTCCTTTTTTTAAATCTCAACTTGGAATTTACCTGAGGTGTGGTGAAGATGTGGTCACGATAAAAAGTTCCTCTTTACAATTTTCAAGTGTTTTAAAAGGAAGACTGTCTTTTGTGTTCGTTTTGTTGAAGTATTGAGCGTGGCATGCGTCAATGACATCAGCATTTCTCTTAGGTTTGGATTAGGAGAGTGTACAGTTTATTTGTCTGCAAGGATAGGTTAATCTGTGGTATAAAAAATGAAGTAATGACGACACACTTGGTGGTAAAATGGCCGAACTATCGGGCTTTTATCTAGAGTAGGCGCTGCTGATCAAAATTTGAATAATCATAAACGCACCTAAACGTAATACCCCCCTGTGCAATGACGTTTTGAAAAAGTCGTTTTTACTTTTTTACATTTTTTACGTTTTCTTATTCTTTAAACTCTTAAAATTGTGCGTACCAGGGTTTTTCAACGATTTGTTTATTTCAGAAAGCCTTAGAATACCGACGAGAATTGTGCGCCGAGCCGTAAAACTAAAACTTTAAACGCGATTTTGCCGAGACTGATCCGAATTCTGATAGCATCTTCAGTATCCTTGATGTTATCGTCAGTACTGTTTATACAATTTTTGTATTGCTTTTTACAAACGTTTATATTGAAAAAAAAAATGAAAAATCACAACTTTTTCATTATCATTACACCATTTCTGTAATTTGCAATATTTAAACTTCTCGGCGGGAGCAACGATATCCAAAGGCATAACAATGAGAGGGTCGGTATCGTGGCAACCATTTTGCCGTACGCCGCAGACAGCTCCGACTACCCATACTCAGACTCTGGGGCAGTTATTTTGTTTTTAATTTTTAAAAAAGAATTGTTTTTTGTAGAGCAACTTTTAATAGACATTTAAAAAAAGAAGTTCATTCAAATATGTCTAATAGATTAAAAGAAAACCATTCCTTAATATATGAAAAAACTGCCTTCACTGCGTAATGAATTTCATGGTTTTTGTCAAAATTGGTTCAGCTTGCCAGGAATTGGTAGCATTTTTTTAATTGTTATATTGATTTCGCTGTGGTTTTGGTCAGATTTAAAGTTTCCTACAGCAGAATCCGACGACCAATTTATGTAGGCGAAAAATTCATTCAACGCTTTTTGAATGGCCTCAATTGCCACCGTTAATCGGAGTTAACCTTCGTGAAAATAAGTTGAATACCTCGCTCTCTCTCTCTCTCTCTCTCTCTCTCTCTAGTTACCCTAAGCCCTTGTGGCGTATGGGGCGGGAGAAGAACTTTACCCGATTCGAGACAACGATTGCAAGTGGACCTACATTTTAAAGTTGATTCTGAACCACCCATGGCTTTTGCTCGTAATCTGTTGTCAGCAGAAAACAACCATGTGTAGTCGCCGGTGGGAATCGAACTTGGGACCTCTGGATTAGTAGGCCGACACGTTATCATGGACAGCCTGAAGATTACTTTCACTCTATATGTAGCAATTTTGTTTAATCACAAGCCCATTTAACCAGAAATAAGTCTCATCACTGAACAAAATTTTGCGATAAAAAACTTGCATTTGTTTATGAGCGGTATCAGTGAACAAACAACGCAAACGATGGTCATTACGCTTAAGTTGTTGTTGTTGATGCTCTATTTTGTGCGGATGTAAATAAGGATCCCCACGAACAATTTTCCATGCGGTGGACAAACAAATCCCAAGCTGTTCAGACAAGTGTAACAATAGTGTACGAACATTTCATTGTCTTGTTTGGGTCTTGATCATGTAACGAATAATCCGTACGAAATCGATCAAAAACGTATACTGAGCTCAACAAGTTCGTCAAATGCACAATAATATTAACGAATAGCCCTATAACTTTAGTGAACTGAACACTGATTTTTAAAGTAAATTTCCACAATTTGCAAGCATTGTTCAAGTGTAAGGCGTTCCATTATTAATTTGAGCATTCTTACTAGGCACAAATTTAAAAAAAAAATGTCATAATTAGTTTGACAATTATGACACTTATTAGATATATTTTAAAGAATTCATATTTTAGAGATTGAAACCAGAAGATTTAAAAATTTCGGTGGTTCGTATTATAATCGTTCTTGATGTTCTTGTCAAACCTTCAGCAAGTTAAATTATAGCATTAACTCAAATTATATGTAGCGGATGTGGCTTCTTTTAGAACTAGTTTACACCCATCTTCACTAAGTTCTTTTTTTCTAAGGGCTCAAGGTACCTGTACCTGTTCTTAATCTATTTATGTATAAATTTTTAATTGGTTGCACTTCTGGTTCTATTTGGTTTCATATTTGTATAGGTGAATGTAATAATAACTAATTAAAAATGTGTAATTCATAGACATATAATTTATTTATTAACAAGCATATCTAACTTCCTGTTCAAACTCGTTTATTTGTTAAAAATACTTGCCTTTTAAACTGCTATCCAAAAATTGCATGAAAAAATTGATACGATTATTTTCTGTTATTAAGTCAAAGCAATGTAATTGAAATATTTAATCATAAAACCTAAACAATTTTGTAGGGCTCGGGTATACCCCAAGGTGGACCACCGTATCCATCAATGAATAATTCTCCTTCAGCTCCATCAGTTCCGTTTGGTGGTGGACGCTGGATGGATGCGCCGCAAAATCCCTATCCTAATTCCAACCAAAGTAACCAAACACCATCAGTCCCGTTTGGGGCTGGTCGCTGGATTCAACCTGGTGCAAGCCCTTATCCTCCACAATCAGGCGGACCTCCAGTAGCACCTTATCCATCTCAAAATCAACCATCTCAGTCCCCGTATCCTTCTTCTACTCCTTATCCTTCTTCTACTCCTTATCCTTCGTCTACTCCTTATCCTTCTTCAAGCCCATATCCATCTCAAGCACCTTATCCCTCTCAATCACCTTATCCACCTACTCAAACACCTTATCCACCTAATCAAACACCTTATCCATCTAGTAATCAATCTCAGCCTTCTAATTGTCCATATCCCGGCAATCAGTACCAACAACCACAACATCAAGCTCCTTACCCCCCGAGCTCTACAACTCCATCTTATCCATCTCAACATACTAGTCCATATCCTGCTTCTTCCCAACCATTCTCTTATTCATCTGGAAGTCCTCACAAAGCTGCAACATACAGCGTAGCTCAAACAAGTTCCAATCCTCAAGGCACAAGCTATAGCGCTCAACGAAAGGTTTGTTCAACATTTTAAATTTACTTTTGCATAACACTTTTCATCATAGTTTTTACGTTAACTTAGATTAAAATGTTAATTTGTGCATGTTGTTTTGCAAGAAATATTATTTTAGATTTTCTTAGTATATTAATCAGCTTGTTAGTTTATAATTTCCAAAGTATGTAGTAGTGTGCACTTATAATGGGTGTTGTTTCTCTGTCTTTCACATGCACAAAAATTAGGGATAAGGGCTTATCGAATTTTTTCCTTGTAGATGTTCCAGTAGCTTTTAAAAATAATGAATGAACATATTTTTCTCTTACCATTTAACAAGAAAGCGTTGTCGAAAATTATTTTTGGCTTATTCAACAGCAAATTCTCTTTCAAATTTATTTTGTCGTTATTATAATATGCAATAAGATCTATTTCACCTTGAGAAATTTGCTCGTTCTCTAAAAATTTATTTTTGGTTTTTTAGCAACAAGAAAATACTTTTCTCCTTTTTTTTTGTACTATTGGAAATAGTCTGCGAATCAAATTTCGTTTCATAAAATGTATATTGAACTCGAAGTAAACCACTAGAATCGGTAAACCAGTGACGGAAGTTGAGATCGTAAACAAGCCAACTTGTTTCAGGGGATACGGTGGACATCATAACGTATCCTTCGGATTTTTGAATTGCGTTCTGTTGCTTAGCTTTCTCAGGATGGTTCTCTATAAGCACCCAGGATGATATTTACTTTGGGGTTGAAGTCGTTCTGTTGGAACTTAGAGTTCCTTTATTTCTTTAGCTAAGATTGGGGTCATATAGTTTTCTCTGACCAATTGTAAGATAATATCGTTTAGGGGTTTAGCATAGTATAAATACAAATAGTAGACCAGCTTCGAGCAAAAGTGCAAAAATTTCCCGGCACTAAATTCCATTATTCATTTAAATGGTAATGTCCCTGAGAGGAAAATTAAATTTCCCAAATGGGAAATCTCTCAGTCATCTTGTATGAATGAAGAGTAGGATCTCGGTTTTGCGTGGGTTAATGTCAACCTCCCTGGTTTTCATCCAGGAACTTAGCTTCTTTAAAGCTCCCTTCGTGATTTCGGTAATCACGTATTCAGACACTTGCCAGATACTAATACAACTACTTCATCGGCGTAAGTATATCGTTTATAACCAGCAACCATAGGAGCGGCGAGAGGACTTCTCCCTGAGGTGTATCCCGGTCCACTGGTTTGCGGAGAGTACAACCGCCCCACTCCAAGGTTATCACTCTGCTCCTAAGCAATGTGGAGATCCATCTGTCGATAGCTTTATCCACCTTTGCTGTCCTTAGAGCAGTGATGTCCAAACCTATGCCCGCGGTTAAGTGAGCTTTTAAGCTTTTAAATTCGTATATGCGCTTGTTTGACTGTATTCGGTTTGTTGTTTTTTCGTTTTTTAATCGTTAAAGCATGCAACAGTTAAAAAAATCATCATATTTAAGTAGTTTTGTAAGCAAGTATACAATATCTTGAAATATACAACCTTTTGCAAAGATTTTAATGTTCTAAATTAAACAAACAGTACGAAATGGTTCTAAAGCTTTTAAGCATTCCTCACATTAAGTAGTGTGAGTTTGGCCATCACTGCCTTAGAGTACCTAGATTGCCTCTGTGGTTACGTTATTGAAAGCCCCTTTATATCAGTAAAGGTTCCCAAGTGAATTCATAATGCAAGAACTACTTGCCTTTCGTATAAACATGTTGGGTCCTGGATAGTACGTTGGGATCCAGATTTTCCCTTATATATAGATCTAGAATCCTTTCCAACGAATTATGTAAGAACGAACTTAGACTGATCGGTCTGTAGTCAATGGGCTTGGCGTAACCGCTTTCGGGACGAAGAGTACATGTGAAAGATGCCAGGACTCGGAAATATGATTCAGCCTCTAAAGATCACCGTCAACCAGCTCAAGCATCCTCTGCAACATAATTGGCAAAATGCCATCTGCACCCGGAGACTTTGCTGGATTAAAGGATTTGATCGCCCATCTAACCCTGTCCTGGGAGATAATAATGGAGTTGTGTCTCCAGTTTGTAACAACGTTATCCCCTGGAATAGTCACTAGATTTGTATAGGCAGAAAAGTAGGTGCCCATCAGAGCCTTCAGCGGCTCCTCGCTGTTTTTCGTCCAGATTTGGCCGTTTCTGAAGTATTTTGGATTTGTTCACAGAAGTAGATCTCTCTTAGCTATTCTTCTTGAACTCCTTTTGGTCAGTCCTATAGTTTACTCTGCCTGCTCATTGGACGATTTTATAAGCCTGACAATTGGGCTGAGACTTTTTCCGAGTCCTTATCGGGCAGGCTAACTCGAAGGCTCCATTTAAACATTCAATAACGTGATTCACTGCAGATTCTAGGTAATGGGTGCTCTAGATTGCATCCGGATATCCTTTTCCTAGTTTTTCCTGCAGTGGGTTACCGAATCGATCTTTACCACGTTCCTATATTACTTACAAATTATTTTTGTTGCCGCTGTTTTAATCCCAAAGCTGATATAGCTGTGATTCGATAGCGAGGGTTTTTCTAACACGCTTCAATCCATCAGCTCACAACCATCTGTCTCCATGAGGAGCGTCACATAGAAAACGTTCTCACTGGTTCGACCCCTGTAGGTTGGTACGTTGCCCCTGTTACCAATGATTAAGTTAATGGTTAGTATAAAGTACAACAAAGACTCCCTTCTTTCGTTAATATCACTACTGCCCCATATGACGTGATGTGCATTTGAGTCTGCTTCGATAATTAGCTTAAGCTTTTTCCGCTTTGCTTCTTCCATTAGTGTCTGGAACTCTTCTGGTGGCGCTTCCCTGTCATCTCCCATATAGGTCGATGCAGTGAGCACTTGTGGCTCATTCTTTCCAACCTCACACAAGGTTACAAGGTTAATGTTAAGTTCCTTTCTTGCCAGTATGGCCGAAAGTTTCGTATCTTCACTTTGTGCGAAAAAGAGGCTGTCGTGTCTTGAAGCAAGACTCTTAATACTACCCCCTTCTGCTATCCAGGGTTCCTGGACAAGTGTCAAATCCACCTTTTTCTTGTTAAGCGAGCCGAGACTGAGGCTTTGCATGCCGAGAGTGCATCCCCCGTTGTAGACAGGGTGAGAGCCAGTTTGGTAACTGCTTCTGTGAGGGTTTCCAAGCCTAGATCCTTTTCCACCTCACTAGCCTCTAGGTCTTTGGGGTGACTCTTCTTGAGACACGCAACCTACACCCCATGTCGTTTTCTTGAAATCTAAAAAGGAGTTACAACCAACGTTTTAGTCTTAAATAGTGATATTCATTAAACGAAATTAATGCTTTCCTGTTACTGTTGATCACTAAATAGTGGGTTAATCTATAATAATCCTAATTCTAATTAAAGTTGTGCAAAACGGGGATATACTATATGCGATTTTGACAAAAATAGATTTTAAAATACCCTCTCTTTGTATATATAAGTATGAGAGCAATGCGGGTAATAGGTGCAGAAATTAACACTTTAAAAATTACACTCCCTGGAAACTCTAAATAAAAAATAAAAATAATTTATTTTTCCTCTCCCGAAAAATTTACAATTTGTTACTTATGCCCTTCTTGCATCAATCCCTTCAATTGTCATAGTATAAATTAAATAGATACATTTTGTTGGTCGCTTTTTGATTATATATAGAAGTGCAGTTACGTAAACATGCTTACTTTTTTACCACGTAGAATCTACTTGTAGTCATCTCTTCACATTTGATTTTATTATATTACTTACTTGAAAACTAATGAATCACGAAGCACTGAAAATAATTACGATAGATTTGCTTGATAGTGTAATTCTAAATTATTGTATTAGCTTACGATAGATAATAATATATTAGGCGTTGATGAGCGTTGGTTTTAAATACTCTTCCAATTATTGAATTTGCCTATCTTAGTTTCTCGTATGCATTTTAGTATCATTATTCAACCACGAACTCTAATTAATTTTATATTACAGGGAACCCCAACACTCCTACCTGCATCTGATTTTGATCCAGTCAGAGATGCTCAAGCTTTGCGAAAGGCGATGCGCGGCTTCGGTACCGATGAAGACGGTCTCATTAATGTTATTTGCCGACGTACTAATGCTCAAAGACAGGTAAATATTAATAATTTAATTATACTGCAAAAACTTTATTATTTTTTCAAATTTTAGGAGATCCAACGCCAATATAAGACTCATTTCGGGAAGGATTTAATTGAAGACGTTATATCAGAAACAAGTGGAAACTTTCAGAGAGTTCTTGTTGGTCTTTTATTGCCAATTGTAGATTTTTATGTCAAAGAACTAAATGATGCTATGGCCGGCCTTGGAACCGATGAAGATGTTCTAATTGAAATTCTATGTACACTATCTAACGTTGAGATTCATACCATTAAGCACGCATATAAAAGAAGTATGTCGATTTTTGTCGGGATTGGTTAATTATGATTTAAATTATTTCTTTTTATTTTATTAGCTTATGGATGCGATTTAGAAGCTGAATTAAAATCAGAGACATCTGGCAACTTCAAAAGACTCCTTGTTTCTTTATGCGCTGGAGCTAGAGATGAAAGTGGTTCAGTTGATCCTGTCGCTGCTCAAAATGATGCAAGAGAATTACTTAACGCTGGTGAACTACGGTTCGGTACGGATGAAAGTACCTTTAACATGGTTTTGTGCCAAAGAAATTTCCAACAATTAAAACAAGTAAGTTCTACTAATTATAATAATTTTGAACTCATAATATGTAGTGCATTTGATGAAATATTTGAAGTCTGAGCTTAGATAAAATTTTATATAATGCAAGTACGTATAGCTTAATACTTTGGATTAACATATCTAGGACAATACGGTTGGCTATTTATTTATACAAATTCATCAAAGCCTGATTACTAAGAATGACAACAACAACAAATAACACAAATAGCTAATAAAAATTACAATAAAATTAATAATAATTGACAATACTTAATGATCCACATTAAAAACTATAGAGTACATAAAGAACAGTCAAAAAAGTTTACTCTTTACGCAATATTTAGATAAATTAAAAACAATACTGTCAAATGCAAATTAAAATAGCGGGATTGGTTCATGAAAACTATAATTAGTAAGGTGTAGAAGTAATTTAAGAAAATCACGGTTTCTCAAAAAGCGACTCGGAATCGATGTATTAAAAGAGGACAGTAAGACCGGAAAGTCGATATTGCCTTGAATGCAGTCAAAAGCCAAAACAGTTTTGGATTCGAGAGAGGCTAAATTTATTAGTTTAAGCCTTTTCTAAGTAAGGCGGCAGAATGAGAGGGTTGGTCCATGGAAGCCCTCGGAGCGCAAAACGAACGAAGCGTCGCTGGACCGCCTCAACGCGGTCAATGTGCTCGGGATAATAAGGCGACCAAACACAGCTAGCATACTCCAAAACTGGCCTAACGAAGGTACAATAAAGAAGCCGCGTTATATAAGGGTCATCGAATTCTTTAGCCCATCGTTTAATAAAGCCTAATGTCGAATTAGCTTTAGTATCAATCGCATCAATATGGTTGTCGAAGGTAAAACGGCTGTTAAGCCAGACTTCCAAGTCCTTAGTCTTATTGCGTTTTTCCAGTAAACAACCATGTATTGTGTAACTGAAGTCAAGAGGTCTTTTTTTACGGGTAAACGACATAGTAGTACACTTACTAATATTAAGGGGAACACAATTAATACAACACCAATTGTAAAAGGCATCTAAGTCAGAATTTAAAATTTCGCAATCGTCAACAGAGCAAACAACACGAAAAAATTTGTCATCGTCAGCGTAACAGAGAATATTGGAATGTCTTAAGAACAAAGATACATCATTGATGTAAATAATAAATAAAATCGGACAAAGATGGCTTCCTTGAGGCACACCGGAAGTATTGTAACCTGTATAGGGACCCATGGAACGACACGCGCTGGGTTCGGCATAATAAATATGAACGAATCCAGCCAACAAACAAGAATGGAAACCCTAGGGCAGCTAACTTGTCAAAATTTGGTGATTAATTCTGTCAAATGCCTTGCCAAAATCTGTGAAGACACAGTCGTTCCTTTCATAAAGCCGTGCTGGAAAGTACCAAGAAACGGCTTGCAATGAAAACAGAGTACATGGCAAACTAATGCCTCAAAAACTTTAGCAATGCAACACAAGTTAGCAATCCGACTATAGTTGGAAATTTCACACCTCTTGCCAATTTTGTGGGATGATTTCCAAAATTTTGGGAAGACACCACAAGAAATTGATAAATTAAATAAATAACAAAGAACAAGAACGAGAGAAAAGGAACAGTTCTTAAAAAGAGAAGCAGGAATACCAACAGGACCACACGAGAAACTATCGGCCAAACTATTAATATGCTTCGCGACTGTGCCGTCATCAAATATGAGATCCTTTATTTCAAATGAAGAAGGAGGAAACATTGTCAAGTAACTAAAATCCGTGAATCTAATATCGCAGTTATTGTCAATGAAAGAAGTCATAAAAAAGTCACAGAATAGATTTGCAATCTGCAAATCTCTCGATATCACCAAGCCTCAGTAAAGTAGGGTAACCATCAGTACGACGCTTTGAGTTAACAAATCTCCAAAACTGTTTAGGTTGGTTGCGTAAATTAGACTTCATTCTGGCTATGTACTCATCGTATGACTTGACAAGCAGAAACGTTTCAAAGCTTTATTTTTTAAATTTTTTAAATGTTTTAGTTAACTATTCAGTCAGGGCAGACTAGAAAAGGAATTATTTATTTTAGAGATAGGAACACAGTGGAGAAGACAGGCGGAAAGATTATCGTAAAATGCACTGACCGCCACATCGATGTCACGTTCGTCAAAATTATTAGACCATTAATAAAGAAAAATCAGCCCGTTTAAAATTATAATTATTGTGAATCGGAGATGTTGCAGACATCGGGTCGAAGACCAGAAGAGCAGGTTGATGAGACGTCTTAGGAACCAATAACGACTGACTAAAGTTCCAAATGGGTCAGTGCTGAACACCAAATCCAGGAATCTACCAGAGTCATTTGCAGTACTGGAACACTGCGTCAGTCCGGAAGAGGAAAGGCAGTCGATGAAACATAAAGATCCCTGCGATATTGTGTTGTTGAGTGAATATCAATCCGTCGGCATCGGAAGGTATCCAGCAGATTGTTGGCTAATTGAAATCCCCAAAGAGCAACAGTTCTTCCTGTAGGCGCAAGGCACAAGAGAGAGTGTCAATGCGAGAAGATCGTAAGTATTCGTGGATGCTGCAGGAGTAATGTAAGTTGTTGCAATAAACACATTCATGTCCGGCAACCTCAGAACAACGCATAAAAATTCCAGGTCATCAGAGTCAGAGAACTCAACAGCATAGCATGGGATACCTCGATGAACAGCACACAGTACTCCTCCCCCGAGAGGGGCGTTCAATGAAGACAGATGTCGATCACGGCGAAAGACTATGTATTCTGGGCCAAAAAGCTCAGCATCGGTAATCATTCCACCGAGTCAGGTTTCAGTCAAATAGACCACGTCGAAACAAGAGTTAGTAGAGCCAATATAGAGGCTAGCTTAGATCGAAGGCCAGTTACATTAGCGTAGTAGAACGAAATCTCGCCGAAGAGTTTTTTGGAGTACGTCTAGATTCAGAATAATTTCTTGGAGTAAATTCCCGGATAATGGCTCCATTAAGCCAAACCTCAGGATAGACGATAGTGTTAAACAGAGCATCAGGAATGACGATCTTAAAAGAAGCCAAGAAGTAGCCAACATCGTTGCGTGACTTGTCAATCCTCTTTATCTATTTAAAGATTTGCTTGCCTATTTTGTCATGAAGAAATCAGATAAATAAATAGGAATATTTAATGCGCGTATTACAGGGATAACATCCTAGCTTATAATTTCGATCAGCGGCATTTATTTATTTCCGTGGTTTTACTTACACCAAATTAAACTAAGCAGAAAATTTAAAAAGATTAAAAATATTGCACAGCGGACTAATAAATATCACCCAAAAAATTGTTGATTTACCATAAATCGACTTATGTTTATTAAATTCTTTACTAAAACTAAACTTTTTGCAGGTTTTCCACGAATATCAAAATCTCACAGGTCATTCATTAGAAAAGGCTATTAAGAGAGAGTTCTCAGGTGATATTGAGGAAGGTCTTATGGCCATATACAAATGTGTTATGGATAAGTCTGAATTTTTCGCAAGTAGATTACATAAAAGTATGGCTGGTCTTGGAACTGATGATAAGCAACTGATCCGTATCATAATCACAAGATGTGAGGTAAGATTCTTATAATATTCATACTTTGTGAACCACTATTGATGTAATTAATTTGCAGATCGATATGCAAGATATTAAGGGAGCATTTGAGAGAATTTATGGCAAGAGCCTTAAAAGTTGGGTAAAGGTCAGTTGATAAAGTCTATATAAAATGTTAGCAATACGTTTTTAAAACTGTATTTCTTTTTAGGGTGACACATCTGGCCATTATAAACACGCTCTTTATGCTTTAATTGGCGAAGAACGCTCGAAGTAATAACACTATACTATTGTAATAACTTTTATACCTCGAATTCAGCTAACTACTTTTCAATTTAAATATGACTACATACCATCAGTCATTACTATTAGTTACCAGGGCAGTAATATCATAAATTCCGGGATAATTTTGTTTTTATACAGTTTCATCAATCACAATTTTATTGAGCGTTAAATATTTCAAGTTTCCCTAAATACACTTTGTGTTTAATTAAGCAAGCTTTATTTATGTGATTATAAAATCAAAAATTAAAACTCTACCGCGAGATTCAATTCAAATAAAGTATGGTGAAGACAAGATTTTGAAACTAAAACTGAATTTATGAATATGTTTGAAAGAGAAGTGTAAAAACAAAAATTTGCTAATATTAATTTTATTTAATATAATACAGTTACATCAGTTAAACCCGATACATTACTTAATATAACATCTTCATTATTTGCCTATATATTACAATTATCTATAAGTTAAATTCATACTAAGTTGAGCTAAAAATATTTTTCATCACACCATTTCACATCTGAAGTATTGGTACAAAAGCTATGATAGAAAATATCAGCACAATTAGATTATTTAGTAATGACTATTTGGAGGCAGTCAAGTAATATAATTTATATTGCGTAATTTAAGAAACCGTTCTTTGCTAAGTTTTTACATGTTTTTTATGTATTTAAATATAATACTGTGTAAGGTGTTTAAAATACAATGGAGTCTATGGTAAACATGTTGATGTTTCTTGATATTTTTAAACTACTGTTACATGTCATATTCGCGTAATAAATATTGCTATATTACCATTGAATAATTGTGTGTTTAATATTCATTAAGGGGGATTTCGATTGTGCTGGTTTAAAAAAAGCCTAGACTCTAGAGCAGTGGTTCCAACAGGTTCCCCAGGGGTCCTTGTGATTGTCGAGGGGTCTCTGGCAAGTTAAAAATAATTTGGGGGTGCGTGGACAACGGCGGGGGTCCGCGAAAGGTTTTATATCAAGAAAAATAATTGTGACCCATTTTCTTTATCATGAAAGTTAAAATAAATAGCAATAAATAAATTGGTAGCCATTTTTACGTCCTGAGTAAAATATAAGTATAGATAAGATATATAAAATTAAAGTAATGACAATCATCGCACGGTGGTTGTCTGGCCGACTGCGGCCGTCTATCTGTATATTTATGCAAGTTTAAACAGGAACGGAATCTCGTCCATGCAAAAACTTGTCTAAAATATGGCACTATATAAGAGCCGTGAAAAAGAATATAGATTACTTCGTAACAAATTTAACGAAACCAATTTGAAGCTACAAGGTGATCAATTAAATTTAATTAAAACTAAAAGTATAATATCTGCGTTTGTTGCTAAACTTTTTCTATACAAACAAATCTTGGGAAGAGGAGAGTGCTCTCAGTTTCCAAATCTTTCAAAATTGCAAAAACGAGATGAAGATTTGCTTGCTTATTGCCAATACTTAGCAACTCTTCATTCTGAACTCAGCCAAAGATTTGAAAACATTCTTCACTTGGTTATCCCCGATTGGGTGTTGCAACTTATTGAATTATCCACAAATGAGGAAGATGATTGGGTTCTTCACCACGACAATGCGCCTTCTCACATGTCGCTCGCCTTCAGCGAAGTTTTGGCCAAGTTCAACGTGACAACACTGCCGAAGCCAACCTAGAGCCCCGACCTTGCTCCCAGCGATTTTTTGTTGTTCCCTCAAATCAAGAAACACCTAAAAGGGAAGCGATTCGACACGATTCCAGCGGTCCAAGCAGCTTCGACGAAGTCTCTTGACACCCTTCCGCGCGCGAACAGTTCCAGGGAGCCTATGAACGATGGAAAAAACGCTGGCAGCGGTGTGTTGATGCCCAAGGGTCATATTTCGAAAACTTTTAGTTCACTGTACAAAACTTTAATAAATTTTTTGTTCTGAGACCAGTCTTGAAACTTTGTGAACGCAGCCTGTATATCTCAAGAAACGACACCCCAAGGATCCTAACGAAAATACGCTCGAGTCTGGTTGTTGCGCCTTAAGTCTTCTACCTTCAAAAAATCGAGATATTTTGTTTTGCATTTTTCTAATCTAGAACGTGTCAGGAACATACCCTGGAAATGATAAGTATAACGGAATTCATATTATTTCGGGATGTCAGAGACTCTCAAACACAGCTCTGTGTGTTGTTCTTGTAACGCTCCATCGCGGCAGCCCGGAGACTTGTTTTAAATGGACAAACCAAGGACATCTAACACTGCAAAAAGGGCTCGGATTGAACAACGAGGAGTTTCTCCTCCAACAAGAAGAGGAACTCTACGGTCCTGACATTGCAGATTGATCATAAGTAACTTTTCGTCCAAGGTTCGTGCATGAACATCTTTAAATAAGATTTCCCAAAAGTTGAATTTTTGAAACTGATTGACATGATATCTCGAAAAATAATTGTTCGATTAACTGAAATCTTTTATCAAAATTTTTGAAAAACATGTCGCTATCGTCCGACGAAGGCTTTTTGGAAATTTTCCATTTTAACAATTTTTACAGCTGTTTTTGACGAAAAAGAACAAATGTTTTTTTAAAATGTCGACGATTTTGCGAAATTTTTGTATTTTGATAATTCCGTTCGTCAAACCATAGCCAAGGGGATAATAAAACTAAATTTTGTATTGTAGACGACTTTTATTCAATTAAACAAACAAATCAACTACCCAACCAGAATTGAAGATTATATATAAAACTACCTGAACGTTTCAGCTCACAGGAACATAAGGAAGGAACATAAAATATTTTTGTTGTAGTTGTTTGGTTTGTTTGATATGCACCGACTTCAAAATGTCGTAATAGATATAAAATTAAAAACGATTTTATGCTTTTAGCGCTTTTTGTGAAGTCGGTTCAACTTTTTTTAAAGAACTATTTTATTTTTTACTTTTTAGTGTCTTCTACTCTATACAACGAAAACAGAACCATCCAAATCGCTCCACGCGTTAAAAAGTTAGGTTTCGTGGTATCAATGAAGGAACATACTCTACCGAACAGAAAAGGAATCATTGAAACCGGTCCACGCGATACAAAGTTACTACCCCTCCCTCTCCCCCTCCCCCATCACCACCATAGAACCAAATTATTCTCCTATTAGCAATGGGGGATCACACTCTATACAATAGCCATTGCACAAACTACGGTCGAAGCGAGCCAATTACCAGGATGCTACTAAAAGTCAACGACCTTTCCTCCTTTGACTTCCATCTGAGTAAATCATTCCTTCACAAAGCCTTATATCTTGATCCCGCCCATCTAGATCTTGATCGCCTTCCTTAATTCTTCTTCCTTCCGCCTTCTGCCTGTATCTACTATATTTATAGCTCATATTGTAGCTTACACTAATTATTTATTTATTATTACTTATCATTTATTATAGTTTGTAGTATTAGTATTATGTTATAGCTTGCATTTTTGTATTTTTTATGTTATAGCTTGTATTAAGCTTAAATAAATAAATAGAGACGGTATGACCATATCTCCTCCAGAGTTAACTCCGTTCTTGGCTGTAATTTAAATACTTTTATTGACATATGTACGTGTTTTAATTCTGTTGCATAAAATCGTCATTCGAAATGAGCCAAAATACTTGTATTTGATGTACTTAACTTTGCTCGCTCGGCCAGGTCACGTGTATTATTGCTGCCTACATTTAACTCTAGAGCCAGAGAAAACCAGTTTTTTGTTCAGGCCATTACAAAGTGGAATAGTCTTGCTCGTGCTCTTAGAAGTATCAGGAGTAGCAGAAAATTTAAGTTTGATTTGAAAAAGTTTCTTTGCGAGCGATTAGTTAAGGTTAGTATTGGTGAATTGCACTGTTCAGTTAAGGTTTCTCTTTTTGTATCTTCTTTCTAGTTTGATCTTGTATTTCCATCCTTAATCTTTAAGATAACTCATGTTTCCTTTTCCTTTCTTTTTTTTCCTCTTTTTTTAGTATATGTCCTGCACATATTTATAAGATTTTATATTCTTCATTGTGTAGATGTAAGAACTTATCTGAATAAATTGAAAAATTGAAATTGAAATTGAACACTATATATTGTCATTTCGGCATGGCATCATCGTCAATAATAGCCAACTGATTAAATTATAAAATATTGTAATCAAATTTCATTTTTCAATTTAACTTGCCAGCCACTTCTTCCAAGATGAACTTTTGAGCAAGAGATTTTCTACTGCTCCTGGAAAGAGAATACTCTTACAAATATAAGCTATCATGACCTGTAGCTGAAGAATCTCCCAGACTAGAATGAGGTGAACTTGCAACCTGTTGCGATTCAATCCTGCGTATAGCGATTGTAGTATAATTTGACAAAAAACTACTAGGTCCATTCCATACTATAATAAGAGTTACCATTTCAAATTGTTTTTTTTTTTTTGTAATTGATAAATGAAAGTAAGCTATGAATTTTACTTTTATTTCAAATTTCTGTAATTTTACTTTTAATCATTTAGATTTAATTAGTTAGTAAAATGTGTAGTTTACTAATTTTCAAAACAATTAGAGTAATTAACAAAATAAAATAGATAGTCCTTCTGTTAACAAAAATTATTAAACATATTTGATTTTGCCTTGGCAACCCTATTGCAATCTTAACACACAATAAATTCTTTCCTCTCAGCCGTCCTTAATACAGAGCATACTCGCTTGTAGCAAATATCGATTTGTAAAAGTAAAAGTATACGGTCGACCTAGGTTTCAATATTCAGAATTAAATTAGTCGAATTACTCCTTTGTTGGTGCACCAAAAAATATTTTATAATGGTGAAAATAACTTATATATCTACATTTTATTAAAATCTATATATAATCCTCTACAGGACAAATTATTCAACGAATGTTTTGTTTACAAAGTAGTGACTAGTTCTATGTGAAATAATATTTACATCATTATTCTTCATTATTGAAAACATAAATAAAATTAATTAATTGTGAACAGGATTATGTGTAATAACAAATGTTATAAATGAAGTAAAATAATTACTATATGATAGAAAACCTTGAAAGGCGTTTTGAACCCTAAGTAATCCAAAGCTATTGTTTTTGTGAAATACTTGTTTTGAGTTTAACTTATTAAAATTATTTATTGTATTCAATGTTTACACGGATTTAATATTCGCGAATATGTATTCAGTTAGTGAGTTTAAGTTACCCCACCTTGTTGATTGATTTTAAATCACATAGGACGAGAGATACGAAGGATGGACGGATACATCATCAAAGTTTATCGAACTACGAGCATCCCTTTGTGACGTAGAAGGTGTCCTTGAACTCACCTTTTGAGATAACTTAAAGATTAAAATTTTAGTATCAATATAATTATATACTAAGAGAAAGCTGAATAGAGGAACTTTCATAATACTTTATTTACTTTAATACTAAATATATTCGGTGTGATAAAGAAATCTTGTGCTAATTCCAAAACGCATTATTGCCGCGAAGATACAATGGTCGACTTCGTGGTAATACACTCAACTAATACTTGGTTGACTACATTAAGCAACAAAGCAACAATGTTTCCGTAGTATTGGTGAAAATATAATTCTTTTAAATTAATTTTAATATACTAAATTGCAGGACATGTTTGTGGGCTGTAATGTACATGCATTGGTAATTTGTGAAACATGGCTAAATCCCAATATAATTTCACTATCGATATCTTTGTTCAATAACAATGTTTTTTGTAATGACCGCGTAGGGCGGGGGGTGGAGTAGCCATTTTTGTGCATAATTCTTTGAAAGCCAAAGTTATTAACTTTTCTGCTCCAGATGACAGAATTGAATTTCTCTGCGTTGAAGTGGATTCAGGCTTTGAAAGGTGTGTTTTGGTAGGTGCTTATGGTCCACCAAGTAGTTTTAATAACGAAAAAGCCATGTGCTTCAAAGAGTTAATATCAGTTACAATTTTGAGGAACCAAAATATTATTTTCTGTACCGATAACTCAGCGACTGACAACCTCTTTCAGCTATATGGCGGGCTGAGAGTAAAAGTGACCTATTTATAAGGTTCCGGCAAAAGTGGCTTAGAAAATGTTCCGCGCAAAAACGAATCGCGTGAGATTCCGGGCAAAAACGAATCGTAGAAAATTTCCGGGCAAAAACGACTTAACTGCATTAACTTTGCATTACTTTTTGTAGTTAAATCGTTTTTGCCCGGAAATTTTTTACGATTCGTTTTTGCCCAGAATCTCACGCGATTCGTTTTTGCGCGGAACATTTTCTAAGCCACTTTTGCCCGAGCCTTATAAATAGGTCACTTTTACTCTCAGCCCGTCATATAGTACACTGAATCTGGAAGTAATTAATCATCTACCCACCTATGTTAATACGAGTAGTCCATCACAAATTGATTACATTGTCACTTCAGATGCAGATAAAATATTATTCCATAACCAAATCAGTCCGCCGAGTGATTTTGACCATGACTTTCTGTATGTTAGGTACTTACTGCCTTAAATTGCATCGTACTCCTCAGGATATTTCTTTTACGCATCATGACTACAAAAGAATTAACATTGAGGTGAATATCAAACCTCTACTACTGAACATTTCTCAGCTGATGGCTTTGCTTTGAGGTTTTACTAACACTGCATTCCATTTAATCAGATGCAAGAGGACCAGATGGTCTATCATCGAGATTTATTAAAATTATTGCACCAACAATATTAAAGGTCTTAACCCATGTTTTCAACCACTGCCTTGTTACATCAAAATTTTTCCAATCAGTGGAAACAAGCATCGGTTTTTCCTGTCCAAAAAAAAATCGACTTCATCATCCCCAAACGAATATCGCCCAATTAGCCTTCTATGTTACCTAGCCAAGGCACTAGAAAAGATTGTCTACATACAGCCTATGGACTATATCAATAGAAACAATTTTCTATCTATTTGGCAATCTGCATTCCGTTTATCTCATGGTTGCGAGACAGCTATGCTAAAAGTAACATCAGACATTCATTCGGCCTTAGAGGATGACTATCTCACAATCCTTGTATTGCTTGGTTTTAGGAAAGCATTTGATTCAATAGATCACTTAAAACTACTTGCAAAGCTGAGTAGTAAATTTTCGTTTTCTTCGTCCGCGATACGTTTTATAAAAGACTTTTAAGATAGTCAATAGCAGTCAATTTGTGAAAGTGCAAAATGTTGTCCCAAGCAGCATGTTTCTGAACTGCGGGGTACCACAGGTATCTATACGTGGCCCTCTACTCTACATTAACGATCTTCCAGGTGTTATCAGAGATGCATCTATTCATTTATATGCTGATGACGTGCAAATCTATCTAAGTAGACCAATCGACTTAATGGAAGATTGCGCGTGCAGAATAAATGATTATCTGGCACGAATATATAACTGGTCTGAACAGAATAATCTGGCATTGAATTCTAGCAAGTCAAATTGCTTAGCGATCTACAGGCGCGATTTCGATTCAAATAATTTACCGACGATACTCTTGAACAATTTTAGACTAGCTTTTGTAAGTTCAGTTAAAAGCCTTGGATTTGTGCTTAACTCTAAATTAACTTGTTGCAATTACATTAATGCTACAATAGGAAAGATATACGGATGCTTACGTCAGCTTTGGTTGAATTCCAGTGTATTAACGCTGCACGTAAGAAAAAAACTCGTGAAAGCTCTTATTATACCTCATTTTACCTATGGTTGTATAATCTGCTCAGTTCTTGACTCAGTCTATCGTAGGAAACTCTTGGTGGCGTTTAATGACGTGACACGTTTTGTCTACAAGTTGCCCCGAAATAGTCACATTTCTCCCTATACAACATCTTTGCTTGGTCACCCTTTAGAAACCTATCTGACTCATCGTAGACTAAAGTTTCTTCACAAACTTATATACAGCCAACAACCTGCATATTTGTTCTAGAAGTTGGACTTCTTGCAATCGACCAGACAAACCAACCTATTAATCCGACGCTATAAATCTCAGTATGGCGAACGTTCTTACTTTGTCCAAAGTATTCGTAATTGGAATCTTTTGCCACATAATATTCAGCGTACCGGGGGTCCAACAGACTCTTCTATAAATCCACAAAGACATTGACTATATTCTAAGTCTAACGACGAAACTTTCCGATATACTTATACTATATTCCTTAATACTTATACTATATGTAAGTCGACAAGTAAGTTATATAGAAACTTGTCCGCATAAATTGAATCACAGTCTACTCTAGATAAAAGTCCAAAAAAACTGACAGTGGTGACCATTTACCTACACTATTTAATTTGTTTCATAGCTTTGTTGTGGCGTTTAATGCCTTCATTACAACACGATAACAGCTCCACACTCCCCTGCCAAAGAAACGAGGAGAATTGCGGACGTCATTGATGCTTCACAAGTTCGCCCTTTCGTATAAAAGAATATAAGAAATCGTCTTAACTTTAAAAACTCTCTCTCTCTCTCCCTAGTTCCCGTTACCCCTTGTGGCGCATGGTGTGGGAGAAGAACTTGGCCCGATTTGAGACAATGGTTGCAAGTGGACCTACAATTTAAAGTGGATTCCGAACCACTGTTGTACAGGTTACAGGAGGATTTTCCCTATGGTATCAAGATCACCTACCTCCCGGATTTTCTTTATGTGGCTTATATATGTAAATATGATACTATTTATCATACCAGCATACTTGTAAGTTCAAATTTTGAGTTGAAGTTTTAATGAAATCCCGAGAATTGCGTCGAGAAAGTAAAATTTCCCAGTCCAAGCATAAGTAAAGTTTGCTTCCATGCTCGAATCTAAATTAGTATATGCCTGAACATTAAAAATACTGTTGTTGTAGCTAATTCAGACTTTTAAACCTGAAGGAAGTTTCAAATAACCGAGATTTCGCTTTGTTCGAGGCTTCGAATAACTTTAGTTCAGTCTCTCTGTTTTCCTCTAACCCCTTGTGGGACATAGGGTGACAAGATGTGTGTATGGTTGAATTTTCAAATAAGCGGGTTACAAGCGTGCCTACTCCAGATGCAGGGCTGCTCCTTGAGGCGTCCTGGGAATTACCGAGAGTGTATTTGTGTAGCGCAAAGATACTCTCTAAGCCGAGGTGCTCTGACTGACGCGTGGGTTTCCCTCCTCCCTTCTCAACCAGGCTTGGGACCGGCTACGGTTGATTTGAATAACTTCTGTACTTAAAATCTAATATGCAAAAACATATATGTATGTATGCATACGTATGACATACAGTTCTTAATTAAAATATTCTTATTTGGTTTTACCTAATTAAAAGTATTCTCCATAATTTTTAGATACTAAACAGATTCATAATTTAGTAACACTTTTTTAGATTTTAAAGGTGAAAATCTTCCATAAGTCACGGTATCCTCCGATACTACATAGAAGCGGGTCCTTGTACGTCCCTCCCCAGTCTCCCTTTGCGGAGGCCTACTTAGTTACCTACTGTCGCCCCTAACCTCGATTCCCTGGAGCGATGCTAACATCTTAGCCTTTCTGCAGGAATCAATGTTGTTCCATCATCTCCAATGTTCCTTTTCAGTCCATCATAACCTTTACCTCTTCCCTACCCAAGGCATCGAAGTGTTCCGGGCCATGCAAATTCGCAGCCAAACCTGGAGCCTACCTCATTACTGAGCTTGGCTGCCAACCACTCTACCGGAAGGTTTCTCCATCTAATCCCGATTAATCAACTGGATCTTGCCGAATGTCGTTACAAGAGCTGAACCTCTGGAGGGTAAGTCTGCATCTTCTACTGGTGCAAGTTCCGCCGAGATAGCCAACTCGTTACAGTTCATCATATCTGTCACCGCCGCATCTAAATAAGTGCTAGTTATAGTTCTGCCAGTGGTACCTTCGTCCAGGACTGCTTCAGCAAAACCTTCGGAAGGTAATTTATCCGGAGTTAATTCCGTTGTGGGTAGGTAGCCAACCTGTTAGGGTCTACTATCTTCTCCACCTTCACTTCGGCGAATTTGGCTTAAAATACCCTCTATAACTCCTTCACAGAAGACTAAGGAGATCGTTCTTCCAGCTGATACGAACTTATTGTGACAGGAAATAGGCATCGTTTTACTTTTAAATGTCAAACATGAGGAAACAATCCTAAACTTTTTGAAAAAGGACGGTGATTTATGAAACAATTCTATCTCTACCAATTAGTAGTCCATTTATTTAGTCTATTTCCATTATACTCGTATTTAAAATAAAATAAGATTTACTTAACAATTATTTTTATTCCAGAATGAAAATATGTCTAAAAGACAGCTGCCCAGAACACCATCCATGAATAATGGTCAACAAATATCTTATGGCTGGGTCGATTCACCACAATACCTATACAACCAACGAATTCCTACCATACAATCAAACCCTGATAGTAATCAAATGTCAAACGCCTCACCGAATCAGTTCTTAAATCGTTCACAACAAATCGTTTCACCAGATATTTTTCAATACAAAGATCAATACCCACCTCAGCCTGGCCAGTTTCAGAACCCTTACAACGGAATAAAATGTGCAACAGCACCATTTGAAGACAATAATGATCAACAACGAAGACATAGTATACCTTTAACTCAATCAAACGTGCGCCCGATTGGCCTTATACCAGTTGAAGGCAATTCGTCTCAGCCAATACATCTACCCACATGTCCCCTTCCAATTCAAACACCATTTGCATATCCTCTTTTACACTCACCACTTCCCGTAGAAAATAGCATACAACCTCAACCTGCACCGATGCCATATCCATACCCCGGAAGTCCATATAGATCTCCACAACATAGTTTATATTCTCGCAGAGCCACAACTCCAAATACTAACACTTACCATGACAATTCTGGGGAACTGTGCTATGAAGCTGTGGATCCTTACAAAATATCAACACCAGAGGTAGGCCACACCAGTGCCATTGAACCAAGAAATCCGTGGATTAAACGAAAGGTATGTTAAAAATTAGAGCTTATATTTCGTAATTTATCCCTACAGGTTCAATCCACATTTTTCTGCTCTGTTTATTTTATTTATTACCTAATTTACTACTATTAGGGTATCCACAGCGGTGCACGGACTCTACCCCCACTCCTAGGGATGTCTTTCACACATATATCTAACGGCATCGGGAGTGCCATTATTCATCTCAGCGACCCCGAAAACTATGGATTCGAAACTTATATCGATCATTTTCGAATATTTTTATTTCTTAGAAATTTAGAAATTATTCGGAACATCGAATTGTAAAAAAAACTGCGAACAACTAGTAAACTTTCCCAGACTTCTTTGGGAGTTGCAAAGTGATGACGATAAGTTCTATGAAAGCAGACTAACTTTAGAGAAAATAAATCGTCAAAATATCGTTTTTTCAGATGTCTAACATACTCATCATTACTGGAAGGAAGCTACTATGCTTCCAATACCAAAGAAAACTTCGCCAAAATCCCCGACGGATTTTCGCCCAATCAAGTTTTTATTATTTAATTAATTAATTTACCTGCAAATACTTGAACTTTCAATCCGATGGTAATCAGGCTTTCCAGCATTTCATAATTGTGAAACTGCTGTATTGAAGGTAACATCTGACATTAGAAGCGCAATGGATTGTGACAAATTCACTACCCTACCCCTATTAGCTTTCTCAGAGGCTTTTGACAGTGTTAACCATGGAATTCGTATACAGAAACTCTATTCTGTTTCAAATTCGGTAGCGCGGCAGCATCTATGAAGGATAGCTTTCTTAGCGTTTGTGGCCAGGGTCAGCAATGCATATTCTACAGTGTGGAGTTCCTTAAGGCTCGATATTAGGTCCACTTTTATTCAGCTTATTCAAAAACGGTTTGCCGAAAGCAAATACAAATTTTCTAAATTTTTAGCTACGTAAGGCTCTTACAAGACTATTTCAATCAGTTTTCGCATTGGACGGATATTTGTGAAAAAACCAGGGAAAAACTTCAACCCCGGTACTTGCCCTTTTCAAACAAAGCACTGTGGGATAAGTTTAGCGAACTGTTTCTTTCAATCTTTATGGCGTTTTCCAAACTGTATCGCTAAGATTTATGGAAAAGACATTACTAAATAGTAATAGTAAATATTAAAGACAGGGTTTCGAATTACTGGTGCCATTAATATAAATTTTCTATAGTATTTTTGGTGATGTCTCTAGTTCCCGAAACCCCTTAAGGGACATAGTGCGGGAGGACAGCTTCACCCGATTCGAGTTAACGATTGCAAGTCTCTGCAACCCCTATGTACTTTTTATTGTAATCTGTTCTCAGCAGAAAACAACCCTGGGTCGCTGTCGGTGGAATTCGAACTTGAGACCTCCGGATTGGTAGGCCGACACTTACTTCACCGACGATTTACTTCTGGCGATAGTTGGCCAACATTATGAATTAATTGTGGTACATATTGTGGTATACGGAAATGGCAGCGACGGAGGAATATTCGAACGATCTGCAATTGATCATAGGTTTGCTAATAAAACTTTTAATATTCCTCATAAAAAGCCTTTATTTAATGATGGATCTGTACTTTGTTAGCCAATTTTCTGCGCCCAGTTTACTCTTTTGTACTTTCCTCCTCCATCTGGCTGTAGCCAAGAGTGCATAGCTTTTAAATGAATTCTTTTGCGTCCTGCAATTTTTAATGTAATTAATCAGGTTTCGTCTACCCCAGTACGATTTAAGTTAACAGCTCCTGCGATTGCGATGTTAATTGGCTTAGTGTCATATTCTTGAACTTCTAGCTTCTTCGATGATTCAAAAATTCCTTGTAGTAAAGTTTACATTGCCTTCTCTACTCTTCTAATTTCCAATCCTCAGTCAGCTGCTTACAATTTCCTTGGTGCGAAAGGCAGCTTTCATACACGTTCTATCTTCTTAATTTTTAACACATTTCCATTATTCATATGTGCAAATTGTTCGTTTCTCTGTGTTTTCAACAGCTCTTTAACTCTTTTCAATACTTTAGGAGTTTCATATTCATTTGCTTCCTACTATTTTTCTACACCTCCTCTTGATTGGACGATCGCCATTGATGTGATCTGCGTTCTTTCAAAACACCGCTATTGCTTTAGGCACCTTCAGTTGAGCCATAGTTATAAGTACCAAAGCATCTTCCACCTTCTACAATCATCTGTAATTCATTTATTCTAAGGCAGGACTAACATTTACAGGGCGACAGGGCGCTGCAGCTGCAATATTCCTTTAGGTATACCTTTCTTTAATTTTATAATAATTCCACTCAATGTTTCTTCCTGCACCTTTCACAACAAGTCTTTCTGATTTCATTTATCGGAGATCATGATCTTCACTGCTTCCAGAGCAATCCCTTCGGAGGTGATCCGTCTGTTTCCGGCATCTAAGACAAGCACGATTGTCCCGGCAACATGTATCTTCTACTTCGGTTATTTTTCCTTAAGCAGATGGTCCTTTTAGAAGTATATTTTTCAACGACGACGATCGTAATTTTTTGAAGTACAACTTCTAGGCAGCGATTCGATAATTGGATGAGAATTGAGAGTGAAATTTCAAGGACGCGACACGTTTAGGCACATTTCGTTAGATGAGACAGAAAAAAATATAACGTAGAGAGAAGGAGAAAGATAGCTATACATTGTATATCTAATAAACAGCTTAGGCTATCCTCGTCTCTCTTTTGTGCGGTCCTTCGTCTTTGCTCCCACTCTTACGCTAAGTATGAGGTAGGTGTTACAATGGCCAACCCTCGGTCGATCCCGGTATTGTAGAGTTTACGATTGAGCAGAGAGAGCCACGTATACACTCAATACAAGGCGATAGAATAAAACAGAGAGAGTGAGGCGCACATTTAAGAAGTTTCACTTGTATCACGTGTACGGTGCTGCACGCGCAAATTTCTCTTTAATGAGTGTTTGAAAAAGATGTCATTCATTGGTGAAAGTATTTTATTCAAAATATGGAACGTATAAATATTTAATTAACAACATTTAAAGTTTTCGCCAGAAAGGCGATAAAGATAAAAGTTGTAATAAGTTTCAATGTAAAAATTCAACCCCCCCATGGTAAAATCCTAGACCCGCTACTGAGAAGAACCAAAGGGTCAGTTTTTTTTAACTCCTGCACGCCTTCACAACATTACGAAAACTGTTTACCCAACCAAACTGCTTTCTCTATATTGCCATATATTTTATGGAAGACATTTTAAAATCATCTGCGAACTTACTATTATAATTTCTAGTTAAACCCGACAGTTGTAGATGCACTGGACTTTGATCCCGTGAAAGATGTTCATGATTTACGTAGGGCAATGCGAGGTTTTGGTACTGACGAAAATGCTCTTATCAAAATTATTTGTCGTCGCTCCAACGCTCAAAGGCAGGTTTGTATCAAACATATAAGTTATTATTATCATCTTTATTATTTAATTAATTTCAGTTAATTCAACTGAAATATAAGGCTCACTTTGGAAAAGACTTAATTGAAGATATCAAATCAGAAACAAATGGGAACTTCCAGAGGGTTCTTGTTGGGCTCCTCTTGCCAATTGTTGACTATTACGTAAAAGAGTTGAGTGACGCAATGGCTGGTTTGGGTACAGATGAAGATGTTCTTGTTGAAGTCTTGTGCACCCTATCCAACGCTGAAATCCAAACTATAAAACGCGCTTACAGGAAATGTACTTATACTTAATTATTTTATTTAAAAACAATTTAAATTTTAACATTATTTTAGCTCATGGGTGGACTTTAGAGGCAGAATTAAAAGCAGAGACTTCAGGAAGCTTCAAAAGATTTCTTGTTTCATTATGTACTGCCGCTAGAGATGAAAGTGGAGAAACAGATCCTATTGCAGCTTTTCACGATGCAAGAGATCTTCTAAACGCTGGAGAATTATTACGTTTTGGTACTGACGATAGTACTTTCAACGAAATTTTGTGCCAAAGAAATTTTCAACAATTAAGACTTGTAAGTGTTTGCGATTTGTATTTATTTTATTTTTTGTATTTATTTATTTTCTTTCGTTATGTTAGTCGATTTTTTTGCTTCTCACTGCCCTTTCATGTTTTTTACTTCACCTTCCTATATTTCATTGTCTCATCTATGTTTCACTGTCCTATATTTACGAGTTCACACTTATAGCTATCTTGTGTACCACTAGTTTCATTATAGGTGACCGATAGCGGGGTTCCCACTTGTATCTCCTTCTAATCTGCTAGGTGTTCTCCTTGCTGTTAGTAATCTTGGTGCCGTTCTGTCTGATGAGTGTGTTGAAGGGTCAGAGTCATGGTTGCTTTGTTTCCTACAACTCTGGATCTGATCGTATCCCAATAAACGCTGTCGTAGCCGGGGAAGCATACCAGCTACTTAAACATACTATACCTGCTAGTATTCTTACCATCTTGCAGATCTGGCTGCTGTGTAGTGACCTGGTCGGCCTTTGCACTGCAACTTAGTGATGTGTCGGTCGCAAACGATTCGGTCACTTTGACCGAGTCAGTAATATGACTCAAAGGAGCTGAGTCAATATCTTCCTAGTATATCGGTCAATCGATCACTTGCCTTTCGCCATATCATATCTTTGAGAACAAGACAGAAGGTACACAAATTCTCTGAATCTCGCGGTTGCTCCCATCTTAAGCCAAAAGAGTGGTAGACAGTGCACGGTGCACAATGCCTTGTGGGTTATTTGCTTGAGTCAAAAAACTGAGAAGTTATGTAGTTCCTGTTCCTATTGCTCATATTTCAGGGAGTGTGACATTGTGATGTACATGTGATCCCTTATACCTCACATATGTATACTCACAGTGACCATATAGCTTGAAAGTGTGCGCTGAGCTGTGAACAGAACAAAAACGAAAGCAAAGCACGCTATCTGAAAAGTTAAAAAAAACATCCACCGGTAGGGCCTAGATGCTTACCTTGAGCAAGCCCAAATGACTCAAGTGACCCAAGTGACCGAATCTTTTTCTTCAGTCACTTATGCCAGCCAAATAAATCGTATGACCTGAGTCAGCAAAGTGACCGATTTTGACGAACCCTACTGCAACTCCTAATTAACCTTAGCGGTCTGGTCGGTATAAAGAGTTGGATCCCACTTCTGCTTGTTCACCTTCTAGGTCCGCTTGGTTCCAGTGCTGGTAGATGAAAGACCGGTCTACTGAGCCAGCCCTCTTTATATAGTGCCGAGAGATCTGGCGGCGCACTAAATTCTTCAATTTCGCGCTGTTAACGGGGTTTGCAATTCTGCTGTTGATAGGTTTAACGACTGTGTAACTTCGTTACAGCATAACAATGTTAAATTAATCACATTTTGAAAGTTATAAATCTAATTGTGGTGGTTCTAGGATTTCACCAGGGGGCGAGGGGTAGAATGTATCGAGACGCTGGATATCGGCACTTAATCAATTGACACAACTCCGTCTTATGTCTTACAGGGTCTATAAAGAAACTAAAGTAATAGGGGTACAGTGTACAGAGTAGTACAAGTAGTAACCGTGGAAACTGTGGAAACTGTGGAAACGAGTCAAGGTGGTGTTTATTCCCAAGGCGGGCAAAAGCTCGCATACCACTCCTAAGCACTTTAGACCAGTGATGGCCAAACTCACACTACTTAATGTGAGGAACGCTTAAAAGCTTTAGAATCATTGCGTACTGTTTGTTTAATTTACAACCTTAAAATGTTTGCAAAAGTTTGTATATTTTAAGATATTGCATAATTGCTTACAAAACTACTTAAATATGACGATTTCTTTTAACTTTTGTATGCTTTAACGTTTAAAAACCGCAAAAGCAGCATTTACTATCGGCGTCCCAGCATGCATACTGTAAAGGGAAGTCTGCGGGGTCTGCTCTGAATTCTCTCGTGCGCACTATAGAGAAATCCCCGGATTGCAAGGAGTTCACTCTAGTGGCCTTTATTGACATCGAGGGAGCTTTTAACAATGTTAGTCCGGGGGCAATCATGGATGCCCTCGCTTCTCTGGGTGTGAATGCCAATCTTATGTCGCTGATCGGTAAGATGCTTCATGACAGTTTTAAGGGATCTTATGCAGTGAGGGCATTCTGCATAAGATCCCTTAAAACATCCTTAAGCTTACCAATTGGGCGGTGGTGTGTGGACTTTGCGTTAACCCTAACAAGACCGAGTTGGTCATTTTTACTAGGAAATATAAAATTCCTCATGTTGAACCTCTGTATCTGAATGGCACCCGCCTTGCTTTCACCGAGCAAGCTAAATATCTGGGTATCATCCTGGATAGGAAGCTCAGCTGGAGGCCTAATATTCATGAGAGGGTCAAGAAAGCAACTGTAGCTCTACACTCCTGTAAGAGGGTCATGGGTGAGAAATGGAGGTTTCAACTCAAGTTAACTCACTGGCTCTATGTTCAGGGCCGCCGACAGGGTGGGGCGAAGGGGGTTAACCCCCCGGGCCCGGGTTTTGAAAGGGGCCCCGTCATCTAAGTCATCAACAGAAAATTTTTCCATTTTAATTATTTATATAAAAAAAATGCTTCACGATCGAAAAAGTGTACTATACTAGACAGATTTTAATCTGAAAGTCAATCATTCGATTGTATATGGGCCCGTAAACGCTAAGTGCCGGGCCAGAAATTCGTTTCGTGGGGGGGCCCGTATGTGGTACCCCCGGGCCCGAATTTTGTCTCTACGGGCCTGTCTATGTTGCAGTCATTAGGCAATCCTGTTGTATGGTGTGGTTGTCTGGTGGCCATCACTGGACAAGGCCACTTACCTCAACGTTTTGGGGAAGGTGCAGAGGTCCGCCTGTATCTGTATCACCGGAGCACTACGGACCTCTTCTACTGATGCTCTGGAGATACTTCTTCATTTATTTCCATGAGATCTGGTGGGTAAACAGATGCCTGCTAATGCTGCCGTTCGACTTACAGCCGCATCTCAATGGTCCAATACTAGAGTTGGGAACTCTACAATTCTGGACTCCTTTTCACTCCAAGTGCGGCATCTTGACTACACCACTCCTAGCCACTCCTTTGTCAAGCGGTTCAGATCGACAATCCCAACCACTAAACATTAGTCTGTCCTTCCGTCTTCCAGACTACTGCAGTGTGTTTCAGGCAGAGGTCATGGCTATTCAGGAAGCTTTGAATTGGTTGAGGGGGAACGAGGCTCCCATAAAGGACATCTGCATCCTTACAGATAGCCAGACTGCTTTGCTATCTCTTGACCCTGTCCTATCGACATCTAGGGCTGTTAATAGCTGTCACTCACACTTAAATGAGTTGGCTAAGCGGTATCAAATTCACCTGTGCTGGATCCCGGGGCACAGAGATATTCCAGGAAATTGCGTGGCAGACGAGCTTGCAAGACGTGGTACCACCCTGGAGATCCAGCCGGATAAGACTACTCTTAGGCCTCGGCCTTTTGGCCGAGGGCAATCAACCTAGCAAACCACAGATGGGCAAACGGCAGATGTGACCTTGGTATAGTTATTGGAGTTATCACAGGCCATTGTCCGATTGGCTTACATGCGAAGAGACTGGGTATCTTCTCAAACGACTTCTGCAGAAGCCGCATGGACGACGAGGAGGAGGAAACTATTTTCCACTTCCTCTGCCGGTGCCCTGCACTGGCACGCAGGCGGAAGTCCTTCTTGGGTTACTATTTCTTTGATAGTCTCTGCCATCTGGCGGCGATTTACGTTACAGATCTCTTGCGCTTCATCGACAGCTCGGGATGGTTCCAATGAGGAAGTGGAGGGATTCCCGTGACATCACAATGGGCCTATTGAGGTCTAAGTATGTTTTTAAGGCAGCCACTGGAATCTAACCTACACAGTAGTACGCGAATAGGATTGTAGGGCCATCTAAAACTACATGCAAGTCAATTTTTCAAATTTAAGTTTAATAATTTTATATCAAAATAAAACTTAGTATTATGTATTGCAAGATTGTATATTTGTTAAATGCTTTGTTACTTCTTCCTTCCAAAAATTTCAGATTTTTCAAAAGTACGAGCACATCACAGGACATGCGTTTGACAAAGCCATTAAAAGAGAATTTTCTGGAGATATAAAGGACGGACTCCTGGCCATTTACAAGTGTGTCATGAACAAAACCGAATTTTTTGCTAGCAGACTTCACAAAAGCATGGCTGGCCTTGGAACTAACAACAAGCAGCTAATACGTATCATAATTACAAGAAGCGAGGTAGAGTTCAGAAATCTTTTGATTTTGCCTATAAATATATATTTTCTGTAGATCGACATGAAAGACATTAAAGTGGATTTTGAAAATCTCTATGGAAAGAGTTTAAGAAATTGGATAAAGGTACAGTGAGAAGATAAATTTATATGAAAAGAAATCATGTCAGTTTTATGGTTTAGGATGATATCACTGGAAATTACAAGCACGCTCTTTACGCTGTGATTGGCGAGGAACGTTCTTTAAAATAAAATCCAACCGAAGAAGTGTACTGTCTTCCTCAGTACTGAGAACTTACAAAATTGAGATACAAGTCTTCCCCACTTATAGCGTTGTTCATGCGTTTTTATATGTTTCCTTTTAATGTACAATCATTTTTACATTATTTGTAGCATTCAATAATATCTAAGAGATAAAAGTGAAACTGTTTTCTCTAAGATACAAAATATTCAATAATATTGACCTTTTTAGATCAGCTTTGGACGATCTTCTGTTGTCGTATTTGTATGCATTTATTTGTGAATAAAAATTTTGCATGTATCGTGTTAGTCTGCATTATTTTCTTGGCCAAAATAAAAAGTTTAATACTAACATGTTAAGAACTTCGACCGATTCGAGACAACGACTGCAAGTGGATAATTTAAAGTGAATTCCGAACCTCTGGCATTTTCTCTGCAACCCCCATGGCGTTTTAATCGTAATCTTTTGTCAGCAGAAAACAACCATGGGTCGCCGCCGGTGGGATTCGAACCCGGGATTAGTAAGCCGACACGATATCATTTGCTCCACCGACTTACTACTGAATATAAAAATACTAAGACGCCATCGTTGTGAAATAAGGTGTGATAATAATAATACTGGTTAATTAGCGGAGATACAACATTTGTGCACTTAACCATCGATATGTTTTCAGATATTCCCGTGACATTGATGAAGAAACTCAATCCTGTATAACACGTGAAGTAATTGGTGAAAATGGTTACAATTTCTTATTCTTTATCATCACTACAATACTTCTTCACAGTTCACATTCTATAGTGTACCCTTAACTAACAAGCCACATTTAACATCCGAATGTACCTTGTCATACCGAAACACATGCTTTCTGGAATACCTGGAGATGAGGAGACGGCGGTGCATATAGTGTGCCAGTGTCCTGCCTTAGCAAGCAAAAAATATACACTGCTGGGAAAACACTGGCTTGAAGTGGAAGAGCTTGGCGCAGTGGCCTACCATATGATTACAATAACCAAGGAAGAAATCCAACCATTCCTCTTTAATTCTGCTTCGGCAAGTGACGTAAAGGGACCCAATAAAAGTCTGGTTCGAGAATCCCAGGAGGGTGGTTTTAGTGGGTAAGAATCCCATACGCTCTAAGGCCTCTCGATGTCTTTTGAAGATATCCACCTCCCATAAAAAATATGGTATAAAATATGATATTGATGCAGTATTTATCGCTTTAGAAATAAGTTCACGGTATATATATGTATCTACAATTATACTATACATTTGACTAGTTTTATCAAAACGGCTAAATTATAAACAAAAGTATTTGCAAAATAGTCCCTCGATAGGAAATATGACATTCACCAGTTTGTGAACCCTACAGAAACCTCAGGGGAATTGACTGGAAGATTTTCAGTCGGACCTTCAAGTATGAATTACCAAACACCCCTACTCTTCTATTACCTCGGCAGAAGTCCTGTATGTCAAAATTGCGACCTTTCTAAAAGTCATAAACGTAGCCTTTCGAGTCTCATATCCAGTGAAACGCAGTAACAAAACACTTCCCCCATGGTGGAATGAAAACCTTTCTAACTAAGGTGGTTCAACACCTGCAGCAAGCATAAATTCTGGTAACGTTATAAAGACTGCCTGCGAATTTATAAGAAATCGGTACGGAGGGCCAACAAATACTCTTGATCGGAGTACTGTGAATCCATTGAAGATACAAACAGCCTCAACAAGACTTCGTGAGGATGCAGAAAGGGTTATAGTGTGAGGATGCAGAATGGGTTTTGGAATACTTTCCAGAATGTAGGAACCACTGCCCGGAATCTTCCGACTCTCGGTGTGGCCATCGTTCACCATGGGAAACCATTGAATCTATTATTACAGAGGAAGAGACTTTCTGGGCTCTTCTCTTCCTACAAATCCCCAGGCCTGGATGCCATTCTGCCCATTACGCCACAAAAGTTACAAGGTTAAGTAACACCGTGGTAGTAATTTTCAGAAGCTGCACCCTGCGGAATTACGTCCCCCAGTCGTGGAAAAGTTCAAGTTGGGTTCATCCCGAAAGTCTGTAGACGGGGTCATGAATTCGCGAAAGATTTCCTGCCGATTAACTTAACCTCCTTCGTACTAAAAACCCTGGGGAGAATATTCGACATACATCGATAGAAGATCCTTGAAGGATCGTAGCTATATCGAACAACACCTTAGCAGTCTTTCTGGATATACAAGTAGATGACACTTTTTGCAATGTCCGTACTGAAGCTTTTCAAGACTCCGTCATCGAGTTAGGGGTGGACCTCAGTCAACCTCGTTTCAATGCTAAGGGCAAGGATTGTAAAGTCGGACCTAGGTAACACCCAAATAACCAAATTCGTGTGTAGAAGGCAGCCAAACAGAGTCTATATTGGACAGAGATGGGATTACTCTGCAAAACAATCAGATTTAGTTTCTCAAATTATTATCAATATATATAGGGTGTATTTCTTTATTCATTCCCTGAAGCTTTGACTTTGACTTTGCGCTCTGCTGATTCCAGCGATGGACGATACCTCTTGTCCCGTTTACGGGACCGTCGCATTTATGACAACGTACGTCTATTTCTAGATTATCTGTACGACAAACCGAACTTCGTCTGTGTTGACGGTAAAACCAGCACCAACGTCATGTTAAGTATACAACAAGAAGGCCTGCCCACAGACCCATCAGTCTTACCCCAACTTTTCACTAAATACCATGAATCATTCAATATACCTTCCCATAAGGTTTCAGAAGATCTATCCACCTATGCTGCGTACGTCAGTTCTCGTCGTATTTCCCATCTTCAAAAGAGTCGTAACGACTCCTTAAACTACTTTCGCTCCTAACCCCCTGCTTTCCATATTTCTGACTTCCCCTCTATTGCACCCGCGGTTTCCGATTAAGAACCTCTCCCCAACAGCTTGCCAGTCTATTACCAGAACGTAAGAAGACTTCGCACAAAAACATCAAATATTTTCCTTTACTCTCACAAATTCCCGCACGATATCTTTGCCTTACTGAAACCAATCTAATACCAGGAATTCTCGACAACGAACTATTCCCTCCATACTATACCATTTTTCGTGCTTTTCCTATACGAGCCCATAATTGAAGCGATCGATACCCTGCTTGAGAACGCTAACGCCTCCGATGAATTTATTTTATTGGGTGACTTCAACCTCCCCCGTATTCAATGGTCAATGTCCGAGGACTGTTCTGTCTTTGTCCCCCTTAACGCATCTTCGGCCAAAGAAGCTTTCTTTACCGATCAGCTCTCCGTTTCAGGTCTCTTTCAAGTAAGCGGAGTCAGGAACTTCCTGTACAGACAATTAGACTTAATATTTTCCTCAGACCCAGTTAACTCGGCTGTCGCAGAAAGCAACCATCTTCTCTCCTCTCTCGACCGTCACCATCCTCCCTTGTTCCTCGTTTTCTCCTACGAGCACCCTAATGCCGTTTCAAGCTCCGAGTCTTCTTTATCCTTCAATTTTCGTTAAGGCGACTTTGACAAATTAAATCAATCTAATATTGGCGATATCCCTCAACATCTCCCAATTGACGTTGCTTTAGAGGCGTTCTATTCGGAAATACACGTTTGTCTTACACAATCTATCCCTCTTCTTCCTCGTAAAAACTACTCCTCATCCCCCGTATGGTACGACAAAGAATTACGCTCTCTTCGCAACAGGAGAAGTAAACGTTGGCAAACTTTTCATTTAACCCAGACTGAGTCTGACTATTCTTCCTATCTATCTGCTTATACCTCTTTTTCTGAACGTTGTGATACTAATACCTGAGTTAACTAAGACCTGAACTAATCGCAGCCAGTATTATTGGGCTTGAGGACGACTTTCACCCAGGTCCAGATGGCATTCCGGCCATCGTTCTGAAAAAGTGTGCCATACATCTAGTTCAACCCCTTATTTTGGTTTTTCGTCTCTCGGTCACTCAAGTCGTTTTCCCTCAAGTATGGGAAAATTCGTATATTATTCCCATCTTCAAAAAAGGTTGCAAGAACGATGTGTCCAACTAAAGACCCATTGCTAAATTACCATCCATACCTAAACTATTCGAAAAATTGGTCTATGATTCCATGTTCCTCCACTGTAAGTCTATCTTCTCACTCTCCCAGAATGGCTTCCTCAAAGGTAGCTCTACAATCAGCAACCTTACTGACTTCGTCTCTAAAACACTATGTGCCTGGAAAACGGTAAAGATGTTGATGTTATCGCCACCGAATTTAGTAAAGCCTATGACAAGATCTCCCATAACGTTATCTTGTTCAAACTTGGTCGCCTAAGTTTGCCCCAGATTCATCTCCTGGATTTGATCCTACCTCAACATCCGTCAGTACAATGTTCTTTTCAGCTCATCCATTTCTAACCCTATTGTCGCTCGTTCCGGCGTCCCTCAGTGCAGCCACCTCGGCCCATTGATTTTTATCCTTGCAATAAATGATGTTGAATGTGTCATCAAACACTCATAGCTGTCCATTTACGCTGATGACATGAAAATAATTAAACATATCTCCTCCACAACCGACTCTCTTCTTCTCCAAAATGACCTCGATTCGTTCACCCCATGTTGCACGAAAAACTTTCTTGAGCTCAATGTCTCCAAATGCCAGTCCATCTCTTATTCCCGCAAGCGTCTTACCACCACCCCGAGAGTCTATATGTTAATCGACGTACCAATCCCTATCGTTATCTCTTTGTGTGACTTAGGAATAATCTGTGATAGTGAACTGAATTTCCGTTCCCACATTGACAGCAAATTTATTTTATTACAAAAATTATTTGTTATTTGGAGGATTATTCGCAAATAATTATTTGTTTGGTGCTTTTTATTCGAATTTCAAATAATTATTTGTTATTCGATAGTTGATGTCTCTTTATGGAGTACTTATCTGCTTTATGGTATCATTTACTAAAATCTTTACTGTAAACATCGAAACATAACAAGGCAGTTTTAATTTCCTAAGTACGAGACACCTTGTGATATAAAATGCGTGTACCAAGAAATAATATTTTGAAATTGAACTAATGGACACCAACAACAAATGATTATTTCATAAAGAGACATGAACTATCGAATAATTATTTAATAATCGAATAACAAATAATTATTTGAAATTCGAATAAAAAGCACCAAATAACAGATAATTATTTGCCAATAATTCATCAAATAACGAATAATTATTTGATTATCGAATAACGAACGATCGATTAACAAATAATTATTTGAATTTGGATTAAAGAGCACCAAATAACAAATAATTATTTGCGAATAACTTAAAATAAATTGAATCGAATAAAAATCTATGAAATTTTGGAGCGAAAATTCGAGATAAATTCAAAATTATATATGTTAAGAACCAAATAACTATTTCTGTACAGAAACATAGCCATTTCAAATGTAACTATCTCAATTTTTTTTCAAAATTACTATTTAACGGGTGTGGAAATAATAGGCCTCACGTGTGAACTAATGACGATTTTGATTAAGGGGACTACCCTAATTAGACGGGGAAAAAAGGCTATTTTCACGAACTTTTTTGACCGGGATTAATTATAAATATGGATATAAAAAGGGTTAGGCCTAAACAATACACTCTTAAAATATACAAAAAAAAATTTTATATTTATTTTACTCAGTTTTCGTACAGAAAAATGGGGAGAAGACAGGTCCAAAAAAAAAGATGGGTGTGCGCTGTTGATAAAATCTATGGAATGGATGATCTGAAAAAACAAATTGGTTTTAGATTCAGTAGGTAAATGGCTATAGCCCATATCATACGATTTTTGATTTCTTCAAAAATGACAAAATAGCGGCCATTTTTCCAAAAACTACGAAAAAGTGCGTTTTTTTCATCGTTTTTTGCAAAAAAAAATAGTTACACTCAAAATTTCAAAATTCGTATGATATGCGCTATAGCTGTAGTCATAAAGAACATGTGGTAAAATTTTGGTAAGGATCGGTTGAATAGTTTCGAAGATTTTATCAACAAGCCGTCCAAAGACGTCATTTTGAGAAAAACGAGTTTAACGTTTTCTTTAACGAAAAGTCGTGAAAATCGTACGATTCCACGATAAATTTTTCTCATGCGTTTAGCGCAAGACGCAAGGAATAAAGTTGCATGCTTTTCATGCACAAAAAGCATGCCTCCAGAAGTATGCGTTTTTCTGTTTCAATGGTATGCATTTTATCACACAGGAAAAAACAGGGCCCGCAATGTAGCAAATGGACATGATCTACGCGTTCTGAAAAACATCATTTAAAAAAAGCGATATAACAGCAACAGAAATTACTACGTAATGAAAGGATTCAATACAAAAGAATCCTCCTGTTCATACATAAAAAAATTAGGCTAGCAAGTTTCCTTTTCCTGTAATCGATTGGGAATGCATGTTAGCCAGGCATATTGTTAGGTTATCAAAATATCTCTGTAAAGAAATACTTCCTTCGTTTTCCTTGTTGGAATAACCTGAAGCCGAATATATTTTCCAGTAGGGCAGTACGCAGATCTGTCTCCAATTGAATCCTTGTGGAGGAAAATCAAAAATAATTTATGGAAGCAGCTTGCGCTCATAACTTACGGAAGTGTGGAGTCAATAGATCCGGCGGAGTGTACAAAACTTGTTAAAACAGTGTCTGGGCGGATTAAAGGATTAATTAGTAAGGGTGGTAGGCGGACTATTTCGGAACATTGGTGAATTTTGCTCTTCCTAAGTATTGTAATAAATTATAAATTGTCCTTTCTTTATTACTAACATATAATAAATAAACTAAAAACCAGACATTAATATTTTTAAAAGTATATCCGCGCGCATTGCAAGCACGCATACGCCCGCCACACGAATATGTACTCCCCCGCTATAGGCACAAAAATCTAAAAATACGCCCGCCATAAATGTACGTTTCAGTTACTGCGTTCTGGCGTTAACACATTCGAGACTGGTGACTCACGGCATAGGTTATGTAAAATCTCACCCTCATAGACGTGTTCACCGCGTGTTCTCAATAGCCGATGACTCATAGGGTAAATTATGACAGTAATAATGATTACAATTACCTAAAATTTTTATTAATTATATTTTTCTAATCTTTATTTAAACGAGTAAAAATAAGACTCAATTGCACAAACCTTGCAAGCTACTGCGGAGATAGTTTTGTTATTTCAGGCTTCGATCTCAAATGAATTTATCTACGAAAATAATTTTATTGTTTTCATTTTAAATGTTAGTTTAGAAAAAGTGTGAGCGTGCCGTGCTTGGCTTGGCACTTGAAAAAATATAATTTTTACTTTACCGTGCCTCGTTTGATTGCCATTGAGGCATTTTGACTCTCTGCGTGCCTGTTTCAGGCTAGGAATGAGCGAGTTTGATTTTTACTCGGGTATTCTTTCAAATACATACTTAAGTTGAGTAGCAATTTGCATATTTTGTGCTTCTAGAATTTTTCTGTGTTTTATCACTTAAAATCTGAAACAATTATTGAAAAAGTGCATTAAAAGACGCAAGTTTTCCCATCAACTGTGGGAATATGTGCGCTATTACATGCGCTACTATTTTCACGAAAAAAGGCATGCGTTTGTGCATGCCTTACGTGCGGTATGGTGTGCGCTGTAGCGCATGCCTTAAACGCAAGAGGAAAAGGCATCGTGGAACCGTACCTTAAACGTCGCTCAAAAGTACACTTAGACTGCTCGGATCTTTATAAAATTTTAGTATGATACATTTAAATATGCATACTTTCGAAAAATTCAATAAGAAAAAAATCGATTTTTTGAAAATTCTAATTAGGGTAGACCCCTTAACACAATTCTATGAATACAAACCAGAAAATGGGCGGTTTTAATTTGAACAAATTTTCAAAGTAAGAAGTAAAGCATCCCGACTCCACAAGAAATGCTAATGAAGTATGCAAGCCCGTCATAAAATTAATGCTTAGATTAAGGCAAGTTTGCGGCAACACCTGCTACCTGAGCATGTTTTCAATGAAATATCCACTAAGTAGGTACCTTTTACACCAACATGTCGGAATGAATCCCATTTACTATGAAATTTCCTTGTAATAAAGTAATAAACAATTTTAACGATCTGGTATGGAACTAAAGGATATAAGCCAGGGAAGAAATTTGTATCTCATTTTAATGTTGAACGCGATCGAGTGCACGTGAAAGTGAAAAGGCTTAAACATTAAAGTTTATAAGAATTTTATGTGTTACTATTAATAAAGTTAAAAATGTTATCAAAAGTGTTTTCTTGTTTTGTGCTTTTACTTATTAGTACTAATGGTAAAGTGATTTCGGAGCAAAATATGTATTCCAATGAAGAAGGAGAAGAGATGTTGCTTGGAAAAGAATTACTTGGAGCTTTAGGTATCTCTCCGCCCGCCAAAAAGTTACATCGGTTATCATTTAGGTAAGTTCATCTTATTTGCAAGGAGAAAGTATTTGGCGTTAGGGGTTATAGATTTTATAATAAAAGGTCTGTGTTGCAGAACGCAAATTAGAGCCTGGAATATCCAGGATTATAAAGTATTGTAGTAATTATGATAATTAATAATTGATCGGGGTAATTTTTAGAATAGAATTCGAGTTTAATTCTTAACTAAACTGATGTAGGATAGGTAGCGAATAGTGATGACGATAGCTTTCTTCCCCATGACCTGACTGAAGGACAATCGTTATTCCTCGACACCTTGGCTAGCTTAGGACAAATGAGTATTATGAGTAACAATATGGGAAGACAGCTTGATTTGGTGTTCTATACGAACTCCACGCTCACTTTTGTTGAACCCACCCTTCTTTCATTGACAAATGTTCGCGTTTTTCACCCTGCACTGCTTGTTACTTTTCATTGTCTGTCGGACGTGCTTGTCGATAACCTCAATAGCCAATATCACTTTAACTTTAGAGCGGCCGATTTTGAGGCTTTGAATGATTATATAGGTGAGATAGACGTCCACACTTGTTTGTCTAGCGACGATATGGTTGGAAACGTATCAGGTCTCAATGATGTTTTGTATGAAGCTTTCGGGAGGTTTGTTCCCTATGGCCAAGTTAGAAGTAGAGACTCCGATCCATCCTGGTTTGACAGAGAATTGAAGGCTCTTAGGAATAGGAAAAACAGACTTTGGAAAAAGTAACAATGTTGACTGCTGGCATGAATTTAGCGTTTACCATGAACACTTTATAAGCCATTCTCCTTCTCAATATGAAGAATATCTTCAAAATTTAAGAAGCAGTTATTCTCTGACCCTCGTGCATTTTTCGAGTATGTCAATCTTGAAGAGAAAGATTGATAACTATCTATTGACAATGGAATTCGGGGAGATTTCCTGCAATGATTCTAATATTATTTGTAACCTATTTGCTGATTCTTTTAAGGGTGCATTTGATTCATCTGATTTCTATCCTAATAGTAGGAACTTTTAAAATAGATAAATAACTGAATTTTACCCATCTATCACGGAGGAGATCTTGTTGAAGCATATTGCTTGTCTCCCAACTGACTTTTATATTGGTCCTGACGGGGTTCCTGCTGCAGTCATAAATAAATGTTCTTCGGTGGCCTTTACTATAACTATTCTGAAAGTCTCTTTCGCAGGGCCATTTCCCAGCACTCTGGAAGACATCCGTTTTAATTCATATTTTCAAGAGTGGCACTAGAACAGAGATTTCCAATTACAGGCCAATGCCCCGACTCTAGCCAACCTCAGGAACCGATTTTTGGGCACCCCCTTTTTTAAAGGGTTAACCATTCTATTGATGACAGGGATCTAGCTCGGCCTGCTAAAGAGCTATAGGTAGGCTTTCCTTTCTTCTTAGTGGTTTATAGGGTTGAGTGCACAGACTCAACTGTGATGTCACAATGGGCCTTTTCGGCCACCATAACCTATTCCCCGGAATGATTTGAAAAATCCTTCAAATAAATACATTTTTCTAAGGCAATCTGAAATGCTTTAAGATGTTCTGAAATACTTTAAATTCTACAATATTTTTCATAGGGTGTAACAAAATATTTAAGATATATTTTATGCGAATACTCCTTAAAATCATTGAGCCACGGCATCAAAATCTGGTTGGGCATAAGAACGGATTTGCTTTAGAAGTGAATCTCCTTAAGGGGTTAGGCTACTCTAGAGGCCAAAAAATTGTATGTTTTGAGGATTTTTTTTTTCAGAAAAACCACAAAATAATTCGAGATTACAAAAAAGGGCGTTTATCATACACACTGTATACAATTTTTTTTTTGAAGCGATTTATTTCAAAATGGCGGCTGTGCAGCGTTTTTGCGATGACTTCTCCATTTTATAGGGTCCACGGCCGGACAAACAGCTCCTGTAATTTTTGAATTATGATAAGCCAATGAATTTTTTTTCAATTATATGTATATAACAACAGCTATAGAAGTACGTAGGATTTTTTCGATACATTGATTTTTGGCCGAATAGGGGCACTTCTAAAGTAAAAAGTGGAAAATATGCCTATAAAATCGTCAGAAAATTGTTAATAATAAATGAACTACGCAATATAAAAAAAATCCTACGTACAATGTATTTTTAAAGATACATTCAAAATTTCAAGTGAATCGGTTTGAAATTATCGGCCAACATGAAAAATACCTTTTTGAGAAAATCCACAGGCCTGCGAAATTTTGAAAAAAAAATTCCCGGAAAATGAATAGTTCTTCCCGAAACCGAATCCGGACTCCGAATTGCTCTTTCACGCCGGGTTTTTTAGATAATCTAACCTAAAAGTGAAAAACACTGTTTTTTGTCATATTTGAGGTTATGTAGCACCGCGATTTCAAAAAATGTGTGGGATCTAATAGTACAAGTTTTCCTCTTTCAAGTGCCGTTGACTTTGCTCAAATATCTTTTTTTCGCCGAGATATTGCATTTTGAAATTTTCATGTTCATGAATTTCTCGGTATAAGGTGACCATAAAATCGCAGTGTTACATAACCTCAAATATGTCAAAAAAGTGTTTTTTGCACTTTTAGGTTAGAATATCTCAAAAACCTGACGTGATAGAGCAATTCTGAGCCCGGACTCGGTTTCAGCGGGAAAAATTACCTCGGAAGAAACCCCTAAGACTTGTGTAATTTTGCGGGTGGCCTTTTACTAAAATTCAAAAATCGAGTACTTACAGATTTTTCCCGCCCATAATCTTTTGGGACATCATTTTTGAGGACCATTTAAAAGAATTGATTTTTCGAAAATTCTAGAGTGGCCTTACGCCTTAAGAGAAGGAAATATCCGCAAATCTAACCTCCTTCACATTAATTTTTTTCTCTCTTATTATTGACCTTGTTACTTTTAATACTATTTATTATTAAATAATCTTGTATTCATTACTCACTAATTTATTTATTTATTTATTTTTGTAGTGATTCAGCTCTTCAATTTTTAATGGAAGTTTACGATGATGTAAAGGACGACGCCCGAACTTTGAGTACTGACAAAAGTTTTAGATCCGCTAGGAGTTCGAGAAACCTTGTCACGGACGAAGATGTAATGGATATTGAAGAATGTAACAATGTAATGACATTTTTAACCAAAGGTAAATTAAAACCAATTGGTATCATTAGTAAAAATATAAATGTTTGTCAATATTACAGGTAATGAAGGAAAAGGTAATATTACGGAGCTTAGCTTCCAGATATTGGAAGTACCAAGAGAACTTACCTTACACAAGGCAGAATTGAAAATTTTTAAAGATTTTCCATCAAAACGTCAGTACGAAAGTGATATATTTGAAATCACTGTTTTCTTGAAATCCGATAATGGATATAGTGAGCAATTTGTTATCGATCAGATTAACGTAACTTCAACTTATCGTGGCTGGCTCGAAGTCAATGTAACAAAAGTGTTGCTCAAATGGCTCAATGAGAGAAAGGACAATTTGGTACTTTACATCAAAGTAAATATTTTAGGAGGCTCAAATCTCTCCACAAAAGATGCAGGCTTTATTGGCACCTCTACGGGAAAATTGAACAAGCCTTTTATGGTGGGATGTTTTAATGGACCAGATGTAAGCAATTATATTATTTATAAAAACATCTAACTATAACAAAACTTATTTACTTTCAGATAATTCCTCCCAATGAGAATAGCCGCTCTAAACGTAGTATTAGGTACAGTTCATTAGCTCAACGATTCCAGATTCCTAAAGTATGCCAAAGGATGAATTTTACTGTCAACTTTGACCAACTGGGATGGGTAAGTAATTTTGAAAATGTTTGATTTGTGTGACCAAACAAAAATTTTTTTTTTAATTTCCAGACATGGATTATAGCACCTGAAAAATTTGAAGCATATTTCTGCAGTGGTGAATGTGATTTCCCGCTGGGCCCTTCTGTGAGTCCCTCGAATCATGCAATTGTTCAAACATTAATGCATTTGAGACATCCAAATATTCCGAGACCGCAGTGTGCACCTACAAAATTAACCTCAATATCTGTTGTATACTATCTAAATGAATATATTGTTAATCATAAAATATTTAGACAAATTGTAGCTGAATCTTGTGGTTGTCAATAAGTATAGTTAAAGATTTTGTTTTTGTATTCATTTAAGCCTTACTTGCTTTACATGGTAGTTATTTATTATATATTGCTTAATACATTATAAGAATTGTAAATAAACAAGAAAATAAACAAGAATTTATTTTTTACTTTTACTTTTGAAGTTTTCTTTACGATGATGCCAAAACTCAGGGAAATTTTATGATGCCGTAGAACAGCTTAGACAGAAAATAAGAGAGAGGTTAGGGAAAATAGCGAGTTTACTAAGATGGTGAAAAGAAAAATCGATTTTTATTTTTGTTTTGGTTTTAGTTTAAAGGTTCGACTTAAAAGAAGTTTTATCTAACTTTTAATCATGACATCTCTGTTTATTTTGAGAATAATGAACTTTTAAAGCGAAATAACGTTTTCAAAGTTGTTTTCGTTTTTAATATGTTCGACCGTTTTAATAATTTCAATTTAAAAAATAGATTTTTTTTGGGACTATCGGTCAGTACTGAAAACCTGAAACCTTTTTTTTAATTTTAAAATCTATGTCTAAAACCTTCTTAACATTTAACACATTAAAATTTACCAAATAACCCTATATTAAAAATACACTTACGAGTAAAAATAACACCTAGTAGCCTATCTTTCAAAAGACATTTACAAATGTAAACTATTTGAAAAACGATAATTTTTGGACAACAAATAAAAACCAGTGATCGTCCAGTTATTGCACATTATACGTCACACTCGACCTAAAATAAATACTGATGACGGAATGTGGAGTGACAGTTACGAGTTTTTCTCGAAACTACCATTTTCAAACTGGTCGGAAATTTTTCTCCGAATCTACTTGATCGATTCTAATAAACCAAAAATTTTTTGTTTATTTATAAGAAAAACTAGACAATAAGACTCTAAAACTTCAAAAAACTACCCCCTCTTTTTTTTATATAGGGGTGAATCGTCCCAAAAAAAGGCGATTTTTTTATTTTTCCAGATATATTCATATAAAAGCATCAAAATATAATGAAGTATGCATTTTAAAGGCTAATTGTCTAGTTTTGAGTCTTAAAAATAGAATCCATTTTGAATTTTCCGAAAATTTGTTACAGGAGGTCCATAAAGTGTCCTACAGTCAAAAGCAAACTTTTTGAGAAATCATTTGCATCGATTACATCTTTTTTTTCTTGGCGCCACACTATGGAAAAAATACTAGGGCTTCATGATACTCGAGATAATTTTCGCTGCGCGAGACCGATAGCATTGGTAACAGCGCAATTATGAGAGTGAGATTGAGGTGATAGTCGGGCGCAGTGGGGGGGGGGGGGTGGCAATGTATGCAATTTGTGCTCCCCTCGGTAACTTGTCATATCTTTATGTTTTTCGGCACGGAGAATCGACTTTTCGAGATTACTAGGTTCAAAAATGGTTCCCTTTCGAGATATGGCCCAATTTTAGTCAAAATTGGTGGTTTTTCTGAATTTTCCGGAAAAATAAGAAAATTTAGAATTATTAACCAACTTTATGTAAAAGATCTTCTGATTTTAAACAATGTCTCTAGCATTTATTTCCTAAAGTGCTTGGTTTACCTGTAATTTGAAAAAAATGCTCACATTTCTTATAGAGTATTTTAAATGGGATTACTTATATGAGCAAAATTCCTCCTGGTGAAAAAATTTGATGTCTCCGATTTTGTTCAAATTTCACCAAAATATTGTTACTGGTATAACTAATTATCGTGCTAAAGGATTTTCAAAAAATATTTTGTCCAGAAGTTATAGGGTGGTAAACTTTTGCATATTTGCACTTTTTTTCGTGATCATACTTTTTTTGAAAATTATTAACTATCGTCAACATTGCCGCAGAAAATAAAAAATAAATTTTTTGACTTTGAAAAATATTTTTTGGGTTTTTACAAAAAACTTGATCATGCATTTTTTTCATATTTTTTCAAATAAAAGTGTCATCTCTTAGCTTTAAAATAATGTATCATTTAGAGTAAGGCAATGTTAAGTGTAAATTTTTGAAAGCTCGTTTTTTTTTTGCTTGTTTTTTGCTTAGAACAGATGAACATAACATAACATAAGGAACTGTAGATGGCGCGTTACAGAGTATTCTCACAGTCAGTATCACAGTCAGTATACAGTCAGATATCGCCACAAATAGTCAAAATGCCAGACAAGTTGAAAAATTTAAAGTATTGTTGCAGCCCTTTGAAGGAGAAGAATCATACGTGGAACAACGTAAACAGTTTTAACCCTTCCTGTCAACGCAAAAGTATGTGGATCATGCAGAAACAAAGTGAAAGGTTGTCAATGTACAACCATGTATAATGTAGCTGAAGTTTGTTGAATTCTTTTACGACAAAAAGACTTAATGTACATTTACTAATATTAAGAGGAAGGCAATTAATGGAACACCACTTATCAATGCAGTCCAAGTCAGAATTTAAAATTTCACAATCACGAGTGGAGGAAACAGCACGGAAAATCTTTGCATCGTCCGCATAACAAAGATGTTTGAATTAGACGAAAAGAAGGATACATCGTTGATGTAAATAAGAGTGGACCAAGGTGGTTGTCTTGAGGTGCTCCAGAGGAATTGTATATAATATTTTAAGGAGAACCACGAAACGATACTCTCTGAGTGCGGTTCGACAAATACGAGCGAACCCAGTCAACGAACAAATACGGGAATCCTAGGGCAGACAACTTATAAATCATAACTGCATGATTAATTCTGTCAAAAGCTTTACTAAAGTCTGTAAATATTCAGTCAACCTGCTTACTATTTCGCGCTTTTTCTTTATATTTTTGTTAGTAGTCAGTAAGTTGACGAATATTGTAAATAAAATAAAATAGCTGCATGGGGAATGTGCGCATGGCACATGCAGTTTTTGCAGTGTGGACTGCGCTGTCTTCTGTTCAGTTTTCGGCCACCACATGAGAGCTGCGTGAGTGACCACTTATAATTGTCTTATAATTGTTTCATACGCCCAAAGGGCCATTTTAGGACTTAGACCCCAAGTTTTCCCAAAGAGTCTTCGACAGAACCATAGGGCAGTCATAGCCTTACCTGTGACCCTATTGAGATGAGGATTTGATCTAGACTCACTTCTAGATATTTGACCTCACTTGTGAATTTTATCCGTGTTCCTTCAAGAGTAGGAGCCTTCTAACCTTAGCTTCCTTTTTCTTGTGAACTAGGGTTGACTGACTAACGACTATGGTAATTTTCAAATTCGGTAGCCTCATTCGTGAACGTAAAATAATATAATTCAATACGTTTGAATCAAAGAGTGAAGGTATTGTGGAATTTTTTTAAATTCAAAATTCCGATTAGAATTTTTACATTATTTCCACCGTTGATCCCCATCGATCATCGAGTAAGCTACAACGCCTCTATAACTTTATAATGCCTCCTCTATAAGGCAGAAACTTTGGTGTAAAGGTGGATAGGTTACAGAGACCGACTTCGAATATCCTTAGGAACTTTATCTACAGGGAACTTACTAAAGAAATTAATTCCTTTCCTCCAAACGTCTCCATTTTAGTCACTGTAACGTATCAAGCAGTTAGTTTTCTTCCCAATATACTTGAACTCAGTCGCTGGGATTTATTATACTAAATTAAGACCGAAACACAATAGATTTTTTATCCCTATGCATATTCGGCTCCCTATTCAACTTTTATTCGCAAAATGGCGTAAATTTTGTTGATGTCACAGCTTCCTCTCTAGCAGCAACTTGCCCAAGAAATTTAGTTAGTATGTTTAACGAAATATTTTTTCTAGCAAATTCTTTCTATCCAAAAACTTGACTTACTTACTGTCGTAGATGACCGGAAGCAAAGAACCAGCGATGATGGAACCAGGATGATGGAGACCTTAAATGAAAATTCATAAAAGCTGTCGAGTTAAATACGGAGTAAACCAAAATAAATAAAAAAAGATCACAGGGTTCAATAAAACACACAGAAAAATAAAAATAAGTAAATAATAAATTAAAGACGATATTAAATAGCACAATTACCACCACTTAATTCAATTAAAACAAAAACTGAATCCCAACATACCTACAGGTACTAAATCTAAAACAATTTTTCGTTTCCTTAATATATTTCAACTAAATCACAATATCGATACAAAAGCAATATTTTCAAGGCACCCAACTTTTAATGGCATCCACAACTCTTCACAATCATATTTTTGTATTTCTTTAAATTAACATTATCTTCATTCAGGTGGTATAAAACAGGTAAAGCTCCTAATGTTGTTGGGGCGCAACAAGGTTTTGGCACTTTTGATGGCTGCATCAGATGAACTAAAGTTTGAACAATTGCATGATTTGTTGCATTCATATGTGCATTAAGTGGAAAATTGCATTCTCCGCTGCAATAAAACGCTCCATACCCTTCCGGTGCAATTATCCAATCCTGAAATGTTATAAATTAGGTCAAATATATAGTACTTTATCGTAATACACACTTTCATATTACCTGCCACTTTAGGTCTTTGAAATCTATGTAAAGAGTTTGTATTTGGCAACTCCTGGTATTTTCAGCAGGTCGAGATTCTGTAAACGGGTTTCGTAGTTCAGATTTTTTTCTTCTTCTGGAGACACTGCGCTTATTTCTGGTGTGCTTTACTGATTTTATTACCTGAGAAAGTTACCTTAAGTTAACTAATTAAATGTAATCATAAACTGATTTATAACTTACTTCAGGCCCTTTAAAGAATCCTATCATAAAAGGTTGGTGCTCATCATCTCCTCTAATATTGACCAGCCCTATGTCATCTAATTTAGTTTCTCGATCTGGTCTATCCACAGCATGTGCACTAATATAAAGTCCTTTATTTTGTTTAGAATTATATATCCACCTAGAGAGGCCATGAGTAACATTTAGTTCTAACCACCCATGATAATCGGAAGTCGTATTTGTTGAAGACAACATTTCCAATTCTTTTTGTCCATCGGCTTTTACAATAGCATAAACTGTTATCACAAATTCTCTTCTAGACCCTAGCCATTTGCCTAGAGAAGAATTCTGATAAATCCTGAGCTCAGCCGTCATCAGGGACGTATCCGCAGACACTTCACTAACATCGAACCAGAGCCGGCGCCCATGTTCATGCCTGACCTCGGATACATGGTGGTCTGTAATTAAAATGAATGATGAAGAAACTATTTCTGGGAAAGATGTCTAGAAATTCCACTACCTGCGGTGCTTAAGATTTATTGAATCATCTCCAAATTAAGGTAAACTATATAAGATAAACAACAAATTTCTCTTTACTAAAATAAGGACTTACTTTTGTTTAAAAAGGTCATTATGATATCACTCTGGTCGATCGCCTTTCGATCAAGATCTGTGATGAAATTTTCTTTATCGGCAACGTCCCTCTTGGTTCTGATAGATCCTCCATTTTCTTCTTCACTTAATTTATGATATATGTCTAGGAGAAATTGTGGCGCTGACTTTCTAAAAGAGCAAAATAAATTTTAATTTTAATTAAAAAGTGAAACTTAATGGTTTTGAATATTAATTACTTTATCATAATCAGACTAATTGAATACTTCTGTACTTAGTGATATAAGACTACGAATTAATACATACCTCCCAAATACGTCAATATAATAAATTCAGCCATTTAGTCTAGGAAATAACGTGCAAATTCGTCGATGAAAGGTTACTGTCTGCCATTAAACTTGATGTTTACTTAAAGTAAAATCAGTTGTTTGAAAATTTTCATAAAATGCTCTACACATAGATTCAAAGTGTCCACGGTGATGATCTAGGCGGAAAAGTGGTACGGTGATGATCTAGACGTAAAAACGGACCCGATCTTAAATTATGGCTAGATTACGTAATAGATATCCTGTCAAGTATATATGGCGAATCAATTATACCCTGCAATATTTGAAACTAATCTCAACACACCTCTCCAAAATCTAAGGGAAATGAGATTCAACCTATGATGATATGGTGGGAGATGGTCTGAATCCAGGCAAGGCAGGGAAGCGGTAAGAACCTATGCTGAACCGATTCCAACCGAGCAATATGTTAGGAATAAAATGGGCACCAAACAGGTCTAGCATACTCCAAAATGGATCTAGCAAAAAAGTGCAAAAATGTAAGCGAACTTCCGAGACCAACGTTTAACAAAACCGAGTAAATACTTGGCTGTATTGAAAAGGTAAATCCCAAGTCCCTTCTTTGTGAAATTTTTGGTATAGGGGAAGTATCAATGTCATATGATAACGTAAAAGTTGCTCCACGTCTAATAAAGCTCAGAACCTTAAATTTGTCAATATTAAGTTAAAAGTAAATTTTGTTATACAACGTAAAAAGGGTGAAGTCAAGTTTAAGTTCAGAGCAATCTCATTTGTTGGAAAAACAGCAGAAGATTTTAACATCATAAGCGTAAATTAATAACTCAGAACTACATATAACAGAAGTAAGATCATTAATATATGTATAACACAAATAGTAGAGTACCTAAGTGACTGCACTGAAGAACCCCCAATCTGACATAGGTAAGCTCTCCACACATTCTTTGAATGTATCCGCTGGAGATCGGAGAGGACGGAGCTGGAGGCGGAGACCGGCAGCATAACCCCGGATAATATAGTTGGGGTCATACTCCAGGGGGAAGACCACTGGCGAAGGATTGCCGCTTCTGTGAGAAGAGTCCTTCGCCAAAAGGAGGTAGACAAGAACGGGGCTCCCTAGCGGGCGCGCCTGCTAGCTTGTTGGGGGGAGCGAGAGAGCTGGGTTGGCTCGCGGGCCTCGTAGGAGGCTATTCTATAGGACTCTACCGCGAGTTAATGTCTCCTAGACGGTTCCGTGGTGGTCCTCCTGATGGGGGGAGAGGGGTTTTAGCCGGTATGACTGATCATTGGCCAGGTGAGTCCGGCACACGGGTGGTATTGGTCACCCAGGTGCGTAAATGCATTTCCCCAATTGAAACACACATAAACGAAATTTGGACCAGGTTAGTGACCGTAGATCTACCAGGACAAACCCTCTGACTCGATGTAACAATCCCAAGGGGATGAAAACTCACAATATCATACAAAATAACCTCAAATAACTGAGGAATACAGGTAAGCTCACTTACGCTGCGATAATTAGACATGTCCATACGACTGCCCTTCTTATGAAAAGGTATCAAATAAGAAATTTTCAAAACATCTGACAAAGATATGGTTGAACATAACAAAGGAACGGCAACAACATACTACTACAACGCTTAAGTACAATCGAAGAAACGCCATCAAGTCCAGGAGAATACACATCGTAAAGTTCTAAAATGGAAGATATCACAGAATCCGTACTTAATAATAAATCAGATACAGTAAGGGTACTAGCAGTATATTTTGTCAGGTAATCGCAATATTCAGTATCAATCTGACGATTGTCCTGATCATATGCTTTCCCAAAACAATCCGCAGAAATAAATAAAGGATTATAACGAGAGATCTGTTCGTATCTCAAAATTTCAGGGTAACCCTCAAATTTACATTTCGAGTTTACAAATCGCCATAAAGATTTAGGGTTATCCCGCACTGATTCTTGTAAGCCAGAGAGATATGCATTATAAGCATTAGTGCACAGACCCTGAAGGACCCTCCGAAAATTAGAAGATAAATAGTCATTAGAAGATTTTTTCCTTGCTTACGTTCTCTAGGCTTTACTTCACGTCGAATATCATCATTTATTTATTTATTATTTATTAACAACAGATTCGCCCAAACTGACTATTACAAAATAATTACAAAGTATTAAAACTATGATTAAAACTAAATATTATTCAAAAAAAGACGCAATTGGTTCTTCAGCTGTTGCCTAGAACAGCCTAACTCGATGCAGACCGAGCACTCATTAAAGAGGCGTGACATCGACGTGATAGACTCTTGCATTCTGTAGACTGTTCGGTGGTAAGGTACATGGCAAAAGTCGTGATTTTTCAATGGCTGGGCCGGAATGGAAATGCCCACATCATTAATTAGTTCAGAGGAGTTGATCGTCTCTTCCAATAAATCATACAAAAAAGTGATCTTATAAACCCTACGTCTCTTCTCAAGTGAATCGAGAAAGATCTGACCGAACCTAGCTGAATAGAAAGGAAGGGAGATAGGATCACCCCAAGGAAAGCCGCGAAGAGCGAACTAGAACAGAATTAAAAAAAGTACAGAAGAGGAGTCTAGTTAAGTAGGGATCGTCGAGCTCCTTAGACCGCCGCTTCACAAAGTCGGGCAGGGAATCAGTCCTGCTGACCACAAAATCCACGTGCTTCTCGAAGGACAGACGTGCCTTGACCCTATCAAGCCTATTCAAGGTACCTCCATCTAAAGAATAGTCAAGGATAATGGGACATCTTCTGCGGGTAAATGTCATTACGGTACATTTACTTGCATTAAGGTGAAGGCATTTACTGCAGTATCAGTCGCGAGCGACGACGCGGATTATTTTGGCGTCATCGGCATAACACAATATTCTGGAGACAGTCAGGAGTAACAAGACATCATTAATGAAAAGAATGAAGAGTGAGGTCCGAGAAGGCTGCCTTGAGTCAACCCGGAAGAAACAGAGATTTCGTTGGAAAGGGTGCCGCGGAACAGAACACGCTGAGTCCGATCGGGCAGGTAAGAGGATAGTCAATCAACAAAGAGTGGTGGAAAACCGAGCAGATGAAGCTTGTGAATAAGAAATCCCGTGGTCAATTCTTTCAAACACCTTACAAAAATCAGTGAATATGCAGTCGACCTAAGAACCCGACTCAATCAGAGGTAAGCAGTAGTGCACCAATTCGAGCAAGTTGTTGGTGGTAGACTTACCGTTGCTGAATCCATGCTGGAAAGAACCAATAAAGGGTCTGCAATGAAAACGGAGCACGCCACTGACATGGCACAAATTGTCAATGGGTCTGTAATTAGAGATATAAGACTTGTCGCTCTTCTTTTTTTTACGATGTGGTGAAATCCTAGGGGACAACCCTTTGATGCGTTAGCATGGTTTTGGAGTGGATTATTTTAATTTCTTAATAAAAGCTCACGGGGAGACCTAGTCTCGAACCCGGGACCCATGGCATGGTGGTCGTGCGGCTCAATGAATTGATCCAACTCCGTTCCTATGGAGGGGAATTGTAACAGAGTCCTTCCAGAGAAGAGGGAGGAGAAACCGATGAGCAGCACCTTTTCAAAAAAAACGAAGGGATACGATCAGGACCACATGAAAATCCATCGGGCAAATACGACAAATATTCAGTGATCACAGCATCGTCAAGAACTAAGGCTTTAAGTTCAAAGAAGTCTGGTCAAATGGGATCATCGTACCAAGGAGGCGTTCCTGCATTCTACGAAAAACACTTTTTAACCAGGACTGATAAAAGAAAACCGGTAAATAGTACCGAATAAAATAATTAGAAAAATTAATAGAATTTAGAATTGAACTTCAATCAAATTAAATCTTATGAAAATTAAATTCACAATTTACATCATATTTGTTAGATGTGTTAGAATCACAAGAATACAACAACAAAACAAATACTGTCGTCAGAAGTATAAATCAGGTTCAGCACACGTCCATTGTGATTGCATGTACCATTAATCTGCTGTAAACCCAAGGATACCAGGCCATCTATCGCACAAAATTTCGATGCTGACGCTGCATTAAATGGAAAAAAGCAGATCTTACTATCGCTAGCCTTCCACGAGATATGGAAAAGCTTGAAATTTCCGAGAATAAACAACTCTTGAGATATAGAAATATTAGCAAATAGTCATGGTTCGATTAAAGTGGAGCAACTCTCGTACGTTTCATAGACCATATTTAGTGAAATATAAATCACCATCAAGTAGATCGACATAGAAGGGAAAGACAGCTTAACACGAAGAACCTCCATTCCACCGCCGTCCATGTATTGATAGAATATCATCCTCCATTCGATCTCTGCGGAAAACTTAGAAGAACATGGATCGAAGAGCTTATTGTCAAAAATATCTTTGTTCAACTAGGTCTCCGTCAAATAAATGACGTCAAATTCAGGATTTATCGTAGCAATATAAAGTTATGTTACTTGGCACGTAAGCCTCTCACGTTTTGATAGTAGATTCTAAGTTCTCCGCGTTTTTTAATGGAACTGGTATGTTCAATCCAGATTTCCTTTTAGTGACATATACTCACGAACAATAACTCCTTCTTATTGTGGTTAAAGTTTATGAGTAAAAATTCACGAAAAACCGTTAAATTTAGAAAATAAAATTTTTTTATGAGAACAGGTTCCCGATGGATGCTGATATTCGTTCGAAATGGTTGGCAGCAATAGGAATTCTGGAGCACAATGTAAAAAAGTGTTGTAAGATCTAATCATTTCCTTGCAAAAGATTTATTTTATTTTGAAACACGAACGGTTCGAGGAGATGATACTGTTCCTTGTCTTGGACTTCATCAAGACCGTACGTGTTCAGAACTTAAGGATCAAGTAAGTATATCAACTAGAATTAAGTATAGGCATTTATTAAGTTTATAATTATTTTAAAAAATACTACATGTATTTTATAAATTTTAAACTAAGGAATTAGACGATACCCTAGAGAATACTGTTGAAGAGCTGACCAAGGTTTCAGCAACAATTCGAACTAACGATGAAGTCACAGAGACCACTTTTTGTGAGAAAGAGACGGCAGATTACTCCAAGAAGATGGTAAAATATAATTCTTAACTTTTAACTTTCTTTATAATTTTGAATATACAGAGTAATTCAGATCTGACGTGCCAAAATAAGTGTAGTGATTAGAGATGGGCGATACTTGAAAAAAGTATCGATATAAAGTGTCGGCTATTTAAAGAACTCCGATACCGATAGAAATAAATATCGAAGGAAAAATTGTCGATTATTTGTTTAGTTTTTTGGATAAATTATTTCAAACACAGAATTTAGTAATATTTAGCTAATCATAAATGCTCCATAAGTGGAAAGAATTATCAGTTTCTATGAAATTAAATAATTGGATTATTTTTGTTTTATTTATTTAGTGATTCCAAAATTTACATAAAAAAATTAAAATTTTATTTCAGCAAGAAGAACAATTCGTTTAAAATCCCCAGTCCTCTTTTGCGATTCCAGATAAAAAACTGCGCTTGGCTTAGTCGATGAGCGATACTTTAGAAAATAAACGCTCGCATGGGACAGAAGTGGCAGGTATACTTAAATATTTCACTACAACGGGGTAAATGTTAGGAAAAGACTGCTTTACTTCTTCCCAGTATTTAAGAGGATTTTCCTTTCGATAAATGACTTTCTGATTTAAAAAACTTCGAAGCTCTGATGGAATTCCACCAACTGGTGAAAGGCTGGAAGGTAGTTGTTTTTCACTTCATTTTCGTGGTGCGACCATACGTCGTGGAGAAAACTTTCTTTTTTTGTGTTTTCGGCAATTTTGGACTCTTCCTCACCTTTCTTTCTCGACGCCTTCATTTCCAATCCTATGGCTCGTATTGCATGTGTCGTAGTTAAAGACGGCTTTGGAATATGCACTTTTTTAAGCGGGTACGTTGTCAAAACGCAATTTCATGTTTCAGCTCCATGCCAATCGTGATTACAGGCTTTTGATTTTCGAGAGACTTCAGGATCGGTATCACTTTGCTGCAAGTAACCTCTTCGGAACACAATTTCCGGGTGATGTGCTCGAATAGTTCTAGAAGATCCATAATTTCGTGAAGTACGTCACGGTCCTCTTGCCAAGCATTTTTCGCCATTATTTCCTCTAGATTTTTGCGCTCGCAGCGCGTACAGCGCCGAATTCACTGTTGGGGCCATTTCGAGAAATCTTTCGACCATTAAGTACGTAGAGTTCCATCGTGTATCTACCTCTTGTTTCTATTTGAGCACTGTCCCTTCGGTTTTCCCAGCAGTAATCTGCAGCTCCCGAAATTTTTCGGCCACCTTAACGCTTTGCTTGAAATATGTTACAAGTTTCTTGACTTTATCCACGATTTCTTTTAGCAAAGGTGTTTCATCCATAGCAGCATTGGGCACCAGTTTCAAGGAGTGTACGAAGCAAGGAAGGTGTTTCTTCTTATCAAATATTTTCCCTATGGCTGCCACAATATTTGCTGCATTATTGGAAATAATTGCATCTACTGCAGACTTAGGAATTTCTTATTCTTGGCACAATTCATCCAGTTCTCCTCCTAATCTGCAGTGTGACTCTCTTCTAGACGGAAACATCCTAAATTGATAGAAGCGATCTGCTCTTTTTTTTTAATAATTTTTTTGATCTGTAATTTTTTAAAAAGTTTTTATATTCAAAGCGGTAGAAAAAACTATTACGATACCAGGAGAAAAAATATCGATTACTGATTTATCGGTCTTCTCAAGTATCGGATACAAGAATCGATACTTCGACTACTACCGATTCGATACTGGAAGTATCGAATACGTATCGCCCCCCGAGGGGGGGGGGGCAATCTCAACCATTCGGGAGTTACAGAGTAATTCATAAATTGCAGTTTTTAATGGTATGCAAATCACTCTTTTACTTTTATCTTTTGATCTAACCAACGCAGCGGCATCAAAACAGTCGCTACTAAAATTGAAAAAAATATTTGATATTACCAAAAGTTCAGTATTTTCCCAAATTTTCATTATCCTAAAGATACGATATGGCACGGTAAAGAAAGAATTAGAAAAACCGCAATCCCTGACTACCTAATTATTTTATTGCACTTTAGGCAGGAGATTCTTTAATAAACACAATTATTAAGATCAAGGGTCAAACATGTTTGTTTAGGTTTAACAGGTAATTAATTTTAATTATTGCTTCAAAAGAGTTATAAAAATGTTAGTGTAATTTTGTTTTATTGCCGATATTAGTCTGTGTTAGCCAAAGTTAACACCCTAGTATTCTGGCGATCTGTTACTCATACCTGACGGAAATTTTCCTATAAGATATAGAGAATATCGATCATAGTCCAAAAAACGATAAGTACGGGTGTTGTTAAGCAAAAATTATTAAAAATTGGTACTTTTGAGGAATACGGAGATATATTTACGTTTATGGTGTAGTAGACGGAAACGAGAGAGCGGATGTACTGGAATATCAAAGGAGATTCCCTAATCGACGAGCATCCAAAAAATGGGTATTTACATGGACTTTCCAAAGGTTAAGAGAAACAGAAAGTGTAACTTCACACGGCAAGGAAACGCGATCCGAAACTTTGGAAACTTCTGCCGATGTCGAGCAGCAAATAATTACCCTAGTCAGGCAAGACCCTGAAACGATCACGAGACGGATCGCAATACGATTAGGAGCGTCTTTAGATAAAGCTTATAGGGTTATTCATCGAGAGGGATTATGTCCATGTCACCATAACCCAGTCCAATGACTAATGGAAGGAGAACCCAAGAGAAGGCTTAGCACTTGGCTTCTGGAACGCGACATTGACAACAGGGCATTTCTGGACTAAATTCTGTGGACGGATGATTCGCGATTCATCAGAGATGGTATCACGGATTTCCATAACCTCCACACCTGGTCGACGACTAACCCACACAGAACAAAGGTGACTTCATTCCAGTAGAAATTCAATGTCAATGTTTCGGCTGGTATCATCGGCAACCATTTGGTAGGACTATTTATTTTACCACGAGTGAATGTGATGGGCGAATTTATAAAAATAAAAAACCGATGTATTAATAACATGAATTTTGGAGATAATTTGGGAAAAGAATGAATTTTTGTTAATTTCAAAACATTTTTTTCACAATTAGTTAGATCAACATTGTTAAGAATTTTGGAAAGGTCATTGGGACAGTAGTTTTTTTCGCGTTTGATTGATGTCGCTGCGTTGTATTCGATCTATTGATTAAAAAATAAAAATAAAAGTGTCATGTACATACCATGAAAAACTGAAATTTACAATTGAGTTTACCCCCCTCCGGCCCCCTTCCATACATTTTTTGTTTGTCCCCTTATTTTGTAATGCGTGACCCGTACGACAAATTTAGGTTCAACCCCCCCCCCCCCCCCCCCCCACATTATTATTATTAACGTTAATTTATTTTTTAACTTTAATTTTCGAATATAAAAAGAAATATTAAAAAAAGGAATATGGGTCATATTCACTCTGTTATACTTGTTTATACTGACAAGATCAGTCTAACGAATGATTCCCCAGCAATAACCTCAGAGGATGGATGCATCCAAGACACCTTGATATCTTTTTACTAAAAAGTTCAGGTACTGCTGAAACCTTTCTCCCTGCACATCGGTTACAGCTCTTGGTTTTTTGGGGGAAGAACTCCAAATGGAGAATGCATTTTGAGAGACATATTGACTTAATTCTTGTGATAATTCTGAAGCAATGTTGCTATTATCTCTTAATATCTGTCGTCAATCATTTACAGTTTTTATAAAACTAGACCAGGTATTATGTTTAAGGAGCGTCAAAATTATAAAGTAATTTTCGTCTCACATGAGTTTCTAATTTGAGAACCAACAAGCAAACATTATTTGATCTTCGCAATTATAACATGAGCAGAGAAATATTACACCAGGACCTGAGAAAGATTATTGCTGGGGAATTATTTGTGAGACTGATCCTAGTAAGTATAATAAAATAGTTTTTAAAAAATAAGGTTGAAGCCCGACTTCAGAAAAAGCGCTAAAAAGCTTAATAGCTATTACGACATTTTGTAATCGGTGCAAGTTAAGCAAACAAAACAACAGCAACAAAAGTATTTAATACTTCCTTCCTTTTGACCTTGTGATCTGAAATATTTGGGTAGTTTTATAATAGTATCGTCGATTGTGGTTTGGTAGTTATTTTGTTGTTCCCATTATTTTTTTATTTTTTTTTTGCACTAAACTAGTGGCGATGTTTTAAGAGGGCAACAACTCAGATTTAATTTTTGTTTATTTACATTTGTTTTTTTTATTTATTTTTTTATATTCTATAAAAATGAAAAGTTAATTTAAATTACAAAATAACATCAATTAAAACTAAACGTCTTGGCTCTTTCGCGAATTTTCCCAAAATATCATTCTTAAATTTCTGTTTGTTTTCAAGGACCCATTTTCTATGTACATTGAGCATACAGAGACCGTTCAGTATGTTTTCAGTCATTGACCAACACATTAGGCACGGTGCACTCAAAGACACGCCGCTACACGCCAACCAGCACGCATATCAAATAGGCAAATCAAACTTAACAGCACTACACAGTCTAGTTGAAAACCTAGAAGATGCTTTCAATGGTAGGTGTGTTGCCCTTTGTGCGTTTCTTGATATTGAAGGTGCTTTTGACAACACGTCGTTCTCATCCATGCGGCCATTGGCAGAGGTATTGATCTGCCGACGGTCCGATGGATTGGGGCAATGCTGAGTAACCGGAGGATCATGTCGAGGCTGGCGTACAAATCGGTAACAGTAAGGGCCACCAGTGGTTGTCCTCAGGGGAAAGTTCTTCCCCTCTGCTGTGGTCACTTGTTATCGATGATCACTTGGCTAAACTGACTGATGGTGGCTACGAATGCCAGGGCTGGTTATTACAATCATGGGCAAGCAACACAGAACTTTATCAGTAAGACTGCAAACTGCTCTCAATATGGTACAATCCTGGTGTAGAGTCTCCTACTATTGAAGGAACACGAATAGAATTCACAAGTGAGGTCAAATATCTCGGAGCAATTCTAGATCAAAGACTCACATGGAATCCTCAACTCAATAGGCTTAGAGGAAAGGCTATGACTGCTCCATTGTCCTGTCGAAGACTCTTTGGCAAAACTTGGGATCTAAGACCTCAAATGGCCCTTCGGGCATATGAGGAAATTATAAGACTCGTGGTCACCTATGCAGCTCTCGTGTGGTGGCCAAAAGCAGAACAAAAGACAGCGCAGTTCACACTGCAAAAACTGCAGAGGACAGCATGTCTAGGAGTCACGGGAGCCAAGCGTAGATGGCCCACGGCAGCTATGATGGAGGCTGTACTAGACGTCCTCCCTTTACACCTACACCTAAAGAAGGAGACTGCCTCAAGCGCAAAAAGGCTGGTTGGCACCAATCTCCTCTCAGCAGGCAGTCTGACTGGTTACAGGAAAATTCAAGGATGATCCGGTGATCCACTCAATCTCAGATGTCATACCGAAAAGACACAACTTTGATATACCATTCAAGCTGATCCTTGAGAGCAGAGATTATTGGCTCAACAATAAACATATCTTTGAGAAGGGATCTCTGGTTTGATACTCGGATGGATCCAAGATGCAAGACAGAACGGGCATCGGGGCCTACGGACCAAGAATAGGACTGTACAGATCGATCGGTTCTTTCACGCAGAGATACATACCATTGAACTCTGCGCACGTGAAATTACTAATAGAGGTATACGCGGCGCTAAAATATATATAATGTCCGACAGTCAGGCGTCACTCAAGGCTTTGGGGTCCTACACCTTTGAGTCTAGCCTGGGACTAGCTCATTGCTTTCAATGAACTGGCTCAGGGCAACAGCACCACGCTGGCCTGGGTACCAGGGCAAGAGAGCATTAAAGACAATGAGAAGGCAAAAAAGATATAAGAATAGCTTTTATTGTAGCTGGAGAGAATGTCCCATCCTCCTTCAGTACTTCTACAAAATTCAGTTCATTTAAGGCTTCTTTTTCCATTATTTTATCACGCTAAACGTTATACCATATTTCAGCTTCATCAATAATATTTTCAGTATTATAATACTCAAAGGATCCTTGCATTTTTTATTTCAACAACAAAAATACAGAATAAGCCTGTAGATTTTTATCCGAAATATTACTTGTTACGATATATGTCGCTAAATTAAACTCCTATAAAATTAACAGGCATGGCACAGGTACTTATATGTTACAGGAAAAGCGTAAATAAAAAAAATTATTAACTCTTCACAAGACATCAAGGAGGTGGTAGGATTTACTTTTTCTAAACCGAGGCAAGGAAATTCCAACTTATTATTTTATTTTTTCTTATCTATACATATACATACTAAAATTGTAGGTAGGCCGCGTTATAGTTTAATAAATATCCATATTCAACCATATTTTCAACAGCTTTTTATCAAAATAGTATTTGGAATTACCATAATTATTTAACGAACATCAACCACAAAATGAGAGAAAAGATTGTTAGTTGACGCCTTTGTTGTTTAAAGAAGCAATTAGAGGCAGTTGATTGTCATTGTATATTTTATGAAATCTATTTATTTAAAAAACAAGTAATTTGAAGTCTTCTTACCGAGAAGCTGGAGGGCAGTTGCCTTATTCCCCCCACCCCCTTGGCTACCCTTGGTACCCCCCCCCCCCCCCCTCCCCCATGAGCAAATCCTGCGCACGGTCCTGCTGGTGATCTCTACTTTTAAGAAAGATCCTTGGAATGATATCATGTAAAATTACATTTTTACTTCTGTAGTATATGACGTTATCTCTCGGAACAGTACATTTTTTGAAAAACAAGACCTGATCTAGCAAAACTACAATGATTTTCGTATTCAGCGAAAATGTTGGTGGTTTTTATTTGCCGCAATAAAATTTTGTTTTGTGTTATTTTAAGTACAGTATAATTTATCTTAAACCTAAACCAAGCTAAAATAAAAACAACGCTTGACAAAATCTTAAATTGCAACATCTGGTGTAACCCATTCCTTTCTACATAATTTATCTCTCAGCAATCTTCGATTTCTTAGGTATCACTTTTCTCAGGGCCAGACGGGAACAAATGCTATGGTTTTTATGGTTCATTAACTCTTATTCCTCATATTTACCTTTTCTTAACTTTTCGACAAAGAAAACGGACATTTTATGATTAGCAGGTAAGGAAAGACGCATTAAGGAGTTCTTTAGTTATTTAACAAGCTCACAACTTAATGTGCAAGCAGAGGTTACATTTTATCAATTTATGTAGATACGTTGCGCAAGTTTACTTACATGAAAAATGTTTTATCAAGAAATTTGAAAACATATTTCGCTAGAATAAAGTAACTTAAAACCCACGCAATGTTTTAAATTATCGACATAACATTCCTGGAATTTTTGTGTACATCAATCTAGTAAAACTGTGGGATGCTTACTGCCAAATTTGGTTTTTTTTTGAAGACTAGACCAGATGGAGGCATGTGTAATTAAATAAATAAAATTTAGTTGACAAACTATAAAACACTTAAACGCAAATTCTAAATGTATTTTAATTCAAGTAACATGAAATGTTACAATATTGAGATTCTAACTGCGTAGTAATACAATTGAAGCGATTTATTTATATAATACAAGAGTCAATGCTAATTGCATACTTTCAATGCACTCAAAGGTAAACAAAGTGGAATTTATTTCGGCATTCCTGTAGTGATGTCACTTTATATAATTTCTCAGTTTGTAAGGTGAATATTGAAGAGCTTAAATCAATCAGCATTTACCGCTGTGATAAAGTGCAGATTGTTTGTTATTGATTTAACGACCCCTAGCCACTTCATCTTTCTCTTTGCTTAAGCTACTTGTGGCAAACGAATCTATAATTAAAGCTTGCTCAGTAGTTGTCTTGCTCAGACAATATGGCGCCGAAGTAGAAGCAAAACCAGTTCACGAATGCATTTTGTTTTATTATTTTCCCAAAATATTCGCCAAAGACAGCTTTTAGGTCATACAAACAACATATAATTTTTACCTGAGAGACAAATGTCCATGCTTCCTCTTTGGACGGTCCGGTAATCCAAGGAACTCGAGGATTTCGTTTTCAACTTCGTGCTTGTCGCTTTCGTCCAAGGCACGATGCATTACAGTTTGATCAATTCCATTATCAATGTAGATGCCAGATAAGCTGGCCAGCACAGATACAAAATTTAGGCAAACCGAAATAAATAGAAAGATACTAACAGCACCACTATAACTTTTAAGCCACATTCTTTCAATATTTCATTTTCACGAAAACGTTTCTGAACAACCAAACTCCTTGAGCAAATAAAATACAACCTCAAACGGAATTACAAATCTCGAACGAAGTCAGGTATTACGCGCCTACCGAGTGGAATCAATGGAGTTCCAGAAATAACTGACTTGTATTGCGCTAAGGCATCTTTTTCTTGTCTTTCAACAAGATCTTAGCCTCTCAACTCGACCTCTCCACGAGACGGGTGAAGCTAGTTTTAAAAAGACTTGGAAATGGATTTCAAATGACCGCATCTCTGGAGCGACTCCGCTGCTTCTTGTATGTTCACTAACTTGTTAGACGTTGACGGTTGGCCACATCTAGAAGAGTTTAAGAAGTTTAAGCCATTTAGACGCCTTCTATATATCTGCAGACGCATAGCAGCCGAAACGTTTTAATAAATTGAATAATTAAAAAAGACTGGTCGTTTGGAATGTAATTTGTTAGTTTATTTGTGGAGGCACACCACCAATGTAGATATCATTTTTAACTAAGTAATAAGAATTGCAGCGTTGTTTTGCGGCGCGCGTACGGCTACAACTGCTATTATATCTACCACGTGCACATTTCACAGGTAAATAATAAGTTGCTACTTTCTTAATGGAATCATGTACAATTCTAATTACATTGACTTACATGTGGTCTTATACATAATAAATTTACACTAGATGAAAACAGATGGAAACATTTTCTGCTCTTCCCATTCGTTGCAATAACTAGAACTAACAAGTTAAAATGATTATACAATACAGTTTTTAGGGTTCCGTAGTCAACAACGAACCCTTATAGTTTCGCCATGTCCGTCCGTCTGTCTGTCCTCGGTTTAGCTCAGAGACTCCTAGTACTAGAAAGCTGTAATTTGGCATGGGTATACATAGGTGTATTAATCACGCCGACAATGTTGTAAAATAAAATCTTGAAAAAAAATTGTTTATGGCACCTCTAGTACACGTAAAGTGGGGATGATTTTTTTTCTCGTCTATCGTATCTATTTATTTATTCATTTACAATATTTCATCAATGTGCTGATTACTACAAAAAAGAACTAAACAATAAACTAAATAAAAAAAGTAAATAAAAACTAAATAAACACAATATAACAAATCATATAAAAAACAAAGAACAAGAAGAGAATTCGCCAAATATAAATTCAGAAAACAAAAGTGCTAAAGTGAATAAAAAGCAAATATAAAGTAAAAAGCACAACAAAAACCAAAAAGTAACCTAAACAAAGCTAACTTCTCACATGATTACGCGATAGATGAAAATTAATGCAATTAAAAGCGGAATTAAAAAATCGCGACATCGACGTTATAGGTTCATTTAATCCATAATTAGTACGATGAAAAGGTAACCGAAGAAAGTCGTGATTCCTCAGGGAGCGAGCTGGAACCGATATGCCAAAACGACTCAAGAGAACAGAAGAATCAATGGACCCACAAATGCAGTCGAAAGCAAAAAGGATCCCGGCGTTACAGCGTCTCTTTTCAAGTGTGTCCAACTGCAGGAATTTAAGTCTATCAACATAAGGAGGTAATATAAGGGAGTTATTCCAAGGAAGGCCTCGAACGGCAAACCTAACGAACCTCCGTTGAACAGCTTCAATGCGATTGATATGTGACACATAGAGCGGTGACCAGACTGGAGAGGCATATTCCAGAATAGGCCGGACAAAAGTGCAATATTAGAGCTTTGTAATGTAAGGGTCATCAAATTCCCTTGACCACCTCTTCACGAAACCAACAGTCATATTAGCCTTGTTGACTATGGCATCAAAATGATCCTGGAAAGAAAATTAAGAATTGAGCCAAACACCCAGGTCCTTAGTCTTAGTAACTCTTGTTAAAGGACAACCCTCTATGGTAAAGTTATATTGTAATGGAGACCTTTTTCGTGAGAAAGACATAGATGTACACTTGCTAATATTTAGGGGAAGGTCGTTAATGGAACACCAATTCTGAAAGACGTCCAGGTCAGAATTTAAGTGTAGGCAATCGGCATTGTCAGACACAGTGCGAAATATCTTAGCGTCGTCGGCATAACAAAGAATATTTGAGTTAGACGGTATCGCAGACACATCATTGATATAAATTATAAATAACAATACGCCAAGGTGGGAGCCCTGCGGTACACCGGAAGTGTTGAAAATTGCATCAGATAGAGCTCCACGAAAAGAAACCCTCTGAGTGCGTTCAGACAAGTACGAATGAATCCAATCTACAAAAACTCGCGGAAACCCAAGAAGGGAGAGTTTGAGAATAAGAATTCTATGATTTATTCTATCGAAAGCTTTGCTGAAATCAGTAAAAATACAGTCAACTTGCTTACCACCTTCAATTGCAGAAATACAGAAGTTTGAAAATTCCAATAAATTGGTGGTAGTTGAATTAACCCTAATGAAGCCATGTTGAAACGGCTGCAGTGGAAGTATAGAACATCGCAAATAAGTGCCTCAAAAATCATGGATATACAACAAAGATTAGCAATTGGTCTATAGTTCGAGATTTCACATTTACCACCTTTTTTGTGAAGGGGAATAATTAATGAGGTTTTCCAAGCATTCGGAAAAACACCGCAACGAGTTGAGAGATTAAATAAATAACACAAAATAGGAGCAAGAACGGAACCACATCTTTTCACCAGTGAGGCAGGGATACCGTCAGGACCAATTGAAAAACTATCAGTCAAGGTAGAGATTTTCTTCAAAATCGTAACTTCGTCAAGTAAAAGGTCTTTGGATTCGAGAGAAGTCGGTGTAAACCTCGTCAAATGGGTAAAATCTTTAAAGCTAATATCACAGATATCATCCAAAAACGCAGTTTTAAAAAAATCGGCAAAAAGGTTTGCTATCGTCAAGGGCTCATTGCTTTCGCTGCCTCCGAAAGACAAAGAAGATGGATAGCCATCAGAATTGCGCTTCAAGTTCACGAACCTCCAAAATCGCTTAGGATCGACTCGTAGGGACGCTTTCATTCTATTAATATAATTATTATAAGAAGACACTAAGTCAGATAAAAATTGACTGCGTAAATTGAAATAAGTTAAATAGTCAGCGTCGCTCCTAGAGGAACAAAATCTCTTCCAGGCCTTACATTTAATATTCCTTAAATGTTTTAAGGAACTATCAAACTAGAACGCAAGTTATTCGATTTAGAAATAGGGACACAATAAGTAAAACAGATAGGCAGCAAATTATAAAAAGATCTTACGGTCACATTAATGTCTCGTTCGGAATTCGGGATGTCAACGTTGGATAGGTCGTTCAAAAATATTGCGGGTACGTGAAAACCATTTTTACGATTCAGGGATCCGTTTGCGAAATATTAAGCTTTAAAGTGCTAATTTTCGTTAGAGTTCGGCTTGACATTGGTAAAACCTTCCTCAATATCAAAGAGGTAAAGTATATTCCTGACATTCATGTTTCCATAGATTTACCTTTCCAGTACGCGTGTTGGGAATTCGATAGCAGGTCTTTGGGATACTGCTGCGTAAGTGTAAGTTAGCATTTCTCTCGTTTTGAGGAGAAAAGAAGATAAAGGTATGAGGTCCTTAGGGGAATGTTACTTTAACAGGTTTCCACAACCTTAGGATGTGGACCAAGGCAATACAGCTCTTATAATATGGCCAATAACTTAAGCTCGTCTGGAATAATACCATCAGGTCCCATTGAATTGAAGTGTTTAAAGCAACCTACAGCCGAACTAAATTTTGTCTCCGTTACCACATCTGCCAAGTTAGAAAAGGGAGAGAAGGTGTTTTGATGGAACATTTCTTCCCTGGTAGAGTTTCCTGTAAAATGGGTTTCCAAGGGAATATCAAGAGACTCTGCGGTCGAAGAGGTCCATATATCAATTGCCTTCAGCAAATAGCTGAGCATACATGGGCTGGTCAACAGAATCTTCCTGAGCCTTGGAGCCCTCAGAGGTTTCCGAAATTCTACTGCAATACGAAATTCTACTTCCACGAATTTCCCTGCTCCTCTCTTAGCTTCTTTTTATAGACTTTTAGTAGCAAAGAGGAACAGACTTTATGCAACTAAAAAAAGTCAACCAAATTGGTCTACGAGGCCTTCTAAAGAATGACTATTTACTTACTTAGATATATCTCGAACTGGAAGGCAACTTTCGCCTGAGCGCAATAGCAAATTAATAGTTATAGTAGAACACTAGAAATCTTGTAGGGATATTGTTAATTTTCTTATAAAAATCAGTACTTTCCAAAAAAATGTACAAAAAGTAACTTGCAAGTATTTATTTTATCCTTGAAAATCATATTATATAAAATGTGTGAAGCAACTGTTATTAAATATGTTGGTACCAATTTTGGTTACTATGCCAAGGACCGTTATAAAAGGATATAACAAAAAGTAAAAGAATTGAAAAATCACAATAATATCCTTAAAAAACCGCTAATTTTCAAAATGTACACACTAAATTTGAGCCTTATCGAAATATTTCAAAAATCTGATAGTTCCATAAAATTTCAATATTAAATTTTAGGGTCAAAGTATAATTTGCGCCAAAACCGAATTTGTAACGTCACAAAGTACCCTTACGGAAAGTGGCAACACGATCGGTTCATTCACCTATTATTTAAATGAATAATTATTTAAATTATTTTTAAGTAAGAAATTCAAATTTTTTAACCGCAGCTGTTACATTTAATTATTCATTTTGTTTTCAAGAAATGAACATTTTCAGAATCATTTCATTGAGCAAATTTTGCTACTATTAGATAGTATACAAATTTTGATTTTTAATACTCTATAAAAGTGCAACTAACCGAATTTATTTACATGCCTTATTTTTACGCCCTATGTCCCACAAGGGGTTGAAGGTACCAGAGAAAGATAGAGATTATTATTATTTATTTTATTTTAATTTATAAAATGATAGTGAGAATAAATGTCTAACATTACTTACTACGTTTGAATATCAAATTGTAACGGAAATCGATTAAAGTAATAAAAAATTATTTAGGTTGAATAAATGTTGTAAATAAAAAATTTAATTGCTAATTCAATGAAGAAAACAACTTTGTAAGGCTTTAATAGTTTATATTTATATTATAAAAATTTCAATTTATGTGAAAGAAAATTATTTTCAAACCTACTTGGACAAAAAATCAGATTAAGAATAACAGTAAGTATCCGGCAGAAAAACAGTCACCGCGGAATTGCTTCGGAACTTTACATCGAAAGTAAGCTAAATTTTGTATACAGATGTCGTAGGCGGAACTTGTGTACATTTTCCACCGACTTTCCACGTGACTGAAATTCTGCTGGGTAGTCGTCGAAATTATCTTTTTGATACCATTTTACCAAAATGTATAAAACAATAAAATACTCACAAGATGAATTCCAAATTATTTCAAATTATCACGCTGACAGAATTTCTGCTGGGTGTGGATGAAAATATACCCTAATTTCCCCTTTTCAAAAACTTTCAAATGGACGCAATTTCGTTTCACTCCAGGTGAAAAAAAGTTATAAGTTATGAGCATTTTAAATAGTTTGTAATTTATCTTGTGAGTATTTTGTTGTGTTATACATTTTAGTCAAATGGTATCAAAAGGAAATTTCATCGGTTACCCAACAGAAATTCAGTAACGGAGAATGTCGGTTGAAAATATACAAAAGTTCCACTTGGAGTTGATGTGTCAATTCCTAGTTAACTAATATGCATAACGCCTTGGACATCGCTACACAAAATTCAACTTATTTTCGACATAGAGTTTTAAAATAATTCCACTTTGCACACTTTTTTTACTGAGTCGTTTTGTGATAAAAGAAATATAAAAGAAAAGCGTAGCTCAGCAAAGACAAATTACAAAGCGCATAAAAACTGCTATAAAATTTAATAATTTTTACATGGCAATTCTGGTATTTTTCTTGACTGCCATGTTTTTAAAGTCGCGATTCCAGTGCAGTTAATCGCGGGAAAAACAACTCGTAATTTTATTTATAAGGTAAAGCAAGTAAAAATTGTTTATGTACATTGTAAAACTTTCTGTAACTATATAAAGTCTGTATTACGTTGTGTCACTAAAATTTGTTATATGTTCTGGCTGCAAAATCAAATTAAAGTTTTGTAATGAAATGGCGCAATCAATGCAGTACAGCCATTTTACCTGGTAGTATGTTTTGTGAGATTTGCCATTTAAATGGTAAATTGTATTTGTTTTGATTTTTTCTGTTACGTCTGTTCATTAATTATTTTGATTTATACAGTGAGTTAAGAAAACAAAGTAGGAGAAGTTTTACAATTTTCCCACTTTCTGAATAGTATTTTTTTCCCTTTGTTGATAATAGGGTGTATGCGTAAAGGGGATAGTGTAGAACAAGGAATCAATGTCAAAAAAGTTGGTTGTGTTTGGGATTTGGTTTTTTGAAGGATGTGTTTGTGAGCTTGCCAGAAAACTTCGATTAATTCTCATCGTTGATTGGTTATCACTTTTCTAGCAGATTTTTTTTAGCCTACTTTCATTCTTCAAACAATGCGCACTACTACAAATTCTTGTATACAGTGTGAAGCCAGTCGAAATCGAATTTACTCAAATGCGTTTTGTGAAAATTTTTTGACAAGTCACTTCAATTTATTTGACATAACTCAAAATCCATTGGGTTTTTGGGAATCGCAACTAGAACTGATATCAAAAGTTATTATTATTAGCTTTTGGGATTAAATTTATTAGTTAATCGTCGAGTTGTTTTTGGGGCATAGTTTTTGTGTCGTAGAAAGTTTTGTTTTAGTCTAACTTGTGCTATAATTCTACGAATTCCACGTAATAAATATGCAGCCCAAACGTAAATCTACTGCTGAAAATTATAATTATCTAAAACGTAAGTGAATATAAATAATTCTTTTTTGTTTACAAATAAACATGTGACCTAGTCAAGGCATTGTGAAAATGAATTTAATTCGTTGGAAATTTTTTTTGCAAATGGAGCGCACAACCTTTGATCATGCCTCAAACATTTCCATTGACGACTGATATATGTGCTGTTTATGGCAAAGAAAATATTGTTCATGGAAGCGTATTTAAGAAATTCTCGGACTGGGATTATATATTATTTTCGAATAACCTTGAGTAGCTTCAAACTAAATTGCTAATTTTTCTTTAAATTATATAATGTTTGTATTTTACTAGTGGGAAGTGTTAGTTTTGCATTTGTGTGTCATGAATTGTTCCGAGTCTGATTCAATAATCCTCACATTTAAGAAATTAAGAATGTTAAGAGAAAAAATCATGTTTGCTTTGTTTTAACAAATATGAAATACTTTACCTGCTTTTTGTATGATTCTTTAATACTCATTAAAAACCATACATTAAAAGGAATATAAACTTTATTAGAAGTATATAAACTTTTCTTTGATTGATAGATTTACGACGAAATTCTGTCTGCAGATGCAATTGCATCGTGTCATCTAGTTAAAGTTAAGTTTGTGAAGTTGTATTAGCCTGAAGTCAATCGAAGACTTGATAAAATTATTTTTACATCTAAAGACAATAGGTAATCATACAAAAGTATAAAGATATTCTGCACATATAACAAACCGTACACTTGAAAATAATTAAATGCTCCCCAGTATATGCTGGTAATTTCACCATAAATTGCCTTCCAAAAAATAGAGGGGAGCAATAAATTAATGCGAACAATAAATTAGAAACGATCCAAAAATTTAACAGTCTTTATAAATACTGTATTGTAAACAACGAGTATGAGAAAATTGCCTTAAATTAACTAGAAAAATTATTCTTATGCGGAGACATCCAAAAATAACCGAAAACAGATATTATGTTAGAAAGTATGACTATACTGCAAAAGGTTTCTGAGTATTGTTTTGAGGATTGAGAATTGAGATTATTTGCCTATTGCATAGAAATCAAAATAATAAACGGATAAATAAATTTATAGATATACGGTTAAGCAAATAAATGGAACGTTGGTAATGCAATCTCTTACACCCAAGAAAGAGCAATAAGCAACGCTGTCAAGTCAGTTTAGATAAAAATACCGCTCTCCATATGACAGTAATTTATTGGTTGTGCCAAGGCAATGCCGATACTTGGAAAAATACAGTATGGCCTGCAAAAAATTAGACCTGTATAAAAAGGCTGTGTGGATTAGTCCATACAACTTTGGACAACTTTGAGTATTACATTAGGTGGTAGCTTTGTCCAAAAAATACCTGGGGCTAGTGTTAAATGTAAGAAATATATAGAATTACTATTAAAATAATATTTAATTTATTAATTTCTTATATTCTCACGTGTTTTGTTCACTTCAATAAATTTCCAAACTGCTCTACATGCAGGAGTTCGTTAAGTTTGAAAGTTGCTTGGAGCAGTCTTAAAGTGGCTCCACTCTACATACAAGCCCCGAATTCATCACAGTTCGGCCATTTTATCACCAAGCGTGTTTTCATTATTTCATTTACTTTTGTATCACAGATTAACCAATCCTTGCACACAAAAACTGTACACTGTCTTAACCAAAACTAAAGAGAAATGCTGATGTCACTGATTATTTTAATTAATTTAAGCAAAGTACAATAAATGTGCTTAGCTCTAATAATAATAGGCCTTCGGTCCTAAACCATAAGCCACCCTGCATTATGCTCTGGCTCTAAAAACAAAATTTACATTTAATTTATTTGTTATTGAGACTTTAAAAATACTGCGGGAAATGCTACGAAAAAATAGAATTCTCTAACCTTTTCCTATTCTTTACTGTAGCAAGTTTCGGTTTGTTTACACCACCAACGCTCAGCTGTTCGTGTCAGCTTTCAGGCTTGTATCTAGAGTAGGCTGTGCTTATCGTCATAATTTAATTTTTTTTTGCACCGCAGATCGACCAATCCTTGCACACCCCGAGAATGAAAGAGAAGTGCTGATCTCATTAGGTTTGTTCGATAAGCAGCTCGGGATTCTTCGAGAGCTCTCAGAATTTTAAATCGAACGCGAGTTTTGTTGAAAACTGTCACTGGCATACAGGCCAGCAAATTATTAGTTGTAAAACTATTACTTGTTTTATTTATAGTTTTATTAAAAACTTTGGTAACAGTTTAGTTTAGCGACTTATGTTAAAATGAACAAAATTAAGTCTGATTTTTTACTAAAATCATTGGTTTAAGTATACAAAGCGACCCTAAGTCGGGGGAGCGAGGTTTTTCTTAATAAAAATGCAAAAACATTTGAAAATGGTGTGTGGCACGAAAGAACATCAGCTAACCCAAGAATTATTTTTAAGTAAATGGAACTTAGAAATTGTTCGATTAGCTGCAGATCTGCAATGAGTTGTTAGGATTTTAAATGCAAACAATTCTTAGGTTAGATGCTGTTCTTTAGTACTGCGTTTAAGGTTTTCATTTGACAATTAATTGAAGTTATGTTAGGCTCTGTTATTTAGTGGCAATGACGCAGACTGTTTTTTCCAAGTTTATGCATTTATGCAGGAGAAACATTTTATCATGACCATTGGCGTTTTCTGTATTCATTCCGGGTATTCTGAACGCACCGAATTCGTTTATCGCACACCGGTTCATTCAGAACACGCTTTTTTTATTCTGTCGTGCAGTCAATGACTGTATTTCTTTATTAATTCCGAATGAACGGAACGTACCTAATTTGTTTGTTTATTCGTTCGGTGTATTCAGAACGCATTCTTTTTGTACCATAGTCGTTGATGGAATAAATGGAATAAAACTGTCAAACATAAAGGAAGGATAAGAAAGTCATAATTGTAAATAAATATACAATTTGTTGTTGCGTTATGTCTTTTGCAATTATTAAACAGAGTATAATAATTAAAACCTTAAAAATTGTTTGTTGAATATTTGGTTGGTTTTCGAGGGGGGAAAAATGTGTATCTACCATGCACTGAGGCCTATAGTTGGCCGTTGTACGCCCCTGCTCGGCAGCGTACCCTAAAGTCCAATGTAGAGCCAACTGATCCCTGTAACGAATTTGGTAAATCGATTATAACCAGATTTCTTAACTTCTGCTAAATCTTCGCAGTAGTATGTTCCTACGATTCTAGATCTTTTTTGCGTAAGGGACCATTTTTATGGCATGCGCCCTTAGTCTTGCATGTCCTGTCACAAGGCCAACGAGAAGTTTCAGTTTGGCCTTGTTAAGCTTAATGATCTTTTCAGATTCATGTGCATTGAGAGTTCCCCAAAACGCCTTTGTGTGTCTGGTGATCCCTCCCATTTTTCCTTGTGCCTCTTTGTTACCCATTCCATGGTTTCTTTTTTATACTTTAACCTAAGTTCCACTTTATTTACTTTAACCTAACTTCCACTTGCAAGTGACAAATATTCATTTGCGTTTACGTATTGCTTCCATTCCGTTTATTCTGGCGCGTATTCTGTTCCTTATATTCCTTCTACGGAATATAAGGAACGCTACGCGTCACATACGACCCGATTTTCTTATCTGACTCCGCCTTCACAAATATGTGACGAGTTATTATCAGTTTATGATAAGGATTTATACCAAATGTGACTTATGTGTATTGGTTTCTAAAATTGCTAATTTCACTTATTTATAACGTTATAAATCTATTCCATTCAAATTTATGATAATTGATATCATTTTTAAATAAAATAGTTAAAAAAAAAAGTTGAACCGACTTCCCAAAAAGCGCTAAAAAGCATAAAATACAAACAATACAAATAAATACAGTATTTCTCTACTTTTCTCTAATGCTCCCGTGAGCTGAAATGTTTTGTTTGTTTAATTTGCACTGACTTCAAAATGTCGTAATAGATGTAAAATGAAAAATTATTTTATGCTTTTAGCTTCTTTTGTGAAGTCGATTCAACTTTTTTTTTTAACTTTTTCAGTTTTTAGTGTCTTTGTATAATACGATCCGATACGAACAAACCAATTTTAACAGTTGCAGAATTAGTGCACTCTATAGAAAGGAAATCCGATATCTGACATCGAAACCAGCAATATATTACGACATTAGTCACGGTCACGGTATGAAACCCTTTTCTTAGATTCAAAATATTTACTCTATACATACAGCAAGAGAGAATCATCGTAGTCACTCGAAGTACACAATTTTTATCATTTACCAATCAAGAAGCGTATTCTATACAACATAATCAAAATCATCGAAATTCGGTCTACGCCTTGCGAAGCTATGCGCATCCCCTTCTTCAACTCTCACCATAAGCCACATTTTTTCATGACACAAACAGATACTCTATGCATTCAGAATCATCTAAATTATTCCACGCGTTAGAAAGTTAGACTACTCCCACCATAACTGTTGGTCTATATTTTTCCTTATAGTTAAAACGTATACAACAAAAAAGAATCATTCAAATAGCGTTAGGATGTTGGATATCGACCCCCTTCCCACCTCACCCCAATTTTTGAAGTGGTACCAATGGGGCAATATATTCTACACATCAAAAGAAGAATCCAAATTGGTCTACGCGTTAAGAAGTTGCCAACCAGTCCTCACCATCCCAACCCCACAGTTTAAAATTTACCAATGGGGAAACATACTCTATACATAAGAAAAAATCAACCAAAGCGATCAACGCGTTACGAAGTTGGACTACCATCTCCCCCTTCCCCGCTGCACCACAAAAGATTTTTTTTCCATTATTAACAATAGGCGATACAACAAAAAAGAACCATCCAAATTGGTCCACGCATGAGGTTGCACTATTTTTTCAAGTTTAATTAAATTTCAAATTTTTGGTTCTATATTTATTTCCTCCACTGTTATTTTGATATATATCACCATGAATTATTAGCAAACCATAGGGGCACTTCACGCGAAGCGGACAACCAAAAATTTGGAAAAAGTTATACAGAATTTTTTTACGACGCTGCGTAAATTCCTTGTAACTTTAAACGCGTTTTTCTCGAAATGACATTTTTCAAATTTGCCCTAATTCTAGCTCAAAAACTTTTTGTCCGATTTTAATAAAACTTGGCTCATTTTGTTTATTATTATGTCTATTGTGCATCCCCCCCTTCCGTCCTCCACGGATCCTGGTGACTTTTTCTTTTTTCCCCGTTTAGAGACTTCAGAGCGCGGGAAAATGAAAAACTTTCAAATACGCTCCATTTTTCGAAAAAGCGCTTTTTTCCGGTTTTGGTGGGAGGATGCACAACTAAATATGTCTATATTTAAATGCCATTTGATTTTTTCTTTAGATGTACTGGAGAGGCTCTATTATTTCCGCAGATTTGGGCTCTTTTTTTAACCGCAACGCCCTGTATACTAGAAAAAAAATTATAATTAAAATAAATAATTTTTTTTTATAAAATATAGATCCTATATTATCATATGTAAAAGAATTATATAAAATAAATTTTTCACTTAAAGAAAAAACATAAAAAGGGTCTTATTTTTATAACTTCACTTGCTAATAGTACCTTAAGGGGTTATATACAAAGTTGAGGGTAAAAAATGAGCTAAATTGGTGATTTTTTTAAAGGGTTTTATGTAAATTTTATTAGAAAAAGCGAAAGATAATTTCTTGGTAGTACTATCGAAGAAAAAAAAAAACAAGTTGAATTATAAAAAAATATTAAAAATTGTCCGAGTTATGGCCCCTCCCCCGAAGCGCGTTTTTTTTTGCAGAGGCTTGCGGTGAACACTCTCCAAGGCGAACCGCTTAACTGAAATCAAAATAGTAAAAAAAATTACTTAAGAAAATTGTATTGTGGTGTACTTGAACGGTTCGGTTTCCGAAAAAAATTTTTTTTCCAATCAAAAAACCATGTTGACAAAAAATCGATTTTTGAGGTGTTCAAAATTCTAAACAAAAATTTATTGCAAACAATCGAACATTTTTAGATGAAAAAGGAACCGTTCAAGTACACGAGATAAATAAATATGAACAATTAAAAAAAAAAATATGAAAATCGGTTGAAAAGTTTTTGAGATATCACGTTCACCGCAACAGTATTTTTCAAAAAACTCTATTCCGAGATAATCGCGTTTAAAGTTTTTGGACGCCGCTCGCCAAGTGCTTATGGATGGAACTAGCGCGCTGCGAACGGCTGTCATTTGAAATCTAGTGCTCCGATCAGGATGAAATTTCACACAGATATTTTCGAAAGCATGTACTTTCAATACAATGCAATAAAAAAATTTTCGATTTTTTGAGCCGCAACTTTGTATATAACCCCTTAAGAAACTTATATAAAAGTAAGAAAAATAGTTATTATTATAGGAAATTGCATCCTGATCACAGTCTTGGTATCGAATTCGAAATTGGATTTTTGTTCATGTAAAATATTTAAAATTAAATTTTGACAAACTTCGACCATTTGAATTTTTTTAAATAGCTCAGATATTTGACATTTGTCAGGCAATTGTCAAACAAAGTCGGTCTTAATTGAAGTGATTTTAATTAATTATCACACGAGTCACACATAATTTCTTGCATTAAAGTCGGTAATATATTATTTTCCGTTTTATTTGTGATATTAAAAAATTGTATTAACAAAACACGTTCCGTTAAATATTATTGACAGAAAATTACACTTAAAATGTTTGTTTCGCTGACATTAGTGTAGAACAAATTCCTACTCTTCTGACGTCACATCGATTACACTCTACATTACTTCTGCAATTTTCATGCAGCGAAACAAACAGACCTAGTGCAGCGCGTAGTCGGCGTCTGGCCAGTGCGATTGCTTTGTTTGGAAACATTAAAAAATTTCAGTTGAAATTATCTATCCCCGAAACGAATGCATTATGAAACTTGACAAGAATTTACTATACATGTTAAGTTATTTTTTGCGTTATTTTAAAAATAAATAAAATGGTCGGAGTTTGTCAAAGTTTAATTTTAAATATTAATTTTAGATATTATACATGAAAAAAAATTCATTTACGAATTCGATACCAAGACTGTGAAGAGCATCATGCAATTTCCTATAAGAATCACTATTTTACTTATTTTTATTTAGGTTTCTTACCTTTGAAATAGGTCATACTTAGCTCTTAGCCAAGTTTTCAGAAGCCCGTAAGTCGGTAACTACGTTTCACACAGTATAAAAATTGTGTATACTGGTTAGGGAGTTATAGAGATGTACCTATGATGACGTTTAAATTTAAAATGGTCGTAACGAAAATGCTTGTAAGAAAAAATCACAGGTGACCGCTCAATAGGTTATTTTGAAAGGTAAGTAACCTCAAATGTAGCCAAAACCCATCTTTCGAGTACTTAACCTCAAATATCTCAAAATCCTGACCCCCAGATGCCCAACAACAATCATAACCCCATTTTTTGTAGACCTGTGTAATTAATGACTATAAAAATGGTTATTTCGTACCGTCGCATGATATTCAAGTTTCTTTTTCTTTTTTCCTTTTCTTTTTTTGTTGATTGTTTTATATTTTTCATTTCCCAAACCTTTTTTCTTTAAAATGAAGGGGGTCGTAATAAGTTCTTTTATTACATGTAAAAAGCCGGAAGATTATGGCGGATTATTTTTGAAATTATTGGCCGGGACTGTTCTGTCGTCATGGTACTGTTTGTTATGTAATCAAACAACATTTTCAATGAAATGGCCAAATTATAATGCTGTCCTTTATTCGATGGTATAGATTATATAACATTGCGTCAATAGTAATTTATAATCAGAAAAAATTTATTATAATTTAAAATAGTTATAACATAATACAATATAATGTTCGTGCATAAAATACGCTTGGATTTGGCGAATGTTATTAAAATAAGCAAACAAATAAACCACCATAACTTTTTTTTTTCATTTAAAATTGGTTAAGCAGTGTTAATACACTACAAAATGTTTAAACATTGAAATTAATAACAAATATCTTATAGAGTACTATTTTTATTCCTATGCATCTTATATCGATATAAAAAAGTAAAAATGTAGGTACATACAAGGCAAATTTTACCATGCACATAATAGCTACGTATATGTTACAAATCATTGCAAGCATAACTGACTGATAAGCCTTATCAAAGTTAGTGCATTTGCTGTTAGCACTCAATGTGTTCAAAAACATACAAAAATTATTCATGTTTTGCTTATCAGGCAATTATCGTTTAGTGTTATCGGACGACATGTACTTCGGAAAGGATAATCTATACAAACAAAGTTGTTTTAAATACTTAGTACTCGTATTATCTTAAAAGCTAATATTTATAATTTTATGTGCATTATTTCCTAAAACATAGATAAATATCTTGACACTGAAAAGTGTTTTGGTTATTTCAACTTTTATTGTCACTATTTTGAGTGAAGTTTATGTGATGTGCTAATTGAACTTGTCATAGCGCAAGAAATTAAAATACATGCCATAGATATCTTTAAATATTTGATTTTGAACTTGGACGAAAAATCTACTCACAATGGTTTTCAATGCAGTTTTTGTTCTCAGTAATATCTTAATGATGAATTTGCTTTTCGTAATTTTACTGACTTAAGAATAAATAGTCAAATTATCATTTCTTCACCAAATTTATTTTTACATCCATTATATCCATTAGAGAGTGGCCAATTACATATCTTTGAATCAAAAAACTTACACCATATCGTGGGTCGCATGACATAAAGACGCCATTTTTGTTTTCAATATTGCATAGTATAAATTTGAGATAAGATTTTCTTGCAATCATCTGTATTATATGAAATAAAAGTTCTTGTATTTTTTTTTATTTTTTTTTACTGAAATATTACAGTAGGTTTTCTACGAATTGGAAATGCCCAAGTGTAAAAGTGGTCGGTCGATTATCCGAATTTTATTAACGGCTGTAATAAAAAGACTAAGAAGATAAGGGAATCAGTTGCGAGAATCTATTCAACGTGAAAGTTTCTGTGATTATGTATTGTCGAAGAAGACTATAAAACCAATTTTAAACTATAGGGATATTGCCTCGATAAATGTGATTAAATATTCTTATAAAAAACTATTTTTTGTTAATAAAACCATTAGCAGCTTCTTTAATTACTTGTATACAAAATTTATGGTTTAACAAAATAATATTCAACGAGAGTTTTGCATCGGACAAAACAAAAGGAACTAAAAGAATTTCATAATTTACATCTACCAGAAAACCTCAATTTTTTGTCGAATAACCTTTATTTTTTATGGTTTATACAAAACTTCTCGGTAGTGATGATATCAGTCAGTGACTCTATGAGTACCGCAAAATAAAAACAATTGTATTTATCGGCCAGATCGATTGCGTAGAAAAATTAGGACGGTGAGGGTTAACTAAATTGGATACATAAAAGTTTTAAGTATAATACGGTCTTGAAAGTGAAAGTAAATAACGATTACAAAAATTAGCTGCCGAGGAAGAAAGTTATGAAAAAGTGTTCACTATTTAAGACATTGGTACATCGTATTATTACTAAATTCAACAAATCTGGATATCTAAAACTACATCGCGGGGACAGGCACAGAAAAACAAAGCATCGTGAGAATGCTTTGATTATGATGAAAACAAAATCTAATCCTTATGTTTCACCAAGTGAAATTGTAAGTGATTTAGACTTGAATGGACATTGAGAAGAAGAGCAGTGGGAGCGAAATTGAAATTCTACGGGGTAGTTAAAAAGCCTTTCAGTTCCAAGAAAAATAAAAGAGCTCGTTTATCGTTCGCAAAGGAATATATTAGATGAGCAGTGCAGAAATGGAAGACGGTATTATTTTCTGACGAATCAATGTTTAACCTTAGGGATTCAAATGGAATAAGATGAATACGAAAAACACAGAAAAACGCTTGTATCGGCGGTACTCGATCCCCAACCTTAAAGCATGAAGGAGGAAGTGTGATGGTTTGGGGGTATTTTTCTGGTCAAGGAATGGGTTCCTTTCACAAAATAGAAGTGATAATGATCAGATTACTATATATAAAAACATCCTGGAAGGTGTAATGCTTCCACATGCAGAAAAAATTCATTGAGATGTAGGTCCTCAAGTTAAAAAAATTTGTTTACGAAAAACAACATCAGTCCTCAAAAGGCAAGCTCAATCGCCAGCCTTAAACCCGATTAAGACCTATGGGAAATTTGAAATCATAGTGAGAGGAACCACTAATTTTAACAACATCAATGCCGATTTTAACAACACCAATGTCGAGAAGATGTCCAGCAGTCATAAAAAGGAACAGTTATTCCACAAAATATTGAAGTTTCTGGTAGTTGTAAATTATGAAGTACTTTTCGTTCCTCTTGCTTTTTCCGATAAAAAACTCTCGTTGAATCGAATTTTGTTGAACCATACATTTTTGTAAATTTTTATACAGTAAAATAAAGAAACTGCCACTTGTTCTGTTTGCAAAAATAGTTTGAAAAATATATTTAATCACATTAATTGAGGCAATATCCCTATAGTTCGAAGTTTGTTCACAATGTTTTTTTTTTAATATGATTTGAAGTTATGTGGAAGGAAATAAAAAAAATGATTTAATGAATGTGTAAAATTATAAGGTCGATCTATGTTATTATGCTGAAATTTGGGGTTTCAATATTACAAAGAAAAATTGCTTTGGTGCAGTTTTCTTAAATATATTAAGTGCTCAACGTGCCAGAGAACCACTTACCCAAAATTCTAGTACAAAAGGTAAACGAGAACCAAATATTTCGATATATTTAGGAGCTTATTGGAAGGGACTTAAAATGTTCTGCCTTAGCGTTGTAGCTTTATAAATAATCGACAAAAAAAAAATATAAGAAATAAATTATCACTGTTTTGAGTCCTAAAAAATGTTTTTTAACAGAGCTAATATGGGGAACACTGGTCAACCAAACATGACCGTTTCCAATATGTTTTTATATTGGAAACGATCCATTATCCCTTCTATTTTGTGAAGTGGGTCTACACCTTGAGCAGAAAAGCAGCCTCCTCCGTACTGAAGTGTCAGCTTGTAGTTCTGTGATTGAAGCCGAGTCTCTTTTTTCTTCTTTCCGTGTACCATTCACCAGACGATATTGCATTAAATTTCCACTCATTCAATAAAATTTTCCTCCATTTAGCAAGTTGATATGGTCTTTTACGAATTCCAGTCTAATAATATGAATTTTGTTTTAAAGCTTATAGTAAAAGAAACTCAAAACTTTTTTACAGTGTCTTATAAAAAGAGGTGGACAGTACTTGAGTTTATTTTCAAGAACAAATGTTGAACAATCTTTGCAGACGATTCGAACGGATCTTTTTTTATCATCTTGCAGATGTGTATATCTGTTGTTTTCAAAGTTGTTTTTCGTGTCGTATCACTTATCCTGTACTTCTCAGAAATACACTTTTGAGCAACTTCTCTTTTAAAATCTTTAATTGTTTTTACTTTTAAGTTATCACTATACTTGGCACGTCCTATTTTAACATGCTAGCTTCTTAAACACAACTGAATCATCAATTGCATTAACAAACGAATGAATAAAGCTTAAATGATTTACCGCTACAAAAATAAAGAGAAGTTAGTGTTACCCTACATACGGACATATATATATTTTTATATTAAACTAACTCAAACTAACTAACAACTTGCGGTACAATTTTCTTGGCCATATTTCAACTTAGAAACTTGAATTAAAAATCTATTTATTGTTTGTGCCTTTATTAACAATGTAGACCAATTTGTTCTATAAAAATTATAATGTAAACATTTCCTCCCAAATTTTAAAAATTTCCAAAAAAAATAGTTGATTTTTTTAAAGGATTTTCTCCATAACCAAGGAAACAATTTTTTTTTTAAATATTCAACTGATCTGCCTTGTAGTGCTATAAAAGAGCAATTTGTCGTTATGATCTGAAGTGGATATCTCATACTTTTATAAAAAATAGTACCGAAGCAAGAAAAAAGTCACTTTTGAGTTTTTTAATTGCCTTTTCTTAATTCTAACCTTTCAAAAAAAAACAAAAAGCTTTTTCGAAATAGGCTATACATGAGCTTTTAAGTAGTGTTATATATCAAAATGTCCAGAAAATAAGCAGCATTTTTTTAGAATAACAAAATTAGAGTTGCATTTTTTTCATATTTTAACTGCCCCTACCCCCTTAAGTCAAGTTGCTTTTGCGTTTGAAAATCAAAAACGCTTAATTTAAGATTTATGTTTAGTAAAAAAAATTATTTGAATAGGGCTTCCTTTTATTATTATTAAAGGATATAATAAAGATTCAAAATATAAATAAAAACATTTTATTGGTGGGATATAAATTATAATTTAAGTTAAACTTATGTTTTACACCACAGTGTATATAATTTCTGTATGTAAATATATTTTTTCATTCATTTCATTCATTGCATGTATATATGAAGGGTCGCGCGCCAAACATGACTAACCCACAAATAGTCAAATTAGAAGTACGTAAAAGGTTGGAAAAAATTGGATTAAAAAATCTCTTTGATATTTTCATTCAATATAATTTACTGCTGTATATTTAAATGTGTTTGTTTAATTTTTAAATAAACTAAAAGATGAAAAAGAATTTTCGTTTTGCTTCAAAGGTAGCAGTAAAGTGTATAGTCATGTCTGGCCCAAGAAAAAAAAGTCAAACCCGTTTATCTTGTTGGTTAGTCACATGTAAGTTGAGTTTGATTGGGAGATTTTGATATTTGTTGTTTTGTTATTTGACTTTTAAAATAAATACAATAAATTTTATAAATTTTTTATTAAACTTAAATTAAATAATTCATTATAAAAGAGCAGAGTTCTGGGTATAAGATTCTCCTAACACAACAATTCTTTACGTGAAGTAGCAAAGTAAATTTTTAGTAATCCTCCACTTCTGTATCTGAATAAGGATTAATATCATGAATATTTTCATCACTATCTAAGTTTTTGAAAAATTTATGATGAATTGGAGGAGTATATTGGCACAATACTTGCAAATCTTTATATTTCTCCTTCGTTATTTTCCTTTCACCAGCATGTAATATGGGTAAAGAAATATCTCCAAATTTTACTGGTCTTCCCTTCTTCCTTCTCGAAAGATCCACAGCATTAAATGGTGTGTTTTCATCAAAGTTTTCTTTTACTTTTAAAATCCGTGGATTTTCTTTTTCTATTCGAATCCAACGGATTTTTAACCACTGAACCTTTTCGCCGGTACTGCCTTGCTTTCTATGAACTACTTCTTTTTCTAAAGGAGAAGTAGAAAAGAATTCGTGGTTTTTCATTTCTGTCACGATAAATTTTGGTTTAATTTTTTTCGAGTTCTTTATAATCTCTATCCAATGACTTGGTACGTAAACATCAGGGTAAAATCGCTTGGTACGTTCAATTACTGCAAAATCCTGATCACAGCTAGAAAAACTATGACCAGGAACGAAAAACTTTTGCTCTATGATCTTCAAATGAGGAGAATTTTGCAAGATATGAGACAGAAGCAAAAATATCTTTATGTTTCTATTCTGCCCGCCACAGCTGTCGCTATAAAGAACTAAATGCGTAACTTCGGAGTTTAGGTAATTAGAAATGTGCTTCATCAGACAGGAACCAATTTCTTGAGCTCCACGAGATGCTTGATTCTCGCTCCATATGTACATATATCCAATTCGGCTTAGTTCATCATGTATGCCTAAATTAAATGTCCACAACTGTCTTTTATAGTATGCAATACCTGTCGACAAGGAAGGAGTTGGCAGTGTTTTTTGCAGATCAAAAACTAGTATACTTTTAGTTCCGCTTTCCTTACAGTTTCTATATCAAGTTTTTTGGTCATTTTAGCATCTTCGGCAAGTTTCTGATGAATGTCTCGGGCTTCAGTTATTTTATCCCTTTCGTAATGATCCGGTAAACATTTTATTTTAATATTAAAGGCATCGCATTTTTGGCATGTGTCACTTCTTGGTTTGTAAAAACTTAAATTAAAATTTTCAGAAAAAATTGTTCTAAACGTTGTCTCACTAACTTTCTTCTGGTCTGCACTACAATGATTACAATACAGCCTGTACATTTCACTTAAAGTAAGATTAGGAGCCAAATATCGCTTTTCCATATTGTCTTTTCTACTGTAGTGTGAATTATAAGCTGGAAATTTTGTTATAAAGTCACAAACAAAATTAAAATCCTCAGATATTGTCTCCTCTCTTATCAGGAAGTGCTCCACCATACTGTTGCTTGTTTTTTAAGACTAGGTCTATCTTACCATCACTTATTTGTAAAGTTTCCCTGAAGTATTTTTTGCAGACGATGATTTCATTTCCCCCATCATATGAGGGTTACTTATATTTCCTCGTAAAATTTCGCCTAGAATTTTCCCTTTTTGTGTATTGTCGATTTTTTTCTGTAATATCCACTTGGGATATAATAAATGAAGTTTTCAGCTCCCAATTTAAAGTATAATAATAGTTATATACTTTTTCTCTTCTCTCCGTTCTTACGACACTATTACAGTTTAAATTACATCCACAAGTGGGATCGGTAAACACTTTTCCTTTAATAACTTTACCAACTGAGTTTGAATAGGATTCCCCCGCCTCTAGTTTTCGTTTTCTTGCTGTTTTTTTGTGCTCCTACAAATTTTTCTTCCTCGTTTTTGAAGACATTAACGAATTTTCGTCTGGAACTGTATTATATCATGACCCAAAATATCCTTTGTCATGTAATAATAAACTTACCGTTACATGAACTATCACGTTTTCTTAAATACTCCACATTCCTCCCACAAAATTCACTATTGGAAAAACTATCCATTGCACAACCCAAAAAATCAAAAGTTATCACTTATAACACGTCCAATAAACTTGAAGTACCAACTGTTGATTAGTCACTTCTGGCGCGATAGCTTCTTTGTGTTTCAAATTCAGCCAAACAATTCTACTGCGTTTTTTACCTCTTATTACGTTTTTCGGGAAAATATATTTCACAATATGAGAAAGAGATTCTAAGTAAATTAAATAGAGTAAAAAAATCAAATTTGCAATTTTTGTGGGTTAGTCATGTCTGGCGCGCGACCCTTCATATTATGTATAGGATAGGTTTATCAATATATATGAAAGCCATTTATATTATATCCTAAAAAATATTCAAATGTTTATATGTAAGTACGTATGGACTATCTTTATTATTAAATTTCTTAAATGGAATAGTCTCAATGATTGTAATATATATATGGCGCCTGGCAAATTTTAATGAATTCAAATGGGAATGTGTCGTAGTCAAACGCTAAACCAAACAGCAAAATTAGTAGATGAATTTAATTGTTAGTAAGAAAACGGATTATTTTTAAAATTATTGTAACTGATTAAGGTAAGGACCCTTCATAGTTCTGGTGTTACATTCTTAGATAAGTTTTTCATATTAATGGTAATGCTTAGTTAAAAGTAAGAATATTTAAAACTGTTATTTTTATGAATAAAATTTATTATTATTAACAGCAAATTAGTTTAATTTATATAAAATAAGCACGTTTGACAATTCTGCATAGTAAGAGTGAAGAAATTAATATTTTACTTTTTTCACTACACGAAGCTCGAAACTGAAAATAAAGTGAGGATGAGCAGAACAATGTGCTTGATTTTATACGTTTTACAACAACATTGTTGTCAGGCTTTCAGACACTTGAAAAATTGATGGTATTAATCCCTTTTTAAAATTTATGTAATTTACGCTAAATTTGTTTCTCTTTATTTTCTTGAATTCATATTAACAGAACAATTAAATTACTTCCTTTAAGAATTATGAAACCTTATAGCTCATTAAAAAAAAGTTATATTTAACCCTACCACACCAGACAGACATATATCTCTCAAAAATTATGCATCTTGTAAGAAATTTTTTTAGACATTTATGTGCTATGGCTCAAGATTTTTTTACTCAAAAAAAAAAAGACTTGAAAATACCGATAGTCAGAAAAATTATGTATTTTGAAATGAAAAAGGTGAAAACTGCAGTAAATACATGATAAATTATGATAAAATGTGTATAGCGAATGTGTGGAGTTGTGAAGACTTTTTATTGAAATTTATTATTACAAAAATAAATCAATTTTTTTCTCTGACTGAGAGTGTAATAAAAATATTAAATAATTTTATTTTCTTTTTTCAGGAGTAATAAAAAGGGAATTTGTAAACGGAGCCTTATATTTGATAAATCTAAACATGAACTAAAAACGTTAAAAACTACAATAAAGCTCCTCACCCATTGTTATCATAAAAACCAGTCAAATTGCAAGATGAATTATTAGTTATGTAACATTTTATTTAAAACATAACACGTAAGATAAAGCAAATCGCTGTAAAAATATTTACTTATTATAACTACACAGCAAAGGAATACAAATTTTCGTTGATATTCACATTTTCTTCACATTAATTTTGTACTGTTGGAGTGTAATAGTTTAAGAAGAGCACTATGTCTGGTTTTGGTGACGATATTTTTACTTTTGGGTTGGATTCACATGCAATGGCGATTATACAAAATGAATAGAAGGTTCCGGAGTCAGTATCTAAACGGCCCGCGTCTAAGCAGGCGCCAAATTTCACCGGGCAAACACTCCAATTTCCTTGGAATTGGATTTATAAAATTATATGAATGACACTGTTTTCGATTCACATTAAGGTAAGTTTTAAATATTTTATTAAAAACTAATTAATTTTAAATTCCGTTTTCTTATTTTAAAATATCAAAGAAAAATAATACTAGAAAGTACAGTGGTAGTCATTTGACACATACATTTATTGGAAATTTAAATTTTTGAAATTTATTTGGATTTCTTTAAAAGATAACTACTTTCTAAATTATATGAGTTGCTCTACAAGAAAGTAACTAAAGGTGAGGCCGTAACGTATAAAACCCATGTGTGTGAGCATAGCAAAATCTATGATTCTCTGCTGGGACTGAGTAGGAAAGTGATTACGGACTGATTCACTAGCTGTCACTTTTGTTTACGTTTCTCCGATTAGAATATAGGAAAATAAAAAGTGATTAATATTTGATATTGTTCTGATAAATAAAAACAAGTTAAGTTAATTTGTTAACATTAATAACGGAAAAAGCATGGTTTTTTTTTAAAGAAAAACTGAAAATTAGGTGCTCCGTAAATTCTTGTGATAATAGTAAACTCCACACGTCCTGAAACATCTTTGCACTTGTAGGTTAAACAAAATAAGAGTAGTGGTGGGAACCATCGAATGAAAACTCTCGCGCCATTCGATTGTTGCAAAATGTTCATTCATTCGACGTTCTCATTAAAAACTTTCATTACTATTTTCGTTCGGTAGTTGAATAAAATTGTCTTGGTTGCCCCTACAAATACTAATTAACCACGAAAAGTTCGTTTAATTACTGAACGATTTCTTTCTTTTTTGTTTATTTTGAGTACACACCAAAATTACAGACACCGTAGTTGTAATAAACAAAAGGTCTTCAGGTTTCATAGTGATGAATATGTGACAACTGAAAAGTAATGATAACACCATGTAGGCCACTGCCACCACAGAACTTGTATAGTAATTTTAGTAATTGGTACCAAGAGCGGTGATTTATTTTTATGATTGCAAACAATCAATGAATGAATATTATAAGTACTTTATAAGGCACAAAAAAAACTTTTGTAAAAGATTAAAGCCGAGGTTTAAAAAAAATCCCCACTTAATCCATCGGAAAAGTTTTGTTGAAACTTTTTTAATGGTTGGCATTTTGTTAAGAGCTTAACCTCAACGCCGTAGGTAAAAATGAAAATCGGAAGGGGTTTTGTAAGGAATTTTCGATTTACATAATATTCAGCCATAAATCGCTTTAGCAAAATTTTAATTATATTTATTAGTCACAATTTATTATTTAGTTGAATATTTTATAATACTCCAGCATATAAAATATTTTCCTAATCGCATGCAAAATTACCACGATTTTCTGAGCATATGGTCGCTCCTTTAGTTACTTCCTTGTAGGTTTTGCCTTTAAAAATCTTGAGTTTACAAACTAATGGTTAAGGTAAACTTTTCTATTTACAAAAAAAAAAAAATTAGTCCTAGGTGGAACCTTACAATGTCGAATTAACACATTGTTAAAGTTTAAAGGGCTTTTCTGAAAACTCAAATAGTATATTCGATATAAATATTTTAACAAAAATTTAACATAAAAAAACAACCTTAAGTTAATATACTCATATTAGCACGGTTTCATTACCGTCAATTATCAGTTAAAGTGTGTGTTTAATTATGATACATTCACTAAGATACTATATTAGACCGAAGGATTTTATCTAGATGACAGTCGGTGATAACGCGACGAATTCACATGTTTTTATAATCTTTACAAAGAAGATAATATTAACAAATTGTTAAATAATTGTTGAGATCCGTTTTAAACCATGTTTAGTTATTAATCCGGCTTTCACCCAAATCCCGACTAAAAAATATGAGCCAAATTAACAATTGTTAAATTATTATGTATGTAAATAAAAAAAGTGGTCATATATGGGAGGGACAATTTCAAGTTATGCTGTGCACTTGGTTGAGAATTAAGTGATGCAACAAAAGTAAAATTATTATTTTAACGTATTTCTATTTAAGTAAATGACTACCATTGTACTAACATATAGCTTCAATATCGAAGTATGATGATTTTATTTCAAAATTTTATTTCCGTAGACTTTTTCTAAATTTAATTCTTAGAACAGAAAAAAAATTTGTGATTTCTCTTAAAAAAAGAAGAAACTAAGACATTTAGGCAAATTTTATTCCTTCGTTTTGATACCCTTCATGCTCCTTGTTCACATTTCGAATAAATGTATATAAAAAAACCTGAAAATTCTCTATATAAACAGATGTTTTATAGTTGAATGCAAAAACTTGGGGAAGAAAAATAAAACATCATTAATGTTGTCTTCCACGCAGGTATGAAGTATCCCCAGCTTGTATCAACACGTGCGGTGAACGCCATCTCTGATTGGTTAGTATCGCGATTGGAGCAATTAGGCGTTGAGGCACCTCTCATATATTCTAGACTTCTTTTATCTCTTTTACATTCGTCTGTTCAGATAAACGATCCTATTGAGTTCAGCAATTTAGAAGTAATATCTACTAACAAAATTTTTACAAATTTACTGATCTTCTATAATTTTTAAAGTCATATTTAGCTAATCGTAAGGGTAGTAAGCGTATTCCTCGGTGCGATTCAGATACTTTAAAGAAAATAGCCGCAGTTCAGTGTTTAATGGACGCAGTCTCATCGGAACAAGAGGTATGATAAACTTCTTTTATATAATTGTTATTTCTTCATTATTCTAATTTTTAGATTACAAAAATTGAAAATTTGGTAGACGAACTGTGTGATAAGTTGAGTGATATTGAAAAGCAAAATAACGAAGAAGAATTGCCAAGAGAGATACCAGCAGTAAAAAATATTGAAACTGAGGATCCGAGGAAGCGTTATTATCGAGCATTCCCCGCCTTGTCCAAAGAAATGGAAGATTCTGTTTGGGCTCCAAAAAGAAATACGAAAGCTCTAACATGGCCATCTGGAAATAATACAAATACACATTCTTATCAAAACGCACTAAGTAATACAGCTGGGGTAAAAAGAAAACAAAAAAGGCGACGGAATCAAGGTAAAATAAATTTATAACACATGATCGTATTGAGTTTTACAATAAAACCCCTTTATAGGAATTTCCAGAGGAAAAACTTCGAATATCCGCAAAAATTCATCTTCGGGAAATATTTCACCAACTTGGGACACTGATTTTGAAGGTTCTTGGGAAATGGGACGTGATTTAATTAAAGAGTTCATCGTTATGCAAAACAATCGTAATCGAAGTACTTCTGAAAGTGATGCTTGTAATATTAGAAAAAGTGAAATGAATCAAGAAAAGCGTATGAAACCAACATTTGTTGGCGACGAAGAAGAATTTCACTGCAAGTCCCAAATTGAAATGGAGCCTCAAAATGAATTGACTTTTGATATCTCATGCGATGATTTTTCTGCATATTCTGATATGCATCCTAGTGAAATAGCCACTAATATAATTAGTGATGATGAATATTCGAGAAATGAAGGTTTTACTTCACTCTCTGAAACAGATGGCACGTTATCAAACTCTGCTCGACGTTTATATGAGAGAGACTCTTCAGCAGATTCTTTAAATATGCAAACTGAATTCGCTCAATTAAAAGCTAAATTTAATAGCAGTGTTGAAGCCTTATGGAAAGATGGTAAAGATACAGCATCCTTGCCCCCAAATCAAAATTTGGAAAATTTTTGGACCAATTATTACAACCACTGTTTCGATATTAATAAATTTGATCAGAATCAAACAAACAACAACTCAAATGATTTCTTTTCAATGCCAAGCAATTTGAGTAAAGTTGATACATCTGTTAAAACTAAATCGCAAAACGTGGTTGCAGAATCTTCCGTTGTGTTTCTACAAGATTCAATTTGGTCCGATTATACCAGCAAAGGTTATGGGGAAGATGCCGACTTTTATGCAAATGTTATAGGATCTGTTCTTAACAACGATACAGTGGTAAGTTATTTTTGTTTTGATATTTTAACTCTTATCAAAATATATGAGCCGTTTCTTTTTGATGTGGTATAAGTCCACACTTTATCAAATTTCAGAATGCAAATTAAGAAAACTGATTACTTAAACGTTAGATTTAAATTAGAGTTGTTTTTAATAAAATGGTTATCATCATTTAAATTCGAAACATAACAATATTCTGAGGTGAACAATACTTTTAAATGGATTGGAACACAAAAATGAAAGAATTGCCAAAATGTTATAACACTTTCATATAAATCAATGGAATTGCACGATTTCTTTAAATTAAATTTTTAACATCGAAATATGTCTGTGAATGCCATCAATCTCCGGGCTACATAATAGCAATCTTTGTACTTTTTCAAGATACAGTTTTCGCATATTTTTTTTATATTGATGGTTTAATGTTTGGCTTTTGAAGATAATAAAATAAAATGAAAAAAATAGAAATGTTACCAAGTTTTAGTCAAATAATTTGTTTTGAACAAACTTATTCGATAGCCCTGATTTGAAATGCTGCAAATACTTTGCAATTGCGCTACTGTGCTATTCATTAAACTTTTCAAAGTTCAAAAATTCGACAAAAAGTGCTAATAGTCACTATTTCTTACCGTGGCAAGCAAATAGTTGTGTTTAGCTTCCCATTTGCTATTGTTTTAAAATCCAAATAATTCACATCGACAAATTAATGGCTTGCACATATGGACATGTGAAAATCGAATTAAATGAAAATCAAAGTGAAAAATGCAATAACATGGATATAATCATTTGAACTGACTGCAAAAACTTGTGTAATTGACGCATATTACAAGCGTAAATTGTTAGTGTTTTTGAAAAACGTTTCATCACACTAAATATCAAAAAATTCTCCTTTAATAAACATTTGCTCTTTATTACCAGCCGCCTAAGATGTTACGGGAATAGGCTGTTAAGTCTCAACTCAAATGATTCAATGTACGGCTCTCTATTCTGGTGTATAGAGCTCTTATCATCCATATCATATTGTAATTGTTATTTTCAAAAAATTACCTCCATAATGTTTTTGCATAAAAAAAATTCAAAGCATAGTCGTATTTTCTTAGGTAAAAAGAATTTTCTTTTACAGAATGAAAACATTTGTGAAAAGGATTCGTCACGTCAGTTCAATATGGCTGCAAAGTGGTCGGAATGCTCATTTGAAACACCATTTGTTCCATCATCTTCAACAACTTCATCTAATGAACCATCAATTGGATTAACCAAAAGTGATTTGCGGGAAAACATGCTTAAAAATTCCTACCTATATAATTATAAGCCACCCGTAACACCTGCTTCGAATGTACAGAAAAACATAAATGTTCCGTCTGCTCCAACCTTTTCAGATACACATGGATCCGTAAATAAGGGTGAGATAAATACTGATAAGCAATCTTTGTCATCTCAATCTTCAGTTACTTTACTAAATCATTCATGTAATAGTAAGTTTGTGGAATTTTCACGTGTTAAGTCAATATATAAGTTTGAAAATAACTGTAAAGTAGAGCTACGTGATGATTGCCAAAGTACTCAATCAGTTTTACCAACATCTAGTGCTGACGAAGAAAATTTGCTCACTTCTGCAAAAACTCATTTTCGCCCCATTAAACAAAGTTATGCTGATGGTCACCAATTTGATATATCAAACAACTTTGATGAAATTAAGTTCGAAAGATCTGAAAGCGGATACTTGCATTATGAATCAGAAAAATATCTGGAGTACACTCGAGTTGATACGTTCTTATCAGATGAGGATCTTATCTATGCTTCCAATGCTGACGGATCTAAAAAGGCGAAAAATATATTTGCTCTTAAATTTCGGGTTAAGCAAGTTGAGAAATATTGTCAAACAGATCCGTCTTTCAGTGATGGTTACGTCATACAAGCTCACGTCCGAAATATTAATAAATACAAAAAGCACACTGATAAAAGCGGTAAGAGCAAATTGACAGAAAAAAAATCTTTAAAAAAAGAGAATCCCGTAAATATTGAACAATGGTCAATGGCTGAAATTGAAAAACGGTGCGCTGATAATAACAACACTCACACGTTGTGGGGTATGTGTCCAGCTTGTAATAACAATACAAAGTCTATGCCAGCCAATCGCCTACTTAAAGATGAAGTTAATGTTGAAGCCGATGAAATAATGTCTGATTTGAAATATATGCAAGATCTATACATAGGAAGCGATTGGGAAGATGATGACACTGACTGCGATGCTGATACCATAAAAGATTGCGAACTGTACCAATCACTTGAGCCATCTGAAGGGGATGACGAACAAGAGCATATTTTATATAATCTTACCAAATTTATTTCAGACTTGCTTAAGCCAGAAAATGCCAAATCTTTGGCGGATGCGATAGGTGCGAACCAAAACTTAAGGGCGATTTGTGTAGATGTTAGTCAGAAAAAGAATTCAGTAAAATCGTCAATGGAAGATGGCTTTAACAACAATATTAATGAGTATGTTGGTGGTTTGTGGAGTAATGATGAAAATATTATATGGAAACGTGAACTAAAGCCTATAAATGATAACATAATGTCGGGCTTTAATAATAACAAAACTTCATCGTTTTTAAAGAAGCTTAACTGGGAATATTCAAACTTAGCAGAATTATGGAAAGAAGCATCCCAAAACGAAATCGAATCCCCGCAATCCCCTTCAAATTTCACAAAAGTCAAACATATCGATCACAAAAATCATTGCAGCGAAATATCTAATAAAAATTTCCTAAATGTAATATCAGTAAACATATCGCAGCAAAATCATAAATCTTTCGAAAACGACCATAATTACGTTCACAACTTTGGCAGTAATAAAGTTGTAAATCGTTTTGATCGCAAACGACGACACTCGGCTTCACAAAACGTCAATGTATCAGGATCTAACGATTTTTATGACAACGTAATTATTGGTAATAAAATTGAGGTAATGGCAACACAGGAATTGGACTACGGCAAACTCAATGATTCACCCGCAACGATAATAACGTGTAAATATTGGACTACTTTGGATACGACCTCGGCATCACAATTCTTTACGGACAAAGGCTCTCAATATGATGGAATTTCCTCTTTAGCAATGAATCCCTCCTCTATTTTAAAACACGTCGCTATGGTTTCACGACCACTGACACGTTAATTATATTTTTATTTTCCTTTTTTTTTTATTTTTTTTTTGTTCATATAATTTTCTTATCTTATTATTTCTCAATCTTTTTCGATACTGATGAAATATTTTATGTTATATATGTTTTTGTAAACGTTCGATTCTTAAATCAGTTAAAATTTCTCTTTATGTTTATCTCTTATCGGTATAATCTTATGTTGCGCTAGTCACCTCCATTGGTGATCAGATGATATTTTTATGTAAAAACTTTTTAAATATGTAACTCAAAAGAATCGTTTTGTTTATGTTATTTTGAACGTTTAATACTGTTTAATTTTGCCATTTTAGGGTTAATTTTACATATATACTGTCAAGTAGAATGAAAAATTGTGGCAAATATATTTCTAAGAAGTAACGTTTTCTACTAAAAAACTGTTCAAATATTAAAATTATTATTTTCATTTTCAACTTGATAAACTCTCTTTCAAATATATTTGTCGCATTTATTAGCCCTAAAATTCGTTGATAGTGGTGTATGATAGCATAAATAACTACATATATGTGTACATATGTTAAAAAATATCCATTTGCTCAAAATTTTTGCAAAAAAGAACTATAAGAGTATCACTTTTTAAAACTTATGAATTGAAGCATATAAAATATAACAAAAAAAAAACCAATAATGTTATTACTTTGTTAATATTTCAGTAAAATTGCTTTTATGGCGTCATTATTTATTTTGAATTTTATGCTCCACCCCATTTAAAGGCTGATAATGTTTCTTTAAATAGTAAACAAGTTTTACTTCATAATATACAAGTAGATAGGTGATAAGTTTTGCTTATCTGTAACTTATTTCTCAAAGTTATAAAAAATTTATGTAACTTCTTTCACTTTATCTGTGGAGATTTTCGTCACTCTTTGTAGTAGGATGAATCCTTTTGCTTGCTTAGAGAGGCGCTTTGGGTGCTGTAGTGGAGCTATGTAAGTACAATATTGTTTTTTTTATTGTCTTTTTTAACAATTCATTCACCAGTAAAAGTAAGAATACTTGATATTAGTACGACTATGCTCGAGGTAATCATATCGCTTGTAACTATTTATATTAATTTGTTCACCAGTATTAGTTTATTTAAACTGCTTTATTTTAAAACTTGTGGCAATTAACATATTACTTTGTCGACATTTTAAACGAGAACAGTCATTTATATTTTAACAAGTTTATACATCGAAAACACTGCAATCCTCAAAAATCCGGATGGAAAATAATAATAAAAATCAAAGATTCCCGTTACCAAATAACAAGATTTGCTAACTTAAAATCCCTCTACTATTCTTATGAAAATTGTAATATCTTGACATCCCTCGACAATTATTTAAGCAAATCTCCTGGTATATCTCTCCGAGAAATACATTTTCGAAAATGTAGTTATTTTTATTCGATAATGCATCTCTTGTTAAAGAGCGAGACAATTCGTAAATAGGTAGGTCTAGTAAATACCTGACTAAAATCAGTAAAGCTTTTAAAAATCGATCTTAATTATGACAAATAGTTTCCAGGGCAACATTAAAAATATTATATATTTGGTATTCTAAACTAATAACACAGAAAATAATATTTGTCATAAATAGTTAAAATGTTGCTTAAATTTGTCTTGGTCAGCTATTTAAGCCATGGTGGGTTGACTCTTTAAAGCCGCACCAAGAACTTCTTGATTTATTATATTGACTTAAATAATAATGGTATTAATAATATTAAGAAAATAGAAATTATGAGCACGCACGTTAAATTTCTCACCCGTAATCACAACGACTGAAATTTTTTTTCATAATTTTCAATTAAATTAAAATCAGCCGAAAGAGTTGCTAGGAGAACTTAAAAAACAGTATTTCTAGTACTTTTATGTCTTTAGGCAATAGGTAGATCATTTAAGCAAATAACTTAAAATTCAACATAGTATGTAATGCTAGATTTACGGATGAATTGTTTTTAAAGATTTTATTTAGGCAAATGTAATTGTGGGCAGGAAACGAGTTAGGATATGTATTCATATCATTAATCAATCAAAATCAATATAAATATCCTATTTATGACTATTGAAATTTTAAGTATATAAAATCTATGGAATTGCACGATTACCGTAAATCTGGTGTTAAGCTTACTGTTGCCTTATAAAAATCTTCTAGTTTTCTCAATTATTCAATTTATTCAGAAGAAATGAGGGAGGAACCAGCTAAGATAACCTTCGAGAGAGTGTAGAAAAGGGACTTAAAAAATAGGCTGATTCTATACCCAACCCAAATTAAAAAATATTACTCAGGAAATTTTATTAGTCGCAATAAATTCTTAAACCTAAAATAACTCGTTTGCTAACATAAGGTTTGTTTGTTTCTTTGCATGAAAAGTGCAGAAGTGTATAGTGTAATCGATGTGATATCAAAAGTGTAGGAATTTTCCCTACACTAACGTCAGTGAAACAAACATTTTTTGTGTAATTTGTTGTCAATTATATTTAACGGAACGTGTTTTGATTAATACAATTTTTTAATATCACAAAAAAAAACCGAAAATAATATATTGCCGACTTTAATGCAAGAAATTGTGTGTGACTCGTCTGATAATTAATTAAAATCACTTCAATTAAGACCGGCTTTGTTTGACAATTGCCTGACAAATGTCAAATTCCTGCCTGCACTCATTGCACATCATCCAATCAAGTGCAGAAATTTCCACTTTTTTTGCAGCGAAACAAACGCTGTGCATTTGCACTAAGTTTACACTGAGAGCGAAACAAAGGCCGTTTGACGTAAATTTTGGATTCAGTGCAGAAAAAATGAAGCGAAACAAACAGACCTATAGATTCTCTATTGTTTACAACTAACCATATTTCCTCTTCACATCCCACTTTATTTTGCATTGTAAATTAAAGTTAGCCGAGAGTCAAGTACATATAATAATAGTCACTGTATTTTTTAGCAAAACAAACTTTATTCTTTTAAAATTTATGGTATTTGAAGTTCCGTATGTACAAAAAGTCTCTTTGTGTAGAGAACAAAAATTTGATTAGATCATAAACATTTTAATGATTTAAGAGAAAATTGTTAATGCTTCTTCAAGCAAGTTTTGCAATTTAATTTCAATTAATTCAATTCAATTATTCTTTAAGACTGAAAGTCTCAGAGCTGGTTTTCTTTTTATTTACTTGCAAGAATTTAGTTACCGATTTTTATAAAAAGTCATAAAATTTAAAACAGTTTTTATTTAATATTTATATAAATATAAACCAATTTTTAATTGACAGGACTTTTTTTTTATTATTTTGTGACTTCTTAAATAAAAGTTAACCTAATCACAAAAATAACAATTCACAAACAATCAGAATCAATGTGTATGGTAGAGTTGTGTCATGCCCATTTTGCACTTTTAGCTAGAGATGAGATATATGATAGGACTCGTTCTTAAAAAAATGCAATTTTGCAACATTTCTCTTTACTACATATGACTTCACAGTAAAGGGCATTGAATTAAAGTGTGGACGAAATTTGATCATAATTTATTACCATTTCAAATGAATATGATTCAAATATTACGATTCTATAATCGAAGCTGATGGAAAATACAAAACAAGTGTCTCGGGAATTTTAAATAAAACAAGCATTTAAACAATTTTATTAGGTCAACTCTATAAAAATTGGTCAAGTGCGACTCGGACTTGCGCACTGAAGGTCTGTGCTATGGAAAACCCTAAAAAGTATTTAGCAAAAAAAATTTAATCCTGATCAGAAATCACTTTTGTCAACTTAGAGATCGATGTTGAATTGCATTTCTTTATTTTTAAAGGGAAATTTTCAAATAGCCATCTCCTTGTGAGTAAGCGCTGTTAGCAAAGCTTCCAACTATACCTTACAATCATAGGTAAAACTAAGCGCCCCTCTTATAAATTTAAATACAATTTTCACCTCTGCACCAAGGATTTACATATTGTGTGTGAATTTCAAGTCGATATCTGATATTAGAAGTTTAGAAGTCTGAAGCCTCTGACAACAATAGGATTACTGTTAGGACACTTCGGGTAAAGAACCCTAAAAAAGGCAAATAATAAGCAGAAGCAAGTGATGCCTGCAAGTTAAATTAAGAGGGCATTTAAGTCCACCCTAATACTTTTGTTTATATGTATCAATAGTTCTCTTAAAATGTTTAGAATAATGTAAGTAGAATTCGGGCTTTAAATGGCAAGTATATATTGCAAAAAAATACACGTCGAACTTAGAACCTTTGTTTTTGGGAAGTCGGTTAAAAACAAATTATGACGATCAAAAAGATAAATTGCATGGCTGATGTTTTAAGAACATTAAAATGATTTTCTGGGACAAATATATGTTTTCATAAGGGCCAGGTGGAGAATTGGTGTAATATGCCCCACAAGCGGTCAAAAGAACCACAGAACATAAATAAATTGGTTAAGAGCATCAGAGAACATAAATAAATTGGTTAAGAGCATGTTGGACATGAATATGATAGAATTCCGTAGAGCTATTTCGAAATTTGTACATTGAGGAATTTTTTTTTAGATATTTTGCATCGATGGTTGGAAATTTTTTGCTGAAGGTGCATCAGAAGGTTCTAAAGCACTTTTGAAGCATTTTAGAAGACCTATATAAAACCTTTAAATGGAGTAGATGAAAAAAATGGGATCATTTATGGTTTTATCAGTCATTAATCTGCATTACCAAATTTTATCGTAATTAGTTTAGAAATGAGAGTGCATACTAGACAGACTAACGGAGAGACAGGCAGACAGACCAACCAAAACTATAGCAGCTCCTAATTGCTAAAAATAACTCTTAAAATCTTAAATTGTGAAGTTTAGCTTACATACGCATGGACTGACACTTGAAACTCCGTTTTATGATTTCTACAAGAGAGTCGCAGGTTCGAATCTCGCCGGCAGCGAACCAAGTGTTTTTGCTGACAGCTGATTACATAAAAAAGTTATTGGTGATTTGAAATCCACCTTAAGTTTATCATAGGTCCACTTGCAATTTTTCTCACTCAATAAAGTGAAGTTCTGTATAGAGTCAACTTAGGTCAATTTGAAAAAGTAGATGGTCGGCCAAGAGAGTGGGGAGCTTCACTTCTTTTTAAAAGCATTATACAAAATTTACAGTATTGCGCGACTGATTAAGTCTCAGAAAATTTTTTTTTAAGTATATAGGGTCAAGAAAAATATGGCACGGCGAAGCCTCATGACAACCAGATTTGGAATTTAACCATACTTCAAATTATAGGTCGATTATCAAATTTTAATATTTCTATGAAATATATTAGAGGAAAAATAAACTATATTAGTAAATTCTAAAAGCCTTTACAATTACAATAGAAAAAAAACCGGGCAAGAGCGTGTTTAGTGTTCCGTCCTATAAATTATTTTAAAATATAAGATATATTCTTTAAGAATCAAGGTGCGCTGGAAATGCAAAAGTTTAGTATATATTTTATAAATGAAGTATTTGCGATAATAATCTACACCAGACACAAAACAAACCTTTCGTCGAGCTTATGTTTTATGAATAAAAAAATGCTGTTTTCCCCAATTATTCGACATGAAAATACAACTCGTATTCTTCGTCTACAATAATTGGAGTCTTACTTCCTCATTATTTCACGTGTCTTGTGCAACGATCTCTGAGAAAAGTGCTTCTGACAGCAGCAAACACCAAGATAATTCTAAGTGTTTCATTTTTTTCCAATTTTAGTCCGGAACAGTAACATTTTGACAAAAGCCCTTAAAGTAAAGGAGTGACCTCCAACAATTTCTAAATAAATTCACTATGAACTTTAGATAGTTCTGCATAAGGGTACTGAATGCGTAAAAGGAGTTGGATTTGTTCGGTTTTTACTTACTGTTTAGTTCTAGTCACGGTTTTTGAAAATATTTCATGCAGTGTATCCAATGTACCAACAAATTTTTTTTTAACACATAATCTCATGGTGATTTATTTATATCACTTATCTCAGAATGTTATGTATTTATGAATGCACGAAGTTGAATCAAATTATTTCAATTTGAATAGATATATTGTTAAATCTTTTTATATTTTTGGTTTTTTTTTTTGCAAGCGATGTGCTTCCTCGAGCCATTATATTTATTTTTAATAGAATGCATTGTAATGTCCGAAGTTCTTACAACTAAATGCTAGATATATACCACTGCAATGAGTTTCAAATGGCGCTTTGATATAAAATGTTGCTTATTATGTTAAAGACTTTACTGTGCAATTAGAACAAGTCGTAGCAACATTTTCTAAGATTTCAGAAAAAAATATATTTTTTTGTTTCTTTTGTTTTTTATTAATGTTGTAAATAAAAAATAAAAATTAGTGCATTATTTTCAGTTATTTATGTAAAATAATAGGTCAATTTTTTTAAAAAATATTTTAATTATTGATTTTTGTTTTGTTAAATATTTGTTCGTATCTGCAATAGTCATCTAAACAAAAATCTGTATGCTGTTAGTGATTGTCCGTGCATGCTTTTTTTATAAATTTTTATTAAATGTACAAAAGATATTTTTGTCTTAAATAAAAATTGTTTATAAAATCGGTAAATTTACTAATTGTTGCGAACAAATATTTAATGACTTTTATTTTATATAGTTTGTAATTATATTTTATGAAAAGACGGTGGCTCCCAAAAATTTCTAATGGAAGACCAAATTGATAAAGCAAAGGCCGCAAATGATGTAATATATCAATCTAGAATTACAAACCATTCTACTAAAACAATAGCAAACATTGATGGTAATATGTATATAGCACAAAAATAAGTGTATTGGTTCTTCGTCTTTTAAATTTAAAATATTACAATGACCAAGCAAAGTTTAATGTAATAATTAAAAGTATTTTAGTTATCTCCTCCTCTATTTTAGTCTAGATCTCTGAATCAAAAAAAAATCCATCTGTGCTAAGTGGTAACGAAATTATCTCTAAACAAATAACATTTTAAAACTAATTCTTGAATCCTCAATGTTTGCAATTTTTTCTAAATGCACTTTTTAATTTTTGAAAATGCATTTATATTTTTGATTTGTCACCAAAAGCCTATATCTTTTAATAAAGCTTAAAATGCTATATAAAAATATAAAAAAATATTAGAGAATTAACGAATTTTTCTTTTCTTTAAATAAATGTAAAAACCGCAACACAAACAATGTAATATAATATTGTCGCTAACCTAAAAATTATGTACATTTGCATCATATAAGCATAATATCCATCCCGTAATGGTTGTTTTCAAGAAGAAAAAATATGAAAAAAAAATTATAGAAAAATGTAAGCCTTTGCTTTTTGTGCTTACGTATTAAAAAAAAAAATATTAAAATCACCGAATTACAAATAAAGTGTTGGTTTATAATAGATTAAATAGTTAAGGTGATAATTATGCATACAAATTACACTTTTCCTGTGTTAAATATTTATTTATTTTTCTTTTAGACAAATGTGATCAAACAAAATCTTCATACAAAGAAAAATAGTGTTGTAAGTGCATGTATCACTTTAAAATTATTATATAATAATTTTGTTTTCCATCGATAACCTTAATTTACTTTTTTATAAGATTATAGCTATAATTTATCAAATATTGTTTTCGAATGTAAAGTTTTATCACTCAAAGTTTGCAAGGACTGCAGAAATTTTACATTTATAACAATTTTGCATGTTCTGGGCGAAAAACTTGTTAAACATTTTTTTACCAAACTAGAGATGTATGTATTAAAAGGAGCTAGGGGCCCTTATTAATTGTTTGAACATATGGATTTTCCGTTAAAAGTGAAATATAAATCTACGGGAAATTTTGATTTGCATTGCAAAAACATGTTAGAAAATTGATAAGCAACTATTGCATACTTTAAATGAAAAGAAAATACTCAATGGAACCTTTTTAAATTGTTGTAATCATGTAAATGCATTATTAGTGCTATTTTGTAATTGCTAACTAGTAATATATGATTACTTGGTTTCTTTATTAATCAAGTAATCATTCTTAATCGATAACCTGCTTTTACTGCAATAACCAGTATAATTTACTTTTAATCTCTTTTTCTCATTCTGTAGCTTTATTTAGATGTTCATTGAAGAAATTATGTTGCACTATTTTTGTTAAAATCTTTGAACGGTGTTTTTCGTTATTTCCTTATATGGAAAATGTATCCCTGCAATACGACTCAATTTTATTAAGAAAATACTTTGTAATAAAAGAAAACATAACAAAGAATTTATCTAAATTCTCTCGGTTGTTATTAAACTTTTTGTGTAATATTAATTTTACAATCTTCAAAAGAGCTTTTACTAAAATTGAACTGTGATCTTCGAAAATTAGTAAACTAATATTGATGCAAACGTCTGGTTGTGCTAAAGCACTTAGCGCACCATAATGAAAAATTGTGTATAAATGCATCAGTTGCTATATTTACTTTACTCTTACTGCAGTTCTAAGAGTCGAAATCACAATTTTGTTAATCTTATAGTTGTTTTGGTTTAGTATACGCCCTATGTTTCACAAAAGGTTAAAGGAAACAGAAAGCGAGAGAGCTGTTTGAGTAAAATTGCTCTATACATGAAGAATTATTTATAAAAGTTCCATTGATATAAGTAACTTACAGTGTTAACAATTAATTTCATGACTAATATCAACTGCATGCGGTAATTGCCCCTTTAATCTATATATTAAAAAATTCATCTTTTGATTTTAATTACATTATTAAATATTTAAAGCTCAGTTTTTCGTCCAATATACAATATGTTCAACTATTGAAATATTGTGCGTTTAAAGAAATAGTATATATTTTCGTCTTAGAATTATAACTCATACACTGTTTAAAATTTTTGAATAATTTAAATGTGCGGATTACAGCAGCAAAATGTAGATTTATTTTAAAATATTATATTTTCAAAGAAAAACAAAAAATTTCAATTATATCATAAAAAAAAACTATATAATTTCTGTACTGTATCCAAATATAGATGTCTATTAAAATTTCTTTCTCCAATTATTGTAAATTAAACTTATAAATTTTCTAAACTATTTTAAATGGATATATTTTTGTTTAAGAGATATTATGTTACCTAAATAATATTTTGACTGACTTTTCGCCGCAAAATAAAAAATAAACTGGAGGCTCATTTCTAATTCCGATCTCTTTTAATTCGACAGATTAAAAATATGTCGACTGATCGATGCAAACTCTGGACTATGTCAGTTTCTTATACAAAATATTATAGTTTAAATATATTTTTAATAATAGCGGTCAAATTAAAACGTTTTTTAGGTGTTTACTAAACCATTTGTATTGAAAACAAAAAAAAAAGTGTTAGAGTTAAAATTAGGAAAGTGGCGTGGCCTTTAAGTTTAAACTTTTTTTAAGATTGTTGGAGAATTTTTTTATTTGTTCGTGAGCTTTTTCATGTTTATTATTTCGTTTTACCTTTAATGAACAGATCTTTTTTCATATTTTAAAAGTTAGTTATTTCTTCCTGTCTGGACATTGTTGTATTTTTTTTTATAAATTCCTTTCAGATCGATAACGTAATAGTTAAATTTATTTAATGTTCTATCTATCCATCAGTTAATTAATTTTAACTACAGATTAAATTTTAGTAAAATGTAGTATTTCCTTAGCTCAAAATCTAAAAATTGTGGTATTATTATTATTATTGGTTAAGATTCGATAATCAACTTATTACAAAACTACGAAAGAAAGTAGTCATTTAAGGAGGGACCCGACGGCTTTGAAAAAAACAGCAATTTTCAGGAATTTTTTTAAGGTTACATAAATAATCGAATCATTTTTTGAGTAAAAAGATTGTTAATTGGAGCCATGGTAGCCTTCGGAGTCAGAGATGTTCAAAAAAAGGCACCTATAGTAGTGCCAGGCGTAATTAGTCCTGAAACAAGGTAGAACAAAATATTTTAGATTTCCTTAAACAATATAAGACTCTGGCTATCGTGTAGTATAGTACTTTTTGAAAATTCAAAAAATTACAAAAATGATGGTAGTTTGAAAAAAAATTCCATTTTTCGTGAAAAAATGCTACAAGTGTTTATAAAAAATTGAAAAATTTAAATATCAACAAAAAATTCTATGCTACACGATAGAGAAAACAGTTCTACACATTGAAGTGTTCCCGAGAAAAAGTGGCACTCAGTTTGAAAAATGCGGTTTCGAGATAACGCGTTTAAAGTTTTCGGTACTGTCACGGCTCATTTGAAAAGTGAGCTAAAGGCCTCCAAAATTCTTCTCGTATTTTTGCAATGACTTCGAATATCAATAAACCATTTTAGAAGGTCATTCTAGACACTATAAGGAATAGATTTATGCAAAAAAAAAATCGCTTTTTTTTAAACCTTCAGGTATCCCCTTAAGTTCGGAAAAAATATCCATTGTCCAGTCTTTGATCTATTTAAATCTTTATTGCAGTAAAGATAATTTGGTTAATTCAGTGATAAAAAAAAAGATAATTTTAACGTTAGTGAGACATCATTGTCGTCTGTTTAGTCTATTACAGGCCTGTAATTTCCGAATTATTCAAGCTAGGAACTTTAAATTTGGCGTCTTAGTTTCAGACATCTTTTCTCGCGATCTATTTTGGCAGCGATTCGTCGACATTTTTTATAAGTAGGTTATGGAGACGGAGTTGGATCAATGGTTGACTGGCACGAACCCCCACAACATGGATGAAAGCTCAAGCCTTAACCTGCCTACAAGTTTTTCTTTTATAAGAAAATTCACTCCGTCTCTGAACTATTTTCCAGCTCGCAACAATATAAAACCAGACATTCAACTTATCTCTTTGCCCTTATCCTATTTCCACTTTGGCTATAACCGTACTAAACGCATAGGGTTGTTCCCTGGGCTTGGGTACATTAGTTAAAAAATGTACTGCAGAAGGTAGATTCATATATAAAATACTCCAATTCCCTAATATGTTCCTTAAAAATAGCATGAAATCGTTTCATCCATTTCATTAGTTTATGTCTTGAGCTAATTTTTATCATAAAAAAAGTTAAGATTAAATTAAACCAGTACCTATGTCTTTACTGACTTGCTAAGCTTCCATCATTCTTGTTCAAAATATTTGCATGTTGTAATTATTTAATAAACATAGCTTTAGAACGGAGTAATGACTGATTTCGTAATCGTGCTGTCGTTCACTACATACAGCGATGAAAAATTGTTAAGGCATATTTCGGAGATAGTGAGTCTGCTAATAAGTAATAAAATATTTCTTTTATTTTTCGTCGTACCTACTGAGATAAGATTTTCATGCCTGAAATTAAAGTGGTTAACCCTGAAAATTTTTAGAAAGGGAACAATAAAAAAAACTTCAGAAGTTTATTACTTGTTTACAAAAATTACAAACACATACAGTGCAAGCTTATGGAATTATGTAGGTTTTATGATGATTTTATATTAAGGGGTAACACCACTGTAAATTAGTAAAATTTGATAGTTTTTTGTGAATTTTATTCGGGTATGAAGAATGGTGTAAAATAAAAAAAAAATACATAGACTCTATAAAGTATACCTATATTTAAAAAATAAATAAAATTAATATAGTATAATATAGGAGTACGTGAACAAGTTTGAGTAGTCTCGGACAGACAATGACAATATCTTTATTGTGGCTAACAAATACATTAATATACATTGAACTTAGTTGGTATTTTTAGTCCTCTACATATAAATTTTTCGAGCTGAGTTATATACGTCCTTAATTAATAATTAGCTTTCTCTATTCCAGACACATGTCTTTTCATTTTAGTTCTCTTAGTATTTCAGGCAGGCACAATTCAACCTATCACTTTTTCTCTTTTTAGTCTCGGACAGAAACTAAAGCAATAACTGTCAAAGTGACAATTAGTGGCTTTATAACAAAGCTTAACAAAAGTACTCAACTTATTTCTTCGGGTAAATTTGGTCTAACATTTTTAAGTAGGGGAATTGTTACGTCAGCAAATTTTCCCCCATTTCATGAGTACGTGAACGCGTTTGGGTAAAAATATCATAATGCATTTACCCAAAACTAAGTACGTAGACAGACCTAATATTACGACCGATTCTAACTACATCTATGATTATTTAAAAAAAGTTTAATCTCAATAAACTAAGGCTGTGGAATGTACCATTCGGGACAGGTGCGTTGTTTACAAGAAGCCGTGCGGAGCGCTTTAACTCACCAAAAATACAGATTTCAATAAAAAAAAGTTTTTTTTTCTAATTTTATATGCTTTAAGGAATATTTAAAAAAAAAAAAGATTTTTTAAAAATTTTACAGTGATGTTGCCCCAAGGGCTGAAATGTGTTAATTGATTGATGATATGTTCCTTCTATTCAAAATTAATTCTTTTCCGAATTTAGTAAAATAATCTTCTTCTATATCTATATTAGCAAAAATTGACAACACATTGAAGGAATTTTGCTTGTACAATTCAATAATTTTCTTTAGAAATTTAATACAAGATATATAATTTAGTTTTGATTTGGTTTCGCATTATGAAAAACATTTGTCAACTTTTGAGTAATACAGTAATTTAAAAATATTTTTCATAGAAAACAACTTACAAAGAAAATAAATAGTGCAGTGGTACTTTTAACAATTTTAGTGCGATCAATAGAAATCATTTTTATTTACGCTTTGCCGTAGTAGCCACACAATAATATTACAAGCCAGGAATTATATCATCACCACTACTTGCAACTCAAGCAAACGAATGCCAAAAATAGTTGAAAAAATAGCAAACATAAAGAAGCTCTTAAGTTTAAAACTTTTCATTTTTACCAAGTTCATTTCATTTGCTCTTGATTCATTTTGTGATAAATCTACAACCCTTAGTTTTCGAGCTTAGTTTGATTATATTAAAAACACAGCCAAATTTTTTAAAAATGTTAAAAAAATCAATCATAATTGTATTTAATTTTAAAAAAGTATATCTATAAAACCTATACATATATAGGAGTTGAAAATGTGTAATATACAAATTAAATGTGATTGAAGGCACTTACATAATGATAAATCACAGTTAGTTTTAAGTATTTTTATGCCTTCAACTTACCTATGCAACTCTTATAACTTTGTCGTACCAAGAACTTTACTGGTGATTATCACAAAATGAACAAAGTTCTTAACTTGAACGTATTGTTAACGACAATTAAGAAAATCCTCCAACAAATTTGCGTGAATGTGATTTATTTTACATTGTTAGTTGTCTTAGTTTATTTAGTTGGTATAAAGAGATTCCACTGAAAAAAAGTAATGATTCGTACTAAAAGCTCTAAATTCTCTTAAGTAGAAAGATTTTCTACAAGAATAATTCCAGTCCTTTTTTGATAACTAAATTCAGTACGAATGCAATCAAGAGGACATGTAAATGGATTATAATTTGTTAGTAACAGTAGTATGTACATAAAATATCTATTAATTATTTTTTTTTGCAAAAGAAACGGGTGCTCGGATATTGTATTTGTTAAATAAAAATCCTGGGCATCGTTTATTATTAAATAAATAGATAAGTACTTCAAAATTTTTAAAATGCGAATGAGGAAAGTCTGCGACCAATTATAAATATAATTATGATAAAAATTCGTGAGAGATACTAATATTTATTCCCAAATGTATGCTCTCACACACATAACAAATATAAAATGAAAAAAAAATTATTTGCTATTGTGTTGTATGAATGTGTCAAATGTATCTGTATTCTTGCAGAAATTATAACTAAATAAGGACGGAAACAAACACAAAATTATAATATTTGATATTGCAACACTTAAATCATTCATCTTGTTCCTAAATGGTCTTTAAGTTTCGAACTTAAACAGAAATGGTTTAAATTTCCAATATCAAATTTGTAAATATTATATATTTAAAATGCAATTATATCACCCATAGACAAAGAATCACAGTGTTTAACACAAAATTTATTTGTTTCAGTCAACATGTTAGATCACAAAAATAAAAGTTAAAGAATTCAAAAAAAAAACATCAGGATCCCCAACATTTGTTTAGTTCAAACTGAAATTAAAGTGAGATTTGCTAATGAAAGAAAGAAATATTATGGATGATAAGAAGGTGTTTCGTGCCTTTTCAGAATAAGAAATGTAAACATTAAAAAAATTAAAAATAAGAGTAACAATATTTATGAAAAATATTTTTTGAATTTCTGGCTGGATAATAAATGTGAAAAATTGCAAAAATTTGTATATAATACAACAATATTGTAACATGTGAATTTACATAGAAATAATGAACATTGACATCTTTTATAAATCAAAGTTCCGCTTATTATCAAGTCGAGAACTCAAAAGAAAAAATAAAGGTTTTGCCAAAATATACACTAAAATATTTTCTGTTTGAACAAGGAAAATTAATCTCATTAAATGTGCATAAAAATTATATTTGACAAAAACACAAGAAAAAAAAGTGAAAAAAAAATCTAAAACTAAAAGAATAAAATAAAATAATAAAATAAATTTATAATTAAAAAAAAACTATATGCAACAATACCCTAAATATTACGATGTAAAACGTATCTTATTGTGGAACAATATTTTTCAATTGTGTTCAGTCATTTTTTTATAAAATTGATAAGAATTCACTTCTAAGAATGTATTGTTGCATGAAGTTTACCCTCGACATTTTTTTATTTTCTCAGTCCTTCCTCTAAAAACGTATTAATTGTAATTTGTCAGAATTTTTTAAACCAATGTTTATATTACATAAGGATGTGCAGAAAAAAATTAAGTACCAAAATTTTGAAGAAATTCACCTACTGTATAAACTTAAAAAATATAATAAAAATAATTTGGAAGATTACTGAGAAAATCACAAGTCTTTCAATATTTAATACCTTTATCCTTTATATAATATTATTATAACATGCTTGCATTAGGAAGACATGGGGAAAACAAATTCTGTAGAAGCGCTTATTCCCTTAACCAATCGTTCTAAAGAGAAGACCCAGCCCTGAGCAACGGACAGTGGTCTAGGGGACCAGGGAACGTGGCCAAAATTCAAGATTTTGTCGGACTTTCATAAAATGTGACGTATACGAGTTTTCGGGGTCTCTGATCCCGAATTTGACATCGAAAATTCAAAATGGCCGACCCAATATGGCGGTCGAAATTGTGAAATTTAGTGGGATTTGCACAAAAATATCCACTAGGGAGTTTTCGGGGTCGCTGATCCCGAGTTTGACAAAATTCAAAATAGCGGCCGAAATTGTAAAATTTTGTGGGATTTGCACAAAAATCCGCACTCGCGAGTTTTTGAGGTCTCTGATACCGAATTTGACATTCAAAATTTGAGCCCAATATAGCGGTAAAAATTGTGAAATTTAGTGATTTGCATTAAATCGTGACTTCGGGCCTCCCGATGTCGTTATTTTTGTATCAGAAGTTTAAGTATCCTTATTTAACAGGAGTTAAGTGTGCATAATAATAGTAACATATTTTCCGGGGTACTAGATTAACGTGAGTCTCCTCGCCTCTCACTGATTGGGATGCTTGTTTATAGTGAGTCCCCTCGCCTGTTCGGGGGGGAGTAGTGAGTCCTCTCGCCTCTCACTGTACGAAGTGCTTGATAATAGTGAGTCTTCTCGCCTCTCATTGTACGAAGGGCTTGATAATAGTGAGTCCCCTCGCCGCATACTCTGATAATCACGTTTTGACATATGATCCAGCAAATATCCCAGAGCTTCTTCTGAATTCATTTTCGCAATTGTAGTTGTATTCCCTATATTTGGAACTAGATTTGAGCTTTTTTTTTGTATCTTTACAAAGTTCGTTCAGAACAACTTACAAATTTTTTTTGCCGGTTAATCTGGCAGCATATCGACAAGCCATCAGGAGACTAGGATTATTCTGATTTTTATTACTGCTCTGAGCTGCCTCGCGTTTCTTATACCTATTGGACTTGTAATTGAATTCTGTCTTCGGGCGACCTGAACATTGCCTTTGAGATTGAGTGTCAGGATTCAAATATGCTACACAAAATTCTGATTCTAACCACTTTTTATTTTGCAACTTAAATCTATCGTTAACCCTTTTTGCAATTTTCCATTTTATGTTTCTTTTGCTTCTCAAGGTTCTCCAATTGCTTTCTTCAACGCATTTATTTTCGAAGCATCAACGTTACTAAGTTTCAAACGTAAGTTCAAGAATGTGGGCAACTACAAAATTTATACTATAAGATTCAGGCACGCTGGAAAGCAATTGAAGTACTTTTCGATTTGAAAGAAACATTGCTGAAGTCCCGGTATTTTCCCGTGTTATTATTTCTATGATAATGCAAGGCTATCCAGTGTGATGTTGGTGAGTCAGTCATTTCAATTGCAGTGCAGGTAGTCTTAAGTAAATTTCAATGTGTTAAAAGTGTTCCTTGTGGAAAATAGAAAGAAGAGGGAGACAAAAAGAAATTCCTGCATATAGAGACCCAATAAATTCGTATACAAGGACAAATGTATGCTTCAAAGGGTTAAAATATGAATTAGTCCATATCTTTCCTTGGAATCAAAAGGAGCAGCTGGTAGCAGTAAATATAAAAGTTTACTAATATACAATTTGAATAGTATCCAGAAAATTTTATTCTGAAGTAGAGCTTCAGTGAGATTTGAATTGAAACATTACCAGATTTGCGAACATTGAAAAAAGAACTAGCAAAACCTTATATTTAAATTCATGTACATTCTCTAAGTTATTTATAACTTATGATTTAGATTCCACACACTTTTATCATAAGTAATATATACTGTAAATATACAAGTATGGAACCATATTACACAAAGGAAGCAAATTGGCTCAAGTGACTAGTCGTAATTTTCACTCAATTTGCAGATTTCAAAGACCCATAAAGTAATAAATAATAATCGAATCGCTTTAAAAATTTGGACTTATCACTCATCCTGATAACAAAAACGTTGCTGAAAGGAAACTTTCTGATTAAAAACGTAGTGTTATGAACGCATGTGATATTTGACTTTTGGCCAGATTTTAGGTGTCTCTGGACCACTGTGCAACGAAGGAAAAGGCAATTTTAATGAATGAATTAATTCCTTGCGTCTGGACTTACATTAATATTTCCGAAAATAGTAGTAAAGTAAATAAATATTTTAGTCTCTTAATTTATTTACGTATTTGCTGTTTGTCTTAATTTATAGCTTTATAAAGCGTCGAAGTATAGAATGAGGCGGTTCTCGATGTTGTCTCGAGAGGGCACGTTTCAATAATCAACAAGTTAAGCACCATTGTCACCAACTATTTTTCAATCGTTGCATTAATCACAACACCACCGTAACCTAAACGAAACTTGCTGCAATAATCAACACTTGATTTTTTTTGTTGCATTAAGCTTTGTTTAAGCTTTGTTTTCTTCTCCAATTGGAGATTATTATCGTACTCAGATGAGCTAGAAGGATAAAGAAAAAACTTGTTTTTGAGATTATAGTTTCTCATGAAATTTCTTTTTTCGTTAGTCTCTCACTCAACCAACCAACAAATTTCTTCCACCAACTTCATGTTTTCCTTCGTAATCAAAGGAGGCCGCTTTTTATAAAAAATATAGCTTTTTGGTACCGCTGACAACATTAACTAGACCATTACGAAGCGCAGACTAATAATTTGTGGTTTCCAGAGACCGTACCTGTTTTCTCTTTTTTCTGAAAGAGTGCTATTTTAACTGGTACTTCTGAACACTTATAATTCATTATTAAAACTAACATTTTGGTCTATTTATTTCTCCAATGCAAAGTAAAAGTTCCATTTGAACTTTTATTTTTTCTGTTTGATGAAAACTATTAAGACCTTTTATTTATTCCTGGCAAAAATAAAAGTTCTATTTTTTTCTTTATTTCCTTTTATTTATTTTTTTTTCTTTCTATGAGTTGAAAACAATTTAATTTTTTCCTGGCAGCTATAAAAATATTATTATTTGTAACTACCTAAACAAGTAAATAGCAAAAGATTTGTACCACAAAAAATAAAAGAGTTATTTAACAGTTTTCATCAAACAGAAAAAATAAAAGTTCAAATGGAACTTTTACTTTGCATTGGAAAAATAAATAGTCCAAAATAATTTTTTTTTCTAGTGAAAAGTCTAAGTGTCCAAAAATAACTGTTTTTGTGGTATAGAAATGGATAAAAATGAAATTTTAAAAATTCTGTAGGAAATCAATGGAGGACTCTATGAGAATCACCTAGATATGTTTCATTTCATTTGGCGACTCCAATTTCCTTGTAACTTTTTCGTTCAAAAATAAGTTATTTTTGGTCCCTGGTGGTTTCTGAAACGTTCCAAGATAATAACTGAAATTGTCTCTCTTATTATGTCTCAGGGTGTATCAAACTTAACTATAAGCTATCATCTACAAATATTAAACCAAGTTATATTTTCTCTTGGGTTCGCTTCGATTGTAATTCAGAATATAATAAAACGATGTAGCGAGCCAAAGAATTCAGGCATGCCAAGCATGTACAAGAAAAAATATTTCGAATGGACTTTTTAACTAGAGTATATTTTTATTTGAGGTGAAGTAAGTGATAACGTGTTGGTTTTGCATCCCGGAGGAAAAGGATATTTTAAAAAAACCTGACCAAAACCCCATAAACTAAAGTTTCTTTAAGCATTTTCCGTTGATTTTCTATGGAAGGTAAGTGACCAGGTTCTTGTAAAACCAGTGATATATTGATTATTTATAGAGTTATTCACTATTAAAATACCTCTTCAGTTAAGAAAACTCCATATTATATCTTAACAATCAAATTGTTATTTCCAGGATTTAAAGCTACACACTGTTGTTACAATTTAATTAGCTTTTTATCATTTTCCAAAGCAACTGAGGTTTACTCTTCCTGTGCATGAGTTGTATTTGAAATCAAAGATTGTGAGGGTGACATGTTCACACCCTCCATGGGACAAAAATATTAAACTAAGACCTTGTACATTTTATAAGGATTATCTGCTTCCAGGTGCTCGCCGGCCCGCAGTGCAACTTTGAATTTAGTAATTATTGAATTAGGTTGCAAAATATAATATACTCGTAATTAATTCCGGTGGATCAATTCGTTGAGCCGCACGACCACCATGCCATGGGCCCCGGGTTCGATACCAGGGGGCTTATTACTGAATACGATTCGATTACAATTGATCGTAATTATAGGAAATTTAGAATTGAATGAGATTAAAAAGGGATTTGTACTTGCGTGAGTTGCTAGCTTTAGGTCCATTCAACTCTAAATTTCCTATATTTACGATAGATTGCAATCGAATCGTATTCGGTAATAAGGCTCTAGATCTCCCGTGAGCTTTTAAATTTTTTTTAAATAGTTGCAATTAAAAAAAAAATCCTTCGTCCAAGTCCTTGTCAATAATATCTCGAAGACGTGTGTAAAATTTCATCAAGATCGGTTGAGTAGTTTTCGAGAAATCTTGACAACCGACTTTGAAAATACAGTTTCGAGAAAAACGCGTTTTAAGTTTTGATTGACAATACAGCTGGGAACAAATTTTTTTTTTCAACTTACATAGAATCATCTATTCCTGGCCCATAAAGTAAAGGACCTGCTGCAGCTGCAGCTACAGTAATGACCAACTGAAGTATTTCTAAGCAGTTACCCTTAGAAAGTGAAAGAAACGGTCAAGAAAGACAGACAAACAATAGATGAGCAGCTGTTCCAATATACCTGCGGCGCGCTGAGCCCAACTGGCTTTGAGCTTCCTTACTCCCCCCACCCTAATTCCCTTCCGGCCAAAACCATGCTAACGCATCAAAGGGTTGTCCCCTAGGATTTGGCCACATCGTATAAAAAACAAAAAAAAATCAGGCATGCTCGAACTAAATTCAGACATGCGCAAGCAACTAAAGCGCTACGCTATGAATACATTTGAATATAACTTACCAATTTTGAACAAAAGTGTAATTCCTTTTCAAAACAAAATGCACAAATTTGTAATGTAAGATTAATTTCGTCTCATTAATCACTAATCAGCCCTGTTCACCAGAATTTTTGACCGAAGAAAACTGGCAAGCACCAGTTAAGTTTGTGTAATGAGGTTATGGTAAATAGTGGTGCTCAAGGTGTTGATTATTGAAACGCGACCATAATTGTTGATGTTTAATACGGTCCAGGATCCTTATTACTGACCACGATTCGATTGCAATCGATCGTAAATATAGGATATTTGCAATTGAATGGACCTCAAACTCACGCAAGTACAATATCTCTTTTAATCTGATTCAAATCAAAATTTTCTATATTTACGATTGATTGGAATCGAATCGTATTCAGTAATTAGGCCTCAGTACTCATTCGCAGCATCCTGGGCGCGCATTTGGTATCCCGACACGATGTAGATCATTGTCGATATTGAAAAATTTTTATTCAGCAATACAATATCGACAAATTGTCATCGACAGATAAATGGAAAAGGGTTGGAAATTTTAAGAATTTGTACGTGATTATGGAATTCTGATGCCGTCAATCTTCAGGTTTGGACGGATTACAAATTTTCTATAAAGGAATTAATTAAAAATGAGGCATATGGTAATTATTTATTGTCATTTCGATCGTAATGTGAAATGGCAAAATTCTATCGAATCCACAAAGTCATTTTGTAGATTCGATCAATCGAGTTGAGATACCAAATACGGCCCTTGTGCTCTGCTGTCTCGAGCCATTTCCCTTTACATTTATGTAGTTTGTGCTGTCTGCCTGTCTCGTTAAGAATCTTCGCGCCAGTTTTACCAGAATTTCATCCAATGATTTCATTTTTCCAATAGTTGCCGCCGTCCTGTATAATTCCCTGTTGCTGTAGGATCTGTAAGGAGACTGAAAATATTTTATAGTACAACCACCCCCCCCCCCCCTCCCTTAACACTTTTCTCCCAAATTTTAATAATTCCTGAAAATTTATTTTATTAATCGTGAACCAAACTGGTTACGAATATGTCCGAATTGGTCGTATAAGTTGCTTATACATTAAAAGTTTAACCACAGACTACTCTACTATAGATACAAGCTGCCTAGATCCTCTTTAGACGAAGTAACGAACGCCACAAATTTTCGCTCGTTGCCAGGCTAATTCTGTGGAGGCAACCAGCAATCTTATGCAAGTGGGAAATAACCGCTCAAGTGCTCCAGTTAGTGTAAGAAACACTTTTGGAAAGGTGATACCAAGGAACGGTGCAAAAGCCGCTAAGGGCATAGATTTCTTTGTAACTCGTCAAAAACAAACAAAAAAAACTGTAAACTACTTTCATCGGGCGGGATCACTCTCCCCTTTAACAAACCGCAAAAACTGGACAAAAAGGCTCAGCTGAGGGCAGGCATAAAAATGGAATAAAGAGAAAAAAAATCCGCCCTGTCATAATTTATATTCAATTACTGACCTCCCGTTGTAGTCGAGGAAACCCCTATGGGCAGGTCAGGTCATCTCTAAAGTTGTATCACGAGTACGGCCAGCCTGCACAACAGCGCTTCTACCTTGCTAAAGGAAAGACAATTGAGAAAACTTTAAATTGTCCACGGCAGACACCAATAAGTTGTTGGAGTCCCCGACTTGATATCCAAACTATTGTACCAGGTAAATGTACTATATGTCATTCTAAGAGTTTAAGTGAATTTTGTTCGGAGATAGACTAAGAACATGTAGAAAGTATAGCCAAACAGACTTCTGTTTTTAGATAATTTTCGTTACTTAGGAGCCTTAATTCCTTACTTGCTCGCATAAACGTTACGTATAAATTTATTATTAAATTCAACAGGCTCCGTCCTTAGTTACGTTTAAATAGATAGGCAGAAAAAGATTGGTTGACGGTGAAAGGCAGCTTGCACATTAGGACATTAGGCACATTCAAGTATATAACGTCATTAGGCTCAAACAATCATATTTTTCCAAAAATGAAGAATACTTAAGATTAAAAGTTTTGAGTGTGAGTGAGTGAGTGCATGTTTTTATCAAAATTTTTTATCGTTTTTTTTTTCTTAATCTAAAATAACCAAAGAGAAGTTTACGAAATCCTGGATTCAGGTGACCGAATGTACAGGCGGATAACTATATGTATATGTTATATAGCTCAACACATTCAATTAGTAACAGTATAGATTCCCTTGAAATTGCTTCACTGTTAAAATGTCGACACAAAAATGATTGACGCCTTGTGCCAATGAAAATTTATCCCTCTGGGAGGTGTCAAAATATTTTCTAAGCTGTTTTTCCTGCCGTTAACAACAATTAACGATTAAGATATGAGAAGAAATTAAATTTAATGGTGATTTTTATATATGGGCACAGTTGCAAGATTCTTTTATTCCAGTTTTTCTAAAATGAATTCCTATTAATTGTAATTTCAAAGACAATTATATGACAGAGCTAATCTTTTTCTTGAATAATAAGACGTTAAGTAATAAAAATTACGAATAAAATTTAAATAACTTGAAAGAAAACTGAACTGTATTGTTGGTATTCATTCATCATTGAAATAAGGCCCTTTCTATAACACCAATTGTTTTGTTATTATTCATTCTGGTTAGACACCATTAGTAAGGATACATAGCTGATAGCTTTATTTGTATTATGATTAAGTAGGGTAGGGCGGGGCTAGTTGAGCAATTTTTTACTTGAGTGGTTATAGCTCCTCAACAATAAGCCTTAACAGCTTGTTATGTATACTAATGGATTAGTAATTTATTCCTTTACAAAAGTGTCCATAGTTGTTTATTTCTAACAAGTCGAATTTAAGAGCTACAGCTGTTCAAATGCAGAAAGTGAGATATGCTCAACGTACCCCATAGGTGAGGTAAGTTGAGCAAAGGTATGGGGCAAATTGAGCACTTAGAAAGTCTAGCCAAACCATGGGCTTAATGTTAACTAGATATGAAATAAAACTTCTGTTTGACATTCAACTTTTTATTTATAGTCTTTTAGTGACAAAATAACAAAACTAAACGTAATTTTCTTTGAATAATAAACTGAAAATAGAATCAACATAAGATCAACGTTTCTTAAGATTAATTTTAGGATAAGATTCAGAAAATATTATTAAGATCTTAGAAACTTAATTGTCGCTGTCACTGTTGCAATTGACACAAACGAAAGTAAGTGTATGTGCCCATTCCTTGCAAATTTGACACTCAATCCATGTTTCTCCTGGTAAACTTTCAGAATAGTTTTCGCAACAAACTAGACACGAATAATCATCATCGTTGCTTTCCTCACTTGACTGGAGCATTAAACGATGTTGCCCTACCAAGGCTGGTGGGTTCTGGCTTACGAATGGATAGCTCCGGATTTCGTTTTAAAAACATCGTTAGCCATTCTTTTTCGGCCATCTTATTTGAAGTCCAGGAGGATGGAGTTTTAATGTCAAATTTAACAGCACACTCGTAGGCAAGGCGACGAACGTCTTTTGGCGAATATCCATAGAAAATTGATGCCATTTGTAGCAAGTATTTTTTTAAAGCATCCTCTTGCGTGGGAGAAAATACTTGCCTTGGTGTTGCATAACCCATTGATGAGTCACCACCATCATTTAGTTTCTTCATAAATCTTGTCAAAGTCATCCGTTTGATACCGAATTCTTTGGCAGCGGCATTCACACTTGTTCCCTCATCATTGGCAGCCTTTGCAGCATCATTTAAGTCTTGAGTAGAGTAAGAACCTCTTGAAGTCCTTCTTTTATAAGTCCGCATCCTAAAAAAAATAAAAAACATTATATTACTTTGGTTCTAAGTCGTGGGGTTAGTTGAGCAACTGTAGCTCAACTAACCCCAACCCGAAAATTTACAACAAAATTGAGGTTATAAAAAACTGTTAAAATTATACCCAAAACCTTTATACATATCAAAAGTACAATAAATTTAGGGAAGATTAACACTTACCTGTTTAAAAATGAATAACATTTGACTGTTAGAGACGAAATATTCCGATTTACGAATATTTTACTTTTTGGCCACAAAATAAACAATGCGCGCGTGTACTTCACTCGATCGATTAGTCACCTCTGGTGGTCGCGCAATGAGTTCCCCTCCCGCAACCTCTTCTTTCCACTATTTGATGCTTTCGCATGCGGTGTATAGTTTTCGAGATATTTCGATTGCTCAACTTGCCCCTATGCTCAACTAGCCCCGCCCTACCCTATAATTCGATTGTTGGTTTGGTTTAATTATATACATATATATACATGCGTTCAAAATGAATTGATTTCTTGTTATTTCAGGATCCGTACGAAGCTTCTTCCTCTTCCTTACCTTCCCTCCCTCTATCCTTATGATTTAACCATTATGGTAAACCAATAAAAAACTCTTGTTTCGTTAATTTCACTTATTATTCTTTTATTTTTGATATACAATTTCTAGCCTACGCATTCCGTCTGTTTAGGACATCCTTAGGGCTAACACTAAATCTAACAACAGCTCCACACAAGAGAGAAATACTGAGAAAAGTTAAAAATACAAATAGCGACAGGTCTGCACAATAAAGGTTATTGTATTAAATATACATTATTGATATACAAATGGAAATTTTTTTTTTAAATTGAGTAAGTTAGGATTAAGAAGAGGGCTTACATTGTAAAAATCTGTTTGATCATTCAGCAAATTATAACCGTCGCCATGAAGTTTTTTTGATTTCAAAGGTCTCATATTTATCCACTACTCTTCCTCCACTTAATTTATGCAACAATTTAGCATTGTCGATGCTGCAACTGTGTCCCGTACATTTTAAATGTTTTGCAAGACCAGAAGTAGCATTATTAGATTTAGACGTGGTGATATGCTCCTTAAACCTTTTTCTCAGTGGTCTTTTTGTTTAATCGATATATATCCCTGAACAATCGCAACAATCAATCTGGTATACGCCACTTTGATCCATTTCGTCGTTTTTTAAGCCTAATTTATTATTTGTAAGTAGATTCTTGAGCGTCCGTTTACTAAAGAAGGCAGGCTTAATGTCTTTTTTATTTAGAGGAATTTTCAGTTTTTCGGACAGTTTTGGGACACAAGGGATTTTTCTCCATTTTTGCTCATTATTCTTAACCTGATCCACTAATGGGAAAATAGAAGATAGAACTTTTGTTTTTTGCTTAACAATTTATAAATTATTCCTGTTTCATAGCCATTACTTATACTTTTTTTCTTGTTTTTTTGTGAATTTCAAGATGGTTCAGTGTGGCTAAGGGTAACAGGTGACACCAGACCTGTTGCTCTTCCTTCTGTTTTCTGTTTCTCGTTTTTTTTTCTCGTGGCAGACCTGAAAGAAGGAGTCCACAACCTTCTTTCGCCAAAAGCACGCGAAATTCTGTTTGTGGATGTGTGATGATGTTCAAGGACTCACCCCCCATACTGGCGAGCTAGGACGTGCTGCCAGCTAGCGCGTGCCACTTGAAAATCTTCCGGCAACTTTACGTTGCACATTCCGCACACACGTTACGAAGTTAACAACAGTAGAGGCTCAAGAGGCAATTGGACGAGTGAAAATCAATTGCGTCAAAAGATAAATTAAAAGGGGTCTTTGAAATAGAAGTGAGTACAACTTTGGGAAGATATTTGTTGGTACTGCATCACGTCTCCTTGTTTCAGGTACCTTCAACACAATATCCTGAAGCCTATAGTCTTCTTCCAAGAAATACTCAGAACAAACTCCTGCACATTTCACATTAAATTCAATGTTTTTCCCACACGCAGTAATCCACTTTGTAAGGATTTCTTTATTCTTTTGGGAAAATGTAATAACTCACTTTCTTTTAAAAGTTTTTTCTCCGCAAATCACTTTTAGACCCCGAGACAACAATTAACCATTTTAGATAGCACAAAAATATTTCTTTAATTCAGAAAAATAAACAAAATTGCAAAAAATAAAACACATCAGAACTATTGAATTCATTGTCAATAAATTACCTCGCAGTGACGTCACACTATTTATATAATTACGGAACAACACATGGTACACAAACAAACCGCCGTTTTGATAATTACTAATAAACTACTACTAAGTTATCAAGATGGAGTTGCAACTGACAAAAAACTTTTAAAATTAATTTTCGAAGATTAACAAGCAAGTGAATTCGAAATTAAGTAATTTCGGTATAACCGCTGGATGAAAATCTTATTTTTTGCTGATCATATGGGTGGGTTGTCAATGTCACTTAACTGACAGGGGAGTTCCATCATGGACGCCATACTGACTGCATGTGTTTGGACAGCCCGCTCTGCAGATTAAATAATGTTTAATCTGCTAGAGTGGCGTTAGTACTGAATGCGTGGGGTCTTTGTGGGGTGACATTGGAACTCATTCAGAACAAGTCATACTTCAATATATAAACTCATAAGTTCCTTTAAATCGTTCAAGAAGTGAAATTTCTAATTACAAGTGATCGAAATCTACCGTTATCTATAAACACGCGGTCATAAAGCCGCGTTAATATCTAAAATTCTTAAATAATCGCTACTCGCACGAGTTCTTCCCTGGTTTTGTCCTGTTGCAGGGGGAACCGTTCTTTAATGTGGCCGGTAATACAGTTTATTCTAAGGCTGGCCAGGTGTAAATCGTCATTAAGTGTTTAATGTAACGGGATTTGCTGTGCATTTACCGTTCTGGGAAGAAGAAGAAGAAGACTTAACTGACAGATTGCAACGATTATTTGTTTGTTGTTAAAAATATTATTTAGCTAGTTTATTATGGCTCCAGCAGAAGAGTTTAAACCTCCGGAAACCGAATTAGAATGGATTCAATTTCGAAACGATTTTGGAAGTGAATTGCCAGAATCAACAAAGGAAAAAATGTTACGAAAAATTAAAGGAAACCCGCTTGTTCCTATCGGTAAAAGCTTATATAATTGTTTGTAATTCTAATGAATTCATTATGAATAAAAATTAGGTTGTCTAGCAACTGCGGGAGCTCTAGGCTATGGTTTATGGAGCTTCAGACAAGGCGATCGTAAAATGTCGCAGTATATGATGAGGACTCGAATATTAGCGCAAGGCTTTACAGTTATTGCTCTGATTATAGGTGTAGGGCTGACGTACAAGAAGGATAAATAAACGTTTTATATTTCCAAAAATAGATTCTGCTAATTGTTTTTATTTAAAATATACATATTTTTAGAAAATCAATGTGCTATTTTACATTTACATATTAAGTGATTGCATAGAATGAAAACAAAATGAGTAATCGGAGCTCTTTATTGCGCTTTAAAACTCATTTCAAGGTTGCACTCGAACTCTAAAATCCTGGGTACTTTCATTAATGCATGTTAGCACATATTTGCTTTTGCATAAAGTTCATTAAAGCAAGAAATCAAAACATACGTTTGCACAAGGCTCATTAATTCAAAACGAGCTATTGCGCTATTACAGACGGCATGTAAGCATAAGAATCTAATAAGTTAAAATGTGAGGAAATAAGGGCGTCAGATAGCTAGCTTATCACATAACGAGAATGATTGGGAAAAGTATAAGATGGCCAGAAATATTTACAGACATAAAATAGATACTGAGAAGCGAAATAATATAAATCAGCGAATCGTTAGTGCTAACAGTCAAAAGGAAATGTGGAGAAATTAAAAAAACATTGTACTAAAAGATAATATTCCTGAAATTAAGGAAATATGCTTTGAAGAAGGAATGTTAAGGGATAAAGCGCAAATTGCGGAGAAGCTTAACGAGTACTTTGTGGATAGTGTGAAAGAAATTAGTGCATCTATACAGGCAATACAATATGAAAAGAAATTGTATCAAGTTGAACACGAATTTGTATTCAAAGAGATAAGTATAAATGAATTAATAAAGATATGTTTGGGGATGAAAAATAAAAGAGAAACAAATAAGATATATGTTCGTAGATGCTGGATTGTTGGGAACAGGTTGGCCATGTGATACTGAAAATTACAAATCAATCAATGTAACAAGGTAATTTTCCAGAAGGATGGAAGGAAACTGTAAGTATACCAGTCGAAAAAGAGAAATACAAGGAATTCAGACCAATAAATGCGCTTGCAACCTATGAACAGATTTTGGAGAAAGTTGCAGTTGGAGGAATATTTAGAAGGAAATCGACTAATATTGAGTGCGCAGTCAGGCTTTAGAAGAGGACACTCTTGTGAGACAGCCCTAAATTTGGTCCTGATAAAATGGAAAGAAAACAAAAAGTATTGGCGGTGTTTTAGACCTTCAGCGAGCTTTTAGTGCCGTCCCACACTTGTCGTGCTTTCGCGCGATGAAGGCCGCACGAGAACCCACACTTGTCGTGTCGGATTTTGTGTAGAACACAAAATTTAGTGTGTGTAGTGGTAATATTAAAGCATTTTCCGAACCCAAATAAACTCCGGTTTGAATGCATGTGTGCCGTTGCGACGATAAATAGGTAAATTACGTGCGGATTTCCCTATACACCCCTGCACGCCTTCTCTCCATCAAACTGCGATGAAGCAGGACAAGTGTGGTACGGCATTTAGACCTTAAGCGAGCTCTATGGAGTAAAAGAAAAGGAATGGTCATGGTTTATAGCTATTTGTCAGGTAGAATGCAGCGAACTAAGGTATAAAAGGCGATACCTCAGAGAAGGGCAATAAATGCGGAAGTGCCACAAGGTTCTGTGCTGGGTACCCTACTATTTCTTGTTTACATTAATGATATAAATGGTGTATTGGATGGTGCAAATATTGTATTATTTGCTGATGACGCATAATTGTATGTTGTGGGAGATGATATTGGTGAGTGTGGGAATGCAATGGAACATAGTTTGCGAGAACTGAGTGGATGGTTAAGAATGAGTAAGTTGAAACATTAGAAAAACCAAATTTATGACAATCAATTGTAAATATGAGGGTAATTTAAAAATGGATAGTGATTATATTGTAAAAGTGGAAAAGATTAAGTATCTAGGTGTGATAGTTGATAACAAATTGAAGTTCAAAGAGCACGTGGATAGGTAAAAAGTTTGGTTTTTTAAAAAGAATACGAAAGTCTCTTTCAATGCTGACGGCAATAAAATTCTATAATGTAATAATAAAACCGTATTTGGAGTACTGTTCGTCTGTGTTACTTCTACTTGGCAGTGGAATGATGGATAGATTACAGAAACTTCAGAATAAGGGAATGAGATCAATCCTTTGTTGCAATAAATATGCGCCTATTAACGTTATGCTGGAGTCATTGAATTGGATGAGTATAAGAGAAAGAATTGTGTTGAATGTTTTGTTGTTAATCTTTAAAATGAAGAATGGATGGATGTACACAAGTGAAGTGCAGCCGTATGGCTTAGGAAGAGTGAATGAGCTTAGGTTAGTAAATTTTACCACAGTAAGGACACAAAATTCTTTAATTTATGAGGACCTTAAAATCTAGTGATATGAATGTAGGTAGATTTAAGGGATAGTGTATAGAATTTATAAAGATTAAGTGGAACGGATTGATTTGTGATTAAGAAAGAGTTTGAGGTAATGTTTTTTAAGGTATGAATGAATGAATTCTTGCGGTGCGATTTGAATTACCGTGAATTTCGATTATGGATTTAAGTTTGCTTCTTTAAGAGATTGAAGCGAGCATATCGATAGCTGTATACTAACTAAAAATCTTCCACTAATTTAAGTTTTGCAAAAATTTTTGCGTAAAGGAAAGTTTACTGAAAGTGTCTCCAAAACTGAAAAGAATTCAAAATATAAAATTATTTGCATATTTATAGGTACTCGAATAAAAATTCTTATTTTTCAGTATACTTCGAATCATTAAAAATTAATTAAACTAAAATCTCTAAGTTATGCATTTTTAGGACGATTGCATGAAAATTTGATTTAATTTAGATACAAGTGCGTATAATATTTAACTTATTTAGGTCATTTCATAAATATTTACGTAGCGGAGACATACACTTTCCTCATATGAAAACATTCATTGACAACATTCTCACACATTCACAAACGCCATGCGCAGTAGAAAGACGCCATCTAAAATAGAAATTTTGACCGATCAACTTGTGACATTTTACGTGAGGAATTATTTTATTTTGGCCACAAAAACCTTTAAAATTTCTCCAAAAGTACATAAACAGTGATACTAATAACCGCCTTTTCAATTTTAGCTACCTATAAATGTGGTTGGTGTTCGCAATATTGTATTTTATTGGAAATTTCGTAATTGGTCCGCCGATGAGAGCAAAAAAGTGAACTCGTACATTTTGTGACTTCCCTCCAAGATCTTTCAAACTTGTTTATTCGATTTGTGATTATACGTCCGGGCTACTGAACTGACATACGGTTACGTAGGCAAGCATTGCTAGAAAAAAATATCAAGTGTCTTTTAGTGCCAGATAAGGAAGAGCAGAACAAATCTTGTTCGCTTTGAAAGTCAATTATGTGCGGCTGGTGTTAAAGTCTTATTTACAGGTGCGTATGATATTCATTAACCTGAAGTTATGGTTTGTTTGTAGTGTCCGAATTTCATGAAGGAATTCGTCTCTGCAAGAGTTTGTTTAAGTAGATGTAGATGTGTAGTTTGCATATGTATTCTTCTCTACAAGATTCTGTTTTTCGTCATATTTAAAAGCATTAATCGTGGTTAAGTATGATTTATAATGTGCTGTATTTCTCGTAGATATTTAAAACTCGATATTGATCCAAAATGAGTTATACGCCGAAACAACAAGGCTCGGGAGGGTCTAGCGGTCAATCGTCGCAGCAAGCAAAAGCATTGGCTGGTATAACCCAACAGATGCAGAATCTGGTCCACGGTCAGAATGCCCTCCCGCAAGCAGCACAGGCAGGTTTGGGCGCTTTTGCTAATTTGAATATGACATTGCAACATCAGCAACAGCAACAACAAAGAATCGAGTCAATATTTCGAGAGCAGCAGTTACTGTTTTCGGCAAACCCGCAATTTCAGCAACATTTTCAACAGCAAATGCAACAAAACGCTGCTAAGGAGCCGCTAGCATTGACCCGTAGTCCAGCAGATCTTTTGAATAAAATGCAACAGCATCACCAGCAACAGGCAAATGGAAGTACGGCCGCCACAAGTCTTGCAAGCAATCTAACAAACCAACAGTTGCAACAACAATTGCAAGCTTTCTCGCAGAACCCGGCAAATCTTATGCAGCAAATTCAGGCATATCAATATCAAATGCAGCAAAATAAGCAAAAGATGATGTCTTTAAATCAGGCTTCGCAGTCACTTACAAGTTTACAGGCACAAAGTGCTGCTCAGCAACACATGCAACAAATACATCAATCATTACAGCAACAACAGCAAAAGTTAATGGCATCCCACAGCAAAAATTTGAATGCAGGTAATCAAATTAAGACATCGTCGAATACGCAATCAGCATCTCAATCTGTCGCATCAAATAATAATTTATCAAACAAATCTTCGAACAAATCAAGTGCAGGTTCTTCCACTCAACAGCCCAAAAGCACTACATCGCAACAGAGTTCTCCTAAGATTGCATCAAATCAAAGTTTTAACAAAAACACTGGCCATAGTTTGGGCTTGCAAAAACAGCCGACTGGTACACAACAAAATGCTAAAGCTACAACTTCGGCAAAACCGCACGTTAACGCTTTGCCACTAATGAAATCATCAGGTAAACCTCCTACACCTCCTATTAAACTAGCTACAGTAATGGGTCCTTCGACACCGAAAAGCAATAATTCTCCAAGTTCATCACCAAAGCCGGTTAGTACAAGTTCTGTAACAGCAAAACCTATTAGCAACGACATTTTACCCAAGGCGACGGCAAACTTATCAATTACACCACCAAGCAGTCAAGTGATGCCGGTATCCTCACCGTCCGTTACTCCTCCCATCCCCAAACCCAGCACCCCACCTGCAGTTCCTCTAATTGCAGCGGCTCCTATAGTGGAGGCTCAGCATGAGCAGAAAAATGAGGAACCTAAACAAGCAGAAGAACAAATAACAGTAAAAACTGTCGAAAATGAACACAAAAAAGATGTAGTAGAAACTATTGATACGCCAGAGATCCGGGAGGTTGAAACGGAAAATAAAACACAGCCTGAAAAAGAAAGCAACAAAATCGAAAAGGAAAATTCACAGAGCGAAAAAGATGCTGAGTCCCAAGATAAGGAAAAGGGTGACATAAAAAATACAGAAGAAACTGAAAAAGATGCAAAGGAAGAAGCAGAACAGGAGGAGGAGGAAGATGACGAAGAAGAAGAAGAAGAAAAAGAAGAAAAAGAAAACAATAAAAGTCCTGCTACCATAGAAACACCACCAGTAGAATCTAATACCTTACAAACAAATGTTACAGAATCTCCAACTAAAATTGAACCACCAGTTGAAAGTAACACCCAAAAAGCAGCAGTAAAACCAAAGCAAACTCAACGAAGGAATACTTCCAAATCAGAGGCCAGCAGTTCGGAGACAAGTCAGAAAGAACAATCTGTAAAAATAGAGAAGAAGAAGGTTTCTCCAGTAAAAGAATCTTCTCATACGGAGAAGACTCCTAAAACAGCTTTAAAAGAAAAATCAGAAAATTCAAACAACAGCGATGAAAGGCGGAGTCAACGTCATCGTCTTAAAGCAATTCCATATCAAAGTCCTTTACCTGAACTGGCTTTTATCGCCAAATTGTCAGCGAGTGAAGCATCATGTTCTCCCCGAAATAACGATGAAAAACTTACAATTTTCTACAAAAACGAATATTTGGCTGTTCGTAATGCCGAAGGCAGTTTCTTTTTATGTCAAGCTCTGCAAAATGTCTATAAGACGTCTCCACGCATTCGTATTCGGTGGTTATCTGAAGAGAAAAAGGATAGTAACGTCTACATTCCTGACTTTTATGATAACACTGATATAGAATGTGTGTTAACTACTGTGGAAATGGAACGAATTAACAAGAGTAGCTTTCGGCTATCTCTCTCTGAAAGAGGGCGTATTGAAAATATTTTACGGAAAGCTATCGATGTAGAAAAGGGTGTATTACCACGACCAAATGTGACAGCGGAAAATCCCGATGGACGTAAGTTTATTTTTTAATAATTTAATAATTCCCAAAATCAAAGAATTTCTTTTCAGTTGATATTTCACTGTACAAAAATGAATCTCAGATTGAAAAAAGCACGCCTGCACGAAAGCGTAAATTAAGTGTGCCAAGCAGTGTGAAAAAGAATCAATTTAAGCCCAAATCTCCCAAAAAGAAAAAGAAGTCAAGACCGAAAAAGGAACATGGTTCGTCCGATTCTTTTGAGGATTCTGGGGAAGAAACTGATAATGACAAGGAATATAAACCAAGTCAAAAAAAGAACCTTGTTACACAGCCAAAACTTAGAGCTCAGCGATCGCCCCTGGCTAGAGCCCGGGCGGCATCGCCCATCACAATTACAAAGGAGCTTACTCCTTCTCGATCTCGAAAATCAGTGCCTCAAAAGGTAACTATTTTTTAATACATTCTATATACAATTTAGTTCCAATTTACATACATATTCATATTTGTTTTTTTTTGTCCAGACCTTTCCAAAAAATAAAAAAAATACTGCTCCGAATTTTAGTCATGTTAATATATTACTTAATTCAAAACATCACAATTAGTTGGCGATGGTAACTTCAATTTCAACGCCAGGCTCAATATTGATGGATGTGACCTTTTTGACGATTTCAGACGGCGAATGTAAATCGATGATTCTTTTGTAAATCCTCATCTGAAATCTGTCCCATGTTTTCGAACCTTCACCGCAAGCTGTTTTACGAGTTGCGATACGTAAAATTTTTGTCGGCATGCCTACTGGCCCCCTTAACATGGAGTTTCTGTTGTTTGGCTCCTTGGATTAGATCGCCACAAACGTTTTCCAACGACCGATCATTTCTAGAAGTTAAAGTTATGCGAAACGATGAATTGACGCTGGGTCAGATTGGGGGCTTTTCGCTTTCTTGAGCAACAGCAGCCATATTATTGCAAAGGAGCTGATCGAGTTAGTCACTTTATCGAAGGAAAATGATCAGCGCTGAAATAGTCGCTTTGCTGTACCCAATCAAAATGGACGAGAGATATTGCATTCTTGTCATATCCCGTTTTAGTTAAAGCGTTGGAGTATTCTTATCTTGTTTTTGTAAGGACATAATTTTGCCAGACAGTAAGAAATAAGTTCGTACTAGCAGCACAATAGTTATACTGGATAAGTGCTGTCATATGGCGGAATCTATGGGCACATTCATAAACGCAGGTTTGCACATCATCTGCACAATACGGCTGAACAAAGTGAATTGCTAAATTATGTAGCTGCAGTGCAAACCTGCGTTTATGAATAGGCCCTATTTCTGAATAGAATGAATTATTAAATACCTGATTTTAATCAAATCACACAAATTTTTTCAATGAATTTTGTTTAATACAAAATAGCACTTGAACGGTGATAAGAAAAGTTCTACATACGCTCATCTCTCAATTTACACGGTAGATACGTGCCTGGAAAAATCGTGTAAAACGAGGAACAGAGTTCATACTAAATAGAAGGATACAAATGTTCAATTAAACTGTAAATCGTGTAAAACGATTTAAGAAGATAAAGAAAAGTCGGGGATATGTGCATAGTAACCTTAGGTCAACTCAGGTCAAAAAGAGCCATTTGCTATTCAAGTCGGTATTCTTTGAGAAAAGAGTAGAAATCTTCTTGCTCTTTTTATGTTCTTTGAGAAAAGAGCAGCAATCTCGAGTGTTTAAGAGCCAACTTTTCTGCTCCTACTTTAAACAAGGTGCAGCTTTCTGACGTTTAATATCAAGTTATTTGAAGTTAAACTTTTTAACGTTTCACATCGATCTATTTGGAAGTATTTGAACTTTTATTAATTGAGTATAAATTAAAAGCATTGTTTTACGAAATGCTTTAAGTTACAATGGTTAATTCGTTTGGAAAGATATTGTGTGTGTCATGCTCACCAAACACTTAGAAATTGGAGACAGGTTTATTATTACTAGGTCTGTTCACGTACTTTTCGATCTGAAATATTCTGAGTAAAAATGTAAAATAGGAGAAATTACCAAATACCAAGAGTACGTGAACAAGTTTGAGTAGTCTTGCATAAAAACTAAAGCAATAACTGCCAAAGTGACAATTAGTGGCTTTATAACAATACTTAACAAAAGTGCTCAACTTATTTCTTCGGATAAATTTGCACTAACATTTTTAAGTAGGGGAAATGTTACGTCAGCAAATTTTCCCCCATTTCATGAATACGTGAACACGTTTGGGTAAGAATATCATAATGCATTTACCCAAAACTAAGTACGTGAACAGACCTATTATTATCTTAAAATAGAAATGTCAGTCAGTTGTCAACAGTGCATTCTGGTTTTGCTACTCGGATTGGAGCAGAGCTCTGCGCTGCTATTTTATTTCCTGCTCTTTTTGGCTCCGAGCCGAGATCTACTCTACTCGGAGTGGCTGTAAAGAACAGACCTCATGTAAAATTAGATAAGGATTAAAGAGAAAGAAAGAGGATACAAGAACTGAATTTGTACATTTGCATGTTGCAAGTCTCTTGGATGATTTGGTGAATTATCTAGGAGCAATAGAACTTTAAACTCAAGGTTTTTTTTCTTGTAAATAACTTTTTACTTCAGGTACGAAACACAATTATAGAACCAATCTTCAAACATTGTGCACGTCATCTAGGTTTTTACTTTGTTGAAATGCCAATGCACAGGTCGTTTTTCTAAATCCTTTTCTTTCATCGCACACTGCTTTTGAGATCTATTAATCAGAAATATTTTAAAATACGATCGCCTGATGCATTACTACAAAGAAGTAAAGTCACCATATCTTTGACTGCTTTAAATCCGCTGGCCAATCGCTCAGATTTTGACAAATAAGTTCTGGCACCTTTTTTACAGAATAAGCCGGTCTCATCAGAATTAAATACTTGGGTAGGATGAAAGAGTTTTCTTCAATAATTTTTGTCAGTTTTGTCGGATATCCTTTTGCCCATGTTTCATCACCGGACGCAATTTCCCCTTTGAGTTGTATGTTATGTAGATTTTATCTTTTCTTAAAGTTTTCGAACCATCCCTTTTTTGCACTGAATTCCGAAGTAGATGGAATTTGTTGCTTTTCTTTGAAAGAGCTAAAAATGTTAAGCGCTTTGTGTCTTATCGAATTAGAATCTACTGGTATTCTTTTCACTCGATCCAAATTACTAGAGCATTTTCTTTCATTTCTTTTCCGTTTAAAAACCGAGTAAATTGAATACCGTGCAAACCGAGTAACGGGTGTATATAAAAAGGTACCAAGGGTTAAAAAAGAAAGCGCCAAGTGCCAATAGACAAAAATGTGCGCGTGAATTGAATACTTCCAACAATACGTTTTGATCAATTAAATAAGTTTACAGTGCTATATAATTATAGTCAATGAAACTGAGCGGTCCATGCATTAATGGGTTAGGCCACTCTAGCTGCTCGAAAAGAAGGTTTTTTGCGATTTTTTTTCTCGCGATAAAAAGGTCTTCGAAGAAAACGTTTCAAGGGTGTTATCGGGCATACATTAGACTTTATTAGGAAATTTGTTCACACAGTAAAAAAATAAAATGGCAGCTCTACGGCACGCAACACTGAGGGAGCAAATAAAAAATCACATTAAATTTGAATCTGGAGCAAAATAAAAAAATCACATTAATCTAGAGGCTTTTTGCTGGAGAACATCGTATGGAATTTTATTGATTTCGATTGTTCGATGTTCTCTAGAATATTTTATTGTTAACATCTGTTAAAAATTTCAAGACAAAATAATGAAATTTGTTCGAGTTATGCTGTGTGCCATTTTGAAAAACCGTGTTTCGAGAAAAACGCGTCTAAAGTTTTCTATGGTATAAAATGGAAAATTTGTGGTGAAAGAAATGTTTATCGTCACTCCATAAAGCTGTCCTCCGATGTTTAAAAATTCGTCATCTGCTTCCTTCCTGGTTGATCGATTGAGCGCGCGCCCGTCTTTTACCGCGTCACTCAGAGATGCCTCGGCGCGCTGGACCCGTTTCACGTCGGCTTCAACGCAAAATTTGTATGACTGGGGGGCCAATCTCCATCCCCATCACCTTGAATATTGGCAGAACAGTCGTGAGGCCGCGATTAAAATTACAAACGATAGCCGAATTCGCTATTGACATCGAATTCCTCGTTGCAGTCCTTCAATTTCTTCGCGGAAGCGCTGACTCCCTCTAATTCGCCCTCAGATTCGAATCGATTCGCTGGCCGCTTTCTCCCGCCTATCCGATACCGTGTTGGATACGTGGTTTTCGTACCTTTTTTCACCAAGGTGTACTGGTTGGTCACTCATTTCAACCTACGCGTTACAGTAAAACCGTAAAAAACCGCGAAAAACTTCGAAAAACACGCAAAAATTATCGTTTGGGAAGAAGAGATGCTCTTTACTGTGTGCTTGCTGACGCTAAACTAACGAAATTTCTCTTCACAATTCTCAAAACCACACTCGGAATGACAATAGAGACCTTTTGGAGAAGGTGGGAAGCCCTAGGTAGCCGCTTCGGAACAGCTTTGACGCGCTCGGCGGCTATCTCGAATTGTTCGTTTTGTTTCTTATTTAATAGGGTTTAAATGATTTTCTAAGCCAATAAAAAAAAAATTTTTTTTAAATCCTAGTATGGCCTAGCCTAACCCCTTAATTCCGCTTCTGAACTTTCATTAGTACAGTTATTTCAGTGACTATGTTCTGGATAGAGGGGTATCCCTTGAAGGAATCTCAGAGCACAATACACTGCCACTTTTTTCCCGACTTCAATGCACCTTGTTTTTTTTTTGTTTCTGGCTCGTATATTTTGGGCTATTCTGCGTTCCTGGGGTAGGTTATGTGTGAGCTAAAATGGTTAGAAAGACCTCGGTCAGTATATTCAGGAGGCGGTTATGGCAAAGACGGCCAAGTTGGCAAAGTTCGAAGTAGGCCTAGTTTCTACTCATTCATAACTTTGCCGACTTTTGACATTTATTTTCAGTGGGACAGTCAGCTGTTGAATTTATTTCGAGTGAGGCTTGGCATTTTACGGAGTTTAATAATTAAAAATGTCTTTTAAGGGAACTTTATTCTTTTCTTGAATTAATTATTTCATTTTTTTTTATAAAAATACCTTCTAGTTGAACATTAAATATAATACTGTCAAAACTTGGCAGAGTTGCCATTGTTTTCTGTCCATTTTCAGAAAGCTGGGGCTGTCAAAAGTCGGCAAAGTTACCATTGTGTTTCCCGCTTTATTGTTACAGAAGTGTCATATTCGTTCTGTGGCAGAAAGCAGGCGTGCCAACCAAAGAGTTTAAAATGGATATACTTACACCGGGGTACGCTTACAGCGTACAAAGGTGTGCTCACATTACAATACATTAAAAAGAACACTTGTCAACTTATTTTTGACTGCATACAAGAAGCACCTATTCGTTATAAACTCCAAAAATAACAGTAGTTCTTCAAAGAAAACAATTTTTTAATCGGTTAATTGTTGGTTTCTAAATTTTTTTACTATTATGTTTGTATTTTTTTACTTTGTGACTATTGAGCGAATATAAATTAAAGTTCCCGTTGTTAACTTAATTGAGAAGACCAAATTTTTTCTCATTTTCCTACAGTGCACTGTGTGTGCAAAGTTTTATTACGTTGTTAGTACTGTGAAATGTCCAGCAACTTTTAAAACTTGTAAAATTCATGATCTGAGCAAAAAGATCGATCTGTCGATTAGAATCGACACCAGTAAAGGAAGATCGATCCAGCGAAAATCGGAGCGTCAAAAGATCGATTCTTCAAAAATCGACGAGTCGTCGATTCTCCCAAAAGTAAAGAAAAAGAATAATAATAATCATTATTAATTTGATAAAATTGAAATAAAACAAAACAGTCAGTACGTTTACCTTGAGTACTTGACTTAAAATTTTCTTGAAATGACATTTAAGTTTTCAAATTTTGTGTTATAAAATTGTTTTGGCTTTTTGTTATTTAATTTAAATAAACCTATAAATTGCAAAACGCAAAGCCGATCATAATTTACGATCTTCTTATTTTTCATCTTTCGTATTATCCATCTTTAGCTTTGCATTTTGCAAGTACTAAAGTCAAGTTTACATGATAAATTTCAAGTCAATCAAACCAAATTTTGTGATTTACTTGAGTGAAGTCAATGCACGTTTACATGATATTTTGGTTGCTCGAAGTTTACCTGAAGTATGCTTGTAAACGAACTGAGTATACATGAAAAATGGAATTTTTTTAATAAGATATAGTGGAATGGAAACTCAATTATCCGGGATGCTCGGGTCCTGGTTGTTCCCAGATATTTGATTTTCCCGGTTAATCGAATGTTAAAAAGTAAGCAGATATGTAGATCATATTATGTATAAGCTTTATTCACCTTATTAACCAACATAAAATAGTTCAAATACGTAAATACATAGTAACGAAAACGTAATATTAATGCAATAAAAACAATAATTTTTTTAAAAATGATAATCTTTTTTATCACATGACGAGATTAAATTCTTATTCCATTCTATCTACTCTAAGTGCCAATCGCGATATTCAAGTTAATCGGCTTCGGTAATCTTGTAGAATGTCATTCGATCGATCAAATCATCCAGAATGTAATCAAGCGATGGTACTTTTGACTCATTATTAACCCCAGATATTGTTTTGCACGTGGAGGGCTCATTTTCCTTGTCTAGCCCTTCAAACTCGTCGTCGTATTCGGATTCTTCTAATGTTTTTAAACTACCTTCGATATCTTTTCTCGTGAGACCATGTGTTCTCAATAGATGGTTCGATAAATTTGTTATATTCGTATTTGAAAGAACTTTAGTATGGCAAATTCCACCAATCCTAACTTTTCCAACTCGTACCTCTGTCATGAGTTTCCAAACATGAGGCACAGCAGATTTCTTTGGTTTTTTGATGGATGCTGTTTTTTTTAAGTTACAATTCGGAGCTTTAAATAAAATTCATATAACAACAAAATTATGTATATGTACTCGTATATACCTTGTCTTTGATTCAATTGCCTCATTTCGTTGGAAATTCCTCCGACAGGTAGTTGTTCCTTTGTGTTTTCATTCGGAGTTTGGCTGTTGAAATCCTTTTAGTATTTTTGCATTTTCTGTCTCAGAATTTTGAATCAAATAAACAACATCGTCCTCGTCGTTTAGGATTTGATTTGCAGCGTTCTTCTCTATTTTATTCTCTGACCTACTTTGAGACAACCGATTGTTTTCACATTCAAGCGGCTCGCTGGAAAAAAGTAAGGATTGTGATATTTACATGAATTGATCAAATTTGCATTTAGTGCGATTTTGTATATATTATACTTACAAATATATACCATCTAGACTTTTATAGATAGTATCAATAAAGTTGAAATATCTCCAGAAAAGGCATCGTGGCAGATTTAATGAGGTACATTGCATATTTATTACCGGTAATGCAATTTATGTATGTACGAAAATCCATATGCTTCGTAAAAATATACTGTATATTTATTTGGAGACGCAGATGCCGATTCTAAAATATGAAGTGCGCAATTAAAGACTTGCACACAAAATTTTTCTGCGACAGAATACTTAGAGAGCATTATTTCATATAAATCTTACCTAATTGCACACATTCCCTGTTTTATTGCTTACTTTACGCTTTTCGCGCGAAGCAAAATTAACAAATAATAAATATAAATTTTTACAAGTTTCCTTAATTACTGTTAATTGTAAAATGTCAAACTTAGACCGAAATTTGCCTAAACCGTCGATTCCCGGCCCCTTCGAATCGATCGATGAATAATCGAAGGGGTCGATTAATCGCCATTTACTAGTGAAAAATCGTCGATCTACAAAGATCAATCTGAACCGTGAATCCCTACCAAGTTGAAGTTGACGTTGAATTTGCTGCTATTGCACTTGTATTTATTGTAGCAACATGAAGTTCAACAAATAAAGGCTGAAATAGATTGCACACGGCAGTGCAATACAACAATGCGACAAAAATTTATAAAGCATAAACGAGGCGGCGGTGCTACACCCCTTTTTATTTCTAAAATCGCATTCAATTCTGCCAACATGAAAAACATGTTATTTTGCTTACTTATGTACTGTCATGGGATTTCAATCTGTTTCAGTTTAGCCATTCCGTCGCATGTTTCGCGTCGTTTCGGATTGGTAAGTGAAATCTGTTTCAGCTTTAAGATATGTGAAGTCGATGAGCACAAAGTTGAAGTTGAATGTATTTCAGTTTTGATTAATACATCGGAAATGCTGTTATAATTATACTTAATATAGATTCATTACTTAAATAGAACCTAGTTTGATGTATGTATTCAGATTTAGCGTAGCAAATGAGATGGGGTTTTCAAATTTAATGGAAATATTTCTTGCTAGAGGGTTGGCATCAGCATAAAAAGATATATTGGTCTCTGATATTTTGGTTACCACGTTGTTTAGTAACTCTTTAACTTAGATGACCAAGTTGAATAGTTTTACCGTAAGCACTTAATCACATATCACTTAATCATATCACCATAGGTAGTGTTTTAGGCTGCCAATGGCAAGGTCAATTTATATCATATCATATAATCACCTTTCTTTTATGTGTGCTGTTTAGCTCCTTGTGGTGAGGTACATATAGAGCATTATTAATCGCCACCTAGTCGAGTTCCGTGTTACACGATTTGCGAATTTGTATATCTTCCTTTTTTGCTGATATTCACGTATTACGCGGCCGTCCAATGTGACATACTCCTCGGGTCCCATACTTGTTGAGCGATGTTATTTGTATCTTTTCTTAGTGTCTGTGCCTATCCATTGCCACTTTCGTTTTTGAATACAAATATTACACTACAGAAAATTCGACCATAGATATTACTAGATAGATAATTTTTTGTGTATTTTAATCTTCCTTAGTCTCCAAATACAGGAAAAAATGAGGAAAGTAATGAGGTAGCTTCATCTGTAACTAGTAGAAGTGATCGAGCTAAGCGGAGAGCAATTGAAATTATTAATTTAGTAGATGATGAAGACGTGCCGGTGAAAAAGCCAGCCTTAATGACGAATCAAACTAAAAAAATTGAAGCTAAGAATTCTAGTAAAGCCAAAAGTAATAAAAGTAAGTTAATTAAATTCTATACAATCGTGCTAGAAAAATAATTAATTTTTATCTTAAGATGAGAATGATGTGGTAGTATTGCATGAAACACCTAAACATTCTCCTCAGACCATTGCGGTTGGTAATAAGAACCTTGGCAAGACCGAAATTTCGGAAACATCACCATTGAAAGCGTCGAAAACACAAACCAGCTCATCAATTGGTATTAAAAAAAATAAGGTGACTACATCTCCAACCGTGACATCTCAGCCTGCGCACGGCGCCAGAACCACAAGAAGTAGAAAATGAGAAGCTCATCCATGTCACTCAAAGCAGAACTAGATGAAGCACTGTAAGGAATTTTTATTGTCAGTAGATTAATATTACTTAAGGATAAGTATTAAAGTTTCTTTTGTTTTTTGTTTTGTCTACTCTCTGTTTGTGTTTATTTTTAACTATTTTTATGCTTTTATATTTCCTCAATATCAATATAAAAATGTCGAACAATTCTGTTTTTGTATAAAAATAGTTTTTTCTCTCTCTTAAAATGTTGCAATTATCTTTAAGTTAAACATTGCGAACAAATCTAAAATTGTGAGTGGACAGACTTTGTACATTTGGAGTTATGTACAAAACAAAATTTACAAAATTCTCTTCTGGTAATAAAAGCAAAAAAGAAATAAAAATTATTTTTTAATAGTTTAGGCTTAAAAATTTAATTATCGATAAATAAATAGAAGAGCAGATTCTTTAATTATATGAAAAGTTTAACTATATGAGTAAAAGTTTAGATCGTATGGCAAATTGATTTGACGAAAATAGATTTGTTTTAAAATATTTATTAATAATAAGATGTTTCACAGAGCAAAGTGCTTTCTAATTTATTTTTATTCTCCTTACAATCCTGCGTTCCTTTTCAAACTGATTGCTCCTGAGTTCGCTTTCTATAGTTCGCGTATCCCTTGGGGTGGCAGAACTTCTCCCGATTAGATGATAACAATTGAATCTACAATTTACAATGGAAATCGCAAAACCGACAATATTCTGCAGCCCAAATCGCCTTTTCGCGTAATCTGTTGTCAACAGAAAACTATTTTTAGCAGCTCGACTCGAACCATGGAATTTAAACTGATGTATACTCGATTCCAGCGAGATTTCTGATTTCGTAAATTGTGCGAGATGAAAGATTAGAGCTGCCACCATATTAGACAATTTTTTATGGCTATAGTAAGATCGCAACAAACTTCACTCTATTGTGGTTTTGTACGCTTTAGCGAGAATATTAAAATGTGGCTAATAAAAAAATTAAAGAATTTAATAGCGTATAATAATTTCAATCACATCTAGAGGTAAGTTCTTAATGTACCGTAGGTAACATTTTTAATAAATATTTAATTTATTTTATAACGAAGTTACAAATCATAAAACCTCTTAACAGCAAAGCTGTGGACAGCATCACATTTCCCATACGAAAATTGAAAGTTACAAATCACCAACATCTGTTAACAGCAAACCTGTCAACAGCATCACATCTCCCATACGAAAAGTTGAGAAATTCCTTCGCCACCAGACCTCCGCCAGACTATATAAGGAGGGCTGGCTCATCCAATGTGACATACTCCTCGGGTCCCATACTTGTTGAGCGATGTTATTTGTATCTTTTCTTAGTGTCTGTGCCTATCCATTGCCACTTTCGTTTTTGAATACAAATATTACACTACAGAAAATTCGACCATAGATATTACTAGATAGATAATTTTTTGTGTATTTTAATCTTCCTTAGTCTCCAAATACAGGAAAAAATGAGGAAAGTAATGAGGTAGCTTCATCTGTAACTAGTAGAAGTGATCGAGCTAAGCGGAGAGCAATTGAAATTATTAATTTAGTAGATGATGAAGACGTGCCGGTGAAAAAGCCAGCCTTAATGACGAATCAAACTAAAAAAATTGAAGCTAAGAATTCTAGTAAAGCCAAAAGTAATAAAAGTAAGTTAATTAAATTCTATACAATCGTGCTAGAAAAATAATTAATTTTTATCTTAAGATGAGAATGATGTGGTAGTATTGCATGAAACACCTAAACATTCTCCTCAGACCATTGCGGTTGGTAATAAGAACCTTGGCAAGACCGAAATTTCGGAAACATCACCATTGAAAGCGTCGAAAACACAAACCAGCTCATCAATTGGTATTAAAAAAAATAAGGTGACTACATCTCCAACCGTGACATCTCAGCCTGCGCACGGCGCCAGAACCACAAGAAGTAGAAAATGAGAAGCTCATCCATGTCACTCAAAGCAGAACTAGATGAAGCACTGTAAGGAATTTTTATTGTCAGTAGATTAATATTACTTAAGGATAAGTATTAAAGTTTCTTTTGTTTTTTGTTTTGTCTACTCTCTGTTTGTGTTTATTTTTAACTATTTTTATGCTTTTATATTTCCTCAATATCAATATAAAAATGTCGAACAATTCTGTTTTTGTATAAAAATAGTTTTTTCTCTCTCTTAAAATGTTGCAATTATCTTTAAGTTAAACATTGCGAACAAATCTAAAATTGTGAGTGGACAGACTTTGTACATTTGGAGTTATGTACAAAACAAAATTTACAAAATTCTCTTCTGGTAATAAAAGCAAAAAAGAAATAAAAATTATTTTTTAATAGTTTAGGCTTAAAAATTTAATTATCGATAAATAAATAGAAGAGCAGATTCTTTAATTATATGAAAAGTTTAACTATATGAGTAAAAGTTTAGATCGTATGGCAAATTGATTTGACGAAAATAGATTTGTTTTAAAATATTTATTAATAATAAGATGTTTCACAGAGCAAAGTGCTTTCTAATTTATTTTTATTCTCCTTACAATCCTGCGTTCCTTTTCAAACTGATTGCTCCTGAGTTCGCTTTCTATAGTTCGCGTATCCCTTGGGGTGGCAGAACTTCTCCCGATTAGATGATAACAATTGAATCTACAATTTACAATGGAAATCGCAAAACCGACAATATTCTGCAGCCCAAATCGCCTTTTCGCGTAATCTGTTGTCAACAGAAAACTATTTTTAGCAGCTCGACTCGAACCATGGAATTTAAACTGATGTATACTCGATTCCAGCGAGATTTCTGATTTCGTAAATTGTGCGAGATGAAAGATTAGAGCTGCCACCATATTAGACAATTTTTTATGGCTATAGTAAGATCGCAACAAACTTCACTCTATTGTGGTTTTGTACGCTTTAGCGAGAATATTAAAATGTGGCTAATAAAAAAATTAAAGAATTCAATAGCGTATAATAATTTCAATCACATCTAGAGGTAAGTTCTTAATGTACCGTAGGTAACATTTTTAATAAATATTTAATTTATTTTATAACGAAGTTACAAATCATAAAACCTCTTAACAGCAAAGCTGTGGACAGCATCACATTTCCCATACGAAAATTGAAAGTTACAAATCACCAACATCTGTTAACAGCAAACCTGTCAACAGCATCACATCTCCCATACGAAAAGTTGAGAAATTCCTTCGCCACCAGACCTCCGCCAGACTATATAAGGAGGGCTGGCTCAGTACCAAAGGCAGTCGACGTCCAGTGATCCACCAGACCAGACCTAGGAGACCGACCGGAACCCAGAGAGCCGAGCAGCAACCAAAAAGGTAATTTAGAGAAGTTGGAGAAATATTAGACCACGGCCATATAAGTCCGACCGGCAGGAGACTTTAAACGTGTGTTCGACTAGACCACAACCAGTCGAGCGAAGGGAAGCCAGCAGATCATTTAGCAGAGTCAAAAGGTAATTTCAGTTTTAGGTGTCTGGGGACTATACATATAAGGGAGCCCAGTGAAACGTTTCAGTCAGTCCCTGACTAGCCACCAGGCCGACCACATCCACCAGCGAGGGAAATCCCCACACCAAGTGGTAAGAGTATACAGGTAATATAAGGTTGAGTAGCCGGCGTACCCCCCGTGTGGGTAAGTTTAGTGGCTATCTATCTCTTTTGCACCAGCGTACTTCCCTGGTTATCCAGCTTTCTCCTTCACCAGCGTGTTTTGCTGGTGTTGGACGTTCGTACCGTTTCCCTTGCACCAGCATGCTTCCCTGATTATCTGGATCTCTCTTTCACCAGCGTGCTTCCCTAGCGCACTTCCCTAGTACAAGGCACTCACAAAGCCAGCGTGGCTATTTATCTATCTTGCACCAGCGTGCTTCCCTGGTGTAAGACACTCGTTTAACCAGCGTTCACTGGTTATCTCCCGCACTAGCGTGCTTCCCTGGTGTTGGATACCCGTACCGCCCCTCTTGTACTATAGCCTGCTTTGCTACTACAAGGCACTCGCATAGCCAACGTGGTTCCCTTGCTATTTATCTCTTTTGCACCAGCGTCCTCCTCTGGTGTAAGTCACTCATTTAACCAGCGTGTTTCCCTGATGATCTAGTTATCTCTCTCACCAGCGTGATTCCTTGGTATTGGACACTCAGACCATTTCTTTTGCACCACTGTGCTTCTCTGTTGAAAGTAATTCGGCTAACCAGCGTGCTACCCTGGTTATCTAGGTATTCCTCTTATACAAGTGTACCGTCCTGACTCGTCTAACAATGCTCTCCGTCCTTATTAGGGCGGTTATTTTGACCCGTACAGAGTGATCCTTCTCTGTCTCTCGTAAGAAAATTATTAATTTGAGTCGCAGAAAGCTCCTCCCTCGAAGGCCAGGCTACCGGAACCCTTATACATGGCCGTAATAAACCGGATTGCAAATTTTCGCTGCTGCAGATCCTCAATATATCCAGTCAGACACTTTTGATATCATGGCAGAATTATATGACGCCGGTGGTGGCGATTTCAGTTTTCGTTGTGTCTCAGCAGATGAAGTCCTAAAAGCTCTAATAACTGTCAAGTCAGAGGCTGTTGGAACAGCTACCGACATTTTTCAGGTTGTTGCTCCCAATAATCCTCGAGCCTGTAACATACATCTTCAATTCCTGCATTACACGCTCGGAGTTCCCTAGTAAATGGAAGAAAGCTATAGTACTTCTGGTAGCAAAAATTCGATCACCGGAAGATTTTCGCCCGATTAGTCTTTTGTGTTATTTATCTGAAGTGTTAGAAAAGCTCATGAGTATTCAAATAAGTGCCTTGTTTACGTGGGGAAAAGTGACCAAAATGTAAGTTGTTTTATTATAATTTATATAATATTAAATAATGATTGTAGGGCAAAAATAACAAAATTAAAACAATTTCATATTCTTATTTCAAATATGGAGCAAAATCAAGATTTTGCAAAAGGGTACCATCCAACAGCTTTAAAATGCTCTCCCATTTCATCCATTAAATATTTAAAGCAATCCTTTGAAATGCGGAAAAGTTGAACAAATCTAAAAGATAATATTATTACTATTAAAACAATACAATTCAAAATAACTTTCTCACATGAAATTTTGGAGTTCAAGTGGATTTGAGGAATCTCATATTCTTTTCCTAATAATTCTGCAGTTTTCTTGATCACTTTCACTATCGGAACTACTTAAAAAATATGCGAAACTAAACATTTTTAAAATAACAAATATTTTGAACAAGCGAAGTATCAAAATCTTTTCGATCAAAGTTGGCTATGTATCCAAATTTTCATTTGAAAAGTTGGTGAACCTGTATAATTTAAAGGATTTTTATGGCAGTTCTAAATATATGAGACGATCGTTTTCTGTAATAGGAAAACAAAATCGTTTCGTCTCTGATTTTCGTCTCGTCTTACATTTCGTTTCGATTCCCATAATAGGCCCCCAGTATAAACAGGGAAACAGAAGTAAGAGGGTAGTTAAAAAAGTTCACAACATTTTAGAAAAACAAAAACTACACACAAACAGAGACACAATAAATACAAAAATAACAATGCACGTAGAGACACTAGTTCAAAAACTTTCGGCACTTTCCACTAGATTAAAAAGATACAAAAAATGTACAGATAGAAAAACGCAATGAAAAAACTTTTATAGATCACTTACGCACAATCAAAATTCAAACAATAGCCCGACAAGTGAACTACCCTCCGAAAGAGATATGGTCGACTTTTGGTCAACTATTTGGTCATGCTGAGTGCATTGAAGCAGAAATGCAACGCGTCCAAGACATCCCCAACATGCCAGAACTACAGATATCGATGGCGATACTAACGGATGTCATACAAAATACCCATAATTGGAAAGCACCAGGCACAGATAATATTCAAAATTGCTGGTTCAAGAAGTTTAGATCTACACATATGCATCTATTACACCACATTAATAATTTTTTCAATAACCCGGAAACCCTCCCGAAGTTTTTAACGGAGGGAATCACATATATGCTACCAAAAGGCAATAACAACACCACAGATCCATCCAAATATAGACCGATCACTTGCCTACAGAAATTTTATAAGATTATGACTTCTTGCATCAGTAAACTAATCCATAAACATACAGAGCAAAATAACATACTGTCTGGGCAGCAAAAAGGATGCCGACAAGGATCGTTGGGTTGTAAAGAACAACTGCTCATAGACTCTGTGATCCTGCGACAAACAAAAACTGCTCGCCGGAATATACATGTAGCATATATCGATTATAAGGCGTATGACTCTGTCCCGCACTCTTGGCTGGTCGATATACTGAATGTATACAAAATACATCCAACACTCATCCACTTTCTGCAACACTCAATGAAATACTGGAACGCAAATATAAACATAAAGACACCAAACACACAGATTACAACACCCCCGATATCAATCAGACGAGGTATATTCCAGGGAGACTCTTTGAGTCCGCTATGGTTTTGTCTCGCTCTGAATCCATTTTCACGCGCCTTGGATACAACCGGTTATGGGTATAATAAACGACACGACAGGGTAAATATTCATAAAATCACGCACCTCATGTATAGGGACGACATCAAATTGTACGCTTCCTTGCAACCTCATCTACAACAACTACTGCAGATTACTCTGGATTTTTCCAACGACACCCGGATGGAGTTCGGAGTTGAGAAATGTAGACGGTTCATGTGACGAGGGGAAAACATGAACTTGTGGGATTCGATCTGCCATCTGGGGACACTATTGAACCCATGGAGGAGGGCGAACTCTACAAGTATCTTGGATTCCAACAATCACGTGACATACCTCACACGGACATAAAGTGGGCGCTAGAGACCAAATATACAGGCCGCTTGAACAGTCTTCTGAAAACTAGCCTTAATGGGAAAAATCTAATTAAGGCTATAAACACGTATGCAACACCAGTCCTTACTAATTGCTTTGGGGTATATAAATGGATACAGACGGACTTAGAAGCACTGGACAGGAGAACGCACACTATGCTGAGAAGGTACAGGGCACACAATCCTAACTCCTGTACCGAATTACTAACGCTACAGAGGTGCGAGGGCGGTCGTGGCCTGGTAGACATAAAGTCACTAAATTATAAACAAGTGAAGTCTATCAGAGAATACTTCTATAGCAAAGAAGATAACTCTCAATTGCCTGCAGCAGTGATCAAAGCCGACAACCAACAAACACCACTTGACTTGTACAATAGAATGCTGGATAATACACTAAATATAGCCACACACACAGATAAATAGCAGACATGGTCACAGAAGTCTCAACATGGAAGACATTACGCTAACTTGAACCAAAATCATGTCGACAAAGATGCGGCTCAGTCGCGGTGATTTATTCCCTGAGACGGAGGGATTAATGCTTGCTATACAAGACAAAGTCATTATCACAAGGGATTATAGGAAACACATCACTAAGGATGCGGCATTTCAGGACGAAACGTGTAGACTTTGTCATTAAGCTTCTGAAACAATAGAACTTATAACGGCTAGATGCAAACTCCTTCCTCAAACAGATTACTTACATAGGCACAACCATTTCTGCAATGTCATACACCAACAGTTAGCTCTAAAACACAACCTTATTACACTCGCCACATACACACCATATTACAAATATACACCAGACTCTGTTCTTGAAAACTCCACACAAAAAATATATTATGATCGGTCAATAATAACTGATCGGACAATACACCACTATAGACCGGATATTACTCTAACAGATAAGCACAGCAAAACAACATACCTAATTGACATTGCAGTTCCCAACACCAACAATGTGCGGAAGACTTTTAGGGAGAAGATCACAAAATATATAGATTTGGCACACGAGATGCAGCGGATGTGGAAAATGGACAGGGTGCCTATCCTACCAATCATCTTGTCTTCCACAGCCGTTGTACCGATAACAATAATCACAAATATACAAACACTAAAGTTGCATAAAAACACTGCACACACACTACAGAAAGCGGTTGTTCTTAATACTTGCCGAACGGTTCGCAAATTCCTGAACTACGGACAGGACGCTACAGACAATACATATTATTATTATTACTATTAAGGATTGGATCAAGAACTAACCGCATCCTTAGTCACTGTGACCAATTTGATCTTTTGTGACCTGATCCAGGTTCAGTATTAGGAAGCCCCGTCAATCTTCAGTTCCCTTATCAGACCTAACATTTTTCTGTGGGCTGCCTTGGCTATATCTGATGTTGATGGGAAAGCCCCACCAAGGTGTCTAAGCCTGATACGGCCGAGGGCCTCACAGTGACAGAGGATATGTTCTGCTGTCTCTTCCTCTTCTAGACAGAATCGACAGGTGTCATCATCAGCCAGCCCCAACTTTGTTAGGTGGTAGCCCAGGTGACAGTGACCAGTTCAGTTATCAGCCTTAAATCTGGTCTGCTGAGTGAGAGCAGCTCTTTCGTTTTCTGTTTTGAGTAGGTTATAAACCTCTTTGCTTGCCTTGACCCTGGGATATTTGCCCAGTGTGAGTGCTTGCATTCGTCCTCCCAAGACCGGATGCGCATTGCTATTCGGCTTTTTGAGTAGCCACAGAATGTCTCCGGTCCAATAAACTGAGAATCCGCGCCTTTTTTTGCTAGGAAATCCGCCTTCTCGTTGCCTTCAATGCCCTCGTGCCCTGGTACCCATGCTAGCGTGATGCTGTTGCTCTGGACCAGTTCTTTAAGAGCTGTGAGACAGTCCCAGACGATTTAAGACTCAAAGGTGTAGGATCCCAGAGCCTTAAGTGCCGCCTGACTGTCGGACATGATATATATTTTAGCACCGCGTATTCCTCTCTTGGTGGTGTAGAACCGAGCGATTTGTACAGCCTTAATCTTGGTCCATAGACTCCAATGCCCGTTCTGTCTTCCATCTTGGATCTGTCCGTGTACCAGACCAGAGATCCCCTTTCAAATATATGTCTATTATTGAGCCAATAATCTCTGCTCTCAAGGATCAGCTTGAATGGTATATCAAACTTATGCCTCTTCGGCATAATATCCGATATTGAGTTGATCACCGGATCACCCATGAATTCTTTAAGGATTTTTCTATGTCCAGACCAGTCTCCTGCTGAGAGAAGATTGGTGCCAGCCAGCCTTATTGCGCTTGAGGCAGCCTCCTTCTTTAAATGCAAATGTAAAGGGGGGAGGTCTAATAGGGCCTCCATACCTGCCGTGGGGCATGTGCGCATGGCACCAGTAACTCCTAGACATTCTGACCTCTGCAGTTTTAGCAGTGTGGATCGCGCTGTCTTTTGTTCTACTTTAGGCCACCACACTAGAGCTGCATAGGTGACCATGGGACTTATGATTGTTTCATATGCCCAAAGGGCTATTTTGGGCCTTAGTCCCCAGGTCTTTCCAAAGAGTCTTCGGCAGGACCATAGGGCAGTCATAGCCTTTTCTGTAACCTTATTGAGTTGAGGATTCCATGTGAGTCTTTGATCTAGAACTACTCCTAGATATTTGACCTCACTTGAGAATTCTATCCTTGTTCCTTCAAGAGTAAGAGCCTCTAGCCTTAGGTTCCTTTTTCTTGTAAATGGTATAATGGTTGTTTTATAAGGGTTGACTCTGAGCCGTCCCTAGCACACCAGGATTGTACCATATTCAGAGCATTTTGCAGTCTTACTGATAGGGTTCTATCCTGCTTGCCCTTGACGGTAATGACCAGGTCATCAGCGTAGCCCTGGCAATCGTAGCCAGCATTAGTCAGTTTGACCAGGAGATCGTCGATAACAAGGGACCAAAGCAGTGGGGAGAGAACTCCCCCTGAGGACAGTCTCTAGTAGACAATACATAAGTACATAAAGAACGAATGACAAATCCCCTAGTCTTGGCATTACACCCGATGTAAATATAGGATATAGGAATACGGAGAGGTAGAGGTATAATTTAATTAGGGTACGTAAAATTAATAAAATGAACAAGTGTTGAATAATTTCTTTATTTGTACAACATTTACAAAGGACTACCCCCTAAATTAGCCTTATAATGATGTAGGTAGAATCTAAAAAGCAAGTAAATCTACAAAAATGGATGGGGATATTATTTATCACATAAAGATATATTAATGTATTCGGGTGAGTGTAAATATACGTTTATTTATATATATGTATATAGATTTTTTTTTTCATATGTTTATTTATAAGCTTTTCATTATAAATAGCGGTGTATATACATATAAGTTTATATAATTTTTTTTATAAGATGTTATGTATAATTCTGTTAATTTTTTTTTATTTTGGTGTTTTCAATCATTTGTATGTTCATATAATATGCTTATTTAATATATTTGTAAAAGCAACAATTTGTCGATGATGCAAGCCTTTTTGTATTGTTGTTTACTTAAAAAGTTCGTTGATATGACTATTGATACGGATATTTTGTTGATTTTGTGATTCAATCTTAAAGTTAAACGGATTTTAAATCTAAATACTTGGGAGTTTTTTAAAACCAAATAGAATTGAGCTTTTACATTAAATTGAAGTACTTAAAATTACAATTTTTACTTTAGAACATTAATAGCATTAAAGAAAACATTCGAAGGCGCGCTATGAACTTATTAGTAAAACTTATTAATAACATTAAATTTGAACATCTCTCGTATCTTATTAATTTTATATACCAACTACAAACAGAAATATAATTTTATCCTTTTCAGCAACCCTGTATAGGAGAATCCGTATATGTATTTATAAAACTGTAACAGAGCCGTGTCTTTGCATGAAATACTTTTTTGTCTGTCTTTCTGTCTGTGCACGAAACAAGGAAGCTACTGGACGGGTTTAAATGAAACATGGCAAGTTGGTAGTGTATGTCCTGGGCCAATAGATAGGATACTTTTTATCCGCAGAAAAAAATGAGTTCCCGCAGTGCAGTCAAAAAACTTATCTCCGAAATGGCTCAATGGAATAATAAATAAATGTCAGGTAATAACCAGTTCAGAAAAATCCAAGATTGTTAGGGCAGACACAACCATAGTGAAATAGATAAACAAATCGAAAGATTTGGTCCCTTTTCCATCCTCAGACATTCAAATACTTAATGTAGGTTTCAATAAATGGCAAGTTCAATAAATCCTTTACCTCTTCTGGGAAAATGTAATGGGAAAGGCGCCATCGCCGCTTGCGTAAACAAATTGTGCATGTCTTTTGAAATTTCGTAAGTTATGACCCTCACCCAAAAATTCCTAGAATAATTAGCGTTACCTTGTAGGTATAGACCAACCCTTTAGTTTCCTGAGGTTTGCTTTCATTCTCCTTATGAAAGATCCTCAGTTTTAATAAAACGTGCAAGGTGAAATGTAGTTAAAGATCTTAATCTATCCATATAGTGATTTTAGTGATTTTATTCATAATTTATAAAGGTGGGTACTGTGTACTGTGTAGTTTGTACTGTTAGTGGGTACTGTGTATTATGTAGTGGGTACTGTGTACTATGTAGTGAGTACTGTGTACTATGTAGCGGGTACCGCGTACTATGTAGTGGGTATAGTGCAGTGACTGGTAGTTAAAATTAGATTATAGTTATGAGTGGTAGTTCCTCTAATTGTAGGCTGTCGTTTCAGTATTTGTGTGTGTGAGTGTGTTATGAATCCGTCAAAGTGCTCCCCAATGGAACGTGGTATGTCCGGTGAAGTTGGAGGACATGGTATGGTTGTGCCAATAGTGCTGGTGTGTCCGCACATTGGAGGGATGTGACTTCAGCGGATCGTGGTATGTCCGGTGAAGCTGAAGCGCACTCCTATGAATGATCCCAATATAGCTGGTATGTCCGCTTATTGGGTGGTTTTATTACTTATCTGTGGTATGTCCAGGATTGTAATAAAACCATAGTAAGTTCTGTGATCATCTGGTATGTCCGATGAAGGAGGAATTGATTAAGTTGGTATGTCCAGGTATCAATCCTCCAAATCACAGAACTAGGTCAGCTCTGATGGTATGTCCGCTTTGCTGATCTAATGTGAGTGAGAAGTGTGAGTGCGGTATTGCGTAGTTTAGGCAGTTAACCCATTGAGTTGTAAACTCACGAGTCGTTTTCTTCCTTTTACAGATCCGTAGGCAAAATAGTTGGCACAAGAGTAATCACCGTGGAGATTTGTGTGGTAATAATAAAATTTAAAAGAAAACAGTTTTGGTCTGGTTTGTAGTCATCCCGATATAAAATAAAATAAAACATTAATTTTTGCGCTATAAAAGCTTCATGTTTCTGCTACCAACAGATGTTGGAAACAACAACAGAGACGGTTGTGGACCCACACGAATTATTGTTGCTGTACCATTTCGAAATTGCGCAGAATGGGAAGGTAGAGCATGTCCACAGGGAGGAGCGTTATCCCCCCCATTCTGTGAAACATTACTCTTGACTCATTACTACGCAGACTCGAGAAAGAAAGCATACAAAACCTTGGTTACGCCGACGACATCGCAATTATGGCAAGGGCCAAGTTCATACGCGCCGTAGCAGACATTATGAGGATAGGTCTGGATGTATTGAGGCAATGGTGTGTGGGACAGGGGCTCTTCATTAATTCAAGGAGGTGTGATCTAATCATTGGGAAAAGGATCGGGTGCGGTCAAGTATCCGGGACTAGTCCTAGATTCAAGACTTATCTGGAAAAGACATGTTGAGGAAAAAATCCAAAGAGCGAACAGGGCTCTACATCAATGTGGGAGGGTGTGTGGTCGAAGGTGGGGTATCTTACCAAAGGCCGCATACTGGATCTACACTATGCCTCGGTGATCTGGTAGCCAAGTACTTCAAAGGCTACTGTCAAAAGTAAATTGAATTATGTGAGGATAACAGGGACCTTTCGAACCACGCCGACATTGGCGTTAGAGGTGATACTAGGTTTGCTGCCATTAGAAATGTATGTGAAGAGAACTGCTGCATCAGCAGTTCTTCGCATGGATCGAGGCGCAAACTGGCACAGGTCTCGTGATAACCATGGGCATAGGAGAATACCGGAACTTGTTAAAAATAAGATATCGGAATTAGATATTCCTGTTGGCGGTATAAGCAAATAAAGAGTAATTCACAGATATCACGAAACGCTTATAAGGGATGGGTTTCTCGCGGAAAAACGTTTAACCGACGCTACAATTTTCACGGAAGGATCCAAAATTGATGGGGGAGCTGATGCAGGAATCATCAGTGAGGACATGAATTTGAACATCCATCTAAGTCTGTGGTCTATGCACCGGATTACTTGCTGGAGAGCCAGCAGGGGCGCGGCAGTGGACCTGTTAGAGATGTGGACCACGAGGGAAAACTGGGAACAGTTGGACGCCGCGGGCTCGTTTAGACAGGCTAAGATGGCGATTGTTGCGACCAGAAGTGCTGCACAGAGGAAGGTAAGGTAAGTAAGTGGTACTAACAGGACATGGCAACTTCAGGTTTCATCTAAAGAAGATAAACATTCTCGAGAAGGCTATGCCTGAAGGAGCAAGAGACGGCGGTGCACATAACCAGCGTCAAGCTGAAGAAGAAAGCTGATGGGATACCACTGCATGGAAGACAGAAGAATGGCAGAGCTTGATCGCAGCTGTTTTTGCACTAAGTGAAACGAAGGTTGTTTCCAAATCTGATATTAATCAGTACCACATTCCTGGATATCACTTAGTGCCGCTCTTCTCTCCCCAAAGGGGAATCGCGATTTAGATTCGAAATGATGTGCCATTTTTCCATCTCCCTCAATTCTCTTTTGCTAATCTAGAATTTAATTATTAGATTTAAACTCTATCGCACATCATTCACTTCTGCTTTTTATACCGCAGCCCGAATGTGTCTGACACTAACACTGTGTGTTCCTTCCCATATTGATAAGATTTTGGAAATATCCCCTTCTTCTAAAATCATTCTTGCTGGCGATTTCAACGTCCATAACACACAGTGGCTCAGGCATTCTTCTACTACAAGCCCGTCTAGAAATACGTCGAGTTATTTAGTGAGTCCTTTAATTTACCACAACTGGTTGAGTGTCCGATTCGTGTTCCTGATACTATGGGGCAGTACTTGGTTTCGGTAACTGCTCGATTGGGCAATTTGGACCATTGTCTTATCTCCGCTTAATTCTCCACCTCCTCTGTGACAACCACTTATCTAAATTCCACCAAAAGATTAGCATGGCATTATAAAAATGCTGATTGGGCGGGACGTAATAAATATCTCAGAGAGTCTGGACTGGTCTCATTGCTTCTCTATGAGTTAACAAAGGCAGCGATTATATTATTATTCCTCATAGCTTCAAAAACATTAAACCAACCAACACCAATTGGTTCAATAATGAATATTTCGCAGTCATTAAAACAAGGAAGCAGCCTTCCAGGCATATGAATTGTGCCCTTCAGAAGAATTGAGACATATCTATAGAGATGTGCGGAATATTAGACGAACGGTATTTTCTACTCAAAAGGGTAGTAAGGGCTTCTGGTCTCTAGTAACAACCGTAAAGAACAATTTCACCTGTTAGTCAACACCACCACTCATTTATAATGGGAATGTTTTTACTGGTTCATTGGATAAGGCCAACCTGTTTGCTGCTAATTTGTACTTGCTACCTTCGTCGCAGCCACTTCCATCTTCGTCACAGTGGAATAGTAGGCAAAAGCCGCTAAACTTTCGCTCTCGGGAAGTTTTTAGGGTAATTTCGAAACTCGACGTGCCCAAAGCTACTGGGCCTGATGGTTTCTCGGCGCTGAAAATGCTGCGCCTCTGCTTTGGCTAAACCTCTGCGGAAAACTTTTTCAACTTGCTCATATCCAGCCGATCGCTAAAAAAGGAGAGACATGCGACCCCTCTAACTACAGACCAATTGCACTAACTTCGCTCTTATGTATTAGTTTTTGAATCACTCATCAACTCTGAATTGACGAAATATCTAGAAAATACTCATCTTATCAACCGGAGACTTATTAACGGCTCTAACGAAGCGTTGGAATCATTGTCTCCATAATTTTTGTGAGTCCGAAATCGTCGATGTTGATATTTCAAAGGCTTTTGATAGACTCTGGCATGCTGACCTTTTAGTCAAACTTCAAACATTTGGTCTGCACGTTAATCTCGTTAAATGGATAGAGAGTTCCTTGTCAGACCGTTCAATCCGTGTAGTAATTGACGGAGTTACATCTGATTCTTACGAAATAAATACCGGTGTACCTCAGGGTTCAGTTCTTTCACCAACCTTTTTCTTCTTTTTATTAATGATCTTTTATCCCTTACTCTCAATCTTACTCATACTTTCGCCGGCGACAGCACCCTTGATTTGGCATTATCTTTTTAGTCTGCTATGAATGCTCGTGGAAATGCTACAGATGTCAATCGATTACGCATATTTGGATCATTACACAATGCAATTTCTGTAATCATCGCTTGGTGCAGAGCAGAGCACCCTTGATTTGGCATTATCTTTTTATTCTGTTATGAATGCTCGTGGAAATGCTACATAATTCAATCGAGAACGCATATTTGGATCATTACACAATGCAATTTCTATAATCATCGCTTTGGTGCATCCAAAACGCAATGCTGTTGAATGTCCCTTTAAAACGCCCAGTTCACCGTAGACTGATAATAGCATGGGATTTCTACAGAGATGTAAGAAATGTTTCACCACATGTAACTAAGCTCTGATCTACAAGCCCCACATCAGGCCTAGACTTGAATATAATTTCCAATATATGGGCAAGGCCGAACACACCTAAATGAGATAAACTACATGGAGAAGCTTTATCCTAGCGCCCAATTTGCCTTCTCGACACAATGGGGAAATATTGGAGCGAAGTATATACAACAGGTTGCTCCCGATAGCTGAGCAAAAAGGAGATTTAACAGAGTACCAATTTGGATTTCGAAAAGCGCGCTCCACCGTAGATGCAATCAAAATGGCAGTGGACATCGCTGTTTCTGCCATAGAAAGTAAAAGGTGGAGATGGGGAACCAAGGAATATTGCGCAGTGGTTACACTAGACGTCAAGAGCGCCTTTAACTTCATAAAGAATTCCCTCGTTAGAATGGAAGCCCCCCGACATACATCTTGAAGATCATATGAAGTTACTTTAGGAACAGGAAACTTAGATATAATAGTAATGCAAGAACAGAATGCTATAACGTCTCCGCAGGTGTACCACAAGGATCTGTCCTAGGTGCCGTTATGTATGATGAAGTTCTCAGACTTTAGATCCTCTAAGAGACGAAAATAATATGCTTCGCAGACGATATTGCGATCGTTACAACAGCGAAATACACCCACCAAATAAAGGCGGCTGGAGTCTGCGGGTCTTGAACTCACAGCGATCTTAATCACAAGCCGGAAAGCGGTGGAATATATCAATGTTAAGGTGGGAAGTCAAATAATCAGGTATAAACATTAATCAATCACTGAAATACCTAGGAGTAATGTTGGACAATAGACTAAACTTCAAATCGCATCTGGAATATGTGAACAAAAAAGCTTCGAACATACAAGTGGCTCTTTCCAGGATACTGCCAAATATTGGTTGTCCCAAATCAGATAGAAGAGCCCTGCCATTGAGAGTAGTGAGCTCTGTCCTTCTGTATGCCTTCCCAATCTGAGCAAAAGCATTAGCGGTGCAAGAGTCAAGAAGAAAACTCACAACAGTCTACAGACTGTGTGCTTTAAAAGCCTATAGAAATGTATCTGCCGAACCAGCTTGTGTCATCGCTAGTATGATCTCGATCGACATCTTCGCGGTCGAGATGAGACGCATTTATACGAGAATCATAACCAGCCAGGGAAGCCTAAGAAAAAAGGAGATTAAAAAGAAAGAAACAGATCTCGATGTTAATGTCGCAAAACCGATGGGACAACGCTACGAAAGGAAGATAGACGCATCAACTGATTCCATGCATGGAAACGACAGCGTCAACCGACAGCTTGGAGAAAACAACTTCCACTTGACGCAATTCTTGACTGGTCATGGTGAATATCGGAAGTACCTGCACAGATTTGGATATGACAGCTCCCCGATGTGTAGGGACTGCTTAGATTAGGAGGAAGATACTGAACACGTAGTATTTTATTGTCCACGTTTCCAGGCATGGCATGTAAATACTAAGTCCATCGGTAATAATTGAATATATCCTCCAAAGTGAAGAAAATTGGAGCGAAGTGACTGAATTTATAATAAACGTCCAAAAAGAATTGAGAAGACTGGAACGTCTTAGACACCAGATTAATATGAAAGGCTGATAGTGTGATGGCTAACCAGCCTGGGGGGAGGGGGGGGGGGAGGGTGCGGGATAGTGTGGTTTAACACGTAGGCGCTGTATCGGCGTTGAATCGTGCATGCCAGTAGAACGGGCTATTGGTATCTTTGGAAGATTCCTCTCCTCGTGGTCGCACAAAAAAAACACACACATACAGAGACTTCTTCCCCAAATTATGTATGTTGCAATGCTATTGTGACCTTTGTGAGTTTTGAGCTGAACTACTGACGGGGACGGACGTGCCGCCGTGTCTTGCTCCCCAATAAATTTTTAAAGCGGTTGCGAAAGCGAATCGAATTTTAAAAAATCAAAGTGCTAGTGCCATCTTGCCGGAGTGAAGGGCTTTTATGCTCTATTTGAAAGCACAGTCTGGTGAGTCCGTTCCTATCTATTTTTTATTTTCTTCCATCCAACATTCAATGTAGTACAATCGTGCTGCATTGAATGCGTTTAACGGGTCTCCACTGCTGAGCATTTAGCTGCCTTCGTCGAGATCAAAGTTCAGCACAGCAGGCATAACACTGCTGCTGGCTTTGTTTTCACAGAGGCGGCTTTGCTTTGCATCTGTGGATCCCGTTCGTCAGTCCTTGTGTTTGTGTACGTTTTCGTTTGTTTTGTTTTGGGCAAATTAAGACCGGGACTATGCAAAAATTTTTATTTAATTTTTGCAACATTCGTGGCTTAAAAAGTAACCATTTTTCGGTTTACTGCCACTTGATCGCGGAAAATCCGGCAGTTTTTGCACTAAGCGAAACCAAGGTTGTTTCCGATTCTGATATTAATCAGTATCACATCCCTGGTTATCACTTAGTGCCGCTCTTCTCTCCTCAGAGGGGAATCGCGGTTTATATTAGAAATGATGTGCCATTCTCCTATCTCCCTCAATTCTCTTCTACTAATCCAGAATTTAATTATGTCTGGATTAGATTTAAACTCTATCGGCACATTATTCACTTCTGCTTTTTATACCGCAGCCCGAATATGTCTGACACTGACACTGTGTGCTCCTTCGATAAACTGTCTTCCGATATCGATAAGATTTTGGAATTATCCCCCTCTTCTGAAATCGTTCTTGCTGGAGATTTCAACGTCCACAACACACAGTGGCTCAGGCATTCTTCTACCACAAGCCCGTCTGGAAGACACGTCGAGTTATTTAGTGAGTCTTTTAATTTACAGCAACTGGTTGAGTGTCCGACTCGTGTTCCTGACACTTCGGGGCACAACGCGCACCTTTTAGATCTATTTCTAACATCGCATCCAGAAAAATACTCGGTTTCGGTGACGTCTCCCTTGGGTAATTCGGACCATTGTCTAATCTCCGCCCAATTCTCCATCTCCTCTCTGACAACCACTAATCTAAACTCCACCAAAAGATTAGTGTGGCATTATAAAAATGCTGATTGGGCGGGACTTAATAAATATCTCAGAGAGCTGGACTGGTCTGATTGCTTTTCTATGAAGGACGTTAACAGAAGCACCGATTATATCTTGAACATCCTATGGTTTGGAATGCATCGCTTTATTCCTCATAGCTTCAAGAACATCAAACCAACTAACACCAATTGGTTCAATAATGACTGTTTCGCAGCCATTAAAAATAAGGAAGCAGCCTTCCAGGCATATAAATTGTGCCCTTCAGAGGAATCGAGACGTATCTATAGAGATGCGCGGAATATTTGCAATTCAGCAATTAGCCGGGCTAAGTTCAATTTCGACCAGAGCATCAGACGGAAGGTATTTTCTACTCAAAAGGGTAGTAAGGGCTTCTGGTCTCTAGTAAAAACCGTAAAGAACAACTTCACCTGTTCGTCAACACCACCACTCATTTATAATGGGAATGTTTTTACTGACTCATTGGACAAGGCCAACCTGTTTGCTGCTAATTTTGCTGCTAACTCGTACTTGCCACCATCATCGCAGCCACTTCCATCTCTATCACAGTGCATTAGTAGGCAAAAGCCGCTACACTTTCGCACTCGGGAAGTTTTTAGAGTACTTTCGAAACTCGACGTGTCCAAAGCTACTGGGCCTGATGGTTTCTCGCCCCTTGTTTTAAAATGCTGCGCCTCTGCTTTGGCTAAACCTCTGCGCAAACTTTTTCACCTGTCATATTCAACAGGAATATTTCCAAGTGTATGGAAACTTGCTCATGTCCAGCCGATACTTAAAAAAGGAGAGGCATGCGACCCCTCTAACTACAGACCAATTGCACTAACCTCGATCATATCCAAAGTTTTTGAATCACTCATCAACTCTCAGTTGTTGACATATCTAGAAAATAACCATCTTATCAACGATTGCCAGTACGGTTTCCGCGCTGGCCGCTCAACCGGAGACTTACTAACGGCTCTAACGGAGCGTTGGAATCATTGTCTCCATAATTTCGGTGAGTCCGAAATCGTCGCTCTTGATATTTCAAAGGCTTTTGATAGAGTCTGGCATGCTGCCCTTTTAGCCAAACTTCAAACATTTGGTCTGCATCCTACCCTCGTTAAATGGATAGAGAGCTTTTTGTCAGGCCGTTCAATCCGTGTAGTTATTGACGGCGTTACATCTGCATCCCACGAAATAAATGCCGGTGTACCTCAGGGTTCAGTTCTTTCACCAACTTTATTTCTTCTTTTCATCAATGATCTCTTATCCCTTACTCTCAATCCTATTCATAGTTTTGCCGACGACAGCACCCTTGATTTCGCGTACTCATTTGATTCTGTAATGAATTCACGTGGAAATGCTACAGAAGTCAATCGGGAACGCATGTTTAGATCATTAAACAACGACATTTCTAAGGTCCTCGCTTGGGGCAGAGCAAATCGTGTTACGTTTAATGCATCCAAAACTCAATGCTGTTTAATGTCCCTTAAAAAACGCCCAGTCCACCCCCAACCCATTTCAGTCGACGGAGTGAATATACCCAATTCACCCTCCCTAAAGATCTTGGGTATTGAGATATCCAGCAATCTTAGCTGGACTGATCATATATTTGCAATCGCCAAAAGTGCGATGAAATGTTTAGGTTTTCTACAGAGATGTAAGAAATATTTCACCCCACCCGACTTAGCGTTGATCTACAAGTCCCACATTAGGCCTAGACTTGAATATAATTCCCATATTTGGGCAGGGGCAGGACACACCGCATTGTCCGCGTTAGACAAAGTTCAGCGTAAGGCTGTTAAACTTATTGGCGATTCCTCAATCTCTGAGGGCCTTGACTCTCTTGAGCATCGACGGAATGTCGGTTGTCTCTCACTCTTTTATCGCTATTTCCATGGCCATTGTTCTAACGAAATCGCTAGCCTGATTCCTTGTAGACTCATTACAACGCGCGATACAAGATCTACAAGTCGCTCCCACCCCTTTACTCTCCGGGTCAAATTTGGACGTACCGTCAAATTTCGGGAATCTTTTCTTAGCAGAACAACACGAATGTGGAACAGTTTACCATCTTCTGTTTTTCCCTCGTCTTATGAGCCTGAAACTTTCAAACGGGGCGTACATCGACACCTCCTTCACTCAACCTCCTAACCCATTTCCCTCATCCTTAATTCCTTTCCTGCCAAGGCTGTGCTTTAGCATCATAGGGCATCCCCTGAGCTTTGGCAACATCATATATAAAAAAAAAAAAAAAAAAAAAAGATATCAATTTATGTTGAAAACAACGATTTTTATTTTCGGACTCATTACAATACCTTCCCTATAACTGGATAACTGGGAAGCCAAAAACTAAATCTGAAAAGCTGGAAAATTACCAATTTTCGGAAAATGCGTTCATAAAACTCCTGGAACCACACATCGAAGACCTCTACAAATCAACCAGATTGACAGACATAACTTTTGTCGTCACAATCATACTTACTATTCTCAAAATATATTGGAAATTCAAAAGGAATTTTGGTACTCGTAGTTCGTAGTAGATTACCAGTTATCTCTAGTAAGGTTCCTGTCAACGAACCTTTAAGGATCCAGTTCATTTGTCTGCCGCTGAACTCTAAGTGTGGAGGAGCATAAATCACTACCTACATATTTGTAATATAATAATTGTCCATTTCATATTTCCTTTCATTGTCATCGCTAAACTTAATTATCTAAGAAAGTAATAAAAGCCAAATAAAATGTATAATTATGTTGACATACTATCTACATAATGTTTGCAAAATCAGGAAAAGTAAAGAAATGACTCCTGCAATGTAAAATTGTCACACAGGTGAACTTTAGTTTTAAATTAATCGTTAAATTTAAACTACCTCGGAATAAATTTTAAAAGTAATTCTGTTGGATTGATTTTAAATAAATCATGTAAACGTGACTATTGATGCATATTTAAAGTAAAAAATATATTTCATATTTGAAATGTGCCGGCAAACAGTGTACCTTTACATTTATTTCAAATCTTAACTTATTTTCTGGGTTTTTCTGTTCTTGATATGCAGGAAGTAAAATTTAAAATAACAATAAGTTGTTTAGTTTGTAAATCAAGGCAATACTATCTAACGAAAAATTACTTATCACTAGGAAATCAGTTGCCAACAATTTCCTACTACTTTAAAAAGAAACTAGAACAGTTAGATCACATCAAATTCAGTTTCATACATATCTTGTACTTATTCTATTTATTCTGCTTACTATCCTATGTATTTTTGATTAACTATCTTAACCCTGCACATTCTATCTGGTAATAAGCGTACCTCCATTTCTCCATTATTTGTCGCATAATTTCTACTATCAGTGAAGGATTTTGTATTTATTTTTGTTATTTTATTATTACACTTTAGTTGCATAAAATTTCACATAGTAATGTCTAATAGTGGGCTTTAAAATAGTTTCTTTGTTTACAATAATATATACTTTGGAAGACAGAAATGATAGGTGAAACTTTTATCTGAGCAATAGTACTTATAATATGTTTAGTTTTTGAGCCTTATATCATAGTATAATTAGGGATAGTAGTGGTAAATTTAGTCTTGAAACTCTTGAAATGTTAAACAAATGCTCATGTTTAAAAAAATTCGTTATTGCATGGAAATTTATGTAAGTATATCGGATTTCGGGAGAAAATCATAAAACGAGCTATGTTGGTATATATGTACAGATGTGGCTAAGCCAAATTATTATCACCTCATAACAAATTCTGTAAATGGGATTGACAATGCAAAAATTGCAACTTAATTAAGAGTTTACATGCCATGTATCTATAGGTATCCCTAAATACAAGAAGTTCACGAAAAAAGTCATTTTCCATGGAATTACCCATTTTAAGGAGTAATTATTATCTGAAACACCTTTTCGGTTAGGTATGATTGCCGAATTTTTTTTATTCTCCTAATTATTTTGATTTGCAAATTGCTTTGATTTTATGACTACTTATGTAGTATTTAAGAAGTATTATCTAACTGAAGAATTTCAATTTTGTATGTGATCTTAGAAAGTGAACGTTAAATTTGTGAAATTCATTATGGATAAAGCCACAGCCTACTCTAGCTACAAGCCCGGAAAATATGACAGTTCGGCCATTTTACAACCAAGCGTGTCGTCATTATTTCTTTTATTTTTGTACCACAGATTAACCAATCCTTGTATATATATAAAACTGCACACTGTCTTAACCAAACCTAAAGAGAAATGCTGATGTCATTGACGCATTCTAACCTCAATACAAACGTATACAAGACAAAAACACATGAAAATTGTAAATGAAAATTTTTTAATGCTGACCACAATGTTCAGAACATTTGTCGGTTTAAGTAAAGTACATTCAAGTTGAGATTTGAAAAATACTGCGAGAAAAACTGCGAAGAAGTGGAATTTCCCAACCTTTTCCTATTCTTTACAGTAACAAGTTTTCTTTTGTTTACACCACCAATGGTCAGATGTTCGTGTCAGCTTCCGGGCTTGTATGTAGAGTAGACTGTGATAAGACAAACGTCATCGCGTGACCAACAACATTTCAACGTATTTGGAAGTAGGACAGTATTTTTTATACCCTTACTCCTCGTGAGTAAGAGGCGACTGCTTGTGTCGATCACGCACTCGATCCTACTATACGGATGTAAGATCTGGGCTGATGCGCTGAAGGTCGAAAAGTACAGGAAACGGATGGCGGCAGTACAGAGAAAAGGAGCCCTTCGAGTTGCCTCCTGCTACAGAACGATGTCGGAGCCGGGGGTTCTGGTTTTGGCAGCCGTCACCTCCATAGATCTATTGGCGCAAGAGCGGAAACAGCGTCATGACAGGCAGGCCGAAATCGGAAAAGAGGCAGCGAAAGTCGCCCTACACCCCTACGAAATGGCAAGACCGCTGGGATAGAGAGACAAGTGGGAGATGGACAACTAGACTAATACCAGATCTGAAGAAGTGGACACGGGTACTTTAACGCTTATCTTCATAAAATGGTAAAAACAGAAAGCCCAGCTTGCCAATACGGCGACTCACAGAAGGACGACGCCCAACACACCTTCGAATGCAGACGGTAGGTCGCAGAGAGACAGGAGCTAGAAGAAGAGCTCGGGGGATTTACGCCCGAGGACATAGTGAACAGCATGCTCAAAAGTAAAGCGCAATGCGACCGAGTTGCAGTATTTATCCAGAGGATCCTGCAACATAAGAAAAAGGAAACCCCAGAAGCATTGGATGAACTGTAGTAGGATAAGACCTAGAACATAAGAAGCTAATGATTGCGTAATAGGCACCACCCTGAAGTAATACGAAAAGTAGTCCCGGGATGGAGATATGCCTGAAAGGAGGAGGTTTTTTAGTGGCTGCGAGTCCCTCACACCAGGGTAAGGCACTGTCCTGACGGTGCATACAGCATTTGTCCCCCTCAAAAAAAATCCCTTACACATGTTTACCCAAGCATAACGATCGTACACATGCTCTCCAGTTGGTTCTATCTTGAGCTTTTGATATAATTTCATTCCAGGTTAGGCTTGCGTTGCTTATTTCGGCCCCATGTTTGTCGTGGTCTGCCTCTCTTTCTTTTTCCATTTGGGGATTGTATTGTAGCGCTTGTCTTGTAATGGCTTCCGGGTCCTTCGTACGAGTGTGTTCTATCCCCTCCTATCTTCTGACCTTGATTATTTGGTGTATGCTAGTTATATTCCAAAGAGCGATGTGCTAGAATATTTTGCATATTATTCTTAGACACTTGTTCACGAATGTCTGCAAACTTTGTATGTTTATTCTTGCTGTTTTCCACGTTTCACATTCGTATAGGAGAACTGATTTGACGCTAGCGTTGAAGATGTTTAGTTAGGTGTTGCGAGTAATTTGCGAGGACTTAAATATTTTAAATAGTCTTCAGGATGCTTGCTTTGCTTTATTCAATCTGTTTTGTATGGCTTTGGCTGCGTCTCCGTTTTCCGTGTCAAGGTTAGTGAAGTCCTCCACATCTTCGATTATAGTATTACCGAGTGAGTTTATGCCATTGATCCTCATGATCTTTGTCTTGCTGACCTTTATTTCAACTCCCACTGGTAGTGCTATCTGCTATGGCATTGAGATTATCTATATTCTTCTGCAGGTCACTTTGGCTGCTGGCTGTTATTGCAATATCGTCGGCATAGTCAAGGCCTTTCAGACAGCTTTCATCTCATATTATACCTTCAGAGTTCCAGTTACCAGTTACATAACGTCTATACCTCGGCTCACTATCTATCTCTCTAATTCCCGCAACCGGAGACGGAGTTGGATCAATTTGCTGAACGGTACGAACAACATGACATGGGTCCCGGGTTCGAGACCAGATGACCCCGTGAGCTTTGTTGTCTAGTTCGCAGCAATGCAAAAACAAGACTCCAGTTTCCTCACTTCCCTTCCCTTTCCCGGCCAAAACCATGCTAACGCATTAAAGAGTGTCCCCTAGGATTTGGCTACAGCGGGGTATGGGTCGAGATTAACCGATTCGTGATTATTAAGGTGGATTCCGAACCACCGGTATTACTTCAGCTATCCCCAATGGTTTTTTTTATCATAATCTGTTGTCAGAAAAACACAAACATGGGTCGTCGCGGCACAGTGGAATTGCGGTTTTAACTGGACAAAATTCATATCTCTGTCAAATATTGAGATACGTGATAAACGTTTTGTACTTGGGGGATCTCAAGGGTGCTTATGGTTTTAAGAAATTAAAGATGGCGGATCCAATGTGGCGGACAAAAGTTTAGGAAATTATCCTTTAGAAGCAAACGTTGTTTTTTCGGGGGTTAAGATGGCCGATTCAATATGGCAATGGCCGAAATTCCTTTGAAAAAGTTCAAAATTTATTCTGGCTATATTTGATTTATGCGCATTATATGAAACGGATCAAGACCACTATTTAAATCCTTAGGCCTGATCTGGAAACCCATCAGCCGCTGTCATGTGGGTTGACTATCGGTAATAAAAATAAAATACTACTCACTCACTCATCACGAAATCTCTGGAACTTGGAATTTGACGGGTTGGTTCCTTTAATGATGTAGGCATTCGCTAAGAATCTTTCTTCGACTCGTAAAGGAGTGAAAGAGGTGTTAAAGTTTGTATGGAAATTTAGAAATAATTAACCTAACTTCGTAACGCCAATTTGGATGATTTGAAATTTGGATGATAAAACATTACAGTCAAATTCCTCTAACTTCAACCACTATAAAATTGCCAATTGGTTATTTAAGTCTGATCAAAGCCCCCCGGTTACTTAATTATTTCGCTGAAGCATCGACCCAAAATAGATCGTGCCCTCCGACACTAAAAGACGTCACTGATCTTGGTCCTATGAGATTTTTTTCCAATAGATAGTAAACCGCAAAGGACCCCACAGTTTTTGATAGGAAAATGGCTTTCAGTCAATCTCGTTGAAACCAACTGGAAAATAATCACCAAGTCATACCATGCGCGAAATCTTGAGATCTTCGCCTGTTGTCACCCTGGATACTTTTGATCAGCATAACTTGATGAATATTTTCCAGTTGGTTTCAACGAGATTGACTGAAAGCCATTTCACTATCAAAAACTGTGGGGGGCCATTGTGACTCATAATTATTTTTTAGCTTTTAGTACATCAGCTAATATTACATAAATAAAATCGTTTAACTTAAAAGTTTTTTACATGACACTCTTTTTCCACATCTACCCGTACAGGTGCTAAATGTGCCTTAACTCCATAGTATCCAACGACATTTGGAGCTTGATTGTTCATCTAAGGGTCCCGAAAGCTATGAATTCGACATTAACATCAGTGGATTCCGATTATTTTTTCCTATCCCTTCCTCTACACGCCTAGGGTTGTCTTACTACCGCAGTATCTAATGGCATCGGGAGTGTCATTACTCATTTCAGACCGAAACTATGGATTTCGACACTAATATTGGCCGATTTCGATTATTTGTACATGTTACTTTCTTTCTACCCCCATCCCTAGGGGTGTGTTATCTCCAAATTATTTATTGGCATCGGTAGTGTAATTGTTCACCTTACACGGTCGTTTCGATTATTTGCACATGTAACCACGCTCCGCTTTCGATGAGATGATAATATTCTATTGTCACCGCAGTTGAATAGGTGGATTGGTTAAAGTGACGAGTGCTATTCAGAAATGTAAACACTTCAATTAGCACGTTACGCGCCATTTTGATGCCACAACCTGAGGGAACCCAGTTTTCAGTCACTTCCCTGCGCTAGGCAAGAAGTAGTAGAATATTGGCACTCCAGCAGGCCGTGGAAGCACTGTGTTAGAGCCAACCCGAGGAACTAAGAAATTGAGCTAACTCCCTAATCTTTACTTTTGAAATTGCCCGAAGATTCTGCAGAAAGTAATCTCCTAGTGTCCTTCTTCTAGCTTACTTCTAACTACCAGAGCTGGGCACTTGTATATAATGTAAACCACGGTTTCTTTTTCATTAACATCGCCGCAGATGCGACAGTTTGTACTATAAGGAACGCCAGGTTTGGCCAAATGTTTGCCTATTAGGCAGTGTCCTGTGCATACCGCGACTAATTTCGCGATATCAGCACGAGACCTACCAAGTAGCTCTGAAGCTCTGTTTTTATTAAAGCTTGACCATGTCGTTCTAGAGATGGCACATGTCTAGGAAGCTTTCCATCTAGCTTTTACTAAGAAGTACTGAAATAGTTCCCTTTTAAGACGATTAAGTGTGATAGGAACGATCTCTACTCTGGGTAAGTGAAGAGCAGAGCAATTCCTCGCCAATTAATCTACCTTCTCGTTCCCTGGAATGTTCCTGTAGCCCGGAAATCAGAGGTGATGTTGAGTCTGCCTCCTAGAGATTTAAATTCCTCGTTACAGTCTGTGACTAGCTTTGAGGAGGTGGAGGGTGACCCTGATCCGGCTGTCCGTAAAAATACCAATGTTTGTAATTGGAGATTCACTGAGTCCGAACATGCGTTCATAATTGCAAGTACTTCCGCTTGGGTTATTCGGCAGCCTATAGGACTCCGATATGTTTAAAGTTTCGGAGAAAACATTCGCTTTGACACCACAGTCCACCTTCGAGCCGTCGGTGAACAAGACGGTGTCGTAGCAATTAAAGAGTTCAGTGCTACTCCATTTCTTTCTGATTAAGATTCTGACATTGAAATTCCTTGTAAAGTTAAGATCAGGTATCATGTAATCAGATTGCGCAATAGATAGCTCTCTCAGGGTTAGGTGAGCCAATAACCAGACTCGTTCAGCCTGATGGCACTGCATATGACGCCTGATAGATGATGTGAAGATCAGGGGGGGGGGAGCAGCTGTAGCGGAACATTGAGAGCATTAGTTGGGGGTGCGTAGCGTTCCATTACATCAATGCAGGCAGCTCTATGCACCTTGCCTAAATTGCCTCTATTATAAGCTTTTCCCATGGCCGGCCACCCAACTATGGAGCCATAAGTGAGGATATGCCGTACCACTGTTGTGTACAACCATAAGGTCAGCTTAGGCTGCAGCCCCCCACCTTTTACCAAAAGGTGCAGTTTTTACTCACTATTGTTTATTTTGCTTCCAGTTAACCTTTGGGTTCAGAATAATTCCCAAGTACTTAACTCTGGAGAAAACCGCGAGTTGATGGGCAAGGCAAAGTTGAGCACCTTGGTTTTAGTGGTAAAGAGCATAAGTTCGGTCTTTCCTGCGTTAACAGATAGTCCACAATACTTGTACCATCTGCTGACCTTGTTAAACGCACTTTCCATAATATTAACTAATTATTGGAAGGAATATTCCCGATACCAGGATTGCCAGGTCATCGGCATATGCAACAACTCTGATTTCGTCCTGATCGAGTTTCAGCAGTAATTCGTTCATTATCCGAAATTGAATAAGTCAGTTACAAGATTTGAAACAAACAAATATAAAGCGAAGCATTTAATAAACCAAAATAATATATTGTGTGCAAAAGGAAAATTTAGTGCCTCTATATCATTTGTAGGTGTTACACGTGCATCCTCTTTCCTATAACATGCGTTGAACATAAATTGACGGGCTGAGAGTAAAAGTGACCTATTTATAAGGTTCGGGAAAAAGCGGCTTAGAAAATGTTCCGCGCAAAAACGAATCGCGTGAGATTCTGGGTAAAAACGAATCGTAGAAAATTTCCGGGCAAAAACGATTTAACTACAAAAAGTAATGCAAAGTTAATTAAGTTAAGTAGTTAAGTCGTTTTTGCCCGGAAATAATCTACGATTCGTCTTTGCCCGGAATCTCAAGCGATTCGCTTTTGCGCGGAACATTTTCTAAGCCACTTTTGCCCGAACCTTATAAATAGGTCACTTTTACTCTCAGCCCGTCAATTGTGAATAATGTTTTCCCACAAATTTCAAAGGAGTACATAAAAAGCGAAAAAATGATCCAAAACATATAATTATAACAATAATAAAATTTTTATTGCACGCATTAAAAACATACAAAATAAATATAAAACCCCAAAAAAGGAACTTTTCTGAGCAAGAACATTTCTTACACATCCATAGAAGTCTAATAGTAAAAGAAGTACTGTATAAATGTAAAAAGGACAGTAACCTTGACGTAGTGCTAAGTGGCTACTTACATAGGTCCCTAAAAAGTGTCGAAATATATGAGAATATAAAATATGTTTTTGAATACAAATTTTAAATACGAGATGTGCTCAGTAATAAGTCATGGTGGGCCTCGCAATTAAATCAATTTTTAGTAAAAAATGTTTTTTGTCTAAATTAAGAGGGCAACTTTGGTGTATGTATATACAAAAATATAAAACAACATGTACGAAAATTGAAGGCTATTCCAATCAGCTTACTTTAAGTAGAGTTAGATGTTGCTAAGCAGTTATACACGTAAATATTTTTTTTTATAAATTATTATTTATAGCATCGCTTTGGTGTGTTTGTATTGATTTGTAAGTACTTAAGGTACTCTCATGTCCCTGTGCAGTGAGGGAGGGTGTTCATCTGGACTGGGCGACTCATCTCCATGGGGCCGGATTCGAACAACTGCTCGTCGCATGTCTTCATCTCGCTGTGGAATGTACAGTCCGGACGGTCCAGAATAGCAAGGAGCACTACCTCCTGATAATCGTAGCTTTTCAGTCTCTCCGGGAGAGTTTTCGGTGAACAGTTGTCCTAAATTCAACTGTGGTATATCATAGAAAACTGTCAGAGCAAGCATCATGGCAATTATACCTATAAACAGAAAGATTTAGTAAAACATTGATTGATTGAAAAATTATTTTGAGTTCACTTACCGAAAATTAAGTAGCAAGTGATGCAAATTTTGTATAATGAGCGATTTTCAACACTAACTCCATCACCTGGAATGTAATCTCCCAGACCGATTGTTGTCAATGATATGAAACAGTAGTAGAAGGCATCGAGCCATCCCCAGGTCGGTTCAAGATACGCAAATACAGCAGTAGGAATGGCAAAGATCAAGACGCTCACGATTAAAACTAGAATAAAATACTTAAGTTGAAGTAACTAAACTAAAAACAATATCTTACCTATAATAGATAAATGCAGTAGTCTGATGTTAAAAGGTTGATACAGATGACCAAGTTTCGCGTTTAAAGATCCCAGCAGCCAGTTTGTTGGTATTAGCAGCCGTTCTACCATAGCTGTTAGTAGAACTAGAGTTAATGGAATGCCAATGGTTGCGTAGAGCATGCAGAATATTTTGCCGGTTTGACTAAGTGGCGTAACATGACCATATCCTGAAAATTGTTTTAAAGTTTTGTGTTATTTATTTATTTCAGTAAGCATATGTCTTCTTTTTTAGGGTTTCATAGAAAAAAAAGGGAACTTATAGTTTCGGTCTGTCCGTTTATCTATGTGTCGGTATGCAACATGATGACCCAAAAAACGAAATGATGAGATTTTTGGAAGAACAATTTTTCCAGATAGAGTGAAAAGTGTACTAAAATTCCCTTTTTCAGTTTACCCAATGAGAGCGTTGACTTTAAAATGCAAAGATGCTTTGGAATCTTTTGGTTTTAATCCTTCAGTAACGAGATATTGGTTATCGAAGCGTCACCCCCTTTTATTCTAAACAATCGAGGCAAAATATATGAAAGAATTCTCGCATGTAGCCTTTAATTAGAACGTTCACTGAAAGCTAACTATAAAAAACAAAATAATATAAAATAATAAAAATAATTTATAAAGAATTTGGAAATAAATCTGCGGGACCCTACCATGTGTGTGAGTGCCCAACACGCTCTTTACCAATTACTTTTTAAATTTATTGTAACTGCTAAAATTAGTACATAGTCCAGTCGAATTACTTTTCCTAGAGATCCTAAAATAACTGATAATATAATTATTGGACTCATGTAATTAAAAAGCATTGATTTGTTAAACTTTTAGAATTAAACTGTAGCTAACATCCTGAGTTACTTGCTGACAGTATGCAAGTAATCTGGAAAATACCAATTTTATCAGAGATCGCCAGTATGTTTTCCGCGCTGGAAGCTCAAGAGGGGACTTATTCACTACTCGATATTTTAAAAGCTTCTGATATAGTCCGGTATGCTGCTTTTTTTTTGACTTTAATAATTGTAACGAAACTAAATATTCGACTGGGAAGACCTTATCAGTACAATTAAAACTATCTATTCACTCAAACACCAAATCAGGCGCTTTCGATTGAAAATTTACAATTGTGTACCAAAATATAGGAAATAAAAACGGGGATTTGAATACGGGACTCCAGTACAAAAGTTGTCCTTATAATTCAGACTGGGGATATAAAGCCAAGAATATTAGTTTCATTCAGAATATAACTCGCACGAGAAATTAGAGCTGGTAATCGAAAGCAAAAATATCGATACTTGTTATTGCAATGTATCGTGAATGTTGCGATACCGGAGTATCGATAAATTAAAAAAGAATTATCGATAGTTGAAAGTATCGGTACACAAATGATTACATTTATAGAATTTAATATAAAATATTGAATTATTAAAAACCATAAATTCCGAGAAGGAGTTGCATCAATGGTTAGGTGGCACGATCACCACGCTATGGACGCAGCAATAAATAAAAAATCCACTTTGTCTCTGGGCTATTGTCTACCTTGCAGCAATGCAAAAAATCAGTAATTCTATTTTCCCGCATTCCCCTTACCCTTATATTCTTGCGACCGTAGCCACGCGAAATGCACCATAGGGTTGTCCCCTGGGCTGCGGCTACATCACTCAAAAAAGAACCAAAAATTATTATGGATACAGAATCAATGTTGCAAAATATGTAATTAGCAATATATATCATTAGAATAAATATAAAAAATGGAAAACTTTATTTTCTCACTCAACAAATTTATGCTAAAGTAAATGCGACATAAGTCGAATAAACGTAAATATAATGAAAAAAGTTTAATGAGTTAAATTTGAATAAACTTTTATATAAATTTATTTTAATCTTCGAACATGATATATAACTTAAGAAATAAAAAACGGTTTTCCAGTAAAAAAAGTCTGTTCCAATAATGTTACATTGCAAAAAAAAATAAACCTAATTTCTTTGATCTTGCAGAACGCATTTTGCCCACCTACAAGTACCTACATATTTGCGTTTAAATTACTATTGCAATTTCGCATGTAATATAAAAATAACTCTATGTCAACAAAATTAAAAATTAAGATCATATCTAATGTGACTTTATCAACAAAAGTATAAAATCATATTTCACTTTGTAAGACAATTCCAAATTTGGTCATTTATAATGGATAAAAAATGATCTGGGATAGATGCTCCTACGTAAGACGATTACCATCGTCGTCTAAGATTCTTCTTGCATATGAAAAAGACTAATACATTATATTACATATTCTGCCTTTCTCTTTATAAAACTTTCCAAACAGCAAATTTTACCACTGCATTGATTTTCTAGAATTACCCCTTCTAACTCAGAAGGCGCACTTACCAGGTAAAACCCTGGAATCAATTGACCTATTCACCAGAATATAACATATATTGAGGTGAATGAGGCTCCCACACCAACATGCAAAAAATTATATTAGTAAACAAAAAAACTACAATCAGGGGTGCACAGACAACAGAGAACGTTTAAACAAATCCTTAGTAAGAGCCAGGTCAAAAATAGGTCACATATTCACGGCTCTACACATCTCATCCGATCCGATTTTTTGATTTCAGATGATCCAGTGATGAGTTATGATGTCCACCACAATGTTCCTTTTTTTTTGAGGAGTATGCGAAGATTTGCACTCAGAAGATTATTTTTGAATATTAAATCGATTTCGTCCTATCTGAGTGACCGTTCTCAATATGTTAAGATTGATTCTCTAGAATCACGCATTTTCAAGATATTGTATGGTGTTCCACAAGGCAGTCATTTAGGTCCAGTTCGATTCATAATTTTTACCAATGACGTACCCAGAATCGTCTCTTTTTCCCAATCTGACGGCTTACTCCTTCAGGATGACATCAACAATTTACGAAATTGGTGTGTTGTCAATAATAGTGGGCTGAACCATAGCAAATGCAAAATTTTTAGTTACTATCGTAACCACCAACCTTTCTGCTACAGCGGTAGACATTTGTAGTGTGACCTCCCTTACTTAGAATGACAGCAAAAATTCGATTAGTCATTGAATCAATTAACTTTTTAAGACAATCAAGGCCAATTTCGGTCAACACATACGGATGGCTGCTTTTAATTCATTTACGTTGCTGTACTGTCGTCCATTTGCATATAATTTTCCAAAGAGACTCCCCCAAAGGTTCTCTATAGGATTGCAGCCAGGACTGCAAGCGGGCCAATCAAGCAAGCATGTATTTTTGTCTGCAAACCAATCCTTCGCTTGTCGTGACACGTGGATGGATGCGTTATCCTGTTGGAAAACCATATCTTCTTCGTCGTAACTATCCAGTTGAGTGACGAAAACGTCTTCCAAAGGATCTATGTACATCTGTGGTGAATTTGGCCTTTTTGACGTAAAGATGATTTTGGGTTACCCTTTGTTGGAGCCTTAACGCCATATGTTTTCCCTTTTTCTAAAAAATTTCTGATGACACTTTCAGATCGACCAATTTTACTTGCAATTTTTCTATTGGAATAGCCTCCATCCTTAAATAATTTTATAGAGAGCTGCTCCGCATCACTTTAACGCTTTCCGGAAGGCATTGCCACAAAAACAACGCTTACACTAATATTCTTGCAAAATATATTGTACACAAATCTTTCACGAAAACACTTTAATTCTATTAAAAACAGATTTTGCACAGAAACTTTAAATTTTACAATAAGTAAAAAGACTTGATTTTGAAGAATTCTACAGTGGGGAGTACAATTTATGATACACCTTTAGGTGCCCGCATATGAATGTCTACCACTGTATGAGTACAAAATTGATGGAATTTTGTTCAAGAGACCTCATGAAATTAATGATCTTGGAGTAGTTTTTGATTGGAAGCTAGAGTCTAATTTGCACACACTCTGCGGACTTCAAGGATCCTTATACCCGGAAAGTTTTATACATGTCGTTAGTCCGATCTCGATTCTGGATTACGCGTCTATTTGATGGTACACATGGAACCTCTTAGTAGGATTGAATTGATTCAAAAAAATTTCATTCCTTATGCCTTACGAAAATTATTTCAGTTCGATAATACGAGTATGCCGTCATACATTTCTAGATGTAAACTGCTTGAGCTGCAATTAATGGAGGATCGCAGGATAAAAGCTAGTATAATGCTTGTAAGAGATGTTCTGTGCTATAAAATTCGTTTGCCAGAATTGGTTTCATCGTTTTGTATTGTCTGCCTGGTACCTCACTTAGATCTCGAAATTTATTATATTGTATATTCCACCATATCGTACATGTTATGGACAGCACGAACCTATAATATACTGTTCCAGGAAGTTCAATGAAATTTTTAATGAAATGGATTTGGATTTTGATCGTCAGAAATTTATGGACATTGCTGCTACCAGCTTCAAATATAATTAGTTTATCTTACCCGTAGTAGATCATGTTCATTATTTTGATTCGTTATTACTTCTATTTTAGGTAATTTAAACATAATATTGAATTGCAAATTTATAAATCTAATTTTGAATGATTTGTATTGTATAGTCTGTAAGAGTCCTATCTGTAGACTAATTAATTAAATAAATAAATATCTGTGACTCAATGCACAAAGCAGCGAACTCAGTGGGTTTCATGTTATTCTTGCTGTGTGCATGGAGATTCCCGTGTGACGTATGATTCATATTGGGGGCTTGGTGCCCCGATTTGTGGTCTGATATATGATCGTCAGACTAATTACGATTGCAGGTAAATTAATCATAATATCAATTTATGAAGTAAATGGTTTGAGTATTTCTAAGTTCTAATTAAAGCACTTTACACTGGGCTGCTATATGTATAATCATTACACGTTAAACAATGTCGTTTCTACTACCACCACTTGAAGTATAGCAAATATCGTGTTTAACGCATCCAAAACAAACAACATTTAGTTGTTATCTAGTTCCCATAACTCCTTGTGGAGCGTTCCGAATTCCGAACCACCGACATTACTTTACAATGCCTAATGGCCTTTTATCGTAATCTGTTGTCAACAGAAGACAATCAACAAAAATTTGTTTGCCAGTACTATGATTTGGGGATGTTTTTGTAAATGTCTAGGAACTTGTGAAGCGTTCTATTAATGCAGACTTGTCCTTAGAATTGTTTCTAGGGACCTAAAGTAAACTGTTGATAAATATTTTAACACAATCTACTTAACGCTTTATGTCCAAAGCAAAAATAATAAGCCGTTGTACTCAATAGAACAACATTCAAAGAAATGCACGGCTAATTTACCTAATTTAAATCCGTTTAAAAACCTATGAGGTAAATAAAAAAAACCCAATAGAAATAGTAATTACAAAAAGGTTAAACTAATGGTATTTCATCAATAAAATAAATTTGGCGGCTTTGCGCAATGAAATTCCAAGTAAATTTAGTCAAAACAATGCCAAAAGAAATACAGGCTTTAAAACCAGTAAAAGACGGACTAACAAAATGCTAATAATAACAAAAAAGGATACTTTTAAAGAAGTGAAATTAGATTATAATTATTCCTTGAACTTTTATTCTTCAGGAAAGACATTTTGAACTGAGTAATTATAAATTTAATCCCTCATTTCAAGTGTCCCTAATTTTTTCTTTATTTAGTGTACATTCATACATACCTATTGTTGTCACAACTGTGCTCGAAAAGAATAAGGATTGTCCAAAGCCCCAGTTAAGTTCAGCTGAAGCATTTCGCAATGGAGAAATTCCTCTGTCATTTGCTCGAATAATTTGTGATAGAAAATCTTCTAAGTCATCATCTGGAAAAAGAAAATTATTTCTTTAAAATTAAATTTTATTACTACATACTTGTATTATATCTATAAAATAGTTTTTAAAAAAAAAGTTGAACCAAAAAAACGCTAAAAACGACTACCAAACCACAATTGAAGATAATACATAAAACTGCCTGAACGTTTCAGCTCACTGGATCATAAGGAAGGACGATTAAATACTTTTCTTGTAGTTGTTTGGTTTGTTTGATTTGCACCGACTTCAAAATGTCGTAATAGATATAAAATTAAAAATTATTTTATACTTTTTAGCGCTTTTTGTGAAGTAGGTTCAACTTTTTTCTAAAAACTATTTTATTGTTCACTTTTTAGTGTCTTCTACTCTATACAACAGCAAAAGAACCATCCAAATCGGTCCACGCATTACAAAGTTAGGTTCCACCCCACCCCACCAAAATTTTTTTCTCGTAGTATCAACCAGAGAGCATACTCTACCCGACATAAAAAAATTATCCCAATCGGTCCATGCGTTAGCAATGTTGAATCATGCTCTGTACAACAAAAAAAGAACCATCCAAATCAGTCCACGCGTTACAAAGTTAGGTTTCACCCCCTCCCTTCCAACAAGTTTTTTGACATGGTACCAATCGGTGAACATTTGATTGATTGATTGATTAAATTTGGAGGTGCGAGGTTCTCAAGCGCCGCGGCCACTAGGGCCTATTGTGCTAACCCTCTCAACTCCTTATAGTAAGCCGGTCCCTTCGAAGAAGTTCAACAGCTCCCGCAGTTGGCAGTCATTCAGCCCGCTCGGTACCACGGTTGGTTTCCCGAATAGGCTAAATCTGCTCCTGGCTACTGCAGGGCATTCACATAGCACATGTAATGGGGTCTCATCCTCCTCCAGACAGAGTCTGCAGGTGGGGTCGATGGCTCTGCCTATCCTCACCAGGTGCTTCCTTAGCTGACAGTGGCCGGTAAGTAGGCCTGCAAGAGTTTTAACAGCCGACCTGCTCAGCTTGAGGAGCTCCCTGGATCTACCCGGCGACGGTGAGGGCATAAGGCTTCTTGAGTGAGCGTGCCCCTCAATACTGTTCCAATACAGCCTATATCCCTCATTTGCGCGGTTTGCTATTAGCTTTTTGGCCGTGCAGAGAGGTATTCCACAGACCGGCTAAAAAAAAGGTGTGTTAGACCCCTTCCTAGCAAGTTCGTCTGCTTTTTCATTTCCTGTGTAGCCCTGATGTCCCGGTATCCAGATCAAGCTTACTTGATTAGTTCTACACAGTGCGTCTAGGCTCCTTTGGCATTCCCACACCAGATTTGATCTGGTGGTAGATGAAGCAATTGCTTTGATTGCAGCTTGACTATCCGAGAAGATTGAGATCCTTTTGTTTTTATAGGCTTTTCTTAGGTTCTCGTAGGTGCATGCCAGTATGGCGAAGATCTCAGCCTGGAATACCGTGGTATACATTCCCAGGGCCAGTGATAAACTGAATCGAGGAGAGTCGCTCCAGACCCCTGCTCCAACACCCGATTCAGTCTTGGATCCATTCGTATACCATACTAGCTCCCCTGGACGGACAGCTGGAAGCGTCCAGGTCTCACGCTTTTCCACCCGTATTAGGGTTGGTTGAAATGGTGAACATACTCTACTCAACAAAAAAAGAATCATCAAAATCAGTCGACGCGTGACGAAGCTATGCTCGGTCAGACATAAAAAAAAACACGTCGAACTTAGAACCTCTTTGTTTTTGGGAAGTCGGTTAAAAATGATATTATCCCATATTCTCGTACGCGATACCGAAACGTTTACTTTGAAATTTTGTACTACAGCTAAGATAATGTCGTCGTTCACGCATGCGCTGAACGCTCACACGTATTCCATTCAGCCAAGCTCTCTTCGATTCCCTCACCCGTTTGAGTTCTTAGGCTCTTACTTATCTGTATCCCCTTACCTTATCACACACAAGTCTAATACGTGTTTCATCTTTAAGTTTTTAAGTTAAAGGGGAATAACTTTACGCTCGATTTTCAAACTCACCCGTCGTTAAAGAAGTTTCACTTCAAAAATCGCAATAAAAAGTTTAAAAAAGATGTTGAGTAAAATGGAAACAGAATTAAACAAATTTTATTTAATTTTGTTATATATAAACTATCCAAAAATAAAGATTTTCATTTTGTAAGATATTGAGGCAATTGGGAAATGCGATTTACAATTTATTTTGGCCTTCCTCTAGAAATGCCGCTGTTTTACTACTGTAATAACGAAAACAAACACAAATCAACGACTACAACTGCAACTAAATCAAGAAAATTACCGTGTTGTTTTGGCTTTTGAGACTCTTCTTATAGTTCTATACCCCGAGTTTCGCGCATATGATCATGTGTAATCACGAACGATTGATGCACAGCCTACTCTAGATACAAACCTGGAAGCTGACACGAACAGCTGAGCATTGGTGGTGTAAACAAACCAAAACTTGCCACATTAGATACAAAGAAAAGTTTGGGGAATTGTACTTTCTCGTAGTATTTCTTGCAATATATTTAAAGTCTTAAATTGGATTTTACTTCAGGTTAACCTACAAATGTTCCGTGAACACGATAAAAAGTGTCTCTCTTATTTAATTTTCATGTGTTTTAAAGGGAAAACTCTCTTGTGCTCGTTTTGCTGAAGTATTGAGCTTCAACTGTGTCAATGACATCAACGTTTCTCTTTGGTTTCGGTTACGAGAGTGTGCGGCTTTATTTGTGTGCGCAAGGATTGATTTATCTGTGGTACGATAAAAATGATATAATGACGAAACGCTTGGTGCTGAAATGCCCGAACTTTCATGTTTTCCGGGCTTGCATCTAGAGTAGGCTGTGATTGATGACTTCTGAGGTAATTTGTTAATCGAACGAGGAATGCAAACGCTACATCGATGTTTGGAAAATCGATGTACACATTAAAAGTACCAAGCCGCAAGTACTATACAGAAGTGACAACTTAAAATATTCACATTTCTAAAATGAAATTTGGTAAAAATGTTATGATCCGTGGAATTTATATTCTGTATAAAATTATTTTCCTTCTTAAATAACTTTTACTTCAACTTTTCGGCAACTGTCCGGCCCTAGCCAACTGTAGGAACCAGTTTTTGGGCTCCTCCTTCTTTGAAGTTTTTACCGAGCTAGGCTCCACTGATGTCAGGGACCTGGATAGATTTATCAGAAGTTCAAAATGGTTCCCGACGAGTTAGGGCCGTACACCCTTACCAACCTAGGAAAATCTAGTTTGGTTTCCCTAGAGCTGGCCCCACTGGAAACCGGGCGCTGGCTCGGTGCACAGGGAAGTACATGTCCTCCCTCCTATTACTTAGGTTATTTTTTTTATGGGGGTTGCTAAAGTTTTTGAAGTCTCAACTTGGTATCACAATGGGCCTGCTTGGCCTAAGTGTGAATTTCTCAGGCAGCCACTTTAACCTAACCTAACCTACTTCAACTTGAAATTTTCAAAATTCTCACTCTGTTGACAGTTACAAAATTAATTAAAAATTTTTTTTACATTTCCTCTATTGGCGCTACTGGATATCGGTAACAAAATTTAAAATTTTACAAACATGGGTAGCAAGCATCATTTAATACTGGTACCAAACGATACTTGGTACTGCGAATGTGGACGCACTCGTAACTTTTCGTTGGCTTACTACGCGTTTTAAGCGAGTAAAGTATGTATTGAGTTTATAATATTGCTTTTATTATTTATTATATTTCTTCAATTGAGTTACGCGCTTCAGTTACTGCGTATAAACGGTTCATCGATTTTATGCCTGTACACTTTTTAGTCGGACTTACAAGAAGTTAAGTTAGTGTATGAAGTGAGCTGAAACTCAGAATTCCATTTGTAATTAAGTGAAATTGAGTCCAGGGAATTAAAGCTCTTCGGGGGTAGATTTTGTAGTAATACGTACGATAATTAGCCGAGTAATCTAAAGTTATTCATTTAATTATGGTAACACGGATGCTGTCACACGCCAGGGTTTGTGGCGATGAAGGAACTCGGTTCCACAAATTTCATTTTTCTGAAGCCAAGGACACGCAACCAGGTGGATTGATTAATTAGTTTTGCTCTATTCTAACATTTCATAAGTCAATAATTCATCTAAATTGTGTTCGGTTCGATCTTGGGAAACAACCCTTTGACATACAAGTACACAAATGTGCGCTTAAAAAACCACTGCGTTGCCAAATTAAGGAGCGATTACATCAACTACACCTGGCAGCTTTTATCATTGGTGCAAAGAGAAAGCCTCGTCTTTCAGCTTGCAGACGTCGACGACTTAGCAGGCTAGTCCCGCGGGACTCATTTTTGGAAATTTTTCTGCGATCCTTTAGAATACGCCTGGCTGAATGTTCCCAGAGAACTAGAAAAGTGGCAAACTGCTTTTCTGAAACAGCTTCTGCTCACGAGTAGGGATTCTTATTGCAGGGATTTCGTCCGGTGTGGTATTTACGCTTTGATAATAGTCAGTCAATGGTGTTCCAGTTTGAGTCTTTTTTGGTTTCAGTTTGATTTTACGTGTTCGTTTTTGTTTGGTTTTAGGTAAATTCGGGAATTTTCCAAAATTTATAGGAACTTTTCTTAGATCTAAAGGTAATTCAAAATTCCTTTAGGTTTCTTATTTACAGATTTTTCACTTTTACTGAATTTTTCTTGAGTAATATTTCTGTGTCGATTTTGAATTAATTTTGAGTATTTTTAATATGACTTTTTAATAATGGTACATTTTAAGGGCAGCTAGAGTGAGTCTTAGGATTTCTTTAATTTTATAGCGATGAGCCATAATTAAACGAGTCTTATACAAATAAAAAACATATCTTTTTGGCTTAAGATTGACAAATGTAACTTACCTGAAACCTCAGGATACTTTTCCTTAAAAGAAATCTTTGCATCTTTAGCAAAACTTTTCAGTTTTTGCTCAAGAGGTAATTCTGTTAAATAAAAGCAGTAGCCGCCCAGTGCCAAAAATATGACATAAAATAATAAGTAAAAAACAAAGCAAATATGTTGTTTAATAACCGTCTTTCGAAATTTCTCCAGTGCACGTTCTGGACTTCCACATTTAAGCAGGTTGTTTGCATTGTGAGTTCTTTCTATGAATTCTATTGAAATAGCATCCATATCTACGGAACCATGCCTGCAGTCATTGTAAGAATTTGTCATTTGGGTTTGTGTGTCAATTCTATCCAAGTCCTCGTATTCACTCCTTTTTCTTCGGTCTGAAATAAGACCGGAAAGGAAGGAAGTGGTATTGTCCAATTTCGCTTTGACGTGAGCTGTTATTTTGCCACTCTCATTATTTTCGTATTCATTATGAGACATTTTTAATTTTTGTTATTAAAACTAATTGTGTCGTATGAAATGGGTTCCATCAACTCTACCACTTCGTGTATTCTGTACTATTTACTGCTTTTGAAATAAAAAGCACCTGAAATTATTTACAAAATTAATCTGTTTATGCAATTGCGAAAAATACCAGATTAAATAAATTTCTGAACTTGAAAATTGGTTTTACAATTGCAGCTGCGAACGGATGGTTGTACAGGAAGTTGGCAATAATTTAAATGCAACGATTCGCTAGACGAGACTGATATTTAACATCTCTAGATAGAACTCGGTCTTCTGCCCACAATAGCATTTTACATTCCGTGCTGAAATTACATTCCATAACAGCAGTAAAATTTGCAGTCTTCATAAATTTTTATTAAAAGTTTGACGAGCGCATAAGCTCATTTGAATTGTCATTTCCACGGCCGAGTGCAATTGTCTCAACTCTCAACGGGATAAGAATTTATATAGACCTTCTGGCAACGTTCATTACACAGGAATATTAAAAGCGGAAAAATACCTTATCTTAGAATCTTTCATCAAATTATGGGAAAATTATCTTGAAGTTAACAAACAGAAAAAAAATTTTTGTCCCTACAATGGTTTTTAACGCTACGTGAATTTAAGTAAAATAAATTTACGATTAATTTATTACTCCCTCCCTATGTTTTGAATATTAATATTTTTTCTTCAATTTTGAAGTGAAGTGTACCAATCACGATATCACTTCTAAAACAGGTATAACGCAAACTAAGAATGTCACTAGATCGTCTTCTCTTAGTGTTTTGAAGGGTTGATAAGATATCGGAAAAGGGAAGACTTTTAAAAGCGCACCCTCTGCGATTTAAAAATGTTGTTAAATTTAAAATTTCATATCAATTAACCCTAAATTGCAAATACAAATAGTACTCGAAATGCCGCTTTACATTTTTTGCCGCAGCTTCTAAAGACTACTTTGCCTGGCACCTTTTTCAACATAACCAAAAAAGTGCAAACTAGGATTGCAGATTTATATGGAGTGAAGCTTCTTGTCAATCAAGTGGTTTACTCTACAGTCCCAAGTGGTTTACTCGTCAGTTCCAAATTCCTGTAAAAATTACAGTTTTCACATGTAATCATGCTTTAAGTGTCAGCTACCTTAATTTGTACGAAACAGAACAGTACAATTTCCTGAACGATGAGCCCCGAGGTTTCAAAGCATATTCCGAGCAAAAAATTTAAAGGGATTAAAAGCAATTAAATTAACGTAAAAGTAAAAGTGACCTATTTATAAGGTTCGGGCAAAAGTGGCTTAGAAAATGTTCCGCGCAAAAACGAATCGCGTGAAATTCCGGGCAAAAATGAATCGTAGAAAATTTCCGGCCAAAACCGACTTAACAACATTAATATACGATATATATCTCATAAATTGTTGACAGATTTTGAGGATTATTTTTCGGCTTTATGCTACGCTGTTGTATATATTTTGTATGCTACAATTATCAAAATTGTTAACCTAGGGTGGGGATGATTTGTTGTCCACAGTATGTTCCACTATTGATAAGATGTCAAATTTTTTTTGGATGTGATCGGGTTGGGGAGCGAGAGTGGAGCCTAACTTCATAACGGGAAATTCTTTGAGCATGTTGCGCCATTGAATGATTCTGGAATATGTTGCACCATTGGTGCAATATCCAAAATGTTTGCCTTAGGATGCGGGTAGAAGAAGGGCGAGACAGCTAACTTTTGTATTTAGGGCGGGTTGAAATTAAGGTGGAGCTGAGGTTAAAGTAGGGTGGAGAGGAGGAACGTGGTGCCTAACTTGCGCCTAATTTGCGTGTACAGATGTGTATTAATCAGGCTTTTAGTTGCTTTATTAAGTGGGGGGGGGGGGGGGGGGGGGGGTGCGGACTCCTTGCCCCCACCAGGTTTGTATGTAGAACAGGCTGCGATAAACTATTACCAGTAATATGAATATGGAAGTGACTATTTGCATTTATCGTGTACTCACGTATAGTTCCGTGTATTTCCATGTACACGGAAATTACACGGCAATTTGAGAGTGGTAAATAGACACTTTCATATATGTAGTAGTATATACTCGTAAATTGAGTTCAGACGAGACAATGTATATTTTTAAATTTTTGCAACAAACATTAAATTTGGATATTCTTCCGAAAACCGCAACCCACTGATTTATTTGTAATTTTTTAGATGCATTCTGTATTCTATATTACCCTAAATGAAAGTTGGATTTTTTGGAAGGGTTGAAAAAAATTTTTTTCTTATTATTATTAGGCTATTAAATTCACCCCACGACGCTCTATGCCCCACAAGGAGTTAAAGGAACCAGAAAGATACCAATAATGTGCGTTCAATGTGGTTTTTATGATGATTAAAGATCACATACACAAATATAAAGGAAGCAGTAATGAAGCATAAATACAATTATAAATAATTATAAATAAAATATTAACAAATTAAAAATAATTTTTTCAGGTGACGCATATATAGGGTCGTTTTAATTTAATATTTTAGACTGACATAACGTGTAATTTTTTATATTTTTATGTTTTTGATCGTTAACTATTGTGTTTTTTAATACTTGTACGCATTTTAGGGCTGGTCGAGTTTGTAGGAGTTGTATTTTGTAATGATTGTGTCAAATTATTTTTATATGATATTTTGTCACTTTTTATAGCAAATCAAATTTATTGTACATTAAAATTATGTTTTCGTATATTTCAATTTAAGGAAAAGAGACAAAGCCTATAAATATTGGAAGTGATGTTAGTGTCTCTCTAACTGGGAGCGGTTTAGATTGTTGAGAAACGGAGTAACATTGGCGGTTAGGGAGGAAAATTGAGTGGTGATCTTGGACCTAAACAGCTGTGGAAAAATTTGCGGGCAATCAGCTTTGGTAAGGAACGTGATTCTTGTCCGGATCTGGATCTGCATAGTCTTAACCAAAGCTTCATATCTTCAAGCAACTTCAGCCTTATGGTTGACGATATTGAGGTAATCGGTGGGGCAGGCAGCAGTTTCGCGTTTCGAAATGTAACTCAACTGGAAGTTCTATCAGCTATCAACTCAATTAAAATCTGATTCCATCGGGTTTGACAATATCTCTCTAAAATTTATCAAACTCCTTCTTCCATGTCTCCGTCCGGTCGTTACGCATATCTTTAACTTTAGCATTGTGACAGCGAAATTTCTTTCGATATGGAAGAATGCACTTGTGGTTCCTATTGCGAAGAAGCTAAATCCTGTTCAGTACTCTGACTATAGACCAATAAGTATACTAGCATGTCTTAGTAAGGCTCCTGAAAAGTTAATAGCAGCGAACATTATTGAGTTTATTGATAAGCATGGACTGCTGTCTAAATGGTAGAATGGATTCAGATCGAACCACAGTTACATTACTGCTCTTCTGAAATTAGGCGATGATGTTCGACTGGAAATTAACTATTTTTTCTCTTCTTGATTTCTCTAAGGCCTTCGATACAATCAATCACAAGCGCCTTCTTCGTCAGTTAGCTCTGAGTCTTCTAGCTTCCTTTCAGTGTTGGCCGGTGTTCCTTTGCCTTTGCATAAATGACCTTCCCAATGTACTCAAATTCTCTAAAATCTTAATTTATGCTGATGATGTTCAGATAAATCTAAGCTGCCCACTTGGGTTGACCGAGGACTGTATCTGGCGCATGAACCAGGACCTTCGTGCTATCTCCGACTGGGCATCTATTATCTAACGATTTAAAACTTAATCCCTGCAAATTTCAAGCTATCGGTTTCTTCAAAAGGTCAATAAACACAGACTCTTTCTCATCTCTACTGATTGGTTCTACATCAATTCCTTTCGTTGAGAATGTAAGAAACTTGGGGTTATCATGACAAATTCTCTTTCATGGGCGGATCATGTCAGCAGCATTATTTCTAAGGTGTATGGTGGTCTTCGAAAGCTGTGGCATGGTGCCTCGTTCGTTCCTGAGAGTGTGCGCTTTGTCTTGGAAAAATTCCTGCTCCTTCCCCTGATAAAACAGGGCGACATTGTTTGCGGCAGCCTTGACTCGGCTTCGTAAATAAGCTTAACATATGTTTAAATTCATTTGTACGCTATGTATATGGGCTTCGGCGATTTCATAAAAAATTATTTTTAAAGGAAAGCCACTTTTTTTGACTGAGCAACTATTCTTCTTAAGGTCGTCTCGTATGAATAATATTCAAGTAACTAGATACACTTGGTAGAGTTATTCTAACCACGCCCTAAATGCCCCAAGCGAAACCGCACGCCTCACTCCCAACAGAAGCGAATTCCAGAGTGTGGCAGCATGAACGAAGAATAGCGTTTCGACTGCTAACACACTCTGGAATTCGCTTCCGTTGGGAGTGAGGCGTGCGGTTTCGCTTGGGGCATTTAGGGCGTGGTTAGAATAACTCTACTAGGTATACATTGTATTGCTGCACACACTTTTTGTTGGTTTTACTGCTTGTTTTTTTTTTCTTAATTATTGGTCATGTTCTTGTAGTCTATGCTTGATTGCTTCTCAAATCAGGCACTATTATTGTATTAGTTCTTTCAATTTATGAATTTAATTTCTATTCCAACCTTTGCTATGTACAACCCTACTTACTTTTGATATCTCTGATAAAACTGAAAAGTTTATTTTGCCGTATGTCCCAGAAGACAAAGGGATTCAAAAGTAATATTCGCGTCTTGTTTTGGTTTATGTAGACACTGGTCTGAGATTTTCCATCTTTGCCAAAAACTTTTCCAATATCAAATAAAAACAATAGGCTTAATTAAAAGAATACAAAGCTTCCTGTATAAAACGAAAAAATAAAAGATTTTATCGAGTTTTTCTGCATGTAAGTGCAAATTTCATTTTTGTTTTTCTCAGAATTTCATTGTGGCATTACATACGTTAAAACAATCCTGAGTCGACGATATATCAACGTGAAAACAAAACACACGCTATAATCAAAATGATTTATTCACCTCAACATATTAGTTAATGAAAGGAAGATAATGAGACTCTTTAATCATTTATATGTACCTTGGTGGAACTAATGGATTCTATTGATTTCGTAATCTGAATAAAATTCGAGTTCGCTGAATTGAATAAGAAATAATGGTAACAATCTGGGTTGATGGATTACAGTGTTATTTTTATAGTGCATTCGCACAAAATTCCTCAAAGCAAACAAGTGTGCTAAATAACAACATACAATCTGTTTCACAGTTGAATGATAACACTGAGTCTAATCATATGCCTATTTTGGAATAAATATTGAGGGGAGCAGACTTTTGCGATGTAAAAATAGCTTTAACACTGTCATTTCAGTATTCTGACCTCTTAAAAGAGATTTCTTTATCAATCTTATCATAAAATTTGCCAAAAGGCCAGCAATTAATAAATTAATTTAAAATTTTCCACAAGAACTTCGATAACCGTTCGATTGTGGTTCAAATTTGTTACAGAACAAGATTTTACAGAAGTAATGACTAACAATAAGAGTATGAATCCTGGCTGTCGTTCAAGATAAACATGATTTTATCAGGCTAATTTGTATTTTGTCTTGTTACATTACGCATTAAATAAGATTTTCGTTTTGGTTGCAAGAGTTTTATATTCGTATCAACATGACATAAATGTCGATTTAGAAATGAATAAAAAATATTCGATTCAAGTAAGCTTTTGATATAATAATTGTGATTTCTTGCTCTTCTTAATACACCAATGCACTGAACTCCGGATCTGATCAACATAAAAAAAACCTGTCATATAGTATTTAACCACATTCTAGATGCAAGCCCGGAAGCTGACACGAACAGCTGAGCATTGGTGGTGTAAACAAACCTAAACTTGCCACAGTAAACAATAGAAAAAGGTTGGAGAATTCTACCTTGTCATAGTATTTCTCACAATATTTTTAAGGTCTCAGTTTGGAATTTATTTGAAATTAAAATTAGATTCCGAACATTCGGTCACGGTAAAAAGTGCCTCCTTTTACAATTTTCAAGTGTTTTAGAGAAAAAATTAGTAGTACTGAGCCAATGAGATTAAAATTAGCCAATGACGTTAGCATTTATCTTTGGTTTTGGTTAGAGAGTGTGCAGTTTAATTTATATGCAAGGATTGCTCAATCTGTGGTACAAAAAAATGAAATAATAGATCCGTTCCGCCGATTTTCGTGCACAAACTTTCTGTGTAAATATTTAATCATATAGTGGGAGAAAAAGTGTCCACAAACCAAAAAATCAATCAATTCATGCAAACTCTTAAAAATCAAAAATAACAAAATTCACGGAACACAGCTAAAAAGTTTTGGAAAATTTTGCCCGGCAAGAAACACGATAGAATGCAAAATGGGTAAGTTTGTGCACATGTGTGATTCTGCGGGATCCCAACTTCTGATCAGGGAACAGACCTAATGACGAAACTCTTGGTGGTAATATGGCTGAACTGCCATGTTTTCCTGGCTTGTATTTAGAGTAAGCTCTAATTTAAGCTACCCACCTGTCAACAGGGGATCACCATTGGTGTTCGTAGATGAAAATGTCACTGATAGGTTAGATTTTAAGAAACGAGCCAAAACTATTATTTATTCTAGAAAGCCCAACTCTTTTCGGCCTTGGTATTATAAGTCTCTAAAACATCTTAAAAATGGCCGTTACACTTTTGAGTCTGAGTTTCGTTAATCGTAAGCGTAAGAGTGATGGCAATCCGTCTATAATGCGGTACTGTATCCGGAGTACTGACGAACCTTTGACTGTTCCTAACTTCTTTGCCAGTTTATACGGAGTTGCCTTCTCGACAAATAGCTGTGAAATTAGTTTAGGTTATTTTAATATTTTGACAAACTATTCTCCGACTTCCTTCTCGTTTAAGGATTTGTTATTTGACGATACATTATGATGCATATTATGAAATTATCCAAAAGTTTCCAGTCTCTTGCTCGTGTACTTGCCAGTTTCTTGCTCCTGTACTATCTTTAACCCGTCCATATCCTGCGGTATCTTTTCTAAATTTTCGAAGTCGTCTACCGTTTTTCCTCTTAATAAAAGGACGGATGATATCTCCAATTACAGACCCATTACTATTCTATCTGCAATCGCGAAGGTCTTGGTATATGATGTCCTTAGTTTTCACAGTAAGCGATTCTTGGGGATTTTCAAACATTGTTTCATCAAAGGTAAATCAACGACTAGTAATCTTGTGGAATTCTCAAACAATTGCATTTCTGCCATCGAGGCTGGTAAACAGGTTGATTTTGTTTATAACGATTTCAGTAAGGCATTGGATTAGATAGATCATATATTGCTTATTTTCAAACTTATTATGTTGAGGTTTCCATCTCCTTTCGTTCAATGGAAACCATTTTATTTCCCTGATCGAACACAGCGTGTTCCGTTTCGGGGATAGAGATCTCTAGTACAATGTCAATCACTACTGATGTGTCGCAAAGCAGTCATTTTGGACCGCTGCCATTTATTATTTTTATCAATGACATCGGTTCCATCTTAGCGACATTGACAATTTCGACGAATTGTTTTTATGATGTACCTAAAGCTTAGGGGACAACCCTATGACGCGCTTAGCATGGCTTTGGAGAAGGGTCGATTGATGTATAATTATTCTGTCAGTGGCAACTTGATAACCAGACTGGATAGAGTAAAGGATCTTGGTGTTGTTTTTGATGGTCTAAGGAGGTTAACAATGTGAGGTTGCAATGCAAATGGCAAGTAGAAATTAGTAGCAAACAGATTCGTTTTTTCCAACGGGCAAGTATAAACATTCCCATTATTAATAAGTGGTGGTATTAAAGAACTGGTAAGATTATTCTTCACGGTTTTGGTGCGATACCAGGCGCCATAACCATCCTCTATGGTAGCAAATACCTTATGTCTACACGATCATGTAACAGAACACGTAGGACGATTAGAGAACTGAAGACGACCATGGATCAGTGACGCCACATGGTGCAAAGTAGACGAACAGAAGCAGATTAAAGAAGTGTATGACGAAACACGCGCAACTTAATTAACGCGCTAACAGAAAAGGCAGAAAAAGCGGCCTACCGCGGTGACAGTGGAGATCATTATAATATTGCCAAAAAACTGGTAGGATAGACTCTTAAAACACAACATTCTGTAAGAGATGTTAATGTGTTCCTACTCTTCTCCCCGTAATCCAGGAATGTTGGGAAAGCGATACCTATTGCAATGAATGGAAAACAGGCGTAATTGTGAAGATTCCCAAAAGAGGTGACCTGAGGATCTGTCTTTTAACTTCGGTATCTGTCTTTTAACTTCAGTCTCAAAATTGATGGCTAAAATCATCTTAATGTGAACTAAGAATACAATCGAGCGCCCTCTTTGCGATGAAAAGGCAGGCTTTCGTAAAGGTTTCTCCTGCAGCGATCAGCGAAAAAATTATCACCATTATAAAGAGTGCTCCTCAGGAGCCCAACGTCACGTCCAACACAAAGGAAAACTTTCGCAGCACTTGCAAGTGCTAATGGAGAGAGGCAAGGATGCATACTATGTCCTTTGCTTTTTTTTGATTGTTATTAATGACGTATTGTGCAGCGCCCTAGACAAGCAGTCCGAAGCGCTGAGTAGAGAGAGGCGACCTGAATTATTTGTTCGAAGAAAAGAAATCCGATTGACGATTAAAGAAACAATTGGGAGTGAGATTATTAAAACAAAAGAACGGCATGAAGATCGTACAAGATGAAATCTGTTAGGGACGAACATTTCTAAGAGTGAGGCAGTGTAACGTCTACGGGGCTGGTCATGATAACGAAAGTATAGTGAGCTGTGTAATGCGCTTGTTCCTTGTGGAGAGAAATCAAGGAAAAAATTTCAACAGCAGTAGGAAGTCCTAAACGACCCGATTGTGTGGATAATAGATGAATAAGGGAAATATCTAGAAATATCTAGAACTAAGTGGCTGAAGTTTCTAAGTAGATTGGTTGAGTAGTATAAATAGGTCTGAGTAGCAGCGTGGTTAGTTTAGTCGTGATTTAGACTGCGAAGAGTATACATGTGATACTGCGATATTTAGTGAGTGAGTTTTAATTACTCTGGCTAGTGCCCATCTTGTTGAAGAGAGTTGATTGTCTCTGATGAAAACGATATTTCCTATGCTTATGTTTTCTGATTGCTTGGTCCATTTCAGTCTTTGTTGTGGGCATAATAGGTATTCATTGGACCACTTTCTCCAAAAGTCTTGAAGTAATCGATTAAGGAGTTCCCATCGAGTTAATAAAGGTGTTGAAAGTAGTGCACCTCGAATAAGAAAGTGCCCTGGTAAACGTTCAAATCTTCTGGGTCATCTGTCATTGGACACAGCGGCCTTGATTGACTTGACTCCTATCTTCCATAATTCGCCGAAATGGGGAGACGCTGGAGGTATGAAATGTCATTTTGTTCCCATATTTGTAAATAATTCGTAAATCTCAGGGTTGTGTGATTGAACAGCTGCCTTTTGTTGGCAAGGACAAAATTTATGCCATTGTCACTGTAAATATTCTCAACATTACCACTTTTTCCTGCGAATCTTTTAAAAGCGGCGAGAAAGGCTTGGGATGTTAAATCACTTGCAACTACGATATGGACAGCCTTTGTCAGTGGCGTAGATAAGGGCCGAAGTTTTGGGGCCCCATACTAACATGAATTATTGAACATGAATAAAGTAAGTCCGTCAATCTAGAAGATTCACCTTCTAATTAATCTTTCTCAGTCGCGTAAGTTCTTATAATTTCTTCTTTTTATTATACACTGTTTATTTTAATTGCACTTTTGTGCAGCTTTGCTTTCTTAGAAATTATTTATACCAAATTTTACACCTTGCCGACCCAGTTTATGATTGTTATAAACATTTTCTGATGCAAGTTTTTCATCAGAGAACATGTCTGTATTTTAAATGAAAACTCCTAATTAAGTATGTACATTGCATATACCTAATAAGAATATCTTTCATAATTTTTCGCTCTCACTTACGAATGAGATCTTTAAGAAACTGACTATACAAATTGTACTACCATTTCTAAATATGTACTTCAAAAGGGCTCCTTAAAAATTTCGCGGGCGCCCTAAATTCTTAACTACGCCACTGGACTTTGTGGCTAAACATATGAATACTACGATGTATGCCTTTTGAGTTTTGTTGCCCCTACCCTTAGACGTTTTTATTGTAGCAGGTCCAGCGTAATCAACTCCACTATTAATGAAAGGGCGATTTATTGTGACACGAGGTTTGGAAAGTATTGCAATGAGCTGTTTGCTAACCTTATTTCTATATTTGCAACAGATTAAGCATTTATAAATTTGTTGTTTTACTGCATTTTGACCTCGTATTATCGAATACTTCTGTCGAATGTGTGATAATATTAAACTGCATCCTCCGTGCATAGTGAGATGGTGAGCATGATTAATTATGTGATATGATACCTTGAATGCTGAATGGAAAACAAAAAGGAACAGACTCGCCGGATTGTGCTTTTTAATAGAGCATAAAAGCCCTTCCCTTTGGCGAGTACTTTTTAATAACCGATAATGAGGAATTACTAAAATAAATTTGGATTTGATATAACAATAATTGTAGAAGGTATTTTGATTTTAACCTATTCCTCAGTTTACATTATGTAAATAATTCTGACGATAACTGTATATACCGCGAGTATTTAATATGCATCAACAGTGTCCTGTATAGTATTTATACTAAAAATTTGGTATATGAGTTGCTTAAACTAAAGAGCTTACATTAAAACATTGTAGAAAGATACGTAGATAATTAATTACATATAAAATTATCACGGCATATACTTATATTTTTTTATTGATGAGCACGCCGGGGCAGACTGCTAGTTTACAATAATTTTTATCTTGAGTATACGAATGATGAAATAATAATAAGATTCAATTAAAAGTAAAAAGTACCTTGAAATTTTTGTTTTGCAATATTGATAAATTCATGGCAAGGCGAGAACGATTTACCTAAATACTGATTAATTAATTAAAAATAATTTACAAGTTAATTTTGCGATAATCTTTCATTTCAAAGCCAAAAATAAAGCGAAAGATTGTAATATCAGCGGAGAAAGATGGCACATCAGTTCAAGGTCAATAGAAAAATTTGAAACTAATCTTCAGGGAAATCGCACCATTTTCCATTATCTCCAACTTCCGAAACAAAAATCTTTCACCAAAAATATTTAATTATCACAAAATAAAAAAATTGAAAATTACAATGACATAAAAGTTCAGTGTTATCTTCGTGTGAACGTGATTCAGTTCTGTCGTGTAAGTTAAGATCTGTAATTTCTAGGCGCTGCTCCCACGATATTCTACAGGGATGGTGCCGGATTAGCGTGAAATAATGGAAAAATTTGAAGGTTAATTCAGATTTGGGTCACGTCCGCCAATACCAGGGCTCATATACTATATGTACGTGATAAAGTGACTAATAATTTGCGTCGCAGTTGCAAATGACTTAAAAATGAATCTGTGGCAATCAGTTTGTCTGCTTGCTCGTTGAACATTTTTCAAAATTTAAATTTAATGGAACTTTTGGTTACTACATAGAACCTGTGATTGCTATTGGGATTGATTACAAACATCAGAGGTGAATATTAAATTTTGAGAAAACGCTAAGAATTATTAAAGTTGAAAATCCTGCAATATACGAGTAGACCGAAACATATCCTCAATTTTACGATGTCGAAGCGTGCTGCTATGTATAAAAAACGTCAAACATCCTTTAGTCGCTTCGACCAAGATGATCTTTTGTGACTTGATCCAAGTTCAGACTTAAACTACCCAGTCAAGCTTTAATTCCTTAATTAGACCTAAAATCTGCCTTAGCTATATCTGGTAGTGATGGGCCAGCCCCACCGAGATGTCTGAGCCTGATACGGCCGAGGACCTTACAGTGACAGAGGATGTGTTTCGCTGTGTCCTCTTCCAAACTTAAGCTACAAGTGACTTCTTCAGCTAGCCCCAACCAGTGACCAGTTAGAAGTTCTGTCATGAGCCTTAAATCTGGTCTGCTGAGTGAGAGCAGCGCTTCCGTTTTAAGTAGGTTATAAACCTCTTTGCCTCTCTGGAATATTTGTCTAGTGTGAGTGCTTGCGTTTGTCCTCCCATGACCTGATACGCATTGCTAGTCGACTTAGTAATGGCTCGGGTCCAATAAACTGAGAATCCGCAGCTTTTTTTGCCAGGTGATCCGCCTTCACATTGCCTTCAATGCCCTCGTGTCCTGGTACCTAGGCTAGCGTAATGCTGTTGCCTTGAGCCAGTTCTTTGAGAGCAGTAAGACAGTCCCAGACGATTAAAGACCCGCCTGACTGTCGCACATAATATATATTTTAGCACCGCGTATACCTCTACTAGTAATTTCACGTGCGTAGAGTTCGATGGCATTTATCTCTGCTTGAAGGATGTTTGGTGCAGAATCGAGCGATTTGTGCAGGCTTATTCTTGGTCCGCAGACCACGATGCTCGTTCTGTCTTCCATTTTGGATCCATCCGTATACCAAACCAGAGATCCCTTTTCAAAGGTATGTCTATTGTTGAGCCAATAATCTCTGCTCTCAAGGATCAGCTTGAATGGTATATCAAATGTGTGCCTTTTCGGCATGGCATCTGAGATTGAGTTGATTGAATTCTTCAAGAATTTTCCTGTGACCAATCAGATAGCCTGCTGAGATGAGATTGGTGCCAAGCAGCCTTATTGCGCTTGAGGCAGCCTCCTTCGAAAGTAGTTACTGGTGGTACAAGCAAACATACAAGGTAGTACAGCTGTTCTGGCCGTCCTTTGTAAAATGCTAATGGAACCGCTTAATTGACTTTAATTCAAGAACAGTATGTTTCATGGCTAGTAAACAGAGTATCTTTAACACGCTATGGGCCGAGGGGGTCTACTAGGTCGACTCTTCACCCAGTTCGACAACTTTCTGATCTGGGTACCTTCCTTTTCTACGGATCTTCTCCACGTGTTACGCGAACATCCAATTCGGCGTCCTTCCTGAGTTCCGTGCTGGTTTCAATATAGAGCCTGTCGATCATGCTTTTTTGCTCTTTTCGCAATGTGTAGTCTATCCACTTCCATTTTCGTCTTCGAACACCGGTGAGAAAGAAGGGAAACCCATTCGGCAGCCAGAACACCTCGACTTAGAGAGTATTTATGCGATATAGAAGTGTACTCTAGGTGTTCTCCAGTCAGGGCCGCCGAGAGGGAGGGGGCGAAGGGGGTAAACCCCCCGGGCCCGGGCTTTCAAAAGGGGCCCCGTCATCTAAGTCATCAGCAGAAAATTTTTTCCATTTTAATTATATATACAAAAACATGTTTTACGATCGAAAAAGTGTAATATACTAGACAGATTTTAAATTGAAAGTCACTCATTCGATTGTATTTGGGCCCGTAAACGCTTAGTCCCGGGCCCGAAATTCCTTTCGCGGGGCCCGTATGTGGTACCCCCCCCCCCCCCCCCCCACCCCGGGCCCAAATTTTGTCTCTACGGGCCTGTCTCCAGTACAAGTCAATGACCAGCCTTTTTCTTAGATAAGATAGGTAAGCCTGTAACCCGCTAATCTGAACCTCAGTCAATACACTCGAAACGTCTGGTGCAAATTGAAATTAAAAAAAGTAGTTTAGTAATGAGGGGAATTATAAATTACAAAATGTCATTCCTTAAATACAAGGAAGGAAGACAAGCTTCTCCAAGTTTTTGTTTGACAGCTTCGATCTTCTCGGAACATTTACAATTCCTGCAAAAGAGGATAAACGCTCAACTGGGGCACAGGAAGAAGGAATGGTATTAAAGTCTTGTAAATTGGAGGGTATTTATTACCATCTCAAATTCTTCTATAGGATATAGATATAAATTATGAATGCGTATGACTTCAGTTTAAAATACAACACAACCAAGAAAATATTCAAACATTTTTGATCTCAATTTTTCATTCATTTTTGAAGAAGTTTTAATTCGGAATTTTATTATCCTTTGTTATTTTCATGCATTTTTATTGAATTAAAATAAAATAATTTTGTAATTTATAATTCCTTTCATTATTAAATTAATTCTTTTAAATAAAATCATAATTCTACAGTTATTTAAAATCCATGTAATGATAAAAATGTTTAAAGAGTTAAAAAGTCTAATCTTTAATTACTTTTACTTAATTCTCTATGTAATTAGTAATTAAGGACGCTTAATTCATAAAAAAATTAATTAATTCCAAAAAGAATCATTACATCCCACCACTGAATGGAACCTAGATGGATCAGATGGATTTAATTCTTACTGGCGAGATCTGAGAAAGGAGCCTCTGTATTTGTCGAAGAGGAATTATGGTGGCGGTACTGTGATATTGTGGGGAGCATTTTCTGCAGCAGGGTGTTTGGATATAAAATTTATTTCATCGCGGATGAACAGTAGAGATTACATCCAAGTACAAAACTGGATTTTCCAACAGGATAATGCTAGAATTCAAACCAGTCGTAAAACAATGGGTTGGATGGAGACAAATTCCATTAATGTGATGAACTGGCTGGCCTGTTCACTCGATCTAAACCCCATTCAAAACATTTGGAGAATTCTTATCAGACTGGTATACGCTGGAAATCACCAGCACGAATCATTGGCAGAATTGAAAGCTGCAATTCTTCATGAATGGCGGAAACTCGACCCAGTCAATAAATAAAATAGTTTTAAAAAAAAGTTGAAACGACTTCACAAAAAGGCTTAAAAAACATAAAATAATTTTTAATTTTATATCTATTAGGACATTTTGAAGTCGGTGTAAATCAAACAAACCAAACAAACCAAACAACTACAACAAAAAATATTTTATCGTCATTTCTTATGACCCCGTGAGCTGAAACGTTCAGGTAGTATTATGTATTATTTTCAATTGTGGTACTGTAGTTGTTTTATTTGTTTAATTTGCACCGACTTCAAAATGTCGTAATAGATATAAAATTACAAATTATTTTTATGCTTTTTAGCGCTATTTGTGAAGTCGGTTAAACTTTTTTTTTTAAAACTATTTAATTTTTCACTTTTTAGTGTCTTCTACTCTATATAACGAAGAAAGAACCATCCAAATCAGTCCACGCGTTAAAAGTTAGTTTTAACCCCCTACCCCACCCCCATTCCACTAAACTTTTTTTCTCATGGTATCAATCAAGGAACATACTCTTACGAACAGAAAAGGAATCATCGAAATCGGTCCACGCCTTACAAAGTTACTACTCCTCCCCCCACCCACCCCACCCCCCACCATAGGACCAAAGTATTCTCCTATTAGCAATGGGGGATCACACTCTATACAACAGCAAAAGAACCATCCAAATCGGTCCACGCGATACAAAGTTATGTTCCACCCCCCCCTCCCCACCCCCCCAACATTTTTTTCTATATAGAATTATATAGCATTAACCCTTCTTACTCAGAAGGCGCACTTCACAGGCAGAGGCCTGGAATCAATTGACCTATTCACCAGAATATAACATATATTAAGATGAATGAGGCTCCCACAACCCATGCAATAAAATATTAGTAAACAAAAAAAAAGAAACAACAACAACAACAAAATCCAAAAACAATCCCAAACACTACAATCAGGGGTACAAAGACAACAGAGGTCGTTTAAGCAAATCCTTAGTAAGAGCCAGGTCAAAAATAGGACACATATTCACGGCTCTACACATGGGGTTAATAGGCTCATGCATACCATAGTTAGAGCGAGAATGGATAACATGTAGTAAAGGCAATCTCCTTAAGCTATACGGAGTTTGCCTATAAGTAACCAAACGTGCCAGAGTGCGAGAATCTATATTCAAGTTCAAGAGCTGATGAATAAATCCCAGGTCAGCAATTCTACGTCGTTCCCCTAACGCGTGCATATTAAGCAATCGAAGACGATCCTCATAAGGAGGAAGCCTTAATAGATCATTCCACGGGAGGTCCCTTAGTGCGAACCTAACAAAGTTCCGCTGCACCGATTCAATGCGTCTAGAACGAAGAGCATAGCAAGGAGACCAAATCTGAGATGCGTACTCAAGAATTGGTCTAACTAAAGAAAAAAATAAGTGAATTAGGGTCTGTCGATCAGAAAGCGCTATTGACCACCGCTTAAAAAAACCAAGGACTGAATTACTCCGAGATACTATATGGTTTATGTGCAGAGTGAAACCGAGTTTTTTGTCTAGCATTACACCGAGGTCAGTAACGGGCTCCACACGACGGATATTAGTTTCCGCAAAGGTATAATCAAAGACGAGCTGATTGATGTTCCTAGAAAATGACATAACTTCACATTTATCCAGGTTAAGTTGCCGTCCATTTGTGGCACACCAACCCCTGAATGTATTCAAATCATCCTGAATGCAGGAAGAAGTATAACTGTTTCTAACGCATGAGAAAATCTTCATATTGTCTGCGTAGATTAAAACTTTGGAGTGCTTAATCAGAGGGAAAATGTCGTAAATGGCAAGAATAAACAGCAGCGGTCCCAGATAGCTACCTTGTGGTACACCAGATGAAGTATTACGGAAAGAGACACGGTAAGTCCAATTTTTTAAGTAAGAGCAGATCCAGTCGAGGGAGCTTATCAAATGCCTTGCTAAAGTCGGTGTAGACACAGTCAGTCTGGAGTCCTTGTTGGAAGCCAGAGATAATGTGTGATGTAAATTCAAGAAGGTTGGTTGTTGTCGATCTACCAGGCAGAAAGCCATGTTGATTAGATGAGATTAACCCGTTACACTGCCCAACAAGCTGTGAGTATATAACAGATTCAAACAACTTGGGTATACAGGAAAGCTTCGCGATTGGCCTATAATTTGTTATGGAGTTTTTATGCCCCTTTTTATAAACTGGAATTATAAAGGAGTTCTTCTATAACGTAGGAAATCTACCGGCCTGAAGAGATTTGTTGAAGATGAGTTCCAGTGGAGTGAGTAAGGCATCAGAACAGGATCTCAAGAATACAGGTGGAACACCATCAGGACCAAAAGAAAAGTCCAGTTTAAGTTCCTTGATAGCATTCATGATAATAACCCGAGATATAATGGGCAAAGCAATGGAGGTAGCGGGATGATTTTGGATATGACCAAACTCTTCCAGGGAAGGCACAAAGTTGCCTGATAAAAAGGCACCCTCAAAAAACAATGCAAAGTTATCAGCTAGACTAGACAACTAGAGGATCCATTATACCACATTGTAGATGGATAATTATCAGTTTTCTTTTTCAGATTTACAAATTTAAAAAAGGTACGAGGATCATTGTGCAAGCTACTGCGAACATTATCAAGGTATTCCCTGTATAAGGATGACGATAACGCTAAGAAGCATTTATGGCAATAAACGAATTCAGAATAAGCTGACGCGCTTCTACAGCGTAAGTAGGTTTTCCATAACCTATTTTTTGTATTCTTAAGACTCCGTAGTTCCCTAGTATACCACGGGGGAGAATAACAGGATGATCTCAACCGTTTAAGTGGTACACACGAATTAAACAGATCATAAATCCTATCATAAAGCACGGAAACGCAATCGTCGATATCGTTATCATGAAAAAGGGATGGGAAATCGATTAAGAGAATCCTGTTAGAAAGATCAGAGAAGTTCGCCCCTTTAGAATCAAGAACGTCCTGATGTACGTTGGGGTCAACAATATTAGAACCATCGTAACAAAAAGAGATGAAAATGGCCGGATGTAAACTGTCGATAGCGGATAAATTACGAGAAGTCGGTTCGACTATAGTGTTACTCGAATCAGAAGAAAAGATAATAACTAATTGCCTTCCCATAGAGTTCTTTACATCACTCATTTGAGGAGGAGATGGCGTCAAAAAAATGGGAGTCCTTAGCAGTAAGACAATTTGAAGGAAGGAAGTCATCGTCATCAGCGTTGAATACCCATTGAACGCTGGGTAAGTTAAAGTCACCAAAAAGGATTATTTCGTCCTCTGGGTTTGTCATATTATTAATAAAATGTAGGCTAAGAATTAAAATTTCGTAGAGACTTCGACCATCTGCATTAGCATGGTTTGTCAAGTTTGGAGGGATATAACAACATAGAAGGAATATATTCATCTTTCCCAGAGCTCTCTTAAGAGCTAAGAGCTCGATTGTGAGCATGACGGATAAAGCAGGGATATCAACCAAACTGCAATCCAAGTGCGATTCGCATGCAACCAACACGCCACCTCCACGAGCCATGGAGTCAGAGTATCTATCCTTTCGAAAAATCTGATAAGACTCGTCAAGAATTTCTGCATCGGTAAAACCGCAATGAAGCCAGGTTTCGGCCAGAGCGACAACGTCGTAACAGCAGGCAAGAGAAGCCTGAAATAACTGGATTGATCTTGTTCTTAGTCCAATTACATTTTGGTAGTAAAGGGATAGCGTATCTAGTTTTTTTGGTTGCTAGCAGAAGTTCTATTCTGAGTGTCTCCCGCGACCCTACGACGGGGCACAAATTCGTCCGCAATGATATTCTCGGGCCAGAAATCGGGGGCAGACATTATCTCAAAAAGTTCTGGGGACGATGTCAACTTAAAAGACGACATTCTCGTGGTATCAACCAGGGGGCATACTCTACCCAACAGAAAAAGAATTATCCAAATCGGTCGACGTGTTACGAAGTTATACACGTCCTCCCTCCACAACCCCACCCTTCACCATAGGACCAAATTATTCTCCTATTAGCAATGGGGGATCACACTCTACAACAACAGAAAAAGAACCATCGAAATCGGTTCACGCGTTACAAAGTTAGGTTCCACCCCCTCCCACCAACATTTTTTTCTCGTGGTATCAATCAGGGAACATACTCTACCAAAAAAAGAATTATCCAAATTGGTCCACGCGTTACAAAGTTAGACTTGTTAGATTATTCTCCTATTAGCAATGGGGGATCATACTCTATACAACAAAACTGGAACCATTCAAATCGGTCCTGGCGTTACAAAGTTAGGTTTCACCACCACCCCCACCCTTCCAAAAATTTTTTTGACATGGTACCAATCGGTGAACATACTCTACCCAGCAAAAAAAGGGCATCAAAATCGGTCGACGCGTTACGAAGTTATGCCCGGTCAGAAATAAACAAAATTAAAATTAAAGAAATTCGCGTCGAACTTAGAACCTCTTTGTTTTTGGGAAGTCGGTTAAAAAAAGGATTTTCGATACAATTAAATCCAAAGGAGGCTGTATTAAATATTAAGTTTTTGTTACTTTTATATTTAATTGAAATAAAGACTTTATTTTGTTGGAAACTTTATCTGGGTTATAAATATGAAACGAATCTAAAAGGGCTATTTGCAGGAACTGTTGCAAAAATAACAAATCCTTGCAATTATTTACATACAAATCAATTCAGCTTCAGGCTTCCCACGTTTCGTAATCAAATACAAACGCATAACTACTTTTCGGGTAGAAATAACTTACAATTTGTAGGTGGGTTATGAAACGGAGTGTAATTTAAATTTTCAGAAAAGCTTTAAAGTTATTCTTCTGTTAAATTCAAATTTGGATTTAAGTTATCTTACCTCGTAAATACCAAATATATTAGAAACCAGTGTACAAAATAAAATCGATTATATTGGCTTGAGTTACTTTTACTATAAATTTAAGGCTGCAGAAAATTTATTTCCAAATTTTTAATTATTTTTAGTTTAACTAATACTTTTGTTGTGTGTTTAATTAATTTCTTTGAAAATTACAAACTTTTGTAAACTATTATTTCGTTGGAGGAACTAGATTGATTACATTGATTTCATCCTAATGCAATTGTTGGATCTCTTAAACTTTAAAAGACACTTCTCATAGTACACATATACAGTAACATTGATTAATTTAAATTTTAGTTGCATTTTATACAATACTTTTGTGCTTGAATCGTGTCCACTCCGGATATAATTAGTTTGAACCGTCCAATTTCAAAGATAATAAATTTCACCGGCGTAAGCCAGTATACGCCTGTAATTTCCTGTTGCAATTAAATTATTTTTTGCGTCTTTAAAGAATTTCCCACATAAATACAATGAAAATTGTGATTTAATGCAAATAGACATACTACAAGGGCAAATGTTGGTTTGGATTAAGATTATTTTCTAGTTAAATTATTTCATAAAAATTAAAACCACCAAAAATAAAATTACTTGCAAAATATGCAAAACCAAGTTTTAAGTCAGAAATTTAATTAGTTTCTTTAGAAATCAAATTAATTATACTGTAAGCACTTACTTAATACTTCAATTATCAATTTTTATTCAAAGATTTTAATTTATATCACAAAAAAATTACATTTCATCACAAAAATTAAACAAATTTAAAAGCGCGACTTTTTGAATTCTAGTTTGATTCCAATGACGGTTGAGGATCAACTGATGAATCTTTGTGGATTCAAGTGACTCGCTGTTGTACGGGAACCAAGGCAATTCTTATCGCTTGCAAAATTATGTTTGTTACATCTTGAGAAAAGTTTCTTTTTCTCAAGACGGATGCGTCATTTTTAAGTGTTTTTCAATTTTAAGCAATTGTTTTAAAGTTGTAAGATTTAATGTGTACGATGAGTCATAGAGAATTTTTCAGTTAACTAGCTAAGTAAAAGTGTATTCAAAAAGAGTAAGTTTAATACAAAGAGCTCAGAAATTTTTACAAGATATTTTATTTCTAGGTTTTCTTTAACTATATGAATTTATCGACTAATTTCATATAAATCTGCGTAGTTGTACAAAGAAAATAAAGCCATGAACATTATTAAAACATTATGATAATTATTAAAATCCTAACACCCAACTCCACCTTATCAGGGACTAGAGAGATAGGAATATTTTTATCAATAAAAAACAAAATAATTGGCGCACAAAAATGTGAATTTGCAGAGGCCTATTAACGTAATTGCGTTTTAGATGAAAGCATTAGAAAAATTTTAGTTAAGTCCTATCCTCAAAAATTATTGTTTATTCAATTTCCAATTCTACAAAACTTATTCAATCAAATTAAAGTAAAATATCATGTGTGACATCTAGTACGTCTTGGATAGCCCGTACTGATTTCGTAAGGATGACCTTTGGCTATAAACATCAGACTACAATAGAGCTATGGAACGTGAGAACTCTGTGGTACAAGCAAAGTGGAATGGCTGACATTGTTTGTAAGACGGAATTCGCAATTAACTGTTTAAAAATCTGATAGTGTATCAATCAATCGGTCACAAGGGATGAATAAGGAGAACGTACGAAACTATTTCGAGATTTCTAAAATCCCGAAATAGTTTCGAACGTCCTGTTTTTTTTTATCTTTAACAATAACCTCCTTGGTAAGCCTGGACATATCTTTAACGTGAACGAGACATGTATCCAGTTAAATATTAAAACGGGACGAGTTTTTGCGGAGAAAGGCTCCAAAAACGAAGCAGCAATTTCGTCCGGTGAAAAGTGTGAAACAATATTTGCTATTGCAGGCTGTAATACTGAGGGGCTACTAATCCAACCAAGCGGCCGATCAAGTATTACGTAACGCAGTTAGGTGGGTGGGTGAAACGGCGCGTTATAGGAGAGGGTGGGGGGGGGTGATGCAAGGCGTTACGTAACATTAAGTTTTTGTTAAAATTAAAAGTCCTAACTCGTGACTCATGGCTCAGTTTATATGGTATATCTACACTACACATATTTTATTTACATACGAAAAGAGTCGCGTCACTGAGTATACAGAAGTATATATGTGGCAAATAACCACAATAAGCCGTGTACCACGAGTCCATAGTTTGGACTCTAAGAGTCCGACCGTTGCGGTCAAGCAAAACTACGTAAACTACAAGCCAAGCCACAAACTTACTAATTTCACGCACACACATTAGGGCCAAAGTGGGCTGAAATTTCGTTTAATTGACATTGATTCTTATCTTAGGACTTACCGTGTCTCTTTCCGTAATACTTTATCTAGAGTCGTTAGGGCTTCATCTGGTGTGCCGCAGGGTAGCCATCTGGGGCCGTTGCTGTTTATTCTAGCCATTGACGACATTGTCCCTCTGATTAAGTACTGCAAAGTTTTAATCTACGAAAACGATATGAAGATTTTCTCATGCGTTAGAAACAGTTATGATTCTTCCTGCATTCAGGATGATTTGAATACCTTCAGGGGTTGGTGTGCCTCAAATGGACTGCAACTTAACCTGGATAAATGTGAAGTTATGTCATTTTCTAGGAACATCAATCAGCTCGTCTTTGATTATACCTTTGCGGAAACTAATATCCGTCGTGTGGAGTCCGTTACTGACCTCGGTGTAAAGCTAGACAGAAAACTCGATTTCACTCTGTACATAAACCATATCGTATCGCGGAGTAATTCTGTCCTGGGTTTTGTTAAGCGATGGTCAAGGGAGTTTTCTGATCGACAGACCCTCATTCACTTATTTTTTTCTTTAGTTAGACCAATTCTCGAATATGCATCTCAGGATTGGTCTCCTTGCTATGCTGTTCATTCTAGACGCATTGAATCGGTGCAGCGGAACTTTGTTAGGTTCGCACTAAGGGACCTCCCGTGGAATGATCCATTAAGGCTTCCTCCTTATGAGGATCGCCTCCGATTGCTTAATATGCACTCGTTGGAGGAACGACGTAGAGTTGCTGACCTAGTATTTATTCATCAGCTTTTAAACTGGAATATAGATTCTCGCACTCTGGCACGTTTGGTAACTTATAGGCAAACTCCGTATAGCTTAAGGAGATTGCCTTTACTACATGTTGTTCATTCTCGGTCTAACTATGGTATGCATGAGCCTTTTAATCGCATGTGTAGAGCCGTGAATATGTGTCCTATTTTTGACCTGGCTCTTGCTGAGGATTTGCTTAAACGATCTCTGTTATCAATGCACCCTTGATTGTTTTGTTTAGACGTGTTTTGGTTTTATGTTTACTAATATTTTTCTTTGCATGGGTTGTGGGAGCTTTATTCACCTCAATATATGTTATATTCTGGTGAATAGGTCAATTAGTACCAGGCTTCTGCCTGTGAAGTGCGCCTTCTGAATTAGAAGGGTTAATTCTATTCTTTATGCCGTTGTTTTGCGCAACATAATTGACATTTTTAGGTAAAAATAATCATCGAGTGTTACGTAACGTTTAAGGAGGGGGGGGGGGGGGGGGGTAACGCGAAACTTTACGGCGCATTACAAGGGGGAGGGAGTCAGAAATGTTCAAAAGTTTAAAAACTGCCTCACGTAATACTTGAACGGCCCCTAACCTGTATTTTTAAAAGTAAAATAAATTAGCCAAAATTTGCAGAAGGGATGCCCCCTGATTCTTTTGTCATGATGTCACAAAAGTTGGGTGATTCCATTTCAAATCATCCAGCCAAAAATTAAAATTAATCCGTGGTCTCAGATTTTTAGGTTTTTTTGTATTTGTTCCATTTGAAATCCTAATTAACCATGTAAAATTTTATTTTGATATCTTGAATACTTTTGAGATATTAATATCCAAGAATAACTTTGGCAATTGTCATCATATCACAATGATTTTTTGACAAACGTGCTTAGAACAACTTACAAACTAAGAATTTTAAAATTATATTTAAAATAAAAGGCCCTGCAGTAACCACCGTTGGTCGGAGGGGGGGGGGGGGGGGGGGGTAGAGACCACCTTGAACAACCCCATAAAAATGTTAGAAGTGGGGGGTCACAAAGTGTAGGCGCTGGGGGTGTATGTAAAAAAAAGTGTTTTTTTTTAAATCGAGAGATGAACTCTTTCAGTTAAAATGACATAAAACTTTTAAATCCTGTAGGGAGGAGACATAGTATTTTATACTGATGAGTAAAGACAAATAACGCACGAAATGTGTACAAAAACTCCATCAGCTGATGGTCTTTGTTTAGCAAAATCAAAATATTTATAAGCACATCTAAAAGTTATCAAATATATCAATTTTCACCCCCCCCCCCCCCCCCTCTCACCCATGCCCACTTTTCGATCCGCACATTTATCATTGGGGATCCAAGGTCCTTGGACCTTCCCCTAACCCTTCCGCCCCCACCACCCCTCCGACCGACGTTCAGATCCTGTATATATTCACCGTAGATTTAATTTAGAAGAAAAGGACTCACAAATTACTTACATGAATTAGGTACTTATAGAACTAAACGTTCAATGAACGAAACATTTTTTATGTTAAAAGGCATTTATTTATCCCAGCTAATAATTGTTACCCCGAGTAATTCGGGTATTGCGAAATCATTAAAAATAAATCCAACTCCTCCAAGCGCATCAGAGAACACCCCCCCAACGTCGAATAATTTTTTTCTGCGCTTCCCCTTACCATGGAATAATTTTAAAAACCCCGCTAAATTTCGTTTTGTTTAAATATCTATTGGTTAAAAGGTATTTTTAAAATATAAACTCACTATCCAAGTGCATCGGGAACCATCTCTAGTGCAACTCATAACCAAAGATTACTTACTACTAGATAAACGGCTTCGAACAAAGTAGTGAATAATTGTTGGTTGCTATTATAATATTTCACGCATCGGGCAACCCTGCAGTCAGAACTAAAAATTTGTATTGCGGGAGAGTTTTTGGTTAACAGACACGTATACTTTTCTTATATGAATTTACAAATGTCAAATGTACTTCACTTATTAAAAAATCAGACACAGCCTACTCTAGATACAAGCCCGGAAGCTGACATTAACAGCTGATCATTGGTGGTGTAAACAAACCAAAACTTGCCACAGTAGCCATAAGGAAAACTTTGGGGAATTGTACTTTTTCGTAATGTTTCTGGCAATATACGAGTATTTACAGTCTTAAATTGGATTTTACATGAGGTTAACCTACAAATGTTTTGAACATGTGAGCACGATAAAAAGTCTTTTCAATTTTCATGTGTTTTAAAGGGAAAACCCTCTTGTGCTCATTTTGTTGAGGTATTGAGCTTAAAATGCGTAAATGACATCAGCGTTTCTCTTTGGTTTTAGTTAGGAGAGTGTGCAGTTTTATTTGTGTGTGCAAGGATTGGTTAATCTGTAGTACAACAAAAATAAAACAATGACGAAACGTTTGGTGGTGAAATGACCGAACTTTCATATTTTCAGGGCTTGTATCTAGAGGACTCTGTGGGTCAGAATACATTGACAGTTTAAAAGTTTCTTACGCACACAAGAAACTAACTCACAAACTAACTTCTTATTAGTGGTACTTTTTGGAACATTTTTAAGACAATATTTGACGGTACTTTTTTGACAGGAGTGATTCTCTCCGGATGAGAATAGAATTTTGACAGGAGTAAGTGATTCTCTCGAATAATTTTGACAGGATAAATGACTGCACACTATCTATACTCTTTGTTTGCATGCATATTCTTATGACCTTAAAAGCTGGATATATATTGTGGTGCCAGATTTACTTTTTCAAGACTCCCAGATAGTCTTGATAGTCAGATAGAAAATCAGAATCAGAAGATATTTTACCAACGAAAATAAGCGGTGTTACTTCGTTTTATTTCCAATGAAAAACTAGACACGTTAATTTTTATCATTGAGATAGGGGTGGTTTCCAACAGACTTGAGGAATGGGTGAAACTATGGGTTTCATCACCTGAATGATCTGATATGGATTGACTCTTATGGTATTGCTAATACCTTTTACGAACGGCTCAAAAACAGTTTGTAGCAAGAAAACCAGCTGGACCTGTTGTCCTGCTTCTTGACGGATATTTTTCTCATGCGAATGTGGAGATGCTCGAGCATCCGGCTGAGCAGGATATGATCCTAGTTTGACTTCCAAAGCCATACAAATTAGCTTCTTCAGCCGCTTGACAGAGCATTTTTCAAACTATTTAAGAGTTTTTATTATGAAGAGAGCAAAAGATTCATTCGGCACAATCCAGGAAGAAAACCTACTCGTCTAGTATTTGGGAAGCTTCTGTCAAAAACGTTGAACAAATCAGCAACTATAGGAAACGCCGTCTCCCCGTTCAAAGCTATAGGCATTGTTGCTTACGACCCAAGCGCAATATCTGATTATTCATTTTTGTGCAATGAAAATGTTTTAGTTTCAACATCTAATTTTAGGTTGATATTTAATAAAAGATTTACCTACCAGAACATTGTACTCTATCGTCGCACAGCTAGAACGACAGTTCTTCCACATCAACTGGAATCTGTGAAATACTGTGGAAAATGCACCTACTACCAACTACTACTAAGAAGACAATTGGCATGTGTCCTCACCTCTTTGGAGTCCATCACTGCTTTACAAAGCCGACCAAAGCCTTTTTATCGGAAAATTCCCTATCGCCTGTGCTGAAAGATAGCACGACAGTTTTGCACAGCTATAAGTATATTTGTTCCATATAAAATGCAATTCTTGAATCGAATATCCCACCAATAGACACCTAGAACCACAGGGAGATTAAGGCGCGGAATCATTAAAACGACTGCAGTAAAAAAGAGAAGAACGGATCTTCTTCACCTGGACGACAATGATAACGATTCTAAGCCGAATTTCGATGATAATAAGTGTATAGTATCTCATCTCAGTGCACTACTATGTCTTTCTTTCGTAGAAGACGTCCTTTCCTCTTCGACTATACCGTCGGTGGCACGGTCTTGATTAGTAAGGTGAAAAACCTGGGCGTGGTCCTTAACTCTTGTCTTTCTTTCGAGGATCATGTGGACTCGATCGTTGGTAGGGCTAACTCGATGCTGGGCTTCGTTAAAATATGGTCTAAAGGACTTTATGACCCCTACCTGAGCTTCTTTACTGCACCTTCGTTAGACCAATTTTGGAATACGCTAGCCCCGTATGGGATCCCTACTTCCCGTTTAATATCGACTGTATTGAGGCAGCGCAGATTCCTTTGGTTTGATCTTCGCGGAATCCCCTGGAATGATCTTTTCGTGCTTCACCCTTATGCTGACTGTCTGGGTCTGATTTCTCTTGAGCCGTAATATTTTAAAATTAGTATTTGTGTTCGATTTATTGTAGGGAACGATAAATTCACCCGAATTGCTGGAGGATGCGAACCTCCCCAATCACAACTTCCTGCATTTCCCTGGTCACCGAACGCTATATGGCATGCACGAGCCCGTCATTGCTCAAACAATGCCTTGGTTGATGTGGGATTTAATTTTATTATTTATATTTAACTGATGAATCTGAGAGGAATAAATAAATCTCTTTCACTGTACCAATTATATATATATATTTTTTTTTGAATTATATATTTTTTATTTTTGTTATGAAATAAAGTTAGGTTCCGTTCGTTATTTACTTTGCAAAATTGTTTTAATTTGCAACATCTTTTTGTCAAAAGTTATTCGAATTGAAAAAAAATATTGTACCATCTCTCCTGGAATTACGCTAGTGGTTCGAATAGTGCCAGGCTATGCGGTTAGTATAGTGTAGATATGTATAAAAAAAAAATACCGCACCTAGAACCCTGGAGGATAGTAAGGAGGATAATAAAATTGTTGCTATGGTATAAATGTAACGCGTAGCTGTAGCAGACTCATTTTGCAATCAAATGCTAGTCGTATCAAGGGGAAATGGATAGATAATGGACAAGTTTTAATAGCTCAACTTATTACCTTTATTAAAATGTGTCACATCAACATCCTGCTTACAACAGTTTCCTCCATTAATATTTAAGTAGGTACACTAGTTTGTAGGCTGGTATTTATTTCATGGGTACTGTATTTTAATGCAATGTTTGTCCATTAGTTAAAGAGGATACCTAGTCGCACACTAAGCATTTATTTACAAATTGTAATAAACAATAAACTTTACCTGAGTCCTTCTTTATCACCACAAGAATAATAAAAACGTAATAATTTGATTTAATTATCTCATTGTGCGACCAGGTATCCTCTTAAAATAATGGACGACCATTGCTTAAAATAGAGCTCCTGTGAAATACATACAACCTAGTGTACTTAAATGTAAAACTGTTAAGTATATTTCGGGTGAAGTAGGATAATGATAGCGCACATTTTTGGAAAGGTAGCGGGTTAAGTTATTAAAAATTAAGTTCCCTTTTGAATGAGTGCTTAAGCATTGCTTATAGTACTGTCTTCATGAAATGAAATACAAAAACAATTATATATAAAAAAAATTAAAAATAAGTTTATTTAAAAAAAAAGTATTAAAAAAGAAACATTTTAAATGCGCTAAAAAGTAAAAAAATACGGAGCACTTAGGATTCCGGACTTGAAACGTTGCTTATGTCTAAAAAAGCTAGTGTTCTAGTATAAGACATCGTATTATTGTTCCTGTAGTATTTACATAAACCTCTATTAGAACATTTCTCTCCAAACGAGCCCAACCCGTCTCAAACAGCAAAAAGCCAACCTCGGCCTAATGGCAAGCGCAGCAATCTCGTCTGAAGGATCGTGCCGCTCTATCTACACCATTAACTGACAGCGTACACAGCTCACCCTATGTTCCGACGGTCAGCGATAGCTCTGCCGATTCCTCCATGCCCTCGCACCCGACGTAGTGCACCAACTCAGAGGCTAGTCCAACTTCTGATGCGTCATGTTTTTATTCCAAACATCTACATATCACCGCGGGCCTTAAATCAGTTCTCCGACTAGAAGTGGTGCTGTTACCTTGTGACCAGCTAAACTTCCTCAAAGTGATTTTATTTCGCGAGTCATCCGGAAACTACCGAGGATCATATTGCTACCCACATGACATCTAACACGGGCGCTCCACGTAGCTCTGAAGCCCGCAGAAGGATTACTTCTTCACGAAGACGCGGCGGCTTGTTTAGCGCAGTTGTTCCACCTGATAACTGGCTGATCAACTTCCGTATGCTCGATCCAGCACTGGTGCAACTTCAGAAAACTCGTCAGTGAATTGTCGCTCTACTATGCCAATGTAACAGGTCTTCGTTCATAATTGATTCGTCTACTTATAGGTATGACAGGCTCTTGCTTCGACGGGGTCTGGTTGACTGAAACTTGGCTTTTTGTAGAATCTGACGTGGAACTCTTCAGCTCGGAGTTTCTGGTTTTCCGACGTGATCGACATCTTTGTGCTCTGGACGCTACTATGGGTGGTGGAGTTTTTTGTTCTGTTCGATGTGATATACCGTGCTCGATTTTTGATGTTGCTTTTTCTGACGTACTGGAATTCCTTAGTGCAGCGGAGTTGTGGATGGCTCAGGTAAGCTCCTTGATCTGCTATTCTTTACTAAAGCCGTCTAAAGTTCTCTTACACCGATTATTTGGACAGAATTTTCTCTACTTTGCGCATTGAGCCGAGGCAATTCTGGAGAACTCGAAGCGTAACTGTGACGGATGTTCCTCTACGTTGAAAATGGAAGATTGTGAGAGTGACGACCCCCTCAGTTACTTTTTCAAAACTGCTTTTCCTTACAATGACTGTGCTATTAGTGATAAGAATTTTACTCACTTGATAATGCTTCCGCCAACTTCACTTCAACTGAATAGCTTCTTCTGACTAATAGCTTCTCGAGCGGTCCAGATGGTATTCTAGCCTCCTTTTTGTAAGCATGTAGCTCGTCCCTTGATTCCGTTCTATGTTATTTATTAAACTTCTCTATCTTTCCTAAACCATGGTACTATTCTGTGAGTATTCACCTACATAAAAAGGGCAATAAGTGCGACATTATGAATTATAGACCTATTGCTAATTTATGTTGGTTTTTGAAGCTTTAGTTTGTGATACTTTTCAGTTTCACTGTAAACCATTTCTTGGCTCGTTTCAGTATGGTTTTATGAAGGGTAAAACCACCACAACCAACTTATTAGAATTCTCTAAGTATTGCGTTTCCTCCCTTGAAGCCGCTAAGCAAGTTGATTGCATTTTTAATGACTTTAGTAATGCTTTGACAGAATCTATTATATAATATTCAGAGTTTCACGCGCTTTGAAATGAAATATTTAATACTTCAGGGGTGCCACAGGGCAGCCATCTTGGACCTTTGCTTTTTATCATTTACATCAATAATCTATCGAGGATCCTTCATAGCTCGAGAAGTCTTTGCTATGCTGATGATGCCAAAATTTGCTAATGAACATGAGTGTTCACTTTTAAACTCTGAATTAGAAGCCTTTCATAAATGGTGTTCTATTAACCATCTCCCTCTGAAGATCCTCAAGTTCACCACTATGGCATTGCCACGCAAAAGAACTCCTCTACAATTTAACTTTATTATTGATCTCTCTCTGGTTCCTTGTGGTCAACTGTGGCTACGATTTGTTGATCTGTTTACGACAATTGTAGGATTCGCTGACGGCATAGCAGCCGCAGTTATCGCCAAACATCTGTACGATGTAGAGTGGGCAACCAGCGATCCATCCAAACCATGAAATGATGGTTAGAGATCCATGGACTGCAGATGGCAGAGCAGAAGCCAGAGGCCATGCTAATCAGTAGTCGAAAAAAAGAAGTAGTGATAGATGATAGGTTTAATTTTAAAAAATACCTGGAAATGCTAATAAGGCAATAGCGGCACTGTCGCGTATGATGCCGAAAATCGGAGGACCTGCACTACCGAGGAGACTATTTCTAGCGAGAGTGGTCACCTCAGTAATATTGTACGCAGCAGCAAAAAAAGCTATAAAGATGAAGTGCTACAGTCATATGAGGCAGTGTATGTAGTAGCAGGAATGCCACCGGTAAACATCTTGGCTGACGAAATTCAACGACTGACTCAGAACACTGAGGAAAGACGACGAGTAGAAAAAGCTCATACCTTGAGGATGTGGCAGGAGAGACGGGATAACTTTAACAAAAGAAGGTGGACGCATAGATTAAATTAATTTAAATTGCATTCCGAACTGCCGACATCTTCTCTGCAACCCCCATTGGCCTTTATTATCTTAATCTGTTGTCAGCAGATAACACCATGGGTCACCACCGGTGGGATTCCAAGCTGGGATCTTCGTATATAAAGGCCGACACGTCGTCCCTTACCGACGAGCTAATCTGCTATAATTTTATTTATTCAAAACAGGTTTAAGGTTTTTGCAAAGGTTCAAAGCAATTTGTTATTTACGTTAGTGATCTAAAAACATTAAAAGTAAATGACATTATGTAAATTCAATTATTTCAAGGTTAAAAACACCAGACATATTTAACAGAAAACGGAATAAATTTTAATTTTAAATTTTAATGCCGAAATATAATTTATATTCCGAAGGCAGTAAGTGCTCTTGGGAACACAAAACTTTTCCGTAGTTCGGAAATGTTAACTTCGTTCTGAGAAAAGCTCCCCTGTTCTAATATGTATAAGGTGCTGAGTTGTTTTAGTAAGTAATTTCATAAATAATCTGCAATTGTTTCAGATTTGATTTGCTAAATTAGTACTTACCATGTATACAAGTATTTCTGTCTAAAAAGCTGTTTCTTAATATTTCGATGGTTCTTGACAGGTCTGCGATTTTTGGTGCTTCGATTGCCGAAAAAACAGCTGCTCCAATTATCAAAAATATTACGTATCCGCCGCATAAGATGAGAAACTTAAGTTTTCCACCCTTCTGTTGTGTTGATGTATTTTTTCCACCCATTGGCCAAGCACCCAGCAACATTCTGCAAAGATAAACAAAATCAAAAATCAACAAAACCTTTTGAATCGTGTACGACAAGGAAGTAACTAAAATGTGTACTTCTGTAGTACTTTGGATTTGGAGAAACGTTTAATCTTCATCCGCAGCCAGCTTTACATTATGGTCTCCTTTGAATTTATTTCCCATTAGACGTTAAAGATCCCCAAACCCCGAGAAAATCTACCCACGAAGAGATACATAGCCCCATCAGCAAACTTCGCAAGCTGACAGTTCTGAATCTTATCGTCCTCATTTGGTTTGTTTATTTCAATCTCTCCTGGAGCTTTATCTCCTCCCCTTGCTGGGATCAAGTAAATTTGTCGGGATATGAAGGATATTGCCTGGCTGCGATTGGCATAAGTTGCGGGTGGTACGCTCGAGGAAATTGGATAAAATTAGGTCCCTATTTCGGCAAATAATTAAATAATATCTCAGTTGGCTACGTTACAAATGAATTTCATTTTGAGTGTCGACCCTGCAGTAACGACAAATGACTTACCTAGTGCTCTCGTGCTCGTAGTGATTTAAATAATTTAACGTTCTTCGGGGGGGAAAGTAAGCAGAAAATTTATTTTATTGATTTTCCGGGCTTACTCCAGAAAAGCTTTAATGTTCCCGAAAGTCGTTCAATGTGTCAGTGGTACTACTCTGCTTCCAAATGGAATGGTAGTCGCACATATGATTGTGACCTTCTACTTTTAACAACTCGTTTCCTCTTCTCCGTTGTACAAGAGTTGATGAATTTTTAGAAGTTTGTTTTGACTTAGGCTCTGCCCCAGATTATGAAAAGACAGAACAACACAGAACAGCGCAGTTACGGAGTAAAATGAGAGCTCATCTTGAAAGCAATCTTGGTTTATTTCTGTACGGTTAGTGCAGGTGAAGTAAGATTGCTTGAGATTGTTCGTCGCTTCTGCACCAGACAACCAATTACGTTAAAATAGCAATTGGCTTTTTCATTAATGATAATCACTGTCTAATTCAATTTTGTGTGTGGTGTAATTATTTTTCCTATTCACTTAACGTCTAAACTTCATTGCTGAGAATATGCCGGCGAAGAGAACGACCTAAGTGGGATGATTTGAATGTTAAGGTCAATGGATGCTATAAAAAGAAAAACGTGTACAACAACGCCCTCTCGTTATAAATTTACAATACCGAAATAGAAATGAGAAAGCGAAGGGTTGGGGCGTTTCTGAGGGAATTATTTATGGTAACAAAAATGTTTCCTTCTAAAATTAATGTTTAATCAAAATGCCAATGTGTGTTAACAAACACACATTGGCATTTCATAACATTTCATAACAAAGGCAGTTAATCAAAGAAAGGTTAAAATGGCAATGTGTCAAATTAATGTTATCACTATGTTAGGCATATCTACGCCTTTTTCCAAAATTATTTGGAACTACAGTATTAAATGCAAATTATATTTTCGATGACGGAAATCCCGAAAGGAATACAAATATTAAACTGATGCCAGGAGAGTTGGAGGAAGTATCTCGGCAATTCGTCATAATGTACGTAATTTCTATAAATAAACTTTAGAGCTTTGACAATTGCGTTTCAATATTGTAAACGACTTAACTCGTTAAACCAAAGGAAATGAAAATATATAGAATATAGAAAATTTATTGAATACAAGAAAAATTTACATTCGATACTTGAATTTTGTACAATTAGACCCATATAGTGCGCTTATAATAACTTTATATTTTTTTCATTGTTTTACTAAGAATTGTTTATTACCCCGAGTTAAAAAAAAAACTCGCCCGTTCCTAGCCTAAAACAGGCACGCACAACGCACATATCAATAAAAAACGCACAAAGTAGCCCAAACCAAGCACGGTACGCTCACACAGTTTCTATACCAAAATTTAAAATGCAAACAATAAAATTATTTTCGTAGGTTACCTTATTCGAGATCGATGTCTGAATTAAAAAAAAAGTTGTGCAGTTGAGTCCAGTCGTGGATATAAGATTTCGCACGGGTTGGACAGGAGTTGGGGAGGGGGGGGCAATGACTTAATTTTGTAATTTTTGAGTGAGGCGCGAATCTAGGTTTTGTAAAAGTTGGGGGAGGCAATTTCTTCATTTTGTAATTTGTGTGTGAGGCGCGAATTTAGGTATTGTTGAGGGGGTTGGTGGGGGGAGGTGGGGGTGGGGGGGGGGCAGAATTTCTGATTTGCGTGTTTGTTTGAAATTTGATACGCTCTGATTTTCTCTCTTGTAAAATTTATCATCACCAAAACGTATTCGACCCCAATGAAAACAGAGACACGGTGATAATAGGAAGGGGACGGCCAAACAATAGACGCTGTTTTTACATAGTTACAAACAGTAAATACACTAATATTTGTATCAGAATTTAGTTACCATAAACCACTAGTAACGCTTGAAAATTTTCAGTATTGATTTAATGTTTTTCATTACTCTTTTTCACCTGTTTACTTTAAATTTATTAATTAAAAAAGACAAAAGAAGTTTCACTTCATTGGGTTTTATAGTTCCGCAGCAACTAGAAACCAGTATAGTTTCGGTCTATCCATCCGTCCGTCTGTTCGTATGTCACAGCCTTAAATACTCTCATTTATAAACTAGTTAAGATGAAATTTGGTATAATTTTTTTTTGAATCTCCTTTTAATGAAGTGAAAGGTGTGCTGAACATTTTTTTTGCTTAGATAGGCCTCGTAACATGCAAGAATGTCGTAGAACCCTCCCCTAGTCTAAGTTTTAAATTATTGATGCATAGTGCCTTCAAAAATTCCTGAATGTAGCCCTTAGTTAGTAATTTCAATGACAAATATAACGAACACTGTAGCAAAAATATATAAATTTCGCAGATTAACTCATTCGAGAGCTACGTCTGAAATAACAAAACTATCACCGCAGTAGCCGGCAACGTTTGTGCAGTTGAGTCCTGTTTTTACTCGGGTACATAAAGATTATATCTGAAAGTGGAAAATATGTATATAAGAATAAAAATTACAAATTTCAGGTAATTGTTATCATTATTATTGTCATGACAATTTTAATAAAAGGTGACCGATGATCCACACTGTGAACAAGCTTTTATGCGGTACAACGACACAATCCACGAGGTGAATCACTGCTCTCGAATGTGTTAAAGCCCCAATGCAGTAACAGAAGCGTGCATTTTTGGGAGATGTGTATTTAGATTTTTGTGCCTGTTGCGGGAGCGTGCATACTCGTGTAGCGGGCGTATTTGTTCGCTATACGTGCTCGTAAGGGACGCGTATATACCTTTAAAAATATTAACGGGTGTACTTGTTTTGAGCGTGAATATTCCTAACAATTCAATTATTTTTACTCGAGACATCTACCATTCATTTATCTTTTTTGACAATTGGCTTTATTAATTTAAAATTTTGTGGATTGAGTAGTGTCTGTTGTGGTGGAAATTCACCCTGCAGGCTTTTTCTTGAATCCACGCATTTCGTCAGTATGTATTGTACAGACAGTCAATGGCTTCTGGAACGTAATGTACCCCGAGCTGGCGTTCTTGTGAACAAGTGATTTTTAGAAAAAAAAGTATGTCCAGTTCTTAGCCTCAAAATTATGCTAGTTTGAGTTTGATTATTCAAATATGTTTACTGTGTTCGGTCGTCTTTTTGCAGATCAAATGAATATAATCGCGTCTAGGTAAATCGGTGACAGTAGTCCGCTTCTCACGGGCCACCTCGGGTAAACCTTCTTTATTGATAGAATTAACTCATTGGGCTAGATTCGCTAAAGTCGTAATAACTTCAAAACTAGCTAAGTGAGTTTTTTGAAGGCACTTGTTGGAACATTTTATTTTGTATAAAAATAAAACACTTGTTTTGTTCCAAAAAACTTAATTTTATTCGCGGTTTTTTATAAACTTTAACGGCAAGGCCAGATCAGCTAGGTTAGTCAGTCAGTAACCTGATGATGCCTCTATAGGGCGAAACGCGCCGTTAAAGTTTATAAAAAACCGCGAATAAAATTAAGTTTTTTGGAACAAAACAAGTGTTTTATTTTTATTCAAAACTAGCTTTGCTTTTGATTGTTGCCAGTATGGAGTCCTATATATTACAGTTCTTGTTCAATATGAAGCCTGGCTCATTCCAATTTGCCATTTCCTAAAAATATCCTATCATCGTACGACTTGTAGTGTTTACGAGCCTATCATGTCGATGTCTCAGTTAATTTAATTTTTTATTTCTATCTTATTGTTTCATATTGATTTTAATGTGCATATTATAAATATTTAGTCAGCTATGGTACGAACTTGATTGCTGGAACCTGGACGGAAGAGTTGAAAGCCTGCTAGGATACGGCATTGCTTATGTGGACATTATCAAGTGCATCCCATAACCTAAGTAAAAATATTTAAGTTGGCATATTCATGCCCAAAGCAAGCACGGACGTTATTATTTTTAAAAGTACATACGACTCCGTGGCGGGCATGCCACGTGGAAGTGTAACTTCAAACAGCACGGAATTGTGATCTGAAACATCGGAAGATTCTGCCAACGTCGAGCAGCAAATAACTTCCCTCGTCAGGCAAGACCGTGAAACGAACACCAGACAAGTCGCAAGACGACTAGGAGTGTCTTCAGTTCAAGTTTGGAGGGCTATTCATGCATCGTGGTCAGAGAATCATCGTAGTCACTCTAGGTACAAAAGTATTCTGTATCAAAATCATCAAAATCGGTCTTTGTCTTTTGAAGCAAGACGCCGCCCATTGTCCAACTCCCACCACAAGCCACACTTTTTGTCAGAATAAAAATATCAGTTAACGCGTTACAAAGTTAGACTACCCCTCACCACACCCCAACCCTAGGTCAACATTTTTCGGTATAATAGCAACGGGGAATCATACTGTATACAAAAAAAGGAAGGAATTGGAACAACAGGTATGTGCATTAAGAAATCGGGTAATGTCCCTCCGCACACCAACCCACCCGAAAAATGTTTGTCATTGTACTAGTGGGGCAAAATTCTACACATCAAAGGAAGAATCATACAAATCGGTGCACACTTTACGAAGTTAACCTACCCCTCCCCCCACTACCACTTTATTGCAAAATTTTTCCTCATATTAGCAACGGGAGATTATACTCTATATATATAAAATAAAAAAATTCATCCAAATAGGTCTACGCGTTAAGAAGTTGACATCCAGCCCCTCCTCTACTACAACACCACCATTAAAAATTGTGTCACGGTACCAATGGGGGAACATACTCTATACGTCAGAAAAAGAATAATCCAACTCGGTCCAGCCGTTAAGCAGTTAGACTACCCCTCCCTCTCCACATCTCATATTATTACTTTTTCATTACTAGCAGTGGGGTATCATATTCTATACAAAAACAAAAAAAGAATCATCCAAATTGGCCCATGCATTACAAAGTTAGGTTTCACCCCCACCACATTCCACCAAAGATTTTTTGACATTGTACCAATTGGGGAATATACCCTACCCAACAAAAAAAGAATCTATTTTACGAAATTAAAAATAAATAAAAATACATTTCGGACTTAGAACCTTGTTGTTTCTGGGAAGTCGGATAAAAAATGTGAGCGTACCGTGTCTGGTTTGGACTACTTCGTGCCCGTGCGTCTTTTATTGATAAATGCCTGCAGCGGGCTGGCATTTGGAAAAGCATTTTTTTATAAGTTGTACCTTGTCTTATTTGAGTGCCCTTCAGGCGTTTCGATACTGTGTGTACCTGTTTTAAACTGGGAATGGACAAGTCTTATTTTTACTCGGAAACGTAGCCAAGTAACTAATGCGGGAGGAGATAACCTTTGGAAAGAAAACTTTAAACTCCAAGGTAGTAGTAGGCCACACCGAAGGAGTCTGCAGTGGTATAATTTTCTGCAAGACCCAGGGGTAATTAGGTAGCGAATAGTGTCTCCTCAGGCAATTCTGTAGGAGTGGAGGTGGTGTGGATGGTGGACCCTAAAAGGTAGGCTATATCCACGGTAGCCACCCCAAAAGCAGCTCTGGGAGTATTAGCAGTTCTGGAAAAAGGTCCCATGTAGCAGTGATGTAGCAGTTCTGGGAAAAGGTGCCATTTGCAAAATAATAACTAGCAATTCCTCAGATGCGGCGGTGGCATAGATAGTAAACTCTAACGAGCTGTCTATCTCCGCGGAACACGCACCAGTAGAAGCTGCAGACCTGCTCTCCAAAGGATTAGCTGCAGTTAATCCGGAAGAATGTCCTGGCTTTGGCCTTGGGACCAAAGCTTCCTGGAACCCTTTACTGTCGTGGGCAGAGGAGGGGTGAAAGTTATGACAAACGCATGGACCCAGAAGGATTATTGGAAACGGTGGAGCAGCATAGATTCCTGCAGACAGGCTAAGATGCTAATGTGACAACTCAGTTGGCCCCGGCTAAGGGGGACGAGAGGTGACGAAAATCTTCTATGTGGTCTGTTTCGGATAATCCCCGGAGAGGTGTTTTAGTGAGTGAGAATCTCGCACTACCAGATATCATGGGTTGTCCCGTGTTTTATGAAAGATTTTCAACGCTCCCGCTAAAAAAATAGTATGAATTTGTAAATAAATAAAGATAAATTCGTCTGGATAACAACTCAAATTACAGTATTATGTTATCTTTAGCTTGTATTTCTATTTTGAGCTTAATGAATTATTAAAGCGTTAAGAAGGAGCAATACATTTGTCCTTTCATTAATCTACCATTTTACAACCAACTGTATTTACACTACTCACAAACAAAATGTTTAAGTGCTAAATGCAATTGCTCAATTTATTTAGTCAAATAAGAAAATGTCACTGTTCATGACTCCTTTAAAAATTAAAGTTCCACAACTCTAGGTCAAAATCCCATTAAAGCAATTCTAGTAAAAGAGATTTACACTCCAGATAAATGGCTATGACGTAGAGCTTTCTGCACTACGAGTTTTTCTAAGAAATCACGAAAGGAAAGACTCCCACGACGCTTTTTCCCTTCGCTTGGGAATAATTAAATCAGCCAAATGTCACGTAGCAATTTATTCTGAGGAAATGTTTTGGCGTGAAAGGAGCAACTCGATCCATTAGACTCCATGATATGGATACGGTAGACAATGCGAATCTAACACTTCCTAGTTTATTGGCTGTAATTTTTAATGCACATACCTACGTAGTGATGTAGAATCTATTTATCCGGCCTGTGGTTATTTGTAATGAGAAGCATAGTGTTTTCATATCATGGACAAGTGATATTGCGTGAGTTTCGCAAAATCATGGGGTAACGTATTTGGTCAATTAGTATGCTTTCAGAGAGATTGATAGAGTCGATGGAATTCAGGAATGAAATGAATAATAAGACAAATACAGAGGGTGGGACCTACTTAAGAAAAATTAACAAAGAATTAATTTTCTACGAAATGTCTGAGGAAAAACTTATAACGTATTATGGAACAAGTGCGAAGTGAAATAAGAAACCAAATATAAAACCAGTGAACTTTTTTATTCACGTCGATGCTCTTCTTGATAGAAAATAGCTTTATGTAAATGGCTACATTTTACAGCCCCAGAAAACCGTCACACAATTATTAATGTGGCCCAATTTCAACAATAACACGAGTCATAATGCTTTTTAATTGTTCAAATTGATCTCAATCCAAATATCATGTTTCAGTAGCCAGCCGCTATTAAACATTTAATTTAACTGAAGAAAATTTGTTTTATACGGGTTAAAGACATGTAAAATCTTATTATTTCGTTTTGCCACAACTTTCCGGAATAGTTAGTTATTAACAAGATAATTTGCTAAATTTACTGTTTGAGGATCTGTACGAGTTGGTTGATAAACTTTCCAAGACTCTTAATAGAGCGATGGCTCAATCCTGTATCATGAAAAGACCGAGTGGAAAGTCATAGTGGATTACGCAATTTGGAACTCTTAGAAAAGAGTGCAGAAAGCAAAGGATTAAAAGCCTATAAAAAGAAACTCTGGAGGGCCTAGAGGAAATGGTGGAGAATGTTTTACGATAAAATTTTAGAAACGTCTGAGGCCTGGAGGATCAGGAAGATTCTATGAACCCAAGCTATCTGCTAAAGGCGGAAACATCATGGTGGACTTCGCAATTTGGGATTCTAAGAAAATAGTCGGAGTGGTAGCGGAGACCACACTCCATTGGGCAGTAATAAACCATTCAAGGCATCAGAGCCTGAAGCTGAGCTTCAGCAGCATAATGTCGCATAGGGTTCTGTATCATGCCTTGATCCACATACCAATGTTGTGGAGACGTGCTGAAATCTATTGTCCTAAAAACGTTAGAGAAAATAGTTGGCACATAGGTTCCACAATACCTCCTATCGGTGTCCCAACATACGTATTGTAAAGCGAAATCTTTAAAACTCCTTTAGATTCTCTGGTATACATTTTAGAAATGTCTTTTAAATGTTAGGAATATAATATAGAGTCTTTCATTGATATCGAGGGAACTTTTAGCGATGTCACATCAGGAACTCTAACAGCAGCACTCGCTGCTCTTAGGGTGGAACCATATTTGTGTCGCTGATTAGTCAGATACTTTAGGGAAGGACTATTAGCAAAAAACGGAGAAGCTATTTCTACTAGTGGTGACCTGTCTCCTCTTCTTTGGAATCTGGTGGTAATCGAACTGCTTTTAAACCTGGAAGGGCTATGTTGTGGGATAATTGCTTATGCTTATCTGTGCCCAGGGACCTCATAGAAAATACTCTCACTCGGTTTTATAGAAGGGCAGTTAGGTGCGGGCTATACAGGTTGTTCAATTTACCTCAAGACACTGAAATATCTCGAAAACTACACATCGGATTAAAAAAATTTACAATTAAAATTTGTTCGTCTCGGAGGGGGACATCCAATGATACTAACCTCGACCCCCTCTTAGGAGGTGGTGGGTGGGGGATAAAAAACTTAAATAGAAACGTCTTTTTTTATTGCAGATTTGTATTCTTTGCCTAAACTTGAACAACTTCTGTCTGAAAAATTTTGTTTTGGAAACATCAATTTTTTGAAATACATATTTGAGGGACAATATTGAAAATTTTGGAAATTTAAAGATAATCGCAAATGGTGACGCTTACGGAAAAATTGCATAGGGGCAAAAGTGCTTACATTTCTGCAGGGAATGTGACCAAACTTTTTGAAAAAATTTTTATGGAAAATTTTGTAAAAAAAATTTTTTTCTCCAAAATTTTCTACAAACAATTTCTCACAAAATTTGGTTCCCTGTACAAATCTAAACACTTTAACTCCTTTGCAAGTTTCCTATAAACCTAACCAAATAAAGTAAAAAGTAAAACATCTTTAAATTTCCAAAATTTTCAATTTTGTTCCTCAAAAATCTCAAAAACTTGACGTTTTCAAAAAAATGTTTGTGACAAAAGTTGTTTACGTTTACGCAAATAATACGAATCTGCAACAAAAAATAGGCGTTCCTATTTAAGTTTTTCCCCTCCCCCACACCTAGTAGGCGTGGGTGGGGGGGGGGTCAATTTTGATATCATTGGATGACCCCCTCCGAGACGAACAAATTTTAATTAAAAATTTTTTTGATCCGATATGTAGTTTTCGAGATATTTTAATGTCTTCAGATAAATTGAACACCCTGTATATTAACCCTAAAAAGACCGAGCTAGTTATTTACACTAGGAAATATAGGATTCCTGCGTTTCTTAACGGCACCCGTCTGGCATTTAGAACTGAAGCAAAGTATCTGTGCATTTTCCTGTATAGAAAATTAAGTTTTAAACAGAGCATTCAGGAGCTTGTTAGGAAAGCAACGGTAGCTTTGTGCACTTGTAAGAGGAATGAATATTGGTGGGAAATGGGGTTTCGATCCTAATATGGCCCACTCGTTCTAAATGGTCGTTTGTTGGCCACGAACCTAAATATCCCAAGGAAGGTTTAGAGATCAGTCTGCATTGCATTGCAGACAACGTTCACTGCCCCTCTGGAAATACTCCATCATCTATTCACCTTAGATTTGATCGGCAATCATATGGCAGAAAGTAATACCATCAGACATTTAGGAAATTCTCAGTGGTTTGTGTTTGTGTTGGGCACTATTAAATCGTGCACACCTTATCATTCTCTCAACGAAACCTTGATTACACCGCACCTAGCTAATCCGTTGTTAAGTGGCTTAGATTTATGACACCAATCAGGCAGTAGTGGGAAAGCAACGCATTACCGTATAGTGAGTCCATCCAGAACATCTAAGGGGGCCTTCTTCTCTCTCTTTAGTTCCCCTTATGGGACATGGGATGGAGAAAAACTTCACCCGATTCGAGACAACGATTGCAAGTGGACCTATAGTTGATTTCGAAACACTGACATTTCTCGGCAACCCACATTTCCTTTTTTTCGTAATCTGTTGCCAAGAAAAAACAACCACGGGTCGCCGTCGGTGGAATTCGAACCTGGGACCTAAAGATTGGTAGGTTGACACGGTATCACTTACTCTACCGACGATTTTAAGGGGGCTTTAGGTGTACAGATTTCTTGATGATTTATTTTTCACTTTAAAACAAGTGAGAATCAAATTCTGATTTGCGTGTGAACTCAAAAAGTGAGGGCTAGGGAGCCCTCTTTTTAACTTAAAAGAGTTTTATGTATTGTTTACATGTCACTCCCTTCCCACACGCACCCCTGGGAGTATTGGATGTGTCTTAGCCCCATACTATCCAACGACATTTAGAGTGTGATTGTTCATCTCAGTGATCCCGACAGCTATGAATTAGACACTCTAACATCGGTTGATTTTGATTATTTTTGTTATCTATTCCTTCCCACCCCCACGCCTAGGCGTGTCTTACTACCGTAGTATCTAACAGCATCGGGAGTGTCAATATTCATATCAGCGACACTGAAAACTATGAATTCGACACTAATATTGGCCGTGTTTGATTATACCTGTACATGTCAATCTCTCCCCACCCCCATCCTTAGGGTGTCTTATCATCAAATTATTTAACGGCATCGGGAGTGTCAATACTCATCTTACTGACCCCGAAATATATGAATTTGACACCAATGGCGGTCGTTTCGATTACTTGTATTTGTGAAAAAACTAATTTTTTTAAGAGTAACGTGCAGGGTGGCAAATAAAAGCTTATTGAAGCACGAATTCACCATCATATATATTTATTTTTTAATGTATTTATTTAAACGATTTTCGGGAAAAATACTTAATTCCTTTTCCGCCAAGGCAATATAATTTAAAAAAAATGCTGCCCCCCCCCCCCCACCCTTATTATTAATGAATTGGTTACCCATATGGTGGGCACTACGGCCAAATCTTCATCTGCTCCAAAAGACGCTCAGCCATCCTCAGGTAGGCAAGCAAGTATTTAACAGGGGAGTCGGCCTCAGAAATTCCCGACTTAAGATCTTCCTTCTAAGCCATTCCAGAGAAGGCAAAAGTGCATAATGTACAAATGTATCTGAGATCCTCCTTATTTGAGGCGGTTGTATTATTGTAAGCGTAGGGTCTATCAAGCGCCTTAGCCTGAGTAAATCTGAGCACATTTCTCCAGTATAAACCAATCGTCATAAATGCTCTCACCGAGAGGATGAACCCTCCTGGGTAGCTCATCAGCGATTAAATTGCCCTCTACACCCGAGAAACAAGGTATCCAACAGAGCGTGACAGTGCTTTGGGTTACTAATTGTTGGATGGTGGCGAAGCACTCCCTAGTACGTCTCGAGATAAAATTTCACGAGGATAGAGTCTTGAGGGCTGTTTGACTATCAGAGAAGTTATAGTAGCACCTTTCAGTCCTTTATTGGCGTTGATAGATGTGCAAATTTTGATGGCATGGATTTCTACTTGAAAGACACTGGACATTAAACCAGTGTTATGGAAACCGTAGTAGTGGGTCTAAAAACACTAGTACCAGTACCGTATTCCATTTTTGAGACATCAGTGAACGTCCCCAATCACCAAATGTATTCAGAAAAATCTGAAAAAATCATGCAAATTGAGAATAACAAATTATCCGCGGGCTTTATAAATTCGATTTTCAAAAATGTTCCTGACATATACAGGTGTTTCACAGGGCGTGTGCAAAAATGAAGAATCTGGTAGATCTAGGTGTGAAACGAAAAAAATTGTATGGTAGGAAGGGGGGGGGGTCTATCTCCTCTCCACTTCCAGCTATACAGGTATGAAATCTCTTTACAATTAAAAAAAAACCAATCATACATTTAACGTATATCATACAGTTCACAATAGTGCTAATTTTTTCTACTGCTAATAGTTTTAAAAAAATTGATTTTCAAACTAAAATTTTCGGAAAAAAAATTAAAGGGAAATATCTTGAAAAAAGGTCCTTTTTTGGTTTTAAATAGTGGCTAATGTGTTGTCTTTCGCTGTAAACTTGAAGCGCACAAAATTCTTTTACCAACTTTTTCTCAACTTAAATCACCAAACGCACGAACTCCTAAGAAAAAATTCTAATAAACTGCCTCCTAAAATGTTAATTTTTTTACTCTTTGTGTTAGTTCTAAAAAGGACTACGTTGTCAATGGTCTTAAAAAGGGAAGTAAAATTAATAATTTAATATATTTTAAAAATGTCCTCCGTTACTTCGAATACACAGAAAAGCTCTTTTCAAGTCAAGACTTTCATTAATTTTATTTGGCTTCTAAAATTCTTGTTGCACACACAAACACCCTGTATTGACATTTGGAGCCATTTTTTGTTTAGTTTAAGTCAAAAGGTTACATCTGTTTTGGTGTGCCCGGCGATTTTTTATTTTCCAAAACGTTGGATCAAAGAATTTGTATTAAATTTTGCTTGAAAAATTAAAGAAAATGTAGCAACGGATTCGAAATATTGACTGTCGTTTTTGGCGAAGCTACCCCATTCAATTCAATTTATTTATTTCGGTAATTGTACATAAGAGAGCTCACCCCCACGCCGAGAGTTCAGGAGAGCTCACCCCCACGCCGAGAGCTCAGGAGACCTCACCCCCACGCCGTCATACAGAGTATTAAAAGCTAGGAATTAGTAAACTATTATGTCGTGGAGAATTTAAAAAACATTGTTTGCAAAATAGATACAATTGTTTACCAGTATATTTTAATATATTTTGGAATTGAAAGGAATTGAAATACCATTAATTGTAATAGACCCGTGATATCATTACGATAAAAGCAAACACATTGAGACTTTGGTTTATTTAGTGATTTAGTACTAAGTCATTATTTAGTACTAAGTGATTTTCGGCAGCCCATGAAGAGATCATCGCTAAGTCTAAGTTAACCCGATCAATTCAATGCTCTGATTGGTCAATGGGTCTACTAAGGTAAAGCTGCACGTCATCGGCATACAGGTGAATATAACAATCTTCAATAGCTTGAGAGAGATCATTTATATATAAGCTGAATAATAGAGGACCCAAGCTAGAGCCCTGCGGCACGCCGCAACTAAGAGGAAGCATGTCAGAGAAAACGTCATCAACCTTTACCTGCTGGAATCTATGGGATAAAAAAACTATGAGTGAGCGAAACAGATGAGGACAACAAATTAAAATCGTCTACTGAATCGAACGACTTTGAAAAATCGAAAACAGATAAGACGCTCAATTGGTTCTTATCAAGGGATTTCCGAATATTGGATGTAACGCCGATCAGCCCTATCTCACAACTATACACTTACGAAACCCTGACTGGAAGGGACTTATTAAGCTTTGCTCATCCAAAAATTTTACTAATTGTTGGCACATTAATATTTCTAATACTTTGGATAGAAAATTTAAAATACTAATCGGACGAAAATCTCCTGGATTTATCGCTTTTAGGCACCGGGAGAACAGTTGCAATTTTCCAGGTGGCAGGGAAAATAGAGGTAATCAGGCACGAATTATAAATATGCAAAAGCGGATTTAAAATCCACGGTAGTAGGATTGTTACAAACCTGGCAGGAATTCCATTAGGACCTATAGCATTGAATTTGATTAAGTTAATTGCACAATTGAGTTCCATTGCATCTACACATCTGTAGCAAAAAAAAACAGATTGTTGGGCAGCTGTCTAGCAAAATTCGGCGTGAGTTCCGTTGTTGCATTATTAACTGATTTGGAATGTACTGATGAAAAATGAGAGTTTAATAAATCAGGATCAAGATCACACCGGGATTTATCGTCACTATACACACCAGTCCTTCCTCCTCAAATTCGACCATGAGTTTTTTGCGGGTAAATCTGAAGAGAATTTAGTGGCAAAATATCGCCTTTTTGGTGTTCGAATTTTAGATTTTCCTTTATTTTGTATGATCTTGAAATGGTAACGATTTTTGCTGGTTCTTACACGTAGAAATCTTTTATGTAAAAAGTCACGTTCAATTACTATATTATATAAGTGATCTTATTTGATTTGTAAACCACGGACACCCATCATATCTGATTTTACGGGTGCGAAGTGAGGCATACCGGTCATATAGAATATCGTACAAGAATTTCAGTTTACTATCCACCTATGTGCATAAATAAAGTTGGTCCCAAGATAATGATTCACATTCATCACCAAGCGATGATAAATCTATATCGTTGTAGTTTCTGTAAGAAACTACCTTGTACCGTGAGCTATTTACCAAGTTAAACCTATATGGAAGGAAGAGAAAGGCATGGTCACAAAAAGGCGGAGGTCTGAGTTGACTATGAAATAAAACTTAACTTTTATCTGCAGTGACGATTAAGTCTAACAACAATGGAGTTGGTGTATTGAAAAAAGTGGAAAGGTCATTTACAACGGTTAAATGTAAGGATTGCAGGAGAAATAAGAAGGAGCTTGTTTGGGGTTTAGACTGTAGGATATTAAAATTAAAATCCACTCCAATAATTAAGTCAGCGTGCCCGTGAGATAGCTCACTAAAAACTTCCTCAAACTCAAGTGTATTTTCCCCATTAAAACAATTTGGAGGAAAGTAAACAGAGGATAGAAGACATTTACAACCAGACCTGTAAAGTAATTAAATACATTAGGACTAAAGAACAGCTTAAGTACAATTATCTTGTACTTAAAAATTTTTAAGTACAAGTACAATTCCTTGGTACTTGTGTTTGAAAACTTTATGTTGCAATACCGGTACTTCTACTTGAACCTATAAGTCCCACAAAAGTACTTTAATATCTGATCTTAATTACTTTAGTACTTAAAAATTGTACTTAAGCATTTTTCAATTCCTTTTAAGTACTTTCAATTAATTTTTAAGTACTTTTAATTTAAGTATCTATTTCCAGTACAGATATTAACTTACTAAAACACTTTAGTCTAAAAGGCTTATGTAAAATTTGGTAGCGGTAAATTTCTAGCGGGGGTGTCACAATTAAGAAGAGAACTGGGTTTTGTCTGTTATATTTCGTTACATGATGGCAAAGGCTTTCGTTAAATATACAGTAAAAATATGCAAAATAATAAAACAATGTTTCTTGTTTCTTTCATTAGTTGAATGATAAGAAATCTGGCATTTCTGCAGTTTGTCAACTGTGTAAAAAAACTATAAAGAATCTCTAAGTGCTAAGTCTAACTTCATCAAACATTTAAAGAGAATGGACCCTGATAGCTTCGAAGAATACACTAGCATGGGAAAAAAAAAGTTCTACTGACATTAATAACCCTACAACATTTGGTGAACCGAAGTCTATCCAGGAAGAGTTCAACAAACTTTTGATACCATTTATAGTTGACACAGCCTCAGCTGTTTCAATTGTTGGAAGGAAATCCTTTGCTAACCTCTTGCTCTTTCAAAGAACTGGACTCTCTGTCAGCAGCTGACCTGGAGCTATGAAGCTCCTGGATACACAGTAGAAAAGCGTGGTATCGAAAATTAACAACTGCACAACTGCTGATATCTGGTCCACCAGGCACCGTAGGTTTCTGGGATATACCTGTCACTGGATCGGCAATGACTTTAACCGTAAATCTGTCGCTTTGGTGTGCAAGCGATTTTGGCCACAGTGTTTTGTTTTAAGTAGTGAATACTTGTATTGAAATTTGATGTTTAAAAGTACTTAAAGGGAATTAAAAGTACTTAAAAGGAATTGAAAGTACTTAAATGAAATTGAAAGTACTTAAAATAAATTGAAAATACTTAAAAGGAATTGAAATTTTTAAGTTCTAAAGTAATAAAGATCAGATATTAAAGTACTTTTGTGGGAATTGTAAGTACAAGTCCCGGTACTGGTACTTAAAATTTTCAAATTCAAGTACCAAGGAATTATAGTTAAAAAATGTATGTACTTGTAGTTAAAAAATTCTAAGTACAAGGTAATTGTACTTGTACTTATACTTGTACTTTGATTTTGCAGGTCTGTTTACAACAGTACAACATGAGACTTCAACATAAATAAATTCCAGAGGAACTTTCCCCCAAATAAACTGCCACTCCACCCCCAATTCTTCCTAGTTAATCATTTTTGAACAACCTAAATCCTGGTATTGAAACCAGAGAGAATGGTATATGAGATTGAAGCCATGTTTCACTAAGCAATATTACATGAATGTTGGACCAAGCAAAGATTTCACGAAACTCATCCATTTTTGGGCACAGGCTTCTTGCATGCAAACATTTAAGGCCATAGTTTGTTTGGACAAAATATTCAGCAGGACCCCTATTCCCGACAACGCATTGAAATTATCAACCATTTGGAAAGTTGTACTTAATTCGGTCAGCAAACTCATTAACTATACCTTTTGGATAAGACACCGGTCTAGTATTACCAGACCACCCCTCCTTGTAACGCGCCGTAACGTTTCGCGTTACCCCCTCACTCCCCACCTAGATAGAATCAAAACTAACAAAAAACAACACACTAATAAATCCAGCATCACAAATTCGCAATGAAAGCTGCCTGGAGAGCCAATACCAAAAAAAATTCCACAAGTTCGATCAAATGTGAACGTTCTTCTCACTGTTTTCTGCGATTCCAATGGCGTAGTGCCGTTTGCCATATGGTCGTATGATCCATAAGGAATACTATCTCGCGTTATATGCCGTTTGCGTTAAGCAATCCGACAAAAATGTCCAGAGTTGTGACAAAACCACTCGTGAAAATTGCATCACGATAATGCTCACACCTCACTGCTTGTTCGTGTTTTTGGGTAAAATATAAACCCTGTGAGTTCTTCCTATTCTCGAGACCAAAAAAATCATGAAGGGACGACGCTTTGCCACCATTGATGAGATAAAAACAAAGGGGTTTGGATTTTTAGATGGAAAGTCATTAGTAAAACATTTGGGTGTGTCAGGCGCGCATATAGATTTTTGCTGGGGGCGGGGAGGCAAATGAAATTTGGTTTACGGACATTACCAAAAAGAGATTTGGTGAGATTTTTGGAAAAATAAGACTTAACTGGCGAAAAGTTCAAAGGTTGATAATGATTAATAATTTATTCCTTCAATATTCAACCTTTTGAATAAATGGCATTCACTAATGACATCTTTTTCGAACCTTTCTTGAGAAAAAAAATTACGGTCTTCATGAGGCTCAAAAATGGTTCAAGTACAGACATAGATATGCCACTGGAAAGGGTACACCCTCCCCTTAACACAGCACAAAGTCAAATTGATAGACATTACTCCAACAACATGACTTCGGAACGGTGGAAAAATATCAATTACTGCTTCACAACACGAAGTCTTTGATGGGAGCTGAGTCATAGCAGAACTTCAAATTTCTTATCCTTCGATAGAAAGCGCATTCGAACACTTGTCGGCGTCATCACCGGGCACTGCCCCATTAGACTCGGTACCATCGAATGAGTTCTGTAGAAGCTGCAGAGATGAAGAAGAAACTGAGTCCATAGTGCACCTGCTCTGCGAATGTCCGGCTCTAAAAGAACGACGACTCGCCTGTTTGGGAGCAAAGTTCTTTGACAATTTGGACGACCTAGCTGAGATAGCACTGGTGGACCTAAATAGATTCATACAGAGATCTGGGTGGTTTTAAGTTCTGGCCATGCTTCTTCTTTTTAAAGGCATTCACAATGGGCCTTTATGGCCTCCGAGTGAACTTGGTGCTTCTTAGCAACAAACAGCCCAACCGTGGGGGATTTGAACTCGGACCTCCCCCCCCCCCCCTCCCCTCCCCTAAAATTCGCCACTGATAGCAATACTAAGTTATGTGTGTTAACAAACACAATTTACTCTTTGCCAATATCTTGAAAATGTATCATTATTGCAATAGATCCTTAAATACTACTCTGCTATACTCTATTTGCTCGAAAAACTCTGGTATGCAAATCTAATTTGTTGAATTTATCCCTTACATGATATCAGCAAACATTGCCTTGTTGAACGAGTTGCCACAATAGCTTTGAAATGGGTTCTATCTAATTAAGTTAGAAAATACCATTAGGTAAACAACATGCTTAAACACATCACTGAAGCTTTATGCTATGGATGACAAACCCGAAATGACACAATTCCCTCATCACAATTATTTCCTGAAACGAAGTAAAAATATATATGCAGGTTCCATGAAAAGGATAAAACCTATACTGTCCAATTATTGATTTACACATACGTCGCAGATCCGGTTACTTTTAAAAGGATATCATCGTCATTAAACACTTTTTAATTACTTTGCAACATCCCATGTTAATTGAGCTAAACGCCAAGTCAATTAATAATTACCGCTCAGTTTACATTAGCCCACGCGAATATGTGCATGAATAGTGTAAATATGACAGGCAGTTTCAGTGTAACAATTCCCAGGATGAAATATGCTCGTATGAATGGCACACACGTCTGCCTCCGAAAATCAGAAAGTTAAAAAAATCGGAAGGACTGCCAGACCTGCAAACATTTTAACAGAAGTAGGTCATTGAAGGTCATAGGAATGCAGAAAAAATGTTAAGCGATTGTGTTGAAATTCAGTTGACACTTGTTGACTAAGCCTTTAAGGAAAAGATTTTAATTGGATTACATCCGGGCAAGCAATATCGTTAAATTTGAATTTTATCCCATTCCTGACGAAAGCATTTTTCCTGCTGGCAAGTCCGTTCAGTAAGCACAGGATATACAGGCATAAATGAACGAATACACTAAGTTGACGTTGTCCTTTCTTTAAGGCATGCGAGGACATTATTGCTCGTAATATGTAAGCAGCCTTTCCTAATGGCATGTCCTCAATAGTTAGATATAAATTTCATTAAAGGGGACCAAAACTTTAAATTGGAAACGAAAATATCTCCGTTTAGGCCAACTTCAACCTCGATTCTCTTGTGGATATTGTATAAGCTCTGAATGAGATAAACTTAATGGTACAAAGATATTTTCCGACGTCAAGTGGATAATTATTCGTGTCAATTAGGTCCTATAAAAAATCCCGACAGTATGATAAAATTTTGTGTATCTTAGCACTTTTGGCAAAGACAGAGATACGCTTATGTCGAGCGGTGTTAGAAATTTGACTCTTACCTTGATTCGGTGCAATTAATTCAAAAGCCAGATAAAACCTATGTTCCGGGAACAATGCTTTTAACTTTCGCTTAATTAAAGCGCAAAGCTAATTACTTCACCTCGCCTTATTAAGCACTCCTTATGGTACATAAACGTGATTTCTTGTATATATTTGCAACTCGCGCGATACCAGACCAATCAAGTGGAGCCTTCTCGCGAGGTAGTCGGAGGAAGAGTAATGGACAACTTCTTTATGCGGCCACTGAAAATCTTTGGAGATTATTAAAAAAGCATTGAAACCAATGATATTATCAAGAAACACACTACCAACCGGCGCAACAAGCACTTTTATCGCGATATTAATAAAAAAAAGCTCTCGCCAGCCACTCGGCGCGATTTTTCGGACTTAACTGAGAAATAAACACATCTCCGTCCTCAGATAAATGTTAAATTGCAGAAGAGTTGTGCTCCGATTTCCTGAGCCGTTAGAGACTATACTCGACACAGCCGACGTGGTGCTTTTCCCCAGAAATTTCGTCAGATGTAGACGTACCTTCTTCAGATGGAAAGCTCTCGGATCCATCAATGAAACAGTCTAGCACGCAAAAAGCTGACATTGTATTTAACGAGATTTGTTTATTGTTGAGGCTCTTCTAACATTTAAAGAAGAAAACGCTTATTTCAAATTATTATTAAATATTTATTGAAGTTATTAATATTTTACTTTTTTTGCTCTTCTGAAACACCCTGTACGGAAGTGGCATCCAAACATAAGAGTGCATTTCTGACGAAGTAAATTATAGATATATATATATATATATATATATATATATATATATATATATATATATATATATATATATATATATATATATATATATTTATATTTTTTTGCAAAATTCGAATTGGCAGATAATCACAAGTCCGGAGGGTTCGTCGCTATTAAGTCAATGTTCAGATGGACAATTCAAGGACCAAGGGTCGCCAGACATTACACAGACAGTATCGCCAAATGTACACTTAAAAGTCGCCAAAATCGCCAATCCATTACTTTTTTGTGGCCATGATTATCGCCAAAATAACAAAGTTGAAATCAAGGTGGCGAATACGTGTAGACACGGAAGTACACGTAAGTGCAAATAGTCACTTCATTTAGCTTATCGCGATAATATTACAATAAATTGTTTTTTTATTGGGTATGTAATATACTGTGTTACAGTACGAGTAATTTCTTTAGTTACATACCCCAAGTTCCGTTGGTTTTTAGTGCAGCAATCGTTACCAGAATGTTGCTTAAGCCACTAATAATGACTTTTGCTAGGACATTTATATTTTTGAACTCGTTTTTACAATCTTTCACCCCACTCGATGACATTAAAAACCATTTCATTTGATTCCTATTTCACCCCAATGAAAATTAGACTCAAACATCAAAATTTAACTACATTTAATAGTTTCGGGAAAAACGCAAAACAATTAAAGACTTCCAATAAAATGTATTTCATTGTCTACATAAAGTTAAAGTGATTTGCAATTGTTGATACTAACGCTCTTTTTATCAGTGAATCCAACGCTCGTTGCACCTTAGTATCTTTTAGAAGTTCAATTATGTTTGAATCGTTTTGCAGGGATTGTATATTACATTTGGGTAAAATAAATCGGATTTTGACTCCGTTATAGATGACTTATTGAGGATTCTTAGAATTCTCTTCTGCAACTCGATCTCTGGATCAGGTTCGACAATTTTCTGTTGAGGAGCTGGAATATCAGCTGCATCTCCTAACTCAGCCTTTAACTGACGGACTGAGAGTAAAAGTGACCTATTTATAAGGTTCGGGCAAAAGTGGCTTAGAAAATATTCCGCGCAAAAACGAATCGCGTGAGATTCCGGGCAAAAACGAATCGTAGAAAATTTCTGGGCAAAAACGTTTTAACTACATAAAGTAATGCAAAGTTAATGCAGTTAAGTAGTTAAGTCGTTTTTACCCGGAATCTCACGCGATTCGTTTTTGCACGGAACATTTTCTAAGCCACTTTTGCCCGAACCTTATAAATAGGTCACTTTTACTCTCAGCCGTCAACTGTAACTCACGCCTTGCAACTGAGCTAGTTGGAGGAATGACTGGCACAGCTGTCGGCAATAATTGCTGCCTCTCTGCGCACAATTTGATTTGAAAATCATTCGCTATTAAGTTAATGGCATCACCCACTGACATATTACGGTGTTCCGCTGGTTGTCCTTAAAATATGTTTACTGTGATACTTCGATACCGAAATATTTACGAGAACTTTCCCAATTGGTACCTCTTCATTTGGGAAAAACAAATCAACTTTTAAATGTAACCTTTTCAGACGCTCGTATATTCGGCATATTCTCTACGAAAGGTAAAAAGAAACTAACGAATCTATACATATTCAAAAGTCCAGTTACGTGTGCTTGAGCTGCCTTATTAGCAATCGCTTCTGTTTAAAATTGTACAAATCCGAAACGTTTTGCTCCAAAGAGCCAAGAATTGTTCCGTATACATTACAGATACTTTCGAGTTCTTCTCTGGTACATGTTGGTAGGTTTCCTTAAAATATACGACGGAGCTCTCACTTTTGATAAACCATTTTCCATTATTTCTCCTAACAGTTATCAAAAATCATAGAATTAAACTGCGAAAAAGCCGACAGTTAACTCATGAGACGTGTCGTAGAACATAATTTCCTGCACTTCTAGTGTCACTTGCAATTGCGGCAACTTTTACTTAAATTAGCTAAATTTTTCAGAAAACTGTGCTACAATGATTTATATTACATTTGTAAAACTTTAGAAAATATTTTTTACGTATTTTCATTTGAGGTGGAATATTTGACTAATTTTTGAAAGGCAAATAAATCTGTCAATTTTTCTTTCAAGAAAATCGCCATAAAAACGCCCAAAATCGATGAAAAATCGCCAAAAAAAGTCGCCATCGTCAATTTCATATTTTTTGTCGCCAGGACTGATGAAAAATCGCCAATTTGGCGAAAAATCGCCACATCTGGCGACCCTGCATGGACCTGTAATACCTGATTGCCTTGACAAAAAAATTTGACCTTAGCATCGACATCAGCTCTCGTAAATATTACTACTGATTTAAAACGTATCTGGGATCTAGAGAGTGAGGGTATATTCACGCCCAAAGCAAGTACGGTACATAGTTAATATTTTTGAAATACGCGCTGCGAGCACACAAAGCGAACAATTGTACCCGCTAGAGCAAAACCACCGTAAACTACAAGCCATGAACTGACGAATTTCACGCACACACATTAGGGCCAAAATGGTCTGGTTTTTCGATAATTTTACATTGCTTCTTATGGCAGCCGGGGGGTGATTTTTCTTTAAACTCATCCTAATGCCTAAACTATAACTTCTATGAAAAAATTGTTTTGTTCTACTTGAAGTAAACAAAACAATCTTTCGAATGAAGTAAAAATATTCATACCCTACTTAAGAAAATAATAAACATTTTTCAGCCTAAAAGTGCGGAAGTGGAAATTTAAAGAAAATACAAGCGACAGAGCATGGTCGGACCATGACTTACTGCTTGCGTTTAGGATGTAAATTTGGTTTGCGACTAAAATTTCACGTTTAATCAAAGATTTCTTGTTATTTTGCTTAATAAGGTGTACATGTTTTTACTTTATTAGAAAGATCATTTAGTCTGCTATAAGTTAATATAAGACTAATTTTTTCATATAACTAATAGTTTTGGCGCTAGGGCGAGTTTAAGGAAAAATGTCCTTGTAGTTTACGGTGGTTTTGGCTAGAGGCAAAAAAAATACGTCCGCCATAAAGGTATGCATGCTCCCGCTACAGACACAAAAATCTAAAAATACCCCCGCCACAAACGCACGCTTTTGTTTCTGCGTTCTGGCTTTAACACATTTGAGACCGGTGAATCACCGCGTGGGTTATGTAAAATCCCACCCGTATAGACGCGCGTTCACTATGTGGGTCATCGGCCACCTTTAATATCTAAATTCGTTCTCAACTTGAGGATGGGGGATCGAACTGAGAAAATCGATTCAGTACGGATCGATCACTAATTTTTTTTCGATTTCGAAGATCGATTAATCGCCCTAAAAAGATCGATGTTCATAGATCGATTCCATATATTTTGACATTTAAATTTGGAGAAGCACAAATATTGTTTCGCTTTATTAGGCTCAATTTCTCAGAACTAGCAAAAACTGGTGGACTTCACATGACAATAAATTATATTTTCTTCACCAAGTGATTAATTTTACAATTATAAAGACCTAAAAGTGAGTGATGATAGTTCAGAAGGAGACCGAGAAGATACCATATAGCGGAAGGACGTGGGCGGACGTAACACCTATCCTAGTTAGCAGCGAGAAGTTTTCAAGGGCCTTAGAGTTAACCCAGGGATGCACTAAAATTGAATGCTGTCAGTATAGGTACTCATACTACATGATACAGATAACACTTTTTTTTTTTTATATATGATGTTGCCAAAGCTCAGGGGATGCTCTATGATGCTAAAGCACAGCCTTGGCAGGAAAGGAATTAAGGTTGAGGGAAATGGGTTAGGAGGTTGACTGAAGGAGGTGTCGATGTACGCCCCGTTTGAAAGTTTCAGGCTCATAAGACGAGGGAAGAACAGAAGATGGTAAACTGTTCCAATATAATAACGCATTTATCTATTAACAATTTTTTAGGTACCAAATTTAAAATTTGGAGGAAGAAATAAATAAATCGATTCGAGCTGAATCGGCACTGCGAAAAATCGATTCGAAAATCGGCATTTCGAAGGATAAAAGATCGATTTGCCGAAATCGAATCGAAGATCGCCCATCCCTATTCTCAATAGCGGATGACAATAATAATGATAACACTTACCTGCAATTTTATTCCTATATATATATTATCCATTTTCAGTTTATTAACCGAATAAAAATAGTTTTTAAAAAAAAAATTAACCGACTTCACAAAAAGCGCTATAAAATAATTTTTAATTTTATATCTATTACGACATTTTGAAGTCGGTGCAAATCAACAACACCAACAAAATATTTAATCGTCATTTCTGATGATCCCTTAAGCTGAAACGTTCAGGTAGTATTATGTATTATTTTCAATTGTGGTACTGTAGTTGTTTTATTTGTTTAATTTGCATACATTTCGATACAAATCGGTCCACGCGATAAAAGTTAGTTTTAACCCCCTACTCCACCCCCATTCCACTGAACTTTTTTTCTCATGGTATCAATCAAGGAACATACTCTACCGAACAGAAAAGGAATCATCGAAATCGGTCTACGCGTTACGAAGTTACTACCCCTCCCCCTACCCCACTACCATCATAGGACCAAATTATTCTCCTATTATACAACAGCAAAAAAACCATCCAATCGGTCCACGCGTTACAAAGTTAGGTTCTACCCTCCTTCTCCCACCCCAACCACACCAACAATTTTTACGCGTCGGACTTAGAACCTCTTTGTTTTTGGGAAATCGGTTAAAAATAAGACTCAACTGCATAAGGTTGCCGTCTACTGCTGAATTAGTTTGTTACTTCAGACGTGGGTCTCGAATTAGGCTTGAAAGAGTGAGCGTTCTGTGATTGATTTTTTTTTGTGCGATTCACCGCCGATGTAGTGCCATTCGTGCTAAACCACACCCTCCCAACTCGTCAACAACTCTCCCCCACTTTGGAGCATATATTCAATTATTACCGATGGACTCAGTATATTTACACGAAATGCATGGAAACGTGGACAATCAAATACTGCGTATTCAGAATCTTCCCTCTGATCTAAGCAGTTCGTACACATCGGAGAGCTGTCCTGTCAAAATCTCTGCAGGTGCTTGCGGTATACACCATGACCAGTCAAGAATTGCGTCAAGTGGTAGTTGTTTTCTCCAAGCTTGCGGTTGACCCAAGTTTCAATGCATTGAATCAGTTGGTGTGTCCACCTTCCTTTCAAAGCATTGTCCCATCAGTTTTGCCACATTAACATCGAGATCTGTCTCTCTTCCTTTTTAATCTCCTTATTTCTGAGGTTTCCCTCGCTCGTTGCGATTCTCGTATAAATGCGTCTCATCTTGTCCGCGAGGATGTCGATCGGGATCATACTAGCGATGACACAAGCTGCTTCGTCAGATGCCGTTCTATAGGCACTTGTAGTTCTTAAAGCACACACTGTTGAGAGTTTTCTTCGTGTTTCATAAAATTTTATTTTCATTTTATGTAGGATTTTATGTTATCGCCATAACAAAACATAAAATACCATTTTACGAAAATTTACAGAATAGGGCCCATTGTATTCTTTAGTACTTTACAATCCCCATGATGGAGTAAAACATTTCCAAATTTAATTTCCAGCTATAATTCTATCTATTTTAATTTACATATATAAAGTCTCAGCAAAGCTTTGCAAATAAAAGCTCTGCATTAAGGATTCAAAATTCCTCCTCCATAGCGTCCAAAGGAACTAAATTCTCGAACGCTCTTTTTATGGTGTGGAACGAAAGCAAACTCCAGGACATGAACTAACATAGTTTTCGAAATTCTCGTTTTCCTATTGGTTTGAGCCGAAACAGAAAATGTTGTAATTTTAACTTTATTTCCTTTTTATATTATCCTGGCTAGTGTAACTTGATATCATTGCTTTTAAATATTAGTTATCTCAATAAAATAGCCTTAGAACTTCAGAATATATAACTCTCCTGTATTACAGGACCGTGACAGGATCTAATATTCTACTATAATAGTGGAACCAATTTTATTTTCCGAACACTTTTTACTTATCTCTTTTCTAGTATCAGTCGAGGTATGTCGGCTGAATTTAATTGAAACCAAATAGCAGGTGTTTGAAAGAATTTCCTCCCATTTCCTATCACAGGATATAGTTCCATTTTAGTGATTACCATACATCCGCTTGTTCTCTGGTTAACAAGATTACAAACAAACTAACCAAAGAAGGATATTCAAATTTAATTCAAAAATCGATTAGTGTTTTGAGAAAAGCGTTTCTAAAGGGACGTTCGTTGCCCCAACTTGTGGGTGCATAAATTTCCATAAATTTCGCCAATTAGTTTGGATCAGATCGAGACAACTAAAAGTAATTGCCATTTTTAGCCAACTTCCCAAGAACGAGAAGGACATGTATTTTTTTTTTGACCCGGCATAACTATGGCACTCTTGGACCGATTAGATTGATTCGTAATTTGTTGGATAGGGTATGTTCCCCGATTGGAACCATGTAAAAAAATTTTTTGGTGGGGTGGGGGTAAAACCTAACTTTGTAACGCGTGGACCGATTTGGATGGTTCTTTTCTTGTTGTTCAGAGTATGATGTCCCATTGTTTCTGGGGTGGAATGGGGAGGGGCAGGGGTAGTTCTAACTCCAGATGGAGAGCTGGGAGGAATATAAGCAACCAAAACAAACAGTCTCCTGGCAGGAAGTCTCAAGACCACGCACAAGATCTCTAGATCACGGTAATCAGAGATGTCAACAACCGAGCACGAGATATCCTCTCTGATCGCACACAGGACACCACCACCGACAGGAGAGAACGGGTCGAGGAGACGATCCCGGCAAAAGACCTAGAACTCGGGCCCAAATAATTCAGCGTCAGAAATTCCAGTCTCAGTCAGGGTAGTTTGCCTGTCAGGATAGTCGTTGTCAAACGTAGAGGTAAAGGAGAAGAGCAGCGCAGTTTTAGAACGAAACCCAGTCACATTAGCGTAGTGGAATGACACCTGACAGGCAAGTTTTCTGGCTGCGAAGCCGGAAACTTCGAGACAAACTCGCGAAATATAGAGCCAGGCGGCCATATATCCTGAGAGACAGCTGCGGTGAAGATGCTTTCCGGGATGAATACCTTAAACGAGGCAGAATACGTACGACCACCGCCTTGCAATATTGATGCTCTAAACGAAATGAACCATATAAGAAACTGCTATATATAGTTTGGAAAATTAAAATTAGCATCTTAAAATGCGCAAATAGATAAAAACTCAGAAAGTCATGGTGCACTCTTTCTTTAAAATTGTATGCACTTATGCATATGCGTAGCACGTTTTATTAAATTTATTGTTTATTGGAGGTGTAAAATATTGAAGTTAAAATTACAATCAGCTGAAAGTAAAGCTAACTGAATAGATATGGGGAATATTCAGCTAAGTAGTACATGTAAATCGAGAAATTTATTTTTAGTAAAATGAAATAAGTGAAAGCTGGCAATCTGCAATTTAGCGAGCTAAGTTCAAACTTGATGATTGATATTGTATTTAATACCAACATTTATTTGTTATTTACTTAATAAAAATGGAATACAAACGGCATTTTTATGCTAAGGTGTTTATTAATATGAAATCATATACAACGATTTGCATCACATTACTCGCATATGCACGTTTCTATAGGATCTTCCTTAGTATCCCTCTTAGTATTCCCTCTACGTTCCTTTAGCGTAAATTTGCAAAAAAACACACAAAAAAATACGTGTCCTTGCGATTTACTCGTGGATAGCGCTTCCTTCAAGTTCTTCAGCACACTTTTCTTTACCATCAGGTCATTTCGCTCATCTGCATGTATTAAGACAGAGAGGAAAAGAGAAGTAAATAATAACACCACTAAAAAACTCTGAAATTTAAACATATTTAGTTTGTAAGCGATTTGGAACTAAATAAATATTTTGAAGTCTGCTGTATTTATACTCATCAGAATTACTTCAGCACAACTTATTAAAACTTGTGCAATTTATTGAAAAATTCCTCCTCGCTTATAAAAATGAAAAAAGTAATTTTTACATACTTTCACTAACTATTTTAATTATTGACAATTCTTAGAATAATTTAATTAATTTAAAATAACTTTTGTGAAGGAAATATGAGTTGACCCGTCGCGATATTCGTAATGATGTACTAAAAAGCAGAATTTATAACTGAAATATATTTTCTTATCACTAAAAACTAACAAACCATAAGAGGCAATACTTAGATAACTTTGCTACATAATTTTATATTTACATATATTTAATTAAGTTTTGCAAAGATTCAATGGATATCTCATTTCATCTTTCTGTGGTTTTTAATTTAAATCAGACTACCAATATATAATACCATACTAAACAATATACAGGGTGTTTCAGATCTGACGTGCAAAATGACTGGGGTGATAGATCTCACCTATACAGACAAAAAATTGTATGACAGGGGGATGGGGTGGGCGGCAATCTCAACTGTTTGGGAGTTACAGGGTGATCCATAAATTTCAGTTTTTCATGGTATGCACATTACTCTTTTATTTTTGTCTTTCGATCTACCCAACACAGCGACATCGAACAAACGCTATAAAACTACTATCCCAATTACCTTTCCAAAATTGTCAAAGTTGATCTTACCGTTGCAGGTACAGTCACTTCCAAAAATGAAAAAAATAGTTTGCGATTACCAAATATTCAGCATTTTCCCAAATTTTCTCCGAAATTCATGTAATTAATATACCCTTTTTTAACTTCCCACATATAGGAAGTTATTGTAATGGGCCCGATTTTCAAAATTTTTAGTTTTAATTTTTTTTTACATTTCAAAGTCACCATAGTGTTTTACGTATGTTTTTGAACACATGTATGTGTGTGTGTGTGTGTGTGTGTGTGTGTGTGTGTGAACGTACGTACGTACGTTCGGACCCACTTTTTTCGACAACGAAATCTCGCGAACAAAAAACGATAACGACTTCGCTATGGTGCCATTCGAAGCGTATTATTGTCAATAACAGCTGAAAAAAAGTTGATTTCAGACTTTCTTGAAAAGGATTTCTTCGATGTAATTTGTTCTGATGACGATCGGGACATCAAAAAGTCGGATAATAACAATTTATTATGAACAGAAATTGTTTATAATGATCAAAAATTGTTTATAACAATAAATGATTGTTTATAACAATAATAAATTTATAATTATAAAAAATGGTTTTACCTGGTTGAAAATTGATTATGAAAATTGGAAATTGAATACAAAATTGCAGATTGTTCATAGCAATTGAAAATTCTTATAAACAATTGAAATTTTTGCTACCACAAAAAATTTCTTTTATGAATAAACTTTGTTTATATCAATTAAAAATGGTCTATAACAATTAAGAATTGTTTATATCAATTATAAATTGTTTATAACCATTCAAAATTATTAATAACAAATGAATTCCAAACAGAGTGCATTTATTTGGTTTTCATTAAAAAATAGTGCTATAACGGAATAATTTTTTAAAAAAATTTTTGCATCTAATTACAACGAAATCATCATGATAAATTAAATTCATTAATTTATTTATTTACAAATTTAAAATATCAATTTTTTAAGTATTTTTAAATGAGATACAAGTGGGCGAAAGTTTTTTTTTTGAAAAAGATTCATCTGATCTAATTGGTTCTGATACAACTCGATACTTAAAAAAAAATCCAGAACTTTTATAGTTTTTTGTAACATTAAAAAAATTATAAATGGTTTAAATAGTTGATATTAATGATAAATAAAACGATAAATCGAATAGTATGAATTTTATTGAGTTTTCACTTACTCGTTTGTACTATGATCATGAAATTTATCGCTATTAACAATTAAATATCGTTAATAATAATTGAATATTGTTAATTATAATTGAAAATTGTTATTAACTGGGAAGTTGTTCGTGTGGACCTTAAGGGTCGCACCAATGATGCGACACCCAGAATCTGGACCTACCCCACTAGTTATTTTTATTGGATTGCTCATCTTATAACCTTTCCAAAAAGGTACAACATGCCCAGGTAGAGAGAGGGTGTAGAAATTTACAAGTAGAAAACTTATCGGGAAATATTTGAAAATCAGCAGTTTAAAGAAACTTAACTCTAAAATCCTTTATATAGAATTCAAAATGTATTAAAATTAATCTTAGTAAATTACAAAAGCTGTTCGAAATCTCCACCGCCACTTTGGATGCATGCCAGCAATCTCCTTCTAATTCCCTATTTAAGTCGTATTGCAGACAGCCTCTCCCGTATTTTCGTCGCTGCATTCCCAATTCTGCTAACTATTAGGTGCGCAACTAAGTTCTCGCTGTTTTTTTGATGAAAATGCAACTTAATTGCAAAAAAAATGGTTACAAATGAATCATTCAAAGTATTGCCCATCGCTAGTTACAACTTTTTCCTATCTTTCAGGCAGCGCTCGAATACCGTGACGGTAAAAGTGTTCATCTTTTGAGGCTATCCACGAATCAAGCCATTTTTTTAACCGACTTCCCAAAAACAAAGAGGTAAGTTCGACGCGTATTTTTTAATTTTTTTTTTTATGTCTGACCGGGCATAACTTCGTAACGCGTCGACCGATTTTGATGATTCTTTTTTTGTTGGGTAGAGTATGTTCACCGATTGGTACCATGTCAAAAAAATGTTTGGTAGGGTGGGGGTGAAACCTAACTTTGTAACGCGTGGTCCGATTTGGATAGTTCTTTCTTTGGTTGTACAGAGTATGATCCCCCATTGCTAACAGGAGAAAAAAATTTGGCCTAGGGTGAAGGGAGGGGGGAGGGGTAGTCTAACTTTGTAACGCGTGGACCGATTCGGATAATTCTTTTTCTGTTGGATAGAGTATGTTCAGTGGGTGATACCAGGTGAAAACAATTTTGGGGGGATGGTGGTGGGGGGGGGGGGGGGGGGGTGGGGGGGGGGGGGGGGGGGTGGAACCTAACTTTGTAACGCGTGGTCCGATTTCGATGGTTCTTTTTCTGTTGTATAGAGTATGATCCCGTATTGCTAATAAGAGAATAATGTGGTCCTATGTTGAAAGGTGTGGGTGGGGGGAGGGATAGTCTAACTTCGTAACGCGTGGACCGATTTGGATAATTCCTTTTCTATTGGGTAGAATATGATCCTTGGTTGATACTACGAGAGAAAAAATGTTGCTGGGGTGGGGGTGGGAGAAGGGGGGTGGAACCTAACTTTGTAACTCCTGAATCGATTTGGATGGTTCTTTTGCTGTTGTATAGAGTGTGAGCCCCCATTGCTAATAGGAGAATAATTTGGTCCTATTGTGTTGGTGGGGGAGGGGGAGGGGTAGTAACTTCGTAACGCGTGAACCGATTTCGATGATTCCTTTTCTGTTCGGTAGAGTATGTTCCTTGATTGATTCCATGAGAAAAACAGTTTAGTGGAATGGGGGTGGGGTAGGGGGTTAAAACAAACGTCTAACGTGTGGACCGATTTGGATGGTTCTTTCTTCGTTGTATAGAATAGAAGACACTAAAAAGTGTAAAATAAAATAGTTTTTAAAAAAAAAGTTGAACCGACTTCACAAAAAGCGCTAAACAGCCTAAAATAATTTTTAATTTTATATCTTTACGACATTTTGAAGTCGGTGCAAATTAAACAAATAAAACAACTACATAACCACAATTGAAAATAATATACAATACTTTTCAGCTTACGGGATCATAAGAAATTAGGATTAAATATTTGTGTTGTAGTTGTTCGGTTTGTTTGATTTGAACCGACTTCAAAATGTCGTAAAAGATATAAAATTAAAAATTATTTTAGGCTTTTTAGCGCTTTTTGTGAAGTCGGTTCAACTTTTTTTTTAAAAACTATTTTTATTGTCTTCAGATGAGTGAAACTGCTGATCGGCCAGACCATGTGTCATCGAACGGAACAAGTAATAATCGGACGGCGCAATATCTGTGGAATATGGCGGGTGGGGTAGAACTTCCCATTTCAGCGTTTCCAGGTAGGTTTTAACGGATTTGGCAACGTGAGGCGGAGCGTTGTCATGCTGCAGAATTACATTTTCGTGCCTCTGATCGTAGTGTATCCGTTTTTCGCGCCTCTGATCGTATTGTATCTGTTTTTCGCGCGATGCTCGGCTCAATCGCATTAATTGAAGTTGATACCGTTCTCCAGTGATGTTTGTTAGATGCTGCATCCCAATTATCAATTACATTTAGTAAATTGTAATCCCACATAATTCTGTAAGCATTTATTGTTTTATTTTATACGTTTCTACATTAATGTAGGTCAATAGCCAAGATATGTAATAGTAAACTTTATTAATGTCATTTACCTCAATTCATTCACCAAATTTAATACCTTGCACATCGAAGAGTCATTAACCTCATGCAACGTTTTGGTATGAATTTAATTTCTGTTAATCTTGCATTGTTAACATTTTTTTAATATCGATTGACCTTGTTATGTTGAACTTTAGCTTTGTTGCACTAAGCAATTATTAATTGTTGTTAATGTTAGCGTAAATTTTTTATTTAAGATCGATTTAACAGTAATAAATGTTGTTTCTTATTGCATTTCGTGTGTTTCAATTGACAGTTCACGCCGGTTCTTTTTTACAGAATTCTGAGTGTTTTACAGTTGATAGTCATCTTCGGGCGAGTTCTCTGTTAATTTGATTAATAATTCATTACTTACAGTTCTGGTATTCGGTTCAAGTGCCGTTTATACCATTGAAAATAAAACAAGTTCATAGCATTGGTATAGTGGTTCAAGTGCCGTTTATTCCTCAGCGTTGAAGGCTATTTTAAAAGAAATATAGGCAGGGCAAAACAGTCCTGACTTAACAATGGTTTCGTTCGGTTTCAACAGCTCATAATAAATAACATCGACCTGGTCCCACCAAATACACAGTATAACCTCCGCAGCGTGAATATTCGGCCGAGCCGAGGACGTAGAAGCATGACCAGGCAGTCCCCATGACTTTATTTTCTTTGGGTTTGCTGTAATGAATCCATTTTTCATCACCCGTCACGATGCGATGAAGAAAACCCTTCCTTTTTTGCTAAACGTCCCTTGGCTTCAAATCGCGGGTAACTCCTAATGCTGAAACAAGCTCTTCTTGGGTTTGGCACGGATCCTCATCGAGCAATGCCTCCAATTCAGCGTCATCGAAGGTTTTCGGAATTCCTTCACGCGGACGATCTGGTAGGCTTATTTAGTCCTACTTAAGGGGGAGATCTCAATGTGTTGTGTGTGGCTATTCTGTGTCTTTATCGGCTTACTTTATACCTCGCGAAACACGTTTATATCTTGTCAAGACACTTATTGCTCCCATTCTAACTTATGGAAGTGAGATTTTAAGTAAGACGGATTCCGTATCCTTTAGGAAGTTACAAGTCGCTCACAATTTCGCTGTACTGTAACTATATTTTCTTCTGTAATGTCCTCTGCGACACTGACGGTCTATAAGTAGAGTACCTATAATTGTTCACAGGTGAGGTAACGTCTACTTTGTAAGCAGGTTGCAGAAACTGTGTTTACTTCCGTAAAGTTGTTTTTCAAAGGACTATCCGTAGGAAAAGGTGGCGTTCCCTGTGGTACATGTGGTTTCTCCTCGATAAACTTGTTCATCAGAAGATTGTCCATAGATGGAGGTATCATCTTATGCGATACAGGCGGTTTATAAGTTGAATGCCTATAATTAGGATGTCTGTAATCGTTCGCTGCTGTTGATATTGTTTACACTTATTTGCGTGAAAGACGTCTTGGCGACCGGACGCGAATCTTAACAAAATTTTAGCAATACAAAAACATAACAAAAAAGTCCACTCTGTTTTTGTAAAAAGCGAAAAGTATTAAAGTTAAAATATAGCAAGAAAACTTCAAGTGGTTCCAAAATGTAAGGATGTAAGGATTATTAACATTCGCCACATCCTCTTTCTATTTTTCCTTTTAAATCTTCTTCTAATTCTGCTTTACACGGTAGGAGGTAATAGCTGCAATCTTTCGTATTCTTCTGGTCGCTTTTTGATTTCGTAATGTTACCGGCACTCTGGCACGGATCCAGAAGGGGGATGTGCAATGGATGCTATTCCTTCCCCTTCAGTCTCGGCCGAACTTTTTACTATTTACAAGAATTGTTATAAACTAGTCCCTAATTAAGCACTGTCAAAATTAATACACTGAACCGGAGCGAGGGAATGACTGAAATGTAGACATATTTCGAGGAATAAACCCGTACTTTTTATAGTTCAGTTAAGAATTTACTTCTTTCTGGTTCCTTTAACCCATTGTGGGGCATAGGGAGTCTATTACACCGGTCCGATTCTGCGCCAAATTCTTCAATTGTATCCTCGAATTGTATCCTTGAATTGATCTGTGTACCTTCACTCTTGACGGATCTTCTCCATGTGTTGCGCGGTCATCCATATCGGCGTCTTCCTTGGATTCCGTGGGGATTCCAAGCTAGAGCCTGCTGTGCGATGTCATTTGGCTCTTTGTTTAATGTGTGGACTACCCATTGCCACTTTCGCCTGCGGAGGTCTTTGTTAATAATGACCTCCGGCCAATGGATGTTAAGGATGTAGCTTAGATGTTATTTGACATTTCACTTTCCATGTTGAAAAGCGGTAGAGCAGAACAGATTTTACATTCGGTTGGAAGATCCGGAGTTTTGTGCGTCCGTTATTACGTCAGATCTCAGCAAGAGTATTAAATCCGACTGGAGCCTTATTGATGTGAGCCTGAACATCAGCTTCAGCTCCGCCGTATGCTGTTACTATGCTTCCGAGATAGCAAAATTTACAAACTTGCTCTATTTGCTTCTCTTGCAGATAAATTTCATGTTGTATCCTGGAGTTCAAAGGCATTGTCATTATCCGTTTGTTGGATAGGAGACGTACATCATTGATATAGTCCAAGCTGCTTAAAACGCTGCACAATACGTCATCAATGACGATCAGGAAAATCAAGGGCTCCGACATTTTTCCCTGATGTAGGACGTGACATTGGACTTCTTTTTCCTCTGCTAGGTAAAGCTGCCCAAATATATTTATAATTAAAATTTCTTAATTATTTTTCAAAAAGTAAAAATTCCCACTATATTTTTTTCTGAATAATAAAGTATTTACAATTATGATACTAAATATTCAGTTTAGAATTCGATGTTAATTCTTAACTTGACTGACCATAAATTTGCAGTCGCTCGGCTTGGGCAGAGACGTAAGAAATACTCCTTCTGACTTTACGCTGTGTAAATAGGGAAACACTTCACTCTAATCAATATCATAATTTTAAATTTAAGCCTCGCCTGCCCGCCAAAAAACTGTATAATAATAACTTGTCAACAATTGGTATCTCTCTAGTTCTCGTAACCACTTGTGGGGCATGGGGCACAAGAAGAACTTCTCCAGATTCGAGAAAACGTTTGCAAGTGGACCTACAATTTAAAGTGGATTCCGAACTACTAACATATGTTCTCTGCAACCCCCATGACCTTCTTATCGTAATCTGTTATCAGCACAATATAACCAATGCTCGCCGTCGGTGGGATTCGAACCTGGGGTTTCCGGATTGGTAGGCCGACACGTTATTACTTACTCCGCCGAAAACAATTGATAATGGTAGAACAAATTGTTTGAATAGGATTTTCACCGATATTCTGATCCAAATTCGTGTACAAATATTGATAATGCGTTTTAGCGTCGGGATCCATCCGAACCCAAGCAGCATTTTAAGTACCAGCGACTGAGTTCAAGTATATTGGGACGAAAACTAAGTACCTGATACGTTACTGTGACCAAAATGAAAACTTTAACATAGATGGCCAACTTATACACGTTTTTTCAAGTAGCCGGGACGAAATAGCTTCTTTAATAAGCCACTTAGAAGTTCCCTGTAGATAAAGTTCCTCGATTTGTTCCAAATCGGTCTCTGTAACTTGTCTACGTTTACATCAAAGTTGCTGCCTTACCGACGAGGCATTATGAAGTTATAGTGACGTTGTAGCTTCTATGATTTACCACGTTACAATGGCGGAATTTATAGTGGCGGTTTTAGTAGCGATAACGTCTCTAATCCTTTCATTTGAAACGACATCGTTCCGTTTTTTTACGAAAATCTTTATGGAGGCTAAAACTTCAATTTGGGTCCTTAAAGTCCAAAAAACCTTTCAGTGTGCTACTTTAAATTACACGGTACGTTTTAGTTACTACATGAAGGCTTTCTTGACATGTTATTATCTTACTTATCAGTTTGGCCGCAGAACGTAGATTGAACGTAAAAATATTAATTTCCAAATTAAAAGTGAGCAATGAAGTGCTCAGTGAAGCGCTTTTCTTTTGTTGCCACAACTTTAAAAAAAACTCATATTCGGAGCAGCACCAGTGATATAAGTATAAACAGTTCGCCGGCTTTGAAATTTTGACAGCTCCTCGGTTGTTTGAATACTTCATAGCCCCATTTATGAGGCAGGGACATTGAAGAAACGATAAATACAATAAAGTTCCACTTCGGTATAATAAAGTAGCACTTAGGAACTGTAAGGTTCCATACTAGGATGTTTAAAGTAACTGCTTCCTTAAGGTAGCAATTCATGGTTCCAGCTACGAAATTTTTTGTATCTGCTACCTTGTAGTGACAATATTTGGTTATTGGAATAATAAGGTGGCATTTTTTCTTAGCTGCCATTTTATATATGGAAAAAATCTATGTTTTTGTCATCTTCGAAAATATAAAAATTGAGTCTCGGAGATTGCACTCCAAATGTACAAGAACTCGACGAGAATATTTAATGTATCGTCCTTGAAATCTTTTGGCTATTCAAATTTAGACATTTGATCGAAATAATTGTTTAACTAAAAATTAATTTGAATGAGACTATTCTTATATTTAAGACTTTGTAAAGCGCGTTGTACTTTTTCGAGGTACAAGCCCTACATGTGCGGAAAAAAAAATTTCGCACATACTTTTCTAGTTAAGGTAAACTTCAGTTAAATTATAATTTTCACAATATATACCTCTGTATCATATTATGAAAGAAAACATTAAAATTGAAATTTTTTTCTAACACATACCCAACTTGTATTTAATGATGTTATGGTATTTATTAAAGTATTTTAGAAAACCATAATCGCTATGTGATCTTTTAATGGTGGTAGTGTTGTCTGGTTTTTAAAAAGTTTTTGGAACGTTTTGGGGTCGATACTGGAACGTGCCGTTGTGGTATTGAAAACGTTCCCGCAATTCTGCTAGCCACGAAGCAAACACGTAAATTGCCACCAAAAATCATTCCCCATTTTGGTACCGGGTACGTTGCAGGCATGTGCCAGCTGCGTTCCCGTACCATGTAACTGCCCCGAAATGGTTCCAAACTTCGGGGCAGCCACGTAACTAGCACGTAAATTGCTGCTTGGGAAGGCCTTTCGTTTATTTTAGTTACTGATGTTCATGTCTGCTCTGTGGTGATGTCTATAAAATCTAATTCATTACGAAAGCTGTCTTTATCTGCTGTCTAAGCTGCAGCTTATATGACTCAAGTTGCTTGTCCTCTACTTGTAAAATCCTTGTTGATTCCGTTGATTTCGCTTATTAAATTGGATTCGGTGTTAGCTGGAATGTGACTTTCAATTTCGCTGTGCGATATATTTTTGGACTACCACGATTCGATCATACATCTTCCTTTTCTAAGTCTGTTTTGGGTTGTCCTCTGGATTGTTACTTGAAATTTCGTGCAATAATGTCTCATGTCTAATGTCTAATTGTATAACAAACCGGAATTCATTCAGTCCGACATTAGCTAGGTGACGTCATTCTAAACCCAATATGGCGGAGGCCCTATGATGGCGGATTACCTTTTTCTTCACAATCCCCTAGACATGGGTCTAGGGAGTTGTGTCTTTTACGGGAGAAGGTCATAACGGCGCACTTGCCTGCATTTAAAGGAAGGCGGTCACGTAGACACCAGTCGTTAAACACTGCTAACTCATAGTTCAGGAGGTTAATGTCTAACTCATGAAAAACAGTGTGGAAAATCTTAGCATCATCAGCATAACAGAGAATTCTACTACTGAACAAAAGAAGAAAAACATCGTTAATATATACGACAAACAGGAGCGGTCCAAGGATACTACCTTCAGGCACCTCCAAATTGACAAGTATTTAATCGGAAAGGGCTCCACGAAACAAGATACACTGTGTACGACCCGTCACGTTAGACGACAGCGAATCAACGAAACAAGAAGGAAATCGAGAAGGAACAGCTTATAGACGAAGATTCCATGATCGATCCTATCAAAGGCCTTACTGAAATTAGTAAATACACAATCCACCTGCTTGCCAGCCTCAATGGTCGGTAAAGAATAATTAATGAATTCAAGTCGTTGATTTCCCTTTAAGGAAGCCATGTTGGAAAGATCCCAAAAAAGACTTACAATGAAATCGAAGTATGTCACTAACGAGGGACTCAAAAACCTTCACCACATTACATGGCAGAATTGGGCGATCGGTCTACAGTTAGAGACGTCTCGGAGGGGAATTAGAAAAGAAGATTTCCACAGCGCTGAAAAACAGTCCAAATGTAAGGAAAGATTAAACAAATAACAAAGAACACAAGCAAGAGATGATCGGCAACTCTTAAAGAAGAAAGCAAGGATATCATCGGGACCACTCGAGAAACCGTCAGTCAAGTTAGAAAGGTGATCAGCAATAAGTGCATCGTAAAATATCAAGTTCTTAGCCTCAAGGGAGGTTGGCGGGACCCGCGGCAGGTGGGTAAAATCTGAAGCGGAAATATCGCAGGAGGAATCACAAAAGGAGGTTCGAAAAGAGTTCGCTAAGAGAATGGCAATTGTTAGAGAATCGTCACTCTCACAGTCGTGGTACCTCAGAAATGAGGGATAAGCGTCAAAATTGCACTTCAAGTTAATAAGCTTCCAACACTGTTTAGGGTCAGTACACGGCATGATTCTCGTATTAGGAAGGTACTCAGCATAGGAGCCCTGCAGGCGCTTAGAAAACTGGAGACTGCGATCAGAGTAGGCTAGGTAATCGTCCTGACTACCTAAAACACAGAACTTCCTCCAAGCTTTGTCTCTCAAGTTCCTCAGGTGACATGAAGCACCATCGAGCCGACCTATTGATCCCAATAAGAACACAACCAGTAATACAGGCATAGAAAATATCGTAGAAAGCGCCCACAGTCATATCGATATCGCACTCTCCCAGCACGCCAGATCAATCACAAGATGTAAGCCATTCATCAATGGCCAACAAGTCAGCCCGCCTGAAATTGAAAGAAAAAGTCGGCAAGTAAAGGAACGACAAATGTCAGTATCGTGGAGACACATGACAACTGAAAGCGAAGGGAACCAAGGAGATTATGCATCCCTTCACCGTCAAACTATCAGGGTCAGAAGAAAACACAAGGTCCAAAAACCTACCTGAATCGTTGGAAATGTCAATACACTGAACCAAGCCAAATGAGGCTACGTAATCCAGAAAGGACAAAGTGCATTGGGGAGCAGATGTGAAAGACGATGAAATACCATCAGTGTCGGGAGAATGCATCCATCCAATGGTGGAAAGATTGAAGTCACCAAAAATCAGGATGTCATCCGTGGGAAACGAAGAGTCACACAAATTGTCCAAGGACGCCGTGAGCAAATCGTAAACTGCAGATGGGGAACCGGGAGGAATATAAGCAACCAAAGCAAACAGTCTCCTGGCAGGAAGTCTCAAGACCACGCACAAGAGCTCTAGATCACGGGAATCAGATATGTCAACAACCGAGCACGAGATACCCTCCCTGATCGCACACAGGACACCACCACCGACAGGAGAGAACGGTTCGAGGTCACGATCCCGGCGAAAGACCTAGAACTCGGGCCCAAATAATTCAGCGTCAGAAATTCAGCACACAGCGAAGTCTCAGTCAGGGTAGTTTGCCTGTCAGGATAGTCGTTGTTCCTCCCTGATCGCACACAGGACACCACCACCGACAGGAGAGAACGGGTCGAGGAGACGATCCCGGCGAAAGACCTAGAACTCGGGCCCAAATAATTCAGCGTCAGAAATTCCAGCACACAGCGAAGTATCAGTCAGGGTAGTTTACCTGTCAGGGTAGTCGTTGTCAGACGTAGAGGTAAAGGAGGAGAGCAGCGCAGTTTTAGAGCGAAACTCAGTTACATTAGCGTAGTGGAATGAGACCTGACAGGCAAGTTTTATGGCTGCGAAACCGGAAACTTCGAGACAAAATCGCGAAATATAGAGCCAGGCGGCCATATATCCTGAGAGAAAGCTGCGGTGAAGAAGATGGCAATCTGCAATTTAGCGAGCTAAGATCAAACTTGATCAGAACTTTATATAGAAGGTATTTGCTAACCAAAAGGGTAACAAAGGCTTCTGGTCACTACTGCGGACTGCCTCCGAACAAAATTGCATGAGTTAACCTTTGCGTGTATAGGATCCTTTGTTTCTGCTCTCGTTAGCGAAGTGCGAATGGATTTTGTTTACCATGGAAACTTCTCGATTTTCAGTTACATGCATCATTCCTTTAAAGTTTATTCTATTGCATTTAATACCAACATTTATTTGTTATTTACTTAATAAATATGGAATGCAAACGACATTTTTATGCTAAGGTGTTTATTAATATGAAATCATATACAACGATTTGCATCACATTACTCGCATATGCACTTTTCTATAGAATCTTCCATAGTATCCCACTTAGTATCCCTCTTAGTATAACTCTTAGTATCCCTCTTAGTATTCCATCGATGTTCCTTTTTCGTTAATTTGCAAAAAAACACACACAAAAATAGGTGTTCGTGCGATTCACTCGTGGATAGCGATTCCTTCAAGTTCTTCAGCGCACCTTTGTCATTTCGCTCATCTGCATGTATTAAGACGGAGAGGAAAAGAGAAGTAAATAATAACACCACTAAAGATCTCTGAAATTTAAACATATTTAGTTTGTTAGCGATTTGGAACTAAATAAATATTTTGAAGTCTGCTGTATTTATACTCATCAGCATTACTTCAGCACAACTCATTAAAACTTGTGCAATATATTGAAAAATTCCTCCTCGCTTATAAAAATGAAAAAAGTAATTTTTACATACTTTTACTAACTATTTTAATTATTTACAATTCTTAGAATAATTTAATTAATTTTAAATGACTTTTGTGAAGGAAATATGTGTTGCCCTGCCGCGATATTTCTAATGATAAACTAAAAAGCAGAATTTATAACTGAAATATATTTTCTTATCACTAAAAATTAACAATTCATTAGAAGCAATACTTATATAACTTTGATACATAATTTTATATTTACATATATTTAATTAAGTTTTGCAAAGTTTTAATGGATATCTTATTTCATCTTTCCGTGATTTTTAATTTAAATCAGACTACCAATATATAATACCATACTAAGCAATATACAGGGTATTTCAGATCTGACGTGCAAAATGACTGGGGTGATAGATCTCACCTATACAGACAAAAAATTGTATGACAGGGGGAGGGGGTGGGCGGCAATCTCAACCGTTTGGGAGTTACAGGGTCATCCATAAATTTCAGTTTTTCATGGTATGCACATTTATTTATTTATTGATTTTTAAAATTTGTATACAATACAATAAAAAAAGTACGCAGCATGGCTCTCGTATTAGGAAGGCACTCAGCATAGGAGACCTGCAGGCGCGCATTAAAATGGAGACTGCGATCAGAGTAGGCTAGGTAACCAGTGGTAAGGCACGTGCTGACATTATTTCAACCTTTGTTTCTTCGTTTAAATCAATAGGTGCCCCCCCACCAGTGGTAAGGCATCCTATTCCTGATTTAATCCAAGAATATAAAACCACCAGACGTCATCAACTAGTAACAGAGTTGTCCCCCACCAGTGGTAAGACAACCTCTGACATTCTTCGACCTCCGTTTAATCAATAAATGCCCCCCACCCGTGGTAAGGAATCCTATTGATATTCAAACAAATCAAGAACAACCGACCTCAAAAAAAAGGAAGAAAAACAACAACAGCCAAACCCAAAGGAAACCTGAAACTGGAGTATCAACCGTTGTTTTTAAGCCCAAACAGATAAGTTTTAGCTTTTATTTTTAAAAAAACCAAAAAAAATTTTTTTTGATTGTTAATATAATATAACAATAAAACAACATAACGTTTAAAATTTTGTTAACACCAATTGTACAACCTCACAACAAGTGAATACTAGAATGAACGAATTTGCTGATTGCGTTATCGACTCAAGTAAAGAGGATGTTCCATCTTCTTCCTCCGCTCCGTTGTCGGTTAGTGCGGTTTCTGTAAAGGCTATACTATTTTGGCGGGCAAATCCGCAAGCGTGGTTCCTCCAGCTAGAATCGCAATTCGATCTAGCAGGAATTACACATGACCACACCAAATTTAACCACCTGTTAAGTGCGTTAGATGAGAGTGTTTTTAAAGAGATTTGTGACATAATTGTAAATCCTCCAGAGTCTAAAAAGTATGTTTTTTTCAAGGAAACGTTAATAGCGCGCCTTTCTACCTCCGAGCACGTTAAACTAAAGCAACTCTTAAATGAGTTGACTTTAGGAGATACTCGTCCTTCATATTTATTACGGGAAATGAAGACGTTGAACTCAGGCAAAATCTCGGAGGATATATTAAAATCTTTATGGCTACAAAGGTTACCTGAAAACGCACAAGCCATACTAGCATGCAGTCCAGGTACCTTAAATGAATTGTTGATTATGGCCGATAAAATTTTGGAAGTGAATAGTCAAACTGATGTGTATTCGGTATCAACCGAATCAATACCAAAAGGTTCTGTAATCACATCACTACAAAACCAGGTCAGCAAATTTTCAAAAGGAGTCGAAAGAATTTCTCGTCCATCATTTCGACCTTATAATAATAATTCGTTAAGGTCAAAATCACGGGCACAATCACGAAATCGTAGTCTTTCTAAAGGAAAAGAATGGTGTTGGTATCATTAAAAATTTGGCACAAAAGCCAAAAAATGCACCCAACCGTGCAAATTTTCAATGAAACATTCGACAAACTAAAAAGTCAGTCTCCATTAGCGACGGGGGAACTCGACTCTAAAGTCGCTTACACATCTTTGATAAATCTACGAACAAACATTTTTTGATTGACACGGGTTCAGATGTTTCCGTCATACCCAAATACAACACACAAATCAAAAACCCAAATGATCTGAAACTATTGGCAGCAAATGGATCAGTAATCAACACATATGATAGGAAATCGCTGACATTAGATTTAGGTTTACGACGAAATTTCCAATGGGAATTCATAACCGCGGATGTTTCTAAACCTATAATCGGCGCGGATTTTTTGCGAAAGTACGGATTGTTGGTTGATTTGAAGAACAGGGTACTCATAGATCCCCTTTTTTTTGCGTGAGGGGTGAAAATCTTCCAAAGACACCAGGAGACCCGATTGTCTCTGGTAGTGTGAGATTTTTACTCACTAAAAACACCCCTCTAGGGATTAGCCGAAACAGACCGCTTTATCCGCTGTGATCTCAGCGAGAGAAATCCGGACTAAACCAGTTTTTTTCCCTCACCTCGATTCCTCGGGTCAGCGCAAGCATTTGCCTATAGGACACCTCTGTCATTCTTCCTTCTTCCATCCAGTGGTGTCCCATCAGCTTCCTTCTTCTACTTGCCAGTGCAGGGCACTGCCACACTATGTGTGCCGCCGTCTCCTGCTCCTCCAGGCACAGAATGCAGATATCATCCTCGAGAATGTTCATCCTCTTTAGATGACATCTGAAGTTACCATGTCCTGTTAGTAGTGCCGTCAACCATCTCAAGGTCCTACGATCCATATCTAGGACCTCCCTTTGTTTCGCACATCTGGTCGCTACAATTGCCATCTTAGCCTGTCTGAGCGAGTCCACCACGTTCCACCGCTCCCAGTGCTTCCTCGTGGCCCAATTTCCTAACAGGCCCTCTGCTGTGCCCCTGCCTAGCGCAGTGAACGGCTCCGGACCTTGGAAACTCGTAGCAGCCCCTAGCTTTGCCAGTACGTCTGCTTTCTCATTTCCTTCGATCCCCTTACTTCAATTAGAGCAATCACTAAAACGTTCAAGGGAATTTCAGAATCTCTAGCCATTTATGCTGACCCAAAAATAAATCCTGAAATCATAAAGTTGCTCAAAATTTTTAAAAATATTACAACGAAATACAATTTCAAAACACAATCCAAACACGATGTCCTACACTATATACCTATTGAAGGACATCCTATATCATCAAAAGTTCGACGTTTAACCGGAGAAAAGCTCTGTGCTGCAAAAAAGGAATTCCAATTTTTATTAGAAAAAGGAATCTGTCGTCCTTCTGATAGTTCTTGGTCATCCCCACTTCATTTAGTAAAGAAAAAGAACGTTGAATGGAGACCTTGTGGAGATTACAGAAGACTTAATGCTAAGACAACACCAGACAGATATCCTATGCCTCACATACAGGACTTCGCAAACCAATTGGAAGGCAGCGAAATTTTTTCAACAATTGATTTGACTAAAGCATACCACCAAATTCCAGTTGCACCATCAGACATCCTTATAACAGCCATTTGTACACCTTTCGGTCTATTCGAATTCACACGAATGACTTTCGGTTTATGCAATGCAGCTCAAACTTTCCAAAGATTTATCCATTCAGTTTTACGTGATTTACCTTTTTGTTTCGTTTACCTCGACGACATCTTAATAGCCTCCAAATCGGATATCGAACATTTAGATCACTTAAGGCAAATCTTTACTAAATTTGAAAAGCATGGACTTACAATCAATTTGGACAAATGTAACTTCATGGCAAATGAAGTTAAATTCCTTGGACATTTAGTCCCAAGCAGGTATCAAACCTTTAGCATAAGTGCTTGAAAAATCATTTTATATATTATAAGCTTATTTTCCAAATTAAGGGTTGATCTTCTATTTATAAATGGGTACATTGTTGTGATTAATATGCTTGTTTTGTTTAAGATTGGAGATATATGTTTGGAATAAGTAAGAGTTTTATCGAGTATGATGCCAAGATACTTGACATGGTGAGCCCAAGGGATGACGCAGCCGTCAAGGGTCAGATTGGTACTTGGTAGAAAACGTGGATGTCTTTTGCGTGTAAAAAACATAGCTTGTGTCTTGTTTGGGTTGACCTAAATCTTCCATTTATGTAAATAGCTATTATGAACATCAACACCATTTTGTAGATTTGTGCATATATGTGTACCGTCTATGTGATAACTAAATATAGTCGTGTCATCAGGAAAGATGGATGAAAAACAATTTGGTATGGTTGGGAAATCAGCAATGTATATGTTGTAGAGTATTGGACCTAAAACAGCGCCCTGAGGTACTCCAGATTTAATGCTCTTTTCTGTGGAACATGTAGATCCGAGCTGCATCCTGAACTCACGGTCGCACAAGAAGTTTAGGATTAGACGTGTTAGGTATGTAGGAAAGCCAAAGACCACCATTTTGTGTAGTAATGTATCATGCCAAACTGTGTCAAAAGCAAATTGAACATCGAGGAGTACAAGTCCTGTGGATCTCTTCATTTCGAAGTTTGCTTTCACATGTCTAGTTATTCTCAAAACTGGGTGAGAAGTATTATGATCTGATCTAAAACCAAATTGTTCGTTAGGTAGAATTTTGTTTTCGTCAATGAAGTCAATAATTTTTGCTTTTATAACTTTTTCAAGTATTTTGTCTTGATTACTCAGCAAACTGATAGGACGGTAACTGAATGGATCATCGGCGTGTTTGCCTGGTTTATGTACTGGGATAACCTTGGAGATTTTCCATGTTTTTGGGTAATATTGTAGTTTGAGACATGAGTTTATAATGAAGGTGAGATATACAATTCCACCTCGTGGAAGAGATTTTAAACATAAGTACGGTATGCCGTCAAGCCCGGGGGTTTTATTTGGCCGTGACTGCGCTATAATATGTTTTAGGTCGTACATACATACCATGTTCAAGATGGGGTTGTATTTGGTCCATCTGAGATATCGAAGATTCGACTAGTTCGGTTGTCATAGGGTCGCTGAGATTTGCAGAAACAGTGCAGTTGGATGCGAATTGCAGTGAGAACAGTTCTGATTTTTCACTGCAGGTAATATATCTCCTACCTTGTTGCTTTAAAACAGGAATAGTTTTGTGGTTATTTTAAATTATTTTTGTTACTCTCCAAAACGGTTTGGAACATTTTTCCATGCCCTGTAGAAGCGAACTCCATCTCTTATTTCTATGCTGGTTAATCAAATATTTTACAAGTTGTGATAACTCCGTTTTTATCGATGGTAGCCTATGGCGTAACCACTTCCTCCGAGCAGTGTTTCTCCTGGCAATTATGTTTAGTAAGTATTGCGGTGATTTAGGATACGTGGTGCAGATAGGAAAACGACGAGTAGAAGTTTCAATACAATCATTGATGTCGGTTGTTAGTTTATTCACCATGTAATCAATATCAGAGTAATTTTCAACGTCAGAGAGCGATAAATGTGCTAAATTTGATCTGGCCTTGATCTCGTATGCCAGGATCGGATAATATATCAATGTGAACTGGTAGATGATCAGAGGATAAATTATTTATTACAACTGGGTGAGAGATAACTTCAGGACAGTTGGTTAGGAAAAGATCCAGCACTGAAATATTTCCCCAACAATTAGCTCGAAGACAACCCCACGATTGGTGCCTGCAATTTAGATCGCCACCTACAATAAAGCTATCCTGTAAACGCATGAGTTTCATTATGTCTGTTCTGAATGAGACTTTGATAGAATTATTAGATGAACCCCCTGGAAAATAGGCACAAATAATAATTAATAATAATAATGATCTATATTGATAGAAATTTCTACTGCTATGTTTTCAATTACATTAGTTTCAATTGGTTGTAATAGATTAACTTTTAATTTCTTACTAACAACAATGGCAACACCTCCACCTCTGGAATTATCCCTGTCAAGTCTAAAGATAATATAATTGGGTTACTCGGTTACTACTCGGCTATCCGGTTCCAAGTTAGAATCGGTTCCATTATACGAGTCGGTTCCAACGCCAGAATCGATTCCATCAGCGGAATCGGTTCCTCATGAAATCGTGCAGTACCTACAGATTGAGTTTTAAGGGAAGGTTCTCATCTAGCGCGCCAAAAAGTCGGTAAAGTTTCAGAATTTTTTTAAGGACAATGACAAGACATAGGGCCATGATATTTGGCAGTATATTTTATTGTACATTGATCTATACGATAAAAAATTTTTTATGCAAAAAAAAAAACAAAATGGCGCCCGTTATTCAGCTTCTTCAAAGGCATGTTTTTTGAAAATTGTCCAGCTGTGTACAATCTAGGGGTCGCAGATTAGCCTGAAATCAAATATTGACAATATTATCGTAAACTACACTAAATTTGTCTCAGAAAGAGTGAACGACATTCAAAAAAAAATTAAAATTGGCGGAATGGCGCGATTTTGAAATTGAAGTGTCATCTTCAACTTTTTTTTTCATAGTTTATTACTTAAAAAAAAGGGTTAATGTTACAATTTTCAAAATGTGCTCCACTCTTTCTATGAAGAAAGTTATTTACTTTAATATGCACGAAACTAGAAGTTTATTGGTTGAACCGTTTTTGAGTTATATTGTATACAAATTTGCAAAATCGTTAAAAAAAAAGTTTTGAGTTAATCTCGTTTGAAGTTTACATAACTTTTCATCGAAAATTTTTTTAATATAAATGAAATGTTTGTTTTGGGATTTTTTCGGCATTTTGGTAAACAAAAACTAACACGCACGTGTAGCTTGTCGACTATTTACTGTGCCATCGTGGGACAATAAGTTTTTTACCTACGCCGAGCGCCGCGCCCGAGACTCGACACCGCGCGGCACAGGCTAAGAGCTCCACGCTGCGATCATGACAACGCGACATTCAATGGGCTGTAGAATTCGTTCTACTGCTCGGATCAACAAAATATTTTAAAGATAAAATCTAGACATATTTAACATTAATAATATGAAAAAAACAAAAATGGAAAATTTCAAAAATCTAGATGAGAACCTCCCCTTAAGGTCAACAGAGAAAATGTTGCATTTCACTATGGAAATGTCTAGTTTCTTTGGAAATTAAAGATTTTTTTGTAGTGAAATTACAAAATACGACTTAAGATTAATTAATAAAAATTTAAACTTCCTTATACTCCCTACTATTAGTGACAATTTTTGCTTTACAATTTCACTCATTCTTATTAACCAGTTCATTCGACGGAATCGAATCCCGGTGGTGGATTCGATTTTCACAGTGGAACCGGTTCCATTGATGGAATCGATTCCTAATTGGAACCGGGTACCCGGTTGGAACCGAATTTTTCGTAGGAATCGATTCCTACCCGGTCGGGTGGGTACCCGGGTTTTCGGGTTATCCGGTTCCAACTGAGAGCTCTAGTAATTAGTGCTACATCAATTTTGTTATTGCAGTGACCGTAGAATTGCATTTGGACGTGTCATGTGGTCCGGAGCAGTGTGCACAGAATGTTTTAATGCGGCAATGGGCAGAACCGTGTCCAAACATTTGGCAGTTGTAGCATTGCGTATCTCCCGTATTTTCGTCGCTGCATTCCCAATTCCGCTAACTGTTAGGTGCGCAACTAAGTTCTCGCTGTTTTTTTGATGAAAATACAACTTTATTGTAAAAAAATAGTTACAAATGAATCATTCAAAGTATTGCCCATCGCTAGTAACACCTTTTTCCCATCTTTCAGGCAGCGCTCGAATACCGTTACGGTAAAAGTGTTAATCTTTTGAGGCTATCCACGAATCAAGCCATTTTTTAATGTCTTCATATGAGTGAAACTGCTTATCGGCCGGACCATGTGCCATCGAACGGAACAAGTAATAATCGGACGGCGCAATATCTGTGGAATATGGCGGGTGGGGTAGAACTTCCCATTTCAGCGTTTCCAGGTAGGTTTTAACGGATTTGGCAACGTTAGGCCGAGCGTTGTCATGCTGCAGAATTTCATTTTCGTGCCTCTGATCGTAGTGTATCCGTTTTTCGCGCAATGCTCGGCTCAATCGCATCAATTGAAGTTGTTACCGTTCTCCAGTGATGTTTGTTAGATGCTGCATCCCAATTATCAATTAGATTTAGTAAATTGTAATCCCACATACTTCTGTAAGCATTTATTGTTTTATTTTATACGTTTCTACATTAATGTAGGTCAATAGCCAAGATATGTAATAGTAAACTTTATTCATGTCATTTACCTCAATTCATTCACGAAATTTAACACCCTGCACATCGAAGAACGTTTGCCTGAGTCTTTAACCTCATGCAACGTTTTGGTATGAATTTAATTTATGTTAATCTTGCATTTTTTGAATATCGACTGACCTTTTTATGTTAAACTTTAGCTTTGTTGCACTAAGCATTTATTAATTGTTGTTAATATTAGCGTAAATTTTGTATTTAAGATAGATTTAACAGTAATAAATGTTGTTTCTTATTGCATTTCGTGTGTTTCAATTGACAGTTCACGCCGGTTCTTTTTTACAGAATTCTGAGTGTTTTACAATTGATAGTAATCTTCGGGCGAGTGCTCTGTTAATTTGATTAATAATTCATTACTTACAGTTCTGGTATTCGGTTCAAGTGCCGTTTATATCAGTGAAACAAGTTCATAGCCTTAGTATAGTGGTTCAAGTGCCGTTTATACCTTAGCGTTGAAGGCTATTTTAAAAGAAATATAGGCAGGGCAAAACAGTCCTGACTTAACAATGGTTTCGTTCGGTTTCAACAGCTCATAATAAATAACATCGACCTGGTCCCACCAAATACACAGCATAACCTTCGCAGCGTGAATATTCGGCCGAGCCGACGACATAGAAGCATGAACGGGCAGTCCCCATGACTTTCTTTTCTTGGATTGCTGTAATGAATTCATTTTTCATCACCCGTCACGATGCGATGAAGAAAACCCTTCCTTTTTTGCCGCTGAAGCAGTTGTTCACAGGTGAAAAAATGACGCTCAACGTCCCTTGACTTCAAATCATAAGGAACCCAAGTTTCTTGCTTGTGAATCATTCCCAACGCATGCAATCACTTGGAGATGGCTTGGCGGGTAACTCCTAATGCTGAAACAAGCTCTTCGTGCCAGAATTCGCAGTATAAGAGCACCTAACCTATGTCCTGAAACGTCCCGATTTTTACCCTGTACTTTATGTCCTTAAAGAAACTAATAAATAGGAGAGAACAATCGCAACCCAAAGCCAGAGATTTATGCGAAATTTAAATTGAGGAACCCCGGAACCTGTCAAAAGATCTTTAATGGGCAATTATTCGAAAATAAAATGGACTAATAATTTTTCTACAATATACAAAGGGAATCATTGATGCCAAGGAAGATTTTAAAAATGAAAAACTGAATTTAATTAAAAATTATTTTATTAAAATGGAAAATAATATAAATAACTTTGGAAAATCACGGGAAAATGGAAGCCATTTTCCAATATGGGTCAAAAACCTATAAATCCGAATTTTCGAAGAAGCAAGAAAAAGAAAAGAAAGAGTTAAAGAAAGAAAAACAAAAGTTTAAAGAAAGTCAGCGTAAGGAAAAGAAAGAAGGAAGGAGGACCCGTCACAGTGAAGGGAAAGGCCTGGGTAAAGTCAAGGATTTCATAGAAAAAAAAAACAAAGATAAGTTGGTTTTCTTTTCTTTATAATACTTAGGTTACATAAATTTACTTATTTTGTTTATGCTCGTGCGCGTATCTATTTCGTACTTCAGCTATATTTTTTTCTTCCACGTGGCGCCAACATCAATGTTCTGTTTTGTGAAAGTTTGTCAATAACGAAGAATATGACCCACACCAAACCTGAGCTCAGCCAAGTTACACCTGAAGTGGTCGTAACAGACTTAAAAAGCCACATTCCAGTATTACAAGAAATTGGATGGTTAAAAAGAATTTGTTTTCAAAGAAACGGATTTGGGGTAGGTACACTGTTGATGTAAAGTTCTACGAAAACTATAAATTTGAATCTGGTTCAGAAAAACCTGTCCCACCGCTTAAAAGTCGCAAGAGACATCAATTGGCACAACGTCCACTGAACGAAAAAAAGAAAGATATTAAAAAGAAACAATTTGGCAAGGAATGGTTTAATTTGGATGAACTGAAATGGTACAAAGAAATATTAATAGACGATCCAAACTGTGACCCTAAGGAAGAAGACTTCAAGTTTTTTCCCATAGTCTCACACATTTATTTAAAAATATTATAGTTAGATCAACATTACATTAATATGGAAGATATCAAAAATTTTCCTACCTCTAAGAAGTCTTCAAATCCTGTGGAATATCACCCGATACCTAGAGTTTCTTTCAAAGGATTTTGAAAAAGTACTTCATACGCCGACGACTTACTTGCCTGGTATCTCAACTATTTTAATCGGATACATAGTGATAGAATTATATGATGGTTAGTCAAAGGGTACTCAAAGTAAAAGACCCACTTTAACCCGCAAAACGGAACGTCCTGCCACGATATATATATTTTTTTGTTTAATCTGTTCCCACCTACCGAATGCTTAAACGGTGTGCACACCGTTTGATTTAACAAAACTTATGTTTCAAATTTGTTGTGTTAGTTATTTGCACTGATACTAAAAATTTTGCGAAACGCCAATCCCTCCTCCAGAAAATCATTTTGACCAATCAGTGTTCTGGTTATAAATAGATCTCAATCGATTGTTCCCTTCCCGCACCTTGAGTGAGGTGTGTTCCTACCTGGAGGCAAGCATCCGCAGTTTACAATAATAGGTAGTAATAATTTTACATGGAAATAGACAGACGTGTAGATGAAGTTGCAATGATTACAATCCCCTTAAACTCAGAGTTTCACCCATCCATAACATCACACAAATAGTGATTTGCATTTCCTTAGAAAAGGATGATCCAACTTCACTGATACGTGAAATAGATCATAAATGCGAAAGGTGTATAATTTCAGTTTACTAAAAATGGTTAAGCTTTGTCGGTTTGTAGACTATACACGGTAAGAGACAGGACCAGCAAGAAATTATGCAATACAAAAGAAAATTAATTCTTTGTTTTTAATTACACTTTTCCGTATGTTTACTCCCAACTTTTCGTTGCAGTTTTAGTTATCTGATCTTATATTTAAGTAAATGTTTCTTTGCTGCTTTTGTCATTATTATCTCTTATTTGACAAATTTAATTTATTGTTATAAAAATCGACTAATAACCAACAAATCTCGGAGGATATGCATTTAAGTACTAAATTATAAGATTGAGAGAAGATTGACTACCTTAACTGACACGCTAAATTATAATTTTATTGCTTTGCTTTAAATACCATATGATAGTTTTTACAAGATACCATTAGTGCCTTAGTGCTTTAAATAATTGTATAACACTTTCACTTTGAACATTTTTCACATTTTAAGATGTTTAAACATTCATTCAAGCAATCAGACATAGTACTCTGAGTCAGCCCCAAATCGAAATCGTGGTAGCTTCCATGTCCTAGGTAGCTAAGAGTAACAGAAAGTTTTATAATATCAATGTAAATGTATGTTTTATTTCTTCGAATAAATATTTAAACGCTTCCCTCGAAAGCAGAAGGTAAGAAATAAATCTAAAATAGTCAGCTGTTAAGGTTGTTATGACAATTTTTTAAAATCTTAACTTACCAGCTTTTGGGAAGATCTAATATTAATCAGGTATAAAAGACCATAACAATATTTTCAAAACCGGATTTCCGTGCTCTCAAAACTTTTTTGGAATCTCAAAATTTGATAAAATTGCATTATTCTTTCGATACCGATATTATTGCATAAAATTTAACGATACTTGTGAGTGCTGAAAAAATGAAGTATCAAGGAAAATCTCGATACCAGGACGACCAAGTATCGATACTCCAATATATCGATATACAGTAGGTGGGTGCAGCCGAAATCAACTACGCTCTACTTTACAGGATTTGTAAAGACAATATGTGTCTATCAACACCAGAAAAGGATGGCTTTCGGTTTTACGCAAAAAATCCTGTTTCCTTTGTGGCAACCGCCGTCAATGAATACTTGACGACTCTCTTGAAAACGAAATACGAAGTTTTATCGAGTCTCGTTCGTCAAGTTCTCAGTCAAGTAGATTCCTACTGCTTGACATCAAATTTTTGGACAGAGAAACAGGGTAGGAATTCTCACGAAATTTGTTGTTTCAGACAACCTGGTTGCGGTACGCAAAATTGTAAAAATGTGTATAGCTTGAATTTAGCAAGTGTGTGTTCAATCGGTTGAAGGGGAATGCCAACCGTTTTACAAAATTTTTACTCATGGCAGTCCAAGCGCTATGAAGTGTCAAAATCACACGCCAGCTCCCAGCCAGGCGACTGAGTATTTAGATGCAAGCTCCGGGGAACGGCATGGGAGAATTACAGATCATGCGCACAAACTTGACATATTTATTCGTTGCTATGAAATATTTTTCTGTTGCCACAACATTTTTTGGGCATGCGCTTAATTTATTGAAACGGTTAGGCAACCAAATTGTGTGAGAATCGCTACCCCGGTTACCTGGGCGTTTTTGCACAATTTCCGATTAAGGACGATATGCATTTGGCCGTTCTAGTATTGACGGAATTGTCAGAATCTCATATTTCACAAGATCGTGTAAGCAAACTTTGGAATTCTGCCGCCAAAAATGACAACTTGACCACAAAAATTGCATTCTGAACGTAGCTTACAATGTTATAAATGCAAAAGAAGGTGCAAAGGAAGTTTTTGGGCCCGACCATAAGTTCAATTTATTTCCTAATTGTGAAGAAAGTAGCCAACATCACTGAGATTCCTGATTACTCAAGAAAGTGACGGATATAGTAACTTTCTCGCATGCCAGCGGCAGCTTTTCTAAGAAAATCAAACGTGTCAAAGATGAAAGCAGCAGCAGTCGGTTACGTTTGAATTAAGAAGTGCCAACGAGATGAGGCTCAACCTGGGCAATGCTGAAAGGCTTTCTAGAAATAGCAGAAGTGATAACATTTGCATCCCTTAAATTTCCAGATCTCCAAATGCTACAGACTTCTGAGATTGCCACGTTTCACAACTGCAACCAGCAACCAGCAAAGTTATGCCCACAATATGCTTGCTTTCACAGGTATTTCGATCATTCAAAAATCCAACAATTTTTTGCCAATCTTTTAGCAATTTGGAGCGCGATTAAGTCCGAGTACCAGCATTTAAACAAATTGGATAGAATATTTTTAAGCGATCGGCTTTTCTTTCTTACAGGGAGAATATGGCCGGTGAGCGGAGTCATCTAACTTGTGAAATTTTTTCGCAAATTGTATTTTTGGCAAATATGAATGAAGAGATTTGGATATTAACGTCGTTGGCACTTTTCTAACCAAAAAGATAACAAATGGTTCTGGTCACTTCTGCAGACTTTCTCCGAACCAAATTACATGCGTTGACCTTTGCATGCATAGGGTCCGTTTTTCTACTCTCGTTAACTCTTTTCAAGAAACAGACTGAGATTTTATGACAAAGGTTCAAACAGATTTTGTTTACCATAGAAACAAACGATTTTCAGTTATATACATCATTCCTTCAAAGTTTATTCTATTGTATTTAATACCAACATTTATTTGTTATTTACTTAATAAAAATGGAATGCAAACGACATTTTTATTTTAAGGCGTTTATTAATATGAAATCATATACAACGTTTTGCGTCACAACTTCTCACATATGCAATCAAATTTAGTACAGAATCCTGTATGTATCATTTTCTGCGCAATGCAAATAACGTCACAAGAAATTGTCTCGTTTTCTGGGTGCCCCCAGCATGGCTTTCGTTCCAACTCATACGCATGTATTAAGCCAGAAAGCAAAAGAGAAGTAAATAATAACACCACTAAATACATCTGAAATTTAAACATATTTAGTTTGTTAGCGATTTGGAACTAAATAAGTATTTTAAAGTCTGCTGTATTTATATTCATCAGAAGCAACTTCGGCACAACTCATTAAAATTTGTGGAATTTATTAAGAAATTCCTCCTCGACTATAAAAATAACAGTGGCGCATAACAAATGTAACTTGTACATACTCTCACTAACTATTTTAGTTATTGAAAATTCTTAGAATAAGTTAATTAATTTTAAATAACTTTTGTGAAGGAAATATGAGTTGACCTGCCGCGATATTCGTAATGATATACTAAAAAATAAGGACGGGCGATCTTCGATTCGATCTCGAGAGATCGATTTTTAAGCCTTCGATCTGCCGATTTTTGGATCGATTTTACGCGAGACCGATTCAGCTCGAATAGATTTATTTATTTTTTGATTTTGATCTCTTTAAGAGGTGAAAAAAATTAAACAAATTCACTCGTGAATTTTTTTTTGCATTTTATCTTTAATTTGTGTAATAATCGACAAATGTAAAAAAATCTTAAATGAATGCGTTTGTGATCGCTGTAATATTTTAGTGTTAGCTGTGTAGTTTAGTGACTATCTGCATGATTTTGTCATTGGTGGCTTGTTTTATGTTTTATTTCTGGTTTGGTGATTCCACAACGAGAATGAAATAAGTTATTTAAAGAAAAATCTAAAATAAGTGATATTCGAATGTGCGATTTAAAGTTTTTATACAAATATTTTTTTTTGCTGCGAAGTCAATCACAGTAAAAAAACACGTGGAATACACGATTTGACGTGGAATTGCTTCGAGAATAAGTTGAATTTTGCATACCGATGTCCTGGACGTTATGCATATTACTTTACGCGGAATTGCCACATCAACTCCAAGTGGAGTATAACTAGTGGAATAGACAAATATATACGCTGCCACGTATAATCCTAGTAAGAAACTCATGTGGAATACACGTAGATCTTAATCCCCTGAATGAAGCATATACATTTTTTTGAGTACTGCCCATTTTTACTCTATCAAAGATTTGACACTTATTAATAGTTTTTTTAACCTAAGGTCTCAAATCTGGCAAATTTTACACCTTTCAAATAATATGGATTTATGTAGATATTTAAGCAGTGGTGTGTGGTGTAAAAAAAATCTTTCGGCAATAAATTAAAAATACAAAGAATTAATTTTGCGTCTTTAAAATCTTTTATTAAAACCGTCTTATATGTGTTTAAATTTTTTCAATCATAATTACCACTTTAATAGTAAATCAAAATAAACTGAATCGATCTGTTCGATTTACACATATCGATCTTTTTAAGGCGATTAATCGATCTACGAAATTGGCAAGCATTACAGATCGATCCGTACTGAATCGATTTTCTCAGTTCGATCCCCCATCCCTACTAAAAAACAGAATTTATAACTAAAATATATTTTCTCATCACTAAAAATGCACAAATCATAAGCGGGAATACTTAGATAACTTTGCTACATAATTTTGTATTTGCATAAATTTAATTAAGTTTTGCAAAGCTTCAATGGTTATCTTATTTCATCCTTCTTTGATTTTCAATTTTCGATCAGAATACGTCTGCAACTGACAAATATATAATGTTTGCATAAATCCTTCTGATTGATTTACTAGAAGTGTTCTATATAAGATTGAAGACTACTACGAGCCAGCAGCCCGTTCAGAACCTTGCATTTTACATTGGAGTCGTTTTATTGCTGCTCGCGCTATCGCTCTAAAAAGTAAAATTTGTTTCCAGGAGGGCTTCTGCATATTCCAGCAAATTTAATCCGCTGATGATAATTCAAGTTTTCCATTAAAAATAAGCGAGCCCCACACAATTATAGAATTAACCCTTCTAACTCAGAAGGTGCACGTCTCAGGCAGAAGCCTAGAATCAATTGATCTTGTGACGTACTTCCCCGGCGCGGTTACTCGGGCGCCAACGCAATGCGATTTTTCTGTCGGTACGGTAGTGGGAAAGTCACAAAATCAATTGCCTGGGTAGTTGCAGTGGAGAAAGGCCAGGGTCTATCAACGTAGTGAGAGAGAGAATTTGGCTTGGGAGTTAAAGGGTTATTAATTAGAAAGCCCGGTTCTTAGTAACACTTAATTTATTGTTCTTACTCTCTAACAATTCAGGTTCTATATCTAATCTTACTACTAGAATCTTACTTCTACGGTTCTTATTTCTAGGTAGCTAAGTCCCTTAGACATTCCGCTCAACACGCGTACTAGGCCCGAGCAATTAAGATTGCCCTTACTCTGCTTATGTCTATGTAGCTAGGTCCCTTAGACCATTCCGCTCAACACGCGTACTAGGCCCGAGCAATTAAGATTGCCCTTACTCTACTTATATCTATGTAGCTAGGTCCCTTAGACCATTCCGCTCAACACGCGTACTAGGCCCGAGCAATTAAGATTGCCCTTACTCTGCTTATGTCTATGTAGCTAGGTCCCTTAGACCATTCCGCTCAACACGCGTACTAGGCCCGAGCAATTAAGATTGCCCTTAATCTACTTATATCTAGGTAGCTACGTCCCTTAGACCATTCCGCTCAACACGCGTACTAGGCCCGAGCAATTAAGATTGCCCTTAATCTACTTATATCTAGGTAGCTACGTCCCTTAGACCATTCCGCTCAACACGCGTACTAGGCCCTAGCAATTAAGATTGCCCTTAATCTACTTATATCTAGGTAGCTACGTCCCTTAGACCATTCCGCTCAACACGCGTACTAGGCCCGAGCAATTAAGATTGCCCTTAATCTACTTATATCTAGGTAACTACGTCCCTTAGACCATTCCGCTCAACACGCGTACTAGGCCCGAGCAATTAAGATTGCCCTTACACTACTTATATCTTATTAACTTAACTACGGTCTATGCTATTCCCTGAGCCGTTCCTAAGCTTGCACCCGTACTGAGCTCGAGCAGCGTACTGCGTTCACCTACTAGAACTCTAGCTATGGGAATCAAGGTCGGGAGGTCTGGTTCTCGTCTCGTGGCCGGTGCATATGACCAAGCTTTCACTTGACGAGTGTAAACTGGGATGAATCGGGGATTAGAAGGTATCAGGAAGGTCGGTAGACGGTAGACTGAGGTCTGGAGAAGGTGGATAGAAGGATGATGAAAGGTGATTTTTGCCAGTTCGGAGTCTGGTACTTATAGCAAAAGTTTCAATTTCTCGTGCAAATTATATGAAGAAAAATAATATTCTCGCTTTATACTCCCAGTTGGTTTCGCAAACAACTTTAATATTGGGGTCCCGTGTTCGATTCCTAACAAATCCTCGCTTTTTATTTTTCTATAATTTGGTTCGCAAATAGATTTCTTGAATTATATCACCCAATTTGGGGTCTTTAAGTGGAAAAGGGATTTTAGTGCGCTTTTAGGTTTTATAATTTCTAGCCAAAAATTAGCTTCGTTACAATCTATTCGCCAGAATATAACAATATATTGAGGCGAATTAGGCTCCCACACCAACATGCAAAAAACATTAGTAAACAAAAACTAAAACACGTTCACACACAACAATCTGGGGTGCACGGACAACAGAGAAGGCTTGAGCAAATCCTTAAGCGGCCCACAGACGATCAATCCGTGTTCTAGAACCTGGTGCTAGAACCAAAAAACTGATACACTACAAACCTTCACAGACGATTTTAGAACCTCATTTAACGTGCAGACAAGTAAGTGAAAAGATGGAAAGAAGTGAAGCTGAGTTTGTTCTGTGTCCTATGATTATTGATGTTTGTAGTGAAGAACAAAGAAAAAGAAAAGAAGTATCTTGTCAAAAGATTGGTTATGGAAGCGTCCGAAATTTTCGCATACAAATTTATTGATGGAGTTTCAAGAGACTTCGGCAGCTGATTATATAAATTTTTTTACGAATGGATGATTGTGCTTAAATCATTACAACTGGTAACACCATTCATCAAAAGAAAAGATACGATAATGAGAGATTTCGCCAAACGAACGACTCTCCGCCACATTACGTTTTCTAGCGTCAGGACAAAGTTTTGAAGATTTGAAATTTCTAACACCAATTTCACCTCAAAAAGATAATTTCAAAAATTACTTATATGTATGTTCTCCATCAAACTTATCAATCTCCAAATCAATTGACGAAATCCCTTCTGCCTGAATGTCATGATCCTTCAAAAAATTCAGCTTCTCAAAGTTCCAAAGCGTCGGCACATATATATTATCAGCTCTAGCACCAGATTTTTCACTTTTTCTCACTTTCTGGATTTCTCTTCTATACGAACTTCGCATACTATTTATTCCTTTTCTGGCAACATCTACTCTTGCTTCGTTCTCGATTTCTTTAAGTTTCTTAACTATTGTTATCCAGGCTTTGTTCCTAAGTTGTCTATTTTTATATTTTTCACTTTTCACATTCCAAGGCTCATCATGTTGTTGGTAAATGTCAATAAAATCGTTCCAAAATTCTTTATTTTGCAAAGCCATAACTTTTTCTTTAAAAAAAAACCCAAAAACCGCACAAAAATAGATCACTTGGTTCGATGTTATCACTATGCGCGTGTCAACTAAAAATGATGTGCGCTACACGCTACATACAAGAGAACATGTTCTAGCGACGTTGGCCACGCCCACAGAAAATCAAACTCTGTTTTATTTTCTTCAACCGAGTCATCGCACCGCTTATCTGTTGTAGATCTGTCCTACAAACGATGAAACTTGATATCGCACAGTACCTGGTTCTAGCACGCGGTTCTACTGCCTGTGGACCCCTTCAGTAACCCAGCGGGGAAGTGAAGCGCTTTTGAAGAGCTTCTGAAGTGCTTCGTAGGAAGGTCAGAGCGCTTCCTACTCGTATCCCAATTTATTTCCTTTTTATACAGGCATGTCATTAGTACGAATCGCTTATATTTCGCTTTTTTGGAAGCGCATTTGAAGCTTGGATTGGAAGCGCTAGGGATGGGGGATTGAATTGAGAAAATCGATTAAGTACGGATCGATCTGTAATTTTTTTTCCGATTTCGTAGATCGATTAATCGCCTTAAAAAGATCGATATCCCTAGATCGAACAGATCGATTAAGTTTATTTTGACATTTAAATTTATTCCAGCATATGAAATTTCATACTGACTCGTCTTCATTAAAGGAACACAACTAAAAATTTACACCCCAAAAGTAAAAGAACTTCTGTGCCGCGCATTTGCAAGCGGAAATTTTTTTTTACTAATAGCAGATGCTCCAGAAACATTCCAGGAATATTTTCAAAAAACGTCCCCAAGGCATTTCTATGTCATTTCAGAAGCTTCTAGGACATTTGATGAGTATATACGAAGAACATTCTCGCCAACTTTCTGGGAAGCTTTCTGGTCTCAGCCCTAAAAATGTATATCTTGTGGACGTTTTTTGAAAATATTCTGAGAATGTTTTATTCTTTCGTTTTAAACGGAAATCACCACAAGTAAAAGTTAACAGTTCGAATTTATCTTCCTCCCTGTCTTCACCTTGCCAAAGAACAAAAAGTACAACGCAGCAAGTTGCCAACGTTAAATTCAAACATGTGTTTCAAACGCTATTACAAGCCCACTGGCATACTATTAAAAAAATAATAATTATGAAAGATGAGATTGGAACAGCCTGCTTCTTTGTTTTGAAAATGATTCTTGAAAGTCTTGAAGGTGCTCCCAATAGTTGCTATTATTCTATCAAATCCCAGCAAAAAATCTGTCAAAGCGCGTGGCGATATTCTTATAAGTTTTTACTTTGTTTTCCTGGTTAAAAGTGATAATCAAGATAATTATAGTCTTTATGATGTCCGTTAGGGGAGGAATTAACAAAATAAGCATTAAGTTCGTCATTGTCGAGAGACTTCACGTTATTGGTCTCAGGTATAATTCCAATCCTTCTAATGTTGCTGTTTGGAGTAAGTCTTCGAAGGAAGGGTGGGGTCAAGTTGGTTACGATAAAAAGTCATTTTAGTTTGCCGAATTGTAGGTATTGTTTTATTTCGAAACCTTTTGAAATTGTTCCATAGGTCTGTCTAGGCCCTTAAATCGTTTCCAACAATTATATGCAGAGTCTCGCTCAATAATTAGGATCTTAATTCTATGTTTGAACCCAGGCGAACAGTAGTGTGTGGTAAGAGAGCGCTCTGAAACAAATGCATTAAACATATTGGTGATAGTACCATTGAAAAACTCCAATTGGTCGCCTACGTTAGGAGTTGTCTAAATATATCCCCAATTAACAGAGTTCAAAGCCACCGCTGGGGGGGGGGGGGGGTATATAATTTTATAAAAAAAAAATAAAGGAGCTATACAAAGAAGACTATCAACAAATGGATGTACATAAAATATGATATATTATGCAATTAAAAAATATCGTCATATATTTTTCGTAATCAAGAAGTTCAGAAACCCTCCTGGGGCGGTTTGAAAATTAATAAAATTCAGTATTTCACGTTCGAAATCCATAGTGCCAGCAACGGAACTATCAGATAAAATCATTATTTTGAAAAACTAGGCAAGTGCACCCCGAGACCACAGGCCAAGCGAAAATTAGAATCTTTCTAAATATTAATAAAAAGCCAAAGATAAATGTAACATGCACAATTTTTATAAATAAAACAATAATATCTAATAATTCATCAAACAAATAATTAAAATACATAATGGGAAATTCATGACAAAAATTCTTGTCTTCTCAGACTACCTGAGCATACGCAATAGGTACCGGCTACCGGACCATTGCAGTGTATTCCAAGCGGAAATCTTGGCCATAGAAAGGGCGGTAGCACTAATACACAGGCGCCCAAACCTACCAATGGGTAGCGAGATATGTTTGTACATCGACAGCCAAGCAGCTATCAAGGCGCTGGACACAAACTTAGTCAGGTGACGGCTGGTCGACAGGTGTCTGGCTGGTCTCCGGTCGTTAAAGGCGAGTCACAAGGTAACTCTCTGCTGGGTCCCTGGTCACAGTGGTGTTTAAGAGAATGAGGCAGCTGAGGAGCTGGCAAAGCAGGGATCACAATTGGATGATTCCTCTCTTGACAGATGGATCGGCTGGCCGCTAGAATTAGTAAAGAGAGAAATTGACCTTAAGGCTATTAAACTCGCTAAGCAGAGATGGAGTAACTTAACCACATGACAGGCTTGTCAAGGCAGCTGTGGCCTTAATGGGACTTAAGAAAAACCGCGTTCCTGCTAAACGGAAGCCGGATAAAGCTCCGAAAGATTGTGGCAGTTATTACTGGCCACTGTCTTTTCGGTAGACACGCAGAACGTCTGCGCATTCCCACGAATGACTTCTGCTGGAGCTGTATGGACGAGAAAGAGGTGGAAAGCATTCAGCACTTACTCTGCGAATGCCCGGGCCTAGCAAAAAGAAGGTACAATGCAATGGGCGTGTACTTCTTAGGTGGCATGGGGGATATAGCCGGCATCGGGCTGAAGCAGCTCCTAATGTTTATTAACAGCTGCGGCTGGTTTTAGATAAACCCGGCAATCAGGCACGGTTCCACAGATGTGGTAACACAACGGACCATTTATAGGTCTATGTGAGGCTGATCGGCTGTAGGCTTGATAGCCGCCACCCTAACCTAACCTATGACAAAAAATACTAATAATTACACGGGCCGGCGAGGTTTTTTCCCTGGACAACGAATAGTTGTTACCGAAGTAATTTCTCCCGCTGAAGCCGAATCCGGGCTCAGAATTGCTCTATCACGTCAGGTTTTTGAGATATTCTAACCTAAAAGTGTAAAAACACTGCTTTTTGTCATATTTAAGGTTATGTAGCACCGCGATTTTGTTTTTAAAACTATGTGTGGGATCTTATAGCACAAGTCTTCCTCTTTCAAATGGAATTAAACTCAAATTAATCCAAAAATGCTTTGTATTGAATTCGAAACTTACTACAATTAATGCTATTATGTTGCAGAAGTTATTCCAAATATCATTCACCACTTTTAATGTATATCAATAACCTCCTTCTAATTCACTGTTTAAGGTGTATTGCAGTCAACCTCTCCCGTAGTTTCAACGTTGTAATCCCAATTCTGCTAACTAATTCGTCTCTATTGTTAACTGACCTTGAATAAACTTCACCGCTCATTATTTTCCATAAAAAAAATTCAATGGAGTAAGTTCTGGAGCTCTAGCAGGCCAAGGAATCAGTGTACCTCGTCCATACCAGCGATTAGGAAATTTTTCATTTAATATTGCCTTTATTTGCGTAAAACATTGCCCTAAGATTATACAGAGGGATGTTCTCTAATATACTTAATAGTGTATTTCTCAAAAATTCTGAATAAATTTGGCTTGTAAGCACTTGCGGCAAAAGGAATGGTCCTTTTAAATGGGTGCCTATGATACCAGTACAAACACTGGCTCAGAATTTCGGCTGGAAGGATGTCCGCTTATCCTATGTGGGTTAGTATCCGAATAGGTATGGAGGTTTTGGAAGTTTGTGATACCATCCCCTGTAAACTGATTCTGTTCCCAATGTCGCATTCGAGAACCCAAATTAAAAATTTTACTCTTCTCACGAAATCTTCTTCCAGTAGACCTTGGACTGGGATATGATGATATGAATGTCACACTGCTGGATGAATAGGTTAGGTTAGGGTACGTTAGAGCGGCTGCCTAAGAAGGCACACTAAAACAAAGGACGCGCATTGTGATACCACAATTTAGGCTGCAAAATTAGACCCCATTAAATCGCTAGAGAAGAAGAGGGAAAACCGGTTACTCACTGTGTATCGATCCTGTTCCCTGTATCCAGTGGAAACTAGTTCTCGAGGGGTAAATATAAAATTTGCTGGGACGGAAAGGGGGTCTAGCCTTAACCCGTCACCGGGAACCATTTGGAGCTACTAATAAATCGAGATAGGTGCTGACGTCAGTGGAGCCTAATTTGGTTAGCTCTTCATAGAAGGAAATTTGGGAAAATACTAAATTTTAGGTAATCGCAACACATTTTATTCACTTTTGGAAGTGCCTGTACCTGTAGTGGTAGAAGTTAAATAGGATAGTAGTTTTTTAGCGTTTGTCTCATGTCGCTGTGTTAGGTAGATCATACGATAAAAGTAAAAGAGATGTGCATACCATGAAAAACTGGTACTTCCAAACGGTTGAGATTGCAGCCCTCCCCCCCCCCCTCCCCTGTCTATCATCCTACTAGTTTTGGCACGTAAGATCGGTAACACCCTTTATATTCATACGAATAGGATTCCCGGCCCATGGCCAATGGCACTTTTCTAACCAAAAAGATAACAAATGGTTCTGGTCACTTCTGCAGACTTTCTCCGAACCAAATTACATGCGTTGACCTTTGCATGCATAGGGTCCGTTTTTCTACTCTCGTTAACTCTTTTCAAGAAACAGACAGAGATTTTATGACAAAGGTGTAAACAGATTTTGTTTACCATAGAAACAAACGATTTTCAGTTACATACATCATTCCTTCAAAGTTTATTCCATTGTATTTAATACCAACATTTATTTGTTATTTACTTAATAAAAATGGAATGCAAACAACACTTTTATTTTAAGGCGTTTATTAATATGAAATCATATACAACGATTTACATCACATTACTTGCATATGCAATCATCCTCAGTACAGAATCCTGTAGGTTTCTTTTCGTATACTTTGCAATAATGCGTACAAGAAACTGAATAAAAAAATGGGTGCCGCGTGCATGGCGTTCGCTCGTGATTTCGCTCATCCGCATGGACTAAGCCAGAGAGGAAAAGAGAGGTAAATAATAACACCACTAAACACATCTGGAATTTAAACATATTTAGTTTGTTAGCGATTTGGAACTAAATAAGTATTTTAAAGTTTGCTCTATTTATACTCATCAGAATTACTTCAGCACAACTCATTAAAACTTGTGCAATTCATAAAAGAATTCCTCCTCGACTATAAAAATAACAGTGGCGCATAAAAAATGTAACTTGTACATACTCTCACTACCTATTTGAGTTATTGAAAATTCTTAGAATAATTTAATTAATTTTAAATAACTTTTGTGAAGGAATTATGAGGTGACCCGTCGCGATATTCGTAATGATGTACTAAAAAGCAAAATTTATAACAAAATATATTTTGTTATCACTAAAAATTAAGAAATCATAACAGGCAATACTTAGATAACATTGCTACATATTTTTGTATTTGCATAAATTTAATTAAGTTTTGCAAAGCTTCAATGGTTATCTTATTTCATCCTTCTTTGATTTTCAATTTTCGATCAGAATATACCTGCCACTGACCAATATAGTATTTGCATAAATCCTTCTGTGTAATGTATGTGTTGCGGAAGACCAACGTGAAGTTGCCGCAGGATCTTTAAGTTTCACGCCAATTAACGACCGGCTTTCCTTTTAATCCAAAAAAAATGACAACTTTACTAATTGAAGAACTTTATTACTAGAAATTAATTACAACTGAGTTTTACGGAATTGAATTATAAACTGAAACTAAAAATGTTATTCTCGCTTTTATGAAAAACGATCATGTTACGATTATGCTGAGGTAGCGTCTACAAAATTTTACATTGCTACCTTGTTCTTGGAAAATGAACTTTATTAAGTGCAAATGAAAAATATGCTGAGTGTTAATAAATTTTGAGATTAAAGTTATGCTGGGTTATTGAACTATATTAGTTAATGATAATTATCTTATTCTATATGATAGGCATCACATAACTCGCGCTAGCTGGCAGCACGTCCTAGCTCGCCGGTATAGGGTGTGAGTCCTTGAACAGCATCACACATCCACAAACGGAAGTTCGCGTGGCTGTGGCGAAGAAAGGTTGTGGTATCCTTTCTTCGGGTCTGCCACGAAGGATAAAACAAAGAGAAACAGACAAAAAGGAAGAGCAACAGGCCTGGTGTCTCCTGTTACTCCTAGTCATACTGAACCATCTTGAAAAATCGCAAAGAAACAAGAAAAACTACCCCCATATGCGATGGTTCAGATACTAACCCACCACTTTCCTACACTAGGGATGGGGGATCGAACTGAGAAAATCGATTCAGTACAGACCGATTTACAATTTTTTTCCGATTTCGAAGATCGATTAATCGCCCTAAAAAGATCGATGTTCATAGATCGATACCATTTATTTTGACATCTCAATTTTGAGAATTTATCTCACCACTATCCTCTTCCGTGGAATAACGTCCCAAAATGAAGATATTATTGACAATCTTAAAGGTGCTCCAAATAGTTTCTGGAATCCTGGGAAATTTAAAAATTAATATTTCTTGATGTTTTGTTAAATACCTATTTCTTCCTTGATGTCGAATCACCAAACCAGAAATAAAGGACAAACCAAAGATTACTTACTACTAGATAAACGGCTTCGAACAAAGTAGTGAACAATTAATGAATTCATTTTATTGGTGGTACTTTTTGGTAAATGTTGGTTCTTCGACAAGATTTGGCGGTACTTTTTTGACAGGAGTCTATGATACTCTCCGGATAAGAACAAAATTTTGACAGCAGTAAGTGATTATTTCGAATAATAATTTTGACAGGAGTAAATGACTGCACACTACCTGTACTCTTTGTTTGTACGTATATTCTTATGACTTTAAAAGCTGGATATATTTCGTTTTACTGTGGTGACAGTGTTACTTTTTCAGGAATAGCTGAGTAATTTAGGGAGCTGCTTATCTAGTTGTAAGTAATCTTTGGGACAAACCCCCACCGATGATCACAAAATCACCGTACTCACTGATAAAGATAATACTAACATTTTATAGAGATCCGAATCGCATTATCTAACATTAAAAAGTTTTTAGATAGGAAATTTTAAATTTGCAGGATACTTCCACGAATTAATGGTGATGGGAAAAAAATTCCACGTGAGCTTACTCAGCTTTATTTTACCGCGTTTCATCTTGTCTTAAATCGATGGAAATCGGAAGTAAATAATTCGATTCGAGCTGAATCGGTCCAGCGAAAAATCGATTCAAAAATCGGCAGATCGAAGGCTAAAAGATCGATCCGTCGAAATCGAATCGAAGATCGCCCATCCCTATCCTACACCTGGCTAAGGTGTAGGCCCAACCTGAAAATAAAGCTGAAAGAAAAGAAAATTAAATTAAATCAAAAATGAAAAAAAAACGTGAGGAAAGATTACGGAAAAGGGATAAGGGAAGGACACAAGACGGTGAAGAAGCTTTGTTGGGGTTCCCTGAAATTAAAGAACTATTTAACACATATAAATCATTTTCGAATATATTAAACAGATTGTGAGAATACAGTAACCTTTACGTTTGCTTAAGTTATGGTTATCTTTCCTAATACACAACAAAATCGGTATTACAATACTATAACTGTTTTTACAATGTGATAATTTTCTAGTTCATGTGATAAAAAAAAATTTTCTTTCTTGATTACTTCTTTTAGATTATGCTACATCCATGGTTCCAAACTATTCAATTTCAAATCTCTCAATAGCCAACTAACAAAGCTGCTAGATATTTACATGTGCTGTTAAAGGTAAAAAAAAAACCTATGTTATTATTTTCCGGCCATTATGGCTTTAATAGAGGTAACAGGCATGGTCGACCACAGGTTTTATTCTACTCCCGGAAATCGGCATGGTGGTCTATGAGCTTATTTTTAAAACAACAATTGATCGATTGTCCGTGGACTTAAGCGTTATGGATCTAGCTAGATACATAGGACAGCGGATACGAAGAAACACGTCTTGTCAGCAAAAAAACAATAATTACTTTGGGTATTTAATGCATACGCGGGGAACCTCTTTAGTAAAGAAAAGCGCACTGAACATTGGCTGCCGGACGTTTATACCACTAAAATCTAATTCAAACTTTTGCTCAAGCATATAACCGGACCCTAATGTAACTTATGACTTAGGCCACTCAAGCAGATACCCGTCTGAAGAGCACGCTTTATAACCTGTAACAGCATTTTAACACAATCGATATACAAATATATACCTAATACGAGTCTATAGAATTCCAGTGGGAACAACCACAAAGAGATTTTTTTTCGCATATACTACAGATTATGTTCTTTCTATATATATATCTAATTTTGACAAAGCTAATGAAATGCATACATAATGTTTTGGGACAGACTAACAGCTAAGATATAATTCACGTTTCACTAAATGATTCAAGGAAACCTAATCAAATCAATCCGGCCCTTAACTATGAGTGACTAGTGATTAGGGAAACTGTTATAAGATAAATTTTTCTTTTTCACACTTGAATTTAATTCTCGTTCATATCTGATCATTTAAAACAACTTATTAATGGCAAATAAAATTAAACCAACTTAACATAATTAAATACTTTAAAGTCGACAAGCCTTTACTCAGTCCTATAGTTAAACTTTTATTTTAAGAGGGGGTGGCGATTCAGTTTCTGGCTAATTCCTCCTTGTTTATAGGATATTTTAAAATGTATTTTAGTGCTGGACTAATCAAATATGTCTATCCAGGTGTTACCTCTTAATTGACCAAGGGGGGCTTTAGACAAAAAAACGTTCACATTCGATAATCATTCTGCCCCTTAGTATTGGTTTGGAGTATTGCCTTCTTAATTATGAAAATTCTCGGACTAACCTAGTATACCTTTTTGCTGATATGTTATTATCGCGACGCAACTACATTCTCAACCCAAGGGGTCTAGTTCCTTACTTCGGATTATAGTGGATGAGCGCCGGTTTCCTTCATTCAGCCTTGCTTGTTACTGAGTGCGACAGGGGGATGATATGCTGCCACGGAAACGTCCCCGAGAAAAGTGGTTCCCTGACGGGGCACAATTTCCTAAACCTTTTCAGTCTATCCGTCACAAAAAAAAAAACGAAAGCTAAAAAATTTAAGAGGTTAATAAATTTGTGTGCCAAAATTTCCTCTCTTACGTGATCCACCTTGACATTAGGTTGCCGGATAAGCTCCAGCTGGATGCGATTTTCCGGGGTATATAAAAAAAATGTGCCGCGGTAAATGATCCTGCCGCCAAAAGTTTAGCCGAAAATGGCCTTTTGCGGTTTGTTGTAACAAAAATGTACAGCGCTAAATTATCCTGCCGCCAAAAATGCTCTCAATTAACATTCCGGTCGTACCGTTGTTACGGTTATTCTTCTAGAATAATACATTAATTAGTTATCTGAACTCAGATGGTTCAAATTATTTCAAAAGCAAGGAAATATCGAAAAGAAAATTCTTACCTTCTCGTGCGGTTCACCCACTGTCAGCTGGCACGACTTGTATGTGCCTTCTTCATCTTCCGGAAGGGCTACATCCAATCATGCCAGCAAACAGGGGTGACCACCACGGAAATCAAAGGGTGCGTTCTGATGTTAGATGCAAACGTACATTGAACCATAAGCGCACAGATGGCGTGAAATATCTAGGCAAATGGGCTCACATTAGATCTGATTGAAATTCACTAGAAGTGTTCTATATAGGATTGAAGACTACTACGCGCCAGCCCGTTCAGAACCTCAACATTTATGCTAGGGATGGGGGATCTAACTGAGAAAATCGATTCAGTACGGATCGAGCTTTATAAGGCTCAATTTGTCATTACTAGCAAAAACCGGTGGACTTTACATGACAATAAATTATATTTTCTTCACCAAGTGATTAATTTTGCAATTCTAAAGAACTAAAAATGAGTGATGATAGTTCAGAAGAAGACCTTGCTCCAGGATACCATTTAGCGAAAGGACGGAGTGGGCGGACGTAACACCAACCAAACAGGACGATGGAGAGAAACCAGTAGTTGTAATCGCATATAGTGAAAGATGTATTCAAGGTTTTTTTATTATGAGCAATACATTAAGAATTAATTTTTAGTTAAAGAGCTTCACAACTATTTTCGAGCTATCCTAGTTAGCAGGGAGAAATCTTCAAGGGTCTTAGAGTTAACCAGAGATGCACTAAAATTGAGTGCTGCCACGTACACTGTTTGACAGTATAGGTACTCATGGTACTCACTGATACAGATAACACTAAACATATTATAGAGATCTGAAACGCATTTATCTAACACTAACAATATTTTAGGTACGAAATTTTAAATTTGCAGGATTATTACACACTTAATAAATATCTCAGAGAGCTGGGTTGGTCTGATTGCTTTTCTATGAGAGACGTTAACAGAAGAACCGATTATATCTTGAACATCCTATGGTTTGGAATGCATCGCTTTATTCCTCATAGCTTCAAGAACATCAAACCAACTAACACCAATTGGTTCAATAATGACTGTTTCGCAGCCATTAAAAAGACTTCCAGGCATATAAATTGTGCCCTTCAGAGGAATTGAGACGTATCTATAGAGATGCGCGGAATATTTGCAATTCAGCAATTAGTCGGGCAAAGTTCAATTTCGACCAGAGCATCAGACGGAAGGTATTTTCTACTCAAAAGGGTAGTAAGGGCTTCTGGTCTCTAGTAAAAACCGTAAAGACCAATTTCACCTGTTCGTCAACACCACCACTCATTTATAATGGGAATCTTTTTACTGACTCATTGGACAAGGCCAACCTGTTTGCTGCTAATTTTGCTGCTAATTCGTACTTGCAACCTTCATCGCAGCCACTTCCATCTCCATCACAGTGCACTTGTAGGCAAAATCCGCTACACTTTCCCACTCGGGAAGTTTTTAGAGTACTTTCGAAACTCGACGTGTCCAAAGCTACTGGGCCTGATGGTTTCTCGCCCCTTGTTTTAAAATGCTGCGCCTCTGTTTTGGCTAAACCTCTGCGTAAACTTTTACACCTGTCATATTCAACAGGAATGTTTCCAAGTGTATGGAAACTTGCTCATGTCCAGCCGATACTTAAAAAAGGAGAGACATGCGACCCCTCTAACTACAGACCAATTGCACTAACCTCGATCATATCCAAAGTTTTTGAATCACTCATCAACTATCAGTTGTTGAAATATCTAGAAAATAACCATCTTATCAACGATTGCCAGTACGGTTTCCGCGCTGGCTGCTCAACCGGAGACTTACTAACGACTCTAACGGAACGTTGATATTGCAAAGGCTTTTGATAGAGTCTGGCATGCTGCCCTTTCAGCCAAACTTCAAACATTTGGTCTGCACCCTACCCTCATTAAATGAATAGAGAGTTTTTTGTAAAGCCGTTCAATTCGTGTAGTAATTTACGGAGTTACATCTGATTCCTACGAAATAAATGCCGGTATACCTCAGGGTTCAGTTCTTTCACCAACCTTATTTCTTCTTTTTATTAATGATCTCTTATCCCTTACTCTCAATCCTATTCATAGTTTCGCCGACGACAGCACCCTTGATTTCGCGTACTCATTTGATTCTGTTATGAATTCACGTGGAAATGCTACAAAAGTCAATCGGGAACGTATGTTTAGATGATTAAACACCGACATTTCTATGGTCCTCGCTTGGGTCAGATCAAATCGTGTTACGTTTAATGCATCCAAAACTCAATGCTGTTTAATGTCCCTTAAAGAACGCCCAGTTCACCCCCAACCCATTTCAGTCGACGGAGTAAATCTACCCAATTCACCCTCCCTACACATCTTGGGTATTGAGATATCCAGCAATCTTAGCTGGACTGATCATAAATTTGCAATCGCTAAAAGTGCAATGAAATGTTTGGGTTTTCTACAGAGATGTAAGAAATATTTCACCCCACGTCACTTAGCGCTGATCTACAAGTCCCACATTAGGCCTAGACTTGAATATAATTCCCATATTTTGGCAATGGCAGGACACACCGCATTGTCCGCTTTAGACAAAGTCCAGCGTAAGGCTATTAAACTTATTGGCGATTCCTCAATCTCTGGAGCATCGACGGAATGTCGTTTGTCTCTCACTCTTTTATCGCTATTTCCATGGCCATTGTTCTAACGAAATTGCTAGCCTAATTCCTTGTAGACTCAATACAACGCGCGATACAAGATCTACAAGTCGGTCCACCCCTATACTCTCCAGGTCAAATTTGGACGTACCGTAAAATTTCGGGAATCTTTTCTTAGCAGAACAACACGAATGTGGAACAGTTTACCATCTTCTGTTTTTCCCTCGTCTTATGAGCCTGAAACTTTCAAACGGGGCGTAAATCGACATCTCATTCACTCAACCTCCTGACATTTTTCCCTCATCCTTAATTCCTTTCCTGCCAAGGCTGTGCCTTAGCATCATAGGGCATCCCCTAAGCTTTGACAACATCATATATAAAAAAATTAATTTAGCTTGCTCAGTTTTATTTTAGCGCGTCGCGTGTTGTCTTAAATGGATTGGAGTCGGAAATAAATAAATCGATTCGAGCTGAATCGGTCCCACGAAAAATCGATTCAAAAATCGGCAAATCGAAAGCTAAAAGATCGATCCTTCGAGATCGAATCGAAGATCGCCCTTCCCTAATTTATGCCTTGGAGTCATTTTATTGCTTATTGAACTCTATTAATCAAAATGGGTTGCACCACATAATGGATTACATGAGGCCACAATATAATTTGAGAAAACCCTTTTCCGAGAAGACTGGAATTTTCTCTACACAGCAAGAGAGAATTATCGTAGTCAGAGAATCATCGTTGTCACTCTAGGTACAAAATTGTTATCATTTATCAATCAAGAAACATATTTTGAACAACCGAATCAAAATCGGTCTATGCCTTATGAAGCTAGGCGCCGTCCATCCTCCAAGTCTCACCATAAGCCAGAATTTTTGTCAGAATACAAATAGATACTCTATGCATTCATTCGCCTCCCCCACCACCCTAACGCTAGGTCAACCCCTACCCCACCTAGTTTTTTTCTCATGGTATCAATCAGGGAACATACTCTACTCAACAGAAAAATAATTATCGAAATCGGTCCCCGCATTACAAAGTTAGACTACCCCTACCCCTCCCCGCACCCTAGGCAAATTGATTTCTCCTATTAGTAATGGAGGATCATACTCTGCTCAACAACAAAAGAACCATCCAAATCGGTCCGAGCGTTACAAAGTTAGGTTAGATATAAATTGTCAAATTAGGAATAATTTACAGGATTGTATGTAGCAACTGGAAACCTACAATTCAGCGAGCTAAGTTCAAGTCTGATCAGAACTTTAGATAGAAGCTTTTTGGTCACTTCTGCCGACAACCTCTGAACAATATTCCATGAGTTGACCTTTGCGTGTAATCCTATATTTCTACTCTCGTTAGCTCTTTTCAAAAAAGCAGACGGATTTTTTTTACCATAGAAACTTCTCGATTTTCAGTTATATGCATCAATCGGGCAACACATTCCTTCAAAATTTATTTTATTGATTGAATAGCACAATTTATTTGTTATTTCCTTAATAAAAATGGAAGCCAAATGACATTTTTATTTTGAGGCTTTTATTAATATGAAATCATATATTATACAATGATTTTAATCGTTCTTCACGCATAAGCAATCATCCTCACTACATCTTCCTGTATGTTTTCTTCCGAAGCGGGAGCAATAAGCCTCACAAGAAAAACCGGGTATAAATGGGTGCTCCCAGCATGGCGTTCCTTCTAATTTTTTTACTACATTTTTCTTTGTCAGCGTTTCATTTTGCTTATTCGCATATAATAAGCCTGAGAGAAAAAAACAAGTAAATAATAACACCAATAAAGACCTCTGAAATTTTAACATAATTAAGATTGTTAACTAAATAAATATTTTGAAATCTGCTCTATATATTTATAGTCATCAGAAGCAACTTCGGCACAACTCATTAAAATTTGTGGAATTTATTAAGGAATTCCTCCTCGACTATAAAAATAACAGTGGCGCATGAAAAATGTTATTTGTACTTACTCTCAGTAACTATTTTAATTATTGAAAATTCTTAGAATATTTTAATTAATTTTAAATAACTTTTGTGAAGGAAATATGAGTTGACCCGTTGCGATATTCGTAATGATGTACTAAAAAGCAAAATTTATAACAAAATATATTTTGTTATCACTAAAAATTAAGAAATCATAAGCGGCAATACTTAGATAACTTTGCTACATAATTTTGTGTATGCATAAATTAAATTAAGTTTTGCAAAGCTTCAATGGTTATCTTATTTCACCCTTCCTTGATTTTCAATATTCAATCAGAATACATCTGCAATTGACCAATATAGTATTTGCATAAATCCTTCTGATTGAAATTCACTAGAAATGTTCTATATAGGATTGAAGACTACTACAGGCCAGCCCGTTCAGAACAATGAAAAAATTAAGAAATCTGTAACTCTCATCTTCCAACCCCTCGAAAAGCGGGCTCTCTATGAAAAAATTGTTTTGTTCTACTTGAAGTTAACAAAACAATCTTTCGAATGAAGTAAAAATAGTCATACCGTAGTTAAGAAACTAACAAGCATTTTTAAGCCTAAAAGCGCGGAATAGAGATGGGCGATAATGTATCGATATACCGGAGTATCGATACTTTGCTTTCAATACCTCGACGTTTTGTAATCGGTACTTTCAGCCCCCGATACTTCCGATCCTCAATACTTTTTTTTCAATACTCGAAATATTGACAGCACAGCACACACACCGTCTCATTATTTTGTGTAATAGATCGTACCGCTAGCCGTATGACAGTATTCAAAAGATAAAAATAGATTTCCTGTGTTTAATTGCGAATTGTGATGAGAATCGCAAATTTTTTATTTATTTATTTAAGCTTAATACAAACTATAACATAATAATAAATAAAAATACCAGCTATAATATAATGTTAAGTAATAAGAAATAGTATAAGCAGCAATATGTGCTATAATTATATTAAATACAAACAGGAATCCTAGGTGAGACTAAAGGTCTGTTCACGTACTTAGTTTTGAGTAAATGCATTATGATATTTTTACCCAAACGCGTTCACGTACTCATGAAACGGGGAAAATTTGCTGACGTAACATTTCCCCTGCTTTAAAATGTTAGTCCAAATTTACCCGAAGAAATAAGTTGAGTACTTTTACTAAGCTTTGTCATAAAGCCACTAATTGGCACTTTGACAGTTATTGCTTTAGTTTTTGTCCAAGACTACTCAAACTTGTTCACGTACTCTTGGTATTTGGTAACTTCTTCTATTTAACATTTTTACTCAGAATATTTCTAATCAAAAAGTACGTGAACAGACCTTAAGTGCTAAAGGGATCGATAGAATTAAAAAAGGTGATCAAGATGGACGGGATCAAGATATAAGGCTTTGTTGATTTACTCAGATGGAAGTCAAAGGAGGAAAGGTCGTTGACTTTACGTAGCATCCTGGTTATTGGTTCGCGTTGACCGTAGTTCGTACGATGGCGAGTGGGAAAAGGGGAGTGGACCTAAGGTTGCGGGGATTAGTATAGATGGGTAAAAATTGCAGGATTGAAGGGCAGTGTATGATACCAGTTAATAGCTGATAAATGAAGAGAATGTCGGAAACATCACGACATTTACTTAGGGGTTGTAAGTCGATCAGTTTCAGACGATTTTCATAAGGTGGAGGGTTGAATCTGTCTACCCACGGAAGATCACGTAGAGCGAGGCAATGTGGGTTGTTTGTGTGGGTGACCATACCTGGCTGGCATATTCAAGGAGAGGTCTGACCAAGGAGGTATATACCACGGTTACATGCAGATTTGAAGCCGGCTTCATGTAACCTCGAATCGACTTCAAATCCGCTTGACTCAAGTCGATTCGAAAAATTTCTCGGATCGACTTGAACTAAAGCAATGTAAGTAAAGTCAACAAAAGTCAAGTCCTCAATCCGACATGTAACCGTGATAATAGAGAGATTTGGAAACATAAGGATTGGGGAACACGTAGTTACCTCTGTTAATTATACTTTCAATGTGGGAACGGAAATTGAGTTCGCTATCACAGATTACTCCGATTTCAAACAAAGAGGTAACGATAGGGACTGGTACGTCGGTTGATATGTAGACTCTCGGGGTGGTAGTTAGACGTTTGCGGGAATAAGAGATGGACTGGCATTTGGCGACATTCAGCTCATTCATTCAGCTTATCTCATTATTTTGTGTATGAGTTGAATAATTGCTGGCCAGGAAAGTAATATAGTATCAGTCAGTGTGCAACAGCTAAAAATAGATTTTCTGTTTTTTCATGTTTTTACTGTGAAATGAACCCGCGTCGGCTCAGTAGTTCAGCCAGTATAAGTATTTTGTATTTTTATTTTGTCGGTTGGAGGCGTTGGAAGGTGAGATATTATTATATCGCAAAGTTGATTATTACACATTTTCTTTTATAGTATATGTATGTGCATTTATGCACATTCAATTGTGATTAGAAGGAACGTCGTGGAATGTTAATTTTACGTGATGTACATTCAAATTTAATATCTGTGTAAGGTATGTTCAAATTTGATAAAGTTAAGTTTATATTCCATTGAAATATATATATTATATCTGCTTTTTTAGTTGTTCTTGCGAAATTTCAAATTATTCATTTGCTAAAAAGATATATGAAATCATCCGCTGAGATGCGTCATCATTTGAAAAAATTTATTGTATATATATATTGTATATATTGTATATATAATTGTAATTTCTATGCAATATCTACACCGTTTATAAATTTTTTAGTAAATAATGCATCGTTACCTGTACTGCAGTCACAGGTACAAGTAAACAGGTAATCTACAAGTACAGGTAAATGTGACATATGACTATAAACAAAGTTGGACCCTTTCACTTTTTATGGAAAAGTATGCAACATATCGACAATATAGAGTACAATAAAAAAATTCTTATTATTAAAAAAGTTGATGTATGTACTTTAATGTTGACATCAAAAAAACGGTAAAAACTACTATCGCAATGAAGTTCTCAAAATTGTCAACAATGTTGATCTAACCTCCTATCAGTGCAGGTACAGTCATTTCCAAATGTGAAAAAAATGGTTTGCGATTACCTAAAATTCAGCATTTTCCCAAATTTGCACCGAAATTCCTGTAATTAGTAAACCATTTTTTTTATTGGATTGCCCATCTTATTACCTTTCCAAAAAGGTGCAACATGTGCACATATGGAAAGTATGTAGAAATTTATAAGTAGAAAACTTATCGGGAAATATTTGAAATTTAGCAATTTAAAGAAACGAAACTCATATTAACTCTATGATCATTTTTATTGAATTCAAAACGTTTTACAATTGATTTTGAAAGGTTACAAAAGCTGTATAAAATGTCCACCACCAATTTGGATGCATGTCAACAATCTCCTTCTAAGTCCCTGTTTAAGGCGTATTGCAGCCAGCCTCTCCCGTATTTTCGTTACTGCATTCCCAATTCTGCTAACTAAATCCTCCCTAGTGTTAACTGGGCTTGAATAAGCTTCATTCTTCATTGTTCCCCATAAGAAAAAATCCGATGGGGTAAGGTCTGGAGATCTAGCAGGTGGGTGGGGTGGAAGTGGTGTAGGTGGCCCCCTCGAGCAACCATGGGGTGGTGGTGGGGGGGGGGGGGGGAGTGCCAGGACGCTTAAGTGGTTGCCGTCTTCCAGGATCGCAATCAATGTTTTTTTAGACTTTCTGGGAGGAAGAGGTGTTTTAACCAGGATTTTAGCTGCTTTATTAACTGGAGGGCTACCGCCCCCTACCCCCGCCAATTATAGTAACCCAAGTATAGTATCTTTCCTCCCAGAAAGTCTAAAAAATCATTGATTGCGCTCCTGGAAGGCGGCAACGGAATGGAATTTTGTGTGAAATGAATGTGAATGATGTCATCATTGAGGCATTTGCGAGGTCCCGCCACTTCCTCCACCACTCGCCCCCTCCCCCCACCACAAGGTTGCGCGTCGGCCTAGGGGAGATTTCTGCAGTACTGGAAAAGAGGCATTTGTCTCGTATAGTGGACGAAACTGCGGATGTAAGTACGTCCAAAGCCCTTGTGCTAGTTGCAAAGGTTTTCGATGAAACTAGCTCTTGTGTTCAGGATAGATTTCTGGAAATGTTAAAACTAAGAAAAGCTTTTAAATAAAATTAAATCTTAATTTACATATGAGGTTTACGGATTTTATTTTTACCGCCTAGAAAGTTCTTGTTTTGCAAAGAATCTTATTCAAACTTATTTGGAAGGACAGTTAGGCAGATATCAATTATGGTATCTACAGTAGGAAAATTCAAGAAGGTACATTTGCTTGCTATCGAGAATTGTGCATGAGTGAATTAAAAAAAAGTTGTTAATACTCCTACAATAATATAATAATGGGTAAAAGTTAATAAATAAATTCTTAATCTTGTCTTGTGATTTTGCAAGTTATATCATAAAAGTAGAATTGGATACATTTTTGGATCACTGGATAAATTTTTTTCGAAAATTTGGATACAAAGTAATTAAGCTCGGCAGCAACACTGAACGACTTAATGCATTCTACGTATGCAAGGGAACTTTTGGTAAGAAATGGGAAATGAAACCGCATATTGTACACTGGGCAGCGATCAACAGGCCTATCCTTACTTCTGGAACCATTTTTTGGTAGGATGCAGTTAATAGGCAGTCTCACCTTAATTCTTTAGTAAAGGTACAAAGGCTTGGCTGGGAACGACAGATGGAACCACAAGCCGGTTTGGAGACCATTTCAACCCATAGAGCTTCACACAAGTAAAGTGAGAAAACAGCCAACGGATGACACAACGTCTTGGACATCAAGTCATACTGAACTCTCTTAATCAAAATGGGTTGCACCACATAACGGATTACATGAGGCCACAATATAATTTGAGAAAAACCTTTTCAGTCATTATACATAATAGAGAAGACTGGAAGAACCCCGAAAATATCATTAGAGCAATTCCCATCTTCACAGACGGATCAAAGACGGAGAAGGGTATTAAAGCTGGAGGTTTCTCGGAAGCGTTGCAAATAAGTAAATCTTATAAACTCAAGATCGATTGCAGCATGTTCCACACCATTATGAAAGCTGCTGCACTCACTGTCCAAACAAAACAGATGTCGGCAATCGAGATCACTATTTTTGTGTACAGTCGAGCATTATTCAAGGCTTTAAACTCCCACCTGATAAAATAAAAATGCGTCAAATATCAAAGTCTTAGAGTATATTCCTTAATTGATACCACGAGAAAAAAAAGTGTTGGTGGAGGGGTGGGGGTGGAACCTAACTTTGTAAAGCGTGGACCGATTTGGATGGTTCTTTTGCTGTTGTATAGAGTTTGATCCCCCATTGCTAATAGGATAATAACTTGGTCCTATGGTGGCGGTGGGGGAGGGGAAGGGGTAGTCTAACTAATTTTATTGGGATGATGGTGGGGTAGGGGGTTGAGGTGGTTCTTTTTTCGTTGTATAGAGTAGAAGACACTAAAAAGTGACAAATAAAATAGTTTTTAAAAAAATAGTTGAACCGACTTCACAAAAAGCGCTAAAAAGCATAAAATAATTTTGAATTTTATATCTATTACGACATTTTGAAGTCGGTGCAAATTATACAAATAAAACAACTACAGTACCACAATTGAAAATAATACATAATACTACTTGAACGTTTCAGCTCACGGGATCATAGGAAAGGACGGTTAAATACTTTTGTTGTAGTTGTTTGGTTTGTTTGACTTCAAACGACGTCAAAATGTCGTAATAGATATAAAATTAATAATTATTTTATGCTTTTTCTCGCTTTTTGTGACATCCCACTCTCTATCGTTGCCTCTTTTCATTGTTGGCGTAATATGCAATAAGCGATAAATCAGAGTGGTACGTAGCTATTAACCGATTCTATTCGATTCGCTGACTGTTGTGCTTCACTTATATTAACTTAAAGCAGACTAAATTATCTTTCCAACAAAGTAAAAGCTTTATTAACCGAAATAACAAGAAAAAAGTTAGAGATTTGTTAATATTCTCGTTGTTTGTGTGCTAATCCTAGCCGGCATACCAAATCTCAGCTTTATAAGATTTCAGGAAATACCCTAAAGGTTTTGATGACCATGAGTGTCGGAATCGACATATTTCAGGTATAAATAAAATCTAAATTATTAAAGCTGGACAAATGAAACTTATTGTGTTTCATTAGTCTGTTAACTACATACATCTAATATTATATTAATTTGGGCTCTATGGTATTATCCAGACCGAAGCTATGAGGGTTCGAAAATACGACGAAACGCTTCGAGAAAAGGTAGGTAGTCAGATATTATGTAAGTTACCCATGTTTTTTTTAATAAAAAATTTTAAACTTTTGATTGACCAAAATAATATGCTAAAGTTTTTTTTTTGTTTGGTGGCACGTCACAGTCACGTAAAACCTTTTTTGACAATGACACGCGGATGTTAAAATATTTACTAAGTAAATTAAAGGCGATAGATATATTGTTTTAAGCGCAGAGAAGAATAAATTGAATCTAGATGGTCTGGCAACCAGACATAACAATAATTAATTTCGGAGGTGAATTTGTTATTGTGTGGGGCTCGTTTACTTTTAATGGAAAACTCGGATTATCTTGGGAGGATTATATTTGCTGGAATATACAGAAACCCTCGTGGGAACAAATTTTACTTTTTAGTGCGATAATGCCGCGATTTATGCAGCACGAGCAGAAATAAAATATAAAATTATGAAGCAAAATTATCTAAGTATTTCCTCTAATAGTTTGTTAGTTTTTAGTGATAAGAAAATATATTTTTGTTATAAATTCTGCATTTTAGTATATCATTACGAATATCGCGGCAGGGCAACTCATATTTCCTTCACAAAAGTTATTTAAAATTAATTAAATTTTGTAAGAATTGTTAATAATTAAAATAGTTAGTGAGAGTATGTACAAATTAGATTTTTCATGCGCCACTGTTATTCTTATAGTCGAGGAGGAATTCTTCAATGAATTGCACAAGTTTTAATGAGTTATGCTGAAGTGATTCTGATGAGTATAAATAGAGCAGACTTTAAAATACTTATTTAGTTGCAAACCGCTAACAAACTTAATATGATTAAATTTCAGAGGTCGTTATTGGTGTTATTATTTACTTGTTTTTCTCTCTCAGGCTTATTATATGCGGATAAGCGAGATGTAATGCTGGTAAAGAAAAATGTAACGTTTTTTATTGAAGGAGAAAACTTTACGGTAGCTGTACCGACGACGACTGCATATCCGTTAAGTAGCTACGATTAAAATAATTGTATAATATATGATTTCAACTATTAATGAAAGCCTCAAAATAAAATTGTTGTTTGGATTCCATTTTTATTAAGGAATAACAAATAAATTGTGCTATTGAATACAATAATATAAAGTTTGAAGGAATCTGTTGCCCGAAAATTAAATTTAAAGCTATAGAGAATTTAAAAATTTTTGAAAAAGAAAATATTATACATAATTGGTTAATATGAATTAATTTAAGTAAATTAAATATAATAATTAAATTGATTGATAAAATAGAATATACTGAAAAATAAATTAATCATAAATTTTCATTAGATGATATAGCAGTGTGACTGGTACATCTTTTCTGGGCACCTTACAATTGGCCGAATACCATTGTATGAAGTGCAACCCGAAATCATTATCTTGCCGCCACTGGAATGACACGTAGGCGTAATTACTGGCCGGTTCTTCTTACCCTTCTAATCGGAATAATAAAATTTCTTCCCATAAGTACCATCTAAGGAACATGGTCTCATGGGTCCAAAGAATACTTTTCCAAAATTCTGCTGGCTTATTTAAGTGCTCCTTAGTAAACTTCAATCAAAGTTGTCTGTTTTTGTAGGTTATTAATGGTTTTTTTAACAACGTATGTTTTAATACCTTTTTTCTTTTAATCGTGTAAGTACAGTTCTATCGCTGATTTTCTTTTCTCGTTTTTGTCTATTGTTGACCTCATTTAAGACGTTTTTGATATTTTCCAACGAATTTTACTTGTAGCTTCGAACAATTTTGTCGTCCTCCTTTTGAAATGTAACCCTTGTTTTTCCCCTTCCGCACTTATTTTTACGTTCGACTTTTCCTATTGTAATGGAGATACAAAGCGCCGCAAAATCTGACAACAGCACCGGAGGAAATAAGTCCGCCATGACAGTCTATAGGCAATTAGCCAACTCCCCGTAACAGCAACAGGGAAAATTTCCCGACAATAAAGTGGGAAATCAAAAATCCAATTCGAAGGTGAGACCGCTGACATCACTGTGATAGAGATATCCTCACCAAAACACAGTGATGCTAAGAGTAGTCCAAGTTAACCTTCAGCACTCGAAGGCAGCGTCTTCAGCTCTTCTCCTTCGTCTAGCACAGAGAGGAGAAGAGCTCATCCTTGTCCAAGAACCTTGGGTCGTCAGAGACAAGGTTTGCAGACTCAACATGAAGGATTAAGCTCCTCTTCATACAAGGTATAAGCTCCTCTTCATACATAAACCCACAATAAGCTCCAGTTATATGGCGCACGATGGGGTGGACATCCCTTGTGCAACACTGAGGATTGTGGTCAAAGAAGCCACTATACAAAAGAAGACGCTGGTGATCAGAGCGGACGCCAACGCACCAGTCTTGGGCAGCTCGGACATCAACGAAAGAGGTGAGTTACTTTTTAATTTTATTCTTGAAATTAACCTCCCGATCTGTAACGTGGGTGCAGAAACCAGCTTTACTAACTCAATTAGGTGGAAAGTTCTGGACGTTGCCCACTTTATAACAGAGTGGAAGTTATTTAAGGAATCATCCATTTCCGACCACACCTACATCGAATTTGGGGACCTCTACAAGTTGGTTCTAAGCAACAGTCTGCCTGTCACAGGCCCACCTATAATTGAAAACAGACAAACCCTTGATAACGTGGTGGACACCCTGACGCTTGCGTGTAACGCGGCGACACAAATTTCTTGCCCCGACAGGGTTCCCAGAGGTAAGCCCAGACCTCCGTGGTGGTCGAATGACATCATGACCCTAAGGAAGAAATGTCCTAAGCTTTTTTACCAAGCGAAAAGAAGAAATGTCTGGACTTCTTATAAAGAATGCCTCAACAAATTTAAGAGACTGATCAGGAAAGCAAAACGATCCTCGTGGGAGAGCTTTTGTAATCAAATCGAACGCACCTCTGAAGCGAGTCGCTTGCGGAAAATCTTCTCAACAACGCTCATCACCCCAAGCCTCTTGACCAAAAGTAATGGTAGCTGGACCTCATCCAGTCTTGAGTCGCTGGAATTACTAGTCAACACACACTTTCCGGAGTACTCAGCAACCAGTGTTGCTGAGTTGCCGGTTACTCCAGGCGGCCATGAACTGGTCCGCAAGATTATTGACTTGCAAACTGGAACTCATACAGGAATCTCTCAGGATTACTAATATTAATTGGCAGTTGGAACGCACCTGCCAGATTACCCGACAGATATGGCCAAAACTTGATGCTAAACGGTCAAGAGAGCTTATCTTACTCGGCCGTTATTACGGGCCACTGCCTCATAGGTAGACACGCCGATACATTAGGCGCACCTTCGAATGACTTCTGTAGGAGTTGGCATGACAAAGAGGAAGAGGAAACCATACTAAACCTCCTTGGTAACTGCCCGACCCTAGCCAACCGAAAGAACCGGTTTATGGGGTCTCCCTTCTTTGAAGAGCTAACCGAATTAGGCTCCACTCACGTCAGAGACCTAGCTAGATTTATCAAGAGTTCCAAATGGTTCCCAACGACAGGTTAAGGCTGAACACTCTTCCCATTCTAGCCAAATTCACTCCCCGTGATCTGGCTCCACTGAGACAGGAACTAGCTCGGTGCAGCGGGGGTAACAGGTACACCCTCTTCCTCTCAGGTATCTTATTGGGTTTTTTAAAATTTGTGTAGTCTCAATCTGTTGTATCACAATGGGCCTCTTTGACCTGAGTGTGCCTTCTTAGGCAGCCACTTTAACCTAACCTAACCCGCTAGGGGGCAGTTGGCCCATTCGCCTACCTGGCAACGCCCATACTCTTCCCACCCCTATCACCGATGTTTGTAAGTCAAAATTCTGAAATAGAAATATAGAATAGAAAATACTAATAGAAGGTCTGATATGTACACAGAAAAATAAAACGAAGTCCCAGACATTTATAGTTTTTGAAGAAAATAAATAAATTTTTTTACTTTTGTTTTATTTTACTATTGTATGGAGTCTTACTTACACTTGGCCGGTATTTTTTTCGGCCAAACGAAGACGAAGGCGGCTTAAACCTAAATCAAGCCTTGGTGATAACTGCAGAACATTAAATTTCACATATTGTTTTATCAAAATAACTCTCTGCACATTCTAACTTTGCAACTTTTTGAACAAATCTCATATTTAATGTACTTCGTTCAGCTAAAAGGAACATTGGCAATATAATAACCAGAGATATCTATTACCAAGGAAACTCGTCTCCATGAATTTTCAGCACTGAAAACGATTGAATTTGATTAAAGCTGTTTCAAAAGGTCGTGAACTTTTAGTAAGAGTGCCTTCCTCAGCAAGTGCCGTCTTCTTCGCTCCCATACTAATTTTATCAAATACCTAACCACTCAAATATGCTTTGGGCAGCAAATAGCAAACGAATGTTTCCTGTGTTTGTAAATTCAGATGATTTTAATTATCCTCCTTCAAAGCTCGTAACCTTGGAAACATACACATATTGTGTGTTCGTATGAATACATACCAGTTGCGTGGGAATGGTACTTGTTAACAGCAGCAAATATCTCAAAATATCAAAATTGTACTTGCAGTAGGAAGGACGCAGGTACTTCATTTGTCCTCTTCCTAGAAAAACAGGAAATATTATTGATTTCCAAGCAAAACGTAAAACATAAACTCTGCACATGCCTGTTGAATGCACTAAAGTAGGATGAGTTTAACAAGGGCGACCCAGTCTGTTGAAACGAAAACATTTATTTGAACAGCAAAAGCTTATTATCCTTTTGAATTATTTTTTCAAATTTAAATGGAATTATATTTAAGGGAGAAATGTTAAAAGTCTATAGGGGGATAAAGATGGTGAATCAGCCCCACGCCGATATCTCACTCATATTCTGGGGGTATGTTAGTATTAACAAGATACTGAAAGTTTCAGACTTCTATCTCAATTGGATTTTGAATGATAATAAATAAGTAATAATAAAACATAATAAAAAAAACATTTTTTTCGAGAATGGCTAAACGGATTTGAATAAAATTTGGAAATGGCTCTTTTAAAAAATAAAGCATAAGCTTTATAATAACCACTGAAAACAGATAATTTTTTCCGAAATTATTGTTTTTTACCTATGCTAGCGTCTGAGTAAAATAATGAAAATATTTCTTTTATGTCTTATTACCTCTAAAATAATCCTTGAAAACTTCAAATTGATTGAAATGATAGGCCATAGTTAAAAAAAATAAAAATAAATTGTTTACATAAAATATGGATTCATTTTAGTATTGCTTCTATAATTCTTTGACTAAAACGCGGACTCCTTTAATTTGTGCCCACAAAATAAATATAGTACTTAAATGGATAATAAATTATATTTCAAACTTTTTCTGATCGTAAAGAGCCCATTTTATTTTTGTAACTAGCAAAATACAGTTCCGTTCGGTTAATAATACTTCCCTTCCCTTCTGTCGATAGGGGTATTAAAAACGACGGACGACGAGATCTTTTCTTTCACTATTCATTGGTAATAGCTCTCTAGTTCCCGTGACCCGAGAGAAGGACTTCACCCGATTCGAGACAACGATTGCAAGTGGACCTACAATTTAAAGTGGATTCCGAGCCACTGGCATTTTCTTTTGAATCCTGAGGGCTTTTTTTTATAGTACAATCTTTTGTCAGCAGAAAACAACCATGGACCGCCGGTGAGAATCGAACCTGGGACCTTCGGATCGGTGGGTAATAGCAACGACGCTTAAACACTATTTTCGGTAGTGAATTCGAGTTGATATTTTTCAAATTTAAGGTACTAAAAGGTTGACGTGAAGTACTATCCTATTTAGTAAATTAAAACGTGTCTTCATCTAAAGATAATAATTAAAAATTTTGTGTGTGCTTAAATTTGCTCGTAAGAATAAAGCAATTTCAAAAGTTGCAAATCCGCCAACATATTACGAAATTAGTCACGATCACCCTTTAATAACCTCATCTTAAAAAATTCTTAACATTACCCTAGTGTGCCATCGTACTCTATACAGCAAGAGAGAATTATCGTAGTCAGAGAATCATCGTAGTCATTCTAGGTACAAAATTGTTATTATTTATCAATCAGGAAACGTATTTTGTACAACCGAATCAAAACTCCAACTCTCACCACAAGCCACAATTTTTGTCGATCATCTAAATCAGGCAACAGTGGATTTCGGACGCAACTTTTTAGAAAATAGAACGCAGAAGAGCCCTTAAAAACAGCGTGAACTCCACAGGTCATCCAAAACCACGTCCGCAAATAGATCAGGAGTACTCCCAATTACTTCGGAAGGTAAAGAGATGCGTCCGACGGGATAAACGTCGACAGATAAACGTGTTCGCAGAAAAAAGGGAAAAACGCGGTAAACACAGGCAACAGTAAGGTGATGTACCAAATAACTAAACTGCTCTCGGGAAAGCACTCTGCTAAAAAACATGCCGTAAAGATTGCAGGTGGAAGGCTGCTGTGCAACGACGAGAATCAACTCCAGAGATGGAGGGGACATTTCCTCAGCGTCCTTAATGGTTCTTAATACAGGAACCTGAAAGAAATATGGACAATACGCAGGCTATAAGAATTAACACCCGCGTTCCATCTTAAACGGAAATAATAACCGCAATTCATCCAATGGTCAATGGTAAAGTAGCTCGAAAAGAAAGATGGCAGCTCGCCAGAATTGTTGAAAGCCGATTCAAGCCTCACAGCAGACGCCCTACACCATATCCTGGAGAAAGCATGAAACACCTGTACCTTTCCGGAGGAACGGAGGATAGTTAAAATACCAAAAATGGGGGACCTAACGATATGCGATAACTGGAGGGTCATCTGCCTATTATCTACTGTGGGAAAAGTCCTGTCCCACGTTATATTATCAAGGATAAAGGAAGCAGTAGAACGATCAGAAGGCAGCATGCTGGATTCAGAAAAGGGCGCTCCTGTATAGATCACATTAACATCTTGAGGATCATCGTGGATCAATCTACTGAACTATCATCCCCCCTCTACTTTGCCTTCGTAGACTACGAAAAGGAGTTCGACGCAATAAATAGAGGTTTTATCTGGCAGGCTTTGCAGCAACGCCGCTAACCAGAGAAAATAATAGAATTAATAAAGGCCCTATACAGCAATTCCAAATGCAGAGTGCTGTTTACTTCCGCCACTACTTTTCCTCATAGTAATAAACGACGTCCTTGTCAGCCCTCTCGATAAACGAGCAGGTGGCATATAATGGGGACTGCTAGATCTCCTCAATGACCTCGACTACGCAGATGATATCTGTTTGCAGGCCTATCGACACCATGACCTAAGCAACATGATACAAAATTTAGTAACAGAAAGTAGTTCGATAAGCTTGAGGCACCACTTCATGCACGGCGCTAGATAACCAAGACGTGGAGTTGGTCGATAAATGTTATAACCTCGGTAGGGTCATTACCGAAGATGGTGGATTGGAAGAAGATGTCAGTTCCCAAATAAATAAGGCGAGAGGCGCGTACTCACAACTATTCCGAGTATGGAAATCAATGGAGATCTCAGTTAAAACTAAATTACGACTGTTTAACTCCAATGTAAAGGCAAAATAAATAAATAAAAATACGCTAGCATGATAGAATAAGAAATAAAGAAGTATGGCGCCGTGCCGGCCAGGAAAGGATAGACGACGAAATTCGGCGAAAGGATTGGAAATTAATTGGCCATACACTGCGACGCGACAATGACAACATAGCCAAGTAGGCCCTCGACTGGAACCCACAAAGATCCCATCGCGTAGGCAGACCAAAAGCAACTTGGAGGAGAACCCTGCTAACAAAGGCCGCAGCAACTGGGAGATCCTGGACAAAACTGAAAGCTGCCGTACAAAATAGAGTCCGTTGGAGCGATATATGGTATATCAGGCCCGTAGAGACAAAATTCGGGCCCGGGGGTACCACATACGGGCCCCCGCAAAAGGTATTTCGGGCCCGGGTCTTGGCAACCTACTTTACATGAAATGTTTTCGGTGGGATAAGATCGTCGAAACCAAAGTAAAGAGGTAACACATCTTTTTCAAAAGCCAACTGTTCGTTTTCTACTTGTAAAGTTGTTGATATCAATTTGTTTGAATTACTTGTGCGGACCTTAATATTTTTAACAGACTTCGAAAAAACAGAGAGGTTCTTAGTTCGACGTGTATATCTTTTTTTTATGTCTGACCAGGCATAACTTCGTAACGCGTTGACGGATTTTGATGGTTCAGTTTTTGTTGGGTATAGTATGTTCGCCGATTAGTACCATGTCAAAAAAAATTTTTAGTGGGGTGGGGGTGAAACCTAACTTTGTAACACGTGGACCGATTTGGATGTTTCTTTTTTTATTGTACAGAGTATGATCCCCCATTGCTAATAGGAGAAAAAAATTTGGCCTGGGATGGGTGAAGAGGTTGTCTAACTTCGTAACTCGTGGACCGATTTGGATAATTATTTTTCTGTTAGGTAGAGTATGTTCCCTGGTTGATACCACGAGAAAAAAAGGTTGAACCTAACTTTCTAATGGTTATTTCGCAGTTATATAGATTGTGATTCCCTATTGCTAATATGAGAATAATTTGGTCCTAAGGTGAGTGGTGGGGGAGGGGGAGGGGTAGTCTAACTTTGTAAAGCGTGGACCGATTTCGATGATTCTTTTACTGTTGCTGTTCCTTGATTGATACCACGAGAAATGGTGGGATGGGGGTGGGAGTAGGAGGTTGAACATAACTTTTAAACGCGTGGACCGATTTGGTTGGTTCTGTTTTTGTTGTAAAGAGTAGAATACACTAAAAAGTGAAAAATAAAATAGTTTTTAGAAAAAAGTTGAACCGACTTCATAAAAATCATAAAATAATTTTTAATTTTACATCTATTACATTTTGAAGTCAGTGCAAATCAAACAAACCAAAGAACTGATCCCGTGAGCTGAAACATTCAGGTAGTTTTATGTATTATCTTCAATTGTGGTTGGGATGTTGTTTTGTTTGTTTAATTTGCACCCACTTCAAAATGTCGTAATAGATATAAAATTAAAAATTATTTTTTGCTTTTTACTGCTCTTACATACATGTTGAAATCATAACCCTTCCTTCAGCCATAGACGGGTAAAACAGGTATATTTTTCAAGCCAACAGTTCCTTACTTCATAGACCACTCTCTTTTTTGTCGTTTATTTACTAATAACATCTAGCTTTCATATAAAATATTTCAGCTTTCTAGAAATTTTAATAAATGCTTTATGCAGAACTGCACTTCCCTTTATGGGGGGTTGGAGGATAATTACAGATTTCTTAGTTTTGTCGTTTGTTTGCAAATCCTAGTCTACCAAATTTCAGCTTTCTAGGACTTTTGGAAGTTTGGAAGTATACCTATATATAAGTATACCCCCCCCCCCCCCCCCCCTTTATAGAGAGTTGGATGCTGAAAGTTACAGATTTCTTACTTTGGTCGTTGTTTGTGTGCTAAAGAGAGACGGAGTTGGAAGACTTGGTTGACTACCATGATACCCTTGTCCGAGACCCGATCTTCCCGTAGTTTTCAAAATTGAATTAAAAAATTCATTTCGTCTCTGGGCTGTTGTCTAGCTCGTAGCAACGCAAAACAAGACATTCAAGTTTCCTCACTCCCCCGTTCCCTAACTCCCTTCCAGTCAAAACCACGCTAACGCATCAAAGGGTTGTCTGCATCGTAAAAAACTTCCTATCCTGCATTCCACATTTCAGCTTTCTAGGGCTTCAGGAAGTACCCTAGAGGTTTAGATGATCATGAGTGAATCAGTAAAAGTTTTGATGATCAGGAGTAAATCAGTGACGAAATCGACGTAATTTAGGTATTAATAAAATTTAAAGTATAAAAGCTAGACAAATAAAACTGCTAATTACTTCTAATACTGAATTTGACCTCTCTAGTATTATCCAGACCGAAGCTATGAGAGTTCCATAGACAGTCTTACTCTGATCAGAAGAAAGTGCCATTATGCAAACCTTTCACGATTTGTACAACAAATGGGTACATAGTTAATATGCTAGGGCCATATCACGCAAATCAAAATGACGCTACAATAATGAGAGAAATGATCAATAATCCCAATGGTATATCTAAATTATTGGAACCAGGCGATATTTTTGTTTTTGGATTTCGTGACGTTAAAGGACATTTAATAGAAAAAGATTATCAATTGCTAATGCCAGCATTAAAAGGGAAATGAAATCAGTTAACAAGGGTTGAGTGCAATGTTCAAGATATGTTTATAAAATTCGTTGGTCAGTTGAAACAATACATGGAAAGGTGAAACAAAAATATCACCTAATTGATCAAAAATTCGAAAAAATTAAATGCTCCTTAAATTTAGTAGTTTTTATATAATTGCATTATTTCTCCACAACAAGTACAACAAACATCTCATTCCCGAATTGGAGTTTGCAGATGAAATCGTAGAAAATATCAAACCTCGAAAACATACTAACAACACCCTGGCTGATGAAGTGGAGAATAATGGGTGGCAGCGTAAAAGACCTTTTAAAACGATTACATCCAGTGAGTTGATATGTTCTCCAGAGAGGATGGAAGAAGGCCTTAACATTTTTTCACAGTTTCATATTAATACAAGCAAGCAATATATAGCAGAAATGATTGACGAATCAGCCAACCTAATTATTCAGTTTGTATGAATAGAACGAACGTAACGTAACGTTTCTAGAGGTCAATACGAATACAAATGATATCTCTCACCTATACAAACAAAACATTGTATGGCAGGCGGCGGGAGGAGGCAATCTCAACCGTTTGAGAATTACAGGGTGATTCATAAATTTCAGTTTTCCATGGTATGCATGTTACTCTTTTATTTTTATCTTTTATCTACTCAACATAGCGACATCAAACAAACGCTAAACAACTTCTATCCCAATGGCCTTTCCAAAATTGTCAACAATGTTGATCTCACTAATGCCACTGCAGGTACAGTCACGGCCAAAATTGGAAAAAATGTTTAGAAATTACCAAAATTTCAGCATTTTCCCAAATTTTCTCCGAAATTTAATTAAAGATTTATAATTAAAAATGTTCTTAGAGAAAAGTTATTGACATTGAAATATAATTTATTATCCATTTTTATTGTTTTCATTTTCTAATTTGAAAGGAAAATGTTTTCTTAGTGTTATTCTCGTTGAGTAATATATTCTACGGTCACAATTTAATAGAGTACGCGTTTTTGTCAAAATATTATAGAATTAGTTATTATTTATTTTATTATATTTTAACTTCGGCGTACCATATCAATCAATTTGAATTTTAGAGATTATTTTAGAGGTAATTACACATTTTTGTAGATAACATCCGAAGTTGTTGTATATGTATTATATCGGTTCAGCTATTCTCGATAAAAAAACTTAACCCAATGCTCTTTAAAACAAACTGGAAATTAGGAGACAGGATTAAATTCGTCTCGAAAACAAACAATTTTACTTTTTTGATAGCAGTTATAGCAAATAATAGGACGACCTTTAAAAATAATGAAGAGTATTTCCCTTTAATTCTACTCCAAAAAAAACATATTATTTTACTAATTTCACAAATTCAGTTTTTTAACTCAAGTATTTTCTGCAACCGATAAATTTCAAACTAAATAATTTTCATCAAATGCGTTTCATATTCACAACCCCACCTAAAAATAACTGATATTTAAAAAATTACTGTTTCGAGAGGAATACAAATGACGAAAATGATGAGAATGAGTAGTAGGAAATAATAAATCTCAATTAAGGGGGTCATCCTGACATGAGATGTGTCTTTTAGACGTCTCTTTCTAAAGCGATTTTTTTATTTAAGTGTTTGCAATCACAAAAAAAATTTTTTTTCTTTACCTGCTCAATTACAAGTGTTTTTTTATTATTTGCTTTTTTCAGACGCTCCAAAATTTAGCTACAACCTCCAATGATGTCCTCCCAAATTTTTTACGCTCAACTTTCAGCAACATCTATACAGAACCAGGAGGTAAAGAAACAAAAATTTTTTTTGTGATTGCAAATACTTAAATAAAAAAAAATTTAACAATATCATTTGTACTTTTTTCACAATCACTTTAGAAAAAAACGTCTAAAATTTACAGTCCACCAGTGACCCAGTTAACAAAGATATTACTGCAATGATATTTTTATGAGTGGAATAAGGAAGATTTTGCTTGCTTCATGATTGAAAGGCAAAAGAATTTCAAAATACAAATTAGTAATTTAAAATTCTTTTTGCTATTGAACCTTCATTTTCTTTAAATGTTTTCGTCTTCATGCTATTGATTCGATTTTTAATTAAACTCCTTCACTACCCATTGCTCTCTTGAGGGTCTTAACAAAGTTGTAATGTCGGTTTACCCTGCATTTTCAACAACCTAAAATTTCGCAGAGGTTCTAAAACTTATGATTCATGTACACGCCCACTCTTCCCCGTTTTTTTAACCGACTTAAAAAAAGGAGGAGGTTTTCAATTCATTTGTTTTTTTTTAATAAAAATGTGTAAAAAATTCGAAAATAAAAATTTTTAAATGTTATTGAAAATACATAAAGAATTCCTCTCTATTAAGTTCAACTTCTTGTTGGGCATAGGGTGGGAGAAGAACTTCACCAGATTGCAAGTGTACTTACTATTAAGTGTAGATTCTGAACTACTGACATTTTTTTTATTCGGGAGAGGTGAAAATCTTTCAAAAGATACGGACAGCCCGTGCCCTCCGGTAGTGTGAGATTTTTACTCACTAAAAACACCTCTCTGGGGATTAGCCGAAACATACCACATAGCATCGGATCCCTTTTCGTCCCCTCCCAGTCTTTCTTAGTGGAGGCGACTGAGTATCCAGTTATCCCACTGTCGCCACTAACCTCGGTTTCCTGGGTCATTGCTAGAATCCTAGCCTATCTGCAGGAATCCATGTTGTCCCACCGTCTCCAGTGTTCCTTCTTGGTCCATACGTTAGTTACAACCTTCACCCCTTCTTTACCTACGGCATTGAAGGGTTTCAGGCCATAAAGCTTTAGTCCAGTGCCAGGACAAGTAACCTCCTCCGGATTAACCGCAGCTAACCCTTCGGAAGGCAGCTCTTCTACTGGTTCGTTTACCGCGGAGATAGACAATTCTTTAGAGTCTATCATCCCTGCCACAACCGCACCTGAGGAAGTGCTAGTTATTATTTTGCCAATGGTACCTTCTTCCAGGACTGCTATAGCACTGTCAGCCGGCGCAAGACAGTCTCCATAGCCGCCGCAGAACCTTCGAAAGGTAATTTTTCCAAGCTGCTTCTGTTGTGTTGTGGGTATCATAGGTATAGCCAACCTGTTAGGGTCTACCATACCCTCCACCTCTACTCCTACAGAAGTGTCTGAGGAAACGCCATTCGCGACCCAATTACCCTGGGTCCTGCAGAGGGGACGACAACATTGGCCTACTACAACCTTGGAGTTAGGGGGATTTTTCAAGAAGTTATCTCCTCCCGCATTAGTTACTTGGCTACGTTCTAGGATGCATTGCCCGGTTGCTACCACTTGGAGGTGTAACTAACACTTGAGAATGTCCAGATGAGGATCGCCGTATACTAGAAGACTTCAACTCGTCCGTCCATTCTCCAGCAACCGAACAACTGACATTACTCTGCAGCCTCCAATGGATTTTTAGTGTAATCTTTTGTCAGCAAAAATCAAGCATGGGTTGCCACCGGTGGGGTTCGAACCTGGAAGCATCATGATTCAACATTTTATGCCTTACTCCGTCGACGATCCCTGACTCGTTCGATTTTTTTTATACGATGTGAAATGGTTGGGGGGGGGGGGGGGTCGGAAGGGAATTAGGGTAAGGGAAGTGAGGAAACGTGAATGTCCTGTTTTTGCCTTGCTGCCCAGAGACGGAGTGGATTATTTTAATTCCCTAATAAATAAAATTAAAATATCATTTAAGGATTGCTACTACTTTCTTGTATTATTGTTGACAGCAAGAGCTTTACGACTTAAAACTCGTTGGCAACAAACAATAACTTTTGATGGAAATTAATCTAATGAAAATATATTTCTTTTGTACACTTGTCCCGGTTCTTTAGATAATATTTCCCTGAATTTAATCTATCCTTTGTTGCGTGACTCTCTGATTTCAATGAAAACTCCCTGACTTTCCTTGACTACTTAAATTACCTGACTTTTCCCGGTTTTCCAGAGAGTAGCCACCCTGAATAAGTACATATGATTATATTCGCGTTTTTCATCAAACAATAGAAAACCAAATTCCCAAAGCCGGTAACCATGACATTGACTGGGTCCACCCATTCAGAAAACGAAGATTCAAGGACCAAAGTTTTGACAAATAGCATTTCAGTTTATTATTAGAGCTCGATCGATTATCTGCATACAAACATGGTTGAAGAAAAATTGTATGTAGTAGTACCCTAGCAACAGGAATTTTAAATTTACTAGTACAGTAATAATATTATATCATCAGAGCATGCACGCATATTGAGTGTAATACACAAATGCAATTACCTTGAGCTTATTTACCACTCCTACATAATCTGCCTTTCCGATGAAAAGGATGCTATGTACAAATTTTCTAATTATCTCGATTTTATTGCAAATGATGCTTTATTATTCTTTTGTTAACATTCTTTAGAGGTCATATTAAAATGAAATTTAAAAATTTTCCGAGGGTATGATATGGTTTTAAGAGATTAAAATATTTGACTTATCAAAGATCTTATACGAGTAATTAGGTTTCGTACCTCAAAAAGGGAAAAACAAAAGGGAAAAGTTGTTAATTTTTAGAGTGCAGTACCACATTGGTATCATATAAAAGAGTTTCATTTGCACATTACAAAATATATTTTCATTTCTTTTTATGCCACATAGTTTTGATTTATGATGAAAAATGTCTAAAAAGATACAATTCCCGCCCTCCCCTACCCCCTTATCTACACACTTTGCAAAGCGAAAAATCTGAAATAATTAGAGTTTGTTAATATTCAGGAAAAATAAAACGATGTTCCTAGCTAGCACAGTTTTTTAGAAATCAGCAATATGTAAAACTAAACTGTTCCACATTCATGTTGTTCTGCTTAGAAAGGATTCCCAAAATTTTACGGTACGTCCAAATTTGACCTGGAGAGTATAGGGGTTGAAGCAACTTGTAGATCTTGTATCGCGCGTTGTCATGTGTCTACGAATAATCAGGCTAGCAATTTTGTTAGCACAATAGCCATGGAAATAGCGATAGAACAGTGAGAGACAACCGACCTTCCGTCGATACTCCAGAAAGTCAAGGCCCTCAGAGATTGAGGAATCACCAATAAGTTTAATAGCCTTACGCTGGACTTTCTCTAACGCGGACAATTCGGTGAGTCCAGCGGCCGCCCCAAATATGGGAGTTATATTAAAGTCTGTGCCAAATGTGGGACTTGTAAACCAGCGCTAAGTCAAGTGGGGTGAAATATTTCTTACATCTCTGTAAAAAACCCAATTGCAAATATATATATATTTGGAGACGGAGTTGGATCAATACGTTGAGCGGCAAGACCCACATGCCATGGGTCCCGGGTTCGAGACCAGATGACCCCGTGAGCTTTTATTAAGAAATTAAAAATAATCCACTCCGTCTCTGGGCTGTTGTCTAGCTCGCAGCAATGCGAAAACAAGACTAAAGTTTCCTCACTTCCCTTACCCTAATTCCCTTCCGGCCAAAACCATGCTTATGCATCAAAGGGTTGTCCCCTAGGATTTGGCCACATCGTATAAAAAAAAATATGATCAGACCAGCTAATACCCAAGATGTTTAGTGAGGTTGAATTGGGTTTATTCACTCCGTCGACTAAAACGAGTTGGGGGTGAACTTTGAAATATCAAGAGCGGCGATGTCGGAGTCACCAAAATTATGGAGACAATGATAATTCCTATGTTTTTTGGTGTGCTGAGTTCGAAAATAATAATAATATTCATATTCAAAATGTGGAAAGTTTATTTCTTATTATTCAAATGTTATTAGGTTGGCAATAAGATTTGAATGTTATAAGGTTGGCAGTAAATTAAAATGTTATTAGGTTAGCAGTTCTAATAAATTGTACAGCTGTTTATTTTGTTCTTCCTTTCTTTAATTGACAATCTAAGTATGGCTAACCGTAGTTGTAAAACCTCCCCTAACACTTTTTTTATATACTTATGTAGTGAGTTGGTAGTTAAAAAAAATCAAAGAAACATTATTGTGAAAACAAAGTATTATTTACTTATTTTGGTGAGGAAATCGGTATACAAATTTTGGGTTCCTCACAAAGTATGTTTGAATCGAGGATCTTAGGAAATGGTATAACAAAAACAGAAAGCTTTCATCGTATGGAGAAAGCAAAAAAGTCATTTAAATGATTGTTATTTTTGCATCGTTGATGCTTCTGCATATAATTCCAAAGATAAGAATGTAATTGTTTATCTTAACCTTACTTCAGGTAATCTCCCGGTGGGACATGGACCGGGACTTCCTGTCCCTGAGCCACCTCAGCCCGTTTATGACGTTTTACAGTCTAGTCCCGAATTTAATGAAAGTCGATTGAGTGATGATGATTTTCAACATTCTGCAGAAAATTTAAAACCACAGTTGTTTACGCAAGCTGAGTTAAATGATTTAGTGAGAGGCTAAAAGAAAACCATTAATTGGAATCTGGAACATGTATTTACCATTATAGAACAAGAGATCAACAGTTTGCTCAGTCTTTCAAGCAGGAAGAGGACTTGGTTTACTAGCATAATATTGGTAGTCTAATGAACGAATTTGGCATTGAGTATAAGAAGGAAGATTGGAGGCTTTTTATAGACCAACAACTAGTTTAAAAGGTGTTCTGTTACACAAGGGAAAACTTATGCATCACTGCCTGTTGCTGATTGAGTCCATATCAAGGAAACTTAGGGAAATCTTAACATTATTTTACAGAAAACTAACTATGCAGCTCACGATTGGATGCTATGTGCAGATTTAAAAGTTGTTTCCATGATCCTTGGTCAACAAAAGGAATTTACAAAGTTTCCATATTTTACATTGGAGTGGGACAGCAAAGAAAGGGATCAACATTGGTCCGTAAGAAGAACATTTTGCATAAAACTTTAGTAGACCCAAAAAAAGATTCTTCTACCACCACTCCACATCAAGTAATGATGAACCGATTTGTAAAAGCCTTGCCTAAAGATGGTGAATGTTTTAAATATTTGTGTAAAAGATTTCCTCATTTATTATTTATTAGAAGCCAAACTCAAAGAAGGGGTTTTCGTTGGCCCTGATATTCGTAAAATGATGTTGGGTTCCAACTTTTAAGCAACGATGATTACAAAAGAAAAGGAGGCTTGGATATCGTTTAATGAAGTTGTGACTCAGTTTTTGGGCAATATTGCAAAACCCTAACTATGAACTTATCGTAGCTAATATGATACACAAATGACACAACCATCTTGACTTTTTTCCTAAAAACTTAGGCGATGTCAGTGAAGAGCGGGGGGAATGGCTCCATCAGGACATAAAGAAGATGGAGAAACGGTATCAGGGACGGTGGAATATCAACATGATGGGTGATTACTGTTGGTCATTTCACAGAGAACAACAAAATCCATTACATCGGAGAAAAAACTATACAAGTAACTTCACAGAGAAAATGGAAAGAAAATACAAAAAATAAGCACCTAAAATATTTGCATTGAAGTAAAATATGTTATCATTAGTAAAAATTGTAGCGTAATCAAATATAAGTGAACGTTGCTTTAAAATCGAGCGGCTATATAAAAAAACAGCGGACTTGGAAACCAATTTGTTACGGGAAAGGGGAATAACGAAGTGCAATTAAATAAAAAACTTTACCAACCTATGTGAGAGACGTTACAGACAGAGTGGACAAAAATTTAAATGACATGGGTTAAGTCGATCTATTTACCACTCAAAAAGGTGAAAAATGACTTTCAGTCATCTAAAGATCGACTTAAACTCCAAACACTAGGTATAGTATACCCCATCCGCTGTAACTTCCGGTCATCGTAGATAAGGCACACACAATGGGGTCATCAAAAATCAGCAGGAAAGATCAGCAGTTAGCGAACAAATAATGAACCATCCAAAGGAATATCGTTGAATTCATTTTGAAAAATCTACAGTCTTGTCTGTTAGTCGATTGATATTGAACGACAAAAAAAGTTTAATTCCGACGACACGGACATGTTCTCAACACCTCGACATAGTTGATCCGAAATGATTTATACTATACATTGAGTTTTATTTAGAGAATAATTTGCATATTATTTGTTATTTGATGTTCCTTATTTGAATTTCAAATAATTATTTCTTGTTCGATCGCACGTTATTTGCTAATCCACTAATTCGTTATTTGACGAATTATTCGCAACTAATTATTTGTTATTCGTCGCTCATTATATCGATGTTTGCAGACACAAACTGCTTGTTTTCAATTGATATTTTCGTTAATTTTTGTACTTGTCGCAGCAAACCATCAACTTAGGTTATAATTCAGTAATTAAACTAGTTCACTGATCTGATAAAATATTCTCCTTCTGGGCAGTTATACGTATGTCTACAAGAAAGCACACTGCCCTTTATTGTCTAATTTTGTAAATATTTACAAAATTCTCACGACTTTAAATATGAAACACAAACTGGCCACAATATACACTGCACATGGGAATAATCTTTAAGTCAATTAGTACTTTATATCACTTTTAACATACTTTTTAAATACGCTTACACTTCGCATTCAAAATCAGCTAAATTAATTTTAACAAATATACTGGGATGGTTTCATTTCATCCCACTTTCGCTTATTATCTGGAAAAACACGCTCATGTACACGAATTCTACACGCCATCGATATACCTGTTTAGTGTTATATTCTAAGGAACTCTTCATCTTTGACAGCTGATGGCAGCCACATGTTTCTTTTGTTCCCCTCCGAATTAAATAAGCGAGCCAAAAAGGTCCCAATGGAAACCCTTTCCTTGTGGCAACGCTGTCCGCCCGTCTGTCAGAGGGTTATAACTTCTAAATGAAATGAGATATCGACTTGAAATTCACAAATGATACGTAAATCCCTGGTCCACAAACGAAAATCCATCTCTGTTTGAAGACTGGTTTCGTTCTTACTTATTTACTTGAACCCACCGTATGTCTTTCCGTGGATCCCAATCCAAGTGTATTTTTTATTCCTCTGGTGTGTCTCAAGGAAGTCATCTTGGCCCGATTTTATTTATTATTTACTCATCATTGATCTACGTTTTTGAAATACATATTCCAAAATTCTTTGATATATGACGATCCCATAATGTTTCCTGTTGTTTCCTTTGTATGCGATTGTGGAATTTTAAACTCTGACTTAGACGACTTCTACAATTGGTGTTCTATTAACTATCACCGTCTTAATATTAGTAAATGTACTAATATGTCGTCTACTCTTCCGTTCTGATACACCGTACATGGTTGTATACTAGAAAAAATTAATAAGGCCAAGGCCTTAGGAGTATGACTGAACTGCCTTTTTACATTTGCCGACCAAATTTATGAGATAGTTATTAAAGCAAGTTCTACACTAGGTTTTATTACAAGATCGGCTAAAGTATTTGACGACCCTTATGTTACACTGTTCCTTTATTCAATTTTGTTAGGCTAATTCTGCAGGATGCCTGCTGTGTATGGTCACCATTTTATCTTGACTATATTAACCGAGTCGAGGCAGTTTGTTCGCTCTGCACTTCGTGCACTACCTTGGAGTGACCCTCATAGTGTGCGTCCGTACTTATGTAGATAGACTCATTCTCAAAAAACTGGAATCTGTTGAATTTCGACGTAACACTGTTCTCGCTTTTGAGTGTCTTCAATGCAATATTGACTCCCCTGTCAACCGATTTTTTTTATATGTTTTTTAAAAGGGGGTGAAACCAACCATTGCTAATAATGAAAAACTTTGGAACTAGGGTGGGTAGAGAGGGGTAGCCTAACTTCGTAACGCGTAGACCGATTTGGGTGATTCTTTTTGTGATGCATAGAGTATGTTCCCCCATTGCTACCGTAACAAAATTTTAAAGGGTGCGGTTGTATAGTGGAGGTGGTGACATGTCTGAACGCCTAACTAATGCCTAACTTCGTAACGTGTGGACCGATTTGGATGATTTTACTTTTGATATGCACAATATGTTACCCCACTGCTACTACGATAAAAATGTGCGAAGGGGGCGTAACCCAATTTCTTAACGCATAGACCTATTTGGACGAATCCTTTTTGTTGAGCACATCATGATCCCCATTGCTACTGTACGGAAAAATGTTAACCTAAAGTTGAAGTGGAGGAGGGGTAGTCTAACTTTATAACGTGTGGACTGATTTAAATTATTCTGAATGAATAGAGTATCTATTATTATAAATTATGTATTTTGTCTTCTCCTTACGAAGCTAGGCGACGATCTTGATTCTGTGGGACAGAATACGTTTCCTAATTGGTAAATGATAAAAATTTTGTACCTAGAGTGACTAGGATTCTTCTTTTTCTATGATGATTCTCTCTTACTGTAAAGAGTATAGTGCCGCACTAGGGCCATGGTACGAATTTTGTATCCTAGGTGAGGGTATGAAAGCGCGACCGTGACTAATTTCGTAATATGTTGTCGGATTTGGATAATTCTGTGTCCTTTCTATAGATTGCACTACCTCCGCAACTTTGTTCGTAGTATTCGAGTATGTGTAAAATGTGCAAAATAAAATAGTTTTTTAAAAGAAATCGAATAGACTTCACAAAAAGCGCTAAAAAGTATAAAATAATTTTTAATTTTATATCTATTACGACACTTTTAAGGCGGTGCAAATTAAACAAAGAAAACAATTTTTGTGAAAAAGCAAACATCGCGTTCAAAGTGTTGCTTATTTGCTACCAGGCATCCTAAATACTTAAGGGATGCACGTCCAAACATACAAGTTATATTTCTGCCTCCAACTACTACAGGCCTTATTCAGCCAATGGACCAGTGTGCAATTTCTACTTTTAGAATTCATTAGCTAAAGCAAACATTTTCCCAGTTAATTAGGGCCACTGATTAAGGAAAAGCGTTGAATATTAGGGATTTCTGAAGAAAAATTACTGTCTTGGATGCTGTCAAAAATATTAAACAAGCATTGCGGCATTCACATAGTACGTGTAATGGGGTCTCATCATCATCCAGACAGAGTCTGCAAGTGGGGTCGATGGATCTGCCTATTCTCACCAGGTGCTTCCTTAGCTGACAGTGGCCGGTAAGTATGGCAGCCAGAGTTCTAACATCCGACCTGCTTAGCTTGAGGAGCTCCCTGGATCTACCCGGCGACGGTGAGGGCATAAGGCTTCTTGAGTGAGCGTGCCCCTCAATACTGTTCCAATACAGCCTATGCTCCTCATTTGCGCGGTTTGTTATTAGCCTTTTAGCCGAACAAAGATGAATTCCACAGACCGGCTCCGGCCTTATAAAAGGGGTATTAGACTATTTCCTGGCAAGTTCGTCTGTCTTTTCATTCCACGTGTAGCCCTAATGTCCCGGTATCCAGATCAATTTTACTTGATTAGTTCTACTTTGATTGCAGCTTGACTATCCGAGAAGATTGAGATCCTTTTGTTTTTATAGGCTCTTCTTAGGTTCTCGTAGGTACATGTTAGTATGGCGAAGATCTCAGCCTGGAATACCATGGTGTATTTTCCCAGGGCCAGTGATAAACTGAATCGAGGAGAGGCACTCCAGACCCCTGCCGCAACACCTGATTCAGTCTTGGATCCATCCGTATACCATACTAGTTCCCCTTGACGGACAGCTGGAAGCATCCAGGTCCCACGATTGTCCACCCGTATTAGGGGTGGTTGAAATGGTGAGAGTCTTGACAGCATCTGATCAGTTAAAATGGCCAACTCAGGTGTGGCTTCAAGAATCTCCCTTATTGTCGTGTGGCCCTTACCTATGTTTCCCCCAAGGAGACCGGCTCCCTCTAGTTTGTAGGCCACACATAGAGCCAGGTTTTCAACCTCTATATGCAGAGGTTTAATGGTTTCGAGTGCAGCCGTCGGCGAGTTGCGCATGGCTCCAGTGATGCATAGGCAGGCCATACGTTGCAGTCTGCGAAGCTTAGTCTTTATCACATTAAGATTTGCTCTGTGCCACCATGCAATCGCTCCATAAGTTATCATGGGCCTTATTACCGATTTGTAAATCCAGAGCATTGTCCTGGGTTTAAGTCCCCAGGTGGTCCCGCAAGCTCCACGGCATGCCCAAAAGGACTTCCGAGCTTTTTCCACGGTTATATCTAGGTGCAGGTTCCAGTATAGCTTGGAATCCAGGACCACCCCCAGGTACTTCGCCTGATCATTGAAGGGTAGCGCAGTGCCCAAGAAGGTCGGTTCAGTCAGACCCGTCGTGTTCCTCTTCCTAGTGAACGAAACGACGACTGTTTTGTCAGGGTTGACTTTGAGGTCAACCTCATTGCACCAGGTTGCAACTACGTCTAGAGCCCCCTGGAGTTGTCTCGCACTAAAAAGTGAAAAATAAAATAAGGTTGAACTGACTTCACAAAAAGCGCTAAATAGCATAAAATAATTTTTAATTTTATATCTATTACGACATTTTGAAGTCGGTGCGAATTAAACAAACCAAAAAACTACAACAAAAGTTTAAAAATGAAAAGTAAAAGCACCACAAATAGGAGTAAAAGTTTTCTTTTTTTTCTGGTGGAAAGTGCAAGTACCACGCTTGAACTTTCGGTCGAAACATCCATCAATTTTCTTTGAGCGCTCATATTTTTGAGCGATCACCATCCCAAAGAAAATTTTTACTCTTATTTGTGGAAGCTAAAACAAGTGCTTTTACTTTACATTTTTAAATAAATGACTTCCACCAAGTGTTTACTGAAAGGAAGCTTTCTGATTATACACCCCCCCCCCCCCCCAACAAAAAAGAGCCGCACGTGGTTTCCGTTTTCATATCTTCCCGGCTCAATTCGTGCTAAATAGTCTCCAAGATGTCCAAATTGCTTTAAACGGTTGTTGATGTGCAATAGCACTCTTCTGCTAAAAATATTCAGTATGTACAGTTGCATACATGCATAGGGTTCGAGACGTTATTAAGGCACAGGGTGGTGCTAAAAAGTACTAATTACAACTTTAAATTAAATTTTAAAACTTTTAATGTTTGAAAATACATTTTTTAATAAATTTTTTTTTTTTTTTAATAAAAATAAAGAGATATTGTTCGCTTACTGTATTTTTAATTTTTTATGAATTAACATTGCATTAAACACTAGAACAAAATAAAGCATTTTTGGATTTCAAACGTAAAACTAAATTTTTATAACTGAAAATAAATTACATATTGCATAAAACATAATTTTTAATTGGGTTATATGTGAATAATGTAAAATACAGAAAAATTACATAATAAATTGTTGTTATTTAACTTTTATATCCCTTTATCAAAAAAATTCCACGTGCGGCTCTTTTTGTTGGGGGGAGGGGGGGTACAACAAAAGTATTTAATTGTCCTTCCGTAGGATCCGTGAGCTAAAACGTTCAGATAATTTTATGTATTATCTTCAATTGTGGTTGGGTAGTTGTTTTGTTTGTTTAATTTGCACCGACTTCAAAATGTCGTAATCGATATAAAATTAAAAATTATTTTATGCTTTTTAGTGCTTTTTGTGAAGTCGGTTCAATTTTTTTTTAAAACCGATTTTATATGTTCAAAATGAATGTGCTGTTATGGCTTTTTCCTAGAACGCGATTTCGCATTACGCGCAAAGCGAGTGATAAATGTATATTATATTTACTATTATATATTATATATTGCTGCAAGTGCTGTGGGAAGGACAAGTCTCACATAGTAGAACGAAATCTCGCCGAAGAGTTTTTTCGAGTACGTCTAGATTCCCGCTTATCAGAAAATTCAAACGGACACATAGGACTGATTTTGTGATGACGACAATTGGGTTTAAACATCAGACTAAGTTTGGGCTAAGTAACGTGAAAATTCTGTGGGACGAGTTTGGATACGCGAAGATCATAGAAGTAGAGCAAGAAACGGTCCAGTCTAAAGATGAGGATCGAAAAGAAAAATATCGATTCAAAGCGAATCGATCGTTTAATTTTTGCGATCTTCCGAATCGATTAATCGCGTTCAAAAAATCGATATTGACAAATCGGTCCGGGTCGATCTTTCATTTCAAATGTATTAGCAGCGAACGAACAAGGAACTTTTTTACGGCTAAAATTTTGACAACAAAGTTATATGGTGGCTGCTCTTGATCTTTAACAGAGAAGTAATAAAATCAAATTTTTTAATTGAAGTGTGAATTTGATAATTTAGAAAGAAATCTTTCTTACGATTCTCCTGCTGCTGATGTTATTGGGTCCATGTTCGGGCAACAACAAATTCGTATTTAATTACATTAACCGATTTCTCGGACATTGTTTGGTGGAATATATTTCTACACATTTTGAATTTAAACACTTTATTATTAATTCCACAAAATTTATTAGTTAAGTTTAAAAAAACCTTTGTATTTTTTATTATTATAATTAATTTTACAACAATAAATTTTCATAAATTCAAAAAATTCGTCTTTTTTTACTTCTAAAAATTGAAAAATCAATAAAATAAACAAAATCTCGACGTTGTTACCACGAGAAACTCATAAACTAACGAAATCTTTTTGGTTTTTTGTCAACAGATGATCCAGAAATGTGTTATGATGATCACCGCAAAGCAACATTATATACGCAAAGCAACATTGTATATGAAGAATTCCTGTCGGTCGCTGAATTCACAAAAGTTTTACTCAAAAATTTAACAGACGACTCTTGAAATATTGTTTATATTTACTATATATTTTTGTTTATTTATTAAATGCAATCAGACGCGATTGTGCTTTGCCTCTTTAATCTGGCCAGGAATAATCACGACGTCAATGACTCGGCAGACTGGTCCCGCGGGACTCTAATTGGTTCGAAATTTTTGTGCGCTCATTCATGTTTGGATGAGTGCTCCCGTAGGACTAGAAAAGTGGCGAACTGCTCTACGGAGAGGGCATTTGCTTAGGAGCAGTAGTTCCTAAAGTAGGAACTTCGCCCGGTGCTGCATCTACCCTCTGGGAACACTCAGACAATCATGTTCTAGTTTGATTTTTCGGTTTCGGTTTATTTTCTTCGTTCGTTTTAGGTTTAGCTCTAGGTTTTATTTCGGATTTTTTTCAAAATTTTTTGGAACTTTTCTTGGAGGCATTTCAAATTTTTTTTTTCTTTTTACAGGTTTTTGCCTTCAAGTTTTAGAGTCCTTTTTATTTAACATATTTACAGTAAACGTAGTATATTGAGACATTTTTTTTTATGTTGTTTTTGATTCTTATTACTGTGCCTTTTTAATGTTTGTGTGATTTTTAGGGTAGCTAGTTTTTGTAGGATTTTTACGTTTTTATGACGATGAGCGAAATAAAGCGCCATTATACATAAAAAAAAAACTATTATATAATTATTATTTAAGTATAAATAATTTTTTGTAGCTGCTAAGAAGATATCATGTCTTACAATTGTACAATTGGTGCTTATAAATAAATTTAATTGAATTCTTTAGTTGTTTTGTGATGTTTTATTATTAAATTAATTGTTTTGTTATTTTTGACCAAATTTTGTTAATACTACATATATATTTTAAGTAAGTAATCAGCCTGTTGATGAATCCTTAAATAAATAAATTCTTATTTGATGGCCCTTTCTACGTGTAGAGACGCAAAATAATACAACTATAACTTTATAAGGGTTCGTCCTTCTATTTTAGCCTTCTACAGTATATCTTTTGCCCTTTTATTAACTTCGTTTTCCTTTTTTCACAGATTTCAGATAGAGCGGAAAAAGGTATAGTGTGCGAATATTACAGAAATAAATGTTTTTTCTCCGCTTTTCTCTACTTTCTATTTTAACTCAATAATAATTAATATTTTTCAATTTTCTAGTTAAATACTTTTTAAAAAATTTTAACTTCACCTTTGTTACACTAAAAATTGTAATTAAATACCTTAAAAGTTGATGTTGTCCAAATTTTTGAATTAAGTTGTATATTTCATTAATGAAACAAAGTATCCGCAAAATGTGTATATAATTAAATCTCTTTGAAATAAAAAATTAATTTACAAACTTTGAAAAAGTTTAATTGTATATTTATTGTGTTACTGGCTATTTGCTTGTAGGAAATGAAACGTTGCATGCAACGAAAATCAAACAAAGGAGCAAAATAAAATGAAGCACCCCAACCCCAGGCAAATCAAATTCAGAAAGTGCATCAATCGGTGTATTTGGCCCACACACCACCCAGAACCCTGGATCACTAAATATATTTTATCCCGGAATGCTGTTCGGGTGAAATCACCATGGTGCAGGAAAATCAATAAATTCTGCACCACTCCATAATTATCTTAAAACTACGCACGCGTACGTAAAATTTCCTGAATAGGAGGGTAAAGGCAAGAAGTGCTCCTGACTCCTTATAAAGGACAGCACTGGTTACGGAGCTTTGTTGGGCTGTGAATTTTGCGGTGTTCTCATCGTTTAAAGTACAAAGTAGTGAAAGTGATTATTTATTCACAGGTAAGTCACAAAATTTTTTAAAATAATTTCTGTGATAATTCAGTTTTAGGTATAAAATGTGTGAAACAAAAAAATAAGTGCAAAAAATGTATTGTAATAAAAAGTGGTAGTGTGAAAATTACTGGAGAGATTTGAGATAATTCCGAACTGCGTAGAACTAGAAAAATCAATAAAATCTGTGAATCTCGAAAAATGTGTACGATAAAAAAAATTGGGGTGAAAACGCCCCAAAGTGTATTCGTTATACCTCTCTGTCCCTTTCTAATTTATTTCAATTTAATTATTAATGAAGTATATATCGAATTTCAGTTAAATTCTTATAGAGTAAATGCAATATAGTTTTATTTATTGAAAAGAATTGCTCTTTTAGTCATTTTATTAAAATGCGTGTCCTTTGAAGATTGTGTATTCTTTTTAAGGCGTTTCGAGCATTTGCATCCTTCCATTGAATTATAGTATAAATATCAGCCTTTTGAAAAGAAAGCAATTAATAAAATACAAGTGTTACACCGGGGTGTACTATATTAATTATAAATTGATTCATTTTTGTTCCATGTATTTTTAGTTGAGAAGATTGTTTTGCTTGCGTGTTACGGAAAGTGGCTAAAAGTTTTAGAAAATTTATTTGAAAAAAATTTGAATTTAATATTAAATATAAATATATAAATTCCTCTAAAAATTCTAAACATATTTTAACAAAAGGACAAGTTGTTTCTACTTTATTAAAATTTTAGAGAAATTTTTAAAAATTTGCTTCACATGGAACCATGGGAATGCTTCTTTATTTTAATAATTACCTTTAATTTAGTCGCATATGACTTTTTGTCAATAAAACAAAACACCATCCTACTTATCAAAATTCAGTAATAATTTAAAAATTAATTCACAAAAACAAAACAAAAAAACTTATCTAAATATAGATATAATAAAAGAAATATTTTTAAAAAATTAAATAAATCAGATAATTCATAATTACAAATTTTAGTCAATATATGTGTACATAAGTAAAGAAAAATAAAAATCGACAAAAAATAGTCAAAATAAACAAAAAAACGGCCAAGGGCAGTGTACGGTTCCGTAGTTTCCCGTCACAATATGCGGACTTAGGAGGGGGCTTTTTGCTTGATACTATGAACATATTAATTTGAACGTAAACATTAGGAATTATTAAGGATGTTATGATTTTATTTTTCCATAATTTTACATAGTTCATAAACTTATATTTACTACCTGTTTTACAGAACTAACAACTTCATATAAGTAATTTTCAGTGGAATTTGTACCAAATTTTCCTTTTTACTACTCCAAGTAAATTTTATAAGTTGGTCAACTATTACTCGTTAACTCGTAAAGCCTACTTAGCTGTAATAGTTTTCCTTTATTTTCGTTATATATCCTCCTGCCGTGAATTTTCTCACATATCCAAAAACAACCGTTAAGCCCCCCCCCCGCTGGGGGCACTTAATATTTCACAAACGGATCCCTGAATCGCAAAAATGGTTTTCACACACCCGCAATATTTTTGAACGACATATCCAACGACACCCGACACCATGGGATAGACGAGAAAAAAAAAATCATCCCCACTTTACATATAGGGGAGGTATTAAAAAATTTTTTTTTATATTTTATTTTAACACTTTGTCGGCCTGATTAATATGTATCCCATTGCCAAATTACAGCTTCCTAATACTAAGAGTCTCTGAGCTCAGCCGCGGACAGACAGGTAGACAGACGTACGGACATGGCGAAACTATAAGGGTTCGTTGCTGACTACTGAACTCTAAAAATGGGCATAAATTATAAATCTTTTAATACTTTTCAAGTTCATTCGTTGCAACTGTGGTCATGAAACTTGAGATTTATACTCTTTTTTCTTCCGAGAGTGTTGCCTGTTTTAACATTTTTACTAATTCTTCTTCCCTAATATAGGATACATCTCCATCAATAAGTGTAAATTTAGTTTTTTTCTTTATTTAGGCTTTTTCACTTTAATATCCAGTCCGTCATCATCCGTTTCTGGATTATCAAGGCATAAACTTACATATCTGCAAAGCATTTAAAACAATATGTACAATTATTAACTTTAATACAAATAAGTCAATATTTCCGATACGTTTCCCTTGTGCTTCCAAGAAAGCTTACAAGAAGAATACTCCCTTTTAAAACATTTTTTAGTTGCACAAATGTCGACACTGAAGACGTTGGTCAAAATGCTGAATACGATGAATATACGTTGCGATAGTTCAGTTTGTTTGGGTTTTCGATATCTTATCCTCTTCTTCAAGTTTCAAGGTATTGAAAGCAACTTAATCGTCTCATGTACGACGGTCATTCAATAATTAAAGAGACAAATTGGTCTGAAAAAAAAAACCCTAAACGGGTTATTAACTTTTTTATACCGGCTGCAAAGAACTCTTTGTCTTGGTGTTTGAGCCAATTTCCCACAAATTTTTTGACATCTTCGTTGTCCTGGAACTTCTTCCCACGTAATGCCTCCTTCAATGGACCAAACAAATGGAATCACATGGTGCTAAATCGAGACTGTAAGGAGGATGAGGCAGTAACTCCCAGTCTATTTTGTTGATGGTTTCACGAGTTAGTTGAGCAGTGTGAGGACGTGCTTTGTCTTGATGGAGAATCACACCTCTCCTCTGAGATCCACGACGTTTCTCTCTCGTAGTTGGCTTCACTTTGTTCAAAAGCATATCTAAGTAGTATTGGCTTTCAGCATACACTTTAGTGATTCTAGAGTATATTTGAGCTGGTTTTTCACCTTCAGCAAGTAAAAACCGAATCACAGAACGTTGTTCAAACAATGTGGAATTTTCAAGTGGACTTGCCATCGTTAAACTTAATTTTGAGGTTATAAACACAGCAATGTTGATTCAACAGCTGATCAGGACTCATCTCAATGATGCCAACTTAAAGTCCTAAAAGTACCAAACTTGTCCTACAAACCAGTTTTTCTCCAGACCAATTTGTCTCTTAAATTATTGAATGACCCTCGTACAAAGCTGACAATGCATTTCCTGAAACCACCTGATGAACTTGAATGGTGCCTTTGAAGGGTTGAGTGCTTTGGGATATATTTCCTACAACAGTATCGATATCATCTTAGGTGATAAGAAAAAATTGTATTCCATTGCAATTCGACTTCAAACCTATCCATTAAAGTTGTGATGTCTGTAATATCTTGACCGCAAGCGACTAGTCGATCTGCAATCCTTTTTCACGTCCCTCCTATACCGTCTCGAGCTCCTTTTCTATGTACCGTCTCTGAGTAGTTCCACGTAAATCGTTTTCGTCCTGAATAATAATCTTAAAGCTTAGTAGTTAGAAAATGAAACATCATTATGTTTTTGTACTGCGTGGCAGGTCTGTCACTCAAAAAATGCAGTACATTAATATTTCGGAAAAATCGTTCCAAAATCGTGCCCAAATAAGATAAGATAATTTTATTAGCAAAACAACTTTAAAACTACATTCTACGTATTTTAGTTCTTCATATAATTATTAAAGTTATCCACAAAAATGATAATAATGAGAGAAAAATCAAAATTAAATGAAAATTAACAAACAATTTCAAATATTGGGTCTGGAAAATAGTTTGTGGCGTTTTTTTAGTAAAATACAACTGGTTTTCTTATAGTGTGATAATGAATTTACTTAAACCAAATATGATCTATTATTATCGACAATGTTTCGCCATTTTTCGGGTAAAGCTATGATGCCATCGGTGAAGAACTTCTGTGGTTTTTGGTTGAAAAACTGAATCAAGTAGTTTTCACAGGCTTCTTTTGCAAACAAATTAATTCCATTGAGAGAGTTCTGCAGATAGCGGCATGAGTGTTAGTCAGAGGTTGCTATGTCTGGACTATACGGTGGATGCATCAAAACTTCCCAACCAAGCTCTCGCAATTTTTGACTGGTCATCAAAGAAGTGTGTGGTCGGGCGTTGTCATGATGGAAGACAACACCTTCCCTTTTAATCAATTCGGGTCGTTTTCTTTCAATTGCTTCGCGCAATCTCACTAGTTGTAAACAGTAGAGTTCAGAATCAATCGTCTGACCAACTGGAAGTAGCTTATGGTGGACGATTCCCTTCCAGTTTCACCATACACACAGGATCACCTTTTTCGCCGTCAATCCTGGCTTCGCACATACCTGTGACGGCTCACCATCCCTTGTCCACGGTCTTTGACGCTTCCGATTGTCTTACGTGATCCATTTTCATCACCGGTTATGACACGTTTCTGAAATGGTTCGATTTCATTGCGCTTCAGCAGCGCATCGTAGATGTTAAATCGGTCTATCATGTTTTTCGCGCTCAACTCATGAGGAACCCATACACGAGTTTCCTTTTGTAGCCAGCTTTGTGTAAATGGTTCAAAACAGGTTTGTGGTCAACGCCTTGCACTATGCCAATATCGACACTCCTGATATGCTTATCTTGCTGGACTTTTTCAAGAATTTCATCAGCTTTTTCTGTGATTGGACGACCAGAGCGTGACTCTTCTTTCACATCAAAATTACCAGACCGAAAGCGAGCAAACCATTTCCCTTTGTCGTAATAATATTGCAAAATATAGTACACTTTTTCATTACCTTTCTCCATTTTCAAACGCAAACAACTTTCCACCCACCGCACCAATTTCGATGTTTATACACTCAAAGTAACGCTTGAACTGTTACCATTCCAACGTGGTGTCGCTACGATCTTTGTTTCCTGAGTTATTTGCAATTGACGCCATCTAAGTAAAAGCATCACGAACTTTTTCCAGGACCCAATATGTTCTCGACAGTAAACAGTCAATAATCTTTTGAAATACATTATCCGTCTTTCACATTTTAGTTCATTCGGTAAGCTGTTGAACATCTGCAGCCCTCTATGCATAAGTTGGTTTTGCATCCTCATTTTCCGCGTGTAGGGTAACCCGAAGTCTTCTGGATTCGTCAAGTAATAGGGTTATTCTTCGCTCACATCTCTTAGGTACTTTGCCATAATCTTGTATTTAATTTCCACTTTCATCTCTATCACAGTGCACTAGTAGGCAAATGTCGCTACACTTTCGCACTCGGGAATTTTTAGGGTACTTTCGAAACTCGACGTGTCCAAAGCTGCTGGGCCTGATAGTTTCTCGCCCCTGGTTTTAAAATGCTGCGCCTCTGCTTTTGCTAAACCCCTGGGCAAACTTTTTCACCTGTCATATTCAACAGGAATGTTTCCAAGTGCATGGAAACTTGCTCATATCCAGCCGATACTTAAAAAAGGAGAGGCATGCGACCCCTCTAACTACAGACCAATTGCACTAACTTCGATCATATCTCATTAACTCTCAGTTGATGAAATATCTAAAAAATAACCATCTCATCAAGGATTGCCAGTACGGTTTCTGCGCTGGCCGCTCATCCGGAGACTTACTAACGGCTCTAACAGAGGGTTGGAATCATTGTCTCTATAATTTTGGTGAGTCCGAAATTGTCGCTCCTGATATTTCAAAGGCTTTTGATAGAGTCTGGCATACTGCCCTTTTAGCCAAACTTCAAACATTTGGTCTGCACCCTACCATCTTTAAATGAATAGAGAGTTTTTCGTCAGACCGTTCAATCCGTGTAGTAATTGACGGAGTTACATCTGATTCCTACGAAATAAATGCCGGGGTACCTCAGGGTTCAGTACTTTCACCAACCTGATTACTTCTTTTTATTAATGATTTTTTAACCCTTACTCTCAATCCAATTCATAGTTTCGCCGACGACAGCATCCTTGATTTCACGTACTCATTTGATTCTGAAATGAATTCACGTGGAAATGCTACAGAAGTCCGTCGGAAACGCATGTTTAGATCATTATCCAACGACAATTCTTTGGTACTCGTTTGAGGCAGAGCAGATCGTGTTTCGTTTAATGCATCTAAAACTCAATGCTGTTTAATGTCCCTTAAAAAACGCCCAGTTCATCCCCAACTTATTTCAGTCGACGGAGTGAACATACCCAATTCGCCCTCCCTAAACATCTTGGGTATTGAGATATCCAGCAATCTTAGCTGGATTGATCATATATTTGCAATCGCCAAAAGTGCGATAAAATGCTTGGGTTTTCTACAGAGATGTAAGAAATATTTCACCCCACCTGAATTAGCGCTAATCTACAAGTCCCACATTAAGCCTAGACTTGAATATAATTCCCATATTTTGGCAGGGGCCGAACACACCGCATTGTTCGCGTTAGACAAAGTCCAGCCTAAGTATTAAACGTATTGGCGATTCCTCAATCTCTAAGGGGCTCGACTCTCTAGTGCATCGACGGAATGTCGGTTGTCTCTCACTTTTCCATCGCTATTTCCATGGCCATTGTTCTAACGAAATTGCTATCCTGATCCCTTGTAGACACATGACAAAGCGCGACACAAGAGCTACAAGTCGCTCCCACCCCTATACTCTCCAGGTCAAATTTGGACGCACCGTCAAATTTCGGGAATCTTTTCTTAGCAGAACAACACGAATGTGGAACAGTTTACCATCTTCTGTTTTTCCCTCGTCTTATGAGCCTGAAACTTTTAAACGGGGCGTACATCGACACCTCTTTCACTCAATCTCCTAACCCATTTCCCTGATCCTTAATTCCTTTCCTGCCAAGGCTGTGCTTTAGCATCATAGGGTATCCCCTGAGCTTTGGCAACATCATATATGTAAAAAAAAAACATTTTTTTAATGATTTTATTCGTTAGCTTCTCTTTATTAGTTTTATTGCAAAAAAATGGTTTTGACTGATCTATTTAAAATGTCAACAATGTTTGTAATGTTGTTTGTTGTTACAAATCGAATAGGTCCTTAAAGGTGGGTCCACACGACACAGACTTCTATAAACTTCTATAGAATTTTTTCTGTGCAACAAAGCAGTACAGACAAATGTCGGTGCGTTAGAAAAGTCGGAGGTATGCATGAAAGTCGGAAGTAAGCACGTATGTATGTCTGCGGAATAAAAATCCGTAATAAAAAATGTCTGAAAAATAAAAGTCTAGTAATGAAAAGTCCGCACAGATATTCCGTCGACATGTCTGCGTGAACCTTTTTTAACTCGGACTTCATAGTCTGTACAGATATCTGTACAAACAAAAGTATGTATCGTGTGGACCCACGATAAAATGCATTGTACAGACTTAATGCAGCAAACAGAACTAATTACTTTCTTAATGTTTTTTTCATTTATTTTCTTGCATGTGTTATACATTTGCAAGTTTCCCTGTCTTTTACTTTCATGGTTTTCACATAAAAAGGACATCGTTGACAAAACAGTGAATAACTGCACTTATTTTTAGGATAAGTATCGTTAAATCTTTTGTGTACAAGAAATATCTTTTCAGTTTAACACAAGTTCCTTTTTTGATGAAATCTCTTTTCCCAGGGCGCATTCTTGAATTTTCATCTTCTTCTAGAAATAGTTTGATTTTTTTTTCAAGATATTTATTTAATTTATATTTTTTTAAAGTATTAAGACTCAATTTGGCTTTCGAACAGCGCTTCCAATTTTAGAAATGGCACTTTGATATCAATTTTTATTTTTTATTATTTCTTCGGAAATCAAATTAGCAAACAGCTGTTTTCCCTTTACTTTCTATATTAATTACTTTTGAGTTGTTTTTTAAGACATCTGCATACATTAGATTTCTTGTAATTGCATTCCGACCTGATTCCACCATTTTCTCTAAACTAAATTTTTCTTTTTTTTTACTTCAGGTACGAAGGTTTTTGATATTTTTTATCCTTTAATTTCAGCTTCGCAATTTCTTCGTTTTTCTTGGATACTTCTCTGGACCGTTTTTTCCTGTTATTTGCTCAGATTTTTTTTAAGCATCTGCGCCATATTATTTTTTTGAGGTTGCGGTCTATGAGGAATCACTTCGGCAAATTCTTCCTCACTTTCTGGAGGGGTGTTTTCTCTGAGAGCTCTTTCCAACTCATTTCGTTTTTTATATTCCTATCCCTTTATTTTATTTTCCCTCCAAATTTTCCTTTGCTTTCTTTAAGATCTTTCATTTCTTTAGTTGGCAGAAATTTTTTTTGTTTCCATTTTTGAATATATCGTATTATTTTCTTCTGTGTTCTTCGTTAAGAAGTGGTTCACGTTTTCTCTTCAAAATCTCCTCCTTCCCCACCCCGCTTAAAAGCTTCCTTGCGCGCGGGAATAGATTTGAACCAGTGGGTTTCCCCGTGAGTTTTTAAAATTGAATTAAAAAATTAATTCCGTCTCTGCGCTCGCAGCAATTCAAAAACAAGACATTCATTCATTCCTCACTCCCCTTACTCTAAATTCCCTTCCGGGCAAAGCCATGCTAACACAACAAAGGGTTGTCTCCTAGACTTTGACCACATCGTACAAAAAAAAACTTCAGATAGTTCTAAGCCCAAGTACATGTAGGTCTGTTCCACCGATTTTTGTGCACAAACTTTCCATGCAAATACTTACTTATATGGTGGGAGAAAAAACGTCCACAAACCAAAAAATCAAGAGAACATGTTTCATGCAAACTCGTAAAAATCAAGAAGAAGAAAATTCGCGGAATACACGGAATTTTTTTTTTGAAATTTACTATTTTTTTCAATTTGTTTTTTTTTTTAAATTTACCAAGTAGCTAATGCAGATTTGTGAGAAAAGTCTTGAAAAAAAAGATTTTTCCATTTTTATGAAGATGTTTGAGATCACAATTCTTGTTCCTTTAACTTTTTCCAAAACTTTGACCGAACGGGCCGAAGGAACCGTCCAATAGATCGATCTGCGGATTTACAGAGCTATGGGGCGTACATTGAGGTGTAAAAATTCCTACAAACCTTAGCCTTTCCATCAGTATTTGCAAAGATGCGGTCAATTTACCAAAACAAGGAAAAAAGTCAGTTTTTTTGACTTTTTCAAAATTGAAATTACGGATAAAAAAAAAATATTATTTTTTATGTCTTGACGAATTCTTGTAGGAAATTTATTCCAGTTTGCGAAACTGCCCGTAAATTTTCTGTACGATCATTGGTTGCTGAGATATCCATGGTTGAATACAAAAGTGTCCTTTTTCGTTTAATATCGGATATCTCCGCGACAAATCGACGTATCAAGGATTTCAAAAAAAAATAATTAAAGCTGAATTAACAGGCTATCTGGTTCATAGGGTGGTCAAATAAAAAAAAAAAATTCCGAGTCCGTGCACCAAAAAAAAAATGACTAAAAATTTTGAAAAATTTTTCTTCCGCTATTCCTTTGGATTGCGTGAGCACCTTTAAAATTGTTTGGCTGAAAGTTTCAAAAACTAGAGTTTTGGAGCTTTAACACGTTTTTTTCAGATCCTCGATACGATTATTTCTCGCTTAGATACAGCCCGCCAAAAATCACTAAAAAATTTAGATATTTTTTTTGTTCCCTTAATTGTTTTGATTAGTGTATTTAAACTGCACTTCTAATTACAAATTGTTAATCTAATCATTTTAGTCGCTAAATTATACTTTATTAATAACTTCATTCAATCAATTCACCACGAAAGAGTCACTCAACCTAACCTCACTTTCTAAATAAAAACACCGAACAGCTGTTTGTACTATTGCAAGAAGAGATGGCCAATCATGCACCAGCTAAAAAGTTTGGGTAAGTTCGTGCAGCAGGGGAACATGTGACGTCGATTTTTTCTCCGCCATTTTACCTGGCACGAAACGTGATGGAACGCAAAATATGTAAGTTCGTGCACATGGGGGATCCCGCATTCTCATCAGGGAACAGACCTACTATGTTTCTGACCGGTAACAGCTTTGGTCGAACATCATCTATCATCTTTTAGTATTCAAATATTTTAAATTGATTGGTCCCTCTACTATGGTATCTTTTACGATTTTTGACATAAAGTTAAACCAATAAATCGACTCTGTAATTGCCATATATTCGGCCTCAGTCCATTATAAGGCCACGGTTCGTTGCTTTGGAATTTCCAACTAATAGCAGCATTACTTAGCAGAAACAGAAATCCGGAATAAGACTTTCGATCCAACCAATTGCTCCTCCAATTGACATCAACGTAGCCGTCGATGTGCCTTGTTGATTTACTATATACAAGTCCAACATTCTGAGTACTGATAAGATATCTTAATACTCGTTTAGCTAAATTGAGAAATAAGGTACAATATCAGGGACGAATGACAATTGATGTATAATTGTATAGCCTACCTTATTTCTGTAACTTTGAGAGTTTTTGTAATACATTACTTGCATTTTGCGATCGGATCCTTACAGAAGAGTTTTAAATTCGTATTTTATATGTGCCTTTTAATATTTTATTCATTTAATTTGCGGCTGTTATTATATACAAAAACAGTTTCTTCATTATCACGAGGTTTTTTTAAAGTAAATTTTAAAACAAGATCGTGTTAGGAATTACTTTAAAACTTATAAGGATAAATGGTCACTTTTTAGCACAAAGCACCCCAATTCGAACAAAAGAACCAATCGTGGCTGAATAAAATAATGAAATTGGAACGTATGCGAACCTTCTACATTAGCATCTCAGCCTTTTTTCTTCATCTGAAACTTTTTATTCAACTGAACCTATCATCCTACAAACAAAATAAATCCTTAGATTAGTATTCAATGTGGAACGTGCTAAGATTGCATAGAGTTGGAACGCTAATGAAATTGAAGGATGAATTCAAATGATACAAAATTGACGTCGCTGCGATGCAGGAGGTAAGGTTTAAGCCACATTTTTGAGGAGCACTACAAGGAGGCGACAACACTATGTTCTATTCGTGCAACGAGTCGCGCCACGACTTTGGCACAGATTTTCTGGTGAGCGAGCGATGGAAGGACCTTGTTCTGAGTTTTTCTGTTATGGATGATAGGTTGTGTGTACTGCGCATTCGTGGTAGGTGGTTTAACATTACCTTCATTAATGTACTTGCGCCGACTGAGGAGCGAAGTGACGATTGCAAGGACTCCTTCTATGACAAGCTAGACGAAATCCTAAGTAGCGTTTCGTTAGTGAACCGAACATCTTCCATACGAACTCTAATAATAATGGCTTCGCGGACTCCAGGAGACTTGTTGTAAGCAGCACTTACTTCCCACATAAGGCCACTTTGAAGAGTCCAACAGGAGGATGCACGCATAATCATGATTGATTGATGACATTTCTCTCACATAATGGATATAAAGTCTTGCAAGGGAGCTGAATACAATTCTGATCACTTTTTGAAAAGGCTACGTTTTTTATGGCATCTTGCTATTACTTATCGCGTCATGTGATCCACATTCAGTGAATACATGGCCTGCATTAAAAAATCTAAAAAACAATAAAGCACCTGTAGCCGACGGTATTCCCAGTGAATTAATTTAAGGGATCATTCTGGTTTAGACGCTCGAAAAAAATGCTATTTTTATGAATTTTTCATGAAAAAACTATTATAGTTATTGATATAAGGTTTATTCAGCTCAATAAACACACTTTTAAAAAACATAAGAAATATCTGTATTTATTGTTTGTTACACTTTTTATATACAACGGATGAATGGAACTCCGTAAGAAGTTGGTATTAAGCTGGCGGCATTAATAACTTGATAACGGCTCATCTAAAACACAAAAACCAAAAATATTTAGGTTCAGTGTATCAGTGGCTCTAGCGCATTCTATAGAAATTATTATTTAATGATAAATAACAAAACGACGCACATTTAAAGAAAAAACAAAAAAAATTAGGTTTTTTTCACTGCTTTTGGCCCCAAAAAAAATAGTAAAAATCAAAATTTTGATTTCGTTGTAGAATGCGCTGAAACTATTACTGTTAAGAATATGTGGTTAAAATTTCATGAAGATCGATTTAGTGGTTCCGGAGAAATCACCGCCGCCGACCGAAAAAACATAGTTTTGAGAAAAACGCGCTTAAAGTTTTTTTAAGGAAAAAGTCTTACCTAAAGTCAATCAGCGATGCCGGCAGCATACAAAATCCCTTCAACCTCTTCAAGGTCTCTCTACAATTTTTGAATTTACCTATAAAGGTTTAATTCTAAGAAAAAAGGAAATTAATAGAGGCACGGAGACTGGAGTAGAAAAGAGAATGATCCCTTAAGAGGGCGGCCCATCTCTCTGGAATGCTCTTTATGAATTGATACTTCATGTATAGGATGTAGAGGTAATACCTGATGATTGGAAGAGATCTGTTGTAATTCCTATCCATAAAAATGGCGATAGGGAGGTATGCAGCAATTATCGAGGATCCTCCTTAATAAGTACCGCATACAAAGTCTTACCGTATATCATCGCTGGACGCCTCGAACCGTAAATCTACGTAGGAAATTCTGAGCAAATATCAGTGTGGCTTCAGGGATGGAAGATGGGCCACAGACAACATCCTCAATCTACTCCAGATCATGAAGAAATGCAAGGAGTAAATTTCACCAAATTTTTGTGGATTTTGAACAGGCTATAATATCATGTGGGCTGCGTTGGCCTGCGTTACCTCGAAAGATCATAAACCTTTATCGAGTCACCGTTGAAGAATCCGCAACAGTAATCCGCATTCAAAATAACACCTAGAATAAGTTCCCAATAAACAAGGGACTGAGACAAGGAGACGCTCTCTCAATCATTCTGTTCAATCTTGCATTGGACTTCGTCCTGCATAAATACAGGATATTGTTATCAGGCGCGAGCAAGTCCTAGGATTTGCTGACGATTTGGACCTTATGGGTAGTCCAGCAGATAGCAGCAGAAATGGTAGTAAAGCTGTATCATTCTGCTCGCACTAATGGGCTTCAAATTAACGAATAAAAGACGAAGTACCTGACGAAATCAAAGATATAGCGCCAGACAAAATTTAACGGTTGGCAATTGGAACCGCGAAGGTGTGGTTTTCTTCAAATACCTCGGTGCACATGTCAACTATATCAAAGATGTTACGTGTGATATACGGACCCGCATCACACAGGGTAAAAGCATATTTGCTTCGGTTAGATCCTCGTTGAGATCACGTTTCCTTTCCCGTAGGTCGAAAAGGAACATATACCGAGCGATAATAAAACCTGCGATAACGTACGGCTCGGAAACTTGGGTCCTAACGACAGAAAGTGGTAGGGCGTTAGGAGTGCTCGAGCGGAGAGTCCTACGCTCTATTTATGGTGGAGTCCGAGACAAACGCAGAGATTTATCGGCGAAGAATAAATCATGTGCTGTATGAGATCATTGGGGCTTCCAGTATAAAAAATTTTATAGAATCTGGCAGGCTTAGATGGTTTGGGTTAGGGCTTCACGATACTCGAGATAATTCTCGCTGCCGGTATCGGTCTCGACACGATACCGAGACCGGCAGCGAGACCAATATCATTGGTAACAGTGCGATACCGAGAGCGAGATTGAGGTGACGAGAGTGGACGAGATATTAGTTTTTATCATTTTATTGTGGACAATTTTTTTTAGTTGTTTTAGCTTTTATGTCGCTCCGAAAAATTTCAATTGTGTGATTTATGGGGTGTATAAGTATACACTGCTCTCCTCAATCGCTTCTTTCTACATTATCACTTGTCCTCGCTCCCCGTTATCCCACCGAAATACCCTTTATTTATCTTACCGAGAGCGAGATCGCACCGAGACTGGCCTTTATCTCGCCGAGATTGCGACGAGAGCGAAATCGTCTTCACCTTGACGAGATCAAGACCGAGATCTGCCAAAGTCTCGGTCTTGTCTCGGTGCCGTGAAGCCCTAGTTTGGGTACGTTTTTCGAATAGATTTTTTCGAATACATCACCAAAGGACTCCAAAGTTGCTCCTGAAGGGAAACCCGGCGGTTAGATCACGTGGAGGAAGACCTTAATAGTTCGTTATAGCCAGTGATGATGATGATGATGTACTTTGGTCACCAATTAAACTACTAACACTCAGGTTATGATGGCAATGACTTTGCTTTAGTAAAAGTATATCTCTTACTTCGGCAGCAAGTCTTTGTTTGGAAGAGTATATTCATGAGCAAGAAATAGGTTGTCTCCAGGTAGACTCAGTAAATTAGTAATGATTTATTCAAATCTTCAATTTTTGCACAATGATACTCTAACCACCTCATTAGTTAATGCAGAAAGTTAGAGTGACTGTGAGTCAAATGCCAGTGAAACTTCGATTTACAGCGATAATTTATTAATTTAAATTTTTTCTTTTTTAAATTAAGGTTTATAAATAGAAAATCATATTCTAACTTTTTTTTATTCCTAATAAATTAAATATTTCAAGATAAAATTATTAAATTTGGATATCGGCTCGCTTACCAATCTAGCAAATTAATATTTTAGATCAGGGTGGACACTAACTAGATCAAATTTTCATTGGCGGAGTGTCGACTAAGAGTTCTTCTGTTTGCCTCTGCGCCATAGGCTAATATTAACCTACACTAAATTATTGTATTTATTTAAACCAAACTATATAAGATCAACTCAATATAAAACTTGTGCTAGTATCACAAAATCCGAAGATATTTTACTTAATTATTATTACTTCTTATTTACAGAAACGCACAATAACTATGGGTTGTATTGGAAACTGCGTTGAGGTGGGGCCTCCGCCTGATATGATTTTATCAATGCCCCCACCTCCTCTACCGTCCTTTCTACTTCCAAGAAGTGCTATTGTTGCCTTATCTGGAAACGAAACACATCCATGTTTTGCAGCATTTATGTGTGAGCCCAACCCCCGACCTAGAGATAGCGGGATTGAATTCATTGAACTTTCTGGAAAAGGACATATCGCACTAGAAAATACTTGGTATTTCATCTTGATCTCATCTTGTGTTGGCGTTTTACTTCTGGGAGCTCTTCTGGCTATTGTCCTTATGAAGTGTAGAGAGTAATTTATTTGATACTTGATAAAATAACATTGTGATTATATCGTAATATTTTTACTTTAGGTATAATTACTCTTATCAGGAAACAAATATCAAACAATCTTCGATGTCTGCGCTTGGAGAATCCTCAAAATCAAATCCATTTATGGCTGGAGGCATGTTATATCCTTGCGCAACTAATCGAGACTCACTTCAACAGCAACTCGCTAATGACAATAGACTTCTGTGGGCTACATTAACCCCACATGGTACCCGTCACTTTATTTCTGATTACCCTGCACAGGGTGATCACTATGAGGTAGTTGATTATAAATCAAAGACCCAAAACACGACGGGGAGAGATTCCAAAAGAACTCCAGTCAAGGTAAGTTTTATTTGTTACTTATTCAAATTATTTTCCTCCATGTTGCATTTTCGTTAATTAATTTTTGTAACTAAAGTTTTAGTTTCATTTTAGTTAAGTTTATTTTCAAAAGTATTCTTTTAAAAAGTGAAGCATTACAACTTTTAACAAATTAGCACCATCCCCACTGTTGAGTTGGAGTGAAAATCAAATATATACCAAACAATATTATAAAAGCACCAAATTATTCCGCTTAGAACACCTGACTCATATGTACTGTAAAGTCCTCAATGTATCAACATTACAGTGAGAGTTTCTCTCTGAAAGACTGCACCCTGAATGAAAATTGTTAAGAAGAAACTTTACATCGTAACCACATGTTTAGAATATTTATAGGATCATCTCAAAGATCAGGTTTAAACTTAAATAATATCTAGAGAGATATTACGACAAAGTAGAATTCTCCAACCCATTCCTAAAGTTGACTAAAGGAAATTCGGTTTTTCTACACCACCAATGGTCAGCTGTTCCGATTTGATTCTAGGCTTGTATCTAGAGTAGGCTGTGGATGTGCCATATTTGACATGTGAGGAACGATACTGGCAGTACATGACGCTTCTCTTTTCTTAAATATTTATTTTAATTTTAAATTTTTCCCTCATCTCATGAATTTTATTGTAATCGTAACAAATGTTGTCTTGTATTTTTATTAATTATTATAACTCCCCCTATTAGAAAAACTATAACGGATCCATTTCTTTTTCGTTTTGTTTTCTTTAATATTTGCTCCTCGTTTTCTTCATCGCCTTCACTAAGCACTAAAGTTTGCTGCTAATTATTCCTACTTGCCACCTTCATCGCAGTGAACTAGCAGGCAAAACTTGCTGTACTTTCGCACTCGGAAAGTTTTTAAGGTAATCTTGTTAACTGATGGTTTCTCGCCCTTGGTTTTAAACCTCTGAGGTTTTTCACCTCTCATATCCAACAGGACAGTTATCATACTCATGGGGTCGCACACTAACCACAGACCAATTGCACTTACTCCGGTTTTATCAATCATTCGGTTTTGGTATCACTCATAAACTCTCATTTGATGAAATATCTTGAAAGTCTTATCTACGATTGCCAGTGTGGTGGCCGCCCAACCGGAGACTTACTTACTGCTCTGAGAGCATTGGAATCATTGTCTAAATAATTTTGAAATATTTGTTCGAAAATCGTAGCTGTTGATATTTCAAAGGCGTTTAATAGATGGGAGGGCATGCCGCCCTATCTAGCCAAACTTGAAACATCTGGTCTGCACACTCACCTGTTGAAATGAAAAGAGAGTTTTCTGTCGAACTGCCTGACAGAATCCCAGTAATAATATAGATAGAATAGCATCTAACCACTATAAAATTAATGCCGATGTCCCTCAGGGTTCAGTTCTTTCACCAATCTTATATTTCTTTTTATAAATGACCTTTTATCTCTCACACATAATCTACTTCGTAGTTTTACCGATGATAGCACCCTTGATTTCACGTATTCTTTTGATTCTATAATAAATTATCCTTGGAACTCTACAGAAATCAACCGAAGAAGCATCTTTGTATGATTGAAGAACAATATTCCTACAATCTTTTCTAATCAGAACAACACAAATGTGAACAATTTACGATTTTCTGGTTTTTTCTTTATCTTATGACCTCGAAACTTTCAAACGAGGCGTACATCGGCACCTTACTCACTCATCCTGTTAACCCATTTCCCTCACTCTTAATTTCTTTTCTGCCAAGGATGTGCTTTAGCATCCCTTGAGCTTTGACATTACCGTATAAAAAACTTCATCCCAAATTAGTGTTTACCTAACAGTCTACATCTCTGACTTGTTAAAGAGGCACATTGGCACACTAAATGCCGTTTCCTCATCTTTCAGGTTTAATCTACAGGTGTCATCCTAAATAAGTCCCATTTTCTTCAAATGACACCCGAAATTATCATGTCTTGCCAAGAGTGTTTATTTCCACTACCTCCAGTGTTTCTCGATGGCCCATTTTACAACCAGGTCTCTAACATTGTCTCATCACAAGAGTATGCCTAGAAAGATCTAGTTAGCTCTTCGCTTAGCGAGGCTATCCGCCTTCAATTCCTACATGTCCCATTTCCCAAACTAGTGTCACCCTGTTTATAAGCGGACGCTCATTGAGTTTTAGGACACATTCTAAAGCCAGAGACTTGTTGAATTCCATTTGTTTCATGAATTTAATTCCCGCTCGATTATCAAGTGCTATGAGCACATTTTTGCACACGACCAAATTCTTCTTTAAGTAATTCAGCGTATACAACAGGGCCAACATCCCAGTGATGTTTCAGATTACGTTCCATACTGCTCAAACTTTTTCTTGATCCATCTTTGAAAATCCTAATAACTGTCAATCTTCTCTCAGATAGTTAATGATCCATCATTTATTAGCGTTTCGTGGTGTCTTTCGATGACCCTTACTTTGCTTATCCCGCCCATTGGCATTTCCAGACCTAGCATCTTCTCATGCATCTTGCATGGCCGTTTCCTGACCTATGTCAATTTGCATTACGGTCCATAGGGATCGATGTCATGGCTGCCATCTTTTTAATGTTTCAAGTTAACGCAGCAGTTCAAACAATATCTTTAATGCTATGTTATATTTATGTTCGTGTGGTGCGGAATGCACCTATCATACCCACACAAGCTTTAATTTCCTCCTCGCTCCAAATATCGCTCCATATTACTCTGGATCGGATCGGTGAGACATCAGGATTAATTCAGTCTTGACCGTTACGGAAATACCGAACCAAAGTCAATTTTTAAAAAACAACGACCATCACTATAGTTTCCTTGTATTGTTTCGCTGAACATCTACAAACCATGAATTTCACATATTACTGATGTTAATGTCGGATTTATAGGTTTCGATATCATTCAATGTATAGTTTTCGATATCACTGAGATGAACAATCACACTCCCGGAGTAAAAATAATTTAGGTGGTATATTCAGGGCCAAACCAAGTACAGACGTTAATCTTTTTAAAGGTATATATACTCGTACGCCCGTTCCTAGAACACATAGCGAACAAATGGGCCCGTTTCTAGCAGGTATATCAAACAAATGCACCCATTGCTAGCACGCATCGCCTGCTGCTAGTACATATAGCCAACAAACGTTCCCGCTATACAAGCACGAAAATTTAAAAATACGCCCGCCAAACGCCCGTTACAGGCACAAAAATTGCACGCTTCTGTTATGGTGAATCCTCACGTAGGTTATGTAAAATCTCATCCGTATAAACGGTGTTCACAGAATTGTTCCCAATAGCCGACAACTCACAAGGTGAGTCATAACAATAATAATGATAACAATTACGAGAAATTTGTTTTTTTTATTCTTATATTTTCCAGTTTCAGTTAATCTTTATTAAATCCCGAGTAAAAATAATACTCAACTAAACAAACGCCGCAGACTACTGGAGGTAGTTTTGTTTTAAGACGTCGGTCTCGAATGAGTTAATCTACGAAAATAATTTTATTGTTTTTATTTTAAATTTTAATCTAGAAAAAGTTTAAGCGTACCGTGATTTATTTGGACTACTTAGTGAGTCTTTTGTTGATACGTGCCTGCAGCGGGCTGGCATTTGGAAAATTATGATTTTTACTTAGGCGTACCGTGCTTCATTTGGGTGCCATTCACATGTTTCGACGCTGTGTGTGCTTGCTTCCGGCTAGGAATGGGCGAGTCTTATTTTCACACAGGTCCAAAGGCCTTTGGATACTATGGGGTTAAGATACATCTAGAACTCCTAGGTGTGCGGAACCTAAACCGCAATAATTTTTTAGTTATGCCAAAGTTTTCCAACAGACAATTAGGCAGGAAAACATAATGAGATTTTTTTAATATGACATATTTTTTTTTTTATATTTTGTTTTAATATTTATTTTGCCAGTTAGTTCATTTGGATAAACGTAGCTTATCTATTTTATCTGTTGCATTACATCTTTTCAATTTTCTTAAATAAAAAAAACTTAATGACGTAATTTAATGTTTTCTTTTTCAGTCGTTTGACAATAATGGATTCGTAGACTACGACTACGAGGACCCAACACCACTTATGGACTCCTATCATGATGACCTAGATTCTGGTTATCAGGAGCCTCACGAAGTGATAGGAACTCTGTCCCGAAGTTCTCCAAGACCAATGGTGTCTTCGCCAACTAGAATAGAGAATCCAAATATTCCACCACTCAACATGCATCCGCATAGGAATGCAAGTGGAACCCTCAGTAAAAAATCAACCCTTAGTCGTCGAATATCTGACGCGTCATACGGCGCACCCAGTGTATAAAATTAAATACTCCTATTTAGCCTTGTATTGCAAGGATTGTATATTATGTACATAAGGTGTTGTAACGTAAATATGTTGTAATGTAAAAGTGTTGTAACGTAAAAGTGTTGTAACGTAAAAGTGTTGTAAAGTAAACCTGTTGTATTTAGACAGATTTCGTTCAGGATTATGACGACTAACATTTACTTATGCATTCGAAGCCGAACGCAGAAGTGAGTGCCACTTTAATGGTCATTAAAGTGAACATAATTTATTTAATATTGAACTATCCTAATATTCAATTTGTTATGTTTATCGACTTTTACAGTGGTACACAGACGCATACATTGAGGGAATTCCTAAGGCATGCAGACTGTTTGTTTATATATAATTAGCCAAACATTCTCCATGCAAACAAGCAAACATGCAAAAATTCATTTAAACATTTAACATTTACTTATAAGAGATTGTAGCCGATGGCTTCAAGCTTTCATTCTGATCTCAGTTTAAGCACAAATTTGCTAACTTTGCTTTGAAGTAAAGTGAAAGTTATGGTATGATTTAAAATAAGTTTTAAGCCAATTAATAGATAGATATAGATTTGAATAAAGCAAAATTTTAGTTGTATTTGATTTTTCCTTTTGTACTAAAGTAAAAGTTGTTCGGACATCTAGAGCAGGTTCTAAGTTCGACGCGTATTTTTACTTTTCCTAGCTTTGGCTCTTTCTCAACAGCAGCAGCACCAAAGGGTTAACGTTCCTTCACGAGATCTAGTTCGTTCTCGATTGATTTCTGTAGAATTCCCACGAGACGTTACAAATGAGAGATAGAAGATCATTGGTAAAAAGAAGAAATATACTTGGTGAGATAACTAAGCCCTGATGTATGGATCAGATGTGACTCCGTCCATAGAGAATAGATTCCAACGGTCCGTTCGAGACGGTAGTAAGTCTCCGGTTGACTGGCCTGGAAGTATGACAGGTAAAAAAAGTTTGCGCAGAGGTTTAACCAAAGTAGAGGTGCAGCATTTTAAAACCAGGGGCGGCAAAACAATCAGGTCCAACAGCTTAAGACACGTCGAGTTTAGAGAGTACCTTAAAAACTTCCCGCGTGCAGGCTGGCTTAGTCCAAAGAGCCAGTACAAACTTCCAATTATAGTAGTATTGAAGAAAATAATAAAAATTAGAAAAAGTAAGTACGCCAATATTATTTTTATGAAATTGCAAATAATATTTTTATATATGGATGTGGTATTGAGGCTTCCCCATGAAAAGAACTTTGGAACGGGGAATCAGTAACAGCGCTTGTTAACCCTTGGTCCTCGGTTTAAGACGCCAGTTGCTATCTTTTCCATGATTCCTACATATATTGTGGCGGTGTTTATAAAAGTAGTTAAGAAGTACTTTAGGGTTTATTTTCCACGCTATTTCAAAATATTGATGAATTTTAAATATTAAATTTTTTACGACTTTCAAACATAATAACCTTTCCAATAAAGAATACACAATTCTTTGCGTATTGTGACTTATTGATACTTTTTTTAACTTGAAACTTAATATTTGGCACATTTTACAAGATGACTAGATAATAGATATTTTGGTATCTGGCAATGAAATCACAGTGAAATCAAAAAATGGACGTTATAAATGCTTACTGACTGCTTCTTTCAAGATCATCATTATTCCAGAAGTGTAATTTGCCAGGATTTTGGCCGAATAAATTCATTGTTCGTGTGTTCATTCTTAGGCAACATTCGGACTAAAATCTCAAAAAACTTATTAGCGGTACGTCCTTCTATTACGCAAATGTAACCCATTTCCGCTCCAGGACGACTCGCAACCGACTGCCGTCCGGCAAAAGACACAGTTAAACTTCGAATAGGTCCATTGTAATGCCACAGGAGTAAGATAAGCCACAACTCCTTAGTGAAACCAACTGGAGTTGGCTCTGTGGTTCTTTTACTGATGCGGAGTGGTTTGATCCTGAATATGTAGTTTTTAGATGGAACCGGCATCTTCATGCGTTGAACACTACTATCGGTGTATGGTTTGTAGCAATATTCCATGTGCTCTTGTGGAGATTTCTAACTACTTGACTTGGAGCTTCTTTGCACCGCTCTGAAATTCACAAACAAGAATATTTTGATAGCAGTTGCTACCTCTCTCGGTTCGGATCGGATCAGGTATGAGCTTTTGGCTTTTTCAATCAATACATTATTCGACATTTTACGCCGGTATGATGAACTCTGGGTGACTTTAATCTGCCGCGTGTTCATTGGGAACTTTGCGATTCCAATTAACGCCTTTAACGTTTTAGCATCAAACATACGCTGATAACTAATCACGGATGGTGTTTATTTTCGACAAAAAACGTCTAAAGTGACAAAAATTGTGTGGCGAGTATATTTTCATCTTTCGATACTTTGGCCTCCTATCTCTTCAGTTCATTTCGCGGTGAAACTATAATTTTCGCGATACTAGGTAACAGAATTTATCGACACTTGTAATTATCGAGTAAATATAAAATCGAGCTCAAAACCTCGTCAGAGGGAGAAAGTGTCGATACATCGATATATCGCATCGATATATCGCATCGGTATCACCCATCCCTAATATTTAGAGCGAAATGTCCTATTCAATTCTGAACCCTGTTTTTAAGTTGCCAATAAACTTAACATCCTTTTTTGAAGCAGACAGTGCAGAACAGTACAGTAGTGGTAGGGGGTAACCCCCATGCCCAACCATGTGGTGGGGGTGGGGGTGGGGGACGAGTGGTGGGTGAAAGTGGCGAGGTTAAGCAAACAACCAAACGGGAGGAAAGGGAGGGGGAGTGGCGGGAGTAGGGGCGGCAGCCCCCCAGTTAATAAAGCAACTAAAATCCTGATTAAAACTCCTCTTTTTCCCAGAAAGTCTAATAAAACATTGACTGCGCTCCTGGAAGACGGCAACCACTTTAGCGTCCCGCCACTTCTCCCCACCACTAGCCCCCCCCCCCACTCCACGGTTGGTCGTGGGGCCATCCCCCACCACTTCCACCCCTCCCCCTTCCTCATACCCCCTGGGGTTGTTTGCTTTACTTTTACCAAAAAATTAACTGACTGCAACTTTAGTTATATTCTGACATATCTCGCGTTATGCAACAGTTACAGTCACTCTTACGCCTATAATCTCGATGTGAAATTTGAACGTACCCTCAAATTTTCAAACAATTCGTCAAATTTGAACGTATCGCTAAAATTTTTAGGCACTTATACGTACACAACCTAAAGGAATGACAATAGCATCGAAGGATGCTTGATTACTTGTTTATCTTAATTGGATTTTCTATTGTTTAGTAAATAGAAATGTCATAAGTTAGTTTAATATCAAAAAGATCTAGAATAATGTAAATATGAGTGTAATTTCGAAGGCAAACCCATCTTTCCTCTTCCAAATTGAAAAGTTCGGTAGTAGATTACAACATAGTAAAGTATTTCCGGACGATAAATGGGTAATCAGGAACGCAATTCATTATATCCGCACTATGTGGGCTTATAATATGTGCAGGTTAGACAATCTCTGTTTAGAACTGGATGCACGTAAGCCTGAGAAATTTATTAAAGACAAAGCAGATAATTTGGAAAAAATTAAAGCTGAATTCCAACCCAGTATAATCAAGTATAGACTATTGAAAGCCGTGTGTTTTGTAAGGACAATTTCAAACAGAATTACTTCAACGGGAATATATCAAGGAGCTTCAAATCAAGTCAAGTTAGGTTTGGGAAAGGTTGGTGAACAATTTCGTGCCTTCGTTGAAAAACAGTTTTCTGATACACAACCTTCAGGAGGTTTATCAGGAGGTTCCTCAGGAGGTTCCTCAGGAGGTTCATCAGGAGATACACCAGGAACCCCAAAGACAGACGGCAGCAACTCCTGCTGAGATAAATCAACACCAGATTCAACAGAGAAGAAATTAAGGAACCCCTGCAGAAGATATAACTTTAAAACCACGTTATGCAAAAATCATTGAATGAATTAAGATCTAAATTTTAGTATAGAATTCAGTTTTTAACTCATTCGAACTAGTTATATTAATGAACTAATTTTACAGGAATATAAAGTGAAGAAGACATATGTATATCCTTGCACAAAATTGGTAAGATTAGATGAAGAAGTTTTTGAATCTACTTCGCAGGAATTTAGGTTCAAATATTTAAGTATGAGCAAAACTTTATTGACATTTTTCTTATCACTATTTATTCCTTGTTAAGAACTGAATCCATTAAATTTAAATGAAAATAAAACCTTGCACTGTAAAAAGATATGAATAAATGTACTCCTGTTGAAACAAGTTTTATTCCTGGAATTTTAAAGTGATAAAAGCTTCCTTTCTTAACTTTCTAACTTATTTGGGTCAAAATGCGTACAGAAATCAAACAAAAAAGACAAAGCCAACCTACTTACTGCTAAATTTGCTGCTAATTCTTACCACCTTCATCGCAGTCTCTTCCATCTCCGCCGCAGTCCACCAGCAGGCAAATGCCGCTACACTTAGTTCTTTCAGTGAATTATTTCGTCTTTTCATCAATGAATGTTTCTCACCCTTTTATCTCCCCTCCCCTCCCTTTTATCCACTATCTCAAAAATCTACAGTTTTCTGCTAGACACTTCATAGAAAATTGGTTTCGAGCCCTATATCACCTCTGGTTTAACTCATAGCGGACGTAAGCGAAAAGGTGCTGAGTTAAAAATTGACAACAATTGAAGAACTTTAAATATGCTTTATTGAAAAATTCAACTGAAAATTAGCGAATCTCAAAATTAAAAATATTAATTCCATTAAAGTTGTCGGTGGAGTAAGTGCTAACGTTTCGGCCTACCAATCCGGAGGTCCCAGATTCGAGTCCCACCGACAGCCACCCATGGTTGTTTTCCACTACAACCGATTACGATAGGGGGGGGGGGGGGTATCAGGTGTTCGGAATCCCCTCTGACCGCTTACAATCGTTATCTCGAATCGGGTGAAGTTATTCTCCCGTTCCATGCCCCACAAGGGGTTACGGCAAATAGAGAGAGAAAAAACCTTAATATTCCTGTAAGTGTATTCAGATAAACACCATATAACTTGTTCCTTACATGCTATAAGGAAAGCCTATCCTATCACAGTAAAAGAGATGTATAGGCGCTTAAATAGTGCTCATGTGCCAGGATAGCTTGGTTTAGGTAGAAGCAACAAACGTTTGATATGGAAGATTTGCTTACTTGAATATGCTAAACACAACAAAAATGTTGTTCGGAAATCAAAACGAAGTTAGGTACAAGTTTATTCATATGAAAAGATAAGATGCCAGGATCGATTAAAACCAAGAACATTCTTTTTGTTTCGCTTTCCAACTAACCAATAGATGAGAATACATAGAACTCGTCTATCTTGTTTTTCATTCTCTGGGAAATAGTATAGATCCGTAGCCTCCTAGAGAACTGTTTACAATTTTGTCGTTAACCAGTGACATATAAACTGGTCGAAACCATGTAATTTTGTATCCTTGTATAGTATATACTACCACTAGGATCACGAGCTCGCATCTTTCTTTGGCATATACGGCAACGCATTGAAAATGAGAAACATACTCGCCGTCCTCGGACCGTCGGACCTCAAAGTTCCCGCAATTGTTTTTTTGCGACTAGCGTGGCGTTTTGTACATGAGTATTACACAAGAAACGCTGCTTATTACTATGAGCTTTTGAGTAAGCTGAGAAACGTTTATCGTTCAAAACGATGTGGCCAACCGATTCGAAACGTCATTCTCCTCCACGACAACGCTCGGCCCCATACTGCAAGTTTAACTCGCCAAAAATTAGAGGAGATGAGATGGACTCCACTTGAGGATCCCCCTTACAGCCCTGACTTATCGCACTGCGATTTTCATCTGTTTGGGCCGCTGAAACAAGCAGTCGAAAGAGAACGATTCCAAGACAATTCACAAATCTGTCCCTTTTTGCTTTTTGTTCATTCAGGCGTACATAAAGTACCTCAAACGCCAGCCCCACCACCGCTTGCACGTCACCATCATTCGCCTTAGGTCATGGCTGGATCCCCCAACAAAGCTGCGTCCAAACTCAAAATAAAAAGAAAGAGTGTGGAGTGAAAAAGGATGTAAAAAAACGTGAAAAGCGCATCGAAATTGCTGCTGTGGAAATAAGCAAAGATAACCGAAAATATAACTCAGATGGGGTAGCTAAAACTCTTTTTGGTATGAGTTCTTATTAAGTACCAAATTCAATAATAGCACAAGATACATAATTGATAGCACACACTTCAGTAATAAAAATTTCACGTTCAAGGCATAGTGGTTATAAACGCTTTGCCCATTTAAAATGGATGAATGTTATCGGTTGCAATTGAGTGTAACTGATATCCATTTATAGTAGCGGAATGCATTCTGTAATACGTGTGCCCCAATAATGATGGTGGAGAACATCACAATATTCTCAATTTCAAATTATATAATTGAGTTTTACTATATTTTGTTGTTGAAAACATTCAACAAGCTTAGTTCAGATAAATCTGCAAATTAATTAGTAAATAGTTTGGCATTTTGGTGATATTTTGATTATCAATTATTTCCTAAGTAATCATATTAGAGGATAAGGATTTTAAATTTGTGACGACAAACTGTTTAACGTAAACTTACCTTTTTTAGCTAATTTCCTTAAAGCGAACATATTAGATATTTCGTACTTCATTTTATCATTTATCTATAATATACAACTCTGAACGTTATTGCTGAGACTCCTGTCTGTTATTGGAATTTATCTATATGTAGATACTATTAAATACATGAAGTAGGTTGCAATTAGTTTAATTAGTTCAATTTGGATTTATCTCATATATATATCTCTTATATACATCTTAAACGTGAATTTAATTGGATGAAACTTTTATATACTGTGGCATATTACGATCCCTTTAATTGGCTCGTCCGTGAATTTTACAGTAGTTGATACTTATGTATATAGTAACATTTTTCGTATTGTAAAGAGGTCAAGTTGATATTAATATGCACTATTAGACCATATGGAATACTGAATACAGGTAGATCGATTTATGATAGAATTTTACATTACACACCAGGTAAGTAATGTTTGCATAAAAGGGTCCTATCTTTTCATATAATCTTTAGACTATACATGATGATATCAGCCAGTGGCTTACACTATCGGTGTCAAGGATAATTATTCGCCTTATGTCCAATGAATGTCAATATACTAATTAATTTTAATCCGAAAAGGATAGTCTCCATTTTACATACTTTTGGGGACAAGATAACATGTTAAAATTGTGCACAATATTTTCATGAGAACGTGACAGACTAGTTAGAGCGCTTTAAGTACACTCGTATGAAACAATTCCTTCTCATTTAGGCTTGATTTGTTTTCTTGTTTTTATATATAGTGGACTGATGAGAATTAAGTCAGATTCTTTTATCAGAGATATTGTTAATTAATTGATTTGCATAACTCCATCGCTTAGCCTTGTGGCTGACACTCTTAGAACAATCTTGTTACATAGTTTGCAAACATTGCTCATGGTAGTTTTGCCTCAGTAGAAACAGAACTCACTGTGAATACCTTGATATATTCAGGTACATTGTGTATAAACAATAATCTGGTAGGCTAAATTGTAACTCATAGGTTATTTGATCAGATTCCTCGTAGAAGCTATTCAGAGAGATAGAATACTTAAATTATAGTTTAAGATTTGCCTTGTGACGAATAAGTAGGTACCTTTTTGTAAGTTGTAAAGATCCCGAACTAATAGATATTTGTAAGATGAATTTTGTTGATTGTGTGAGCTACATGATTTATTAAATAAATTAATGAATTTCAGTTTTTGATTTCAGGAAAACCCAGGAAGGCTTCTTCTCCGATTTTGTGCCCTTCTCCCTCATCCTTATTTCCTCTTTCCTCATGTTTTATTTTAATTTGATTTAATTTTATTTTTCAGCATCCTTTTTAGGTCGGGCCTACACCCTAGCCAGGTGTTTTCAAGATAATTCAGGACGGCTGGGAGTAACAGATGACACCAGACCTGTTGATCTCCCTTTCATCTGTTCTCGTTTGTTTTGTCCTTCGTGACAGACCTGAGAGAAGGACTCCACAACCTTCTTTCGCCTCAGGCACGCGAAACTCAGTTATGAGCGTGTGACTCGGATGTTCAAGAACCCTCACCCCAAACCGACGAGCTAGGACGTGCTGCCAGCTAGCGCGTGCCAATTGCACATCCCGCGGCAAATTCACGTTGCACACGCGCACACATTATACATTACATAAGAGAAAGTTATGTTATTGAAGAAAACCTTCTCAAAGATCTCATGTGGAGGAATGGGGAAAATTATCGAAACTTCTGCCGGATGACAATTTGGAAAAGTACCTTTACACATTTAAAACTTTTAGGTATAATTTGTTATATTTTATGTTGAGACAGCAATTAAAAAACAACATAGACAAATGAGAAAAAGAATTGCTGCAAGGGTTCGCCTTGCTATAACTTTACGTTATATTTCCACAGGAAAACAATAAATAGGTTAATCCCAGATTATCGGCTATATACGAAGCACTCCACCCGACATATTTTTATCCAACAATTTTATAGTTCCACAAACACTCTTTTTGTTGGCAAAAGTTAATTAATTTAATAATTTCCGTATGCGTCAGTTTATTTCATTTTAGCCATTTGAAATGATAAACGTCAAGTCTTTGCTGGCAATTTTCTTTGCCATATATGGCAGGGAATATGGTCGGCCATATATGGCGTACCATGAATTATTGTAATGTCTATGCGGTCTACACTGGCTATTCCGTATCAATAACATATGGTATGCCAACATTTATGGACAGTGTAGACAGGGGGTGAAAATTGCGTCAAGGTTATCGTTCAGCTGCAAACCCGAGGGCACATAACTTGCATACACAAGGCTTCATCACTCAAATTTTTTTAAATTTTCTCCGAAATTTAGGCAAATACGGTCTATAATGAACACATTCCAGGGTAACTATGTTCGCTACACTGCTAGAGGTTGTGTGTGTATTTGTGAACATTAGGTCCAGCATCGACAGTTGTGTAACGTGCAAAACTAAGTCAACGAAGGCTTGTGATTTCGTCGTATCCTTTAGGCTCATCATTAGGCTGGCGTTTTAAATCAACTGTCCGCGTCCGCTATTGAGATGGGGAATTGGACTGAAAATTTAAGTTGGTGCTTGGGACCAGAAACAGTGTCGGCTTTTAAGAGTTGTCCGCTTTTCGGAGGTGTCCGTAATGGGAGGTTTCACTGTAATAAGAAATCTATCTATATAAAAAAATACTTACCGTTATTTAGTATACTTTCTTCGATTATAGCAGTTGATTAATTTTTCTTCCTTAACATTATAAATCACACTTAAATGATCATTAATCTAGTAACCACAAATTTGCGACAGTTCTTAACTTCAGCAGTGTAAACCTTTTAGTTTTTTGTCTCCATCATTTTACAGCACTTAGAGCTTTATTCAATCGTCGTTATATTTACAGCTAAAATCTTTCTAAAAACTCTAAGCCAGAACCAATAAAACGAAATAATTATTCACAAAAACCCTTTATTTCTCCAAACAGCTAATTCACGTAAAATTACCACACGTCAACAACTTCCTTCCGACCACAATAGTTTGACTGCCCTCTATCGGAAGATAGAAAAATCAGTAAAAGATTATTAAATTTTGACATGCGCTGATTGCTGCCAAAAATGCTGTCTATAATTTGACATTGACAGCTGCATCTGTTTATTTAAAAGGCTGCAAAATAAAAAGTTTTACTTTCTTTATTGCAATTAAGCGAAAATAATGGAAGATGTCCAGCGGCATAGTGTCCACACGTTAGTATTCAGGTCTCTTAAAAGGACTCATGATATGTTCGTGTCAAATCAGGCAAACTTACCGGAACCCGATGAAAATCTGTAAATTACTTTCCTAAGTTTGCTTCTATTCTTTTAAAATCTTCTTTATAACACAGGGAAAAACTTAAAAAGGCAGTCAAAGCAAGAGATGGCTATGGACTAGTATTTGATAGAGTTGCGAAAGTACAGGAATTGAAAAAACTTAAATTAAATGCACCAGAGCCACTACTATCCATCACTAATGGACCTAGTTCGGTTCATCAATCCGTAGAGCTCAGTAATTCATTGGCCGTAGTAAATTCAACACCAAATCCAAAGCAGTTTTCAATGCCATCAAGTAATACTACTCCAACAAGTAATCAAATTCAACTCTTACCTAAAAAAGCGCCTACAATACCAAAGCCGAAATGGCATGCTCCCTGGAAATTATATAGAGTGATTTCAGGTAATTTATCTTTGAATCATACTTTATAACTATTACAACTTTTTTTTCATAGGTCACCTTGGTTGGGTACGTTGTGTAGCTGTAGAACCGGGCAATGAATGGTTTGCAACTGGTGCGGCTGACCGTGTTATAAAGATTTGGGATCTGGCAAGCGGAAAACTTAAAATATCACTTACTGGGCATGTGAGCACCGTTAGAGGATTGGCTGTTAGCACCAAACACCCATATCTCTTCAGTTGTGGTGAAGATCGTCAAGTGAAATGTTGGGATTTGGAATATAATAAAGTTATTAGACACTATCACGGGCATTTGTCGGCCGTTTACTCTTTGGCATTACATCCAACCATAGACATACTTGCAACAGCAGGAAGAGATTCGACAGCTCGTATATGGGATATGAGAACAAAAGCAAATATTCATACATTGACCGGGCACACGAATACTGTAGCCAGTGTTGTTGCACAGGCCGCAAATCCTCAAATAATTACCGGCAGCCACGATTCAACGATCAGACTATGGGATCTTGCGGCAGGAAAAAGTGTTTGCACTCTCACAAATCATAAGAAAAGTGTTAGAAGTATTGTACTGCATCCTACTTTATACATGTTCGCATCAGCGTCACCCGATAATATTAAACAATGGCGTTGCCCGGAAGGTAATTTTATTCAAAATATTTCAGGACATAATGCTATTGTCAACTGTATGGCTGTAAATCCGGATGGTGTACTTGTGTCCGGTGGAGATAATGGTACCATGTTCTTCTGGGACTGGAGAACAGGTTACAATTTCCAAAGATTCCAAGCACCTGTTCAACCTGGTTCAATGGACAGTGAAGCTGGTATATTTTCAATGCTCTTTGATCAATCTGGATCAAGACTTATTACGACCGAAGCGGACAAAACGATAAAGATTTACAAAGAAGATGAAGAAGCAACGGAAGAAACTCATCCAGTAAATTGGCGACCTGAGATCTTGAAAAGAAGAAAGTTTTAAGGTTCAGATTACTTTTTTATTATATGAAATAAATAATTATGGATCTCGGTAACACGCTTTTTTTCTTATTACCTTATTCCTTCGACTAAACAACTTTTTCCATGAAACTCTTCAGGTTTGAGAAAATATTGTCTCCTAAACATGGAATCAGAAACCACTAACCTAACCCGTAGGTAATTTGACTACAAAAGGTCTGATATTTGCTTCATTTAATGTGAGATAGTTTCAATTCAAAAGAACCCGTATGGTGAGGCTTCGTGCCTCTGTCTGTATGTCACAGTAATTACACAGTGATACAATTTCAGCAATACCTTCTTTTTATTTATTTATTAAGATTCATCGAATACTGACTACTATATCAAAAATAACAATATAATTACATAAGAAAAAGTAACTAACAAAGCTGATCCTTCAGTTGAGATCTCGACAAGTGAAAATCAATAAACTCAAAATGACTATTATTAAAAAGACGAGACATAGATGTAATAGGCTAATGCTTACCATAATTAGTGCAGTGGTGGGGAATATGGTGAAAGCTTTGGTTCCTCAAGGGGAGAGTCGGAATCGATAAATACAGAGCCCCCAGCAATTCGGGGGAATCAACCGCGCCTTGCAAGCAATCGAAGGCAAAAACAATTCTGGAGTTGTCGCGTCTACTTTCAACGGACTCCAATGAAATAAGCTTTAATCGGTTAGCGTAGGGTGTAAGCCGAAGAGGATCGATCCACGGAAGGTCTTGAAAGGCAAATCTACAGCCTCAATACGATTAATATGAATCGCATAAAAAGGGGATCACACAGTACTAGCATACTCCAAAACAGGTCTTACGAACGTAAAATAAAGAAGTTTAGTTATATATTGGTCATCAAACTCCTTAGACCATCGTTTGACAAATCCCAGATAGCGTTGATATGGTCGTCAAATGAAAAGGTTGTTTTTAGCACGACCCCTAAATCTTTGGTCTTGTCAAGTCTGTTCAGAGAGCCACCGTCTAAGGTGTAGTTAAAGTGCACCGACTTCCTTGATCGAGAGAACGACATGGTAGTACATTTGCTAATATTTAGAGGAAGGAATTTTCTAGAACACCAATTATGAAAGGCTTCTAAGTCAGAGTTTAATAGTGCACAGTCGTTCACATTTGAAATAACGCGGAAAATCATCAGTGTAACATAGAATTCTCGAATTAGCTAGAATTAAGGATACATCATTGATGTAAATGATAATAAGCAATCAATGGTCCTAGATGGCTGCCCTGAGAAACATAGGTGGTGGCATAAATATCGTTAGAAAGTGTACCTAGAAACAGAACACGTTGCGTGCGATCAGACAGATAGGAACGAATCAATTAACGAAAATCGATGGAAATCCTAAAAAAGATAACTTACGAACAGGAATACTGTGGTTAATTCTGTCAAGAGCCTTGCTAAAATCAGTGAAAATGCGGTCGATCTGCTTACCAGCTTCAATGGCAGAAATACAGCCATGCTGAAAGGAACCCAGAAAAGGTTTGAAGTGGAAGTTCATAATATTGCACACCAGGGCTTCAAAAATTTTACCAATACAACATAAATTGGCAATGTCACAGTCAGTAGGCAAAAATGCGCCAAATAGGTTAGCAGTCGTCAGAGGATCATAGAAGGACATAGAAGGGTAGCCATCACAATTACGCTTAGAATTTACGAACCTCCGGAAGTGTTTAGGCTCAACACGCAAAGTCGATTTAATTCTCTCCAAATAGTCACAATAAGATATAACAAGTGCAGAGCAAAATTGGTTGAACACCTGTGCGAAGTCAAGATTCTTCATCTAACCGGAAGAAGAATGTTGACAAAAACATTTCGGAAAACAGAATCTTCTTTTAAGATTCTGAAGTAACGTTTAGAGAGTCGAAAATAGTCTGTTAAAGAAAGTAGTTGATAGCCAGAAAAGGAGTCGTGAACAGTCTGTTGGAATATATACATAGTTCTTAATCCATAAAAAGTCGTGAGCAGTCTGTTGAAATATATAGTTCATAATCCGTAAAAAGTGTTAACGCTTAACCCATAAAAAGTCGTTGACAGTTAGTTAGTGGTTATAAGATAGTAAATTGTGAGTTATAAGAAGACAGCAAAGAATCATACGGAAAGAATAAACTAGTGATACTATAAAGACGAAGAAAGTAGCGGTAATTTATACGGAGTGTTTAAGTTATGCTGTAAAGACAAAAGAAAATAGTGATAAGTTATACAAGATTCAAAAAGAAGTAAATAAAAGAACATTAAAAAAAAGGAGTATTGTTTCTGTTGGTCACACATCCGCTTGACGAGTCCCTCAGGAGAGTTTAGTTGTCTCTCATCTCTAACATCACCACAACACAAAATAAATACAACACTTTGAGGAACAAAACCGCTTCCAAGCCTTATTCTTTAGATTCTTTAAGTGCTTCACGGAACTATTGAGCCAAGGCTGATATGTAGCCTGGGAGTATTCCGCCGATGATGATTGCTTGCTGCCGCATATATCGGGGGCCCCCCAACATCAAGGTGCTTTTCTGGAATCCATTTCTTCGTCTGGTCTCCAGCAATCGTGTGCTGTTGGCAATGCTTCTGGACGCTTGCTCGACTTGGTGTTCTCCACGGATGACTATGGAACCATGGTGAGGAGATGTCTCTCTCCTTTGCTTCCTGAATCGGACTTCCATCCTCCTCTTCATGTGCGCTTCTGCTCTGAACTTTGTTTAAATGTTCCTTCTAATTCTGATAGTTATTGTTACGACTTTAAAAGGGCTGATAACTCTGTAATTAATCAAATTCTGGCAGATATCCCCTGGGACTGCCTTTTTCAAGAACGCGATATTGATGTTACGTTAGAGTTATTTTACGACTTTATGTTTTCATGTTTCACCCGTTGTGTTCCCGTATCTCATTCTAGGAACCCTAAATCTTTTCGACCTTGGTTTAATGCGTCTATAAAACATCTTAAAAATCTTAAAAACAAGGCCTGGAGGAGGTTCTGCCTCTCTCGTAGTGATGAAGATTATCTTATATTCTCGGATCTGCGTGGTCGTTATACTTTTCAGTCCGAGCTTGCATATCGGAATTATCTTACTGAGGCCGGGCGGTCCACCTGCGTTAATTCCAAAAGGTTCTGGAACTTTATTAATATTAAGCGTAATAGCGATGGTTTCCCCTCTGTTATGCCCCTTGGTGATCGGCGCACCGATGACCCTTTGACTGCTGCCAACTTCTTTGCTAGTTTCTTTAAAGCTGCCTTCTCAACAAATAACTGTGATATTAGTTTAGGAGATTTTAATTTGTTGACGAATTTTCATCCGACCTCCTAACCGATAAAGAGGATTTGTTTTTTGACGATGCTTCAGTTATGATGCATATTAAGAAGTTGTCCAATAGTTTTTTACCCGCTCCCAATAGTGTTCCCGTGTCTGCCCTAAAGAATTGTGCCCACTATCTTACTCCTGTCCTTTCTAATTTGTTTAACTTGTCCTTGTTCTGCGGTATTTTTCCCAAACTGTAAAAATCGTCTACCATTTTCCCTCTTCATAAAAAGGGTAAGAAGGATGATATATCTAATTAGAGGCCTATTGCTAATTTGTCTGCCATCCCTAAGCTCTTCGAAGCAATGGTCTGTGATGTCCTTACTTTTCACTGTAAACCGTTCTTGGGATCCTTCCAGCACGGTTTTATTAAAGGCAGATCAACGACTACTAACCTTGTGGAGTTCTCTAATTATTGCATGTCCGCCATTGAGGCTGGTGAACAGGTTGATTGTATTTATACCGATTTTAGAAAGGCCTTTAATCGCATTGACCACAAGTTACTTGTTTTGAAGCTTACTATGTTAGGTTTTCAATCTCTTTTCGTCCAATGGATTTCTTCTTATCTCTCTGACCGAATACAGCGTGTCCTGTTTCGCGGTTCCCTCTCTCGTGAAATTTCGGTCACTTCCGGGGTGCCTCAGGTCAGCCATTTGGGTCCGCTTCTTTTTATTATTTTTATTAACGACATGGGCTCCATCTTAGCGAACTCGAAAATTTTATGTTATGCTGACGATGCTAACAGAGCCAACGTTTCCTTGGGTTTCGTTAAGAGATGGAAGGAATTTAATAATCCCTTTATCACCAAGCTTCTCTTTTGTACCTTCGTCCGGCCCGTTTTAGAGTATGCTTGTCCCGTGTGGTCTCCGTCCTATGCGGTTCATAGCGCTCGTATTGAGGCTATTCAGCGCATTGCGTGGCCTTCCATGGAATAACCCCTTGATTCTCCCCGCTTATGAAGAAAGACTTGGGCTACTTTCTTTGGACTTTGGACATTTTTTAGGAACGAACAGTATTCGCTGTAGGGAGATTTTACTTTACCGAATGATTTTTTAATTTTTTAGTAATTTTCCGAAGAAAATAAAATCTGTTAATTTTTTATATCTTACAGACATAGTTGCAAGCTGCACATGGTTCTTTGCTTGGCATTTTTCCACGCCTCCTTATTTTTAAGTTGGGCTTCAGAACGATACAGTACATAAAAATGAAACGCTTCAAATCAACCAGTTTGTATAAAGTATAAAAATGTTTTGCTCTACTTTGTTTCAGAATTGTTCATTCTTCGTGAATCGAAAAATATAAGTCTAAGTAATCTCGCTCTATGGAACGGCGTTGGCTTAGCACATCTAGTGATAAATATTTACATATGACATAATTTTTTGGAGTGTATGCAACCACTTAAAAGCGAAAGAAGAATTATTTCCTCCAACCAAATCCGAATAATTTGTCGTGACACGTTTGAAATTGAAGTTTATTAGTGAATCGATCGTAAATATAGGAAATTTAGAATTGAATGAACAATCCGACGGAATTGAGAATAGGCCTGATGTACTTTACCCCGGATTGAAAGCATCAACAAATTCCAGTTGATATTGCTGTGATTTAAATAGTATGCTGCAGCAATAGCAACAGCAAGGCAAGACTCTGACAACATTTCTTCCGCCAGTAACTGAAGTCCAACACAGCAAGCACAGAATTTCAGTTTCAAATAGCCTAGCAAGTGCAGCAAAAATTAAAATTAAACTTTGGAAATAGGAAGGCAATACTTTTAGTGCTGTTATTCGCTATATGCTGTTGCTTCCAAACACTTATTTCTAAAGAATACTGCAATTAACAATATATCAAACCTTTAAAATACAAATTTAACGACATCCACATACGCACACAGAAATGTTATGAAAAATAAATCACATAACTCCCAAACATAAAAAACCTTATGAAACAAACATTGGTTGGTAAATAATTTATTTAAACGGTCTTCTTTATAATTATTTAAATTAAAAAGAATACAAAATATAATTTTGATTTGGCCAATAAACTCTGAAGAAAACAATTGTGATATTTTAACTGAGTAATTTGGAACAACATTTAAAATGAAATCTCCACAAAAACGCATGTCCTCGGAAAAATATTTGACTTTATTAAAATAAAAAAGAAAAAAACTATGATTTAAAAAGAAAATCAATTTGCTGGAACTGGAGATGCCGAAGCATTTGATGATGTTCCTACTGTCGGTGCTATTGCATTTATCGCCGCCGTTGACGATCCTGTTGCATTACTTGATGTTGCTGCCGATACTTGAGACGTGAAGAATTTCTCAACCTAAAATATATATTTATTATTGTATACAAGTGTTAAAAGAAAGAAAGAGCGAAACAATGTAATCCGATTTATTCCTGTCTGCTATCGAGCCTAATAGTAAAATACATTTTAATTAGGAGTACGATCCCATCGATTCGAATTACAAGATTTCGCTCGAAATCGTTGATGAAATATTTTCATTAATAGTAATAATTTATATTTTATAACCAAAAAAAACGAAAAGCTCTAACTTTTAAGTGGGAAACAGAATTTGGCTGGAGCTCTCTTTAGCGCTGGCGCGCTTTTTGGTGCTTGGTGTGTAGTTAAGTACGAATAGAATATGTAGAATTTTCAATTTTGAAATTTTATCTAAAAGTAGTGTTATTATCCGTAAGAATTCAAAACTTCCTTAAATAAACTGATAGAGATTTCGATGGGATTCTTTCAGCACGGTTTCCGTGGCGCACTATTTTTGACCTTTTCTTGTAGTGGCCCACTGATCAATGGAACATTTCTTTTTGACTTTGTCAATGCGTGTGCACCAATAAAAAATTGCAATAAACCGACAGCGAATATCTATTATAAAACATTTTAAAATAATGTTAGATGAAATTATATTGCTTCGATAACGTTTTAAGCATGGCTAGTCAACAAACCAGTTTTTAAACCACTAAAAAATCTCTGAAAATTCGAACTGTCAAAACATTATACGCTTGGAGTTGCAAAATTCACTACACTGAAACTAAACCGCAGTGCCAAGAAGGGGTAATGGTAGTGGTCCACTGAGTCCAGCAGCTTCGCTGTCAAAAGTCCCATCGAACATGTTTTGATAGCGACACTGCCAGAATAATCCGAAACTGAAGTCTCATCGGAAACGCTATTAAACTCAGTTAACACATTGTTGACCGGTGACGAGTTAACTCGTCTTTTCATACCCAAACGTTGTTGACCGATGACGAGTTAACTATTTTAATTTATGAAACCCATGGCGATATAGAAATTTTACCATACGGGAGAACCGTGGCTGGCCAAAGGTACTAATAGAAAAGACCGAGAATCGTCAGAGATCGCAAATGAACGGAATTTTACGGAAGGACAATTCTTATCACATGGAAAGATAAAAGGTTAGTGCGCATGATATCATTCATGATGCGTATATGATATCAAATGGAAAGCGAAAGATAAATTCTACAGATGATTTAGTTAAATCTACGTGCATAATACAATACAACAAATACATGAAAGGAGTCGATCGTGCAGATCAGTATTTAGCAAACAGCAGTATTTTTCAAAAAAGTATAAAGTGGTCTAAAAAAGTAGCATTTTCTCTGAGCAATTGTACTTTATTTAATGCATTCTTACATTTACTCTAACAATTCACAAAATAAACAAAGATACCAAAAATTTCTACTAGAAGTAGCTGGGGGAATGGATCACTATAGATTCAAATGAATGCAGTACACTACTTGGCAGTTCTTCTCGTACTTCTAAAATGGTTCCTTACATAGATTCACTTCTTTCAGGAAAACTAAACGACCACATTTTAGAACAAATATTTTTATTTAGAATGCTTTACTTCGACATTCAATTACGAAATAATAGCTGGTGACATGAAATAGTTTCTGTGTAAAATTGCCGGTTTTTGCGCTTTTTAAATATTCTAAAGCCCCTAGAATAACCCTATGGAAACCTTTTTATCATATCTGCCCTATTAAATGAGTTCTACGCAATTTCATGACGTCCGGTTGGTACACTCCAAAGCAATTTTAAAACTTTAAACTCGTTTTTCACGAAACCATGTTTTTTCGAGCTGGTGTGCTTTACTTCGGTATCTAAAAATTTTTCGATTCCAGCAAAGTGGGGTTAAAAATGTTCGACAGATGTGAGATTCTCGTTCCGACCACATTCAGATTTTTCGCGATATTGAGAGCAAAATTACGCCCCCTTAAAGAATAAAAAACATGAGAAAATTTAAAAATCTATGTTGTATTTCGCGCCATTTTTTTTAGGTAAGAAATTCAAAGCTTCCTTAAATAATCTTAAACTCAGTTAAAGACGATTTCCAGTGTGTTTTTCGTTTTTCAATACTCTGAAGCCTCTAGAATAACCCTATGTAAACCTTTTTATCATATCTGCTCTATTAAATGAGTTGTACTCCCGCCTACTACTTTAAACGCGTTTTTTCACGAAACCATTTGTTTCGAGCTGGTGTGCAGTATCTAAAAATTGTTCGATTCCAGCAAATTGGGGTAGGGATTAAATGTAACTCCGTCTATTATTACACGGATTGAACAGTCTGACAAAACTTTTAATCGATCTTAGGATGAAGACCCGGACCAAATGTTTGAAGTTTGGCTAAAAGGGCAGCATGCCAGACTCTATCAAAAGCTTTTGAAATATTAAGGGCGACGATTTCGGTCTCACCAAAATTATGAAGACAATGATTACAAGACTCCATTAGAACGGTTAGTAAGTCTCCGGTTGACCGGCCAGTGCAGAAACCGTAGTGACAATCGCTGATGATTGTTCTCTAGATATTTCATCAACTGAGTTGAAGTGCTTTCTTATATTTCATCAATATACTTTCGTTTCTCAGTTTGTAAACATCATAATAACAGTTTTAACCACGCTCTCTTCTCGAAAAGGACAAAAAAATTATCGTATCCTTAGAAATCTGTCTTTTTTTCGTGTGCGTCACAGCACTGACAAAATACTAATCAACCGATTCTCTTCAAATTTTGCACACAAACTTAATTATTTTACGACTGCAATAGCCTAAATTCAGACATAAAAATTTAATTTTGGCAATTTAGAAACATTATTTTGAACAAAAATATGACGACAAATTAGCGCACGTTTAAACGTTTGTCAAAATGTGAAAATTAAATATTTATGTCTAAATTTAGGCTGATGATAAAAAAATTTAAGAAGTTCCAAATCAAATTTTGGAAAATTTTGAAAAAAGCTGCATCTTAAATGGACCGATTTTTTTCGTATTTTATTCTGAAAGAACGGGAAATTGTCCATAAAAATGTGTATGGAAATCGCAATTCTTTATTTCAGTCCGGAGCTCTAAATAATAGAAAAACGTGTGATTTTCGATAATTCTCGGTTTTTGCAATTTTCAAAAATTTATAACCCGAAAGTGAAGTGCCCAATCGAGCTAGAACTTGTTTTATCGACACTTTATTGACTTCAAAAATATAAAAAATAAATTAAAAAAACGTGATGTCACTTGTTTGCTGAATTCCCGGACTTTTCTTTTTATCCCTTGCACTAAATTTTGCAGTTTCCTTATGGATTTTTTTCCTAAATTTCGTCCACGAGCTAAAATTGGCCAAAATAAAACATTGCCGTTATGTCGACGTATAAATGGCAAAAGCCGTTTTTGGAGACAATCCGTCAAGTAAATTTCTGCATTAATCGTACCTATCGTAAAAATAGCACGACTTCGTTCACCACATCTGAAGATTGCCTGTCAAACTATAATTTGTTTCCTAATTTTTCAATTGAAATAAACTTGTCTTCAAAGTTTACATCATCAATTTGCAATTTTTTGTTGCATTTTTTATTTGTTAGTACAACCCTTCAAGAGTATCTAGTTAAAGGTCGACTGGAGCAAAACTGCCGGGTCTCCCTCCATTCGATCCATCACATATACAAAAGAGCAGTGTTAAAACTTTAAACGCGTTTTTCTCAGATTCAGTTTTTCAAAGTCGGTGATCACTGTAACTCAAAAACTACTCATCCGATCGTTCTCAAATTTTGCACACTTCTTTTATACGAGCCCTGCACCACAATAGTGGCCGATCCTAAAAAGCGTTTTTAAAAAAAAGTTAGTTCTAGAACCCACAAGAAGCTTAAGTCAAGTAAAAAATTATTTATTATTATTAAATTAAAACAATTTTTTTTCTTTTAATAAAACTTTAAATAAAACAATTCAGTTCATCAATAATAAAAAATTAACAACAAAACAATCCATGGTTCAAAATAGTTGGCCTACTATGGAATTGGCTCATAATAGTTGGCCTGTTCTGAAGTTTTTCATAGATGACGGTGCTCACAGCAATTGTCACCCGCTTGTAGTTTGCTAAGAGTTTAGTTACTACAAAATCTTGCTGCTTACCATTTATTAGCAATCATGGTACGAGGAAAGCCAATTTCTGCAGAAGTTAGGAAAACTATCATTAGTTTACACGAGGAAGGCAATTCGGTATACAAAATTAAGGATACTTTCTAATTTCTCGCTCAAGGGTGCGGAATATAATTAAATTATTTAAGGAAAGTGGTGACACTAAAGTTAAAAGGAAACCTGGGCGTCCCGGCATGGCAAGTAATGCCGATTTACGATCGTTAAAAAAAAAGTTTTGCAAAAGTTGCAGCAAAAGTTTTTCTAAAACTACTAGCTTACGATGTACTAAAAAGCTTGGTTACGGTTTCTATAAGGTAAGATGATTGTTATTTACAATAATTGATATCCTCAAATCGCTCATTTTCTGGCCAAAGAAAACCATTGTTAACAGCGAAGACGTTTACAATGGTCGAAAGAAAAAGCTAATTGGGTTACTAGGCAATGGAACTCAATTATTTGGCGTGACGAAGCTTGATTTGAAGTTTTTGTTGGAGATATTCGGCCCCGAGTTCTTCGAACTTCCTCTGAAGCTTTCCACACTGATTGTCTGAAGAGAAAAGAAAAATTTCCGAATTCGATTTTGGTATGGGGATGCATGTCCCCTCAAGGAGTAGGACGTTTATGCTTTGCTGAAGGTATGTGGGTTCTAGAACTAACTTATTTTTAAAAACGCTTTATAGGATCGGCTGGGCCAACTATTGTGGTGCAGGGCTCGTACATAAATTACGAGGTAACAACGTCGAGATTTTGTATTTTTTATTATTAAAATTAATTTTAAAACAACAAATTCGCCGATTTTTATCAATAAATTTTAATAAATTCAAAAAATTCGTCTTTTTTTACTTCTAAAAATTGAAAAATCAATAAAATAAACAAAATCTCGACGTTGTTACCTCGAGAAACTCAAAAACTAACGAAATCTTTTTTGTTTTTTGTCAACATACGATCCAGTAATGAGTTTTGATGGTCACCGCAAAGTATCTTTTTTTTTGTGTATACGAATACGTCGCTCAATTCACAATATTTTTAACCAAAAATTTAACAGAAGACTCTTGAAATGTTGTACTATTATGTTCTTAACTTACAAATAAATTTATACAACATGCTTGTATGAATTCTTTACAACAAGGCTTTACTAAGGAAAAATCTACTACCAACCTAATTAAATTATTCTTTGTAAAGCTACTGAATCTGCTGAACGGGAATAAGTGTTCAATGATTTTAGTAAGTCCTTCAATAGAATAAATCACACAAACCTTCTTCATAAGCTATCACTGCTCGCTTTTCCATAACACTTCGTTGACTAGATTTAGTCTTATTTGTGCAATCGTGCGCAGTGTATTATTTTTCTCTCTGACGATGATGATGATGAATTATTTCAAATCGTTTCTGAAGTCGCCGACTGTGACCTTTAAACAAGGACCAGTGACATTCATGATATTCAAGATTTATAAAGAAATAATAGAAAAATCGGGTTTTGACAATGGGATTACGGATAAAGAAATACTTCACGTACATTTGTCATCATCTATTGGCATATTTCATATTTTCTCTCCTTTTTCTCAGAGGATTTACTATAGCCAATTGCAGAAGAAAGATACTAATTCTTCAAATCGATTTTATCTCACTCAAAAAAATAATAATAATAATCAATACAAAAAAATTCTATAAAGACTAGAGATGAATATAACTCTATTGACAATAATATGTGCGAATAAAAAAGAAAAATATTTGCACTTCTACCAAAAAATGAAAATAAAGAAGTCGTACCTATTACGAAGTACATTGTGTTCCGCCACCTGGTGCCTATCTATAATTTTCGCATGTGCGGATTACAAAGAAGTGAAAAAAATTTACATTGGGTTTTGTTATCCTGTCATTGTTTGTAACAGAGAGTGAAATTACGATTCTTTTCCTTTATACTCTAATTAAAACTATTCGTGGGTTACCAACCAGATCAATGAGATAATTTAAATTCGATAATCTTTATGTATATGGTTAAAACTATGTAAAAGCTACTTACAATTTTTTTGACGTATTCCAATAACCTGTGATTTTGACTATTCAGAGCAACATTTTCTACTCTATATGGAGGTGAGATTGTGACCTCATTAAAGATCACTATATTATGACCTTTCCAGATTACCTGCTGTTTAAAATATTGCATTACTATAAAATTAATAAGTTATTATGCATTGTCTTACCGGTGAATTATTCATAGTTTTAGCAATTATCATATACAAATTTTGTCCGTCAGGACTAACTCCAGCATTCCTGGCAGATACCCATCTTTGCCTCTGTTCAATAGAATTTCGAAATCGGGTTCGCAACTATAAATATTTTCATCAACATTTGTTTTTGTCGAAATTGTTTTTAATAAACTTACTCGATTGATATTTAGAGGCTGGGGAGTGTCTAAAATCGCGCTTACTTCTTCTTTTACCTGAACGTCGCTACAGAATTGCAAATTTATTATGTAGACATCGTTAAGTTTGTCAACATTATTAGATCGGCATTCTTTTTATATTAATATATAGTTAAGGAAAAAGTAATATATTTATATAAAATTGAAATTAAATAGCTCTTTTTTAGAAATTGTTTAACAAATAGTGTCTTAAGGCTAAATTCCACTTCTTTTTCCCACAAGCACTTTAAAGACAAATCAACACGACAAAAACGTTCAAGACTCGTCTACCACGAGATCTATGAAAGAATTCGTAGTATTAAAGTTGTCAAGTCTCAATTACAAGCTAAGTGCAGCCGAAGGAACATTAGCGTAGCACCTGCTTGCTCATCATCATAGCTTTAAATCAATAGACTGCACTTCTAGATTGGTGCATTCATTGTTCGATGACTCCGAAATCGCCAAGAAAACCACCGAGCCAAATCAGAATCCATTGTAAATAGCGTTTTATCTCCCCACACAACTGATGCGCTTATCAAGGACCTTCGAAAGGTCCCATTTCTTGGCGTCGACGACACCGACAGAAGCAACCAAGGCAACAAAAAATTATTCGCCGTGGTCGTGCAATACTTAAATCTCTTACAGAGTGAAACACAAGTTCGCCTTTTGGATTTGAAGGAAGTCAACAAACAGTTGCAGATCTTCTAGAAGAGGTCTTTGTCAAGCACAGTTTGAAAGAAAAATTAACGGCATTTTCGGGGGACAATACGAACCCAAATTTTGGGGGTGTAAATCGGAAAGGGGAAGGAAACATTTATCACCAGCTGACATAAAAATATCAACGCCGAACTAGGGAACTAGGGATCGGTAGCCCAGCTCACATTTTACATAATGCAGCGCATCATGGACTAAATCAGTTTAGACTTTGTGGATGTGGATACAGAAAATCTCCCACTATTTTTGGATTTATACTGAGCTGAAGGACTTTTACTATTTCGTGGAAGTGGACTATAGAAATTCATAGGAAAATCCGATGGCTCAGTCTCCTTCCTGCAGTTCACCTTTTGTTGCAATTTTTACCCAGCCTACTTCTTCTCCACGGAGCAGCCGCCGTAAATTTCAGTATCATTTTTTTATGCTTTTTGCTCTTTGTTCACTCGTTTATGGCAACTTTTGAAGCAAATATCATAGCAATGAAAAATGAAAACAACAGCATTCTGGAAATTCTGAACGTTATTGAAAAAATGAATGATGCATTAAAGACACGGTCTGATAAACGATTCATGCCTCAGGCAGTGAGAATAATGCTCAGGAAACTGAAAGATGAAGGCAAAAACCAAGAGTGCGAGAATTTTTTGGAGGGAGCTTTTTTTTATCTGCAAAACAGCTGAAAATTATCTTATATAATGGCCTTTTTTAGAGTGTTAGGTTATTAAATTTACATTTTTAATGCAAACGAAGAATGAAAAAACTGATAACATATCTAATTTTCTTTCTAGGCGTTCAAATGGTTCGACTTCAAAAAATATGTGTAAAAGAAACTACAGTGCTCGCACTATTTTTTTTAGCGCTTATGCCAACATTGATTCTTACTGGGAAATTTTAAAAATTGCTCAATATTTGTTTTCAATTGCAGCGCATAACGCAAATAAGAGCGTATATTTTCGTTGATTAACACTTAATGGATTGACCAACGCTAGAAATTGTCTGTCAAAACGATTCGCCATGTTGTAACGGTGTAATTGAAAAAATGGCCTACGAACAATTTCGAAAGTATCTTTTACACCCCAAAAAGGCGCCTTTACTACGACAAATCAGCAGCTCTGAAAAATATAACGCAGCGTATGGCGTAGGATAATTTATCGCACTTAGAGTATTTCGGGAAGCAGCGGGAATAAATAATAATGTAATTGTTAATGTAAGTTAGTTATTAACCTTACTAAAGCTGTAATGAATGAAGAAAAATAAATCTGTTGCACAATCAGAACACATCTTTCAAAAGAAAAAAGATCGACTACATAAAAAAAGGTAATTTCGAGATAGGGGGAGCCTGTACTGATTCCTGGGCGAGTACGTCTGATAACCCTATCCTTGACATTCACCCTTGTAGCGAAATGGGAATAGAGTAGAAACCAATTCATTCTAGGGATGCCCTTACAGGGTGCCACCTTTTCTCAAGACCAAATTTCCCTGACTTTCCCGGTTTTCCAGATAATATTTGAGTGTTTTCCCTGACTGAACACTGTTGTTTTTTAGAAAGCAAGAGATACAGTAGAACGCCGATTATCCGAATTAATTGGGACCGGGGTCGATTCGGATAATCGAAAATTCGGATAATCGGACATAGACTGGTAATAAAGAAAAACGAACTGTCACACATAGAATAAACTTTATTAAGTTCAACAAACACAGTTCTACAATAACGCTCACTTGAACATCTTGATCACTTGTTTTTATTGAAAAATTACTTGGTTTTAATTTTTTATATTACGCTTAGGACCGATTCGGATAATTGGCGATTCGGTTAATCGGCGTTCTACTGTATATAGATTTATTTCATTGATCAAAAAGTAATTGTTGGAAGTACTCAATTCAAGCGCTCATTTTGTCTATTCGCACCCTGCGCTTTCTTTTTCATTTTTCTATCGTTGGTACCTTTCTAAATACAGTATATCGCCATGGAACTTGGCACCGGTAAGTTTTTTTGAAATTTTTATGGTTTTTCCATTGCTATCTGAGAAAAACTACCACTAATCATTAATTAATGACTTCTTTGTGTGCTCTCGGTAATTATTTATTGACACTTAGAATATTTAAATGTACCTTATTGCCGTACTTGGTGGAAAGGACATACATATATAGAGAAATAGCTGCAAAAGTGGGTATGTATAAGTGCGTCAACTGTATCCAGGATGAATAAAAATAATTTTTACTGGAGAAAATCTTTTGTCGACAAATCGAAAAAATTACAAGGTGTTCGCAAAACTGAGATGACCGTGCCATTGTCTGAATTGCTGTTGAGGAACGAAGGAGCACCAATCAAGAGTTAACAAGGAGGTTTAGAACTCGAGACATCAACATATCGGCAAGAACAGTGGGAAAAAGATGCAGAGAAGCCGGCTTATTTTGCAGACGACAAGCACAATAGCCTTAACTGACTCCACTCATGAAATTAAAACGTTTACGAATGCGCAGGAGTTATACTAGAACTGATTGGAATAAAGTTTGTGTAAAAATGTTAGTCCAATGAAGTTTAAAAGTATTTTATCGAGCCAATCAATTAAATTGATAATTTTTAAATATTTTAGGTAATTTTTAGTGACGAATGTAGGCTAGTGGCAATGACAAAGTCACACCGCTTTGTACAAAGAAGATATAAGGAGCGTTTCAATGAAGACTGCGTGCAAAGAACTGTGAAGCACTCACCATCTGTTATGTTTTGGAGCTGCATCAGCGCCGAGAGACCAGGTACAATTTAATTTGTGGAGGGTACTTTGCGAAAGGAGCAGTATAAAAATATTTTAAAGGCCCGGGAATTCTCCGGATGTTAATCCCATCGAGAATTGCTGGGCTCTTCTAAAATCTAAAGTGTACACTCGACTGAATACTTCTCTGCAAATTTTGAAGCAAAATATTTGAGATAATTGGCAACATGACGAAGATATAAGATTGCTCTTTATTTTGTGTTTAATTTTTTTCGCGAAAAGAAGTCTAGAGGACTGAGAAAGGAGTTCACATCCCTTTCTACACCAAGCGCAATCTTAAAGAGACTTAACGTCTATCTTTATGCTTTGGCCGGTCTTCGAACCATTTCCAAAAGTGGATAAATCGATTCATGTTCCACCAAGGCTTTAACGGCTAACCTTTTCTAGAGCTTATTCCTTCGCGGACAGTTCTACCAGCTTCAATTTTCACACCCTCCTAAACGGATTTTAGTATAGTCATACTCTCGGTATGCTACACGGCTTGTCTGATCATTTTTTTTTATTTTTTTCTCTCTTTCGCTGCCATCCTTCCCGCGTGCAACGAACAATACATTTTTTCATAATTTTCTTTACAAAATAAACCTTTCTATAAAGATTAAAACTTTTGTTCTTTTGCGGCCCACATAAACTTAATCATTGTTTATTAAGCCCATCTTAGCCTTTGAGATTGACTTGCTTGGTTTAGAGAGTCTTTTGAGTGGACATTGAAATAGCATAAATTGCAGTCGGCGATATATTTGTTCGCGAATTATTTTAGTATAACTGTTGTGTTCCAATATTATTGATTTTCAAGTGGGTAGAGAAGACAACAGTGGACAAAAGAAAAATTATGTATGAAATGAACAATACTGGTAAAAAGTCTGCTGAGATAGCCGAAATAATAAAAAGTTCCAGGAAAATGGTGTACAATGCGATTAATTTACCGAAGACAAATTCTATTATACTTATTTAAGGGAAAATAAAAAAAGAGAACTCTTTGGACGCATAAGTAGAAAAAAACTCTTCTGTCACAAAAAAACCCTTTGAGTTTTACTTTTGGAAAAAAGTATTTTGAAGTGACGAAACAAAAGTAAACAGAACTGGGCCAGATGGAATAACAATTGTCCAACGCGCGAAAGGTCAAGCATTGAATTCCAAATACACACATAAGACCACATAAAGGTTATAGAATGGTGAGGGGAACTTTCTCATAGCATGGAGTAGGACCTCTTGTCAAAAGTAACGGAATTATGGATAAATTTCAGTATTTGGACATTTTAAAAAATACGATTGAACTATATGCGTTTGAGTTTGGACATTTATGCATAATAATGATGATAATGATAAGCTAGCACAATAAAAGATTGGTTGGTTTTCAAAAGAAAAAAATTAGCGTTTTGGATTGGCCAGCTCAAAGTTCTGACCTTAATCCAATAGAAAATCTATTTAACGATGTTCAGGTCTCTCGAATGGTATAAAGCAAGCTTGGCATTCTATTCCAAAGGATAGATGTCAGAAGCTTGTCGAGAGTATGGGGCGTAGATGTCAGGCTGTAATCAAAAATTCTAGCTACAGTACGAGATACTAAGAAGTGTAAAAATAAAACTAAGTTTATTGTTAATATTCTAACGATTTTTTAATTTAATTTCAGGAAATATTTTATTGTGCTATTTATGTGTCCCACACATTTTGAAGTTGGTGTAATTTTCAAGTTCGTATATTATTCTTATGAATTATTTTGTTCAGTTATAGTAGTGGGTTCTTACAAGTACTTGGGTTTTTTGTTGACTCCTGGATTAAGCTTTAAACTGGTTTTCGTCATATTTGAATGGAAGAACACAAAAAACAAAAGTTAATGAATCTATTTCGAAAAGTGTGAATGTGAATCTTGGGGTTCCACAAGGGTCAATACTTCGAGTAACTTTATTTCTGCTGTACATTATTGATGTGTGTAGTGTCCTAAAAAATTGCAAAATAGCATTGTTTGCGGATGATGGCTTGTTATATGCAGTAGGTGAGAATGGTCCTGAGTGTGAGTAAATGATAAAGGAAGATGTAAAAGAGATATATAAGTGGTTGAATATGAATAAGCTCAAACTGAACGTGACAAAAACTTAATGTATGGTTATGAATACTAGTTTTAAAGTGAATATTGAAATTGATGGAAAGAGAATTGAATGTGTGGACAATATAAAGTACCTAGGAGTTATTATTGAGAGGGAACTTAATTTTAAAGAACATGTGGCTTATGTGTGCAAAAAGGTTTCAAAAAAGACTGGGTTTTTAAGATGTATTAGGAACAATTTATCTTTGAATGATTTGATACATTTTGTATACTGTCCAACGGTGTTATTTCTTGTGAGTGGAAAAATGTTTGAAAGAATGCCAAAATTGCAAAATAGGGCCATGCGTATTATACTAAGATGTAATAGGTATACACCTGTGAGATGGATACTAAATACTTTGAAGTGGAAGAACGTGAAGCAGAGAATTATATTTAATGATCATTTGTATGTTTTTAAGATGAAATATGGAATGTTGCCTGATTATCTAAGAAGTAATTTAAGATTTGTGGGTGAGGTCCAACCATATAGATTGAGAAGTATGAATGATTTTAGGATTGAAAGTTATAGAACTTCTAGATGTCAGAATTCTCTTTTTTATAAGGGTTTACAAATGTTTAATAAACTGCGTTTCATATCTAGTTTTAACAGTTTTTAAATCATTAAGTCCAAATTTTCTCAGTACTATTCTTAGTAGTTTTTGCGAATTCGTCGGAGGCACTTGTATGCAAAACAGTTTGATAATTGTGTGTTTGGTAACGAGTAACGGTAATAAAAGTGATTTTTTTGTGTTTCATAATTATAAACACACTTGCAGTGGTATTGTTTTAATGCTATTATTAGAATCTTTTAGACATTTTTTTTCTTTCTCAAGCTATGCTTCGTAGTAGTTATTTAACGGGTCGTGAGCGAGGACAAATTGAGGCACTCAGTCGCTGTTCTGAAGGAATTCGAGCAATTTCTAGGGAGTTGAACAGATCCACCAGTGTAATTCGGAATTTTTTAAAAAATCCGGAGACATACGGCAAAAAGAAACGAGGCGGGCGTCCAGAAAGCTTTCCAAGAGAGATGAAAGGAAAATAATTAATATTGCCTCAAATACAACAAAATCGTGTAACCAAATTATGCGAGAGTGTGTCTTGGATGTTTCTAAACCTGCGGTTTGGAGAGCAATCAAGCGGCCCCAAGCCCCCATGTATTAACAGCACCACAAGCTTGCGCGCCTTGAGTTTGCAAGAGTTAACATGAATCGAGGCTGGAAAACGGAGAACTGGAAAGTTTTATAACATAACATTTGAAATTTTTAAAATAGTTCTTCGTAAATTAAATTTTTTTCCGTTTAGGTTATTTTCAGCGATGAAAAATTTTTTTATCTAGACGGTCCTGATGGCTTCGATGGATATTGGCGAGATTTATAAGTTTTAGACTGGCCATCGTGATCTCCAGACATTAATCCCATGGAGAACTTGTGGGGACCCTTGTGCGGCAAATTTATGAAAATAATCGGCAGTATCAAACAGTTGGAGAATCAAAAGCTGCCATTATTGCTGCATTGAACGTCGTCAGTGTAAGGGTTCTCCAAAATATAGTAAATAGTATGCCTAACAGGATTTTACAACTAATTCAGAGAAACGGTGGCCGCACTAATAATTAGCTTTAATTTAATATTTATTTTACTAGTTGTAGGAATAAGCTGAAATAAATTGAATTTTTCTGAAGTGTGTTTATAATTATGAAACGGTCAAAGATTAAAGATGTTAAATAGGAGAAGTTACCAAATACCAAGAGTACGTGAACAAGTTTGAGTAGTCTTGGACAAAAACTAAAGCAATAACTGTCAAAGTGACAATTAGTGGCTTTATAAGTTAGAATAAAAAACTAGAGGAAAGGACATCATTCGGAAAAATGTAAGCATTTTGCTATATGTAGTAGAACCCAAGCGATGTGTGCGTTTCGACATGAAAGTAGTAAAATTATGCTTGTATACAGGAGGGGCCAATTCATTTTGATAATATTTTAAATTAGTTGTTTTTAAAATATATTCTTATAACACTTTTAATATAATATAACTTTGCCCGAACATATTTTATTAATTTACTTAATTTTACTATTTAAAAACACTTTGCTTATGCCCCAAATATTTCAGTATTACGGAGACGACTTTGATTTCAAGGCGACATTCGGTCCAATTTGACATTTCAGGCGTCATTCCTCCTTAACCCACTCGCCAATTGTCCATGAAGCAAAAAATGCTTATCACACGTACAGGGTTTTTACTTAAGATAGCCTTTCCTCTCGTTCTATATTCTAAGCTTTATAACAAAGCTTAACAAAAGTGCTCAACTTATTTTTTCGGGTAAATTTGGAATAACATTTTTAAGTAGGGGAAATGTTACGTCAGCAAATTTTCCCCCATTTCATGAGTACGTGAACGTAAAAAAAAAAATATCATAATGCATTTACCCAAAACTAAGTACGTGAACAGACCTATTTACAGACGATAAGTAATTAGCAAATATTTAAACTACACATTTTAGCTAATTGACTAATATCGACAAGAATTTGGGTGTGTTTATAGCTATGAAACGCAGTTTAGTATGCCAAGTATGATGAAAAGTGAATGAAATTTGAATAGATTTAAGAGTATGTTAGTAGAATATATCGAATTAAATTTTTAGAAGCGAAGTACTGCTTATTGTCTAAGAGTGTATGATATTTGGAAACAAAAAGAATGTATGAGTGTGTTGTATGGCATAAATATTGCTAATAAATGAATTGAATTGAACTCGAAAATTTGTTTTTATGGCATGTTGGGTACCATTAGAAGCGATCAAGTATCCTCTTTTAAAAAAGCTTTAAATGTTGGTCTTGCGATGTCCTTGAAAGGACTTACAAGCATTTAAGTGAGCACACTTCCTTTGAAGGAACTAACAATTTTAAACGCGATTTTGAAGGGAAAGGGTTCATTTTAGGGGAGGATGGAAGAAAATTTTGATCAGGACACTCCAAAGAATCCATTGGTATATCGTTATCTACACATTTTTCGAACACCTTGTATATTGCATATTTTATAATTCTGAATTTGTGGTTATTAAATAATTTAATTTTTTATATTAAATTCTATGAATCTAATCATTTTAATATCGATACTTTCAAGTATCAATATTCCTCTGACAACTTATCGATACTCCAGTATCGCAACATTTCGATACATCGCAATATCAAGTATCGAAAATTTTGCTTTCAATTCTCATCTCCAATTCATAGATTTTTTATTAAAATTGTGAAAATATAAGACATTAATATCCAAATTACATTACGCTGGACGACGTTCATCGTTTTAAGCCAACGATTGTTTTATAACAACTCATGTTATGATTAAAAATTAAGTAAAATATTGGACCTCGTGTTTTTGAAGCATATTATCTAGTAATTGCTTCAAAAACACAAACTTAAATTTATTTATACCAGTCATTGGTTTGCGTGGTATTCTATCCCTTCAATAACAAGACAAGTAAACATATTCAGAGCTTAGGTGTCAATTTTGCTAGTATATTGAAAATAAAATAGGAATAACACTCCATCAAATTATATACATATATCATTTGCAATGTATACTCGATAAATTTTTCATAAACAAATTATCTTTAGTTTCGAAACCTCTTGGGAATGAAAGGAACATGGAAGTCTACAAAAATGTTAATCTCGACCCATCCTAAAACTGTTCTTTCATATTAAACTTTAGTCACTAGTTGGAACATGCAATTAAAAAAAGCAAAGTTTGTCAAGTAAGCAAAATCAACTTTTTCAATAGCATTGACCCGAGAATTTAAATTCCAAAAAATTTAATTATCATAACCTTTTAAAAAGTACCTAAACTTCAAAATATTGATTTCTGACAAAGAATACAAACTCCTGCGAAAACAACGATATTATCTGCTGTTAAATGTTGAAATAAATCACACACCTTTTCTTAAAACTATTAATGAAAAATATAAACAATACAAAAAAGTTTATAATACTGCAGGCACAACAAAATTGTAAAATGCCCGAAGCCCGAGTGTCTCTTGTTTTCTCGTGTCAAAAAGGATACTTAAAATCAGCATCTTCGTTTGTGGATCAAAAGCCAGAACTTCACCCTCAACAGTTTGATCGAAACATGTTTTACAAGCGACAATACTTCCTATCGAGAAACAATCACCGACCGCGGCCATTTTTTAACTTTTACATTACTAAAAGAAAATGAAAATAAACGAAACTCTTCCGAACTCCAACTCCCGATCGTATGAAGAATTTCGACGTTGTGAATGGTGAAAACGAACCGCGTTTATACAGCAAGACATATTCTTAATGCTGCTTACAATTTATAATGTCATTTTATTTGTATGCTTTTATATTAAATTATTATTTAATAAAGGTTATTTGCAACTATTCAAAATAACTCTATCGGATCGTATTTAACTTAATCTCTCTAAATTGTTTTTGTATATTATATTTGTAAGTAAAAAGACAAAAAATATAACTTCAGTTTACTCTAATACAATTTTGTCCTAAAAGCTAGAAATAATGCTCATGAACAGCTGTTTTTAAAGTCAGAGTGACATTTATAAAATGTAAACATAAACATCCGGCGGCCGCTTATTGAATGAAAAGGTGTGAAGTTCAGCATAGAACGAAAATATTGAATTATATAACACAAAATGTGTGCCAATAAGTTAGCTTTGAACTTGTCCCGGTTTCGTTTGGTTACTTTTGATAATACCGATACTTTAATAAGATTTAGTTCTTCTCCAGCAATTCAATATGCTAAAAGTGCAGCAAATTTTGGATATTTAGACGTAGACCAACGAAGGCTCGAAAATTCGTTTAAATCAGTATTTGGTAGAATGGCTACCGAGTACCCTAATTTTGGTTTAAAGGCGAAAGGAATGGATTGGAAGGAATGGTGGCGAATGTTGGTGATTAATATTTTCAAAGAATCCGGTGAAAATATTCCTCTAGATGACCTTAAATTAATAGCAGAACAACTTATTCATCGGTACAGGACTGAGGAGTGCTGGTTAAAGGTGGATAGGGCTGACCAAATCGTCTCTAAAATCAAGGCACTAGACAAGAAAGTTGGCGTTATTTCAAACTTTGATCCAAGTCTTCATGAAATTTTAAAAGTAATGAAACTACCTAATTTCGATTTCGTACTTACATCCTATGAAGTAGGAGCTTCCAAACCGGATCCAATAATATTTGAAACTGCACGAAAACTTTATAATATTACCGAAAAAGAATCCCTTCATATAGGCAATACAATAACGGCTGACTATTTTGGTGCGTTAAATGCCGGCTGGAGCAGTATTCTTATTACCAACTCATCAGATGAGTGGAAAAATCATGCAGGCGTTAATAAAGAACATGTATTTAAAAACATTGCCAGTCTTTTAGAAACGTTGGAATCTAAAACCATTTCCTGGAAATAGACGAACTTTTATAAAGCTTTTAATAGCTCTTACAAATATATAATTTCATAATCTATAATGCCACCACTTCTTGTTTATTTATAAAACCATAAATACATTCCATGCATAGGCGGAGAGGGCATATACACAGCGCCGGATTTAGACTTGATAAGGTCCTAAGCTATTTGAGATGTGGGACTCTTTATAATGCGTAGCGAGACTGCTGCCGCTGGCTAATTCGCAGCACAGTTGGTGGTGGCAATACCCACTTAATGTCTTCCACTGGGCCATATCAGGTACACTTGGCATAATAAAACCACTACCTCTCTTACGTCCAATCCTCAGATCGCTTTACCGACATAAAAACATCCTTTCCTCTCCCAATAAATTTTACCAGGAGGTAATCGCTTTCCTTTGGCTTTTTATTACAGTTAAAAATTCGTTCTTCGTCTAATTCGAAAATTTCAGAATCCGTTTCTGCATCTAAATGTATGGAATCCTCGTCACGCGCTTCTTTATCGCTTAGACCTTTTCCCAGCCTTGCTTCTCGTTGATATTTCATCCTTTTCTGGAGTATCCGTCTCTATTAAAGACTTTCCGATCCTTCTGCCTTTTTGTACCCCTTTTGTAACGCCCGCTTTTGGGAAGCCTCTTAAAATTTCATGGCTTCAGTTGTGGACGGATCGGCTCATAGACTTGGCTGGTACTTGGAGTAAAAGGCAAGGCCGGGCTTAGACTTGAAAAGGCCCTAAGCTGTTGGAGATATGGGCCCTTTATAAGTCCAGATATTATATGTCAGTGCCAAATATGATTTTTGGTTACCTAGATGGTTAAACTGAAATACAGTTAAGAAGTATATAGATAGTGAAATAATAAATCTTTAACTTAAAATCATTTTTATTCATAACAAACTTAAAAATGCAAACTCTGGTAAAAATAAACAAAAGTCCTTTTAAAAGGCACAATTTACAAAGGCTTTTTATCTAATCTCTTGAAACATGTTATAAGGATTAATTATATTAAACTAAAATATTTTCTTTCTTGCCTTTGCCAGAGCAAAGTCACTGATGACATTATCAAATGATAAACTGCGTAGTTTGTCACTTTCTATGCACATGAGACTAAGGGAACATAATTTATCTTGAGTCATTGTTGTTCTAAATTCATTTTTTATCATCTTCAGCTGAGAAAAAGATCTTTCTCCAGAGCAATTTGCAACCATCATACGAAGAAATAATCTCAAAATAACCTCTACATTAGGGAATGCTGATTGGACACGATCGTTAAATATTACCTTAAGATAGAATTAATCCTTCTAACTCAGAAGGCGCACTTCATAGGCAGAAGCCTAGAATCAATTGACCAGAATATAACGTATATTGAGATAAATGAGGCTCCCGCAACCCATGCAATAAAATAAAACCCATGCAAGAAAAAAAAAGAAAAATCCAAAACACGCCCACACAAAAAATCAGGGGTGCACAGACAACAGAGATCGTTTCAGCAAATCCTTAGTAAGAGTCAGGTCAAAAACAGGACACATATTCACGGCTCTACACATGCGATTTATAGGCTCATGCATACCATAGTTAGACCGAGAGTGAGCAACATGCAGTAAAGGCAGTCTTCTTAAGTTATACGGGGTATGCCTATAAGAAACCATACCTACGAGAGTGCAAGAGTCTATGTTCGAGTTCAAAAGCTGGTGAATAAAGACTAGGTCAGCAACTCTACGTCGTTCTTCCAACGAGTGCATATTAAGCAATCGGAGGCGATCCACATAAGGAGGAAGCCTAAGTGGATCATTCCATGGAAGGTCTCTTAGTGCGAACCTAACAAAGTTCCGCTGCACCGACTCAATGCGTCTGGAATGAACAGCATAGCAGGGAGACCAAACCTGAGATGCATACTCGAGAATTGGCCTGACCAAAGAAAAGAATAAGTGAATTAAGGTCTTCCGATCAGAAAACTCCCTTGACCACCGCTTTACATAGCCAAGAACTGAATTACTCCTAGAAACAATGTAGTTAATGTGCAGAGTGAAATCGAGTTTACGGTCAAGCTTCACTCCAACGTCAGTGACGGACTCAACACGACAGATAATAGTTTCCGCAAAGGAATAATCAAAGACGAGCTGATTTTGGTTCCTAGAGAATGACATAACTTCACATTTATCCAAGTTAAGCTGCAGACCATTAGATCCACACCAGTTCTTGAAGAAATTTAAATCATACTGAATGCAGGAAGACTCATAACTGTTTCTAGCGCATGAGAAAATCTTCATATCGTCTGCATAGATTCAGACTTTAGAGTGCTTAATCAGAGGAACAATGTCGTCAATGGCAAGAATAAACAACAATGGCCCAAGATGACTACCTTGCGGTACGTCAGTTGTAGCCCTAACGACTCTGGATAAAGTATTCCGGAAAGATACTCGATATATCCTGTATTTTAAGTAAGAGAAGATCCAATCGAGCAATAAAGGCGGAAAACCCAACTTTTCAAGCTTAAGCATAATCACAGAGGGAGGAAGTTTATCAAATGCCTTGCTAAAGTCGGTGTAGATACAGTCAGTCTGGAGACCTTGCTGAAAGGCAGAGATTATATGGTATGTAAATTCAAGCAAGTTAGTTGTCGTCGATCTACCGGGCAGAAAGCCATGTTGATTAGATGAGATTAACCCCTTACACTGCCCTACAAGCTGTGAGTATATAACAGATTCGAACAACTTGGGTATGCAGGAAAGCTTTGCGATTGGCCTATAATTTGTTATTATGTTTTTATGCCCCTTTTTATAAACAGGATTATAAAGGAGCTCTTCCATAATGTAGGAAATCTACCGGCCTGAAGAGATTTGTTGAAGATGAGTTCCAGTGGAGTGAGTAAGGCGTCGGAACAGCATCTCAAGAATGCAGGTGGAACACCATCGGGACCAAAAGAAAAGTCCATTCTAAGTTTCTTGATATGATCTATAATAATATCGCGAGATATAATGGGCAAAGCAATGGAGGCAGCGGGACGAACGTGGATATGATCAAAGTCTTCCAGGGAAGGCACAAAATTGCCAGATGAAAAGGCACCCTCGAAAAACAATGCAAAGTTGTCGGCTATTTCGGGCGCGCTGCAACTAGAGGATCCATTGTAGCACATTGTAGATGGATAATTATCAGTTTTCTTCTTCATATTAACAAATTTAAAAAAGGTACGAGGATCAATTTGCAAGTTATCGCGAACATTATCGAGGTATTCCCTGTACAAGGATGATGATAACGCTAAAAAGCTGTCATGACAATAAACGAAATCACAATAAGTTGATGTGTTTCTACAGCGTAAGTAAGTTTTCCAGTCTATTTTTCTTATTTTTAAGTCAACCCTATACAGATCCTGATGTGTCAGACTATCATGTTCCGTTGAACCATAGGCTTGACTATATCTAACATATTGATGAAAATGCTTGACTTCCCCCACAAGATTCATGTCCACATCTTCATGATATGTTTGGCATAAAGCACTAACTCCTTGACGAAGCTCTTCTGCAGGTTCTAATTTTGTTAAGAATGAAAACTTTTTTGCAGCATCATTATATACTGAGGCCAGACTTGACTCTAATGCCTCCATCACAGGTATAAATGTGTTAATTGACGTAACCGATATTTCTTGGTGGAATTCCATATTTAATATTAACACAAAACGAAATTTGTTTACCCCTCCCCATAAGTCCAGGTTTTGATTCTCGCATTGATATTCCAAAGCCACAGCCATTCTCGCATTTTGAGCCGTCTGTGTAAATCGCTAATGTGTTTTCTTGAATCACCCTATTGTTGATCCATTCACTTTTTGTCGGGAACTGAGTTTTGAAGATTGTCTCCAAATTTGGATTACCAGCAATCTTCTTCCTCAAACAGTATCTTGATCGTATTTACATTACATACTCGGGCGATCTTCTCATGTTGGGTTTGCATTCCCCTTACCTTCTACAGTTTATTCATACGTAAACGTATAGCCGAGCTTAGTAGGGTTAACTTTGGTGCTGCTGTTGAGAAAAAAGGAGCTTAACTTTTCTTCATTAGAAAGTTAACCCTTGGTGCTGCTGTTGAGAACGAGCCAAAGTAGCTTAATTTTTCTTCATTAGAAACGCCGATCGTGTTATGATATTTTTAAATTTCTTTCGTTGCTCGAGTTTAGAAACAGTTTGTTTTGATTTTTATTTTGAAAATTCACTCGGGTCATGTGAATATTTCCTGTACATTTTGTGCATTTTTTCAAATAATTTTTGTTTAACTTAATCGGAATCCATACTAATTTACGCAAGACCTTAAAATTCAATCACTTACATGGGAGCGGGGCAATTTCAAATGCAAAGTAACGCTCTGTTCGGCTAAATCAATACAGCGGCAGTTAGTCAAGTTCAAATAAAATAATACAGACATGAATTATAAGAAAAAACAACACTGTTGCGTTTGCAGTAATTCACAGGAAAATAAACGATGTGGGTTCACATTTCTTTAGTAAAAAATTGTGGACAGTGCAGTTTCGTGAAAAAAATCTCTTTAATTCAGACAAATTTCTCTAATTTGGACAATTTCTTAATTTCCGAATAAAGAAGCTTTCCAAACTAAAGAATTCCGAATTATAGAGCTTCTAAATACAGTAGGTTCCACATTTAACTGAACGAGCAATATAGAATAACGTATGAAGACCAGTGCGGTGTTTAGGCTTGTAAGCAAATACCTTGAGTAAAATTTTACCTAAAACCCAAGGTAGTATATTGGATACATTGCTGCAGTCAACCGATTCTTTGCTACAGCTCCATAGTCTGGTAGTGGCATTATAGAGGAAATTTGAAAACCTGGATATGCTGCCGAAAATCTGCCTGAATTTTGCATGAGTCAATGAACTTAGCGTGAATTTGTAAACTCAATATAATTTTTTCAAGTAATCATTAACTTTACCAAATATGTATGTTATCTGCGTTAGCAATAATTTTATTATTTAAGTTCAATCATTCTTACAATAAACTCAGAGTCAAACCAAAGTTGTATCGTTTCATTTCTTTGTAAAGTTCTCCACTTAAAAACTTCAAGAATTCTTAGAGTCTATCTAGTCTTTGAAGAGTACTGAGGAATCGTTCAGTGCTCATCACATATATTCTAATTCTTCCGCGGTTTTGCTAAGTCATCTGCAGAAAATTCGTCGTTACCCGACATGAATAAATTTGGAAATTTTACATTCCTAGAAGACATTAGTTTTGTCAAAGCTTTCTTACTGCAACGAACAGTGTAAGAGGAAATGAACTTCAATGTAGCATCGTACCCGTCATTAGGTTGGTTAACAATGGAAAGCACCCTTCAGGAGCCTAACAATAAAAAAATCGACTACTGATCACTTCAATATTTATATATTTAAAACTATGTAAAAAATAATCAATATCATATTGAAATTCACTAATTAATTTCTTACAAAAATTAATATTATTCTTAATTGTTTTAAAAGATCTCATATATCACAAAAAATTACTAAATTAATAGAAAAAACAAAAACAATTAAATGTATAAAAAGTCTTATTTTGTACATCTTGGGGAACTAGGGAGGATTGATAAGCTATACTCTGCTTAGAATTTCTACAGCTCTCTGTTTGCTTTTCCCCTAAGTTTATCAAGCCCAAATTGTGTATGAAATTCAACGGACAGTCTTTTTATTATAGCTTCACTATTTGCATTTAGTTCTCTTTCTAGTGACTCGATATCAACGTCTTTGCTTTCAAGACGCATTTGAAGTTCTGAATAAAAATCACAAAAAAGGACAGGTTCATCGGTCCCAGCCAGAGTTCGGGTACTGCAATACTGTCCTCTATGTAGAAGCACTTCGTTAGATGCCTGTACATCAAAGTAGCGTGCTCCCAGGGGTATCTGAAAGCAAAATGATTGTTAACAGCGTTTTTTTCCTTAATAAATTCGATTACCTGTTGCTGAATGAGTTTTTCATGGCTTATTATAATCTTATTCTTCATTAATTTAAGACCATTTACTTCCTTTTTAATATATTCGACATAACTGAAATTAAACACGTTCAAAGATATTTTCCGCTGTTTAAGTTAGTTTATACATGGCTACCTGTACATTTTTGCAGTCTTTTTATTTAGATTCTCTATACAAGAAACGAAATTTTTTAAATTCTTAGTTTTTGGTGTATAGGTTGGATCGAGCTTTTCTGCCTGCTCGAAATGTTCGATAGAACGATTAAAATCATAAAGTGTAGCTAAAGTTGTTCCCAATGCAAAATGATTTTCGGGAATATCAGGAGCATGATCTACAGCAGCAGAAAAGATTATTTCAGCTTCATCTAGTTTTTCTGATCTCCATAATACTGTTCCTAAACTAAGAAGAGGAATGTCACGTACATTCCTGGGTGCTAGTATAAATCCTCGCTTAGCACATTCAACGGCCTGATGAGCATCACCTCTCATCCGCCAATAGTAAGAGCTAAGTGTATGATATTTCCAATAATTTGGATTATTTTCCAGTCCAGCAACAATATTTGAAAGAAACAAATCAGTATTGAATTCCAGTGCCTCATCTTTTAATTCTTCTTCCGGTTCAATGTGCAATAAATTTGTGTTTGCTAAACTTTGCAAATGATCAAAACAACAAATTCCTTCGTTTATATTTATATATTGCCAACAAAATGGAAGATTTTTACTGTTTAAAATATCCGATTTTTTCTTAAATCCTATTCTATTCAAATATTTTTTCGTAATTTTCGTGTACGTAAGCGAATTTTCAATTTCATAAAATTCAAGAGCGCACTTGGCTTGTTCGATTACTTCCATACCGAATTGTATAGAGTAATTTATTTGCTCCACCATAAGTTCACGCTGACGGAGCAATTCAAGATAAGTACTCTCGACGATATCATTATGTTTGATTTGATCTAAAAATGCGATCAAATTATTTGGTTCTCTCATATAAAAAGGTGTGTCAATCTGGAAATATAAAATTTATTTTACTACTCTACAAACTGAACTGTCTTTTTATTAAAGAAATATGCGAAAGGCCATTTTTAAGAGTGTGTTCAAGAGAGTGTTTTGTGTGTGCGTTAGGGTGTTTTGTTGGTTCAAACAAGCTTAGTGGTATGAACTTTGTGAATAGTACGTTTATTCTCGCAAGATTTTAATTTTATCCTACAAACAGTGTTGCTTGAGATCACAACAATTCTGTCCGTAATATCCCATTTTCATTTTTTGGAGTCTACCCTATGTCAGTTGTTTTCTCGATGTCACCGTGTGGATACTTCGGATGTCAGATTGGGGAATACACCGAAAATGTCACTAATTTAGGTAAAATTTTCAAAAGAAAACTTGAATACGGGATAAAGAAAAAGAAAGAGACTGAATCAGCCAACTGTGCTATTTATATAATAAAACATAAAAGCTCTTCCCTTTGGTGAGATCGTAAAAAAACAAAACTTTTAACTAAACTCTTCCAACAACCCAAATTTTAAATTAAAGTAGTAAAACCGGCGGCATACCAATTTCCTTTAGCGATCAGAAGTCAACTTCCGTTAGGAAAACCACGAGCTCCGTGTGCATAATTTAATGGTTCGTACATGGTACGTGTAAATATATTTTTATATTTAAAAACTTACAATTACAATACGGAATTACAAAAATTACCCAAACAATTTTGCGGAAAAGTATTTCTACTTCTTGTATATGATGCCTTCATTGGGTAATGCAAACTTCGAAGCCCATTCCAAAACTAATTTCTGCTACGGAACCAAGTGGTCCCACCATTGGCTTTCGGCCTTAAGGGGGAACAACACTGGTACAGGTAAAAAAATCGATGTTTGTTATATATTTTGAAAATATATGCAGTGCGACCAAAATTTTTTCCCTATGGAGTGACCTCCCAAAAAACGAGAGAGAAAAACTCAACACGTATTTATTTTAGGTACAAGAGCACGCATTGCTGCACTGTAAGATAACATTGATCGCCGCTATGTATAATAGAGATATTCTCCACCAAAAGATAATTTCCAATGCTACCGTGAATGCCGATCGCTTCAAATTATTTTTACGCAAGCTGTTTGAAAAAATTGGTAACACGCCGCAATTAGAGAATTCTTTTTTAATACTGGGTAATGCTCGAATCCATAAAATGTGAGAAATTCAGGATATGGTTCGAGATAGCGGATCATATTTAAAATTTTCGCCAATGCTGAATGATAGAAAAAGCATTTTCGAAAATAACGTTGACCCCCCGATCAGTATTAAGCGACGTTAGCACCGAACACAATATTGTCGATGTAATTGATCAAAAAATTAAGCAGTGTTTTTGGATTTCAAGTGTTCGTTTAAAACTTTGGATTGAAGTGTTTTATTAAGAAAGCTAAAAATGTACGGAATATAAGGAACGGAACTTAATTGGTTTGAGTCATATTTATCCGGAGGAACGCGGAGAACAAAAATTAATAGTACATTATCCGGGACGGTGGAAATAAGCCTGGTTGAGCCACAGGGATCGATCTTAGGGGGTGATTCATTTTCTTTTAGATATAAATGATATTAAGTGTGTTATTCAGTATTGTAAGATAGTGTTGTTTGCTGATGATGCCTTGTATGTCTGAGAGGCTAAGTATGGACCTGGAAAACGTAGATAAGTGACTAAAAATGAACAAATTAAAACTAAATGTTAAGAAGATCAAGTGTATGAAATTTAATTTAAATGATCCAGTTTCTATGTCAACAGATGGTAATGTTGTTGAATGTGTTCAGAACTTTAAGTACCTCGGGGTAATACTTGATACCAAACTGAAGTTTAAAGACCATGTAAACTATATATGTGGAAAGATCGCGAAAAAGATCGGTTTTTTTTAAGAGAATTAGGGTTTTATCGTTGGAAAGTGCAATTATATTGTATAACCTGTGGTTTTGCCACACTTCTCTTACTGCTCGAGATTGTTGTACGCTAGTCAAAATGAAACAAAACAAAGACTACAATTACTGAAGAATAGGGCCATGAGTGTTATATTGAATTGTAATCGGTTTACTCCGATTAGATTTATGCTCAATACACTTAATTGGATGAATATATACAGGGTGGCCACTTTTTGTTCAAAACCAAATTTTCATTTTTCACGGTTTTCCAGATAATATTTGAGTTTTTTCGCTGACCTTACGCTGTATCGCGAAACTATATAAAGAATTTTAAAAAAGTTGTTTAAATGCTTTTATATTGTGTAACACAGATCAGATATTTGCATGAATTTTAACATCATAGAAAAATGCATGCAATAGATAGATAGAATTATAGAAAACAAGAGATTTATTTCATTTATAAAAAGAAAGTAACTTATGATTATAATTATTCATAATTTCTTTAAGGGACAGAGTATTTATCAATGACTAGCAATTATTATCAACAACTCATAATTCTCACATTTTTAAGTTTGGTAAAATAATACTGCCTCTTCATATTAATCAATTTGGTCAAAGTGAGCTTATAATAAACAATACAAATTTAGATTAAACTAGTTGCTTTATTTGCTCTTTAAAATTCTTCGGTTTCTGCCGGATTTTCATGGTATTTTCTGTGTTTAGTATTTAGGTCGTTGATTTTCTCTGAAGCTTTCCGTTTTTCTGCGCTCAAGCTAGATTTAACATCTTATTCTCGCCTCTTTTTCTCAAAGCTTCTTGATAGAAGTCATGCGCATGCCGCATGGAATAAGTTTTTGAGTAATTTCTATATATTTTTTTGTATCCCACCATGGTACACAATTACATCATATACCACCCCCCCCCCTTGCCACAATGAGAAATTGGCAGGAAAGATTGTTAATTAAATGTCTCTATATATTGAAAATCCCCTTTCAGAGAAAGCATTTCCATGTGAAAAAATCAAAATCATTTTAAAAAAAGAGCGTATCTCTTCATATTTTACTGTTTTTGGAATAACGCCTAGCTAGAAAGCGTGAAGTCTGTGGTCCTCTGGCATGTTAGGCATCCTGGTGGTGGTGTTCGTGTGAACAGGTGGCTGTGTGTTAACCCTGTATGGCCTGTTCGTAGCCTCATCATTTTCACAGAGTCTCTTTTTGGCATATCTCCTGGATGTTCTGGAGGCGTAGTTTTTTTCCAGTGAGATGCGAGGAAGGTACCACTTCTATTCCACATTTCAATTTTTCTTCTTTGCAGTTCTTGCTTTGCTGTTCTTCGAATGTAGGCTTGTGTTGGTGGTATGACCTTTGAAGCGTTTTCACTTACTGCCTTTTTTGCCTTCGTCTGCCTGTTCATTCCCTGGAATGCCTTGGTGGCCTGGAACCCATTCTAGCTTGATTTTATCTGGATTAGATAAAATAACGTCCCTAATCCTGGTTATAATTGGTTCCTTGTTTTGCATGTTCTTTGTTGCTTCCACTACACTCTTTGCGTCTGTGTATATTGTGGCCTTTATATTGCTTTCCAGTATTGTTTCGATAGCTTGCAGGATTGCCAATAATTCAGCTTCGAAAACTGTGGCGTTTTGTGGAAGGACTATTTGTCTTGATGTGTTTTCCGACGGCATGTCTGTGTTGGTAATAATGATTGCTGCTGTTGTTTGTTCGTTTGTTTTTGATCCGTCCGTGTAAATGTGGTACCTTTCTCTGTCATTGTGTTTTGCTTCGAGGTGTATTTTTCTATGTTCACTTGCTGTATACGTTCGTGTGGTCCTATGTTTGTCTATGTTTATTTGCTGAATTCCAAGAAGCAATCTGTAGGGGACGTACGGAGGCGGTCTGGGGGGTTGTTATAGGGATCTTAAGGTCTAATAATACTCTGACTGCGTCGCCTATTCCACATTTTATTTGTTTCCTTCTGTTCCTTAATCTGCCTAGGTGTAGTTTTCGTGTGTCGTAGTGCGGTCCGTTGGTTATCATCAAATGTTTTGCTCCAAAACTTACTCTTGCGCTCAGGATTCTGTCGATAACACAGAATGCTCTGTCAACTCCCCAGGCTATTAGCTGTTTTACGATGACGTTGATGCATACCCTGTCATAGGCTTTCTCTAGGTCCAAAGACAAGACATGGAATTCCCTGCGTTGGGATAGCGCCTGGCCAGCCTCTAGTTCCAGGAGGGAGGTTGTACCTCGTCCGTCATGATATTTAAACCGAGCGTACCGCTAACCGTTCCAATCAATTAATGCGATATTAACAAATACTTAATTATATTTTCCACACTAAATATTATTCCTTTTATGGAATTTTTAAAAATGTTTATCGACTCAGAATATAAATTTTTGCAATAAATAACCGGAGCTTGTTTAACCGGACTCTTTTGTTCTTACTCTCTTCTACTTTAAGACGAGTTGGGTTACTGTCGGTTAGGTTCAGCCGTATAATTTAAGAGGTGGGAAAATTTCAGGGCGAGAAGATTCAACAGAAGCAGTACAAAGAGTTCTTTGATATATAATGGTCTTAATTTTTGTAATGCTTTGCCAAATGAAATAAAGTTGGAATCAAGAATTGACGTTTTTAAAGACAAGCTTATTTCGATTATTAGGGAATATTGTTAGTAGTCATTAGAATTCTTTTTGTAAAATAAATTGTAAGAGTTTTATTATTTGAATTAATTGCTGCAAATTTTGACCAATGCCTTTTACAGAATATTGGAAGAATACTTTACCACCTCCTTATCGCGTACCTCCCTTTACGTGTACACAGAGATTACACAACTTACACGATACGGAGTATGAAAATAGACACTACCTTAGTTAAAAACTAACTTTCATGCGGAAATCTCATCGATACAACAAGAGCTGAACCTTTAGAGATATTTAACTAGTAATTTCAGTTATGTTAATTGTTAATTAATATCTTGTACATCCAATAGTTAAAGGGTTTAAACTAAGCTTGTTAGGGATATTGCTTAAAGCAAAACTTAATATTACCAATCATTCTTTTGTCCAAATATAAATGTTACAAATTTATTAAATAGTAAATATAGTTATTAAGCATAAGTAATTATAAAATGTGAAATTTTAAGAATATCTTTAACGGAAGCGATCAAAGAGTGTCCGGATCAACCGCAACAAGTGTCTCCAATTTTTACCTTTTGTGAAATCTTTCCATTGCTTTCATTTAACATCCAATGATTAACCGCATAAATAGTCACAACTACATTCAGTGTACAAATGAAAACAATACTTATTCTAGCGGTCATTATTATTAAAGTGCATCATTAGATTTTTCTGAATCCAAAACTTGCTGTTCACTTTCAAGTGTCACTCACATATGTTATGTGACGGTTGATACTATGCTGTCAAATAAAAGATTGAAAAAAGTTTTGGCGGTTTTGCCGGGCGTAAATTGAATTATTTATTTCTCTAATAACAGCAGAGATAAGGCAAAGAATGCTCAATAAGATGATATGTTACTCGTCCTGTATAAAAGCACATTGCAACCTGTTTTAAATAACATTTTAAAAGAACGGCGCTTAGTCGCTTGTATTGTAACCGCACCAAATATTTCAACAGTGAAGTTTTTATGTGTGGTAATGCCTTTCTGTCAGTGGATTGCACACTTTTAGGTATTTCATAATTTGGTCGTCTCAAGAAAATTTTAAGTTTGATTAAATGCATTCAATTGTATCCAGACAAATTTTTAGGGCAATGTGCTCTATGGCCCGACAACGATTTGCCGCAGAGTGTGAAGATGCTATTAATAAACAAATCAATATGGAACTGTACTCGAGTTATGTGTACTTATCAATGGTAAGGGATGTAAGTAATTTGAGACAATTACCGCATAATTCAATACTTTTAGGCGTACCACTTTGATCGGGATGATGTTGCACTTCCGGGAATGCACTGGTATTTTAAAAGAGCTTCTGACGAGGAACGTGAACACGCTATGAAATTGATGAAATATTTAAATAAACGGGGAGGGAGAATAGTTTTGAAAGATATAAATCGTCCGCAAGAAAGGGAGTGGTGCACTGCCGAAGAAGCTATGACTCTTGCGCTCGATCTTGAAAAGCGAGTCAATGATGTAAGTATAACATTTAAAGTTGAAGTTATTGATAAAGTTTTAATTGTTCTGTTGCAGAGTTTGCTTGACATTCATGAGGTTGCAACAAAAGCAAATGATGCAAACTTTTGCGACTTTTTAGAGGCTGAATTTCTGCAGGAGCAAGTTGACTCAATTAAGGATATTGCAGATAATATTACTCATCTGAAACGAGTCGGGGAAGGTGTTGGACTTTACATATTTGACAAAGATATAAAAGAAAAAAAAGTTCATTAAAGTGGATTTCGCCTTAGCACAACCATTTTGTACGAACAGATACAGTAGAAGTATTAACATATTGTAATAATTATTATCTGTGGTTCCTGTCAATTGCACCAAACAAAACATGGCCTGATATGAGTAAAATTAAGTGAAATCTTCTGTTTCGTATTTTTGCAATAAGTACCAGGTGATTTATTTTGAAAACACGAAGTAAAAAGTTTTAATTTGCTTTATTCATATATGAGATGGTTTTGAGCCTACTCAAGCTATAAAATGACACGCTTACTTAGAATAATTTGTTTTAAATTTATAGTAGAATATTATAAGCTCAAGATATTGCAACGAAATTTTGGTTATTTTTGTTCTAAGAGTACAAGTTTTATAAAGTAATTGCTGAGCTAAATTATAATGACAGAACACCATACAATTCTTTTATTTATATTCGCTTCTTAAATTGGCTAATTTTTGCCGGACAACTCACCAATAATTTTTATCTTATGTATCAACTGGAAATGCCCACGCTGAAAAAAGAAGAAGATGCGCAATGATGGGAAAAACATTTGAAAGGATTATCCGTGTTCTGATAAGCACAATTTTTGCTAGCTAGGAATTTTGTAAACAAAACTTTTTTATGAGTTTAATAATTTAATCACAATTGTATTAAAGTACTTTAAAATTAAATGTATTACAAATTGGTGTGAAATACAAAAATCTTTCAGATAATAACCATTTCACTACCACATTTTCTTATCTGAATTATTTTTAGTGATAAATTGTCGGGAGTCGCGAATTTTGTGTAATATATTCAACATCAATTAGTTATTTTAACGTAATATATTGATTAATTCATTACTTTGATAAAAATGTCGAAGAGGCAAATTTTGTTAATGTCATCATCGAGATTGCACGGACATGAATATCTGGAACATGCTAGAGAAGAAATTGATGGGATATTAAAAAAGTAAGTGTACCTTTTGTTCGTTATATTATTTGTTTACTTAATTAATTAGTCTACAGATAGTACCCTTACAAACTATACCATACAAATCATTCAAAATTAAATTTATAAATTTGCAATTACTACAATTATTATGTTTAAATCGAATCAAAATAAGGGGCTCTTGTAAAGCGCTGTAACGTTTCATGCTGGTTGGTTTTCGATGGGGGAAAGATATGTGTCTTCCTTGCACTGATGCCTTTAGTAGCCGTTTCACGCCCCTGCTCGGCAGCGTACCTTAAAGTCCACTGTAGCCAACATCCCCGTAACGAATTGGATAATTCAATTATACCCTGATTTCTTAACTTCTGCTAAATCTTCGCAGTAGTATGTTCGGCATTGGCCGAGAACGTGTAATACGGTCTCGTCTTCTTTCCCCCCGCATAGACTAGCGTTTGCCCTTCCGATTTTTTTGGCATGAGCCTTTAGTCTTGCATATCATGTCACAAGGCCAACAAGAAGTTTCAGCTTGGCTTTGTTAAGCTTAATGATCTTTTCAGATTCATTTGCATTGAGAGTTCTCCAAAACGCCTTGGTATGTCTGGCGATGTCGGATCCCCCCCCCAGTTTTCTTTGTGCCTCCTCGTTACCCATTCCATGATTTCTTTTCTGATTTCATGGATGGTGAGGGTCTGTTTACATCCCTCTATCGTTTTGGATTTTACCTCGGCGTTAGTTATAGATTTGATGGACGCCTGGCTATCCGTGCATATTGCAATCCTGGAGGATCTTATTCCCCGTTCTATTAGCTGTTTACCTCCTATCTCTATCGCTGCTATTTCACATTGAAGAACCGAATCCCCATAAATCATGACCGGCGCTAGAGTTTCCGACGATGTGTGAACAATTTATATTGCCGCCTTTGTTTTCCATAATAAATGTTAAAAAAAAAACGAAAAAAATGCATAACAATTTAACTTTATTTCTTTTAATTGAATTCATATTTATTATAAAAACATAAAAATCTTAATATATAGCAGCTACTTTAGCTTTTCTGGCTTTCATTCGAGAAAATTTTAATCGCAAATATTCAAGTCATTCACGATTTCACGATGTCGCTTTCAATCGAAATAATAGCCAAATTGTTAGTCTATTTTAACTCATGCTTGATCTTAAACAGTTTTTTATAATTTTTAGCTTTGAAAAGCTTCTCTCTGCACATGCTGCCGTAATTGGTAATGTAAGAAGAATTCCTAATACAACAGATACATTTGCATAGATTTCTTTTAAATTATTTTCATACAAAAATTTTAAAGATTTTTCTGGTCCTAAATTTTCGGAAAATTTTGAGGAAAGGGATGTAAGTTCAAAATGTAATTCTGCTCCAGAAATATCTTTTGACTTTTTATGTCGAATAAAAATTTGAATGGTTCAATTCCAGCTTAAAAGGCTTCAAATCTATCTTTTATCACCTTTGTAGCACATTCAAACATCTTATCGAAAACATTTTATTTGTATGTTTTCTTTGGACATACATTTTCTTCTGTAGTTTCACGCTCATCAAAAAATCTTTTTCGTTTTCTTTCCCTTCCAGCGGATTCTATGGGAAAACAACTATCCAATTTTAAAATATAAGCAAGTTCCTGTGCTTGTAAAATAATGGTATCAAAATAGTACCATGTACCCTAACGTTCAATAATTTGGTTACATCTTGTGCTTATGCTAGACATTCAAGAATATTTTTTTTAACATTGCTAAATATTCGCCCTGAATAACGCTGTCATCAGATCTAGACTCGACTATTAATTACCATATTTTGGTAGGACCGAACACACGGCATTGTACGCGTTAGACAAAGTGCAACGTTAGGCTATTAAGCTTATTGGCGATCCCTCAACCTCTGAGGCATTGACTCTCTGAAGCATCGACGGAATGTTGGCTGTCTCTCACTCTTCTATCGCTATTTTAACGCCCATGGTTCTAACGAAATTGCTAGCCTGATATCACACATCACAACGTGCAATACAAGAGTTTCAAGTCGGTCTCACTCCCATACTCTCCAGGTAAAATTTTGCCGTGCCGTAAAATTTCAGGAATCTTTTTTAAGCAGAACAACACGAATGTGGAACAGTTCTGTCATGGAAAAAAACCTTACAATTTGCCATTATTGGTTTTCCGCGAAAAATTCATTTCAAATATTAACTACAATTTTCACTAATTGTCGGAAATGGTTGAAATTTGCTCGAGCTTTGTAGATTAATAAGTTAGTTATTCCACTGAATCTCTAAAAAAAACTTCCGAATAGAATAGAGTGGTTAAGTTCGTGCTAATGCCTGTGCGAATTATTTATAATGTAATGATTTTAAAGAAGAAACAATGGAAGCAGCAATATAATATGAATCCACGCATCCGATCAGTCGAATCAGCTGCAATGCAATTTCCTGAGCAAAAAGATTTTTTATATAGTTTTTTTTTTATTTTCAGGAAAAATGTTTCAAAAATACTATTCGTGCCTTTTGCTCTGCAGGACCATGATAAATATACCAAACTTGTTAGTGAACCGTTGTGTAAGTGGGGTTATAAAGTTGAAGGTATTCACACGAAAAAGGATGAAATTGAAGCAGTAAATAATGCTGAAGCAATTTTTGTTGGCGGTGGAAATACTTTTGTTTTGTTAAAAGCTCTTTTCGATAGAAACCTAGTAAATCCAATCAGAGATCAGGTGTTGAAAAAAGGTGTCCCATATATTGGTAGCAGTGCTGGAACAAACGTTGCCACACGATCTATTCATACAACTAATGATATGCCTGTAGCACACCCACCAACATTTGAAGCTTTACATCTCGTTCCGTTCAATATTAATCCGCATTATATTGAAACAGATAGTCAAACCACTCATAAGGGTGAGACACGTGATCAAAGACTAGAAGAATTTATCGACTATCATAATATTCCAGTACTTGGTTTAAGGGAAGGAACTAGTATTTATGTTGATGGCGAAAAAATAACGCTTTTAGGAAAAAATAATGCAAAATTATTCAAACAGTAAGTGTTATATGAGGTGTAGTTAAAAAAAAATATTAACTTGTTCTTTTCAGAAACAAAGAGACAACTGAATTTACTCCGGGGTCAGACCTCAGTTTTCTTCTAAAGCAATAATTTATTCAAAATCCTTCCACGCGATTCCAAAATACTGAAATAAGATTATTCTTTTCTGGAGTAGAGTAAGAGTGAAACTGTAATTTTGATTAATTCATTGGCGGTGGAAATAAAATATTTGTACAATAAAATATTTATTTCAATATACTTGTTATGTATAATAATTTTATCCATATATGACAGAGGATGAAGAAGGTTACAATTAATGTGATCGGTTGGAGAGTGGACGTGGTAAACACCGACTGCTTGACAATTATATCCCAAGGCTGCTCTGCATTCTTTTTATGTGAAGTGAGTATGCAGGTGTTTGTTCAAATATTAATACATAAATATAAAATAAAAGATAGTTTGATATCATCATCATTGAAAAGTTTTCTTTATTTTGTAATAATATTCGTTATGGCATCTACTGAATGACTTACTTTTACTTGTTTAGGATATAATAAACATAGTACGAAGGAGATCTATTGCAACAACTTGTACAAGAAATTGTTTACTTATTTTAGCAATTTTTTCAGAATTTTCTTGTCCTGTCCAAATGATGCTATGCTAGAGGTTGGGCCAAATTTAATTAGATTAAAGACTGAACCGGAGTCCCACCGACGCACAGTGTGTCATTTCGAACTTATAGCGGGACAAAATTTAAATATTTGGTGAACTGCTATTATTTAATCCTAGGGAGGCTAAATCCGTGCCAAATTATGATTTTAAGGTAAAGAAAACTGCATTTATATAGAAGTACCTATTTGTATTTATTGTACCCAGCAGTAAATGTAATAATGTAGCAGTTTTTTTCGTATTAATTGCTAATTACGCTGCTAATAAATTCGAATATTTCCTGCTGCAACTTAAATAATTCGGCATTTTTATGTTTCGAAATCGACTGAACACTACGAATGCTCCAGCTAAACTACCTATATTTTTCGACTAACCTTTATTCGTATAGCAATATTACACGTGTACAGGAACATAAATGTAGATATATATATACCATAATATATAAGGGTATTTCCGGTATATGGGACAAAAGAAATATTTCAAGTTATTGTAATGGAAGGGACCCTTTTACCTGAAGCGCTCCGACTACCTGACTCGCTACTTTACAATACGCACTCCGGCCCGCTCTATTATATTAGCTATAACTTCGTAAATATTTGAGATTTTTTTTTCCTCTCGTCAGTACACGCTCAATATACTATATTTTCAGATTATCGAAAAAAAATCGATTTTCTGACAATTTTACATGCTTAAATTGCTGTTTTGCTTATTCTATGTAAATATTGGAGAGTTCTCTCATACATTCATTTTAAATAATATTATGTAGTACGAGAGATAATATAACATGTTTATATTTATACAAGGTACCTCGCAATATTACGTCCGATAAAGTCAAAACAAACAAAAACTTGTATGGCACGGGGTGGTCTATGCTCAATTGTTTCCAGCGTGTTTTTTAAAGATAGGGCATAGTAAAAGCTATTGGACGTTGAATCTGAGGTTTCCGACTATATTTGTATTTGATAAAAAAAAATTCAAAAGCCATATTAAAAGTAAATTATAACATAATTCGAAAATCTTAGAACTAAATACAATAGAACTTGATTTGATTATTTATCTATTATGGAAAATCTAAATGTAAATGAAAAAGGATGAATAGAAACAAAGATAAGTATCATACTTAAACCGAACACCTAACAAAAAGTCCTTAATCGTAATCCGAGAGAAATTTAAAATTATTTCAATTTCTATAATGGAGCCGTCACTCGGAGTTTATTTCTGAGAAATTTAAAGGGAAGAAATATTTCAACTTCTATTTCTTGAATTTTTAGAATAACCACGTGAGAGTGGAGTTGCCGGAAATCACAAAATTCGAGGAATACGATGTTTAATACAAAATAGCACGTGGCACGGTGATAAGAAAAATTCTATATACACTCATCCCTCGATTTACACGATATATACGTGTCTGGGTAAATCGTGGAAAGCAAAACCTTGTAAAGCGAGACACAGAATTGTATGAAATTGGGGTCCCCTCGGTAACTTGTCATATTTTTATGTTTTTCGGCACGGAGAATCGATTTTTCGAGGTTACCAGGCTCAAAAATATGTCGTTTTCGAGATATGGCCCGATTTTAGTCAAAATTGGTGGTTTTTCTGAATTTTCCAAAAAAATTAAAAAATTTAAAATTATTAACCAACTTTATGTGAAAGATCTTTTGATTTTAAGCAATTTATGTCTGTAGCATTGTTTTCCTAAAGTCCTTGGTTTAGCTGTAATTTGCAAAAAATGCCTCACATTTCTTATAGAGTATTTTAAATGGGATAACTTATATGGGGCAAAATTCCTCAACTGTACCAGGTGAAGAAATTCGATGTCTCCGATTTTGTTCAAACTTCACCAAAATATTGTTACTGGTATAAGTAATTATCGTGCTAAATGATTTAAAAAAAAATGTTGTGCAAAAGTTATAGGGTTGTAAACTTTTGCATTTTTGCACTTTTTCTCGTGATAATACCTTTTTTGAAAAATCATAACTATCGCCACCATTACAGTAGAACAGTGATCTTTAGTGATTTGTAAAGGTCGCTACATGCCGTTCCGAATAAAAATATAATTTTCCAAAAAACAAAATTTTAAAAAAGAAATTGACTTTGAAAAATATTTTTGGGTTTTTTACACAATACTTGATCATGTATTTTTTTCATATTTTTATCAACTGAAAGTGTCATCTCAGCTTTAAAATCATCTATCATTTAGATTTTTGAAAGCCCGCGCACGCCTTTTTTTCTTGTTTGTTGCTTAGAACAGATGAACATAACATAAGAAAATGTAGATGGCGCGTTAAAGAGTATTCTCACAGTCAGTCAGTATACAGTTAGATATCGCCACAAATAGTCAAAATGCCAGACAAGTTGAAAGATATAAAGTATTGTTGCAATCCTTTGAAGGTGAAGAATCATACGTGGAAAAACAAGGGTATGAGAAGAGTGACTTCACAAATTCATAAACAGTTTCCGACCCTTCCTGTCATCATAAAAGTATGTGGATCATGCAGAAACAAAGTGGGGGCTTTCAAAAATCAAAAATTTACACTTAACATTGCTTTGCCAATCTAAATGATAGATGATTTTAAAGCTGAGATGACACTTTCAGTTGATAAAAATATGAAAAAAATACATGATCAAGTATTGTGTAAAAAACCCAAAAATATTTTTCAAAGTCAATTTTTTTTTTTAAATTTTGTTTTTTGGAAAATTATATTTTTATTCGGAACGGCATGTAGCGACCTTTACAAATCACTAAAGATCACTGTTCTACTGTAATGGTGGCGATAGTTATGATTTTTCAAAAAAGGTATTATCACGAGAAAAAGTGCAAAAATGCAAAAGTTTACAACCCTATAACTTTTGCACAACATTTTTTTTTAAATCATTTAGCACGATAATTACTTATACCAGTAACAATATTTTGGTGAAGTTTGAACAAAATCGGAGACATCGAATTTCTTCACCTGGTACAGTTGAGGAATTTTGCCCCATATAAGTTATCCCATTTAAAATACTCTATAAGAAATGTGAGGCATTTTTTGCAAATTACAGCTAAACCAAGGACTTTAGGAAAACAATGCTACAGACATAAATTGCTTAAAATCAAAAGATCTTTCACATAAAGTTGGTTAATAATTTTAAATTTTTTAATTTTTTTGGAAAATTCAGAAAAACCACCAATTTTGACTAAAATCGGGCCATATCTCGAAAACGACATATTTTTGAGCCTGGTAACCTCGAAAAATCGATTCTCCGTGCCGAAAAACATAAAAATATGACAAGTTACCGAGGGGACCCCAAATTGCATACATAACCCCCCCATTGCGCCCGGACTAATTATAGCGGAGCCGCCGCTGGAAACAAATAGCCAGTCGACACTTCATAACTGGTCCCCAAGCAAGAAGTCGGGTGAGCGAGAGGTGCATGGTAGTGCCGCGAAATAATTAAGGGAAGCACGGCCTCAGTAGACTCACCCCCCGGAGTATAAGGTGCCATTCACTTGTGTCAAGGAAGCATAATATAGTCAAGTGCCAAATAGGGTTCAATGACTAAAAGGGTATTATCTTAAGGTTGAAACTCATACAGGTTTTTCTTAGTTTTAAACTAAACTTTGGAAAGAACTTGATCAGTATTTAATTGAAAGTGGTATTTTTGAAAAGCAATAAGAAACTATCTATTGTCGTATTATTAGATGAGAAGTTTTACTCCAAAATAAAAGAAAACTTAAAAAAAATTAAAGACTGCTCATCCCAAAACCACTTTCCTCAATAGAATTTCAGTCCATGTATTAGTTTTTTTTATTTAGTTTATATTTTTTAAATATCGAAGCAGTTAAAAGAAGCAAATTGAAGAGTTTTCGATACGATCGTCGTTATATACTTTACTGAGATAAGCAAAAAAAAGAACATACAAATCAATTTCATTGTTTGGAGATATTTTAGCAAAATGAGTTTAAAATTGTAATTCTTTGTGATAAACTAGAATATACACATAATTATTAATGAATATAAACTAATACTAGATTTAGATGAATTTCTATGAAAGTTCTAAGTAAAATAAAACCATAGCTGCTAAGAGTTTTAATAATTAAAAAGGAGGAACTTATGTATTTAGGTAGATATTTTCTTTTGGGTTGTTCAGCCACAATGTGTCAAAGGCCGGATGTAAATGTTTTAAGCACAATGCGCGAAATCCCGTACTCGACGACAGCAGCGTATCTCGACATTGGCAATGGATCTAGCTAGATGCATCGTTCGCTCGGTATTCGATAATCGTTTATTCTATTCGGGATGTACCTCGTTTAATTAAATAAACATAATTTTTTGTGACTAAAACATGCGACCTTGTAATTCCTCATTTATAGTAGGTTTATCGATACAAGTATAGATGTTAATAGGGCTACTTTCTTTGAATTTTTATAGTAATGACGTCATAAGGAGGCACTAAGTTTGGTAATTTTCGGTAGTTATAAAAGCTCGTTCATAATAATTATTATATATTTTATTTCTTTTTTTTTACTGGTGTTATTATTGAATATATGAACTAAATTACCTTTTTGCTTTCAAGACCCCTTACAAGCTTCTTCCCCTACTTGCTTCCCACCTCCCCGTCCCCTTTTTTATCCTCGATGTTATAGATTTCTTTTTGTGAGTGTGATTTTTTTTGTGTTTTTCAGCACTTTCCATAGGTTGGGCCTGCATCCTAGCCAGATGCAGGATAGGTGTGGGTTAGAGACTGAACCATCACATAGGGGGTAGCCTTTCTTTTGTAATTTTTCTTGATGGTTCAGTGCGGCTATAAGAACAACAGGTGACACCGGACCTGCTGTTCTTTCTTTCTTTGTCTGTTCTCTAGTTTTTTTTTTGATATTATGTGGCAGACCTGAGAGAAGGACTCCACAACCTTCTTTCGCCACAGGCACGTGGAATTCTGAAGGACTCCATAACCTTCTTTCGCCACAGGCATGTGGAATTCTGTTTGTGGATGTGTGATGATGGTCACGGACTCCCCCCCCCCCCCCCCACCCCATACCGGCGAGCTAGGACGTGCTGCCAGCCCGTTGCATATTCCGCACACACATACATTACAGCAGTTCTCTACCTAGTTAAAGCCTTTCAGCAATTTTCCAGCAAATTTTTTAGCTGCATTATTGTCATCGTCGGAACTGCTATTTACAGTATCTTCTGGGAATGTAGTACTAAATCCACAAGATTAACATCTGAAATTTTCTCATTCTCAAATAACATTTCTATATCTAAAATATCAAAATCATTAAAGCCCTCGCCTCCAATAAAATGAGCTATGTATCTTTGATATTTGCATAAACGCAACTCACCTTTCGAGTCCCGAAAACCCAAGAACTGCTCGACAATCCTCGTCCCAAAACAGATTTTCCGTAAACTTGTAGGCAGGAATTGTAGGTAATCGACTTATTAGTCCACATATTTTACCAGATAGGTTAAACAGCGCAAGTTTAAATATTCGTGCAAAATGATCTAATTGACTTAATGGAGGATACAACCTTGGAAATACGAAGAAATATGTTATATCAATATGACGGGGTGCCAGCCCATTACGGAAGAAACGTACTCCAGTGGGTTAAATGGTAATTATAGGAGTAGGTAGATAGAGCGGAGTGGTACTTTTCCTTAGCCAGCTCGTTCTCCCGACCTAACCCCATTTTATTTATAGGAAACCATGAAAAAAGTGGTATACGGGTCAGAAGTTTCAACAAGAGATGAACTCATAACAAGAATTTTAGAAGCCGGAAATAAAATCAAACAAAATCTAGCAACAGTTGACTTTGAAAGAGCTCTGCCAAAAACCGCTCTTGTGTGTATTCGAAGTGACGGAGGACATTTTGAAAATAAATTATTAATTTTACTTCCTTTTTTCAGCACTATTAACAGCCTAGTCCTTTTCAAAACTTCTAAATTTTAACACAAACAGTAAAAAGATCAACAATTTAGGTGGCAGGTAGAATTTTTGTTAGGAGGGCAGGTATGAGCTGTACATTTGGTGATGTAACTTGAGAATGGTAAAAGATTTGTGTGCGTTTCAGGTTTTCGGCAATTTTTCAAAATATTTCCCTTTGAAATCAAAAAATTGATTTTTTTAGTTTGAAAATAATTTTTTTTTAACTATTAACAGTAAAAAAATTACACCATTGTGTTAACTGTCAACTGAGATATTAATAACGTCTCTAACACTAAAACTGTATACTGTAACACTGGTTTTTTTCATCGTAAAAAATTTCAAACCGTTATAACTGAGGGTTTCTCGCCTAAATCTACCAGATCCTTCTGGCCATTTTCCAGAATAATGGCAGTGCGTCGAACTGGCTTAGTCGCCCTGTGAAACAGATTGAAATCGCATGACAGCTAATGCGACGAGAAACTTGATGGCTCGAATTCGAATAACATAAAAATCCTTAGAATATAAAAAAACAGGAATGGCGACGGCTGAAAGTAAGCGACCACCGTCCCATTAGTGTTGAAAAGCATTTGGGTTTGTGTGAGAAGTTCAGTACAGGTTTAATTATAAAGAAGGCAAGGAGCGGGGCATTGAAATTAAATTAGAAAGTAGTTTGAGGTCACTAAATCACTTTATATTTGTTATTTAAAGTAATTATTGACATCACTTAATACGGTATTAGAACGTCTTTAATGAAAAATATTAAAATGTTTTAAATAAATTTAAAAAGTAAGCCCCCACAGGTGTAATGTTTTCTCGAATCGTTTGTGAAATACGTGAGTTTTTTTGCATTTGTTATTATTTGATAGTACAACTCTTTAAGAGTATCTAGTTAAAATTTGAGCTCGATTGGAGCAAAACTGCCGCAGATACAGTGCCTCGTTTCTCCCTCCATTCGATACATCCCATATACAAAAGAGCAGTGTTAAAACTTTAAACGCGTTTTTCTCAGATTTAGTTTTTCAAAGTCGGTGATCACTGTAACTCAAAAACTACTCATCCGATCCTTCTTAAATTTTGCACACTTCTTTTATACATAAATTACGAGGTAACAACATCGAGATTTTGTATTTTTTATTATTATAATTAATTTTACAACAACAAATTCGCCGGGGGGGGGGGGGGGGGAGTAGTCTAACTTCGTAACACGTGAATCGATTTGGATAATTCTTTTTCTAAACTAAAACAACTACAGAACCACAATTGAAAATAATACATAATACTACCTGAACGTTTCAGGTCACGGGATCATAAGAATACTTAAATACTTTTGTTGTAGTTGTTTGGTTTGTTTGATTTGCGCCGACTTCAAAATGTCGTAATAGATATAAAATTAAAAATTATTTTATGCTTTTTAGCTCTTTTTGTGAAGTCGGTTCAACTTTTTCTTAAAAAACTATTTTTTCACTTCTAAAAGTTGAAAAATCAATAAAATAAACAAAATCTCGACTTTGTTACCTCGAGAAACTCATAAACTAACGAAATCTTTTTTGTCAACATATGTTCCAATAATGAGTAATGATGATTACCGCAAAGTATCTCCCCCCCCTCCCTAAACGACTTTTTCATTTTGTTTACACTCCGCATTCAAAGCCAGCGAAACTAGTTTTGGGAAATAAACTCCCTTCAGTTCACTCCATCTCACTTTCTCTTGGATATTCGTTCTCATCTTGAAAAAACACGCTCATGTATACGATTCATATACGCTATCGCCATTCCTGTTTTGTTTTATATTCTAAGTAAAAATCTAAGCAAAATATCAATTTCATTGTTGGCAGTACTGAGTGCGTCTGACATGCGTGTGTGACAAAAATATTCGTCGCATTGCTGTGTCGTACTGTCGTATGCAATCTGCTTTTGGATATGTTATTGTACACATATGTTGCTATGGGTTTAACTAGGATTTCATGGATCGCTTTTGAATTGCCCGATTTACAGCCGATTTCCTAAAAAAAAACAGCCGCCATTTTGTCATTTCTTGAAGAAATTAAATTATCTTTGTTCGGACCATAAGTTCATGCCAACCACCAATTTGTAACGTGTTTTTCATAACGTTCTTATGACCCAAAAATGGCCAATAAACATAGCTGAAAAGTTTCAAAATTATGTCTGTTTTCTTTATACATAATATACATGTTTAAAAAAATGTTTTTTGCAAATTTGAAGGTAGAAACCCCCCTTAATGTAATTGATTATTTTGGATTTAGGATTTATATAGTCTCTTACCATTTTTATTTTATTTTCCACTAGAAGGAATTTTAATCTTGTGCACACCCATGCAATTGTGCATTTATGAAAATGACCTAATACAAATTTATGAGCTTGAATTTTATTAAAACAATCTGTTTTTGAGAAAAAAGCATATATTACAAAAAATATTGACATTACATATATTGCCTTTTAACCTTAATGACTTCTTAACAGTTAACTTAAACAAACGTAAAAATACTTGCAAACACTCTACAATTGAACATTTAACAGTAATGATGAAAGGATGTAACAATTTTTATATCGGTAAATCTAATTTAAAAGCAATATAAACTTTGGCACTTGTTCTATTATTAGATAAGCTAAAAAAAGTAAAACATAAAATTACTCATGCATTTGTTGTCTATATTATAAAAAGAAAAAAAGCAATCACATGAAATCGCATATGACCGAAGCATTTAAAATGTTTATGGTCGCTATATGGGTGGTAACATTAGAAATTACCATCGCAAATATTCAAGTGCTCGCCATCAGAGGTGTGGCTGGACCGCATTTTCCTGTCCAAATTCCTTCTTCCTTTATCATCCCCATTTACCCACCGTCTACTGCACACTCACCGGCATAGGTAGCATAAATGTACTTGGCATGGTCAGTCGAGTCCGAAGACACTTCTCTCCAAAAATCGGTGTACGGTGAGCTCATATATAGGAAATTTAGAGTTGAATGGATCTTAAGCTAGCAACTCACGCAATTAAAAATCTCTTTTTAATCTCATTCAATTCTAACTTTCTTATATTTACGATCGATTGCAATTGAATCGTATTCAGTAATAAGCCCGCAGAAATTGAATTTAAAATAAAATAAATAATTTCAAAACTAAATTCAATAACTCTCGCATCATCTCGTTAAAGAAGCTTAAAATTTGCCAGTTTATCATGCGCTAAATTGTACCCTAACGGTGGATACTAAGCATAGCTCACCCATTGAAACACGCACAAAAAAACCAACCAATACTACTGGGCGACGCTTGTATTCTCAACGGTCATTGCGATTGAAATTGAAAAGAACAAAAAGGTGTGTGCAGTGACTAAAGGGAAATCCGTTCGATGTGATGGGCAAATAGTCAGTGGGCATTAAAGCCTAGAACACAATAGATCTGTTCGCGAGTGGCGCAGATCTCGGCTCGACTCTACTCGGATCCAAAATGAGCAGAATATAAAATAGCAGCGTACAGCTCTACTCTAATCTGAGTAGCAAAACCAGATTGGATGCAGTACTCCACTCTTAACATCTGACTGTCATTTTGTTTTGAATATAATTATCATTCAAAAAATTGTTAGACAACAAACCTGTCTCTAATCCTTTTGAAGTACAGTCAACGAAATTAACTTAGAGGCACTATAGTTCAGATATTTTAAATGTTAATAAAAAATTGTTAACTGTAAGTGATGGGCTCGCTCTTCCTTTATTTTGTTCCTGCTTTTATATACAGTTAGGTAAACGCATTGCACTTGCTGTGAAGCTCATTTTAATTTGTAATTTTTGGCAAACACCAGTGCGTAGTTGAAATTCTTCTCATTAAGTGCGAAATTAATTTAGTGGCAGTGCAATTAAAACGAAAGTTTATTAAGGTTTTTGTAATTTTTGAACAAGGGAAAGAAAAAGTAAGCTGGTTTATATTTATTTTTGCAATTTGGGCTTAATATTCAGTATTTGCTTTAGCAATGGGACGTGGAAAACCGTTATCTGAGATCGAGAAAGCGAAGATTATTTTGCTGAAGGAAACCGGTCTCTCCAACAGAAAAACTGCAAATAAAAATGGCAGATCTCCAAATTTAAGTGACCATTTTATAAGACTAGGAAGTTTATATGAACAAAAGAAGCCTAAAGGCGCTCCAAGAAAAATTTGTACAAGGCAGATCAACACCATTCGTAACGAAGCAAGAAAGAGCAATTTAACAGCAGCGCAAATAAAAAAAAATTGGACTTACCTGTTTCTGTTCGAAGAGTGCAACAAATTGTCGATTCATCGCAGACGTACAGGAAAAGAATGAAGAAACCTCCAATTCAGCAAGCTCACAAAAATGCAAGGCTTGGACTGATAACTGAAAGCATGTGATTTGTAGTGACGAAAAAAAATTTCATTTGGATGGCCCTGATGGCTGTCAAAGTTATTGGCATGATATCAGAGACGAACCGCAAGTTAAAATGAGGAGAAACTATGGTGGAGGCAGTGTTATGGTTTGGGGCGCTTTGGGATATTTTGGTAAAGTTCCTCTAGCTTGGGAGTGGGCATTAGATGAATATGGTGATGCCGTAGCTGGTGAAAATTTTATATTCCAGTAAGATAATGCTGCCGTCCATACCGCCAAATTTGTTAAAAACTGGTTTATAGCAGCAAATATTGAAGTTCTGGAATGGCTGTCAAAAAGTCCTGACCTGAACCCAATAGAGGAATTATGGTAAGACGTGTTTACAAAAACGGCAGGCAGTTTAACACAGTTCAGGAGCTTAAAGCAAAAATTCAGGACGGAAATCAGAATAGACGAGCTCAGAAATCTTATTGGGACGATGCCGCATCGAATATTTGATGTTATAAAGAGCAATGGGGGCTCTACAAAGTACTAATGGAAGTTTAAATGGAATATTTTTTATAAAAGTAAGTTATTATAAGGTTAAATTTTAAAAAAATGTACAGCGCCTCTATATTTATTTCGCTAGTTTTAATTCATATTTTCTTACTTTTAATTTTTCCTTACTTAATGAATTAAACTCGTTTTTGTTTTTTTAATATATATGATTAGAAGATAAATATGTAATAACAATATTACGTTTCAACTTTTACTTAAAAAAAACCTCTTGCCTCTAAGTTAATTTCGTTGACTGTATTTGTAACTTGATTAACAAAAAGTTAAAGACTTCCAAATCACTCGATCTTAAACGTCAAAAAGCTGCACCTTGTTTACAGCAGGAGCAGAAAAGTTGGCTCTAAAGTAATCTAGATTGCTACTCTTTTCTCAAACAACATAAGAGTGGAAAAGAGCTTGATTCTTATCCCAAAGAAAACAGCGGAATTGTGCAGATGATGCGCAAACCTGAGTTTATGAATGAGCCCGTAGTTGACACTTGTAGGTGGCCCTGATCCAAGTAAAATAACAATTTCATTGTTGGAAGCACTGAATGCTACCGACAGATTTTAGAAATAGAAATTGGTGTGAAATTTTCGTAGCACCGCCGTGTCGCATTCAATGTGTGCCAATCAATGAAAATCAATGCTTTATAAATATTCGTCGCATTGTCGTGTCGCACTGTTTGCACATGCCTTAAATTTCAGCCTTAACTCGGATATCTTAAATTTGGCGCATGCCAAAAGTTAAAAGTATGCAAAACTGCGCTATAGCGCCAGCTACACATATTGTACCGCTATCTTTGAATTTCCATATTTTTAAAGTGGGAAACAGCTGGTGCTGGCGCTCACTTTTGGAGCTGGCGCGCACTCTGGCGCTCGGTCTGTAGCGAAGTACGAACAGAATATGTAGCACTGTCACTTTTGAAATTGTTCCTGAAAGTAGTGTTGTTTATCCTTAAGTATTCAAAAGTTGCTTCAAAAAACTCAAACTCAGTTAAGCAACAATACAACTTAACAGAAATAAAAGCACTTAACACTTATTCCGCTTTTCTCTGAATTCTTTTTCCACAGTTTTGCCTTCGTTTCTAGGTTTTATATTCGGGATGTGATAAATCCCAGAATACATGTTGTTTCCGAATAGTTTTAATTAAATTTTCCTCTAAAATCGTGCTCCAAATCCATTAATTTAGAAATGTCAGATTTGGCGCGCACCAAGAAGTTGAAAGTAGGCAAAAGTGCGCGCCAGCACCAGCACCACACGCCAGCGCCAGCTACAAATTCTGTCGGCGATATCAAATGGCTACGTTTTTAACTTTTTACAGTTCGCGCACCACGCGCCAGCACAAGCGCCAGCTGCAAATTCTGTTCCAGCCTTAACTCTTGTCAGGTCTAGCTACGCGCCAACTACGAGCGCCAGCGCCACATTGTGTTCCAAAACTTAAAGTGTCAGTGTGCTCCCCAAAATTAAATCGATGGAAAACGAAACGCAAAGCTAAAAATAAAAGAAGGCTCACAAAAGTGACAGTGTGTGAAAATAAAAAAATTTTAATCCTGCCAAGATCGGTGTTTAGTTTAGCTGGAATATCATCTAATTTTCGATTTGTTGCGAAGGCATCCAGCAGCTAAAGAAAAGCTAACCCTTTGGTGCTACTGTTGAGGAGGAGATAAGAAGTTTAGCTCTTCTTAATCAAAAACGTCGGTCGTGTAAAGAAATTTTAATATTTCTTTCCTTGTTCGAGTCGAGAGCCACTATAATTGCACAAGAAAGCGAAATAATATGTTATGGTCTTCCTAAGAGGCTGTGGCTACAATGCACTTTAACTTATTGAAAAAAGCGAAATTAAGGTCACAACCCAAAACAAACCCCATTGGAAATGTATCTTGAAAAGCGGTAATCGATTACAGCCTTCATTAGCTCATTTTCAAGCATGCTCAAGGCCAATCGTGGACTTGCGGCAAGCAATAGCTCCATGTTCTTTGGTTGTGTGACCAAGTACATTCTTCCAAAGTACGCCCCTTCCTTGGGTCCTGCTTCGAATTGCAAGTCAGCGTGCCTCCCTCATTCTATGCTCACAACATTGTTACATAAGTTATACACCAGAGAGATCACACTGACCATTGACTTGTATGATAGCCAGCTGAGTTATGTGGAATTATAGAATACGCCGAACATAATTCTGAAGCATATTGAATTTTAGTAAAAGTTTTTAAAACTTAAGATTAAGATCGTGTTACTGAAGGAAAACGAATTGGAGGACCAATAATCACCGATAAACAGAACGATACACGAATCGCGAGGATTTTCGCATGCGATCCGTTCAAGTCAGCCGTTAAGATTCGGAGACAAATTTTATTGGAAATAAATTACAAGGGGCATTTGCATGGGCAGCTTGAAATATACATTCTTGGAGCAAATGAAACGAGGAAAGAACATAGTTTTATCTTCATTATGCATTACAGCCAGAAAGTTTCTGATCAATACTTTTGTTATGGTTAAACCAATCCATATTCATGGATGTTTGTTTGGAATAAGAAAGGACATTTGTTCTCGTTTAAGTGTACAGAGATAAAGAATTAAATATGTATGGTCAATATTGTTAGCGCAGAATCGTATAAAAATTTAATTTAGTATCAAATAATAGTAGTGGTTATTCTGGCTACTAAATATATTATCAGCATTCTTTTTATTAAGCTCATTTAAAGTGACCTTTCCTTTGAATTTACAAAAATAAAACAATAGATTGAATTTTCTTGTTAATTCTGTTCCTTAACGTTAAAGAGTTTTATTGTTATAATTTTTTTTATGCAATGTGGCAAAAGCCTAGATGCGTTAGCATGGTTTTCACCGGAAGAGAATTACGGTAAGGGTAGTGAGAAAACTTATCTCTTGTTTTTGCACTGATCGAATTGATTCAACTCCGTCTCCAATTTAAAGGATAAGAAAATATTATAATAAGTTACTCCAAATAATATTTCTCAATTTAACTAAATATGTTAGTTACATTTAGAAATATCTTTGGAACAGCCATATGTAGCTTTTATAGGAACTTTTATTCAATGAAAGCGCATACTTTAGATCTGTTTCTTTAGCCAAGTTTAGGATCCTTCATGTGCAATAATTTACACGAACTGGCTGATTTTCTGTTTCTTTACTTCCTTGAAATGACGAAATGAGAACAATAATTATGATGAAATCTCCTCATGCAATAATTTACCCGAATAATTTAGCTTTTGCACATGCGCAATTTTTCTTGTGTGGTTTGTCAGAATATTAGAAATGTTTACGAAAACTTTTAGTTTTCATTTTAGACCACAGAAAAGTGCAAAAATTAAAGTGATTAAATTTATGACGATTGATTAATTAAACTTAAAAGTGTATAGATAATGATAATACTTAACAAAGATTGCATAAATCATAAAAAAATTCCTTTTTTCTAACGAATTACAGTGTGTTAAGTAAGAGCGTGTACGGCATTGCTCGCAGTCGGTAAGTTATACGAACCTAAATCTTTTCTTACCAGGTTCAAGGAACCTTCACTTTTGGCGCTTTGACGAAACAATTTCAGTCTATGTCGATCTCTTGTCAGAGAAACACAGAAATCGCGATGAGTAACGTCTACGCGAAACGTTTCTTACGTAGTGGCGGCCAAGTACATTAAAAAGTCGAAGGCGTTTCAAAGACTCGAAAAATGTCGACGACCTTCTAGATCGTGGTTGAATAGGGAACGTGACCAAAAAGGAAAAAAAGTAATCGTGACATTGTTTTCGCGGAATCCTGGCTTGTCCTTACGTCAAGGGCAAGCGAAATTGAAGGAAAAAGGACTGGACGTATAGCACGTTACTATTCGTCAACATTTGTGTGCAGATAATTTTAAATGTCTGGGCACAGGAAAATATTGATCGTGACTGGAGTAATGTAGTTTTCTCTGATGAAGCTTCTGTTTGAGGTTTTGTAATTATTCCATGGGTATGGTGTTCCTCCTCAAACCAGTTTGTCCAGCGTTGTCCAGAGTTTTAGCGTTTCGCACCTTTTTAAACACACCTTCAATGCTCCCAAGATGATCGAAATTTACAAGAAAGCCTTGTTACCGACTGCCGAACGTCAATTAATCACAAAAGATGAAGAATGGATCTTGCAGGAGGACAATGATCCCAAACGCCGGAGCCGACTTTGCACTGACTGAAAACGGGAAAATGACATCACACTTGATTGGCCTTCACAATTGCCTGATGCTAATACTATCGAAAAAGTCTGGGCCTACATCACGCAGAAACTTTGAGGAAAACGGTTTTTTCACTTTGCAGCAGCTCTCCCGCAAAATCCAACGTATTTGAAACGCACTTCCCCTCGAATACGCCGAAAATTTGGTGGATAGTATGCCTCGGCGATACCAAGCAATTTATCGAAGCTGATGGTGATTGGACTCGTTATTAACGCAATTGCGCATTGTCTTGTCAAATGTATGTGCAGGGATTGTTCAAACAATTAGAACGGTTAAAAAAATTCAATGTTAGCTTTTCAACTGTATATAACTGTAGAACTGCTGGCTGTATTTCAGTAATTCTTTTCTTAAATCATTCTCAGAAGTGTTCTCATTAAAACTAACGTTACATGTTATCGTAAACATGTTAAATGCACTTTAGTTTTAAAACAATGTGCCATTTGTTTAAGAAGAGCAATTTGAGGTGCTCGAGTTTTGGTGATTTACATTGTATTCTGTGTGTTATATTAAAATTCTAAGAAATTAATTAAGAAAATTCTTTTTTATTCAATTGATATCTATAAAATACATTTAAGTAAGTATCGAATTTCGGCTCATTTTTCTCAATAAGTTTAACAAAAAAAAATTATTTGTTAAGATGGGTAGGAATCCTGACGTCTCTGTACAAGAAAAAACATTGATCATCTTAATCAAAACAAGCAAACACAGTTTATCTGAAATAGCGCGAATGGTTGAGATTAGTCGTCCTTCAGGAGGGCAAATCGCAAATTGTTCCTCGCCGTTCTTATCGTGGAGAAGGCAGGATAACAACTCCGAGGACTGGTCGGAAAATCATATTCACGGTACAAGGTCATCGCAGACTTTCTTTAAGGGAGCTTATTAATGTTCTGCGAGAACGAGACATTCATATATCTGATATGACTTTGAGGAGACGTCTAGCGGAGAAGAACATAAAGTGCTACCGTGATACAATTTTTTTTAAATTTTGTAGGTTTACTTCATTGACTAATGCGCGCTTCAAGCCCTAACGGAAGCAACGCAATTTGTACGGAGAAAGCCAGGAAAGGAGTGTCAACCCCTCGTACATTCTATCACGTATAAAACACCCTCCTTCGGTCATGATATGGGGTGCAATAAGTTCCGAGGGTCCAAGACCTCTCTTTTTTGTAGACGTATTTTTTTCATATGTGGTGCAGGATAGTACACCACATCACACTGCAAAAACCGTGATAAACTATCTTCTTAGTAAAAATATCCGAATTTTACCATGGCCAGGAAATTCTCCGAATTTTAACCTTATAGAGAATGTCTGGTCAACATTTAAATCCCTTGTTTACCTCCGTTCTAATCTCACAGTATCCCACAATAAAAAAAATATACTCCGGGTGTGGCATGGTGCACCAGAAATTAAGGCATGCATCCAAAACTCAATTTCCAGTATTCCTAAGAGAATAGACGCCGTAATAAAGGCAAAGTGTTGCAGTAGTAAATATTAGTTTTAATTTAGAATTATAAATCGTTTTGTTGTTGAAACATTTTAAAATTTTTAAAATTATAAACACAAATAAAAAGATATAATAGTAAATCCGATATCTGGCTCGAAACTTGAAAAATAACCTATTCTCCGAAGCCTTCTAATTGCTTGAACAACCCCTGTATGTGAAAAAAATGTATGAATAAATTTTTTATTAATAACGCAGTACAAGCTCTTACTTAACACACTGTACTACGAATTAAGGGAGTCTTCTCATCCTGAGGCTTTTTATTTTAATGTTTTTCAAAGGGCGTTCTTGAGGAAAATATTACAGATAAAGAGTTGATTTTTAATTCGTCCTTCGACTTGACATTGTCACTTTTTTTTGTTGATCAGTTAGAAATAATTCGAATTTCAAGAAGAGGAGGTAATTTCATTAATATTTATGAAACTTATTATATGAAAGGAAAAATAACAATTTTTCAACCCTTAGGACGAGAAGTTTTTTTACTTTTTCATTCTTGCTAAAATTGCTCCGACCACACGACTAAGTTTTTATACGAAACTTATTGCATGACCTATTTCTTACGTCTATAAGTAATTTTTTTCAGTGCCAATATAAATGATTCAGAAATGTTCAAATTCACCTCAATGTACGGTATTAACATTATAATCATTTATACTTTAAAGGAAATACAATAAAACATTATATTAATAAGTTAAAAGATCAATCGTTGATATATAAATTAAATAATCAAATTTCATAGCTGTCTGATATGATTTAGAGAAAACTTGTTTCTCCCACTTATACTACTAATTTTCCTATGTAATGTGAAACGCATTATTTTGATTGTCTACATAAATTTAGTAAATATCTCACAAAATTTAACTCTAACAATAGCACATATAAATAGTTTTACCTTTTAATACTTATATAAAAATACGTTTATGCATGAAACTTTCAAAATCTTTATAAAATACCATTTATTACAATAACAAGATGTGAAAAGGCAACTGCGAATATTCATTAATTAAAGAATTTAAAATAAATGTACAAAAATGTATATGTTTAATTTGCTAGCATTTTATGAAATTTAACAAATTTGTCATTTAGTTGTTTCTAAGTTAAATCTTAAATTTAATAAGGGACGAATGTCTAAACTTGTAAGATGCGAACAAGCAATTAGTTTTAGTTCGATAACGATTAATGTATTATTTTTAGAAAAGCTAAAATTTTGATCTTCGGATATATTGTATACAACCCTTAATATATGTTCTCAAAATAGTAACTTCATTTGCAGTCTTTTAGTAACATACTTCTTTATGTTTTAAACATTAAAATCTCGTTCTCATAAATGTCTAATAATGCGCATCAGATTAAATTTATTTTTAGTCAAAAAATTAATCCAATTTTTATTGTCGAACTTGAAATCAGTTTAATATAATCTGTTATTACAGAAAAGCTATTATAAGAGTAAATAAAAGGAATTGTCTTTTTAGTACATTTAAAATGATTTAATTATACGTATAACGCAGGAAGTAAAGTTGCTAGAAATTATAAAAATTAAAAAACATTGTAAAAAGAAATTCTTTCTTTCTGCATTTATGTATTTTTTAAAGGTGTAATTAGTTCCTACTAGCCTAAAAAATACTAATAAAAACTGATATTATAAAATTCTGTACATGGCGGAGGCCCCTTGAGGAAAATCCTCAAGAGAGCTGATCTCTTCTAGGGCCAGAATACATTTAAAAATATATGCAAAAATCGCCTGCTAAGCTGCCTTATCCGTTTTTTCAGCCTTTTAAACATATGCAGTTAACTGCCAAATTATGTAAATATTACGACAAATTATTGACAACTATGTTTGTATCTTATGTAATTCTTATTACTTTAGAAAAACTAAAAATTTAAATAATAAAGTGCTCAGTGACAAATTTTCTGACAAGTTTTGTTAGTAAATTAGTTGGTATAATAGCCGTCATTTTTTGTACACGATCTCTACAGATCTTAATATCCTGTAATGTGAGACATATATTAGGTCTCTTCCCGTACCTGCCGAGATTATAAGCGCTTCGAAGAGAACTGCAGAATACTGCAGAAAAGTGTTCCCGTATTCTCTTCTCCAAGGAGATTTTGCTTACGTCGGAACTTTCCCTCCTGTAGAAAATTTAAGAATTCTGCAGCAACTTTGACCAGCGTCAATATGCTTAAATCTTCTTTCTGTCAAAGTGACAACTGCTTAAATGTCAATTGAGTGAAATTAAAATTTGTGAATCCAACTTTTATAACATAAAAGTTAAGCGTCGGATTAAGTAAGTGAAGTAGCTTATAAGGAAGAACTGTGATTGTTTAGTTTCAGGAAAAGATTTTTTTATCTAAAACAAATCTTCTTTTGCTTTTTCAGAAAATTCCAGCTGGCCGTTCCCGTACTGAAATGAATTCAGCCCCACCACATAAATAAGTAAACTGCAGCCAGCTGCAGCTGCGGAAGTACGGGAACAGACCTATTATTTAGTCGCGCCACCCAATAGTGCAAGACACCTATGTGAGAAATTTTTGAACGTACCCATAAACTCTTGTTACCACGGAATGGATGTGCCACCTTTATCTTGAGGAAATAAAGAAGAAGACTTCCTCATTCTGTGATAGCAGAAGCAGGAAGTATTAGGTCCTATTAGGCCAAAAGGCGCTTTGAACCTTATTGCCATAACGAAACCTACGACTTCATCAAGGCATTTGATAAACTCCCTCACTCTGTGATTATGCTCAAACTTAGAAAGTTTGGTTTCCCGCCTTTGATGCTTGACTGGAACTCCACGTACTTAAAAGATAGGACATATCGAGTATCTTTTCGTGACATTGACGACATTGTCCCCCTGATTAAACACTCCAAAGTATTAATCTATGCAGACGATATGAAGATTTTCTCTTCCGTTAGAAACAGTTATGATTCTTCCTGCATTCAGGATGATTTAAATACCTTCAAGGTTTGGTGTGGATCAAATGGCCTGCAACTTAACCTGGATAAATGTGAAGTTATTTCATTCTATAAGAACCTCAGTCAGCTCGTCTTTGATTATACCTTTGTGGATATTTATATCCGTCGCGTGCAGTCCGTTACTGGTCTTGGCGTGAAGCTACACAAAAAGCTCGATTTCACTATTCACATAAACTATATTGTGTCTAGGATTAATTCAGTTCCGTGGTATGTCAAGCGGTAGTCAAGGGAGTTTTCTGATCGGCAGACCTTAATTCACTTATAACTTATATTTTTCTTTGGTTAAACCAATTCTCGAGTATGCATCTCAGCTGTCAACATTCTGGATCATAGCCTACCTTGGACAGTCATTTGATGGAAAGGTCCAATTGCAACCTCCCATGGCCCACAAGGGAATATGGAAATTAAAGATTCCAGATTTCTAATAATAAAAAAATGTAATCCTCAAAAAGGTATTTTACCCGATTCCTTTTACATTCTATAGAAGTGAAAAAATTGTGAATAGATATGCCAGTTTTTTTTATTTTATTTGAGCGGTTTTAATGAATTAGAAAAAATAGGCTTGGCTTTGAATAGGGATGCAACTCTTTTCGGTATTGCTGTATTTCATTGGGAAGATTTATGACAGCCCAAACATTTATTATGATATAAATAAGTCACTGAACAGACCAATTAAAATAATAAATTAGCTATTGATTGTTCTGTAGAATATTTACTTAAAGCTTTTTTTTTATCAATATCATCATTCTTAAAATATAGCCGAATGAATGAATTGTAATGTAAGCTCGGCCTATAATACTGCAACAACATTTTTCATTGAATTTAAAAAATAGTTAAAAAGTGAAGTGTTTTCATAAAATGCTAGCAAATATGGAAGCATATTCACTGCAATTTCTAGTCTGTAACAAATGCAAACTATTCTAAAAGCAACAACCAAAATGACTCGACAATAAATAAAAGCATAATTTAAATACATCAAAGAATAAATGCAGCTAAAGGAAAACCCGTTTTTTTGTTCAAAAATAAACTAACGAAAAATAAATCACAACTAAATAAAAAACTAAAGCAAATGAGCATTCATTAATTCCTTTTAATACCTAACTTATCCTCATACCTTATAATAGCATCACCAATTTGTTTCTTAGAGGCTATACTAATACATTTACCTTCGTGCAAAAATTTTGATCTACTTCTAAATATTTCATCAGTCTGTTGTTCTTTTAATGAACAGATGGGAATATCCCGTCGTGTATTAAAATAATTTTTGATTGCATTACCAAATCTCAAGTTTGGTTCCACACCTCGTAAAATGTGAATAGACAATTGTGCGCGCACGAACATATCCACTACGTTCATGATTGATTGATCTGCTCGATTTAAAAGGTTTTGGATTTCGTTGTCGCTCCGAACTATAGGTACTAAGTTTTCGATCTTTTTTCGTGCTGCAAATATAATTTTATATTAATCAATAGAAATTATTTCATATTATGAATGTAATTGTAATGATTATATTTTGGTTTAGTTACACATAAATATTAGAAATAAGCCTTAATGAGTTTCCTACTTGTTTTTTTATTTATTAATTTAATATTCATCAATAACTAATTACTACAAAGAAAAGATTACTACAGATAAAGTTTACAGCCTACTTAATTTAATCAAATTTATATAATTATAAGTAACAAATTAATTAACAATATAAGAGAAAATTACTAACCAAGTCGATCCCTGTTTCTAGCTAAGTGAAACTCAATAAAGTCGAAATGGTTATTAAACAAACGAGACAATGAGGTAATAGATTCATAAAGACCATAGTTTGTGCGGTGATAAGGAATATGGAGAACTGTCCGAGCCCTCAACAAGCGAGACGGAACTGACAAACTCATCAAAACACTCAAACATTCGGGGCAATTAATCACACTCCGCAGGCAGTTAAAAGCGAAAATAATTCCAGACCTTTTACATCTGACCTGATAAGACTCCAAAAAAAGAAGTATAAGTCGATTAGCATGTGGAGGCAGACGGAGAAGATTAGCCCAGGGATGGCCACAATGAGCGAATCTAACAAATCTGCGCAGGATAGCCTCAACGCGATCAATGTAAACCGCATAGAAAGGAGACTAAACTGGACTAGCAATACTCTAAGATGGGTCTGACAAAAGTGCAATAGAGAAACTCTTTTTACCATTTTTTAGCGGAGATCAGAGTTGCATTGGCTCGAATGAAAATTTGGTATTTAGCACGACCCCCAAGTCCCTGGTTTTGTCAAGTCTACTCAATGGGCTCGAATGACATAACGATGCACTTGCTAATATTCAGAGGAAGGAGATTAATAGAGCACCAACTATGACAGGCGCCTAATTCAGAGTTTAAAAGGGCACAGTCATTATCATTTGAAGATTTTGAAATCGTCAATGGTCAGATGATTCTTGACTCACTAAGAATCATTGATATAGATGATAAAAAACAAGGGTCCTAGATGCTGTCCTGAGGTACACTTGAGGAATTGTTAATTTCGTTATAGGATCCACCACGAAATAAAACACGTTACGTACGACCAGACAAATAAGAACACAACCAGTGAAAGAAGACTGAGGAAAACCCCAGAACAAATGAGAATCTTGTGATAACAAATGCAATTAACCTGCTTGCATGCTTCAATGACTGATATACAGCAAATTAGCAAGTTGGTCGCAGTAGATTTACCCTTCATAAAACCATGCTGAAAAGAGCCTGAGAAAGGTTTGTAATTAAAGTAAGGAACGTCGTAGATCATGGCCTAAAAACAATTTCCAGGGTTTAGGAAACACACCCGAACAAATAGGAACGGTAAATAAATGATGGCGGAGACGTACAGCAATTTTTCAGAAAATACGCAGGAACGTCATCAGCACCGCACGAGAAATTATCAGCCAAATTGTAGATGTATTTTAAGACGTAAGTCTTTGGAATAAAGGGAAGTTGAAGGAAGCCTCGTCAAATGAGTAATATCACAGTTATCACAGTTATCCAAAAAAGCAGTCTTAAAAAAATCACCGAAGAGTTTAGCGATCGTTCAGAGGATCAGTACTAGTTGCGCCTATAATTAATAAATTTCCAGAACTGCTTATGCTCAGTGCGTAGGCTGTGCTAGTTCTATCTAAAAAGTCTCTATAAGAAGCTTCGAGAGCAGATTGAAACTGAACACACAGCGTGGAATAAATTGAATAGTCAGAGTCGCTCCTCGAGGTATACAATCTCTTCCAAGCCATGTTTTTCCAGTTTTTTAAATGCTTCGTGCACTTGTTGAACCAGGGCTGAAAAGCAAAATCAGCAAAAGATAGATAGAACATCATAAAAAGACTAACTTGCGACAGCCCACTATCGATGAAGGTAGGTATATATAATGGAAAACCGTAAACGATGGTCGCACACAATTGTCATCCGTGGAGCATTCCCAACTCCCAGTAGGCATATTATCTGATGGAAGGACTGACTGAGCCGCGGGATCACACAAAGGAACTCCAAAAGATCACATTCAGCGACATTAATAATCGTACATGGAAGCTCATGGCGAAAAAAATATAGACGCGGTTATAAATATAAACGCTTTCTAGTCGCCATGAAAAAACCGCCTACATTTTGTTCAAATGCATAAGGAGGAGAACTAGGTTAAAAGGTTAAAAATGTCAAAAATCTTCTTTTGGTTTAATTGAAAGTATCTAAGTACAGTCCCTGGACAGCCCATTGCTACCACCTGAAAATTTCACATTAATTCCTACTTGTAGTTACCCTTCGGTACTTAAAATCTTCAAGTCTCTCAACAACATGGCCCTTTGGTTAACAAAATATTGAATCGCGAAGGCATTCCCAAAAATCCACGGACGTTCAGGAAAATTAATTCACTAGTAAAACATAACCTTTTTATAACAAAAACAGCTATTCGAAATGCTTTATTGGAGAGCGGTACTGACATATCAGAAAGGACCATTCAACGCAGCCTAGCAGACGCAAATCTACTCTACAGGCAACCAGCTGCTTTTAACACAAAGAAAGCAAAAGGTTAGAATAATTTGAGCATCAAAACTTCACCCTTGCTGACCGGCAGAAAGTAACTTATAAAAACGAATTTGCTAGAACAAATAAAGGAGTAATACTTATTTTTTGTATTTTTATTAAAAGGAATCATTTCTCCGATGTGTGCGTAATCAAAGCGATACCCGAAACGCCTTTACTCGAACGCAGGACACCAAGAGAGAAGTATAAAGAACACTGCTTATTACAGACAACAAAAAGTCCACTTGCTGTGATGGAATGGGTTTCAATAAGCGGCCAGGGGTCGGGATGTCTATTCGCGTTCTGTTCAAAGTTTTGTAAAAAAATTTTCCACTGCGGTTCGATTCCAGTTCTCTGTTAACATAAGAAAATCTGTCAAAATTTTATCATTAAAAAAAAATGGAATAAACTGTTTTGAAAAAAGAAAAAGAGCCTATGTGCAGCCGAAGAGCTATTGGATTGATTTGTTGGAACTATGTGGATTTAACTCCTGATACGTAACAAACAATCAACAGTAATTTAGCAATTGCATTTTTAAACAAATCCTTGGGGCGACCGAGTCCGTTAGTCTGTTTTCTTCTAAATAAACTGGGAGAATGCAAAATTGAATAATTAGACAGTTTTATCTCTAAAAGACTATGCATTTCCAATACTTTGGCACAAATATCACCATTTTAAATACAAATGGACATTTTTACTTTGATTGTGAGACTTTGCAATCAGAACTGCACATTTTCTATGGATGGTGCTGCAACAATAATCTAAAGCTGAACATAGGGAAATGTCAGGTTATGTCCTTCTCGAGGTCTCGCAGTTTTCGTACTTTTCAGTACATGTTTGAGGGCACTGGTATAAAACGGGTGGAAGGGGTGAGGGACTTGGGAGACATTCAATTAAACTTCATCTCCCATATTAATAACGTCGTTGCTAGGGCAAACTCTATGATGGGATTTATTCTTCGATGGTCGACGGAATTTCCAAGCTCTCATATAAGACACCATCTTTATACGTCCCTGGTTAGACCCCTGCTTGAACATGCTAGTCAGGTTTGGTCTCCGTTTTAGGGATCTCACAGTAAACGTATCGAGTCCGTCCAGCGCAGATTTGTGAGATTGGCCCTACGTTCTTTGCCTTGTAATGACCCTCTTATTTTGCCACCTTATGAGGAGCGCTTAGGGTTGCTGCTACTTGTTACACTCGAGAAGCGACGATGGGTTGCTGATTTGATATTTTTGCATCAGCTTATGCAGGGAAAGGTAGACAGCGCTGAACTAGCTTCTAAAATTTTGCCTAGAGAACTGCGCTATTCCCTACGCAATCGATCCCTTTTACAGATTGCTTTTTCGCGCACTAACTACGGCATGTTAGCGCATGTTTAGGTCTGCTAATGATATTGGCGACGTTTTTAATACTAATGTAGACAAAGTGACACTTAAAAGGAGCATCTACAACTTGTAATTCATTCTGTTGTTCGCACTTGTTTTTGTTTGATTTTTTCTTGTTTTGCATTTTGGTTTGTTGTTTCTGAGGTAAATAATTTCTTGGCATCACTCAAAAAGTGCGCCTTCTGTATTAGAAGGAAACTATATTTTACCTCTAAGATATCGAAATTTTTATTTAAAGATTGGATTGCATAGATGAAGAAATCTTGAATTACTATGGAGCGATTAGGTTAAGCAAATTAATAATTTAGGTGGAGCTAACAAGAATGGACAGAAGTGGTGAAAATTTTTGCTAGACTTAATCTCTCTACTATATGTACATCTTGTCTTTTAATGCGCTGTTATAATTTTTTTTGCAGAGGTGCTTAAAAAAGTGATATTTTCAATAAAACAATCGTCCGAAGGCTCTGCAAAGGAATCCTGTAAATCTCGCATGTTTGTTTGCAAAATTCTCATATTACTTCTAATTAATATATTGATGTCATTATAGAGTGTTGTATAACAATTGTTTGAAGCAAGATAAATGTGGCAGAACCTAGTTGAACTACAAGCTTAACATAAATACGTTATTGCCCGTACAAAATGTGAAAAAATGAGGGAATTGTTTTTAAATTTCTTAAGACTCAAAACGCTTTTGACAATTATTTTCACTTATAACAGCTCTCAATCGAAAATAAACTGAATAAAATGAAATTTGAAATGATTATAAATTAGAAGGTTGAAAAAAATGATTTTTTTTTCGGAAATTGATTCTCTAATGTATCAAGAATATACTTCTAAGTATTTTTGGCCATATTCCGAGTCTTTCCCTTCCAAAAGCCTATTCTTTCATTATGCCCCGCGTTCCAGGTATATACTGTCGCGTCAGATAGACGGGGCCGCGCTTCCACGATCTTGTACCCAAAATTCCTTTTGATTTCTTCTCTAGTTTTATGAAAGATTGTGAGAGTTCTAATTCTCTCTCTTTCTTCCTAGACCAAAATTGTGAGCGTGTTTTTCTCGGTACAACGATTTTCAACCTCTTGACCAAGCCAATCAGCTTCACATAGAACTAAGAAAGGTCCGTTGTGTTACCACATTCTCTGGACCGCACCTGAATGTCAGTATAGGGTTTATTTAGAACCAGCCGCAACTGTTAATAAAGGCGGAAAAGCTGCTTTAACGCTATGTTAGCAACCTCGTCCAGTCTACCGAGGAATTATGCGTCTAACGCTTTGTACCTTCTCCTGGCCAGGCCCTGGAGATCGATGTGGCTTCCATTTAGCAGGAAAGCCGTTTTCTTAATGACTCAAACTGTCCACAGCTGCCTTGACATGCCGCATGTTGTCAAATTACTCCATCTTTCCTTAGCAAGCTGAATAGCCTTAAGGTCAACTTCTCTTTTCACTGACTCTAGAGGCCGGCTGATCGACCTGTCTATACAGGAAGCGTTTAATTGAGAACCTTCCTTTGCAAGCGTGTCAGCCGCCTCATTTCATTCCGGCAAACCGTATGTTTAAGCAATCTGAGTACAGCTCCCACCCCGTCCTCCACTTTCGATCCAACAGTGAAGACCGCTATATTTGCTAAGTATAGGTATATTGTGGCTGCACCATGTATTCATTGGACTTTTCTCCCTGAGTTATACTAAAGAATAAAGATTATAATATAAGAAGAAGGGAGACTCTTTGAAAATTTCTAAAATTTTGCCATTACCCTTGCAGCAAATTCAATCAGCGCAAGAATGGTGGATAAAAGAGGGGAAATAAGTTGCCACCATATGGGATAATATACAGGCACGCTGTAGTCCAAAAAAGACATCATGACAAACAAAAATCTACATCTCAGTTTTCATTTATAATGAATTAAAAATTAAATTTTCTAAGTTACATCATTCAAACACAGTTCAGGTTGTACACTTATGTTTCAATATCTTATGAAATATGCGATTTAACTGAACATATATGAAGTTCTTTAAAAGTGGCTTTCTCAACTGAACGTGCTACCTACACGGGCTTCGGTGTAATGCTTACATAGCCCACGTATACTAAGTCATGCAATAGAGTTTCATATAAATCTATACGAAAAAAACTAAAACAAGACGGAGAAATTGATTTCAGATCGCACATTTCCATGCATTTGTGCAGCGGGGGTAACCAGACAATTACAGAGCATTGATTTCTTCTCTTTTTCTCCCACGCTAACTTTCTAATATAATATCAGGTGCTTCGTAATCAATTTTAAGAGTGAGGTAAAGAGGACGAGTGATGTTGTTTTGACACGTTCTATATATTATTATCATAAAAAATAATTCGGAGAATAAAACCCAATTTTTTTTCTGTTTTAGAGCAATAGCAACGGTGCTACATTGTTCAAAGCGAGATTTCGGTGTCTTGGGCAATCATCGATTATGACGACCATTTTAAATTTGTTAAAAAAACACATTTTATTGCTTTCGATACATCTCTGCGGGAAAATGCAGAGCCTTTTTTTGTTCAGAAAAGCAAAAAAGTAAGATGGAAGATGAAAATTTTTTCGAAGTGAATTCCTCCCAAATTTAAAATAAAGGCAAAATTTCAGATGGTAGCAATGGGATGTCCAGGCAGTGAATATATATGCATTTTTGTAGTTAAAGCGAAGGAACAAGCATGCATTATGCAGGTATACGAACATTCTGTAAACTTTAAAATCACTAGAGTTAAATTAGAGGAAACATTAGAGCAACAACTCTTCGGCTCATTGACTTTTTCGGGGTGCTTCAAAATAGAAAAACGAAAAAATGAACTGAAAACATAGAGAAAGGTAGTTTTGACAATATTTTTTCCCCAAAAATAAATGAAATTTTTTTCGTCAAATTCGTAATTTTTTCATTTTAGTCTTATATCTATAAAATGCTATGAAAATATTTTTATTTTTTTGTTTCCGGACCAGAGGCAATTCCGATGACAGGTATCAACATTATTGTGCAAAATTATTATGTTAAAGTTAATATTTCTTATAAATAAACGAAAAGAGATTACATATTTTCATTTTTGCTTATAGTCTTTATAAAATGTATGTATTTTATAAATCTTTCATTAAACTCACCTTCTACATAATCTCTACTGTAGAACGATACTACGTCATAGTTCCATTTATCAAAGTAGCCAGAAGATTGGCCTACATCACAGTTTTTACACTCCTTACAAAAGTTTGCAAAATTACATGGATACATCATAAATCCAATAGGTGAAAATATTTGAAATCCTTGAATAGTGTTCATTCGAACCTGAAATTAGTAAAGATTTAAACAACTTGAATTGAATGAAGGCTATATATCATTTACCCTATTTAGAAATTCAGTTCTAAGAGTCATAGAATTTGAACCTAACATTATTAAACTATTTAGACCGATTTTGCGTAAAGACAAATCGATTACAGCTAAACTGAGTATTTCGTTTTGGGCATAAATTGAACTAAGCATGATATCTCCAGAAGAGGGAGGATTGCTGAACTCTAACGGCAAACGGATCGACAGCCACGCTATTTGAGACCCATCTGTTTTGAACTTCTTGGATAAGTCCAATGATAATGATTTTATAGTTCTAAATGGGTCATCTTCGCTTTTACTGGAAGAGTTCATACGATACAAGAATACCTGCGGATAAATGTGTTGTGTATTGAAATTTAAATTTTGCGGTTGTTCAGTCTTACCACCATAAGGAATGTGTTATCCTGATTTTCCATGCACGTTTTTTCGTAGTGTTTTATAAAATCTTCAGTTTCGTGTATTTGATGTTCAAATACTGGTAGTATTATAGCAATTTTTGTACTTTCTGTAACATAAGGCGATGGAACAATTTCTACTCGCCCCAAGGGTTTGACTATTTCGAAACTAAAAAGAAAAAAATTGATAAAATTACTAAATGCTGAAAATTCCTCACCTTTTAATGAAAACCTTATTGTTCTTTGAGACCAGCCTCAAGTGTATTTGATAATCCATACCACGGGATGGATCGAATCTTTTATATGCGGTGTGTAGGCTGTGGTATTCGAGAGATGGATATTTGTTCTTGGAGTATGCTATACTTAAGTTGAGAATTTTGTGAAAATCCTCTAGTTCAATTTTACTAAAAGGCCTAGTAACTTCTGCATGGTCTGGCATAAAAATATGAGTTTCGTTGACCAATTGCCACGTAAGAACATCATGTCTCGTATCAGGATTAGTAGGTGGCGGTACTCCCAAAGGCCATCGAATTTCTAAAATATCATTTGATATGGTCCCATTTGCTATGTGATAGGCTTTAGTTTCCAATTTTAAGCTATTATTTTTTAACTTATCTAAGTGTAACTGAGTAAAAAAAGGATTTATTTTTAGTAAGTCATATAAAATGACAAAATTAATGTACTTACTCTTGAATAGTAAGCATGCAGTATATAGAAGTCGTCCATACTGGTTAAAGGAAAAACTACAGTTGAACTGTTAAAGGCTGGATCTCTCGTTAGCAGTTTAAGATCTTTGTACAGTTTAGCGTTGTGTATTGCAAAAGAGTTTATATGTGTCCCCTAAAAAGTTAAAATATTTGTTATATTATTGATTTATATTGATTTTATTGTTATGTTATTGATTTATATAAGTATAACAAAAATATTTTTGAATTTTTCAAATAATGTTTAACCGAAATAAATTTAATGAAGAAAATAATAAACTTATTTTCTAGATGATTCGTCGGTGCAGTAATACTGATAATGTTGTTTTTATATAATTCACTTTCAGCTACTTTTTGCAATTATTTTCAATAGAGCTAGAATAATTGCAGAAAATATGGCAAAAAATTTGTTGCAAAATAAAAAATATAAAGCACCCTTGGAAAAGCTTCTTATGAATTCAGGAAAACTAGAAATGAGTAAATTCATTATAATATCGATTTTGAAATTGGTCGAATTTCGTTAATTTCCTTCAATTGCAAAAATTGCGAAAATTAATAAGATTTCTTACTACTGCCGAAGTTACATGACAGATTGAGTGCCAACTATTTTAGTAAAACACTTTGGGGTCATTCCTCAAAAAATCGATAATTTCGAAGAAATATCTGAAGCAAACAGATTCAATTGATTTGATTGATTTTCGAAAACGAATATATCAATGGTTAAGTGCACAAATGTTGTTTATCCAATCATCTTGGTTTTTAGTTAAAAGCTTTTGAAAGTTGACGCCAACATGTAAAGGAAAGTAGAAGTTCAATTTTTCATGAAATTTGCTACAGTAGGCTCTGAATCAATGGGATGCCAACTAATCAGATATTGCAGCTTCCGATACAACATTTGTGCAATTAACAATCGATATGTGCGTGTAAATATGTAACTAAACTAGAATTTTGTGCAGAGATACTACTTAAAAAATGCAACTGATGCATTCTCACATTGTTATATCTATTGTCAGCGGTCCCCTATTTCATTACATTATCAGTAGGGTTTTCTCTCTAAACGAAAAATTTGTACGGCAACTTGTCTCGGCAAACAAAGAACAAAAATGTTTGTATTAATTTTTCACCCTTTTCCGTTGTGGGAATAGTAATTGGGTAACCTTCCATTTTTGAGATATATGAGAATGAATTTTTGGAAAATGATGAAATTTTTGCATTTACCGGGGAGTTGAAAAATTCATAACTACTTATCTTTCAGCACTAAAAGAACTATCAAATTAAAGGGGCTGTTGGATACAATAGCTGTGTTCCATTGGGCCTTGCAGAGTACTCCGGCGTACACCCATCTACGCTCAGCTACACTAGATGATAAGTAGGTGTAGTTTGCAAGGGTACTTACGCTGAGTTTTTCCGCCAGGTTTTTTTTGCTTCAAAGCTCTCAATAGGTGGCTTTTTGCTGTTTTATGTTATGACAAATATTAAATATTTAAAAAGAAGCATCTGCTTCCTGTAAATATCAAAAAAGTTAAAACTTTTTCCAAAATTACTATAATTATCCCGAAACATAAAAAATTTCTCATAGCACATCAAAAAACAGCAAATACACAATCTATAAAATGCCAAATTTGACAGCGGCTAAACCTACTCGGGTAAAGAAAAAGCGTTCCATTGGGGAAGTACGCCGGAGTACTCTGCATGAAAAAAATATTAAAAAAGCATTTCTGGAAGAAAGTTTTTTTAAGGTGGCACCTAATTAAAAACGGTTTGATAGCTTAAATTAATATACATAGAAGTCATGAGATATTGTATTCAAAATGTCAGTGGAATCCATTTCTACAATTTATTTATTAGCTAAAACCAAAAGCATGAATTACAATTCAATGCTGTTTAATGTCCCATAAAAAACACCCAGTTCACCCCCAACCCATTTCAGTCGACGGAGTGAATATACCCAATTCACCCTCCCTAAACATCTTGGGTATATTTGCAGTCGCTAAAAGTGCGATGAAATGTTTGGGTTTTCTACAGAGATGTAAGAAATATTTCACCCCACCTGACTTAGCGCTGATCTACAAGTCCCACATTAGGCCTAGACTTGAATATAATTCAATATTTTGAAGAGAATCCTTTATAAGAAATCAATTCTTGCCATCGCCGCGGCATTGACTCTACCAAACGCCTTATTATCTCCACTGGAATTTGTTGCCACGTTTGGTACACATCTCTCCGGTGCTCATATAAATTGGATTGGTCTCTTCGCCCTACCTGAGATGTTAGCTCTGCCCACAAATTCTCAATTGGGTTGAGATCGGGGCTGCAGGCAGGCTAATCCATAACCTTAATACTGTATTGCTGAAACCAAGCTGTGACCGACTTCGTCATGGGTTTGGGGTCTCTATCTTCTTGAAACTGCCAGACAAAAGGCAAGTTTTAGTCTGCAAATGGTTCCCTTATATTCTCCATGATGTCTTTATATTGATACTGATCCAAAGTTTCATTTATCTGGCAAATGGGTCCAATACCATTCCAAAGGAAGCACGCCCAGATCATTATCGAACCTCCTCCGTGCTTTATAGTAGCCTTTGTGTATCAGGGATTATTTTCAGATCCAGGAGGTCTTTTAATATATTTTTCCCATCAGAACCGCACCTGTTGATCTTTGTTTCATCCGATCATAAGATGTTCTTCCAGCTTAGATGGATTCTGGTAAACTTCAGCCGATGGTCTCGGTTACACTTCTTTAAAAGTGACCTTTTGCGTGGAACTCTTCCAAATAGGTTAGCTTCATTTACCCCCCTTTTTTGGTTTTTACAGATAGATACCTTCTGATATTCTTAACGAACTATAATCCGTTTCATTTCGAGAGCAGATAATGCAGGATCATTTTTGCACACTGAACTATTTGTCTATCAACTTGGGGTGTTGTTTTCCGTGATTTTTCTCCTTTTTACGGTTTCACATGTAATTCAAACTGGTGGATGGCGTTGAAAACCATATTTTTTCTAATTTTTAAAAGTTCAGTGATTCTACCAAACGAACTTCCATATTTATTTAGCTCAACGATTCTCTCTCGAAGGCTTGGTGTACAACTTATGCTATTTGAATAATATACTTCCCACTGCCTTAATCTTACCGGCTTAACACATGTGCACCGACTGAAAGGAATAGGATAAACTGAAACGTTTGGGAGTTACAGGGTGATTTAAAAATTTACAATGTTCATGGTATGCACATCATTATTTTATTTTTATCAAAGAACTACAATCCCAATGATCTTTCCAAAATTGTGAACAACTTTGATTTAACTTGTACCAAAAGGTGCACTTACTTCCAAGAGTGAAAAAAATCTTTTACGATTACCTAAAATTCAGTATTATCCCAAATTTTCTCCGAAATTTATTTAATCATACACCTGTTTTTTGTGTATTGTAGCCAGCCTCTCCTGTATTTTTGTCGCTGCAGTCCCAATTCCGGCAACAAATTCGTCCGTATTGTTAACTGACCTTGAGTAAAGTTCGCCCTTCATTGTATCATATAAGAAAAATTCCGTTGGGGTAAGATCTGGAGATCTAGCAGACCAAGGAATGGGTACACCTCATTCAAGCCAGCGGTCAGGAAATTTTTCATTTAGTATTACCTTTACAATGATACCAGAATGTGCTGGTGCTTCATAGTGTTGATAAAATATTTCCCTAAGATTATCCAGATGGATGTCCTCCTCTGGTAGTGTATTCTCCAAAAGGCCAAACATTGTCAGAAAATTAGTGTTGGAAAAAGGACACCTATGTGGGTTAGTATCCGACCAGGTATGAAGGGTATGGAAGTTTGTGATTCGTGAACTGCGATTCATCCGTCCACAGAATTCGATCCAGAAACGCCCTGCTCTCCAAGTCGCATTCCAAACTTTAACTGAAGACACTCCTAATCGTCTTGCGACTTGTCTTGTGCTCGTTTCAGGGTCTTGCCGGACGAGGGTGATTATTTGCAGCTCGACGTCGGCAGAATCTTCCAATGTTTCAGATCGTACTTCCGCGCTGTTTGATGTTACACTTCCGGTTTCTTAATCTTCGGAAAGTCCGTGAAAATAGCTCTCTTTGGGGTGCACATCGATTAGGGAATCTCCTTTCATATTCCAGTAAGCCGATTTTTCATTTCCGTATACTACACAACAAATGTAAATTATATCTGCGTATTTCTCAAAAGTAAATTCTGCCAATTTTTAATAATTTTAGCTCAAGAACACTCGTAGTTATCGATCTGTTTTTCAACCTCTTTTATAACAAAATTTCCATTACTTATTAGTAACCGAACACCAGGATACTTGGGTGTGAACTCTGCCTCACACAAGCTATTAACGACAATAAAATAAATTACACCAACTGTTTTATAACTTTTTTGCAGCAGTAATTACAATTATTTATTATTAACATTTCCGACCCTTTCTTTTAGAAATTTTGTTTATTTTACAAATTTCCTATCTATAGTGCAATAAAATAATTAGGTGGTCAAGGACTTCTAAGGAAGCTGTTTTTCTAATCCTTTCTCCACCTTGACATGTCGTACCTTTTTTAAAGGCAATAATATGGGCAATTTAATAAAAATAAAAAACAGGTGTATTAATTACATACATTTCCTAGAAAATAATAATCAAAAAAGAACTCCACAAAGAGCATCTAAAAAAAAGCGTTATTAAAAGAAAAAATTAAAAATTATTTGGGACATTACGTCTCAAACTCAGTATGAAGAACTGGTTAGTACAATGTGAAAGCGTTTACAAGCAGTTATTTAAGTTAAAAGGGATGTTACACCATTTTAGCGCGTCCGTACGAATTTCATTGTCACCTATACAACTCGTACGAAATTCGTTGTTACTAAAGTGTGCCCTACAATCTTTAAATTTTTTACTTAAATGGATATGTTTTGGTTTTCTTTTTTATGCATTAAGTTATAGATGAAATAAACTAACAATAAAAAATATTTCTTAAACAATTGGTTTCCATAACATCCTTACATTAGCTTTCAAACGGAGACATCACTTTTTTATCTTTGTCATACGAATTTCATTGTTCCTGGGTAGTAGAACCTACCGTTATCGCTATTTTTAGTTTTATGAAAATAACAATTACAATCTAGACTTGGTGCAGATAAAATAAAAAGCCCTTTGACCTTAAAGAGTTAGAGAAATCAAAGCTACATAAATATATCTTTTATATTGATTTTTTAAATACACACTTCCTTGTAAACTGGTAATATAATTAAGTGTTTTAATGGAAACCCTCGTGATATTCCTAAATATACATCAATGCAAAAGAACAAACGAAAATTACTCTGGAAATTCATAAACAATTCCCAAAAGCAAGCGTGTAAAGTAAACAGAAATATAAAACTGCACGTTCACAATTAACGCGTTCGTACACGAAGTGATCTTATTATTTCCACGCAGAAGATCTTTCATATTTCCTCACTTGTAACTGCAACTTCAAAGAGATATTCCAGTGACTTTTCGAATATTATGAAAACCGATCTTGATCGAACTTGGTTGGTTCCAGTTATTGTTGGTACTCAGAAACGAAGGCAAATCAATGGTGCTATTAATTAAATTGTCCTTCACACCAGAGACCATGCAAAATTAGGTTGTTCGTCTGAGATTAATTGGTACACACATTTTTAGCATACTTTGGTAATATTTGCTACAGTCACGAAGTTTGAAAAGCTTTTGTTCTTTTATGTTAAGTCAAACAAATTGTAAAACATTTCGAAAAAGATTTCTTTTAACATGATAATTTGAAATATAAATAAAGATATTTGAAAGTTTTTTGTAATTTAGTAAAACGATGTAAACAATTACATTCACCCGTGTTCTTTTTTTTTAATCATTTAATAAAAGCGCGCATGTTTACAGAATACATTTCCAAATAAAAAATTGCAGAATGTTTGCATAGTTACGTCAAAATAATACGTATTACGTCGTAATGATGGCTATAAACTGGTTGAAGGGGAAATATTAATTAGCTCGAAGTGACTAAAAGCTTTTCAGTTTTTTCTACTCTTGGGTCTCGCCATTTATTCAACTTACAATTATATGCAGGAAACAGTGTGGTATTAATACCAAATAAGTACTACAAAGCACGTGTGAAACGTGGGCTTGAGTCACTTTCCGAAAGTAAATTATTGTCCTGATTTTGAAGAAATCCATAGTGTACATAGCTTTAGAAGAAATAGTTAATTGACATACATATATTGAATAGTTGATTTCATTTTATAGTTCTTTTGTTTTTTTTTATTACGTACTAAACACAAAAGTTATGGGGATGATTTTTGCAGAAACCCAGAAGATTGTATTTCATCCAAATTCGAAATCCTCTGCGCTTAACGAAAACTAACGACACCATTTTTAAGGGTAGGGGAAAGTGGGGAATTGTGAGCCACCGCCATCTATGGTCAGTATGTCGACATTGATAGTTCGACACAACTGTCAACGTCTTCTCTTAGCCTAAGCATATTTTTACATTAGCAGTCGACCAGTGTACACGTACTTCTTGCTCTGTGCGATGCTCGCTTTAAAAAAAGTTTCTTTAAATATTAATTTGTGTTATAATTGTGTGATAATTATCGTTGGACCTTGGCCTTTCAACATACAAAAGGAATTTTGCATAACATTTCAACGAGTCATTCACACACCGCCATGTTTCAAAGCATAGCATGTGGGGAGTCATGAGCCACCCGTGGGGAATTGTGAGCCACCCGTGTTTTGACATTTTTCACATACATACACATACATCGGGGTACTTTTCGATCTTCACCACGTTCTACTTATTGTTAACAAATGTCTCGCTATTTCCGTCACACCAAAAAAACATCAAAAGCGGCTTCAAAGCATGATGAATTTTTCCATTTGATGCGAACGTGTTCACCGACGTTGACTTTATTGCTTCAAAACTTAGTGGTGAGGGTCAATGCAGTGACAGTGATGAAGAGAGTGCGGATGAACAACGCATAACCTTTTTTTTCATTTTTTCCATTAAAATTAATTCATTTGTCATATCCAGCCTTTCAATAAAGTTTTTGCATCAACATTGTTTAGTTTTGACTTGATTAAGGCGGTAGCTCACAATTCCCTATTCATATAACCCAATTCTTTTCAGGAAGAATTTTTTTTCTAGTACCTTATTCTACGAAAGGTTGATTATTAATTTATCGTTGTTTGAACCAGAGATAGAAAAAAAACTTTACCATACAGTACGTTAATGTTCTGTACTGTATATTCAGTAAAACCGTACACAAATTAGTACATAACCTGTAAAACACAAACTCTACCTTTGCTTAGACTGTTTGTGTATTAATACACAAAAAAAATTCCGTACGTTATCCGTTGAACGCAAAGATCTCAAACACTAAGTTAGGGTACTGTACTATATACACAAACATTATTTTCTCTTTCTGAGTTTGTGTACGCGAACAGATTCCTTATAAAATACAAAATTCACTAAACGTACGGTATATTTAGTGTACTATTGGCTTTTGATTCACTTAGCCCTATGTGCTTTTATTTTTGCGTTATTTCTTTGGTTGAATTTTTTATCAAGGTAAAAAACTTTTAGCAGCGGCATCATCGTTTTTAATTTCTGGGTTTTTCTTTAATAGCCAATTCAATATTTCGTCTGTTCACTTCTTTAGATAACTTAGTTTTCATTTCATTTTTTTTAGATTTTAAACCACATTTTTGCTTTATATAATTGGAATATAAAACTGAATGAGATACTTTTAAGTGTCTTTCCAAATTTCCAGTAAGCTTATTTAAAATTTTACCACAGCAATTTTCGTTATTACACACTATTTGATTCATATCATTTTCTTCGAACAAATTATGTAACATACAGTTTTTTGGTCGCGGCATTTGCAATTTTCACTGACTTTTTAATTATTTTAGAACTCACGAAACAACGCAAAAATAAAAGCACATTTTGTATTTCATATGGAATCTGTTCGCGTACACAAACTCTGAAAGAGAGAATAATGTTTGTGTATATGGTACAGTACCCTAACTTAGTGTTTGTGCTCTCTGCGTTCAAAATATAACGTACGGAATTTTGTTTGTGTATTATTGCACAAACATTATAAGCGAAGATAGAGTTTGTGTTCTTTTGAGGTACCGTATGTATTACGTACCGTTTTTTTCAATCTCTGGTTTGAACGCCGAAGCTCTAAGTATATTAGAACAACAGTCGAGGAAATAAAATTTGGACGTAAAAATTGACTTTTAATTAAAATTGTGCTTAAAATTATTAAACCCTAAAAAGAAAAAAAGTGACATGTTTTCTAAATTAGTAGTTAATGTAGATGAAAAATATTTAGTTTACTAACTTAAGGAAATTAAAATATTAAAATTGTAAGCGACTGAACTTAAAAAATCGAATTTGTGAAATTAGCAAAAAACTTTTTTTTTCACCACGACAACTCTTCTTAACCACTCTTCACCACGACAACTCTTCTTACGTTTAATGTGAGATCTGTAAAACGGAAACCAAACCGGACTAGCATACTCCAGCAGTGGTCTAACAAGATGAAGTCTTATGTGAGGGCCAGGAAATTCCCTGGACCAAATTAATTAAATTATTAATGTGGGGGATGAAGTTAAGTTGTCTATCAAGGTACACGCCCAAGTCCTTCACTCCTTGCACCCATTGAATACAAGTACCATCAAACTTGTACTGAAGGTCATAACCTGACATTTCCCAATGTTTAATTTAAGATTATTATTGCCACACCAGCTGTAAATTATGTGTAGGTCCGACTGCAAGATCTCGCAATCCCCAAAAGATTTAATTGGGAGAAAAATCTTGATATCGTCCGCATAAATAAGAATTTTACTTCTTTGAAGTAAATAAGTAATATCATCAATAGATAAGATGAATAGCAAAGCACCAAGATGACTACTCTGGGGAACGCCAGAAGTAGCCACAAAAGCATCAGAGAGCACGCCCCGAAAACGCACTCTATAAGTCCTATTAGATAAATACGACTTAATCCATGCAATGAGTGGGGGTGGGAAACCCAACCTGACCAATTTGAAAACGATAATAGAGTGAGACAGCTTATCAAATGCCTTACTAAAATCAGTATAAATGCAGTCAGTTTGGCAGCCATCCAAAAATCCACCCACACTGCCATAAACAAACTCCAATAAGTTGGATACCGTGGACCTACCCTGAAGGAACCCATCTGCCGGCTAGAAATTAAACCCCTACACTTCATGGACAATTGAGATTGTTATTAAAAAAAAAGTTTTTTTTGCAAAATTGTTTGGTTTCCTTTAGTTCATTCAAAACTACAGATATTTTTCTACCACCCATAAAATTTTCACGCAATCATGACTAACAGAATTTAATTTATGCATTTTTTTATAAAATGACGTTGACATTTTTATTGAAATAAAAATAAGACCAAATTGTTTTTCAATATGACTTTATATATGTACATTTATTTTGACATTCTACGTATTCGTGAAAATTAAATATCAAGTGACGGGCAAAAACGACTTAACTACTTAACTGCATTAACTTTGCATTACTTTTTGTAGTTAAATCGTTTTTGCCCGAAATCTCACGCGATTCGTTTTTGCGCGGAACATTTTCTAAGCCACTTTTGCCCGAACCTTATAAATAGGTCACTTTTACTCTCAGCCGTCAAGTATCAGTTGACATGGTTTGATTCATTTGTTATCGTTTGATCTCCCTAACTAAAGACTTTACAATTGGCAAGATATTACAGAAATGAAATCAAAGATTTTTGTCCAATTGCATGAAAAGTGTAATGTGGCCTGTGACAAATTCGTATTTAAGTTATACAGAAAATTACATTTTTTAAAAATATCTCCAAATTTCATGACATCTTACAAAACTACGTGAAACAAGCTGCGCTCGGTCTCATTTTAACTTATTATAATAGTATATAACATGTTCTCATATATCACATAAGTTGTCCCTTCTTGTTTTCCCTGTACGACCATGGTGGCGTGGTTTTTATCTGAATTAAATAAGTAACACATCTGGTGTTATTCAAAGTAGCCACCTTGGCGTGTTACTTTTTTCTACATGAATGATACGTTTACGATTCCGATTAAGTCAACAATTATTGTTATTAATTCCTTTTACACTCTTTTTTTAACGTGTGCTTGTTTTGTTGATCGTTCTTAAATAAACGGGTTCGACTGAATTCTGACAAGCTTTGAACATACAGTGTGTCACTTGGATATTTAGGAATGTAACGCATGCTATATTTGTAGTAAATGAAAAAAATTATATGTACATGTTGCAAACATATAATTCGCCTAAATACAATTGACCAAAAGTATGATTTCCCAAAGAAGTTTCTCAAAACTTTTTCAGTAGGTTGATTGCCCAATGTAGATCTTTTCCACATGCACATTTTCCGAAGCATTGATAAATTTAACCATTAACTAAACCGCAAAATGTAATTCGTGCCGTTATAAAAAAATATTTCTAGAATGAAATTATACAAAGATGCTCTCAGTGACTCCCAGGTCGCCTCAAGAAGAAACCCTCCGTCTGGGATAGAATAAGTAAGCATAACTAACGCCCGGGATACACAAGGCTAGTTTTTCAAAGCTAGGATACCAAGTCAGTTATCGTATCCTGTCCCGTACTCTATCCTGGCTTAACATAAGTTAGAGTTGTTTACATGATGCTAGGAAATTTTATCTTTACAGTGACTAAGGTGACAACAAAAACAAAACGTGTCGTCACTATCCACTAGCTAATCGGATTCTAGCTTTACCGACCACACGAAGCTAGTACACAAGATAGGATAGTAAAATCAGTGGTGAGGACGCTACTAGCTCAAAAAAATAGAACCCCATCCTATTAAACTATCCAAGCTTGAGACGGTAGCTTATTAGCCTTCTCACTAGCCTAGAAATTAAGCTATATCTGTTTACACGAAGCCAGAGTTGCTAGCTTACTAGCACAAGCTTGCTATCCTAGCTTGAAAAGCTAGGGACGTAAAAATCAGATTGACAATATTGCCCTTTCCAAAAGCTGAAGAAAGTGTCTTCTCGCAGTAAGGTCTAAGCGCGATGCTGATATTGGCAGCGATCACCATCTTGTAGCAGGTAAGTTTCGCTTATCCACGGCAGCACTATGCCCACGAAACACAACATCTAATATGTCACGGGTCAATGTGCAGAGGCTTAAAACACCGAACACCTTATAGCACCGACGACTCCATCGACCAAAAATGGGAAAGGGCGAAGGAATGTTTTGTAAGCTGTGGTACCGAACAGCTGGGACGATTAGAAAGCGGAAGACGATTATGGATCAGTGACTCCACATGTTCCAAAATACAAGAAAGGAAGCAGATTAAGGACCGCATCAATTCTGTTATCGACGTTGCAGTTTAAACACCTCACAACTGCATCTCTACAGAAAGGCGTCCAAAAAAGTGTATAGACGTGACAACGCGCTAATTGAAAAGGCAGAAGAAGCGGCATACCGTGGTGGCAGTGGAGATCTATACAAGATTGCGAAAAACTGGCAGGAAAGACTCTTACAACTGAATATCCTTTAAGAGATACTAATGGACCGCTTCTTGCCACGACGGAACATCAACTGCGGAGGTGGAAAGTATAATTTGTTAAAGCCCTAAACAACACATTTGGACCGTCGAATACCTCTGCACACGAGCCGGCTACGACCAGCATGAACATCAGAACTCCGACAAGATTGGAGTTGGCAGACGTAATTAAACTGATGGACCTCGGTAAGACCCCATGGATTGATGGAATACCAGAGACATCATAATCAACATATCATAATAAATATTTCTTCAAAAACTATTAATGACATCGATTAGTAAGTACATGTTTTTTTTCATAGAAAAATTTTCAAAAATGGCGGAAATACAGCTGTCCTTGTGGAGCGTCTTTTGTTAAACATCATTTATCAAAATTTTGATTTAAAAAAAAAATGGCGAAGGTTTTAACAAAATGTTGATTTTTTGGAAGTTGTGAAATTTTCGATTTTTGACTCTAAAAAAAAAGTCAAAAAAAAAAAATCAAAATCCTACGTTCAGCGACAAGATAATCACATAATAAAAAAGTAGTAAAAATTTGGTACTGATCGATTGATAGTTTTTTTTGTAATCTTGTCCACCGCAAAAGTACTTTGAAAAAAAAAGATTTCGAAATAATCGCGTTTAAAGTTTCCGTACCGCCTATATACATTCTCGAAGTAGCGCGCTATAAATAGCTATAACTTCGGATCTAATATTCCGATCGTTATGAAAAAAAAAATAGATTTTTTTCGACAATCACAACTGTACCTAACTCCTTAAGGCGGATGCCATTGCTGCGGCTGATATTTTTCTTCCGGTAATGCTGGGAAACCGAGATCACTGTATGGAAAACACGCGTAATTGTGCAGATTCCCACAAAAGGCGACCTGACGAGTTGCAGCAATTGGCGAGGTATCAGTCCCCAAATTGATGATAAAAATCATTCCAATGCAAATCAAGCAAACAATCGAGCGCATTCTAAATCATGGACAGACAGGCTTTTGTATCACGCCCTACACAAAGGAAAACTATCAGAGCCCTTCTAAGTTCCGAACGGAGTGAGATAAGGATACTGTCACCTTTGCTTTTCCTGATCGGCATTGTGACTTAAACGACCATTATGCTCCTATCCAACAAACAGAGTCATGTATCCGAAATGTCCAAAGCCCTGAGTAGAGAAGGTATAGCAGAGCAGGACTGTTAAAACCAAACTAATGAGCTTGGACTCCAGGAGATAACTTGAAATTTATCTGGAAGAGCAGCAAATAGAGCAAGTGGATACATTTTGGTATCTCGGAAGCATAGTTACAGCTAACGGCGGAGTTGAAGCTGATGTAGGTCCAGGGTCGCATCAATAAGAATCGAGTTGCATTTAATACTTTTGCTGAGATCTGGCACAATAACAACATCTCCAGACGCACATAACTCCGGATCTTCGAGTCGAACGTACAATCTGTTCTGTTGTACGGCGCTCAAAATGGAAAGTGACCTGTCAAATATCGTCTAAGCTACAAGCCTTTATTAACCGGCTAAGGCGGGATAGGCAACAGTATTCACAGGCGAAAGTGGCAATGAATAGGCCACACACTAAGAAGTGGGCTAAACAACACATGGAGACGATCCGTTAGAGAGGGAAGGTACCCAGTTCAACAAATCGTGGCCATAGTTGAAGGCGTTGGCAGAGAACCGGACCAGGTGGAGAAGATAATGAATCATAATAATCCGTAACTTTTATAAAATATATATAACTTATAAGTTTAAGTGTAAGCAACTTGAAGACACTCTCTATCGATCCTGAAATTTTTTCAGGTATCATCAGATGACTGACTTTTTTCATTCAGTCAGTACTTATTTTATCAAATCAGAAAATCAAGAAGGAAAACATGTTTTTGGAAATGTAGTAATTGGACTACTAACAGACTACAATACCCTGCGTAGCTGCTTAAACGCAAGTTTCTAGATATAACCGTTTAGATATTTGCGATAGACAAACTGTTAAGAAGTCTCCAAAAGAAGCTTAGACAGACACACAGAAAACCTGGGATTGGTAAGTAATCATAACCATGCTGATATTAATTTTTATAGTTAACGAGATAAGTAGGAAAATGTTTTTCAAAGAATTCAACAATCCAGAAGAAATTATCCTATACCCTGTTCCAAAAAGATTGGTAGTACACGGTAAATGGGAAGTTATGATGCCAAATTTCACAAACTCGCCAAAAACCGTGTACAGCCATCCTTTCGATCTTTCTTGGTCGAGAAACCAAGAGGCGTGCACTGATTCTGCCAGCACAGCAGCCAGATGCTGTTGGTCGACCGAAAGTGATTAGCACTCAGTGGTGGGTGGTAGGTGGTTTTACATGCGAAGTTCTCCGATGCAATACGATTTTGAGTGACTGGAATGGTCGGAAGGAACATTTAGTGTAGCCAGATTATATCGTTTAGCAGTAGGCTACGAGGAAAAATAAGAAAATGTTCTGAGATGAAATCGTGGCAACAGCGTGCTGAGGAAGGGGGATGGAGGCATAGGAAAATGATGGGAAAATAAAGCAGACAGCAATACTCCATAAGACCGTGTACTGCCAATCTTTTTGGAACAGATTATAAATGACTGCTAATTTAAGACTGATAGAAAATGTATATTTATGAGAATATTTAAATAAATAATATTATTAAATATTATATTACTGAAATATTTATTTAACTAAAAACTAATTATAAATTACACTCACCTGAAATCCATCTTGACATCCAGCAACTTTACTTGAGTATTTTACACATTTTCCTATATTAACACTATGATAATTTGTAATAGCATTTCGCACGCACCAATCTAAATTTGTTCGAATTTTTCTAATAACACTACTACTCAATAATATTCCGGCATCTAAATCACAATAATTTCTATCAATTTCCATGTCCAAGCCATCGTATTCATTTGTATCCCGTTTTCTGCCCATATAGATATCAAACGTAATACTAATATGATATAATAATGCCTTCAGTTTCTTTGCATCCAAATAGGCACTGTCGGGAGTAATGAAGAAGTAATCATAGTCGTCAAGATAATTATCTGCGATATACTTGAGAACATGAAATGGTCTAAGATTTTCTCTCGTGTCCGTAAATCCGACAATATTTTTTAATTTAAAATTTGATTTGATGTTAGTGTCGGCATTTATGAAAAACTTTATTTTGTTTACTAAATGGGCGGCAGTGCGATTTAAAGCTGTAGCAAGTGTGTTGATATTTTCTTGAGATGTCATCACTCCAATGAATAATTTTTCCCGAATGCCAAGCTCCGAGGAATAGTATCTCGGTCGGATCACATTTTTGACCTGAAAAGATTAAATGATATGGTCGTGAGTCGTCCATGGAAGCAATCGAGAGTATTCAAACAATTGAATTTGACTTGTGAATTGAATTGATTTGCTACAGAGCTAAAGGTTATATCACATTAAAGCTATTTGCTTATATTGACGTGTGTCATCTGTCTAGTTTTAAGCAGTACGACTTTCTTTTTGCTGATATATATTTAATCAAATGCTATTCTTACGTAAGGTAATCATAAATTGTGGTTGTGATAATGAGCAAAGGAAATGTTAGTGCACGAAAGATTAAAGATCAAATATTGACTGTTTACACAAACTAATTTTAAATTGCAAATAAGATTTCGCATATGTATGCAGGTTTCAGTGATCACCTCTTACGTTCATTACCATTAATGGAACATATAACATCTTAATTACTTGCACACCTTGTGTAAACAACTTTTTCTTATCACAAAATAAAATTACTGAAAGCAACCTTTGATTCCAATTTGTAAATGTGCATTATTTGCAGTTTTGACTACTTCAATAAATAATTCGCCAAGTGATACTTTTTGGTAGGTTTATGATTTCCTACTTTTATTAGCAGCTTATTGACTAAAAAAAAATATCATACTTTTTGTTTTGAATGTATTTGTACAAATTTTTTTTTTATTTTACAAGCGACTAAAGTCAAAATTTTGTTATCGTTCTTCAAATTGTCACCTTAAATGTTTATAAAAAATAAACTTAATTAGGATTTAAAAGAAAAAAAAACAACGAAAAAGATAAGGTTTTTTATCATTTTTGGTAGTAACGAAAATTTCAATCTAATTCCACTACTCAGCAAGAATTTCCACAACGAATTTCTATAAAATTTTCTATAGTAAAATTTTCCGTAGAATGCGAATATCAATGATTTTTTTCGATTGGCTCCGATTTTCCATATAAATGGTAAAATTCAAAAATAAGGCATTGTTGAGAGCACATACTTCACATAAATACTTGTAAAAACGTGTAAAATTGTCAGCCAATCAATTTCAAATTTTTGTATGTCGTATAGGAGAGTCAGACGGAAGGTACAATATGTGCCATAGTATCAGTAATATGGATGTTATGATCGAAAATAGGTAAACAAAATAACTTTTTTTTAACAAATTTCAAATTTAAAGCCCTATATCTCAAAATAATTATATGGGTGAAAAAATGTAGCCCTCTTATCTTACAGAAAATTTCATTACGAACATTTTAAGTACATACATATATGGTATATGTTTATAGCAAAGTCATAATTTACGAAATTATAGCATTTTATTAACATCAATGCGGTTTTTGCATTAATTGCGGTTTTTATCTTATAAAACAATTTTTTCTAATCAAATAAAAAAAATATATAACATTATTTTTTTATAAAATTTTTCTTTTAGTTGTTGATTACAAATCTTACACTAAACCTCTATTGAAAGTTCGGTTTTCAATATCTGAAAAGCGAGGCGAAAATGGCTGAATGCAGCCGAATTTACTTTTAACCCGAGGGCTAGTACCAGCAGAATGTTCGTTTGTTAAAATGGTCCAGATTTGTTTTGTTTTATATGTGAACATTATATAATTTAAAAAAATGATAGAAAAATAACACGTACAGTAAAATACGCATATTTACAATATTTCGGTTTTGAAATGGGTAATGAAAATAAACCTTTGACACCAAGTCTCATTTGTACAAACTGCAGCATGGTTGGTTTTCGAAGGGGGGAAAGCTGCGTGTCTTCCTTGCACTGAGGCCTTTAGTGGCCCGTTGTACGCCCCCTGCTCGGCAGCGTACTCTAAAGTCCACTGTCGAGCCAACTTATCACCATAACGAATTGGATAATTCAATTATACCCTGATTTTTTAACTTCTGCTAAATCTTCGCAGTAGTATGCTCCTAAAATTGTAGATCTCTTTTACGTTAGGGCTGGGCATTGGCCGAGAACGTGTAATACGGTCTCGTCTTCTTTCCCACATCCCCTGCATAGACTAGCATTTGCCCATCCCATTTTTATGGCATGCTCCTTTAGTCTTGCATGTCCTGTCACAAGGCCAACAAGAAGTTTCAGTTTGGCTTTGCTAAGCTTAAGGGGGTCCTCTACTCTCGAGGCCTGAAATTGAGCGGTTTTTTGGGGAATAAATTGCGAAGGATCTACTGAATACATTTAAAATATTTTTTTTTTATTTCGAAGATACATGTTTTGACTTTTCAATGTTACTTTTGAAGACTATCGCGACCTTGAAACGTCATTGATGACATTGATGTTGAAACTGCATGGGTCCCGCTTAAGGACAGTTGTGGCCAATTGGGTAATCTGTAATCTGAAAATTTATATTCTTTATAATCATAGATACGTTGGCTATGTTTTCCCGTGACAGATTTTTTTTATTTTGCAATTTGTAAAAGTTATGCAACAATTTGTAAAAATTTCAAATTTTACGTCATTTTTTGACCTATTAGAGGCTATAAAAATGGAACAAAATAAAATTTTGCAAATCGTACTCGGGAAAACATAGCGGTATGTTTTCTGAACAATTGAAAAAAAAATTATTGAAATCGGACCAATACTTTTATGAGAAGTCTTACTCGGCAGCTAAAAAAACACTACTTTCGGGAAAACGCATTTAATGATAAATTACGGTGTATAACTTGATTGTAGTAACTTACGAGTTAATCAAAAAAAAACAAAAATCGATTTTTTGAAACCGCGAGAGTAGAGGACCCCCTTAATGATTTTTTCAGATTCATGTGCATCAAGAGTTCCCCAAAACGCCTTTGTATGTCTGGCGATGTCCGACCCTCCCTTGCAATGCTAAATTAATTCTTCCGCAACAGTATGCTAATGTTTCTTCATCCAACAGTTTCTCCGTTTTTTTACAAACACGCAGAAAATATTTGCTACTGCGATAACATTGATGGTTTATTTAAAGCGTTGAAACTGCAACATATTCCGTGATTTGCAACGAAGTTGTAGCGGGATATTCAGGTGGCACGCGCTAGCTGGCAGCACGTTCTAGCTCGCCGGTATGTGGTGTAGGTCCTTCAACATCCAATCACACATTCACAATCATAATCTCGCGTGCCTGTGGCGAAAGAGGGTTGTGGAATCCCTCTTTCAGGTCTGCCACCAGGAAATAATAAAAAAAAACGAGAAAACAGAGAAAAGGAAGAGCAACAGGCCAAGTGTCACCTGTTACTCCTAGCCGCTGAACCATCGTGAAAACTGAACAAAAAAAAACTACCCCCATATTGATGGTTCAGGCACGAACCTACTCCATCGCTACACCTGGCATAAACTATAAAGGATGCTGAAACAGAGAACCAAAAAAAATCAAATTAAAAAATGAGGAAGGGAGGTTGAAAGACACAAAACAGGGAAGAAATGTGTAACCTGAAATAAAAGAAACTATTTAACTTATCTTATTGGTAATATATTCAACATAACCAAACATGACCTATCCAGTATCTATACATATGGCCTATTCTTAAAAAAAAGCACACGCTGAAAAGCTAACATTAACGAAGAAAGAAAACTACTCCTAAATAATAAAATCTCAACTACGCGCTTCTCATTCACGACTCCTTTTACTTAGATTCGGGTGAATAGCTTGGTTCGCATATATTAAAAAGGTGTCCAAATGGACAGTGAAAATTCATAAAAACACGATATCTGTTACGACTCCGACGATTTCCGGCATTTATATCTAGCTAGATATTGATGCTGAACTGTACCATAAACGAAGGAATAACTATATAGTTATTCCTTCGTTTATGACTGTAGGCGCGACCGAAATGCGTAAGTATCGATCGAACCGAGCTAATATAGCAGTCAACCAGACATACGTGGTTTTCAAAATGTTTTCTAACAATCTTATAATTTAATTTCCATACAATTAATAAAATTCTTGAATAAACACAGTTCTTATAATTGACACGTACTTAAATGTTACTTGCCTTTTTTGGCATTCATATGTACCTATGTGGAAACGCTTTATTTATTATCCTATGACTTTAGTTTAAGCGGTATATTTTCAGAATAACTTATTATCTAAATAATTGCTTTGGTACCATAAAGAAAGAAAATGACTTTAACTAAATTGAATAAATATGAGGAACTAATAATTGGAGCACAATACTCATCATGCATGATAATTGAGAATTCTAGTTATACTTCAAAAGATACCTGTCTTATGTATTCGCTGATATATATTTTAGTAATCCGTTCTAGTTTCAATCAGGTGTAATCATTAAATTATTATATTAACAACATGACGTTAGTGAATCTAACTTGTTTGATCTCTATAATTTCTAACGAATTGTACTTTAATAAGGAATCAGGAGTTCCCGACATAATCGATTAATAACAAGCACTAGTGGAAAAATGTTTCAAGCACTAGTGGAAAAATTACAAAAAGACGAACATTAAAGCCAGCTGAATACCCAAAAATGGAAACTAAATTAAACCAGTGGTTTCTTCAACAAAGGAAAAGGAATGCACCGATTTCAGAAGAATTGTTAGTAACCTAAGCAATAAAATTGTTTTGCGAAGTTTTTGGACCAGAGCGGGGTTGTTTTAAGTGAAGTAGAGGATGGATATTAAAATTTAGAAAACGTTATGGGATAAGGAACATAAAATATCTGGAGAATCGCTTTCAAACAACGCCGAAGCTGTAGATCCGTTTAAAAAGAATTTTTTAAATAAGATTAAGGAATTAGATCTTTCACCGTGCCTAATTTGTAATACGGATAAAAGTGGTTTATACTGGAGACTCCTTCCTGATAAAACACTTGTAAGTTTAGGAGATAAAACAGCACCAGGACGAAAAGTGTTCAAGGAACGAGTAACTTTTTTGGGTTGCACGAATGCTTCTGGCACGCATATGGTCAAACTTTTAGTAATTGGGAAGTCTCGTAGGTAACGCTTTGATGACGTCCTCATTTTTTAGGAACTGGTATACAAAATCATTTCTACCACAAGTGAAAAAATATCGTCGTTCTCAGGGTTTACCCGAAAAAGCTCCACTTATATGTATTAGACAACGCGCCCAGTCATCCACCACAGGATGAGCTTGTAAGTGAGGATGGTGCGATAATTTCAATGTTTTTACCGCCCAATTGTACCGCATTAATTAAACCTTGATCTTGCTGAATGGGACTCAGAGGACGACCTTCCGTTGCACCTTTTGACAGAAAGACTTGCCAATCAAAATCATGAAATGGAAACATTCCAACTAACATTTCAAAATCTATCTCTGACGCAAGGAGACATAAACGACTGGATAGAAGAAAATATAGAGGAACAAATAAACTAAATTAACAGTGAAGAAGAGGATGAGCATATTTCAGAACAGGAAAAAACTAAAATAAAGCATAAGGAAGGAATAGCTGCACTGTCGACTTCACTGGATTGGGCCATTGAAAATGAGATTCAAGAGAAAAAGCAATGAATCTTCACCACAGTAAATTAAAACAATCTTCTATTACTGATTATATAGTTAAAAGACAACGTAAAATGTAAATTTTTCGACATTAAATTCATCAATTGCATTTTATGTTCCTTTAATTTCCTAATTATAGCCAGAAACATAAGTCATTTTTTTGTTATTTTCTTTTTTAATAAATTTATACTTGTTTTATTATATACTTGACTACGATTATTTATACTTCCTCTTATCCGGATTTTTCGGTAATCCGGACTACCTCTTGCAATAATTAGTCCGGATTAACGAGTCATTACTGTATATGGAAAATCGGGCCAATCGAAAAAAAACATCAGCATATTCGGAATCTACGGAAAATTTTGCAATAGAAAATGTTATCGCAATTCGTTGTGGTGAAATTTTTTGTAAATTTGTAGTGTTATTGGTCTAGTTGTCTCCAACTCCAAGAGAAAAAATAAGGTTTTAGTACAGCTTTACTTCCAAAGAACAAGAAATTTACAATAAATCATCTTCACCTAGAACATTATATATTTATTTATTTTTTTACACTATGTCTTAATATTTATATGTTAGCAGTCCAAGTATATTTAGGAACGAATAGCAGTAATAGTAGTGGTTAAAACTATCCGTCTATTGAAGCACATTTAACATTCAAAAAAATTAATTTCGGTTAATATTTGGTGTTTCCACCTTTATTCTTGCTGGCTTACTTTTAACGCATTGTTCAATCATTTTCTTAATTTCTTCGTTTCCTGCCCATGTTCTTCAATTTTATTTTTCAAGGATTTAATGGTAGGATTTGGAGAATAATACACAATCCACAAATTCTCTATTGGATAAGATCTCTAGAGTTTCCGGGCCAGGGTAGTAAACGAACATTTTTATTTCCTAAAAAGGGATTGTGTACTGTAACATGATACTTCATTCTGCTTGAAGGTACATACAGTGGCGGACAAAATAATAGCAGTCTTCAATATTTTCACACATTATCATGAAATTTCTTTGTTTGTGTGAACAGTTGGGAGTTGTTAATATGGTTACAAATGAGTGTACCGTTATGCATTCAAAACAAGCAAATAGAACGAAAACAAAGTAATAGTAAGAACACGCGTGTATTATTTGTGTTGCGAACGACAAGTGTATCACGGCGAAATAATAGCAGTGCTCTATTAAAATTAATTTAAAAAAAATTTCAAATAAGAAAACTTGTTGGTTTTTTTATATTAGTAAGTAAACGTACTTTTTCCATATTTTGAAAATGTTTTCAGTGTCATAGATTTAAATTATGTCAGCGTAATGGGTCGATCCAAGCACTGTTCTGAAGATCAGCGAAATATTACAAAAAAGCTAATTAATGAAGGAAAAACATACAAAGTAGTGCAAAATTAAATTGGATGTGCAACAAAAATGATTTCAAATGCTTTAAAAAGGAAAAATAAACCGGAAAGTCGTGGTAGGAAACGTGCTACGTCGGAAAAAAACTGACAGAAAAATCGCTCAATTAGTGAAAAAGACACCATCAATGCCTGCTATGATTGTCAAAAATGAGCTGGATTTATCCGTGAGTGAACGTACTATCAGGAGACGTTTAGTGGAAGTTGGTTTGCCAGCAAGAAGCCCACGTTAGGTCCCGTTATTGACTCAGCGACATAGAAATAATCGAATAAAGTTTGCTAAGAAACATGTGGATTGGCCTTTGAATAAATGGGGAAATATTTTGTGGACCGATGAAAGTAAAATTGTACTTTTTGGATCTAAAGGTCGACGGCAATACGTTAGAAGACCTCCACGTACAGAATACAAAAACCAATACACTGTAAAGACCGTTAAGCATGGTGGCGCAAAAATTATGGTTTGGGGTGGTTTTCTTACCATGGTACTGGGCCCATATCTTGAATTCCTGGCATCATGGATCAAGTAGAATATGTCGACATCCTTGAACGAATTATGCTGCCCTGGGCCGAGTATGAAATGCCACTAAAATGGCCGAGTATGAAATGCCAGAACAGGATGACCCGAAGCATACCAGCAAGAGGGCAAAATCGTGGTTCCAAGCCAAAAAAAATTTATGTTATGGAATGGCCAGCACAATCTCCTGATTTAAGCCCCATAGAAAATTTATGGAGTGATGTTAAAGTTGCCGTTGCTGACGCTAAGCCCAAGAATCCCGAGGAGTTGTGAGATGTAGTTCGCGCAGCATGGGCCGCTATACCTTTGCATAGGTGTAACAAACTGGTTGGCTATATGAAGCGAAGATGCTTAGCTGTCACAAATAAAGGAGGTACAACCAAGTAGTAAAACTTGCAAACAAAATTCAGCAAAGTTTCTAATGTTTTTTAAATATTATTTTAATGTTGTTTAAAATTGCTATTTTTTTGTCCAGCACATTTTATCTTTTTTTTCACTAACATCAAATAAAATGAAATATAAATCTTTGAAATAAATTTAATTTAGTTGTAAATTTAGTATTAAATATTTACAAATAAATAGAATTTTAAATTTTTTAACATTAAAAACAAAATTGAAAAAAATTGTTTTTTTTTCGAGCACTGCCATTATTTTGTCCGCAACTGCATACGGCTTCACTTCTGGGTCGAGAGTCTCATAGAAGTTGAAAAAAACTGTTTCCAGAACTTCCTTATATGAATGTTGATTCATGGTTCCTTCAATCAAGTAGACTTGTCCCGTTGACAATCCATGACCATATCATCGTTGCTGGGGGCGCTTTACCGTTTTCAATACACAGAAGAACGATCAATTGGTCTTCGTCGAATACGTCCTTTACGGCTTCTATGTGGCACTAGTCACTAAAAATCACATAAAAAACCAATAAATTAAGCATTCAAGTAATTACACTTTTATTTCTTGAAAACAAAATATTAAAATTTTCCAATACCTTTTTCCAATCTTCTACATAGTCATGGCGATGTGCTTTAGCCTAGTTCAATCTAGCAAATTTAATTCGTGGAGTTAATTTGGGCTTTTTTGCTGGCCGCCTGCATTTCATGTTTGCTTCGTAGAGCCGCCGGCTCAAAGTTAACAACGATAGTTGAATGCCTTGTTCTTTCCAATTTAACTTTAATATTTTTATTGGAGCACTGCGATTTTCGATGGACTTCGTTCGTCGAGTATTTTTCGTTTTTCACGACACTGTTCTTGCCGGTTACTGGTTTCAGATTTTTTCATTTGAAGTTCTGTCCACAGTATGATGGGAAACATGTGATTGTGGGGCAATTTTTCGATTGGACAATGTTCCCAGATTTAATACTGCCGCAATACGCGAACTTTTCTCACTCAAAAAGTCCTTTCACTTTCATATTTCTGCCTTATTCACAAAAAACAATACTTTCACCAAAATATTAAAATTAACTATTCAATTCAAAATAAAGCACCTTCAAATAATCACAACACAAATTACAGATGCACCATGAACAAAACAAATCACTGTAATACTTCAAATCCGAATTAGAAAGGGGGTAGGAAAATATCTTTTATTATCACTCCAGCATCTGTCGAGTAGTATCAGCCCGAATTTTTTATTAATTGGCGAAATAATAACTCCAGTTTTTAGAAAACTTCATTTAATAACTTCACAATTTCATTTGAAAATTAAACAACTATAAAAGGTTAAAATTTTACTAATTTAGATTGAATCTGACGTAGGGGACACAGTGCTGAGTAACCAACTAGCAGTGACTGACTAAATTTTACAATCCCGGAAATTAGAGAGCAGAGTCTCTACTGTGTATGTGCTGTTCTTGTGTTGCTAAAATTTAGTATATTTTTTTGTCGGGAAAACTTGAATTCAAAAGTTATGATTACAAAGCTTGAGATGTTTGAGATCACTACACATCACATAGCATATTATACATATTTTTGAAATTAATATACACAGCAATAATATTTAAATGATATTCCTAATAAAAACTATTGCAATAGGTGCATATATATATATATATATGAAATTTAGAATTGAATGGACATTAAGCTAGTGTAATGATGTTGTCTTCTTTTCTTTTAACCGATGGATTGGAAAATGGAATAAGTGAGAAAGGCGAGAAAAGGCTCGGGCAATTTATCAGCACTTTGATTGTTTGGCGTCTAAGGACCGCCGTAATTAGGAGGGGTGAAGGTGGTGTTGGCAATTCTGCCGAAAGTATCCGGACTGGATATAATTGAAACTACTACCTCTCTGTCCAAAGAATTACTTCTGATTTATTCAAATGTTACTTCTCTATTTATACAAATTTTCAAACTCACGCAAGTACAATATCTCTTTTTAATTAAATTTCGAACGAATTCAAAAATAAATAAAATAATGTTAGTATAAAATAGGTATCCTATTAAAAAATGTTTTGAAAATAAATTTCCGTTATAAGGGCTGAAAGTAAAAAAAAGGCAATATAAAAAACTAATTAAATTAAGCTCACTATAATATTAAGTGTTTCACTAAGGACCCTTAAAAATGTTGATTAGGCAATTGCAATTTCAAAATCTTGGCCTGTCCCATGGTGACCACTGCCTTCAGCAAAAAAAAACTGAGGCATGCTGCTAATCTGTCTCTTAGCGGGAAGACGCATTTCACTATTGCACCTATTTCATCTTTACTTCATTCAATACGTGTTGGAAAGCTTCTTTTATTAATTTACAGCTCTTTTGAACCTATAAAAAACTGTTCTTATTAATTATACATACTCAATGTTGATTTACTTACAATATTTTTGCCATATTCATTTCTCGTCTTTTTTAAAAAGATTTATTCTGTGCGTCCTGAGCGGAAAACTTTCTTCTTTCCCGATACAAATTCCACCTGACGCTGTACTTTCCATATTTATTAATTTCACTTTTATCACACACAATTAAACACCCTTAATTTTACTTTTATATTAATTCAATTTCTAAAACATGAAAACAAGATTAATATGGGGCTATAGATTTCCGTTCCAAATGGAACGGGGAGGGTCCGATGTTGTGTCCTCCCATTTCTCCAAGCGTCCATGTATAGAAACTAGATATCTTCTGGATGAAAATGAAAAAAATCAGAGGGGAACCACTTACCTAATTACGAGGACCGTAACCTACGTTGCACCGATCGCTCTGTGGAAGGAACCAACGGCGAAAGTTTCTTTTATCTATTCATCAGGATATCATAAAAATGTTTTATAATTTTTTTAACGTAATTTCGCAATACATAAATGTCGTACTTTTTCATATGGCATAGCATTTATTATCTGTCTGAATGATTTAATTAAGTTATGGCTGTTTGCTCGCATTTCTAAAATTATAATTCCAATTTATTGTCAATTTTTAAAACATTTTATCAGCGAGAAGAAAACTTATTTTGTATATTACCGAAAATCAACATCTTACAAAAAAAAGGAGCAACTTCATTAGAAACTACAATTAAACAGACAATAATTATAAAAATAACAAAATAAAAAATTGACGAGTATAAATTATCAAGTTCTTAAGGCTACGCTACTTCATAGTTAAGTACGAAAAACTGGTACACAATCATCAAAGGAGTATTATCAAAATGTCTATTTTGATCTACAGCGACGCGCCGGCACTTCGCAAAAACTTAAGGTGAAAACATATAAAATTTCATAATGAAAACAATTTTGTTTAAAAATTAGAAGCAAAAAAAATACATGGCTTAAGGCTAATTTACTTTTTACATTAATTTTGTTTCATTCAGTTATATTTACTAAAAAAAATAATCTTACTTTTATCTCTATTCTCTAATTTTACACTAACTGAGAACATTATTCCTCATGACTTGAACTTAGCTTACATTTAGACTTAAAATTACTCCGGTGTTTTAACATTTATTATCCTTTATTCCTTCAGTCGCTTATGGATTTTTTATTGTGTTTTGTTTATGTTTAGTATCAAGTGTCTGCCCGACATCGCGAGAAAATTTCATAGGTATTAGTGGTCCGGAAGCTCTGTTAACGTCATGTCGTACAGGTCATTTGCGATTTGTTGAACTTCTAGCAAGAAAATATCCTCATTGCAGTAATATGAGAGCATTTCATCATCAATTTTCGCTGTAATCCCTTTCTTATTTCTTCGATAAATGTTATTTATATTTGCTGTGGAGATTTTGTATTTACTTTCGATCGCTTTCAGAAGTCCCATAGTGGTTGGTGGTACAACGTGCAATGCCGTGTATACGTCCTCGTTTTCCTGTCTCACGTAGAGCATGACACGTTCACTAAGAGGTGGTATCATTTTGGCACGTTTAATAGGTGGCCCAAATTCAGACATGGGACCAGGTACTACGACCTGATCAAGGAGATGATTATTTGTATCAGTCTGCACGTCAGGTGGAAAGTGATTTTCAAATTTTAGTATCGGCGTTGTGGCATTTCGCCCGCGTAGCAGAGATAAGGATGTGCCTTTAAAGCCGTCAGATAGAGTGTCAGTCTCATCGCCAGAGAAACTCTTATCCAAATCTTCGGCGGGGGAGAATAAAATTGGTGGTTTTTCTAAATCCTGCATTGCATAAAATTCTGATCGATCTGCTACAGGATGATACAGCCTGTATAACTTCTTGCTCCCTATCTTCGTCATTTTATCTGCACGTTTTTTTTCTTCACGTGCTTTTCTTTCAGCACCCTTATCGCAAAATACTTTAATTTGGCAGTAGCCTCGATGAAAGACTGTTGTGTCAATTGAGCTTTCAAAAGTGTCAATTTGTAGGTGAAGCGGAAGACCCTTAACTCCCTTCTGACTGGTGAAGTCCGTACTGAGACATTGAACAGCTATGTTTATTTTAGCAGAACTTTCTAATGGATTCCAGTAAACTGCAATAGCGTTATGGGCGATTTCCTCCACAGAACCTACGAGACCAACAGAATTTTTCGTATCTGCATCAAGTATCCTTCGGTTACTTAATTGCTGTTTACTGTGCCAGAATTGCCAGGCTTTAATCTCTTCTTCAAGACTTTTTTCCTCTCGAAACATAACCATTATGACACTCTGGACCGTGGTATTTTTAAAAGGTTTGTCTGGATCTGGAATGTATTCCAGTGTAATGCCGTAAAACTGGCCTGCATTTATGTACGTTATCCTGTCATCTTCGCGTCTTTGTGATGAGCTAGTTGGACTTTCTAAAGTATATTTGAAGCCTACATTCGAAAATATTTTTGGTATGTATATTTCGTCGGCATCGTTTGATTTACGAGAATCATCCAATCGTCGAGCTCTTGTTGTTGGTTTGCTGTTATCAATTGATATTGACGAATTATTTTGGCTATTGTGGACAGCAGCCGTCTCCTGAATGCTACTAACTGCAACTGGAATTGAATTGTCGTCATCCAAGTCTTCGGGCTCTTGTTTAATGATAATGTTTTGCTGATGTTGCGCCACAACAACAATAGCTGGTTGCAGTGTCGTTGATGTTGACGATGATGATGGGTGAGAACCTAGCAATAGGCCAGATACATCGAGAGGTGTGAACTCTCCATTTAGCTTGGCTGTAGTGAAGGAATAGTTTCGTCCGGGGTCCGTTTCCCCAATTACACTTAAACAATCCATATGGTATGATTTTCCGCCAATTTTTCACCTGGTACTGTTAAGTTTTTCCCTCAAATCCCGCGTTGTTTGTTGTTTCTTCTGTTTCTCAGCAGTATTCCAAAAAAATATGTTTTTTGTGACTAGGTATCAAAAAGATATATATTTTTTTTGACTAGATATCACCAACTTCCGGCTAAACGTGAGTTTCTAACTACTTCAGGGCAATGTTTAAACTATTAGTGTTTCACCGAATAACTTCCAATTCAATAGTTTCACTTTGTTTTCGTTCAAAAGGGGTTTATTCACAAAACCTTAGTTTGACAAGAAAAAATTTAAAAACGAAACCAGATCCAAAAGGGTTTCAATATTTTAAAAAATGTTAACACATTATTAACCAATTCAGAAACAAGTTCAATTGTACTTTTCTAGTCCGCAGATGTTCTTCACTTGATTTACCTTTTCAATTTTGGTTTGAAAAGAAAAGAAGCCATTAAAAAAAAGATTCGGCTCCCCAAGCCCTCACATTTCCAAATATAAAAATTAATCATTTCATTCACCAAGATTTTCAGGGGAATTATCTGCAATTTACTACACGAAGCTAAACTACACCGGCAGAAAGTGCTCAACAAAATCAAAATTAAATTTACACGCACAGTTGTGTCACCGACCGTCTGTCTAGCTATATTTTCGCGACCGCCAATATATTATAAACTCGCTGATACATCAAGCAAAGCAACTTGATGTTGGGTAAATGTGCTTTCGCGCTTTGTTTTGGTTTGGATCTTAATCCATGAGCAAACACACAAACTGATATGTTCGAGGTTATGTTTATAATTCACAATGTTTCACTATTAATGTATATAATTCTTGCTATAACGCATTATTCACTATTCTTTGCAAACTAATTACTTGAAAAGCAGTAATTCAGCACTAAACTGGATTGCAGCAACTTTCCGACTGACTCTTCTGTCTCAGCTAACATCTGGTTTCGCTTGAATTCATTCACTCCCCGCAAAAGCTGGTGGCAGCGGATGAGCCAAAGCACATTTGTACTCAAATTTCTTCCTTCAAGCCGGTTTGACGATGTGAAATCCAACGAAAACTTTCAGCCAACGCAAAATTGACTCCAAATTTGTTCCCTCAAGCCGGTATGTGGATGTGAATCCACTGTACACTTATGATAATTTGCTCCGACTCACTTTTATATAAAAATAGAAGGTGAGTTAGTATTGGTTTGATAGCTCAGAAAACAGCGATGTGTGTTGTATGAGACAAAATATCCACCTTATAGTTGTAGTAGTGTTTTGCACCCCGCGGGGTAGAAACATGAGAAAAAAATTACCTTCCCTGTGATCCTTTACCCTCAAAACCAGTTTGGCACAAACTCATAAGGAAACTGGCTGATTTTGTCGCGTGATTTTTTGGGAACAAAGCAGCAAACAAATTTTAGGAAAAACTCGGACTTCACAAATTTGTTAAAAGGAAAGAGGGTAGTAAGGTACTCTTGGAAATAAAAAAAAACAACCAAACACAAAACGGAATTTCACAAAGGTCAACATGTACCTATACAACTCTGTATACGTATATATAATACGTGCGAATACGTGCGAATAGAAGAGAGAAATATTTGCACTTCTGCCAAAAACGGGAAATAAGAAGGAGTAGAAAAAAAATTACCGACGAACAAAAATTTTACTCCGGCATGCCGTGGCATCATAACGTGCCAAGCTCTCGTCAATGGAAATGTGCGTGCTTACTTTTTCTATAGAATTTCGTTTCTTGCTCTTGTTTCTCTTGAAACAATTGCCAGTACTGAGCGAAATAAATATATTTCAGATATTAAAAATTGAATTTTCAAGGTTTATGATTTATGCTGTTCATTCGGGTGTTCTTAAGGCGTCATTGTTTGTAGCAGATGGTAAGAATACGATTCTTTTTTTTTACTCTAATTAAAAATATTCGCCCTAAATTACACGAGAGGGTTTTTACCCCATGAGTGATGAAAACCTGTTTTTTTTCTTGGCGAGAGAAGTGAAGTGTCAATCACGAATCGTAGGGGTTTTGATTGAGTTTTTCCTGATTTGCTTTTGTCCCTTTTCGTAATTTCCTCATTAGGGTTCGAAAAATTTTTGTCGTCAGGTTGATTATGTATTGCTTGATCCGGTGAATACAAATTTTCAACCCTGCAAAACACTTAATGAACCGGTTTTTTTACGTCAATCAAAGCCCCTCTCGTAGCAAGACTCCGAGGACTTCTCTACTTTTGCACAGAAGAGAATTGCTGTGAGTTATGGGGTAAAAACTCTCTCGGGGTGCACTACATGTGAAATGCTCAAAGTCAGGATTTCTTATATATTTGTTCACTGATTGATGCAAGTCCCATTGCTGTTAAAATTCCACTAGCAGAATATTCAAATTTTTGCAAGATTTTTGGAGGAGAGGCAAATTAATTTTAAAATAATTTTTAGGGTGAAAATTAATTTCTCCACTTCCTGTGCATCGATTTTGATGCGGGAGGTGCCGTTGGAATCGGTTGACCGTCTAGTTATTATTATGTTACTTATATACAGGTGAGTATGACATATTTATATTTTTAGATAAAAAACGATATCTGGGTACAATTTTAGGTTTCGACCAGTCAGCCGAGTTTAGCCGCACCTACAGTTAGAAACATTCAGTTGTATACGATAGAATTTTTCAAGAAGAAACTGTAATGGTTTGGGGTATTATGGGCCACAATGGCGTTGGTAATTTGGATTTTATAGAGGGGAATATGAACAAAGAAATGTATCCTGATATTTAAAAAAAATTTTAAATGAGTCGGCGCCAAAATTAGGGGTAGAAACAACGTTCCATTTCTACCAGGATAATGACCCCAAGTATAAATCGTTCATTGTGCGTACTTGGTTATTATATAACTGTCCCAAAGTAATTGAAACACCACCTCAAAGCCCAGACCTCAACCCAATCGAGCATCTGTGGGAACATTTAGAGCGAAGGATACGCTCTAACCACAATGTTAGGACAAAAAAGGACTTACAGCGCGTGCTTCAAGAAGAGTGGAATAAAATTCCTGCGGACGTCACTCAGAAATTGATTGAATCTATGCCCCGTCGAATTATGCCTGTAATACAAAACAATGGCAACTCAACAAAATATTAAAAATTGAATTAATTTCATTATAATTACATTTTAAAAATTGTTATATGTAGTTCCGTATACAACTGAATGTTCGCTCATTTTATGCACTTAGTATGAAAAAATGGTTGATTTCCCGTTATATTGTTATGTTTTCGCAATTTTTTTGTTTTTCCTATAATGTATGAATTATTAAATTAGTTATTCACATTTTCAACTTCTTTTTATTTTCCTACCTTTATTTTGTCGCAATTATAGAGAACCCTTTCGTATACAACTGAATGTTTCTAACTGTATGGTCAGGTTTTAGAGCTAAGCATAGCTGTACAACTGCCCTGATTGAAATATCTGATGACATTCGTGTTTCAATTGATTCGAATATGCTGACAATACTTATTCTACTCGACTTTTCCAAGGCATTTGACAGGGTTAACTACAGGGCCCGTATTTGGTTTCTCGACTCGATGTCGATCTTTGTCGATATCGAGAAATTTGTATTTGGTAACTCGATATCGAAAAGGTTGCAGTCGACGGTGATCGATAAAACTCTCGATGAGATTGACGTTGTCGACAGCTAATTTCCTTAAAATATATAACTAGAGGAAGTGCACATCGCTCAGAAAAGTTAAGCATTTTTCTTCATGTGTTAGAAGTGTATCTTTGTGGTAGTTTTCTTCATAGCAGTAGTAAAAAAAACGGACTTGCGCTTGACGGGGCAAACATTAGTTTTGAAATTTAACTCCATTTTGGCTGACTGCCACTGAAATCGAGTTGGGGGACAAAAACTCCAATTACTCAGATGTAAACAAACTGAGAACGGGGACAAAAACTTTCATTTTTCTAGTTGCCTACATTAAGTCTTAGCAGTTTTAATTAAATAATATAGTATTAAATATAGCAAAAAACATATTTCTAATAGCTACTTGCCTAAAAAACGATATTCCACGAGTCCATCGTCGATTATTTGTGCAACAATGCACTGCACACTTCATTTTAAAAATCTGTCTTTTAAAGTATAAAAATTATCTCAAAACTTATAAACATAAATCACTCCACTAATATAATCTCTATTTTTAATGTTATATTTGCAGAAATAACTTTTAATTCCAAATAAATTGAAAACAAAACTCACACAGAACTAATGACAAATGTTTTGTATTGGGATCTGTCAAAGATAGGGGATCTGTCATCGAAATAGGGGACACGTACCTCACCTTGCCTACAAGAGAAATGCTTAAAACATGTACGAGGATTTTACAGGCAAGGGCACTTCCTCTAGTTATATATTCTAAGTAATTACAAAGTCAAGGAGCGGATGTAAAAATGTAAGTAAATATCAATTGCCGGTTGCGACATTCCAAATAAGTAGGATTCTCCTGTAGTCCCCTGAAATTGCCGCAAGTTTTAATATAGGCGGTATTGATTCAGCTCTGTTCTGACTTGGGGTCACAATTATAAATGGTCTAGCAGGTAGCAAAAAGCCTCTTTGCTTAAGCGAAATTTTTTAACAAAACTACATGAAAAAGTAGTCTTAACAAAGTATTTTGATTATTATTAAAAATTGTTTATACCTAGAGTCTCGTAATGATAAGGGGTTGGATGATTTAAAATGCACTCTTTCATTCATTTCGTCATCCTCATCCCGTAGAAAATGTATTCCGATTGAGTCCATTTACAAAATTTGTTTAAAATTAACCCAACAATTAACGAATATTTTAAAATTTTCAGATTAACACTAATTGCAGAACATATTTTACAGTTCAAATAGATGATAGGTGCTTCAAATGTTAACTCTTTTTTGCCGATTCGATCGAGTTGCCAAATACCAAAATGTACACAAATCGAAAGAAGAATTTTGTCGAGAAACCAAATACGGGCCCAGAATTTTAATTAATAAGCTTGGAGCTTACATTAACTTTTCTTCTCCCGCCTGTAAGCTTATAAGGTCATACCTTACAGACAGATTTCAACAAGTTGTTATTGGTAGTAGGATCTCTAGTATTCTCCCTGTCCTTTCTGGTGTTCCTCAAGGGTCAATCCTACGACCATTGCTCTTTTTAATGTTTATTAACGACTTAACGTGTGTGGTAGAGCACTGTAAGTTTCATATGTATAATGATGACTTTCAGCTTTATATTTCCAAACCACTTGGATTGATTGAAGAAGCGGTTTGTCGCGCTACTGAGGATCTGATGCATATACAATCGAGGGCATTGCTCAAGAAGTTGACACTTAATGCTTCGAAGTCTACCTCTTGAGTGATCTTTAAAGATGAGCTTGATGTTTCCTACTTTCCCGCCTTAAAGTTAAATGATGAGATCATTTCGTACAGTAAATAAATAAGTAATCTGGGAATCATTTTTAATCAAAGCCTAAGCTGGAATCATCATATTAATCGTGTTATTGCAAGGGTATTTTATACTCTTCGTGCACTCTCAGCATCAGCCGCATATACTCCCCAAAGCCCCCGAATGTACTTGGTCAAATCACTTGTGGTTCCCCTTATCTCTTACGGATGTGAGCTCTTTTATCCACTTGACTCTCTATCTCGTGGCTTTTAACGCTGCGATTCGTTACATTTATAGTTCAAGGCGCTGTGACCATGTCTCAGAATCCTTCAAATCTGTGTTTAGTTGTACGATTAAATCATATTTCGAAATTAGAGTAATTTTGTTTATATGAAATATTATTGTAAACCAGAAACCTACTTACATACTTATTTAATAAAATGAATTTTGGTCAGTCTGTAAAAACATTTAACTTAATTCAGTAACGTTTTGGTTGTCGTGTTTCTGAAAAGCAATTTTTTGTCCAATCGGTGAGACTGTGGAACGCCCTCATATTTCATTTAAATGGCAATGTCTCTGAGAGGAAATTACCCAAATGGGAAATCTCTGTGCAGTGGCGTAGTAATGGGGGTTTTGTGGAGGACGACCCCCCCCCCCTCCCCCCAATATTCTGTGTTCTAAAAAAATACATATGACATTTTATCTGATAATTAATTTTTATAACGTATTTTTACAAAATTGACGATCAGTAAAAAATACCTCTCAGAAAGAAATTGTGTTTTCTCTACGCGTCATCTTCGAGATAGAATGAAGTCGCGCATGTAAGAACCGTAAAATCCAAATCGTTTAAGTTTGTTTTTAGTCGGCTATGTGAAATTTGAATTTAGCGGGAGCATAGCGGACAAGGTTTATAGAAATCACGTGAGCGAACTCTATGCTACGGAGTGACCGAGTCATATCTCGAGCGGAGTTGTGAGGAACTATCATTCAGTGTATTAAAGCAAATTTTTTCAAATTTTGATAGTAGAAAAAAAAATTTCTTGCTGCAGTTATCACGTCATTTTTGGGAATGACGAGGAACGAGAATTAATCAAGGTAAGTTTTTAGAGTTTATCCAAAACCAAGTGTTCGATCTAGGAAAAATTGTCTTCTAGTATTAAGTAAACATTTGTGTCTTTCTAATAGTGCAAAGAATCTGGATCGCGGCGAAAGAACGTCTAGCCGCTGGTTAGAGAACGAGGGTTTCGTAGTTTCTGCATATGGGATGATCTGGCAATATTTGAATCAGCGATAGGCTAGAATACAGGTTAGAAAAGCTGTTTGTAGATGATCGTTAGATTGGATTGAATGGCCATAAATGCGGTATGATTCAGTTTCTAAAAGGACAGGGGGTGTAGTAATTTAAGAAATATATGGCAGTATGAAGTGCTGTCTGAATGTGTGATTGGTTTGGTATTTGGTGGTTAGTGATAAAATGCTGAATTAATAATAATTTTCTGTAACAATTGTTCGCATAGCTCTTCGCCAAAGGAATTTTGCAATTTTATGGATGACCAGTTTGATGCCTTAGCGCAATTCAATTATAAAATCATAATTACTGGAGACTTTAATATTAACTATAACAAGAATGAATTGTATTCTAATATTATTAAAGAAATCATTGGTGATAATGTTTATAAGAAAGTGGTGAGTAAATGTACTTCGGGAATCCCAATCGATTTCGTATGATCTGGAGGTGAAAGTTTCGAGTGAAGTAAAAATCATTTATCAAGAAAAATTTTGTTTTAATATAGACGTGAGAGTGAGTAGGAGAAGTGAACAAAAGATTGCGGAAATTTTGCACTATGAAAAGATTGAACTTGGTAATGCATTGAATGATAAAGACATAAGTGAAGTCGGAGATACTGATAATCTAAATGATTGTACGAGTGTTTTTGAAGAAAATGTGAAAGTTGTATAACGAAAACCTGTCATCAGATAGCTAGCTTATCACATAACGAGAATGTTTAGGAAAACTATAAGATGGCCAGAAATAATTATAAACATAAAATTGTGACCGAGAAGAGAAATAGCATAAATCAGCTGATCGTTAAGGTTAGCAGTTAAAAGAAAATGTGGAAAAATTTGATAAAATTTGTACTGAAAGAAAATATTCCTGAAATCAAGGAAATATACTTCGAGGAAGGAATGTTAATGGATTAAGCACAAAGAAACGGAGTTGGATCAATTCGTCGAGCCGCACGGCCACCATGCCATGGGTAACGAGTTCGAGACCACGTCTCCCCGTGAGCTTTTATTAAGAAATTAAAATAATCCACTCCGTCTCTGGGCTGCTGTCTAGCTCGCAGCAATGCAAAAATAAGACTTTCAAGTTTCCTCACTTCCCTTCCGGCCAAAACCATGCTAATGCATCAAAGGGTTGTCCCCTAGGATTTGGCCACGTCGTATAAAAAAACATTTGCGGAGAAGTTTAACGAGTACTTTGTGGATAGTGTGTAAGAGATTAGTGCATCTATACAGGCAATACAATATGAAGACAAATAGCAACAAGTTGAACACAAATTTGTATTCAGAGAGATAAATATAAATGAAATAAGGATGTGTTTGGGTATGAAAAATAAAAAATACAAATGAGATAGATTTTCGTATGATGCTGGATTGTTAGATACAGATTAGTCCTGTGATACTGAAAATTATAAGTACATCGATGCAACAAGGTGTTTTCCCAGAAAAATGGAAGGAAACTGTAATTATGCCGGTCGAAAAAGTAAGAAATAAAAGGATATGTGAGGAATTCAGACCAATAAACACGCTTGCAACCTACGAAAAGATTTTGGAGAAAGTTATTAAATTGTTAGTTGGAGGAATATTTAGTAGGAAATGAATTAATACTGCGTGAGCAGTAAGGCTTTAGAAAAGACACTCTTGAAATGACGGCTTTAAGTTTGGTTCTGATAAAATGGAATGAGGCAATGCAAAGAAAACAAAAAGTAGTGTCAGTGTTTTTAGACCTTAAGCGAGGTTTTGAAATTGTAAATCGAGATATTTTAGTAAAAAAAAATGCAAAAATATGGTATAAAAGGAAAGGAATGGAAATGATGTTGTAGATATTTGTCGCGGCCCACTAAGGTAGACAATGCGATGTCTCAGAAGAGGGCAATAAATTACGGAGTGCCACAAGGTTCTATGCTGGATACCCTATTATTTTATGTTTATATTAATTATATTATGAGTGTTTTTGACGGTGCAAATATTGTATTATTTGCTGATGATGCAATATTGTATGTTGTGGAAGATGATTTTGGCGATAGTGTAAATGCGATGAAAAATAATTTACGGAAACTGAGTGGACGGTTAAGAGTGAACAAGTTGAAAGTGAACATTAAAAAAACAAAGTTTATGACAATTAATTGTGAATATGAGGGTACGTTAAAAATGGATAGTGATTATATTGAAAAAGTGGAAAAGATAAAGTATCTGGGTGTGATAGTTTTTAACAAATTGAAGTACAAAGAGCACGTGGATGATATACGTAGGAAAATAGGTAAAAAGATTGGTTTTTTAAAAAGAATAGGAAAGTCTCTTTCAATGCTTAAGGCAATAATGTAATCATAAAACCGCATTTTGATTACTGTTCGTCTATGTTATTTTTACTTGGCAGTGGAATGATGGAGAGATTACAGAAACTTCAGAATAAGGGAATGAGAGCAATTTTTGGTTGCAATAAATATGCGCCGATTAAAGTTATGCTGGAGTCATTAGAGTGGAGGAGTGTAAGAGAAAGGATTGTGTTAAATGTTTTGTTGTTAATCTTTAAAAGGAAGAATGAATTATTTCCTGGGTATCTGAGTGAATATCTGATGTACATAAGTGCAGTGCAGTCGTATGGCTTAAGAGTGAAACTAGTGAAAAATTTTTGGTTGCTTTTGTACATTTCCCGCATCGGGCAATCCTGCAGTCAGAATTAAAAATTTGTTTTCCGGGAGAGTTTGTGGATAAGAGACACATACTTTTCATACATGCATTTACAAATATCAAATGTACTTCGTTCATTAAAAGATCAGAATACATCGACAGTTTACGCACATAAGTAACTAACTCAGTCATGTGCTTCACATAAATTTTTGGTACATTTTTCTCTTCGACAAGATTTGGCGGTACTTTTTTGACAGGAGTATGCGATTCTCTCCGGATTAGAATAGAATTTTGACAGTAGTAAGTGATTCTCTCAAATAATTTTAACAGGAGTAAATGACTGCACACTACCTGCACTCTTTATTTGCATGTATATTCTTATGACTTTAAAATATGGATATATTTCGGTTTACTGTAGTGGTATTGGTTTGTGTCAGTTTTCAGCGCCGTTTTTTCAATGAATTTCAAAAAGGAAGTAAGTAGGAGTAAGGAAACTTGTCTTGTTTTTCATTGGTGCGAATAAGACAATAGCCCAGAGACGGAGGCAATTTTTTAATGCAAGTTTTAAAAGCCCACGAGGAGACCTGGTCTCGAAACCAGGAACCACGGCATGGTGGTCGTGCCGCTCAACCAATTGATAAAACTCCGTTTCCGAGTTTGTGACAGAATGGCGTTTTATTTTTAAAAAAATTTCACTTTCATGAAAGAATTGAGATACCGAAAATGCCCATAGCAAACAACGTGGAATTTGATAAGCTAAAGATAGAATCGAATTATTCTGTATTGAGATATCTTAGATAATGTTTTGAAAAACATGGTTTCGAGAAAAACGAACTTAAGGTTTTGAAATCAATTTAAATTGTATTAACCGGACCGCGATTGCTAAACAGTGCCAGTTTTGCAAATTCCGTTAAGCGGTTTATATTATTAAGTCATTAAACTTTGAAAATATGCGAAAAAATTGGTTTTTTGAGCCGGAAAAACTGACGTGCCTCCTTAAGAACAACTTGGATGTGGAATGAAAGAAATGAACTAAAAACTGGGCCTCTAATAGTGGACTTAAGTGTTAAGGTAGAGGAAAATATTAGAATCTAAGCTATCAGTGCTGGAACGTAAAAGTCTGTCTCTTTATGGTGAAGCCAATATTAGACTTCAAACTTAATTAATACAAAACTATTGTCAGACCGATTCTTTGCTACGACTTGACTTACTAGTCTGGTGGACAGCTCTGGATAACAGTTGTAACCAAGAGATGCTACTAGAGAAAGAGTACAGAGAGCGGCCGGTCTGGCTAAAATTTGGTATCTGCTGTTGTCACTGGACATATACTGCAAAAGTATGGCAGGATGTTGAACGGTCATTCGAGCATTCTTCTGAAGTCAGACTGCATTGATCACAAGATCGACACGCATTTCCGGGTCAAAGAAATAGCCTTCAAGAGGAACCTTAGTACAAAGCTACGCGCTAGAGGACAGGCACGAAGAGGTGGACACATCACAAATCTCCTCATAACCGGATGGATCTAAAACAAGTGCGGGAATAGGAGCGGGAGTATACTAGCAAATACGACTGGCACAAATTGTTCAGACTGCCAGAAAAATGCAGTGCAAGAACAGTCTAGGCAAGATTTTCCGGTATCACTGGGTGATCCTATGCCGTGCGCCTGGAAATAGGAATGAGTATTTTTGTTTCAAAATAATTTCTTTCAAATTAACAATTTTCAAACTAATAAATTTCATGTTCTTTTTTTGTTTTTGATAACACTCTTTTTGCAGACATTATTATTTTAAATTCTAATTTTGCGTTTCTCTTTTTCTAAATTTATAAACAAAGAATTGTTAATACTCTTCTTTTTTTGCCAACAGCAGTATTTAAATTCTATTTTTGCGTTATTTTCTATTTTTATTTTTATTAAAGATAATATTTTTCTTACTTTCTTAGTAAATTTTTTGTAACTTAGTTCATGATGGTTCCACTACGAGGATTTTAAGTTTTTAATTGTTTTCTTATTACTTTTTCGAATCGAGTTGTCTTGTCGTACTGTGCTGATTGTTCCCCACTTTATTATGAATACGGATAATCTCCCTGGTTTGGACAGGGTGGGAACTTTAATGAAGATATTATGTAATCAGTCTTCTGGTCTAAGGGTTTGTACGCTAAATGCGAGAAGTATTCGCAATAAGATTGGCGAGCTCCGCTATATTTTTTCTGATCCAAATTAACATGCAATTTTGATCAGTGAGACATGGCTGACTGATGAAATTCCAAATTCATTTATATCATTGCAGGGCTTCAATACTTTTCGTAACGATCGCATCGGACGCCGGGGAGTTGGCATTGTCGTCTACGTAAGGGACTGGTTGAAACCCAAACGAATTTACTCATCAGTGGACCAGTCAGTTGAATTTTTGTGCATTGAGATCTGCACAAATAATGATAGGTGCATCATAACCTCTGCGAACTGTCCTCCTAGTTGATTTGATTGCGACAGCGCCCGTGAATGTGAGAATGAAATGTCCCTCTATTCATATAACTCAACGCTATTCAAATGTTATAGTGGTTGGGGACTTTAACGTTAACTTATGTAAACGTGACAGCTCAGCACATTATTTTCTATATTTTCTCCAGTCCATTAACCTTACCGTAGTCAACCACTATCCGACATATTTTAATTCAGAGAATGCCTCGCTTCTCGATTTAATTCTTGTGTCAGACCACGAGAAGGTTCTAGCCCACAACCAGATCACTCCACCCAACACTCTCGATCACGATCTCATGTTTTTAGCCTATGATCTTGCTGTAAACTCTAGTCCACCCCCTATTAACTTTATGTACCTTGATTTGATTTTAGCAACATCGACCTGCCTTCCATGTTTGATGAATGTCTGCTTCTGCCCTGGGAAAACATACTCTGTTTTACCTCAGTTGACGACCAGGTCGATCTCTTTACGTCATTAGCGTTGTATTTATTGAACAAGTATGTCCCCCTGAGATCTAAATGTGTTGCTGCAACTCGATGCCCATGGTTCTCGGCTAGGGTCAAGTCCTTTATCGCCGAGCGGGAATATTTATATCAGCGCTGGAGAAGGACTAATACCGCTCGCAACAGGACTAATACGGCGATACGACGTGCCAAACAACAATTCTTTAGCACCAAACTGAGCACGGATCTTCACTCTAGTACGCTATGGCGCAATTTACGGCAGACCGGAGTATACGGCAAGGACCGAATTCCATGCACCTTTTAACCTGATGATTTTAATACTTTTTTCACTTCCGTAAATTATGTCCCTGCAGTAGCTCCAAGTCAGGCCGCCGTTTTTGATAATCAAACCAGTCCTCCGGTGATTGGCCATTCTACCAGCCATATATTAAATTTCTGTCTCACTAGATCTACGTTTCCCACTACCTGGAAGACTGCTATAGTTCTACCCATACCTAAGAAGTCCTGTGCAGAATCACCATCGGACCTTCGCCCTATCAGCCTACTTAGCTTTTTGTCTAAAGTTTTGGAGAAGCTTATGTATAGGCAAATACTGGAATATTTGGAGAAATATAACTTGTTAACATGTTGGCAGCCTGGCTTCCGAGCCTATCATTCCTGCGAAACTGCCATTCTTAAAGTCTCTTCTGACGTAAGAAGCGCCCTTGATAGGAATGAATTAACCACCTTAATTCTTCTTGATTTTTCTAAGGCTTTTGATTATGTTGATCATTGTATTCTCATCCGCAAACTTTCTTCTTATTTTATGTTTGATACACTGGCAGTTCAGATGATAATTAATTTATTTTTGAACCGTTCTCAACAGGTTATGGTTGACAACACATTCTCCTCGCGGCTATATCTGAGGCAAGGCGTGCCTCAAGGATCAATTTTGGGTCCGTTACTGTTCAGTTTATTTATTAATGATCTGCCGTTGGTGATCCGCGACTCAACTATTCATCTCTATGCGGACGACGTACAATTATATTTAAGCCGGCCGATAGGTCTCATTGAGCACCGTATAGCTCGCATTAATTCTGACCTTGAACGTATATGCATATGGTCCAATTACAACCGATTGCAGCTTAACCCTAGAAAATCACAGCTTATCATTTTCTCCAAAAGCGTAATTGATCAGTCTAATATTCCGTCGGTGGTTTTAAACGGGTATTCGCTACCAGTTCTAGAAAAAGTTAAGAATCTTGGGACTGCTATGAATCAGCAAATTAAATGCTGCGACAATACAAAGTGGAAGCTTGGCGAGGGTACTAAGGTGGATAGATCTGGATGGACCACATATGCCAAAATCTCGATTAACTAGTATCCTTAAGGCAGATATTGCCAGCATCGACTATAGTAAAGCTTAATCATCCGTGGACTAATCGGGACACTGTGTAATTAAAAATATATGTATATTTGCTAGAGATTCAAGCTCTTTTGTGGGGCATGAAATGGAAGAAGATGGGGAAGATCTTCGTCCGATTCGATGAGAAAGATTATAAATAGATCTAGTTGTAGTTAGATTCCGGACCATCGTCATTACGCTACAATCCTCAATAGTATTTTTAGTCTAATTTTTTGTCTGCATAAAGAAGACTAACAATTTAATCGTTGGTGGAGTAAGAGATAACGTATTAGCCGTTAATCTCGGAGGATCCAACGTTCTGCTGATAACAGATTACGATAAAAAGGCCACTGTGGCTTGTAACCCATCGTAAATTGTAGGCTCCACTTGTTTTCTGGAATCGGGTGAAGTTCTTCGCCCGTTTCATGCCCCACAAGGGGTTACGGCAAATAGGGGGGAGATAAATAACACAATAAAAAAATCCGCCGACGAAACTAATTAGTTTCTTCTCTAGGTATAATAAATCAATTATTGAATATGAGGGGGCAAAATTTTTAATTAAAAAGCATTCAAACAAAATTGAGCATTTGCATTTTAGCATTCTTGTATAAATTACAAAATTCGTCAATTAATATCAAATAATGCGTGCGCCTACAAAAATTGTAACACGAAAAATGAAACCTACCAGCCCAGCAAGTTTGTAAAAAATGACGAGAAGATTGTCGTTTTAGATGATTCAGCTTTGTCTTGATCAATGTGTTCACCCAGTCAACCATTTATTGAAAGATTTGTGACCAAAAAAAGGAAAACTGCACAAACAGTTCAAAAAGGGCAACCCCGTCATGATACCGCAAAGGCACATAAAAATTAAAAAGAATAAAAATAGAGCAGACAACTTGTGCCTTAAAAAAAACCAATTGAGACCAGACACTAGAAACGCATTTTCGGCTCGACAAAATAAGTTTTCGACGACGAAGGAAATGAAGACTTAAGGAATCGGACACAAAAAACGCATTTAATTTCAACGCTTGAAGGTCTTTAAAAACCATATCTACTTGAAAAGGAACTCAGCAAAATGCAATGGGTAATTAGAATTTCGGATGAAGTGCTAACTTAGCCATTAAATTTTGCTACAATAAATACTCAAGCAGAATACTAAATCAATTCTAGAGCAATTTACACGATTCAGCCGCTGGAGTAATCAAAAAATCAGTCGGAATTATACAATCAAGACGAAGACGCAAAGATACAACATGCCCGGCTATCTAGAAGGTGTTGCGACGGAAGCATTTACGGAAAAGCTAAATAAAAGTGGGCCGAACAAATCGAGCAATAGAAGCAAGACGAAGAGTTAATGATTGAGGAAGATTGCACTTCTGGGCGAAAAATCACTGCGTATTAATATGTGCAAATATGATTCTTGTCCAAATAAGCCAGAATGAATTAAATTTAGAGTTAAATCTGCACGCTAAATTGGCAAATCGTTCTGGAATCTTAATTAAAACAAACGAAGATGAAGAATGTGAAATGCGAATCTGGATCTGGCCTCCTATATTGAATAAACAAAAGGCTTAGACAACTTGGTTCTGAAAATTAAAGAGCATGTGGACAACTAACTTGCCTTAATATGTTGCGGTTAAATTCTGTGGAAGGCAATCATGATGGAAGCTAAATAATGCAGAGCGTAATACTTACTGGTTTTTTAGCTGCCAAGGGCTTGTTAACAAGATTCAAGTGAGGCTCGAAATCTTCCCCAAACTTGTCAATGAAATTCTCCGTTGTTTGAGGGCATTCATCATGCACGAGTTCCCATACGTCTTCCGGAATATAGAAACTCAAAAATAGACCCAACAAAAAACCCAACACGAAGTAATGATTGCGATTGAGAACCTTTCTCATATTTTCTTCCCGTTTATAGCGCACATTAAGGGCAAAGCACTAATCACTCTTAAAGGCACTTTAAAACAAACCGCAAACTGCACTCAAGTCTTATGTCGGCATTTTATCATAATATAGTAATTTTACGCGAAAATTTCTTCAACGCATTCATATCTTCCGCGTTTATCTCACAACTTTCAACTTTTCTCGCAATGCAACTGCACCGACCGACCACGTAATGACCGAGACCTCAAACTGACCGCTTTGGCAAAATAAAATGCATGTGAGGGCTCCAGCGAAAAGCGGAGGAGGCCTATGGCATTGCTGACAGATCAAACATATGTTTGTTTTTCAATTGAAACTGGAGCCAACTTCATCAGTCCGCTCCGAAAAGCCATTCACGAGCTTTGGAGAGCTTCGGATGAGCTTACAACAACAACTGCCACAGTAGGCAGATTAAGTTGGCAACAGTTCAATTTAAACTTTGAATTATTTACGATGTTTTTGCAGCACTATATACTTAAAATGAAATTGGTAGGCAACCACACGATATATGAAGAGGAGGACTTCATGCGCCCAAATTTGTTTCCTTCAATAAATACGAATTTCATTTTAAAAATCATATAAATAAAATGACGGTTATTTTAATTGAAATGCAACCAACTTAATCTGCCTACTGTGGCAATTTTTGTTGTAAAGCTCTCCAGCTTTTGACATTTGCCATTTGCAGGGCTTGCTAATAAGATAAATTACATGTATGTCATAAACTTAACGATTCTTCAAACTGAACGAATTGTCACCCGCCGTGTTTTTTGACATTAGTCACCCAAAAAGATTTCTAAAGGTTCGGTTTTTTGTTGATTCCAGTGGGAAGATAAACAGTTTTTAGTTTTGTAGTTAAGTTATAAAAAATAAAAGTAGATTTAATTAATAAAGCAGAATGGACAGCAAAGGTCGGAATGTTATAGTTTGTGATAACGGCACCGGTGTACGTATATTTTGCAGTTTTGTAGTGAAACATTATGCTTGGGGCTAATGAATTATTGATTTCCGTGTGACACATTTTTGCTACCCTGTCTGTTGGGCTGGGTACAAGATATGGTTGGAAAACTGATAAGGAGTTTCTACAGTTGATTGAGCTGAAGATATGAGATATTAAAATTTATTGAATTGACAACGACATTTGGGAACAATAAAACGCATTCAAGAAGAATTTTCTTCTTTGATATTCGCACAGTATTCGAAAGTATTTTGAGGTTACTCTGTTCTAAATAATTAAATAGTGATGTTATTGTAAGATGATATTCTTATTAGTTTATTCCCTTAGCAAGCTAGAAATGTGAAAAGCAATCCTTTGGTACGGATATGTAGATTAAACAGAACTCTTTGGTGAGTCAGTGGCAAGAAATTTACGTAGTTCCAAGATTGTAAATTGTTAAGCTGAAAATGTTAATTTCTTGAAAAATATTTTACTTGGTTTTACAACTGTCTTATAAACTCCTTATTTACAATATATATTACAGGTCCTGTATTAATAAGTCTCATTGCAAAGCAGATTATTTCTTTTTCGAAAGGAATTTGTTATAGTTAAGTATGTTGTAGAATGAGAGGTAAGCAAACAGATAGGTATAAACCAACTATCAAGTTGTCAACATGCATATATGAAAGGTAGATCGGTTGATTCCGCTCTACATAGCCTAGTACATCAAGTGGAAAAGGAAATGAGCAACTAACGGCGCGGGTAAATAGAGGAACCCCACAAGAAGGGATTCTTTCACCATTCCTGTGGCTGATAGTGATTGACGAACTACTTGAAACACTATCAGAGAAAGGTCTCCACGTAACATGTTATGCGGACGATCTAGCGATAGTAGTCGTAAGTTTGAAGAAAACTTGGGATACTTACTACAAGAAGCAATCGACACGGCAACCTCTTGGGCGCAGGATTGTGGACTGAAGATAATCCCAAATAAAACGGAACTCTGCTGCTTCACCAGAAGACAGAAATTAAGAAAGATAGTTCCCCCGTGCATCGGAAACACGAGATTAACCTTAAAGAATGAGGCCAAATTTCTGGGTGTGCTGATGGACGGGAAACTAAATTGGGCGAGCCACCTACACGAGAAGAAAAACAAAGTGGTAACAGCTTTCTGGACATGTAGAAATGCTAAAGGTAAAGCATGGGGACTATCACCCCATATTATAAAATGGATATACACATGTGTAATCAGACCCATGATAACGCATGGAGCGATAGTCTGGTGGGAAGCGATAGGGGTGGGCAGAAATCAGAACATTATGGACCAGACCCAACGTATGTGCTGTCTAGGCACAACGGGGGCTACCAGGTCAACACCGACAATGGCCTTGGAGGTCATTCTAAACATTACTCCACTAGAATTCTACGTTAACCAAGTGGCACTTAACTCTGCTATACGTTTATGTATGAATAAACTGTGGAATAAAAGGGGAATTCAAACCCAACATGAAAAGATCGACCGAGTATGTAATGTTAATACGATCAAGAGACTGTTTGAGGAAGAAGATTGCTGGGACTTCAAAACGGATAACCCAAATTTAGAGGCAATCTTCAAAACGCAGTTGCCGACTAAAAGTGAATGGATCAACAATGGGGTGATCCAAGAAAACACTAGTGATTTACACAGACGACTCAAAATGCGAGCGTGGCTGTGGTTTTGGAATATCGTGCGAGGAACTTAACCTGGAGTGATGGGGAGGGGTAAAAGACTCCTCCTCGGTTCTTCAATGTGAAATCGCAGCGATAGAGATAGGAGCTAAACAGCTAATAGAACGGGGAGTAAGATCCTCTAGGATTGCAATATGCAGGCCAGGCGTCGATCAAATCTCTAACTAACGCCGAGGTAAGATCCAAAACGATAGAGGGATGTAAACAGACCTTAATGCAGCTAGGGAGACAAAATTATGTCACCCTAATATACGTACCGGGGCACTGTGGCATCCCAGGAAATTAAAAAAGAAACCATGGAATGGGTAACGAGGAGGCACAAGGAAAAATGGGAGGGATCCGATATCGCCGGACACACAAAGCCGTTTTGGGAAACTCTCAATGCACATGAATCTGAAAAGATCATTAAGCTTAACAAAGCCAAACTGAAACTTCTTGTTGGCCTTGTGACAGGACATGCAAGACTAAGGGTGCATGCCATAAAAATGGGAAGGGCGAATACTAGTCTATCCAGGGGATGTGGGGAAGAAGATGAGACCGTATTACATGTTCTCGGCCAATGCCCAGCCCTAACGCAAAAAGGATTTAGAATCTTAGGAACATACTACTGCGAAAATTTACCGGAAGTTAAGAAATCAGGTTTAATCGAATTATCCAATTCGTTACGGGGATCAGTTGGCTCGACAGTGGACTTTAGGGTACGTTGCGAGCAGGGGGCGTAAAACGGGCCACTAAAAGGCCTCAGTGCATGGAAGACACACAACCAAGTTGTATGTTCAGCAACAAATTCAAATTTATTTACTAACGGCATATGTAAGATACAAGGCCTTTACATCGTATGAAAATCTTAGCTGGACAACTCACATATCGGCTATCGTAAAAATTATAACTCGAATCATAAAGGCATTAAGCAGAACTGAAAACTGACGAATTTATTCTTTATTCGATTTGATACATAACAAACAAAAGGCTCAGGAGCCTTGTACAAAGATTGTAGAAGGATGGATAAAAGATAGACTTATAACTAAGTGGAGGCAATATCAGAATACAAATAGGAGTTAACTGAGTTCAATCAATATGCTAACTAGATAACGTAACTAACCGTAGGATAACACCAGAGTTAAGCAATATGCGATGATAAATATTTAACTTAGTCTAATCACTATGCTAACTAAGCAAATAATTCTAGAGTAACGCTACAGCTAAATTACAGGCAATGCAAAACAACGGCACATCGACCGCCAACCCCACACCAACACAGCTCAGCAAATTTGAAAATTAGATAATTGATACAGAAGAACTACATAGCCCTAAGGCGGCGCAATGTGTAATGACCAAGCCTGAGTGGAGAAGTGGGAGAGGCAAAAAAGGGTTAAAGTAATAAGGTGATAAGCTTACTATATAAAATTCAGAGATGAGTAGCATGATAAATATGCAGAGTAGCATGAAATGTTAACATTAATAATATAGGGAGGGGAGTTCAGAGAAAGAAGAAAAAGGAGAAAGGGAGTAGCTCAAGATGGAAATGCATGAGAAGTCGTTTACTGTCATTAACTATGGAACATTTCAAGATACCTAACCAAAGGTAATCGATTACACAGATGGATCGCCCTAACCTGGAAGGATAAATCCATAACGCGCGACAGGAAGGGGGGCAATAGTTGCAACCTGGAGAAGCTGAACCTACAGAACAGGTAATTGGGGAGCTATGAGCTTAAAACCCGGTAAAGCAGCTGAAGCGTCCGCAGAGAGAGGAAATCAAAGAAGGAGCACCCGAGGAATGTATGTGTTGGGCCCGAAACATATTCTCTCCTGTCCAGCGAGAAGACGGATCTGACCCCTGAGTTGAAACGAACCCTTAGTATATTAAGCTGGCCAGCATCACACCCCGAAAAGGCCTCACATCCACAACAAATTTCGGCAAGAGTAGTGATCAGAGCGCTTAGCTATTGTGGAGTGTAAGACCTAGCGGAGTACAGCTTTCAAAGAGCAAATAACACTCTTTTTCTCACTTGGTTAATGTGAGGATTCCAGGCAAGGCACTCATCCAGGTTCAAGCCCCAACCTTATAGTCCCGAACTGCTCAATGTAATTAAAATCGAATCGAAAGATTGATGAATAAAGTATTAAAAGTACTGTAAAAGCTCCTACATGATACATCTAAAGCCGAACTTTATCCTTGAAAGCGAGGTTCACTTTTATTAGAACGGTTATATTCCCAATTATCAAAAAGGGTGATATCGATAACGTTTAAAATTACCGCAGCCTTTCTTTTATGGATAGCGCTGTTAAAATATTTACGGGAATAATTTACCAAAGACTGAGCAAATGGATAAAAATAAATAAAATTCTGTCAGATATTAAAGCAGGATTTCGCACCGGGTACTCTACGATTGACAATATAATTAAGTTAGCGCATCATTTGAAAATTAAAAAAATTACCACAGCACAAGTATGGGTTGGTGTTAAATTATCGGATTGTTTTAACACTGACTGTGGCGTAAATTTATTTATTACATCAAAATAACAATATAAGATATACATATACATAAGAAATAGAATAAGTAATCCTAACAAAGCTGATTCTTCAGTTGAGGTCCCGATAAGTTAATATCAATAAATTTGGGGGAATCAACCGCGCCTTGCAAGCAATCCAAGGCAAAAACAATTCTGGAGTTGTCGCGTCTACTTTCAAGGGACTGCAATGAAATAAGCTTTAATCGATCAGCGTAAGGAGTCGGCCGAAGAGTATCGATCCAAGGAAGGCCTCGAAGGGCAAATCTTACGAATGCAGAGCAGAATTAGCTTTGTTTACGATAGTGTTGATATGGTCGTTAAACGAAACTGTTTTATTTATCACAACCCCTAAATCTTTGGTCTTGTCAAGTCTATTCAGAGAGCCACCGTCGAAAGTGTAGTTAAACAACACTGGATGTCTTGATCGAGAGAACGACATAGTAGTGCACTTGCTAATATTTAGAGGAAGGAAGTTTATAGAACACCAATTATGAAAGGCGTCTAAGTCAGAGTTTAAAAGTGTACAGTCATTCACACTTGAAATAACGCGGAAAATTTTGGCGTCATCAGCGTAAAATAGAATTCTCGAATAAGGGAGAATTAAAGATACATCATTGATGTAAAAATTATAAAAACCAATGGTCCTAGATGACTATTTTGAGGAATACTGGAGGTGGTTTAAATATCATTAGAAAGTGTATCTCGAAATAGAACACGTTGCATGCGGTAAGACAGATAGGAACGAATCCAATTAACGAAAATTGATGGAAACCCTAGAAATGATAACTTACGAACAAGAACACTTTGGTCTATTCTGTCAAAAGCCTTGCTAAAATCTGTGAAAATTCAGTCGACCTGCTTGCCAGCTTCAATGGCAGAAATGCAGCAATTAGAGAATTCCAGCAAGTTAATCGTAGTAGATGTACCTTTCATTAAACCATGCTGAAAGAAACCTAGAAAAGGTTTGCAGCGGAAGTTAAGAGCATTGCCACCAGAGCTTCAAAAATTTTACCAATACAACATTAATTGGCAATGGGGCGATAGTTTGATATGTCATATTTTCTTCTCTTCTTATGTAGGGGAATGATGTCAGATACCTTCCAGGATTTTGGAAGAAACCCACATAAAAAGATAAGTTAAAGAAGTGACAAAGTATAGAAACCAGCGACATGCAACAATTTTTTACAAAGCAAGCAGGGATATCAACAGGACCACACAGGAAACTATCAACCAAACCAGAAATATGCTTTAGCCTCGTCATATGAGTAAAATCTTTATCTCTAGTATCACAGTCAAGGGATCGTCACTCTCGACGTCACCAAAACTTAACACAGAAGAGTAGCCATCACAATTACGCTTAGAATTTACGAACCTCCAAAACTGTTTAGGCTTAACACGCTAAGTCGATTTAATTCTCTCTAAATAGTCAGAATAAGATATATCAAGTGCAAAGCAAAATTGGTTGCGTAACATGGAGTAAGCGAAGTAGTCAGTATCACTCCTTGAGGAACAAAACCGCTTCCAAGCTTTATTCTTTACATTCTTTAAGTGCTTCACGGAACTATTGAGCCAAGGCTGATATGTGCGCGAACTACGAGACCTTAAAACTGGAACACAATTAGCAAAACAAACAGAAAGAGAATCGTAAAATAATTTGACAGCACAATCGATGTCACGTTCATTCATAACATTCGTCCAATCACAGGCAAAGAGCCAATTATTAAGTTTAGAATAATCAGCCTTGCCAAAGTTATAACAAAAATTACTTGAGTCAGAAGATGCCGTCAATAAAGGATCAAAACCAAGAATGATATGCAATGCCGGATAATGACAAGACTCAGAAACCAAGGGAGATAGGCAGTGCTTCACGGCAGTACTCGAGCAGTCAGATGAGAACACCAAATCCAGAGACTTGGCATTCATCACATCACAGGCATGTGATAAACAGCAATGATATCTCTGAAGGCCAAAATGTACTGTGGAGCAGCCAAAAAAGATGGTAGTAGGCAATCCTTCTCCAAAGAGCGCTCCCAACCGACCCAAGCCATATTAAAATCTCCAAGAAGCATAAGGTCATCCGACGGAAGCAGCAAATCAGCCAGTTCTCCGACACAAGTAGACATCAACTCATAGCAATCAGAGGGCGATCCAGGTGGAATATAGACCGTTGCTGCAATGTCTACGTTTTTGTCCGAGAGCCTGATAACCACACAAAAAAGATCGAGGGGATCAGATCCCGCAACATCAACGACCATGCAAGGATTGTCACGGCGAACAGCACAGAAAACATCACCGCCTACCGGAGCATCAGGAGCGGAAAGATTCCCGTCGGAAAACCAAATACTCAGAGCGAAAGAGCTCAACGTCTGCAATTCTTTCACAAAGATAAGTCTCAGTAAGGCAGACCGAGTCGAAACAATTATTCATCGAGCCAATAAAGAGTCGAGTCGTTTTAGAGCGCAGTTCGGTTACGTTGAATTCGAATTGGATTTCGTTTGACTAGGGAATGACCATGTTGACCCACTAATTAGTTTTATTAACCCAGTAACTTTGTAACGCGTGGACCAATTTCGATAGTTCCTTTTCTGTTCGGTAGAGTATGTTCCTTGATTGATACCATGAGGAAAACAATTTTAGTGGGATGGAGGTGTGGTAAGGGGTTAAACCTAACTTTTTAACGCGCGGATCGATTTGTATGGTTCTTTCTTCGTTGTATAGAGTAGAAGACACTAAAAAGCGAAAAATAAAATAGTTTTTAAAAAAAAGTTGAACCGACTTCACAAAAAGCGCTAAAAAGCATAAAATAATTTTTAATTTTATATCTATTACGACATTTTGAAGTCGGTAATTAAACAAATAAAACAACTGCAGAACCACAATTGAAAATAATACATAATACTACCTGAACGTTTCAGCTCACGGGATCATAAGAAATGACGATTAAATACTTTTGTTGTAGTTGTTTGGTTTGTTTCATTTGCACCGATTGCAAAATGTCCTAAAGATATAAATTTTAAAATTATTTTATGCATTTTAGCGCTTTTTGTGAAGTCGGTTCAACTTTTTTTTTTAAAAACTATTTTATTATTTATTTATTTAAGGATTTAATTGAATGATTCCATCAAAATAGCGTTCCCTTCGAAACAGCATTATTAAGTTTAACATGAGCTGTGTGAACCTGTCTCCCCAAAATTCAGTAATTCAAAATTAAAAGTATGGATTCGATTGACCACGGAGTGATCACTATTGATCAGCAGAAACTTTGATTGACCACCCTCCAGTTGCAAAATATGCGAAGTTTTCAAGACCAGGATACAACCCTTTGATGCGTTAGCATGGCTTTTGCCGAAAGGGAATAAGGGGAGGAAAATTGAATGTCTTGTTTTGTTGTTTTGTGAACTAGACAACAGGCCAGAGATGGTCTAGATTTTTAATTTATTGCAATTGGAAATTAAAAACTAAAAGGATTTTCGAGGCTCAAACCTCAATTAATTGATCCAACTCCGTCTCCTAATTTGTCAAGTGGTAATTCCATATGGAATTGGAAATGATAAATAAAAGTGCAGTGAATAAACATGTTGTAGTTCGAAGTTATATGTATAGATAGCGACCTATTTTATGTAGCATCTTCGATGGCTTTCGTGCTAGTTGTCGTAGATTTATTTATTTTATAACAATACGCAAAAAAATAATAAGAAGAAGAATTGGTCAGTCAAATGGTGAAAGCTAGAAAGAAGTTAAAATGTTCACAAAAAGAAATTTTTGATTACAATCATATAGTTTTAATATATTGTTTGTTTGAGCCCTAACTTGGCTCAAGCGAAAAGAAAGGGTTGCCGGGTAACAAATGATAACAATTGGATTTTTGTAAATATATATTTTTTATTGAAAAATTCAAAATCTTAAGAGGTATTATCACAAACTAAAAGAAATTCAAAACAAGCAATTCAAATATAAAAAAAGAAAAATAAAGAAACTACAAACTAATAAGAAAATAATAATGTAAAAATAAAATAATAAAAAGAAAATAAAAATTCAAACTAAAACAAAAATAAATAATAATTCAACTTGAAGAGAAAGGCTAAACTGTAATAATGGTTCCTGTGGAAGAAAAGAATAAATTAGTTTTCTGGTAAAATAAAAGAAATATTTATAATTCCAGCTCACTTCGCTGGTACAAATAACCTGAGGTTCAAGAATCCTCAACTGTAAGCTGTAAGAAAATTATATTTTATATATTAAAATTTGTGACTTGCTTCAATGCAGGAAGTTTCGTGCCGATGTGTACGGTTTGATTGCTCAGAACGCAATGCTAAAGGTGGGCTCGTATACGTTTATTTATACGTACCGAGCGGAGTATTTGTCATAAAGACGGAGTTTTCGGTTTCAAAAAATCCACCGAAGAAAGGTCAGACAACTAGCTATGATTACTAGACTAGTTGCTAAATAACTGTGTAAGTTTTACACGCTATAATTATCAGCCTCAAAACAGCTGATGAGGTGAGAACTGTTCAAGGCACAATTCTATTAATAATATGGTTTTTGGTTTCAATAAATCCACCAGATGTTATACACTTGCTTCAAGACCGCAAGATGTGAACGCGTTGATTCTGGTTACAATAATTTTGTGAGCTCACGTGAGTAATTGAAAAATTACTAACTTTAAAATGGTTAGTAAGAAATTTCAAATTGACGTAATAGTTCTCAATATACGCCATATAGTCTTCAGTGTCACCAACCACTGAAATCAGAGCGAAGAGATCGGCTTCATGCCAGCCGACCTATTCTTGTCGATTGCAAGCAGAGCAATACAGTAAAGTGTTGTACTGCTGCTGCTTCTATAGTTCTACGATTATGTAGTAAAATGCGGCAGGACTTGTGCGAATAATTGGATCTGCCTAAACTTTGCGAGGCATGTTGATTTTAATGAATTTATTGTAGCTCGTTCTTGCTTTTTAATAAACATATTTTTTTATGCTTAAGCAATAGTTTATGCTTTAGAAATGTAGTTGCATAACTTTAGAATCTATCATTTATAATACTTTAAATCAATATTGAAAATATCTTACTTATTTTGTTCCATAGCAATGGTATTTGGAACAAAAGTAAAGTTATTAAAAAAAGTTTTGTTGGCCAAAAGACATTGTTGATTTCATATATACACCAGGAAAACTTGGTTTATCAAATAGTTTTTGTTTTCAAGTTATCAGTTTATTTCGAGAAAAACGCGTTCAAAGTTTTCCATAGCTGAGAACTTTAAAAATTTACAGTTATTTTCCGCTAATCAGTAACTTCAGATGTATTGTCTATCCTATTCCTATACACTATCCTTGCTATATTCACTCCACTGTAGCTGTTAGATAATAACAAACAACGGTATTCTCGAAATTCAGACTTTTCTAAAACTTATTAGGTCTGTCTGTTTACTTTTGTGTGTAAAACGTGGGTAAAAATCGTTCTTCTGGTAGAGGGGATGAAAATACGAAAGTTAACAGACGCTTTCTGGGTAAATTGATGGCAACTGAAGAACTGTCAAAAGTAAATTTCAGTGCAAAGATCAGTGCGTTTACAAGAAATCGTAAAATTAAATAAAAACGAATAACAATTTACTGAAAAAGTTAATAGTTCCCCGTGTTATTTCAATTTTTAACCGACTTCCCAAAAACAAAGAGGTTCTAAGTTCGACGCGTATTTTTTTTTTTTTTTTTTTTTTTTTATGTCTGACCGGGCATAACTTCGTAACGCGTCGACCGATTTTGATGATTCTTTTTTTGTTGGATAGAGTATGTTGCCCGATTGGTACCATGTCAAAAAAATTTTTGGTACGGTGGGGGTGGGGGGTGGGGGTGAAACCCAACTTTGTAACGCGTGGTCCGATTTGGATGGTTCTTTTTTTGTTGTACAGAGTATGATCCCCCATTGCTAATAGGAGAAAAAAATTTTGGCGTAGGGTGGGGGAGGGGGGGAGGGTTGCAACGCGTGGACCGATTTGGATAATTCTTTTTCTGTTCGATAGAGTATGTTCCGTAGTTGATACCAGGAGAAAAAAATTTTGGGGCGAAGTGGGGTGGGGGTGGGGGTGGAACCTTTGTAACGCGTGGTCCGATTTCGATGGTTCTTTTTCTGTTGTATAGAGTATGATCCCCCATTGCTAATAGGAAAATAATTTGGTCCTATGGTGAAAGGTGTGGGTGGGGGGGAGGGGTAGTCTAACTTCGTAACGCGTGGACCGATTTGGATAATTCTTTTTCTATTGAGTAGAATATGATCCTAGGTTCTACGAGAAGACAAATGTTGCTGGGGTGGGGGAGGGGGAGGATGGAACCTAACTTTGTAACACGTGCACCGATTTGGATGGTTCTTTTGCTGTTGTATAGAGTGTGATCCCCCATTGCTAATAGGAGAATAATTTGGTCCTATGGTGAAGGTGGGGGAGGGGGCGGGGTAGTAACTTCGTAACGCGTGGACCGATTTCGATGATTCCTTTTCTGTTCGGTAGAGTATGTTCCTTGATTGATACCATGAGAAAAAAAGTTTAGTGGAATGGGGGTGGGGTAGGGGGTTAAAACTAACTTTTAACGCTTGGTCCGATTTGGATGGTTCTTTCTTCGTTGTAGAGAGTCGAAGACACTAAAAAGTAAAAAATAAAATAGTTTTTAAAAAAAAGTTGAACCGACTTCACAAAAAGCGCTACAAAGCATAAAATAATTTTTAATTTTATATCTATTACGACATTTTGAAGTCGGTGCAAATTAAACAAATAAAACAACTACAGAACCACAATTGAAAATAATACATAATACTACTTGAACGTTTCAGCTTACGGGATCATAAGAAATGACGATTAAATATTTTTGTTGTAGTTGTTTGATTTGCACCGACTTCAAAATGTCGTAATAGATATAAAATTAAAAATTATTTTATGCTTTTTAGCGCTTTTTGTGAAGTCGGTTCAACTTTTTTTTAAAAACTATTTTATTACTTCTAAGCTGTAACTTGCCAAAAATCAATCAGCTGTTAGTTGTCAACCATAAAAGAAGAAGAAGAACTCTGCCGAAATTTAGTTCACACTCATCAGCGTGTGTAAAACTTGGACTGAAGGGGAAATTACTCGTTCTGTGAAATTTCTTCAAGTCCAAAAGTAAACAGACGCAGTGTGGACTGAAACTTTCAGTTTTGTGTAAAAACTTTCGAGTAAACAGACAGACCTACATATTATGTGCTAAGGAGAGATAGGTGACAAGCCCCGCGAATTCGGTCATAGTTTCGTTTGAAAAACGAATATTCTAAAACGTCGAGAACGTATTCTTCAGATTGCAGCGTGCAGATTCCGATTGACGTTAAAAAAATTGATTTCTTGAAAAATGTATAAGATATATGCCTTTAAATATAGTGGAGCCTAGAAAAATCAAATTGTCAATAAGATTAAGTGCTGCTGAAGTAAAAGACAGAAACACCGAATAAACGTTGTTTTCTTAATATCTTGTATTAATAGTTCCTACTCTCTCGTTCCTGTAATTTTTTTAAGTTATCTTTTACGACTACAGTTGTCGTGAATTCATAAGTAATAAAATTTTTTTAAATAAATGCCATCTTAACAGCAATCTTTCTAACGAATAGTTTTTTTTTGTATGCACTAATATGTAGTAAAACACTACATTAGTAGGAAGGGGCAAAGCTATCTATTTGTTGTTTCCATTTTAGTTCCCAATTGAATTTCGTTTATTCTTTTTTCAGTTTGTAAAATGCGGATATGCCGGCAGCAACTTTCCAGCTCATATATTTCCTTCGATGGTGGGTCGACCGATTATACGAGCTGTAAATAAAATTGGGGACATAGAAGTTAAGGTAATTATCTATCGTCAATATTTAACATTAAATAAATTAATAAATATAAGATAAATAATAAAACTATATCGAACTTTGATTAATAAACAACCTTTACAATGAGATATATGATTTATTCTTTTTATTTAAAAATTATTTTCCAGGATTTACACGTTGATGTAAGTCTTAATTTAAGAGGAGAAAATGATTGCTCTTTTGGTTTTTTTAAACGAATTTTAGTTGTTTTTTTGTTTTTGTCAAATTATGTTGTTTGACTAACACTTGCTAGATATTTTCTTAATATTTTAAAACCATCAATAGAACTCTTTGAATTAGGCAACGCTAAATGCAAGCCATTTAAATTTACTTGTGTTTTATTCTCAAATAATTTTTTTAATTTTATTTTTGATGCGAAAATCGGCAATATGTTGTTGCAAAAAAACTTACATTACTGAAATCATTGCTTGTCTTAATAGCGTATTGCACGCACATTTCTTCCCACTACATACAAATTAAAGTTAACATTAAAATTTTATAAGGTGTGTCCACAAATATTTAAAATTGAAAATTAACATTAAAATTAACTTTTTATTTGAAATACATAATGTGGATAAAAAATTAAAGTATTCGAGTAGGGAACATTATGTTAGTTTAGAATGGGTTGACTACAAATATTGCGAAGCTTTTGTTTTAAAAAACTAACGCTTTGTTAGTTTACAAAAATTTGTTTAATTTTTAAAAGTAAGGTTAGCGTTAAGAAGAGCAACCAGAGCTAGGACTAGGGGATATTGAAATATTAAAATATAAATTTGCTTATAATTACATCTCCTTAAAGAATTTTTCTTGCCCCAAACTTGATTTTATTATAATAGTAATTGGCGTAACACTAAACAAACATTCTTAATCTATAACTATAAATTACATTAAACACTGTGGCTAGTCCTCCCTTGTAAAGTAACAAGAAACATAAGTTATTTTTCTTAGGAGTCTAAAGATAATAGTGTCGGTATAAAAGGTGATAGGTGGGGTTAAGGGAACCAGAGAGATAATAGGTATAGACTTGCTATACTTAAGAAGTTTTTCAACAATTTAATATGATCCATTTGTTTTCAATGCGAACTTTCAAAACGTTATATAACATTATTAATTTTATTATTTTATATGAATTTATTCGAAAGTATTTTGATCTGTTTTGAGCACGTTTAAGAAAAGCTTGAGAGATTAATGTCATTTGACTGGAGTCCCAAAGATGAACAAATTAATGGCTTTGCTCTGTACTGGACGTCGCAAACATCTAATTTTAGAGATCCACTAACCCCATGCCGTAATCAACAGGAGTTCCTTTCTGCATGGAGGTTTGCTCATGTCCAGCTGCTTACACAAAAACAAAAAAAAGTTGCGACAAGCGACGATGCAAACTATACTTCGGTGCTATCTCAGGTTTTTGAATAGCGCATCAACTCTCAGCTAATAAAATATTTAGAAAATGACTGCAACAAACAATTATCAGTAGGGTTTCTTCGCTAAGTGCCAAATTGAATGAATTGTCCTGGAATCAGTGCTTCCATAACTTTGGCGAGTCCGTAATTGTTGTTCTTGATACTGAAGAGCTGCTAGTAGACTCGGTTAAACTGCCCTTCTAACCGAAATTCAACCATTTGATCTGCATCATCACCTTTTGAAATGGTTTAAATGTTTTTTGTTTGCTCCTTTCATTCCTTTCAATGGTTTAAACGAAATTGCTGGCTTCATTTTTTCAGACTACACGTAATACAAAAGCTTTAAAATTGCTCACAGCCCTACCTAACTCTCTTTTAGACTACACGTAAAACAAAAGCGTAAAAATTACTCACACCCCTAACTCTCTGGGTTAAATTTGGACGCGCTGTAAAATATCTTTTGTTAAATAGACGAAAGTAGAAAGTAGACGAAAATTATGGCAGAATTTTCAGTGAAAACAGCTCTTTCTGGCAAGTATCGCCCCCATGATTTTGTTGTTACTTTCAATTGGAAAACCAAAACATTTCAAACAGCAATTTAAAGTTGCAAAATATTTTCAAAGCGAAAAACCACTGTTTTTTACAATATCAATGTAAGTGTCATTCGAATTAAAGTAACGGCGTCTAATAGCATTTCGAAGTTCATTAATTGAATTTGTTTAGTATATCCAACTAGGTCTTTTAAAAGCAATCTGAATGCATCAACAATTTAGTAACGAAAGAAACAAGAACGTAATTTTCAAACATAATTTAAAATTAAAATAAATAAGTACATTAGTTAGAAGTTGATTAAAAAAAAGTCCTTCGAGCGCCTCCTTCTTTTCCTAAAGATTTCCGAAATGTGAAAAAATGTAATTTTTTTTCACTTTTACAGCTGTTTTATCAATCTGACCTTTCGTATTGATATGCAAAAACACAACATTCATAACCTTAAAATCATTTTTGATGTATTTTCCGAAACTGAAAAACTGCCAACTACTGGGCGATAAAATCAAAATATGGTAACTTTTTCGATTTTTGTATTTTTTCGAGATAAAGCATTATTTTTAAAAACCAACTACCCAGAGAAAAGACATCGAAAATGATTTCGACGTTATGAGTTTCGTGTTTTTGCATGTCATTACAAAGGTTCAGATTGGTAAAAAAGGAAAAAGAAGGTTGGGTGGGTGACCTCTAAATCAGCATAAAATGAAAATTTTGGAGCACCATTTTCTCGGCATTCCGCAAATCTTGTGAAAAGAATGCGGCGATATAAGAACTTTCTGAAACACAAAGAACAAAAAAATAGGTTCGGTATGATAGTGGCTATTGCATGAACCAAAACTATAAATTTTATGCAAAAATAAAAAATGGCGGCAGTTAAAAAAAAAGTGTTAGAAAAATGAGGTTCTTTTGGGTGATTTTTTGATTGATAAAAATAGAAAAAAAAATCAAGATTTTGACATAACTGAATGCCTTCAGTTTCTTCAAATAACTCATTTTCCTGCATTCTGGTATCTCTCCGACTTTAACTGACTTGGCGTGTTGTAAGGCTGCGGGTCCAATTTTCATGCCCATAACTTCTATTATTTTTAAAATTGGCGCAAACCCTTCGTTGAGTATACATGCTGTTGTATGGGTAGCAATTTCAACAGTTTTTCCATCACAAAAAACATGCTTAGGTACCATCGTCCCAACGCAATTATTAAAATTATCGTTGCTACTTTGCGTATGTCCGCCTAAGCATATTTCTAAGAACTCATCTATCGTCAAGTCTTCATGTATGGGGTTCTTGAGCGAGAGCGGGTTTATACTTATATTCTTGTACAGATTTGGTGGCTTACGTTTTCGGAACTCGCACCACGCGTCGGCACATGGTAGACAGTGCACATGCTGCGGTTTGGTGTCGATATTTTGTAAAAATACGTTGTCCAGATCGCATTGCACATATTCTTGACTGAATTGTTATGTTGTATACCTGCTAAGACATAATAAATTAACAACTTTTTCATTAATTTAATTGTTAAAGTCGCGATTTTTAGAATGGTATTTCGTTTCTTTTGTCGGCCTTTTTTTTGTTCAATTTGTAAGGCTTTCATCTTCTGTGTTAGCTTTTCAAGCCTCAGCTGTTGTAAAGTCTTTTCTTTACATGCAACCCACACTCTAACTTTATTTTACAATAAACTCTTCACCATAATTGTTTTGGAGTCTCAGTCACCAATATAAAAGCCATACCGCATTCTTCAACAGACCACAAAAACGGTTCGACAACACCGTCCATTTCTTTCTTACCAGCACTACCTTCATATTTCGTAGGACAAAAATCTTTATAAGTATCATACCAAGCACTGTATACGACTGTATCTTCTTTTCCTTTACATCGCTCGCAAGCTTTGCAGTAACTTGATCTTACAGTAACATACAAAACTTTTTCGCTATTTTTTCCAACAACAACAACAATGCCGATGAGAGAAGTAAAACCTCTTTTCGACCAAGAACCATAGCCAGAAACTGATAAAATATCCTCCGTATTTCTCTCTTTGGCGTTCCAACGCTTTTCTTCGTTGACAGCCTTGCGCGTTACTAAGTCGAACCACTTTTTACTGCGGTGTCCGAGTATTCCATAATAATAATAATACATTCGATTCCTAAACCCATTAAACCACAAAAAACAATCGTATGCCGTGTAATCTAACACCAATTAATCTCATTATAAAAACAAATCGACGGCTTTTCTTCATAGCCGATTCCGATCATCGAACACGAGCCTATTTGTTTATCTACCCAAGGATTACAGCTGATACAAACTTTTAAACCCAGCCCTCGTTGACCGTATTGGCTAAACGATACATCTCCGTTACAAATTTCACACTTCATATAAACCCTGAAAAAAAAATTCAAGATACAGTAAGTTATTGTCTAATTACAATGTTTTTCGTCTTGTTAATATAATCAGTATTTACTTCATCATTGTATTGATTGCCTTGAAATGTCCGTTTTTTAGGTATGAATGGACGTTTCCTCTGCGTTCTCGAGTACTTTCGGTCCATTTGTATCGAAAAAAATACGGACGCATAAGGAGAGAGATAGGTTTGCTGAAATTCAAATAACAGTTTTTATGTCCAATAAGAACACAGAGCTGATAGTCGTCGAGTCGAGGGGCGGAGCACGTCTAAGAGTGCGATCAAAAAAATATACTTAGACTGTTCCGATCTTTAAGAAATTTTAACACGATACTTTTGAATTGATTTATTTTCGAAATCCGTAAATTTTTCTTTTAAGTTGACAAACTAGGATGACCTAAATATGGATGGTCTAAAATAAATCAAGAGGTTTGTTAAAATAATTCCTATCATTATAACCGAACGAAAAAGCGAAGCATGCCCGAACGAATTAAAGAAATTCTAGAGGAAGGGAAGTAAGAATTACACTAACCTCTCCTTGGTAGCACGTTTTAAAGTAGGAGGACCTCTAGGCGAGACAATGATTGCAAGTGGATTCCAAACTACCGACATTACTCCACAACCCCCAATAGCCGTTTTGGCGTAATCTCATAGGTCACTGATGTTGGGGTTCGAACCTGGGACCTCCGGCATGAAAGCCCGACACGTTATCACTTACTTCACCGACGACTATTTTCGGAATATACTAAATTTAATAAATTTCAAGCTGATCGATCCAATACTTTTTGAAGTGAAACTTTTTAGGGGCCGTTCAAGTATTACGCAACGCAGTTAGGGGGGGGGGGGGTCTTGTGTAACGTTGCGCTGCGTTATGAGGGAGGAGGGGGTCAAGCAACGCGTTACGTAGCATTAAGTTTTTGTTAAAATTAAAAGTCCAAACTCTTAACTCGTGACTGAAGACACAGTTTATATGGTATATCTGCTCTTAACACATTCTTTTACATACGAAAAGAGTTGTGTCACTGAGTATACAGAAGTATATATATATAGCAAATAACCAAAATAAACCGTTTAGTACGAGCCCACAGTTTGGACTCTAAAAGTCCGACCGTTGCGGTCAAGCAAAACCACCTAAAGTATAAGCCATGAACTTACGAATTTCACTCACACACATTAGGGCCAAGCGGGCTGAAATTTCGTCTAATTTACATTGCTTCTTATTCCGCTATTTTGAGCAACATAATTGACATTTTTAGGTAAAAACAATCATCTGAGTGTTGTGGGGGGGGGGGGGGGGGTGGGCTTGAGAAACGGCTCTCTAGGCGGCATTTCGTTAATTGGACGAGAATTGAGAGTAAAATTTTAAGGACGTGTTACGAGATAGAAGGAGAAAGAGAGATATTCATTGTATATCTAATACACAGTTTAGGCTATCCGCGTCTCCTTTTTGTGTGGTACTTCGTCTTTACTCCCATTCATACGCTAAATATAAGATAGGTGATACAATTGCTGACCTTCGGTCGATGTCGGTATTGTATACGATTAAGCAGAGAGGGCCACGTATACACTCAATACAAGGCGATAGAATAAAATAGAGAGAGTGACGCGCATGTTTAAGAAGTTTACGTCTATCACGTGAACGGTCAAAATTTACTTACTACTAGATAAACGGCTTCGAACAAAGCAGTGAAAAATTTTTGGTTGCTTTTGTATATTTCCCGCATCGGGCAACCCTGCAGTCAGAACTAAAAAGTTGTTTTCCGGGAGAGTTTGTGGATAAGAGACACGTCTACTTTTCTTATGTGCATTTACAAATGTCAAATGTATTCCCTCATTAAAAGATCAGAATACATTGACGGTTTGAAAGTCTCTTACGCACACAAGTAAGTAGCTCAGTCATGTGCTTCACATGAATTCTTTTTATTGGTGGTACTTTTTGGTACATTTCTCTCAGAATTGTGACAGGAGTAAGTGATTCTCTCAAATAATTTTGACAGGAGTAAATGACTGCACACTATCTGTACTCTTTATTTGAATATGTTTTCTTATGACCTTAAAAGCTATAGATATATTTGGTTTTACTGTGGTACCAGTGCTACTTTTTCAAGACTAGCTGGGTAATTTAGGGAGCCGGTTATTTAGTAGTAAGTAATCTTTGGTACGGTGCTGCACGCGCAATGTTTTTGTAATCATATCAACCAATTGCAAGGATACAACTTTGTTAATTTTACAAATTTTTGACTGAAATTTGTAGGAATGTTCTCAAAATGTTAAATAACAAGATTTTGTGTAAAACAAAACTTTGATTTTCTGAACGAAGAGAAAAGAAGGAGATTTCCCTATGTAAACCTTTTTATCCCAAGAAAATAAGTTGTACGCAATTTCATGACGGCCGGCCGGGTCGTCCCAAACCACTTTCAAAACTTTAAACGCGTTTCTCTCTAAATCATGTTTTTTTAGTTGGCGTTCGATATGTAAAAATTATTAGAATAAAACAAACTCGGAATTAAAATGTTCGGCAGACATGTGGTTCTTGTCGTGAGTTGATTTAGATTTTTCACGATATTAAGCACAAAGTAACGGCCCTTCAAAGCTGAAAAAAACTAAAAATTTGTTAATCCTTTTTGAATTTGGGCCATTTGCACAGTTTTTGGACTTTTGACCCAGATCAGAACAGACACTTTAAGAATCTTACCAATTTTTTGATTTTAGATGACTGGAAGGGATGATACACTGCACCCTTTGCAGCGGCGTTTTTTTATAGGAGCAGATTCAGCGACCTGCAGCGCCTTCATGTTAGGGCTGTTTTTGAAAAAAAAAACTGTTTTTTTAAACCTTCTATTTTAAATAAAAAGACGCAAAACGAATTGTATATACCTTACTTTTCCTAGAAAAAATACTTAATTATAGTTTCACATACCTTTATCTGTTGCTATAGGAAATCTCTCTACTTCCTTTAACCACTTATTGGTAACTCTGATCCTCGGGCTGGTCCGACTGAAAACTATCACCTTCAAATGCTACGATTTACTATAGGTAATGCGGCAATATTATTTATAATAAGACTTTTGTGAAGAAAATAATTTATCGTTTCTTTGTATGATTTAAATTAGTGTAATCATCCAAGCAGCCACACATCATGTATAGAGTATAGTTAGCAGAGAAACAGAAGCTGGAAAAACTATTATCATGATTGCAGATAGTATATAAAATCATGCGTAAAATTATAATAATCCAATTAAATTTTGATCATTGTTGTGTTTTAAGAAGGCATCATAAAGTTAACCCTGTACATTAAAGAACATAACAGTGCATTTTTCATTCATTTTTCCAAGTATTTCCCAGTACTTGTGTAATACACTTAAAAATAACTTCAGTCACATATAATCAATCTATGCACTATTGAAAATTTACAAAATTATATCAACGTATATTTCTATTTTAGGACGAGATTGCGTGATTTTTGGCATGTATTTCAATAATTTAGTCGCTAATCAGGCGATTAGATAATTTTAATGTTAACTTTTGCATGATATTTAAATACTGTAACCCTTCCATTTACTTATTGTTAATATCAACTCACAACTTCTAAGCACATTGTAGATGTTTATATTTCTGAAAATTAAAGTTATTTGTGGACATTCCATGGAAACTGATAGTTGTTTTTAATTTTAATATTTTGCTATTTTTGCTAATTTATTGATAAGAAAACAAGCAAAATACTGACAAGATAATTTTTTATAGGATCTTATGGTGGGTGATGAAGCATCACAATTAAGGTCGTTATTGGAAGTATCGTATCCAATGGAAAATGGTGTGGTTAGAAATTGGGAGGATATGTGCCACGTTTGGGACTATACATTTGGGCCTACAAAAATGAACATTGATCCAACAAATACAAAAATTTTACTTACGGAACCACCTATGAATCCTACAAAAAACCGGGAAAAAATGATAGAGGTATTTGGAAAGGAAGTGAATTGTGAAAGAAAATTAATACAATTTTATACAATACTTTTGAAAGGTTATGTTTGAAAAATATGGGTTTGACTCAACTTATATAGCTATTCAAGCGGTGCTCACACTTTATGCTCAGGGTTTGATATCTGGAGTCGTCATTGATTCAGGAGACGGTGTTACACATATATGTCCAGTTTATGAAGAGTTTGCTCTTCCCCATCTAACGAGGCGATTAGATATAGCAGGAAGAGATATTACTAGATACCTAATTAAAGTATTACACAAGTTTTTGCAAAAACAGCTACTTAAATAAATTTTATTATAGTTGCTGTTGTTGCGTGGTTATGCCTTTAATCATTCTGCAGATTTTGAAACAGTAAGAATGATGAAGGAAAAATTATGTTATATTGGTTATGATATCGAAATGGAACAGAGACTAGCATTAGAAACAACAGTCTTAGTAGAAACTTATACGGTAAGATTAGATTTTTGATGTTATTAAAACACTTAATGCTCTTATTCAGCTTCCAGATGGACGTGTGATAAAAGTAGGAGGTGAAAGATTTGAAGCACCAGAAGCACTGTTTCAACCGCATTTAATAAATGTAGAAGGACAGGGAATAGCAGAATTAGTATTTAACACAATTCAGGCGGCAGACATCGATATGCGACCGGAATTATACAAACATATAGTTCTTTCCGGAGGTTCGACTATGTATCCAGGTCTTCCTAGTCGACTGGAAAGAGAAATCAAACAATTGTATTTAGAACGAGTTTTGAAAAACGATATTGATAAACTTTCGGTAAGTGAAAATTTCATATTTCATCCTTTTAGTAGGCATTTTGGAAAAAAAACACACCAAAAGTCGACGTTCATATTAGATCCCATGTAAAGCTCTTTTTGAAATGCAAGTTAGTTTCATCTTTTGACATTAACCTTTAGTTTAAAAAAAATCGCTTGTCGAAGATTATGGAACCGGTTAGTTATTTCACCACTTACAAATCGCCCTAGTTAGCCACTTAGTCGCTTTAGCTACATTATAAAAAAGAAGTTCGATTTCTTTTCTTTTTTCACTAATGGTGCACTTGAAATGCAGCCTCTGCACAAAAAGGATAAACATGGGCAACCAGCTTCACACGAACACACGCTTAAACGTCACACATTTAAGGCAAGTAAATCTATATCCACAGTTTTGATCGGAATTCACAATTTTTATTCCATTCGTTTTACATAGATTGATTATTCGTGTAGGTTTTTATTTTGAATTCTAAAAATTTACTAAAGAATTTTGTTTTCAAGAAATAGTGAATAACAAAGTAAGGCACCAAAACGAGTTGTTTTACAGAATTAATCTTTAAACTTAACTGTTTACGCTGCTGTTGCATGCCCGCAAACTAAAAACAATTTCAATCGCCGAAAATTACCAATGTTTTTTTCCTAACTATACAATTTACTGCTCAATTTATGTTGAATTTTTTCTTGTTTTTTTTTATGTTTACTTATCTTAACTTTTATTGTAATAAATTTGAAATGCATTATGATTTAAACAACAGCACTTTCGAAAGCAAAAATTGGTAAGGTTAAACTTATAAATTTAGGAAATTAAAAATAGTCTAATTTTCGTTAATTATTTAGTAGATTTGTAGATACAAAGATTTTATAAATTAAGTCAAACATTTGTAGCGTCTAATTCCTTTCTATTCTGCTAAATACTTTTGATTCAGAGGAGTATTCTCTTACCTCTGACGCGTCGTACAAGCATGAGGGGGCACTTCGTAATGAATGAATAAAATGATATTACATGTGTTCAGTGACTTATTAAAGTACACATTAAAATTAATAGACAATAGACTTCACAAACTCAAAAAAAAACTAAGCTTAAGAAAGACCTCTCCATTAAACAGTGAATACAACCGACGCAATCAATCTTGTTGCTTTGAAAAACCGCAAAACGTATCCTAAAACCAAATTTTACTCTTTTAAATTGTTCTTTTAGTTTTTTTGGTTGGTTTAGGTGGGGAGTGCTGATCGTCATGACTAGCACTCCAATTAGCGTTTTGGAACCACGACCTGTAAAACCCGAATTATTGATCTCGGTCTATCATAGACAACGAGGTAGAGATCCTGAGAAGCCGACGAGGCATGAGGGCTATGTTAAAACCAACCCGAGGAGTTCAGGAATTGGGCTAATTCCCGGATCTGTACTCCTGAGATTGCTTGAAGTTTTTCCAGGAGGTAATCTCCCAACTTCCTCATAGCAGCAGCTAATGCTGGGCATTTGCACAGAAGGTGTGGTTTCTTTTTCTGATGCCGCAGCTGCGAGACTTTTCCACTGGAAATGCTACAGCTGCGAGGGTGCGTTTTGAAAGGAGCGCCCAGCCTATCCGCATACTCACCTATTTGACAGTGGCCTGTGAAGACCGCAACAATGTTAGCAACTACAGCACGAGGCCTATTAAGCAACTCCGATGTTCTATTTCTGTTAAAGCTTAGCCAGGTCGATGGCACAGGTTGAGGAAGCACTTTATGTAAGGTTAGTTTTCGCTAAGAAGTTCTGGAAGAATTCTCTTTTCAGGGAATTCAGCTGTATGGGATCGGTTCCCGCTCCAGAGCAGAGGAGGGCAGGGCGATTACTGGTAAGTCCATCAGCACACTCGTTCCTTGGTATGTTCCTATGACATGGAACCCAGCGAATATTGCACCTATCTTCCAGAGAGTTGACTTTTTCCCTACACTCCCTCAAAAGCTCCGAGGAAGTGGTAACCGAGTCAATCGCCTTAATGGCAGCTTGACTGTCCGTGTTCATCACCCAGTCCCAGCAGATGGCATGCCTTTAGGATCGCAAGCACCTCCGCCTTAAATACGCTTGCATTGTCCCGCAGTCGTAGGACTCCGATATATGTAGTGTTTCAGAGAATACTCACGCACCGATACCACACTCCATTTTGGACTGGTGTTGTAGCAGTTAAGCAGTTCACCGTTCTTTCATTCCTTCCTGGTTGGAATTTTTACACTAAAACTTCTGGTAAAATTAAGGTTGGGTATTGTGTAGTCATACATCGAGACAGATTCGCCTTTCCCTTTCTTATATGTTTTGCTTCCACTTCAACTTCCGGTCTAAAAGCATTCTAAAGTACATACTTGACTGGATAATTATTTCAATTTTTGTTTATAACCTCTAACTTGCCAAACATTAATCAGCAGTCAGTTTTCAACCATAAAAATTCTGCCTAACTTTTCTCCGCACTCATCAGTGTGTGTAAACTTTTTGGGCAAAAGGGGAAATTACTTGACTGTCAAATCTCTTCAAGTCCAAAAGTAAGCAAACGCAGTGTGGACGAAAACTTTCGGTTTTGTTTAAAAAATTTCGAATAAGCAGACCGAATATCGTGATCAAGAATGCTGGGCAGACTGATCTGATTGTGAAACCGAACCTTACTAAGATTAGAGGTTAACAAAATGTCGAGTACAGATGGAGAAGCAGTATTAAAATACGTGGGGAGGGAAATAATAACGTGCAAATCAGATTGCTGAATGATAAAATTAAAGTGAGAAATACCACGTCTACCCTCAAGTAGTTGACATTAAAGTCACCACAAACAATTACGTCATTATAGCTCTGACAAGAATCAATCATAAAATGTTCTAGCTCTGGTATTACAAGAGGTCTGTCTGTTTTTTCGAAAGTTTTTACACAAAACCGAAAGATTTCGTCCATACTGCGTGTGTTTACTTTTGGACTTGAAGAAATTTGACAGTCGAGTAATTTACCCTTTTGGCCAAATTTACACACGCTGATGAGTATCGACAAAATTTCGGTAGAATTCTTCTTTTATGGTTGACAACTTACAGCTGATTGATATTTGGTAAGTTACAGCTTATAAATAAAAATTTTAATAAACACGGGGAACTATTTTCAGTAAATTGTTATTCATTTTTATTTATTTTTACGACTTCTTGTAAACGCTTTGATTTTTGCACTGAAATTCACTTTGACAGTATTTCAGTTGTAATCAATTTACCCATAAAGCGTCTGTTAACATTCGCATTTTCATCCCTTCCCCCAGAAGAACAATTTTTACTTGACTTTTATCCACTTTTTACACAGAAAAGTAAAAAAACAGATCTAAGGTGAACAAGGCAATTTTGGCTAAAACTATTACCGATCTCAGTGCTCACAATAATTCGAGATTTTAAGGACATGTATGCGTATTGTCTGACTAGTTAAGAATCCATCTTTTTACCTATAGTTTATAAAAAAATTAAATTAGAGAAGTCATTCTATTTTTACTTAAAACTATTTAATACTATTTACGGAAGGCACCTGTACGGTTGGTGGGATTCTATATGTGCGGATATTCTGAAAGTTGAAATTAAACGTGCATCTTAGTAAATTTCGTTATGGTAAGAACTAAGTACATACTAGTAACTACTACTACACTTTTATTGTAACTGTTTTAGGGGCGCAATGAAGATGTTCAGTCCAAAATGAAAGTCCAAATTATGGAATTCAAACTTTCAATATTGTTTTGGGTGTGTGCTCCAAGACAACGTTCTAATAAATTTTATTTGAAAACATACTGCATTAGTGTTAGTATCAGGAAATTTTTTGTTTTGGCAATACAATTTCTTACACTTATTTTTAGTCGCAACGACAAAACAGCATACTTGGACCATGATTAATATGACATGCATTATGAACAGTAACGGACAAAAAAATGCAACACTTACGCATTTAGAGAAGTTATAACGATTGCATCAGTTTGATGTTTTGAATGCTAAACAATTCACTTGTTTGGGCCTACTTGTGAGAGCTTAATGATTCGTCTTCTGCGATTGGTTTCCCTTATTTTTCGGAACACTTCTGGCAAACAAATGTTGGTGTACCATTCAGAATTAACCGTTCTACTCTCTACGAACAACTTTTGTTGGATTTGGCTCGTCTCGAAAGACCCATACAGTCGATTGTTGCTTAGTTTCGGGTTTATATGCATAGATCCATGATTCGTCGCTTGTCATGACGTTATAGACGTCTTTTGAAGCACAGCGATTGAATTTTTTCAACATTTCTTTGCACCAATCGACACGAGCCTTTTTTTGAGCGATTGTCAAATTATGCGGTATCCAAACCGAACAAATCTTTTTGACGGCCAAATGTTCATGCAATATTGAATGTATACGAGTGGAACTAATACCCAAGCATGCCTCAATCTCACGGTATGTCACATGACGATCTTGCAGTATCAGCATCGATTTTTTCTGGCACAAAAAACGATTTAGGACGACCTTTCCTGTGGAAAAGTATTTGAAGAAATCGCCAGGAAATTAAATAAACAAAATCTTAACGGTGGTTTTAGAACCATAAGAAATATGAATACTTTATTACCTAGCTTTAAAGACACAACAGAAAAAATAAATAAAAACGGGGTTTATAGTCTAAAATGTGCAACTTGTGAAGGAGTATATATTGGGCAAACAGGACGAGCTTTCAAAGAAAGAATAAATGAACACTTCAGTTCCTTAAAAAACAATAATTTTAAATCTAATTATGCCAAACATCTGTTGGAAAGTAAACATATCCCTGACTCGACTCCAAAAATTTTGCATATATGTGACAAGGGCAAAAAATTGAACTTGCTTGAGTCACTTGAAATTTACAGAGCTCTGAAAAATAATAACAATGCGTGCTTTAATGATCAAACGGAGCTTTACCACTCCCCGCTATGCAGACCATTGCAGTAAGTGTTGCTTGCAATTGAAATTTAGTGTATTGATGATGGCCGAAGGCTGAAACCGGTCTACACTCCGTGTTCGTTTTTTAAAAAAGTAAGTGTGGTAGACAACGTTGTTATATGTTTATTTATTCTTGTTTCTTCGGGTAAATTTGGACTAACATTTTTAAGTAGGGGAAATGTTACGTCAGCAAATTTTCCCCCATTTCATGAGTACGTGAACGCGTTTGGGTAAAAATATCATAATGCATTTACCCAAAACTAGGTACGTGAACAGACCTAATGTCAGATTTGAAATATTCATACTGGTGTTGCCATATCTCAAAATTTAAGTAGCAACCTACGTAAACCTAGATAGAGTCGACGCCAAAAAAGATGATATTTTTAAATTTTGATTTAGCTTGCGCAGTCTATTTCTACTGCGGCGAATCTGAAAAACTTGAGAAGAGACTATTCACTGTTAAAATGTAGGCGCAAAATATCATAAAATGATGGAAAAAGCTACATTTTCTGTAATGTTCTAGCTATTTTGCCTTTCTTCCGTTTATTTGAAAGAAAGCATCATCAAATATTATTTAGTACCATTGCCGCTCTCGTCGTTTTCGGATGCTATGGGGAGCTACGGTGGGTTAAAATAATAGTCTGACGGATATGTACAATCGAAATAAAGAGCTTTCTCTGTACAATAGGCATGTGCGAAAAGTACCTACTCGTTACTTCGATACTCTACTCGTTACTGCGTGAAGTCCGAAGTAACGATACCCAGTTTTCAGAAGTACTCGTTACTTTACCCTTTAATAATGCCCAATTGGTACAGAATAAAACTGGCACTTCTGGACCGGCTACTGTTGGAAATTCTTCGGATATCTGCCTAGTATTCAAGTACAATTGAGTCGTAGCTACGTTTTTGTAGCGAGAATGAGAATTTAAAGCTAGCTCTTCTCTTCATGAGAAGCAAACTAATTAGTGGCTATGCTCTACTTTTGAGCAGTGGTTGATGGATGCAGGGAACGCAGCCAATGTGGATGCCGATTTTGCTTGCTCTCCGAAATCAGATTTATATCAGAGGATGGATGCATATATTTTCAGGCAAGTAAATACAGTCACAATTTAAAATAGGTGTTGATGATGATAAACTGTAAACATGCGAATATGAGCGAGCTAGTTTTCAATAGAATAGGAAATATATAAATGCGTAGAATATGTAGTGGATCTATTAACGTATTTTCGGCTGGCTTTATTTCTATGAAAAGTATTCAGTAACGAGTATTTAGTACCGAGTACTTGTTTTAAAAGTAACGAGTATTTCTAGTTACTCTAAAGTAACGAATATGCACATCCCTACTGTACAAGAACTATCGTTTCCCTTCATGCGCGAAAAAATATCATCTCTTTGGCGTCGACTCTATTCTGTCAAATGAAATACATTTGCGGTAATTGTACCTGCAAGTCGATTGTTTTTTCTTGCCTTACTTCGGTACAGAACTGAATGAGCCCTGACGAAGGGGAAGGTAACTTCATGATTAGTGGCATCCTAAGGAACCATTATGTGAATAAAATTTTTGTTTGAGTTTATTCTTAAAAGAATACTTGGCGCCTGGCATCATGTTTGAATAAAGTTCTCGCACAAATTTAAAATTCGACGTGGTTCTTATTTAAAAAAATAATAAATTTAATCTTGCTTGAGATTTAAAAAAAAAAATTTAAGAGAACTTTTTTTTCATAAAACTAACTCTTATCATATTTTTCAGAAATTCAAAATTAGAATTGAAGATCCACCACGCCGAAAGGACATGGTATTCATTGGAGGAGCTGTTTTAGCAGAAGTAACAAAAGATCGCGATGCATTTTGGATGTCAAAGCAAGAGTATCAAGAGCAAGGACTGAAAGTTCTTCAAAAATTAACGATGCGCACACATTAATCTAGAAATGGTTTCATTTAACTAATGAAATGAAATGATAAGATGTTTTAGAGTAGGGAGAATATTAAGCCAATTACGCGGAACAATCGATATACATATGTTGGACTTTGTCAGACCGAACTACTAAATATAAAAAAAAGAAATATAAAATGCAAGTTAAATCCCTAACAATATTTTCCTGCTGTAAAAAACTACCTTTTAATAATGTTGTTAATTGCATTTGACAATTAAGTAATTACTAATTAATTTAATATATATTTTTTCATATTCATTTTGAGTAATCAAAAGATAAATTCATTTAATGTCGTATGGAGTGAGGTGAAGTGAAACTTTGATAATGTTCAAATCGAGAGGAAAGAGTTGTGAACCTGGTAGAGTTGAGTATTCAATTGTTTAAAAGAAAGGAAAATCGTAAGCACTTTTTGTTACTTTATCTTCCAACATTATTTTTTTTATTTTTTTTAGATCAGTCATTACTAGCTTAAGAGACACTTTTTAAATTAATTACGTTTTTACTTGTTTAAAGCAAATATTTTATTTTATAATTAAAGTTTAATATGTTTTATATTTGTATTAATCTCTTTATATTAATATCCTTTCGTTACTTTTTTAAAGATGTTAATTATTAAATACGAGCGGAATTGTAATAGGTTTGTTTGGATCTTTACAGACAATTTTTGTATCAGGCATTTTGAAGGCTTAGGAATTAATGTACTTTGTTTCAAAATGTTCCTACTTTTCTACCTAAGATAAAAGTGTTCAAAAATGGGCATATTGCTTTCATTCTATGTCTTGCTCGAGTTTTACTAAAAACAATACTTAATAATGACTAAAGGATGTGAGATTAGCCGATTCTAGGCCAACCCTATGCAAACAAAGGAAAAAGCTTCCAGAATAGGGTTCTGTAATAATAATAATATCCTGATCTATTTCATTATACGAGGGTGAATCAAATATAAACCGAAATTATTTTTTAAAAAATACAAAGGCTTAAAATGTTGTTATCCGTTTTCCTCAAACGAAGATGGTTGCGCCATAAGCGAATTGCGCACGAAATCTTCAACTGCAACATCGTCATCAAAACGTTGTCCTTCAAGAGTTTCTTTCATCAGTCCAAACAAGTGGTAGTCGCAGTGCGATAAGTCCGGACTGTAGGGAGGCTGTTCCAGTGTAGTCCACGACAATGTTTTAAATATATCGTTTTTGCATAATCTAAAAGTTTGCAGTAGTACGCGGCATTTACAGTTCGCCGTTCGTGGAGAAAATCCATAAGTAGGACTCCTTTAAATACGGTCGCCAAAACCTTTCCAGCCGAGAGCTGAGTTTTGGCTTTGACAGGTGCAGATTCGTTCTTCCTTCGCCATTCCATACTTGCTTGCTTCGATTCAGGGATGTAATGGTGAACCTAAATTTCGTCACAAGTCACTATCTGGTGCAAAAAAACCTTCGGCTTCAGTTTTATAGGTTCAAATTCCCTTGGCACACTTCCATACGATTCCGTTTTTGATTTTCGGTGAGAAGACGAGGCCCACCTGCGGACCCTTTCCGAAACCCGAATTCGTCAGGAATGATCCTCTGAGCACTGCCAAAGCTGATTCCCACCACAGAAGCAATTTCAGCTACTGTTAATAGTCGGTCGTCCTCTAGAAGTCGGCAAACAGTACGAATGTTCACCTCTGTCACTCTGGTTCTTGGTCGACGTTGGTGACCTTCATTTTCGACTGCTTCTCGCCCTTCTAAAAATTGTTTGTGCCATGAATGCACTTGTGTTTTTTTAAGTGTGTTATTCCCGAACTGTGCCTGAAGTCTTCTCAAAATGGCTGATGGTTTTACGTCTTCTTTCGTAAGAAATTTAACTATCATACGGTGCGCAACGTACGACGGTACTTCTCGCTCAGACATCGCGATAGTTACTAAATACATGGTAATGTGGCGTTTTATAGCAGTGCAAAGCTCTAGGCATCCCCGCCAGTGAACCTCAGACGACACATCCCTCTTTGTTCATCTCACTATTGGTACGAAAATAATTCCGGTTTATATTTTATTCACTAGGTGAACAACAATTTTACAATCATTTGGGAAACCTTAAGTCTAGTAGAACGAATATAAAACAGTATATCATCCTCTGCTTTCTCCAATTTATGAGCTCGAGGCATTCTTTTTTAGTCCCATATGACAAAACACCTTTTTTCGTTATATGTCAAGGCTGTGCACGGCATCATAGGGTATCCCCTGAGCTTTGGCGTGATTACAAAAGAAAAGATTTTTGTAAAGGTTATCTGTAGTTCAAGAGTACAGTGCAAAGTAGAGCGGGGTCGTTCGCAAATGATCCACTCTTACTGAACGAATCAGTTACATGAGCTTAATAAATTACCCGTTTTCAGTTCAATTTTTCCATCAACTATACAACTCTTGAACTGTTTATGTACTCTAAAACAGAACGACTCTTCAATCTGCTTTGCTGCTCTAAGTTCTATATGGAATTCGATTTGGGTCTGATACTTCGTACTCTCACGAGGTGTGGGTTGTGTGCCATTTGGTACAAAATTAAAGAGACACGTAGAAAAAAGAGAACAAAATGCAGGCTGGGGAAGACCAAACTGCAGTACTTGTATGAGCGTACGAATGTGTGTTCTATTGGCCTGGTCCGTTGGCCGCCGGATGCTCGGATCTGGTGAGGTAAATGATAACCTCGAGAGATGTGGGAGAAAAAGAACACAAATGCAGGCAAATGACCAAAATTCTTGTATGTACATACAAATATGTGTTCTATTGGATTGTCCTGGTGGCTTCAGATTAGCTTCACTTTGCGTACCTACTTCCCCATTTTTACAGCTCTCCGGCCTCTAGCATTTACATATTATAAAAGCAGTTCTAGCATAGTGACAAATACGATCCAATTGAACGGAATACTTGAATGGAACTCCATTGGGGAAAATAACGTCGACTTATGGTTAGGTTAGGTTAAGGTGGCCACAGTGGCCAAAGTGTTAAACCACAGTTGAGGTTTTGCGGTCAACCCTATTTAACCCCAAAAGAGGATAAGCTGACTAGGAGCTCCTGATACGAGGGTTGCTACTAGCAAACAAATGGTGGTGTAACATTCAGAATTGACCATTCTCCGTTTCTGCAATGGCACGGTGGCGACATATCACGACGTCTTTTGAAGCATCGCGATTGAATTTTTCAACATTTCTTTGCACCAATCGACACGAGCCTTTTTTTGAGCGATTGTCAAAGTATGCGGTATCCAAACCGAACAAATGTTTTGGACGACCATATGCAATATTGAATGTATACGAGTGAAACTAATACCCAAACATGCCTCAATCTCACGGTATGTATGTATGATCTTGTAATATCAGTTCACGCACCACATCGATTTTTTCTGGAACAACAACCGATTTAGGAAGACCTTCACGAAATTCGTCCTGCAGCGAAGTGCGACCACGATTGAATTCGGAAAACCAGCGAAATACGGTGGTTCGAGATGGTGCTTCTTTACCAAAAGTCAAAGTGAGTTGATCGGCACACTCTTGTTGGTTTAATGGAAGCTTCTACTAAAATAGTTCAAAATGCAAAGCCAAGTTTAATTACTTTTAAAACTTGAAGGTGGGTACACATTGATAAAAAAAAACGCAAACATGTGCCTCCCGTGCGGGTTCCAATCTAGAGCCTGTTGTGCGATGTTGTTCTTCTCTTAGTGTGTGGCCTCTCAGCTGCCACTTTCGCTTGCGGATACTGGTGCCTAACCCGTCCCGTATCTTGTAAGTCTATGTAGGTCTTCGTTGGTAATGACATTCGGCCAATGGATGTTAAGGATGTACCGCGGACACCGGTTGATAAAGGCTTGAAGCTTAGACGATATTTAACAGAACAGATTTTTCGTTCGATTCGAAGATCCGGGGTCTTGTGCGTCTTGGGATGGTGTCATTGTGCCAAAAATGCAACTAAAGCCTTATTGCTGCAAGCCTGTATATCAGCTTCAAAAATGATTCTGAGATAGAAAAATTTATCCATTTGTTATATTTGCTGCTCTTAAAGATAAATTTAATTTTATATTCTACAGTCGAAGCTCAGCAGCATTGATCTTAAGTCCTGCTCTGCGACCTTTCCTGCTAAGGGCTTCGGACATTTGAGCTACATGACTCTGTTTGTTGAATAGTAGACATAGTCCAGGGGCGTAAGATGGTTAAAAAGTTGCCATCTAATCCCTCGCGATGGGTGGCCGCCTTCTAGGGCGCGTCATTAATGAGGATCAGGAAAAGCAAAACTAACAGTATGCAGCCTCTTGAAAGGCTCCGTCAGTTTCCCTTTTGAAGGACATTTCAAATAATTATTTGTTCTTCGATCGTGCGTTATTTGATTATCATATAACACAGGCCTGCGATTTGAAACTTTAAATTTCCCAATTTGATAATAATGCGTTTTTTTAGGCAGATAATTATCAAATAATGGTCAATAAAAAAATCTGATGTGATAGAAAAAAACCAACACTATTTTTGAAATCAGTACTAAAAAACATTATTATTAAAAAGGGAAACTAAAGGTTTAAATTCGCAGGCCTGTGAAATTATTCGTTATTTGATGAATTATTACGATTTTTGTTACTTAGTCCTCGTTATTCGAATTTTAAATAATTATTTGATTTTCAAATAATTCATCATTATTTAAAAAACTATTCGTAAATAATTATTTTTTATTCGATTACTAAATAATTATTCGTTAGGTGATGTCCTCTATGGAAAAAATTATCTATTTATATTGTAGCTTCACAGCCTTACTCATTCTAATTCGGAATAACGAAATTGAGGAAGTGATTGATAAAGTAGTAACCTATTTTGTAATGAGGATAGCAAAAAGGAACGTCCTAGTTTTTATTACACAAATATGCATATCGGTTCCTAAAGGTATAATGCATTGCAATTTATTTGGAACTGCCTTTCTTAAAACTCAAGTTCTTTTGTATGGATTTTGCAAGACAAATGCAATTAGAATTACGAGGGCTGTTCAAAAAGTAATGATAATAGTAACGTGACCCGGGGGGAAAATGTGTTGCGAATTATACTAATACTGCATATTATCGTGTAGACCATTACTTAAGCCATCTATAACGATCAGTTCCAAGTCGATCGGTGCAGTGAGTGGACATATGTGACGATTCGCGTAACGTGTGTTAGATATTCGCCTACCATGCCCAGCAGAAAATAAAAAGTTCGAGCAACGTTGTAATGTAAAATTTTTAGTAAAACTCGAGAAAAACCGAAAAGACGCGTATGAATTATTACTCACGGTATACGGTGAAAATGTTACGAACCAGCTGACCTTCTACAAGTGAAATAAAGCGTTCGAGGAGGGTAAAGAGAGCATCGCCGACGAGTTGCGCGAGGAGCGCCCTTCAGCGCCTCGCACCGAGGTTGTAAAGAATGCAGCTGCCGTTATAGTCCGAGCACGTCGAATTATCGTTAGGGAGACCGCTGCATGTCTAAACATTTCAATTGACAGTGCATTCCCGATTTTGCATGATGAAAAAACGGCCGCACAGCGAACGCTTGCAGCATCGCAACTGTAGCCCACTCATCGTACAGTCAGATTTGGCCCCTTGTAACTTCTGGCTGTTACCCGAAGTAAAGTTTCCGGCCAGGGACTGAAATTCAAGACCAATCACGAGGTCATCAAAGCAGTGGAGGTGAGCTGCAAGGATCTCGAGAAAGATGGTCTGGCGTTCGTGTTTAAAAAGTGTCAGCAGCGGTGCGAAAAGTGTATTAGAACTGAGGGGGATTACTTTGAAAATGAACATGTAGATTTGAAGGACTGAATAAATATGTTTTTCTGTAGAGCGTTTTTATTATACTATTTGAACAGCCCTCGTATATTCGTCTGAAGGGTTTCTTTTCTAAAATTCCTAAACATGAGAAGTATTTGACGATCGAATAAAAAGTAATTATTTGCGAATATTTAATTAAATAACGAATTATTTGATCATAACATAACGCACGATTGAATAACAAATAATATTCGGAAAAAAATGCCCATTACTGCATTACTCTTTAAGTAATAGACAGATCTCAACTAAATCAGGAAAGAATGGAACCAATCCACAGAAAAAACGCTTAGAGTCCAGTCCCACAAAAACACATACAGTGGACTTGACTCGAACGTGTGAAAAGTTGCTTCAATGAATGTCGACAATATTTTTGGACCTTTTAGGTGTAATCAAGAATTTAATTCCTTCTATAATTCCTACTGTGATATCCCCACTTGACGCGGCTCCCCTCTCTTGAGTCCACAGACATTAGTATTTGACGATGCACTTGTTGCTGAACACTTATCTGGCGGACGGCTTCTCGGGTGATCCAGACGGTATTCCAGCTTCCTTATTGAAGAAATGTAAATCGTATCTTGCTTGTGTTCTTTGTTATTTATTCAATCTGTCTCGGCCGGTTTCCTGAGCTTTGGAAGACACCTGTGTTAATTCTTCTTCATAAGAAACGCAGTAAGTCTAACGTTTCAAATAATTTATCGACCGATTGCCTGTGCAATGCTGCGAAGGCCTTTGAGACCCTCGTTAGAATTCTGGGGGCTTATTATGGAACACGAAAACGAAACGAATTTCTAGTCTAGACGCTTTTTTAAATGAGAAAGTGCATGTAAAAATTTGTCTCGACTAGAAGTTCGTTTCGTTTTCGATTCCATAATAAGCCCCCAGGTCTATAAGCTGTCCTATTTCGGGGAGCTCTTTTTGATGAAATACTTGTTACCTTGGGGGTGCCTCAGGGTAGTATCCTTGGCCCGCTCCATTTTATCCTATATATCAATGATGTTTCACTTCTCTTGTTCAGTAGTAAAATTTTGTGTAGTGTGGACGATGCTCAGATTTTTCGCACTGTTACCGACGATTCACTATAAAGTCATTTCGATGGATTCGTTGCCAGGGCACCATCTTTGCAGGATGTGAGACAATGATTCGCTTTTAAATCAGCTTGCTCTGCATCGACGCTCTTCAACTGGAAAAGATGGAATGCTCTTGCATGGTAGTAAAGCGTACCTTAAGTGTAGCGTCTACAAATAGTCCCCTTTCCAGAACCTCGTGGATTATGCACAATCGATCTGCATGCTAAGTAGTTCTAACCGTTCTTAATACCACCCGAGAAGGAGTCCTCTAATTTCTTCGTGAAATAGTAATTTATGTCCAGTTTGTTGGAGACATCTAGTGGTATGAGATGTTTGAGTCTGTCTTCCAGGAGTTCGTCAATTACCGCGTTAAAAAGGAATGGTGAATGCGGATGTCCCTGTTTTACTCCTCTTCTTACCTGGAATTTTCCGATGAAGCTGGAATTGCAGGTGGCTAAGGTGGAACAAACTTCGTAGCTCTCATGGAGGGAATTCCTAGTTTTCTGACTTGGCTGCGTTCTGCGATTGGTGTTTACGCAATCGCCTTCCTTTAAATACTAGTAAGTGCGCCGCTATGACTTTCCCCGTAGAAGTCGTGGGTGGTGGACTTGGGCGTTGTCCTCAACATTCGTCTTTTTTCGAGGATCATGTGAACTCGATCGTTTATAGGGCTAACTCGATGCTAGGTTTCGTTAATAAATGGTCCAAGGAACTTGATAATCCATACTTAACTAAGCTTCTTTACTTCACCTCGGATCGAGGCAGTGCAGCGCATATTTCCTAACTTTGCTCTCGGCGGACTTCCCTGGAGTGACCCTTTAGTACTTCCGTCTTATGCTCATCAACTGGGACTGATTTGTCTTGACTCCCTTGAAAAGTGGCGTAAGATTTCCAAATTAGTATTTCTGTTCGATTTATTGCAGGGAACGGTAAATTCACCTGAATTACTGGGGCTGTGAACATCGTCAACCCGCAACGCACCTTGAAGAAACATGAAGTTCCTTTACGTCTCTGGTCACCGAACTCTGTAGGGTATGGACGAGCCCATCATGTTAATGTCTCGTCTCTTCAACTTCGATATGGAGCTCTCCAGGCTACGTTTGAAGGGCCTACTCAGTAGTGGCTTGGCTGATGCGGTAATTGTGGATTGAGTTGACTGCTGACCCACGGTTACTTTAGGCTATTAATTTCTAGTTTAATTTTATAATTTAATTTTGTAGAAATCTGCTTTGATGAATCTGTAAGGAATAAGTAAGACTTTAAAGTTACCCGCCGCCCCTACTTTCACCATTGTGTATTATATAAACTTTATTTTAGTTTATAAGTAAATCCCCCAGACTCGCAAAAATTTCCGAAAATATATCTAAAATGAGGTTTAAATATAAAAGCTTCTTACCTGCGATATAAATACTTCTTTACGTAGTCAGCACTCCCCGACGTCTCACTAACATGCTGGTTTCAAAAGACTTTGAATTGATATTTCCCCTCCTTCAGTTTTTTATTCTAAAATCTTTACAACTTTGCAATTTTCTGATCACGAAATGGTTTTTATTTTATTCAAGAGGGAAAGAACACAAAATTACGTTTAAACATTAAATGTCGGCTCATCTTATCTGCCACTTAAAATTTCAGTATAGTCAATGAGGTTTTCTCACAATTCGTGTTCGAACTTGACTTGTTTGATACGATAATTAAAAAAATATAAATCATTTAAAGCATCTTGCATAGGTGAAAGGTCGCAGAAGAAGAAAATGTGAAAATGTGTGCAATTGTAACTATTCAATGTTCAACAAATCGATTATGAAGGTCCCACTAGTCATGAGAAGGACCAGTATATTTTTCTTGTCTACCTTTTTCCCAGATGCATTCCTTTTGGCCTACAATAAGGTTCTCCTTGCATTTGTTAAAATTAACAACTTCCATAATTTATAATTTCAGATTTAGTTAATGTTACCTAAAAAGTAAGAGAGAATTGTTTTCGTTATAATTTTACTTTTTTTACAGATACATAATTAGGTTAAGCTTATGTGTAAAAATTTAGTTAGATAATTGTTAGATATTTTATTATTAATGACTAGAGATTTAAGTAAAAGAAATTCAAGAAAAGTATACTGCAATAATTTCATGGAATTGTAAAATTTTGTATATGAAAAATAAATTGGATCCCAGAAGAAAGAAAAAGTAATAAATCTACTTTTATTTTATATATGTATATCAGTGATGGGCATTTTTTATTCGAAAGATAAAAGCTAAAAGCTCAAATAAATTGAAAAATCGAGTAAAAATTTATTTGATTACAACAATTATTTGTTATTTGGTGCTTTTTATTCGAATTTCAAATAATTATTTGTTATTCGATCGTACGTTATTCGATAATCAAATAATTATTCGTTATTTGATGACTTATTCGCAAATAATTACCTGTTATTTGGTGCTTTTTATTCGAATTTCAAATAATTATTTTTTATTCTATTTACAAGTAATTATTCGATAGTTGATGTCTTTTTATGGAATACTTGAACTAATGGACACCAACAACAAATAATTATTTCATAAAGAGACATGAACTATCAAATAATTACTTGATAATCGAATAACAAATAATTATTTGAAATTCGAATAAAAAGCACCAAATAAGAAATAATTATTTGCGAATAACTTAAAATAAATTAAAAATCGAATAAAAATTTATTCAAATAATTTTTTATTCGATTTTTAAAAAAAAATCGTTATTTGATTGAAAATTTATTCGAATAATGCCCATCACTGATGTATATGTACTTACTTAGCCGGTTTAAACAGTTTAAATATTTCCAATATTCTTTCTAATTGGTCTTCCATTACTTCGCTGCACCGAGGAAAATTTTGCCTCAAAATCTGGTGTAAATTATATTTAAACCAATTTGTTTTAAAGGAAAATGCTGTTTTGAATACAAAATTAATTATATTGAATACAAAAAGCATAGTAGGGGAAGACCGGGTAATGGGAGTCAGCGGGCAATGGTGGTCACACACAAATTTACAAAACTACACATCCGAGAGTCGCGTAAACGACCTCTCTGCATCGCTCTGTGCTCTCCACCACTGTTGCGAATGGCTCGTGCCAGTAGCCACCGCGCATGCCGGAGTGAAAGTCGTGTTTTGTTTTTACACCCCGTTGAAGTAAATATTCTTAGAAATAAAATAAGCGGTAAGTGTCGAAATTCATAATGTACATATATAAGACTTTTATGTGTATTTCGTCTGACATTCAGAATAGTGACTTATATTGTGATAATAATTTCTATTTTTTTTATTTTTTACTTTTTTAACATTAATGTAGTTGTGGGCAATGAGAGTAAAGTGACTCCCATTGCCCGCAAAGTGATTTATATCAATATTTTTTTTCTAGATGCCGAAAGTGCGAGTCAGAATTACTGGAAAGGCTACCTGGTCTTGTGATAGTCTAAAAAAGGCTGTACAGCTTATTGAACAACAAGGTCATTCCATACGAAAAGAAGCTAAAGTTGTGGACATTCCATTTTCAAGTCTACAAAAGAGATATAAAAAAAATCTAACTTGGGACCACGACTTGGACGACATACTATCTTCGGTTCCAAAGTAGAAGACGATATAGCAAATTTGGTCAAAAAGATGGCCAATATTTTCTATGGATGTACCGCTATACAGATAAGAAAAATGGCATTCGAATAGGCTAAAACTTTGAACTTGAAGCACAACTTCAAGAATGGCTGGACGTGATTGGTTGAATGCATTTATGATAAGAAATAATATTTCTGTTAGAAAGCCAGAAGCAACAAGCATAAACAGAATCACAGCTTTCAATAAAACGGAGGTGCAGTTGTTCTATAAGCTTATAGGAGAACTGATGGAAAAGTATAAATTTATTCCAAAAACATCTATAATTGCGATGAAACAGGGATTTCAACTGTACAAACCCCAGGAAAAATACTAGCTACAAAGAAGAGAGTGGGATCCATCACAGTCTTTTGAATTGTGTATGGCTAGTTCCTGACTTTATACACTTAGATTGTCTGAAGTTTTGAGCATATACGTAATTGTTTGCTTTTAGCTTTTCTACCTCTTCGTTTCACTTTTGATAGAGATACCTGGATTCTCTTATAAATAGATGTATTTTATTTCCCGAGATTCGATGATGTGATTTGATAGTCCAAGGAGGCTTTCTAACTTTCATTATTTCGTGACTTGGTGAGCACAATAAATTACACAAAGATTATCAAAATTAATATTACTTGAGCTTTACTCGAACTTAAGATTCAATAAAAGAACTACTGTTACGAAGATTCTAAAATTTGAAAAGTTACCTTACTTCACCAAATACAATTTATAATTTATTTCATTATGTATGCAAATACAAAGGTAATTTAGGATGAAAATCCCGGAAGAATGGTCCATCAAGATTGTGAAGATCTAATGTGAAGTGAAGAGAAAGGATCCACACATACAGAATCGTCGAGTAGGCATATATACTTCAACAGCGTTAACGGGGATAGTAGTCAGTTTGAGTCATCCTATTTTGAATCATGCCTTTTGGACTTAGTTGTAGGCAATCATTCTTTAAGGTTTAGACGAGGTTACGATAATTCCAGCGCACGATAAAATGCGCACATTATAAATTTCATTCTATATAATCCGTAGCTGTACCACCATGAGAATTCTGAAACTAAGAATACTGAGTGCAGAATCAATAACAAACACAAAATAACAAGGACGTTCACTGTATGGATTTAGGGCGCATAACAAGGGTCGCCTTACTCTGCAGCATCGAATGACACCGGCAAACTCAATATTATGACCCCCAAAATATATGTATTTAACACTAATACCAGTCGTTTGTGACATGGCACTCCGTTTACACCCCCACCCCTAGAGGTATTAGGGTGTCTTACCAACACAGTATCTAACGGCATTGGGAGTGTAATTATTCATTCAATAATATCGATAAATTTTATGTGACGCCCTTCCTGTCCCTCCCTTAGTTAGTGGTGCAATGGGTGTTTTACCCTCCCCCCCTCCCACCTTTTCCAGATTGTTCATAATATGTTCACCAATTTTGAAGTATATTTCTCCAGGCATTATTTTGAATGTAGATTCAAAGTTGCGCTGAATAATCGATGTCTGGTGTATATTCGAACGCAAAACGAACAAATTACGCACGTGTTAAAACGCGGCTCGTTTGCTCTCTTTATCGTTGTTGTGCTCTGATTGTATCAATATTATTTTGACGCCCCGCTCTCGCTCTTAATGCATTTTTCGGCAAATGGTCGTTGCGATGTGCCTGAGATTCTTGCGTACGTCTCTCTACTGCTCTGATTCTAATGCAGTACTTGTAGTTGTACCTAATACAGATGATTTACCGCTTCCCAGCTTCTTGTTCCGTGTTTCAACGCACAACCGGCGCCCATCATTTTAATTATCACTGATTTGTAATTAATAATTAAATAATCGTCGTGATGGCAGAAATGTAAACAAAATAACTACGTATCGAACAACCGGGCAAAATCAATAATAAACCGTGTAAAGTTGAAAAATTTGTAGACGACCAGGAATGCGTCTTAACGATCCATATGTCAGATCTGAATCAATTTCTTCATGGCTTTTAATCTCTTTGGAAATGATTCACAGGCGGTACACACATGTTGGATGCGTATTTCCTCCCAGATTTTTGACAATATCTCTTTGAATTTTTTCATATTCATATCCTTAAGTTTGCTCAATTTATTGACCATTATTAGATCGGAGCTAGAAGGATGCCATTCCATTGCTGATATAAAACCTGGCCAATTTTCTTTGAACCACTCCTGCACAGCCTTAGCTTTGTGCGCCGGTGCCGAGTCCTGCTGGAAAACGTAATTGTCGTCTCCAAATAAGTTCGCAGCCTCTTTTACCTTTCAAAACGTGTTCCAAATAGTACTGATGATTAATTTTCACTCCTTTTTCGATAAATAACAATGGTAATTTGCCTCTTTTGCAAATTGAACCTCCGATCATAACAGAATTTACATTTTTGAAATCTTTATTTACAAGAACCGCACTTAATGAGGCTGCGAAGATCCTATCGTTTTGGCTGTTATATGTAGCTTGCAATGAAAATAATTTTTCGTCCGAGAAGATAGTTTCGCTCCTGTGTGAACTGTGTCACTTTTATTTTTGTCCGCCAGTCCATGAATTTTCTTAAATGTTTTAAACCCCAAATCTTCTTTAATTACTAAACGAGCCATATTTTTCGATAACCTCATTTCACGAGATATTTTCCTTGTAGATCGGGCTGGATTTGATGTCTCACATGATGAGAACCCGTTTCTTTAAACCGTTTTATGGTCCGCTCAATATAACTCAATATAATAGTTTAGAACTAATTCTCTTTTTGCATCCATCGCAACTTTACACTGCTTATCAACTAGAATGGATTCAAGTCAAGTGCGGACCGCGCGTTTTTAAAACATTAACAATTATAATCTTTCTTGATTCCGGATGGTTTCCTTTTACGTAGAGGCTTATCTTCGGCCTTCAGTTCGGTTTGTTGTCGTCCTTCGTTGTCCTTCTTGCTGAACTTCTCGTTGCGTTATCTTCCTTCGATAGTTGGGTCCTAATTAATGGTAAGCTTTAGATTTTGGACTACCTTCGGTAGTGAATCCCTTTCGTGTCATAAAAGGTTACTCTTCCGTTGTGGAAATAAATGTCTGAGTTTTCGGGCGTATTGGGGAGCAGGGGTGATAAATATCTGAAATCGTCCGGTATGAGAAGGTCCGGTAAGTTGTTTATGAGGGAATTGGGATGAAATGGAATCTTTTCCATTTGTTTTGTCGCTAGGTATTCCTTGATAGGAGTGATGTTTGCGGCTTCATATAGCTCGATATTGGAGTAGTATTTGTGAGGCTCCTTTCTGTAGAGTCCTGTGCATGCACGGAGAATTTTAGAATGGATTCATGTTGTTTTCGTTCTTTTAAGTACATTGCGTCCTTTTAATTTCAGCAAGGATTAAACCCCCTCCCCTCTTAAAAAATTTTACGAGATAACACTTAAAGTAATTTGCCGTTAGTTATTTTTGGGCACACTGTAGAGTAACGTAATATATTTAGTGATTTTTTGTTATGTTCTTTTTGATCCTTATTACTGTGTCTTTATAATGTTTGTACAATTTAAGGGTGGCTAGTTTTTGTAGGATTTTTACGCTTTATAACGCTGAGACAAATAAAGACTACACATAAAAAAATTATTATTATATGCTTATCTATAGTAGCGAATATCACGAAAATGATGCACGGACCTTTTGTTTAGGTTCGCCACTCAGCTTGCGATAAGCATAATAATTACTTTGTTTCCAGAAGCTAAAAGATTTCACTCCCTTGTTTTAAAACGACATTATGTAAGGGTTTAACTATGTCTTTTCAGACATTCAAAATTAAATTATCACTTAGCTCAGAAGTATTATTTTTATTAAAAATATAGCAAAATTTTACTTTACATTTAATAAGTTTCTAATGGATCAGCATCCTTTTTCGAAACAATGATATCAACAGATTCTCCCAACACACTACTTAAAATATCTTTAAACTGCTCCAAATATCCTCGTTCAGAATTACTGTGATTACAAAGAATCACAGAAATATTGTTTTGTGTTGCATTGAGAATTTCATGATGAGACATTTCTCCAGTTAGTAATAAATCGGCTTGAACACCTTTAAAAACCGAATCTCCAGAACCAGGACAAATTGCTGCAGTTTTTAGTATCGAATCCAGGGAAGAATCCTTTCCAATTCCGACACGTACATCCTTAATCCCAGTATTTTTTTTAACCTTTTCTATAGCAAGTTTGAGAGTTATTCCTTCTCGAAGAGTTAACAAACGTCCGATTCCCCAGGAATAAGTAGGATTCATCTAAAACAACACTGAATACATTTAAAAAAAATCATTACTGTTATGGTATTTATAAAATATTCTTACCTGAATTGGAACACTATTGGAATGCGGAAGTCCTGATGCCAGCCAATCACCAACACCACTTCTTGAAAAATCCCATGCCGTATGTGGAGAATATAATGCTATACGGTTTTCTAAGCATATCGAAATAAGACGCTCCTTCCAATTTCTGGGGGCGTGTAAAAATTTGCTTAAAAATTGTATATGCTACGAATGGATTTAAGACTAAAAAAATATAATAAAAATATTTCTAAATCTTAAGCTATACCTTATGGGATTTTCTACACTATTTCACACTGTTTACAGCGCGCTGCACAAGTCCGGTGACTCACTTCAGTCACTGTGTAAAAGCTTATTAACATCTCTTTAGTCATGGTTCTTCCCCACACATGTGTACACATGTTTACCCTTAGTTGTCATTTTTTCCAGCAAGTTTCTACTGTACGTGTTATTTTAATGAGATATAACGTGATGACTTTCAGAAGAAGTTCGATTATAACACCACTTTGCGAAGGATTCCGAAATTATAAAACTTTCAGTTTCAAGGCAAGGAAGTAAACGTTTTAAGGAGATTGAAAACTTGGAAAATAAACCAAGTTCCGAACCTGCTATATACAGTCAGTGCGGACGGCAAGAAAATTGGCTACAAATATTTTAATAAGTAACACATCTGCTACTGAAGAAAGACAAACTTCGGAGGAAACTCTACAAATGCACCACCGGAAAGTTCATTTCAGATTAAATAGAAACAAGCGATTGACACGTTGCAAAGTCCTCAAAAATGTCACCACAGATTACAGTGCAACATGTGCTAAATTGACAAAATACTCGCGTATGGAGAGGTCTCTACAGAAATTGTTTGAAGAATTTAACGTGTCGGCATAGTACTCCTAGCATAATAGTAAAGGCTGGTGTAACTGCAACGGTACTTTACTTGTCTTCATTAATCAAAGTGTGAAAATACAAAACATCGAAACTCATTTTTTACCCTGGGCTCAAAAGGATTTTCAACAAAAGGAATGGATATTCCAATAGGACTATCGTACCAGTACCATCGTGCGCGGCCAATGTTGTTCAAGAACTTTGTAAACGTCCATTTCCGGGATTCATTTGTCTAGAGGAGCCTTCTTCAATATAGAGGGTGCTTTCAATAACAGAGCAGACGCGATAATGGAATCCTTGAGGAGGCTAAAACTTGACGATCCTCTCATCAAACTTATTGACATCATGCTAAAAAGCAGGGTAATCGTCTCCAGTTTGGAAAGATCTAATATTAAAAGAGTAGTCACTAGGGGTACCCCTCAGGGAGATATCCTTTCACCACTCTCGTGGAACCTAACTCTGGATGAGTTACTCATAGACCTGGAGTACTCTGGCCACAAGGTTATGGCTTAAAAAAACCGTTTGTGTCTCCCCAAAAACCCCCAATTATATCCGCTCGTTAGAGACTGGCCTTCCAAATTTGCTCATACTCACCCCGAATTGCCATTTCGAATACAAATGCCTTGTACAAGCAGCAATAATGGTAATTTCCAAGCAATCAGGCAAAAGCTGGTAGATGAGTACAATTGTTAATATTTCTAATACATACATATTTCTACATTATTGAAGCTAGTCAATCCTTTTATATCAATTACCTACATAACACATCTACACAAACGAGGACGAGGTAATGGACAGTGAAATCCTTCTATCGCTACAAATCTGCAGGCCCGGACCTCGGGAAGTATTACTCCTTGGCTTAAAGCAATCTTTAAGGCAAGCCTCACCACTGGATACATACCGGAAAGATGGAGAGAGGTGCGTGTTAAACCTCTAAATACACTAGTCCAATAGCCTGACTTATATCTCAGGCAACACCTGGAGTCAACCAAGTTCCCATGTAGTGCGCAACACGCTTACACTAAGGGTAAATTCGTGAACACAACACTACATGAGACTGCAAGAACTACTGAGAAATCTCTCCATGATAAGGAATGTACGCCGGCAGTTTTCATCGATTTTGGGGGATCATTAACAATCAAGTAAAAATCAGGAAAATTTCTGACGAACTGGATACAGACGATTTTTTTTTCTATCTATACGATGTGGCCAAAGCGTCAGGGATAACGCTTTGATGCGTAGCGAATTAGGGTAAGGGAAGTGGGGAAACTTGAATGTCTTGTTTTGCATTGCTGCGACGTAGACAACAGCCCAAAGACGGAGTGGATTATTTAAATTTCTTAATAAAAGCTCACGGGGAGACCTGTACTCGAACTCCGGACTCATGGCATGGTGGTCGTGACGCTCAACGAATTGATCCAAATCCGTCTCCGATGCTAAACAGCAGAGTTATTAACATGAGTTCAGGGATTTCTCCATTAGGAAAAGAATTCACAGAGGCACGCCACACGGAGGAATTTTATCACCTCTGCTCTGGAACGTCTCTCATATTCGTCGTCAGCAAAAATATCAAAACGATAGCGTACGCAGACGACATTGTACTACTGACAAAAGAAAAATTCCTACAAACAGTCAGTGATGTTATGAACTCTGCGTTAAAAGTCATCTCAAGATGGACAGAGACCTTACCGTTAATTCCCATAACACAGAAATTGTACTGTTCACAAGAAAATACAAACTACCTATTTGGAAACCACCAAAACTTAGAGGTACTGTTCTCGACTCCAAACTAAATTAGAAACGGAATGTGGACGAGAGAACGAAGAAAGGATAACGCACTCTTCAAGCATGAAACCGCACGTTGTACACTGGATGTACACAACAATCGTCAGACATATTCTTACGTACGCAGCAATAGTTTGGTAGGATGCGGTAAGCAAGCAGTCACATCTCAACTTTCTAAAGAAGGTGCAAAGCTAGACAAGGGATCAACCGGCGCGATAAAATCCACACCACAAGCTGGTCTTACTGCACTGCACACCAAAAAAATGGCAGCCATAGCAGCTCTCCGACTAAGATAGAATACCGATTGGTCGCCAAAAAACTTTAGACACGCGTTCATACTAGAACTCTTCAATCAAAGTGGGCTACACCCCACAACTGATTATATGAAACCATTGAAACCATTCGGTTATCATTGCTAGCAGAGAAGACTGCAAGCTCTCTTATAAGATTATTAGGGGAATATCCATTTTCACAGACGGATCAAAAACAAAAAAGGGAGCTGGAGTCTTCTTGGAAGTGCTGCAAATCAAAAAGTCTTATAGACTCAGAAATGCAATATACGCTATAATGAAAGCTGCACTCGCTGTCCAAGCAAAACAGATGTCAGGGACTGAGATACTTAACAGTTAGGCAGTGCTAAAAATCGTTGAACTCCAATTTGATAAATTCGAAATGTGTTAGAGACTGTATCAGGGCACTAGGAACCATTTCACATCATAAAGTTCAGCTCTGTTAGGTTACAGGTCATGTCGGCATAGAGGAAAACGATAAAGTTGTCTAACTGGCCAAAAAGGGTTCAAGTACAGATATAGATAGATAGATAAATGGTAAAAACTCAAATTAAAAGATATTATTGTCTCACAACACGTAGTCTATGGCAGAAAATAAACTTGAAAGGAACTTCAAACCTCTTATCCTTCGACAGAAAACTCGTTGGTGTTCTTACTGGCCATTGCCCAATTGGAGTCATGGCCGCTAGACTTGGCGTGCCATCGTATGAATTCTGTAGAATATGTAGAGATAAAGAAGAAATTGAATCCATAGCGCACATGCTCTACAAATGTCCAGCTCTACAAGAACGAACGACGACTTGCTTGTCTGTAAGCAAGGTTCTTTGATAACTTGGACGACCTATCGAATCTCAGCAGGTTTTTTTACAGAGATCGGGGTGGTTTTAGATCCAACCATATTGGTTTTTATTTAAATACGCCTCATTGGCCTCCGAGTTGAATTACTGTCCTCAGCAGCAAACAGCCAAACTAACGAACCAACAAAGCAACTAATAATCTATTTATATATGGGTTAGAATTAGTCTACCTTTAGCGGACATTGTATTGCTACTGTATCGAGGCCATGTTGATGTTAATTTAGACTTATAATTTTAGTAATTACCTAAAATATGTAATGACTGGACTAAAGAATAAACTTATTATTATTAACAGGGAAAAAAGTGAAGAGAAGATGAGAGGCGAGTAATTTCCCTGTCAGGGATCCGTGCGTTTTTTTAGGTAAATAAAATTAATACGTATCCGATAGTATACTTACTTTTGAGTAATTCTTTTCATTGGAGCAAATATAGGTGGGTGATAGGATATTATCAAATCTGTGTTCTTTTCGACAGCCTCCTTCATAACCGGCTCGGTCAAATCGTTTGTTAGAAAGATAGTTTTAATTTCCCTAGAGAAGAGTGCCGTTTTCATATTTTCCAAACAAATAATCTATAATGTTTTACTTACTTTGGCGTATACGGTTCGATAAGTAGGCCAACGTTGTCCCAACTTTCTGCATATTTCGTTGGAGCAAAGGACTCGAGCTCATCGACAACATCCTTCAACAATTTTCCAGGCATTTCTCCTGCTGCTAATGTTCTGGACAAACGTGTACTTACTTTAAAACCCGTCCTAGTTAGCAAGGGCACCATAAATATATTTAATGAAAGCAAAAGGACCAGTGTACTATACTTTCGGGCGCTTTTATTATATTTCCCGCCTGATATAAAAGATAAAAACAAAAAACGTTTTCTGTTCTAAGATAAAACCCAAAATATTTGACATTTATCTGTTGACACCCGGCGGACTTCACATTGATACGCCACCTTACATAAAATTTTGTAGTTTGTTGGCAAGATACACCGCTAATATTAAATATCACCAGATGGCAGAGGAGCTATTTTCAGAGTACCAAAGGAAACGGAATTTTAAAATTTGATTTTGTGAGGTTTTGTTGCTTAATTTAATATTTTAAGAATTTTTGCTGCGTAACGAAAAGTCCGATTAACCTAATTCTTTCTTTATTGCAATCTTACAACACTATATTTTACAATTACACAATTAGAATTTTTAAGTTCGAAAAAAGTTTGTATGCGAAAAAATGTCCAAATGGCGCATGCGATTTTCGACATACTTTTACTCCTTAATTTTGCTATAACATTAAAGAATTGAATTTAAAAAAGAACTACAGACATCACGTCCTACGTTCAATCGTTGTCTTTTATTAGCAGGTTATGTCAGTAACGAAAATGTGGTTTCGAGAAAAACGTGTTTAAAGTTGACAGAGAACGTATAACCCGATAACCAATTAGCGTAATTATGCTCATTTCTGCAGGTATCATATTATTTTTTTTTTTAAAGGGAGGTGAAATTCTTTATGCACGCTGGGAACTACTTCCCAACAGTGTCGGACTCCTGTGGCACAGTTAACCGACTAAAACACCTTCCTTGCTTCTCCGGACACTAGCCTGGAACTGTTTTGCACACTTCTTCGGGCTAGCTCCTGTTATTTTGCCCATCAGGCACCTACTCCCTCACCAGTTGCCAGCTGGTCCAGGTCGTTTTTCTTCCGTCGAAGAACGTCCTCCACGTACCTGGCTGTGTTGTTCCAGACTTCCTCGTCGGCAATCATGCCTATCACTATAGTGTCCGGAGAGACCACCCCTCCTGGGTGAGCCGCCTCTACGGCTATTCTCTGCGCGGCCCATTTCTCGCACTCGTAAAAGGTGTGCTCGGTGTCAACTTTTCCCAGGCAATACATTCACTCCGCCGAGGCTGTCTTCCCCATCCGGTAAAGATACGATCGAAAGTACCCGTGCCCGCTCAGCAGCTGTGTGAGGTGGTAGTTTACTTCACCGTGTTTTCTGTCCACCCAGAGGCCTATATTTTTTATAAGCCTAGCGGTCCATCGTCCCATGCTCTCCTCGTCCCACATCTTCTCCCACTTTTCTAGGGTATGGAGACTCTCTTCTCTGCTCGCGATTACCCTCCCTACTTGCGTCTTCCTAAGGTAGATCGAACTTCTCTCTTTTGCAAGCAGTTCGACGGGTATCACTTCGGCGATCGAAAGCGCGGCTGGCTCGGAGACAGTGCGATATGTAGAGGCCACTCTCAGCGCCGCGCGCCTTTGCAGTTGGCATAGTCTCTTCTTGTAGAAGTCCTTGCTTAGGGCTTCCGCCCACACTTCAGCGCCATATAGCAAGGTTGCCTGCACTGCTGACATAAGCAGTGGGCGCTTGCTGGACTTGGGCCCTCCGACGTTCTCCATCAGCCTGCTGAACGCTGTCACGCCCTTAGCCGCTTTATTCGCAGTCTGCTTGATGTGTTCGTAGAAGGTCAACTTTGTGTCAATCGTCACTCAAAGATATCTCGCCGCCGGTTTCGACACTACAGTCTCCTCTCCTCACCCTCCGTTTTTTTGTCAGGACCACGACCTCTATTTTGCTTAATGCTAATGCAAGGCCGTGAGCTGCCATCCAGTGGGCGACCCTCCGCATGACCTGGTTTAGCTTTAGTTGAGCCTGCTCCACTGTGCGGGCTGCGATGAGCACCGCCACATCATCCGCATAGCCAACCAGTTGTGTTTCCTCCGGCATCTCCAGTCTGAGTAGGCTGTCATAGGAGGCGTTCCAGAGGTCGGGTCCTAGTATGGATCCTTGCGCAGCCCCAGCCATCACTTGTATCCTGCAGGTATTATATAACATCATCTACGGTATTCATTTCAAAAGTGTATTTTAATATTGTAATTCAACAAAACTAGATTCTGGGATTCTTAGCATTATTCTGAAAACTATCAATTCTGTCAATCTTTACTCTTTACAGGCACGACTGACAACTCGTCATCTATGTAAATCTAAATATTTTATGTCTTCCATTAAGAAGCCACCTTCCGCGGGATTGATTTTAGAGATTTTATATAGACGTTATAAATATCGCTTATGATTATAACCAGTGGCGGATCTACAGTGAAGGGGGGGGGGCTATTTTTCTGCTGCTTTTTTATCAATAGAAACATGTCAGTCTTATTCTTCCAAAAATCGGACCAAATCTCTGGTAACGTTTGTATACCAAATTTAATCTTTTAGGTTTATAAATGAGAGGATGGAGAACTGTTATAATGTTTCCTAGTTGCTAAGAAATCCGAAAACCTCAAAACTCACCTAATACTTCAAAAAATTCTACCCCCTTCTACTTCTTGAAATATCACATAAGAAAGCTCTGGGTTGGGTATGGAAGCGCAGTCAAATTGTACGGAACCCAAATGCTCTACTTCAAGACAAATCCAAGATGTTTAATGTGTTCCCTAGCAGTCTAATGGTGGATGCCTAATTCCTTTGCAATTTGCTCTAGTGGTTAGATGTGGGTCCGCATGGACCGCATGGACCAGATCGACAATCTGCTTTGAGACTGAAATCTCCGGAACGAATCACCTTTGGTAGGTCCGAACATTTACAACTTCAGTTTTCAACGTGTCACATAAGTTCTTACAAGTAACCGATGCGGTGCTTTCTTTCTGGAACTCATACCAAATGCAATGTCTTAAATGCACTTTATTCGCTGGCATTTGATACATTCTGTATTTCGCAACTAACTGATGGCAACTAACACACGACGCCTTCTACTTGCTTGTTTTGACCTGAGAGGTAAAATTACCTGCAGATAGTAAAATACGACAGAACTCAAGGGCCTCGTAGTGTTTCCGGGCCTGCCCTTCGCGAATCAGTGCGCCGTGGTCGAGGACACCGTCATCGCAATCGTGCGTCCGTGTTGCCTTCTGGTACTTTGGTCGATAATCAGGCTTTTGCCTCCCATACTCCTACTGTTCCGGGGCTGGAAGTCTCCTATTCCATCTCTCTCTCAATGTCCTTCGGATGCTGTTTTGTTCCCCATGGCGGATGGTTGGGCTGGTGGTGACATTGTTGGGCTATCTGCCGTTCTTCTTTCGAAATTGATTTTTGTCTCCCGACTTACACCTGGTACCTCTTGTGAGATGATGTTGCGTTTCCTTGGCTCTAGAGTTATTGACACGTCTGAAGTGTCCTGTAGGAAGATAAGTGGTACTTCAAGGCCCTACACATCTTTCCTGTTGTCTCCTCCTACTCCAGTGGCTGATACTCTTCTTGGTGATAATTTATGGCCCGTGGATATCTTTTGTAAGATCTTCGTACCCCGTTCTCACCGCCGCCGTGCTAGCCCGGTAGTCGGTCAGTCTCCCATTTTAAAAAACGGGATAAGCTCTCGCTCACTACTAAATGTGAGAGGGCTGAGGACTAAAACTAATAATTTTTATTTCTCATCAGTAAACTGTGATTTTAATTGGACAGCTTTATCTGAGGCGTGATTACACCAGGGTATTCCAGGCATGCTGTTTCGTCTGCACGAGGAGTTGGGGTTCTCATTGCATGTAGGAAGTTTCTAAATACTAAGTTTGTCGACCCTTCTTCTGATCAACTTGATCTGGAACAAGTCTTAGTAAAAATTTCACTTGATTTACATGCATACCTCCAGATATGTGTAATGTCGTTGTTAAAATGGTTTGAGTCGGTTTGATATTCAACATATCGACTATATCCATGACCAGTTGGGTTCTAAGGACGAAATTATTCTCGTGCGGGACTTCAACTTGCCCAACGTACGATGGGTAGTGGATAATGATGACGATAGCTATCGTCCCCATAACTTGACTAAGGGACAATCACTGTTACTCGACACCTTAAGTAGCTTAGGACTTTGCCAAATGAGCAATGCGAGTAACAATATGGGAAGACAGCTTGATTTGGTGATTTGGTGTCACTTTTCATTGTCTCTCTAACGTGTGTGTCGAAAATTTCGAATGTGAATATAGTTTTAACTTTAGAATGACTGATTTTGAGGCTTTGAATGAATATCTTGGTGATTTAGACTTCCATACTTGTCTGTCTAGTGAAGATATCGACAGGAACGTATCTGGTTTCTACGAAGTTTTGTACTAAGGGTTTTTCACCTATGTCCGGGTTAGAAGTAGAGAATCCGCTCCTCCCTGGTAAAAAAGAGAATTAAAAACTCTCAGGAATAAGACAAATAGGCTTTGGAAAAGGTACCTGCGTGTGAGCAGTGTTGACTCTAGGCGCGAATGTATTCTCTGCCACGAACATTTAATTAGTTTTTCACGATCCCTATATGAAGAATACCTTCAGAAATTAAGAGGCAGCTTATTCTCTAATCCCTGGAGTAGTAGCATCTTTTCGCACATTAATAATATAAATACACCCCCCGTACCTATTCCATTTATCACGGAGATCTTGTCCAAGCATATTGTAGATCTTCCGGATGATTTTTCTTGTGGCTCTGACGGGGTTCCTGCTGTTGTCTTAAACAAGTGTTCTTCGGTGTTATTATGTCCCTTACTTTTACTCTTCCGGTGGTCTTTCCTGTTGGGACTCTTCGAACTGATGATCCAATCCCAATTGTTTATGGGGGGGGGGATTCAACTTGTTGGAGTTTGTTTCTGGCAATGTGAGTGGATTTTTATGGCTGCCAAAGTAAGGCCTGTGATAAGCTGTCTCACTCCATTATCGTTTTCAAATTGGCCAAGTTGGGTTTCCCGCCCCTATTCATTGCATGGATTAAGTCGTAGTCCAATAGCACTTATAGAATGGCGTACTCTCTGATGCTTTTGTGGCTCCTTCTGGCGTTCCCCTGGGCAGTCAGATATTACTTATTTACTTCAAAGAAGTAAAATTCTTATTTATGCGGACTATATCAAGATTTTTCTCCCAATCAAATCTTTTGTGGATTTTGAGATCTTGCAGTCGGACCTACACATATTTTATAGCTGGTGTGGCAATAATAATCTTAAATTAAACATTGTGGAATCTCAGGTCATGACCTTCTCGAGGTCCCGCATCTACCGTATTTTTCAGTACAAGTTGTGAAGGTGGTGTTGAAGGTGGAAAGAGTGAAGGACTTGGGTGTGTATCTTGACAGACAACTTAACTTCATCCCACACATTAATAATATCGCTGCCAGGGTCAACTCTTTGCTGTAATTTATCCCCCGATGATCCAGGGAATTTCCCATCCCTCACATAAGACTTCATCTTTATACATCCCTTGTTAGACCACTGCTGGAGTAGTCTAGTCCGGTTTGGTCTCCGTTTTACGGATCTCACATTAAACGTATTGAATCCGTACAGCATAGATTTGTGAGATCGGCCCTTTGTGCTCTGCCCTGGAGTGACCCTCTTATTCTGCCTCCATATGATGAGCGGTTGGGACTGCTACAACTTGCTACTCTCGAGAAGCGTTGCTGATATAATTTTTCTACACCAGCTTCTGCAGGGAAAGATTGACAATGCGGAACTTTCCTTCAAAATATTACCTAGAGAACTGCCCTATTACCTTCGAAACCATTCAAGCTTATAGATTTCTCGCGCACTAGTTACGGTATATTCGAGCCAGTTAACCGCATGTGTAGGTTTCCTAATTATATTGGTGATCTTTTCAGCAATAACGTGAACAAGGCAACATTAAGGAGGAGTCTGTACAATTTATAACATCCTGTTAAGCGTTCTCTATTGCCTGTGCACCCCTGATTGTTGTGTTTGGGGTACTACTAATGTTGTTTGCATGTTGGTGTGGAAGCCTCATTCCCCTAAATATTTTGTTATATTTTGGTGGCTAGGTCAATTGATTCCTGGCTTTGCCTGTGCAGTGCGCCCTCTGAGTTAGAAGAGTTAATTCTAATAATAAAAAACTTTATCGCCAACCCAATAGATTCTAGCATGGGCTGTAGGGAATGAATAGGAAACGATCAGGGTTTGGGATCAAAGAACTTTAATACAATACGCTAGCGAGTTTCATTAAAAACACATTTTTTATTTTATTTTTACACACATAAAACGCTTTGGTTATTGCTGTATTTCACTTTTTCTTCAAAAATTCATACTTATAGACATGTTCTCTACTCCTAAATGCTACTCGATTAAACTTCTAAATAAATTTATGACCATAAGTTGAAGGAATCTTTCCAAATCCCTTGCATAACATTTATGAGACTTTCACTAATAGCAAACTTACAAGAAATAAATAAAATTACACTAAAATACAAGCAAACATATGCAATACAAATTGATTTGTACGCAGAATAAAGTAAAGTAAATTAATATAATTAAAATAATTTATAGCAGTTCCGTAAAATCGATGCTTCTGGTAAATTTGTTTAATAAACAAAACGAAAAATTATAATAATTACAATAAAAAATTAATAAAAATTCAGATCACAATTGAAATAATATTTAAAATATAAAAGGTAATTTTTGATAAATCAGCGTATTTTAATATTTTTAGAACTATTTCAAACTCCTAATAGTTTTGAATATTGATTATAAGCTTTCTGAGAGTAATTTTCAAAATTCAAATGTTTTGCAACTAACTACGCAATAAGCCACACTTTGGTATCAAAGGCCCCATTTGCATTTACATTCTTGTTTTAATTAATTATAATTATTTTATTTTCTAAGTACATTCCTACGCCATTTCTAATTGTTCAAACAGTTTTTGTCAATTTAACTTATTTAGTTTGTTTAAATTTAACATTTACAGTAAAATAATGCACAGGGAAAGGCATCTACTTCTAAAATATTTGTCATTTCTAAAATTTAAGTCTTTTTTCAAAATATTCTCTATTGTTATAGTTTTGTTTAGTTGATTTAGTTAAGTACAGTTGTTATCTTAAGAGTGAAAACTATTTCTAAGAAACTACAATCTAATTTTGATTATGGTAAGGCATTTGGTTTAACCCTTTGAAAATCCTTTGGATTTTTAAGTACTTACATTCTAAAATTTAAGTTTTAAATATTTTTTTTTAAAGTTTAAAAAGAATTATTTTCTCTGTGAGTTTGTTGTATTGGCGTTAATGCTAAGATACTTTTATATTTTTAAGTTAATAAGAAAGTAAACAATTTCAATATTATAGTCCAAGTGGGTACATAAATCACTAGCGAGAAACTAAGACCGAATAGGAGTATGTTTAGTTGGATTCGTGCATAACCATAGGAAACGCTTACTATACCAGTAGAAAGTAGGTATGTTTAGAAGAGCCCCGTCACTTGCAACGGTGTTTGTAAATTCGAAATATTTAACATGCGTATTTTTATTCTAATAATCAAATATAATTTTACTTGTTTTACTACAAATGAAAACTGTTTTGTAATTTCTTCAACATCTTCAAATTTTTATATTATGAAACCAGGCTGTTTCATGCTCTAGGTCATACACAATTACTTTGAACCCTAAAACGACTATGCCTCTTGTAGTTACTGCAAAAGAGTTAGTGATCGTAACTTTTTAAACGACATAGTTAGCTCTAAATTACGTTCTCCATCAACACTCTTTCCGTAAGGTGGACGGACATCTTTGCATAACCCTTGTTTGATACGTTGACACTAGAGTAAAAAAGGTAATACTTGATAACCCAAACAAAATTTAACACAAAGTAAAAGACTATTAAATCATGCAAAATGTAGAGTATATCAGAAATCTATTACTTAGGGATTTCAACGGTTATTTGATTGGATGATCAAAACAGTTTTCTAAATAAATTTATCATCATATGAAAAAAATCAGGGTTACTACTAGCTTAGCTTTCAAAGAATTTAAAGAATGGCTACCAAACAAATATTTAATTTGGGTTAGAAGTTGCTGTGTTTCCAATCTCTACCTAAAGCTATAACACCAAAAAAAACGTGCAATAGATTACAAAGTCAACCAGGACCGTTACAATTAACTAAAGTTAAAGTTAGTTCTATGCCAGATTTTACGTTGTAAGTCAGTAAATACTTCCTCCCCGGGAATAACCAGAAGTTTATTGTCAGTTGCTTGTTATAAAAGAAAATGGTAAAGAAAAACCCGTCGTTTATTTTGTTATCCTAAAAATAATGGAGGAGTTAAGTTGCCATTTTTATTCCATCATATTAGTAGAACGAGCACCGTTAGTATATGTTTTGCCGAAACATGAACGAACTAATCAAGTCAACTTGGTTGGAATACCAGGACATCAGGGCTACACAGGGAACGAAAAGACAGATCAACTTGTCAGGCAGGCAATAGGAGCATAAGTTGTATTGGAACAACATTGAGGGACACGCTCACTCAAGGAGCCTCATATTCACCTAGCAGATCCAGGGAGCTCCTAAAAAGCTCAACAGTTTGGATATCAGAACTCTGGCTAGCTTGCTTACCGGCCACTGTCAGCTGAGGTAGCACCTGGTAAAAATAGGCAGAACCGCTGACCCCACTCGCAGAGTTTGTCGGGAGGGTGATGAGACCCCACTATACGTATTATGTGAATACCCTGCAGTAGCCAGGCTCAGATTTAGTTTATTCGGGAAACCAACCCTGGTACCGAGGGACGGGCTTGCTATGAGGAGTTGAGAGGGTTAGTACAGTAGAACCCAGTTGCCGCAGTTCTTAAGGACTTCACACATTTTCAATCCAATCCAATTCAAATATATTTTGATTATTTGATATGGACGACGGACAAACGTGTAAAGGTCGCTAAAACTCAATACAAGGAGAGTGCGTACAAATTGCGTGGATTTTTTGCTTAGAGAAATGCAAAAAATGAAACTACCGTACAAAGACTAGTTGGAAAATTTGATAAAACAGGAAAATTTAAAAAGCAAGCGCACTCGCATGATAGTGTGGTTGAACACATGCAACGGATTTTGAGATATCAATTTGTACCGAAGGTAAATGATCATTTGATACGACTTAATTCGTCGATTGGGTTTTGGAGAATCAGTAAGTAGATCGCGATTTCGCTAAGAAAATCATCGTTAGCGATTTAAAATTTCTACATTGATATATATGTGAACAAACAAAATCGTTGCATTTGGAGCATTAGGTCCTTCCTGCTTAGGCTGTGCTTTAGCACCATAGGACATGCCATGAGCTTTGGCAGTGTCATAAAATAAGGGTAGGAATTCTCGCAAACGCTGGTTATCTCGATATAACTAAATCGTTTCAATAAATTGAGCGCATGACCAAAAATTTTGTGGCAACAGAAAAAAATTTCATAGCAACGAGTAAAAGTGTGAAATTTGTGCCCATGATCTGTTATTCTCCCATGCCGTTTCCGTTTCAAGATTCTCTAGGTTTTTATATGTTCGATTTAAAGTCATGCTGGGAAAGTGTTCCTATAGTTCGATGGTTAATCTGATTTCGGTTTGAAATCGAACACGAATCTTGTGGTTTCGAATCGATATCGGCTTGCAGTGTTTGCAGATCCTTACCGTCTTCCTTTTGAAAATTGCTCGACGCTTCACACGGCGTCGATGTATAATTTAGGAGAAACTAGTTTAAATGGCAAAATCTGGTGGAATTCACTACATTTTTGCAAATTTCAGCGAAAAACTTAATTTCGTATTGAGCAAAATATAATTGTTAATGGTCAAAAATATTAACGTAAATTTGAGCGCATCAACACAAGATATGGGTTGGAATTGATTCGAGACAACCAAACCGTTTCAATAAATTGAGCGCATGCCCAAAAATATTGTGGCAACAGAAAAATGTTTCACAGGAGGTAATAAATATGCCAAGTTTGTGCGCATGATCTGTTATTCTCCCATACCGTTCCCGGGAACTTGCATTTTAATCCTTAGCCTGGTTGGAAGCTGATGTGTGATTTTGACACTTCATGGGGTAAAAATAGTAAGAATTTTGTAAAACGGTTGACCATTCCGCTTCAACCGTTCCAACACATCTATGTTGAATACATCTCTCACCCATTTATACATTTTTGTGTAATTACAAGGCAACCAGTTGTCTGAAAACACCAGGCGTTTGCCGAATGCCTACCATGCTGTAGGTTGTGATGAAATTCACTTTGAAATGCAAGGTCGCACTTTATCTTTTATGAGAATGAGTCAAGGTGAGTCGTTGCGTCCACATCATATCCAGCAATCTGCCAAATATTCTTTAAAGCAGATATTCTGGGATTGATTCTATGATTTTGGCGTTGGGATCTAGATCTATGGTTTTTCGATAATTAAAGGTACTGTGCAGACGACTAATTGATTCTATCTCTTCTCGTATCCAACTAACTTTTAAAGGCAAAGGATAATATATCAAATAATGCTATTGGCGTGGTTATTTATTGAATTGGGTAAAATAATGAGTATTGCAATTAATTAGAGCAAAGATAATATAGGCAGGATTATTATTTTAGAAAAAAATGTGCGTAAAAGAAAATGCCTTTGAATAGCGCAACGTTATATATGTTGTTAGTTAAGCCGTTGAAGCAACCTACAACTACTTAATTTTTACATTGAAATAGGACTAAAATGGTTGGTTTCGGCTTAACTAAATTTCACATTAAGTATATTATCAGAGGACGAAGATGCTGTAAACATCAAGATAAGTTGAGAATTGTTAAAAATACGAACAAAAGAATTTAGTAAGCAGAAAGTTTTAGTTATGAGAATAATGTAACACAACTTTTACAAAATTCATTAAAAAAATGTAAACTTATCATTCCTTGAACACATTACTACATTACAGTTATTCTACATACTATTTTACATTTTTTACAGAAATATGCGTACCTGAGAAATGATGTGACAAATTTCATTAATTCAAATTATTAATGAAAAAAACAAACAAATCGATTGAAAACTTGATAACATAAATTCCACTAGTTAATCTGTTCCTAACATACATGTCCATAGGAACAGACTCTTACTTGTCTAACGCTAATACAACAAACCACAAAATATATAATTTCACAAAATTTTGACGCATCTGTTTTATTTGATATCGTCTGACTATATTACAAAATGTATATGCACGTAATAATAGTAAGAACAAATAAAAACACTAAATCTATAAACATTTAAAATGTTTACTAACAGAAAACAAAAAAAATTGCTGCAGATATAAATATTCGTTGTGTATGTAATTCTAAATATTTTTCATATTTTTTTTTTATACATTAATTTATCGTCTGTTTCTCAACCTTTACAATCGTTAAAAATATTAGCAAAGTTGGCGACTTTTGTGAGAACCTCGAATTCTTGGTAGTCGAAATTCCCACGATATATTTCTTACGCAGTGTTTCCTACTATTTAAAGTAAATAATTGACTAGAGATGATATCGGTTTTCATAACTAAGTAAACTACCGAAAATGGCTGCTCAAAGACTGGAAAGATATTTTGTTTATTTCTCAACGCCCAGAAGTTTTGCTGCTTCATCAGCTGAAGATAAAAGTTTGTTTAGAATTCCTTGATCGCTGATGCCAAGCAGATTCCCAATGAGATCAGAATTGTTATCTTCGCCGTTTCCTTCAACTTTCATAAATGGATGCAAGGCAATATTTTCTTTTTGTTCGCCGCTTAAATGATTTTTCCGCCAGGCTTCTGCTTTGCTCAGGATTTCTTGTATCTTGTGATTTCTGAGCGAGCTGTTAGATACCATGCTGGATGGTTGTTCATCATCAGACATATCTGATCCGCTGTTTGTTGTGTTTGACTGACTGTTATGATGACTTCCGCTGTGCTTTTTCATGTGGCGTAACATACTGTGCTTCAATGTGAATTTCCTAAGACATATATCGCACTGAAATGGCCGTTCGCCCGAATGTGTTCTCATATGTCGTCGCAAATCCTCTGTTGACCAGAAGCGTCGAACACAAAAAGCGCAAATAACTTTTCGATTTGCATAGTCTGGATATTTTCCTCGACCATCATTCCTTTCATCGTCGTCAACTAAATGTGCATGATTGTAGTCTGCATCAGCATCAATTGCACCTTTTGCCAATAGTAAAGCAAACTCTTGAGCATGGTGTACTTTGATATGATCCAAACAATGTATTCGTTCAGCAAAGGAACTATCACAAAGGTGGCATTTAAACGGTAGATCAGATGAGGAAATCATTGGTTCTGGCTTAACATTTGGAACGTTTAGACTTACATTGGCTGGGTTCAAATGTTTAACCTGTTCCGTATCCTCGGCAGCCTTTGGGGTTGGAACGGGATCTGGAATGTCATCAATAGGAACATATAGGGATACTGCGGATTCAACATTTCCATGTTTTCTTAGCAAATGACGGTCACAATTACTTTTCGTTGTAAACAAAAGAGGGCAATGCGAGCATTTGAATGGTTTTTGTCCCGTATGCGTCAAGATATGGCGGCGTAATGAACTTGACCATGGAAACATTCGCTGGCAATAAGGGCAAGATACACGATTGGGAGCAAGACTGTAAGCAGATTTCTTTTTTTGATCTTGTCCCGTCGGGCATGGTGTTTCCTCTGCTCCAGAGTTATTGCTTTCTGATGCACTACCTGAAGCAACAAGGCCCTCCTCATCACTTTGCTCCATTTGGTTTGGTAAGTCACTTGGCCGAAAATAGTTGTTAAATGACATCGAGTTCGTTGCATTGTCAACAAGTTTCGAAACCGAAACGAGGTCGGATGATTCTTCTTTGAAAGGAGAGCTGGCCACTTCTTTCAAATACTTCCCTACTGATTCAGCACGTGCTATCATATTGTTGGCAATTTTGAGATTAAACTCCTTGTTATCTCGTGTTTCTGTGCTTTGTGTTGGGGAAGCATGCTTGACGGGATTATTGCTAGCTCGAATGGCTTGCTCCAATATAGAATCTGCTACTTTCTTGGCAACAGAAATTTCTTGCTTAGTTCCATTACTTTTCGAAAGATCTTCAGGCTTTGATTCATCTTCGACTTCTTCGTTTTCTACGTCATCTTCATCTTCATCTATGACAAGTTTTGGATCATCGTCTTCCACGGTTGTATTAATATTGCTACTTGAGTTATTTGTACTACTAAAATTGCCACTGTTGCTTACATTGCTGCTATTGCCTTGTGAAAGCGTTTGCTGTAAAATGTCGGTATCTTTTCTGGCCTTCAATTGCTGTGCAAGAATTGCATATTTAACTTGATCAGATATTGCACTAAAATGTGGCGGAGGAATGTTTGAAACTGAAGGAGGAAGCGTGTTTGATGGAATTTGCGACATAGTTGTATTACTACTGCGTCGCATAATATGATGTCCGCTTCTCTGTCTCTGCGCCCAGTACTGTGGATGCTGTTGCTTGATATGACGCTCCATATTTGAACGAAGTGTAAATCGGGCTGAGCAATGTTCACAGGCAAATGGCCTTTCGGTTCGGTAACGTCGTTGTTTCTGCTTTGGCATTAAGACACCATTTTTTATCACCATTTTAACAGGACCTGAATTTTGGCTCGGCGGCACCAAGGGAGGTTGAGGAGGAGGTGGTTGACCCAAATGAGGATGACGAGGAATGTTAATTTGTGGAGATGGCGGCATTGTTTTTTGTAAAATCTGTGCGCTTTGAGGTGCACCCTTAATCATTGGATTATCAATAATATTGCTTTGCATTTGTTGCGAATGAGGAGGAGGAGGAGGTTGACACTGATTGGAGATATTGTTTGGATTTTGAGGAGGAACTCTATGATCACCAGCACAACTAAACATCGAATTCATCAACATATTTGGACCAAATTTATTCAGATCATTTATGTTATTGGGCAACAAGCTGTTTTGGAGAAAGAATGGGTGCAATGGAGAAAATACCAAATTTCGATAAAGTTGTGACAATTGAAAGTAGTGCGACGGATCCATCTTAGGAAGAGCTTCATTCAAAAGCTGTTGTTGAGCAAGTAAAATTTGATTGTTTTTCTCAATCATTGCTATATCAATTTTTGGCTGTTCAGGGGCTATTTCAGGTTCCGATTTTATTTGAGGTGGATTTGGCTTTGATTTCTTGCTTAAGTCCAAAACGTCCATACTAAGATCAATGGGTCGATTGGAATCATTTTGTTCTGCTTCTTCCGGGGATTCCTTTTGTTGATCTTCATAACTGTTAAATGTTTTATCAATTAATTTTTCCAGGCTTTTCACTTGTATCTTAACAGGCTTATCAGACTGTAACATTTCCTTCAAATGAGACACTGGAGTAGATCTGTCTTTAGGAATACTGTGGTCATCGTCTTGATCCAATTCTGGAGAAGAGAATAAGTGCAATTTTTTGATAGGATCATCGCAGCCTGAATCTTCAGATGGATGGTAAATAATGGCACGTTTCACTTCGTCTCGGGTAGTTTTGGCATGTCTATTTCTCAAGTGTCTTTCACAATTAGCTTTCGTTGTAAAGGCATAATTACAAACGGCACATTCGTATGGCCTGTCACCATTATGGGTGCGCATATGACGAATAAGAGCGGCTTTGTCATGAATAGAATATGGACACATATTGCAGCGGTATGGACCAGCCCCAGCTGCGCTCAGGTGAATTCGATTGTGACCTTTTAAAGCTCGCAAATTTGGAAATACTGCAGAACAAAGCTTGCAAGGGAACTCGCCACGCAATTTCATTTTCCGAAACTCTGAAGTGAACGCGTCTTGAGCTTCCTCTTCGTCTTTGCCGTAACTATACTCACTGCTCGGTGTGTTAACGCACTTTTCAAAATTTCTTATAAAACTGCTTGAGGATGAAGTAACATTCAAAATGGACTGAATATCTGCCAAATCTCTTGATTCTTGCTGTTTGTAACTTAATTGAGGAGATTTTTCCAGATCTGTTTTGATGTCAGATTTTTCTGAAGTTCGCGGAGATGACATTGAACTGGCCAAACTCATTGCAGACTTGTTTTGTAGATCTAAATGAGCAAAAAATTCGTCGCGTCGATTTTCCTCATCGGAGCTTTCACTTGATGCACGTTTACGCATAGAATAGTCTTGGGGAGATTCTCCACAGTCTTTGATGTGAATATCGACAGCACTGGCACATGGAAATGCCCGATAACATTTGGGGCATTCGAACTTCTGGCTTGTTATTGGCGTTCTTATTGTTTGCTCGCATAAAGATTTTGCTATTAGTGGAAACTTTTCGCTCGAAAAGTCCACAAAGGTAATATCTTTAAATCCCTGAGTTATGTTCACTTTATTTACACACCTGTGAGTGTTCAAAGCCTTATGGGTCTTGAAGACGATCTCACATTGCCGACACTTAGCTGGAATGCTTGGATGTTCGCGATCCATGTGGGTACTCAGGGCGAGCATACTAATGAAGTCGTTTCGATTGCACACTGGACAGCAATACTTTAGTCCGGTTTGGGGCTCGGACTCATTTTCATTGATTATGTTGTTGTTGATGGTTTTCATGCGTCTCTTTATTATTCCGTTATCATCGTCTGCGCTTTTTCGCTTATAATTGTTATTGTTGTTGTTATTTGAGCTACTGGCATTTGAATCTGTTGAGCAACCATCGCTTTCATAACTTTCGCCATCACCACCGCCGCCGCTGCTGCCACTACTTTGTCCACTAGTGCTGATGTTACCTCCGCCAACACCTGAACCACCGCCACCAATTATGCCGGTGTTACGCTGCTGTTGATGCTGTTTATGCGTTCGCATGTGACGATGCATATTGCCATTTGTCGTAAATGTCAGGTGACAATATTTACAATTAAATGGCCGCTCTCCCGTATGGACCAACACATGGCGATCTAAAGATGACGCAGATGATAACACCTGAAATGTAGAAAAAAAATCATCTTTGTAGCATTTGTTGTTTTTGCGCTATAGAGAATGTAATTAGCTGTAATTTATTTCATGTTATGAAGAAATTTAAATATAACGTAAGCGATAACTGTGCATATGTGTGAACTTTTAACTGAATTTTAATTTGAAACGTAAATGGAACTGCAGTTTAGGTAAGTTTACGTTAATTGACCCTTTCTTGAAGTCTTCGGTGGAGTAAGGGATAATGTGTTGGCTTTTTATCATGATGATGGTTCCATGTTCGGACCCCATCGGCGGCGAGGGATTTAAACTTAAAAAATACAGGCTGTGTCTTAACAGATTAGATATTGGAAAGCAGAGTTTTAAACGTTCTTTTATACGATATTTCTGCTCCAAAGACGTTCCAGCGAATTGGAATGGATTCCTTATGGAGAATACCTTTTAGTTCTAAAAGTTAATAAGGGGCCGTTCAAGTATGAGCAGTTAGGGGGGGGGGGTCCTGTGAAACGTTACGCTGCGTTATATGGGGAGGCGGTCAAGCAACGCGTTACGTAACATTAAGTTTTTGTTAAAATTAAAAGTCCAAACTCTTAATACTCTACACATATTTTTTTACATACGAAAAGAATCGCGTCACTAAGTATACAGAAGTATATTTACATATAGCAAATAACCACAATAAGCTGTGTACAACGAGTCCATAGTTTGGACTCTAAGAGTCCGGCCGTTGCGGTCAAGCAACACCACCTAAAGTACAAACCATGAACTTACGAATTTCACGCACACACATTAGGGTCAAAGTGGCCTGAAATTTCGTTTAGTTTAAATTGCTTCTTATTCCGGTATTTTGCGCAACATAATTGACATTTTGAGGTAAATCATCTGAGTGTTACGTAACGTTGGGGGGTAACGCGAAACGTTAAGGCGCGTTACAAGGGGGGGGGGGGGGGGGGGGGGGGTCAAAACTCTTCAAAAACTGCGTTACGTAATACTAAGCATTGTCTTGACAACTAGTACAACAAGTAAAGTTTTTTCGCTCGAGTTTCACATTTCTGGTAGCACTACGTCTCATCTACAGTAATAATCTTTTTGAGAAAATTTGGATTACATTAGAGTTAGAGTGGCAACCTCTCAGAGGGGACAATACACTTACGCCGTGATAACCTATTGTAGTATCTAATTGTGGCTACATTTCAGAGTCTATCAGGGTGCGGCAATGACGCATAATGACAGCCACACCGTCCCTAAAGATATTTCGCTTAAGCTTATGGACCATTTTATGTCGAAGGTCGGCCAGATCTACCAGGTAATTAGGCAAGTGTGTATCTATTTACATTCTTGATGAATATTCTTTTAATGTCCAGCTTGAAATTGGTTAGCGGCATGCCAATCTGGTGAGTTATATATCTGGTAGAGATCTGGTAGAGTGGTGCCGATTCTTGCTAGCTCAGAATGTCACCATTCCCAAGTACCCATGTGAGTTGTTAGGCTATGTCATTCAAAGCTTAACGAAATTTTTTGGCAGTTTTGGAGTTCATATGAGAGATTTAATAACAGCTTGACTGTCTACTGAGATGCAGACGTCGCTTAGCGACATTGCTCTGACCTTTAGACATTCTGATGCTACATCTACAGATATGATTTCTGCTTGGAAAACACTGCTGTGATCTGACAAACGAAAAGAAATATTTGGGACCAGGTGTTCCGAGTACTACCCTAAAATTTTGATTGCAAGGAGTTGTTCTGATGATGTTGTTTAAGTGGTTTTTATCCTCGATCAATAAGTGCAGAACAAAGTTGAAACAGACCTTCTACTTGTTCAAATAATTACGTGATGGATGGAGGGCGGACTCCTTGCACAATTCGAGCCCCTCTGCCGTTCGTATATATTTGAGAGATTCGATTTTCGAAGAGATTTTAGCATTACCAATAAGTTAAATTTAGAGGGGTGTGGGTGCAGAATAAATGCTTGAAGTTTAACTAGAAGGGCAGTATGCCAGACTCCATTAAAAGCGTTTCAAATGCTGTCCATAAGGTGCTTGACTCCGGTTAATATTTCATCAAAGGTTGTGTGGATTATCGAGAGGAATTGGGCTAGCAATTCTAGATTATTCTGTTAACGGTCACAGAAACATAGCAGATAGTTAGATAGCCGAAGACTTTGTAGAAAAGGCTCAGGCTGTCGAAATATAAGCGTTTGAAATAGCCAAGCAGTCCATAAGGTGTTTGACTTGGTTAATATTTCATCCAAAGTTGTGTGAATTTTCGAGAGTAATTGGGCTAGCAATTCTAGATTATTCTGTAAAGGGTCACAGGAACATAGCAGATAGTGAGATAGCTGACGACTTTGCAGGAAAGGTTCGAAACTCCCAAGTTGAACGAAATGAAGCCCTTTCGCTGGGTTCCGTAAAACGCTAATTCATGGAGAAAGAGCGAAGACAGGTGACAAGGATTATAACTTATTAGTTACAATAGATAAAGGCTTCTTTTTGTTCTGTAAGCCACATCTAAGACTTTTAACAAGATTTAGAAGCAATTACCTGCATCTAAGTTATTACTTAGCAGAGATAAGAAAATCGTACAGAAGCCACGACGCTTGTGTATAAGTGAAGATGAATCAGTGGAATACATTCTCTGTGCAGGCCACACATCATCTTAAAAAGGCATTTTCGTCGTAGGGGATAAAGCTAACGAAGAGTGGCTTAAGAATATATCAAATATTTTCTCCGCAAAATTTACATTTAATTAAACGATTGCTTAACCTGCTCCCTTTTAACGACAGCTGTGTAATGGAATGCATCCTAGATAAGTTCTCTGATTTCTCTTTGGGATGATTAAACGTAGGAAGGCTTAAGTTTTGAAATTTTGGTATATGTGAAAACAAACGCTTCTAGAAGTCCCCGCTGCGTCGTTTTATCTAAATTGCGCAGAGCTAAAAATAATAAAGTCCGTACTATGCAACTCAATTCGAACGTTTACGTAGTGATAAATATGAAGTCGATTTAATCGAGATTTCTTATTCCGTAGCTCATTTGAATCGATATATCGACACTTTTATAAAAAATCGAAATCCCCGTAGTAAATCATAGAAATTCATTGGGAATTTCTACTTTATTGGTTTCCTTTTCTGGATACTAGCGGGTTTGCCCGGCGTTGCTCGGACTTTTGGTAAGTGAAAGCCATTTTCGATTAGTATACAGCGGCATTGGGAGTGTCATTATTTATCTCAGCGACTCTGAAAAGTATGGATTCGACAATAATATCGATCGTTTTCTATTATTTTAATTATAATCTCTTATATTCTCCACCCCTAGTATCCAACGTCATCGGGAGTGTAATTATTCATTTCATCCGATCCGGATACTAATATTTGCCATTTTCGATTATTTTTATATTTCACTCCCTTCCCACCCCACCGCTATAATGTCTCGCCACCCACATACATAGAATGTACGGTATCAGGAGTATCGTTATTCATCCCACCGACCCCCAAAACTATGGATTCGACACTATTTTAGTTATGTGAGTGTGCAGTTGTTATTGTATTGCAATGGATGTTTAATCTATGGCACAAAAAGATATGACGACTCGCTTAGTCGTAACAGTCAATATTTTCCGGAGATCTAGAAGAGGCTAGGAGTAATCACTCGGTGACAGCTGATTCGAGAGCGCTCGATATCGATTTGCTAAATGCAAATTGTTTTCGTTTTATTATCACATCGTCAAATACAAATCTAGGTTTTTCTTTAGAACTAAGAAACTTGAAAGTAGTGTTTTAGGTGGTTGTACAGAAACGCCGCTAGTGGCGCCGCGGTAGGTTTTTTAACCGGTGTTACTAACTTTAACTTAAAAGTTGTTAATTTTTTTTTATGGAACAGAAATTTGGGAGAGAAGTAAAAGAAGTATTAGAAATGCTTGACCAGATTATTTTGGTTGCAAAGAAGATATGAGGGAGCTCTGTAGCCCAAAAAGGGGAGCTCTAGCTCCGCGAGTAAATAACTGCAAATGGAAAAGCCATAAACCATTACGGATGTTATGGTTTTCAAATTCACCAAAGCTTTAAACATATAACAGCGTACTTTTCTAGATAACACGGTAGTGAAGCGACGAACAGAAAGTAGTTTTAAATAAATTTGAATAACCACATAAATTTATTACAATAAAAAAATCAATTTTGGAAAATACCACATGAATATGTAAATAAAGATAAAAATATATCTTACCTTGGAGCATATGCGACATGTGAAATTCTCCGAATCACCCGAGGAATAATTGTGACATCGTATGTGATTTGTAAATTCATGAGCAGTAGCTGAGACAGCCTCACATATTGGACAGACTCTCTTCATATCGTCTCGATCACGTTCTGCACCAGATTCTGGACTAGAGTTCAAATGATGGCTACTCGTATCAACGAATCCTGATTCGTTTTGAGTACGATCAGCACCTGATTGTGTCGTATCATTCGACTTTGAATATGTCATGCTATTGTTGTTATTATTTTTGCTCAGTATATTGTTATTTTTGTTTGGTGTGCTTATGCGAAATTTTTTTCGTAACGAATGTGGGTTATCATTTGGTTCGATTTCTACATGACTTTCGATGATCCGATTATTGGGATAATCATCGTTATCGGATTCATAATTATCTGAATCATTGTTCACTGAATTCGTTAGTGTTGATGAAAATGCTGATGATTCATGGCTGCTAGATTTCTTTGGTGTCCTTCCAAGATCCATCGGTTCAAGAGATGATTCAGATGTCGAAGATGTCCGTCTTTCCCGCTTCGGATCCATTTTAAATTGTGCATTGTTTGCTCTAATCATGTTTTCAAAGCTCAAGTGTCGCCGTGTTTTTGTCGTTATCTGAAAGAGGAATTTGCAGAAAAAAATTAAAATTAACCTTGAGTATTGAATTACACATTTTCAATAACGTCGGATTAATAAGCAAAAATTACGAGTGTGTAAAGCTTATCAGGAAAATGCGTTGGCAAAATGAGTACTTATAATAATTGCTACAAGGTTGTGGTGGTAATGGAGAAGAGTGCTACTAAATTTTACATTCATTACTTCACTTTAGATATTTCGAAATTGGTTGCATTGGCGAGAAGTAGGTTCGTATTGATCTGCGTTTCAATATGCTGACAACAAATTTCAAGTTTTTATTATGGAGCAGTGAACTTTTAACATTTCAATACGTTCTCTGCGGTCTTTTTGCAATGGATTGCAAAATACAACAAAGAAGGAATTTCACATAATACTTTCGTCAGGGAAATAATAAAAGATACAAAAATAAGTTAAAATGACACACTAAGAAATCTGATCCTTTTATAATACAGATATGAGTAAGAAACTGTCAAATTTGCAAAATTCTACTCGGATAAGAGAAACAAAATTTTATAAGCTTTAGATTTTATGAAATATTACGACATTTATGATTTAGATTGATGAGCACAGAAATCACAAAATCATTTAATTAAGTTTACTAATATTTGCCAATATTGTTGAGAAGATATAAATTTTTCAGCCATCTATCTTAAATCAGAGATAAAATCACTCTTATCTGTTGTAAGACGGCACTAGGAAAGGAAAAGTTGGTACAAAATATTAATTAAGAGCAAACAGATAAGCAAAAGTAAGCAAAAAAAAAGGAAATACAACTGAGCGAAAATGTACGTTTGCCACCTCAAGATAAACACTTTATCAAAACAATACTTTACCGCCATCACAAACCTCTTAATTCAGTCATCTGATCTCATCTTGTAAGTAACGCGTCCTCCGCTTATCTATCACCTGGGAATTTTGTATTTTATTGGTGCCACACATCTTGGAGCGTGTGTTGTCACTTGAACAAATCGATTTCAATCAGGTAATGATAGCACATTATTTGAATAGTATAGGCCTTGAGTTGGGAGGCTTCTTTGATGTGAATTTAAAGTGAAGTTACTGAAAGGCGGAAAAGATTCTTGAGAAGAGTCTTTAAGAATAGCGCCTTTCACCGTCATTTTTGTACGAAACTAACTGAAATATATTTTCGTAACATACTTTCAAATAGGGCTTCAAGATAAATGCAGTACGCAAGTTTATAAAATTTTTAATAAAGTAGTATACCTATTTTAATATACTTGGTTTTGACTGCACAATTTATTAGCATTATTAAGAAAAATAAAAATCTAACCATATACGAGGTGGGTCCGGAAGGTCAGGTTAAAGCGGTTGCCATCCCGGGGAAGGAAGGCGCACTTAGGCCAAAGTGGCCTATTGTGATACCACATTGGGGCTCGATTTTCAATCCCATGACATACCTAAAAAATAAAGGACTCTTAGAAGCTCAACCAGCTAGGTCCCTGACATCAGTAGAACCTTCCTTCGGAGTGAGGGGAAGCCCAAAATACCGGCTCCTGCGGTTGGTCAGAGCCGAGCACTCAGGGGCTAGATTTTCATCCCTATATCACGTAACTGAAAACCATTTGAAGCTCTTTATAAACCAAAACCTTTAACTCTTTAAAAAAGCTAGCTTTAAAAAGGTTAACTGCGGTGGGTTCGGAAGGTATTGAAAAATATTACTTATCAATGATTCACTCATTCATTAAATATAATCCTTGAGAATGCAGACACATTTAAAAACAGGGTTTTTTTTTTATAATAATATTGAAGATCTTCTAATGAGGGAGTGTTCAGAACTTGTGTGGTGTTTTTTTTATGCCGCTCTTCTAAATGTGTTTCCAACTTGCAAAATAAAACAATCACACGGAGACTAGTCCGAGCTATAGTGAGTCAATGAAAGACTGAAAAGTTCATTCAGATAAAAGACCTCTTACAACCAATGCCAATGAAGTGTGACTCGGTGTACTATCGCAATGAAAGATCCCTAACGTCGCAATCGAAGTGCCATTAGTAGACCTGCGAGCCTGATAAGCTATTTTAGGATCATGGCCTGGAAGGATTTGTCTTTCAAATGAAAATTCTTTAACTCCCAGAAAGTGTTAGTCGGTGCCTTATCGAACTAAAAGATTCTTGAAGTGACGGTAGAAGTGTCAACAGTAGATCTGCGTTACCGATTTTACTTTACGACTCCCATAGGTGAAAAGTAATGGAAACGTGAGAATTTTGTTCCCTAAAGGGTTGATTTGTCCATTAGAATTTCCTCAAGATTTCGTGACGAGTAGAAAGATGACCACACCGTGGTTTCAGGGTTCGAGCCTCGTTCTCCGCGTGAATTTTTAATAAAAAATTTTCTGGGCTGTTGTATAGCTCGCAAGAATGCAAAAACAAGGCATTAAAGTTCCCCAATTCCCCTTACCCTAATTCTTTCCTTCCGAAGCCATGCTAACGCATCATAGAGTTGTCCCCTGGGCTTTGGCTACATCTTCAAAAGAATTGGGGGAAGATCGTGTTGTGCAGTGTTGTGCACGCACATGATAGGGTTCCATCGAGTAACTTCTAAATTATTCACAAACTATTTTTACTACAGTGTTCGTTATAATTTTAATTTTGAAAGTACTAATAAAGGCTACAGACAGGAAGTTTTTCATATGTTTTGGGTTCAGAGTTTAGAAATTAGAGTGGGTTGGACGCTTTGATAACGATTTCCAAAGCAAATATCTCGTGACCGAAAGGCTAAAATCAAAAGGTTTCAAAACTTTGTTGCATTTTAGGAGACCTACCTAAAGACAGCCATCAAAGGGGTACGTGAAAAAAAATTTTGAGTACACTTTTTACTTTATGGAGGGGCGTGTAAAAGAATTATTTTTTAAAAAATCTCATCATTTCTGTTGTTGGGTCATCAATTTACGTCCGTATACCAAAGTATATATGAGAGGATGTGCGGGCTATGACAAAAGACAGACCGACCGAAACTATAAAAGTTCCCTTTTTTTTCTATGGAACCATAAAAATTGAAGACTCTTTGACAAACGCCGATTATTTATTATATTTGGATATCATTAACGAACAAAGCAGCTTGTTCATAGAGAACCACAAAAGTTACGGATACAAAATAGACTCCTGAAGGATTCCGTAAATGAGTATTTGTTAAGAACTTCTCAACTAGGCAGGCAGCAAAAAAACTAATGAAATTTAACTAATAATATTGTAAAAGTAAGAGGGTCTTGCAAATCCAAAAACTTTTTATAGTGTAGAGGAATGTCTTATAGAGGACGCCCTCTAGACATTACTTTGTTTAAAAAGGAATGAAGATAACGAGGATCAGAAATAAGGAGGTGACAGGAATAAGTAGTTGAACTTGTAATACTAATAGCAAAGCTTTGGATTAGATTGGAAGCGGAAATAAATCGGTGATCAAAATTAGAAACAGAACTGGTAAAAACCAAATTTCTTGAGGTACTCCAGCGGAATGTTTTTGATAGTACGATTTAAAACAAGATAAACTGTCAGTTAGTGATAGAAAAACTTTTAATCCACCAAAGAAAAACAGGAATAAAATTGGGCTTCATATTGAGTGGAAGCATTGAAGAGAGTCGCCGATGGTGTAAGGAAAAACGTAATGACTTGCCACACGAGAGCTGCAAATTCAAATTCCACTAGTAGCAACGGATGGCTGCAAGCCCTTTGCACTCGAGGACATTTTGGTATAGTATCCCTCGCATTTTCTTTCTGCAATGGCATTCTGATATTTTTTTTATGGGTTTTTTCCTGGTTTTAATAACCTATCCTTGCAGTAGTACATTGAGTGGCGACCGAGAGTCGCCTGTCAAATGCAAAGGGTTTAAAAACGTTGACAACAAATGAAGCACTTGATTTTGACAGTATCACTGAATGAATTAAAGAGAACGACGAGTGTGAGCGTATATTCTGGTGCGATAATCAGGATGGCCTGTGGAATGGAAACTAAGCCACTGGTCAGATTATGTTGCGCTAAATAGCATGGCAATACCTCGGAAGACCATAAATCTTTGCGCAGTGACTAGTGAAGGTTCGACTTTATCCTACCAGATTGAAAAATTGTTATCAGGTAAACTTTAAATTATTGGCGATATGGACCTTTTGTTTGCTGAGATAAATTTCAAAAGCGAATATACACCGAGCGATAAGAGACCTTTATCAACGTATGGCTCGAAAGCGTGGATTACTAATAACGAAAGTCATGAGTACGTTTAAAGCGGAGAGTTGCACGCTTTATTCTTTTTTTACAATATGGCCAAAGCCTAGGCGACAATCCTTTGATGCGTTAGCATGGCTTTTGAGGGAGGGGAATCAGGGTAAAAGGACTGAAGAAACTTGAATGTCATGTTTTTTATATTGCTGAGGGCTAGACAATAGTTCAGAGACGGAGTGGATTTTTTTTAAATTAAATTTTGAAAACCCACGGGGAGACCTGGTCTCGATCCTAGGTACTATGGCATGGCGGTCGCGCCGCTCAATCAATTGATCCATCTCCATCTCCCATGATGAAGTTCGAGACAAATGCATTGAGATTTACGAAAAACCCTTGGTCCCCAGTATATTAAATTTCAAAAAAGTTTGCTTAGATGGTTTGATCGAATGGATCACCGTAGAATTACAAAGTTCTAGAGGGAATCCCAGTAAATGCCAGAAAGCGCAGAAGGTCGCTTTTTAAGTGCTCCTCTAATTAGTGCTACAACGTTAAAGAGAAAGAAAAAAGTGTGAAAGAGATCACTAATAAGCAGGAGAAACAAGGTTAGTAAATGAACAGAACCCTGTGGTATACCATGAGGGGTGGTAGCCTTTTGCCTAGTAAATAATTGTAGTGCCTTAGACGAAATTGGAGTTAGCTTCTTATTTGCATGTATTTCGCGCATTAGTTTCTTTGATAAGCATATTGCGTTGATATTCGAATGGAATAAAAACGTAAATCTCTTGGTGGATTCCGTCAGAAAAGGATTGAAATTTAATAAAGACAATTAAATTTAGTGAAGACATCATAGCCAAATAGGCTTTCAGTTTCAGACCATAAGCACGATAATCAAAAGCAACGTGAAAGAACGTGTATGGAAACTACAGAACAGCTGGGAGACTTAAAATGTTCGCCCAGAACAGGAGCTACGAAAACAACTATTACTGTTTTATGTCTGAATAAACATTAAAGAAGACTTATACGTACAGATAACAACATGTACTAAATGTTAAGAACGGATAGAACATTCCAACAAGTTATATGCCAAATTGACCGCAAACAATAGCTGCCATAGATCAAGAGCTAATGGTATGGAACAAGGCTGTATACTATTACTCTTTTGGTTCGTGATTATCTTTCATATAATGTTAACAGATGTAACCGAATCATCTTATCTTTCTGTAATTATAAGAAACATTTCAAAGATTTTACACTTATTTGAAAAATGTCTTTTCACTAGAAGAAACTTCAGATGATATCTGAGCTATTCGCAATAACATGCTAACCTCGAAATCACCTCAGACTCATTGTGAAAATTTCCAATAAAGAATTGCACTTAACATTCGTTAAGAGTTTTATGTCACCTCTTATCTCTTCTTCCTTCAAATTGATTGTTTTATCTTTATATCCAAGAGTTTTAATTGCCAACGGTTTTGTTACAAAGTTTTTCTCGCACTTGGGCAAATCGTTTTAAGTTCTGCGGAATAAGAAAGAAAAAGTGCTCTGAAACGATGATGTTCCCCTTACAGAGGTAATATACTATTTTTAAAAAAGTCTCAACTGTCTGCTGTTTTTTTTTCAGTTTTGCCACTGGTAAGGATCAAATTTCCGATTTCTTAGTAAACAGGCGTTCAATGTTTTTGCATTTGTGCTAAAGACATAACTAAACACTCAGAAAACGAGCAGGTAATTGAAGCCGTTTGTACGAGAAATGAATGAATTTATATTATTTCTCGGATGCAGATGGCCAGAATGTATTAATTCATTCGAAATGATTTTAATAGATGGTCAGCACTTAATTAGTACAGAGCGAGTAAAACAGCGCAAAAGGCTGTCGTAATCTGCATAAATTCAACATAAATCATCGAAACTTACGAACTTACGTAAATTAAACACTGCGTGCTCGTCTTCGCGCTTAAGCTACTGTTGTTCGGTAATATCAGAATCAATTTACCACACAAATCACAAAAATCAATTAATTTCAACACAATGAACACATAGTTACGCAGCGTCTAAGACTTCTTAGTCTTGTTGGATTCAACTCACAATAATTATTCAAATGCGATGTTCACACGCAAAGTCTCGCAAGGACAAAGTTCGTGAGTATCATGGTGACCGATAAACGTCAGAATTAAAACTGATTTGCAATAGTGCTCCGTGGTCAGTATTTAAAGGTATTCTCCTCTGTAAGGGATTGCGACACGATCAGGATAGCAAAGAAGGGAAAAAGGAGTCTAATAAGACGGATAAGATGTATTGTATTTGTCCTCCGGAGTTAATGACTTAGAAGCTTTGACGACACGGGGATTTATCACGGTTCTAGGTAAATGCTGGTTTTATTACAGTCGCCGCCGTCACCGTCTTACCTATAACTGAGAAAAACTGACTCCTGTGTCACAACAAAGATGGTCTTATCTTTAAGGAGTCTCCGGTAATGTTCGGTAAATGATGTCCTTCTTATCTGACGTCTATTGGCATCCTTTACGTCAGGAAATGTGACCGGAAGGACACAAATTGGAGGATAATGTAAATTTTACCTGATGAGTCTTATATCGTAGAAGGAAAAGTGATTTTGCGTATTTTTCATTGTTGGAGAGGGTGCAATTCAAACATTCTCATATTTTAGCAATTTTCGCTCCTTAATACCTTTCATCACGCCTATTATTACAGGCAACATATCGCAAAGTTAAGTGCTTCCCTGATTTTCGAGAGTAATTGCATGTTTTTGTATAAAGGGGTGGTTATTCTTGTTGGCTACAAACATTAGAGAGATTTACGAGTTCAATTTTGCGCATTAATTGATCCTTTGCAGTTTTCGCGGCTGTTTTCATTCAGGTACAATCAGTGCTGAGTAATTACGAAGACGTTAAAGAAAGTTTGGTATAAAGTTACTCGTTACCTTCTAGACGTCTAGACTAGACTAAGATGGTGTACATCCTTAGAGCTGAAATGGGATTCTGATAGACTAGACTAGCGTCTGAAGTATCTAATTTCTGTTGTAATTGAAGGCAGAACGGGATGATGACGTTAAGTATAGGCATATTTTTATAATGTTGACGTCTCGTTTTTGGGTAATTATTGCTGTTATTAGTAACTTGGTATGTCTACTTCGAACCCTTTTCGACAGACTATCGTAAACAGCATCAGTTTTTACAGGGAAGGCTTTCTTTGAATTTGTTTTGATTTATACATGGAAACTTATTATTAAGACAACTGTTCGATTTACTATAACAATAATAAGGTACTTCTGTGCTGGATCCTATGAACAAATGATAGTGAACAGTATACGTAGTTGCTTTCTGCGGATTTTAAAAATTGCACGCTTTGTAAACTAAAAACGTCTGGAGTGCGATAAGCTGGCCTCCCACTACTACTTTCCTAAAAAAAGCACGGAAAAGCTGGCGAGAAGCTGAAATGTTGTTGATAAAAAATTTATCCCTTCCATATTTTAAATAAAATGCTTTGACTAATGACATCTTTTTCTGACATTAAATAAATCCTGGTTTTTTATATTTTCTTCAACAGCCGGAATGTATATTGGGTTAACTTAAATTACACAGGTCTATACAAAAATGAGATCATGATTGCTGTTGGGCAGCTGGGGGTCATTTCCGAAGTAATTTGCTGCGCAGCATCTGAATCCGTGATCAGAATTGGGACAGTACGTCAGAATTTTGATATATTTGAGGTTATATACTCGAAAAATTGGTTTTTTTTTGGCTACATTTGAGGTTATGTACAGGATGCAGAAATTTTGTTTGGTCTTTTTTCTGGTTTCATAATTTAATACTAATTTAGTACCCTTCAAAATAAGGTATGGAGCGGTCACCTACGATTTTGTCTTGGTAAGTTACGAGCATTTTAAGTAATGAGCTTCATAACTTAAAATGGTCGTAACTTTGCAAGAAAAATTCGTAGGTGGTATTAAATGACGCAACTTAAAAAAAATGTAAACAATTTTTGCATCCTCATCCTGCAGGTAGCCAAAAAATCCATTTTTCGAGTACATAACCTCAAATATCTTAAAATCCTGACGTGATGGCCCAATTCTGACCTCTGAGTCGGGCTTTTCGCAGCAAATTATTTCGTGAAGAATTTTGTATTATTGTGTTATTAGATGAGTAGTGCTGGAACGGGTTGCTTTGGATAATTGTCCTGAAATTTTTCTATTTTAGAACGGCTAATATAGTTTCTAGTAATGATCCTATTTAAGTACGGTAAAGTACGATTTTAAGGTCGCTTAAAGTTATACACATATTTGTATAATATTTTAGGTAAAATTGACTGATAACGTAAATACAATGACACACAAAACAAAACCAGGCAAGATGGGATGAGTTTGTAAGAACAGAAATTTTTGTCTACCAACGCTCCGTACAAGATTCTAGCGTGAAATAGTGCATTCATCTGTCACGCAAAAGAGAGTACAATGATTTTATTTAAAACAGGATGCTGTTCTTGTTGGCACTACTTATGGTAGTTGGGTCAACCAATACCAACAATAGTTAAGAAAGTTTATGTATCGTCGGAATTTAAAGTCTAAATTACTGCACCTGTAATAATTACCATTTAAAATTCACATGTTCCGTTTTGAGTGGTACAATTAGAATAAAAATGTTAAGCAAGTACATATACTAAAGGATGTTATTTTGAATAAAACAGTTCTCACATTGCTTTAAAAACGAGATTTGATTTGATGAGACTGAAAATCATGGACTTCTGTTTAAATGCCGACAATATGGTGGTTACAATGTTTCTGATGGTAAACCTTTCAGAACGCCATCCAAGATGGTTGGTGTCTTGCAAGTAGTCAATAGTTCGGTCTTATCCACGCCACAGTGAAAAGTCATATATTGTCCTTCCTAAATATGTCGTTACTCCATTCAACATATCTAGAATTAATGCAGCTAAAGTGAACAAGTCCTCTGATTAATTGTCTCAAAATTTAACAATAAAATGGGCGGCAATAGAAGTATAAGTCAACATTTACAACCTTCCAAATGTGCAAAGAAACTGTGATCAGGTTTTGCATTCCAAATTCAACCTTTTCCAAATCAAATTTTACTTTTTTCAATTTAAATTAAACCTTTTCGAAATCAAATTCAACTTTTTGCAAAACCGTCCTTTTGCAAATTAAGTTTTTCTACAAAATTCCTCCTGACGATTTGTGACTTTCAAACTCTAAAAAAAGAAAAACATCTTTGAAAAACTTTCCCACTCCTGTGATGGCTTGATTTGGCATTGGCTATAGATAAGTTTTTAATAAACGACCGAGTAACGCGAATTTCAGATGAGCCGAGCCGCATGACCAAAAATTAATCAAACATAGTGGAAAACTTTCGGCTATAATTAGAGTCGGGTTTTGTAAAAACGAGGAAAACGTGTGTAAATGATGTAACACAAGGGTTTTAATAAGGGGGCAGTGAATTCTGGGTGCCTTACTCTCGTAAGGAAAATCGATCCACTTTAACATTATTGATAGTAATGAGGAAAAGCTCGTAGTTAGAAAGGAAAAGAACATGAGCTTTGTTTTGAATGTTTTTTTTCGATTTAGATATATGCGGGGTACCCAAAAGAAACCGATTTTTTTTAATTTGTTTATTTTATTTTTAAACAAAAATTCTTCAATCTTCTTCAAAGTACTCTCCGATGGCACTAATACACTTGTCCAGTCCTTTATACCACTGTAAAAACATTTTCTTTTTGGTCAAAAATTGGCGTTATCTAGGTGAAAAAAAACCAGTCGCCCGACTGCCACAAATTAGATCTCTTTCGCCGCAAACTTTTATACAATCTTCCTTATACTTCGTTTTTAATATTTCAAAAGTTTTTGTGCCAGTTATTCCGAGAAAGAAGCAAGACTTTAAGGCCGCGCGCTGTTCACGAGAAATATCCAATGCAAAAACGACGAGCACACAAACTAACTGTCACTATAAAATTTACACAAACCGAACGGAACCCTCTTTAGTGATAACGCTTGGCTTACTGACTGGGGAATGATAAGCTCTATATGGCTCCAGCGGCAGGACGCGGTACTACGAAAACTCCGCCCATCACAAAATCAATTCGGTTTCTTTTGGGTACCCCTCGTATTCACAGTATACCACTTGAGACGATGTTCATGAGTAGACATGTATATTTATGTCACGTACCAATTGTGACAAATTGCTGAAGTATAAACTGAAAAAAACTGGCCCAGCATAGAGCCTGGTGGGACACAACATCTCCAGAGAAAAACTTTTTAGGAAATCTTGATTCAAAAACTTCCTGAACAGAAGAATTTCAGTTCAAAAGAAAAAACTGACAGCTATACATAAAATGTAACAACCCTTCCTTACACAAAGAGCAAATTCTGCTGCCATGAAGTCGCCAAGGACTTGCGTTGAACTAATAATAATAATAAAATTGTTTGATGAACTAAGATCATATTAAACTCATTACCTCCTAACCTAACCTATCATGACATTTTCGAAAATGACATTAATTCTTTCTGTTTTTTTTTAATGTTTTCTGCAAAAGTTATCAAACCTCTCCGAGTACCCATATCAAGATCTATGCTATATTTATAAGAGAGATTATTCCATTCCACATACCACCATATGTTGTTCTCGATAACTTTCTTCGCGACTATGCGACTCATAATTAAGCACAACTCTAAATATATAATCCATATTCAGTCTGAGTGTGGAGATGTAAACATTCGATAGGTCAGTTTCTAAAGAAATCATGTAGTTTGGCGTTTTCTGTGGCAAACGAAACATTTTCTTTACAAAAAACCGATGTAAATTACAGCTTCTTCCATTGGTAAATATCCCCAGATTTGCACCACATAGCATAAAATGAAGCGCATTTATTCCTTATGAAAGACATTTATGTACTATTCAAGCTTCCCTTTGCAGTATCAGATCTCTTCTTTACGTGATCATGGAATGAAGTATTTGGCTTCTTCACTTCAATAGAGCTACTGCCTCCTCTCTTCCGAAAAATCATAACTATTGACTTGTTTAAATTAACTGTTAAGTTCCATCGCTTACAATACTTTTCCAAGGAGGAGATCATCCTCTGTAATTTGATAGGATTATCGGAGATTATAACCTTGTCATCAGCATATAGTAACATTTTCAATTCTTTACAACTGATTTTGATCCCAACCTCCATTGAGTCAAGTATGTCGTTAAAAAATAACGAAAAAAGCAGAGGACTAAGTATGTAATCCTGTTTAACTCCACCAATAGTCGGAAATGGGTCAGTTTTCCTTTTGGTTTTGCTAGCTACAGCTTTGCTATTCCCACAAGATTGAAAGTATTGTCTATTGTTGAATACTCTGAACCCCGCCGCATACAGTAGGTACACTATTAGCCTTTTCCCACCTTATCAACCTCTCCAGGAGTACACGTTTCCAACTGCATTAGTAAGCGAGTAGCGTACGAGTTTCCTACTTTATTAGTGTCAGAAAAATTTAGGAAGTATTATTTTTTTGTTGATCTGATGCTCCGGCATTACTACAAGCAGAAGCATGAGGAGGAAATGATCAGAAAAGTTTTCATTTTCGACCTGTACCTACAAAACATTGGGAATTAAACTATACGTCGCTGTGATTATATCATTCACTGATGAACCCTTGGAAGTACCGTAAGTAAACTCTCCCTCTAAATCACCAGGTGATCTACAATTTAAAGCAATTAAATTATTTGACTCACAAAACTCCAAAAATTGATTGCCTTTGGAGTTCACTTCCCTATCCTTGGATACGTGGAAGGAAAGATTATAACATCTGACAGAATGGTTACGGAATCGGTTTTCTATGATGCTTAAAAAGTCTCATTAACTCTACACGTTTTCTTTCTAAAAGTGAAACACTAGCTCGAGATTACCACACTTTGGACCAATTACCAAAATATATATAGTATATAAATTCTCGAATGACAAACATCATTTTTCACTAAGACAATGTGCTCTTCTCACCCACGTGTTCTAGTGAGGTAAAAAATTTATAAATTAGAATGTTTCGAATCTTTTCGATTCGATTTTATTTAAACTTTGCTTACACATTTAAGGAATCAATATCCCGGTTAAGTTCGTAACTAAAAACATTCGACCAAAGGGAAGGGAATTTGAACTCCTTTATAATTTATATCCTAAAAGGCGCAAAGTTGAATTAATTAATTTTTAAACAAATTTCTTGGTTTGTTTATTTTCAACTTATTCAATATTTCCAAAATTATAATGAAAATCATGCAAGAAACCTTATAGAGCACACTTACGAAATCTACCTGCCTCTTGTGACAAACACCGCAAGGAGAGTTTTATTATGTATAGTGTTGGTGTAGTAGGTCAATTTCAGGATAAAATAAAGTGGTTTCTTCAATTTCGTTACTCTTAATAAAACATCACAAATATGCAACTAATGTCAGATCAAAGCACAAGCAAGCTAAGATTATATTTGCTAATTACTAGTGTCTGTTAATTGAGTAGTTAAAATAAGTTTCGATGATTACAAAATTAAATTCTATCGATATTTTACAATCGATGGTAATGCATATTTGCAGGTTGGTATTTTAAACTGTAACTAATTGTAGAAACAAGTTGCGTGTTAATCACACTGTAGCCTTAAGACAATTTGTATTTATTTTATTTTTTTGTGCATAAAAAATAATCGTTTTTCAAAAATCTTTTTTTTCTCCATTGTTTATCTTCTTAAATAATAATTACACCTGGTGACATACCTTCCGTTTTCAAGAAAAAATGTACATGCATATTACCTGCAATTCGCTTATTATTATACCTTCCGAAATGCTTTTATCGATGGCTTAATAATAAAAATGTCAAGACCCTCACATAAAGATACATTTAGTGGCGCCAGTACATCCCATTTTGTGCTTTCTTTTATATAGAAGGGGGCCCCATAAAAGCCTTGGTTTAGTGGCGTCTTCTGTATGCTCATTGAATGTTCATCTGTTAGGCTGGCACGCGCGGAAAACCCATCGCACCCAAGCAGAGAATGCGAGAAGCCATAATTTTTGTGTGTGACCCTGTCCAGTAGCTATGGCAACCGATCAATAGATTTTTCTTCTATGTACTCTACTGCTACATTAGCTCAGGTGTATCCCAAAGAGAACATACACGCAAGCATATCTCCTCTTGTATGACACCTTTCGTCTCACGTACCGTATTGCTGCCCAAGTTTACAGAAACTTCCTCTACGTGCTGCTTGCTTTCTGGTCTGCATGTTCTAAAAGGTGATGTGAAACGACGACATAGTAGATGGATGACGTACACCACCATCACCATCATCTTTTACTTTTTTTTTCAGTGGTAGCTCACGGTATTCAGCTGCTTATTCATAGACAATGCGGGAGATTGCCACCATAGAGTACATAACTGAACTTCCCTACCTACACCCACCACCCAATGAATTGTAGTTTTTATTGCTTGGATTTTTATTAAGCTCATTTTTTGCTAGGTGAGAAAAAATGTGCTAGTCACCTTCCAAGAGCAGAAAAAAATTTCCTACAAAGACTTCAAAATCCATTTCAATATTAAACGTTCAATCAAATTCCTAAGATTTTTTATTTGAGAAAACCTGCAATTAATAACTTTAATTCATATTCTTCTATTTCTTGCTGTAGGTTTTAATTGAAGAATTATGCAACTTTTTCCTTACTAAAGGTGTATCCACACCAAAGCAACATTTTAAAATTAACGTTGTCCAATTGCCTTAATGTTCCCTTAACATTGCTTCAACATCGACCATTAAGTTTCACATATTTTGTTAGTTTTAATTAAACATTGTAACAACTTTTAGGTAACGTTGAAGAAATATTGCGAAATTGTTATGTCAACGCTGCTTTAGACCTTAAGCTTTTTATGCTACAGCAATTTCAAAGTTTATTTTAAATGTTTACTTCACTGAAATTCTAATCTAATCATCTTATCGATGACAAGAAGGTCTTAGTCAGATATAAAGAAATTTGGGTGAAATGATAAATTAACCAGATTATTATGAATTACTCTTGAAAAGGTTAAAACCAAAACCATGCTACATGGTCAAGTAGGGGAACTTTTCTTTTTTTCTCAAATTCCGCACAATCTAAACTACCTTTTCGCAAAATTCTTTTTAATACAATAGGACAATATTGTGAAATGATGCCTATTCGTTAAGTCTCTCTCTTTAATTCCCGTAATCGCTGGTTGGGGCATGGGATGAGATAAGAATTGAGAAAAACCATGAGTCGCCACCGGTAGGGTTCGAACCTAGGACTTCCGGATTGGAGTGCCGACACGTTGACACTTACACCACCCACGAATATTCGTTAAGTCTAGTTTACTTATAAAATCCTTCAATTATCATTCTTTTCTTGTAGCGTTAGAGCGCTTATTCCTTATTCTTAACAAGTGTCAAAATGGTATTTCTCAAGGCTCTATTTTGAGTCCATACCTTGTTTTCAAGTAATTTAGTTTTAACTTTATACATCACCAAAGTAATTGACTAAATATTGTTTTTAATTTATTTAGTCAATATCAAAGTCCTCAGCTTTTGATCCTTTCTGATAGTAATTGGTTTGGCTGAAACTTCAAACTCAAATTCATCAATAATAATCTGATTACTTCAATGTTTAAAACATAAGTACCTTGGCAAAAAAGCTTTGTTATTTTTATTAATTTTTCCTACGGTAAAAATTTCTTATATTTTTAATTACATTTATATTTAATTTTTTTAAGGATTGATGAGAACAATAGTATCCAAATCATCAAAATCGGTCCACACGTTACGAACCTAGGTGCCGCCACCTCTTCCCACTACCACTCTACAGTTAAATGTTAAGGTGACTTCCAACCCGGGGGAAAGGGACACTTAGGCCAAAGTAGCCCATTGTGATAAGCCCTCCCATCCTAAGACAAACATTTTTGTCATGATAAAAATTGAGCAAGATTATTTATACTACCATAAACAAATCATCAAAATTTGTCCACGCGTTATAAGGCTAGGCCCCACCATCCCTGCCCACCCAGCCCCCAAGATCTTTCTTATGTCAAGAATGGGGGAATATACTCTATAGAATAAAAATGTAATAGAAATCAGTCCACTCATTACGAAATCGGCCTACATAACTCCCCCCCCCCCATCCCACCTAAGGTGAAAAGTTATCCCCTTAGTAGCAATAGGGTAACGTATTCGAATCATCTGAATCGGTAAAAGCATTATGAATTTAGGCTTTTTTCATAGTAGAAAAGGGGGACGTATTTCATACAACAAAAAATAATCATTCCAAGCGTTAAGAAGGTTAAGGTTCCCCTCCGTTTCCCTCTCCTATGTCTCCTTTTCGGAACGGTGGTTAAAAAGAGTCATCAAAATCATTGGATAAAATACGAAATTGGGCGCTACAAAAAAAAAACATTTTTCTCTTTAAGAAGTTTAGTCCGTTCCCTGCCACCACCATGACATTTGTAGAATCAAAATGGCTGTTGTAGGGAAGAAACATTAAAGTAAGTGGCTTGTGTATGCTATATAGTACTTTGCTATGTTGAGACAATTTGAAGAACCTGTAACACCTCATCAAGAGAGCCGAAATGAATATATTTAAAGTATCTAGCAACTAAGGCGAATCAAACCCGCTCTGTAACCAATTAAAAGCAAAAATAATCCTGCAGTTGTCACGCGTGGACACGAGATTATCCAAGAATATAAGCTTATGCCGATCCAAATACGGAAGCAATACAAGAGGGTAATTTCCCGGCAATGTAGTAATTGATAATGTGTCGGCCTTCCATCCCAGGGGAGCTAGGTTCGAACCCAACTGGCGGCGAGCTATGGTTGTTTTCTGCTGACAAAAGATTACGATAAAAAGTCCATCGGGGGTTAGAGAGTAAATTTGGTGGTTCGGAATCCATCGTAAATTGTAAGTCCACTTGCAAGCATTGTCCCGAATCAGGTGAAGTTCCCCAACGGCAGTCCGCCAAGAGCGAATCTTACAATTCCTACGTTAGACAACCTAGGAATGGGCCTATCCAAGGTACATGAAAGTGATATATGTGTCATCGAACACTTTAGGCCATTCCTTAACGTAACTCAAGGTCGCAAGTTTTTAGTTTTGTCGAGACGGATTACTGCGCTGTCATCAATTCTAAAGTTAAGGACATGAGGTTTCTTTTTATGTGAAAATATATTGAAGTACACTCACAGTAGATAGAAAGCGTCTACAGCAGAATTTAACATGTCGAAACAATGTGGAAAATCTTGATGTCGTCAGCATAACAGAGAATTCTCGAGTTAGAGAGAATGGTATATACATCAGTGATATAAATAATAAAAAGTATGGGACCGAGACGTCTCCCTTTAGGTACATATGAAGTATTACTTATTAAATTAATAAGTGAACCTCGAAACAAAACAGGGTACAGTCAGATAAATAGGACGATAACCAGCTAAAAGAAACAGGAGGAAACCCCTAAAGTAATATATTAACGAAAGGATTAATAACTTTATAAAAAACAAAAAAAAAACACGCGAATTAATAGAGGTGTGAAGGAAGCATACGCATAAAGTGCATGAGATGCGCCATAACCCTGGTGGATGTGGTTACCCCAGCTTAGATTCTTATTAAAAATTAGGCCAACATTTTTTCCAGGATTGCTAAATGGAATATTATTCCATTCAACAGGAACCCATGAGAATGACGAAACATCTAAAATCTTCTTGTAAATGATAATGGAATCTGATATGACAGCATTGAGAAATAATGCGTTATCTTCTGTCTAGAGATACATTAACAAGATCTTCGTTCATACGGCAAGTAGGATTCTCTATTAATCCCAATGGCGTGGAAATGTAGAGTCGAATGTCATCGGCATACAAGTGAAAATTATAATTGCGTAGCATCAATGAAAGATCATATATGAATATAGCAAATAAACGTGGTACGAGAATAGATCCCTGCGGGATTCTACTGACGACATTAAAGAAGGGGAATTAGATGTTATTATATAGTACCTTTTGTCGAGGTTTTTCGAGATAAGACCAGACTAATACGCACGCAGCTCTTAAAAAATTCAAATTCAAATGAAGCTTTTCGATGATTAACTTTATCAAATGCCTTTGAAAAGTCTAAGACAACCATCACGGTTAAATCATCATTCTCAAATGAAACTCTAATATCATCTCTAAATTTTAGTAAAGCCTTTGAACAGGTCTGTTTGGTACCGAACCCAGACTGAAACCTTGATAAAAAGTTTCCCTGATATGGGAGATGATGGACTTTAATTTGACATGTATGATTTCCTCAAACACTTTTGATATGAACGGACGATATTCTAAGGAACTGGAAGACTGTTTCGAAATGGGTTCGATCTTAGAGAACCTCATGATGGTTGGTTGATTTGAGTAGTGAGCGTCTCCTAGATGGTATCAGTTTCTTCCCACCCGTTATGATTCGTTTAGCATGGTTATGAATGAGAAAAATCAAATTTTGCATTTCTGAGAGTTAGAAAACAGCCCAGAAACTGAGTGGATTCTTTTTATGAAAAACTCGTGGAGAGGCCGAGGCTTGAACCTTAATCCATGACGTGGTGATCGGGTCCGTTCAATCAACTGATTCAATTCGGTTTCCGTTATGCTTAAAAATACTACAAAAAAGAACCTATAGATTTAAGCTGTTGAATTCTCACTAAAATTAATTTAACTTAAAATTGACTTCCTTCCGAAATGGAGCATAGTCCTAGGTAAGTATGTATGGTCAATGATATCTGTACTAGGCCAGGGCACAGAAATACTTTGAGCTACATTTTCTTCTTGAATTCGAAAACGAGAATAACAAAGAAAGAGAAATAATAACCTATAAGGACTTAGGTGAAGGGCCATTTATAAAATAGCAAAAAGATATATTTTCCAAGAAATATATAGTTAATTTTTGTACTTACAGATTATATTTAGAATATCTTAAGGAAACACTAAGTGCTTGCTTAAAGAAACGCAATTCTAACACACATTTTCGATTTTAGAATTTTTTCAATTATGATCTACTTCAAGATTAAGTTTTAGAGATGTGTCAGAGATAACAGTCTCTGTTTTACCCAAGGCCTTGAAACGATAAATTTGATACGCCAAATAAAGTTTGCGCCCAAAATTCACGTAATCATGCGAAATGCTTTCGTAACTTTGAGAAGAAAACGTGCTGGTTTTATCTTATAAGTATTGATCTATATATAGTACAATGAACTAAAGGAATCATCTAATCGAAGAAAATTCTCAGTATCACAGCGATGATAACTTCAAAAGAATCATTCACTTTTTTTTTCTGACACACCTCTACCCTTGCGTTGATGACATTAACGTGATTTAACTCTCTCTGTGTCACCCATCTCTTCAAAATTGAACAAATGTCGCGTCATTGACAAGTTTACAACCTTATCAGAAATATAAGTGCACACACAAACAAGAAGACTTCGAAACGAGAAGAATAAATATTTGAAAATAAGAAATATTCCTTAAGGGGGGAAAAGCACACCTTTGGCGCCTTGTACAAAGTTTGATTGAAGTCCAGTTCTCCGTAATTAATCATAATAACGTGATCTGGGTTAGTTGTATATTGACTTAATGCAAAAGAACCCAATTTTACCAAGTACGAGTGGTGAAAAATCCTCTGTTTATCTGAAGACTACAGAATTTTCCCAAAAGTATAACGTAAAGGGAAATGAGTGGGTGTGTATTTAATTTTCTGTACTTCCCCATGAAGTGTGATGAATGAGACAACTTTCCGCTCCATCAGTTTTATCATCGATTTTAAGCTTTAAGGTGTTTCGCGAAAAGATTAATTTTTAAAGCGATAAGCGCACATATTTTACGGCCCTGACTCATTCCACATTTCAGTAAAATCCGAAACTTTTGCAATAAAATCAGTTTCCTGTCCCATTTGATGCTGCAAAGAGTTAATGCTTGACAAATAAGTATAGCACCTTGAAAGATTCATCTTATCTCCATCTGTCTCAGACACAATGTGACCTACCTTTATTAACACAAATCTTTTCAAGATCTTGTTTTTCGAAGATGTCAAAGAAAAAACCCCAAAGCGCAACAACGCAACTGATAAAAATTGACGGAAATGATGCTTGCTGTAATGTTTGCTCTGAAGAAATTCGACCCACGAAAAGCGCAAAGAGAGATTTTGAGTCATTAAAAAAGCTAGCAGTCTGGCATATGATGTTTATTTTGTTGTTGTTATGAAATCGAGAGGAAGTCTCTGTTAAGATAAATTTTTATCAAGATTTTGTAAAGAAAATTTAACTGAAGTGATGAAGTTTGGTTTATTGAATCTCAAGGTAAAATGTGTTCAAGGAACTTCCCAAATATTTCAGCTTTCACTGGAATTTCTGGGTTTGTAGATAAAGGTGACTAAATTGAAGATCTACATCAATTAGTCGTGTAAATTTAACTTCTCTATAAATTTCATTTCAATTGTATAATTGTAATTTTTAATGTTATTTTTAATTTCGAACGATAAGTTTTAACATAATCTGGAGTACCTCAAGGTAGCCATCTTCGTCCCTTAGTGTTTAAATTATTTATTGTTGACCTTGCGTTTTTTATTCTCTGATATTTTATCTATATTAACAATGTTAACTGGTGTAAAATAAACATCGCAAATTAAGTTTGAATACTTCATTTATTGTAAATTGCCATGTTTGTCTCACTATTCTTCAACAGTGAGGTAAAGATAATCGTAGATACGTCAGTAATTATTGGGAATTCCTAGCCAGTCAATTGGACAACGGCGGGTAATTGCCGAGGTGGCCCTAGTAATGTGATGAGTCAAATACAATTGTCTCAGGAAGGCCATATCAGTTAAGATACAGGTGGTTAAGTTGCTTCCTTTGGAGTTGACCAAAGATAGATATTGTGAAAAAATTTCCCTTAACAGTTCACAGCAGAATGGGCGCTGCTTCAACAAGAGAACCCTCAATGTCGTTGCATCACTTATAGTTATCCCGTCTGGCCGCTTACTCTCCCGTCCAAGCATATATAACCTGAGTAGAATTCTCTCAAGGTTCATGCCTAGTAGAAGAAGTTGATGTCGACACTTGTCTACTAGTTAAGCGGATATTGCAGTTGAGACTTAAGAGTTTTTGTGACGATTTGAATATAAAAGAAGATAACAACTCTTTATTCGTGAGTTGGTGCTTTTGTTCATTGGTTTGCATTTTCTTAGGGTAGCCAACATCTATGTCTATGAAAAATGGTAACGTGATTCGAGAGGCAGTAAGGTTTTCATAAATTAAATGTTGATATCGCATTCCGTGTTGGAGTCGTGTTGAAACCCACAACTGTGGCACGTGCAAGAAGTCGTAATTCTTCAAAGAGCGAGTAGAAATAGATAAGTTAAAAGAAGACAACATCAGAGCCAATCGAACCCTGCAAGCAGTTGAAGGCAAACAAAACAGTTATAGCGTCTTCCTTTTTAAAGGGTATCTAGATGAAGCAACACAAGTCGGTCGTTGTAAGGTTATTCAAAGTAGGTCGTGTAAAGCGAATCGAACAAATTTCCGCTAAACCGGCGATTTAGGAGCCATACAATTCTTTTGGCAAACGTTTGACGAACCCAAGGTCGCGCTGGCTATATTATTTATGCCATTAAGGTGATAATAAAAACCGGGAAACCAGCTAGAAATCCAGTTTCCTGTGTTTTTAAAGCGACGTTAAACGGCAGCCATTAATGATGAAGTTGAATTTTATAGGATTTCTTTTTCGAGGAAAGGACATAGATGTGTACTAACCGATGTTTAGAGGAAGGTGCTTGATCGAAAACCAGTATCTGAAAGGGTCCTTTCGGTCGGAAACGTTCGACAGAATACGAAAGATCTTCGCGTCATCTGCATAACAAAAAAGTTTAGAATGAGACAGAATCAAATATACGTTATTTATGTAGACGAAAAAAACAATGGTCCGCGATGGCTGCCTTGTGGCACTCCAGAAGTCTTAAAAATTGATTCAGACAGAGCTCCCCAAAATGAGCCCCGCAGAGTACGATCAGACAGATACGAAAATAAACACCTAACAAAAACAGGAAGAGACTTCCGACAACAAGAATTTTATATTTATTCTATGGAAATGCTGTCAAACTGCCTGCCCCCCTCAATTACAGAGATGCAGAAATTGCTTTTCTTTGCTTTTCATAAAGCCATGTTGAAAAGATTGTAAAGCCTGCAAGGAAAGTAATGCTTATCACAAACCAGTAAAATGTTTAGTTAGTAATGGTTATTTAGTTTCTAGCTAAGTTTTGGATACGCAACTTAACAACTCCAACGCAAATCCCTTAGGGAGACTGCCATAATCAAGTTCAGCGAAAACCGATTTTAATATTTGGGAAACTCGCGCAGAGCTCGGAGTGGTCGAAGTGTTAAGTCCTCAATGATGAGATAGTGCACTCCTGTAGAACCATCTCAGTCAATTTAACATTAAGATATTCGTGGTGAGAATTTGATAGTGGTGATCCTTTCAGAATGTGACGCAAATAGAGATTGAGTATTTTCGGGATTTAACTTATTGGCCTGAAATCCTTCACGAGCTTATGACCATGTTTACCGACTTTCAGAATAAAAAAAAGTTATCAAGAGGAAATCATGTGAATAGGGTGCGTTAGAAGCCAATTAAACGTCTCAAGTTCGAGCCGTATACTCCGTGACCCATGGCCATTGGAGGTTGCAGAATAAGTCGGTGATTCGGAATCTGCTCTAAATTGTAGGTGTACTTGCAGTTATTGTCTCAAATTTGGTGAAGTTCTTCTAAGACTAAGAGATACGCTTGTTCTAATTGGATTTCATACGTACATAGTTACGATGACTAGTTTTCGAAGATTTTATAAGGCAAAATTATGGGAGAATGGGTGAAAGCTGATAAAAAATAACATCCACAAAAAATATGTTAGTTAGCCAATGCTTTTATCCCAAATGCCGCATCCCATAATTTGCAAATGGATTACGAAACTACAGAGAGAGATATATAATTTTCTGTCTACGATTCTTTTCAAAATTGGGATGTTTGGACTTATAGCATCGTTCAATTGATAATGCTACATTATTGACATGGATTTTAAATAAGAAGAAATAGTTTCAATTATTTTTACAGGTTATCTTTGCTACTAGAAAACGAACATTGTCGTGACGAACAAAAATTTGTTTCTGCTGATTTAACAAATTCCATTTATTAAGTTCACTTGCTTACGATTTTTAATATTTTGCAGTCGTTAAATGTTAAACTACTGATTTTAATAATATGTCACTTTTTTTTCCTTTCAAGTATTTTTTGGAAAAATTTTAACAAAAAGTCAAGATTTTGTATCTAATTTTAGTTCCTCGAAAGTGTTTTAACATCGAATAAATTATTAGCTCAACATATACAGAATAGGGTAATCAAAAAATATTTTCATCAACAGGCATTGGTTTCAAAGAATAATTTAACTCAATCCCACTTTTTTTAAAAAATTTTCAAATAGGCCAATAATTTTGGTTCATTGTATAATACTAAAGTACTATTTCGTTTCAGGTGCTACACTGTAGGGTAATCGATTTTATCCAATTTTTAATAAAATAAAACGAACACCGACCAAAATATAAAATTACTGAACGCATCTGTTAAAAATATTGATTGTAGTCCTTTGTAGGAAGAAATTTCGTAAAATTTATACTAGTTTGTTACTGCTGGCGTCATTTCTGTCTTAAGCTGGGAACTTTTCAAACTTCCTTCATCAATTTAAATTTAAAAAAAAAATAAATGAAGCTAGGAAGAAGTTAGTCCAGTTCAGAGGAAAAAAATAAGTGCTTTCCATATTGCAATGCATTCCGGCACAGAGCTTTAATTTAGAAATTATAAAAAATTCCAAACGGTCATAACAGTGGGCCCATAATTACAAAAAAGACTTTATTTCTGAAAATATTTTTAGACAAGATAACTCTTCTTGTAACAATGCACAAGTGGTTCAAGAATATTGCCCAGTCAGTAGGTATGTATTGCATAGAAGTCAAGTTGTTTTTGATAGATATCTAAATAAAAAAAAGCAATTTTCGTATCTAAAAATACACAGAAATGTCCTATTTCCTCAACAAAACTTTGAACCTATTATAATTCATACCTAATCAATATTGCGAAATATCTCCTAAAACCACTGATATGAACTCGATGACTCAAATCATTTTAATTGATCTAAATATTCAGTTATGGAAATTTCATCATTAAGATCTCAATAAATCCATTTAAGCACATGATGGACTAGATATTAATTAATAAATTGCGCAGTGGTTGATTATACCCATATAAAAGCTCTGGCAAATTGTTTGTATTAGAGTACTATTCGCAAAATTGATGATCATCACGTCTTCAAGTTTTCACGTAAACAAAGCATCAATTGTGTTTGGCACAAGTGCTTCCCACCGTTGATTGTGCGAGGTGAGAAGAGATAAATGCTATTTTTTCCAATTTTATCGTCTTGGCACAGCGCTAATCGTTGCTCTCAGCTTAAAGTGTGACCAATGAACGTTTTAAGTTTAATCACGTCTTCCTGTGCTTTCTTTATTCCAAGAAGATTATTAGATATCGGAATCGGTTCAATTTGCTGATAGTGATGTAATGAAATTCCGAATTTTTCGTGATAAGCAGCGTAGCTGAGCTGCATAATGGCTGCAAGTACTCACACGTATAGTAGTAAATGTAAAAGAAACGATAAGACATTTATAAGAACTCAAGGTGAAACGCGAGAGTGTACTTTCATCTTGCAACTATAAATCACTTGAGAAGTTGGAACAATTTATAGCACACAAGTGCTTAATGCTTGCTGTTATCAACCTGAAGACGCTATAGAATGAGCTTCCTTTACCTGGCGATGATGAAACCACTTAAGGTATCGATCGATTCTATACAAGTGCTCTCAATTGTGCCACACATCCTGATTTGATGAGCCTTAATAAGCTGCTTTTGTTTCACGATAACACAAATCCCGACGTCAATCTTCGGAAATTGAGCTTCTCACATATTAATTTATTGGTCAGACACTGAAGCTACTTTCATTTATCTTCCTGCAATAAACTGTACATACATAAAGTAGTCCCTACATGAAGCTACTTACAAATCCATTATTCTATAGTATATTCGATCTTTGAGAGGTTTCTTCCAAAAATAAAGCAAAATGCCTCCTTATCTACCTGCCGGAGTCCTGTTCTTGCTGACTAAAGGACATATATGCCTATGTACCCTCATATATTCTGCATAAATGAATTTGTGTTCACCATCCCTTACTATGCCACTGATGTACATATATAAGGGGAAGCATAAAACATGCTTCCACCCACTCACTGTGCTATACGTAGGCAGATATTCGCCCTTAAATCTCGTTGGCGACCAAAATACTTTTCTCGTTATTTGCTTAAGACTTGCTTAACATCTGGAACGGGGAATGGAAGGGCGGACACTTGATTTCCATCCCTAATGGGAACATGCTCCTTCTTTTTCTCGTATTTATATTTAGATGTTGATGTATGGAAAATCCAGGTTGTAGGTGGATTTTAGCAATGTGATTCAATGCGTCATTGCCGAGGTGAGAAATATTCGACTAAGAGATACGCTTGTTCTAATTGGATTTCATACGTAGGTACGCTGACTGGTTTTCTCAGATTTTTTAAGGTAAAATTATGTGAGAATGGGTAAGAGCTGATAAGAAATAAAATCCACAAAAAAAGAAATATTGATTAGCTAGGGTTTTTCTCCCAAATGCCGCACCCCATAATTTGCAATTCATCACTTGAGATATCCCTCCATCGCTACTCGCACCCGCTTGTACTGCATCTGCATATTTCTATCTCATCTTTGCGCATTTTCTGGATTACGTTGAACCGAAAATCAGCAGAACAACTCTACCAAGTATACTCATCTCTTTCGTTTGGTCTCATGAAAATCCACTTTTCTCGAAAAATGTCCTCAACCTCCGCATAAATTTTATCTCCAAATGGGAAAAACCGATTTTCGTTTGCCCCTGATTGGTTGCCATGCAACCATGATAATAGATTTTCTCAGAAATCCTCGTTCTACCCCCATTTTGTCTATCTGCCTCGACGGGTTGTGAATGCGGCAAGTGCTTCTGTTTGCCAAGTACACCTTGCTGCCTGCAATGATTATGGGGTGGAGAAAAGAGACAGAGAGAAAATCTACGTCTGATGAAAAGCTGGATCCAAAGAATAAGCACCATCATCCCCCTTTTAATGCTACACCCTCGGTGGCCGTAAAACGCCAGAACGAAGGGTGAACTAACACAAACTTTCTGGCCAACACATCTCGTATACGTATGGAATATAGCCCACAACTACAGGTGCTCCGAGATATGAGGGTAAAAGCTCTGAAGATTCATCGGTCTGTTCCCATTTTCATCGCATTGGAGGTTACATCACACGATACCAACACAAAACGAGAAAAATAAAACTGCGTCCCTGATGATATTCAAAGTTTCTACTCGTACCACCCACTAGCTCCCCCCTCGATGTGGTACTTTTCGGTAGATGGGTAATGATGATGATGGAAAAGATAGGGAGTCGAAGGGAAACCGGGGTCGCCGTGAAGGAAAATACGTAGGCCAGGTGAAGGGATTTTTTCATGGGATTTCTGAAGCTTTGACTTTTTTTTTAGCTAAAAGAAGTCTTCTAAATGCTTCATGGGGAAGCGACAGGGTGAGGGGACAACGAGTTATAGAACCTACCAGCGAGAACATTTATGGCAGCAGAAAAAGCCTCCCGACCATCATGATGGCGGCTACAGGATCGATAAATGTGGGCTGAAGTGCTACATTCTTCTGAGCTCTTTTTCAGCTATTTTCCATACAAATGCTGCTGATGTTATTGAGCTTTCCTCTGAAATATCTTTTTTGCTACGTTCCCAAGTTTCACTTTGTTGGTATAATCTACTTTTTAGGCTATTTTTAGTCCGAAATTTCCATTCTGACGACTTTTTGTATTAAAATAACTGCTACATTGTATCCAACGAAGTTTTACGTTAGATGTGTACTATATCATCAGATTAGATAATTGCTAAATTCCTAATATACTTTGAATGATTTATTTTTTGGTTCCCATATTAAAAACATAGCCGTCTTTTTTCTGCATTTTTAAAGAAACCAGAATACTAAGGAGAAATTTCCTTTTAATTTGCTACGTTTGGTGACCATTTTTAACTGACTTCCCAAAAACAACAAGGTTCTAAGTTCAACATTTATTATTTAGTATTTTATTTTTTATTCGTTGGGTACAGTATGTTCTCCAATTGGTACCATGTAAAAAAAAATTTTGGTAGGGTGGGGGTAAAACCTAATAATGGAAAAATTTTGGTGGGGTCGGTGTGGGTGAAGGGAGGGGGGTGGATGTGGATGATTTTTTCTTTTTTGGGTGGAGCATGTTGACCGATTGGTACCATGTCAAAAATGTTTTTGGTGATGTGAGTGGTGGAGGTAGGGATGAAGCCTAATAAGGTTAAGTTTACTTTTCACAGATCTAGTCGTGTCGATCGTTCTTAAATTCATAAAATTTTATGGTTTCATCCTTATTCTTGGACAGATTATAAGTATCACGTCAATTTACATTATTTGTTTAATGTTTTATACTAGAAAGACAGCTTTTTCCGTCAACAACTAGCATACTGCATTATAAATCTGAGACTTGAACGACGTTACTTTCCGCATCTTACGTAGCTATCATCAAACAGGTTTGGGCAAAACAATTACAAAATATTTTACTTAGCATCACATATAGTTGTAATTGGCTATGTAAAGGATACAATTGACAACTTTGAAACTACAGTTATTTGTAATTGGAAATTTAAATTATTTTCAATTTAATTATTTGGTAATTAATTGAAAAAATTATTTGAACTAAAAGTAATTGTAGAAAAAGTAAGAAAAATTTCTTGTTAAACGCATTTAATTACAAAAGAAATTAAATTAATATTACAATATAAATCCCTTTAATACGCCTATATGATGTCCGACAAATCGAAGAAATTGGCGCAATTAAATACATTTTAACAATCTTTTGTAGACACTGAAAGATTAACCTTTGTAGAGAATTTACACATCAACAACAACCCCGTGATAGTAAATAATAAACTTTGTATATTAGAAATAAACTAAGTTTATTATTTTATAAAAAAAGTGAACTATAATGAAGATTTTGTTATATTCCTGGCATATATTATTTGTATTAGATGACAGCACACTTTCAAGAACCTCTGCAATAAGAAAGTTAATGGTTGCGCCAAATCAGATCCCAGATGTAGATCGAAAAGGAAAGTCGGTAATTGAAGACTGCGCGATCTCTGGATCATGGATAAATAACTTTAAGGATCTTAAGATTGGACTGAAAACTTTGTCTGACCATACACCACTGAAAATAATGGTACACTTGAACACAGAAGGACAATAATAAAACTAATGTAAATGCGTATTCAACACGACTGGATTGGAACCACTTGAATCTAGATGACCCTGCAAAAGTAATTTAAGATATAATAGTTAAATCAACACCAAGGGCAACATATAAATACCAGCCGTCGATTACTTTTTACAGGAACGTTTGGGTTCATTTTCTTCGTGTTTGGCGTATAAAAGAGATTAGTAACCGACAGTTTGATGATCGCTTAAATATGCCTTGTGACAATTTATACAACACGTCTTCAGGTTATATTCGATATTTGTTCTAACCCATTAGGAAATAAAAAAAACTTATATAATGAGAAGTGATTGTATTGTAAACGTAGCTTCTTGTGTGAAAATCTAATCAACGGTGGTCCATTACCAAGTTAGTGTAAAGTATTGAAAGGTGCAATGAATAAAAAAAGTGATTAGCGTTCAGATAACCATAAACGTACACGGTATTTTAACCTCGTGCCAGTGTCAGGATCGAGGAAGTAGAAGTAGTGGTTAGTGCCAGAAGTAAAATGTAATTTACTCTATTGTAGATTAGTAATCTTTTACAAATAAATAATTTACTTCCTATACATTACTTACCAAATCAATACCTGATAATTACTAGCGGGGTAACTTTATTTTCATTGCTTCCATACTCCATGCATGGTAATGCATAGTGTAATCGTTATATCTTACAGCCTACAATATTGCAATGTCAAAATAAGTAATGATTTGAGTAAGAGGTACTGATTGAAAATGTGAGTCGGTGAAGGTGTTAAATTATATTTATTGAAGATCAGGTTTTTGGCGTCGGTAAAGACGTTCTGTACCCGTTTTTCATAAAGCAGCATACAAAACAATGAGTTATTATTTATGTTGTACTATTTTGTTTTCGATTATGGTAAAAGGTGTTATCAAGTGTCACCACATTCGTAATGGCAAATTTTTAATATAACACCTTCTTCTACTCACGTCTTCAATAATTATTCTACATCACAGAAAAGATGCAGTCTTCGTTAGATTTTCTGCAGGAGAGTCACTTTGCACAGATCTTACACTTCTCAGTATCACTCAGTAGAATAGGAAATTCTGTAACATGTGCTAAGTAGGGATTGAATTCTTAACTGGAATGTAATGGTAAAGAGTTGTATATAATACCTTGTGAGGCAAGAGACAAAGAGTCTCGCCTAGTAAATGTAATTAATGGTACAGTAATGCTTATGACAGTCATGTAGTATCGATATCATGGTATTGCAAAACAACGTAGTATACCATATATGTGTCACCCCATACCATGTTAATAGCATCTGAAACGACATGGTATTCCTACATATTTCACGGTGTTGAAGTTCGTAAATTTGACCTGGTATATTATGAATCTAATGACTTCAGCTCCATCTTTTCACTTATATTTTTCTTTATATTTTCTACTTACTGCCAAGTCATTAACATTTTAAAGAATTAGATTTTGCTTTTGACACAGAAACTCTGAAAAATATTTTAAAAGATGTACGTACCCAGTCCTTAAAAACAATAGTCGAAAGAAAGGAAAAAGGAAAAGTTGTACGATTGTAAAAGTATAATAATTGAAGTTTTTTTTAAATGGAAAGCAAAAAACTTGACTATAATGACAATAGCCAGTGAATGACAGCTATATAGCACGAATCATGTATACCAGGGGTAGTGTTATACTATAGTATGAGCGATACCATGGTATTAATACTATGGTATCAATATCATATATGTATCAGTTGTATAAGCAAAATAATGGGTTGATATTACATCATTGATTACATGTATTTGAGCTTCTTACTCCTAACCTTTTGCGAGCCAAAACATTTCATTGTTTACTTTAAGTACAGGTTACAGAATTTCATCAATTTCGAAATGTGCAGACAGTATTAATTAAATATTAAATCTGAATAAAAGTTTGTTTCGGAGACACGAATACAGTATTGCCAACTATCGAACCCACTACTTTTCGAGCACATTTAAAAACAGCGGTTGCTGAGACGCCATAGTGGAAATTCTTTTCGATCGCTGCCTTTGTAATCGATGACTTCTTGCTATTGCTATTGCAGAATATGTCAGAGGTTGTAATATTTCGCGTATAAGCGGTAAGGCAATGAATATAGTCGGTGAACTGAGACCTTAATTTTAAGGAATTTTGATAAAACATATCAATATATTTCTCCCTTATCTAGTATTAAACAATCTCCTACATTTCGTTCGTTCCTTGTAAGAAAAAATGTAGGCAACAAACATAGCATATCCCCATGTTAAAGTAATCTATGTTGTAATCCTTTTAGTAAAATATTTACTTTATCTTTACCGAATTAATTCAGTAAGACTTACTATCCCAACCGAGTCCTTTATGATTCACACGTAGCTGTTGTCATTGAAATTGCATAAATATGGAGAAGACCCAGGGCAACCGGGGTTAGTCGCATTATCTCCAAAACGAAAGCGAATTCAGATTGCATGGCACACTTATTCAAAAAAGCTTGAAATATCCAAAATTACAATTTATGGGCTTAAAGTTGAGTTGGCTTTCAAATATTTAAAATGGTTTTTTTTTGTAGTATGGTGCGATTTAAAATTAATGAATATTCTATTAGTAAAAAATTGTTATTGAAAAAAAGCATCGAGATTTAAAAATTCGTAAATGTTACGTAACTACTATATATGAATTACAGAATTTTTTCCCCTTGAAAGTCATACAACATGATGCCTAAACTACGACAATGCTATAACTAACGACATAAAGTCATTTTCGATACAATGAAAAGAGATAAGAAACTTTATATTATATAAAATTAAAGTAATTAAAAAAGTTAATCGAAGAAAAAATTATTTGCAAGCTCATTCATCAATCATCCAAGGAAAACGTTTGCGGAAAAGATTAACCAAAGAACAAATAAAGATAGCAAATTTTCTAACTTTGGACAAATATATTTTGAACAAGCAAAGGCTTTATAAAGTAGATAACGATTAATAGGTTTTATGTGATGATAAATACTCCCAATGGATGATATTCAGCAAACGATCCCATAAGTAAAGTGGATGATCGAAATATTGGAAAACAAGTCTTATCTTATTAGGAAAGGTTATTATTAAATTGCATTGAACGCAGCACTTTAGTATCTTTGCAAAAACGTCTCAAAAATTATATTATTTTCAGAGAATATATTGTTTTTCATATCTAGAAGAAAAAAATTCGAATAAAATCGCATTCCTTTCATTTTAGACAATGTTTCTGGTGGGAAATTTTAACAAGTTTATACTCCAACTCATGCGATTTTTTAAAGAAATAAACTATTAGGGATTTTCTTTAAGTTACAAGAAATTTTTTGAGCAACTATAAGCTGTAAAGTAGATAATAATTATTTTTGCAGAAAGAAAGTGAGAATAGATAAAGTCAATTAATTATATTCAAATATTCACTAACACAACAGAAATTTAGTTTGCAATTACCTTTAAAAAAATTCAGTCACAACAATCGTAAGTCCATTCACCTTTTTAAAAGAGTTGGCCAATACACGTGATTTAATTTTGCGCAAGTCGTGACCATTTCACTCACTCTTTAGCGAATTACTAATTTGTTATTATTTTTTATTTGCTGAATCATAAGAAAATGATTACCGCGCATAAATCCGCTAGAAAAACTAAACTGCAACCGCTCTTCAGATAATTTGAGCAGTCAAGTCCATTCTTTATTAAAATTTCATTTATAGCGAGCTCGGTGATGACTTCCCTTGATAAGATCGTAGATCAAAGGGTGAATGACTTCATGCAACAGGACCGATGTGGTAAATCAGCATATTGTTAGGGTTCCAGTACAAAACCGGAGTGTAGCACGAAGCATCCCCTGTTTGACACAGATTTGACATTATGATTTTTAGTGTCATCTTTAACCCCAATTTTGCTATGAGCAGATACACTTGAACTTTGGTCTTTTGTGTCAAGTGCGACATAGTGGTTGATGTGATTTGTTTAGTTTTTCGAGGGTGTCGAAAAATATCAGAATAGAGTCTTAGCATGGATACCAGAATTAAGAATATATGCTTTACTTTACTTTATTTACTTTTACTTTACTCATAAATTTTTAATTGACAATGGTTTCGTCTGCTTTATAAGTCTATTGAGGAAATGAGTTTAAAAATGTCTTACCAATATGACAACGTAAAAACTTTCTTTAAATGGATGTCCACAAGGTGCCGCACGCAACCGTGCTCATTGAAACGTAAGCTTTCCTTGGCACTTGATGCGAAAGCGACAGGTTTTTGTGATCTTGTACTGTACCACCATTTCTGCAAATTCATTGATCGTTTTGATAGCTTTTGATAGTTTTAATGTTGTTGGCTTTGCATACTAAGAAAAAGAAAATAGATGATAAAGTAACAGTTAATACGTCACAATTTACCTAGCCAAAGAGATAAATTACGGTTCTACTCACCGTAATCGTGTTGCAAATAACATATTCTGTTAAGATTGAAGTACCCACACTATAAAATTTACGATCCTTTGAGTAATGTCTTCATAGGCAATTTTTACGGAAAAGCTCTGTAAAATTTACTTGACTCGTAAAGTTTACTGTGTGATTTAGGAAAAATTGATCACCCACATTTTTTCGTAAAATAACCGGCAAATTTTACAGTTCTCCACAACTTCAAGCAAACTTGAAATCAGTTTCTTAAGTGTGGGAAACTTAGTTCTTTGTATTTCTGAATTACAATTGAACTTAGTTTTCTTATTAATTTTAATATTAATTAGCTTTCAATCAATTTTTTAACAATGTGTTAATAAATAGTGAATTTGTATAAAGACAGCTCTGTTAATTTCTTTGAAAGTGAATTGTTTAAAATGGTGCAGACGGTGAAGTATCCTGTTAAGAACTACGAGTCGAATCTCAGACTGTGTAAATTTTTTATTTCGCTTTTTGCTAAAGTGAATGAATTTCGTTACTTTTAAGCCTGTTAAATTCTATGTTCGGCATATCTTTTGAAGCTATCTCGGGGATTATCGTTCAGGAAATTTTACGGTGTTGTTCTGTAAAAATTAAGGTAGCTGACCAGAATTTTCGTATAAAAATGCCAGAACTTTTCTCTCCGTGTAATAACACACATCTTCAATGCAATTCCAACAACTTTAATTGGAAAAAGGCTTTTTTATTGCTACCGCTAAAAATAGCTTCTTGTCTGCTTACTGACCTATAAGTTTGTTGTATTTTCTAGCTAAAGCAATAAAAAAGCTAATATCTTTTCAAATGCTTAAATAGATTGAGGAATATCCATTAGTCTCACCCTGGCAATCGAGGTTTCGACGACATTATAGTGGTGAGACTGATTTACTAAAAATGAACACATTTGAGTAGCTTGATAAAGGCGATATGAGGATTCTCGTGATGCTGGACTTATACAAAGCATTTCAATGTGTAAGACATCGTAGCAGCCTCTTCCGAATGTGTTAAATGTTAACGCGCTGCGAGAGAGCTGTTTTTGACGTAAAAGTTATAAAGTCAAAAATTAATGTTTTGATTACGAAAAAATGCAGAAAAAAGCACTGCAATAAAAATTAATAAAAGTAAAAGACCACATTTGTTGCTACTACAACAGAATCAAGTAAAAACTCGTAATATTTAACAACGAGCCGCATAAATGTTAAAACGACGAAAAGCTTTTTCTCGTTGCGAGGAACAACGCGTCGTTTTTTGACAGTTTTAGAGAGGGGAATTGCTGGGGTTAACAAAACAATTTCACCCAATCACAAGTACTTCATCTGAACAATGTCAAAGTCTTAACAATCAGATATTGAGTTTGGCTTTTCGTTCTCAGCAGATTAAATTGGGAAATCTATTTTTTTCACTCAATACAGCTTAAGTGCGGTGTACCACATGGCTCTATCTTAGGCCTATATTGCTTAACCTATAGGTAAGCGACCTGCCTAATTCACTGTGCACTGATAATTTTTATCTAAGCTGCCCCATTGATCTGTCGAAAGATATTTTTTGCCTCTAAATATATACTTTGCATATCTGTGAATGATCTAACGCTAGAAAGTATTGTTAAATACTGTTAAGTCGTATAACTAAAGCTTTACTATTCTTATATAAGATGATGTAGTATATACTCACGAACCTGAATACTATTTGGTACACATACCGCGTTTCGCACCTTTGGCTAGCCGTCTTATGCATTTCAATTACAAGAGTATTCCTCACCTGTGGTGGAGCCATTCCGGAAGAACCTATTTGAACACATATCTGTAGACGAATCAGCATGTTTGGTTAGTGTTTTGGCTAAGGTAGATTTTTTAGATTTTGAATTATATGTTTTATATAGACTAAAAAATGCGAAGGTGGCAATATTAATCCCTGAGGTACGCTCTTGATAAACGGACACATTGAGGTAATAACTGCTTTTATTTGTTGCAAGCGGTGTAATTCTCGTATTAATATGAATTGGAACCAGAGCCAAAGTAGTTATTTAGTTTCAGAAAACAGCTTTCTGTCAAAAGTCTTCAGAAAGCCTAAAAGGACTAAGTAATGAAGTGATCTCATCTCACGTAGTTTAAGGTTATTAAAAGTAGAATAATTTGCAATGGGGCTTATAAGAGCCTCTTTCCTTAGAAAGTGAACTTCACTGAAAATAAAGACGCTGTTTAAAATCTTAGTAATAGGTCCAACAATGAAAGTGAGAACTAACTTCAGATATAGCGTGAACAAACAGATGACGCAACCTCCACCTCATAACCGCAACAGAAAACCAAATCAGTGCTAGGGCCTGAAATAGATACATTTGTATATCATACCCTAGCTGATATAATTGACTCAATATTAAATTGAAAAATTTCAGGGTAATGACCACAAAACAGATTGTCAGTTCATTTCAAATATCATTTGTTTTTTTTTCTGTTGACTGTTGAAAATTGAAACAATGGTTTTCTGCCAAATCATCCTTCCTTCCTTCACCGCTTGTGTACTTCAAAAATTTCTTCTTTTTACTCAATTTGGAATTGAATGTAATGAGTCCATTATGGACTTTATTTGCATGACATACACATTTAATTCAATTATGGAGATGTTCTGAATAGGGTATAAAGGACTTGAAACTATGGAGTTAAAAAAAACTCATTAAGTTCCATCCAATTCACTTCTTGGGCTGCTCTTACTACTAAAACCGATAGCCGCAAGAAAATTGTCACATGGAACTACAAGAAAAGTTGTTGAGTAGAAAACTTACGAAAGGAAGTAATAGAGTTGAATTCTAGAACTATAAAGACAATGTTTGCAACTCAAAAAAAATATGACAATGAAAACTGTGATTAATTGTACAAAATTGAAATAAGATGACCTATGAAGTGACCTGAGGAAAAAGATATTCTAATCCGACTTCGGTGGACTGTTTTTACGTAACTTTTATGGTCTTGTCTGAGATTGATCATATTGATCAATGAATTGGTACTGAGTAGTTTATAGTAAAGAACATCCTTTTAAGGATTGATTAAAAGTGATGAAGTTTCTGGAGCAGTAGTATTATTTCATGTTTTTGATCCAGAAACTTGCAGAGCTTGGCAAAAATTGCTTGGGGAAATAAGTACGGGAACAAAGTTTTGCCATTTGTTTCAAACAGTATTGGAACAGACCTCATGTTTCCAAGGACTTCTAAAATCAAAAAAGAAGCACGCTACTTGAAAATAAATGGCAGAACACGGTCAGGTATAATGGATTTATTGCCACTGGACTCGTGCAAGAGATAAGAGCCGGCTAAAGAAAATAACAACTTTAATTAGATGTTAGTGAAACTGTGGTAAATAAAGCTAAATGGCTGCAAAACATTTATAAGTATTTTATTGTTAATATTAAAATCGAAGCAAAACATATGAGCAGGAAATATAGTAATCGTCTAAGGCATCCTTATACCGAACAAATCACTTCTTCAGATCGACAGGAACAGAACAGCAACAAAGTTAATGAGATGGAAATCACCTGAAATCCAAGCCATTAAGCGAGGTATCAATTACAAATGCCCTACCACAGAAACAAAGAAAAAATCTGTCTTCTGGTATTACACATTTTCCCTGCAGAAGCATCCACGCAAGAAATGAATTTCCTTCCGATTTGAACGAATGACGATTTGTACATGAACAAAAAAAAAGCGAATCAGAAAAAAACTAAATCAGCCTCGCGTTTTCCCCGATTAAAGTAAAAAAAAAATTATTTCCCCCGAAGTAGAATCGATGGCAGATGGTATTGAATTTTCGATTATTCTGTTGACGCTTGATATCTTTTCAACCTAAAAAGGGAAAAATGAAGATAAAGTAGGTAAAGGTGTATGAGGTGTATGCTGTATGCATAATGCGTGGATACCGGTGTTTTGTGTTTTTTGGTTGATAAATGTCGAAATGAACGATGCACTTGCACGCTTGGGGTAACTTGGAGTTCCTGTTTTTATCTGAAAAATAAATTCTTGACGTATTTTGTTGTAAGGGTTTAGGGCAGCAACCCCTGTCAGTGTTCGAGGTGCTGCTCACAACGGAAACTGTCTATAAAATTGGAAACTGGGGTGCGATTGCGAGGACTTTCTTATTTACACAATTGCGCAGGTGAGAGCAGGTGTATTATTCACGCACGCGCGTGATTAATAAAAACTTGAAACTGGCAAAAGAAGAAAGTGAAAATCGGTGAAATCTATTCGTGCCATCCTAATTGAAAAATATTAAATATTAAAAATTTAAGAGTGCTCTTCATACAGGTATACTGGTTGGCTAACAAAGCAATATACTTGATAAATTACGAGCATTATGGTCACGAACAAAACACATTCCATGACTGTAAGATTCTTTCGGCATCACGACTGCTCGTATTCAATAAAATTTCTTGTCAACAAATGCAATTAAATAAAGTCTAGAAATCTGTCCACCATTTTCTCATCCTAATCATAAGAATAACTTATTTCATATTCTTACAAAATTATTCTATTAAAGCCTGACGTTGTTAACTGACTTCCACTCCCTCCCATAAACATTTTATTTGCACGTAATCAAACCTAAGCCGGTGAGTTAATTAATTGCAAAGGTGGGAAAAAATCTCTTGCTTTGTTTACCTCGTGTACTAGAGTTACCCGACAGTCAGTTGAACTGATTGCAATCTTTCTTCCACCCGGCAGAACAATGTATTTTTCATTTAAAATAAATTAGAAAATGAGACGAACAAAAAGTGGAAAAATGGACACTTTAAATTGAGGCATGTGCTCAGACTTACTTTCATTTAAATTCTCAAGGCCGTCTGTAATATGCACTTTAGGGCATAAAAAACTGTCTATTGAATTTTTATTTTTGAGGAATTGGATTTTCATATGGTTAACCAAAAAGTGGAATTTTGGTTATTGGTAGAGTCATAGGTAGAGTCATGCGGTCCCAACAGATATGTAGACTAGTGATTTTAGAGTTCCATATCTCTAGGCCTCTTATAATTTCATCACATCCATCTAACACATACTTTTTCCGCGTCAGAAGTGTAAAAGTTTTTTTAGCAACTCACCATTAATAAGAAGTGCTGATGCAAAAAAATGTCAGGTTCACTTAACAGGTCTTTTAAAATCCTATTAAGCATGTAATCTTATAGTTTTTTATCTATGCCTTAATCGTGCGCTGTACTACTGTGCTTTACTCAAAATAATTTGTATGACTTGTGGGGTGCCATTAGGTAGCCATATTGGACCATTGCTTTAAATTATTTTTATCAATACCATTTAAATGATTCTGCCTTACTGAAAAGGCTATGATGACGATGCCAAGATCTTTTAATTGTTTAAGTTAATTTCAATTGTCTTTCTTACACTCCAGATTAACAGTCGCAGGTAGTTGTACTTCTGTTTTTTTTTCTACAAATAAGTCCTCTGAATTTTAAATGCGAAAAAGATAGATGTCCGTAATTGTGTCTTTAAAAAAAATAAAAGCTGTGCGGCTGACTGAGTTCCCTCTTTCAACAAGGGTCTGGAGACAAATCATACACATTGATTTCTATCCAACCAAAGAGCAGTGATTCTGCTTATAACGAATGTAAATATTTTAAGTTTTGGTAGAACGGAAAAGGATTAATAGCTGAAGTTGGATGCAGAAGAAAAGGTTGACAGCGGAATTCGTTTATCCATCTCTGGTAAATTTTAAAATATTGGGCTATGTATCCGATAGAAATATAGCTAAAGGGTACACTATGCTGAATATGCCCACGAAAGAAGACATTACAGTTGTAATTGATTCCAGAAATGCTACTGGGCCTATAATAGAGACTTGTGGAACACCAGGAAAAAAAGAGAGATTCCCAAAAGTGCTGATTTTCCTTTATAAAGTTTGTGGGTTTGATTGAGGCTCTTATAATACGTCGATGGTTCATATTTCACTTAACAATAGAGCGTTGTGTAGGGGTGCAATGTACGTTTGCAAGTTTTCCCTAATTGTTTTTTTTTATAATGAAGGCAAAGCTCAGGGAAAGGTTTGTGATGCTATAGCTAAAACTTGACAGAAAAATAATCAACGGGTAATGTAAATGGGTTTAGTAAAGAAGGTAACGATGCACACTTCGTATAAATTTTTGGGGATTAGGAAATATTTCCAAAATCAACCAGTCTGTCAAAATTTTACCTCGTGTCCGAATTGGGAATATTCACTCCATTAACGTATTTAGTTTAGAGGTGGGCTAGGTGCTATGAGGGACCATTAAACAACACTAAGTTTTGGGTGCGTTAAAAAAGGCACGATTTTCTCTGTCACATGCGAGGACCGACGAAATAGATTTAAAGATGAGTCGCCGGTGGAGTAAGTGATAACGTGCCGACCTTACACACCGAAGGTCACAGGTTCGAATCCTGCCGGCGGCAATCCATGGTTGCATTCTGCTGACAATGGATTATGATGAAAATTGGGGATTGCAGAAAATGTTGGTGGTTCGAAACCCACCTTGTAGGTCCATTTGCAATCATTGTCTCGAATCGGACGATGCTATTCTCCCTACAAGGGATTACTGGAACTAGATAGAGAGAACGATACAAACATGCATTCTCTAGTTACTTCTATAGAGATAACATGAGAACTTAAAACAAAATAGTGTGCAAGGCTAAGGGTGCAAGTGATGGCGAAACTGTGAATTGGACCGAAGTGAGGGATATTTATTACTTAGGATCCGATGTAACTGTCTATTACTACAACGGTTGAACGGCCGAACAAAAGTCTTTCAAAAAATTTTAAGAGGCGTTTGAAGTTTGATTAGAAAGTCAGCAAGCTTTTAAAATATCAAGGTCGACTCACCAAAATTATGGCGATAATAAATTCAACGCTCTGTCAGAACAGCTTTTAAGTATGCAGTTGAGCGGCCACACAGATATATTCACTGTAAGTTGATAAGAGGGAAAAAGCATTAAAACCTTAGACCGGTTGGACCTTTCCGGTTGGACGTACACACACATACTTAATGTTTGCGCAGGGGTTTGACCAATGGAAAGTCAAAGTACGTATTTATATCCATCTCATGTAGCTGGCGGATTACTTGGCTTTCTTTGCAAGTCTGAATTCTTTAAAGTTCTCAGATAGTCAATTATATTCCGGGTATTGAAGTAAAGTGACATTTTAAAAGCACAGCCGAATCGTTGTCCTTGAAAATAACTTCCAGTTCGAAACCCTACGATGTACTTCATTCCAACGCTACATTGCTACTAAAAAATCTACATCATCGATAAATCATATGAGACCCCCTTAGTAGAACACATCCACAAATTCTTAATTTGGACGTGAAAAATTCATTTTATGTGGTATATGACTGATTTTCAAAGGTTTACGAATTCATAGTTTAATAGAGACCTTGTCTTTCTAACTCTTCCTAACATTTAAAAAAAGGTATTTATCTGTTATCTTTTGAAATATGTGAATCGCTACTTTTATATTAAATCGTATTGAAGTCAAATGCATTATGATAATATCAGGAATTATATCACCTCGTCCTTTAATATCGTTTTAAAACATGAAAAAAAAACAAACTTAATTAAAGACAACTGCCGCAAAAACTACTTGAATTAATTAACGAACCTTTAGATATGACCAAGATCGTTCTAACTACCAATCTGCATTATCATATACCTCCATTTCAATTGCAAAGCACCTATATATGTGATACTTAACTATTAAAAGCGCAAAAAATCGAGTAAAAACAATTCCAAGGACAACAAAAGAGATAATGCAAGCAGCTTTTAACTCGTCAAACAGCGTTTATCATCCCGCTCTTCTCGGATTGGCGATACCTTACCATCATGAGTCAGAACCAGTTCAATTTTAGCCTGATGTGGTACCTATCTACCTTAATTAATTCGCATCTTTGTCTCAGGCAGACGTACGATTCATTTATAACCTCCAGAGAGAATATCGTCGTCGTTGGGGTTCAGAAGCATGCAGATTGCCATAGCCGACGAGACCTACAGCAAGAAAAGCAAAAAAAAAAAAAGATGTTGAGATGCCAAGGCCTTCCTCCTTCTAAGGTAGAGTTCTTGGCTCCTCATTCCCATTTGCTTCTGGTCGTTATTTTTTTATTTTGTATCTGTGCTATAAAAGTCACGTTTTAGTTTTATTTCTTTAATGTGCGGGTGCAGCCAATCGTAACGAACCCATCACCGTCGCGTCCCAGTCCCAGACTTAAAGAAGCTGTGCTCCTCGCCAACATTCCAATAACAAAACAACATCGGCATCAACCATATCAAGCACGTTCAAACGACCAAGCCATCTGGGGAACATCCAAGTAGAAAAATCTGTTCGACGAATCCCCTCACTCCCATCTTGTCTTAAAGGTTATCATCGTGGCGCGCAGCTTGATTTTTTTCTTTTGCTTTAATAGATTATCTTTGCGTCTCCATTGTGCCTCTAAATTGATCTCAAGTAAACAGCGAGACACACCAATAGCTTCTGACTGTCTGAGATTGTATGAATCGATGTACTCGGCGGATCCAAGATAGCGTCTTAAAAGTTAGTGGCTGCTTAATAATGCTACTCCAGTCCGATTGCATGTATAGAAATGGAGGCAGTGACACTATGCTATAGCATAGTGAATATCTACTATGCGGGTAGCCGCAATGCCGCCTCGGAAAATTATGTACAAGTGCTTTTCGTTGACCGCTGCAATTGGAGTTGTTCGACCAACCTGAGCTAAATTATTGTTCATCTCCTCAGGGAATTTATATTTCTCCAAATGCAACGAGGTAGATACCGACAGACGTACCTATATAATGCTATGTGCAGACTCTCCACTTATATGCACCTTATTAAATTTTTTCTTATGAAATGTTGCGTTTTATTATTTATCATTTGTTTGTGCTTTGCTCTTCGACCATAAATTATGCGCAGGCACGAGATGAATTCAAGATACCCAAGATACTCGTCCATTTAGTTTACCTTTATTTTTCTTATTTTCCTCGTCTTGCCATTACCGACCAAGATTATTCTTCGAGCTGAAGGAAGTCATGCATATCGTTTGTCAGGTTTCCATTATTCCGTTCCAGGGTCTAACATCAGCAATTCTTCCTTAGTAGGATTAAATTTCACAAGACGGGGGGAAGTCGCTAGTTTTTTACATATTATGTACTTCGGGTCGGAAAGTTAATTAAGAAGGAATACAGGATACGAATTTTATCCTCATTAAGATGATTTTTTTTTTCATTTTCTTCGGAACAAGAAATTCATACGAGTGTAACGCTTTTAATCTTTTTAAAGGGAAGTGTTCGTTAAGTTCATTTTCAAGTGTATTCGACTGGACCTGTTTAAAGAGTATAGGGGGATATGACAAATTTTGGAGCTTAATTGATTAGTGCAAATGTTTAATAGAGTGTAATTAAAAATTTAATATCAAACTAACCGTAAAAGTCTTATAATTTGGGTTTCCTGGAGGAGCTTTTCGGGTATAAAGGTATCGATTCCATTATACCGCAAAAACGACTGGTTCTACTTTTTACGCTAGATTTGAATTGTCACGACGATTGCTGGAATCTATTTAGATCCCATTATATCGTGGTTAGCACTGCATAATTTAGGGTTGAACTACTCTGGTAGTCTGGTCTTGTCTGGTCGTACGTAACGTGTTTTATTTTGTGGTGCACTCTCTGATGAGATTAATAATTCCTTAGGTGTACCTCCGGGTAGCCATCTAGAACCGTTGCTGTTTATTATCTAAATCAATGATATATCTATGCTTCTTATTGACTCGAGAATCCTCTGCTGACGATGCCAAAATTGTTTCAAATGATTTCAAATGTACCCATTTAAATTCTGACTTAGACGCTTCCGTAGATGATGCCATATTAATTTATTTCCTCTGAATATTAGCAAGTACTCTGCTAGAGAGAATAATTCTCGAAAAAGGAATCCTCTGCACTTCAATTTTACTACTTTTTTTTAGCCCATTGATTAGACTTGAAAAAACCAGAGACTTGGGGGTCGTGTTAAATACCAAATTTTCATTCGAGAGCCATTTTGATGCTATTATAAGTAAGGCCAGTGTGTCTCCGGGCTTCATTAAAAGATGGTCAAAGAGGTTTGACGACCCATATATTACGAAGCTACTCTATTGCACTTTGGTCAGACCAATCATAGAGTATGGTAGTCCAGTATGGTCACCTTTCTATGCAGTTCACATTGATCGTATTGAGGATGTCCAGCGCAAATTATATATATATATATTCACCCTTTGTGGTCTTCATAAGCTTTAGAGCAGAACACTTCTGTACCTATGCTTTTCTAAGATTTCAATGGTAACATCGTCTCCAAATAAAGTTTTCTATTATATCTGCGCCAATTTTAATAATAGCATTTGGACTAAAACTATTCCCTTTCAAGAATTACCTAGACATACATTGACTAACGTTTGCAATTTTATTGTGATCTGAAGAGGAGGAGGGATGGTGTTACGAGATATCGAAACATTTATAGAAGCTTTGTTGGTGAAAAACCCTGCCATATCAATATCTCAGGAACTTTGAAATATTGGTTAGAAAGTTGAAAAGTAAAAAACGAAGTGTGTATCCGGGCAATGATAAAGCTTTTATTAAAGAAGGTTTTAATGGAATTATTAATTAAACACATATGAATCGTGTTGTGATGGAGCGGAGGTTTATAAACCAGTATATCGAAAACAGGTGTAATCATGGTTCTTCTTGACCAACATTAAATTCATTCGTTAAATTCTTTTTTCAGTAAAGAAAGCACGCAAAATTTTAGTAGTGTAGTAACGACGGAACTATTTTCTGAAGCTATGATCTTTTGTCCAATGGAGTAGCATTGTCCCTAACCTAAACCTATTGCAAAGAAATCCATTGACACACAAAGCACCAAAATGATCAAGAAAAAAGTTTTTCGCAATACGGAAGGTATTCACCTACTGAACTTCAAGCAATGTACTACCGTGGTACCATATAACGCTGAACTTAAACAGAAATTACGAGTGTAAAGAAACAAATGAAAAAAAATAAAAGTCCACATGATAATGCGCCGATACGCATTATAAGATTCAAGAAATTGAATCCTATACCTTATAGTACAGACCTGACTCATATAAATTTTATTTCCCCATTGAAACCAAATCTGCGGGGAAGGTGGATTCGTTGAGAAGAAAGAAACCCAAATTCAAAAATAGTGGCAGGAGCTAAAGGCGTTAACGCTGAACCGGACCAGGTAGAGAGTCGGTGCAGTAAACACTCTATGTCCCAAAAAAGGTTATAGCAATCACAGAGAGAGAAAGCTGAATCAATGTATACCATAAGTAATCGGGATATCGTGCTGGCTTTCCACACGAGAGGCACAGGTTCGAGGCGACCCCTGGTTGTTTCTGCTGGCAACAAATTATGCTAAAAAGGCCATTAGGGATTGCAGAGTAATAAAGGTGGATTGGAATCCACTGTTAACTGTAGGTATTCTTACAATCTTTGTCATCGAATCGGGCGTAGTTTTTTCCCGCCCCAAGCCCCACAAGGGGTTATGGGAATTAGAGAGAGAGAGAAACAGAACGAGTGCGATGCATTATTCAAATAAACCGCTTTGTGCTTAACCGAATTTAGAAATCAAGGATAAGATACAACGGGCAATGTTGTTGTATACTTTTATGAAATTGTAAAAAAGCTTAATGTAGCGCTTAAAGTCCTGTCGGATTGTCTCGTATAGACTCAAACGTCACGATAAAATACTTGCAATAATATATTGGAAGAACACTTGAAGATAGGGCAAATAAACCTTATAATTGTTAATCAATAAGCAGTAAATGGGAGCTTAATCCACGAATGATTCTTTGGAGATTAAGAAGTGTCAACCTTACACGTATAGTGTAGTAAATAGCTACGGAAACTGGGAGTTATTGGAATTTCCAGACCTACGATTAAAGTATTCTTCCATAGACGGAAAGGCGTACAACACGACTTTGAAATTGAATTTGAGACATTAATGGATTTATCTAAGAAATCCATGTAAATTTTTGATTAAATGCAGTTAAGTACACTTGATACCAGCAGTCGACCGCAGTTTATAGGAAAAATATTCACCTACTAAGAAAAATATCTTATGCCAAATTCGAAACGACCGTCTCTTCAAGGTTAGGTTAGTAGTGAATCGATTTTGGACTTGCTGTGCAGTGATTAATTGAATTAGCCACAGCTATTGAGAAACTTGGTTAGGTCCATAAGTTTCGTCCGTTAAGGAGGTCGCAGAATACCCTGGCCGCTCACCCAATTCCCTACTTTTGAGACATCCGTAAAGATCGGTATTCCTGATATTGGCAACCACTGACAACCTTCCCGCTCCTCCCCACCAGGTATTCCGGTCGAGAAAGTTTTCTCGAAGCTTCTTGTACGAACTGTCACTTATTAAGGTTAAATAAAAAGCTAGTTCACTGTTCCTAAACTAAACTATCTCTCTTTATGTCTAGTTTCCATAACCACTTGGGGTGGGAGAAGAACTTCCTCCGGTTCGATGATAAAGATTGCAATTGGACCTACGGTGGGTTTCAAACCACCGACATTACTCTGTACCTGCGAAAGGCTTGCTTTGACATAATATGTTGCCAGCGGGGTTTCAACCTGGGATTCTAGCGCAGAAAGTCAACACGTTATCCCGATAATACTCCCGTAGATAATTTATTTTTATTTTTAATTATTCTTCCATTTCAGAATAGTCTTACTAATTGCACACTTTGGCTAGATTATATCAAGAAACCGGTAAAAGCAAACATTAGTACATAATTTTGCTCAGAAATTAAGAGTTGACAACTTCTCCGCTTCAATTTGGGCAACAAATGAACAATTAATTGATATTTAGATAAATTCAACCACAATTTTACACTAAACAAGAAAGATACTACAAACGTCACAGCAGTTGTGTCAATTCACTTAGCTGCCATTGTCAACTTTATGGAAAAGTGGTCGAACGGAAACATATTGATTTTCATTGAAAACTGGCCGAGTTACAAGGTAATTCTCTTATATTAACAGAAAAATTACACGGAAATGGTAATGGATCAAATAAAATCGTTTACGATAGGAAATTTTTGTTTATAAATTCATTCATTCTATCACCAAGTAATTAATAAATGAATGAAGACTTTCGAGAAGACGTTGCTGATGATAATATAGAAAAACAATGTCCACAAAGTGGATTTGCAAGAAGTTCGGATGAAGTTTTCTTTTACATAATATTTATGCATGTTGTGAGGGCGCAAACGAACGTATCAATTACAATTTTATTAATGGAGAAGGATAAGGGATGTAAAGTCCAAGAAGAAGTTTAAAGTATTTAAGTAAAACGTTATTAAATTTGAGATTTAGTTTTATTTATTCACAATATTGAGCTCCATTTAAAACTTTGGGAGGAACACGAATATACAGATCTTATCTCCCCTTGTGGATCTACGGCGGGAGAAGAACTTCACTTAATTGATGATAATGATTGCAAGTGAACTTACAATTTAAGGTGGATTGCGAACCATCGACATTACTCCGCACATTCACAGAGAGAAAATTCCATGAACAATTGTGGTTCTGAATCGAAAATTTACTGTGAAATTTTTACACCGGTCGTGTTAGAAATTGTGAAATTTCTTGATTCTGTTCGAGTTTTGAACAGTTTTTGTTTTCTCATAAATTTCCTCGAGTCAAAAAGTGTATTTTGTAAATATTTTTGAAGCCTGATACGCAATTTTTCCTGGTGTAATAGTCAAATTTTACGGTTCTCTACAGTAATTTTCTCAGTACCTACTCGAAAATCATTGTTCAAAAAATTTTACGGTGCTGTTTCGTAAAAATGAAAGTAGCCATTAGTTGTAACAATTACAGTTGAGCATGGAACTTTTCCCTTTATTGATTGTCAGACTCATTTACAAAATTCTGATTTAAAAAAAAGAATGCTTTATAATGCTAAATTAAAAACAACCAATGCTAGACTCCATACTAAAATCTATCATCTATCGTCATCTTTAACTCCAGACTGTAATATAAATCAGATTTTTGACGTTGCAATAAAAGAGATGTTGGTTTAAAGTGGGATGCCTCCTGACAATGTAAGGACGGGCTATTGTCCAAAGGTGGTCTTTTATTATATAACTCCCGGTGTTCTATGGTTGCCGGTCAATACTTTGCCAATAGTGAACCAGCAATAGTTTAAGGTCAGCAGTATTGCCAACAAAAGCGAGTCAAAAGAACATTGCGAGCAAAAACGGGATGAAAATAGTTGAGCGCAAAAAAAACTCTTTTTTCTTGCAGCGAAAACTTAACTCGTTTTGTAGGAATGGTTATCTGTTTCATTTTAATTAAAAGAAACTTACATTTTAGTTAAAAGCCTACAATTTATTTTAATGACAAGAATAAACTACAGATCGTTATAAATTCACTGCGGGAAAATTGAGTTAAATTTCCGCTGTGGGCAAAGAGGAGTTAAGTACTTAACATTTTTTTTTCTATACCACTTTTGCTATGGACTACAATTGTTCCATTTTTACTCTGAGATTGGTAAGATATCCTATTTTTGTGCTGAAAAATAGTGTATCCCGCTTTTGCTCGCAATGTGTTTTTGACTCATTTTTGCTTTCAGCGTATCAATTATCCAATGTTGTTGCAATTTGTTCCTGTATCCATCGACATCTTACTAATATTGAACCAGTATTATGTTAATTTCCAGTACTAGATCGCTACTATCAGAATATAACCGAATTTCTGCCAAAGTGGTTTCGTAAAGGAATATATAAAAAAAATTGTAATACTCAAAGACTCATCTAAATAAACCGATGTTCTTCTAGAAAAATATGTCAAAGGGATGAGTCCAAGTTTAGTAAGATATGGATCTCATGGAAAGCACTGTCAATGCGCGTTAGCATGTCGTTGTACCGATAATTGAAATTGATGATGTATGAGTATAAGTGCGTAATGCAGCATACAATGGAATGGATTTCTTGCCAATTATATAATATAACATGTATATAACACGATAATAATTCATAGCATACTGTGAACACAGCAAATTGTGCAAATGCAGTATTGAAGTAACAGTAAAAGTAATTTGTACTTGTAATTTGACAAGATAGCCTTACTTTTAATAAAGTAATGCATACGAAGTACTATTACTTGATAATAAAAAATGCGTTACGTGTTTTACAACTTCATGTTTTAAAATTTTACTTCTAAAGGGTGTTTCAAGGGTGCTTATTTCGGAATGACTTTTTGACTTCAATACTTCTCTGCTAGAAGCAAATATGACGACCAGTAAAAACAATGACAATTTATCTTAAATTGAAGACTTTGCTGCAATAATGACACAGCTACACAGTTTAGATGATATTCCTTGTTGTACTGGAACTAGAAAGATGCCATCGTCAGCAGGAAACGTAAACGTGTTGAAAAAACAAATAAATCATCCATTCCATTCTAATTATAAAGTTAGTTACTGACAATAGCAAAAGCTTGGGGAAGTAAAATTTTCATGGAATGTGTATTGCTGTGTATACATCTTTAAAGTTGTTGTAAAGAACTAATTAATGCTCCTTTTATGCTAATGATGGAAGCTTCTTTATCCTCTGTAAAGATGGTCCCAAAAAATGCACTGCACTCAATTATTCAATTTCTAATTTTGAAGAGTGGTTACTACCCTTATTAAATCTTTTGAGTATGTAGTTCGAGAATAATTAGTTTTCTGCCAAACACCAAAGCATCTTTTCCAAGAGAACGTTATGAAGTCGCTCTGGTACGGGTTTGCTTCAACTTCTTCGCAATATGAGTTGGTGTAAGAATTGCAGTAATATCAACTCCAGGTCCATACACATAAAAATGTTTGACAATGTGGGACCTTTTCATTCTCCCACAAGGACTCTGTCATTAGGTCTGCATTGTTGGGGGGGTTCAAAAAACTATGTATGGAATCTTATGGTACAAGTCTTCAACGGCATTTGAAAGAGGAAGACTTGTGCTATAAGATCCCACACAAAAAAATTCGGATTGCTACATAACCTCAAATATGTCAAAAAACAGTGTTTTTTGCACTTTTAGGTTAGAAAGTCTCAAAAACCTGACGTGATAAAGCAATTCTCAGCCCGGATTTGGTTTCAGTGGAAAAAATAACTTTGAAAACAAGGGGCAAAATCTTGTAGGGTAGTGTAATTGCAATTGCGGTTTCAGTTAATCCATGGTATGATGTGGAACACTATAGATCTAGGATCTTAATCAAAAGCTAATTCTTCTTCCTCATAAAGGAAGTGAGTCGTTAGCAAGGGAAACAGAGTTCTGTACTTTTGTCCTCTTAAAATTTTTCTCTCTAGTTCCCGTAAACTCCGGCAGGGCATGGGGCGAAGAAATACTTCACTTGATTCACAACGGTTGACAACGGTTGCAAGTCGACCTACTATTTAAGGTGGATTCCGAACACTTTGCAACCCTAAATGGCTTTTTGTGTGATAATCTATTGTCAACAGAAAACAACCATGCATCACCTCCAGTGGGATTCGAACTTGGGGCCTCCAGGATGGAAGGACGACTCTTAAAAGTTAAGTGATATAGAATCTGGAGACGTATTTTTATATATTCTTTTTAAATTCGAAGATTTTTGGATAAAAACAAACAAAAACGAACGCCAAAAGCGAAGAGAAATTTGAAGGAATTTTTTTTTTAAAGTGTTTCAACAACGCTCAAAATTAGACAAATTTGAAATTTATTACATAAAGATTTACATTATGTATATCACAATATGTTTTTAAAATACCTGGAAACCAGTGACATCGATCTATGCTAATATAATTGGGAATCGTCAGAAGTGTAGTTTGTAGAATTGATTCTATTTTTAATGGTCTGTCAGTAGGTTAATTGAGTGCAAACATTTTGCAATTGTTTGATGGTAGCGACACGCACAGACGCTTTATCCTACTTTTTAGTTCAGTCGCATAGGAGCGTTCTTAGATAGATCCTTGTTTTAAAAACTGCCATAAAACCATAGAAGACTTATTATATACATATTCATGCGCAATGAATTTATGTTTTTACAACTGAAAAGAACGTTTAAGTTTTTATACTATATATTGCAACTGAAATATCTTCTACATTTTATATTTTTGGTTTTAACATATTTTGTTTGGATTGCGACACGTAGTTTGTGCGGAGAATTTTATTACCACAGACTAGTGTCGCATATCGTCATTACGATGCAGAACTATCCTAAGTCCAGTCGTGCGCATTCCTGGAAAATGCGACTTAAAGCCTTGAAATTTTTTTCCAAAATTCAATTATTTCGCGCCCACGATATATAAAAAAACCGCTTGAGAAAAAGCCAACCTGTTTACACCAAAACGTTCGTCATTCAACCTACCTAAAAGTGGACTTAAGATAGTTCTGCATCCTAGTGACGATATGTGCGACGCGTCCTTAGGAAAGAGGATATTGCGAGTATCAAACGATATTGTTTACAATCGAATAGATGTCGTAAGAGCAATTTAAAAGTTTGGTTTCTGGGATCCCTCACAAATATTGCCTTGGTCGTGAACGTGTTAAGAGTCCCTAAATAAATGCCTATGTTCAGTGAAAATTAAAAACTGAATGGTTGAGCTGGTTAGAAAAGGATTAAACGAATTTGGTGAAGACAATGAAAACTAGGGCTTCGCGATAATTCTCGCTGCCGGTATCGGTCTCGACACGATACCGAGACTGGCAGCGAAACCAATATCATTGGTAACAGTGCGATACAGAGAGCGAGATTGAGGTGACGAGAGTGGACGAGATATTAGTATTTATCATTTTATTGTGGACAATTTTTTTGAGTTGTTTCAGCTTTTATGTCGCTCCGAAAAATGTCAATTGTGTGATTTATGGGGCATATAAGTATACAGTGCTCTCCTCAATCGCTTCTTTCTACATTATTTCCTTCTTCAGATATTTGCGCTTTATCCCCAATAGCAAACAAGAGCCTTTGCTACCTTATTTTGGCGATGGGAATATGAATAAAATGCATATATACATAGATATATCACTTGTCCTCGCTCCCCCTTCGTCTTTACCTTGACGAGACCAAGACCGAGATCTGCCAAAGTCTCGGTCTTGTCTCGGTGCCGTGAAGCCCTAATGAAAACTTTAGAAAGAAGGAAGGTACGCTCCTGGCAGACCAAATTTATAGAGAAGAACCCCGTTATGAGAGGAAGCACAAATTGCGATACTATAGACCTGACTAAAATCTGTACTTTTAAATGTGACTATCAGATGCAATAGGGACCATTTCCATTTTTTGAAAAAATTAGTTTGAGACGGTATTGAATAGAAAATTAAATTTCCTTTGACTCTGATATCGTTGGTCCGTGATTTCCTCCGCGGGCGCTCTTTCAGAGTACATCTAGGATCTGTATCGTCAACAGCAAAACAAAACATAGCAGGAATCCCACAAGGTTCTGTATTATGCCCAATTCTCTATAGCATTTACACTGCTGACTTCCACAGCATCCCGAACTGTTCGTCATCCATGTTTGCTGACGACGCAGCTATTTTTACCTCAGATGAAAATGTTGCTAACATCCTCTCAAATCTGCAACGTGGCCTTGATATACTCTCCGATTAGTTCCATAAATGGAAGATAAAAGTAAACCCAAATAAAACACAAACTATGTTTTTCACGCGCAGGAGAAATCCGCGTTTTCTACCAAGCACAAACCTAAGGCTAAGTAACCATGCTGCTGGTGAGACCAGGTTAAATATCTAGGTGTCGTGTTAGACAAAAAACTCACTTTCGCAATACATATCACTTCGACCTTAAACAAAGTAAGCTTATTGATAAAAATAATGTATCCTTTTATAAACAGAAGGTCAACCTTAAGTCTGGGAAATAAGCTCGTTATATTCAAGGTTATATTTCAAGCAGTTATGCTCTACAGTGCACCCCTCTGGTTTCAATGTGCGCAATCCCATATTAATAAATTACAAGTTGCTCAAAATAAAATCTTAAAAATGATCTTAAACCTGTCGTGGCATTTCTCCACTTCACAGCTACATAGGATAGATAGTATAGATATAATAAGTGTAAGGCTAAATATCTTAGCTAACAAATTTTTTGAAAACTGTTCTATATCAGAGAATCCGATAATTATCGGTAGCTACTCGTAGCTCGTAAGGTTAAGGGTAGACGATTAGTAGGTAGGGCTTATGATAAGTGTATACTAGGTTAGGTTTTAACAAACTTCATTGGGTTTTTCTCTTAAATTTTCTCCCAAATATTAGCTATTAACTACTGTTGTAAGAACACTTTTCGGTAAAGCCATTTAATAATATTATAGCTGAATGAAAACTTACTTCTAGCACTAAGATAAGACTCTTTTTGTATATACATTGTAGAAATCTAACGTAAATGAATAAATGTAATGTAATGTAATTAAATTTCCTATAAGCCTATGCTAGTCCGGCTTACCAAAACAACGCAAATTATACTACTTTTGGAGAATAAAAACTGGGATTACTTTCAAAAGGAGATCTTCTCCAAAATAATACAGAATCAAAAGGGACAATGAAGAGGAAATCAAAATAACAAAGGCCCCTCTTCCTTGTAGTAGACACAAATGTTACTTTGCTACTATTCCCAAATAAGCAAGGCAGTATGATGAAGATATTAAGGGTGGTATTAAATAGTATAGGGGGGTATTGATAGTACAACTCTTCAAAAGTATCTAGTTAAAATTTGAGGTCGATTGGAGCAAAACTGCCGGAGACACAGTGCCTCGGGTCTCCCTCCATTAAAATTTTAAACGCGTTTTTCTCAGATTTAGTTTTTTAAAAGTCAGTGATCACTGTAACTCAAAAACTACTCATCCGAACCTTCTCAAATTTTGCACACTTCTTTTATACATAAATTACGATGTAACAACGTCGAGATTTTGTATCTTTTATTATTATAATTAATTTTACAACAACAAATTCGCCGATTTTTATTAATAAATTTTCATAAATTCAAAATATTCGTCTTTTTTTACTTCTGAAAATCGAAAAATCAATCAAATAAACAAAATCTCGATATTGTTACCTCGAGAAACTCATAAGCTAACGAAATCTTTTTGGTTTTTTGTCAACAGATGATCCAGTAATGACTTATGATAATCACCGCAAAGTAACATTTTTTTTTGTGAATACGAAGATTTCCTGTCAGTCGCTCAATTCACAATATTTTTACCCAAAAATTTAACAGAAGACTCTTGAAATGTTGTACCTACTATTATGTTCCTAACTCACAAATAAATTTATATTTACTATTTATTTTTTACCCCCCCCCCCCCCCCCCCTTACCTATACCTAAGTAACACAAACTAAATCGCGTTTTTCTCGAAACCATATTTTTCAAACTGGCGACCACTCTAGCTCCCAAACCGATTAACCGATTAATTTGTGATAAACTCTATAAAAAAGTAGACCGTTTTTAGGGTATCTTGTACCTATAAAACATTTAAAAAGTTATAAACAAATCATTTGCTTGTGCGCATGAACATGAAAAAAAGGGGTGAAAAACAAACCTTTTTTTCAAACGCGCATAAAATGGTGAAAAAAATCGTTTTCGACTTAACGTGTAGGTTTATGATACCCCAAATATAATGTATTTTTAAAATTTTTTTTCCGATTTGATTTAAGATAAGATGCTGAGCTTGGAGGATGGTCACCAATCGACGATGTTTAAGCAGAGGCCTTGCGTTCAAGCTAAATTTTCAGACTTAAAAAAAAATTTTTTTCAATTTAAAGTAGTGAATTTTGTTAACAAATGAACAAGGAATAAACCCAAACCCTTTGTCCGAATATCAAGTTCAATTTACCCTTTTTTTTTACCAAAATTACTAGAACATCCCTTTAATGAAGAAGAGATCAGCAATGGCATGGACCCATCATCTTTCCCAGCTCTATTTTTTGAAAGCAAAAAATCAAACTCAGAAAAGTTAGAAAGGGGTAAAAACAACACTTGATTTAACAAATATAGCCAGGCCCGTAGAGAAAAAATTCGGGCCCGGGGGGTACCACATACGGGCCCCCGCGAAATTAAGTTCGGGCCCGGGACTAAGCGTTTACGGGCCGGACCCATATACATTTGAATGAGTGACTTTCAATTTAAAATCTGTCGTGAAACACTTTTTAATATATATAATTAAAATGGGAAAAATGTCTGTTGATGAGTTAGATGACGGGCCCCTTTTAAAAGCCAGGGCCCGGGGGGTTTACCCCCCCCCCCCCCCCCTCTCAGCGGCCCTGAATGTGGCAGTATCTTTAAGCGTTTTGTTTTGGTAATATTTATGTGTATCAGTTGTTTTTAATTAATTTTGAAACTTCAATTTAGTTTTAATAATAGCTTTGATGATAGCTAAGTTTAGACCAATAAAAATATGGGACTTATACGCCCACGTCAAAGTTTGTACTTAGTTGAGGTCTAGGTAAGTAAAGTTTAAAAAATGCGTGCACAAAAATTTTAAACACACCAATTTCAGGAATGAAAAAGGACGAAGAACCAACTTATATTGAAAAGGTAAAGAATTTAGAAACTCAAAAATCAGAATTAAAGTGTGCCCTTCACACCTTACCTTCAATCAAAACTGATATTTGTAAGGTTGCTTACTTTTAGTCTTAAAAAATAATAGAATTACCAAAACAAAGCTTTAAAAGGAGAACAAGTACCATGAAAGCAGTAAAACTGCAAGATTGGAACCTTGTGGAATTCCATTCGTTCCGAAATCAACAGTCAATTTCAAGAATCGTAAAACTTAAAAGTGAAGCACAACTTCAAAATTTAAAAACAAAGAAAAGTGAAGAGGGATTAAAAATTCATCCCATACAAAATCTTCAGATAAAATTCAATCTTTTTTTCAATAAATTTGCAATCATTATCACTACGCGATTGAAGAATGTTTGTGTAAAAATAACAAAAACAAAAAACCGCAAATCGTAGCTGCCTAGGAAAACGACAAAGTCAAGATCTGACAGAAAAATAACCGAATTAATCTAATCAAAGTGACACCGCAGATAAATTGGTTTTAAAACCGAGGCAGAAAAAATGAAACCGCATCCGATTTCCTGCGCTCAAAACAAACAAATCAAAGAAATTTTTCTTCAATTGCTAAGATAATGCAAAAACCAAACTGAGACGAGATAAAGCAGCGGGGAAGATAAAGTCCAGATAATAAAAATTTGGATACCTTGACCACTTTGGTTGTTGGGTCCACGTCGAAACAATTTGAAGACTTGCGCAGGATAACGACTTTTTTGATTTGATGCCTACGCAATCCACGACGGAATTTAAATTTGAAAAATTGATGAAATAGTAGGTAGGTACTTACCGTCAGGAATGAATACACTGGATCCAGGAGTAAATCCCAATCACCATAAATCCAGGCAGCTTGTCATTTTCAAATACTTTTTGTTCACTATATTCGAAGCACAGTTAATTGGTGTAATTTGCAGAACACTTTTACAACCACCACAAATTGCTTAATATCACAAAAAATCTTTTCGTTTTCGTTTTTTTAATTCACAAAATCTCCAACTTCACTTCTTGTATCTTGTCCAGTATCCAAGTTGCAAAAATTGCTGTCACTTAAGTGGAGTTATTGAACAGGAGGCACTTAGGGGGTTGAAGTTTTTCTTGGTAAAAAAGCGAACGGTATCGATTCGCGCACACTCGTTAAAAATTTAATCGCAGAAAAAGTTAATTATTTGTCGAATAACACAAAAGCTCGTTTCATTCAAATCACGTTTTTTTTGTTTTAATTAATACCGGAAGAAACGATTATTTGTAAATTCCTGTAGGAGCAGAAAGTCTCAGTTTTCTTATTTGTTTTTTTGTTTTGCCCTTTGACTCCGAGATCTGTCAAATTGGATGTTTCTCCTACAACAGTCTTCGGAGATGTGACGATTCTGAGGTGTTTCACTGTTTCTTCCACTCAAGGAGCAAAATCACAAAACAACACACACGACACCCATACATAGCATATGTGAGATAAAAAAAACCGTCTTGACTTGAATTTACTCCGCTCGTTTATTATTAAATAAGTGCGAGCGAGATGGTGAATGCGCAGCGCAGCACTTTTTCTACAGAACGCCTTTTCTTCTGGCTGCTCTTGTTCATGTCCAAGCCAAGAGCCAAACAAAACTCAGCCGCCAAACAGTGTCTCGCGCTATTCTGTTTCTGCTTAATCTGAACTGGAACTAAAAAAAACTGAAGCGATTCTGCGGAGCGCCTCTCCATATCCATCGGCCAAAGATGAGCTTTCCTCGCAGAAGTTCGGTGTTGGGCGCGCTTTACTCACCCTTAACAGTCAGACAACGGGCTGGCTGACTGCTTGCTTACCTTCGCCAGGTATCCGTCTACCTGTGTAGAACCTGACTTGGGCTCGGTCGATGAAATTTCATTATCACAGCAGCCAGCAGCAGAGTAGCTAACGCGACGGCTCGTACACGTTCACGTACTTCTCATTCAGGCCACGTGTTTCAGCAGAATAATTCAGCCCGGAGAGGAAATTGTGCTTGCTTGGCCACGTCTTGCAGAAACAGCAGTTGAAAGAGTGTTGTCTGCAAAAGGTAAAGTATATAAGCAGAAGATTGATAAATTGCAGCTAGGTAATTGGCGAGCACGAGCAGAGGAGAGAAAAATCTTGACGTATATAAATTTTTCGTGCACAAACACTTGCATAGAATGATGCCAAGTATTTGATAAGTGTGCGTGTGACCCGTGCTTTTTATTTGATTTTCGGATAGATGAAGGCAGCGGGAAAGTGTCGCGGTTACCTGGCAACTTTTATCTGAAATTTGTTTCATTTTTTATTATTTTCGGGGCTTGTGTCAGTTATATGACATCGAGGTGTTATTGAAATTTTGTTTTATTTTCGCAAAAAATGTTTGTTTATAGGAACTTATCGAATTGAAAGATTAAATTTCGATTTTAAGAGGGTAAGAAGGTAAAACATAAATACGAGAGCAGTTTTGCACGTCAAACGTTTTATTTTTGGAAATAACGGTTAATATAACTGTAAATACCGTACTTAACCTATATGTAAGAAAAATTTAACCGTTAAACACCTACATGCGTTCGTAAAATTTGCAAAGGACTTTCACATTTATTAAGCTAGCGCCTATGCTACCTTTCCGATCTTCATAATGTTTATCGTAATTTTCAGTGGAGTTACATTAAACATTTAAGATACAGGTGCGTGCCATATTATGTATTATTACGACAATAAAAAGGTTTCTGGTTCTAGAAGGAACTTTCCACGTAGGTGAAAGCTCGTATTGTCCGACACTACCCACAATATCCTGACTAAATCAGACTATGCCTTTTAGCATCGACGTAAATCCATTTATTGCAAAAAGTTAATGTGAATGCAGTCGTGACGCTAGCAAGCGAAGTAGGTTAGGATTTTTAATAGGATTTTTACATAATGTGAAGAAAAACTCCTTTCGATTGTATGAATTAGAACTAGACACGTAATTAATTTGAGTTCTCCGATATTAGAAATAAAAATTGAATCAAGTTTTCTTATAAAAATACTCGAAAATTGTCTGTCGTCTTTTTAGCGTTTTTTTTATGTTGGACGAAAAGTGCGAAAATAAGAGTAGATAGTAGGTGTTCGGACACGTAACAAGAAGGCCCGTGCGCACGGGGGGGGGGGGGGGGGGGGTTCAAACACCCCCAGGAGGGTTTTTAAAATTTTCTAAACTTCTTGATTAGGAAAAATTTGACAAAATACTAAAAAATAACCTAAAATGTATATGTATATTTTTTAATTGCATAATATATGATATTTTATGTACATCCATTTGTTGATAGTTTTCTTTGTGTAGCTCCTTACCTCCTTTGTTTTTTTAATGAAGTAAGATTTCTGCATTTTCAGATTGGTGATGTACAGATCAGTGCCTTTCTGGTCGAACATGCGAATCTCGTGGTTTTTCGGCTCAGAATCCAACAGATGAACGATGCGCTCATTGTAACTATCCAGGAAGCTTGCTTCTATCATATAATTTCAGTTCAGCAACTCATCTCTTTGCTTCATCCCCTTGAAAATGTGTCGGACCTGAAAACAAAACTTTTTTTATATATGATGATACCAAAGCTCAGGAGATGCCCTATGATGCTTAAGCACAGCCTTGGCAGGAAAGGAATTAAGGATGAGGGAAATGGGTTAGGAGGTTGAGTGAAGGAAGTGTCGATGTACGCCCTGTTTGAAAGTCTCGGGATCATATGGCGTGGGAAAAACAGAAGAACTGTTCCACATTCGTGTTGTTCTGCTTAGAAAAGATTCCCGAAATTTGACGGTACGTCAAAATTTGACCTGGAGAGTATAGGGGTGGGAGCGATTTGTAGATCTTTTATCACGCGTTGTCATGTGTCTACAAGGAATCAGGCTAGCAATTTCGTTAGAACAATGGCCATGGAAATAACGATAGAAGAGTGAGAGACAACCGACATTCCGTCGATGCTGCAGAGAGTCAAGGCCCTCAGAGATTGAGGGATCGCCAGTAAGTTTAATAGCCTTACGCTGGACTTTGTCTAACGCGGACAGTGCGGTGTGTCCGGCCCCTGCCCAAATATGGGAATTATATTCAAGTCTAGGCCTAATGTGGTACTTGTAGATAAGCAAACATTTCATCGCTTTTTTAGCGATTACAAATATATGATCAGTCCAGCTAAGATTGCTGGATATCGCAATATCCGAGATATTTAGGGAGGGCGAATTTGGTATATTCACTCCGTCGACTGAAATGGGTTGGGGGTGAACCGGGCGTTTTTTAAGGGACATTAAACAGCATTGAGTTTTGGATGCATTAAACGTAACACGATTAGCTCTGCCCCAAGCAAGGTCCATAGAAATGTCGTTGTTTAATAATGTAAACATGCGTTCTCGGTTGATTTCTGTAGCATTTCCACGTGAATTCATTACAGAATCAAATGAGTACAAGAAATTAAGGGTGATGTCGTCGGCGAAACTATGAATAGTATTGAGAGTAAAGAATAAGAGATCATTAATAAAAAGAATAAATAAGGTTGGTGAAAGAACTGAACCCTTAGGTACACCGGCATTTATTTCGTAGGAATCAGATGTAACTCCGTCAATTACTACACGAATTGAACGGCCTGACAAAAAACTCTCTATTCATTTAACGAGGATGGTGTGCAGACCAAATGTTTGAAGTTTGGCTAAAAGGGCAGCATGCCAAAAGCCTTTGAAATATTAAGAGCGACGATTTCGTACTCACCAAAATTGTGAAGACAATGATTCCAGCGTTCCGTTAGAGCCGTTAATAAGTCTCCGGTTGAGCGGCCAGTGCGGAAACCGTACTGGCAATCGTTGATAAGATGGTTATTTTCTAGATATTTCAACAACTGAGAGTTGATGAGCGATTCAATACATATACACATACATACATACACTTATACACTTGGAAACATTCCTGTTGAATATGACAGGTGAAAAAGTTTGCGCAGAGGTTTAGCCAAAGCAGAGGCGCAGCATTTTAAATCAAGGGGCGAGAAACCATCAGGCCCAGTAGCTTTGGACACGTCGAGTTTTAAAAGTACTCTAAAAACTTCCCGAGTTCGAAAGTGTAGCGGCTTTTGCCTACTAGTGCACTGTGATGGAGTTGGAAGTGGCTCCGATGAAGGAGGCAAGTACGAATTAGCAGCAAACAGGTTGGCCTTGTCCAATGAGTCAGTAAAAACATTTCCTTTATAAATGAGTGATGGTGTTGACGAACAGGTGAAATTGTTCTGTACGGTTTTTACTAGAGACCAGAAGCCCTTACTAACCTTTTGGGTAGAAAATACCTTCCGCCTGATGTTCTGGTCGAAATTGAACTCTGCCCGACTAATTGCTGAATTGCAAATATTCCGCGGCATCTCTATAGATACGTCTCAATTCCTCTGAAGGGCACAATTTATATGCTTCCTTATTTTAAATGGCTGCAAAACATTATTGAACCAATTGGTGTTAGCTGGTTTACTGTTCTTGAAGCTATGAGGAATAACTTGACATTAAGTTAAAACATTAAAGTTGATAAGTCAAGTTCAAATTTAGTAACCGTTTGGGGGATTTTGCCCTAAAATTCGAAAAAGAATTCGGAAAAATTATTGGATTTTCGAGATAACATGAAAGACATTATGGTATATATATGGTATTTGGTGCGTAAATATGGTAGGTTTACCAGAATTATGGTAGAAATAGCAATGCTGGATTAAAATCTCATTTCTTCTCTTAATTGAGGATTGCCTCTCTTTTTATATGCTATAACTTGTTGTCCATCTGTTTCACCTATTCACTATCCCTAAAGTAGGGATGTGGGTCGAACTGAAAAAATCGATTCAGAACGAATGGGTGGGTCTGTAATTTTTTTCCGAATTCGTAGGTCGATTAATCGCCTTAAAAATATCGATCTTCATAGATTGAAGAAATCGATTCAATTTATTTCAACATTTAAAATTACAAATAATTATAACTGTCTCTATATAGATATAAAAATATAGGGTCATTAGTCAATAACAGAACCAGCCTTTGAAGCTTACAAATATGTGCAAACAGTAGTGAGAATCTGATTGTAGATAGATTCGCAATAATGCAATAATTTTGCGAAATCGAATGAAAAATGTGGTCTTAATTTGGATACAAATCATGATTGCCGTGATAGTTACTGACGAATTTATCAAAAAAAGGTACAAGTTTAGAAATGTTGGAGGGCGTTTTAGCAATCAAGCATTTTAATTCTGTATATACAAATATTTAGGAATAACTACAAACTTTAATGAAATTGAAACGGTTATCTAATCAAATGACTATGATCTAATTATTTTATTCGAAATACACTTAAGGGGGTCTTCTACCTTGTTGGCTTAAAAAAATCTATTTTTTGCTGCATTTTTCCAATCAAGAATGTGTCAGGAACATTCCCTGAAAATAATACAACGGAATTCTTACTATTTCGGGATATTAGAGGCTGTCAAACACAGCTTCGCGTGCCGTTTTTCCATGCCTTTTTTCATGCATGAACATCTTTAAATGCGATTTCCCAAAAGTTTCGTTTTTCTAACTGGTTGAGACGATATCTCGAAAAATAATTGATCGATTAACTCAAATCTTTTATCAAAATCTTTGAAAAACATGTCACTATCGTCTGACGAAGGCTTTTTGAAAATATTTTATTTGAAAATTTTTTACAGCTGTTTTTAACCCTAAACACATGAAAAAAAAAACCAAATTTTTTTTAAATGTTGACTGTTTCGCGAAATTTTTAAATTTTGAAAATTCCGTCCGTCGAGCGATAGCCAACTAAATTTTTTTCGAATTTTTGTTTTAGATGTCTTTCATCAGCTGAATCGTGTCAACCGTTTTGATATGAACTTTTCGTATCAATCGCATTATTGGTGTCCCTACGGCTCATTCCCGAAAAACAGTATCAAAAACGGCGTCATAAGGAAGAAGATCCTCCTTAACAGAAAATACAGATGATAGTGAAATTAAAATAGAAAATTATTATTTAATTAGATGTGATAGCTGTTCTAGCCATACAGGAGGTGTATTCATATCTATAAAGAAATCTTTACCATTAGGTGATTGAAAAGGTCGCTATTGAAGGGACCACTGGTGGCTTGTATGTGTTGGCAATAACTCCATTATTTTCGCAGCGCTATATAACTCACCTAGTGCTTCAACAAGATCGTTCTGTGAATACTTTTCCCAATGGATGGATACTGTTACTGATATCAATGGCAAATTTTTGATATTGGCGGATTTTAACGTAGATTCAATGATAATGATGTTTATAAAAAAGATTTAGACAAAATAATAATTTATAATGATAAAATGTAAACAGATAATCACCAAACCGACAATAAATATCAAAAGTACTTGAACATGAGACTTTTACAGTGAGAGTTGGTTTGAATTCTTATATGCCAAAAACATTGATACGGAAAACATATAGGAAGGTACGCGAATTATTTGTGATAAAGATATTTTTGTAAGAGATTTAAACTCTAGTGCCATATCCCAAGCCTTAGGTTCCAGAGACGTTAATGAGGTGGCAAGTATCATAGATAATAGTCTACAGATAGTTCTTGGTGGATATTTGATAACCTGCGAATTAATGGTAAAAATGGTAGGGTAGTAGGGTTAATTTTCAATATTTTAATTTTTAAATAAACAAACAAAAAATATGGTAAATATAAATTTATTTTTAAGTTAAGAACATTTTTTTTTTTGCGTGAGGGGTGAAAACCTTCCAAAGACACCAGGAGACCCGATTTTCTCTGGTAGTGTGAGATTTTTACTCACTAAAAACACCCCTCTAGGGATTAGCCGAAACAGACCAGTTTATCCGGGTCCCTTTTCATACCTACTCCCTGTGATCTCAGCGAGAGAGATCCGGACTAATCCAGTTTTCTTCCCTCACCTCGATTCCTCGGGCTAGCGCAAGCATTTGCTTATAGGACATCTCTGCCATTCTTCCTTCTTCCATCCAGTGGTGTCACATCAGCTTCCTTCTTATACTTGCCAGTGTAGGGCACTGGCACACTACGTGTGCCGCCTTATCCTGCTCCTCCAGGCACAGCCTGCAGACGTCATACTCGAGAATGTTCATCCTCTTTAGATGACACCTGAAGTTACCATGTCCTGTTAGTAGTGGCGTCAGCCATCTCAAGGTCCTACGATCCATATCTAGGACCTCCCTCTGTTTCGCACATCTGGTCGCTACAATTGCCATCTTAGCCTGTCTGAACGAGTCCACGACGTTCTACCGTTCCCAGTGCTCCCTCGTGGCCCACTTTCCTAACAGGTCCTCTGCTGTGCCCGTGCCTAGCGCAGTGAACGGCTCCGGACCTTGGAAACTCGAAGCAGCCCCTAGCTTTGCGAGTACGTCTGCTTTCTCATTTCCTTCGACCCCCGCCTGTCCTCGGACCCACGCCAGTGTCAACTCATTTGATGACGCACACGCGTTTAGTTTGCGAACACACTCCAATGACAGCGCTGTGTTGAACTCTATACCAGTGATGGCCAAACTCACACTACTTAATGTGATGAATGCTTAAACGCTTTAAAAGCAATTCGAACTGTTTCTTTAATTTAGATCCTTAAAATGTTTGCAAAAGATTGTATATTTTAAGACATTGTATAATTGCTTTAAAAACTACTTAAATATGACGATTTTTTTAACTTTTGTATGCTTTAACGATTAAAAAATGCAAAAACAGGAAACCGAATACAGCCAAACAACTGCATATATGAATTTAAAAGCTCAAAAGCTCATTTGCCCGCGGGCATAGGTTTGGACATCATTGCTCTATACCATCCATACACCTGATCACCGCCTGATTATCTAGTGCCACCACTATCTTCTTGTCCCTCACTCGACTCTCTAGTATGCGATCATGTGCATAGATCAGAGCCAGCATCTCTGCCTGAAATACTAAGGTGTATATCCCCAGGCAAAGATGGGTGTTCAGGTTCAGGTTATCACTGAAGATACCTGCGCCCGCTCTCCCTTCAATTCTGGATCCATCCGTGAATACTGTATTGTCGCTTACACGGTTTTCAGGGAGTGACCCATCCCTTATAAGCGTTTCGTGGTGCCTTTCAATTACCCTTACTTTGCTTATACCATCAACAGGCATTTCCAATTTCGGTATCTCATCTTTGACAAGTTCCAGTATTTTCCTATGTCCACGGTTATCACGAGATCTCGGCCCCTGTTATCGTCACACACGCTAGCCTCTGAACCTCACTTTTACTGTGGGCTTGGAAGCGCTTGGCCACCCGACCACAAAGGCGTAGGATATAATCGGTCTCACCATCATAGTGTAGATCCAGTATGCGGCATTTGGCGAGATGCCCCACCTCCACCCACACACCCTCCCACATTGATGTAGAGCCCTGTTCGCTCTTTGGATTTTCTCCTCAACATGTCTTTGCCAGGTAAGTCTTGAATCTAGGACCGTAAGTTCTTGCCCAAAAAGTTCTATTGGTCTAAAGTCTAGATTCTTCCTTTTCCTAGTGAAAACGATTAGATCAGACTTCTTTGCATTTATGAAGAGCCCCTGTTCCACACACCATTGCTCCACCACCCTCATACCTTTTCTTATGGTGTCTGCTACGGCGCGTATGAACTTGCCCCTTGCAGGTGAAGGTCATAGTAAACCAGGCTTTACACTTCACATTTTTAAGGTGTGTCAAATGGTCATCGATCCAGAGTTGCGACGAATTGGAGGAAGAAGAAGAGGAAAAGAGATCGGAAAAAATAATGGGCACAGTTAGGACAGCAGTCCAGTCGTAGTCCGAAAGCCAATCATTGACAATGGAGAAATCGGCGGACCTGAAGTTGAAGGAACAGCCGGGCAAGTGGAGGAGAAGTTCTCGACAACATCGAAACAGAGAAGGATCTGCAGAGCAGGATAGTGACAGGACTTCGGGACCAGAGTCGGTGACGCAAATGAGCTCCAAGGTGTCAGATTAAACAACCTGTATGGTGTAACAAGAGATGCGGGAAGCTTAAGGGATGCCGGAAGATAATAGAAGCTTCAGAGAATTATTATTCATTTTCTAAGATACATCCGTCTTTCGTTATGTTTGCAGTTTAAATTTGATCACTATCTGACAAAATCCGTAAAAATTTAAAATTTTTCCCAAAAAATTTTTTTTAAATATCACAACTGAACTTTCTTAAGAAAATTTGACGATATCTATAAAGTATGGAGTATGTATTAAAGGGGAAGCCCATAATTAAGTTTGGCCAAATCATTAAGTGCTGTACCGAACTGGATTGGTCGAATTGGATTGGTTAAGTGCTGTAGCGAATTCGATTGAATTTATTTGCTCCTAAAGTAATTTTTTGAAAGCAAAAAAAGAAATAAGGCTCCAGAAGTTTTAAACTTGTTTTGGTCTCTCCTTGGTGCACGACCGACATTTAGATACTAAACCTGAGTGTACATACTTTATGTTTCTCTTCATGCAGAACATCATTATGGCAAGTAATGCTGCGGTAATTATTTTCATTAATTTAATTGCTCATTTCAGGCAAGATAATAAAAGCGTAAATGGTATAAAAACGACTTCTGTGGTCTTGGAGCCCTCAACCTCGTAATTTAACATCCAAAGATGTGAAAACTGTAACATAAACGGAACTGGTCATTGTCACCTAGAAATGGCATCCAAACCAGCTTCACATCGCGTTTCACCATCATACGAGGCAATGTAAACGCGTTCTTTCCTCAAAACCGTAACATCACCCAGAAGTCTTGAGACGGACCATTAAAAATTTCTTCTTTCGAGAAATTACAACTGGTTTTTGAATTTTAATGGAATTTTCTTAAACGTAAGGTAAATGGTCTTGCGCCAATTGAATAGTTTCACAGTGTTCAGTCACAGTGCTAGAAACTAGATGGGCTTGAAGGTTAAGGTGGTTTATCTAGAATTGACCTCGTCTCTGGATATCATGACCAGGAACAATTAGCATTCTTTTTGGCTGGCTCCATACATCTTAATTACTGGAGGCGCAATTTTCTCGTCTCCTGCGTTATCGACAGTAAATGTTAGCATTAAGCTACCTTGAGTTCTCTAAATTCTTGTCAAATCATAAATGCAGGGTAAGAGCGACTATAAGAATACCGGAGACCGAAGCATCATCAATATTCATCACGACAGACAAGAGTCGTATGCTGATTTTGACCCAATTGAACCCAAGCCGGGTAGCAGTTTTTAAAGCTGCGAATGAGTGGCAATAGACACTTATTAATTCCGCCGTTTTGCTTTTCATTACTCCGTTTGAACGTTAAGAGTTCCGGATATTACCATTGCCACAGTGATTACAAGCAATCAATACGCAAGCGATCTTTATAAATTCAAATTTCATTAACTGTTACCAACCTATAGAAATTCTTAATTAGTTCATTTATTACGGCGTACTTGATGAAGACCTGGCCAAACTATGCATAATGAGTCGAATTTAATTATTGCCTCTTGTCCTGTTTCAATCTGAAACGATTTGAAAAAGTTCATTTTATTTAGATTATACCTGAAGACTAGATAGACTATCTTTATGGACCGTTTGAATTTATAGATTTTGGTAAATGGACTCAGTATTGGCCTCTGTCAAAATCTATATTATTGTATGGCTTAACCCAACGGTCAGAAAATGTTATTGGCATGATCAATTGATATTTCGTATTGAGCGTGGCTCATCATATTTAAAAATGAGTTTCGAAGAGAAATTAATCGAAAGTGTTCGAGAAAAGCTTTCTTTAAGCGCTCCAGCAATATAAAACAATAAGTAGTTACATTTATTAAATTTTGTAATTACATTTGGTGGATTTTTTATATACAAATTTTTGTCTGCACAACCCCTACGCCACTGTGTCGACCCCAGACTTAATCGTGAAATCCTAGATCCGCCACTGATTGTGACGCAAGTAGCCTCAGCGTCCCTTCTTTCTTGAGGTGGCCCCTCCGTTCTTGAGAATGGAAACAACATCTCAAATTTGCGTAACGTTCTCTACAAAAAGGCGCTCAAGAAAGACTTGAAAAGCGCAATTATATTGACGCGCTAGCAGAGAAGCGGCCTACCGTAATGAAGGTTGATACAAAATTAAGTAAGATTTCCATGGAGTGGCAGAAAAGACTCTTACTACGGAATGCCCTGTAAGAGGCGCCAACAGATCCATACTTATTGAGAAGCAACATGAACTGCGCATAGAGGATATTTTGTTGAAATCGTAAACAAAAGCTTTGAACGTCGAACACCTCTTGATCAGAAGTTGGCATATTGACGCCCAAAGCAAGTACAGACGTTAATATTTTTAAAAATTGCGAGCACGTATAGAAGACAAATACGCCCGGTAGTATTACGCACGATCCCGCTACAGGCCCAACATTTAAAACATTCGCCCGCCACACGGGTATGCACGCTTCCGCTACAGGCACAAAAATCGAAAAATACGTCTGCCATAATTTCACGCTTCTGTTACTGCATTCTGGCTTTAACCCATTCGAGAGTGGTGACTAAACGCGTTAGTTATTGTAAAATCTCACCCGTATAGACATGTATTCACCGTGTGGTTTATCAGCCAGCCGATATTAAAATTGCTCCCAAAGTGAGTCATAACAATAATAATCATAACAATTATCTGAAATTTGTAATTTTTATTCTTATACATAGTGTTCGGAAAATGTGTAAGAAACGCTATACCAATCGCAAGACCGATATTTATAGCTTTTTTGAAAGAGGACACTTTATCCTTTCTAATGGTATCCAACATGCCATAATTTTCGAGATATTGGACCTCAAACATGAATATAATTTTGCACAACATTTTGGAATGTTATAATTGATCCTGTAAAAATTTTACACCAAGGATATCATTTTTTTTTCTTTCCTTAAGAGGTTCTCAGGAAGGATTAACTCGTCATCTGCAGCCATTCAAAAGTTATTGACATTTTTATGCTGCTCGAGAATATCAAGAGTGTCTTGAAGCGTTAATTTTTACTCAGTCCTCATTTGAGTGCCATTCATTCGTTTTGACGCTGTGCGTGCCTGTTTCAGACTAGGAATGGGCGAATCTTATTTTTATACGGGCTGAAATCATTAATATCAGATCTCTGAGTTGGAGGTAGCGCTTGCAATAAGTTCGATGGACTTCTGTAAGTCTTCAGGGATAGGCTCTGCCTATCAACGGAGTTCTTAAGCAGATCCCTACATGAAGAGAAAAGTTTTTTATACGAAAGTTTCGGTAAAAATTACGGTTGTCAAATGGTATTGCAACCTTAATTTTATGGAACAGGCCCGTAAAATTTACTAAACGGTCACCCCCGGGTATCAGAAAGTATCAGAAGAAGAACCGTACAATTTTCCGGGAAAAGTTATGTATATTATAATTTTTCCTAAATTACACAGTAAATTTTTTATTCAGAAAAATTTTACGGTGCTGTCGCATAAAAATTTCCTATGAACATATTAAACATTACTGGAAGGATTGTAGCTTACATTATCTGTTATGAATTATTGTTTATTTTAGTTTGTAGTATTTATTTTGTTATTTTGTATTTTTTTTATATAACAGCTTGCATTAAGCTTAAATAAATAAATCGCAAGTTTTATATTGCGGCTGTTTAAATTTTGACAAAATGTATACTCGCAACACGATTGTGGTGAGTAGAACCGTAATTTTTCCTGGAATTTTCTCTCCGTGTAAAAAAGCTAGAAAACCGGGATCTACCAAGGAAAGGAAATAAGGCGTGATTTTGAAGATTCCTAAAAGAAATCTATCTGATGTTTCGTAACAGTTGGATGACTCTCTTAAGGGGTTTTCGTACAACTAGAATCAACACACTTCTAATTAAATTTATATTTGTTGATTTTTAAAAATATGGTGATCTTGAGTACACAAGGGCAGCTATATAAAACCCTAGCTGAGATATGTTGCATAGAAAACATTTTCAGGATCTTTGAATCGGCTGTTCAACATTGAATGTCAGTCTGTCTGTCAAACTACATTTAAGTGGCGGCTAGCCTTTGTAAAGTGGTGTCTCCGTCGAATTGAAAACAATAATTGGAAGGCGAAGCACCTGACGATAGCAACTGCGAATAGGATACACATTTTATAGAAAAACAGGCTCTATACTGGAACCCACACGGCACCCAACGATTGTACGAGCGCGCAACAAGTGGGGAAGATTTGTAAATACGGAAGATATCCAAATTCGGATATTGTAGAAAAAAGTAAAGCAACATATCCCAATTTTGGTTCCCGTGATTACACGATTTGTTCTGGCCAAAAGGTTTGTTTTCGTTTGTCAAGTGAAACAATTTATAAATTGGAAACTATGTTTTTCCCAAGCAACTCTAACTCTTTTTTCAGTCAAAATTTCTATAATAAACGCAACTAATGTAATTTATAAATTGAAACTGTTGGCATGGCTATATCTCTCTGCAAAAACATAATCAATCCACATTTTACATAAATCACTCGGAAATGACGATGAACATAAGCTACCTGTCTTACATTTCTTTAACAATCACTCTTTTCGACGTCCTTACACCTTTCATAAACTTATCTCAGCTTCCTGACTCTTGCAGTGAACCTTTCATTTTATGGTGCACTTCCCTCAAAGTGACATCGTTCCTCCTACATCCCAAAAATCTTTAGATTTAAAGTAAAAATTTATATCTTCCGAAATACGCAGACTATGCGGCATCAATTCTTATCTCCAAAGAGGAAGTCAAAAGTGGTATGTACCCTTGGGATAGTAAACGATTTTCCGGGCCAAATAAACAACATTTCTGACAACCTTTGCTAAGATTTAGCGCCACTCCTGTGCAATTGACTCGTCATTAGTCTTCGTCTGGTAAAACATCTCTTCCGTCGTCATTATTTTACCAAATAGTGTATAAAAATTTGTGACCATAAATTCAAGTAAATCTCTGTTATATTGTCGAGACACCAGCAACTGTCCAGGTATGAAATTCTTCAGTAATTGACTTTTACCTCACTTTGCCAGACGAGTTCTGCCTCCATTTACCTCTCTTTATTCGTGCTGATTGCGTTTACTGGAGCTCTCTACTTTTTGGCTGATTAGCACATTTTGATAGGTGTCTGGCTTCCTTTCCTCTCCAGAAGCTGATTAGGCGACTTATGAGCCTCTTAAAGGTATAATTACCGAGACGTCGTCCCAAATTTCTTACAGTTTTGTTGGATTGTTGTTACATTTTTCACTTAAGATTAGTTTAAAGACTATCAGGTTTCTACTACAGATTTTCCGGCGAAGCAAAAGAAATGGGAAAAAACGCGGATTTTAGCACATCTACTTTTTATTTCTTACTTTAAAGTTTGGGTGAAAGCATTACGAGTTTACCTGAAGAAAGTGTTCATTTGGTTATTACACGGACGTTAGTTCAAAGAAGAAACTAATTTATTCTCTCATATTTATTTTATATTAATTGTAGCGTTTTAATAACGCAGAGATTAATGGCGCATGCACATACTCAATGCGATGTGGTAAAATCTATTGCAAATATTATTTAGAATATGTCGTGCCAGCCTCATATTAATCTCATAAAATTATTAATGCCAATGTCAATGAACCTACTGAGATATGCGTTTAGGTGATCTTTCTACAGTACAATGTACCGACTCACACGTATATTATTAATTTGTCTCTTCATGTTCATCAGATTTGGGTACTGGATTTGCAATCACTAGCAAATTTACACCAATTTTAATCAGCAGAGGATATAGGATGACATAAGAGGCTACAGAAGACCATTTTTTTCGTCAAATAAAACTTCTAAAAAGTTTTTCTGTTGTATTTTATGTGATGCTTCCAAAGCTCAGGGGATGCCTTATGATGCTAAAGTATAGCCTTGTGCGAAAACGAAGCATCGACATTCCGTCGAAACTGCAGATTTTGGAATCACCAATAAATTCAACATCTTTTCTTTAAACTTTGTCTAAGCCGGAGAGTGCGGTATGCCGGCACACCAAATATGGGGATTTGATTAGCGTTTAGCTCTAATATAGAACTACTAGATCAGCGCTAAATCGGGTGGATAAATTATTTCTTGCATCTCTTGCATTTTTAGCGATTGTAAATATATAATCGGTCCAGCTAAGTTTACTGAATACCTTAAAACACAAGAGTTTTGGATGCACTAACATAATTGTTTCGGCCTTAAGTAAAAAAGTAGAAATGTCGTAGTTTAACTATGCACATAAGCGTTTTCGAGATATTTATTAGAATTCACTAGAATTTACTAAAGAATCAAAAGAGTACATGAAATCAAAGGTAGATGTAGGTTCGAATTGAACGGCGGGCGTTACACAAAACTTTCTATCCACTCTGTTCGGCACTGCTGGGGGATGTAATCACCACCTGAGCGTATTTGTATGAGCCCCCGAGGGTTCAAACTTCTGTGCCTTCTTTTGGCTGACATCTCCAACAGGAAACTCAAAACATCTTTTAGCTCAGCCAGTTCGTCTGATCTTTCATTTCCTTCGATACCTACATATCTCCTCACCCACGCCAGTGTCTCCTCGTTCAATGAAGCACACGCGTTGAGTTTGCGGATACACTCCAAGGCCAGACCTGTACTGATTGTCGAGTACTACCACTAATTTCCTACCCTCCACATGACTCTCTAGGAGGTGAGCTGGTGCTTGAACTAGAGCCAGCATCTCCGCCTGAGATATTCTTCGACTCAGGCTTAGATGGCTGTTCTCATTCAAATCCTTTTTTATGAGATGGAAAGCATTGAAAGTCGAAGTTTGGGAACCCACGGAACCATAGAAACACATTACTTCGCATTTTAATAAGTGTCGGAGCATTGTGGACAAAAAGGGGAATTCTCATGCCCGAAGTGGTGCAAATAATAACGAAAATCACCACGCCCAGTTAAAAACTGCGTAAGACTCGATTCTTGGAATCAACCTACTGCTACTGCCAGACACTCAGGATGTGAGCTCTTTTTACATCTCTCCCCAGTGATCTGACGGTCAGCCGGTCTGCATCGATACAGTAGCTGCATTTCGTCAGCTAACATGTCCACTGGTGTCATTTCCGCGACCACATACGGTACCTCATCCGACGTCGCTCTAAAGACGCTGGCGACTCTTAGACCTGTAGCACTTCACCTCCACAGCCTTTGTTCAGATTGGTATGGTTTACAATAGTATTGAGGTGATCACTCTAGCCAGAAGTGGTCTACTCGGTGGTCTAGGCCCTCCAATGTTTAGGATCATACGCGAAAGTTCCGCTATTGCCTTATTCGGCTTTTCAGATGGACACTCCAGGTGTTCTTTTAAATTTAACATATTATCTATCATCACTCCGAGGTATTTTATGGCCTCTTTTCATGACCCGTCACTCTAATCTCACAACTTCTCTTTTTTTCAACTACTTATTAGCACGGCTTCCGACTTATGCTCTGCCATCTCCAGTACGTGGATATCCAACCATGTTTTAATAGTTCGGATGGACTCGTTGGTTACCTACTCTACATCGCCCAGATGCGTGGAGATAACTGCGACTGCAATGTCGTCAGCACTATCCCACAAACGTCCTCGTACATTATATTTCACAGGAGTGGGCCAAGCACCTATCGCTGCGAAACTTCGACGGTTATATTGTATTCCTGTGTCATAGCGGAACTTTTGACCCTTGAAGTAGTCTTTAATAAGCCGCTGAATATACATTGAGACATTCAATCTTTGCAGGGATATTATTATATGCTCTCTTAGCAGAGTTGAAAATGTTTTTCACATCGAGATCGCTGACAGCGCTTCCCCTCTATTGTCTCTTCAGCCAGGTTAACGATGATGTCAGTTGCATCAATGGTGGAACGGCCCACTCGAAATCCATATTGATTTTCCGACAGATCTCCTGCTTTTTCCACGATCGGGTGTAGTCTGCTGTATGTGATTCTCTCAAGCAGTTTCCCCATTATGTCCAACAAACATATTGGGCGATATGAGGACGGTTCTCCTGGGGGCTTTTTTTCTTTTGGGAACAGTATCAACACCACTTGGGGAATACTCCTTCTATAAATGCGTTAAGAACAGAGACAAACATATCTGGCCTCGCCCTAATTACTGCTTTTAGGACTTTGCTTGGTACAGCATCCAACCCTGTCGCTTTATTGCTTCCGACTCTTGCGGACGCGCTGAATAGTTCCTCTGCTGTTACCGCAGGTATCGTTTCTGTCCCCTGCCCCTCCTCAATTCAGGCTAGGGAAGGGAAGGGGAAGGGAAAAGCGGCACGACTTTCTTCAGCAGTGCCGGACAGTTAATATCTGGACACTTTCTTGTTTCGAGCTTCACACTTCCTACTCTGTAAGTTCCGCCCCACGGGTCGGCGTTATGTTCAAGTCCTCACTGAAGATTCACGCTCTTTTCCTTTTATCAATTTTGGATCCATCCGTGAAAATTGTGATATCAGTTACACTGTTTTCAGTTAGTGCGTTTCTTCGTATCTATCAATTACCTTTACTTTCGACAGTCATTTCCAATTCCGGTATGTTTTTTTTTATAAGGATATCCACTATAATGTCCAGCACTTGACCTGTGCCAATTTGCATCTCGGTTCAAGCGAAGAGTTACTGACCCTGCCGTCATTTTAACTTATAAGTCTGATGGCAGAAAACCTAGAAGCATCTATAACGCCGTTATATCCGCACAAACCAGCCTCCGAACTTTGCTCAATTTGCTCAAACTTGGATGCCCTTCATACCACAAAGGCATGAGAGATATGAGTCTCACCATTGATATCTTTTTCAATTTTTCCCTCTACATGACTTTTCCAGGTAAGTCCTTAGTCTAGGAATATCCCGGATATATGAATAACCCCTCGACATTTAGTTCCTCTCCAAAGAGCTTCACTGGTCTAAAGCCTAGTTTCTTCCATTTTTCTTTGGAAAATAATGAGATCAGACTTCTATGCATTTAAGAAGCGCTCCTGTTCCTCGCAGCATTGATCCATAAACTTACGTCTTGCCATAACTATTATGTCACGTGTACGCCGTCTTCTTCGAGTCTGCGTAGAACTGAGTCGACAGTATTGTTCCACAGAAATGGAGATGATATTCCTCCCTCCCGAGAAGTCACGATTCCTTTCTCTGGATTTTTACTGCTCTCGTCAATATGTTAATGTTCATCCATTCCCTCACGATAAGATTAGTTCCACGTTCGATAAGAGCATTCTCCAGCCGTCCTGCTTGCTATGTCTCTGTTATTAAGCCCCCCCCCCCCAATTTGGAGTCATGTAGCTCTGCTGAAGGAGGACTCTCCAGTAGGTTAAGTAGGCTCGCTTCGCTCCACAAGGAATTAAAAAAACCATAGAAAGAAATTAATTCACGTTGTCACTAAAATTAATACAACTACTTCAGTAACGAAGCATTTAATTTTTAAATACATCGCTTGTTCCCCATCTTCCCCCACCCCCTAAAATTATTGACATGCAATCAATGGGGAAACATGTTGTGCACAACGAAAAATGATTCATCCAAATCTGTCAACGCGTTATGACGTAAGCCCCCTCCTACCTACCGAACAGGTGGAGACATTGCCCGGTTTTGCCACGTTACTTTGATCTGAGTACCTTCCTTTTCCATGGGTCATCTCTTTGTGTTGTGCAGCCTTTTAATTCTTCATCTTTCTTGGTTCCCCTGCGGGTTTCAATCTCGAGCCTGTTGAGCAATGTTGCTTAGCTCTTCTCTCATTGTGTGTCCTATCCACTGTTACTTCTGTTTTCGACCCGTCATCAAGACAGACCCAGCTCACGGGTTAAGAGGGAAACCTTCTGCGAGCTGTACTCGCTCCATCATTTCTCAGGCGGTTCCCACTAAGGAGCCCTGTGCACCCCCTTCTTCGAGAAAATGCATGTTGCCACCAAGGGTTTTATATCCGGATGCAGTCGCTCGGTTCCTCAAAAATACGCAAAATCTGTGCGTGGTAGTGTGTCCTTGGTTACCACACCCGGACTTGTTCCTACCAGCGCGCCTCTCAGGACACCTTTGCCCAATGCAGCGACCTCCAAGTCTTCGTTGAGCAGCAAAAAAAACCTAAAAAATCGTCAGAAAGTCACTCTGGTTTAGGGTATTTGAACTCTTAAACCAAGACAACTCTCCCGCAGTTTATTTGACATAAAATGAGTAGGGAAGAGTAAATCACGTCAATATGCAATAAATCTTTGTTTTGATTTTCAGCATCGAATTAAAATCAATTTTTCTCTCTGAGGCATTTCCAATGAAAAAATCTTTCGTTGTGTCTTAACATCATTAAGAAATGACGACGTAACATTGCCATGACGTGACTGGAAATTATAAATTGAAATTGCGGGCAGTCGTTGTCCGATGCCCATTTTCTAATAAAAAATTTCATCACCTGAAGTTATAGTCGGCATCAAATGAGCTGTTGGTGTTTGGTACTCGTACATAACTTTCGAGACGAGTAATCACCTGGGCGTAAATTTGTTTAGGGTATAAACCTTGGATCTCGAAAAATTGTGTCACACGTTCAGCGCTTAATCGGTAGCTGTTTGCAGTTATTGATAGTGCCCCAATAGTGTTCATGCTGATCAATCGATAATATTTCAGCCTCACCTCAAAATAGTTTGATTTTGTCATGTTGATATTGGTTTTACCGCGCGATATTGACAATCTTCTCGGTAGGAAGAAAAATAAAGTAAACAGGGCACGAACGGCACAGTTCATCTCATAACGTCTATGACTGATAAGGAGACCAGTTGAAACCTTCTCTTATGGAAGATAAATCCGTTGTCGCCACAGATTTCCATCCAAGGTAATCGAGCGCTTTTTCATTTGTTTATCTATCCCTCTGCTTTATTTGCTATGAGCTCCAGTTCCAATAATACCAGCTTTCTCACCCAATGTAGAGGTTATTAACGGCTTTCCAGGTGCTCAGGCATCGCTTATCTTTTCTCTGAACGATAAAGCATAGATTAGACAAATTCACCATCAGCGAGCCTCATTTCAATTGAAATTCTGCAGCTGCAAGAAAAACTAACTTGGCATGCATGTGCTTTCCTAGCGCTTCGCACATTATCGGCCACTTAGCGAGGTGTTAGTAGCGGAATTAGCATAATAACACGTTATAAATGCCGCACAAGATGCCTACTCGTATAACAACGCAGCATCCCTGCAAATTCAAGCGAAAACTGCAAGAAGTTGCACAGTTGCACGGGCTTAGAACAGCTGAGCGGGAGTCCCAAAATTTAGGTTCGTCGCCCTTTTCAAATTTATTCACCTCCGAAAGTGTACCAGAAGTTCAAGAGACGCACATGCATCCAAGTAAGATGAAAAAAACGCCATGACATTGCAACCAGAAGGACGGACACTGGACTAGACGGGTACTTTTTTCACCTTGTCCCATTTCAGTCGACATCCAGCATCAACACCTGTCACCCTAAAGAGTTCAAGACGGATGAAAGGTGGCGAGGAAAAAAAGTGCCAGAGGATCATTGCATCAGATTTGGTTACATCCATCCCTGAGAGAAGTATCATTCAATAAAGTGCACAACTCTATGGTTCATATAGTGCGCAGGAAACAAGGTTAGGGTAAAATGATCAATTAAGAAGCTCTACAAAAACGGTTGCTCCTTTCCATCCTCCTGTTTCGACGTACCTCATTCTGCCCACTAAAAATGTAACAGTTGTAGCATGTCAGCTCACGCAAATTCTCTGCGGCATCAAGGAGTTTACCTGTGTTTACGGACGTACACGTGTATAAGTGTATCTATCGAACAGTGGAACACTAGGCTTTAGCCATGATATTACAAATAAGGGCTGAAGGGATCTCGTTTCTTTCCTCCACGTTTCGTGGGGATTCCGGAGAATCGGAAATGACATCCGTTCCCTGTTCATAGAGGTTATTGATTTTGTCAGACGATGTGAATCATTTTGTTGTAGATATGCTCACAAAGTGGAGCTTGAGTATCAAATTTTTGCTGTTTATTTTACGTTGTTTGTGACTAATTTTAACATCCCAGGACTTCAGGGGTAAATAAAGAAAGTTTCTCTAGATCCAATAGCCCCTTGTGGGGAATAGGGCGAGGGAAGAGCTTCGCCCGATTTACCATCATTAGCTATGATATACTTAAAAGCACCCTTGCTAACTAAGACCTCTACGAAAGGGGACTTAAGAAAGATATCGTATGAAGAAAAAGAAATTTCTAACAAACGTTTGACTTGGTGTGAGAAAGGGTTCCCAAGTAATTAATAAAAGCTAGAAAAGATGGGTTCTCTGCCAAAGGATCCCAATGGCTCTGATTTCTTCAAAATTGATAAATGATGGGCTCTTATGTCAGTTAAAATTTAAGGTCAACTAAAAATTCTTTTCCATTTAAAATATTAAAGACTTACTGGTTAGTTGAGTTAAATGGAGAGTGAGACAAGAAATAAAATCTTATCATTAGATAGATATGAATTGGCACATGCTTCTGCAAGAGTCGAACCAGATAGTTTACTGTAAATCTTGAACTTTTTTAGATCTCATGTTATATCAGAGCTCAGCAGATATATATGTTCAAAGATATTTCTATCTCTCTCTTCTTCCTGTAACTCCCTGTGGGACATGGAGCGGGATTCCGAACCTCTCTGCAACCCCCATGGCCTTTTTAACGTGATCTGGTGTCAGCAGAAAACAATCGTTGGTCACCGCCGGTGGGATCAAACCTTGGACCTCTGGATTGATAGATAGGCACGTTATCACTTACTCCACCGACGACTTTCATACCACCGGGCTCAATATTTCAAAGAATTGATTTAATTTTGAGCAGAGATGACGATTTTTTGGTGTCTAATAAAGTGACTACTGAAATTGAGCAAAATGTATTTCCTACTTACTAACCGCATGCTCGCATGCGCATAATTACCAATTTATATATACTTATGAAGAATCTAAAGAACACTATATACATATGAACGATCTCTGGATATCAACACATTAATACTACAAGCAATTACTTATCTAAGGTTGCTGGAGGATGGGCGGAAGAGTTGAGGCTTTCTAGGATACGGCGATCCTCATCTGGACATTCTAAAGTATTACATCCAAGCGGTAGCAACCGGGAAATGCATTCTAGAACGTAGCCAAGTAACTTATGCGGGAAGAGATAACCTCTTGAAAATTCCGCCGTAGGCCATATCGAATAAGTCTGTAGTGGTTTCCTCCTCTATGCAGGACCCAGGGGCAATTGAGTCGCGAATGGTGTTTCTTCAGGCACTTCAGTAAGAATGGAAGTGAAGGGTATAGTAGACCGTAACAGGTTGGCTATATCCACACTATTCACAACAAAAGCAGCTCTGGGAAAATCATCTTTCAAAGTTTCTGCATAAGTTATGGGGGCTGGACTTGCGTCGGCTAAAAGTGCTGTAGCAGTCCTGAAAGAAGGTGCCATTGGAAAAATAATAAGAAGATGCAGACGTGCCTGCCGAAGGATTAGCTGCTGTTAATTCGGAGGAGATTACTTGTCCTGGCTCTGGATTAAAGCTTCATGGCCGGAACCATTCACTGGCGTTGGGGGAAAAGGGGTGAAGGTTATGATTCTGGCATGGACCAAGAAGAAACACTGGAGACGGTGGAACAACATGAACCGAAGTTAGCGCCGACGATACGATAACTGGATAACTCATAACAGCAATATGTGAGGATTCAAGACCAATAAAGGGACATCTGGACCGATACGTGGGACGAGCTCTTTGCCAACGATTTCTGTATGGATTCAGCACTCAAGACTAAATATTCAAGACTGGATAGGCATATTCCAAAACCGGGTGTTCTATTACAGTGGAAAGAGTTCTAAGCGTATACGGATCAAATATCCTTTGAATTCCGACGTATATATCCTAAATTTCTACATGCTTTGGCCAGAATAAATTCGTAATGTTTGCAAAGATAGCTCAACGTCAAAGAATATATATACCTAGATCCGATATTTCAGAAACTCTCATTAAATCACTGCCATCGACATTGTTTGAGCATAAATTTCAGCAGAAATTCAGGAAACGTGGAAAGTTGATTTAAAACGTACCCTTACTATAAAAATGGACGCAATTTTGTTTTACTCAAAGTAGTAATTATTTTGTAATTGAAAAAAGTTGTAACTCGTAAACATTTTAAATAGTTTGAAATTTATTTATTTTAATTTGTTGTTTTATACATTTTCAATTTCGGAAATCCATTTACGTGGAAAGTCCGTGGAAAGTATACCCGAGCTGATGTGCCAATTCCCCGTAAACTAATATAACGTTGAAGTTACTGTGGACGTAGGGTTACGAAGCAATTCTACGTCGAATCTACGTGTATTCCATGTAAACATGGGAATGGATGCGACCACTGAGATATACTATATATACTGAAGTGAATAGTGCCCGGAAATTTCTTAAAGAAAATATTTTTTGTCGTTGCAGTCAAACCCGATTTTAATAATTGTTGAAGTTACCTAATAACTGTAGACGATATAAATAAAGGGCAATAATCACAAACATTTTATATCAAACGTAAAAAAGCAAAAAGAGAAAGTGAAAAGGAAAAATAAATAAAAAGAAGAAAGTATAAAGAAGAATATAAGGCACTGTAGTAATAGTGACAACAAAAAACAAAGAATAATTCAAATTTACAGATTAAAACAATTGCAATTTAAAATACAATTTCAAATACAATAACAAAAGAAAAAATAGATACGACTTTAATGGAGCTGATACCTCGCTTTAGATTTTGAATGGTTAAAATCAGTACGGTTATAAAAGCGATTAAATAGGCGTAATATTAACGTCATTCAGAAGGTTGTTAATGCGCCGAAGAGGGGCCTGGATAAAGTCACTCTTACGGAATAAAGCAAAGGAATTTCAATGTTCAAAACAACACGTCAGCACAGCATAAAACTTTCGAGTTCGCTATGATGAAACCCAAAAAAAATTATAAATCGAAGCGGACCCAAATGACTGCCCTGGGGCACACCATAAATGACTAAATTTTCACAAGAGAGAGAATCCCCGAAGCAAAACACGCTATGTTCCATCAGAGAGATAGGAAAGAATCCGTTGGACGAAAAAAAAAAAGTTAAATCTAACATAGTAAATTTGAGAACTTGTAAAAAGTACGATTAAATTCCTTTCTAAAATCGGTATAACTACAATTAATCTGTTCACCAGTTTCGATGGCGGAAATGCAACAGTTTGAGAACTCCACAAGTTTAGAAGTCGTTGATTTTCCTTTGATGAAACAATGCTGAAAGGACCCCAAGAACAGTTTACAGTGAAAACTAAGGACATCATAAATTATTGCTTCAAAAAACTATTGTATAAGTTCATAATATGTATCGAAGCATCGTCAAGTAACAAATCCTTAAGCGATAAGGAAGTCAGAGGATAGTTCGTCAAGAAATTAAAATCACCTAAACTAATATCATAACTATTTGTCGAGAAGGCAGTTCGAAAGAAATTGTGTTCGAAGAGCAAGTTAAAGGATGGTCGGTACTCCGATCACCGAGTTGCAAAACAGAGAGGAAGCCACCAGTCCTGCGCTTATGATTAACGACACTCCAGAAATTTTTGGCATAAGCAACGAAAGACTATTCAACCTCACTAAGATAAATACGATAGTAAAGCTCGGACTCAGAAGTGTAACGGCCACTCAGATCCGAATATATAACATAATCATCGTCACTACGAGAGAGCCAAAACCTCCTTCAAATTTTATTTTTAAGATGCTTTAGAGACAGATTAAGCCAAGGTCGCAAAGAGTTGCGGTTCCTAGATGGAGATACGGGAACACAAAGAACAAAACATGACAACATAAAGTCATAAAAAAACAATCAATATCATGCTCCCGAAAAGGCAGTCCCACGGAAGGTCTCCTGAAATTGATTCGCTGGAGAGTAATAAGCCCTTTTAAAGTCGTAACAATAAATATTTAAATTGGAAGGCAAAGTTTAGAGTAGAAGACTAGATGAAGAACAGGATGGAAGTCATACTACAATAGCAAAGGAGAAAAACATCTCCTCACCATGGTTCCAGAGTGGTCTGTGGAGAACAGCAAGTCGAGCATGCGTTTTGAAGCATTGCCGAAGACCGGACGAAGAAATAGACTTCAGAAAAGCACACTTATGTTGGGGACCCATCGAGACATGTGGCAGGAAACCATCATCGTCAGCGTAATATCTCAGACTATGGATGGCATATTGAAATCACTCAGTAGCAAAAGGTCATCGCATGGAAACATCATCTCTGAAAGTCATTCCACAGCTGAAGATCATACACTGAGGACGGTGAAGTAGTTGGAACATAGATCGTCATAGCATATATGATCTTATTATGAAACGGTAAGAAGACGGAGTCCTATTCCACAGACTCAGCACCAGGAATCTCAATCGAAGCGGATAACTCGCCATGCACCGAATAAAGAATGCCACCACCAACAGGGGCATCTATACAAAAAAAGTGTCGATCACGAAGGAAAATCTGGAATTGAAAATCAAAAAGTTGCATGTAAAATAACTTACCACAATGCCAGGTTTCAGAGATGCATATAACGTCGAATCCAGAATCGGTCGAGGCAACAAAAAGCCTATTCGTCTTGGAATGCAAGGCAGTTACGTTCGCATAGTACACTCGTTAACGAGCTTTTTGAAGTGGGAACAAGCGGCTGAGATTTAAGGGTGAATTTTCGTACAATAGAGTTCGGAGGCCAAATTGACGGAGCTAACACCGCAGAGGAGCAGAACTCTGGAATAATCAATTTAAAAGATGCTATATAAGCCTGTCCACCATTGATGAATGAAGGAGTAATCCTTTTACGAGTTAAATGGTCACAAGGAACACCGATACGGCACGGACGACGTGTCAGGATGAACTCGGGAGATAAGGATGGCAAGCGCACATTACTCGATACAGAAGACCGCACGAGAGAACAGTCATAATGTCATTCTTGTTAGAGGAACTGCTACGGACAGTCTCAGGAGGCAAACCAGCAGCAACCTCCATACGAGGGATGGAACAAGATGGGGATACATCAGTGTCGGCAGCAACGTCAGCCCGATTGAATGCGGGCACTAATTTCAATATGCTGGAAACAATGGAATCCAACCTAAAGGAATGCTCAGACAGGGCCTTTGCGCAAGTAGAAAGGCAATATCTGGCCCTCGCAATATTTCTCTCAATACTGACGAAATACTCTCAGCGAATCAAGTAGGGTCGAGTGGAGTCAACGTCGATTCTGCGAGCACATGGTTTTAACGCTCTCAAGTTTCTACACCAAGTCTCGCTGCTCGTCCTGAAATCTCGTTGAGAACGATTTCAGATTCCTTCATAAAAGTATTTAATTTATCAATAAGAGCTTGAGGAATCTAAGTATGTGACAAGGCTTTATGTTTGCAAATTCGCGGTAAAATCAGCATTCTGCCTAACGTTATAACTACGCTTAACACACGAAGGATGGTAGTACCTATTGCAAGAAGGAAGAATGCCATCATCAGCCCTACCACCCAAGCAGCATCCGAACATTTTTTTATATGATGTGGCCAAAGCCTAGGGGACAACCCTTTGATGCCTTAGCAAGGTTTTGGTCCGAAGGGAATTAGGATAAGGGAAGTGAGGAAACTTGAATGTCTTGTTTTTTGCTTTTTGCGAGCTAGATAACAGCCCAGAGACGAAGTGGGTTATTTTTTAATTGCTTAATAAAAACTCACGGGGGACCTGGTCTTGAGCCCCGGAGCCATGGCATGGTGGTCGTGTCGCTCAACGAATTGATCCAACTCCGTCTAACATATCGGCAAAATGAAAAATCCAAAAAACACAACAGATGGACAACGCAAAATAACACCAGGCAGAAATGCAAAAAAGTATGAAGTCAAAAAATCCTCGGCAGAAGCATATAGTATATATACTAAAGAGTTTACTGTCAAGAAAACCAAGCCTGATCCAACCAAAGCAGAAAGATGGCTAGCAGCATATCGGGCGTCGCCCCATTGAAGAGAGTGATGCAAATTCTTGACTCCAATAGAAAACGACTCCCACGACACTTCTTTGATAGTGCAGCTGTTCTTCTTCTTTAACACTTCTCTACTTCTTTAATACTACTCTACGTGCTGGAGATAAATCGGACAGGAAGTGGTGGAGAAACCAGGGATCGTAATATATGAATAGATCTAAAAGCGGTGCAGGTGCAGGAGCACGAGTATACTCTAGCAAATGGCACTTGCACAGATGTCACAGGGATAGCTCTGACGCGATTACTTATATGAAAAATCCGATCTCCACTCCCAAGGTAGATATTGTCAGTGATGCCTACAAAAAGGCTAATTATCTTTGTACAAACAAGGACACATGTTGCATCACCAACTGTGGCCTGAGTACAATAAGAGGACAATAGGAGAAATAGTAGGGGTTTTAATTGTACCATAGCTAACTATGCAGGAAGACTGAGTCGAGTGGCAAATGATTTATGTCAGAGCTGTAGGGATCCGAAGAAAATGGACTCTGTGCTCTACGAATGTCCTCTTCTCAGGGCTTGTGAAGTTTCAGGACATATATCTGAAAACATTATTGAGATTCCTTAGGGAAGCAGAATGGTTATAGATCAGGGGATTAAGTAAGGTCAGTTTCTCATAAATCTACGGGACACAATGGACCCTTATAGCGGTCAATACTTACAATATCACCTATTACTCTCAATATGTTGATATTTATATGACCTTAAAAAAAATTGAGGACATTGCGAAGACTTACTTTTTAGTCAAATAGTTGTCGGAAACGAAGACTTACTTTTTAGTCAATAAACTTGTATCCCATATTCAGCATATTGTGACCCCACTATTTTATCAATTGTTATCTAGAACAGTTTTTTTGTATTGTAATAAAGTAAATCACTGAAGCTAATTTAAAAAATTCTAATGCCTGCCTCCATGATTTCATATTCAGTGAGAACTTCACTAAACTAAGCCAATAGAAAAGATCGTATCTCCTTAATTTGTGGTAAGCATTTTACGATGAAACCCGCGGCATGTGAATTTCATGCTATCCAACTACTACCAGATACTTTGCGGCCAAGTTCATCTAAAACTAGGAAATGATTGTGGTTTGACATTGGAGCAGAAGTCTCGGCCGCCACAAGTCATTTAAATTTGCGATAACAAACTTAGAAAAGACTACCATCTGGTCGTAGGTCAGTTCACATCTCGAGTTTCTAGCTGTGGGGCTTTTTATCTAAAGTTTAAAAATTTCCTGGAGGCAACAAGCGCACGAAAAAGATAAAATTAGAAAATTTTTGTATGCAAAACTTGGATTTGAACGAATTCCGCAGATTCTGTGAGAAAATGTCTTAAGTCTCCGGCAAATTAAGTAATTCTCAGATATCTCACGTAACATGGACTGTGTGAAATGAAACTTATCGCGGCTGCTGGTCATTGTTAGTGCAAGTGGAAGACAATTCTAGTACTCGCTTTGGGCGATCTTCTTGACTTGACGGATTATTTACTATTTCTCCGGGAAATCGTCTACCTGTGCCAGACAGGTAAGTCCAAAAACATTCAAGACAAGCTGAGTTTTCCATACCGGATATGCTTGATGTGAATTATCTTTAGTATTGAACCCACGTGTTGTCGTTCTTAATAAGCTTTGGTGGCAGTATCAAGTTACAATTTCAAGTAATGTTTGCTTAGATCGAGAAATATGAAATTTTAGAGATTTTATTAAAATTCAGAATAGGCAAAGTATTTGCGTCTATTCGATTGATTTCGAGACTCTTCTGACCAGTTCATCCGTATCGAAAATATTCTACAAATATCCTCAAATTGTCGACCGTTCCTTTTACGCCTATATCGTAAGTAAAAATACCACAAGGTCACTTGAAGAAAATCTCCCCTTTAAATACGAAACTAAAGGATAAACTGGTTCGACATTATGAAATAAATAGACTTGGCAGAGGAAGATTGTAAGTTGATTGAAGGACATATTAAAAAAAAAACAGAAAATAAGATTCTGCTAGTTCAGTACATTCCTTTCAATTTCAGCTTTTTGAAAAGAAGGCAATAATATACTTATAATTACTTTATATATGTAGTGGTCCTTAATTAAAGATTTAATCGATCTGAGTTGTCTTCTAAAATCTTTTAAAATATCTAGCTACTATGTGAAAAAATGGTTAAAAATTGGGAAAAAAGGGAAAGTCTGAAAAATGTGTCTTTTTTATGATTTTAGCCAAAGCACAGGGGACAACCCTATGATGCGTTAGCATGGTTTTAACCGGACGGGAATTAGGGGAAGGGGAATGACGGAACTAGAATGTCTTGTTTTTGCATTGCTGCGACCTAGAAAACAACCCAGACACGGCGTGGAGTTTTTTAATTTTTAATTAAAACTGACGGGCAGACCAGGGCTCGAGCCCTGGAACCATGGTGTGGAGATCGTGCTACTCAACCATTGATCCAATTCCGTCTGCAATGTTTAGAAATAAACCAAAGTGTAAATTTAAAAAATTTCAAAATGTCTTAATAAAAATCATTACATAAAAAATTGAAACTTCCGAAAATTCGAAGACTGCACCCACAACAGTCGCTTATTATCTAAAAGATTCCGTGTTGGCCTTGTATTATGAAGGTAAGGTAGTTTTGCTCCCCTTACAAGGTGCCTTATACGTAGAGAGCTTTTATATTTAACATGGAGAGATGCTGGCTAGGAGTGAGTGGTATAGACATTTCACATCAAATCGCAAAGCTCTTAGGCAACTGAGTTATCGAGTTATCTCACTGTCGCCGCTAAATGCTCTTCTGGTTCAATCCTAGAATCCTAGCCTATGTCCGCGGAGATAGCCAACTCGCTGAAAGTCCAGCCTCCACAGCCGCCGCAGACCCTTCGGAAGGCGGAGACCACTGCAGACTTCCTCGGGGGATTAGGGGAAATTTCAAGAGGTTATCTCCTCCCGCATTAGTTACTTGGCTACGTTCTAGGATGCATTGCCCGGTTGCTACGACTTGGAGGTGTAACTAACACTTGAGAATGTCCAGATGACGATCGCCGTATCCTAGCAGGCTTCAACTCTTCCGTCCATCCTCCAGCAACCTTATATATAATTATATGTAATCAAGTTACATATGTAAGATGTAAGAGACGTACTTTCTTATAAGTACTAGACTTATTATGATTCATCCGAAATTCTGATTGCACCCTTTCGATTCAGAATCGTTCCCGAAGCGGTTTAGGGTAAGTTATTTTAGAGGGGTTTGGCTGAATTAGCTGCAGCCCGCTTTCTTACACCACTAGATGGATCCGTTCTGCCCCATCGATTTATGAAAATCCAATCTTCTTACTTACCTTGCTCTCATAGTCATCCTGCTTCCCTCAGGAATTTCAGGACGGCTTTGAGCAGCTCCATAAACTTCCCCCTCTTACTGTACTGTGTTTCGGTTAGTCCACTGATGATAAGCCTCACTGTAGGCGTTGCAGGCGTTGCTGAATCTCTTCTTGCCTATGGTCCAGTGTCCCATTATAACCCCTACTTGATTTCTGACGTCGCGGTCGGTTCTACTACCACTAAGGAACAATCTAGTTCTCTTACTGTGCTCAGGCCACAGTTGTCTGGAAATACAACAATTGCCCCCCTTAGGAACTCTTGTAAAACTTTTTGTTTTCAGAGAACCAAACAAATTTATAAACGTGTTGGGGATGTAATTAGCATGTATGTGTTCAAACAGTTAAAGGCAACCTCATGCCATACTCATCGCAGTCCAAGCGCTATGAAGTGTCAAAATCTTAGACCAGCTCTCAACCAGCGAGTGAGGATTTAGATGCAAGTTCCGGGGACGGCATGGGAGAATAACAGAACTTGACAAACAATTTTATTCATGCGCTACACGTAGCTTTGTACTAAAGTTACTGTTGAAGGTTATTTTTGGGACTTGGAAGTCCGTGTCGATCTTGTGATCGGTGCAGCCTGACTTCAGAAGGATGCTTGAATGTCCGGTCAACCTCTCCTTTCAGCACCTTACAGCTTTTAGTCTGAGTGCGTTTCTTGTTGCTATACCTTTGCAGTATATGTCCTAAGGCAACAGGTCTAGCATGACCTGCAAAGCCGCGTGGGCGTGGTACTCAGACACCGCGTTGTTGCCAGACCTTTCGCTCTCGGTACTCTTGATAGCGTTTCTAAGATACACCTCTTATTCAGAGCTGTGCACTAGATCAGTAAGCAAAAGCAAAGAATCGGTTCGACGATGGAGGTGTACAACTAATTTACCTACCACATTGGGTTTGACCCCAATGGTCCTCTTATACTCATAGAAAGCCACGTTTGATTTCTCTATGCGGTCTTGTATACTTCCCTTCTAATTAAATAGAGAGCCTAATATTATCCCGAGATGCTTGGCTTCACCAGAAGGAGACAGACTTTTACCTCCAAGTACTGGCAGCCTCAATTCTGATATTTTCCGCTTCCCGGTAAAAAGCACAAGTCCGATATTTGACTCGATAACGCTTAATCCACTATTTTTCCAATTTTCAAGCGCATATTCGAACCTCTCGCTGACTGTTGTCAAGATTGGTCAACACCACCAGGTCATCCGCATTTACAGAAACCATGGAACACTTGTTCTCTAGTTTATCTAGGATTTCGCTTATAACTACTAACAGACAAGTGGTGAAGTGGTGATAGCACCCCTTCCCACGCCTCCCTGTGGTGTTCCTCTGCATACAGATCTCCTTACCATTGAGTTGCCCACGCACGAGCTTATCTTTCTACTGAGAACGTTGGAATAAATCCAGTCACATATACCCTTATGAATGTCCATCCTTCTCAGTCGGTTATAAATGACTTCCGTCTTCACATTATTAAAATAAACATCAACGTTCAGAAAGGGGGTAATCATTGAACTCCAGAGATATCCTGCATGCAGCGCTGACTCTCTATCGACTTCCAAATAGTATAGGCATGCTGGATTTTTGAGATGTTAGCGGTTTGGATCGATTGAAATTAAAAATAATATCGAACCGATCCGGAGCGGATCAGAAAAAGTAATGACTTGAAAGTAATGAGCCGCTCCGAAACAGTTAGATATAAGACTTGGAAAATAACGATCGGGTCGGGAGCGGGTTGATGTAAGACTTGGAAAGGAACGACCCGTGGAGCGGAGTGATATTTTGTATTCATTAAGCCCCGAACATTTTTGAACATCTAATTTACTAATTTAGTGATCAAACAGATACTGATCTTGAGAATTTCTCGTAAATATCAGACTGATTTTCCTCCGAGAGAAAGGTATTTGGGGCCTATAATGGTGATGACAAAACCTAGTCTGATCAGTTCATCCTCCTTTTCGTTATCAAAGACGGAGTTGGATCAATTGGTTTTAGCGGCACGACAACCATGCCAGGGTTCCCGGGTTCGAGACCAGATCTTCCCGTAGGATTTTAGAATTGAATTCAAAAATGCACTCCTTCTCTGGGCTGTTGTCTAGGCCGCAGCAATGCAAAAATAGAACATTCAAGCTTCCTCACTCCCCTTACTCTAGTTCCCTTCCGCCCAAAGACATGCTAACGCATCAAAAGGTTGTCCCTTAAGCTTTGCCCACATCGTATAAGAAAAAAGAAAAAGAAAAGTAACTCCGATGCCCCGGTATACAAATTAAGTTGACTTGATTTATGTGTCCTGGTTAATCCAGTGCTTCTTGATATTTTCAGAGAAATTTGGATTTTGTTATAGAGGAGCCGATTACTTTGATCGCAGCCTGAGAATATCATTAATTATGGGAAGGAATTTTCCCGAAACCAGAATTACTGAATCATCGGCGTAGGCAACATCCTTGATTCTGTCCGCCAAGGCAGGCGAGAAATAACTCCACCCTGAGACGTACCCTTACAGACGGGCCTTGTAACACGCCTGGTAGCAAGTTCGGACTGTATTATCGTTGAGCGAGAGCCTCAAGAATAGATTCAGAACGAACGTTGTTAAAGGCCCTTTCCATGTCCAGAAATTCCGCTAGAGTGAGATCTTGACATTCGATTGTCATCGAGAGTTCCTCGAAGGTGAACGTCCAACACAAGCGCTAGTGTCTCCAATAAGAAGGAGGCTATGGAGGATCTTACTTGATCAAATGCACGTTGTGTCCGATTGAGGATCTGTTTTAGTAGGCAAAATTAGGGTATAGGGATAGGGAATGGAGAAAATTTTCTTCCTTAATATCACAAAAGTTGAAAATTTAATACAGAATAAACTCTTCTAACGCAGAAGGAGCACTTTTTGGTAGGAGCTAAGAAACAATTGACCTTTTCCATCAAAACGGTGGAATGAGGCTCTCTCACCAACATGCAAGGGAAAAAACAAGCAAAAGAAAGGAATATTAAGAAAACAAGCAATGAAACCCAGCACACAACATGCATAACAGAGAGTCACGTTAGCACAGAGAATAGATAGTACTTAAGTGCCTCCTTGCTAAGAGTTAAAGCGAAATTCGGACATCCATTAACAAAAATACATAAATGGTTAATTGGTTCATGAATGCCATAATTTGAACAAAACCTTACTAGCAAGAGTACCCGACTCTATATTAGAATTCAAGAGCTGGTGAATAAAGACCAAGTCAGCGATTTTGCACCTTTTATCAAGTGATGGCAATCCCAATGGAGCCCTCTTATCGAAAATCTGATAAAAATACGTTGCACCGTAGTAGGGCGACCAGACCTGAGATGCATAATATAGAACTAAGGAGCAGTACGAATGGATCAAAGTTTGTAAATCATAGAACAATGCTTTACAAAGCGTAAGATGAAACTGCCTCTAGACACAATAAAATTAATATTCTGAGTACAGTCAAGTTTCCTACCAAGTTTTACCCCAAGGTCAGTTACAGATAGCAAGCGACGGTGGCCATTTCCCGCAAAATTGTAAACACAAACTTGTGGATTAAGGCTCCTGGAAAAGGACATAGTCTCACATCTCTCAAAATTGAGATGTAAGCCATTGTGCTCGCACCATTCCAGGAACGTATCTAAATCCTCTTGAATTAGGGCGGCGTCGCCAGCATCTTTAACATAGGAGAAGATCTTCATGTTGGGAGCGTAGATCAGAACATTACAGTGCGCGATCAGATGGATAATGTCAGCAGTGGTAAGAATGAATAGTAGAGGACCACGGTGACTACCTTGTGGCACACAAGATGAAGCTCTGAAAATTCTTGAGGTAGAGTCACGGAGCGATATGCGATAAGAAGAAGAAATCCAGTCGACAAGAACAGGGGGAAAACCCAGCCTCTTGAGTTTAAATATAATCACGAAGTGAGGGATTTTATCAGAGGCTTTACTGAAATCCGTGTATATACGATTGCATACCTCTATATCTATATTATATCTAATCACTGATAATTTTGACCCCTTTCGAAGTCTAGGAGAGTTGATGACTTATAGAAAGAGATCTATTAAACGACTTTTCTCGATCCATAGCTTCCTGAGGATCTTCTTTGTTATCATCAGATCATTTCCAATTTGAAGGAAGTTTGTTATGCCCATCTACTGCAGACTTAAGGTCAGAAATATATACTGATTTTTTTAATTTATAAAGATTTATAAGGTCATTCTAGGACTATACGGGAGACATATATTGTGAAAATGCTTCAAAGCGAATAAACATATTATAAAAAAATAATAAAAATAATTCATACTTAAAAAAAGCAGGAACACACTAATGTGTATTTGCATTGCTTTTACAGCGGCGAAAATAATCTGCCAGTTAATTTTCGTGCAAAACCTACCTAAATAAAGATCTCTGACTGATATTGTCTAACTCATTACATTTGATTTAATAAGAGAAGACATAGACTTTAAAGCATCCTTTATATAACTGGTTGTATAAACTACTCTGGAACCGACCTGTATACCAATATTGGGCTATTCCAATTCATCTATCCACTAGAGCCTATTCTCTTATTTTCCGATGACCGATCAGTTAACTTTAAATGCAATAAAATCAGGAGGTATGCTGTATGCACAGACACAGACTCTATTCTAGTGCACTAATCTAATCAGAAATTCCAAACATCGCTATCGAGCCGCAGATAAAGGCAACAATGTCATCAGTACCCTTCTGTGGTAGACCGAACACATCTTGTCCATAAATTAATAAAGTTCAGTGACCAATCTAACGATCGTCAGAACATAGTGCAATACGCCGACGTAGAATCTATTTACATCAACTGGCAAAGTACATACCTTACCTATGCCGTCGGTTGAGCGTACTTTCTGCTGCTTTTATTGACGGTATCGTGAAGTGGACAACTGCACGACGGCGATGCTTGCATTGGCCAACGGCTTCAGCTCAAGATCGTCGTGATCGTAGGACAAGTTGCATAACTGTTGGCATCCGGTGCGGGCAATTTGTCTTGTTGTCTCTGTTGTCCTCCCGCGCCGCATTCATTGAGTATGCCAGAACACAACCTATCAACGGCTTCTTGTCGTTTGGTGCTTCCTGATTGATGCCACTGTGGACGATCACCTCAAAGATTATGGATCAGCCAATGGTCAGACATTTTTTATGCTAAAACATGCAGAAAATGTCGACAAATTTCCATGTTAGTGTTGCTTATACATAATTAGCTAGACTGGGAGAATTGGGATCGATTGCAACCTTAACATCGTCCATTGCAATCTTTGCGATATCGATCGTTCTTATTCTCGAAAATATTAAGAAGCGGTCTAATAACTTTAGCATTGGCCAAAGAATTACCTGAAATGAAATCGAAAACAGCCTCCAGAAGTGCACGCGATATCATCTAGCTAACAGCATACCCAATTACAATCAGACACCATTGGCTTGTTGGCATATTAAATATCGATGATTTCGAAAGTGAAGGAGTAACCACCTGCGAGAGGAGGTCCGTTAAGACAACGCTAAGACGAAACGGTTTTTGTTCATTTTCACTTAGGAAATAATTAATCCAGGTGTACATGCACGCTGAATAACAACGCTAGTTGCTCATCCACTACATGATTGTTCGTCATACGGTAGACAGACGGTAGAGTACGTCCATGAAAAATCTATCTGTTACTCAATTCATCGCATTCGGAGGTGCAATCATAATTGCAAGTGCAACTAACTTATAACAATGGCTTTTAGGTGTAGTGCACTTTTGTTACTTACCTGTTATGATGGAAGGCTAACTCTCGCTGATTTTTGTCCGGTGCATCGTGTGATTTGTCTGCACGCTTTCTTGAGCACATACCTAGTACCAAGATCTGCAAGGTCTGTGGAGGAATCTTACACAAAGAGTCCATCAGCCTTAAAGAGTCAGTCTTTTGTTCCATGCACGAATCTCGACGGTTATTAGATGTATTGAGTAATTTTTCCGCAAATATTGAGCTTCCGCGACTTTTGTAGTTGCTGATGAGTTCAATGTACTTAGGGTGGGTGGGCCAATTAGTCTATCAAGGCAGGTATTCTGGGGAAATTCAAAAGATGTACCTTTCTTAATCCGAACTGACATAACATTACCCAAGCTAATCGATACGCGATGTTTCTTTGGCATATAAATTGGATCGATCATGCCTTTTTCTTCCGATAAAATTTCCCCTGACAAACCCGAAAGAGTAGTGCCACGCTCTTACCTTTTAATTAAAAATTCACAAAGTGTCACGGGAGGGTATGGCCACACGGTTCCCTCTTTACCAAAAATGCAAGAGCACCGCTGGCAACAACAACGGATCTTCCGATGTTAATGACACCAAACGCTCCCAACATTTCGGAAACCCTATAAGATGTGGCTAAGAGGAAATGACGACATCCATAAAGTGTACACCGGCCGCTGACTTGCATTTCAGTTTGCTAGCGAACATTCACATCAGGAAAGATGCAGGAAATCAAAATAAGGGATACGTGAGGGATGGAAATTGAGGGATATTAATTGCGCTCATCACGTCCAGTATCACTTCAATGTAGCAACTCTTAAGGTTCATCTGTTCAAGTTTAAAACTTCTTAACACCAACGGATTATGTTCACCTTGTTAATCTGTGAAAAACGCCGTTCAGGAGCAAGACCTATTACGAAACACTTCATATACCTTCATACGGAGCAGGTTTGCGATGGAAATGGAGAGTAGGTTAATGAAGATCTCTCGTGACATGGGCCAAAAGACATTTACCGAAAACATGCAGAGCAGATCATAAATTTTATTGTCGCGGTTTTTAAGAGCATGTTACATTTCTTGGATTTAAGAAATGATGCGGTACTATATGGTATACCTGACTACAGATGCCGACTTTATTTATGTGATTGTTTCAGAATGAACGCTTGGTAGTATACATTTTTTGTTGAAGGATTTCAGAAGATAGAACTTTACGTCAGGGTTGTTTTAAAGTCTCTTAAAGTTCTTTTGTTTATAGTTGTAAGGTATCAATAAAAACAAAGAAGAAACTTTTTTTAATAAAGTCGATTCCTTTGAGATTTCGAAAGGCGATACCATCAAAATCGCAGTTAAATAGGCGATACATTTATGTGTAGCAACATACCGTGCATACCACAGTTAATGCACAAAGCTTTAATTGTTCAAGGGAATAGTCGGAACCGATAAACTCAAAACTTTCATAATATACAAGAACTATACCCTGCAGCCATTGATTAAGGTATAAGGCGTTAGCCTTCCATCATGAGGACCCCAAGTTCAAATCCCACAGTAGCCGCTTATGATTTTTGTTTTGTTGACAACGGATTACGTTAAAAGGCCAATGGGGACCATCGGGTGAAGACGACCCCCCTCCCTCCCAATGCCCTAACGCGGGGTTACAACTAGGAAGAGACACAATCAAACAATCAAATTCGTTACATGAAGAGAAAATTTTTTAAATTTTTATACGACAATTCCTGTGAAAATTACGCTTCTCAACTGTATTCGTGGTGCCACTGTCAACTACCTTAATTTTTACGGAAGAGCACCGTAAAATATCTTGAATTAAGAACCCCCAGTATCTGTTCGCTTTGAAAGGGTATTCCGATCATAGAATTCAAAAGGTTTAAAAGTAAACAAATTAATTCACCTTTAGTAAAAAAAGAAAATAAAATAAAATAAAAAATAAAAAATGTACAAAGTCTGAAATTCGAACAGTATTCCTCAGCAAAACGTTCTAACGTCTTCACCACTAAGCTAATCTTCAATTTGAACAAGCGATTAAACGAGCTGTCTCTATAATAAATTTACTATTTATTGACCTATTCTCCAGAATATGCCAATATATCAAGGTGAAAGAGGCTCCCAAACCAGGATGCAAAAAACATCAAAAGTCAAAACTAGAATACGTACACACCCAACAATCAGGGGTGCACAGAGAACAGATATCGTTTCAGTGAATCCTTAAATAGGGCACATATTCACAGCATTATACATGAAATTTATAGGCTCATTCAAACCAAAGTAAGACCGAGAGTGAACGACATATAGTAAAGCTTACCTTACTAAGCTGAACCTTACTTCCGAGAGCACGAGAATACAGCAAAATATAGCTTATATGCAGAGAGAAATCGCGTTTTCAGTCAACCTTCAAACCATGGTCAGTAACGGACTGCACACGTAACGATATTAGTTTCTGCAACGGTATAATCAAAGACGAGTTTATTGAGGTTCCTAGAGAATGACACAACCTCACATTTTTTCAAGTCAAGCTGCAGGCCATTAGATCACATCCAGTCCTTGAGGCATTTAACGCAGGAAGAGTAATAATTGTTTCTAACGCAAGAGAAAATCTTCATATCCTCCACATAGATTAAGACTTTTGAAGTACCTAATCAGGTGACAATGTCGTCAATGGAAAGAATAAACAACAGCAGATCGAGATAACTACCCTGCGGTACACCTGATGAAGCCCTAACGACTTTAGATAAAGTATTACGCATAATTTTTAAGTAAGAGCAGATCCCATCGAGCAAGCAATAAAGGCGGGAAACCTAACTTTATAAGTTTGAACATAATCACAAAGTCAGGAAGTTTATTAAACGCCTTTTTTGTTCTGAAGGTTGCGAAGTTCTATAGTAAACTAGTATACCTCAGGGGAGAACGAAGGTTGATCTTGACCTTCAGTGGCATACACGAGTTAAACAGATCGTAAATCTTACTATGAAATACGGAAGACACTCGTCGATATCGTTAGTATAAAATAGAGATGGGAAATCGATTGAAAGGATCCTGTTTGTAAGATCAGAGAAAACCGCCGTTTTAGAATCAAGAACGTACTGATCTAAGTTGGGATCAGCAATATCAGAACTATCATAGTAGAAAGAGATGAAAATGGGCGGGTATAAGTTATCGATAGCTACGAGAAGCCGATTTGTTACTCGAATCAGAAGAAAAGATAAGATCTAACTGCCTTCGGATACACTTCTTTAGATCACTCATTTGGTGTAAACCAGAGGAGAAGATGGCGTTAGTAAAATGGGTGTCTTTAGCTGTAATCATCAGTCATTAGCGTTGAATACAAACTATACGTTGGGTAAATGAAAGCCATCAAGAAGGATTATTAATAAAATCTAAGCCAAGAATTAAAATGTTGAAAAGACTTCGGCCATTTGCAATCAACATAATTTGTCAAATTTGGAGGAATCTAACAACAGAGAATTAAAATGTACATCTTCCCAAGAGAGAACATAAGAGCTAAGAGCTAAATTGTGATCGTGTCGGAGGAAGCAGGAATATTAACAAGTGCGATTTTGATTCAACTAACTTAGGTACCGCCACCACGAGCCATGGAGTTTTTGGTTGCTAACAGTGGCTCTATTGTGAGTACTACGTGTGAAGTTACCACGGGGCACAAACTCATGTACGATGATATTAAGAAAATTGCTACAAGCAATGAGAACCCCACCTCCCCGTGTAGATGAAGCAACATGCCGGTCGGTCCCTACGGAAAACCTGAAAAGAGTCATTAAACACACCTCCACATCCGAAACACCCTGTTGTAACCACGTCTCTATGCTATGACATAAAAATTGCAGTTGGTAGATGAAACATAAAAATTATTTGTTTTCATCCTCAGACATCCATGAATTTGGTAGAGAGCTTTTCCCGTTTTTTGAACTGCGAGACTGTAGGACTACTGGCTTGGTGAGACGGTGAGAATTGGGTACGAATAGATATGGCGTATACATAAAACCATTCAAAATCAGTCAACATATCAAAATTCGACCATCTAACCATCGATGAAAGACCAAGATTTAAGTGCTCATTTCTACTTCAGTATAATTTTCCCTGCACTAATAAATTTATTTCCAATTATAAGATATATGTATGTACCAGGTACCACTCTTAAACTCATCGAGCCTAGAAACCCTGCAGCTACTGGTTGATTCTCACTTTCCGGGTTGTTTAACTGCAAGAATATTTGAGTCTTCATTAGTTTCTGATAGTCATGGCCTAAGTAGAGCGAAACAGAAAGTACTGTATTACCTCTGCTAAATGGTTTGGTATTACCTCTGTGAAACTTCAAGTAGCCTATGAGATATTAATTCTGTGACTGAAAGTCAATTATCAAGCTTACCTAAACCTCACATACATTCCAGATTCGTAGTTAAGGTCAAGGTGGTTTTCATTCCTAAAGTAGTAAGGCCTCCACAGCAAACCTCAGGACTCTAGGCCAATAAGTCTCTCCTCCTTCCTTTATAAAAGTTTGGAAAGGCATTGATGTCCACATCAAAGAAACAGTTGAGTGACCTAAACTGTCTCTTTTTCTCAACATGCATTTAGTAAGAGTAAGTGAGACAGAATTGCATATACTGATCGACAATATATAAAGATAAATCATGTATAAGAAATAAACCCTCGATATCGAAGGTGCTTTAACAAAGACCAACCCGAAGCGATAGTTGAACCCTTAAGGTTGAATCTAGAAAGTTCACTTATCGATCTTATAAATCTTATACTCAAAAGCAAGATCGTAAACTCCAGTTTGGCGGGATCCGTCCAAAAAAGATATGCAACTGATGACACTCCTCAAAGAGGGATTCTCTCGCTGTTTTTTTGGAATCTTATCCTCAACGATATACTTCTAGAGCTAGAGCCCTCCGGCCATAAAGTTATCGTCTGCACTGACGAACATCATCCTGGAGTACTAAATATGGTTTTGGTATAAACACAGTTGATACTCTTCTTACGGAAGTATAGCGTTCCTCGCTTTAACTCACCAATACTAAATGTGGTCAAACTGAAATTGAGGGACCAAGGCAAATATCTGGGCCTTGTTCCGGATAGGAAACTCAGATGAAAACCGATCATCCAAGAGTACGGAAAGCGAATTGTGTACTGGCTGCATGTCAGCGTTATTAAGCCTACGCTTATTTACTGGGCGGTCATTTGGTTGCTTGCACTTGAAAATGTGATCCTCTAAAAAGCCTTAGAGAAAGTGAGAACATGGCAGTACTATGGAACAGTACCCTGCAAAGCCCTTAACACAATTCCCATGGTAGAACCCTTCTGTCAGCAAACCGCAGTTGAGGCTCAATTCAGTCAACGTCCTACCTGGAGACGTACCGACTACGGACATTCCAAAATTCTGGATGAAAGTATAACAAAAAATATTGACTTCACCATACGAAGCCTTATTTCAACGCCGAGCTCGTCTCCTCTATTCCCACAGGACAAGAATGAGACGAAGTCCCCCAGTTCCTCTTTATACTGACGCCTTACTTGGAAGAGAGAGTGGGTGGAGTGGAGGTTCTACTCAGAAAACCTTGAAACCTAAACATTTCTTTTGGATTGCCATACTACTGCAGTGTTTCTCAAGCAGAAATCATGACTATAAAGGTAGCATTAGAATGTCGTTAAGTGAGTGATAAATGTATCTTCACACACTTTCCGGCTGCTGTTAACACTCACAAAGGAATGTATACGACCTCTAAATCCGCTACAATGACATTGCTAACGATAACGCTAAACTGGAATCTGCTGATATCAGGAACCTAGTTCTTTTCAAAAGGAGCTCCAAGTTTTTTTATGTATATTTTTCTCAGGGACGGGAATCGATCCCCAACCTGGTATCACAATGGACCATTATGGCCTTAGTCAATCTTCCCCTTGGAAGGCTGCATATGGTAACTTAAATCTTTTGCAGCAATTTAGCTGAAACTATTGTAAATCTCTGGACTTAAAATCTCTTCATCTGAAATTCTTAAAACGGCAGCATTGAACATAAGCTTCGAACTATACGCAAAAATTCAAAAGATCCTAAAACATTAACATTGCACACGGGACGTCAAAACGAACGCTTAGCAGAACTCTACCATCAACAGGAGTGAAAAGGTGGTAGACACGGTGGAAGATTAAGAGCCAAACAACTCAAAGTCAGAATTACTTCTATAAAGCTAAGTCTTAGTCAAGCAGCCCATGTCAAACTAGGAGTTGTCTGATGGGTTCCATTTGCAGAAAGCATTAAGGCGTTGTTCCGTTCTATTTATTTGTAAGGCCGTGATGATGAGCCAGAGCGTCACCTCTGCCAGTGACGTCCTTTTCGTAGCATTGTTAACCTGAAAAGACCCATGAAAAAATTCTAATAACGATATTGGATTATGCTCCCGTAGTGTGGATTTTACAAAGTACTAATTTAAAAACATCCAACAATCCAAATTCACTTAAAACAAATTAATTGAAAATTATTTAAGGTTTATGACAATAATTTCTGTTGATTGCGGACAATTTGTTAGCTTCACGCCACTGAGAGCGTGTCTTCAGTATTTGATCACATTTAGTCTAAATGGGTTTCCCATGTTTTAAGGTGTCTCCTATGTCATCGAGTTTATATTATTACTCAGCCCGCAGCTATTCTTTTGTCTTTGGATAGTCTTAGCCTCTTTTTACTTTCCTGCTGATAATCAAATGAAGATCACGTTGCGCAGATAAAAAAGACGCGCGCACTTAAATTACGAAAAAAAACGAAAATCCGAGAAGAACAATAACAACACCACCACCGGCGACTCAAGTTTTCGAATTTGTCGTGAAAAAGTCTCGTCGTCTAATTCATTTGCAGTCTCCTCTGTTTCGGGTACATGATACAAGCCTAGGTTCCGACTTCATCTTTCTCTGCTTAATGTCTTTCTCTTCCTCTGTGTTGCTTCTCGGCTTCTTCTTATTAGATGGGGTCACTTGTTTACGAAATAAGAGTCTTTGACTGCGTCCATTCCAGTCCATCCCGGGAACTGTTAATTGAGTCACAAATGTATGCTTACCTGAAGAAACCACACGACTAAATTAACAAATGAGCAGCGGACGGTGCTCAAATTAACTTTAAAGTGACCACTTACGAGGTCTACACGGTGTCTGTGAGCTTGGCTTGGATCTTTATATTGACGCAAGTGGCTCGAGTTTTCTTATTGGATAATTATGACTTAATTTACGACAATTATAATTAGAAATTGTTCTCAGCCTAAAGTGCGAAGTAATTTTATTTAAATTTCAATTATATTTTACTATAAAGTGATTTTTAACATGCCATCGACGGTGTAAGGTATAGCGAGCGGGTTTACATACAAAAGTCGCAGGTTCTCCCCTGGGATTTGCCCGCCAAGTCGATGGTTCGGAATCCACCTGAAACTGTAGATCCACTTTCAATATTTATCATCGAATCCACTAGGGCTCTTCTTCTTTAATTATAGAATTAACCCTTCTAACACATAAGGCGCACTTCTTTGGCAGGAACCCAGAATCAATTCACCTATTCCATCAAAACGATGAAATGAGGCTCCCACACCAGCATGCAGAGGAAAAAATAACAAAAAAGAAAGGAACAGGAAGAAAGCAAGCAAGGAAACCTCGCACATACCATGCAAACAGAGAGTCACGGGAGCACAGATAATAGATAGTTCTTAAACAACACCTTACTCAGAGTTAAATCAAAATTAGGACATGCATTAACAGCCCTACATAAACGATTAATTGGTTCATGCATGCCATAATTTGATCTGGATGGCTCAACATGCAATAAAGCCAGTCTTCGAAGGTTATGTTGGGACTGTCTGAAGGAAACCTTGCTAACAAGCGAACCCGAGTCTGTATTAGAGTTCAAGAGCTAGTGAATGAAGACTTAGTCAGCGACGGCGGGAATCTAAGCGGATCGTCCCATAGGAGCACTCTTAGCGCAAATCAAAGAAAATTACGCTGCATCGATTCGATACGCTTGGAATGAACAGAGTAGTAAGGCGACCAGACCTGAGATGCATACTCTAGAAAAGGTTTACCTAAGGAGCAGTACAAATGAATGAATGTTGGTATATCCGAGAACTCTCTAGACGGACAACACGCGGCGGAGATCATTCTTCGGAAAGTTGTAATCCCAAGCTTGTGAATTAGGGCTCCCGGAAAAGATCATAGCCTCACATTTCTCAAAATTGAGGTATAAGCCGTTATACTCGCATCACTTACTTATCTAAGTTCTTTTGAATAAGGGCGGCGTCACCACAATCCTTAACATAAGAGAAGATCTTCTTGTCATCAGCGTAGATTAGAACATTAGAGTACTAGATCAGATGGATAATATCGTCAATGGCAAGTAGAGGAGAATAGTAGAGGACCAAGATGGCTGCCTTGTGGTATACCACAGGAAGCCCTGAAGATTCTAGAGGTAGAGCCACAGAGCGACACACGATATGACCTGTCTCTTAGATAGGAAGAAATCCAGTGGAGAAAAACAGGGGGGAAACTCAGCCTCCCGAGTTTAAATATAATTACGGAGAGAGGGAGTTTATCAAAGGCTTTACTGAAATCCGTATATATACAGGCAGTTTGCATGCCTCGCTGGAAGCCAGAAATAACGTGGGAGGTAAAAACAAATAAGTTAGTAGTCAAGAACCCATGCTGATTGGGAGAAATTAAGTCAATACAACGCCCTATAAGCTGCGAATACACTATTCAAATAATTTGGGTATACAAGATAACTTCGTGATTGGTCTATAATTAGTTATGATATTCCATTTTTTTTATGATATGGCCATTTTTATGAACAGGGACTATAAAAGAGCACTTCCACAATGCAGGAAATTTACCACTTTGAAGGGACCAATTGAAGAGAATCGCTAATGGAGCAAGAAGGGCATCGGAACAGGACTTGACGAAGGCTGAAGGGATACCGTCAGGACTAGAGGAAAAGTCCGATTTAAGTTCATTGATTTTTTCCAAAATAAGATCCCGTGACATAAACGGCAAAAAAATAGGATGAAGTGGGACGATCCAGAATATGATCAAAATTATTCACACAAGGCTAAAAGTTATACGAAAAATATTCTCAAAATATGAAGCAAAATTGTTTGCTATGTCGGACACGTTATTACTAGAAGACCCCTCGTACCACATCGTAGATAGATAGTTGCACGAATTCTTTTTCATAATGACGAATTTAAAGAAATTATAATACATATGCTTCTCAAGGGGTACGGGTACTGTAGAAAAATTTAGAGGTCCCAAGGAGGACAAAATTTTTGAGTTGACTTTCTTAAAATGTAAAATTCAAGAAAAGGGTGAACCTGAAGGGATTATGTAACAAGAGAACTAGACGTTTAACCTTTTTCAGAAGATTACAATTTAAGAAAATATACTCAAAGATTTTGTCTAATAGAAACTAATAGAAAAAGCAATTTAAATATTTTCTTTTAAGTAGTGCACTAACAACAATAGATATTTTATCATTATCAAGAACTGTTTCTATCTCTTACTAGTTCCCGTAACCCCTAACAATTATTGCAAGTGGACCTATAATTTAAAGTGGATTCCGAATCCCTGACATTTTCTCTGAAACCCTCCGCTGGTCTTTTTATAGTGATCTGTTGTCAGCAGCAAACAACCATGGATCGCCCCGGGTGTCTTTCGAACCTAAGACCTTCGGGTTGGAAGGCCGACATGTTATCAGTCACTCTTCCGACTCCTAGTAAATTAACAATTAAATTGAAAGAATCTGATAAGCTGCTGTGTAACGCCGCTAAGGCTTTAGAACAGGCGCGGATCTAGGTTTTCTTTCAGTGGGGGGGGGGGGGGGGGGCGATTTGTTCATTTATCAATTTCTGTATATCAGGCGCGCATTTGTTTTAAACCGGGGGGGGGGGGGCATTAGGATGAGAGGAATAACGCCGAATAGTTAGAGAAAAAACTCCACGAGTGAATTCCATTTTGTTATCTAATTAAATTACGTTGAAATATTATTGCCCGAAATTTGAAGTCGCAATCAAGAGGACAACCCAAAACGGACTTTAAAAGAAAGATAGATGATCAAATCGTCGTACTCCAAAAGTATATCGCACAGCGGAATTGAATGCCATATTCAACATACCAGCTGACGCCGATTGCAATTTATTAAACGATATCAACGGGCTCAACAGGGATCTAACAAACAGAAGACGAGTAACTCGAGACGTATAAGCTGCAGACAAAGATAGCTTTCGTGGGGACTCATATATTTTACCGACACACTGTTGATATGATTTGAATAATTTAGAGACTTATTAAAAATAATGCCAACATTTTTAACTGAATTACTAAAGGGGAATTAGGGGATTAGGGAAAATATTTGGAAATGAAGAATTGCCGAAATTAGATTTGTAAATTATAATAGCATTTGATTTATAGGCATTAAGATTTAAACAGTTTTGACCAGTCCATTTGGACACATTCATCAGATTATCATCCAGGAAATATATAGCTGTATATCATCCGCGGGTGGAAAATCATTAATGAACATTGAAAATAAAAGAAAGCCGAGAATAGATCCCTGAGACACCCCGCTTAAGATATGAAGATAATCGGTTGACTTATCATTGAAAATATCTATTAGTTTACATCCTCTCAAATATGACAGTATTAAATTATACTTTTTCAAAAGTCTTCAAAGAAAAGCTAGGATAGATATCGGGCGATTTGTGGACTACCTATGGAATATCGCCCGATATCTATCCTAGCTTTTCTTTAAAGGCTTTTGTAAAAGTACCTCATTCGAAGGTTGTACACCATCTAGAAAGCAGCAACTTTTCAATTTTTGAAATCGTCTATATCAATATAATCTTGATCTAACTATAATATTGTTAAATAAATGTGGAGAATAGGGAGAATAATTGGAAGTAGTACATATTTTGATAAATTTTGTATGTAGGGAATCCAGTCCAATTGCAGAAGATTCGTGAAAATCCTTTTCAAACAATTTCTCTTACATATACCAATTATTGATTAATCGGATCTGCGTCTGAGATTAATAAATCCGTGCACCCAATTAAAACTGCACAAGCTCAATACTTCAACAAAACTACACTAGAGAGAGTGTTTTTAAAATACCGCATCTTGAATGAAAATTGAAAAGAATATATATATATATATATATATATATATATATATATATATATATATATATGTAAGAATATTTGTAGGATCACCTCAAACAAATACTATCTCGAAAAATCTCGTCACATGTTTCTAGAATTTTCCTATCCTACTATGTTGAGTGCCGCCTGTTTACACCACCAATGGACAGCTGTTTGTATTTGCTTCAAGGCTTGTATGTAGAGTAGGCTGTGCAGTAATCAAAACTTACCTGGCAAAGACATATTGAGGAAAAAATCCAAAGAGCGAACATTGCTCTACATCAATGTGGAAGGGTGTGTGGGCGTAGGTGGGACATTACGCCAAAGGCCGCATACTGGATCTACACTATGATAGTGAGACCGATTATATCATATGCCTCGGTCTGGACGGCATCTACCCGATAATGCTACAGAAGGCGTCAAACATTGTCGTGCCATGACAGGTATCGTAATTCAGAGCCTGTATCATACATAATCACGTTGTCCTAACAAGGAGACGAAATCTGGTGCAGGCTGGAAAGCGGCGCCACGAACTAGCAAAGGACTTTAGGCCGATTAGTCTGACCTCCTTTGCATTAAAAACACTAGCGCGGGTCCTTGATATACATCTGAGGCAAACTCTTTGTGGTGCAATGATGGCAAAATCCCAACACGGATACTGTAAGGGAAGATCCGTGGAGACAGCCCTCCACGAGGGTAGTACGCACAGTTGAATATTCAAACAAGTAAAAACAATATACCCTAGCTGCATTCCTGGACATTTGACAATGTACGCATTGAAGCTATCCAAGAATCTCTTGCCGAGCTCAATTTCTTGGTAAATGGGTAACTACTATGCTAAAGGCAAGGATAATCTAGTCCGAATTCGGAATCAGTCGGATTGTTAGGCCGGTTTCCCGCGGTACCCCCCAAGGTGGGATTCTTTCTCCCCTGCTATGGCTAGTGGTCATGAACAAGATCCTGCTGAGACTTGCGCAAGGGGTGTTAAGACGGACGCTTACGCGGACGATGTGGTGATCCTGATTGTTTCCCTCTGTTATCAGCGAGATTATGTAGCGTGCACCTTCTTCAGTGAAGCAGAACTGTAGACTGTATGTGAATGCAGGGAAAGATACTAGATAGCATACTTTGCTTTACCTTAATTAAACGGCCAACCACTTTCACTATCCTCCAGTCCCAGGTAAAAGAAGATCCGATTTGTTCTTTGACATTAGTAAGTGCATTACATTGTAATCGATAAGTAATGTGAAAAATCATCAACTAAAATGTTGTTTGACTGCAAGTAATGTTCGGAGATGAAAAGTAAAAGACGTCTTAGTTGCAGAATTTTATTACAAAAATTTCACGTGCCAATTTGAAGTATTTATTAGTAATAGTCCAGCGTAACTATCTACTGAGTAACTTAATACCAGTCGTAATTGAAAAATACAACCTCAGTTTTAGTTTAGTTACTTCAAGTACTTCTATAAATGTCATACCACAAATCTTATTCACTGTCACCTCAGCACATTGCATAGGTAGCTATCAGTGACATAAAAGAAGACTACAATTATCACAAATGCACGCTGGGTAATGAACAAAATGCACATGATGAACACATAGTGTACCACAACATTGCTTCTCGCTTATCAATTGAATAGAACAATTTAAAGGTAATTAAAGCCGCTCAATAGAGCCTTGCTCTCGATATTTTCAGTTCAAGCAAGCACATTACGTGCTAAAATCAGCCTGTCGGGACTGAACAGGTTCTAGCTGTTGAATCACCACCTACCTCTTTTCCCACGGTTGTAATCAATTTGATATCACTTTTTTTAATGGGATTTATGTACTGTAGCACAAAAGACTCCCTCTTAGCCTCATTCTTTGGTGGAGACAAATTTACCAGGTAATACTAGTTATCATGCGCACGTATTTCTGTCCACATTTTCAGAGAATTTGCATACAATCATTGCCTTTTTAAATGAACGTTCTAATTTGGCAGTGTAGTGTGAACGACCAGCAAAGATAGGATGATGAATTAATTAATTTTTAACACTTCAATTTAATTTCTGTGTTTTATTGTACTTTTTATAAAAGTTGGATTCGTTCTGAAGTTTCCTTTGAGAATTAAAAAGCATCTGTCGCTTTCAACTATGCTATACAAGAGTCCATTAGTTGTTGTCTCCAGTCATAAATTATGATTTCGGCCTTTCAGTTTTCGTCGGAACAAACTTTCAGTACCTTTTTGTTTCCTTAAGTCCTTAAGGGAAACAGGAAGACAATGACTCCGGAAGATCACAAGCACAAAAAACAAAGACTCACCAGTCGCCACAAGAATATAAATTTCCATTTCCTTATTATCATCAGATGTTATCTCACGCTATATCAGGGAAGGATTGAAAGACGAACAGTAAACAGGGTGCCGGGTCAGTATTTACTCATCTCCAGCGTTGTGGAAAGGGTCATCTAGAGAGGTCCAGCTTACATCACACCTCTTGCACATTTCAAAAGGAAGAAGACGTTCATAAATCAACACAAGGTGACACGCAGGATACAAGCATAGAGAAATAATATACGAGTAGTAGGGTAGTTACGGAAAAGCTGTGAATCAACCCTTTCAATGAGCACCCCTTACACAATTTTATATCTATGTAAGTTTAGAGGTCACAGAAGGTCCATTCATGATTACAGCGAAGGGATGATTTTGCCAGCTAATAGCATCGTTGCCCTTAGTCCAGCTCACCTTTTTGGCTCTGAAAGAGATCTTTAGTATTTTGTGAACCTTTACCTCCAGTTCAAGTTGCTGTCTTTGATCTTGCTCGATTCGTCTTCGTGTCTGCGACTTTGTTTGTCATTCATGGCTCATTATACATTTAATCTTGGAATTTATATGCACTGAGTGGATGCAGCTTGACGTGGTTGAGAATCTTCTCATGATCATGACGGGAGATGATCATCCGACGAAAACTTTGAAGCCAGTTTAACTGAGATGAGCCACAGAATAATAAATTAGGTGTCATCGGATTTTGGATGGTTTTAGATAAGAGATTTCAGAATAACGTGGACGTTTACCTACGCCTTATATTTTTCAATGCTCATGGGAATGGGAAAACAAATTTCAAGTCAAGTTCCTTCAAATTGTAGATAATATTAAATAAATATCATTAAAAACACCTAAATTCGTATATTAAGAACACAGAGTACATTTAAGTCAATAGTATGCTATTCTTACTTTTTCTCAAGCTAAGCGGCAATTTAAAAAAAATATGGCCTGGGAGAGCTTATACTTCAAAAGATATTGTGGTTGTAATGTTTTAACTCGTGCTTTAAGTCGTTCAGGAGTAAGTAAGAACGTGTCGGCCTACCAATCCGGAGGTCCCAAGTTCGTACCTCACCGACGACGACCCATGGTTGTTTTCTGCTGACAACTGATTACAAAAATAAAGGCCATTGGGGGTTGCAGAGAAAATGTCAGTGATTCGGAATCCACTTCAAATTGAAGGTCCACTTGAAATCGTTGCCTTGATTCGGGTGAAGTTCTTTTCCCGCCATTTGACCCACAAGTGGTTACGGGAACTAGAGAGATAGTTAAAACTAAATATTGCAGGAAGATTGAAGAAGTTTACGAAAATATATGAATTGTAAGCAAGACTTCCCTGTAATTTTTATAGGATATCCTATAACTTTGAATACTTTTCAAAAATGTCTAACTAATTGTAAGCTTGAATACTAGTTTTAGAAATTTTATTTAAAGACTCCTTTTTTCTTCGTCCTGCACGTCAAACTTAGACATTATTTGTCTAACTGAGACCTGGTTGTATGCAGAGATTTCTGATTCTGAACTCTGCTCCCGAGTTCCAGGTTTTTCGACGTGATCACCATCTTTCTTAGTTATGTGCCGCAATAGATGGTGGAATGCTATATACCGTCAGTGAGGGTTTCTTCACATCTTACTATAGATACACAGTTCGGCCATTTCACCACCAAGCGTTTCGTCATTATTTCATATCTGTTGTACCACTGCTTAACCAATCCTTGCACACACAAATAAAACTACACACTCTCGTAACCAAAACCAAAGAGAAACGCTGATGTCATTGACGCATTTTAAGCGCAATTCTTCCACAAAATGAGCACAAGAGAGTTTTTACTTTAAAACATGAAAATTGTATAAGAGAGAAACTTTTTATCGTGTTCACATGTTCAGAACATTTGTAGGTTTACCTAAAGTAAAATCCAATTTAAGACTTTAAATATACCTATTGCGAGAAATACTACGAGAAAGTACAATTCTCCAAACTTTTCCTTATGACTACTGTGGCAAGTTTTGGTTTGTTTACACCACCAATGATCAGCTGCTGGGCTTGTATCTAGATTAGGCTTTGGTTTCTTATGCTCGGTTGTGCGTGTTGTTGGCGCTGTTGATTTGGAGTTCCTGTATGTTGAGGTTCCCTTTCAGTAGGTTGTTTGTCTCGAATATCTATATCCTCCCATCTTCACCAACCCACAGTACATGAACTACTTGATACGTCAATTGACAATTTTCGGCATTTTCGGCGATTTCAATCTTCCTGCCATTGGCTGGGGGCCTTCTGACGCTGATGGCTTGACACCCTCATTTGTGGCCGCTTCTTATGATGACGCAGGTAGATTTCTAGATCTTGTGTTTTCATCGAACCCCGACTGCACGTTACTGAGGAGGGTCTCTAACCCCCTTGGTTCCGAAATACTCGCATCATCCGCACTCTTGGTTGTTATTTTTTCGATGCTATGGGTAGTTCTCCCTCTGTGCTAGGTTTCTGCTTCTTCAACTTCAAACTAGCCCACTTTACTACCGTCAACGACGGGTTCCTCACTTGGTGACTGGTCGCGCGTGTTTAGGGAATGTGATGTCGATCTGGCTGTAGGTGCAATTTACGATGTCTTCTTCGCGTGTTTTGTCCAGTGTATTTCTGTTTGTACATTTAGGTCAGGATCTTCTCATTTGTATCTCAGGAACCTCAAGGGCTCAACGGTATCTCAGGAATCTAAGGGGCAAATCCTGGGGGAGGTTCTGTGTCTCAGGGAGGGATGAAGATTATCTATCTTATTCGGATCTATGTCATCGGTTTTCCTCTCAGTTAAAGGTTTTCTACGCTGAATTTTTGTCCAGCATGAGATTCACGTTGGTAGCCGATCATAAAAAATTCTGTATCCTTCCTATCTGATGATCACTTTCACGATGATCCCTATAAAATTGAAAAAATATTTTGCGGATTTCTTTCGCACTGCCTTATTCAAACTGTGATATTTCTTCATTCCATTTCTCCTTACTTTTTTAAAAGATGTCAATCGTCTCTTGTCCGCGTCCTTTATTATTTATTTAACCTGTCCTTGTATGCCGACCATTTCCCTGTGCTCTACAAGAGCTCCTTGATTATTACCCTCCATAAGAAAGGCAGTATATGTGATATCTCATATTACCGAGTGATTTCTGGCCTTTATCAAGTTGCAAAGATCTTCGAGGCCCCGGTTAGTGCCGTACTAAGTTTTCACTAGAGACCTTTCATATGTTCCTTCCAACACGGCTTTCTCAAGGGTAAACCGACTACCACTAACCTCTTTGAATTTCTTAAATTTTCTTTATAGCACATTGAATCAGGCAAATAGGTGGATTGTATATATATCGATTTTATTAAGGGGTACCTCAGGCCGCAACCTTGATCCGATTCTTTTTATTCTGCCTATATATGTACATGTTTCGCTTCTCCTACGCAACGCCAAAATTTTGTGTTACGTGTATGATGCCAACATTTTTAGCGCTGTTTCTCAAGAATCTGACGGTGATCTACTAAATACTGATTTGAGTACGTTTTGTGAATGGTGTGCTCCTGTATTGAACAGAGTTGACAAGGATTTGGACGTGGTTCTCAACTCTGATCTTCCATAGAGGATTATGTGGCTTCGATCGTTGTCAGGGCTAACTCAGGCCTTTGTGAAGAGATAGTCTTTGGAGCTTGAGGACCCCTATTTGACCAAATTTCTGCACTGTACCTTTGTGAGACCAATTATGGAGTATGCCAGCCCTCATCGCCAAAATATCCTGTATTTTTATCTATTGCAGTGATTGATAAATTCTACCGAATTACTGAGGACTGTGAACATCTCTATCTCCCCACACTCCTTCGCGGCGTCCTTCACGTTCCTAGCCACCGAACTTCGTATGACATGCACGACCCTGTTACGTCGATGTGTCGTCTTTAGTAAAGCTCCTCAATAAATAAATGGACACAGTCTTATGTGAGATAACTATATATTCTGAAACAACTTGCTAGAAAGATGTAATAGACAAGAGACAAATTAATTGCGGTATTTTCAGACTTTATAGAGTCATTGAAACTGTTGGCCGTAAATATTACTGACAATACAGAATTACGGCGTCTCCGAACGGGAAAAGTACTGGGTAAAAAAATTTAGTTTCAGAGAGCAAAAGTTAATGGGGCCATAACAGAAGGTATAAGTACTAATTTTGGAGTGCCACAGGGGTCAACTCTCGGCACAGTGTCACTTTTCAGTGGTTTTATCATGTTCAATGTGATTATGATGTTTGGTTTAAATCGGATGTTTATGATGTTTGGTTTAATCTTGACACACTCTCAAAAAAACTCTTCAGTAAGATCACCTCCTGCTATGCCAACATAACTGGGCTACGCTGTAAAACCTCACAACTTTTTTCCGCATCTAGCGCATCTAATTAACTGTCTGGCCGAAACTTGGTTAAGTGGCTGATTTTCCAACGCCGAACTCTTCGGACCTGAATTTTAATTCTTTCGTCGCGATTGTTACTTTGATTTGTTTGCTCCGGTTGGTGACGGCGTGTGGTGGTCCATTAGAGTTGACATTTCTTGCTTCTGTGGTACATGTTGGCGGGTCTGGCAACTTAGAGCTCTTATGTGTCATCTTGAGGTTTCTTTAAAGAATACTGTTTGTCTTCACCGTTTACGTTCCTTCTGGCGGCGTCTTTTGACTATTCGACTTATGCCCTTCTGCCTTCTGATGATATTGTGATTTTTGACTACTTCAACCTTACTGCAGTTGATTGGCTCTGATGTACTCTTATGGACGATGGTTTGGTGCTTCCTTCTCGGCAGTTCCCAGCATGCCTCACTCTTCCTCGACACCTATGCCTCAACGGGCTTGGCGTTGACGTTGTGAACGTCGGTTTCTGGACCATCTTTTTTTTATCTGACCCTGACAACACGCCGGTGAGAAGGTGCTTGACTCTCTTGGTTCCAGAGTCCCTTCATCATCTGGGGCTCCTGGTAGCCATGTGCCTCGACTGCACTGCTTCTTCTTCTTCTCAGATTGGGAACTGGTTCTTTAACTTTAGAGCGACCGACTTCCGGAGTTTTAATGGCTGGCTGTTTACTTGCTACTGGTCAAGCGTACTCGGGGATCGAGACATTGATCGCGCTGTTAACGGTTTCTACGACACCTTTTACGCATGTTTTACTGAGTGCATTCTAGTCTGCTTTTCCAAATATTCTCTCTTTTCTAAATCCTGGCTGAATAATCCTTCGAAAAATCTACGTAACTTAAAGTGCAAGCCTCAGGAAGCGACACCGATTACCTTGCCTTGTTCCATCAGCTTTCCTCCAAGATACAATTAACATATAATGCATTTCTTTCCAGCATGAGGTCTACTTTAAGCGCTAACCCACGACAATTAATCAACTCCAAGTGCAAATATAATAGCTATCTCTCCTCTTGGAAGTTCCGCTTCTGTGGGAGCTGCTATTCCTCTTCGCTCGCTAACTTTGAACCAAAGGACATCATTTTTGATGATGAAACCGTTATTGAACACCTTTCTAATCTGCAAGATTACTTCTCGTACGGTCTTTTGCTTAATTCTTGAAATGCCGCAAATCGTCTCTTGATCGCGCTCTTTGTTATTTATTTAATCTGTCTTTGGCTCTTGGCTATTTTGCACGTCTGTGGAAGGATTATGTTATAATCCCACTTCACAAAAAAGGCAATTAATGTAATATATCCAATTACAGGCCAATCGAAAACTTGTGTTATGTTGCGAAGATTTTTGAGGCTTCAGTAAGTGACGTGCTCCGCTTTCACTGTGGGCCTTTTATGGGATTCTTCCAGTACAGCTTCTCTAACGGAAAATCTACTATCACCAACCTTCTTGAACTTCTTAATCACTCCTTGCCATTGAATCGAGTAAACAAGTAGATTGCGTATTCACTGATTTGGCCTTATGAAAAACAGGTGCGACTTCGTCTGTCTGTTACAGCTGCTTATTTCAGCAACTACTAATGCCATCGACTTGAAATTTGGAATAGTTATAAATAATGCTTGTCTACCTCTATTTAAAAACAAAAATGTAACAAATATTTTTATTTTTATTTTAAAAGCGGTCGAAGAAGGGGGGGGGCAAAACTTTAAAGTGGGGTTACTAGATGTAGTGGGGTATCATATGAAAGGGCTTCATTTGCACATTACAAAATATATTTTCAGTTACTTTTATACCACATAGTTTTCGACTTGTGATAAAAAATGTACAATTCCCTATCTACGAAGATTTTAAAGCGAAAAATATTAAATAATTAGAGTTGATAGAGGTTTATGTACATACATATTACAGGAAAAAACCCATATCTCTAACTAGCATAGTTTTTCAGAAATCAGCAACCTTCCAAGATATGGAACCATCGGTGCACGAGTCCAACTCACTTGGTCGGAATTTTCAAATATTTTTGTATAACAATCCAACGAACCACCACAATATTGAATATATCTTTCTTGTTTCATTCAATTTTATGATTTTCAAGTTTATATAATTTTTCGGATTTTTAAACCCGAGGATTATCTAAATTAACCGAAAATTTTAAAGCTAATTACAAAAATTCTCATCCTTTTCACATTAGAAGCAAGGTAAGTTGGCAATTCTACATTTAAGATGATATTACAAGCTCGACAAAATAAAAATTCAACCCTAAAGTTATTTATTTATTTAGTGGATAAAATAGGTGAATGATATGATTTTTAAAAACGATATTTATTTATGTTTCCCACAGAAGAAACGTTTAAGGTACTCTGGGTACTACCGTGCCTCTTGTATCTTCTACTTTAACCGCAGGTATAAAGTTATATTCAAATTACTTGGAGTGACCATTCCAATCAAACCTGGCTAATCTTAATTTTGCAGGGGTTGTGAAAGGTCCGCATCCCTCGTTGAGGACCTTTAAGATCCAGCAGGATACCCGTAATACAAAGAGATGAGCTACCGCCAAAAATTATTTTCTACCTAACCATTCTGTGGGAAATTATTGCGAAAGGATTTCCACATATCCCAAAGGAGAAGAGGTAATACCGCGCAATGAGTTGACTATGTCCTGCACTGGAAGGAGACCAATTTTTCCTTCAGTTTAAATAAAAAATCGGAAGAAGGTCAGTTAATATCTGGAAGTGATCCTTTATTTCTTCCTTTGTGTGGCAGTGATAGTACTCGGACATTTAAATTGGGTCACTCGCCATCCGCTACTCTCTATCTCTGTCTTTCTAGATATAGTCTTGAGTAAGTATTACCTGAGTTTTTTACTAGAAGACAATGCTATAGTGGTCATCGTAACGAACTTTAATAAATTTTTTTTGGCCCAGTCTACCTACCTTCACGAATGGTCAGTTTGATGTATTGTTCGTCTCCTTTCGATTTATCTAAGACATTTGAACACCTTGGATAGGCAAGTATCCTTTTTGCCTGAGACTGGTCACTATTTTGTTGCGCCAAAAATTAGAACGCAATTGACCAGTTGTTTTCAGTTCAATCCAGAATTCTGTAACGGCCAGTTGGGCATTACAGGCCATTCTTTGCTCTATTTATTCAGTTTTTTTTGCAGGTTATCTGTAGTAAATATATGCGAAGTCCCGCCATTTTAGGGTTTCTTTAAGGTTTCTGTACGATCCAATCACACGAAAGAATTCTTTAAATGTATTTGGGCAACCGTTGAACTACTTTTGGAGTGAATTTTCGAGTTTAGATTGTCATGTCCTGCTAGCATTTATCAGACATGGGTATAAAACCGATCTCATAAATTACGTTACAATTCTTTTCTTTGAAATTTTAGGGTCGGAAAGGAAAGAAACTTTGAGGGAAATATCATTTTATTGCTAAAACTATTAACTAGAAATTCATAGAAGCAAAAGCTTTGTCTATTTAACACACTTGGAAGACGATTAAAAAAATTACTTACAAAGTCAAGAACAAATTTTTAGAATTAAGTTCTTATCAATAATTAGTATTAACGGCGGTACTATGCACATATGCTTAACAGTAGATTTAGTATAATTAGGAAGAATCAGAAGCTAGTTAGTTATTAATTAGAAGAAGAAGATGAGAAGTTTACTCGTTACTCATTTATACTATTTACTACGACCCTTTATTATTTCCATGGAATTGGTATTATGTGATTCTTGCTGTCGGTTCGGCATTGAGATCACGACTCGGTAATTGATTGAGGAGATTGATGGTTTTTTAAAATAATAAACAACTTTTTTGTAAATAAAAGTAAAATTGAATTATAAATTTTTCATTTATTGCGGTAATCATAATCAATAATAAATTAAGACATTAAATCTCTGTTATTTTTTTATTGTATTTCATCCATTTGTGATAGAAAGTCGCAATCTATTAACATCATTTATATTAATAAAAAAAATTTAAGAAATGGTATTTATTCCACTTAACAAAGCTATTCCTACTGACTGATTTTTTTTCGGCGCTTTAACGTAAATATTCGGCATTTCTCATAGTTTTTGACTATTTTTGGTACATAGTTGCTGGACTACCACTTAATTCAATTACAACAGGTGTTAATACAAAAGGTGCTAAAGTAAACGCAAGTGTAACGCAACTCAACAATTTCCTGTGAAAGTTCATGATTTTCCAGCGGGACCCTGAAACTTTTAACGATACTCATTTTCTGTCGCTTACGATAAGAGGATCGCCCACAAAATTAGCACTTTATCACATTCAAATAGTTCTCTGTTTCTCCTCCTTTTCATTTTACAAATTGAAAGGAAGAAATTACACGACGCTTAAATACATGAGATGAGCTGTGGATCAAATCAAAGCGCACTTAAATTCTTAATGAGCACCAATTAAAGGTAAATACAGTCATTTATTGAGTAGTAGTATTTACATTTTTGTTACTTAGAAATTTCTTATATTATATTTGAAAAAAATTTATTATTTTGTATCTGGTGATTTTTTTTAAAAAAGGTGTCCTTTTTAGTCCCTATCTAGTGATACGCATCATCGACGACTTGGCAACACTGCCCATACCCCCAACAACGTTTGCAAGAGGACCTGCAATTTAAGGCGGATCCTAAACCACCAACATTATTCTGCAAACGGTTTAATTACAAGTGTAATCTGTTGTCCGCAGAAAACAACTTTGCGGCGCCGCCGTCGGCATTCGAACCTGTGACTCACATGGCGGATCAACACAGTATCCCTTACTCCTCTGACACAGTTTGAATTAGGAACTTTTTATGCTAGATGCTTGGATGACTTTCGACAATGAACTGTAGAAGAGAACAGATTTATACTTTTATTTCTAAAGTAATTCTACTTGTTCAACAAATAAGAGAAAAGCTTGGTCCGCTTCTACAATGATTTAAGTTAGGTTGCACTAGAGTTGTATTTATTTTGTAAGGCCAATCAAACCTCTCATTGACCTTTAAGAAGTCGCTTTATGTTTTGTGGAAGGTTTATTTAAAGCCAATAGAACTGTTGAGTTACCTGAAATGTTGTATCAACGTTATCTAAGAAGCGCCATATATTTTTTCATTATTAGCAGTGGGAGATCATACTTTATAGTATACAACAAAAAAACAATCATCCAAATCGGTGCACGCATTTCGAAATTAACGCGTTCCGAAGTTCTGCCCGGTCATACATAAAAAAAATAAAAAATACATGTCGAACTTATAACCTCTCGTTTTTTGGGTAGTCGGTTAAAAAAGTGGAATACATTCAACACCTGCAAATGCCGTGAATTGAGCGGATACTTCTATGGACGACTATCTAGTCTAGATATCCGCCCAATGTATGGTTGAATGTTTTCCACTCTTTTTACCGGCTACACATGTATTTTTTAAATTTTTTTATGTATGAGCGAGCATAACTTTGGAACGCATGGATCGATTTTGATGATTCTTTTTTTGTTGGGTACAGTATAATATGTTCCCCAACTGGTACCATGTAAAAAAATGTTTGTTATATAGAGTTTGACCGCCATCACTACTAATAAAAATAATTTGATCCTAGGGTAGGGTGGGGAGAGGAAGGGGTAATCTAATTTTGTACGGGGTGGGTGAGGTTGGGTGGAGTAAAACCTTACTTCGTAACACGTGAACCGATTTGGATAATTCTATTTTTGTTGTAATAGCTAATAATGACAAAGTTAAATAAGTTTTTGCAGGTCGGTCGATTGACTAATTTATAGAATTTGTAAATATTCTTAAGTAAGTTTATAAGTCCCATCATTCCTGGGAAACCTTCACTGGGACAAGGTATCCAGAATAAATGATACCTCGTGTATGCTCTCAAGGTTTGGATTTTCCTCTGCCACTTTCGTAGTAACTGGTACCTACAATTTACGGTTGTCCTATAAACACATATATCGTCCGCTTTCTGTAAACACTCTGTAGTTTTAGTCGGTCAGAATAGTGAGCACTTAATGGGTTGCTTGACTAAAATGACCATACAGGTTTTTATAGGTGTAGTTAGGAGGGAGCGAATGGGGCAGCTGCCTCCCCCTTGCTTCTGGGTAACAACAATTCAAATTCATTTTTTTTAATATAATCGATCACAATCAACTGCCTCGAATTGCTCCTTTAAACAACAAAGGCGTCAATCAGCAGTCTTTTCTCTTATTTTCGGGTTGACGTTCGCGACACTATATGATCAGTTGAATTATTAGGGTAGTTCCAAATACTATTTACGTAAAAAAACCTATTGAAAATATTGTTAAACTATGACACAGCCACCCTACGAATTTTCTATATACATTGTCATGCCATAAATTCTTTCTCAACATTTTGTTAAATAATTAAATAAACAAAAGATTTATTTTCAATCAAATTATTCACTTAAATACTTAACTATACAAATTATACACAAAATTATTCGAAATTTCTCCCGTTCGGCTTTACACACTTCTTCAGTCTATCAGGCCACTCTTCTATTGCACTATTGTAGAGCCCTCGCTGCTCGCTCTAAAACGTTCAAAAGCCGGTAGTTCAACGGATTCAGGTACGGTCTTCCAGGAAGCCGATCTTCTGCGACAATAAAAGCAGGAACATTCGTCTAAGATCATTCAGTGGTTTTTGCTTTATGTGCCGGCGCCGAATCCTGTTGAAAGATCCAATGGTGCCCTTCAAACAGGGTCGTGTTTAAGGGCTTCACAATGTTACCCAATACTATTCTTCGGTAGTTCTTGGCTTTATTTTTCACGCCTTCTATTCACGCCTCTGCTCACCCGTCGTAGGCCACTCCCCACCAAACTATGACTGATGCTGAATGATGTCCTCTCTTAACCTTGGGAGTCTTCACAGCAGCTTCTAGGTGGCAGAGCTGGGTACGTACACTCGGTCGTTTTGATAATTGAATTTTTCTTCTATGGTAAACATTTTCTCATCTGTAAACAAGATTCGTCGGTGCTCGTTGTTTGCTTACTTTTCTAAGAGCTGTTTGGACCGAGTGGCTCTGGTTTCGCGAAGCTTGTTGTCCAGTAGATCTGCGGAAAGCTCCAAGCTTAAAGTTTTCTTTGATTATCCTCGACATGGTCTTTTTCGGTATCTTCATCTCTCTGGCCATTACTTTTTGTTTGTGGAGTGGATTTCGTCGAATTCTCGCAACCACAGCTTTTACGGCCGCTGGTGTCCTTGAAGTGCGTTGCCGGCGCTCCTGGGCAGATAATCGAAACAGGTAGCCTCAGTGGTGGCAGAAGATCAAATATTTCTTTAGGAGTCTTCTTGAATTTGTGCAAATCAACGTCTGCGATTTGGTTTTTTTGACACCCCACTCCATCTTTATCCTACCACCTCCATGAAGTCTTCTGAAAAAGTTAATTTTTCTTTTTATTTACGCTTTTCATGAAACACAATAGTACTTTTGCCAGACCTGTTAATTTTCTAGAAGCTTAATTTAGGGACATCTGTTGTAATATCTCGGATGACAATCTACAGGCTTATTCTTTTTTTTGTTGTACCCTGGTAGAATGCTAAAAATTACATGTTACCAATGACGTATTACAATATTGGAAATATTATTGGTGAAACTGAAATATGGTATAATGGTTCTCTCTCTCTAGTTCCCGTAACTCTTTGTGGGGCATGGGGCAGGAGAAGAGCTTCATCCGATTCGAGACAGCTATCGCAAGTGGCCGTTAATTTAAAATATATTCCAAACCACTCACATTTACTCTGTAACCCCCATGGCCTTTTTATCGTAATCTATTGTCAGCAAAACAAACCATGGGTCACCGCAGGTGGGATTGCAACCTGGGGCCTCCGAGTTGGTGGGCCGACACGTTACCACTTACTCCAATGTCGACGTTGGTTTAAGGTTGGACGGCATAAAAGAAAATGGTAAAACGTGTGGTGTGATAAAAGAATGGAAAAGGAAGCTTTAAATGAACTGAATTTTGTAGATGTACTGAAGGAGGCTGGGACATTCTTTCCGACTAAAAAAAACCTATTCTTGTATCTCTAGATCAGCCGTGTACTACAAGCACCATCGAAAGGTCTTTCTCTACGTTGATATTTTAATTTACATTAGTTTTAATTCAAAGTATGATTCTTAACATTTTAAATTTGATAAAAAATAACTTTCATTAGGAAAATAGATGGGTGAAGGTCGACCTTAGGCGGCATCTTAGACTATATCGCTAATAAGCATATGATTACGCTGAAGTGAATAACACTGTATGTATAGGTAACCTGTTCCATTTGAGTTTATACTGATATGCAAATAAAAGTAAGAGTGATAAGTTATTCCTTTAAAAAACAAAACTCAACTACAAATCATTAAATATCTCTGGATCTTATCTTCGTCGCTTGCTCTGATTAAAAACATATTCCTCTAACAAATGGCCTGAAATTAACGAAATTTTCTAGTCCATGAACTGAGCAATTACAGTAATCAAAAACTGCTTGAAAACAGATTCCTCATCCCATTCAACCCTTTTGGTCATGCATAAAAACATCGAGTACAAATGACCAGGTACAACATTTCAAGCAACCCCTTGGCCAGTGCCTACCTATAAGACGAATACAACAAACATAGGGTAGTGACCCCGGTGACCTTTCAAAGGTCCATCAAAAGGAGAGCAGGCAAAAAAATTTATACGTTCATCTGGCTTGGTCAAGATTCAAATTTAAATTAATTCAGTCTACCTGCGAAAGTAACGTCATGGGTCAGAGGGGTATCCGTTATGGTCAGTCCATTGCTTCTCCTGTCCTTTTAATTTCCAGGTTGACCAAGGGTCAGTAGATTTGGTAGCCTCCAAATTGTCTATGTCCCTGTTGATCGAAAAGTCTATCGTCTTGCTCTTGCTCTTAGTGACGAGAGGACACTTATCATAATGGGGTTGTTCTTGGGAGTTTTAAGTGTGTGTAATCCTCGTGTAGGGTAAGAAAAATTATTTCGAAGAGGGTTGGAAACTAAAGATATTTGAAAAATTTCCCTGTGTGAGGAAATTTCCTTTTGGCATCGTTGGAACTTTCCAGGGGTGATTTAACACATTTTCTGAATTCAGATTATGAGACCCAACTCGAGCTGATTATGTTTGTGATTCACCTGGGTGAACACTTTCTGACTCGCTTGAGGTACAATGGCTCCCTCAAGAGCTGAACTGAACTGATAAATTCACCTCAAATATTGATTTAATCATTTTTATTGGACTTTTTTTCCGAAGTGCGGGAGTGAGGAGTTCAGTGCAGGAAATGTTTGCTAAGTGGGGATTCACGTTAGGGTTGATCGATGGAAATTGTGACTCGTTTTGTTTTGTTTGTTTTATGAAAATGCATGCAATGCGCAATATATTATTCTTTTAGAAAATCAAATTCTATCTATTACTTCAATTTATCATGTTTTAACAACTTAAGCAGATTTGAAGTGTATTTTGTGTTTCTAATAAGGTCAGAGTTACTTTTAAGCCCAAACTGCAAATCGTGATATTACGCGGATTGTTCACCCTTGCAAACAACTCGCTGTTGTTCATGTATTTGTTTGCATCTATTGATAAGATTTTGAAAAATAAGGGTGAACACTACACCGGAAATTTGGTGAGACAGGTGCTTCAAAGAAACACAATTCAGTCTCACCTTTCCCAGTCAACAATTCGTATTGCTACAAGAGGGTGTTGGCAAGTAATTCAAACCCATTTGAATGAAAACGAAAACTCACCCTCTCTATTTCCGAAAAGGTTAAAAGCCTTAGTGGACCAGAGGCAAATTAGTTTTCATCTCGTTAAAAACCCAAATATTTGCTATTGTTCAGGCTGGTTGTCGGGGGATGATTGCTCTTCCTTTTATTGTACAACAATTACGAAACGTCTGTTAAACATCTACTCGAAGAAGAGGGTGCTAGTGTTGCAAACTGTTTCCCCTTACAATATTTGCCACATCCTGAGCGGCGCCATCATCCGCCTCAATAATGATTTGTAATTTCGTGTCGGGTGGGGTGTTTGTCGACGAGGCATATTACCTTTGGGTATTGTTGCTCTTGAAGTCAATTTGTCCCGCAAAGTACAATTATCGCATCATCCTCCCTCTAATGTGATGCGATTATGAGATGGATTTAAAAGCGGATAAAATGTGGGGTGGTTTGTGGATTGTTTGCAAGTAAATTGCGTGAAATTGAGTAATTAAATTGAACACCACAGGGGGTGGATAAAAAAAAGTTTTATGATTTTTTTGTGTAGATGAATATAAATTTGTTCGGCTTTTTGAATTTTCAGCTTTGCAGTGAACCAAACTCTACACCTATAGGTGCACTGCAATAGCACTAGGATTCCGAATATTTATCATGATCCTTGTAATCTACGATTTTGCGTTGTTATACAATAAACTTGATTCGCGCCTATTGATTACTTCTGGACAGTAACCGTCTGAGGTTCGTATGAATTTTTCAGTTTCGTGACAATAGACATTTGCATTAGTTGCATAGTTTGGCTATCAGTAAGAAAGCGAAAGTTTACGAATCCTTCGACAATTCATCGCAATAGGATTTTGCGCTGGTGCCAACCACCTCAGTTATCTCAGTTCAGAAAATGTCAATTTGTGTAGCCGCTTGTGTAGACTTGTGAAGAACAAGGTAGGGGTGCTTTCCGGCGATCTCGTTCTCGTCGCAGATAGGGTTGGCTTTTTCTCGGCTTGCTGAGCCGACCTTCTGTAGGACGACACTGAGACCTTTACCACTAAGATGGACAGATTGTTGGGGGAGGTGTCCTCCCGACCTTGGTAGCTGGTCTGCAGCTGTTTTGGCCAACTCCGAGCTGCTGGGCTCTATTGCTTCTGACTTGAGGGCCCTGTCTTCACGTTATGAAGTTTCTTCCGAGCCGCTACCTTCTATTGTACTCTGTGCTGACGTTAGGCCTGCATCTCCATTGCAGTGATTCTCCATCCCCGGCTCTGAGCGCCATGACATTTCCTTTGTGCAGGTATTTAACCCGCTTGGTCCTCTATCGTTGACTCGCTTGTACGTGACCCTGCCTCGTGCCTTTCTCGGGCTGCACGCGGAGGCGTCATTCTGGCGCTGGCTGCAATCCCTCTGCACACTCTGAGCTTCGCTATGGCGACCTTAGCACATCGCTGTTCGGGGGTTTCCGCTGAAGTCGAGCCTCCTGATGGCGACTTGGCTCATTGCCCTACTAGGGTTTCTGCCGATGTGGTGCCGACTGTGCTGTCGCGATCCGTGTCTTCTTCCGCTGTCGCTCTCCAGCCATAGTTGACCACAGGACATAGTTGACCACATCTCTTTAAATGCGGTTATTCCCACTGGCATGACTGCTTGTCGGAGGATCAGCTCTGGCAAACGCGCCTTCGCGGCCTCCTTTAAAGTCTTTGTCCCAGATGACTTTTTTCCGGCGACTGTCTCTCCAAACATATAGCCTCCTGGGTCCGTCGTCCGTGAGTTTCTCCTAAGGGCTGGTCCTGGGTCACTTCTTCATTCAAAAACTTGGCAGCGAGGTCTCCTGCAACTATACCAACGTAACCGCGTTCCAAAACCTCCAAATTAGTTTTCTGCCTCCAGCAGCGGTGGGGTGCTTTGTGCTGTTAGGACCGGCACTTTTTGATGGGTCATGCCGTTCGCTGGCTCCGACGATCTGGAGTTTTCATGCATCACCTTAAACTTTTCTCAGTGAGGCTTATATGTTTCATCTATTTACATTCCCACCACCTGCATTTGACCTGTAATTGACCAACACTATAGGTCCATTGACGATCTGAGCGATGTCCTGCTGCCCTCCGATGAGCCTGTTGTTTTTGGCGACTTTAGCCTTTTTACTATTGGTTGGAATCAGTCCTCTGAGACCGAGGAGCTGTTGCTTTTATATTCATGTGCACCCCAGTACATTCTATCCTTCCTCGACAACTGAGCCTCCGTGGGTCTTTCAGAGTGCAGCGACGTCGTGAAGGACTCGGGAAGGTCAGTGGACCTTGTTATCTCGACGGACTCGGGTCGCTCGTTGGTGAGTTCCTTGAAAATGAAGTCCAGCCACCATCCTACACTCCAGGTTCTCCTGTATTTTGAGGCCCCTGACAGTTTTCTTCTTCCATTGGGGGCTGCTCCTTTAATTTCAAAGCGAATGATTTCTCTACTCTTAACAATTAGCTTTTGGGATATGATTGAGCGAACGTATTTGCGGAGCCCGACATTGACCCGGCTGTTTGCTCTTTCTATGACGTTGTATAACCTGTTTTACTCAATATGTTCCAGTCTCCTCTTCTTTCTCTCCTCGCTCATCTGAGGCCTGGATGGACGGCTCTGTTAGATACCTGAAACATTTGAAAAGCAAGACCTAGTAAAGGTTCTGCTCTTCCAGATGAGACGCAGTTTATTAGCCATACTACTATCTCTACCTTCGGTTCTCTCTCGATCTGCAGGCGTCCTACAACAGATTTAACCCTAGACAATTCTTGAGGTTTATAAATTCTACCCCTCTCCTCTTGGGGTTAGTGATCGCGAGAGCAGCGACCCCGCTGAGGTGGCCAATTTCTTCGTCGACTTATTTCGTTTGTCCCGTTCTGTTATTCTGACTGCGATATTATTTCTTCCGATTTTCCAACTTGACAAGAATTCCGCTGACTACCCTCGCGCCCAAAGACTTAACTTTTGACGACGTCATTGTCGCTGAATACTTGTCGAACTTATCTCACGGATTTTCGTGTGGTCCTGATGGCATCACTTCATCGTTTTTGAAAAGATGTCGCTCGTCGGTTGCCCCTGCTCTCAGTTTTCTGTTCAAAATATCTCTGTGCTGCGACCGTTTCCCTAGGCTCTGAAAAGATTCTGTTATAATTCCCCTTCACAATAAAGGTGACAAATCTGACAAATCCTGCCAACCTGTGCCACGTTGCGAAGGCGTTCGAGGCCTTATTCAGTGACGTGCTCCGTTTTCATTGCAGACTGTTCATTGGTTTTTTCTAGCATGACTTCATTAAAAGTAAATCCACTACCACCAACGTGTTCGCGCATCACTGCTTGCCTACGATTAAGTCTGGCTTCCAGGTCGATCGAATATTCACTGACTATAGTATAGCCTTCGACAGAATTGACCATTCACATTCTTCATATGCTTGAGTTTCCGCTGCTTCTTGGTGATTGGCTGTCCTCCTATCTATCCGATCGGACTCAGCCCGTCTTATTTTTACTAATGATGTCTTGTTATGCCGATGATGCCAACATTTTCCGCGTCGTTTCTTGTGATTACGACTGTGCATAGCTAAACTCCGACATTTACATTTTCCATGACTGATGATCCAGTAACCGCCTCCCCCTTAATGCTAACAAAGCCGTAATGGATTCTACCCGCAGAAATAGTCCTATTCTTTCTTTAGATGGAAGTACGTTGAGCACGCTGGACCGGGTCAGGGACCTGGGCGTGGGTCTGAATTCCCGCCTATATTTCAAGAACCACATGGACTTCGTGGTGGGTAGGGAAAATTCCATGCTTGGCTTTGTGAAAAGGTGGTCCAGGGAGATTGACGATCCCTACTTAACTTGGCTTCTCTTCTGCACATTCGTTAGACCGATTTTGGATCGAGACTGTTCAGCGCAGATTCCTTGGGTTAACTCTACGCGGTCTTCCCTAGTGCGATCTTTCCTTCCTTCCATCCTATCCTGCTAGGCTCACTCTCTCGACTCCCCTGAAAAGAGACGCAACATTTTTAAGATTGTTGTTTTGAAATGCAGGAGACGATCAACTCCTCCGAATTACTCAAAGACGTAGGAATTTCCATCATCAGGAGCACTGAATTTTTCCATATTACGTACCATCGAACGCTTTATGGAATGCACGAGCTTATTAATTCTATGTCCTGCCTTTACAAAGATTGCGCTGCCTGCATCGAGTATGGGTGTTCTAAAGGGCAGCTGAAAAGCCAACTAAGGGTAATCATTTAAATAAGTGTAGCTGTAGTCTGCATTTAATACTATGTATTTTTTAGTAGTAGACAGTACTAGTAGTAAATCAAGTGATAACCAGAAATCTGACCGACCCATAAGGTGTAAATTTTTTGAAAACAAAAAGTGAATCCGAGATTTTCGGTTTTCGAAACCTCAGTCAAGAATTCTTTTTATGTAAAAATATTAGTTGGCATGCCGCAGAGGTCAATTTTCGGGCCCTTATGTTTTTGTAAGCTAATTCATTTAAGGCTGTTGAATAGTTGTTTATTCGTCCTATTTTCTTCATCGTTTCCTCTTTTTATTAGATACCGTAAAAGTGAATGCGTCGATCGAAATACCTGCCAAAAGCCCACCCCTGTAATAACTCTTTCAATGTGTCATTAGTTCTCTTGTTACCTGAAATTTATTACACTAATAGTAGCTACTGTTCACAATTACAGTACAGTACCAGAAGGAGAGTGACAATATTTTAAACTGAATTGCGGTAATTGTGTAAATCTTCAGTCACCAGTTGAAAGTTTTTACAATTTATGATAATGTTTACAAATATCTGCCAGCGCCCGCAAAATGCGGTCCGTGATTTAACTCGAAGTCATCGAGCGTCCAGCGCAGTTGTGTCATTTAAGAGGCCGCGCTTGAATTACGCAAAAGATGTGCGTCTTGATTTCTGATGATGCTCAATACTTGGATTGCGGCTGGGCAGACTTGTCGCAATGCGAATGCCTCCAACATTACAGAAATCTGCTAGTGATGGACAATGTTGAGAAGAATGCCTCGCTCTGACTACTGACCGCTACCTACCTTGAATTTTAATTTTCGCAAAGTTATCTCTGTTTCGCGGCGTAAGTGGATTGTAAGATTGTAGCACACTCAACTTCTTCATGAGAGATGTTTCGTCTTAGGTGATGATTCCTGGAAGAATGTCTGAAAGTACCCAGCTTATCGTGCATGCAAATTTGTCTTTTGTCTCATTTATGGAAATTATGCCCAACTTTAACTAAAACAACACTGTTAAAGTATGGATGGTGATGAATCTTAAGAAGAAAACAAATTCCAATGAGTTATCAGAGATACTCGCTCGGGAAATACTTCGTTGAGAATGAGATCTTCGCCGACCCTTATTACCTTAATTTTATGTAACAATGCACGTGATCATTTGTATGTAGTATTTTATTGTGACAGAGTAATTCATTCTGCCTATATAATTCAGAAACTCTGTTTAAGATTTACTTTCTAAATCTTTTAAACTTGTTTTCTGAAATAGTTCAGTTATCAGTCGAAGATTGAAATATTACTCTCAAGGAGTATCGAGGATCTTATGTGTAGTATTATTTGAAAAACGAAAGATTTGGTATTTTTAAAGTTGGTGTGTAAAGATGATAGGTATATTTATTAGACTCATGTACACTGATGTCATATATTTAGCCGAACAAGTTAATAATAACTTTCTTAACTTTCTTTAAAAGCTCCTCAATTTAAGTTAGTAATGTCTATGTTTTTTCTTCATTTCATTCGTTCATCAAACTAGAAGTTGTAAATCACAAAGAAGAAAGAGAATTCAGAAGTCGGGCAAGCTGGACAAAGTCAAAACCCTCAAGGACTTACGAATGATGCCGAGGAATAAGCAAACTGTCACCTCTCCGTGACTGGAAAAATTGAATTTGCTCAACAAAATATATTGGTTCCCTAGAATGAAGACATCAATAGTGTAACCTAGTAAAGAAAACTTCAAGGGAGTAATATGATCCGATCCGCGCAGTTTAAAAAGAAGGCCAATACACTCATTGAAGACAACTTCTACCCTGCGTTGAGTCAAGTGTTGAATAAGGCTTCTAACCAACTTTAAATGCGGATCAAGAGGCAATACTTAGCGCCTTCTACTTCAGCTTCTAACGGGCTAACTTCTCGCCCATCGATGCTTCTTTATTGTCGGGCGTGTTGGTAGTGTGCGACGTCGATCTTGCGCGGTGGGCGCTTTTTACGACGCTCTTTACATTTGTTTTTGCCGATATGTTCCCATTGGGATCAACTCATTTGTTTGGTCCATGTCTTGACGGTGCCTGAAGCTTGGAAGAGGTTCTGTGCCTCAGAAAGCCACGATGACTACTTAGCGTGCTCCGATCTTTGTCACCGGTTTTCCGCTCGGCTGCAGGACTCTTATGCCGAGTACTTGTCTGACATGAGAGCTGCACTATGTAGCTACACCAATCAGTTCTGGAGGATTATCAACTCGAAGCGCAATTGTGACACTTATCCTTCTTCTTTGAGGTAGAGAGTGAGAGCGACGACTCTATAAAATTACCAATTCCTTCGAACTTCTTTCTGTGATTCCCACTCGTTTGAGTCTAAGGTCTTAGTGTTTGTCGAAGCACGTGTTGCTGAACATCTATCTAATTAAGCGGATGGTCCTGATGGTATGCCTGCTTCTTTCTTGAAGAAATACCAATTGTCTCTTACAAGTGTTTTGTGTTATTTGTTCAAGCTGTCCTTGCATTCCGGCCGTTTCCCTGAACTTTGAAAGATTGCTGTATAAATTCCTTTCCATAAGAATGGCATTAAGGTCGACCGATTGCCAGCCTGTGCCATGCTGCGAAGGTTTTCGAGTCTCTCGTGAGTGACGTACTTTGATTTCATTGCAAGCCTGTTTTGAGGTCTTTCCAGCATGACTTCCTCAAGGGAAAGTCGACGAACAGGTGGACTGTGTATTTACAGATTTCAGTAAGGTCTTCGATAGGATTGACCATGGAATCCTGGTTTATAAACTGTCTCTTCTCGGGTTTCCTTTTTGTTTCGTCGATTGGATGTTCTCTTACGTGTCAGGTCGTACACAGCTTGTCCTGTTTCGGGGAGCTCTTTCATATCAAATCCTTGTCACCTCGGGGGTGCCTCAGGGTAGTATCCTTGCAATACTCCTTTTTACTCTATATATTAATGATGTTTCGCTTCTCCTATCCAGTAGTAAATTTCTGCGTTACACGGGCGATGCTAAGATTCTTCGCACTGTCTCCCACAAATTTTAAATCCTAAACTCTGACTTGGCTGTGTTCTGCGACTGGTGTTTACGTAACCGCCTATCTTTAAATGCCGACAAGGGAACCGCTATGACCTTCTCACGTATATGGCGTCCTTTCCTTTTCGACTTCTCCATCGATGGCATTCCATTACATCTTTCTTTCGATGATCATGTGGTCTTGATTGTTGGTAGAGCTAACTCGATGCTGGTCTTCGTTAAAGGAACTAGATGCTCCCTACCTAACTGAGCTTCTTTACTGCGCCTTCTTTAGACCAATTTTGGAACACGCTAGTCCTGCATGAACTCCTTACTTCGCCGGTCACATCAACCGCATTGAGCCAGTGCAGCGCAGATTCCTTAGGTTTGATCTCCGCGGAATCGAATGCCTTATGGGTCTGATTTCTCTTGAATCCATTGAAAAGAGGCGTAATATTTCAAAATTAATATTTCTGTTCGATTTATTGCAGGGAACGATAAATTCACCTGAATTACTGGAGGCTGTAAATATCTTCATCTCGCAGCGCTCCTTGAGGAATCACGGCTTCCTGTATGTCCCTGGTCACCGAAACGTTCGATGTTTCGCCCGTTTAATCAACACTTCACCAGCTTTGATCTGGATTTCTCCAGGCCGAGGTTGAAGGGCCTGCTCAAACAGTGCCTTGGTTGATGCGGTATCCAATTTTTAGTTTAATTTTATTATTTATATTTAACTTTTGTAGTAATCTATTATCATGAATCTGAGTGGAAAACAAAATACATCTGTAGACAATCACAGCCTTCTCAATCCACCATATATCCTTCTTTTAAAGAAGTATTTAGCAATACCCCCAGACTATTAACTTTGGTTACAAAAGGCAACACACTTTTAGTAAGGATAACATATGGTAATTCATTTACCCTAAGAATTGTGTTGTCATATAAAGTTATACTTTGGAACTTATTAGGATTTAGTATGAGGTGATTGTTTAACGACCAAGCAGAAATTCTATCGAGGTCATCATTAGCGCCAGTAAATATATCATCCAAGATTCCAACCGGTCTACTCAGATAAAGATGAACTGCCGTAAGAAGGTCATTAATGTACATACAAAATAATAAAGGCCCAAGAACAGACCTCTGCGGAACTCCTCGGCAGAGGGGTAACAATGAAGATAACATGTCTTTTATTTTTCCCGTTGAATCATGTGTGTGAGAAAATTACTTATTAGGGCTGTTGCTAAAATTAAATTAAAATTACTATAAAGCTCTCGAGACTAAAATCTAGATAAAGATCATTACATGTTTAGTTTGAAGTATCAAGAATTTTTTCCAATACATACATATTAGCATACTAAGTATTCTATAGCAATTTAATGAAACGAGTTTCATCAGAGCCAACATCATTCGATTTAATAGAATACAGAGCATTTCAGATCTGAGATAGATCTGAGTAGTTCGTACGTATTTAGGCTCTGGTGTTTTTTTAAGTCAGGAAGAAACTAACAATCATGTTAAATTCTCCTTTACTAATGTTAATGGTGGCACTTTCTTTTAATTCTCTTCGATCTTATGTTGTTGGTACGGACGGCGTTGACCTATGTTTTATTAAATCATTCTTCCTTACATCATTAAGTCTATCTTGCACATTTTTAATACGGCTATCACTACTTCTTTCCCAACTCTATGGTAAATCGCTAAAATTATTCCAGTTAAAAAAGTTACTCGACCATCAACTCTGCAGGACTTTAGGCCAATAAGTATTCTTCTTGTGTTGTCTAAGGTTCTGGAGCGCCTTCTTTGCAATCAAATCAAAGCATTCATTGAAACCCAGCAACAATCTGGGTTTAGATCTAAGCACAGCACAACCAAATCACATTTTGCTGCGTCAGTTCGACGTTACATTGAGTATCGCCAGGCAACTATTTGGTGTTTCCTTGATTTTTCTAAGATATTTGATTCTATTGACCATAATGTTTTGCATGGCAAATTATTGACCCAATTTTATTTTTGTTGTTCGGCGGCTAATTTTATGTCATCATACTTAAGTGGGCGTCGTCAGTCAACTGTGTTACAGACTTGTTGTTCGAAATTATTGGCAACTAATGGGGGGTACCACAGGGATCGATACTTGGTCCATTGTTATTTACTCTATACATTAATGAGATTGTTTCGGTTCGAAAATGTTGCTCTATTTTACTGTATACCGATTATGTGAAGTTATTTCTCAGCTCGGCTCTTAATGATAATGGGCAATAAACTACCTAGACCGGATAAAGACCTTGGTATGATATTTAATTCGGCCTTGTCTTGGCATGAACATATTGATGCGACGATGTCAAGGGTTTTTGGTGGTTTGGGGAATCTTTGGCGTCATGCGGAAAACACCCCTCGAGCGCTTCGCGAACGTCTTGTAAAAACATTATTGATTCCTATTATTGCGTATGGTGCAATATTAATAGCTCGTGTCTAAGGAAACTGAATGTTGCTTTTAATGCCTGCGCTAGGTACATGCGAGTATACGTATTGAGACGATATGATCACGTATCGGTTTTCTCTAGACAAATATTTGGATGCAATTTTGATGATTATCTTAACTTTAGGATTTGTGTAATGATGTACAAAATTATCAACGGTTTTACTCCTGGCTATCTCTGGGATGGCATTGAATTCCTATCACTCCTACCATTGCAGGTACAGTCACTTCCAAAAGGGAAAGAACTGCTTTGCGATTACTTAAAATTCAGAATTTTCCCAAATTTTTCCCGAAATTCATGAAACTAATACACTTTTGGAAGTGACTGTACGCTGAATAACTAATTCACTTGTTACTTTCAATACAATTATAATTAAAATGTTCATTATAACTATCAAATATTACAATTCAATACAAACCGGTTAAGTTTGCAGCTTAAATTTAGTTCGTTTTAAAGATTTTTTTACAGTACGCTATTACTGTGACCACGCAAACTCAAATGGACAGTCCCTTGAATGTTAATGACAAAAATAATTTTTAATAAAAGAGAATGCACCTGCATGGGAACAATAAGAAACGTCGAAGAAGTACTTTCGGGCACGTGCCGTTTAAGTAATAAAACAATATAACAGCAAAACGTTGGAATTGTTAAATTTTGTGCACATGTGCTATATGGCAACTACACTAAGTATATATCGGCGTTGGAGCTTAAAGTTAGGACAGTTACCTTTGGGATTATCAAAGTGTCTATATTGACTTGCTCTAAAAAAATTTAGTATTTCAGCAACTTTGTGTAATTGGAATACGGTTGTAAAACACCACGAGTAAGTGATAAAAAAACAGATCAAAACCTTAACGGAGCCGGCCCCTAATAAGGCTCCTAGATAAGTGAAAGCCCATACTGATGATGATTAAAAAAAGGGACATTGATGGTAATGGTCTGCGATTGCCATAATTAGTCCGATGTCGCATGATATGGCGGCAGTCGTGACTCCTGAAATAGCGCTAAGGAACCGAAACATTAGAAGAGCTTAGAAGCTCAGGACTATTTATAGAGCCCTGCAGGAATGCAAATACAATATAAAAAATGTTACGTCTGTTGTCAAGAGCATTCATTAGAACGATGAGTTTAAGCCTAACCACGTAAGGAAAAAGGACAAGAAAGTCGTTCCATGGAAGACCGCGAAGAGCGAATCTTACAACCAACCAAGTCTTTGGTTTTCCCGAGCCTAGCAAGAAAGCGTCCGTGTATTATATAGTTAAAAATCAATGGGCCCTCTTACCTAAAAAGGAAAAGTAGTGCATTTGTCTAGGTCGGAATTCAGGGTAGCGATTCTCAGACAACCAAACTCTTTTCATAAATTAAGCGCATGCTCAAAAAATTTTGTAACCACAGAAAAAAATTTCATAGCATCGCATAAATGTGTCAAGTTTGTGCGCATGATCCGTAATTCTCCCATGCCGTTCCCCAAAACTTGCATCTAAATCCTCAGTCGCCTGATTGGAAGCTTTTTTAGCACGCACCGAATATAACAAAGAAGCCTGGAACCATCCAAAAATAGTCGATATGTCATTAATATAAATAATAAAGAGTAGAGGTCCCAAATTGCTTCCTTGCGGAACACTTCAGGTATTATAATTAGTTTCGGAAATAGTGCCAAGAAATATAATGCGCTGTGTACAAGTAGGAGCACAACCAGTCAACAAAAAGAGAGGAAAACCGAAGGAGGTGAAGCTTATGTGTAAGATCCGACGATTAATTCTGTCAAAGACTTTACTTAAATAAGTAAAAATGCAGTCCACTTACCTACCAGACTGATGATAGAGGTACAGAAATTAGAAAGCTCGAATAAGTTCGTGGTAGTTAATTTTCCCTTTTCAAAACCGTGTTGAAAAGAGCCAAAAACAGTTTGCACTATAAATAAAAGACATCAACAATTAAGGCTTCAAATAACTGAAAGAAATGCAGCACAGGTAGGAAATAGGTAGAAAAGTGGTAATGTCACACCTGTTACCTTTTTCATGGGGAGGAGTAATTGAAGAGATATTCCGGGGTATAAGAAAGATGCCACGGCGGATGTGTAGATTAAATAAATAACAGAGAAAAGGGACAAGAGACGAGCTGCAATTTCCTAAAACCGGGGTAGGAGGTAGAAGCTAGTACCACCGACAGCTAGGTCAATACCAGATCTTCTTCAATATCATAGCCTCGTCGAAGATAAAATCCTTGGTCCCAAAGGATGTCGGTGGAAACCTCGCCAAGTTAGTAAAATTTTTTAAACTAATATCACAGTTGTCTTCAAAGACCGCAGTTTTAAAGAAGCAGTCAAAAAGGTTGGCAATCGTAAGAGGACCGTTAATACACTTATTACCAAATCTTCATGAAGTATGGTAAGGATTAAAAAGAAAGAGCAATGTAGTAACATTATATAAATCATAAAGTCGATGAAGACACCAGGGATTGATGGAATGTCAGCGAAGTTACTTAAGGCGGATCCCACTGCTGCAGCTGATATTATTCTTCCGTAATGTTGGAAAATAGAACCTATCTCATGGAAATCAAACATAAATATGAATATTCCTAAGAAAGGTGATCTAAGGAGCTGTAGCAATTAGCACGGTATATGTCTTTTAACTGCAGTATCCAAAATGATGGTAATAATCCTCGTAATCAGAATCAAGCAAACAATTGTAAGCATATTATGCGTCTAAGCTGCACTGCTATGCTGCATCCAAGAAGCTTTGGGACTCCCTGCGTAGACTGGGTGTCAATGTAAAGGACTCCTTAGCATGTGAACTAGATGCTAATGAGCTTAATAAGTTTTTTACTTCAAGTACTGGAAGTTGCATACACTCCAACACTGCTTCCTCTCCACTGAATTTCTCCGTAGATCACTCTGGATCACAGTTTAGCTTTCGCTGCATTGGTGAGGTCGAGGCTGCGAACGCTATTAATTCTATTCAGTCTAATGCAATTGGGTCAGATGATATATCTCACGCTTTGAAGGAGGCTTTAGTAGTCCCTATAGCTAAGAATTCTCGTCCCAATGTCCCGTCAGATTTTAGACCGATAAGTATATTATGTTTTTTAGCGAAGGCCTTGGAGAAGATAATGGCAAAACAGAAATCGGAGCATTTAAATCAAACTGCTTTTAGACTTCACGAAGGCTTCAGTGTCGATCACGCTAAACTCCTTCTCAAATTGAAAAAAAATCTTTTGGATTTGGCTCATCTGCTCTGAAATTACTGAAAGGCTTTCTGACTCATTGCTCACAGCGGGTTAAGATCGATGAAATCATCTCACCAAAGTTTTTGCTGTATACTGGTGTCCCCCAAGGAACAATATTAGGACCTTTGCTGTTCAGTCTTTTTATTAATGATTGTCTGTTATTAAAAATTGTTCTGTCTACTTTAATGCTGATTATGTGCAAATCTATCTAGATCTCCCAATTAGTCTTCTGGAGGATTGTGTCAGCAGAATAAATGAAGATCTTCTGAGCATCTCGCAGTGGTTAGCAAAGAATAATTTCATTCTTAACCCAAAAAAATCGCAAGCATTAGTGATAGGCAGAGAAAGTTAAGACCTTACCTATTTTCCTCCTTTAGAACTTGGCCGATTTATCATATCCTAGTCTCGAAAGCTAAAAATCTGAGAATTATGCTTAACGCTCGTATGAGTTGCTATGATCACGTTAATATGAAACTAAGTCAAATTTATGGGGTACTATGGCGACTGTGGCTGTATGCTTATGTGTTCTCTACCGACCTTCGCATAAAGTTAGTCAAAACGTTAATATTGTCACATATCTCACATGGCTCCATTATTTATCCCAGACTCAACTCACGTTGCAAGCGCAAGCTTAAAATAGCTTACAACGATTCCATTAGGTTTGTGTTCAGGTTGCGTAGGTATAATCACATATCTCCCTTCCGATATAAAATTCAGGATTGCTCATTGGAAATATACCTAAAACGCAGAGCACTACTTTTTTTTCATCAAATCCTTTATAATCGAGGTCGGACATATCTTTACGATCTGGTTAATCTTTTACGTGGTAATAGACGTTATGACCTGCTATTACCTCGCTGTAAACATTCTGTCTTGGATCGTTCTTACCTTGTTCAGGTTGGTCGTATTTGGAACGCACTTCCTGTTTCGATCTAGCGAGCAGGTTTGACTGCTTCCTTCAAACGGTTACTTTAACGGCATACATCTTAAGGATAATGTTGTTATCATAAAATTTAATTTATACAGAATGATCGCACACGTATTCGGATTGCACAAAATTTTCATTTTTTTTTTTGCTTATCTTTTTTTTAATCTTTATCTTTTCGCTTGCACTTCATTTTGTATCTTGTTTTCATATAATTTACATAAATAACTTCTTGATAGATATTACAATTGCTTTGATTATATTTGTATTAAGTAACTTTAGTAGTACTAATTAAAAGACTTTCTTTTTGTCTAATTGTACTCCACTTGTTGAATAAATTTATTATTATTATTATTAATTCAAGCGACGGACCGGTAGGCTTTCGTGAGGGTTCATCCCTCAACGATCACATCAACACCTAACGAATGGATAGCTTCACGTAAGAGAGGTATCGCAGAAAAAACTATCACCTACTTAGAAGCCCACCACCACGTGCTACCCAAGACAAATCTGTCGGAGCCCGAATGTCCTGAATGCAGTGAGACAAGGATGCATACTGTTACATTTGTATTTCCTGATCTTCATTAATCACGTATTATGCAGCACTCTAGATGACTATCCATAGCGAGAAAACTCATCAACCACCTTACGCACGTGGACTATTCCGACGATGAGACAGCCTTGCATGAATTGGTCGACAAGTTTGAAAGATCAGTCATCTACACGGAATTTACTCAAGCAGCTTTCTTCGATATTGAGGGTGAATTTAGTAACGTCAATGATAACGTCTTCCTTAAGAAGGTTGGATCTGGAGAACTCAAACATCGAAGTTATAAATCGCATGCTTCAAAGGGGGGTCGTAAGGGATTTTGAAGGGATCTACCATAATAAGATATGCTACAAGCGGCATTCATTAAGAACGTATCCTTTCGCCCTATCTCAACGTTCTGAATCTAGAACACTCTGACCATAAGAGTCTTGCATACGCTGAGAACGTTGCCTTGTTAATCCTAGCTGAGGTGCTTCAACATCCCCTCTCAAAACTATCCTCCTGGAGTGGACTGGATACAAACCCGGATTAAACAAAGCTGATACTCTTCTAATGGAAGCAAGCAATTCCTCACTTGAGTACCCTAGTAGTAAATGCGTCCAAATTAAAACTAAACGACCAAGTCAAATATTATAAAAAGAAAAAAAAGAGAAGTGAAGCCGTCACCGTCAGTAGGAATATACTCACATACGCGGTGATCGTATGGCAGCCTGCACTAGAAAAAGTAACCCATTAGAAGACGGAGTTGGATCGATCGATAAGTGGCACGATCACCACTCCATGGTTCCAGGCTTCAAGCCTTGGTGTACTCGTCAGTTTTTAAATAAAATTAAAAAATACATACCGTCTCTGGGATGTTTTCTACCTTGCAGGAATGCAAAAACATGACTTTCAATTCCCATTACGTAAATTCCCTTCCGGTAGAGCCAACTCATCATAGGATTATCTCTGGGCTTTGGGTACATCATACAAAAGCAAATAAGAAGACACTAGTGAAAGTTCAGCGGATAGCAGCTTTACAGATAACAGGTGCCTTTGGAACAACACCCTCTAAAGACCCTTATACCATCGGGAACGGAGTTGGATCAATTCGTTAAGCCGCACGACCAGCATTCCATGGGCCCCGGGTTCGAGACCAGATCTCCCCGTAAGCTTTTATTAAGAAATTAAAATAATGCACTCTGTCTCTGCGCTGTTGTCTAGCTCGCAGCAATGCAAAAACAAGACTCAAGCTTCCTCACTTCCCTTACCCTAATTTCCTTCCGGCCAAAATCATGCTATCGCATCAAAGGGCTGTCCCCTAGGATTTGGTCACATCGTATAAAAAAAAACCATCCACCACCTAACTCCGGTAGAACTCTGAGCGGAACGCCGAGCAAATCGCGTCCTCAATCATCAGTCGACTATAGACACTCCAGAAGTCTGGATGGAAGTATACCAAGAACTATATACCACACCATACCCAAGCCTTCTTTTAACGCCAAGTTCGACACCTTTATTTCTACCAAAGAGGAATGGGAAGATGGCCCACAACAAGGAGGGAGAGGTGATAACAAAGAATGCAAGTAAACCTACAATTTAACGTGGATTAACAACCTTCCCTTATGGACTTTAACTGAAATCTATTGTCAGTAGAGAACAACCATGGGTCGTTGGCGATGGTATCGAAACTTGCTTTCCTCGTGTAGAAGATCAGCATGTTAAACCTTAACACCACCGACAACATAAATAAGCTGATTTAATAGTGAGCTTCCCCAAATCTTACCGTCACAATTCCTGGGAACTTGCAATAGCATTAAGGAACACTTTCATATGCACATTCTAAAACAATGAAACTATTAATGATAATTAGCTTCAATCTGATCTTCAGTGACGATTTTGAAACAAAACGATTTATAAACTGTGTTTTCGTAGAGAGATTCATAGCACAAAAATATTAGCATTGTTAAACAATTTATGAAAATTAAAAGTGAGTTTAAATTGCAAAGAGGAGCGTGATACATAGCAAAGTTTTTCTGTATAAACTGTGGGAATCAATTGAAAGTGAACGTGAATTTAAGCGAATTGAACAAAAGCCGCGTAGTTGACTTGCGCGCATTTGTTTGCATTTAAATTGTAGTCAGTTTCATCGTTGGTTAGCTAAAGTTTTTTCTATGCATTAAATTTAATTGTCCGAGAAATTGATAATTGTTCAGTGTTTGTTGAGCTAACGAGATGAAAAGTGTTTCCTATATTAAACAGGTATTAATTATGGGAGGATTTTTCAAATAGAGGATGAAACATGCTCGGAATTGAATGAATGTGGAAAATATGAAAAGTGATATTAGCCTTGAAATGCTTAATTTTCGATATTGGAAGCATGTGTAGCAGGTATATTGCTGCAGGCAACCGTAGAAAAATTTCGTACACCGCAGTGGCCAATTACTTAGTGGTCCGATAGCGCTATTTCGGACTGGATTTTTTTTTCTCTAAGCCCTTGTGGAGTATGGGGCGAGAGAAGAACTTCACCCGATTCGACAAAACAATTGAAAGTGCTCGTACAATTTAAAATGGATTCCGAACCACCATCATTACTTTGCAACGCTCAGTGGACTTTTATCGTAATCTATTGGCAGCGGAAAACAGCCATGGGCCGTCGCCGGTGGGGTTCAAACCTGGGACCTCCCGGATAGAGGTCTTTCACGTTTTCACTTACTCCACCGACGGCTTCTTGAAACACAATTAAGCACAATAAAAGGGGGCATCGGTTACCACCAGATTATTGCACTGTAGTTGAATTCCTGGGGAAAAATAAAATATTTTTCAAGTGAAGTTGAATTTATAAGTTCCGCCGAAAATGCATTCGTTTTGGATAAACGGACTAGCCAAAGCGCTGGCCGCGAAAAACAAAGGCGCGTCAACAAAAATCACTAACACCTTACTAACAGGTCATATACGGACTGCTTCTGTATGGTAGGACAATACAGACATACCTTAAACGAATACAGACGAACATAAACCAAACAATAAGAACATCAACAGGGATGCTGAGGACTACGCCAATCCCAGCACTAACCATCGAGGCGGGTATAATTTCAATACAGGACAGAATCCTTAAGGCAATGGTTAACTTTACATCCAGGCACTACGTGGCCAACAAAGGCCCACATAGGGCTACAATAGACAAATATATGCAGTCAAGAAGCCAAGGGAGAACAACACCCAGTAGAAGAAGCAATAAACACCCTGGATAAGCTAAGTATACCACTAACTCCCCTCCCCCTGACCACGCTCCTGAAACCCCCGGAGAGCTTTTCTTGTGGTCACGTACATCGTTAGCTCTCTTAAGTCAATCCGTGAAAATTTTGAAGTCATCTTGTCCAAATCTAACGAGCTGAATTCTAAGTTCTCTACCCTCACTGCAGTTGTCAATGACCTTCAAACTGCATCTCTCTATCCGGGCCAGTCATCTTCCTCCCCTTGTATTAATTTTTCTCCGATTAAGCCAGCCCTGGACGATATCCGGCGGGATGTTAAACATCTGAGAGATATTGAATTCTGGTCAGCCTCTGTCTCCAGGGTATCTGCGGTTATTTCTTGTGTAACGACGGAGGTTAGGAGTTTGGTCTCCAAGGTTTTTGCCCATCCGGTTGGGGTCCCTTCTGATTCGTCTGTGATCCCTGTCGTCTCTTACGCGCACCTGCCCCTCTCCCCTCTGCATCGCACAGACGTCGCAAGAGCAATACCAGACGCCGGAAGGGTGTTATTGCTAGTTATTCCCCGATGACCGTGTTGATGTTTCTGTAGATGTGACCATTGTTGACCAGTCGGACCCTGAGCCTTCTAATGGTGTACCTAGTACATGTGGCGCTGTTTCGCGTCCTGCAATTGTTGCCTCCAGTACTAAATTGCAAGCCAATCTGCCCCAATGTCTAAGTTGTTTTTTGTTCCTCGATCCTTCTACCTCCGTCGATGATGATTCTAAATTATGTAAAAATAAGGTCGAAGATTGACGACTCTGTACTTCTACGTTGTCAGCGACTTAATTCTCGGCTGTCTCAGGGATATGTATATATCGTCTTTCAAGTTGACGACTTCCCATTACTGTCAGAATGTAAGGGAACTAGGAACTAAAACAAACCATTTATTTCAGGCATCCCTTGCTTGCTGCTACGAAGTTATCATGTTGACTGAGACTTGGCTTCATCATGATTTAAGTGATGCAGAGATTCTTCATGACTCCTATCAGATTTTTCGTAGGTACAGACATCTCTGTGTCGGTACTTGTCAGTACTTGTTGCTTACAGATCAAACTTTACCTCCAGCATAGTTGATGATCCTGCCTTCTCTAGTTCAGTCACTATTGAACTCACATTTTGCTCTGCTGCTATATTCCCCCAAACCTGACAAACGTCGTTGATACTGAAGGGTGCAGTCTTTACGATGTCCTAACCCCTAATTTAGACTTCACTTTAATTTAGACGAACCCTGAAGATGAAATTCTTCTTTTTGGTGACTTTAATTTAAACAATGTTCTTTGGGTACCTAACTGTGATGACGATGACTTCCTTTCCTCATGTTATCCCACATCTATGGTTTCTAAAATTCTTGACACCATGGTTTCCTCTGATTGTTTGCACCAACTAAGTGACGTAAAAAACTCGATGGGAAGGCAGTTGGATCTTGTGGTTTCTTCTGATTCGACTAACACTATAGTCGACTTAGCTTCTGATCAGTTATCCACTATTGATAGTTTTCATCCGCCCATCTTTGTTTCTTTCTGTTACGATGGTATTGCGGATCCCAATTTCGAACACCATGCTTATGATTCTAAGAGAACGAACTTCTCTGAGATAACGTCTAGTCTCCTTCAGTCGATTTTTCGGCATTGCTGGACAATAATAATATTGATGACTGCGCCTCCCTATTTTATAGCAAGATACATATATGATTTGTTTAACTCCTTTGTTCCATTAAAACGGATTAGGTCTACATGCTCCTCTCCCCTGTGGTACAATGCCGAACTCCGCAGTCTTAAGAACAGGAAGAGCATACTCTGGAAAATTACTTGCGTTGTAATAGCGCACCCCTATACTCTTCAGGTCAAATTTGGACGTACCGTAAAATTTCGGGAATCTTTTCAAAAGCAGAACACGAATGTGGAACAGTTTTCCATCTTCCGTTTTTCCCTCGCCTTATGAGCCTGAAACTTTCAAACGAGTCGTACATCGACACCTCCTTCACTCAACCTCCTAACCCATTTCCCTCATCCTTAATTCCTTCCTGCCAAGGCTGTGCTTTAGCATCATAGGGCATCCCCTGAGCTTTTGCAACATCATATATATAAAAAAAAATTTTGTATTTGGACTTTTTGACCTTATATAAAAGTTTTAAGGCACTATCCTCTTCTATAAGGAATACCTTGTTAGTGGTCGCGATAATATGCATCATAACCCTCGCAATTTCTTTAAATTCATCAATATGAAAAAGAAATAGAGCAACTATCCATTTACAATGTGGTATGAGGGGTTTTAGCAATAACGTGGCCTTCGTCAGTTCCTGTTCCGTTGCCCTTCTTCTTCCATTAGCTATTCTCTTGAAGCTGGTAAATTTCCTGCATTGTGTAAGTGCTCTTTTACAGTCCCTGTTCATAAAGAATAGAAGAATATTATAACTAATTATAGACCAATCGCGAAGTTATCTTGTACACCCAAATTATTTGAATAGTGTATTCGCAGCTTAGAGCGTTGTATTTACTTAATCTCTCCCAATCAGCATGGGTTCTTGCCCGGTAAATCAACCACTACTACCTTACTTGAATTTACCTTTCACGTTATTTCTGGCTTAAACGGGAGGCATGCAAACTGACTGTAAATACACGGACTTCAGTAAAGCCTTTGATAAACTCCCTCACTCCGTAATTATATTTAAACTTGGGAGGCTGGGATCCCCCCTGTTCTTTTCGACTGGATTTGTTCCTATCTAAGAGACAGGACATATCGTGTGTCGCTTCGTGGCTCTACCTCTAGATACTTTAGGGCTTCATCTGGTGTACCACAAGGCAGTCATCACGGCCCTCTCTGTTTGAATGGTGTGTGCTGGGTTTCCTTGCTTGTTTTTTTTAATGTTCCTTTCTTTTACTTGTTATTTTTACCTTTGCATGTTGGTGTGGGAGCCTCATTTCATCGTTTTGATGGTGAAGTGTATCTACCACCGATTGTCTAACCACAGAACATGATAACACTTACAATCGTCGAAAAAAGAATTGAAAACAAGGAAATTATATTAACTTATTTTGTGTACATTCAAGGAGAATCGTATAATACAAATAAACTAGTCAAAATTAAGTGCAACATAAGGGAGTATGTACGTACAAAACAAACTCCCAAGCAGTATTCCCATTATTCCTTGCTTGTTATCCTGATGCAAACTCCCTCAGTCAATAACAAAATTAATTTCCCATTTACAGATGATAAAGCCGCGCTGTGCGAAAGATCAAAACAAAAAAGTTGAATCATCTGCCGCAGCTTGCGGCCCCACAAAATTAAACAGGCCGCTGCATCTGATCTCACCTGAAATTCTTGGATTTAAATCGTTCCCCTCGTTACATCTTACCTTCAGAAATAAGAGTCCGGGAACACCACTTTATCTCAAACACAGGCAGCGCCGCAAGTAATTACATTAATTCGATAGCGTTGTGTTGCTTTATTCTTCGAGATCTGACTGATCATCGATCTGACTAAGCATATGGAGCTAACCGAAGGTACTTCGCGCTTTGCTTCAGGACATGGGGCACGCGCTGCATTTGGGCGAAACACCTGCTCCTCTCGTTGAAGTCTATAAATAATTCAATTCTTTGCCGCATGTTATTCCGTTTCAAGAGTTTTTTATTTGATATCACTTTTTCTGAATTTAAGGGTCGCAAATGGTTGCTGCTTAAATTAAATACGAAGTACTTCTTCAAGGAGAGCTTGGCGTGGAGAATTTGCGCAATATACAAGGAGTTGGAGCACCTTGACTTTATCCTTTAGAGAAATTTATTGAACATCTCATGTGAAAAGGAATCAAATCTTTGGAAAAGTTCCTTTTGAGGGTGTCGTAGAAACTAGGAACCATTACTCACTTGCTCCTGCATCGACACTCTTTCCTCCTCTTTGCGTCCTCAAGATGAGTTGTTGCTCCTCGGAGATTTCAACCTGCCAAGTATTAGCTGGGTGTCATCAGATGTTGACGGGCTGATTCCTTCCCAATCACCTGCATCGCAGAGTTCTCTATGTTTCATCGACAGCATTACCTCTTCCGGGCTTGTACAGTGTTCCAGCATCGCTAATGATTCCGGTAGATTTTTGGATTTGGTGTTCAGCACTAACCCATGCAGCATCTTGGTCAGGCGTTGCCCGGTTCCTTTAGTTCCTGAGACGTCTCATCATCCTGCGCTTCGAATTGCTTTGGTTCTTTGCTTTTTATTGAATTGTAATTGGTCTAATGTTTTTTATGAGCGGAACATTGATGTGGCGGTAAGTGCTTTCTATGACAATTTGTTTACTCGTTTCTTGAATTGTGTTCCTGTTTCTCTTTCCTTTTCTTCTTTCTCTAGTCCGCCTTGACTCAATAGCTCGCTGAAGCATCTTAAAAACTTAAAAAATAAAGCCTGGAAGCAGTTCTGCTCATCAAGGAGCGACTCGGATTTTTATATCTACTCACAATGATGAGTTCAATTTCGAAATGCATGCCTCATATAATAATTACGTTAACAGAATGAGGTCCATTATACGCGGTGAGCCTAAGCAGTTTTGGAGATTTGTTAACATTAAGCGTAGCACCGACGGCTATCCTACTTTATTAAAACTAGGTGACACTGAAAATAGTGATCCCTTGACGATTACGAACCTTTTCGGCGACTTTTTTAAGACAGCTTTTCTTTCTGGCAACTGCGATACTAGCTCTAAGGATTTTAGCTACTTGACGTTATTTCCTCCTTTTTCACTGGAAATGAAAGATTTTACGTTTGGTGACGATACAGTCGCGAACTACATCAATAATTTGGCAGATAGTTTTTCGTGCTGTCCTGATCTTATTCCTATTTCCCTTTATAAGAACTGTTCTTCTTCCTTGGTTTCTATTCTTTGTTATTTATTTAATTTATCTATTTCTTGTGGAGTCTTTCCAAAATCTTGGAAATCATTTCTTATTATCCCGCTTCACAAGAAAGGCAAGAGGTGTGATATTTCCAATTACAGACCCATTGCAAACTTGTGTTGTATTGCTAAGATTTTTGAGGCATTAGTTTGCGATACACTATACTTTCATTGCAAACCTTTTCTTGCAACTTTCCAGCATGGCTTTATGAAAGGTAGGTCTACTGCGACTAACCTACTGGAATTCTCAAATTTCTGCTTATCCAAAATTGAGGCTGGAAAGCAAGTGGATTGTATCTTTACAGATTTTAGCAAGGCATTCGACAGAATAAGCCACCAAATTTTGATTCACAAGTTGACTGCCCTCGGGTTTCCTTCATTGTTTGTATACTGGGTTCGTTCTTACCTACTAAATCGGACTCAGCGTGTGTCCTTCCGTGGATCACTATCCAACTTTATTTTTAATTCCTCTGGCGTACCTCAGGGAAGTCATATGGGTCCGATTTTATTTATTATATACATCAATGATGTATCTTTATTCTTGAAATATTCAAAAATTCTTTGTTATGCTGACGACGCCAAAATTTTCCGTGTTGTGTCCTCTATTCGAGATTGTGAACTTTTAAATTCTGACTTAGACGTTTTCTACAGTCGTTTTACGTTTGACGATCACATTGATGAGATAGTTATTAAGGCTTATTCTACATTGGGTTTAAAAAAAAGGTGGGAAGGGAATTTGACGACCCTTATATCACAAAGCTTCTCTACTGCACCTTTGTTAGGCCTAATCTGGAGTATGCTAGTTGTGTTTGGTCACCATTTTATCGTCCAGCGCCGTTTTGTTCGCTTTGCACTTCGTGAGCTTCCTTGGAGCGACTCTCTTATCCTGCCGCCGTGCTCAGATAGGCTTAAGCTCATAAAGCTAAACTCTCTTAAATTCAGACGTAACATCTCTAGAACTGTTTTCGCTTTTGAATGTCTTCAAGGTAATGTTGACTCTCCAGTCTTGTTGTCTTCTTTTAATATATAGATTCCGAATCGCTTCTTGAGAAATCTAGCTTTTCTTAAAATTCCACAGCATCGCAAAAATTACGGTTTTCACGAGCCCGTCACGTCAATGTCTCGGTTTTTTAATTCGCATTTAAACAACATTGATTTTAATCTGTCGAAAAATTTTGTGAAGGCCAAACTTTCCTAACTACTCTGTTATTATTTTGTAATTATGTATTTTTAATTATTTTTCTATTTATTTTTATTAATTATTGTAATTTTTTATTTTATTTTATAATTATTTATATTTACATGTTAAGTAATCAGCCCTTTGATGAATCTTAAATAAATAAATAAATAAATTATAGTTTTGCTCATCCGTCTATCTGTATGGCACAGTCCGGTGCTCCTTCTCATTTATACATCTAATAAGATGAAATTTGGTATCTGGACATAGATTAAAGACCCAAAAACAGAAGTGAGTTTATTTTTGGAAAAATAACTTTTGGAGCCTCTCCCTCTCTTCCTATGCTTTTTGTTTACACAATAAAACCGCTGCGCCACTGCACTATCAGTTCTCCAGAGGGCTGTGATATCACAGGAAAGGATATTTGATCGGATTACGATATTTGGTGGCGTTTTTCTCACTCTACTGTTAATATATTAATTTATTTATTTACACATTTTGTCAAATAGTTGATTACTTATAATTAACAAGGAAAACGGATTTTAAGAAAAGTAGAATAAGAATGCCAAGTCAAATAAGATTAAATACAATCATAAAAAATTATCTCAAGTAACAGATCAAATAACATTGAAGGAAATAAAATAAAATGAAAAATATAAAATAAAACTAACACTAACCAATTGATCCGTAATTTGCGTTTAAACAAGTGGAAGTCAACCAAATCAACATGGTCAACAAACAGACGATACAATGAGGTAATGGTCTCATGCAAGCCATAGTTTTCGCGGTGGTGAGGAATTTGTAAAAAGCTGGGAGTCCTCAAGGAGCGAGACAGAACCGACAAACTCAAATCACCCAACAATTCAGGGAAAGTAATCACACCCCGCAGACAGTCGAAAGAAAAGATGAATCTGCGCTGGACAGCCTCAATACGATCAATATGAACTCCATAGAAAAGTGACCAAGCTGGACGAGCATACTCTAAGATTGGTCTGACAAAGGTGCAGTAGAGAAGTTTCGCAATATTCGAGTCGTCTAACTCCTTTGATCATCTTTTTAACGAAACCCAGAGACACACTGGCATTACTTATAATAGCATCAAAATGATCCTCGAATGAAAATTTGGTATTTAACACAACACCTTGGTTTTGTCAATGGGTTACCGCCAAAAGTAAAATTAAAGTGCAGAGGATTCCTTTTTCGAGAGACTGACATAACAGTACACTTGCTAATATTCAGAGGAAAGAAATTAATAGAGTACCATCTACAGAAAGCCTCTACATCATAATCATTTGAAACAACGCGGAAAATGTTAGCATGGTCAGCACAACAGAGGATTCTCGAGTCAGTAAGTAGCATAGATATCATTGATCTAGATGATAAAAAGCAGCGGTCCTAGATAGCTACCCTGTGGCACATCTGAGGAATTCTTAATCTCATCAGAGAGTGCACCACAAATAAAACACGTTGCGTACGCCCAGACAAGTAAGAACACAACCAGTGGACAAATACTGAGGGAAACACCGGAACTGATAGTTTAAGATTGAGAATCTTGTGATAAATTTTACCAAAGGTCTTACTAAACTCCGTTAAAATACAATTGACCTGCTTGTCGGCTTCAATAGCTGATATACAGAAGTTGGAGAACTCTAATAATTTAATTATTGTAGATTTACCCTTCATAAACCGTGCCGGAAGGAGGAAGGAAAGGTTTACAATGGAAGTAAAGCACATCGCAAACTATGGCCACAAAAACTCAGGATTTCGGATTTGTTGCCTTTCATAAGCAGAGGAATAATCGTAGACAGTTTCCAAGGTTTAGGAAACACACCAGAACAAATAGACAGATTAAATAGGTGACAAAGAACAGGATCCAGAGAAGTACTGCTATTTTTCAAAAAATACGTAGGAACGACCACCACGCTATGGTTCCCGGGTTCGAGACCAGGTCTCCCCGTGGGTTTTTTTTTTTAATTGAATGAAAAATCTACTCCATCTTTGGGCTCTTATCTAGCTCGCAGCAATGCAAAACCAATACACTTAAGCTACCTCACTCCCCCTACCATAATTCCCTTCAGGCCATCAACGCATCAAAGGATTGTCATATTAATCTGGTGTCTGCTTAGGCTAGAATTGCCGTCGTGACTCCTCAGGAAGCGAGGCGTGATATAGATGTTTACAACCCTCAGGAATTCGGGTGAATTTATCGTTTCCTGTAATAAATCAAAGATAAATAATATTTTAGAAATGCTGCGGCTGTTTTCAAGGGAGTCCAGACAGATGAGACTCAGAAGATCAGAATACGAAGGAAGCACAACAAGGTCATTCCGGGGAAGTCCATGGAGTGCAAACCTGCATAAATTCATTTGGTGTATACAATGAAGTAGGGAATCCATTCAGAGCTGACATATTCCAGAATTGACAAGTCGCAAAATTCACAAAGGTGCAGTTGAAAAGTTTGGTTAAGCAGGGGTCTTTAAGCTCCCTGGACCATCTTTTCGCAAAGCGTCGCAGCGTCGAAGTAGCGCTAACAACGACTGATGCCACATGAAAGGAATATGAGAGCTAATAACCACACAAATCTCCAGTCAACTCTGCTCAAAACAATACCATCCACACAGTAGTCGAAGGACGTCTGCGATGGAAAAAAGTAGCATTTAAGGGAAGGCGATTGTGAGAACACTATTCATAAAGCGTAGATAAATCTGTGTTTAATAGACAACAGTCGGAATCCTGTGAAACATCATCCGCATAACGCGGAATTTTAGAGTTGGATAGAAAAAGCGAGGGAAGGAAAAAAGGATCACGCCAGAGAAGGCCCCGAAGAGCGAACTTAAGGAATTTGCGCTGGACGGCCTCGATACAGTTGATGTGGACAGCAGATTAAGTGTCCCATACCACGCAAGCATATTCCAGGAGTCGTCTTTCAAAGGTGGAATAGAGGAGCCTAGTTAAGTACCACCGCTTAACGAAGCCCAGTACGATATTGGCCCTGCTCGCTGCGAAATCCACGTGGTTCTCGAAGGATAGGTGGGAATTAAGAACCGCCCCAAATCCTTGACCTTATCTGACCTTCGCAACCATCCAAAGAGTATTCAAGGAGGATATGACATCTACGACGAGTAAAGGTCATTACGGTGCATTTGGTAGGATTAAGGGGGAGACGGTTGCCGGAACACCAGTCGCGGAAAATGCGAATCTCGGAACTTAAGAGGGCACAATCATCAGAGCAGGAGACGACACTAAAAATCTTTGCATCATCGTCGTAGCACAATATTCTGGAGCCAGCCAGGAGTAATGAGACATCATTAATAAAGATGATGAAGAGCAGGGGGCCGAGAATACTGCCCTGGGGCACCCAAGAAGAAACAAAAATTTCTTTGGTAATGGCACCGCGGAACAGAACACGCTGAGTGTGTCCGAACAAGTAGGAGGACAGGTAATCGACAAAGAGTGGAGGAAAACCAAGAAGATGAATTTTGCCAATACGTATCCTATGGTCATTTCTGTCAAAGGCCTTGCTGAAGTCAGTGAAGATGCAGTCAACCTGAAAGCCTGACTCAATGAAGGGCCAGACAGTAATGTACGAATTCGAGCAAATTGGTGGTGGTAGACATACCCTTGATGAAGCCATTCTGAAAAGAACCAATAAGGGGTATGCAGTTAAAGGGAAGCATGTCACTGACTAAGGCCTCAAAAACTTTCGCAACATGGCACAAGTTAGCAATGTGTCTTTAATTAGAGGTGTCAGACTTGTCACCCTTCTTGAGAAGGGGAATTATCGCAGAATACAACCAATACGAGGGGAAACAGCCGAAGCATAGAGATAGGTTAAACAGATAACAAAGTACATGAGAGATCGAAGAACAGCACTTTTTCAAGAAAGACGAAGGGATATCATCTTGGCGATACGCAAATTCGACAAGTATTCAGCCATCGTGGCGACGTCGAAGACTAAGTCCTTGGCTTCAAGGGATGTGTGAGGAAGCCTGGTCAAGTGGGTAAGTGGGTATTTTTTATTAGTTTTATTCTTGGTGACAAAACAATCATCAAATGAGAGACCATTTCTTTTTGTGAAGCCCAAAACCAAATATCTACGACGATAGTTGTTTCTGATCTTGTTCAGTTTTAATTTTAGTTAGTTGTCTTCGACGTTCACGTTAAAATCACCGCTCATTATAATTGGTATTTTATTCCAACTTTTGTTCAATAAAGCTGCACCTGTTGCAATATTCTTCGTGGAAAGGCTTCGATCCCGCATAAATATGTAGTTGTAAACCTATCCTTAGAAAAGCCATATTGGAAGTACCCATAAATTGGTTACAGTTAAAAACAGCGAATCAGAAATAATCGCCTGAAAGAACTTACCAACTCCAAATATATTATTAACTGGTAGTTACATTGTTCCTATTGCACTTCTTATCGTGCGGAAAAATCACAGAGAGTTTCTGTAACATTCGAGCATCTTGTTTTCTTACGCCATTCTACAAATTCATTCCATATAACATTGATACTAAGAAACATCGATGTTTTGAGTTCGATTATTATCGATGATCGATGTTCAGTCGTCGATGTCAACATCGATGTTTTATCAACATCACTCATCCTTTGTGCTATGTTTTACGAGCTGTTAAAATATTGGTGCGTCATTTGGTGTGAAAATCAAACCATAATGTCATGCACCATAATATGGCAATATTCGTATCCTATATTCGTTGCTAAATATAAGTACTAGCACAGTTTGACTAGCAGTAACCGCAAAATATGTCAGTAATCAAGCTATACTAGATAACACCACCGTATTGTAAATAAAAGTTTCCCTAGAACCTGAGTCTGATAACTATGTGGTAACTTATCAGTCAATGAGCAACATTTCAAGAACACGAATAGCATACAATTGAAGTTGAAAACAAGAGCTGTAGATTTGAATACTTAAATCATCTTGCAAATATTTTTTAAATTGAAAACGAAAATTTGTTACTTCGACTTTTCCTTGAAGCCATTGACAATAGCTTATGACCTCCTTTTATTTTAGCATACTCACATATTATGATATTACAAAGCAAGAGATCGAGTAAAATTCTAACAAAATAATTAATTTTTCATAGAGATATGCTATGCCTTTTAATCAAATTTGATAAGAGCTCTTGTAGGATATTTTGTGCACCTTAAAGTGTATTACTTCTATTATTTTTGATCGTAACATCACTCGTGTTCCAAATAGTCATGATCTAATTTACTTTAACCAGTCCAAGTTTACACTGAGCACCTATCAGTTGAAAAACAAACATTGCAAGAAATTGTCGAAGACGGCAAAATATCTTTCTCAAGGAGACTCCACCCAATTAGCAAACTTTTGATACTTTCGCCATAAGCCCACATCAAGTACTTTCAATTAGTCATTTCTACGAAATAAGAATTTTAGCTCAATTGCCTGAGTCATTGATGAAGTAAAGTTCAACCTGTTGCGGCCAATATTTTCACTATCTATGTTTTGCAAGATATCTAAATTACAGAGGAGGTGGTGAAAAAATCATTGAAAATCAATAGAGAATCAATGAGAAAATTATCTAAGGTAAATATCTACGCGACAAATTGCACGATGTGCGATGGCGCGAACTATAGATTGGTGTACATATGGAGAGGCGTCTTCAATCAGAAACTCATACCTATCTACCTGTAATAAATAATATTCGCCGGATATTTATAAACTCAACCATGGGTTTGGTTAGGCGATAGATTCAATTTCTTCGAATTTAAACAATGTTTTGATTGAACCATTCTGATATCTCTGACTCCGTTTTCCTGTGCTCCGAAATAGAATTTTGCACAAGTGAAATGCTTGCGTTAATTTGAGATTAGATCATTTCATTTCGGCAGTAACCGATTAGAATCTGCGGTTTACAGAAATAAAATTTGTTGATTGATTGTTTAGGAAATAATTTACTTCGATAGCATTTAGATCTAAATATTTTCAAGCTTCACAACGTTTTGATAACTTCTCGGTGTGCGCATAAACAGCTCAAGAGATTAACATTTCCAGATTACCGAACTAAAAACCAAAATGTTGGTACCAATCTATCGTTTAAGTAATTTATTTCGTTTTTAAGGCGATCTGGATGGGTTTCAAGATATAACGACTAAAAGCAAATTCGAGGGTAACTCGAGAAGTTCCTTAACCCTATAGAGGGCTACTGTCAAAATTTCTGACAAGTACCTCTATTAGTTTTCTTGTTTGCATTGGATAAAGCAAACAACTGTTGCACAGCCTACTCTAGATACAAGTCCGGAAGCTGACACGAACAGCTGATCATTGGTGGTGTAAACAAACCAAAAGTTGCTACAGTAAATAAAAGGAAAGGATTGGAAAACACTACTTTTTCGTAGTACGCAGTATTTTCAAAAACTTCCAATATACTTCACCTCAACCTACAAATGTTCTGAACATTGTGGTCACGACAAAAAAATCTCATTTACAATTTTCATGTGTTTTAATAGGAAAACTCTCTCTCAATTTTGTTGAAGTATTGACGTTAGAATGCGTCAATGACATCAGAATTTCTTTTTAGTTTCGGTTAATACAGTGTGCAGTTTTATATGTGTGCAAGGATTGGTTAATCTGTGGTACAAAAATAAATGAAATAATGACGACACAGTTGGTGGTAAAATCGCCGAACGGTCATATTTTCCGGGCTTGTATCTAGAGTAGACTGTGACTGTTGGCGTGTGAAAGGGTATGCCGGGCAATCGCGCTTTAGTGTTTAAACATTGGTTTTGTTAATCCAGCAGCAATGTTGGTACCGACTCAGGTTCTTTAAAAGTCCCGTTATGAGGGTTTTGATTTCAGTTGAAGGTTGTATTGAACATAAGAGTTTATCTTAAATTTATTTTGAATTGTTTTGTAGAGTTCATTCTGACATTAATTAATACATTAAAAGCCTAATACCAATGACTTTGAGTGTCGACAACGAGATGATTCAGCCACAACGAATCATCCACAGAGAAAACACCCGCTGGTTGAATGCAATGATAAAAGACTCAACATTATTTAGTAAAGATTTCAGCACGAGCATCTTGTAAAAGAAAACCTTATTTTTTAAATTGCAGATCGTGCACAAGGGATAAAATATGAAAACAAACCTCTAACGAATGTAGCGGTTGTCCACGAAGTCCGCCAATGTGCATTCCGTGCTTTAAAAGATGCCATAAACAAAATCAAATAACTAATTGTGAATTTTATTAAGTTTTTGTTATAATTCATATTTCATTTGTACCTAAGATATACTTCCTAGCAGTTAAATAATGTACACCTGAACAGTACTGCTGTTGCATTTAACTGCCAGGCTGAACGTAAAAATGACATATCTACAAGGTCCGAGCAAAAGTGGCTTAGAAAATGTTCCGCGAAAAAACAAACCGCCTAAATTTCGGGGCAAAAGCGAATCACAGAAACACTGCGGCAAAAACTACTTTAACTACATGCGAATTTAATGCAGTTAAGTATTTAACGTCGTTTTCGCCCGAAATTTTTCTCTGATTCGTTTTGGCCGGAATCCCACCTGGTTCGTTTCTGCCCGGAATCTCACTTGGTTCATTTTTGCGCTGAAAATTTTATAAGCCACTTTGTAATCTTTGTAGATAGGTCATTTTTATTCTAAGTCTGTTAACTGCAGTTACAGTAGCTGATTCTCTCAGTGGTGAAAACAAGGAGTATATATTTTTGCTGTTTACTTGGAAGATGTATTAATTATTGTCCGATTTAATCTATCATACATTGAAATTGCATTTACAGAGGGTGCTCATATGTGAATTTAAAGTGCAATAAAATAATTAGGTACTCAGGGAGTTCTAAGGATGCGGTTTTTCTAATCCTGTGTCTACCATATTGCACCATTTTAGAAATGTAATAAGATGAGCAATCCAATAAAAATAAAAGAGAGTACTAATTACATGAATTTCGAAGACAATTTGGGAAAATGCTGAATTTAAGCATTTTTTCCATTTTGGAAGTGACTGTACCTGCAATGGTAGGAGTTAGATCAGCATTGTTGACAATTTTGGAAAGTCCATTGGGATAGTAGTTTTTCAGCGGTTGTTTGATGTCGATATATTAGGTAGATCAAGAGATAAAAATAAAAGAGTAATGTGCATACCATGAAAAACTGAAATTAATGAATCACCCTGTAACTCCAAAACAGTTGAGATTGCCCCCCCCCCTCCCTCTGCCATACAATTTATTTTGTCTAGTTGAGATCTATCACCCTACTCATTTTAGCACGTCAGATCTGAAACACCCTGTAATTTATGTGCAGAGTAAAATCGAGGTTTTTGTCAAACTTCACACCAAGGTTAGTCACGAACTGCATGCATCGGATATTAGTTTCCATAAAAGTATAATCTAAGACATGCTGATTGGGGCTCCTAGAGAATGACATAAGTTCATATGTTTCAAAGATAAGCTGCAGGACATTAGATCTACAGAAGTCATTGGACGCATTTAAATCATCCTGAATGCGGGAAGATTCAAAACTGTTAGAAACACTTTTGAATCTTCCCGCTTTCAGTATGATAAGATAAAATGTTCATATCATCCGCATAGATTAGAGCACTAACGCCTCTGAATATGGTGTTGCGTTGTGTTGGTATTCTTTACGTAGATTGGGTTATATTATAGTGGCGGCCTCGAAGGGGTCCTACATCCTAGAGATGTTGTACTGCGATTGTCGAGTCCCTGTCTCTGTTGCGAATTTCAGAATACTCTCAATGTTGCACCTAAAAGCCTCTTCTAGATCCTTGAAGAGGGGCCTATCTAAGGATTTGTGTCTTGCTTTTGCAAGATCATGGCAATGACATAGATGTTTTATTGGTTCTTTTTTGTCTGGGTCCTGATAGTATCTGCACAGGTCGGTGTTCGAGACCCCGATTCTGTGCGCATGCATACCTGTGAGATAGTACCAGCGCAGGCTTCTATTTATTCATGAAAATTCGCCAAGACTGGCTAGTACAACAAAGAATTAAACTTAAACTTAAGATATATGATTTATTCATTATTCAATTATAAGTTGAAGTTGGGCCTTCAGCTGCTGCCTGGAGCGTCCGAACTCAATGTGGGTGGAAAACTCATTGATCAGTCGGGACATAGAGGCGATGGGCTCGTGCATTCCATATAACGTTCGGTGGTGAGGCACAGGGAGGAAATCGTGACTCCTCAAGGTGCGGGCCGAGACGGAGATGCTCACGTCGTTGAGTAGTTCGGTAGAGTTAATCGACCCCTACAACAAATCAAACAAAAAATAATTTTAGAGACCTTGCGTCTCTTTTCAAGAGTGTCGCGAGAAATCAGACTAAGCCTGGCAGGATAAGGAGGAAGGTGAATAGCGTCACGCGAGCGAACCTAAGGATTCTGCGCTGGACTGATTCAATGCGGTTAATATGGACGGCGAAGTAGGGGTCCCAAACCGGACTGGCGTACTCCCAGAATAGGTCTGACGAAAATACAGAAAAGAAGCCTCGTTAAGTATGGATCATCAAGCTCCCTAGACCACCTCTTTACAAAGCCAAGCGTGGAATTGGCTCTGCCAACCAAGAAGTCCACGTGCTCCTCGAAGGAGAGACGGGAGCTTAGAATCACGCCCATGTTCTTGACCAAGCAGGAAGGAATGGGAGGAGCTAAGTACCGCGTATATAAAGTTTTTAGTTCGGAACCCAGCAGTTCGGAGTTGGCGGAGGCAACAGAAGACCACGCACCGATGTCACATTTCACTTGCTTAACTCCGCTACGAATATCGTCGAATATTGCAGTGACAGAAGAAGGGCCTTCCGGAGTCCTAGTTAGATTGAGTAACCTGACGGTTCTTTTCCGATCAGCCTGTCTGGTATTACTGCTCTCAAATTCCTATTGACGTTTCTAACCGGTAGTATGCAGTCGACGGCAGTAGTGAGACAGTCCCGCAGGCAACTGTGTCCGTATTTTCGCAGCATTGCTCTCTTCGCAGTATTCTTAGCATACACATCCACAGGAGGGAGTATACTAGTGTTTAGAGCACGGGAGGGTGTGGATTTGAGAGATTTCGATTCCTGACAATCTTTGTGCGTATTCCAATGTGAAGAAATAGGTTTTTTTTTATCTACAGTCAGCAACCAAATTATAACGCCATATAGAAGGATTAATTTGTGTCGAAGAGTCTTTAGCACGCGTAGGAAGCTCTGTTTGCTTTTGCAATCTATTTATCCACATTAAGCTTCCAGGATAGTTTGCGGTCTAGAATAAGTCCCAGGTATTGGACATGTGACTTGAATTGTGACTGCATTCCGCTCAGGCATAGTGTTTTAAAAGTAGGTCCTTGTGAAAAGTACCAATTCCGTTTTATGCGAGTTTATATTGAGTCCTTTTGCTCTTGCCCAGGAGTTTAGTTTCCTTAAAGCTGTTTCAGTGAATTCACCAATCGTGCTTAGACACAAATATAACGACAACATCGGCGTACGCGACCACCTGTACGCCCTCTTTTTCGAGCTTCACCAGTATCTCGTTCAGAACTAAAAGCCATAGTAGCGGCGAAAGGACTCCGCGCTGTTGTGTGCCTCGTTGTACCATTTCATTGAGTGAGATACCTTCCCACTCGGAGGTTACCGCCCTATTGCTTTGCAACGTGGTTATTCAAATTCAAATATTTCTGTCCACCTTCGCCATTTCAAGAGAATTTACAATAGCCCCAGTTTTTACGTTGTCAAAGGCACCTTCTATGTCAATAAAAGTGAACTCATTGTATTGTAGGATTTTTTCGATCACGATCATCACCTCATGCAAATCTGTGTCCACCGATTTTCGTACTGGGTTACGGACAGTAGGGAAGCGTTGAAATTCTCCCCAATATGCGAATCCATAGCTCTTTCCAGAAATTTCAATAAAAACGATGTCAGGCCAATCGGCCTGTAATCTTTTTGCTCAGCATGGTCGCATTTCCCAGCTTTGGGGATGACCTCCACACGAGCCAGCTTTCAGGACTTTGGTATATGGTTCAGCCTAAGACATCCTTTGAAAATCGTCGAAAATCCCGTCTAGACCCGGCGACAAGGAGTTTATCGCCCGTCTCACGCTGTCCTCGGAAATAATCCTTGTGTTGTTGAATCTCCGCTTGGTGTTGATATTATTTTTGGAGTGTTTTGGATTTGTATAATCAGGGAAGTGAGTGTCTAACAAGATATCTAGCGCTTAGCTGCTTTCCTTGGACTCCATTTGCGCTGCGTGCCCCCTCTGGCATATGTCATGTAGACCGATGCTATGAGCAAATGTGGCTTATCTTCTCCAGCCTAACATAGCACTTCTGCCTGGTCGTTCGTGCTGTAATTAGAACAAAGGTTAGCATTAAGTTCCCTACTCACCAGTATAGTCAAACGTTTCCTACCTTCGAATTAGCTTTAGCATCAAGCCACAAAGGTGGAAAACTAGACTTACCAAGCTTTAGTATAATTACAGAGTACAGAAACTTACCAAATTCTTTACTAAAGCTGATGTAGACGCAGTCGGTCTGGAGCCCAAGTTGGAAGACTGAAGTTATCCGGGAGGTGAATTTTAACAGATTTGTTTTCGTCGCTCTATCAGGCAGAAAGTCATGTTGATTAGACGAGATTAACACTTACACTGCCTTAAACTTAAGTATGCAGGATAGCTTCGCGATTGGTCTATTATTTGTTATCAAGTTTTTATGACCTTTTATACAAACAGGAATTGTAACAGACCTCTTACAACATACTGCTCTAAGTTGGCATCACCAATATTATCGTAGCAGAAAGCCGTAGAAATGGGCGGGTGTAACCCGTCGATAGCAGATAAACTACGGGAAGCCGATTATGATGTAATGGTATTCCCATATAATTCTTTACAACACTAATTTGGTGTAAACCAACGGAGGAGATGGCGTCAAGAAAATGAGAATCCTTAGCAGTAAGACAATTTAAGGGAATGTAATCTAGTCATCAGCTTTGAATACCAACTGAACGTCGCCGTCCGGTCTCGTCATATTATTTAAAAAATCTAAGCTAAGAATTAAAATGTCGAAAATACTTCGACCGTCTGCGTCAACATAGTTTTTCCACGTTAAGGTTTAATAATGAATATAATATATTGGTCACCTTCATCTAGTTCCCGTAACCTCTGGTTCAATGACAAGATTTGCAAACGGACCTACAATTGACGGGCTGAGAGTAAAAGTGACCTATTTATAAGGTTCGGGCAAAAGTGGCTTAGAAAATATTCCGCGCAAAAACGAATCGCGTGAGATTCCGGGCAAAAACGAAACGTAGAAAATTTCCGGGCAAAAACGATTTAACTACAAAAAGTAATGCAAAGTTAATGCAGTTAAGTAGTTAAGTCGTTTTGGCCCGGAAATTTTCTACTATTCGTTTTTGCCCGGAATCTCACGCGAATCGTTTTTGCACGGAACATTTTCTAAGCCACTTTTGCCCGAACCTTATAAATAGGTCACTTTTACTCTCAGCTCGTCAATTTAAAGTCGATTCCAAACCGCAGACATTACTCGACACCCTCAAAATGTCCTTTTAGCTTGGGATTCGAACCTGAGACAATCAAGATGGAAGGTCAACACGTCATCCCTTACTTCACTGATGATATACAGATATTGGCCACCTACTGTATATCAAATATGCCGGATTTAATATTCATTGAAGTGTTGTTATTACTTCCTGACATTAGGTCAAAGAGTAATAAAAAACACAGAAACCAAATCAATGACGTCAAACAATATTCATTTATATTTGTACGTAGAAGCTCAGAGCAGCTATTATACTAATTTGTATTCAAATATTGGCATATATGTTTATTTATATCTTATATTTTCTTCGATTTCTACTAAGTGAAAACTCAGTTTACAATTTGTTTTTCCAAGATATGTGTAAATACTTGTAAAGACACAAGCAATTTCTGAATTATGCTATGGGCTGATAAGTTTTGTTGCATTACCAAAGAAAGCAAGTAAAAGCATAAAAACATTCATTTCACGTTCAATAGTCTGGAGTCCAGGTGAATCACTCTAGAAGACATCAGACTATGCATCTTCTCCGGATTGTAATTATCTAAACAGAGTTCATTACCATCAACACCCTGCACCCACTGAAACAGAAAGGAACGTGAGATGCCTACATAAAAAACGTGGTCGTATCTCCCTAAATGCAGCAAGCAACAACAAGCCCAGTCTAAACAATAAAAATTTCTTTAATTGGTCGAGTGCCATCTGCCTTTGAAGTCGATCGATCGTCTTACCTGGCTGACTTCATCTTACTATGAAGATCACTTACGTGTGTCAGAGGGTGAGTTGAACGAACGGTCGTCGAGACAATCGATGGGGGCTGGGGTCGGATGCACTGATGGTATCCTCACATATTTTGTATAACTTATCCAACCATTTCTGCTACAGGACCAAGTTGTCTCGAAGGAACACTGTTCTGCTTGTTCAGCGTTGCATCACTACAAAAGACTGCCACGCTCCAAGGAGCACAGAGAAATTGGCATGGAACCATAATAACCGAAGATAAGTTTCACATCTCGATGGCCATATGATGACGCTCTGCCACCGAAGTAACCGCAGTTGCGCAGATGTGAGCATCATTTGCAGATGTCATCATCGCCTAATTAGCAGCATGTGTACCTGCCCTTAAAGATAGCAATTCCGTGCCCAGCACGATTGACCACTGTCGATTAGACCAGGTTTCGATGGAGGCTGCCGATTGATGTCCCCAAAATCGAAAGTTATTTGGGTCGACGATTTTGCAATTTCGCTTCTTTGGATGAAAACCCACGCAACGTGGTTGGCTGGCTCAATTCACTTTTGCTTTTTACCAGACAAATTCGACGTGTAAAACGCGATCGCAATTTTAAGTTGACGCTAGAAATTGCACCATATTATCGCGCTCAGTACTCTGCAGTCTGTGCTGATGTGAGCAAAAATGCGGAACAAGATGGATGAAATTATATGATATGTGAATTATAGTAAAAAAATCTGAGCATCAGCGACTATCGTGTCTTGGACTAGACATAAGTCAGGATGGACGGACTGTTGCACAACGGATGACTTATTATTTAAGAAATTAGCCAGTCTGATGTGAAATTTTTCTTTTGGGTTAATATATCATGAATAGTTTAGATACCACACAGGTGGTGGATCTTTTACGAAATTAGGTAGGTATACTATTTAAAGCATATGTATGTCGAAGTTGAATCTTATTGTTGAGTATTGTCTACAAACCACCCAATATCTCTGATACTCTTTCTCATGAAGCATTACTTTCTGCGCTTAGCCACAATTAGCCAAATATATATTCATTATAAATAGAATTAACCCTTCTCAGGCAGGAGCCTAGAATCAGTTCACCTATTCACCAGAATATAGAATATATTGAGGTGCATGAGGCTCCCACACCAACATGCAAAAAATATTAATAATCAAAACTATACTACGAACACACATAACAATCAGGGGTGTACAGAGAAGAGAGATCGTTTCAGCGAATCTTTAGTAAGGTTTATGCGATTTATGGGCTCATGCATACCATAGTTAGACCGAGAGTGAACGAGTAGTAAAGGCAGTCTCCTAAAGCTATACGGAGTATGTCTATAAGAAACCTTACCTGCGAAGGCACGAGAATCTATGTTCGAGTTCAAAAGCTGGTGAATAAAGACCAGGTCAGCAACTCTGTGTCGTACCTCTAAAGAATTCATGGATCATTCCACGGGAGGTCTCTTAGTGTGAACCTAACAAAGTTCCGCTGTACCGACTCAATGCGTCTAGAATGAACAGAATAGCAAGGTGACCAAATCTGAAAAATATAAATGAATTAAGATCTGCCGACCACAAAACTCCCTTGACCAAAACTTGGCAATACCCAGAACTGAATTACTCCTAGACATAATACAGTTTATGTGCAGAGTGAAATCGAGCTTTTTGTCTAGCTTCACACCAAGATCAGTAACGGACTGCACCCGACGAATAGTAGTATCCACAAACGTAAAAGCAGAGACGAGCTGACTGAGGTTCCTAGAGAATGACATAACTTCACATTTATCCAGGTTAAGTTTCAAGCCATTTGATCGACACCAAACCTTGAAGGTATTTAAACCATCCTGAATGCAGGAAGAATCATAACTATTTCTAAAGCGAGAGAAAATCTTCATATCGTCTGCATAGATTAAGGCTATGTAGTCTTTAATCAGGGGACAATGTTGTCAATGGCAAGAATAAATAGCAACGGACCAAGATGACTTCCCTGAGGTATACCAGAAAAAGTTTTAACTACTCTAGATAAAGTGTTACGAAAAGATACTCTATATATCATATCTTTTAAGTACGAGGAGATCCAGTCCGCCATCAAAGGCGAGAAACCAAACTTTCTAAGTTTGGGCATAATCACAGAGTGAGGGAGTTTATCAAATGCCGGTCTGAAAACCCTGTTGAAAGGAAGAGATTATGTGGGACGTAAATTCAAGCAGGTTAGTTGTCGTCGATCTACCAGGCAGGAAGCCATGTTGATTAGATGAGATTAGCTCCTTACACGGCCACACAACCTGTGAATATACAACAGACTCGAAACAACTTGGCTATGAAGGAAAGCTTTGTGATTGGCCTATAATTTTTAATCAAGCTTTTACGACCCTTTTTAGAAAAAGGAATTACAAAGGAACTCTTCCGTAGCGTGGGAAATCTACCGGTCTGAAGAGAGTTTTGCTGAAGATGAGTTTCAGTGAAGTGAGTAATGCGTCAGAGCAGGACCTCATGAACGCAGCTGGAACACCACCAGGACCAAAGAAAAAGTCTATTTTAAGTTCCCTGATACTATCCATGATTATATTACGAGATATATTGGGCAAAGGAATAGAGACAGCAGGACGCTCCTGGATATGATCAAACTCTTCAAGGCGCAAAATTGCCAGAAGAAAAGGCGCTCTCGAAGAACAACACAAAGTTATCGGCAGTATCGGACACGTTGCAACTGGAGGACCCATTATACAACATTGTAGATGGATAGTTATCAGTTTTCTTCTTCATATTTACTAATTTGAAAAAGGTACGAGGGTCACTATGCAAGTTGTTGCGAACACTATCAAGGTATTCCATGTATAACGATGAACGCAACCCCAAAAAGCTGTCATACAATCGACGAAATCACAGTAAGCTGAGATGTTTCTACAGCGTCAGTAGGTTTTCCATAGTCTATTCTTTTATTCTTTAGGCCCCGAAGTTTTCTAGTATACCACGGGGGAGAGCAGCAGGATGATCTCGACAGCTTGAGTGATATACATGAGTTAAACAGATTGTAAATCCTACTATAAAACACGGATACGCATTCGTCGATATCTTTATTATAAAATAGAAATGGGAAATCAATTAAGAGGTTCCTATCTGCAAGATCAGAGAAGTCCGCCCATTTAAAATCAAAAACCAACTGATCCGAGTTGGGTTCACCAGAATTTGAACCATCATAGCAGAAAGAAATGAAAATGGGCGGGTGTAAACTGTCGATAAGGGATAAGTTATGAGAAACTAATTCGAATATAGTGTTACTCGAATCAGAAGAAAAGATAAGATCTAACTGTCTCATAGAGTTCCTTACATCACTCATTTGGTGTAAACCAGAGGAGGAGATGGCGTCAAGAAAAGGGAAAACTTTGACAGCAAGACTATTTAAGGGAAGGGAGTCGTCGTCATCAGCGCTGAATACTCACTGAACGTTGGGTAAATTAAAGTCACCAAGAAGAATGATTTCGTCCTCCGGGTTCGTCATGTTGTTAATAAAATCTAAGCTAATAATTAAAATGATGAAAAGACTTCGACCGTCTGAATCAACACAGTTTGTCAAGTTTGGAGGGATGTAACAACAGAGCAGCAAAATGTTCATCTTTACCAGAGAGATCTTAAGAGCTAAGTGTTCGATTGCGAGTGTGTCGGTAAAAGTAGGTATATCAACCAAACTGCAATGCAACGAACTAACAAAATGAACCGAAACCAAAAAATCAAACTAGAACATGATTGGCTGAGTGTTCCCAGAGGGTAGATGCAGCACCGGGCACCAGAGGGTAGATGCAGCATCCTACTTCGGAAACCACTGCTTCCAAGCAAATGCAATCTCCATAGAGCCCATTCGCCACTTTTCTAGTCCTCTGGGAGCACTCATCCAAACAAGTTCAAAAGTATATAAAATATAAGCATATAAATTACAATATATTCTGGGGCCTAAAAATTGCTTTAACGCAGATGATCTCTCGCTTTAAATTTCGAAATACTAAAATCGGTTAAAAAAAATATATATATATAAATAAAAGCGATTAAAAAAGTCAATAAAACCCTGCAAGATATCGAAGACGAAGAAAGTCCTAATTCTGTGGCGCCTATCTTCAAACGATTCCACAGAGAAGAGCTCAAGTCTGTCACTAGACACAGACAGAAACAAAGGGTTCTTGCAAGGGGCAATATGTACCGCAAAGGACGCAGGCGAAACAGGACAGGCATAGTCTAACACGAGCCGAACGAAGGTACAAAAAAGAAGCTTGGTGATAAAGCAATTGTTAAACTCCTTCGACCATCTCTCTACGAAGCACAAGAAAACATTAGCCTTGTTAACTATATATATATATATATATATATATATATATATATATATATATATATATATATATATATATATATATATATATATATATATATATATATATATATATATATATATATATATATATATATATATATATAACCAATTTATATAACTCTGTCTCCAACTGATATCATTAACGAAAGACAAAAGTAGATCAAAAACAACTCCAAGATCTTTTACTCTATCCAGTCTGGTTAGTAAGTTGTCACTGATAGAATAATCATACCTCCCTTCCTTTTAGAATACAAGACAAACGTACACTTATCAACTTTAAGAGGAATATTGTTCGCAATATACCAAGAATTAAAAGGTTGAAGATCGGAGTTCAGCGCAAAACAATCATTGATGTCAGAGACAATACAAAAAAGTTTAGCATCAGCAAGTGATAATATATCGGCCTACCAATCCGGAGGTCCCAGGTTCCAATCCCACCAACGGCGACCCATTGTTGTTTTCTACTGACAACAGATTACGATGAAAAGGATATGGACTTTGGCAAAGAAAAAATCGGTGGTTCGGAATCCACTTTAAATTGTAGGTCCACTTGCGACCATTTTTCGAATCGGGTGAAGTTCTTCTCCCGACCCAGAAGGAGTTGCGGGAACTAAAGAGACTAAGATAAAAAAATAAAAGCGAGCCCAAATGACTGCCCTGGGGCACACCAGAACACGCGAGATGAGTAGGAATCCATTGAACGAAAAGAGAAGGTAACCTAATACAATAAGTTTGAAAACAAGCAACTTGTGATCAGTGCTATCAAAGGCCTTACCAAAATCGATGTAAACACAATCAACCTGTTCACCAGCCTCGATGCCGGAAATAGTTTGAGAACTTCACAAGATAGGTAGTCGTTGATGTTACCATGTGGTCCTTCCATGAATGTTTTACAGGGAAAATAAAGGAAATCTTATACTCTTGCTCCGAAGAACTTCGCGATGGCAGACAAATTAGGTAGCTCAAAAAAAACCAGCAAAAAAGTTAGAAGCTGTCCAAGAAGTCTGTACTTCGGTCGCCGAAAGGCATTGCTGAATGGTAGCCATCACTTACGATTGACAAAGCTCCAGAACATTTTGGGATTAACACAAATAGACCGCCCAACCTCATTAAGATAATTACGTTAGGCAAGTTCTGACTCAGAACTGTAACTGCCTCGCATATCCGAATAATTAAGATAATCTTCGTCGTTATGAGTGATACAGAACGTTTCCAAGTTTTATTTTAAAGTTTAAAAGGTCTCTAATAAAGCCAAGGCCGAAAAGAGTTAGACAGTCCCAGGGGAAACCTGCCAGCATTTGACTCATTAAGAAGTAATCAATCCTATCTAAATTGGGAGACAAATTCAAACAAAGTTCAGAGCAGAATACTACATGAAAAGCAGGATAGGATGATGGTCAGACTCAGGAAACAATCGAGACAGATATCTCTTCACCATGGTTCTACAGTGGTCCGTGGAGAACACGGATGATGCAGGAGACCGAATCAAGAAATATACTCCAGAAAAGCACCCTAATGTTAATTGCCTTAAAAGGGAACTATTTCAGCATTTTTTAGCTGAATCTAACCTTAGATGGAGTGCGTCCTCAACGTGTGCCATCTCTAGAACGACATCGCCAAGCTTTAATAAAAATACAACTTCGTAGCTGCTTGGCAGGTCTCGCGCTTAATCTAAAATTCTAGTAATATAGGGATCATTAAACTTCTTAGACCACCTCTTTATGAAGCCCAAGGCAGCATTAGCCTTACCAACAATAGCATCAATGAACATGACAGTGGATTTGGACACGTTAAAATGGAGGCAGTTGATGGAACACCAGTTGCAGAAGGCGTCCAAGTCTGAATTCAAGAGATGGCAGTTAAGATTATTCGAAATTGAACGAAATAGCTTGAAATTAGGGATGCATTATTGATATAGATATTGAATAATAAAGGACCCAGGTGACTGCCCTTTGGCACCCCAGAAGTGATGCGGTTAGGATCCGAAAGAATTCCGCGAATTCACGCAAAACACGTTGAGAGAGGTCAGACAAATACGAGAGTAGCCATTGAACAAAACCCGAAGGAAAACCAAGAATCAATAATTTGTGAAGGAGAATTTTATGATTAATTTGATCAACAGCTTTGCTGAAGTAAATACAATCGAATTGTTTAGCTAGAAGAAGAGCCAGAAATTTGAGAATTCCAATAAGTTAATGCTGAAAAGAAGTTAAGAAGGGTTTACAGTAAAAATAGAGAACCTCGTATACCAGGGTTCATATCTCATATAAACATAATATATCTATTTATATGAAATATGAACTTCATAATTTAATATGGTCGTAACTTTGCAAGAAAAATCTTAGATGACCACTCAATAGCTTATTTTGAAGGGTAAGAGTAATATTAAATGATGCAACTAAAAAAAAGACCGTAAGTCGAGAACCAAACATTTAGGAGGAAGGATGGGTCTGCCCTTTTAAAGTTGTAACAATAATCGTCCATCAACGGGATGGCCACGACAATAGGATCAAATAATCAAAGATCCTCAATGTTTCAAAACTGAACATCTCTTACTGTAGCTGGTTAGTAAGTAACAATTTTTGGTCCCAATTTCAAGAATCAAGTCAAACAGTTTAGAAGTCAAATTAAAAGGTTAAAGAATAATTTACTGCAATGTAAGTTATCCACCATTTTTGTTCGCCAGCAATAACTAAATATGTATGTGATTTACATTAATTACGTCTTACTCAGTTAATGTAATGTCCAGTTTTCTTGGGATAATTTCCAGAAGTGTGTTCCCAAGTTGAAACTTAATTAGGATCTCCAATATATTCCTATTTAATTCCGAACTCTTTCTGTACAATTTCTAAATACACGTGCAGAATAATTAAGTTTCGACTGCAGCTGCATAGCATGAATAAATTCTTAATATTTCTCCCTATAAAATTGGTTCAGGAAGTAACACTGACAATCGGATTAACTGAGATACAAAATCTTCGAAGGAAGTTGAAGACCCAATCCAATAAACTTTCACCGACGATAACCTTTTGCCATTGCTTCCTTTTCTTCAATCGGCACCGATGCAATTTCGTACCTTTTCGATTTTATCTCGTCCGTCAACATTTCTCCCATTTTCAACCGTCGACTTTTTACCTGACCAACTTCCCATGCCCTTGAAAATATGTAACAAACTGAAAATCGATTTCAACGCATATGTATTTCCTGAATTTTCAGAAATGGAAAAATTTTTCTGGCTTGAACTGAATCCGCTGCCTCATTAAGAATGTGTGGCGCAGCAATCATATGCAAATCAACTTGCGAAACGTCTGTGGTAAAAATTTAAATTAATCAGCCAAAATCAATTAGAAGAAACAGAAACTACCTAGGCGTAAGCAGAGTCGGCTGAAATTTTCTAGATCAGACTTTTTACGAAACGTACGAACTGACAACTGTAGATCGCATATCTGAAACGCCTGAGGTGAGATTTTTTTCTTGACCTCTTCGGCTGAAAAATGATTTGCAAACTCAAGAGAGTCAATGACACTGGAAAGCTTTGCGAGCTCTTAATGCAAATATCCGAAAATGTTTTGATGTAATTTTAGAATTGCAGATATTTTTTTTAGTGCGGTTTCATGAAATAGGAACAAGTCTTCGATTTGGCATAATAGTAGTCATTTGAAGATTTTCAGGGCTTCGATTAAGAATAGGAATAGGTTTACGAAATTTGAATCATTTCTTTCACTTAAACATGATTACAGATTAGTTGATTTAGCTGTATATGGTTTAAACCTTAACTTAGCTTATGGTGCGGTATGGATAAACGTAAATTTTTAAATGAAAACGAAGACATATCTTAATGAAACTTTTCACAAATGTTTTATTAGTATTAAACTATGTACGGCGATTTTTTCATTTGTAGTTAATTCTGAACATTAACATGTGTAGATTAAAGAAGCCTTTTTTACCCATCAGCTCTCCGTTTCTGGTCTCTTTCAAGTAAGTGGAGTCAGGAACTTTCTGGACAGACAATTAGACTTAATCTTTTCTTCAGACCCACTTAACTTGGCTGACGCGGAAAGCAACCATCTCCTTTGTTCTCTCGATCGTCACCATCCTCCCCTGCTCCTTGTTTTCTCCTACGAACACCCTCATGCACTTTCAAGCTCCGAGTCCTCCCTTTCCTTCAATTTTCGTAAAGGCGACACTTGCTTCTCAACTCTAACATTGCCACTATCCCTCAACATCTTCCAGTTGACGTTGCTTTAGAGGCGTTCTATTCAGAAATACACGCTTGTCTTACACAATCTATCCCCCTTTTTCCTCGTAAACACTACTCCTCATCCCCCGTATGGTACGACAAAGAATTACGCTCTCTCCGCAACAGGAGAAATAAACGTTGGCAAACTTTTCTTCTCTCCCAAACCGAGTCTGACTATTCTTCCAACCTATCTGCTTATACCTCCTTTTCTGAACGTTGTGATATCCTCTACTATGAGTACCTGCAACGGATGGAAACTAGCCTCATATCCGACCCCAAGCGCTTTTATAACTTTATTAATTCCAAGAAGAAATCCAATGGTTACCCCTCCACCCTAAAGCTCGAGAATACCTTTTCATCTGATCCTCAGGTTATCGCCAACCTCTTTGCACTCTTCTTCAGTAAGTATTTCAGCGACAATTCCCTACAAACTGACCTTAACTACTTTTCATTCTTGGACAAATGCACTCAAACGTCGTTTACGTCTTTCGACCCTGATCCCGAACTAATCGCCGCCAGTATCAAGAGGCTTGAGGACGACTTCAACCCAGGTTCTGACGGCATTTCGGCCATCGTTCTGAAAAAGTGTGCCATGCATCTAATTCAACCCCTTACCTTGCTTTTCCGCCTCTCGGTCACTCAAGGGGTTTTGTCTCATTTATGGAAAAACTCGTATATTATTCCCATCTTCAAAAAAGGTTGCAAGAACGATGTGTCCAACTACAGACCCATTGCTAAATTATCATCCATACCTAAACTATTCGAAAAATTGGTCTATGATTTCATGTTCTTCCACTGTAAGTCTATCTTTTCCCTCTCCCAGCATGGCTTCGTCAAAGGTAGATCTACAACCACCAACCTTACTGACTTCGTCTCTAAAACACTATGTTCCCTGGAAAACGGTAAAGATGTTGATGTTATCGCCACCGATTTTACCAAAGCCTTCGACAAGGATCTCCCATAACGTTATCTTGTTCAAACTTGATCGCCTGGGCTTCCCCCCCCCCCCCCCCCCCCCCACCAAATTCATCTCCTTGATTCGATCCTACCTCAACAACCGTCAGTACTATATTCTTTTCAGCTCATCCATTTCTAACCCTATTGTCGCTCGTTCCGGCGTCCCTCAGTGCAGCCACCTCGGCCCATTAAAAACTTCCGTCAGCTGTCGCTGAAACCAATAAGGCGAACCAAAACTCTGATGAATCTCAAATGTAAACAAACGAGCGCTATCAAGAGAAATGGTTATTTTATTTTTGGTAATTTAGCTTTTATTTATACAGCTTTTACACATATTTCAAAGAAAATGCTGTATAATTGCTTATTATATTATTGAAAAATGATTTTTCACACCCAATGCGTCGATTAGTTTTACAACAAAATACCGCACACTTCATCACGAAAAATATTCAAATTAAGCACCTCAAATTCTTAGTAAACTAAACCAAAACAGTCTTTTAAATGTTAATTGTGTTTATTTGTAAAATTACACCACTTTTAAACTGAACAGTGAAAATTATTAATAAACATTTTTAATGCGCACTCTTCAGAAAGTTCTCGTCAAATTGACATTTCGTTATGGCGTACTATGAACAAAAAATCGGAAAACACGTACACGGTTTATACACGGTATTGCACTTCCTTTCGTTTTCTGTTCTAAGGACCCAGCAGGTGAATTTGATGCTGCTCATTTATGTGTGTGCGACAGCTATTAACAGTCCTAGACGTCGATAGGACATAATCAAGCGATAACAAAGCAGCCTGGCTATCTGTAAGGATACAGATGTCTTTTACAGGAACTTCGTTCCCCTCCAACCTAAACAAGGCATCCTGAATAACCATGACCTCTGCCTAAAACACACTGCAATAATCCGGAAAACGGAAGGACAGGCTAATATTTAGTGCTTCTGAGAAAACCTCACCCCCCACTTTGCCTTGTAATTTTGAACCGTCCGTGTAAATCTGAACGGATTTTCTACAGGGAATTGTGTCGCCATCCCAGTCAAGCCGGGTTGGTCTGGAGTGTTGTAATCAAGATGCCCCACTTGGAGCGAAAAGGAGTCCAGAATTGAAGAGTGCCCAACTCTAGTATTGGACCACTGAGATCCGGCTGTAAGTCGAACGGCGGCAATAGCAGCCAGCTGTTTACCCACCAGATCTAATGGAAGTAAATGAAGAAGTATCTCCAGAGCATCAGTAGGAGTCGTCCGTAGTGCCCCGGTGATAGAGATGCAGGTCAACCTCTGTACCTTTCTCAAAACAGTGAGGTAAGTGGCCTTGTCCAGTGATGGCCACCAGACAACCACACCATACAATAGGATTGGCCTAATGACTGCAACATAGAGCCAATGAGTTAACTTAGGCTACAGTTGCTTTCTTGAACCTTTCATGAATATTAGGCTTCCAGCTCAGCTTCCTATCCAGGATGATACCTAGATATTTAGCTTCCTCGGTAAAAGCCAGGCGGGTGCCATTTAGATACAAAGGGTCAACATGAGGAATTTTATATTTCCTAGTAAAGATGACCGTCTCGGTCTTGTTAGGGTAACGCTAAGCCCACACCGCCTCACCCAACTGGTGAGCTTAGTGAGCGCATTCTGCATAAGATCCCTTAAAACAGGCAGGAATTTGCCCGAGATAGCTATAGCGATGTCGTCCGCGTAGGCAAACACTCCACAGCCCTCCCCTTCCAGGATTAGAAGCAGTTTATTCACCACCAGATTCCAAAAAAGAGGAGACAGGACCCCACTTTGCGGTGTGCCCGTACTCACAGTACTGGTAGCATGAGCCTCTCCCAGCCTTGAGCTGATAGTCATGCCATGAAACACTGACCGATCAGCGACATAAGGTTGGCATTCATACCCAGAGAAGCGAGTGCATCCATGATTGCCTCCGGGCTAACACTGTTAAAAGCTTCCTCAATATCCATAAAGGCCACCAGAGTGAACTCCTTGCAATCAAGGGATTTCTCTATAGTGCGCACGAGAGAATGCAGAGCAGACTCTACAGACTTTCCTTTACAGTACGCATGCTGGAACGCCGATAGTAGATGCTGAGGGATACTATAGCGTAGACGAATGTCAAATAGTCTCTCAAAAGTTTTGAGAAGAAAAGATGATAGACTTATAGGCCTAAAGTCCTTAGGAGTGGCATGCGAGCTTTTGCCCGCCTTGGGAATAATCACTACCTTGACTCGTTTCCACAGTGCCGGGATGTAGATTAAGTCAAGGCATCCCATATACAATGCCATCAGCCACTTCTGTATAAGATCGAAGCTGTATTGGAGCTCGGCCGGAACAATACCATCAGGACCCGGGGACTTGAACGGCATGAAACTGTCTATAGCCCACCGGAGTTTGGACTCCGTAATCACTTCCGCCAGCTCGAGAGAAGGAGGATGGTTACATAGGGAAAGCATCTCAGCCCTCCCGGAGCTTCCTGGAAAATGAGTTACTAAGAGAATCTCCGGAGACGCATGCAAAAGTATATTGATATTCATGGAGAATATGTTAAAAAAAACAATTAAGCCATTTTCGATTATAAACTTAAGTAGCAATTCTCGTAGCTCACATCGGCAAAATGATTCTATATCATTGGGTGAAAAAGATCCTGAGCGCATTTTAAGTATATGTAGAAGAGCTTTTAAAATTCTTAGCTTTAATGAAATAACATTACATACATTATTGTATAATTTAGAAAGTTATTTGCCTAATTAATATCACTAATATTTAAAATATTTTACTAACACCTATTATTTTGACCATCAGTGTCAACTACGATTGAGACAACACCGAAAAAAACTTATCCCAATAAGCAAATACCTGATGACAATTGAAAGAAACCGTTACCAACGAGTAATACATATTTCTCCACAACCCTCATAAAAACGGCGAAAAGAAAACACTTTAATCGCGTTCCCTTACCCAAGCATGCCGCCATAATAAAATTCCCTAACCACCTTGAGACCATTGATCGCGGGGTTTACCTTTCCGATAAGACGCTCAACAAAAACAAGACCATCGAGAAGATGTTCATCAAAACAGAAAGTTCATTCATCGATTACGGGGGCAGAGAGCCGGAATCAAACAAATTGCTGGAGTGGGCTGAGTGGTATCAAATCGACTAATAATTGCCCCGCGAAGGAATAATGAACGACTTTTTACTACCAGAAATGTAACAAATGTCATGTGGGCACGTGCCCTCTCAAGCGGAGCACTACAATGTCAAGATGAGAAGTCGACAGTACCCTGCCGCCTTCCGCTTTATTATTGTAACGTCTTTAAAGTCAAGAACACCCCTATAGGGAACCAAGGAAACGCGGTACGGGAATATGCCTTCCTGCGCACCATTATCTCGTATCTTAACGTATATTTTTCGAATCTTACTCACTTTTTTATAAAGAGATTAAACTCTTCAAACACATGTCCGTTTTCCTCTTCAAAGCACAATTGGAGGAAGAATAAAGAGGAACATTCCCTCAAATGAAAACAGCAAGATATAAAAAAACATTAAGTTGTATCAAATTACAGTCGGGGGTGTTTAGATTCCTATGATTCGAAAACTATGAATTAGAATTGTGTAAAAAAATGACACAACCCTTCCACACTGTTTGCTTCAAATTAAGTAACAATTTGCTAATTTAAGGTAATCCTATTTGATCATTAATAGTTGTTACGAAAGAATAGTTGGGTTAGGTACACTTTTTCTTACCTTGACTGTTTCTCGAAGATGGTAGCACACCTGTATCTTTGCCGACCGTTGATGTTTCGCTTCATCTCGTTGTTCTTCTTTTAATGGGCTCAGCGGACAGCGTTATGCTGGCTGAGCACGGATCACATTTTCTCATCATTTCAAGACCGCGCAGCTATTAAGTGCAATAAAAGTATTTTCGTGCCCGGCTTAAAAGTGTCATGCAAATTAATTAAGAAATTTCTTTTGTCTTCGGGTTTGATGGTTTTCGAAAGGTCACCTTCTAATTAAAAGGTTTACACCAAGAAGATTTAGACATTTTTGGTTGTTTTAAATAGGAATACCAACAAAATCGTTGATTAAGAGGTAATATCGACATGATGGAAATAACGATTGTGTTCTTATTAATACAGCGAGCGAAATTGCTATACTTCCAATTATATCTATATCTATATATGATGCTGTCAAAGCTCAGGGGATGCCCTATGATGCTAAAGCACAACCTTGGCAGGAAAGGAATTAAGGGTGAGAGAAATGGGTTAAAGTTTGTTCCACAATCGTGTTGTTCGGCTTAGAAAAAATTGCCGAAATTTGACGGTACGTCCAAATTTGACTTGGAGAGTATATAGGTGGGAGCGACTTGTAGCTCTTGTATCGCGCGTTTTCATGCGTCTAGACGGGATCAGGCTAGCAATTTCGTTAGAACAATGGCCATGGAAATAGCGATAGAAGAGTGAGAGACAACCGACATTCCGTCGATGCTCTAGAGAGTCAAGCCCCTTAGAGATTGAGGAATCGCCAATAAGTTTAATAGCCTTACGCTGGACTTTGTCTAACGCGGACAATACGGTGTGTGCGACCCTCCCCAAATATGCGAATTATATTCAAGTCGGGACTTGTAGATCAGCGCTAAGTCAGGTGGGGTGGGGTGTTTTTGGTGGGATTTTTGTTTCCCGACTAGAGCAAAAAAAGCGCAGTGGTGGCAGGGCGGGGCGACGCGTGGTGGGTTTGCGGTCTGTTCCCTCGTAGCTCCTAAACTACTCATCAGATTTGGACGAATGGGATGTCATTCGCATTGGTATGAATGCTTCGCGTAACATAGGCTATATGGCGAGCAGCGCAGTAACGGCAGGACGGTGCTTGGCGGGTTTATCGTCTGTTTCCTCGTGGCGCCTGAACTGCTCCTTAGAGTTAGACAAATGAGGAGTTATTGGATTTGTATGAATGCTCCGCGTAACATTGGGTATATTGCGAGCAGTGCAGTAGCGGCAGGACGGGGCTTGGCGGGGTTGTGGCTTGCTTCCTCGTAGCTTTTACATAAGGGGTTTTACATATGGGGTTATCGTTGGAAAGAACTTTGGTAGCAGAGCATAATTAAATATGTATTATTTAAATTTCTTCGACTTTTAGTAACATTTTGGGAGGCTATAAAAATCACTGTTTTAAGAAATATTTTGCTATGGTCATACGAGGGAACAGACCGCAAACCCAACACGCATCGCCCCGTCCTGCCACCACTGCGCTGCAATCTAACAAAGAGGAAATTAACAGTATATGTACAGAAGAAACTTACTTGTTCGTAATGTGTTGTCCAACTTGTTTCGGTTAAATATCTGAGTGATGTTACAAAAGATTCATTTATTTACAGATAGCCAACAATACGAAACAAATATCTGAGGAGACATATAAGGTAATTCTTGGTTGCGCTCCTTCACTAGACTGATGATCCCATGAGACTAAAGGCCGATAAAGAGATCGAGCCCCATTGTTGTTTTTTGCTGACAATATATTGATATTGATAACATTCTTGAAATATCTGCCTCCTTTGATACATTGGGACACAAGGCTCATCTTTTAGATCTTTTTCCGACATTGCAGCCAGACAAATACTCGGTTTCAGTCTCCTCTGGGAAATTCAGACCATAGTCTAATTTCCCCTAATTGTCCACCTTCTCTCTGATAACCACTAATCAAAATTCCATCAAAAGATTAGTGTGACATTATAAAAATGCTGGTTGGGCTGAACTTAACAAATATCTCAGAGAGCCAAACTGGTCTGATTGTTTTTCCATGAGAGAGATACCTGAAGTGTAAAACGAACACAGACTGCCTCAACGCACCCAATAGAATGGCGACTAAATGCAGAGACGCCTGAGGTTTGAGGGCTATGTTAAGACCGACCTGAGGAGTTCACGAATTGGGATAATTCCCCGATCTTTACTCCTGAGATTGCTTGAAGGTTCCACAGGAAGTAATCTCCCAGAAACTATCTCGTAGCTCCCGCTAGTGCTAGGCACTTGCACAGAAAGTGAGGAATATTTTCTTTTTCACTAGTAATGCCGTAGCTTCGACAGTTTATATTGAAGGGAGTGCCCAGTATGGCCGCACGTTCATCTATTAGAAGGTGCTACCCGGCTTTTCTTGGTGGCTTGCGTTTAGGTGTAATCTTGAGTGCTGATTCACTTGATCACCTCCAGCAGCCAAGGCATCGTATTTCGTCACTATAGCTAAGCATTTCGTTTTGTCTGCCTTGCCACGTTCGTTAGCAGCACCGCTGGCCTCATTCTTTACAATCTTGCCTATAATAAACTTGGCTTTTTGGTACTGAGAACGACAGAACTATGGCTGGTGCTCGCCGACTTCCATTTCGGTCCCACGAGTATGTCCGGAAGAGGTAGTTCCGCCCCGGCAGAGCCGATATATCCCAGTAAGGAACTAATACGAGTACAACGGACCTTTCTAGGGCATCGGAGGGAGCTCATTAAGGGCTGGTTTAGCCCCTAACCTTACATTCTTCGGGACGATTTCATGTACAAATGTACGCTCACACCACCACTCCAATTAAGCGAGGTATGACATAAGGCACCCTACCTTCTCGCTCGAGGGAATCGTTACCAGAGGGCACCCACGTAGAGGGATAGATAGAGAATTTTCGCCCCCAAGAAACAATTTGTTCTTCATATACATAGGGGCGATATCCCTGATGGAATTTGGAACAGTAGATGATCTCTCAGATACCTGTAAAAGAATAGAAGAGAGTGAGGCACAAGCAGAGCCGAACGGGAGGTCAAGTGATTTGCATAAGAACTGAAACTATGAATTCGACGAGGTTGGAACTTTAATCAAAACAGAACCGACGATCCTGGAACTCTACTAAGAGTTGGTGCAAGAGGTGCTTAGGGGCCGTTCAAGTATTACCTTGTGAAACGTTACGGTGCGTTATATGGGAAAGGGAGGTCAAACAACGCGTTACGTAACATTAAGTTTTTGTTAAAATTAATAGCTGTATACCACGAGTCCATAGTTTGGAATCTAAAAATCTGACCGTTGCGGTAAGCAAAACCACCTGAACTACAAGCCATGAACTTACGAATTTCACGCACACACATCAGGGCCAAAGTGGGCTGAAATATGTAACACAAACCGTTACAAGGGTGTTGAAGGGGGGTCAGAAATATTCAAATAGGGATTCAAGATATTACCGAGGATGATATACTCTTCCGTAGTTAGTTAATCGTTTGCGGAGTAAGTGATAACGTGTTGATCTTTCATCCTGGAGGTGCCAGGTTCGAGCCCCGCCGACGAGCCATTGTTGAGATAGTGACTAGAAAGAAAATTTAGTTACCGGAACTACTACTAGGTTCCCGGTCACTTCTCTCCGTGAATCGAATCATGTTGTCATGTAGAAGTTCACAAAAACTATAAACTGTAGTTTTTTCTAAGCAATCGTTAGTGAATCCGTATCGATGGTGAATGCACCAAATCTATTTTACCAACAACCCCTTATAATCCCAACATGTATCAGAATACCTTCGGAAATTTACAATACGCCAAATTTGTAAGAAGAAATGTACAAATCTTGGGAAAAGCGATTATCTGGACATGGCACGTAAAAATCCATATCTACAAATTTTGTATAATATGTCTGGGAATGTCATTGGACAAATTGTTTCTATTTATTGATATCGTTTTCTAAAATTAACAGTAGACTAAATTAAGAGCTCGCCTGAAGGAGGAAATCTAAAAAGCGGTAATGAGAGGGTCAAATCAAATTTATCACTCGATTTGCCTCCTGTCCGCAAGTCGAAAAGCAAAAGTCCTTACCACAAGATAAATGTAAAATAAACGATGATCTCATCACATTTCATGGTTCATCTGTCTGTCATATTGGGCATGATGCAGTCTCAAGTAATGTTTTCCTTGGGGGGTGAGCTTCCGTGATGAGGATGACAAGGGCTTTATATCCATTCAATTACTATCTCGAACTGATGGCTTCCCTGCAGGGTGGCACTTGAGGGTGGTTTTCTATGACCGCACCTTTTTAAATGTGATGCTTGTTTGATTATCATCTCCCGTTACCAAAAAGCCTCCACTCCCCTGAGGTTTTCAAACTCTTGCTAATGCGAAGCATAGTTAGCACGCACCCTGAGGATATCCTGCAATTTGCTGGACGCAAGGGAAACTTTTCTGGATTTTTGTTGCTTGCTGCCACCAAAGGGACGTAAACAATGGTCCATTAACTGATGACTTTCTTTCTAATCGTACGCCTAGGGGGAAAAGAAAAAACAACTGAAACTTCGGAATAAATCATTCGATTTCAAAGCTCAAATAGTATACAAAGCTCCTCGAACTTTAGAGATTTTTGCATATTCATTTATTCGAGAGCCGAGGAAGTTGTACATGGCCACGTGATCTTAATTCGAGTTCACGCGAATCTGATTAACTTGACTATAGTCGTTGTTTACAATTCCTAAGAAAATTACGACTGACTGAAGATTACGTCAATGAACGCTTCTTTATGCGGAGTCCCTTCTGTCAGCCGTGTTAATTATGGAAATTTTGTTGACAACCACTTATCAACGGATCATTGAAATGCAATCGCAGACTTCAATAGAGCAAAATAATGATTTGGTTCACAAATGTCCACGTCTTTGGAACCAAAAGTCAAAGATCACCCTAATTACAATTCTTACGCTGCCGATCTCAACCTGACCAAGAATGTAATTTTCACATATTTTTCCATTAAGGTGAAATCGAACCGAAGTTGATCACCTTATCGCACCTTCTCTGGTGCTGTGCTGGTCCGCACTTAGTAGTCATTAAGGAAGTCGTTAACTGATTCCAGAGAAATTTCGTTTCGACATCAGGCACATAACGTGTCTGTAATTTTCTATCTGCTCTGCATAAAATTTATGCAGTAAACTCATGATGGCCACTTGTCCATCACTTTGTCATATTGCTCTCGGCGCGGGTGCTTGGATTGGATGAGTTTCTTTTTTCCAAACACGCCGCCATTCTGCTGATCCGATCCGGAGACACCGTACAGAGTATTCAGGCGGCCCATAATCTGCTATAGCTCAGGTCGGTACTGATTTCCAATCAGATCGGTCGTCTTAAATGGCAACAACTCAGGAGTTCTTCGCGCGATCAGCACGAACCATATGTGTCGGTCGATCACTCTTAGGTTTTTGTAACGGTAGTCAATGGTCACTAAAACGCATATTTGGGTCCGACATTTTTTAATTTTCATTCGCTACTGGAGAGCTATCTGTTGTGAGCACTACGCATTCCACCTAATTAAGAATAGAGGTGTCGAGAGAAAAGTGCTTTGTGGAAGATCACGAACAGTTCCGCGTGGGTGGGAGAGGGACTGTAATATAATGTATCGTGATGATAGAATGGATATTCGACATGACGAAAGTTTTTTTGTTTTTTCTTTCGTACAGCAATGGTAACTGCGCGGGATATATGACGGCGACGTCTCGGTCATACTTAATCAGCGCAAAAGATCTGATGAAGAGCTCCGGAGAGGATGGAGCCCGACCGAAATGGAGACATTGACAGCGATGAGATACACAAATATGTCCCGAACTCCAATAAAATTAAGTAATGGAAGTTAATTTGAATTCTGTGCGATGTGAGGATCACAATCACGATCGCGGTAAGTACAGTTTGATGGTCTTCGATGGGTTCTCGGATTCGGTGTCAATGACTACATCCAAAAGATCTACAAATTTAATTTTTTGCTTTATACCCACTTGTCGTGATTCGCCATCATATAAATCACGAATAATGTTAGATTTGATCAAAATAAAATAAATGCAATTTCGAAGGATTGGCCAATGATTGGCATTCCTAATGAATGAATAATTAGAGTGAATAACTGCACACTCTTAGAAGATAGCACAATAGCTCACAATTTGAGCAAACTATCACAAGCCCTTAAGAGTTCAAACTTATTAAGTTACTCAAAATTGAGTCATTTCAGATTAAGAACTGTTTTAGTATGGATGAGACGTTTTTCCATCATATGCAGAGGGCGAAAGCAAAAACAATGATCCATCGACGATGGAATATTCAATGGATTTGATTTGAATAAATGAGACAAGGAAGACGCAGCGAAATTTGTCTTTGCTAAGAGTTAGTGTCCGCTGATGACATACCTTAAGGTGAGGCTGCCCTTTAGTATGCTGTCAAGCAGTTGATGAGTTTCACGATAGCTTTTTCATATTATTTGAGATTAAAGCAGACGGTGATTTTCATTTGATTTATTTCTTACTGATTGGTTTGGATATACGTGATCTTGCTTTGTCTCAAGCAGTCTTAGCTTAAATTTTTGGTAGTTTCGGTTTACAAACGAAATCAACCGTCAATCGGTTTTTAAGTTTTGGCAATTTATTTGGCAGCTCGGGTTGTAGATCATTATTAGCATTATTCTATGTGATCTTATCTGACTTTAAAATATGGCATCCTTGAACCAATATGATCCTGGACTCTTCTTAAAGATACACAACATGTTAGCCATGGCATCAGCATTATGAGTGTGTGGGCTTAATATGCCCAACTAACACAACTTGCCTGACCTATATTTATATATTTCCTTGGGGAAAACATAAGTAAGGGCAACACGACAATAAGGGAGATTCTTGAAGCTAAACCTGAGATGGCCATGTTAGCTAATCAGATGCCGGCAAGATACTCACCATTCCAACCACCCCTAATACGGGTGGAGAAACGTGAGACCTGGACATTTCCAGCTGTACTTACGAGAACCTAAGAACAGCTTATAAAAACAAAACCATCTCAATCTTCTCGGAGAGTCAAGCTGCAATCAAAGCAAATGCTTCATCTACCACCAGATCTAAGATGCTGTTGGAATGCCAAAGGAGCCTAGATGAACTGTGTAGAACTAATCAAGTCAACTTGATCTGGATACCGGGACATCAGGGCTATACGGGGAATCAAAAGGCGAATGACCTTGCTAGGAAGGGTCCAATACCCCTTTCATAGGAAGGAGTCCAATACCCCTTTCATAGCCGGTCTGTGGAATTCCTCTTTGCATGGCTAAAAGGCTAATTGTAAACCGCGCAAGTGAGGAGCATAGGTTGTATTGGAACAACATTGAGGGGCACGCTCACTTAAGAAGCCTTATACCCTCACCGCCGCCGGGTAGATCCAGGGAGCTCCTCAAGATGAGCAGGCTGGATGTTAGAACTCTGGCTGGCCTACTTACCGGCCACTGTCAGCTAAGGAAGCACCTGGTAAGGATAGGTAGAGGCATCGACCCCACCTGCAGACTCTGTCTGGAGGATGATGAGACCCCATTACACCGTACTATGTGAATGCCCTGCTGTTGCAGATTTAGCCTATTCCGGAAACCAACCATGGTACCGAGCGGGCTGAATGACTGCCATCTGCCGGAGCTGTTGAACCTCTTCAGGGGGACCGGCTTGCTATAAGGAGTTGAGAGGGTCCAATTTAATCAAATCAAAATTATATTAATATTATTGTGCCAGCGGATAGTTGCTTGATGGAATGGTGTTGCAGAACTAACTTCGTCGACAACAGCAATAATGAAATGAACTTTACAGTGACTTTCATAATGTAGTGATTTATAGCTCAACTATGAGGATTACTTCCGCTATACCTAAATCTGAGAACTTTTCATCTAAAGTTTTTTACGGCAACTTATATAATATTTCTGTGGCGGTTTTGAGATTTTCGGAAAATTTAAAATTGTTGTGTAAAATAACGATTTTGTTCGGACTCATTGCACTTACGTCAAATTCCAGTTGTAGTAAAACATATATAGTGGTTTTTACAAGATTACCTACTTCAAAGTGATGGCACGGTACTAGGCTCAGTTGCTACCAGTCACCTCATGCAGTAATTACCAGACTTGACAACAGAGTTAGGCTTGAACCCACTTTGGGGGCGACATTTGGACGGTGCTTTTTCTGTTGCATAGAGTACGTTGCCCCATTGATAAGAGGACAATAATCTCGTTCTTATGGTGGGTTGGGAGGTGAGAGGAGGAATCTTGCGTAATTCTTACCTTATGCACCAATTTTGAAGAAACTTAACCATCTACGCAACACGAGACCTAGTGGATGAGCAGGTTAGACCGATTTGAATGATTCGTTTACTATGTCATAGTATAGTATCTTGCTCTATTTGAACCATGACAAAAGTTGGGATCTAAGGATGGAGTTGGGAGGAAGGGCTGCAGCTGGCTTCATAACGAATGGACCGATTTGGATGATTTGGATTCTGTTTTACAGACTATGTTTTCTCAAATATATGTACATAATGATGGTGATAATGATGATAAATTTATACCTAGAGTACGGCTGAGGAGGGGGCAGCACTTGCTTTACTTCGTAAGTTTCGATTTGGACGATTCTTTAGTGCCATATGGAGTACGTTTCTGGACTACATCATGATAAACATTTTGTATCTAGTTCTAGTGCGAGGATACAGATTCTATAAATCCATTAATTTCCCTACTGAAACATATCGGTATGGGCTAGAGTGGCTCTAGATATTATCTATCCAAGTCAAGCAAGCACAGTCGGACATCCTTTTCTTAAAGCAACTCAGGGCCCCATTGAGCCTCCCATATTTTTCTCATTAAACTCCTTAATAACGAAATTTTTTTTACAGTTTATAAAAATTTACGTTTAAAAATTTTAGTTTAAGTTTAAAGTTTTACTATCAGTTGAAATATTGAAATATCTTATATAAACACGCCGCACAATACGTAGGTATTGGTACACCTATTAAGTAGTTAATTAGGTACTACTATTCCTCCACTGTCCACTGTTGTGAGATCTCATGTAAAGCCACGTCTAGTGGTCTTATTACCCTTCACTCTCTATTTAAAAAATAACTTAATGACTATAAATCTTTATTTATATATTTATTATATATTTAACTAGCTGCGTGTGCCCGGCGTTGCTCTGACTTTTGATAAATAAGTGTCGCTTCCGTTTATTGTTACATGTCACTCACTTCTAACACAAACATCTTGGGGTGCTAGATGTGTCTTAACCACGTAGTATCCAACGGCAATTAGAGTGTGATTATTCATCTTAGTGATCCCGAAAACTATGAGTTCTCACACTAATATCGGCCGTTTTGGATTATTTGTATATGTAACGCTCTTCTCACCCTTATACCTAGAGGGCATCGGGAGTGTCGATAATAAGATCGGATTTATAGTTTGTGCATGTCATCCCCGCCCCCATCTATACTCGTAGTATCCCAAACTATACCTAAGAAAATACTGAACCTTCCCGTGCAAATCACATGGAAATCGGATTAGCTGTTTCCGAGATTAGCCCATGTCGTTTTGGATTATCTGTAGGTGTCCCCCCGCCCCTAGTATGGATTTGACACCAATTTCGGCCGTTTTGATTATTACATGAGCATAATACATGTCACCTCTCCTCTTCCCCGTCCTGGTGCCTTACGTAGCCTAAACTATGCCTATGAAATTACAGAATCTTACTGTAAAAGTCCCATCGAAATCGGATTCAATATTATTAGCTGAATGACGCGCTGCCCGGGTTTGTAATATCCGAATCCTTTCAATTTAATTTCGCTCTACACGTTGCTGTGCAATCCGATTAGACTCGCTTCTAGCATTTATAGGCGGCATAACTCTTGAACTGAGTATAAATGGGAACACACACAAAATAAACCAATCAACCAAAGATAATTCGAGGAACTTGTTTGTCGATTGGGAAGCGAGGATTAAAAACTACTAAGAAAATAACACGCACTTATTGAGAATCTACTGAAAAACTGTCAAAATCAAACTATATATCGAGAAAATAGCTTCTAGTAATTTTAAGGTTGAGTTCATAATTACTAAATTTACTAATTTTCTTTTATATAATGGTTTGGTACTCTTTTGTTTTATTTAAACAAAACGAAACAGTAAGTAAATGAATCGAAAACCGATTTTAGGGTATATTAGATCGATTTACTTGATCGATGCATTGCTCACATCGATCTTTACGACCCCGAAAAATCGATTCTTCGATTAACTGATTTTTCGATTAATCGATATCAGATCGGTATCCCCAGAATTGACAGCTTGAATATGTAAAGCAAAATGTGGTTTTTACGTTTTTCCGTGCAATTTTTCGCTTCATAAGAACCTTCCTCGGACTTCAACGAATATTTGAAAAAAAAATTAGTTTTTAATGGGATTATCTTTTTTAGTACATAACTAAAAAAGGTAATTATTAACAAGACCATTACGATTGGTTTTGACCCCTATCTCTGTAGCAAATACTGATTCTTGACTTTTTCTTTTAATTTAAGGTCATCTTCAGTGATTAATGTGGTTAGAGGCAGTTACCGAAGCAGCTAATTTTATTAGAAGGAGAGCCAATGAGCGTTTTAAGGAACACTGTCTTATAAGGATAGTAAAACACACACCGGCAACTATGTTTTTTTATATATGATCTTGTCAAAGCTCAGGGAATGCCCTATGATTTTAAAGCTCAGCCTTGACAGGAAAGGAATTAAGTATGAGGGAAAAGAGTTAGGAGGTTGAGTGAAGGAGGTGTTGATGTACGCCTCGTTTAAAAGTTTCGGGCTCATATGGCGAGGGAAAAACAGAAGATGGTAAACTGTTCCACATTCGTGTTGTTCTGCTTAGAAAAGATTCCCGAAATTTACCGGTACGTCCAAATTTGACCTGGAAAGAATAGGGGTGGGAGCGACTTGTAGCTCTTTTATCTCGCGTTGTCATGTGTCTACAAATAATTAATTATCAATTTCATTAGAACAATAGCCATGGAAATAGAGATAGAAGAGTGAGAGACAACCGACTTCCGTCGATGCTCCAGAGAGTCAAGGCCCTCAGAGATTGAGGAATCGCCAATAAGTTTAATAGCCTTACGCTGGACTTTGTCTAAAGCAGACAATGTGGTGTATCCGGCAGCTCCCCAAATATGGGAATTATATTCAAGTCTAGGCCTAATGTGGGACTTGTAGATCAGCGCTAAGTCAGGCGGGGTGAAATATTTCTTACATCTCTGTAGAAAACCCAAGCATTTAATCGCACTTTAAGCGATTGCAAATATATGATCACTCCAGCTAAGATTGCTGGATATCTCAATTCCCAAGATGTTTAGGAAGGACGAATTGGGTATATTCAATCCGTCGACTGAAATGGGTTGGGGGTGAACTGGGAGTTTTTCGAGGGAGTTTTGGATGCATTAAACGAAACATGATTTGCTTTGCCCCAAGTGAGGACCATTGTCGTTGTTTAATGATCTAAACATGCGTTCTCGACTGTCTTCTGTAGCATTTCTAAGTGAATTTATTAGAGAATCAAATGAGTACGGGAAATCAAGGGTGCTGTCGTCGGCGAAACTACGAATGGGATTGAGAGTAAAGGATAAAACATCATTAATAAAAAGAAGAAATAAGGTTGGTGAGAGAACTGAACACTGAGATACACCGGCATTTATTTCGTAGGAATCAGATGTAACTCCGTCAATTACTACACGGATTGAACGGTCTGACAAAAAACTCTCTATCCATTTAACGAGGATAGTGTGCAGACCAAATGTTTGAAGTTTGGCTAAAAGGGCAGCATACCACACTCTATCAAAAGCCTTCGAAATATCAAGAGCGACGATTTCGGACTCACCAAAATGATTCCAATGCTCTACTATAGCCGTTAGTAAGTCTCCTGTTGAGCGACCAGCACGGAAACCGTACTGAGAATCGTTGATAAGATCGTTATTTTCTAGATATTTCATCAACTAAGAGCTGATGAGTGATTCAAAAACTTTAGATATGATCGATGTTAGTGCAATTGGTCTGTAGTTAGAGGGGTCGCATGCCTCTCCTTTTTTAAGTATCGGCTGGATATGAGCAAGTTTCCATGCACTTGGAAACATTCCTGTTGAATATGACAGGTGAAAATGTTTGCGCAGAGGTTTAGCTAAAGCAGAGGTGTAGCATTTTAAAACCAGGGACGAGAAACCATCAGGCCCAGTAGCTTTGGACACGTCGAGTTTCGAAAGTACTCTAAAAACTACCCGAGTGCGAAAGTGTAGCTGCTTTTGCCTACTGGATGAAGGTGGAAAGTACGACTTAGCAGCAAACAGGTTGGCCTTGTCCAATAAGTCAGTAAAAACATTCCCATTATAAATAAGTAGTGGTATTGTACCGGCAAATATGATTTGGATTTTCATAACTGGAGAAGGTCCCGGAACTAATATTTTGTGGAGGGTACGATGCTTTCAGAACAATATAAACGTGCTCTGGAAACAGTTCTTCTGCCTTATATGGACTCTCTGCCTTCCAGCGGATCTTCTTATACATTAATGTAGGATGGCGCGCCATACCACACCGTGAAACCTATTTAAGGTGTCTTTTCTTCTAAAAATATTGATATTGCTTCTTGGTCTGGCAATTCTCCTGAACCTAACCATTAAGAACCATTAAGAATTGTTGGGCTTTTCTAAAATCAATAATATTGACAAAAGAAAAGGAACGTTAGAAGGCCAGCCGGAAAAGAATTCGATCCAAGGTTTACATTTAAAACAATTAAACAAAGGGGGGGGGGGGGGGGGACATAAGGGTCTGGGGAATTACATGGCCTAAAATCATGTCTCTAACGCAAAAGGTTGGGTAGCTAAGAAAGTTAGTTTCAAAATTTTTAGCACCAGCAACGGTCTCCCCTACATTTTGTTTTTATTCCAATTTATTTCAAAATAAGAATGAAATTAAAATATTTTTATTATTTCTGACTTTCAATGATAATAACCTTTCCAACTAAAAGCTTCGTAATTAAACTATTCAATCTGAAATCTAAACTATACCACTTTCAGAAACAACGGCTCATATTTAGTTATAATAATATTTAAAGTAGTTGGTATAAAGTAATAATAATAAGTGAATTTGAAGAAATCTAAATAAAACCCATAGTCAATAATTTTTCTTAATTACAAAATGTTTACGCAAAATTGCACCAAAATGAAATTTCGCCATTTCATGTAACAACCTATTTTGTGTACATCTGCGCCTCAGTACTTTGAAGTAGAAGTAGGCACATGTGAATTTATACAAACTATGTATGTACCTACCCTAATTTCTCAGAAATCATTCCCAAGGTACCAACGTTTGAAACTGCGCTTAATCTGCAAACTGAGAGAAAAGGGAGTGGCCCGCACAGTACAATGATGCTTAAATCCGTTACGACTGCCATCTGTTATCCCCTCTTATAGTTAGTGATGCTACCGTGAGAACTAACGTTCCACTTGATTGGATGCTGCACGTTACATACAGTACTACATAAGCGACATTGATTGAGTTTCTGTGATGTAGGAAGGTACAGTTAAATTGGAAGGGGTGGGTGTAATAATATAGAGCAAGCAAGAAGAATTTGTTCCACGTCTCTAAAAATGGAGTCTGAGCGAGGCGACAGTATTTAGATTATGTCGATAGAGTTAGAATTCTTAGATGTGCCTATTAATAATGATAAACACTTTAATTTAATCAGACAGAACGGAAGAACTCAAGATCTCCATTTGCGATGCACGTTTTCAACTTAGATAGGTACCTATGATGTTATCATTCCTGGTTATTTTATCTTGCTAATTGCTTTTCAAGGCGGTTCTCAGACGAGGTAATGTTGTCTTCTAGGTAGCCATCCTCTAGTTCTCTTGTTATTTGGTGCAATTACTGCTTATCATAATGACAGAAATTATGCAATGCAGCCGACTTTCATCCATGAACAATTATATGATTTGCTTGTTATCTTCTCGGACTGGTCATGACTTACAGTAATAACCACGTTTATCAACTAGATCTAGGCGACACAGCCCAATAAACAATTGTGGACGAGAATACTTGTCGTGAATTGTGACTATAGAGATGTCAAGTTTCTTTTACCTTTCGTTAGGTATTTATTTAAGGGTAAATACTGGGTAGTTTCCAAAAATTTATTTACCTATCCAAAACAAAATATTAAATGGATATTTTTTCTAGTTTTATCATATTAAAATGTATTACATGTAAGACTTTCAGAATACACAGGAACTGTGTGAAATAGTGATAGGCATTATCGCATGATTTCAACTATCGATAGTAAGTAACTGACGATCTTAACTATCGAATTATTTTGCTGATTCATTGATCGTGGCAGGGGCCTTCATGGTGCATCATGAAAAATGGCTAAAGTTTATGAATTTTGTTCTCACAGAAGAAGGTAAATAATGTACAATTCGACTTTTTCAGCTATTGGTACATTTACTTAAGTTCACAAAAAAATTCTTTAAATTGTAACATTTGCGAGATATCCACGCGCTTCTGGAGCCGCGTAGCGCGTGCATCCCGCTACGCCGTGCAGGATTCCGCCTTCCTCTTTTATCTAAAACATAAAAATCAAAGTTATGTGCAAAGCAGAATAAATTTGCGGGGCCATGGAAAATTTTTACAAAAATTCAGTGATTTTTGATAAAATGACGACCGTTTGAGAAAAAATCCGATTTTTTTACCCTTTTTTTGTTGTTCATAGTGGTTAAAAAAATAGTCAACATTAATATTTTTTGTTGCAAATGGTCCATGGTCCCCTAAATTCAATAATCTTTATTTAATAGAAAAAAGAACTCAATCGGTTGAACGGTTCGACTGCAACTCTGCACGGCGTGGATAAAAACATGGTTTTCAGAAAAACGCGTTTAAAGTTTGACAAAGAAAAAAAGTGGGAAAAATTATAATTTTTGTTTCTTACAGCTAGTCAGCTGTTCCTGGAACATAGAGCAATCCGTCCTCATCCTTGTGAAACTGGTTTTGACTATTATATACAAGGAACATTATTGTGTTCAAACAAAACACATAAAATATTTTTATACCTGCTGAGCAAACAATACTTTTTAGGGTTCCGTAGTCAACAACGAACCCTTATTGTTTCGTCATGTCCGTCCGTCTGTCTGTCTGTTCACGGCTTAACTCAGAGACTCTTAGTACTAGAAAGTTGTAATTTGGCATGGGTATACATATTAATAACGTCGACAAAGTGGCAAAAAAAAATTTTTTAGGGTTCCTCCCCTACACGAAAAGTAGGGATGCATTTTTTTTGTCGTAGTGTAAAACCCTATTACCGACAGCTAGACATTTATCTGAATTGTAATATTTGTCATGATCAAATATCAGCTAGAGATAAGGTTTATTGGTTTCTCTATTAGTACAAAAGTTTTATATTATAACAAGCAAAAGCGATATATATTTTTAAGAAACTTTTTGCTGATGATTGATGATGATGGTGATTTTTGCCAATTGCCGGATATTTAATTCCTGTCTCCGGACGGAGGTTGTCCAATCACCGGACGCAAAGGAAATGTTTGTAATGTTAACCTAACTATTATTTTGTGTATAAGAAAAAAAACCATTATCACATGTTTTATTTTTTATAAGGTAGGTATTCAGAAAATATAAGTATTATATTTGAAATTAGTGATTGTAATAAGTAAAAAGCAAAAACAAAACAATATTTAATACAAAAAACAATTCTATCCATATTGACTAAAACAAAAAAAATTTCATAATTAATCGGACTTTAAACAAATACTGCAAACAAAGTCGCTAACCGTCGCCTCATCAAAACTTTTATAATATACACTTTAAGTGATACCACCTAATTAATACATTGGTCACAGCCTACATTTTTAAAGCATCATCTTCGGCATCACTATCTAGCTCTAAGAGACACAAGGAACACCTTTGTTTCAAATTTTTTCTTTTTTTACTAGGGTAACTGCACTAGTTTCCGGACACGCTCTAGTATTCGGACACTTTTCATTTTACTTGCAGATAATAATAAAAGGGTCCACATAACTGTTTAAATTCGGTGGGAATATTCTTTATTTGTGAATAACACATACGCATGCAAAATTTAAGGGACACACATGCTCTTTTTGTGAAAGTGCGTATCATTCAGTTGATGTACTTCGCGTTAGTGAGTTCAACAAGTAGTTCATGTAGAGTGAAAATAGTGCATTGGGCTCAAAACAAAAGTAAGTTCAAATGAATATTTATTACTTTATTTAGTTGATATATGTTTATATTGATTAAGTAGTATATTTTATATAATATTTAATAGTAAAATATAAATATTTTTTATTAAACTCATAAAATTATTGAGTGTTCGGAAACTGAAACGAAAAAAAGAAGTATTGTTCAGTTTTCGGACAGAGCTGTCCGAATACTGAAAATGTGCATCAAAAGAAATTTGGGCCTCTTTACTCTCTAATGCGATTATCATATATATTCTCCATAAGAGAGAAAGAGTGGAACAAATTTTTTAATATATTTTTGGTATTCGGAGGCGTTTTAATAAATGCGATTTCTTCTGTCCTAGTAAAATGCCAGCTTCAGTGTCCGGACAAAATAACTTAATACCTGTTTTGGTAAATAAATTTAATAATTTAAACTAATAGGTACCTACCTAGATACTAAATAAAAAATTATAGTTTTCAGAATGGATGATATTTCCAATACAGAACCACCGCTAAAGCTTTTCAAGCAATCTAAACGTGATAATGCCATAAGTAAAGCCCTTCTAGACGTCAGAGAAAACAGACTGAGCATACGAAAATCGGGAATAAAATATGGAGTACCTAGATTTACGCTACATGACCGTGTTTTTGGCAAGGTTGCTGAGGGACCAACCAAAAAGGGTCCAGATCCGTACCTTTCTTCTGAGGAAGAAAAAGTGATAGCAGAGTGGTGTGCTGATATCTGCAAGTGTGGATTTCCACTTAAACACGATGACTTGCTCAATTAAGTGCAATGGATATTTAAGGATACGGAGAGAGAGACTCCATTTAAAGATAGCCGACCAGGCAAAACCTGGCTCAGGGCATATTTTAAACGAAATCCCTCGTTGACTGCAAGAGAAGCGGAAAGCATTACCAAAGGCAGGGCAGTTATAACAGAGGAACTTTTTTTAAAATGGTTCCGGGAACTAGAAGGATTAAGGATTAAACAAGTATCGGACAAGAAGATATTTTAAATGATCCAGCACGAATATTGAATGGGGACGAAACCAGCTTCCAACTTTGCCCGAAAGTAATTGCACCACGGGGATACTAAAACGTGTACCAAATGCAGCTTTCCAGCCTAAAGAAACATTGACAGTTTTAATTGTCTTCTCCGCTGATGGGAAAATGGTACTACAAATGGTGGTTATTCCATATTTACGGTCACGAAAGGATATTGTGCAGAGCATGCCATCAAACTGGCTTTTGGGGCGGACTGAAAGCGGGTGGTGAGGAGTGAAATATTTTTTGAATATGTGGTTAACTTCGTATATGGATGGCTCGAAGAGCAAAACTTTGCCAGGCCAGTCATTCTTTTTGTGGATGGCCACAATTCGCACTTGACGTTGGAGTTGAGTGAATGGTGCAACAAAAAGGGTATAATTTTGTATTCGTTACCACCAAACACCACGCATATGATGCAGCCAGCTGACGTCAGTGTTTTCAAGCCATTGAAAAGTGACTGGAAGAAAACAGTCCGAGAATGGCAGCCACCGAATGTTGGACAAGTTTTCACCAAAACAACCTTTTGCCCTTTGCTGGAAGCTACCTTTTTGCGGAAAATAAATATGGAAACCACAATAAAAAATGGCTTAGGAAATGTAGTCTTTATTCTTTCGATCCGAAAGCAGTTGATTACACAAAATGTGTTAAAAATATGGCTGAAAATGTTAAAGCTGCTCAAACTCCTCATAAAACAAGAACCACATCAGAATCAATTCCATTACAAAAATTAAACAACGCGGATATTGATGTAGTCTTGGACACTATAAAAGAAGCCTCAACGGTACCATCACTAGACGGAACTCTACAACTGGCATGCTCCCGTACCAATGCTGATGAGTTATATACGGTAATTTTCGAAAGCCTGTAACACCCTCATCAACTGTTACGCCAATTGGTACTGTTGTCCTATCTCAACTGCGTCTCCAGAACTTCAAATTTGTTCCTTTTCGTGAATCACCAAAACCTGGTTCTTTTTGTAAATTTCCGACACCTGGCCCCTCGAGTTTGAGCAGAAGATCGTCCACCAACTCAATTATAGGTAAGCATCTTTTGTACCCAAAGATTTCTTATGTTTCTTATGGTGGTAAAACGGGAGTTAAAAGAGAAGGAATTGATAGGTCACCTGGTGCCAATTCTTCCGAGGCTTGGAGAGAAATAATCGCTAAGAAAGAAAAAATAAACAGGACAAAATCGATGCTATTTAAAAACGAAAAGAAGAAAGGCTAATAAAAATGAAAACAAATTTGACGACAAAACAAAAATTAGTTAAGAATAAGGAAAATGTGATAATTGCTCTGAAGAATTGCAGAGCGATATAGAAGACGAAAACCAAAAAAATTTTACGTATTTAGAAGCAAGTCAATGATCATGAATCCTGTGTCTTAATTGTTTGTAACCTAACCTAGGACCAGATATTTTAATTTTAAATGTACTACTTGAATTAGGTATTGTTTTTTGTTTTTGTTGTTCCCCAATGAATTAAAACTGGGCTGTGATTTTTATTTAACGTCCTACCTATAATATTTTTAGAATTTTAAATGTATGGATGTATGTGCATTCCTTTCTTGAAGTACCTTTATTAGTTTGATTGGTTTAAGTTCAGTTAATACTGTGAGTAAAAAAATAAATATTGTCGTTTATGGTTAATTATAATCCATTTCGACAGAAAAAATTCTAAATTATAATGTACATAAATCAAAAACGAAAAAAATCCGGTCATTTTTCATTATTTTACCTTCAACCAGTGAACTCGAGTAATCTGGCTTTTAATGTAATTTTCGTATCTCAATATATGGAACACTGTAAGAAAAAGAGACTGTCATTTGCCACGTTTTGTCATTATGTATTTTAAGGTTACGCATTGCAGTTTCGCTACATATCATTAAAGTTGCAAAAATATTAGTTTATGGACGTTTTTTATAGTGTTTTCCGAACTGAGTCATCTGTGTAACACCCGAAACATAAAACAGGTATATTTTTAATTTATTCGTTATTGCAAAATGCTTATGTTATTATACTTCACCAAAGTAAGGTTACGGTAGTGATGATTTAAGGTTAAGATTACAGTCTGCGTATGTCAACGTTTTGATGTGTTTTTGCGTGATTGAAAACTGTAACACCCGAAACGTTTCGGGTGTTAAAAATTTTCTGACTTGTTACTTTGTTTAAGTTATGCTATATATTGGTGATCATATGTATATTTTCTTACTTTTTGCTATGCATGGGTGTGTTCTTGAGATGTTAATATTTTCCAGGAAACTCAGCATGCCTTTAACAACAAAGGCAAGGCTTGCTAAAATGCGGGAAAAGCGAAAAAATACTACTAAAAACTACATTTTAAAGCAAAACCTTGGCATTCATGTTGTTTATATTTCCAAAGAAGACATTGCTAATAACATGAGATTTTTAGATGGATTATGGGATGATATTCAAAGCATGCCCAATCATCAAAAGCAACATCACTTCGCAGTTTTGGATAATCACAGGACCGTAGTGGCAAGAACATCTAAGTCTGATTCCGTTCATGTTTTGGTTAAAAACGATACTTGGCCTGATATATTTCTACAACCGATAGCCAACCTGAAAGAATCTCATTTTAATGTAAACGGGGAGCCTGATGTGACTAGTTCTAATAGCTTGGATGTTGGTTCTAACCTGGAACCTGTGGATGGAACTACACAAATGGATACTAACTTAAGCAATGACCTGGTTGTTCCTCAGGTGTTCTTCGGTCTATTTCGAACGCGAAACGAAAACTTCGCTTTAGTGAAGTATATTCTGATTCAGAAGAAGATGAACAATCCTCAAAACTATCTAAAATGGAGACTATTTTACCTGGGGTCTTTGTACTTGTCAAATTTTATCCTGAAGGTTATCGTAAAAGAAGAATACCGATATGTCGGAATATGTCAAAAGCGTGTTGATGAAGATGGAGAGGTCTAAATAATGTACTTAAAATTAGCTGCAGATACAGGCAAAATATTTATACCTGATGAATCTGATGTACCGTATAAAAATATTATTTGTACTTTACCTAGCCCCACTTTGAAAATAAAAGGATATCGTACGTATTACGAATTCCCATGCAAAGTCGATGTGTTCGAAAAATAGGTTAAATGCAGACAAATTAAATAAAAGTATTTCTGTTATGTTGAACAGAGGATTGTTTATGTTTTTTGTTGATTTTATTTTATAAACTTTAATAAATAACTGATATTTCGTCTAAAATGTACTTTGATTTCGTACTCGTAACGCCCGAAACAAATCCTTGGTAGCACCCGAAACAGATTCTTATTTCGATAAAAAAATAAATACAACACATTTTTCGGGATTTGCTTAGTATTTATTTGGCAAATTTCATCTCTTATGGCTCCTTTTTTAAACTATAGGTTACCTTTAGAAAATTCGCTTAATTTCAGGAGTATGTAAGATTGGTTAGTAAGTGGAGGCAAAATAGTGTAACGCCCGAAACAAGTACTTTTTGCTCTGTATCTTAAATTTGAATTTAAATTTTATCATTTATAAGTTATCAAAGAGAAATAGGGCTAAAAACGCTGACCATGAGATACAGAGTTACACAAAAAAGTTGTTATAGTATATATAAAAAGTATTGTTTATAAGTCGAAGTGTAACACCCGAAACGATGGAATGACCCTTAAGTTAATTCGTAGTACCTATGTTGTTTTTTTCTAAAGAGTGCCTTGAATTATGTCTACAATACTTTCAATGAATAAAATATTTAAATTTCTTTGAAAACGCTTGCTTATTTTTATTTTCAACTAAAAACTAAACTAATATATATCAAAAATATTACTCTCCGAGTACTAAAACTATTGTGTCCGAATACTAAATATTAATGTCCAAATACTAGAAAAAAAAATAAAAAAAAACAACAAACTATATTTTGTTAACACTTGTTTACTATTCCACTAAAAAAACAATACATTAAATGCCTACGGGTTTCGTTCTATTAGAACATCATCAGGGCTAACTGGCTACTAAAACAAATTTTACAAATTTGGTTCTACATTCTTACAATCTGCGGATTAAGTAACGGACTTCTGTTTTGAAAATCTAAGTGATCGTTAACTAAAAGAGACCCAGCGCTCAGCTCATTTCTAATTTCAAATATCTCGTAACGGTCCAGTATTCTACCTCCTTTTAGATTATGAAGTAGTTTTATATTTTTTGAAGTGACATTATGATTAAATTCACACAAATGTTTAGCAATTCCAGAAGTTGGTTTATTTAACCTTGCAGAGCATATATGTTCGTTTAACCTAACTCTTAAAGATCTTTTTGTTTTCCCTATGTATATTGCTTGACAATCGGAACAAGTAATTTTGTACACACCGCTTTTTTCAACATCGTCAATTTTTGGCTTGATTTTGTTATTGAATAACAAATGCTTTAAAGTGTTTCTGTTGAAAAATGCTGGTTCAATGTTATTAAATCTCAAAGTTTTTTTAATCTGTTGTGAAATTCCTTCAATGTATGGTACTTTCCGGTAATTTAAGTCAATATTATTTGAACTATCTTGTGTAGGGAAAACCGAACTAATAGCCAATTTTTGTATTTTGTTTTTCAAAAGATTTTTAATAGTTTTTTTATTATAACCGTTATTCTCCGCTATTGTGTTAATAACATTTAATTCATTTTCAAAATTTTCACGACTAAGAGGGACTGTCAATAGGATTGCGTTAGTCACTGAATAACACCAATTTATTTTAGTTTAAAAAACACTCGATTTAATGTCTTCAAATTGATCACAATTTTTACTTTTTACAATTTTGAGTTCAACAATTTTTGTTAACAATTCATTTAATTGTACTAGTTCAGTTTTCTCTCAAATTAAATTAACTTCACATCACACGATAATGATATTTTAAAGATTCCGAAAGCAAAAACAATTACTGATTTCAAACTTTTATTAGATTTCGACTTGGTTGGTTATAGGTCTCGACTTGTTAAACAGATTTTTTCGACTGAACTTCTCCCCGTTTTCCTTTTTCCCCTTAGATCATTCGTTATTGATTTAAATTTTAATTTTACCATATAAGGATATAGGGGTTAACCGCTATAAAAATTTTTCCTTTTTTGGTAATATTTCAAGAATATTTTATCCTTTAAACATGTCTTTCTCATTTTAGAAATATTCTTACTCATGATCAATATTGGACGAAAGTTGTTTTGGTCTAAATTCTGTCAGGTCAACGAAGAGGATCATAAAGCAAATTTGATGACACTTTGATCTTATTGTCATCTCAAAGATAAATAAACATTGTGAGTTTTGTGATTAAATATAAATTATATTTTGTGTTTTTTATGTTATTTGTGAGTTTTGTGCTGTGTCTTTCTTGTGTAAAGTAATTGTGTCGTCAGTTAAAATCATTTTCGTGTTTGTGAAGTAAATTTACCTAGTAATTTTCTACATGTTAAAAAGAATTCAAATATGTTTACATGACTAATTAATATGATCTATTTTTAATTTTTAGAACTGTGTATGAGGAAAATTATTTTGGAGGAAAATTGGACCGGACGGACGGACCGTACTGTAGTATTCTTAACTAATAGAATCCGATTCTTTGTTATGATTATTTTATTTTCAGTGATGGGTTCACCTCTTCACGGACCAGTAACGAAATTGCTAGCCTGATTCCTTGTAGACCAATTACAACGCGCGATACAAGATCTACAAGTCGCTCCCACCCCTATACTCTCCAGGTCAAATTTGAACGTACCGTCAAATTTCGGGAATCTTTTCTAAGCAGAACAACACGAATGTGGAACAGCTTACCATCTTCTGTTTTTCCCTCGTCTTATGAGCCTGAAAATTTCAAACGGGACGTACATCGAGACCTCCTTCACTCAACCTCGTAAATCATTTCCCTCATCCTTAATTCCTTTCCTGCCAAGGCTGTGCTTTAGCATCATAGGGTATCCCCTGAGCTTTGGCAACATCATATAAAAAAAAAATAGTAACCAGACCTTATGGTATTAAAAATCCGAAGCCTGGAATGCCTCTTACATCTGCAGATTAAACTCAATAAATAAATATTTTCTAAGCACTCGACAAATTAAAATAAATTAGATGTCATTTGCAGGTTATAAACCATGACAAAATTGAAGACTTTAATAAAAAATTTAACTTTTAAAATGGCGGCCATTTATAGTCATAAGTAAATAAATTTTGTGTTAATATTTTGTATTAATTTTATTTAAAAATTTAGTTGACGTAAAACAGTACCTTATACTAAATATATCTTATTGCGTAAAGTAGAGCACTTAAATAAATGTAATCGTTCTAAAGAAAACTAAACCTCTAATGAAAAAATATCTCTTTCAGTGGATTTTTTACAAAATTGTTTTTATACTTAACTTAAGCAGACAATAGAGACAAAAACTAATATTTAATACGACTAAGTCAAGTAAATTAAAAGCTTTAATATAAAAACTTTTCTGTGTTATATGTAATAAATTAATCCAAACATATTACTTCTTTCGAATCGTTATATTTTTCAGCTACTTTCATTGTGACATATTTTATTTTCGTTATAAGCGTTTCTTGTATTTGTTCAGGTAACGTTTCAACAGCCCTTGCAAAGCTAAAGAAACTATCCTCGATGTTACCACCTTTTGTGTGAACTTCCGGATCAAATTCAAATTCAGTGCATCGAAGACGATCTTTTAGAATTTCATCATCCTTTGTATTATTTTTTGTCATGTACATATCAATCATATCTCTCCAAAATTTCGAGTTAATTGGAAGTTTAAATTTGGGATCTACTTCTTTGTACTTTAAGAATTTCTGAACTACTTCATTCCACATTAAATCACATTCATAAACTAAAAATAAAGAAAAATATTATAAAGATTTGTAACATTAAATATTTTTAGTAAATTTTATTCAAAATCTGTGAATTATCTACTTACGCGTGCAGTTTAATTCAGATGATATACGTGTCCAAGCATTTAATCGATCCAGTCTACTGTGAAAGAATTTATGATTTGGATCGTAAATGACAGGATACTTTTTAACAATAGCCATGAAGATTAACATGTTCACTCTGTTAATTTGCAATGGCGTGCCTGCTATATCAATTGCGGTGACTTCTTGCAATCCTTTAGAAGAGGGAGAAACAGCAACTGAGTCGTTTGGCACATCGTTGTTACTTTCATCTGAAATAAATAAGCAAATTTAAACAAATTGTTATTGCAATAGAACACATAAATTTATGGCAATTAAAAACTACTTAAAAAAAACTAATACCGCTTTTATTGACGTTCTTAAGTTTAAGTTATTAGTGTTCATTGTGTACATTTTTTTTATTGTTGTAACTATAATAATAATATCTTTTTAGTTTGCTACCAAACAATTGTATAAATATTAAAAGTCACAGAAGTAAAATCAGAAGAATTAAAAAAATTACACAATATAATAAAGACTTGCTCTAAAAAGATAAAATAAAAAGGACAAATATCGGTTTAAAAAAAATGTAGGGGATACAAATAAATTTTGAGGGTTTTACAAAAGATGGCATAACTAGTATTAAATCGCATCAGACTAGATGTAACATGTGTATTCATGTTAAAGCGTCATCATTTCCCTCCGAAAATCAGTATGTATTGTTTCGCTGAAGTGTAAGCAACGCAGTTTTTTTGTACTCTATGTCAACGTTTGTGCCAACAAAACACAAGAGCTTGCTGAAACCTTAGGAGTGACTTAACAAGCGATTTCAAATTGTTTTAAGGCATTGGGTATAGTGCAAAAACAAGGAAATTGGGTTCCGTATGAACTCAAGCCAAGAGACGTCGAACGTAATTTTTTCACGTTCGAATAACTGCTCCAAAGACTAAATCGGAAGGTTTTTTTGAGTCGAATCGTGACGATAGATGAAAAATGGATTCACTACGACAATCCAAAGTGCAGAAAATCATGGGGTAAGCCCGGTCATGCATCAACTTCAACGGCCACACCGATTATTCATGTAGCGAACAACAATTAATGCAATTGAACCGACAATATGCCAAAAGACATGACAAAGTGATCTTTCAGCACGACAACGCTCGGCCACATGTTGCAAAAGTCGTCAAGGAAACTTTGGAGGCGCTTCAATGGGATGTCCTATCCCACCCGCCATATTCACCAGACAGTGCTCCTTCGGACTATCACTTGCTCAGGTCGATGACTCATGGCCTGGACAAGCAACACTTCACTTCTTACGAAGGAACCAAAAATTGAGTTGACTCTTGGATCGACTCAAAAGACAAGGCATTTTTTCGAAGCGGACCCCGTATGCTACCAAAAAGATGAGAAAAAGTTGTAGCTAACGATGGACAATACTTTGAATAAAATACATTGAACCAATTTCTCTGAATAAAGCTTCAAAGTTACGAAAAGAAACCTTATTTGTATCCCGAATATCTACAAGAAATTTTTTAATGCCTCCAAGTGAGTAGGCGGTTTAAAAAAAGCTCCGAAACTAAGCCTAGAGCTAAACCTAAACAAACGAACAAAATGAGCCGAAACCGAAAAAAAAAAAAAAACTAAAACATCATTTCCTGAGTGCTCTAGTGGGCTAGATGAAGCACCGAGCGATGTCTCTATTTCGAGAATGTCTGCTCGGAACATGTTATTCCAAGTGAAAAACGAGGACAAAGGTTGTCAGATGCAGTAGAATGAGAAGGCTTCCGTTGTCAAGAACTCTAGACGTAATTGCCTCCTAAGTCTAGCAACGAAGTGGTTTATCGAGGTTCATTACAAAAGTTTCCATTATTTGATAACGCACTAATTAAAACATAATACGCATTGTACATTGGCTCCACACAAGTGTCATACGACCTATACTTATGTATGGGGTGATTTTCTTGTGGCCGGCACTAAATATATCAACCCATCACAACGTAATGGATAAAGTTCAGAGGATGGTAACACTGCTGATAACAGGTGCCCATAGAACCACACCTTCTAAAGCCCTGAACACTATTCTCTACCTTCTACCATTGGATCTCTTTGGTAAGTAAATCGCATCCTCAGCCGCCATTGGACTTACCTCAATCCAAACCTGTAAACGAACCGATTTCGGTCACTCCAAAATCCTGCCAGCAATATCGACTATACCTCGCCCAAAATTTTCTTTGAAACTAAATTCGACTCCTTCTTTCCCACCAGATCGGAATGGGAGGAAGGTCCTCCCCAATGGCGCGCAGTCAGTACATCTCTACACTGACGGCTCCAAATTAGAAAGCAAAGTAGGTGGCGGTATCTTCTCGGAACATTTGGACCTCGATATCTCATTCCGCTTATACACAGGCGAGCATAAAAAAGTGTACACTTCTACTTTTATCTCAAATAGGGTTTAACATTAAACCTCAAGCAGGGTTTTCAAACACGTAGAAGATATTCAGGAAAATAAATTATGTTAATGTGAATATAAATTCATTGAAAATACATTATATTTTCTAATATTTGGTATTACTACCTTATTTTTTATTACACTATTTAATCTTCTAGAAATTGATTCTAATTTAATTGCTGACCATAACTCTTCTTCGTTATTTGTGGATTGTTTATGGATTTCCCGGACTTTGTTCATATATTTTCAATGGGATTAAGATCGGTACTCTGCGCAGGCCATTTATCTAAAATACTAGTTTCCTTCACTTGAAACCAAGAAGAAACAAGTCTGGATTTATGGCACGGCGCACTATCTTGTTGGAATCGGTAGATTCTATGTTTAGGTAACTTTTCCAAGCTTGGCAGTAAAGATTCATTCAAAATTGTAATGTATACTTCAGAATTAATCTTCACTCCTCTTTACACTCTATGTAATTTTTAAACGCCGCTTGCCGTAAAGCATCTTCCCCATTTTCACTTTACTGTTTCCTGAATGCACTGGGGATGAAGTAGTTTTCCTGATGTCCGATTGCAATACTGAGGGCCATCTGACTGAATGCAAGATCTGGTTTCGTCCAAGAAAATAATCTGTGTCCGATCCGTATGCAGATTCTCTTTTGCCCATTTCATCCTGCAAGCTTTATGTCTGTTTGTAAGATCGACAACATTTAAAGGCTTCTTTTTTTAAGTAACGTTTTGAATTCAACGAGAACAAATGTACAAATGGTCATCAATTAGGATACAGAAATGAAAATACTTTTGAAATATCTTTGAATTTATTTGAATGTAAACTCAGTTAAAGAAGATAAGAATTACAAGGAATGCATCAAAAGTAAAATCAGTGGAAAAAAAGTTACAATACTAATGATAAATCTTAAAAAGACTTTGATTTAAAACAATAATTACAAAACTTACCGAGTTACTTGAGGTATTTAGAAAAACAATGAACCTGTTTCAGTTATTTCACAATCCTTGATTTACTTAAAAGTTATTGCTCTTTAATTATCACCAAGAAACGTCTAGTCACTTCAGTGCACTTGACACAACTGATCATTAAACATTTCATAAAACATCACATTATCCTAAAAGCAACAATTAAGTGAAGTTAGCTCGTTAGGTACCCGGTAAGGGAAGGGTAGAAATAATTAGAATTTTACTTTGTGTGTACTTTTTTATGTTCGCCTGTGTAAATGACAGGCTAAGAGTAAAAATGACCTATCTGCAAGGTCCGAGCAAAAGTGGCATAAAAAAAAGTTCCGCACAAAAACGAACCGCGTGAGTTTCCGGGGAAAAACGAATCTGTGAAAAACTCCGGGAAAAATCGACTTAACTATTTAACTGTATGAACTTTGCATTACTTTTTGTAGTTATCGTTTTCGTCCAGAGTTTTTCTCTGATTCGTTTTTGCCCGGAATCTCATGCAGTTCGTTTTTGCGCGGAACATTTTTTAACCCATTTTTGCTCGGGCCTTGTAGATAGATCATTTTTACTCTCAGTCTGTCAAATATATGTCATTCGCATTTTAATTAGAAGAGATTCATATGAGATAATGCCTATGTACACTTTGCGAGAACTGATTTTTTTGTTGATATTTAAACTCATTATATTAGTGTTTTTAAAGGTAATGAAAATTAAGAAATATTTACTCCAGCTAAGATGGAAAAAGCTAAGAAAATAGAGTTGTAGAAGATGTGACATGAACAAATAGTGATGCAACAGTGCTAATTGACACCAGTAGTTTGTGCACTTAGACATACCAATTACTATTCTATCTTTTTCGTCTTCGTGAAGCATAGGGTAGAGAAGGCCTGATTTACTGACAAAGGTGAACTTGCGAAATTTTTTTCGCGTGAGGGGTGAAAATCTTCCAGACACCAGCAGACCCGATTGACTCTGGTAGTGTGAGATTTTTACTCACTAAACACCCCTCTAGGGATTTGCCGAATCAGACCTCTTTATCCGGGTCCCTTTTCGTCCCTACCCATTGCGATCTCAGCGAGTGAGACCCAGACTAATCCAGTTTTCTTCCCTCAACTCGATTCCTCGGGTCAGCGCAAGCATTTGCTTATAAAACACCTTTGCCACTCTTCTTTCTTCCATCCAGTGGTGTACCATCAGCTGTCTTCTTGCTAGTGCGGGACACTGGCACACTATGTGTGCCGCCGTCTCTTGCTCCTCCAGGCATAGCCTGCAGGTATTATCCTCGAGAATGTTCATCTTCTTTAGATGACAACTGAAGGTACCATGTCCTGCTACTAGTGCTGTCAGCCATCTCAAGGTCCTACGATCTATATCCAGGGCCTTCCTCTGTTCAACACTTCTGGTCGTTACAATCGCCATCTTAGCCTGTCTGCACGAGTCCACGACGTTTCACTGTTCCCTCGTGGCCCACGTTCTCAACAGGCCCTCTGCCGTGCCCCTGCCTAGCGCAGTAAACGGCTCCGGATCTTGAAAACTCGAAGCAGCTCCTAGTTTTGCCAATACATATGCTTTCTCATTTCCTTCAACCCCTGTGTGTCCTCGGACCCACGCCAGTGTCATTTGATGAGGCACAGCACCTCTGCCTGAAATATTGAGGTGTATCCCAGGCAGAGATGGGTGTTCAAATTCAGGTCTTCACTGAAGATTCCTGCGCCTGCTCTACTATCACATCTCGATCCATCCGTTAAAATTGTAACGTCGGTTAGACGGTTTTCAGGGAGGGACCCATCCCTTATGAGCGTTTCGTGGTGTCTATCAATTACACTTACTTTGCTTATACCATCAACAGGCATTTCTAATTCCGGTATGTCATCTTTGACAAGTTCCAGTATTTTCCTATGCCCTTGGTTATCACAAGATCTGTACCAGTTTTCGCCTCGATCCATGCGAAGAGCTGCTAATGTCGGCGTGGTCTGAAAGGACCCTGTTATCGCCACACACGCTAACCTTTGAACCTTACTCAATTATCTTTTTACGGTGGACTTTGAAGCGCTTGGCCACCAGGCCACCGAGGCATATGATATAATCGGTCTCACCATCATAGTGTAGATCCAGTATGTGGCCTTTGGCGAGATGCACCACCTGTTCGCTCTTTGGATTTTCTCTTCAACATGTCTTTGCCAGGTAAGTCTTGAATCTAGTAATACCCCCAGACACTTGACCAAGCCCGAGCCCGTAAGTTCTTCCCCAAAAAGTTCTAAAGTCTAGATTCTTCTCTTTCCTAGTGAAAACGATTAGATCAGACTTCTTTGCACTTATAAAGAGCCCCTGTTCCACACACCATTGCTCCACCACCCCCGTATCTCTCCTTACGGTGTCTGCTACGGCGCGTATGAACTTGTCACTTGCCATAATTGCTATGTCGTCGGCATACCCCACGTTATGTATGCCTTCTTCCTCAAGTCTACGAAGTAATGTTCCACAGAGTAGTGGATAGCACTCCTCCCTGGGGACATCCTCTGCCTACCCTTCCTCGCAATCTCGATTCACCTCTCTGGATGGTTACTGCTCTTGTCTTTAACATATTGGAACTTGCGTCTTACGGTGGACTCGAAATCTCCAGGAATTATTCTGCAACGGCGTTTTTACAGGAAAAAACAACTACTTGTTTCCATTGGCAGAATTCTAAGCGGAGCTCTCATCATGAAAAGTGAGTAGGTAATATACTTACCAACAAAATAGTGTAATGTAGCGTAAAGGACCGTTCGACATACCTTAGCGAGAAATAAGTATGTAATTAGTTGATTTCAAAACAGCAAAAGTTAGATGACAAGAATAAACCGTTAAAATCAGCTACAAATTATATAAAAAATAAACCTGAAAATTCTAGGAAATACTCACCTTTAAGGTCTACTAAAATCCCTTCTTTGTTATCTTGGTTTTGTGTGGAGGACGTAACAATTTCAAAATGCTGAACAGGAGAACTATTGCTACTTTGCTGAACAGGAGATCTACTGCTACTTTGCTGAACAGGAGAACTATTGCTACTTTGCTGAACAGTAGAACTATTGCTACTTTGTTGAACAGGAGAACTATTGCTACTTTCTCTTGATGACGTTGAGTTCGTTTGTGATGATGCTCGTTGATTACTTACAAGATAATTCTTAAACTTCTGTAGAAAAGTCAGTTCGTCCTTGAGAGGTGTTATAAATTCCTTTATTTCATTTTTCGTTTTTGACTCATAATCCTGAAGATACAACCGATAGCTAAGTTTTATTGTTGTCCAAGTATTTTCAACGAATCCAGCTAAAATTAAAATTAATAAAACCAATCAAAAAGTTATATTTTTATTTTAAAATACCCACTTGAACACGTTAATTTGTTTGCTATCCACAAGTAAATATTTTTTCTTAGAGACTTTAGAACCCGTGGAGACTTACACTGTAGTAACGCTGGATTGTATAAAATAGGAAACTTCTTAACTTCTTTTATCAGAGAAAGAAGTAAGCAAGTGGAAATGGGTGGATCTTGAAAGAAGTAAAATTAATTGCTAACATCACTTTAATTATATTTGAATTACCCTTCTTCGGATCATGCCGAAGGTTTATAGAATTCGGAACTTTAATAACATTTGATAAATTTTGCTTTGATTGTCGAGTTACGCAAAAACGTTGTACGGGCTGAGGATCATCCGCGGGATCTCGACGTAGAAATGACATCGCTTGGTAATGTGGAAATATCTCTTTACCAGGATCATTGTCATATGACTCAAAATAAGTTTTTAATGCATTCCATATTTCTTTACAATCTACTCCTATAACAAAATTAAACCGAATTGAAAAAAATGTGTTTTTACTAGCGCAAAACTTACCAGAACAATTCAGATGTTTTCCGATCATATTCCAAAGAACATCGGTTGAGGATATATTAGTTGTGTCAATTCTGTATAACTGAGGATAACTTTTAACATGTTTTATTAATGATTCTGCGATGTACTGTTTGTTTAAGTATAAGCCTTGCACAGGATCTAAATCATCCGTAAGGCGTCGTCGTAAAACTGACATCGCTTGGTAATGTGGAAATAGATCTTTACCAGGATCATTGTCATATGACTCAAAACAAGTTTTTAATGCGTTCCATAATTTTTTACATTCTGCTCCTAAAACAAAATTAAATCGAACTGAAAAAATTGTTGGTGATTTTATTACCTCAAAACTTACCAGAACTTTTAAGCTCTTTTCCAACCATATTCCAACGTACATCGGTTGAGGATTTATTATTTGAGTCGTTACTGTATAACTGAGGATAATTTTCCACATGTTGTATTAAGGATTTTATGATGTCCTGCTGTTTTAACCAAAAACATTCTCTAGGATCGGGATCATGAGCAGGATCCCGACGTAAAAATAACATGGCATTATAATGTGGAAATATATCTTTACCAGGGTCACTCTGATGTATCTCAAAATCAGACCTTAATTTCTCCCATGTCTGCTTACATAACATTCCTAATACAAAAAACTAATTTAAAAAAGATTTTCAATGGATGTTGATACCTCTAAAAGTACCAGAAATATTCAGCTGTCTTCCCATCATCTCCCAAATTATTGTATTATCTACATTGGAATTTGCGGTCGTTCTGTAGAATCGCGGATAATCGCTTACATATTTTATTATTAACATTTCAGTAACTGTGTTTACCATTGAGTTAGCTTTAAATGAAGAAACTATTGGAAAATGAAAGGTTAAAGGGATTCTTAATGCAATAAGTTAATTTAAGGCATTACTTTCTACTTTTTTTTGAAGGAACTGTTGATATATATTGTTAAACGAATGAAGATCAGTATTACCTAAAAATAAAGGGAAAACTTTCATCAGCTTTTAAAACTATTCAAGGATAATAATGGAAGTCTGTTGTAAATGGGAGGACAGTGAAGCTTATTCCTGAAATTAGCGACTTCACTACCGACTTTGGCCCCTGGCGGATAGGTACCCAAAATCTTTCGTGTGAAAGTTCATACACAAAACGGGATCGGATTTTTTAAAGCTACCTTACTGGTAAGCAGGGAACGACAGAGGATAAAAAAAAGTTTTATTTAAAAAATATTTGCCGATGCATTACGATCTTTTTTAAAAGCCCATGATGACATAAGATTTTAAACACTTGGATAAATATGATAAAAATATTACTTAAAAAGTACGCTCAAGTTCCTGATTTTACAAAAATATTTAGGTATTAGTAAAGACGAATTTTTCCTCCTTTATTATCCCTGCTGCCAAGGTCGACTCAACTCGACCAGCCGCCACCATTTTTCTAAGTATAGCGTCAGTGAGGTTTGTATCTAGCCAAGTTGAACCCGAATTGACGGGCTGAGAGTAAAAGTGACCTATTTGTAAGGTTCGGGCAAAAGTGGCTTAGAAAATGTTCCGCGCAAAAACGAATCGCGTGAGATTCCGGGCAAAAACGAATCGTAGAAAATTTCCGGGCAAAAACGACTTAACTACTTAGCTGCATTAACTTTGCATTACTTTTTGTAGTTAAATCGTTTTTGCCCGGAAATTTTCTACGATTCGTTTTTGACGGGAGCTTTGCGCGATTCGTTTTTGCGCGGAACATTTTCTAAGCCACTTTTGCCCGAACCTTATAAATAGTTCACTTTTACTCTCAGCCCGTCAATTAATACTTGCATATATAAAAAAAACCTTTTAGTTGGAATAACAAAGAATTCTAGAGAAAGCAAAGAAAGATCTATTGTCGGTGGTGTGAGCGATAACACTATGAGAGCAGAATATTTATGACCCTCGGACGCAACTCATGGTTCTTTTGTGCTGATAATAGATAACGTTAAAAGGCCATATAAAAATTAATATACCAACTACTGTTGGGCAGATCAGATTCGAAGTACTTGAATATAAAGAAAAAACAGGATGGGGAACATAGAAGCGGAAAATGAGGTCATAAATGAGAAAAATCAACTAAATTAGTTAAGGTAATTTTAACCCAAGAGCGTATTTACCGTAGATGCAACCAGTGCGTAGGCTAGTAGCTGATTTAGAAGACATGCTCTGGGATGGTAGAATTTTACGCGCAACGATTTGTTTTTATACATAGAATTTTAATTGTACTCGATATTTTTTGAATCAATTTTAATACCAAGCAAATTAGAATTTCTTTTTAACCGACTTCCCAAAAACAGAGAGGTTCTAAGTTCGACGTGTATATCCAGTGTTTTTTTTAAAGAAGTGCCTAGATTTGTACAGGGAATCTGACCAAATTTTGGATAAACAAATTTTTTTTTAGAAAATTTTGCATAAACAAATTTTCAAAAAGTTTCGTCCGATTCCCTGAAGAAATCTAAGCACTTTTGCTCCTCTGCAATTTTTCTGTAAACCTAACCATTTTTGATTAAAAAATCTTTAAATTTCCAAAATTTTCAATTTTGTCCTTCCATAATCTCAAAAAATTCACGTTTTAAAAAAAAATTTCACACAAAAGTTTTCTATTTTTGTCCGGAGCATCCGAATCAGTAGTAAAAAGTATGGGTTCCCATTTGAAATTTTAAGTTTCTTTGGTCAGACTTGCCCCACAAATCAAACAAACTTTATTTAAAACTTTTTTTTATAGGACGCCATCTTTTGGCTATATTTGGATGTCTACAGTTGACCGATTTTGACGATTCGTTTTTTGTTGGGTAGAAACTGTTCACCAATTGGTACCTTGTCAAAAAAATGTTTCGTGGGGCGGGGGTGGGGTTGAAACGTAACTTTGTAACACGTGGACCGATTTGGATGGTACTTTTACTGTTGTATAGAGTGTAATCCCCTATTGCTAATAGGAGAATAATGAGGTCCTAAGGTGGAAAGTGGGGGAGGGGTAGTCTAATTTAATAACTCGTATACCGATTTGGGTAATTCTTTTTCTGTTGGGTAGAGTATGTTCCCTAGTTGATACCACAAGAAAAAAAATGTTGGTGGGTTCTAACGCGTGGACCGATTTGGATGGTTCTTTTACTGTTGTATAGAGCGTGATCCCCAATTACTAATAGGAGAATAATTTGTTCCTAAGGTGGGTGGTGGAGGAGGGGAGGCGTAGTCGAACTTCGTAATTCGTGGACCGATTTTGATGGTTCTTCATTTGAATATGTTGCCCCACTGATAGGACGACAAAAATTAAGAAGTTGCGTGGTGTGCGGAGGGGGCGTTACACAATTTCTTAATTCACACATCTATTTGGAAGATTTCCTTTTAATTTGTATTATATGATCCCCCATTGCTACTCTATGGAAAAATGTTGAGCTACGGTTGGGGTGGGGGAGGGGAAATCTAACTTTGTAACGCGTGGACGGATTTAGATTATTCTGAATGTATAGAGTCACCATTTGTATTCTGACAAAAATTGTGGCTAATAGTGACAGTTGGAGGATAGGCAGCGCCTAGATTCATAAGGCATAGACCGATTTTTTTGATCTGAGTGGCCTATCCATTACCACTTTCGCCTTTGAACACTGATGTATATTCCGTCTTGGCCTGTAAAACTGTGTAAGTCTTCGTTGGTAATGACCTTCATCTCATGGGATGTTAAAGATGCGCCGGAGACACTGGTTGACAAAGGGACCGTTCAAGTATTACGTAACGCAGTTAGTATTACGTTACGTAACATTAAGTATTTGTTAAAATTAAAAGTCCTAACTCTTAACTCTTGACTCACGGCTCAGCTTATATGGGATATCTACATTACACATATTTTTTTACATACGAAAAGAGTCGCATCACTGAGTATACAGAAGTATATATATGGCAAATAACCATATACGTTGTGTACCACGAGTCCATAGTTTGGACTCTAAGAGTCCGACCGTTGCGGTCAAGAAAAACCACCTAAACTACAAGCCATGAGCTTACGAATTTCACGCACACACATTACGGCCAAAGTAGGCTGAAAATTCGTTTAATTTATATTGCTCCTAATTCCGGTATTTTGCGCAATATAATTGACATTTTTAGGTAAAAATAATTATCTGAGTGTTACGTAACGTTTAGGGGGTAACGTTACGGTGCGTTACAAGTGGGGGAGGGGGTTAGACATTTTTAAAAACTGCGTTACGTAATATTTAAACGGCCCCAAAGGCTTGATGTTATTTGACTTTCCATGTTGAAGAGCCGTACAACGTTCTATTCGAAGATCCGGAGTTTTGTGAGTCTGGAGACGTTGTTATTGCATTAGACCTCTGGAAGAGTATTAAATGAAACTCGAGCCTTGTTGATGCAACCCTGTACATTAGCTTCAGCTCCGCCATCTGCTGTAACTATGCTTGCGAGATAGCAAAATGTATCCAATTGGTCTACTTGCTGCTCCTCCAGATAAATTTCATGTTGTCTCCTGAAGTCCAAGCTCATAAGTTTGGTTTTAGCAACAATGATCTTAAGCCCTGCTCTGCGACCTTCTCTGCTCAGGGCTTGGGACATTAGGGTTACTTAACTCACCTTCGATGGATAGGAGACGTAGATCGTCGGCATAAGCCATATGCATAAGGTGGTTAACAAATTTCCATCTAATCTCTTGTAATGGGTTGTTATCTAGGATGCTGCACAATATGTAGGAAAGGGATCCTAGAAAAAGTTATAACCATTATAAAGGAATCCTACTCAAGGGAAAATTGGCTGAGCCCTTTCAAGTGCTGAACGAAGTAAGACAAGGATACATACTGTCCCCTTTGCTTTTCTAGATGTCAAAGACGACACTATGCATCCTTGTCTTACTCCGTTAAGTACGTGGTAGGGCTCCAATAGTTTTCCCTTGTGTAGGACGTGACATTGGGCTCCTGAGTAGGACTCTTTTATAATGGTGATCATTTTTTCTGCGATCCCTCTCCTACGTAAAGCTGCCAATATGTACTTCCGATCAATGCTGTCGAACGCCTGCTCGAAATGGACGAATATTCGATGTAATGGGGACCTACATCGGGCAGATTGCTTGATGATAATTTCGAGGGTGTTTATGTAATCGCTCCAGAAGAAACCCATGCGAAGTCTGTTTATTATTAAGAGTGCGCTCGACTGTTTGCTTGATTCACATTAAGATGATTTTTTACATCGATTTGGAAACTACAGTTAGAAGGCAGACCAGCTGATACACTCCTTCGGCCACCTTTTTTGGGAATCTGCACAATTACGTCTGTTTTACATTTAATGGATTAGGTCTAGGTTTTCCAACATTCCTGGATTACAGGAAAAATAATAACCTTCAATGCAATTGGATTCGCCTTAAGTAATTCCGCTATTCAATTAATCCTTGGGGGTTCATCGTGGTCCATCAACTTAATTTAGTTCGCCACCTCCAATCTTGTCGGAGGTCTGATGATAATGTTGGCCACAGCCAGCGGATAAAGAGGTATTCGACGGCCCAAGCGTGTTATTTATGACTTCAACCAAATATTCGGTTAACCAGGTGGTACCAACTTGGTGTAAACATATTTTTATTTTATTTTAGTGGAATTTAACCTTGTGCACGTCCTGTAGTTCAATGCCTACAATTTAAAAAGAATAAAACTACTGTTTTAGACCACTTCTTTGTATCAGTTTTAAATACGATTGGTATTGATCAGCTTGACAACTCCTTCCATGATTAAGATATCACAAAAAGTCATTATTATCAAGAAAATTGTTGATTTATACATTCTTAGTTTTATTAATTATCATGTAAACTAATTATTTCATAATTTTTTTCTAAGTCCGTTCTACCAGGACAATAATTTGTACCTCGCTAGAAAGGGGATAGAATAGGGATAGCTAGATTTAAAAATGAGCGTAGGTTAATTAAAAAAAATTTCGAGAAAAATCAATCTGAAATTCAAAAATAGGAAAATGTAATACTCAAAATTTATTTTTTAAACAGTACTGCACAAAAATGAAAGCAAGTAGATAACCTTGTTTGATCTTGGTGTAAAGGGCATTTTATTACCTTCCATTTGCCATTGGTTTCATGTCGCTAAGTTGCTACAGTGAAAAGATATTAACAATAAACTGATTCGCGTACCCCCAAATTCCGAAATATTATAATCACCCTGTAACTCCTAAACGGTGAAAATTGTCAACCCCCCTGCCTTACGATTTTCTGTTTGTCTAGGTGTCATTTAAACTCGTATTGACCTCAAGAAACGTAACACCCTGTATTTTCTGGAAGTTCAATAGTTGACGTAGAAGAAACTGGCTCTCTTAATTTTTTAAATAGTGTGAATTATTTGTTACACAGTTCACTATATCACTTAACAAACAAGTGTTACGGCGAACAACACCTAAATACATTGAAAAGTTGCGCGAGCAATATCGTTTAAAGTATTCTAATAATTGTTTGATTTTCAGGGGCCCATGATACAAAATATACATAAAGATAAAAGTATTCCACCCTTGCGCTCCTCAGGGCCAAACTCTCTCTCTCAACTACCCGTAATCCTTTTTGGGACCTTAGAATATAAAGCAAAACAGGAATGGCGATAGCGTGTATGAAGAGTGTACATGGGCGTGTTTTTTCAGGTGAGAACGAATTTCCAAGAGAAAGTGAGATGGAGTGAACTCAAGGGACCTTATTTTACAAAACTAGTTTGGATGGCTTTCAATGCGGAGTGTAAGCGTTATTAAAAATTGATTTAAAGGTGATATAAAGTACTAATTAACTTAAAAACTATTACCAAGTACAGTCTATGTTGTGGACAGTTTGTGTTTTACATTTAAAGTTGTGAGAAATTCGTAGATATTTATAAAATTAGACAATGACAGTTCGGTGGGCTTTCTTCCAGAAATAACTATAAATTTCCAGGAAGAAACCAGTTAACTAGTTTAAATACTGAATTACAAATTTAGTTGATAGTTTGCAGCGATAATTAGAATAATTTATGAATATATCAACTGAAAACAAATAGTTTATGTTTGCAAGGTACGGAATTTATTTATTTACGAAATTGGAAATGTCAAAAAGCAGGGTGCCATATTTCACTGACGGTTCGAGAAAACATTACCTGTGGGGCATACCCTTAAATTGATTAAAATTAAAATTATAATATTTTGAATTACTGACGTTATAATACTGTCTTATATTATGTCAATCATTACTTTAATTAAAAAATATAAAGTAAATTAGTGACTTTAAGCCACTTTCTAAGTTTATTTCAATGCCCCGCTCCTTACCTTCTTAATAATTACACCTGCATTGAAATACGCACACAAACGCAAATGCCTTCCAACACAACTTTGATGGTGGTCGCTTGATTTCAGCCGTTGTCATTCCTGTTTTGTTTTATATTCTAAGTTTGGGACATGAGGTGGGAGAAGAACTTGAGACAACGATTAGAAGTGGATCTACAATTTAAGATAGATTTCGACCCACCGATATTACTTTGCAAGGCTGAATGGCCTATTATCGTCATTTGTTATCAGCAAAAAATTACCATGGGTCGCCGTCATTAGGGCTCGAAGTTGGGAACTCCGGGATGGAAGGCTTACACGATATCACTTACTCTATCAACGACTCAAGACTCTTTGTACTATTGCGCATGGTGACACGACGGTACTTTAATTTCAATGTACTTGAGGCAAATAATGTAAACAATAATTTTGCATATATAGTTTTGACCCTCACATTGTAGTCTATCCCAACTTTTTACAATACAACAAACTTTCTGGAACATGACATTATTTTTTTGAATATGTGATTTAAGCTTTGACTTCCCATTCTTCCCTAAATAGTTGGCAAACTGTAATTATTTGATAATTACCTTTTTTTGTGTCTGTACAGGGCAGCTTATATTATTCTGCATTAATTGATAAAAAATATCAATATTCAATGAGTTTCTTACGCAATTGAAAAATAAATTTGCTTTTTTAATGAATAAATTATTTTCCAATCCTAATATCCGTCGGTGGAGTAAGTGATAACGTGTCGGCCTACCAATCCGGAGGTCCCAGCTTCGAATCTCACTGGCGGCGACCCAAGACTGTCTTTTGCTGATAACAGATTACGATAAAAAGACCAATGGGGTTACACAGAAAATGTCAGTGGTTCGGAATCTACTTTAAATTGTAGGTCCACTTGCAATTGTTGTCTCGAATCAGGTAAAGTTCTTCTTCTGCCTCATGACCTTAATAAAATATGTAATATTGAAATATGCGTTTAAATTTATATATACGGAAAACCTAGCCAACCCATTTTTATGTCCAGTTTAACAAGTCACTGTATACGTATTTTACACTTGTCATCATATTGTCTTAAAAACTACTACCATATACTATAATCATGACGTCTTTTTGAGAAATCAATAAATCTTACATCAACTTATGTATAACTTTCTTAGTTTGAACTGCTTAAATACCAAAAGAAAAAGTAAATAAAGATCAAAACTATAAAAAATTTTAGTGCAGACAAACTGTTGGTTTCAAGTACATTGCGCGGCTGAATTTGCTGTAGGAAATTACCATTTAGAATCTCTCAACTTCCAACATCATTACATTACATCTTTTATAATTTTACCAGCACTTTTAATAATATCGAAAAATATCTTAAAAAAATTCGGACTTGTCGATTTTCGGTTTTATCACTGCTTCTGTTAATGATAGCACAATGTATGTATGTTCATTATAAAAAAAAATGGCAGTGTATATTTACCACCCTCAAATTGCCGTGTGAATAAATATGTTTAAGCATAAATATAAAATACATAATTAATATTAACCTACCGGTGGGTTTTGGTGTTGGTGTTGAAGGTTTTGCTGTTGAAAGCTTTGAGTTGGAATCATTAGAATCATTCTTCAATGAAATATCCATCGAGTTATCAGAGTCCCATTCATCCCGGAATGGATATTCTCCTCTCTGAATGTTGTTAATTTCTTCATTAAGAAATAAAATATAATTCAATCAGTTTTTGCATAAGAAAAATATTTAAGTGAAATAAACCTACCGACAGATTGTGGCGTTAAAGGTTTCGTATTACTATCATCCTTCCACAAACCATCCATAAAGTCTTCCGAGTCCCATTTTTCTCTTAATGGATTTCCTCCTTTCCGAATGTTTTTAATTTCTTCATAAAGACTTCTTAAAATAACCCATGTTTGCTCGCACATAGATACTAAAAGGCAATTATATAAGACAATTTTCTATGAATATCCAAACAATGGAAAACCTGAACGTTTCATTGTCCTAGCTATATCTTTCCATATAGTCAAGTATCCAAAATCGGAAAGTTTTAGGTACTCATCACCATTACTACGATACAACTGTGGATACACTTTTACTACCGCTAATAAAGTGTATTCTTCCACTTCTCCTGGTACAGTTTTAATATATTTTTGATTATCAGGACATAATTTGTAGGTTTGAGATTTTTTAATGTTCCTAAAATTTAATCAATCTTACAATCACGATCAGTACAAAATGCAAAATAAAAAATACTTTAAATCAAACAATGGCTTCAAGAAACTTAGTTCTTCTTCAAAATCTAATATTGAAGTAAAATTTGCCAGTTGGTTTACAACACATCCATCTTCTCTTAAGATACATAAATACTGATATTCCATTTTTAAATGTATCCACGTCTTAACACATTTCCAACCTAAAATAGATTATTTTAGAAATATTTTATTGCATCAATATATTAACAACTTTTTTATACTTTCTTCTTGCAGCTCTTCGCCAACAGCATTCCATATTATTCCCAATCGAATAGAATTTCCATAATGCTTAGCAGACGGATCATAGATCTCCGGATATTCTCCGACAAAAGTTAAAAGCTTTCTCATCTTACCTGCAATCACATTATTAACAATGTTAACAAATATTTCTATAAAAGACAAAAACGAGCAGGTACAACAGCGTGTTGGGCTTGCACATGATAGGGGTCCCTAGGTTTGTTAACGATTTTGAAAGTAAATATCTCGTCACTGAAAGGTTAAAAAGAGGTCCTAAAACATTTTATTGCATTTAAGACCTACATAAATTAATGTGGGGGGGGGGGGCTATCTCACTCTACGGGAGGGGGTCAAAAAAATTTCTTTCTTTTTTTTCAAAAATAACATCATTTCTATTTTTTCTATTTCTGTTCAGTTTGATTTTTCAGCTGATTTAAAGTATAAATATGCATGCTGATTTCAAAACTGTAGTTAGTTTTATTCTATCACGTCAGGTTTTTTCTCTATAGCTTATCTTAATTTGAACACACTGGGTCGAGCCTGGATCATGAGAAGCAGAAGTGCTCTCCTGCTGGCTGAAATATACCTACCTCGATTGGGGAGCGTTTAATGACAAAGTAGTACATAAAGTAGTATTTACATTTATATTTATTTCCTCTTCTTTAGATCATGTCTGCCTCTGCTATTTCGCGTCGTAAGTGCTTAAACAGCCCCAATTCGTTTTGTTATATAGTATGTATATGTGGCAGTTTTAGCATTCCCAGTCAGGACAACATCAGCGAATTTCTTAGGCAAATCTATTTTATATATTTTAAAGTGACAATTGGTGATGAAGATAAATCTTGGGCCTCTCACAAGGTGTACAAGCAGTGTGTTGAGAGTTAGGGACGTGGACGAAGATAACACGTGATAAATTTCCATTTAATATACCTATGATTTAGCAAAAGCCCAGGGATCTTTCAATTGACTATTACTTTTACTTTGATGTTCTCGACCATCAAGGGACTATTACTTTTGTATAGTGAAAACGTCAGGATAACAAAAAAAAAGCAAATGTAATGAGGATCCTAGTTTACCATCAGCTATATGCCCAATGCCTCATTCAGCTGAAATTCCAGTGCTAGTTTTCCCCACTTTCGAAATACGAGAATACGAGTATGGTAGAGATCGAAGTGACACCAACGATGAAGGTCTTAAAACTGACTCCTTTCGTAAAGGATTTGGTCAGCATGAGTTGAATAAGATTTCACACTATCCAAAAAGGCTTCAGAACTCCTAGCATCAAGACTGCACGAGAAAAACTGGCTTGAAAAATGAGCTAAGGTATCCTACTTTCGATCAAGTCAAAGTTCATTTCTGTAATACTTTCAAAGTGTCGATGGCTTTGCGTATTGCCATAACGTAAAGGGTTATTGGAGGAGTTGGGAACTCCAAGCTATAACGCAACAGAATGGCGACTGTTCATCGAAAGCTCAAAGTCAAGCTTGACAAAATTTATTTAGTGCAGTCCAAATCGGCCATTCAGTTGTTCGCGTGTGATGAATATTAAAACATAAAGAGAGTCATTGATTTGTTGCAATATCACCTGAACAAATGGATCATCTGAGTTGACCTTAAAATGTTCTGCTTCCTTTTTAGCCGACAACGCGGATATACCAAGTATCCTTATTTTTTTTTGTATGTCGAACAGCAGAGCTCGCGAGAAGCATTAGGAGCAGTCAAATTGGCTGCCAAGATCTCCAATCTGGTGACCTAAACATTTTACATCAGCCACTTCTTAACAGAAAGAACATTATATTTCCACCTCTGCATATAAAAGTGAGTTTCATGAAGAAATTTGTTAAAGCTTTGCCAACTGAAGGAGAATGTTTCAAGTATCTCATTTCGGCATTTCCTAGCTTGTCTTTTGAAGAGATAAAGGCCGATGAGTTTGACGGTCCACAGATTAGGCAGCTCGTTAAAGATGAACATTTTATCAGAACAATGATAGAACTCCAAAAGAAGGCTTGGATGTCATTCAAAAACCTTATCAAAGACTTTTTTGGAAATACACGAGCACAAAATTACACCGAAATTGTATAGAAACTCTTGGAGAGCTTCAAAATGCTTGGTTGCAATATGCGTATCAAGGTGAATTAACTGCTTAGTCATCTTGTTAACTTCACGAAAAATCTTGGTGTAGTCAGTGATGAGCAATTCTAGTAAGTTTCGAAAATCATGAAGGCAAGATATCAGAGTAGATATGATGTACATAGGATGGCTGGCTATTGTTGGAGCATCAGGTGAGATTGTCCACAGATTCAACACTGCACAAAAAGCTATAAATTTTTAAATTTTTTTTAAATTTATAATTTTTACCTGTTTGCCGTTGAGTAAAACAGCCCGGTTAAACAGCCAGACAACCGGACGGCCGGACAGACAGAAAGACAAACAAGATTTTTAAAAATCTTTGCTTGGGTTTTGGTATGTTAATTCATAACATATATATGATCTTCACATTTATGTATATGTCGTGATAAGTTAAAACACAAATTTGGTAATATATAAACATTAATCGCATATTATTTTATATTTTGATAATGTGATAACAATGAGCATAGGAAAATCATGGATCTTATCAAAAATAAGATACCGGAATTGGAAATGCCTGTCGACGGTATAATCAAAGTAAGAGTAATTGAGAGATACCATGAAACGCTAACAAAGGATTGTTTCCTGCCTGAAAACAGGCTAACTGATGTCACAATTTCCACGCATAAATCCAAAATTAATGGAAGACTAGGAGCAGGAATCTTCAGTGAGGACCTGAATCTAAGCTCAAGTTTATCAGTCTATCAGGTGGAGATGCTGGCTCTGGAGCCAGTTTCTGTAACTTTCACGTGAGTATTTTTTACTCTGTGACATAAAACTTGTTGTTTTTTTTTAACAACAATTTAATTTACATTTACGTCACTGCACTTGAGAAAATACTCACGAAAGTTACAGAAACTGGCTACAGATATAAACGCTGTATTACTTGGTAGAGAGTCGGGTAAGGAGGAAGAAGATAATGGTGGCACTCAGGTGGTAATCAGGTGTATGGACAACACAGACTTCAATAACGCGTGGTCTTGGAGTGAGGGACATATAGGAGTTGAAGGAAACGAGAGAGCAGACGTACTGGCTTCGAGTTTTCAAGGTCCGGAGCCGTTCACTACCTTAGGCAGAGGTACGGTGGTGGGCCTGTTGGAAACGTGGGCCACGAGGCAAATTTGGCTACAATGAATCGCGGACTCGTGTAGACAGACTAATATGGCGATTGTAGCGCCCACAAGTACTGAACAGAAGAGGGTCCTAGATATGGATGAAGAGTCGTCTGGCAAAGGCACTATTAGCAGGGCATGGAAACTTCAGGTGTCATCTAAAGAAGATGAACATCCAGGCTGTGCCTAGAGGAGCAAAAGACAGTGGTGCACATAGTGTGCCAGTATCCTGCCTTAGCAAGCAGAAGTAGGAGACTGATAGGAAAAATTAATTATGGAAGTCAACAAATTTCCAGTTAATATTTCATGCAAAAAGCACACTTTTTTCGGTCAGGATAAATAATAATTTTATTAAAGAAATTTTACCCAAATGTCACTGTAATGCAACTATCAAACTTTATTCTGTTCACCAGTTTGATGGCTGGTTTTTCACATTTCACCCCTGCATGATTGCGGTATAATTGCGTTAAATTCTATTCCAGCGGTTAGGTAATTTTATATAGTATATTTTATTATGGATAGGGAGTTGTTTTGTTCGGTTAATTTGCACCTGCTTCCAAATATCGTAATCGACATAAAATTAAATATTGTTTTATCCCTTCTAATTTTCGTTTTACTCAGTATAGTCGATTTTCTGAACTAAATTGAGCACTTCTAAAAGCTAAAATGAAGCGATGATCACTAGGGATATGTAATGTTAAAAATTATATAAACTAGGAGCGAAAAGTGAGCGTTCTATACTACCACTGCTTTCGCTGGGTTAGTATGAAATAAATAGAAGAAGCAGAGACTTTAGTTTAAAAATGTTAAGTACATCACTCAGAAAATGGCAGAACATCGTAAGCGATAAAAACAGTATTTCGTGGGTGTGTTTTTTTAAATAAGCTTGCAACATTTTTAACACTTTTAAACAGGAAAAAAAATTAAATTTATACTACGAAAAATTAGAAAAAGGTGATAGTATTTAAGAAAATAAGTACGATTTATATTATGATGTTTTGTCATTTACGGACTGATATTAATCTTACTTACTTTTTCTCATCAATTTCTTATGATAATCCTGCAGTTCAGGGCAAGGTGGTATACTAGAATTAATTTCGTTTTTCTTTTTCTTCCTTTTTTCATCTATTTTCTCGACATCGACGTTACTAGGTTTTCCATTATAACATCTAAAATTTTACATTTAAAATTAATTCTGCAAAACATATTTTTCGTTTTCTTACTTGTTAGGTATAAATCGCCATAAAAAGATCATTTCCTTTTCATACATCATTTTTGGTCTTTTTCCTTTTGGTTTGGATTGAAATTTTCGTAATTTCCTCACGAAATTTTGATATTCAAATCGTAAGTTGATGTATCTCTCATTGCAAGATTCCTCTGGAATAATAAAAATAGTTTTGAAATTACATAGGTTAAGTGGAAAAATAAAATTTTACTTTATTATAAATATGATCCACTACTTTTTCAGGCAAAGTACATTAGATATAAATTTAGTCTTATCCGGCTCATACAAGACACACGATACACGACAACTGGGTTTGCAAACATTCAACGGATTAAAAAATACTTTTGAAAAGCTGAGACTTAAAATTTTTTTTTCAAAATTTTTGATAACTTATTTCGAATCTTGTGAAGTAGTTGATCAAACTGTAGCACACACTGAAAATATTACGCCAACACCTAGTTCCTACCCCAAATAATCAAAGGAGTATCTAACTTGATATAAAAAACCTAAATTAACGGAGTTGGGTCAATTCGTTGAGCGGCACGACCACTATTCCTTGCGTCCCGGGTTCGAGAGCAGGTCTCCCCGTGAGCTTTTATTAAGAAATTAAAATAATCCACTCCGTCTCTGAGCTTGTTGTCTAGCTCCCTCACTCACTTCCTTTATCCTAATTCCCTTCCGGCCAAAACCATGATAACGCATCAAAGGGTTGTCCCCTAGGATTTCGCCACATCGTATAAAAAAATCATAGGCAAAGCATTAGTTTCTTTTAATACAGTTTAATTCCCCGAATATTATTAAAAATTTTAACTTGATTTTTAGTTGAAGTAAACTATTTTGAATACGCGGTCACGGAAAAGAATTTCTTTTTCCAATTTTCGTTCAGGGCGAATTTAAAGGTTACGGTTTCATTTTTTATCCGTTTTTCGGTAGGAGAGAGCTTATAATGCGTGAATGACGTCATCAATTTGCTTTCTATTCAATGTGTTTCGGTTATGTGACTGTGCTGTTGTTATGGCGTTTCAATTAGGGTACAATCTATAACACACACAAATTACAAATCAAGTCAACAAAACATATCCTGGCTTGAAAGACAAAATAGGATAAGCGGTAGAATACTAAATTTTAGGCAAGTAATTATTAATTAAGTATTAATTAGATTGTTGCAATTTGCATTTTTACGGGACCCTGAATTCAATCTATAAATAATAGTATTTCAAAATATTACCTAATGAGAATTAATATTGCTTATGCAATTGAAAAAAAAAGTTGAACTGACTTCAGAAAAAGTGCTAAAAAGCATAAAACAATACTTAATCTATTACGACATTTCGAACTCGGTGCAAATTTAACAAACAAAACGAAGAAATTTAATCCTTCTTTTTTATGATCACATGAGCTGAAATGTTTAGGTAATTTTATATAGTATGTTCGATTGTGGTTTGGTAATTATTTTGTTTGTTTTATTTGTACCGACTTCAAAATGTGCGACTAGAAAAATGCTGCTCGTATAACAAAGCAATTTCAATATTTGCAGAGGTACTGCACTCTACAGAAAGGAAACATACAATCATCCGAATCCGGTGACACATTCTGAAGTTAATTCCAGCCACCTTTTCAGACCCTCACATTAATTACAAAATTCTTCAATTTTAGGCAAATAGGCATAGGTGTTTTTTGAAAAACTCCTATCGTATTAAATTTAACATCATTTGAAAGAGGGCAACTGCAGCTAAATAATGGTACCCCAATAAGCCATATGCTTTACAGTTGCGGCAAGTAAATCGTCGCATAAAGTAAAAATTTAATCTCAGTTTTAAAGAAAAGGATAAAATTAAATTTTTATTTTGTGTCCCGTTTTAGTTGCCGCAACTGTAAAGCATATGGCTTATTGGGGTACCATTATTTAGCTGCAGTTGTCTTCTTTCAAATGATGTTAAATTTAATACGATAGGAGTTTTTCAAAAAACACCTATCCCTATTTGCCTAAAATTGAGTAATCAAATGAAGACATGCAACCTTCAAATGTGTTAAGTGACATTAAACTTTCGTTAAAATAATTGGAAAATATTACAATATAGTCCACAAGATGTTCATTTCGGTCAAAGAAAGAATATAGAATATAGTTTTTTTTTATACGATGTGGCCAAATCCTAGGGGACAACCCTTTGATGCGTTAGCATGGTTTTGGCCGGAAAGGAATTAAAGTAAGGGAAGTGAGGAAACTTGAATCTTGTTTTTAACTAGACAACAGCCCAGAGGCGGAGTGGATTATTTTATTTTCTTAATAAAAGCTGACGGGGTGATCTGGTCTCCAATCCATGGGTCCCCCATGGCATCTTGGTCTTGCCGCTCAACGTATTGATCCAACTCCGTCCGTTATAGCAATTTAAAGGCAACGAGTTCAATTTTGGAGACACGTTGGAACAACTACGAATTTTGTTAATAATAATAATTCTTTGCAAGCTAAAAGTAGTGCCCAAATGTAGCCAAGGGTTGTCTGTTTCGATTAATGTAAAATATAAAAAAATGAAAAAAAAATAGTCCAGTTTTCTTATTAATTTTTCTCTTCTCCACATTACATTGCACAACCCACTAAACCATACCTACCAATTCCTAACTCAATGCTTATACATTAAATGCTTATGGATTTGTAAAAATCTGTAAAAATCCGTACCTCCGGACTATCCGTAAACCAGCTAAATCCGGATATGTAAAACCGAATACATATATGGATTTCAAATCCGAAAATCCGGATCTTCTAGAATTCGGATATAACTTCCAGCCCTAGAGGAGCATATGTTATATCAGAAAAATCATAGTAGCAATTTGGGATCATACTCTATACAATAAAAAAGGAATTATTCAAATTGGTTATATGCGTTAAGCCGAGTTTCACCCTTTTTTCCCACCCCACCCACCCCATACATTTTTGTCATGGTACTAATGAGTGAACATAATGCTACCCAATAGAAAGAGAATCATCCAAATTGGTCCACGCGCTACAAAGTTATGCTCAATCCCTCTCCCCAACCCTACCCTACCTTTTCTCGTGGTGTCCAACAAAAAAAGAATTATCAAAATCGGTCGACGCATTACGAAATTATGTCCGGTCAAACATAAACAAAACATACGCGTCGAACTTAGAACCTCTTTGTTTTTGGGAAGTCGGTTAACAAAGAAAATTTTTTTAATTATATATGTAGTCTAAGCCCAGGGAACAACCGAATGATGCATTAGCAAGGCTTTGACCGGAAGGGAATTAGAGTAATGGGAATGAGGAAACATGAGTGTATTATTTTTGTATAACCTCGAGCTAGACATCAGCTAAGAGGCGGAGTGGATCTTTTAATTGTATTTTAAAAATTCACGGAGAGACCGAGGCTTGAACCCTGAAAGCATGGCGTGGTGACTGTACCACTCATTCATCGATCCAACTCGGTCTCTAATATATGACAAGTCTGTCAAATTTATTTTCTCTAAGTCAAGAAAAAGGCTTTAACCTGGTTTTTGAATTTTTTAAAAAGATAATCAAATAAGTCTAAGTAGTATTCTAAGGTCTATTAGATTCAAATTAAACTAATATGACAGGCTGAGAGTAAAAATGACCTATCTACAAGGTCCGAGCATAAGTGGATTAGAAAATGTTCCGCGCAAAAACGAACCACGTGAGACTCTGAGCAAAAACGAATCAGAGAAAAACTCCGGGCAATAACGACTTAACTACCTAACTGCATTAACTTTGCATTGCTTTCTGTAGTTAAGTCGTTTTTGGCCGGAGTTCTTCTCTGATTTGTTTTTGCCCCGAAACTCGCGCGGAACATTATCCACTTTTACTCCGACCTTGCAGATAGGTCATTTTTACTCTCAACCTGTATATGTATATAATCACAAGTATTGCATACAACCGACGGAAGAAAATTAAAAAAAAAACCAAATCAAAAATTCATAGACACTGACGGAAACGGAACCAAAATAAAGTTTTTCTAAGAGATTCAAAAAAATGGAAAAACACCATTAGCAAAATTTTACTGAAAAAAAAACAATACAACTGATTACAGTCCCATTTATTACGTCAAATAAAACCTAGATAAGTTGGGAAAAATCCCATAATTTGTCAAAATTCATGTTAATTAGGAACAAAATATCAAGTTTTGATCTTCGAATTACCGTGGAAATAAGTGACATAAAAGTTATAGCACAAAAATGAAACTTAGACCATTCGATTAAGAAAAATCACGCAATACCAAGAGTGTATGGGCTTTGCATGAAAGCAGCTGTTTGAAAATGAATTAGCAAGTCAGGTCACATGATCAAAAATTTAATAAATCGTGGTTTCTACGCATAAGTTAAAGCATAAACGCAACTGTCAGCGGACATCTGCTTTAGTTATTATTTTCTGCTTTGGATTGTTGGTTTCGAGTGCAGACTGTTTTTCTGCTTTCATGCGATCAAAATGTGACGTCCTTGAGCAGTCCCAGGTGTTTCACTAGGGGAGAAACGAAAAAAATTGTATTGAAGAGAGGGTCTAACCTCCCTCCCCCTGGCTTTAGGGGTTTGAAATTTTTTTACGATGAAAAAAAAACCAGTCTTACATTTTAACGTATATCTTCTAAAGTTTTAGTGCTAGAGACGTTATTAATATCTCAGTTGACAGGTAACAGTGGTGCTAAGGACTCTATAATTTTTTACTGCTAATAGTTTTAAAAAAATTTATTTTCAAATTTTAATTCTCGGAAAAAAATATGCATTTTTTCATTTCAAGGGAAATATCTTGAAAAATTGCCCTATTTTTTATTTTTGGGTTTAGAATGTATAATGTGTTCTCTTTCAAAAGAAACTTAAAGCGAACAAAAATCTTTAACTGTTCCTAAGTTACATAACCAAATGTACAGGTAATACCTGTCATTTAAGCACTGTCTTATAATACGACTTCTAATCACACCGAATCGATTCAATATCGCTCCAGGAGCGGTTCGGATCGGTTGAAGTTTAAAAATAATATCGAACTGCGCCAAAGCGAATCAACCCGCTCCCACTAATTGCATGGAGTAAGTCGTATTTATCTAATAGAATTTATAGAGTGCACTTTCGTGGCGAGCTCTCTCATGCTTTTGTGGCTTCTTCTGGCGTTCCCCAGGGTAGTCATCTTGGTCCTTTGTTATTCATTTTATCTATTAATGTTATTTGCTTCAAAGAAGTAAAATTCTTATTTATTCCGACGATATCAAGATTTTTCTCCCAATTAAGTCTTTTGTCGATTGTGAGATCTTGCAGTCGGACCAACACATATTTTATAGCTGGTGTTTTTTTGTTTATACGATGTGGCCAAATCCAAGGGGACAACTCTTTGATGCGTTAGCATGGTTTTGGCCGAAAGGGAATTAGGGTAAGGGAAGTGAGGAAACTTGAAAGTCTTGTTTTTGCATTGCTGCGAGCTAGACAACAGCCCAGAGACGAAGTGGATTATTTTAATTTCTTAATAAAAGCCCACGGGGAGACCTGGTCTCGAACCCGGGGCCCATGGCATGGTGGTCTCCGTCTCCCAATATGTGTGGCAATAATAATCTTAAATTAAATATTGGGAAATGTCAGGTTATGACCTTCTCGAGGTCACGCAACTACCGTACTTTACAGTACAAGTTTGAAGGTACTTGCATTCAACGGGTGGAAGGAGTGAAGGACTTGGGTGTGCGTCGTGATAGACAACTTAACTTCATCCCCCGCTGCCAGGGCCAACTCATTGCTGGAATTTATTCTCCGATGGTCCAGGGAATTTCCTATCCCTCACATAAGACTTCATCTGTATACATCCCTTGTTAGATCACTGCTGGAGTATGCTAGTCCGTTTTACGGATCTCACAATAAACATATTGAATATGTACAGCGTAGATTTGCAAGATCGGCATTTCATGTTTTGCCTTGGAGTGACCCTCTTATTCTGCCCCCATATGAAGAGCGATTGGGACTGCAACAACTTGCTACTCTCGAGAAGCGTCGTTGGGTTGCTGATATAATTTGTCTACACCAGCTTCTGCAGGGAAAGATTGACAGTGCAGAACTTTCTTCTAAAATTTTACCTAGAGAACTGTCATATTCCCTTCGAAACCGTTCAAGCTTACAGATAGCTTTCAAACTCAATTTTACGTATGTTCGAGCCAGCTAACCGCATGTGTAGGTTTGCTAATAATGTTGGTGATGTTTTCAGCACTTACGTAGATAAGGTTACATTAAGGAGGACCCTCTACAACTTGTTACCATCCTGTTGTACTCACTCGTTTCTATAAGGCTTTTCTAAGGTTTTTTATGTTGGTTTGTGTACGTTTTGTATTGGTTTGGCTTAAGCGTTCTGTATTGCCTGTGCATCCCTGATTGTTGTGTTTGAGTGTGTTTTTTGCTTTTGGGGTACTAATGGTTTTTTGCATGTTGGTGTGGGAGCCTCATTCACCTCACTATTTTGTTATATTCTGGTGGCTCGGTCAATTGATTCCTGGCTTCTGCCTGTCAAGTGCGCCTTCTGAGTTAGAAGGATTAATTCATTCATTCAATATCAGACTTGAAAAAATAATATCTACTCTGGAGAAGTTCGATATCAGATTTTGAAAATACGATTCCGAAGTGGTCCCAATTTTCATAACGCTGCAAGCTCAATGGATCTAGATATCACACCGATCCGATCCGGAGCGATTTGGAGCGAAATTTCGTATCGATTCGGAACCCTGGGACCTTTCTTATTCAAAAACGCGTCTACGCTAGAAATTCGATTAGTTTTCGTGTTCCGTAATAGGTATCCTGGTTCCTAGACAAGTTTTGGTAACTACAGTATTCGTTACCCGCTATATTTCATTTCAGTTTCATTGAACATAAGTTGTCATTGGAGCTAACTCAGATTTCCAATATAAATCTTACAACTAATTATTGGACTACTGGCACTGGAAACTCCTTACGTAAGAATTAAAAAAATAAGGGACTGGCGTGATCAAGTATGCGGAACCATGAATTATGCGCATGATACTCCACTGCTCCAACCACCGTGTTACCAACACGTAATATGTAATAACTTGTGGATTGGAATTGTTAGAAATTATGAATAGTTACGTGGTAACTAAAACAAACTGCTTCTTTAGAAGTTAATTTCATTTTTCCTGCTGGTTACTTGATGATAAGAAGTGTGAGCAGAGACACATTTTGAATCGTTATATTGTAGTAGATACATATAATGATGTTTCTTCATGACAAATGGAAATCAATCGGAGTTTCTTACAGTGTGGTTAGTTCAAGAGTCCTTCCTGCCAATGTGTTGTCAATTTTGCACAACTTGCCACGGTAGACAGCTTCTTCGACTTTTTTGGCAGGGCATAGATTTAATTACGCTTGTCACACCTAACACTGTTGGATGCTAACATGTTTTTTGCAACATCTTAAGTAGAGTTAATGCTACCCTTAATCTGCTTCAGGTCTTATTTTTGAGACCATCTCACTGTGTTTACATAATTTAGACACTTTCTCCTACTTTTGGTCAGTCTCGAATTTTTTGTGTTCAATTAACGAAGTCGTCGGCGGAATAAGTGATAACGTATTGGCCTTTCGTCAAGGGGGCCTAAGGTTCAAATGCATCGTTGGCGAGCCATGGTTGCTTTCTGTTTATAACAGATTATGCTAAAAAGACATTGGGCATTGCAGAATAATGTCTGTGGTTCAAAATCCATCTTAATCCCCAAAAGGCTTGACGGGTACTAAGGAGAATCAGGATCCATGACAAGTTGCCGCGACAAAGCTTTTCGGTCGACAAATGTAATGGATTAAAGAAAACGTTTAATTTTGTGAGAGACCAATTTTATTCAGTACTGTGGAAGAACAACAGTTGCTTAAATTATGTTATATAATTTAAAAATTAAAAGCCCTGGCTCACTTTGGAAGTAGACCACTTCGTATTTCCGCAGTTAATGTGAATTTAGCACTTCGTGAATCACCCTCTTTCGCATTGTTAGCAGTTATTATAGCGTCATGAAGATTGTTTAACAAATTCATAACTTTTCCTTTAAAAACTCTCTTCTTTCTTGCATCTAAGGTCTTAAAATCTTCCAAGATGGATATTAAAAAGGCTTTTTCACAATTAATTCCTCCAACCTCATCGGTAGCAATAGTTTTTGCATGATCTTCAATATCATGGCCAGCAATACTTTGATCCTTGAAAGTTGATTGCGGCTGTTTCTCTTTCTTCGGAGTTTTTGTAGGTGATACACTTCGACGAAATCTTTTTGGTTGTGGTGATAGTTCATGTATTTTGTTCCTTGACGTTGAAGTCATTGGCTCAATTATCTCTGCTTCTTCTTCCACTGTTTCTTTTTTCACTGCTTTATTTTCAAATTCTTTAATATTATCAGTTTTAGCCGATTTTATGTATGGTAAACAGAAATATAAATATTCTTTCAGATAGTAATCCCTTCTTTTATTTGTATCAAGAACATCTCTTCCGGCCACTGCTCGGATGTTCTTCCATCGATTTTTACAGTAGTTTTCTGAAACATAAGTAAAAAACTAAGTAAATTTTTCAAATGTTTGTCGATTTAATATATAAGTAATAGATTCGCAACATAGAACCTTAAAACATTCGTCAAACACGTGTGGCAACTGTGAATAACCGTCCTGACATATTGGGAATGATTTGCTAACGACGTTTTCAACGCTTCATTACATTAAGTTTTACTTTGCATTTTTTCTGTTTCATTTTTCACACCAAACACTTTTTATTTCATTCTTAAGTATTTAAGAGCTAGCGAAAGTAGTATAATTCAATACGTTTTAACCTTTCCGTTTTCCTCACGTGTTATATGAGGTATTGATTCAACACTCTTCACACGCCCAACCGAAGAAATTGACTGTGATGCTTCCGATTCAGATTGCCACCCGTTGGCAGAAACTTGTCTCGCACAAAGCTTTTCTACAGGGTTAAGGTTAGGACTTCGCGCTGGGCAATCGACTACACTGATGTTTTTCTCGCTTAATCAATCTCTTATTTTCCTGGATACGTGAATGGCAGCATTATCCTGCTGAAGAACAAAGTGCTGATCACATAAATCCTCGGCGTTCCATAACTTCTTCTAAGAGCTCATTATATTTTTTCGAGTTCATTTTTGATTGAAAGATTCATCCCGATTTCCGCTGTAAAGCCTATAAAACTGAAATCCGTCTGGGCCAGCCAGATTAAATTTTCTTTCATTAGAAAAAAGGCCTTTCCATTTCTTGGCCCAATTCATACGATTCCGTGCAAAAGTCAACCGCGCAGCCTTAAAACCATCAACATTTTCGGTAAGGAGATAAAACCAGCTATCATGACTTTCTGGCAGTGTAGACGCTCGTACGGGGCAAAGCGGGACTTAAGTCCTAAAGTAATACATTGAATGCACACAGTAACTATGAGGCCAGGCTTGTGTTATGGTGCCATGGACTTGTGGCAGAGAGCAACGTTAAGTACAGAAAAGGATTTGCTCTGCAGGGTGCAGCGAATACCTTGTATTAGCATTCCTGAGCTTAGCATTCCCTCACTCATCCGACTGAATATTTTTATAGAAAAGAAGGGCGAAAGAACTCGCTTAATCTTTTTCATTCCAGCCAGTGGAATAACAAATATATCCGCACTGGAAACTCAACATTGTTATATCATTAACATAGCACCTATAGTAACACCACTTAAACTCTGCAAAGTGTTTGTTCCCGATAGGGAAGAGTGGAAGCCTCAGAATTCAGTGGAAACAGCAACGCACTCTACATGATATACAGTCATTTCAGAATCAAGCCGAAGGTGCTGGAATCTACCAAGAAACAGAGATAATTTGTATATCCATACCCCTAGGTGCAAATGCTACTGTTTTTCAAGCAAAAGAGCTAAATGTGCACACTATCCTGGAAAAAAACATAAAAAACAAGAATGTTATCATTTACTCAGATAGCCAGGCGGAAATTAAGGCCTTGAACTTAACCCCGACATTAAAAAATGCAAACTGGTGCTGGAGTGCAAAGCTTATTTAGATTCCGGGACATAGCAACGTATTGGGCAATAAAATCGCGGATGATTTAGTTAGAAGAGGTACAGCATAAATCATGATAGGTCCTGAAACTTGTCTAGGTCTTTCCATGTCAACAGATATTCAAAAAATTGAATCATGGGCAATTCATTCTCATAACGAAAGATGGAAATCAAAAGATGATTGCATCTGATTGTTTCTTGATGAGACTAATCAAAGAAATATTAAAGGCTAATTAACAGTACAAAAGCCGATGTCAGAATTCTTACTGGTATACAAACTGGTCATTGCAGGTTAAATAAGCATATGTATATTCTGTAGCTACTAAAATCTCCGTTGTGTGAATGTGGCAAGAGAACGAGACAACTGCACATTTCATCGCATCACGGAGACGGAGTTGGATCAATTAGTTCAGGGGCATGGTGCCATGGTTCCCGGGTTCGAGATCAGGTCTCCCCGTGAGTTTTTAAAAATTGAACTGAAAAATTCCACTCCATCTCTGGATTGTTGTCTAGCTCGCAAGAATGCAAAAACAAGACATTCAAGTTTCCTCACTTCCCTTACCCTAATTCCCTTCCGGCCAAAGCCACGCTAACGCATCAAAGTGCTGTCCCCTAGGCGTTGGCCACATCGTAAAAAAAAAGAAAGCCATGTCTTCAGTTCACTAGCACAAGAATCAAATACGTTGGTTATCCTTTTCCAAAGGATACCGAGCTTCACAATATAGCTTTGCCCAACATGCTAAGGTAAGCTTGACGACTTTCACACGGAAAAGAGAGTAACATACTAGATGACCGATTTCCAATCAAGAGGTAAGCACAGTGGACCAAATAGTGGTCTAAGTGCAGAGGATTTAGTACTCAACCTCATCTTAATATAAATCTACAGCTAATTACTGGTCTAGTCAGTGGAAACCAATTACGTAGGAATCGAAACAACAATAAGGATACTCCACTGCTCCATCCACCGTGATTCTGATAAAGTATTGTTAGAAATAATTAATAGTTACGTTTTAACTAGAGAAATAACTGCTTCTTTAGTAGTAGTAGTGGTAGCTCGATGTTTAGGACAGTTTATTTCAACAAACCTACTATTTTTTTAAGTGTGAACACAGACACATTTATAAGTGTTATATTGCAGTAGAAAATATAATGATGTTTCTTTATGACAACTGGAAATCCATCGGAGTCTCTTACAACGTGGGTATTTCAAAAGTCCTTCCTGACATGTATTGACAATAATGTACAAATTGCCACAATAGACAGCTTCTTCGACTTTTCATGCTAACGCGTTGATTTAATTGCGCTTGTCACGCCAAACACTGTTGGATACTACAATGTTCTTTGACTGCAATATCATTAGTAGAGTTAATATTGTTTTTAATCCGCTTCAGATCTTATTTTTTAGACCATCACAGTGGAATGTTTTCTGTTTACAACAGATTATACTAAATCGGATGAAGTTCTTCTATCGGCCTATCCCCAAAAAAGTTTACTAAGGAGAATCAGGATCCATGACAAGTTGCCACCATAAAGCTGTTCTGTCGACAAATGTAATCGATTAAAGAAAACATTTATTTTTGTAAGAGACAAATTTTATTGAGTACTGTGAAAGAACAACAGCTGCTTAAATTATGTTATATAATTTAACAATTAAAAGCCTTTGCTCACTTTGGTTGTAGACCACTTCATATTTCCACACTCAATGGTAAATTCAACACTTCGTGAATCACCCTCTTTCGAATGGTTGGCAGTCAACATAGCGTCATGAAGATCATTTAACAAATTCATAACTTTTCCTTTAAAAACTCTTTTCTTTCTTGCATCTAAGGTCTTAAAATCTTCCAAGATGGATATTAAAAAGGCTTTTTCACAATTAAGTTCTCCAATCTCGTCGGTAGCAATAGTTTGTGAATGATCTTCAATCTTAGGGGCAGCAATAGTTTGATCCTCAAAAGTTGGTTGCGGCTGTTTCTCTTTCTTCAAAATTTTTGTAGGTGATCCACTTCGACGAAATCTTTTTGGTTGTGGTGATGGTTCACGTATTTTGTTCCTTAACATTGAAGTCGTTGGCTCAATTATCTCTGATTCTTCTTCTTCCAACGCTTCTTCCTCCACTGCTTCATTTTCAGCTTCTTCAGTATTATCATTTGTAGCTGAAGCATCGTAAAATTGACCAGATTTTATATACGGTAAACAGAAGTCCAGATACTCTTTCAGATAGTAATCGCTTATTTTATTTGGATCAAGAAAATCTCTCACAGCCACTGCACGGATGTTTTTCCATCGTTTTTTACAGTAGCTTTCTGAAACGTAAGTAAAAAACTAAGTAAATTTTTCAAGAATTTGATATAATATATAAATAATAGAGTCGGAACATTGAACCTTAAGACATTCGTCAAATACGTGTGGCAACTGTGAATAACCATCCTTAAAGACGATTCATTACATATTTTTACTTTGAATTTTTTCTATGTTTCATTTTTCACATCAAACACAGTAATCTTTTCATTGCATTTCTTATAGAGGAAAAGCCAGGAACGTATTTTGAGTTATCATTTCAAAAGTCATCAAAAGTTACACACGAAACCCTATATAACTGCTGAATAAGAAAAGTCGCTTCTGGCAGCCCCCTGCGGAGCCTAAAATTACAACGAGAGTAAGAAATAAAATTCAATTTAGTTAAAGTAACACTCATGAAATTTCAGGAGATTACTTTGGATAGTATTCTATGTTTATGAAACTTATTGCCAGAACACCCCCCCCCTCTTTTATTTGTTTTTAGAACGCTTCTTTAAAAGAACCCCCGGTAGAACGTTCGAGAAAAAAGTCTTCTATGAAGTTTTTAAATTAAAAAAACTACACAGTGCGATTCGTGGCGGGACAACGTTTAATTTGATACCCTACATTACTTATTTCGACGTAAGGGTTAGCCACCTCCACCACCCCGAAACAATTTATTTTTTATTTTTGTTCCTGACATGAACAAAAAATTTTTAAGTGTGTCCCTTCTGAGATATTTCAGTTTGAAAATACGCGAAAATCGCAATATTTGAAGACCCATTAAGAGGATATAACCCTTAGGCCAGTTAACCGACTACAAGTGTGAAGCTTGAACTATATTTGAATATAACTATGGCGCTATAATAGTGCTAATTGAAGTGTTACCATGATGGCGACGCTCACCATTTAAACCAACCAACCAAGCCTTAGAATAAAACTTTTTAGTGAAGTAGTATACTATAAAGACTATATCCAGAAAAAAAATTTAAGTTGAGTCTTAATTTTATTTAAAACATTTTTAATTTAAAAAGAGAAGGTTTTTAGTTATTCGCGACGATTGCAAGTGAACCTACAATTTAAAGTGGATTCTGAAACACAGGCATTTTCTCTGCAAAACAATGGACTCTTTGTCGTAATTTGTTGTCAGCAGAAAACCAAGCAACAACCTATTGTCAGATTTTCAATCAGGCTTCTGAACTAAACACAGTTGTACTACGGCCTTGCTCAAAATCAGTGATGACATACGAATTTTCCATGACAATGATGATTTGACAGCACTGGTTCTGCTTGACTTCTCGAAGGCCTTCGACAGAGTTAATAACAAGTTTTTGTACTGGAAAATTCGATATTGTCATATTTGAGGGGACGCAAACAAAAGATTATTTGCAATGATAAGTCATCTGATTATCTTTCTATCTTAAACGGGGTAACTCAGGGATCTATTCTCGGTCCTCTTTTATTTCCAATGTTTATTAATGATCTTCCAACTGTTATACGATACTGCAACTCTCATCTTTATACGGATGATATACAGCTGTATATTTCTAGACCTATTTCTATGTCTACTTGTCGTTTGAATGATGATCTAAGGAATGCGTCGATATGGGCTGGTAAGAATTGCTATTATAATCTACAAGTCTAATTTAGATATTTCTGTGTTATTCTTGATAATGTAGTTATTCCCTATAGTGATTCAGTTAAAAATCCTGGAATTATTTTTAATAGGTCTCTAAGCTGGTCAGATCATGTCAACGGTGTCGTGGGTAAGTTATATGGCTACCTACGTAAGATGTCCTCATCTTCAGCTTATACACCTCAAGTTACTCGTCTTCTCTTGTGAGATCCTTGTTGATTCCGTTGATTTCATATGGGTGTGAAGTTTTTATTAAATTGGATTCGGTTTCAGATAGTAAGCTGAATGTGGCTTTCAATTCCGACGACTTTTTTTACATTTTCAAATAGATCTTTCAATACCATGAAAAATGAGTACCCACATGTTGGGGCTCCGATCAATGCTTGCGGAATTATTAAGACTCCAAAGCGTCGATTGTTTTTTTTTTAAATAGCAGCTTAGAGTGGGGATGTCCGATTGAAATGGAATAAAAAAATGTTTTTCCTTTTATGATTTAAATAATCTAAAAAAAAATAAAATATTAATTTTTAGGGACATTTTTTGGGGGTTGAGGGCTGTCAGACGCGACTTTTCTTATTCAGCAGGTATATAGGGTTTACATAGTGTGACTTTCATTACTTTTGAAATGACAACTTAAAATACGTTACTGGCTCTCGCTCTATTAGAGCTATGGAAAGAAGGTTAAAACTTCCTCACGTGTAAAATAATAAGCAAAGAACTATTTAAAACTTAAAATCTCAAATAATTCTTTTAATCTTCAAGCTTAGTTTTTTATATTTCACTCTTTCCGTATTATTCCCGCATAAATCAGGGCACACTTAGTAACACTATCGAAGTCAATTTCTGTAGGTCATGTCCTACCTTCAATAAATTTTTACAGATTTGTAGTATTCATTAGACACAACAACTCTGAGAAATTATTGAGAATACTCGAGAATTAGTTAGATTTTAAACTACAATAGAGAGAAATGAGATGGCCGATGCGCTAGCGGTGGAGGGCACTGCCCTACATGGCTCCCCTGTGGAAACTGTTCATATTTCCATTGGAGCTGCAAGGCTTTCTATCGTACCACTTATACGAACTCCATGCGGAGCAATCTATCCACGAGTGACATAACCAGAGCGATGTGTCCGTCCTTCAACGTGAGTAAAAGCCGTGAACGAATTCACAGATCCCGTAGAGACATTGCTAGGGCGGTCACGGCAATAACGAGACTCTGGCCGGTGCGAACTCATGCGGGTAGACTGCATACTCCCTTTAACACACACTTCAAGGATGACAGTAAGAGAGAAACTCTTGTTTACTTCCCTTGCAAATGTCCGGCTCTCACTTCAGCATACATACATTTCCTAAGCCTCACCGATCTCCTAACCCATCGTGCACAGACATACACTTACTACCTGGTTACGATACGTAGTAACAAAACGGTACACTTTAGTGCTAATTGGACCCTGAGCGAGGAGCCTGGGTCGCCACTTCAACCAACCAACACCAACAGAGTGACGGTTCAAAAAAAATAGTATTATTTTTTTTGCATTTTTTCGTAGCATGATATGTCTACAATGCCATTATAAAATATTAAGTTGAAATCCAAGGAAATACAAAAGTTATGAGGACTTAAGTGAACCTGCAGTCGTCTAGAAATTTATGATCATTTCTTTCTCTAAGAAATGTTTTTAATTCTAATTGGTAAAGTAGGCAGGTGTATGCAGTTTTTACTTCACAAGCCTGGAGAGCAAGAACCAGAGGGACCTTTTTCGAGTAGACTGTCACGGGAAAACCTTTTACAATATTAAATTAAAAATTTTATATTTAAAAAAAATGTTTTCTAATAGTGTTGAGGAAAACTTAGCACGTTACCGCTGATGGGAAAATGAAAGTCGATGTTGACTTTTCAGTGTTTTATTACACACTTAATTTGAATTTCCCTTGTGAGTTTCACTGGAGGGAGTTGATTGTCTCTAATGAGCTCGTTTTTAGTTAAAATTTTCAAAGATAAAGTAAAAAAATGTCTGAATTTTTGTGGAAAAAACAAATTTTTTTTCAGTTGGCCGCCATTTTCATAAACAAAATTTTAAAAAAACGGCTAAGCCGAAACTAAATTTACATATTACTAAAAAATCATCAAATTTTTTGTATTTTTTTACTTCACAAACCCGGCGAGCCCGAACCAGAGAGAAACGGAGCAGACCATCAATGACCTTTTGCAGCATTAAAGTAAACAAATTTTTATTTGAAAAAAATATTATTTAATAGCTTAACGTATTTATGTTAATATGCCGAACCAGAAAAAGAGATAAAAAGATTAAGAAAACGAAAGGTATGTGGTAATCCCTTTCTGACGAAAAGAAAAAAAATTATGACATTGTGGAACATCTTGTTAATTTAATTATTTCCGTGCAAGTAAACACGTAAATTTAATTTCAGCCACAGCCTACCCTAGATACAACCCTAGAAAACATGACAGATCGGCCGTTTCACCACCAAGCGTTTCGTCATTATTTCATTTTTGTTGTACCATAGCTTAACCAATCTTTACACACAAATAAAACTGCACACTCTCGTAACCAAAACTAAAGAGAAATGCTGATGTCATTGACGCATTTTAAGCTAAATACTTCAACAAAACGAGCATAACAGAGTTTTCTCTTTAAAACACACGAAAATTGTAAACATCTTTGTCATGTTCACATGTTCAGAACATTTGTAAGTTAACCTCAAGTAAAATCAACGTTGAGACTTTAAAAGTACTGCGAGCAATACGACGAAAAAGTATAATTCCCAAACTTTTCCTATTCTTTACTGTAGCACGTTTCGGTTTGTTTACTTTACTTTACACCATCAATGCTCAGCTGTTCGTGTCAGCTTCGGGGTTATATCTAAAGTAGGCTATGTCTCAGCCATTTTGAATGATAAACGTCAAATTTTTGTTGGTAATTTTCTTGGCAATATATGGTAGGCAATATGGTCAGTCTAAATAGTCTACACTGGCAATTTCGTAGCAATAACATATGGTATATCATAATTTATGGATAGTTAAGGACCGTTGTTACTGCAACAATCCACAAACAATTAGGCAAAACATCAATTGAGCTTTTTGCGAAATAGAGCACCAAATAATCAATACTAAGTTGGCGGGACGAGTTACTGCCAAGCCGGCCGCAGGAGCTTTTTAAATAAAATAATTTTCCATAAATAATTAAAAAGTGTACTTTCTTTAATAAGGCAAAATTAATGTAAAGCATTGAACTGTATATTTAAAAAAAAAATTTAAAAAAGCCGAAAGAAACGATTCACACCAAATAAAGACTTTAAAAATAATAAAATATTGGCCCCCATATTAACAAATTATTTAAAAAAAACAATTACCGTCTTCATTCATTTCCAGTGCAATTTCTCTCCACGCAGCTCTTCTTACTTCCAATCTTCTGTAGTGTTTGTGATTTGGATTATACACCTCCGGATGATTCTTTATTAACAGTAGTAGTTTTCTTTCGTCCATCTTTCTTTTGTATTCAATAGAGTACCTGCAGAAGAAGCAAATATTATTTAGTCATCCATAAAATATAACATTTATAAAAAAGATTCATGTACATATGAATAGTATGTAAACTAGGATGTAGTTTTACGAAACCACGAGACAAATGAAACATTTTTGCCATAACCCTAAACGCAAAGGAAGTAAATGCAGGTACAAATGTAATTTTCACTTGGACTTGTACTGTACAGTGTATGAAAGGGATCATTAATTTATGATAACTGAAATACGTAAACAGCCGCTCCTCGGAGTTTCACCGTGTCATTTTGAGGGGGCTTAGTACACTCAATGACTCTCAGAGCGATGTCGGCGGAAGCTTAACATCTTGTAGGTTCAATCATGCCGATTAGGTCTCATAGGAGGACGGAACCAAGGAAATTCCCCCCAGCACAAAGATGGAAAAAATTTTTTAAGAAAACAAACTCGGCCGGGCATATACGCCCAAACGTAGATGGGTATCCGAAATACTAACGACGAACAGAACAAACAACCACTTCTTGCCCGGCCAAAGCAAGGAATAAGCCTATATTTAGGAAGTGCAACGGATCGGACAAGAAGTGGTTAAGGAAAATGTCGGGCGGCTGAGCTGGGTGAGAAAACAATCTCGCAGATACTGGACAAGAGGTTGGCAGCACCTCCAACTTTCTACCGCGAAACAGCGACCCGCAATTCTTGACAAAGGAGATATACATAGAATTGCCAATACGGCAAGGAGGCAAAATTCCGGATGAGCAGCAAGCAAGGAAGAAATTTAAAAAAAATAATATAATTTTGAAGTAGAAGTAGGAGAAAAACAAGAGAAGACGAAGGGTAACTTTTGTTACCTAAATAATTAAATTAAATTTACCCTTTTGAAAACCCAAAAAGAATTGGTGAAGGGAAAACTATAGACATATGAGGTCGAACGGGAAGAACCTCAGGCAAGTACATCGGTGGCGCCCAAGAAAGAGGACCTCGAGTCACTTAACGAAAAGGTCGCCGGGGGATCTATAGGATCTCTATACCCAGTGCGTATAGAGATCTTAGACCGGAAAATATAGAGGAGGACTTGTCGAAAATCTCACAAGAGATGGAAGAAGCAGATCAAACGATATTACCTATGAAATGCATCGTAAGGATTCTAAGTCAGGAAAAGAGCCTAACGATAATTTGAGTGGAAGAACCTGAGACCTACACTCCAAAAAAGAAAGATTCATTGTCAAGATTGAGAAGTGTATCATTCTCGGATCATCCATGGATACTCTTTGTGTTAAGTGTTAATGTTATAAACAATCCCTTGACCTTTAGAAACTCCAGGACAACTAACTGGGATAAATATAAAGAGATCAAAAAATTTTGCATACGTAATGATCGCGTCTATAAAAACGACTGTAAAAAGCATGGAAGCAGAGATGGATGAACTCTCGGTTTATGTGGATGAGGAAAACAACCAGAAAGCTAATCAATAAGTCTAACAAACATCAAGAGGAGGAACTCCGGAAAGAGTACAAAACGGCACTTAGGCAATTATGAGTGCCTAAACGCTCAAAGGGAATCCTGGAAAGTTTTTACTAGCCAAATTGAAAGCACGAGTGAGGCAACTGGACGTACGAGAATATTATTTAAGGGGTAGACCCAGTTGGGACTTCCAAAAAAAGCTCTTTTTTAGGAACTTTTTTGCCGCGCATTAAAATAATTAATAACAAACGTTTTTCCACATGAAAGATATGTATTTACAGAAAATATTATAATTTTTTTATGGCAAAATATTGAAAAATTAGTGGGATACAGAAAATTTGGGAGGGGTCCCATAAAAAGTGTTTTGCCGTGATCACTGCTGCTCGCCTCTGGATCATCGGAAATAAAAAAAAACAAAACGGATCATTAGTTAATGACATAATGCTCCGGATGGACGATGGGATTTGAAAAATTTTTGAATTTTCACAAAATGGCGGATGTTAAAAGTCAAAAAAAAAATTCTTCGTCCAACCGGAGGACAATTATGTATAGAATAAGTGAGCAAAATTTCAAACCGATCGGCAAAAGCCGTTCTTAAGTTACAGTAATCACCGACTTCGAAAACATTGTTTTCGAGAAAAACGCGTTTAAAGTTTTGGGTACGATATATATATATATATATATATATATCTCCATAAATATACGATATTATATATCTCCATAAATAAGGGTCCGATTTGTCTGAAATTTTCAAAGAATACTTTTGAAATATTCTACTTCGAGAAAATACAAAATAAATTTTTTTCAAAATTCTAACTGGGTCTGCCCCCTTAAGTCGGAACGCCAAACACAACTTATCGAGAACTCTTCCAACATGAGGAAATTTTTAGAAAAGCTGATCCATCCTAGTGGATGAGAAATCGATGAATGCATGCGCTACCCCTCGGAGATCCCAAGAAGGGGTGGAAGAGGAGGAAACGAAAAAATTGTATACTGCGTACAAGGTAAGATCTGCAGTAAAATCTCTTAGCCCATATAAATAAGATTTACCCCATCTTGTAACAGCAAGGAGGTAACAGACTTTACTTTTGAACAGGCTACATCAACTTTTTAGAGCGTGTCTAAAGTTAAGTTACACTCCCATAAATTGGAAAGTGGCAAAGGTAATATTCTTACCAAATTTATTTTTGAGCCGCCAAAATTGCTTTTCGATTCATTTGAAGTAATGGAGAGTACGTTAAAAAATTTTCAGGACAATCGGAGGGTTCCGAATCACAGAATTTTAGCCGAATATGCTTTTCTATACCTTTATTATTAATATTATTAATACAAAACAAACAAATTTTAATAAAAATCACTCCTTTTCAAGACTGCGAAAAATATACAAAGAGCAGTATTTTGCTTATCCTTGGAAAAGAATATTATACAAAATTATTTATGTGCCTTATGGACCCAACGATGTTGGTACCAAGTTTAGTAATTGTACTAAGTATGGTTATAAAAATATTTAACAGTGAAGTAAAAAATTGCTCTAACATCTAATATTTCAGGGTAAAATGTTATTTTAGCCAAAAACGAGTTATACCGTTGTATTTGTAACGTCACAAAGTACAGTTACGAAGATGACAACGCGGTGTTAGCCTCGTCTACTCCCCGCCCCCATCCTAGATCTCGTTTTTAGAAATTCGGTTAAAAAGTCTCATCAAAAGCGGTACATAAAATACGAATTTAGAATTTATCCCACCTAACCCCTACTTAAATCCCACCCTAAGTACGAAATTTTTATCCTGTTACTGAAGACGCACTATACAACAGACAGAAGTCCATCCAAATCGACCCACGCATCAAAAAGTTAGGTATCGCTTCTCTCGCATCTCCATTTAAGTCGAAAATTTTGAATATGATACCAAGGGGCCTAGTAATCATTCAAATCGCACTACGCGTTACAACGTTAGGTTCCACACCCTTCCCCCAGTACACAATTCTTAACATGGTACTAATAGGCTAATATATAAATGTACTAATAAGAAAATAAATAATTCCTTTCTTAATTTATACAGATTATTAAAACAAGAAGTTGTTTTAATCGTTTCTTACAAACCAAATTGTATAAGAAACACGTCCGCTTTTGATGTAACATCGATTCAAAATATGTACGAATTCCAAAAGATTTAAGTAAACAATAGTTACACCGCTCCAAAAGACGTTAGATTTTGAAGAAGAGATGCCTCTAAAAAAATTTGTTGATAAAATTTGTAATTTTATTTGTTATAAACAAAGTGGTAAATGTTAGTTCAGACATTAGGAAAATCACTTTAAATTATAATTGAAAATGAAAACTTGGCTCAAAGCATCACTTACTTATCGCCAATAAAATAAGCAAGTGATTGTAAGGAAACAACAATTTCTTTTATTTCTTAATAACAATTAAGTGCAAGAAAATGAGGGGATAAGCAATTGATAAGGAAGTGATGCTTTGAGCCAAGTTTCCATTTTCAATTACTTATAATTTAAAGTGACTTTCCTAACGTCTAAACCAACATTTACCTCACTTTCTTTCAGCCTATATTTATATTTATGTATATTGACCCCTGGAGAACTAGATTCCACTGGAGACAGGGAACTGGCTCTATGCACAGAGAGTATACTCTCTTCTTTTCTAGGGGTTTATATGGGGTCTAAAATTTAGCCTCAACTGTGTTATCGCAATGGGATTCCTTGGCCTAATTATGCCTTTTTAAGCAGCCACTCGGACCTAACCAAATTGTTAATAACAAATAGAAAAATGTGTTGCTCTCTCACGAGCATGTGATGCTTTGAGCCAAGTTTAAATTTTCAGTTATGATTTTAAGTGACTTTTCTTACGTCTAAACCAACATTTATCTCGCTTTGTGTTTAACAACACATTTCTTGTAAGGCCTAAATTATCTTTTTTTCAACATTTTAGGTCTTTTAAAGCTGGCTGCCTATTGTTTACTTAATTCCGATTGGTTGGGTCCTCGCTAATCATTTCGGATCTGGCCTACACGCTTTGGCTAGCAGTGGCTGTTAGCTTCAATGTTATGTAATGTTAACCCTTTGTGGCAACACTGTTAGTAAGACACATCGGCAAAATAACAGCACACGACCTCACTAAGTCATTGGCATGAAAACATGGAATACCGAGGACAGTCGCTTGTGGGTCGTCGTCGCGTGCTAACTGAATTCGCAGATTAGATGTAGAATAGTTTTTTTGTATTAGGTTAAAGAGAATAAAGATAAAGTAAAGAGTGTTTCCTTTACGTTACCCATTCGTTAACCTAATACCTTTAACTGTAAATTTTTTTGTAATTATTTGTAGAATATCATTATTATTTACTGAAAAAATCAGGCTGTGAATTATAGTCCGTTTCAAGGATTGTATAAATTTAAAAACGTAATTTGTATTATTAGTTACGTTTCATAAGATAATATAAACGTAAAATTTACAGTTATTGTTACAAGTAGTACTTTTATAAGGAAGAAAAAAACTATCGTCCTGCCACTGACAATCAAAGAGTCCTTGAAGCCCCGCGACCGTTTTGGGACGAGATCTTCCCAAGTCTGCCGGAGGCTGACGTGGAGTCACGTAGCTACCCTGTATAATGATTTGGGAACTTTTCTTAGAGCTACCACACACCTGTTGGGCGTAGCTTGTCCCTGCTACTACCTCTACATTAACAGGTGCTGGTCCTCTTGGCACTGGTTTTGTAACTGGTCCAGTCTTCTTGGCCAAAGTGAGACTTGGTCGCATGATGATCGGATTTGGGGGAGGTGCTGCCTTTGAGGCAGCTAGTACCACATCCTTCAGTTTGGGGGCTGAAATAATTTTAGTAATTGTGGCACATGCCACAGGCACTTTAGCAGCTGATGCTTGCACAACTGCAGTTTCCCCGGTTGATACCATCTATGTTGTGGTGCAGTTCGCCAATAGCGCACTAGTTTCGGATGCCACAGGGGAAATCGCAACAGTCGCTCTTCCACTTGATGCAGTGATAAGATTTTTACCTTCCTCCCGTTGAAGCTTCCACAATTTTGGCCTTTTCAGTTGGGCCCTTAATAGGCTCTTCAGTGGGCTCTTTAATTTTTAAGAATGATCCGAGGTCTACTTAGGTTAGGGTGGCGGCTGTCAGCCGATCAGCCTCACATAGACCTATAAATGGTCCGTTGTGTTAATACTTTCTACTTTCTGGCCTCGTTCCCTTTTTTTTCTTGTATTCAGGGGTTTTTTCTTTCCCCTAGATTCACTTTCGCTACTGCTACTAATACTGAGTGCAGTAGCAAATCGAGTATGATTTGAAAAAATTCTCATCCGACTCAATAGTGAGTTTGACAGGTCAATAATTAATTAAATTAAATATGTAAAAAGTGCCGAAGCAGTCAAAAAAAAATTTCAAAAGTTAAATGATATGCTGGCACGACAAAAATAACACAAAACAAAAATAAAACAAAACAGTTGAACAAAACGGAACACAATAAAACACAAAAGAACGCAAAATTAATCGAAGTATAATCAATTTAGGTCTATTTCTCTCAATAATTTCTTTTTCTCAGTTTTTCCACAAATTCCCCTTTATTTTACTATTCCTACACGTTTTAATTAGTCCTGGTCACAATTAATTATTTTTCGGTATTTTATACAGTCAAGATCGGCACTTAATTGACGCTTTTCTCGGCACTTTTGAAAACACGTCAATAATAAATAATAATAATGGTTTATTGTATTATACAGTATTTCATATAAAGTTCCCAACAATAACTACATATAAACTTCAATAATGGCTCCAAGGCCGTCTGTCGAGATTGGCATAAAATAAAAAGTAAAAACAAAAAAATATTTATAGAATTAACCCTTCTAACTTAGAAGGCGCGCTTCACAGGCAGAAGCCTGGAATCAATTGACCTATTCACCAGAATATAACATATATTGAGGTGAATGAGGCTCCTACAGCAACATGCAAAAAAAAAAAATATTAGTAAACAAAAAAGTGAAACACGTCCAAACACTACAATCAGGGGTGCACAGATAACAGAGATCGTTTAAGCAAATCCTTGGTAAGAGCCAGGTCAAAAATAGCACACATATTCATGGCTCTACACATGCGATAGGCTCATGCATACCGTAGTTAGACCGAGAATGGACAACATGTAGTAAAGGCAATCTCCTTAAGCTATACGGGGTATGCCTATAAGTAACCAAACCTGCGAGAGTGCGAGAATCTATATTCGAGTTCAGAAGCTGGTGAATAAATACTAGGTCAGCAATTCTACGTCGTTCCTCCAACGAGTGCATATTAAGCAATCGGAGGCGATCCTCATAAGGAGGAAGCCTTAATGGCAATTATTCAATAATGTCGTCCAAAAAACGTAAGCGTATTATTGAAAGTGAGTCGATTTGATTCTGTAAGGATAAGAAATTTTCTGAAACCCCACCATCTTTTGTAAACCGTACTAAAATAAAAAAAAAACTAATAAAACTCCACACATATTATATTTCAAGCATATATGTAAATACATTACGTACAGTGTGGAAATAATTAAAAACTTAACGACATTTTATTCGTTTTAATATCAATGTTTAGTTTTTAGGGTGTGGTAGTAGAAAAATTAAAAACAAAATTTCCGACCGGATCAAATCCAATGCAAATTTAACTTATTTTTAGATAAATTATTATTTAAAAGTTATGAAATAGTTATAAATAAAATCTAATAGGCCATGAACAAATAATTTGGTTAATAAAATTTATGTATTTCAAAACCATAGAGACTTTTAAGAAAAACAATTTCTAAAACTTAACATAAACATCATCATCATAGGTACCGCGAGTTGTCACCATTATAGGTGCTTCTACCTTACATATAATCTCACTCAGCAGGCACTCCTAAATATCTTCTTTTTCTGGCCATTTTCAGTAATGCCCACTCATCGTCATTGTTTGAATTTTAAATTTCGTATTCTCGATGCTGATCACTGTTCTAGGGAAATATTCACCTTCATAATTTACGATGACAAAATCTCCACCATTCCACATTGGTAGGCCGGAAATACGTTAATAAATGAAATCCTGTCTTCTATCTACTTCCGACCAGGTGTCGGTAATACATAGTGTCGGTGGCGTGTTGTTTTTTCGTAAATAAAACATAGTTAATAATAATTATTGTTATATGTCATCAAAGATCAATGTGGATTGATACGAAAAAATAAGATGAATTAACTTATAAGCTTAGATATTATATACAAATGGTAAATGGATTCTTCAAGGTCTGTGAAATTAGCCCCCGAATCGAACGAAAATTCGATTTTAATAGCTCATTCGTTTGACCAGGGAATGACAGTGTTCACCCACCGATTAGTTTTATTAACCCACTTTTTGAAAGCGATTTAATCAAAAAACAAAAATCGGGGCTAACTTCACACTTTTTTCAAACCCACCCCTCAGTTTTTGGGTCCAGATAATAAGTTTTTTTTAAATCAAAGTTGAAAATTTTTTAAAACTTCCTTTGTGTGGGCTAACTTCACACCTCCCCTGGAGCCATTATTAGAGCGAAATTGAACAAACCGAAATTTGCCCATGTTTGACCAGCCTGAAAAAACGGTTACCCACCCCTTAGTTTTTTGGTCCAGATAATAAGTTTTTTTTTAAATCAAAATTGAAAATTTTTTAAAACTTCCTCTGTGGGGGCTAACTTCACACATCCCCTGGAACTATTATTAGAGCGAAATTGAACAAACCGAAATTTACCCATGTTTGACCAGCCTGAAAAAACGTTTACCCACTCCAATTCCGATCAATTCTTTACCACAAGTCATTTTAAAAGTCCACAACTACAAAATAAATAATTAAAAACTCAAGTTTTTAACACTTTTTACACTGACACCAACACACCTAAAATTTTAAAACACAGCTTATCAGAATATTCCGTTTAACAATCCACAATTGACTGAAAATCAACGGGAGTTAATATTTTTTCCAATCTCAAACCACTCATTTACAGAAAATTATTATTTTCCTTAAATTTTACCTACATATTTAAATAAAAAATAAACCCATACAGTTTTGCTTTATTGCACAAAAGAAAGATGAAATGTTGAGTTTATAGTTATTTCCAGCATTGTACATATTTACCGATGAAATATTTGAACGTATAGTGTAGGAAATTATTCGCTAATATATACATGTTAGACATATGAGCCGCTCACTACTGCCAGAATCAGGGAGTCGAAACGGGACCGAAACCTGTCATATTTAGGTTGTTTTAACCGGTCTTGATTTCGGTCCCGAAATTTAAAGTGTACCGAATAGAGCGACCGAAATTGAATGGTCCCGAAATAAATAGACCTTAAAAATATGTGACCGTAACCGCCAGACCGAAATTCAAAGACCGATTTAAATTGGTACCGACCGCGGAAGAAGTTATGTCCGGTCTTGCGATATTTCCAAATTTTTTCACTACCTTCATTACAGAGCATATTCGGTAAATGTGTAGATGGAGGGACCGTTTTATTATTTCTCTTCGTCACATAACAGAGCGTCGTTTCACCCACCATAAAACTCCGCCACTTGCTCTCCGTGTCCGTTTTGTTATCGGCTCAGTGAAACAGAACGTCGTCACTCGTACGCACCTGTGTTAACGTGCAACATTAGCTGGAGAATATTTGTTAAATATTTTTACGACTACACGAGCTGGGATTTTTTTCAGGGTTTTGAAGAAAACAGTAATTTCGGCCTTAGGGCATCCGCCATATTGAGTTTAGAATGGCGTCACGGAGCTCATTTTATTCCACTCATCAAACTTGTTCATTTGATACCCATATCAAAGGGGTTGCAAAGCAAAAAGCAATCCGCCATCTAGGGCGTCCAACATATTGCGTTTCGAATAACGTAACGTAGCTCATCGTATTCTTCTCATTAAACGCTTTCATTTGATACCCATATCAATGAGGTTGTGAAGAAAAAGATAGTCCGCGAACTTGGGACGTCCACCATATTGAGTTTAGAACGACGTCACGTAGCTCATCCTATTCTACTTATTAAACCGTTTTATTTGATACCCATACCAAGGGGCTTGTAAAGAAAACGATAATCCGCCATCTTGGGGCGTCTGCCATATTGGGTGTAAAATTACGTCACGTACCACATCGTATCCCACTCATCAAGCCCTTTAATTTGATACCCATATCAAGGGGATTGTAAAGATAAATGTAATCCGCCATCTTGCAGTGTCCGCCATATTGAGCGTAAAATGGCGTCACGTACCTCATCGAATTCTACTCATCAAACCCTTTCATTTGATACCCATATCAAAGGGGTTGTAAAGAAAAAAGTAATTCGTCATCTTGCAGCGTCCGCCATATTGGGTTTAGAATTACGTCACGTAGCTCATCGTATTCTACTCATGCAACCCTTTCATTTGATACCCATGTCAAGGGGGTTGTGAAGAATAATGTTGTCCGCCATATTGCAGCGTCAGCCACATTGAGTTTAGAATTACATCACGTAGCTCATCGTATTCCAGTCATTAAACCCCTTCATTTGATACCCATGTCATGGGGGTTTTGAAGAAAAAGGTAATCCGCCATCTTGGGGCGTCCGCCATATTGTTTTGAATGACGTCTCATAGCTCATCGAATTCTACTCATCAAACCCTTTCATTTGATACCCATATCAAAGGGGTTGTAAAGAAAAAAGTAATTCGCCATCTTGCAGCGTCCGCCATATTGGGTTTAGGATGACGTTACGTAGCTCATCGTATTCTACTCAGGCAAAACTTTCATTTGATACCCATGTCAAGAGGGTTGTGAAGAAAAAGGTAATCTACCATCTTGGGGCGTCCGCCATATTGAGTTTAGAACAGTATTAGATATACCATATTGTATTGTCATCGGACTTATAAACGTGTGCAAAAATTCAAATCAATGCGCCTATTCGAAGTGGGTGAAAATTCGATTACAAGATTTTCATGTGCAGCTAATAAAAGCGTAGTAAAAACTACCCCCCCCCCCCCCCACTCAGCCATCTCAATATAACAATTTTATTACGGCACCAGAAGGAAATCATACTCTATAGAACAAAAAAAAACATTAAAAAAAAGTTACGGGTCAAATTAAGAACCTCCTCTGCAAATTATTGAAAATTTTCTTAACTTTTCATTAAACTTAATTATAACCCTCCTTTCCTCATAATAATTAGGAAAAATTTATTTAAAAAAAAAAATTTCCCTAATTTTTCCTTTAATTAAATTTCTCTCCATACTATAATCGAATTAAAATTAATATCAGTAATTATGTCTCATTTAGTAATAATAAAAATTATTTGTAACAAATTAAAATTAAATTAGAAAAAACAATAATTTCCATGATAATAAATTGTTTATTGCAACTTGGCAGCACTTAAAGCCAAGAATTTCCTTCCGTACATAAAACTTCCCCCAACTTACCATGAAAGAGAATGAAAATCAAGCGCTCCTTGTCTAGACGTTGACAGCTTGGGATTTTCCTAGACCTGTACCTATTAAGCACTTTTTAAGATAAATAATTTCACTAAGATGAGCTTTTAATAGTAATTTAACACAACACTTCACATATCTACTAATTTGCAATCACACCGCATATGTCCAAACAAATAAGTTGTCCCAAATATTCAACTTTTTTACTAATTTTTATGCACAAAATCTGCCGCACTGTCGCCTGTCAACACAACACGAACTTCTGAACGAAAATTTGAAGGAAATAAGCGGAAATGAGATAGATTGCGATGGGAGTAGAAACGAGCAAGCAGCAAACGTAAAGCATTTTAATCTGTATATGGATGGCTTGCAAGTATGCGAGCTGTTTGTTTTGGGTTTAGCTTTTAGCCGGTTTAGCATTTTGCGTGCTTGAGTTCTGATCTTATTATTATCCATTTCTCTCTTCTCCAGCAATTTAACAAGGACGGAAAGAATCGAAAATGAGCTTCAGAATTTAGTAAATCATTGAGCAGTGCGAGGTAAAGAAGCGTTGCTCGTTCGTTTTCTTCTTAAAAAGCTCTCTAAAGTTTAAGCTTTTCAGAAGCAGTTTTCTCTCAGTATTTCATTGGCGTGCGTAATTTTTTGGCGAAGGTTTTTTAAAAATATTCGTTAGGTTAGGCGAATTCATGAATAACGGAATGTGAGTATGAAAAGTTATTAATAATTATACATTTATACAGTGCTTTTTTTGGAAAAAATATTTACCGGAACGCTATATTATTTTTAATTCTGTAGAAGGAAAACTTATACAGAAACTGAATTTAATTTATTGAATAATTATCATTTATTATAAGAAAAAATAATTTTAAAATTACAAGTTTTTACATAAAATTGCCATGTTTTTATCATAATCCTTTTCACGATTTCTTTTTTTGCTGTTTGTGTCCGTAGCTGAATGATGATCTCGAATTAGCCATGATTTGACATATTTTTGCGGGTTGAAAAGTCTCAGAGGCGGACCAACCATTCTTATAAAGAGTAATGATGCTGTTGTAGATGTTAACAGCGATGATCTGGTTGGAGTTATGATTAGATTCATCTGCGAAAATCCTCTCTCACATTCGCTTGTAGAAATTGGAACAACATCTAAAATATTTACCAATGGGAGGAGTGACGAAGGTATCTGTTTTTCTTCCAAATATTCACGCAAACCTTTGGTAATCTGTCTCTCATTTAAACCAAATCTTTTGCTCAGAATTTGAATTTCAGTTTCACCGTACGTTATGTTTTTTTGTATGTCATTGGACCAATTTTCTGGATACAGTACTTTAGAATATTGTGGTAATTCTATGTCTTCTGCTGATAATAGTCTCTTTTCTATTGATTGTTTCAAATGTTTATAAAATGCACTCGGACTTATAGTTTCTGTTTCATATCTACCAAATTTGTTCGTTTTGTTAATAGAAACATTTTTAAATTTCAAACTATCAACTGCACTAACAGCATTTTTATAATATGTTCCAGGGCTAGTAATTCTTTCTTCAAAAAAATGAGTTTGCAATTTTATCTTTATAATAAATTTATATTACGTGATTGTAGTTCAAGCGACAATTCGGATAGTTCCTGTAATGCATCGCACATCAATGCAAGATCCAGAATGAATCCAGACGAAGTAATTTTAAAAAGCAGTCCAGAATACATACTTCTATCCTTTGCATCTCTCTGATTATTCGATTGCGCCTTTGTAAAGTGTTTCACCAAAACTTCATAATTTTTCCATGCCGCATAAACTGATCTGAAGCTTGAAGCTACACACCGAGTACTTAAAATTCGTCCAATTTTTAATATTTGAACCTCAAGTTCGGTTGCATAAATACTAAGTTCTTTCAATTTTTTGGTGACGCGTGATATATAACCTATAGTTTATCCATAAAAGATTTGAACCTATTAATGCTCGAAACAGATTTAACCGCATCTGCAACAGAAAGTTCTAAAGGCCTTAACACAATGCAGCTCCAATTCTGATCCTGGGATTGGATTCAAGTGGCGGAAACTGTCAAAAAACTCGCATTTGGTGCCAGCCATAACAGAATGCATTGAAGTGTCGTTCATAAGAAGTTCTTTCATAAAAATGTTTTTATAGTTCTTATCGGCTTTTTATATAAGCACGTGTAATCTTTGAATAATTCTACAAGTTTTGCCTCCAAATTCATTTTATTTTTAAAAAATTCGGCTTACTTTGATTTGACAACTGACAGCACCGACCATCAAATTCAAACTATTTTCGATTTCGACGAGAGGATCAATCCTGATGCTGTCATCAGAATTGCCATTCTGCGATGCGCCATTTGTTACCTATCTCGCCTCCTTTGACTTTTTTTGGTAGGGTACTAAAATAACTATTTATTCTTTTCATATTTTTGGGATATATTTAAAAACTATATTATAAGTGACACTTTGAAAAATAAATTTAAATTCTTAACTTCCTGAAATCTTCAAAGTAACGTAGAATAATAGCAATCGCAAAATAACTAGACAAAAAATCCCTAGAAAAAAAAATAGCAACCAAAACATAGCAATCGCAAACCTAGTCATGGCAATTTATGATTTAAAATTTTTATTAGACAAAAATTATCGTCAATTACGAATTTTTCTCATGAGAAAAATAAGGAAAATTTTTTAAATCTAATAAAAATTTATTTTTTATTTAATTTATATTTACCGGAGCTGTGCTCCGGTGAGCTCCGGTACAAAAAAAGCGCTGCATTTATATAATAATTAGACAACTTAATATATCTTAAGTGTATGCCGACTTGTGGTTGCAAAAGGCCGCAAAAGAATTCAAATTTTTGTGAGCGTAAAATACAAAATATTAAATAATTATTAAAGTCGTAAAATAAATAATAATATTGTTCATTAGCCCCTTGGGTACTGATTTATTTGAAAAAATATTTGCATATGGAACGGATTTAATTTTTTGTTGCTTGGAGTAGTATGTAAAAGCAGTAGATTTTACGTAAGAATTCATTTATTTCTAAAATATCAGTGACATATGTAGTGTTAAGATCAGGGGCCTGGCACTAGTCTATTGATAACTTAGATGACGGGGCCCCTTTTGAAAGCCCGGGCCGGGGGGTTTACCCCCTTCGCACCCTGGCGGCCCTGACCTTGGTTGTGCAGTTGATTTTAGAATATAAAACGTATGCATTATAAAAGGCCATGTCTATTAGATAAAAAACACATTTTCTTATAACTGGTAATCAACGCCTCCCATATTTTTATTATACTCAAGCACACATGCTGGTTTTATAATATTTTCGATATCGCCACCTTTATTTTTTCTCCTTTTGCCTGTGTCTATCAAATCAGTTTCGTGCTAAGTATGTGAACGTCTTTTTTATGTTATCATTTCAAAGCCAATAAACCGTGACTGGGTAAAGTTTTGAATTCTCCTTTTTTAACTGACTTCCCAAAAATAAAGAGGTGCTAAGTTCGACGCGCATTTTTCTTAATTTTTTTTTGTTGGGTAGAGTAGGTTCACCGATTGGTACCATGTCAAAAAAATGTTTGGTAGGTTGGGGTGAGGGGGTAGGGTGAAACCTAACTCTGTAACGCGTGGTCCGATTTGGATGGTTCTTTGTTTGTTGTACAGAGTATGATCCCCCATTGCTAATTGGAGAAACAAATTTGGAATAGGATGGTGGGAGAGGAGAGGGGTAGTCTAACTTTGTAACGCGTGGACCGATTTGGATAATTCTTTTTCTGTTGGGTAGAATATGATCCTTGCTTGATACTACGAGAAAACAAATGTTGGTTTGGTGGGGAGGGGGGGAGGGGGTGGTGGAACCTAACTTTGTAACACTTGGACAGATTTGAATGGTTCTTTTGCTGTTGTATAGAGTGTGATCACCCATTGCTAATAGAAGAATAATTTGGCCCATGGTGGGGGGTTGGGTGGGGGAGGAGTAGTCTAACTTCGTAACGCGTGGACCGATTTGGATAATTCTGTTTCTTTTGGGTACAGTATGCTCCCTTGTTGATACCATGAGAAAAAAAATGTTGGTGGGGTTGAGGTGGGAGAAGGGGGTTGGAACCTAACTTTGTAACGCGTGAACCGATTTGGATGGTTCTTTTGCTGTTGTATAGAGTGTGATCTTCTATTGCTAGCAGGAGAATAATTTGTTCCTATGGTGGTGGTGGGGAGGGGTAGTAATTTCGTAACGCCGTGGACAGATTTCGATGATTCCTTTTCTGTTCGGTACCATGAGAAAATTTTAGTGGAATGGAGGTGGGGTAGGGGGTTAAACCTAACTTTTTTACGCGTGGACCGATTTGTATGGTTCTTTCTTCGTTGTATAGAGTAAAAGACACTAAAAAGTGAAAAATAAAATAGTTTTAAAAAAAAAGTTGAACCAACTTCATAAAAAGCGCTAAAAGGCATAAAATAATTTTTAATTTTATATCTATTACGACATTTTGAAGTCGATGCAAATTATACAAATAAAACAACAATTTTTTTAAAAAACTATTTTATTCATCTTTTTAGTTTAGGTTTAGGTTTAGGTTTACGGTCCCCGTAACCTTTTGTGGACCATGGAGCGAGAGCAGAACTCCACCGGATTAGAGACAGCGATTGCAAGTGCACCTACAATTTAAAGTGGACTCCGAACCACTAACATTTTTTCAACCCCCAATGGCCTTTTTTATAGTAATCTATTGTCAGCAGAAAACAACCATGGAACACGCCGGTGAGATTCGAACTTGGGACTTCCGGGTGAGAAGGCGGACCCGTTATCACTTACAGAAATCCCATTCACTAGCCCTAATAGAAATTTAAAACTTATTCAGCTTAACGTTTCGCCATAAAAAATAGTTTTGTTTTCTGGCTCGAATTATAAAAAAGACTCTCAAGCATTTACTTAAATCCTACTTGGGTGTAATCTGTTACACTTAGCAAGCGATAAATGAACAAGCAATTTTACTTCTTGATGCTGTTTCGAAGTATATGCCTTGACGTCTATTTATTTATCGACCTTAATGGATATATTGGTGGCGTCACTCTCCTGGGTTTGAGCAGTCCAAGAGTATGTATAGTCAAGGGTATTATTTATAAATTGATAAAATATTACCAAGCAGTCATCAATGAACTCGCTCATGGATTCTTTAAGTACAAAAAATTTAGAACTACTATAGTTTATTTATTTAACGATGATATTATTACTATCAAATTATCAATATTTAAATTACAACCTTCACATTGCTAACATAAAATATACTAAATAAACCTAAATAGAAAGTTTGTACTCCATTCGTAGTAGCAGATTTCCTAAGCAAAAATGTGTCTTACAAATATTTGTTTAAAAATTAATACAAAATTCAGCAAATTTTAAATATTATAAACTCAGTTTTTCGTATTAATTTCAATTTCAATTTTTTCGCCACTTGAAGTTGTCAATGTTAGAGGAATTCCTTCTCTAGTATTCTCTTCTACGAGCTCTGTTGCCATTTCCTCATGCAAATCACTTAATATTTGTGTTACTTTTGCCCGAAACATTCGTTTTCTTTTAGCGTCTAATGTTTTGAAATCTGGACAAAGTGATAACAGAAACGATTTTTCATAATCGATTTCTTCCCTCGAACATATGTTAAGTTGATTTTCGGTTTCTTGAGGCTGCGGAAGAACTGAATTAATGGTAGACATGCTCTCCTCTTCTAAAATATAATTTGCAATGTCTTGTGGTAGAGTAGTGTTCGATGTACTTGCTATAGACTCCATATTTATTTCGCTCGGCCTTATTTCTCTACCAGTTGATTCTACGTTTACCTCCATATCGCTTTCATCATTTTCAATCCTAAATGGATTATTAACAAGTCGAGTCGACTTCATATAAGGAAGATAGAAGTCGAGATATTCTCGTAAGTAATATTTGCTTTTTTTGTTAGGATTTATAAAATCTTTCAGAAGTGATGCCCGAATGTGTCTCCATTTTTTTAATAAAAGTGCCGCTAAAAAACATAATTTAATTAAAATCATCGAATGTTATAAAAAAAGTGCGAAACAAAATTAAGAAGTAGATATGCCAGCCATTCCCACACTACATATTTACAATATTTTCCCCTTTGCAAAAATTATGTAAAATTAATTTAAAAAAAAATTTGTTAACATTTGAAAAATTACTGGTTACATATTATGCGGTGTAATTTAACATTTCTGGATTAGGCGGACATACACAAGAGTAATTATTCAGTTTGATTCACGGATTTTGCATCCAACTTTTAATCTGAACAATTCGTCCTCAATAACTAATACAGTAGTACCTCGATAGTGTGAATTTTCGACAATGTGCATTTCCCTTAAATGTGAACCGCCAAAACTTTACATCATCGTTTCTGTAATGTGAACTTTGTAAATTTTCGGACTCTATAATGTGAACTTTTTTCTGTAGAAGGAAAATTGTAGGAACTTTTCTTTCATACTCATTCACACTTCTTGTGATATTTTATCAGTGTTTAAAAAATTTAAGCTCGCAATGGCACCTAAACAAAAAGCACATACATTTTTGTCCATAAAAGATAAGTGTGAAATTTTAAGAAAATTGAATGCTGGTGTTGTGTGAAAAAATATGGCATATTAATAATAGTAATTACAGGAATAAAAGCAAATTCCAGCAGGCCGTTGGATCATTTAAAACAAACCGAATCTGGACCAGATAACATGAAAAAGCTTAGGAAATCCGAAACGCCAAAAATGGAAGAAGCGTTGTTCAAGTGGTTGAAGAAGCAAAGAGAGAACCACGTTCGAGTGAGAGATAAGCAAATAGTGGTGGCACTCGATAATCAGGCGGTGATCGGGTGTATGGATGGTACAGAGTTTAACACAGCTCTGTCACTGGAGTGTGTCCGCAAACTAAACGCGTGTGCCTCAGCAAATGAGCTGACACTGGCGTGGGTCCGAGGACACGTCGGGATCGAAGGTAATGAAAAGGCAGACGTACTGGCTAAGCTAGGGGCTGCCTTGAGTTTCCAAGGTCCGGAGCCGTTCACTGCGCTTGGCAGGGGTACGGCGGAGGGCCTGTTAGGGAAGTGGGCCACGAGGGAGCACTGGGAACGGTGGAATGTCGTGGACTCGCTCAGACAGGCTAAGATGGCAATTGTGGCGACCAGAAGTGCTGAACAGAGGGAGGTCCTGGATATGGACCGTAGGACCCTGAGATGGCTGACGGCACTACTAACAGGACATGGTAACTTCAGGTGTCATCTAAAGAGGATGAACATTCTCGAGGATGATATCTGCAGACTGTGCCTGGAGGAGCAGGAGACGGCGGCACACATAGTGTGCCAGTGCCCTGCACTGGCAAGTAGAAGAAGGAAGCTGACGGGACACCACTGGATGGAAGAAGGAAGAATGGCAGAGGTGTCCTATAAGCAAATGCTTGCGCTGACCCGAGGAATCGAGGTGAGGGAAGAAAACTGGATTAGCCCAGATCTCTCTCGCTGAGATCACAGGGGGTAGGGACGAAAAGGGACCCGGATAAAGTGGTCTGTTTCGGCTAATCCCTAGAGGGGTGTTTTTAGTGAGTAAAAATCTCACACTACCAGAGACAATCGGGTCTCCTGGTGTCTTTGGAAGATTTTCACCCCTCACGCAAAAAAAAAAAAAAAAAAAAAAAAGATATGCGGCGAAAAGTTGTCATGTAATAAAAATGGAGTTGAACCGTTTTTGGAACAATTATAATCGACCATCAAGGAAATGTCTCTTACATTACAACAAATCTACAATGCAGATGAATCGGGAAGCTTCTTCGTTTTGTCTTCTGAATCAAGAGCCACAAGAAAAAAAAACAAGTAAGGAAAGGATTACGTTTTTGGCCTGCATGTTCCTCGTTTTCTCCTATGAATACCCTCACGCCCTTTCAAACTCCGAGTCTTCTCTTTATTTATTTATTTATTTATTTATTTATTTAACAACAGCTTCGCCAAAACTGGCTACTAAGAAAATTACAAATGAACCAAGAAGACTACAAAATTAATACAAATCATTAAACTAACTTATTCAATAAGCATCCTCAGATGGCGCTTCAGTTGTCGCCTAGAACATCCCAGCTCGATATAGGCAGCGTAGTCATTGTAGAGGCGGGACATGGAAGTGATAGGCTCGTGCATGCCGTAAAGCGTACGATGAAAGGGAACATGCAGAAAGTTGAAATTCCTAAGGGACCGGGCGGGAATGGAAATGCCTGAATCATTCAGCAGTTCGGAGGAGTTGATCGTCCCCTGCAATAAATCATGCATAAAAGTTATCTTATATATTCGGCGTCTCTTTCCTTCAATTTTCGTAAAGGTGACTTTAAGAAATTAAATCACTTGCTCGTCTACTTTAATATTGACACTAGCCCTCAACATCTTCCAATTGACCTGCTTTAGAAGCATTCTATTCGAAAATATACGCTTGTCTTGCCCAATCTATCCCCCCATCTTTCTCGTAAAAACTGCTCCTCAATCCACATATGTTACGACAAAGAATTACGTTCTCTCCGCAACAGGAGAAATAAACTTTATCAGCAAGTTTCCTTTCAAAAGACTCTTGGTGGAAGTTATTTAATTTTGAAAAAAGTAAAAACACTTGTTTTACTTCCACATAATAGGAGTAGCAAAAATTCTTGGGATGGTGATCGCTCAGAAATATGAACGCTCAAAATTGTTTGATGGATGTTTCGACCCGAAAGTGTAAGCTGGTCATCATCAGCGTGGTACTTACACTTTCCACCACGGACATCCATGACGGAAGGTCAAAACCTTTTTTTAAAAAAAAAAAAAGTAAACGTTGGCAAACTTTTCTTCTAACCCAGACTGAGTCTGACTATTCTCCTACATATCTGCTTATAACTTTTTTTCTCAACGCAGTGATACCCTCTACTACGGGTACCTCCAACGCATGAAAACTAGCCTCATATCCGACCTCAAACGTTTTTATAGTTTTATTAATTCCAAGAAGAAATCCAATGGTTACCCCTCTACCCTAAAGCTTGAGAATACCTCTTCGTCTGATCCCAAGGTTATCGCCAATGTCTTTGCACACTTCTTCAGTAAATCTTTCAGCAACAATTCCCTACAACCCGACCTTAACTACTTTTCATTCATGGACAAGTGCACTCAAACGTCGTTTACATCTTTCACACCCGAGCTTGAGGACGACTTTCACTCAGGTCCCGATGGCATTCCAGCCATCGTTCTGAAAAAGTGTGCCATGCATCTAGTTCAGCTCCTTACTTTGCTTTTCCGCCTCTCGATCACTCAATCGGTTTTCCCTTAATTATGGAAAAATTCGTATATTATTCCCATGTTCAAAAAAGGCTGCGAGAACGAGGTGTCAAACTACAAAACCATTGCTAAATTATCATCCGTACCTAAACCATTCGAAAAATTAGTCTATGATTCGATGTACTTCCACTGTAAGTCTATCTTCTCTCTCTCCCAGCATGGCTTCCTCAAAGGTAGATCTACAACCACCAACCTTACCGAAGTCGTCTCCAAAACACTATGTGCCCTGGAAAGCGGTAAAGATATTGATGTTATCGCCACCGATTTTAGTAAAGCCCTCGACAAGATCTCCCATAACGTTATCTTGTTCAAACTTTATCGCCTAGGCCACCCCCCCCCCCCCCCACCTATATTCAATCCTACCTCACAATTGTCAGTACAATGTTCTTTTTAGCTCATCCATTTATAACCATATTGTCGCTTATTCCGGTGTCCCTCAGGGCAGCCACCTCAGTTTATTGATTTTTATTCTTACAATAAATGATGTTGAATGCGTCATCAAACACTCAGTGCTGTCCATTTATGCTGACGAAATGCAAATAATTAAACATACCTCCTCCACAACTGAATTTCTTCTACTGCAAAAAGACCTTGATTCCTTCACCGCATGGTGAGCTCAATGTTTTGAAATGCCAGTCCATCTCTTATTCCCGCATACGTCTTACCACCACCCCGAGGGTCTACATGTTCCTATCGTTACCTTTTTGTGTGACCTAGGAATCTGTGATAGCGAACTCGATTTCCGTTCCCAAATTGACAATATACTTAACAGAGCTAATTCCGCGCTAGGGATTGTGAAGCGTTGGTCTAGAGAGTTCTCCAATCCTTATGTTTCCAAATCTCTCTATATCTCCTTCGACCTCTCCTTGAATATGCCAGCCAAGTCTGGTCACCTAACAAACAACCCACATTAACAGGATTGAATCTGTCCAGCGTAGGTTCATTCGCTTCGCTCTACGTGATCTTTCGTGGGTAGACAGATTCAACCTTCCACCTTATGAAAATCGTCTGAAACTTTCACCTTATGAAAACCGTCGATTTACAACCTCTAAGTAAACGTCGTGATGTTTCCGACATTCTCTTCATTTATCAGTTATTAACTGGTACCATAGATTGCCCTTCAATCCTGCAATCTTTACCCATATATACCGATCCCTGCAACCTTAGGTGCACCCTTTTCCGACTCGACCGCCATCGCACGAACTACGGTCAACGCGAACCAATTACCAGGATGCTACGAAAAGTCAACGACCTTTCTTCCTTTGATTTCCATCTGAGTAAATCATCTCTTCACAAAGCCTTATATCTTGATCCCACCTATCTTGATCGCCTTTCTTAATTCTATCGATCCCTTTAGCACTTAATCTCTCCTAGGTTCCCAGTTTGTATTTATTATAATTATAGCTCATATTGCAGCTTATACTATTTATTATTATTTACCATTATATTATAGATTGTATTATTATTACTATGTTAAAGCTGGTAATAAGCTTAAATAAATAAATAAATCACTCCATTAGTTTTGGAAGTCCAAGTGCCATAGAGCTTTTACGGGTTTTAAGGTTCCACTAATTTACAGATCCAGCAAAAGCGCTTGGACGACGGGCGATTTTTTTGTGAACATTTTACCAAGGAGGTAACTAAAACACTCAAGGCATTAAATTACTGCTTTTTTATACGTTTTCAGATTAAAACGTTCCTAAGCGAAAAGAATTTGCCAAAAAAACATTTGATGGGGACAATACCAGTTCTCATTGCTACAAAGAAAAGCTTACTAGCTCTGATGGCGACATTACAACAACTTTGTTCCCACCAAACGTTACTGTTTTGATCCAAACGATGGATCAAAATGTCATCAATTTAATCAAGACTAATTACAAAACGCGATTGCTAACTGAAATTATTGCAACTGCAGGTGACGACATAGCGACAGGAATAAAAAAGTTTACTTTGAGAGATGCAATAACAAACTTAAAATTAGCATGGGAGCAGCTTTTCGTTTTCTCTACTGCAAAATGCTTCAAAAATCTATTTCCAAAAGAAGATAATTGAGAAGAAGATTTCGTTCCACTAAGCCTAATTGCAACTGCCCACTACCGACTTTAAAACGGAGTTGCAAGAAATTAATCACCTCCTTGCAATTCTGTGGCCACTGGTCAAAAAGTGATAACTCCAAAATTGACCATTTTTGTTATATTTGTGATACTACTTGTTTTGGCTGACTATTTTTTTTTCTGTATACTTATTATAAGTCCACCTTCAATAGAAAAGCTGTAATAACAATGATACGCTAGTAATATCTCCAGTGTTTTAATTTTATATTTGAAATTTTGTATGTTTAAAAAACTGTAATGAAAAATTTCAACTTTGGAGTTATTACTACAATAGTTGACCAGTGGCCACAGAATTATAATGTAGATAACATTTCTATACAAGAAGCTAGGGACTGGATAATCGTAGAAGATATTGAACGAATTCCCAATCAATACAATGTACAAATACGCTTATTGAGTGGACAAGACAAAATGAGTCCGACGCAGATACGGTTTCCTGTTTACTCAGTGTAAGGGCAAGAGCAATACAAAAATCGAGCTAAGCTATTCGTCAGTCTAATATAAAAAATAAAAAAAAATAATGCAAACGGTATATGTATGGCTTTTTTATCCTACTATGTTGACTCTTATACTATGAGAAATTGTGAATGAATTATTTTTGTTTAATGGATTCGAAAATTATCTCAAAAAACTAATTTTGTACATTTAAAAATAGTTCCAGTAATGTGAACCCCCCTAAACTCCGACAAGGCCCTGTTTTAATTAGTTCACATTATCGAGGTACTACTGTATAAGACCAAAATTCTTATTTTGTATGCCTACCTATCTTAAAAAATGCTTGCAAATCGTTAAACCTATAATATAACAAATTTAATTACCATCTATTTTCATTTCATTTGATATAGCCTGCCAAGCCGAATTCCATTTTCCTTTCTTTCTGAAGTCTTGATGTGTAGAATTATATATTTCAGGATAATTTCGAATTAACATCAAAAGTTTCTTTTCGTCCATTTTCATCGAAGATGTCTATTCTAAAAAAAAGTACACAAAAGAATCAAAACTGCTTCGAAAACTGTTATTTCCTATAAACCTTTTCTGTAGAATTAATATTTTTCGACTTATTTGATACGAAATGTGAGCATAGTTTAGTACAAAAGGCTTTATTATCGTACAATAATAATTTTCAATACAATTGTAGTTAGTGTGGATCAGATAAAAAAGGCATATGACTACTTTTATCTTCAACATCCCTTACTGTGTTTTTCCATACAAAAAATCAGATGCGTTTCTTTTTTTCAAAAAATCAGTCCTCTTAATTTTTCCTCAAAAACCGGTTCCTACGGTTAGCTAGGGGCAGTTGCAAATGAGGTGGAATATGGTTTCCTCTCCCTCTTTGTCTTGGCACCTTCTACTGAAGTCGTTTGAAGGCGTACTGAGTCTATCGGCGTGTTGTTTACGCGATTGTTTACTGAAAAGATCCACCGGCAGAAGATGTAAAATAGTATTTAGGGCTTTAGAAGGAGTGAATCTAAGGGCACCTGTTATCAGTAGTGTTGCCATCCTTTGCACCTTATCCAGTGCTTTGTGATGGGTCGCTATATCCAATACAACCACCCCATACGTGGTATGGGTCGTTTGACACTGGTGTAGAGCCAATGCACAATACGTGGCTCCACACCCCATATTTTTCCTACAGCTCTTCTATACGAGTATATCGTCACTGTGGCTTTCCCTAAGCTTTCTTGGATTTAAGGCTTCCAGTTAAGTTTTCTATTTAGGAAAAGACCTAGATATTTAACTCAATGATTACTCAATTTCAGCCTAACCCTGTTTAGCATAGGGAAATTCATAGCAGTAAGATTATGTTTCTATGGGTCTATGCCTAGACCAGTGTGTTTGGGTGCTTACCTGAACAAATCAGGGCAATATCATCAGCGTAGGCGATAACCTTGTGACCAGAGTTCTTTAGGACTATGAGTAACTCATTCAGAGGTAGGTTCCGCAAGAGTGGTGACGACTTTTTGTATGCTAGATCCTTCCAAACTGGAGTCGATGACCCTGCTTTTAAGCATAAGGTCAATTAGTTCAATGAGAGGATCGACAAGTTCTAGTCTCTGCTAAGATGCTGTTATCGCCTCTGGCCTGATGTTGTCGAGGAAGGCTGCAAGTTTCAACCCTCAAGCAAAGGCAGCCATTATAAATATGCGAATGCATACAAAATGCAGTCAAAACTGACTACTCGGATGAACGATTAAATGCAAATGGAAGAAGGTTGTTTGTTTGATAGTCTAAAAGTATTTCTAGAAATATTGAATTTGATATTATAACCCTAGTTATTCTCTTAACAGTAATTTGAGCAATAATAACATCTTTTTTAAAAGACTAAGCTTACAAATTAGAAACATTTTCTGATTTTTTACCCAATTCTGTACCGTTTTCGAATAATTCATCATTTAAAGCAGAAAGTTCACTGTAGAGTACAGAATTAATTGTAACATAAACTAAAAAATATTATTGAAATAATCGAAGATTTTGTTAGCACATGATGGAACAAACTTGAGTTAATAAACATTTTTAACTATATATTTAAAGAAACACTTGTTTTTCTGTTCCACTATTTGTTTAAAAATATTTTAAACGACGCGTTCGCCTTCTGAGGGCATTCTCAAGCTAACTACTACTTGGCTAAAACTATCCTGAAGAGCTATATATATTTTACAAAGAGATTGTATGTTTGAATGTATATGCAAGTATTTTATAATTTATTTAGAATTTACATAGAAAAATCTAGCCTGAGCAAAGGGCTATTGTTAGAAAAATCTAATTGATCATTGACCAAAAATGAGCCTTTTTCACTTTCTTTGTTAATTTATACTATTTCATATTTATCTAATATTTTACCACCGTTTATGTTGTCAATTAGTTTCAATTTTTCAATTGAAGTTGAGTGTCCCGTATATATAGCTTATGCTATACACTCCGCCTTTTTCTTCATTGTCCCTCTTTGGTTTTAATTTATTATTAATAATTAGTTTACTTATCGTTTTATTAGAAACATAGGTTTTCTGTAATTTAGCAGAAATTCCTTCAATATAAGGAATTTTATTCCAAATTTTCTCGTTGTTTTCTTTCGAACCGTTTTTTTTTTTGTCTTAATAACTTATACACGAAACTTTTTGTATAACCGTTGTTAATAGCAATCTGGGTGATGACATTTTATTCTTTTTTTAAATTGGTTTTATTTAGTGGAATATTAATCAGTCTATCCAACATTGAGTGCAAAGCAGCTTTTTTAACATTTTTTGAATGGTGGAATGAATAAGGTATTACCACATCTGTGTAGTTGTTTTTCGGTAAATATCAAATTCAAAGGTGTTATTTACAATATTGATTTTCAAATCGAGGAAATTTAATTTATCTCCACCATACTCCAAAGTAAATTTAATGTTTCTGTCAATTGATGTAAAAAATATTTAATTGTCGCTCAGAGCCCGTCCAAACACAGACGATATCATCCACATAACGAAACCAACATAGAATATTACGAACTCTAACAATCTTTTGTTCTAAAACAGTGATGTCCAAACCTATGCCCGCGGTCAAGTGAGCTTTTGAGCTTTTAAATTCGTATATGCACATGTTTGGTTGTATTCGGTTTACTGTTTTTGCGTTTTTTAATTGTTAAAGCATACAAAAGTTAAAAAAATCGTCATATTTAAGTAGTTCTGTAAGCAATCACACAATATCTTAAGATATACAACCTTTTGCATGCATTTTAAGGTTCAAAAATAAACAAACAGTAGGAAATGCTTCTAAAGCTTTTAAGCATTCCTCACATTAAGTAGTGTGAGTTTGGCCATCACTGTTCTAAAATATTCATGTAGAAGTCAGCTAGAAAGGGTGATATTGAAGCACCCATGGCTAAACCTTCTACTTGGATATAAAACTTGTCATTAAAATAAAAATAGTTTTGATCTAAACATGCATCACCAACTGTATGAGTTGCGATGCTTTGTTTTTATTTTGAATTTCAGATTTAATATTTTCAAATAAATACGTTTTTAATTTCTTTATGGGGACAGAAGGAAACAAATTGACAACATCAAACGAGACTAATTTTGCATTGGATGGCAAAATAATGTGTCTTAACTTGTTCACTAATCCAACTGAGTTTTTAATTGAATGTTTACTCTCAAATCTTCATAGTCCCGGTAAAATATTGCTTAATTTCTTCCCTAACTTTTGTGACGGTGCATTAATAGCTGATGACACTGGTCTTATAGGAGAATTTTCTTTATGTAATTTTATTAAACCGTATAGTATATTAAGGACCCAACTAGACAATTTAACGAAACAGTCAGTAAAGTAATAAATGCAAGCGATTTTCTTCTAAATGCAAAAAAAAAATATGTTAAAAAACAGTAATCCATCAGTCCCTATACTATACGGTTAAAGAAATTAAAAAAGTATTTATTTGAAAATATTAAATCTGAAATTCACAATAAAAACAAAGCATCGCAACTCATACAGTTGGTGAATACATGTTTAGATCAAAACTATTTAACCGAATTCCCAAAAACAAAGAGGTTCTAAGTTCGACGCGTATTTTTTTTTATGTCTGACCGGGCATAACTTTGTAACTCGTCTCCCGATTTTGATGATTCTTTTTTTGTTGGGTAGAGTATGTTGAGTAGATAGGGTGGGGGGGGGGGGTGGGGGGGGGGGGGTGGGGGGGACCTAACTTTGTAACGCGTGGTCCGATTTCGATGGTCTGTTGTATAGAGTGTGATCCTCACATTGCTAATAGGAGATTATTTTGGTCTTATAGTGAGGGGTGGGGGTGGAGATGGGGGAGTAGTCTAACTTCGTAACGCGTGGGCCGATTTGGATAGTTCTTTTTCTTTTGGGTAGAGTATGCTCCCTGGTTGATACCACGAGGAAAAAAATGTCGGTGGGGTTGGGGTGGGGGAAGGAGGTGGAACCTAACTTTGTAACGCGTGGACCGATTTGGATGGTTCTTTTGCTGTTGCATAGAGTGTGATCCCCCATTGCTAATAGGAGAATAATTTGGTCCTATGTTGGTGGTAGGGGAGGGGGAGTTACTTCGTACCGCGTGGACCGAATTCGATGATTCCTTTTCTGTTCGGCAGAGTATGTTTCTTTATTGATACCATGAGAAATTTTTTTAGTGAAATGGAGGTGGGGTAGGGGGTTAAACCTAACTTTGTAACGCGTGGACCAATTTGGATGGTTCTTTCTTCGTTGTATAGAGTAGAAGACACTAAAAAGTGAAAAATAAAATAGTTTTTAAAAAAAAAGTTGAACTTCACAAAAAGCGCTAAAAAGCATAAAATAATTTTAAATTTTATATCTATTACAACATTTTGAAGTCGGTGCAACTTACTCCAACGTGTTGGTGAAACATTTCCCTAAGATTATCCGTAGGGTTCTCCTCTATTAGATCTGGCAGTGTATTGTCCAAAAAGTCCGCATAAATTTCACTGTTAAGCACTTGCGGCAAAATTAATAGTCCCATCAAATGGTTGCCGATGATACCAGCCCAAACACTGACACTGAATCTCTGCTGGAATGAGGTCACCTTTGTGGGTTAGTGTTCGACCAGGTATGGAGGTTATGGAAGTTCGTGATATCATTCCAGGTGAATTGACATTCATCTGTCCACAGAATTCGGTCCAGAAACGCTCTGTCCGTCAATGTCGTGTTCCAGAAGCCAAGTGCTAAATTTCAGTTTTCTCTCAGAATCTCCATCCAGTAGTCCTTGGGCTGGGTGATGATGATATGGACGTAATCTCCTTTGATGAATAACCCTCCAAACCTTAGATGACGACACTCCTAATCGCCTTGCGACTCGTTTCGTGCTCGTCTCAGGGTCCTGCCTAACGATGGTGATTATTTGGTGCTCGACGTCGGTAGAAATTCCCTAAGTTGCGGGTGGTGTCTCCATGTCGTCTGAAGTTACATTTCCTGTTTCTTTTAACCTTTGGAAGATCCGTGTAAATATCCCTCTTTGGGGTGCTCGCTGGTTGGGGAATCTCCTTTGATATTCCAGTAAAGTCGCTCTCTCTTTTCCGTCTACTACATCATAAATGTAAATAATATCCGCGTATTCCTCAAAAGTAAATTTTACCATTTTTAATAATTTTTTCTTAAAAATACCCGTACTAATTGATTTGCTTTTTAAATATGATAGGTATTCTTGCTGACTGACACTTTTTTATAGCAAAATTTTCATCAGGTAGGAGTAACAGAACGCCAGGATACAAGGGTGTGAATTCTGGCTACCACAAGCTAATATTGGCAATAAAACAAAATTACACTAACATTTTTATAACTTTTTTGCAGCAATAATTAACATTATTTACCTGTTAACCCAAAATAAACATTTTCGACCTTTTATCTTAAAAATTTTCTTTCTTTAAAGAATTTCCTACCTAAAGTGCAATAATATAATTAGGTACTCAAGGAGTTCTAAGGATGTGGTTTTTCTAATCCTTTATCTACCTTGCCATGTTGCACCTTTTTGGAAAGGTAATAAGATGGGCAATCTAATAAAAATAAAAAGGGGGTGTACTAATTACATGCATTTCGGAGAAAATTTAAGGAAATGCTGAATTTTAGGTAATCGCAAACCATTTTTTTCACTTTTGGTAGTGACTGTACGTGCAATGGCAAGAGTTCGATCAGTAGTGTTGACATTTTTGGAAAGGTCATTAGGATAGTTGTTTTTTAGCGTTTTTTTTATGTCGCCGTGTTATGTAGATCAAAAGATAAAAATAAAAGAGTAATGTGCATACCAAGAAAAACTGAAATTTATGAATCACCCTGTAACTCCTAAACGGTTGAGATTGCCCCCCCCCTGCCATACAATTTTTTGTTTGTCTAGTTGAGATCTATCACTCCACTCATTTTGGCACGTCAGACCTGAAACACCCTGTATATCTAAGTCTTCCCAGGGCTTTGAGAAGAAAGGAGAGATTAGTAGGCCTAAAATCTTTAGGTTTGTAGTGCAAGACCCTTTCGCCTTTAGGAATAAAGACCACTTTCACTCTGATCCATTAGGACGGAATATAGGTGAGGTTAAGGCAGACCTCATAGATGACCATTAGCCACGGAATAAGTATCTCGGAAGCTAATTGAAGTTCAGCTGAGATATTGTCTAAGCCCGGTGATTTAGAGGGCTTGAAGCTTTGTATCGCCCATTTCAGTTTCCTAGTTTCCTTTTATTGAGGATCTTGTGCACCAGATCATGACCGCTCGGAGTATGCGGCAGCTCAGCAACGTCACTTCTTCCTAAGATTCATAATTTCCCTAGACCACCACGGAGGTCTGAGCTTACCTCTCGGGTACCGATCGGGACACGAAGTCTTTGTCGCACGTAAGCGTCAGGATGTCCACCAACTTGTCAAGGGTTTGTCTATTTTCGATGGCAGGTGGACCTGTGACAGGTAGACTATTATTAAGGACATGCGATCCACCGTTGGGATATGTGCTCTATTATAGATTTATGCGCCAGCCTCGAATTTTAACGGTAGAAGTAATTATAACTCTAATTTTACAAGTAATCAACTTTTTGGAAGGAGGAGATCTCCCTACAAAAAATATTACCATTTTTTCATTCTTTAAAATATTATTGCTATTAAATTTTGCAATATTATCATTATTAAAAAAAATAGTTTAAAGAACGTATAAAAATAGTTTGACCTATATATCTAAAGTATACACTCGTACAACATATAATCTTAAATATGTATTATGTAATGAAGAAAAGTTAAGCTCCTTTGGCTCGTTATCAACAGCAGCACCAAAGGGTTAACTTTTCCTCAGCTGCTGGACGCCTTCGCGAGAAAACGAGAACTAGATGAAACTCCACAAATTTTAACACTGATCTAGACAGCTGTATCAAATTATGATCACTTACACTGTTCCACTAACCTTGCGGTAAAAATATTTTCAAAAACGCACAAAATGCACGAAATATTCACATGACCCGAGTGAATTTTCAAACTAAAAAAAAAACAGTTTGTTGTGAGTGCCAATATTCTACTACCTCTTACCTAGGACAGGCAGGTGACTAACTACCGGGTTACCTCAGGTTTTGGCATCAAACCGGCGCGTAATGAGCTGATTGGAGTATTTTCCTTCGTGGTTAGCACTCGCCACTTAAACCAACCAATCACAGCACGAAAATTGGTCAATCAAAATTTCAGCTGGTTAATCGAATTTTTAATTATTAAATTTTAGGGCCACTTTTTCGCAACACTGTGAAGTAGACTTCAGGAAAACCACGTTAGAAAACGCCCCTGAAGATTGATTGAAAGAACTGTGAAAGCGAGAGAGATTTCAACTGAAAATATATTTCTTCTTACGAGAAGAGTTTAAGAATTATCTTTTTTATTTTCTCATAGCTTTAATGTAAAGCGAATTATTTAAAACTAACACATGTATTGGAGGTCAAATACTAAAATTAGTCGACCATAATTCTTATTAAAAATTTCAAAAATTATTTTCTAAATATTACTAACACATAATATTTTTGTTTTTTACAAATAAAATTGTTTTAATCAGCTTATAACATAAGATTTAATGTCTAATAAATATGATCATGTAAAGCATGATCGGAAAGGCCTTCCTTATCTTGTTGATCGGAATCATAACTTGTATTACTGTCAACTACGTACACTTGCTGGTTTCTTTCGCATTCATTATCCATTTCCTCGTGAAGTTCTCTTAGCCAAATTGAAACCTTTTCTTTAAATATTCGTCTCTTTCCAGGATCTAAGGTTTCTAAATCAGTTAAAAGAGAGAACAAGAAGCCTTGATCAGCATCTCCTGTTGATGATGTTTGATGAGAAGGTGCAAATTGCTTTGAAGAATGCGACGTTTCCGGTTGTGATCGCTTTTGTGGTGCAGGTGATGATATTTCGGAATGAGATCGCACACGTATAAGAGGAGATGGCGTCTGCGGCGAAGAAGACCGCAGTCGTTTTACGCCAGATGATTTCTGAGAAGGTTTTATACTTATAGAAGAAGGTGTCGATTTATTTCGAGATTGTATAGGTACTAGAGGAGGTAATTGATGTGGCTGCATTACTTGCCACGATGGAGCTGTATCTTCTTGTTCGTTCTCTTCGTCTTCTTCTAACACCATTTGAGTAGATTCATCTTGAAATTCGTCTTTAGGTAAATTAAGGTAGGGTATGTAGAATTCCAAAGCATCCCTCAAGTAATATGGTTTCTTTTTTGGTGTAGTGAAATCCCGTCTTAAAACATGTCTAATTGCTTTCCATCGACTTTTGCATATTGCGACTGAAAATATTGGCAAAATTGAAAGCCCGTTACACAATTAAAATGAACTTATTTACCTGTTGTACTGAGTTCATCAGCTATATCAACCCAGGCTTGGGATCTACGATCGATCCGCCTAAAGTTTCGGTTCGAATGATCATATACTTCCGGACGATCCTTTATTAAAGCAATCAATGAACGCTCATCGATTGCTTCTTCAGAACCTTTGTTGAATGGGTAGTCGTCCATTTTTAATTGATTGACTAAAAAATACGAAATACTTAGTCAAATTGAAACATATTTGGAAATTTCCTTCACATGAACTCTTTCGAGTTTCAATCTCTTTCCGAGCACAAATTATTTATTATAACTGAAAAGAGCTTAGATAAGTTATACTTATAAGAGATGCTTTGGAATTCTCATACACAGAATAGGAAAAAGTGGCAGATACAGCGCCGACCCCCAAAACCTGACGAAAAAGAAGCCAGATACGTAATATTTTACGGGGATCGACGTAGCTTAACACTAACCCTTCCAGGCCTTTTTGATCAGAAATGTTTTCTTTGTTTTAGTTATTAGTAATTAAGTCTTCAGAATTTTCATTTACCGACAAATCCGAATTGTTTGAATTAGCCTCGAAAATTCTATCTCAGTTCTAATTCAAACATCCTCAGGAACTAATCCTGTATAATTTGACATTTACAAAAATTTTACCTAATTAAAATACAAAACCTTACATATTGATCAGCTTCATTCAACAGAAGCATCAATTCCTCAAGATGCTCACTGGTATCCTCTTCGAGGTTTTTATTTTTTAACGCTCAGAGGAATTTCCTCGTCTTCATCAACTTCATTGTCCCTTAGAATATTGTTCCAGCATTTCCAAATCACAGATTGTTCAAATTTATTCCCTGTAGCGAATTTCAATGTAAGATCTGTTACTGCTTCATAGTATTGAACTTAGCAAGCATGTTCTATAGTTAAGTTTTGTGATTCGTATTATGTTTTGGTCCATTGGTTGTATTAATGGAGTCACGTTAGAGGCATGTACATAACAAATGTCGAACCGTCTTCATTTACGAGCTCCTCTGTTAGAGGATAACATGAGACATTATTCAGTAAGAGAATAGCTTTTTGAGATAAATACTGCTAGTCAGGAATTTTTGTACCTCCATAAGTACATATGGAAAAAAAAAATAAATGAAATTAAATGAACTAACAAATGGCTTTAATTTGTCCGTTCCTGATGCATTAGTACAACCTAAAAATGTTATCCTGTGCTTATTGGCCTTCATTCCGGAACAGTTTTTTTTGGCAATTTTCCCTTTTTTACCGTGTGCCTTTTTCCAAGAGCCCACACTTTTTCTATTTGTTTTTAATCTCAAGCGTTCTGTAACACTTGATCCAGATTCCAAAGACTACTTAACTGTGTTGAATTTGCATTACTTTTTGTAGTTAATTCGTTTTTGCCCGGAGTTTTTCTGATTCGTTTTTGCGCGGAATTTCACGAGTTTCGTTTTTGCGCAAAACATTTTCTAAGCCACTTTTGCTCCAACTTTGTAGATATGTCATTTTTATTCTCACCCTGTCATTTATTCCTGGGTTTCTTACATAGCATCTATATCTCGAATTTTAGGATTTTTTAAAGAATCGGGCAACTCCACTCTCATGTTGTTTTTCTAAGAACTTATTATATGCCAGAAATAATAAGCGAAAGTCAAGGAATAGAAATTTAAATATTTTTTCCCTTTAAATCTCTTAGAAATAGACTTCGAGTGATGGCTTCATTTATACCGCGCCAGCATGGGACCTTCATCAGAAAATAATTTGAATTTATTTAGAAATTCCCTGAGATTTCCCTGACTACTTAAATTCAGACTTTTCCCAATTTTACAGAGAATGCCTGAGTTTAAATATTCACTATCCCATAATTATATTAATAAAGAGAATAATCGATGTATTAGCATTGCTAAGAAACCAACATATCATAAGAGATCCACACATATTGACATCAAGTATCGTTTCCCGAGATAGAGAAAAAATAGGCCCAACGCACACATTCCTTGGGTGCTCCTTCATAGATTTCCTCTCCCTGCGGACACTTCAGCGGCTTCTCCGGGTGTTAAGTGCAAAGCTCCCCAATTACTTGTTCTGTAGGTTTAACTTCTCCAGGTCGGTAAGATCCAGGTTGCTGCTTTTGTCGCCCTTTCGGTCTCGCACTAAGGATTTATCCTTCAAGGTTGGGGCGGTTCGTTTGTGGAATCGACTACCTTTGGCACACAGATACTTGGCGTCGCCGGGTTCCTTTAAAGCTAGGTGTCTTGATATGTTTCAGGGTTAATGACAGATCTATCTATTTCGAGGCACTCATTTTTCCACTTTTTCTGATCTGATTCTGTAATGGGCCCGATTTTCAACATTTTTAGTTTTAAAATTTTTTTACATTTCAAAGTCACCATAGTGTTTTACGCATGTTTTTGAACACATGTATGTGTGTGTGTGTGTGTGTGCGCGTACGTACGTACGTTCGGACCCACTTTTTTCGACAACGATATCTCGCGAACAAAAAATGATAACGACTTCGCTATGGTGCCATATGAAGCGTATTATTATCAATAAGAGCTGAAAGAAATTTAATCAATTTCGGTTCAGCCGTTTTTTTGTTTAAACAAAAAAACTAAAAAAAACTTGATTTTAGACTTTCTTGAAAAGGATTTCTTCGATATAATTTGTTCTGATGACGATCGGGACATCAAAAAGTCGGATAATAACAATTTATTATGAACAGCAATTGTTTATAATGATGAAAAATTGTTTATAACAATAGTAAATTTATAATCATAAAAAATGTTTTTACCTGATTGAAAATTGATTATGAAAATTGGAAATTGAATACAAAATTGAAGATTGTTCATAGCAATTGAAAATTATTATAAACAATGAAAAATTCTTATAAACGATTGAAATTTTTTTTACCACAAAAAATTTCTTTTATGAATAAACTTTGTTTATATCAATTAAAAATTGTTTATAACAATTCAAAATTATTAATAACAAATGAATTCAAACAGAGTGCATTTATTTGGTTACCATTAAAAAATAGTGCTATAACGGAATAATTTTTTTTTTTGTAACATTAAAAAAATGATAAAAAAAAACATAATTAGTAGATATTAATAATAAATAAAACGATAAATCAAATAGTATGAATTTTATTGAGTTTTCACTTACTCGTTTGTACTATGATCATGAAGTTTATCGCCATTAACAATTAAATATTGTTAATAATAATTGAATATTGTTAATAACAATTGAAAATTGTTATTAACTGGGAAGTTGTTCGTGTGGACCTCAAGGGTCGCACTAATGATGCGACACCCAGAATCTGGACCCACCCTACTAGTTTTGTTTCGGTTTTGGTAATTTTTGAAGTAACATTGACCCAGATCAAAGATCTCTAGGTAGGTATACACTTTTCTTCGAATGGATGTTTCGCAAGTTCAATTGAGTAATTTAGTTCGTTCTTTGCTTTGGTTAATTGTATATTTTGTGCACAAACTATGCAGGGCTTATATCATAACACGTACGAACTTATTCGCGATATGTTTAACGATGTTTTCAGTGTTGAATTTGCCTATCTTGACAGTGAGCATTATTTGAAGAATTATATCAAATAGTTTAGTTTAGTTATATAATAAGATCTTTTGTTTGAATTGATAGGATGTATCAGAATTAGTAGAATTAAAATATCATGTACCTCATGAATTGATACCCTAAGAATCGTATAATGTAATTATATTGTTAATTTTAATTTATAATAAGAGAATATGAAGTGATTTTCAAATTTTATTTCAGGAACCCAATGATGCTTCTTCCTCTTCTTGATTCCCTTATTCCTTTCCCCTCACCAAACAAGTCTTGATTTTTTTTTGTTTTTCTGTTTTTTTATTTTTTCAGCTTTTCTTTATAGGTTGGGCCTACACCCTAGCCAGGTGTAGGTATGGCGTGGATTAGAGACTGAACCATCGCATATGGGGTAGTGTTTCTTATTTCTTTGCGATTTTTTCAAGATGGTTCAGTTTGGCTAGGAACAGCAGGTGACACCAGACTTGTTGTTCTTCCTTTATATCTGTTTCTCGTTTTTTTTCTTTTTGTGACAGACCTGAAGAAAGGATACCACAACCTTTCTTCGCCACAGGCACGCGGAATTCGATTGTAGATGTGTGAATCGGATGTTCAAGGACCTACACCCCATACCGACGAGCTAGGACGTTCTGCCAGCTAGCGCGTGCCACTTGAACATCCTGCGGCAACTTCACGTTGATCTTCCGCACGCACATACATTACAATTTCCGAAACTTGTAATTATGATTCGGTTATCCAGCATGAACATGATCCAGTTATTGTGTTCTGGCCAGTGTTGCCGCCGAGCTTAATTATTTTGTATCCAAATTTCCGAAAAAATGTATCCAGTGACCCAAAAATGTATCCACTTCTACTTTTATGATACAACTTGCGAAATCACAATGAATAATATCATAACTAAGAAATAACAATTTAAATAAATATATTTCACACACTTGTAACGGAAGCTGCAAATATATTTTAAATTTTTTTGAAATTTTTTATTAACTTTTACCCATTATTATATTATTGTAGGAGTATTAACAACTTTTTTTTAATTCACCCATACACAATGCTCTATAGCAAGCAAATTTACCTGCTCTTCTTGAATTTTCCTACTGCAGATACCATAATTGGTATCTGCCAAACTGTCCTGCCAAATAAGTTTGAATAAAATTCTTTGCAAAACAACAACTTTCAAGGTGGTATAAAATAAAATTCGTAAACCTCATATGTAAATTAAGATTTAATTTTATTTAAAAGCTTTTCTTAGTTTAAACATTCCCAGAAATCTTTCTTGAACACAAGAGCTAGTTTCATCGAAAACCGTTGTAACTAGCACAAGGGCTTTGGACGTACTTACACCCGTAGTTTCGTCCCCTATACGAGAAAAATTCCTCTTTTCCAGTACTGCAGAAATCTCCCCAAGGACTTTTCTTCCAAAAAATACTAGTCAACAGTACTAGTCAATTATAATGAAATGGAATAGATTTGCCGCCGTCGTGTGTTCATAAGTTAAAACGCTTTTTTAAATTTTTCTCACTACGTTAAGGGAAAATGTATCCATTGCGGAAAAAAAGTATCCATGTATCCAAAATAAAAATTCTACAAAAAATGTATCCAAATGGATACATTTGTATCCAAGTGGCATCACTGGTTCTGGCCCCTTTTCCCTCAAGCTATTGAGAATCTTATCGATTCTGACATTATTGAAGGCCCCTTCTATGTCAATGAAGCAGCCCAGTTAGCTAATTCTTTGTATATCAATGCCTTTCTCACTTGATGTACCAGGCTATGTAGAGCGAAATCGACCGATCTACCTTTCATATATGCATGTTGGCAAATTGATAGTTGGTTCATGAATATCTGTTTCCTAAATTCCCATTCTATGAGTTTTTCTAGACTTTTCAGTAAGAATGAGGTAAGGCTAATTGGTCTATAATCATTAGATGTGCTATAGTCAGTCTTGTTGGGTAGAAATATTAACTGTGCCACTTTCCAATTTTTATGAATGCAGCTGAACTTTAGAAACGCTCTGAAAGGTTGTGCGAGGCGAGGTCTAGTGTTTAATGGATACTTAGATTTTAAGAGCTTAATTCTAGACAGCTGAGTAATTAGTATGCAGGATTTTGCAGGAAAATGCAATTTTTATTAAAATCCATAAAATTTCAAGTTTCGAACATGTGGTCTGCAGACTACAAACTATCCTTTTTCATTATTTAAGGATATGGTATGGAAATAATTCAGTTAAAACTTCCTAGTTCAGTTTACTGAGTGAATAAGCTAAACTTTTTATCTTGTTGTTTTGATACAACCGATCCTATTTCCAACAAGTGTATATACCTAACTGCTGGAGGATTAAATGCAACTCTAATTCTAACGAACCTAACACAACTTCTGCAATGGTTTTGATTTTTCCATTTATAAACATTCTAAAAAGTGTATCTAAAAAGAACATACGCCACATTTTACTGGGAAAGATACTCAGTGTAGGTCGCTACTTCTGACTACTTTCTATTGTTAATTAAAAATTCCCACATATGGAACGAGTTCAAATAGGTATACAAAGTACTTTTAAAAGCTTTATAAGCCACTCATCCATGAATAAAATATTCCTCATTTATGCAAGGTTTGTTATATATTAAGGTTAAGCCGTCCTTAGCAAGTGTAATTTAGCCGCTACTACTTTTTCAGAGAATCAATATTCAAAATACGTATCGCTTTCCTTGTTCTTAAATTAGTCATATAAACGCTAGGTTTACTTAGCACTCGTGTAAGTCGCAAGTAACCAATGTGGACAGCAATGAGAGTACATATTTGCACTTCATGTTATTTACGCTTGGATCGAAATCCACAAAATTAATATAGAAAATAGCTAAATTTAAAAGTGGCGAAAAACTGTAGCTACCTACCTTATATACAATAATAATAGCCAGGAGAGATGGATGAATCCAAAAATGTTGGTTAGTTCCTCGGTAACTAGTGTTTTGGCAACGCCAACGTCACTCAGGTGCGTTTGACAGCGGCTACTTGACTTGGAAATTTTGTTGGAAAGTTACCCTTCGACTGGAAAGATGACAACCAGCTGATTCTGACATTTCAAATTGTGAGCGATTATTAAAAAGTTTTTGGTCAAAATGCAAGGCAAAAGCAAGTAGATATGTTTGTGCCGCGAATTTTTTGTAATAAAAGCTTTAACTTAGCTAAGAAATACTTATTTGTATCGCATCGATACGGTTTAAAATGTACAGAGCAAGACAAATTTCACACATTTTCCAAATTAAATGCAAAATTATTTGTTGATAAGGAAAATCAGTATGCTCACAAAATTCTACAGCAATCTCCTCTATACAATATATTTCACGAGCCAGAATCAACTGCAAGAGATGTATCTGAATCAATAAATATTGAGGAAGTACTTAACACTCGTGACTTCTACTCGCCATCTGAAATTTTAGAAGACTTCAAGAAACTAACGTTATATTGCAAGAACACGGAAGCATGCATCACCCACGAAAAGTTTGATAAATTTGTTGATGTTTTCAGTGAAAATTGCAGCCGATTTAGTGATGACCAACTTATAGAATGCTTAAAATATCTTTACTTTCTCCCAGAGACTCCAGGGATAAGAGTGAGAAACTACTTGGAGTTGTGGTCTACTCTAGATAAAGCATGTGCTAATAGAATTGAGGGATGGTCAACGGATAAAATTCTTCTAGTTTGTGACTACTGGTATGGTTTAAATCTAGCCAAGCCATGCGAATTTGTCTGGAGGTCTCTAAGAAAGCTTGGTAGAAAGTTGCGAAAGCTAACACCTCAGCAACTAGTTCACACTATGTTTTTCTGCAATACAGTTCGAAAAGCAGTATTTGAAATGTTTGATTTTGAGGTTAATTTTAATAATTGTATAGACAGCTTATCACTATGTGAAATTGGTATAATGTGCATGGGTTTCTTTAAAACTCAGACGCCTATTAGAAACCCAGAACTTATTCAAAAAATTTACCAGCGACTTATGCAGGAAGTAGACACTGTTAAAGATATAACACTTGTAAATATTCTGAAAGCTCTACGTTACTCTTCAAGAATACCACAAATTGGATTAATGACTCAACTCTTGGACAAACTATGTCCTGAAATTGAAAGAATATCGTTGCTTAGTTGTCTTCATGTATCTCTATTGGGCTGTGACATACAGCAAGTGCATAATAAAAGTCTTGAGTTAGTTGTCGACCGTTTTAACAAAGATATCGGCAAGGCTCGATTAAAAGACATGGAAAGACTAAGTTTGGTGCTATCACTTTTTGATTTTCATACTGAGAAACAATCTAAGGATGAACTTTGTCAGAAGATCTTAGCTGAACTAAGACAGAGAGTAGAAGAAATTGTTCGTTATCCTAGATGTTTTCCAAATTGTTTGCACTACTTATCCCTACTTGGGCATTATGATGAAGAATTAATAAGCAGCGCGTTAGATGACGAGTTCATTAAACACGCCTATGGCAGCAATATACTATTGAGACGAGAAATATTTAGTCTAGATACATTTGTTAGAATAAATCTAAAGGAAACGTACAAAGGAAAGTTAATATCAGACAAGAAGATAAAAACTATGGGAAAATGCTTAGTAAACTATATTCCAGAAAGGAACTCAAAATATAAACTGAACGTTACGGATAAGCTTTTACTTGAAATTAAAGAAAACTGTGAACTAATTTATCGTCACTGCCATTTCAAGCATGTACTTCCGCATTTAGAGAGGCCTGATGTTGTCATAAGTTATGACCGCGAGAAAAAGAGTACTCTTCCGCTAAGCAGATCTTGTCCCGAGGATTATACTGGTGCCATTCTTGACAGAAACGCCTTACTAGATGACGATTTACCAAATATTGTAACAATAGTTGTAGCTATAGGAGGATGGAATAATTTTACTAGAAATACTGATAAACCTACGGGACTCTTTAGAATGAAATTAACACAACTCGAGTTGTTGGGACATAAACCAGTGGTGGTAATTAAAATACTACTCAATTTGATAAAATTTCTTAAGTGTTTTTTCCCTATTTAGATTCCTTGGTATGAGTGGAGGGAACTGGGGACAACGTCGGATCGACAGAATTATATAAAGAGAAAGCTATCTGCGTTAATGTTATAAATTATTAAAATGAAATAAATTATAAAACAATAAATAAAAACATTTTTATATATCAAAAAAAGCTTTCCATAAATTTTTTCGAGTATTCGTAAACAACAAAAAGCGTTGCTGTAGCTGGAATAGTTCTTAATACGGTTGGAAGTAATCCATTATAAAGAGCAGAGATGCCTTCTTTTCTTGCTATTTCTAAGCCAACTGATATCATTCCTCGTTTGAGATTATTAACCTGTATTCGACTTTTAATAACATCAGCAGGAAATATACTTGTCCACAGTGTCACACCTCCTACTGCGCCTGCTACCATTGTTTTCAAAGGTCCTATGTCGTCCTTGCGTTGATTTTGCCTAAAAAATTAGTGTGTTAATATCTAAACCAAAGTTCAGCGAGAGTTTGTTAATACTTTCTTAGAAGTTCCCTTGTCCCTTCGTATCCACCAAAGAAGAAAAAGTAACCAGGCATTTCTCTTGTAAATGTTGAAGTAAGACCACGGAAAAATCCAGGTATACCTTAAAAGAGAAAAATTAGAAAAATAGAAGAAGCTTATTCAAAACTATAACATGTTCATATCATATTATGTTCTGCTGCAGCATGGGTTAATACTCATCAGTCAGTCATTTTTAGCGTCTTATTCTAGTTTTTAATGAACTTGCACGAAATTCGTTCCCCCGCTTTCTCGGTTTTGAACAAATCCTCCCTTCCACGCAAGTTTTCGCACTAGCATCTTAGGAACAGACCTTATGGATAAGTTCGTACATACTTGTTTGAATGAGTTGTCTCAAATCAATTATACAGGAAACATACCTATTAAAGCCCTTGTACAGCGCCTAAGACCTCTCTTTCTCTCTAGTTGCCGTAATTCCTTCTGAGGCATGCGACGGGAAAATTATCACGATTGCAAGTGGACTTACAATTTAAAGTGAATTCTGAACCAACAATTTTTTGTCTGCAACCCCCAATGGACTTTTTATCGTAATCTCTCTTCAGCAGAAAAGAACTCAGTGGAGGCGCTAGGCGTCGGCGACCGCCTACGGCCTCGCGCCTGAGGGGGCCTCGCAAAAAAGTTTAACAATGTTATTAAAAGTTTAGTTATTCGTATATATTTCCGTACACGTGAGTAGTATTTATCCAGAGTGGGATAGAGTACAGCTTCTGCTGAGAGTTTTTCAAAGTTAAAATTCTTTAGGACCTACTTGAGAAGCACGACGAACCAAGAGAGACTATCTGCGTTATCAGTTCTGTCAATTGACACGGAAATAGCGGCTGATGTTAACTATGAAATAATCTTGAAAAAAATTGATTGAGTGATACATCAGTCTCAATCTATTTATCGTTTTCTTTCTGACCGGGAAATGAAAGTGCCCTCGCAAAGCTGACGTCGCCGACGTCTACATTTTTTCTAGCACCGCCACTGAAAGAAGCCTTTAGGATTCGAACCCGGGGCCTTCGGGGTGGAAGGCCGACACGTTATCACTCACGAAGCTTCTTCTTCAACACGAAGTTGCTCAAGAAGGTTATCTGGTACACATTCTTGCACGGTTTAATGCTGCTTAATGAATTTCATTTCAAGTATCTTTTTTTTAGGGTTCCGTAGCAATTATAATGGTTCCTTATGGTTTCGGACTGTCCGTTCATTCATCAGACCACCCTCTCATTTATATAGCTATTAAGAGGAAATTTCGGATGGACGGTTTGATGACCCGAACACAAATTATATTTCTAGAAAACTGATTTAGATTTTTTTTTTTGCATAAATCTATCCCTTATAGTGTCTAGAATGAGCTTCTAAAATTGTTTATTGATATTCGAAGTCATTACAAAGATACAAGAAGAATTGTGGAGGCCTTCTGCTCACTTTTCAAATAAACCGTAGCAATACCGAAAACTTTAAATGCGTTTTTCTCGGGAACGACAATGTTTTGGTTTTTAATTTTTTTGGTGTTTTGGTGTTTTAATTTTTCGAGTTTTTATAAACACTTTTGTAGCATGTTTTTCACGAAAAATGGAGCAGGCTACCACGGCTACAAATAACAATCTTTTTACTCAAAATACAATACTGTAATACAGTTGAAAATGAATGCAATCATATAGTAACAAATCCCAAATGATTCGATTGTTTTTTAGCCCTTAAAAAAATTCGTCAAAATTGCTGCTTTTTTAAAGCCGTCAGGGTGTTGTCCCCCCTTACGCTCCTGTTCTATAACCATCCTGCTTCCCTAAGAGCTCTCAATAAGGTTTTCTATGCCCTGCAGCTCTACAAGCCCTGAAGTAATTACCCAGTAGCTTGCCTATTCTTGATTCGATTTCCTCCGAATCTCTACAGCTCCGGCAAAAATAATTTGACATTTGTTGGTATATATGCGGATGTCCATACTGTACTCTATACGCGTAGATACTAGCAGAGCCGTATGGTGAATCGAATGAAGGCCACACTTGCTTTCGATATGCAGTTTCTATATTCCTCTTCCGGTTAAGTTTAGAGTCTAGTATTAACCCTAGGTACTTGGCTTCACAAAAAAAAGTTAGACCTTTTTCTCCCAGCATCGGGAGCCTGAAATCTGGTATTTTCTTCTTCCTGTAAGAAGCACAGGCATTGCCTTTGAGGGTTAACGCGCTCAATCCACTGCTCGGGGACAATTTTTCCAGCTTTCCGGGCTCATATACGAGCCTCTCATGATGGTTGTTAAGAATCTACCGAATACCAATACCGCCAGGTCAGGATTTCGTCCATAACCACCAACCGCAGGAGTGGTTATAGCACCAACCTGGAAAAGCTGAAATTAGAAGAACTTCGTACCTTAAGGCCCAAACCGGCTTCTCGGTAAATCCTTTTCTTGCACGAAGTCAGAAGTAGGACGTGGAATCCGTGTCAATTTCCCTTCCGCCATTTTGAACGGATAAATATCAAATTTCTTGCCTACCGTATTGAAATAGTTAAGGAAAGAAATACTTTCTTTCATATATTGCCTTTAATAAAATATTGCCAACTTCACAGTGTCTGCACTAGACATACGTTGGCAATGCAATAAAATATGGCAAGTGCAGACAGGAGGTAATCAACTTTTGTAAAGGAATTTATACGAAGTACGTTCCTTTACTTGCTTGGTTTGAAATAAATTTTCCCTCACTATTCAAGTTTTTTGATGAAAATTGGAGGAACAGACATAATTTCATGGGGCAGATGATCCCTTTCAGGAGCTGGACACATGTACAATTCCAGTCTGACGACACTCATTACACAGATATTATGCTAAACAATTAATCTTAAACCTAGGCTAGGTCAGTGCTAAATGCACCGTTTTGTCACCACAACCTGTAAGACCTTGCCAAAACTGAGATTGCTTGTAGGTTTTAAAAGAAATATTCTCCCAGTGACTTCTATCTGATGCTCGCCAAGGCTGGTGGCACCTACAGAAAAAATGAAGTACGGTTTCTGTTTCACTAGTGTTGAGTGTTCCCAGTCTGGCTGCATGCACGCCTATCAGGCAGAGGCCCATGCAGACGGCGACTATTTTTGAGATGAGTTCACGAGACCTGCTGAACAGCTTCTAAGTCCTAGCACTATTACCGGATATTCGCATAGAATTCCAAGTACGCTGATACCTCGTATAGTGAATTTTCGCGCATTATCTTCAGACTTATTTAATTTGACCTAAGAAGAGTTCCCTTTCTTGGTGAAAAGTTGAATGTGTGCTGTGTGACTTCCAGTTTTACTAGCTGGAGAAACTTCTACTTTTATGATTAAAAGAAAATAAGTTGCAGAACTGTACCATATTACGATTATATAGCATTATAACACATCCAGCAGTTAAATTTCTGTATTCGTCGTACATGTTTGTACTTAAATCTAAGTTATGCTTCCACCAAATCTCAACTATTATTCTTTTATTTGTGTCATCTTATAGATTTGCTTAGTAAGACAATAGTCTCCTTGAATTAGTTCATTTCTCGCAAGCAATATCACTAGTTTTTGTTGAACAGAACTTTTAGATAAGCACTAGTATCTTGCAATCATGTACACATAAGTCAGTATGGCCAGGCATTAGGTTCAAAATTGATTGGATGTAAATACGCAAATTATGTTATGTTTAATGCAACGGTTAATTAAGAGTCATCACAACCTTAAGCAGTAGTAAGTTCTCACAATATCAATCCTGCTTTTAGCATCTAGTTAAATGATTATTTATTTTCGTAATTTAGGGAAAACACGTTCAAATACTTTTTAAGTTCTCAAGTCTCCAAAAAGCTTGAAAAAAACTCGTTTTATAAAATGCAGAATAATACCACGTAGGAAGCACTGCGTCTATTGCTTTTTTTATTGCACTTTAATCTTTGTTTTCAAATTATTTTTATGATGTTGCGTTGCGCAGTGTACTCGCAAAAATGTCGATGAATAATGTAAGCATATTTGCGAAGTTATGAGTAAAGTATTACCCCAACAATAATGACGTCAATACATAATACGCTGATATTAATCCTTTGTTAATCTCATAAATAAATCCATCAAATCAACAAGAACCAGAAATAATTCCCTTGACAGTTTCAAATGCACACTTTAGATAAGGCCCCCTGCGTGGTTCTCTTATCAGGGTATTATAAAAAAAACTCTCTTTATCTTACCTTCGTTCCTAAAGATCTGTTTTGTTAGCTGGAATGGTGTTATATGAAACTTTGAACTCGAGGTCTGCCCTGTCTTAAAAAAACGAAATAAATTGATACACTTTACTAATTGAGATGTGATAGATTTACCTCTCTCAGAGCTTGAAGTTTACATTTAACTAGTTCTGTCGGGCATAGTGTAAATGTTGAAAAAAATGCTGCCAAAAACCCAGCAAATGCATTGCCGAGCACAGACAAATCGTCACTTTGTATACCTTGAAGATGTGCCACAGCCTTCTGACAACCTCCGTATGCTGCAAAAAGGACGGAATTTTCGGCAACATTAGCTGCAATAGCTGGCAATGTTCCTGCATATAATCCTCTAAAGACACCATCCTTTTTATATGTTTCAGACAAGCAATGCTCCATACCCTTGTATAGCGAAGGGAAGGTTTGCATTTTCACTTTAACTGTGTCCAAAGGCTGTGATACATATACAAGCGCTACACCTCCTGTAAATATTCGTTAGTAATAATGTGAAAAGGAATTTTTTGAAACCTACCTAGAGATCCAGCAGTAAAATCTATAACACCTGTTCGAAAACTGTTGCCAACAGATGGAAGTTCAAGATTACTTACTATGTCTCCTTCCATGTTTTGTACGTTTCAAATGCTAAAACACAACTAACTAAGATGACTTGGATTTCACTCACATCCGACTTTCTGATAACTTATCAGCACTAAATTTTTTGATAATTCAGTTCACGTTACTCCACGAGACTTGTTGAAAACGTGCTGCTCTCTTGCATCATGCCATAAACATAAATTTTTCTCATGGAATGTAAAAGCTAATAGTGACGTTAAAACGCAAAATGTTTTATTATGTAATTCATGGGAAATTTGAATCGTTTAGGTTTAGAACGTAAAATTGTCGAGAGCATTTTTAATACCGGCAAATTTGTTTACAATTTTTTGACATTTCTTCACGTGGTAGAGCTACTGTGAGAAACGTAGTGGGTAGTGCTGCCAGTTAAGGTACAGTTTTTATTTTTGGAGATTTTTTAAAATCATGTTAAGAGATGGTAGTTTGCTTTTATTATGCGATACAGCTAAAATCTCAGAACGTTTCATAAAAGCGAACAAATTGGGAAACATTCCAATAAAAGCCCAACTGAACTCTAAATTAAATTAATCAAAAGGTTAAATAATTTAAAAAGTGAAGAAATTGTTGAAGGGTTAGCGTCTCAAGGAGTGACCGAAATTTTTAACATTACTCGTATGGTAGATGGAAATTCCATGCCGACAGGCTTAATAATTCTGACATTTGACAGATATGCTACACCTAATTTTGTACAAGTAGGCTTCGAACGGCTAGAGGTTAGGGAATATATCTCTAACTCGATGAAATGTAAAAAATGCCAAATTTTAGGACACAAAAAAAAATTGCAAATCAGAAATAGAAGTATGCGAAACATGCGCAGAGGCAAAGCCACACTCGCCACCCTGTGCTAAAAAATATTGCGTCAACTGCAGAAATAACGAGCATGCATCAAATGATAGGGATTGCCCTAAATTTACATAACAGCGCGATTTCTTAAAAATTAAAGCAAAAAACCGCTGTACAGTTTACGAAGCTAAACAAATTTATTACAAACAGAGCACAATCAATGAAAGGCAAACATATGCACAAACAACTAAAACAAATACAAACACAAAAAATAATTTACCAACTCAACAAAAATTCAAAAACATATTATCAAATACAAACATCACAACACAACAACTAAACAAAATAACTACAAATAAACAAGGAATAGAAAAGCAAAATGCACCATTCAATATTAATACAAAAGCAAAAAACACAGACAATATAATAAAAGAAACTACAAAACAAACAAATCAAAACCTACAACAAAATACTATAAAACAAGCAACAAACACAAACCACATCAGAAAAATCGCAAATAACAAAAACAATAACAAATATACAAAACATACAAACAAAAGAAAACAACAAACTACAATTAACGCCAAATTCACAACAAATCCCACAAAAATTAGCGCAAGCTATATCCGATAAGTTTGGCAATATTCAAAATTACGAAATGCTGAATACTGCTGGTCAGTCAGTAAAGTTTCAAAATTCAAATTTGAGAGATTTTAACCAGGACGAGGAGGACAATCCAATGACCTATTAAGCTGAAAATATAAATTTACCCTACCTCAACAAACATGGAGGACATTAATATCCTTCAATGGAATATCAGGGGGCTATATAATAACCTCGCCAATCTTCAAATATTAATTTCTACATACGCCCATAATTTTACAACAAGAAACCAACTTTTTGTTAGGAGAAGAGCCTGCACGGCTTGGGCCTTACCAACTAATTGCTACTAACACTGTCAGAGAAAGTAGACATGGAGGAGCTGCCATTCTAATTCCTAGCACATAACCTTTCAAAATAATAAACCTAAATTCTGACCTCACAGTCTTTACAAAAGTACAACTATCCCGATGTGTAACTATAGCATCAATTTACATTGAGTGTGACAGGGAGCTAACAGAAACTGCCATAAAAAACCTGACCGAACAACTACCAGGTCCAGTTATAATAGGAGGAGATTTCAATTCTCACAGTCCCATTTGGGGATGCAGGTATTGGGATCGCAGAGGCCGAACAGTTACCAACTGGATGGACAATAGCTCCCTTATCATGCTCAATGATAATGTACCCACTTACCTAACAAATTTCAACACTTTTTCGGCAATAGATCTAACCTTCGTTTCTACTGAAATTATAAGTAAAGTCACATGGGGTAGACATACGGAATTAGAAGGAAGTGATCATTTCTCAATTATGATCAAAATTAATAATGCAACAACAACTACCAAACATCTAAGTCGGTTTTTGGAAAGTAAAGCAAATTGGGAAAAGTTCAAAATTACTACCTTTGAATTAACTAATGATATTCCAAATTCAAGTAACATAAATAGAGAAGTGGCACAAATTGCCAAAGTTATTAGAATGGCAGCAGCCAACAGCATTCCGTCTACCAAACCTAGCAGAACCAATCAACCCATTTGGATGTGCTCAAATATTCTTAGACCAATCCGGATAAGAAATAGAACTTAGTGAGAATTTCAAAGGCGGCCTACGACGGAGAATATTATCTCCTATCGCAGGGAATCGGCTGTTACCAAAAGGTTAATAAAATTAGTAAAAAAAACAATCGTGGAAAAATTCGCGAATTTCATTGATCCAAACATTAACCTAGCCGTGGAAAAAGGTCAAATCATTTCATGGCAATAAACCGCCAAATACTATTGCTAATTTACATGCAAACGGCCGCACATATCATAATTCCATGCAAATTTCCAATGAACTAGCGAAGTCAAGTAACCTACCATACGCTCCGGATCCCAAAAAATATATAACATTCCCCATAACCTTTCACGAATTAAGTAAATCACTTAGAAACTGTAAAGGTAGCGCTCCCGGACAGACCAAAATCTCATATAATATGATAAAAAACATAGCTTTGTCAATTAACATTTTCTCTGAACCAGGGAGTCGAAATGGGACCATAACCGTTATTATAAATCGGTTACGGTCAACCGAAACCAAATTGGGTTTTTTAAACCGCAATTGCAACAACATTAACCGTAATTAATTTTCTTCAATTCGGTTTCGGTTAGAACCGAAACGTAAAATTTCATTTTCGGTTTCGGTTAAAACCGAAATGTGAAATATAATTTTCGGTTTCGGTTAAAACCGAAATGTGAAATATAGTTATACAATATAATGAAGTTATCCGACTCCCCTCTACTCTCTACCACCCTCCCTTCATCTATCCATTTACTCCCTTTCCCTTCACCTCCCCTACCCACCACCCTTCCCTTCCCCCGTTCCCCACCCCCTCCACTTTCCTCTCCCCATCCCCACCGCTTCCCTCCCTTTCCCCTCCTCTTCCCCTCCCCGCCCCCACCTCTTCCCACCAGTCACTATCAACCCTCCTCCAATCGACGCAATCGCAATACCGGACATATAACTTCTTCCGCGCTCGGTGCCAATTTAAATCGGTCTTTGAATTTCGGTCTGACGGTTACGGTCACATATTTTTAAGGTCTATTTATTTCGGGACCATTTAATTTCGGTCGCTCTATTTCGGTAAACTTTAAATTTCGGTACCGAAATCAAGACCGGTTAAAACAACCTAAATATGACAGGTTTCGGTCCCGTTTCGACTCCCTGCTTTGAACAAATGAAACACTTGAATATTTTCCACAGTTTATAATTTATTTAATAAATTTGAGCTGACGCGTTTCGTCTTATCGGGACATTTTCAAAGCAAAACCACCTAAACAAAAAGCCATTAACTTACGAATTTCACGCATTTAGCTTATTTTGAAGGATATGAGTAGTATTATAGCTATAGTAGTAGCTAGGAAACAAAGACCAGAAAAATTTTGTGCATCCTGTACATAACCTCGAAAGAAGCCAAAAAAACCCATTGTTCGATTACATACCCTCAAATATCTCAAAATCCTGACGTAATAGCCTAATTCTGACCTCGAATTCAGATTCTGCGAAGGAAATGACCCCCAACTTCCCAACCAAAAAATGACCTCATTTTTTGTAGACCTGTGTAATAAAAAGTTTTTGCAATTACCGGTAGAATGTAGAAAGTTACGAGCGTTTTACTTTCGTTTTTCTTGGTCGTTTCGTCTTAGATATGTACGTTATTTGTGTAAATAATGGCATTGTCGCAAGACACACTTAAATTATCACGTAAAAACATATATTTATATTTTGTTCGATTAAATGTATTTCATGGTAAATAAATTATACATTAATTTCTTATATTTTTACTTTGTAATGCCTTGTTAAAAATGTAGTCATCTCATTTCCTTGTTACTAAGTTTACACCTTTAATCTCTTGATGCTTAATATCTTATTCTTACATAATTTTCGAAATTAATATATTAGATACATATGTTGACTGCTAATTTTGTTTATATTTTATTGGTCAATCGATGTTTGTTTTTCTAAAATTACGCCTCTTTCATCGTTTCTACGGGCCAATTCAATTATTTGAAGAAGGTTGTCGTGCCAGTGACCTAAACAGATAATAGAACACTTTTCTTATTGTTTTCATTTATAATTTTACTTAAGTGTTTCACTGATATTATTTCGAGTAACGCTATTTCATAAATTTTGTACTTGTATACTTTTATTTGGACTGGGTGTAAAAATTTGTAAGCTAACCTTTAGGGTCTTTTACTTCTTAGGTTACTTACGGAACGAAAGGTTTTTCTACGCATTCTATTTCGTTCTAATATTGTTAAAAGAAACTTATCATTTATTACAATTTGTTTATACTCTTCTAAAAATTTTTTTAGTATAAAATGCCTGAATATCGAGATTTTGTAAGTGTTGTTCTACATTAAAATTTTACAACTGGGTCTTTTGGCACATTTCAATTTTAGTTTTTACATTTTTTTCTTTAATCTAAGTAAGCAATTTATATCATTTTTTGTGTCTGTTTTAAATTTTACGGATTAATTTTACAGTAAACTATTTTTCAACACTTTTAATTTGTATTTTCCAAAGTAATGCTAATTTAAAAAATGTATGTTTTTTTTTGTTGTTGTGTAAATTATGTGTAACACTTATGACTTTAGGTATACATATACACTATAAAAGATTTGGAGTTTCACCTTTAATAATGCAAAGATTATATAAAAATATTTTGTTTATACAATTTCGTTCTTTTAGTTTTTCTTTTTCCTTTATTGATTTTTGTTATTCGGATCTTCTTTTCAGGTTTTGTCGATCTTAAAACCAATTATTGTGGTTAGGTAAGATTGCTGTAAAATAACATGGGAGAAATCTACATTGCTTTGGTTCTTATTTGTTCAATGTTAACTTTAAGGTAAAATAAATCAAATTGCATTAGGTTTTCTATTTTTAATAGTTTAGCATTTATCATATTATAAATAATTTCATTGCCTTTCTTCTGATGCAATCTGTTGTCAGGAGATAACAACTGTGGTCGGTTGTGGAATTGAACTGCTCTAATAAAAGAACCTTTATCCCTTCATAATTTGACAAAAGTTAACGCTATCGGAGAGATTTAGGATGGCCCCTGGAGCTGATATAGTTAGAGAGATGACTGAAATTATTTATAGGTCGGGTGTTGTCCATATGGAAATTAATGAATAGGGTAGATTACACCCTGCTCTAAAAATTAAATGATCCTTCTTAATAGAGATGGGCGATTCCACAACGATATATGGAAGTATAGATAATACACTTCTAATATATCGATATATTGTATCGATGTTTTCAACATCCGATAAATGCTATAATCGATATTTCTACATCGATACTCAGATAGTATCGAAATTTAAAACAACTTTGCAATAAATTGAAAAAAATCAGAATCTTTTTTTTGAAAATCGCGTCAATTTTTTCTTGTGCGCAGAGTCTGTGATATATTCGGCCGTATTATAAGAGTACAAAAAAAATCACTTGGGCGATATTGTTCTTCACTGCCTATCATTTCTCCGCCATAGATGCCATTTTCCTACTATGCTGCAAAACGTAACAAGCATGCCAATGTCTTGTTAGTCGTTAATTTTAGAAGTTGTTTCACCCACAACTATGTACCTCAAACCTGGAGTGGAGCTAAGGGGCTATTAGTTCTAAATGCATGTAGGCAAGGCCATTCATTTTCTAAAGACGAAACAATCTATCCTCCTTTGTATAAAAAACCCGGAACCGAGTCCTAGTCATATACCTGAGACAAACTTAAAACAGATCAATGTTGTCGAAGTCCCAACATGTTCATTACACTTTGGCCTCCTTGGATGTTGGACAAAAACAAGGTTCAGATTTAGGATATCCATGTATATCTTGCCGAGTCGGCCGTTTAGCTGGTTGGGGTACAATAATAATGCTAAGGAAAAGGATCATTCATTTCGATTTTGATATCAGCCGAGTTGTTAGGCCTTTGTGCAGAAACAGTCTGGAGTCTTCTCTCCTCTGCTCTGGTGATCCTAATGATTTTTAGGAGCTTTCCTTTTTAAATAAGCAGGACCATGAAGGATACTCAGATAGACCGGAGATTGCATTCTATCTGTACAAGTTGACGAAACTAAGTTCTCTATCCCTGCAGACGAATACTCAGTAAAATTTATCTTTGGTGAGTAAAAATCAAGTTGAGAAGAATCTAGAGAACTGCCTTTTTTAACTCAACTAGTGCTTTGCGCTAGACCCCTGCAGAAGTTTTAATAGGATTTTGCACTTACAATCGCCTGATATCCTTGGCGTTGGTGCGATGTATTCTCTGGGACAGTGACATGTCCGAATCGTACAGGATATTGTTAGTGTAAGCGGATGTACTTGTGATTCTTATGCTGCTATTAATACGTTCACTGGATGTAGAAACATATCGATAATGAGATGAACCACGAGCTTGCTCGGTAGTTCAACGAGACTGCCATTATTAGGGTAGGCTAACTCAAAAGAAAGTTCTTCCGTTACTTTCAGAAATAGCCAACACTGCCTAAACCACCTGTGACATGTTCTGGACAATCTGAAGCAGTTTTGGTCAAAACAGGACTTGGGAACTATTTAATAAAACTCGGGGTGTTATTACAATAATTACCGCAGTCAACTGTCTTACAGGTGAAAATCCATCTACATGGTGTTCTCTTGTAACACACACTGTAACAGCTGTGGCAATGTGGCTGTAGGGGAAAGAATAATCCCAACTTTTTTAAATAACTAGCAACAGCTAGCGACAGAAGAGGAAATTTAGGAATTTTCTTATCTACGATAACCTTAAAGAAATCCTAGAGAAAAAGTAAGGAAATTGCGCCAGTATTTCTTGTTGTTCTAAATAGAATTCAATGTTCTTGCTGTTAAGCTGTGAAAATTGTAAGCAAAGAAAACTTCCATGTGCTTTTTGTTCGGCCAATTTATAGAATAAAAGAGTGTTCTAATTCCAATTAACACAACACGCAATACAAGAGATTTAAGTCGCTCCTACCTCTATACTTTCCAGATCAACTTTGGACGTACCGTCAAATTTTTTAAATCTTTTCTAAGCAGAATAGTGGAATAGTCTACCATCTTTTGTTTTTCTCTCGTCTTTATCCGCCCGAAACTTTCAAGCAAGGCGTCTTCGAAATTTCCTTCACTCAACTCCTTTCCCTTACCCTTAATTCCTTTCCTGCCAAGGCAGTGTTTCAGCATAATAGGGCATCCCCTGAGCTTTGGCTTTATCATATAAAAAAAGGAACCATCAACAGTCCGAGTTTAAGTTTGTACTATGTGTCACAAAATATAACTATTAAACCTATTTTTATCGATTAAGTACCAATGCGCCCTTCTACGAGATTATAATTGATTTCAGTTGAGAATAGTGTTAGTGAAAGAACTCCACCCTGTGGTATACCGGTATTTAATTCGTAGGGAGCAGAGGTAAGTTCGTATATCAATACGGTTTTAAAGAACTTCGAATATGATTCAAAGATTAACCTGTAGACTAATTGCTTAAAGTTCGTCAGACTCTATCAAAAGTTTCTGTTATGGAGATAAGCATTTCAAGGCAACGTCAGGTTGATGAATGGTTTAAGAACCTTTGATTGGATTGAGGTAAGTGCAATTGGTTTGTAATTCTCGCTCCATTTTTAAGTATCGCTTAGATATGAAGATGTTTCTACGCAGAAGGAAACACTCATGTTGTGTACGACAATTAGAAGAGTTAGCGAAGAGGTTTGGCCTAAAAATAGGCATAATATTTTAGAATCAGTGACGAGAAATCATCAGGTGTAGTAAATTTAAGCACGTCGACCTTCACGGGAGACTAGAAACCTTTGCTACCCTTTTCGCTAACAAATACCTTCCGTCTAACGTTTTGGTCGCAAAACAAGTGAACAAACTAAATTTCAAATGAGATCTTAAATTTATTTCGTTAGTATCAAAGCCATTCATTGCCATGTGAGGAGTCATGTGGAATGCCGTAGCCGAAGCAATAGTCAGGTTCTTATAGTCGGGTGACAGTATGAAGTCGATCTCGGCTTTGGAAGCCGCAAAAAGGCACGGTTAGAGCTAATACCCTCTTAGTTTACGTTTTGAAGTGGATCTAAGAAAGGTTCCAGCAAAACTTGAAAAGAAATTCCAAATACTGCTAAATATACATTGAAACACTACGAATAAGAACAAATAGCAAAATCTTTGGATTTTCAATAATATGCAGGGAATGGATGGTAGTTCGATGGACTTGGTGTATGATGGTTCGGAGACGGTAGAACTGGTCTCACTGATGGATGATAGTTGCTGGATGCAACTTGATGATAGGCACCAAAGCCTCTACTCGACACCATATGCCTATTTTGTGCTGATTCTCCCAACAATCGAGATTGATCGGAGCCCAATAGTCGATTGTTCTGTTCCATCAAAAGATGAGCGGTGGGATCGACAAGTAAGCGATGTTGTTCTGGATTTGAAGCAGCTAAAAGACGATGTTGTTCAGCAGTGGATAGAAGTCGATGATGTTCTAAGGTATCTCGACTGTTGTGTTGGATTTGTGAAGGTAAGAAAGATCTGTTGTTCCCCACTCCCATGTTAGTATTTGGTGTTAAATCTAAAGAGACCATTCTCAGCATATCATGATGAGGGTGTGCATAAGGAATTGGTGGGGGAGACGCCACTACATAGCTAGCAGTCCTGCTTAAATCAACAGATGTTGCCTGATCGTGATCTTGATCAGAAAGTTGCTCCGGCAACATATTGTGCAATGATTGATGCTGTTGCATAGGTAACTGGCTACCGTGTTCTTGTTGTTGAGGTTGCTGTTGTTGCTGCTGTTGCTGTTGTTGTTGTTCTCTTTCTGAAAGGATATCATAAATATGATGGTGGTACCTGCCTAGTCCTACATTTGTGCTTGTCGGTGGAAGCTGGAAATTGTGGTGGTAATTAGAACTCGCGTTTGCTCTTGAAGTCATGTCTAAGCCTTGAAGATCAGATAGATCATTATTGGCGGCATTAGATCGGAAATCAGAGACTTCCAAGTCCTGATTATTGTTGTACTTTAGTCCTGGATTTGAGACGTTGTCGTACTTCGAGTACATCATATCCATTTGAGATTGCGTAAATTTCATTCGCATTTCCTCTCCACTATTTGTGCTGAAATTATATCTTACATAAAAAAACATTCAAACATTCACCAGTACTCACCTATTTTGTGCGATTATACTGTTTTCTTCATCACTAGATAACTGATTGTGGGCGGACATATTGTTATGACTACGGTCGTCTTGTTGTTCCCCCCGCTTTCGACACATTTCAGCGCTAAAATCATATCTTGGAATTGCCGGGGAAGACGCAGGCGAAATAAGTTCATGTTCCGGATAATTTCGCCTTTGCTGAAGTGATGGTAGTGGGGAAGATGATGATATGTTGTTGCTGTTGGCTCCTCCATTTCCTCCATTACCTGAACCAAACATTGTATAGTCTCTTCCGGGGGATATAACTTGAGGGGAAGGTGGCGTTTGGTGATGATTTGAAAATCCGTCGGAATCTGCAATTTGCTGTCTGCGGGGAGTCGAACCTGAGTCTACATCAATGTCGTTGTTATTATTGTTATTGTTGCTTTGGTTGTTATTTGTCGAAGTGTCTGGCGATATGTTACATGAACTTAGATTGTTGTTTGAATTTTGAAACATTGGCAGTGGTGGGATTTGCATAGGGAAGTTATTTAAGTTTTTCATCATTTTTATTTCATTTTCAAGACTTTCCATGTTATTCATACTGCTGCCGAATCTGTTCGAATCAACGTCGATTTGGGCGTTTATATTACTATCGCTGTCTATTGTTGAGCTATTGGGGCACTAGAAATAAACAAATGTAAATATCATTTGGGGTTAATTAAAATCTCTTTCAACCTACCTTCAAATCATTTCCTTCGTTTTCCATCATGTTGCCTACTGAGTTCAGAGCAGCCTCCACCAGCATGCTTGCTGACGAGGAAGTGGTAGTACCTGCTGTCAGTCTTGGATTAGTATTATTGTAAAAAGAACTTATAAAGGACTGTGGGTGTGTTATTGGATTCATATGAAGCTGAGGTTGATTATCGTTATTTTCATGGAATTGTGAAATTGGCCCTGGATTATTAGAATCAACGACATCCAAAAATGATGAATTTTCATCCTCTTCGTGATTTATCTGATTCTGATCCGAACTGTTCATCATGAATCTTGTAATAAAATCCCGATTTGGTATAATCTTATTTGCTTCATCTCCCGGATTTTCTCTGAGATGTCTGTCATCGTCACTAATCCATTTCTTACTTCCCTTGCTCACAACCAAATTTTGGCAAGTATTGGATGAATCCTTTGAATTAGACCCGTGTCTATAATTATTGTCTGTGTCTGGCGGAAGCTCTGAGTCTGGTAATTTAGGATCATCCATATTTGTGCTTAATCTTTGTGCAGTTGTAGATAAAAATGATTCAACAAGGCTAAGCTGGGCATTTTGCTTTCGTCTCGCTTGTTCTAATCGTTCATCTTGACTTTCTTCTTCTTCCAGTCCCTCTTTCGGACTGTTTGTTCGGAACTTTCGTTTTCTCTTCTTTCCAACTTCCTTTCCGAACATTGAAGTAATTTTTGACGAAAGAAGCGATAAATTTGTTTCATTTCGGCATAAGTCTTTGATCGATTTTCCCGACTTCTTAATGCTTTCGAAAATATTGTCATCAGAGAAATCTGTTTCGCTCTTACTGTCTAGCATACTCGAACTCAAAATTGAATTTTGGTCTTCTAAACTTTTTCGACGTCTTCTAGGAGCTTGTTCTGAAAGAATAAATTGGTTCTAGTTATGTAAAGAAATATTTAATTTATATAAAACATACAACCTAAGGGTATTATTAAAAGTTAGCTTTAGTATGTATTTTACGTCATATTTGTCAGTGGTTTGCTTTGCTTTTGGACAAATGTACGTTGCAATCAATCTAAATTGGTCGATTCTAGCCGTATAATGCGGAAGATCGTCGAATTTTGATGACGACATTTAAAAGTCACTGGTCAAAAGTCATCCAAAAAATATGAGGAAAGCTCAATTCTACGTGGTCAAATGGACACCACATGAACTGTCAGCCGATAATAAGGAGCAGAGGAAAACAATTTGCAATCCTTTTCTGATAAGGTACAGAATCGAACCGTTTTTACACCTAGTAGAAAGCGGGGCGAAAAATAGATCGTCTACGATTATGCAAAGCGAAAAAGGCAACGGCTTTTTCATAAACATACTCCTATGCCAAATGTCAAGCCAGCATTGACTTTAAAGAAGGTTTTATTGCGTGGGATAGATTTTTTCTGGGGTCCCTTGAATATCAACTAAATTAGGATTAAGTTCCCTTCGTGCTCCCGGCACTCAAGAGAATGGTCATCTCCTGTCCTCAGCTGTCACCCCCTCGAGTATTGTAGGACTGGAGCCTGCTGATTCTATGGTGGGGATTATCTCGGCGGCTAACGCTTCTGTGCGGGCCGATGCTACTGCTGTCGTCGATCTGATCCCTTCTTGCCTGCGGCCTGAGGGTATTGCCACCACTTGCCCTCGTTAGTAACTCAGTGGTAACACTGATCTCATTCGCTCCTTTTCGTCGGACGTGAAGGCTCTTCTGGCTAAGGCTGGTGCGTCTGCTGTTGTGGGTGGGAGCAAGTCGCGTTCGGAGAGGTGGATGAGTCCCATGTTGCTGTGACTCCTCTGGTGGTTGGCTGCATCTCTTCTGGAGTTTCAGTGCCAGCCGTTGGCTCCCGCTCTTCTAGACGGGGTCTCGAACAGAATACCTCAGAGCCGACTTCTGCCTCTAACTTGGATAGTCCTGATGCGATTGTGGGCAACAACATTAGCACTTTACGGCCAGCTAGGATCCCCAAGTATATCTTCATATCTAGGATCCATCCTAAGACTACTGAGGACGAGGTCATCGCCCATATTATTTCTCGTACTTGCGCTGCACCGGGCACTATTGCATGTAGACGGATTGGTTCCTCACACAATCGCTCTGGCTGTTCTTTTACTTCGTCGTTCAGAGTGCTGGTTCCGGAGGATTTATTCGATGAAGTTCTTTCCCCTGAGATTTGGCCTCGCAATTCCATAGTGCGAGAATTTGTCCCAAGAAATCGACTTAGCTTGACCAATGAGTCCTCAAAAAACGGATTGCGGAATTGTCGATCTACTACGCAAACGTAACTGGTCTTCGTTCAAAAACGGCTAGGCTCTTTAATGGCTTCAGCGATCTTTGTTACGGCGTGATTTGTTTGACTGAAACGTGGCTATTTCAGGGAATTATGGCGGTGTTCTCTGCGCTGTGGGTCGCGATGTTCCATGCAGACTGGTTGATATCCCGAATTCCGATGATTTGGAGATTTTATGTATCGCTATCGGACTGGCTGGCAAAACTGTGTTCATTTCGACCGCTTATATTCCTCCAGGTTCCCCGTCTTGCGTTTATGAAAGGTTTGCCTCCTGCCTGGATGACCTCTCACACGCCTTGATGCCTTCTGATGAATTGTTGCTTTTGGGTGACTTTAACCTGGCGGATGTTGGCTGGGAGCTCTCACACTCGGATGATGGCTTGGTTCCTTCTTTCGGTCTTGCTTTTTCTTTTATAGATAGCCTTGCTTCTTCGGGCTTAAAACAGACTTGCAGTATTTCTAATGATCATGGAAGGTTCCTCGACCTAGTTTTTTCTACTGATCCTGCTAGCACACTGGTGAGACGATGCTAGGTGCCCATTGTTCCGGAGTCGGGTCATCACCCTGCGCTTCATATTGCTCTTTTCATTGATCCAGTTATGATGGCTTCTTGTGTACCAGATGATGCTTGTTATAACTTCAGTAAGGCTGACTTCTCCGTGATTAACAATTGGCTCTCAGCTTGTGATTGGAGTAGCGTCCTCGATGAACGTGACATTAATGTGGCCGTAAGATCTTTTTATAATTTGCTGTCTATCTGTTTTACTTATTGTGTCCCTATTTCTAAATCGAATAACTTGCGTTCTAGTCTGCCATGGTTTGATAGCTCCTTGAAACATTTAAAGAATATTAAATGTAAGGCCTGGAAGAGGTTTTGTTCCTCCAGGAGCGACGATGACTATTTAACTTATTCCAATTTACGTCAATTTATATCTGACTTAGTGTCTTCTTATAATAATTATATTAATAGAATGAAAGCGTCCCTACGAGTCGATCCTAAGCGTTTTTGGAGGTTCGTGAACATGAAGCGCAATTCTGATGGCTATCCATCTTATTTGTCTTTCGGAGGCAGCGATAGCAATGAGCCCTTGACGATAGCAAACCTGTTTGCCGATTTTTTTAAAACTGCGTTTTTGGATGATATATGTGATATTAGCTTTAAGGATTTTACCCATTTGACGAGGTTTACACCGACTTCTCTTGAACCCAAAGACCTTTTACTTGACGAAGTTACGATTTTGAAGAAAATCTCTACCTTGACCGATAGTTTTTCAATTGGTCCTGACGGTATCCCTGCCTCACTCGTGAAAAGATGTGGTTCCGTTCTTGCTCCTATTTTGTGTTATTTATTTAATCTCTCAACTCGTTGCGGTGTTTTTCCGAAGGCTTGGAAAACCTCATTAATTATTCCCCTTCACAAAAAAGGTGATAAATGTGAAATCTCGAACTATAGACCAATTGCTAATCTTTGTTGTATATCCAAGATTTTTGAGGCACTTATTTGCGATGTTCTTTACTTCCACTGCAAGCCGTTTTTGCAGCCGTTTCAACATGGCTTCATTAGGGGTAAGTCAACTACCACCAATTTATTGGAATTTTCTAACTTCTGTATTTCTGCAATTGAAGGTGGTAAGCAAGTTCACTGTATTTTTACTGATTTCAGCAAGGCTTTTGATAGAATAAATCATAGAATTCTTATTCTCAAACTCTCTCTCCTTGGGTTTCCGCGAGTTTTTGTAAATTGGATTCATTCGTACTTGCCTGAACGCACTCAGAGGGTTTCTTTTCGTGGAGCTCTATCTGATGCAATTTTCAACACTTCCGGTGTACCGCAGGGCTCCCACCTTGGCCCATTGTTATTTATAATTTATATCAATGATATATCTGCGATACTGTCTAACTCAAATATTCTTTGTTATGCTGATGACGCTAAGATATTTCGCACTGTGTCTGACAATGCCGATTGCCTACTCTTAAATTCCGACTTGGACGCCTTTCAGAATTGGTGTTCCATTAACGACCTTCCCCTAAATATTAGCAAGTGTACATCCATGTCTTTCTCACGAAAATGGTCTCCAATTCAATATAACTTAACCATAGACGGTTGTCCTTTAACAAGAGTTATTAAGACAAAGGAACTGGTTGTTTGGCTCAATTCTCAATTTTCTTTCCAGGATCATTTTGATGCCATAGTCAACAAGGCTAATATGACTCTTGGTTTCGTGAAGAGGTGGTCAAGGGAATTTGATGACCCTTACATTACAAAGCTCTTATATTGCACTTTCGTCCGGCCTATTCTAGAATATGCCTCTCCAGTCTGGTCACCGCTCTATGTGTCACATATCAATCGCATTGAAGCTGTTCAACGGAGGTTCGTTAGGTTTGCCCTTCGAGGCCTTCCTTGGAATAACTCCCTTATGTTACCTCCTTATGCTGATAGACTTAAACTTCTGCACTTAGACACACTTGAAAAAAGGCGCCGTAACGCCGGGATCCTTTTTGCTTTCGACTGCATTCGTGGGTCCATTGATTCTTCTGTTTTCTTGGGTAGCTTTGGCATATCGGTTCCAGCTCGCTCCCTGAGGAATCATGACTTTCTTCGGTTACCTTTTCATCGTCTAATTATGGATTAAATGAACCTATAACGTCGATGTCGCGATCTTTTAATTCCGCTTTTAATTGCATTGAGGAGTCAGCTTTGTTGAGGTTACTTTTTGGTTTTTGTTATGCTTTTTACTTTTTATTTGCTTTTTATTCACTTTGGCACTTTTGTTTTCTGAATTTATATTTTGCGAATTCTCTTCTTGTTCTTTGTTTTTTATATGATTTGTTAAATTGTTTTTATTTAGTTTTTATTAAGTTTTTTTTTTTATTTAGTTTATTGATTAGTTCTTTTGTAGTAATCAGTTCATTGATGAAATATTGAAAAAAAAACTCCCTTGATAGTTTCGTCTTCTCGACGCGGAACTGATCTTCGTGGTGGTATTCCTTGTAATCGCGATGCTCATCATGAGTCTGTGTACCGTCCTACTGACATTATTATCTTGATACTTGCAAAGTTGCCATGATGCATTTCACTTTCTAGTATCTATTCTGATACCACTGCGCTCGATGTTTTTAAATATCTCTAGATCCGCATCGGCGGTCCACCTCGCAATGTGGTCGATCTTTCACCATCTCCTTTAAGGTAATTGTTTCCGATACCGCATTTTAAGCCTAGCAATTCTGTTTTCGAGAGTTTATCCCCAAGAATTGGTCAGGATCCCCAGTTGTTCCAAAAAAACGTGTCAGCGAGATCTCATTCTACAATGCGAACGTAACTGGATTTCGACGTAACTGGATTTCGCTCTAAAACGACTAACCTTTTTACCAACTCTGCTGGCTTCGGTTTCGACCTGATTTTCTTAACTGAGACTTGGTTACATGGAAGAATTGAGGATGGCGAGGTTTTCAATTCCGAGTTTCTGGTTTTCGGGACCGTCATTTTTATTATCTGGATGCTTTTGTCAGACGCTATTCGTAATGAGATTCCCTACAGACTTGTTGATGTTACTGTTCCTGATAATCTAGATCTGCTGTTCTCAGGTTGCCAAATAAAAATACCTACGTGATTACCGTCTACATTCTTGAAAATTCTTCTTCTTTTATCTACGAAGGAACCGCTTGATGCATTAGTGACCTTGTGGACGACTTACTGGCGTCTGATGAACTTTTGGTTTTTCGTGACTTTATTCCACCTGATGTTTCATGGGCGATCAGCCGATCACTGGCCTTAAGGATGGTCTATTGTCGTCTTTTTTATTCGTCTTTCACCGTGAATCGTCCTTCGTCGACAGTGACATGTGCTCTGCTAACGACCTGTCCTCTGCTTACGACCACGGTAGAATTCTCCACATTTCATTTTCTAGTAAAAGTCATGTCGTAGTTAGGCGTTGCTTGACGCCTGTGGTTTTTCAGTCAAGTCATCATCCTGCTCTTCATGATGTTCTATTATTGGATCCTGGATCTCCTCTATTCTTAAAACATTTAAAAACAATGACCCCTCTATTCTTAACGATTGACTTTCAACTTGTGATTGCAGTGATGTTCTTAGGAAGAGTGACTTTCACAAAACTATTAAATTAGTCTATGCTATCATTGCTATCCTTTGCTCACTGTGCATATAAACAATGTGAAAAGTAAGGCTTGGATAAGGCTCGAGTCTCCAAGACTGTCTGAATTATTTTTGTTTACATGAGCAGTTTGTCTCGACTTACATTGCGAACATTGCTCGGTTAAAGTTGGTTTTGCGGGAAAATCTTAGGCGATTCTGGCAATTTGTAAAATCTAAACATAAAACTTCGTTAAGCCTCGATGATAGGTGATTTACGATCATCAACCTCTTTGACTCCTTTTTTAAACTGCATTCTTGGAAGACTTATGATATTACTTTTAAGACTTTTACTCGCTCCAACCTAGCGGATAGATTCTCGGCTGATCCCAACGGCATCACTACCCCAGTTTTGAAAATCTATTCGTTTCCCTACTCTTTGTGACTTATTTAACCTATCCATTCCTAAACCCTGGAAGATCTCTGTAATATGTCCCTTCCATAAAAAAGGTAACAAGTATGACATCACCAACTGCAGGCCTATTGCCAACCTATGCTGCATTTCTAAGGTATTTGATATTTAATTATTGATGTCCTTTATTTTTACCGCAAACTGTTTCTATGCTCTTTTCAACACAGGATTGTAAAGCGCAAGTCAACTACCAAATTTCTGTATCGATTCTGGTGGACCGGTATACTGCATTTTTACTGATTTAAGTAAGGCCTTCGACAGAATTAATCACAGGATTCTTACATGCAAGCTTCTTATCTTTGGGTTTCCCTCTTCTTTTTTAACTGGCTATGTTCACACTTGTTCCATTTTACATAGCGCATTTTATTTCGGGGTGCTATCTCGTATCTCCGAAATAATCTATAATACCTCAGGTGTCCCGCAAGGCAGCCATTTGAGACCTCTACTCTTCATCACTTACGATATATTGACTATTTTGAATGGTTAAAGGCTTCTTTGTTATGCTGACGACGCTAAAATGTTCTGTATGGTTTCTGACGTAGACGATTGTAACCTCCTTAATTCCGAATTGGGCACTTTTCACAAGTGGTGCTCTCCTAATTTTCTATTACTTACTAACGACAAGTGCACTACTATTTCCTGATCCCATTGGTTTTCAGCCATACATTTTTCTTTTTCATTTTTTTTCTTTTTAAGATTATGGCCAAAGCCTAGGGGCATGGCTTTGACTGGAACGGAATTAGGGTAAGGAGAGTGGAGGGAAATCGAATGTCTTGTTTTTGTATTGCTGCAAGCTAGAAAACAGCCCAGAAACGGAGTGGACTTTTTGTTTCTATTTTTAAAACCGGCGGGAAAACCGAGTCGCGAAGCCGGGGACCATGGTGGTCGTGCTGCTCAACCAATTGATCCAACTTCGTCTTTTGCTACTCTATGCGATTGTAAGACGCCATCGACTCTAAGACACATTTCGATTTCAGAGATGAAATACATGAAAAATTGCGGCTTAGAATTGATGAATTATAGCAAGTGATGACAGTGTGTCAATAATGTGAGAGAAAGTTTTGATTGGATGACTTATAAAGTTAAGTGTAACTGATAAGAATCGAGTCAAGGCGATAAGCAATCACCTTATTGTCGTGGATTTTAATGGTTTCTAATATCAGGCCTTAAAAAGCAAGCCTGGTAAAAATTCAAGAAAAAAAGAAATAAGTCTTACCTAAAAAGTCGACCTTCATCCCCCCTGAGTAAGCATCAAAAGTGTAAGCTACGCTTCTCTCAATTTTTGGCATTTGCTCCTGAGTATAATTGTGCACTTTTTTGTAATGAAACTGAAGACATTGTTTTGTTGTAAATGCTGCACTGCATTCGGCTTCCGCACATCTAGAAATGCCGAAATGAAATTAGGAAAAAGATTTTGTCAGTGGTACGCAAAAACTTACTTGAAAGGACGAACTCCGGAATGCGTTAACATGTGAATTTTCAAATTACTTCGATTTTGGAAAAGTTTTTGGCATCTAGGACAGCTTACAACCGCTGAATTTCGACTGTGTACCTCTTTTGAATGTCTCTGGAGTGCTGCTCTTGACCCTAGAAGTTTTGAACAAAGTTTGCACTGAAAATCTCTCAATACTTCAGCCATGTCTGATGAAAAAAATTTGTAACGATTTAGAAAACAATAAAATGTTCTTACGTTAAAATTAGCTTACCGCTGTGCATCCGTTTGATGTGAACTTTCAGTTTTTGCGGCTGACAAAATTTCCTGCCGCAGAAGTCGCATAGAGGTCTCGCTCTCTGAGGATTGGCACTACATCCGTATGTCCTGTGCATCTCCAAGTAGTTAAGCCGCAGGAAGAACTTCTTGCAAAACTGGCACTGATAGGCCCCTTTGCCATCGTGCATCTGTGCAGCATGCTTCATTATGTTCTCTTTCCCCAGAACGGCTTCGCCGCATATTTTACAGTGGTACTTTCGTATCGTTAAACTGAAAGCTGGATCGTGGAAAACCGAACAGTGCGTTCTGTAGTACAATGGATGCTCAAACTTCATGTTACATCCACCACAATCTAAAAGAAAAAATTATTGGTTAGATATATTAGACAGGGATCCATATTGGACAATACGAACTTGTTTTTTCAGTTTGTTTCTTCTGCCAAGCTGAGTTGCACTCATCACTCCAGTAAAGAAGTTCACAGCCAATTTTAACATCTGCGCAAGTAACAAAGAACGCCTTTCGCTCTATGCAAATTAAATTAGCGTTTCGCTCCTCATAGCAAGAAGCTGGCCGTATATATCTTAACCAGTTCGAAAAGTTTTGATTCTGAACTGATATAAACTCAGACTTTGTGCCATCGAAAATTTCGTAAATATTTCGCATATTACAGTCATCCGGAATGTCGCTGATTTGAATCGGTTCTCCAACAAGTGGTCCAAGTCTAGTATACTTCGGAATATCAATTTTCGTCAAAACTCCTACTGATTCAGATGTGACACTACGAAGCTCGAATTGAGGCGGCAACGAAGCCTCTGAGTAAGTCATTAATTTCGGCGGCAGCTTTTGATTGCGTTGAGTGGCTTCAGAGCTTCGTGTTGAGTCGTCATCATCATCATCATCATTGTCCATTTGATTATTACTTTCATGCCTTTCTGGATCTTCCTGCTCGGGTTGTTGTTGCTGCCATGAGGAGAGATCCAAAAAGTCCCTGATAAACTCTGTGGTATTTCGAAGTGGACAATGCTCATATTCATGAGCAAAAGTACATTCTCGGCATGACTGGTTTATTCGAATTCCATTGATTCTTGTATTGTCTACAAGCTCTTCATCTTCTTCATCATTCTCGTCTGCCCTCACCCTATCTAGCTTCGAATCTTCATCATTGTCTTCAGTCAGTTTTCCGTTTAGAGGAGCTTTACGAATATCGTGCTTTTTCTGCGATCTGTCACGTATTCGAAACTTTCTGTTAGGGTCGTCATCTTCTTCCATATCATCGTCTTCATTTTCATCTTCATCATCTTCATCGTCGTCCTCCTCTTCGTCACTTCGCGTAAATACTGGAAAATCTTTGGGTTTCTTCAAGCAAATAGCACCTTTATTTGAGCTAAAGTTATCCTCCGCATATCTGTCACAGCCATTAGCCGACTTTTGCTCTAGTTCATTCTTAATTTTTTCAGCAATCCGACAATCCAGAACTTCTGGAATATTGTCGTCATCATTTAAGCTGCTGCTTATCGATTTGTCCTGGGCATCATGCTTTTTATGTTTCAAGGCAAAATTTGAGAATTCTTTAGATTTTATGTAGCCATTCAGAGTTTCATGGAACTGAACTCGTTTTGGAGGCTTCTTTTGTGCTTGCAAATAGTCGCCATTTTCTGACTGGCTATTTCCGAAATCCTTGGCACTTAGGTTTGGCTCAAGTTTAAAGTTTGCAAAAGGTTTTGTCGTTGACGATATTGGCGGCAAGCTGAAAGAAAAAATTAATTTTAATAAATTCCGTTTTGAATGTTAGGGTAGCTGTTACGAGAATGAGGCTTAAAATGAAAGATAGTAAATATTAATTTAAGATTTTTTTACGAATTGAATAGGAGCTAAAGTATTATCAATTTGATTTTACAAAATTATACGACAATCAATTTGTTTCATTTAATGGAACATATTGCTGTTCCGAAAATTGAAGAAAGCGTCTTTTCGAGGTAAGGTTTAAGCGCTGTGCTCATATTGGCAGCGATCACCATCCTGTAACAGTTAAGTTTCGCCTTTGCACGTTAGAAGTAAGCCCAGTAACGACCATGGATCATTGAGGATGCATGGTCCAAAATACAGGACAGGAAACAGATTAAAGACCGCATAAATTCTGCTACCAACGTTGCAGTTAAACAAAATCTCAGAACTGCATTCCGATCTCTAAAGGAAGCCGTCGAAAGAAGTGAAGACATGACAAGCGCAACTACATCCACGCGCTATCTGGAACGGCAGAAGAAGCGGCTTACCGTGGGAAGAGTGGAGATCTATACAAGATTGCCAAAAAGTTGGCAGAACTTCCTGTAAGAGATAGTAATGGATCCGGAGGTGGAGAGAATATTTTGTTGAAGTCCTCAACAATACCTCGATTACTTCTTAAAACGAGCCTGAATACCCGCCGACTGGGGCAAATATTAAGCCGGACAAAATTAGAATTGGCAGACGTAATTAACTCAATGTACCTCGGTAAGGCCCCAGGGATTGATGGAATACCAGTGGAACCTAAGACGGATACCACTGCTGCGGCTGATATGCTTCCCTCCGTAATCCCGGAATGTTGAAAAACCGGGGCCTATCCCACTGAATGGAAAACAGGCGTAATCGGGAAGATTCTCGAAAAGGCGACTTGAGGAGTTGTAGCAATTGTCGCAGTATTTGTATTTTAATTGCAGTCTCCAAATTGATGGTAAAAATCAGGCTTTCGTGAGAGTTTCTTCTGCAGCGATCACATCAAAACCATCCGAATTATCATCTAGCAATCCGCCGAACGGAGATCCCCTTTACAACTAATGTTTGTTGATGTTCGAAAGGTGGTTGACATCGTTGATCGCGAGTATATATGGGAAGCTTTACGTAGGAGAAGCATCCCAGAAAAAGTGTTCACCATGATAAAGGAGTCCTACTCAGGAGCCCAAAGTCACTTCCTACACAAGGAAAAATTGTCGGAGCTCTTGTCTTCCTGATTGACATTAATGACACATTGTGCAGCACCCTAGGCAACCACCTATCGCGAGGGATTAGCTGGGAACTTTTTAACCATCTTACGCACCGGGACTATGCCTACCATGTACGTCTCCTATCAAAAAACAGAATCATGTAGCCCAAATTGTCGAAGCCCTGAGCAGAGAACGTTGCAGAGCAGGGCTTAAGATCAATGCTGCTAAAACCAAACTTATGAGCCTGGACTCCTGGAGACAAAATTAAATTTATCTTGAAGAGCAGCAAATAGAACATGTGAATAAATTTTGCTACCTCGGAAGCATAGTTACACCAGACGGCGGAACTAAAGTTAATGTGCAGGCTCGAATCAACAAGTTTCGAGTTGCATTTAATACAACAACATCTCCAGACACAGAGAACTCCGGATTTTAGAATCGAATGTAATATTCTATTGTACGGCTGTTCAACATGGAAAGTGTGCTGTCAAATAAGGTCTAAGTTACAAGCGTTTGTCAACCGGCGTGTCTGGCACATTCTCAATATCCACTGGCCGGAGGTCATTACCAACGAAGACCTACTCAGATTTACAGGCGAAGACGGGATAGACACCAGTGGGTATATAGATATATATAAAATACGTAACAAAAGGATGTTAAATTGAGATTACTTTTATGACGACCTAACTCTAAACATGCTAACATTTGATTTTAGTCGTAATAGTAACTAACTGTTTTACTTGAAAGGCCCTATACAGTCGTATATGTGACGAAGAGCGGATTCCATAAATTAGAGTAAATATAATCTATCTAAATGGTCCGAGCAAAAGCTTAGAAAATGTTTTGCGAAAAAATGAACCACGTGAGATTTCGGGCAAAAACGAATCAGGGAAAAACTCCGAGCAAAAATGAACAAAACCGACCCTTAGAAGCATATTTCTACCGCAGCAATCAAACGGGCAGCAATCAAATGGACCGAACTCGGCCTGCGAGCTCTATGGCGTAACCTAAATAACGCTGGTAATATAAGATTCGATGCCCTTTAGATCCAGATGAACTCAATTCTGCCTTTACTGCAACGAATGTGAACCCGATGAATTCAACAAGTATTTTTCCTGCGAACTTGCCTGATGCCTCAGTGAATGAACTCGCTGACCCGTTTTATTTTCGAAATGTAAATCTAGATGAATTACTATCTGTGGTGGGCTCAATTAAATCCACAGCAATTTGACCTGACAACAAATCGCCCCGTTTTATTACGGTACTACTTCCTTTCATTGCCGATTACATCCTCCACATTGTGAACACATGTTTAATGTCCTCTTCGTTTCATGTAAGTTATAAGGCTGCCACTGTATTGCCCATTGGCAACACAGTGATTTTAGATCTTTTCATAGTTGTGAGACAGCTGCCTTGAGGGTATCCACTGACATAAGAAAAGCCTTGGACAATGATCACTTCACAGCTTTAACATTACTGGATTTTTCTAAATCCTTTGATTTCGTTGACCACAGCTTAAATTGCACTCGTACTTCAACTTTAGCTCGGGTACTGCCTCTATGATAACATGTTTCTTGTCAGATCGTTCCGAAGAGTGCAGATCGATGGTGTAATCTCTGGTCCTTTGGTTCTTTCACGTGGCGTACCACAAGGATCAATACTGGGACCGCTTTTATTCAGCCTCTTCATCAATGATTTGCCAAGTGTGCTGCGTGATGTGAAAATCCATCTTAATGTTGATGATGTTTAGGTCTGTTTAGGTAGACCTATTGGGCTCCTTGAGGACTGACTTAGGAGATTGCTTTTGAACCCCGGAAAGTCTCACTCTATCATGTTTTATACTAATCCTCTTGTTTTAAGCAATGCTCCTCAGATAGTCTTATCGGAGACGGAGTTAGATCAATTCGTTGAGCCGCACGACCACAATGCCATGCGTCCCGGGTTCGAGACCAGATCTCCCCATGAGCTTTTATTAAGAAATTACAACTAATCCACTCCGTTTCTGAGCTGTTGTCTAGCTCGCAGCAATGCAAAAACAAGACTTTGAAGTTTCCTCACTTCCCTGACCCTTTTAGACAATCATTTTGCTTGATTGGTACTTTTACTCGGCTCTTCTCTCTCTACACTGAAGCATCTAAAGTAGCTATGTAAATAAATTTTAAATATTTGTTTCTTTTTTCCTGTTCTATTTATCTCTTCTTTTTTTCTTTCTCAATGAATATTTAGCATTTTGTTTTTGTTGAAATAACTTATCTAGCGCCACTTTTTAACAATAAAAGAAGTTTAAATCTTGTGTATATTTACCTGTAATAAATGAATATGAAAATGATATTCATCACACATTACAGAATCAATTTCCATAAAACAAAATATAATTTTTTCAAGCCTTCTAATTTATAATCCCCATTATGTTTTGCTGCATGAAGTCTAGCATTGTCCTGATAGAATAACACCACACCATCCGACGACTGATACAGTGTAGTATTACATTTCCGGTGGGGAGTTTTCAAAGTCAATTAAACTTTCACCAGTAAAAATTTGAGTGAGTGACAACGCCTCTTGAGAATTTCTCCATGAATAACATAAAAGGCGTACCAAAATCATTTTTGTGAAATGGAGCTTTTACTGCAACAAAGATTTACGATGCATTAAATTGAATGATAAAAATCTTAAAAGTTTGCAGAACACAACGGGTTTACATATTATCGGCGTACAAACAGAAGTACTAAGTCAAACCATTAAATTTTGTTTTTGAACTAACTAGAGACCTATATTTCAAAGAAAAGATATTATCCAGATAAGTACGTGTTTTAACGACCTTTATTCAAATTGTATCATCGTAAATGGAGCTTAGTATATCGTTTAAACTATAAATGCTAATTTTTACAAAAACATTAACTTGCTTCTATTTGACGATTTACTCTAATTGAGTGCAATAAGTTTTAATTCCATTCCATATGGGAAATCTCTCAATCAACTTGTATGGGGTTGTAAATGTCATTTTGTTATGGTCAGTTATTTAGTCAGCACATATAGTTACTTGACCAAAAGGGAAATTGCTCTTTCGGGAGCTAAGAAATGGATTCTCGCTATTGAATTTTGACAGAAAGAATTTATTATTTAAAATCCTGAATTTATTTTTTAATAAGAAATTGCTGGAACATTGTCCATATAATTATAGAATTAACCCTTCTAACACAGAAGGCGCACTTCTTGGTAGGAGCCAAGAATCAATTGATCATCAATTCCATCAAAAAGGTGGAATGAGGCTCACACACAAACATGCATAGACAAGAAAAAAAAGCAAAAGGAAAGAATAGCAAGAAAACAAGTAAGGACACACAACATGCATAACAGATAGCCACGGAAGCACAGAGAATAGATGGTACTTAAGTGACTCCTTGCTAGGAGTTAAATCGGAATTAGGACATCCATTAACAGCCCTACTTGAACGTTAGTTGGTTCATGCATGCCATAATTTGATTTGGATGAGTCAACATGCAATAAAGGCAGTCTACGGAGATTATGTTGGGACTGCCTAAAGGAAACCTTACTAACAATAGTAAGGACCAAGTCAGCGACTTGTCTCTAGTCATTGCAACCTGAGCAAAAGGAGACGGGAGTATAAACGGATCGTCTCAAGGGAGCCGTCTTAGCGAAAATCTTACGTTGCACCGATTCAACCCGCTTGGAATGAATAACGACGACCAGACTTGAAAGTTGGTAAATCCGAGAATTCTCTAGGCCTACGTTTTATAAAGAGTAAGATTAAACTACCTCTATACACAATATAATTAATATGCAGAGTAAAATCAAGTTTCCTATCAAGTTTTATCAGAAGGTCAGTTACAGATAGCACGCCACGTGGGTCATTTCCCACAAAGCTATAGTAAAAAACTTCTGGATTAAGGCTCCTGGAGAAAGACATAGCCTCACATTTCTCAAAGTTGAGATGTAACTTATTGTGCTCGCACTACTCCAGTAACGTGTCCAAGTCCTTTTAAATGAGGGCGACATCACCACCGCCCTTAACATAAAAACAGATCTTCATATCGTCAGCGTAGACCAGAACATTAGAGTGTGAGATCAATGGCAAGAATAGTAGAGAACCGAGGTGAGTACCTTGTGGTACACCAGATGAAGCTCTGAAAATTCTTGAGGTAGAGCCACGGAATGACACACGATATGCCCTGCCTCTAATATAGGAAGAAATCCAGTCGAGAAGAATAGAGGGGAGACCCATTCTCTTGGGTTTAAATAAAATCACGGAGTGAAGGAGTTTATCAAATTCTTTACTGAAATCCGCGCATATGCAGTCTGTCTGCATGCCTCGTTGGAAACCTGAAATAACGTAGGAGGTTAACAAGTTAGTAGTCGTTGATCTACCGGTCGAAAACCCATGCTGATTGGGTGGAGGGGTGGGGGGGGGGAAACTTGGGTATGTAGGATAACTTCGTGATTGGTCTATAATTAGTTATAATATTCTTATGGCCCCTTTTAATGAAGAGGGACTATAAAGGAGCCCTTCCGCAATGCGGGAAATTTACCAGCTTGAAGGGACTTATTGAATAGAATCGCTAATGGCGTGAGAAGGGCATCAGAGCAGGACTTAAGGAATGCAGGAAGATACCATCAGGGCCGGAGGAAAAGTTCGATTTAAGTTCTTTGATTTTTTTTTTCAAAATAAGATCCCGAGATATAAAGGGAAAAAATCGGATGAAGCGGGACTATTCAAAATATGATCAAAATTACTCTCACAAGTCACAAAGTTATCGGAAGAAAAGGCATTCTCAAAAAATTAAGCAAAATTATTTGTTATGTCGGACCCGACAGTACTGAAAGACCCTTCATACCACATAGTAGACGGATAGTTGCTTGATTTCTTTTTCATGTTGACGAATTTAAAGAAAGTGCGGGGGTCACTATGCATATTATCGCGAACACAAATAAGGTATTCCTTATAGACCGTAGAGGATAATGCCTTTAAGCTATCATAACAGGTCATAAAATTAGAATATGCTGTTGCGCTTTTACCCATCAAGTCATTTTCAAGAGTTTTTTCTTCCTATTCCTAAGGTTGCGAAGTTCGGCACTATACCACGGGTGGACGAGAAGATAGACCTGATCCATTCTAATGGAACAAAAGAGTTAAGCAATTCATAAATCTTATTATAAAACAAGGAGGCGCTGACATCAATATCATTATTATCCAGCAATGCCTAAAAACTACTGAAAGGGGATTAGAAGTTATCTGAGAGAAGCTCAATCTCTTATAGTCATAAAAATGGTGCTCTAAATTGGAATCCGCAATACAAGTACCATCGTAACAGAAAGAGACGACGGTGGGCGGCTGAAAACTATTAATAGCGAATAACTGATTGGAAGCTAATACGACTATAGTGTTACTAGAACCAGAAGTGAATACAAGATCCAACTGCCTGCCCATAGAGTTTTTACATGACTCATTTGGTGCAAACCGGAGGAAGCGATGGCGTCAAGAAACTGAAAAACACTAGCTGTGTGACAACATGAGGAAAGGAAGTCGTCGTCATTGTTATTGAGTACCCATAGAACATTGTCACCAAGTACAAGAATTTCATCTTCAGAGTTTGTCATGTTATAGATGAAGTCTAAGCTAAGCGTTAGAATATCACACAGACTACGCCCTTCTGTATCAACGCAATTTGTAAGATTAGGGGGAATACAACAACAGAGCAAAAATATATTTAGTTAAGATAGCGATAGCTTAAAAACCAAGAGTTGAGTGATCTAGAGAAGGCAGGGATATCTAATAAGCTGCAGTTTAAGTGCAATCTGCAAGCAACCAGCACTCTACCACATCTCTATCTGTCCCTACGAAAAATCAGCTAGGAGTCGTGAATAACCTCTGCATCGCTAAATCCAAGATGATATCAAGCCTCAGTCAACATTATAATATCGTAGAAGTAGGCAAGGGATACCTGAAATTAATGGCTAGTTTTAGTTCTTACCCCCGTTACATTTTGATAGTAAAGGGACAGCGTACTTAGTTTTTTTGAGCATAAGTTATTCCTCTGTCATGGGTACCACTTATATATCTGCTTCGTGGCACGAATTCGTGTACGATGGAATCCTCAGGCCAGAAGTCCGGAGAAGAAATGACCTCGAAAAGAGCCCATGTCCCCAAGGTAGAAGTACAGAGTTGTCTACCTTGTTCCTCATTCTCACATATTTAAGCAAATCATCAGCAGAGGTAGATAGATCGAGCCGAGAAACGAAAAATGATTTAGGCATTTGGACAGTCTTCAGAGTGAAGTTCGCGCACTGATATAGGTTATAGGGCAAAACAAGAGGTACGTTCTGTGGAGAGAGAAGATCGCCTTGCAAGGCAGTGTTAGAGGTACCAATAGCTGGGCAAAAACGGCGCTAGATGTATTAGGTGCATCATTATGCAAAAATTATGTGACCGTGCATCGGTGCAGTTCGAACCTAGAACCTTCGGGATGGAAGGCTATCACTAAATTCACCGCAATATATATATTCCAGTAAAGAGATCGATAAGAAATATTTTTTCTGCTACTTATTTTTCTTGCGCATGTTTAGCATGCCTGAATTTTTTGTTCCTGTATTGTGTGGGCAGTGTGTGCAACATGAAGTTGCCGCAGGATGTCCAGGTGGCACGCCTAGCTGGCAGCACGTGCTTAGCTCCTCGGTTTGGGGCTGGGTTCTTGGACATTCAGGACACACACACACACACAATCAGAATCGCGTGCCTGTGGCTAAAGAGGGTTGTGGAATCCCTCTTTCAGGTTTACCACAAAGGATAAAAAAAACAGAGAGACTGATAGAAGAGGGAAGGAGACAGGCTGGGTGACTCCTGACTCCCCGGCTACTGAACCGTCGCGAAAACTTCAAAAGAAAAGAAATGTATCCCCTACGTGATGGTTCAGATCACTAGCCCACTACATTCCTGCACCTAACTAGGGTGCAGGCCCAGCCTATCAAAAATGCCGAAATAAGAAAACAAACAAAACAAAAGAGAGTGACTTTAGTCTAAATCATATTCCGAACCTTACATTAAACATTCCGATATTGATCGCAAACAAAAAAAGAAATTCATGGAACAGGTGCAATAAGATTCCCTAAAGTTTCCCTGTCGTTATCACAATTGGATTTAAAAATCTTAAACTAAAATAAACTATACATTCTTAATTCAAGTTTTGACCGTCACTATACTACTCCTCTATTGGACTTTGTTTAACTCTTACAATTACGACCCATCTAACATTATCATAAAAGTTTAGATTAATTTTTTAATTGAGTTAGAATATTACTTACAAATCGGTACCACCGTCTTCTACTAAGCCAAGACCAAACCTAGCTTTCAAGAAAATCAAAAACTGTACTAATATACTTCTAAATATGGCTATAAATTTAAGTTGACTTTCTAAGAATATATGATATACTATTGATTTACCTATGAGTTAAGCTGGAATGTTACACAATGTAAATTTTATCTTGAAGTTAAGTTAAGTATGACTTAAAGTGATTTTTGTTTCTCCCATTTTTTCTTTTCAGGGCTTTATTTTATGTGACTTAATTTTTAACTTTAATTTCAAAAATAATAAAGAATCGAACTCATTACCTTAGGCATGTCCTTATTTACATGATTTATTTCCGAGTAATTGGCTTACCAAAACGTAGAAGGATAATTTTGACGTGGTATTATGTCCCTTTTTCATTATCTTGAACTCAATGAATAGTGGCGAAGATTTTGGTTACATTTTATGTGGGGAGACTATTATCTCGGGGAGATTGCTGGAGAATGGACAGATGAGTTGAAGCCTTTTTAATTATATACATATATATAAAAAAATGTTTCACGATCGAAAAAGTGTAATATACATACTAGACAGATTTTAAATTGAAAGTCACTTGTTCGATTGTCTATGGGCCCGTAAACGCTTATTCCGGGTCCGAAATACCTTTCGCGGGGGGGGGGGGGCGTATATGGTACCCCCCGGGCCCGAATTTAAGTAAAACAAGGCACGTTCACGTAAAAATGAAGTAATTGCTCTACGCTGCCAGCTTATAGGTGGCGCAGACTAAATTATAAATGTCTCACATTACAGCCCGCTTATGACCGCCACACGTTAAAATCAGCTATCAAAAAATTCACCCATTGGACCCGTAGAAACGACTGGACATTAATTTATTGTCCTTGGAAAATGTCGACAGCAAAAGATATCACTAGCTTAAGGTAGTGAGAACAAACAACCGTGATTTCGAAATTCGGCAATTGAAGAGGCAGGATGCAAGTGGCCACCTGGTAGCATCGACGACATACTGTAAAGCTACCCTTGAACAAAATAAGGTTTTTAACGTGTTAACGTGCTAGAAGGTGGCAGCTGTGTTTGTTGATACTAGCGTTTCTCTTTTTCTTTTAACCGGGAGTTGGATCAATGGATGAGGGGCACGATCACTACGTCATGGATGCAGGTTCCAGCATAGGTCGATCTGTTGATTTTTAATTTGCAATTGCAATAAATTTAAAATCCACTTCGTCTCGGAACTGTTGTCTAGGTCGTAGCAATGCAAAGACAAGACATTCAATTTCCCTCACTAACCTTACCCTAATTAATTCCCGGCTATAGCTTTTGCTACATCATAAAAAAAACTATTGTGCGATATAGAGCGTCTACAAAACCGACTTTCCACCTTTTCCGAATCTGGCTAAGGGCTTAAACTTCTGCATGGAATTTGAGCACCTTCCATACTTATCTGGATCTACTCCACGTATACTTTCGGTTCTGTGCGAGTTCCAATCTAGATCCTGTTACGCGATATTGTTTGGATCTTTTCTTAGTGTGTAGTCAATCCATTGACACTCTCATCTTCAAATACTAATGTCCACCAAGTTTTGGCTTGTAAGTCTATGCAAGTATCCGCTAATAAGGACAGCCGACCAATGAATGTTGTGCCAAAAAGACCAATTAACAGAAAGTTGCAGTTTAGATGTTATTTTGCAGCTCATTTGTCATGCTGAACATTCGATTCAAAGATCTGGGACTTTGTATATCAGCTTCATCTTCACTGTGCTGATGACATTATTTCATTATCGATATTCCCACACAGAAGTTTGTGCTGCCGTCCTTTTTCTTAATATCTGGAAGTATCCATCTCCATCTTTATTAGATTTATTAGCCATTTTCTGCGCACTCCAATTATGGGGGGGTAAATAATTTTGGATAATGTTCAGTAAGCAGAATAATTGTAAACAAATTTTTCAACTACTTCGCTTTAGGGTATTGCGTATATAAAAACAAAAGTTAAACAAACTTATCCTTTCTTTAAGTCCGTGGTTGGCTTAGGAAATTATACTCAGTTTTACTCTCAAGGAGAAATAGAATTAACATATAATAGAATAACAAAACTTAGAGTCTGTGCAACCTTGTAGATACTCAAAAGCAACAACTGGTTTAAAGTTGAAACGTCTACGTTCCAAAGAATCAATTTTAATAACACAAATATTTACTTAATTAAACAATTTAATTGAAGTGATAAATTTTTTAGAAAATGTTGGGGGAATTGGAGTCGGAGTTGGATCAATGGTTGAGTAGCACGTTTACCACGCCATGTATGCAGGCCAAGCCTCACTTTGCGTATGAGATTTCCTTTTGCAATTGCAAAAAATAAAAATCCATTCCATCTCTGGGCTATTGTCTAGCTAAAAATAAGATAGTAAAGGTGAAGGGGAATGAGGGAAATTGAATGAATTCCCCTCATTACCCTTACCCTAATTCCCTTCCGGATAAAGCCATGCTAACGCATCATAAGGTTGTTGCCTGGGTTTTGGCTATATCATAAAAAAGGAGGTTGAAATTCAAATTCACGAGCATGAAAACACAAAAATCGTGGCCTAATTCATTTAAGGAAGAACTTTTGAATTATTTGGTGTAAATCAAACCAAAACTGGTTTGACGCAGTCTTGTGATGTGACTAACGGTTTTTGTAGATTCCTAAGTCTCATTTTTTACGAACCCCGCTTCTGCCTGAATCATCTCTTCATTCCAATCTTTGTGCTGTTTTTTTTCTTTGTCCTGTTTGACGTGGTAGCTCCATTGGCGAGCAATTATTTCCACTTGTGACTGGGGTAATGTCCTTAATAAGCATGACATTGACACTGATTACTATATGAACGGCACTTATAAATCTTGGCTGGACAGATCTCTAATACTTCTGAAGGTCTGTAGGAGGTTTCGCTCTTAAGGGAGACACGCTAACTATCTGTCCTATTGCAAGTTACGTAATAAATAAATTTATGATGTCAACGGTTCGTATAATTTATTTAACACACTCGCATCGATAAGGCTCTAGTTGCATTTAATACTCTTGCTGAGATTTAATGCGATAACAACATTTCCAGACGCACAGAGCTCCGGATCTTCGAGTCGAACGTAAAATCTAGGGCTTCACGGCACCGAGACAAGACCGAGCCTTTGGCAGATCTCGGTCTCGCTCTCATCACAATCTCGAAGAGATAAAGGCCAGTCTGGGTATTTCGGTGGGATAACAGGGAGGGAGGACAAGTGATATATCTATGTATATATGCATTTTATTCATATTCCCATCGCCAAAATAAGGTAGCAAAGGCTCTTGTTTGCTATTGGGGATAAAGTGCAAATATCTGAAGAAGGAAATAATGTAGAAAAAAGCGATTGAGGAGAGCAGTGTATACTTATATGCCCCATAAATCACACAATTGAAATTTTTCGGAGCGACATAAAAGCTGAAACAACTAAAAAAAATTGTCCACAATAAAATGATAAAAACTAATATCTCGTCCACTGTCGTTACCTCAATCTCGCTCTCGGTATCGCACTGTTACCAATGATATTGGTCTCGGTATCGTGTCGAGACCGATACCGTCAGCGAGAATTATCTCGAGTATCGTGAAGCCCTAGTAAAATCTGTTCGTTCAACATGGAAAGTGAACTGTCAAATACCATCTAAGCTACAAGCCCTTGTTAACCGGTGTCTCCGGCACATTCGTTACATCCTTTGGACGGAGGTCATTACCAACGAAGACAGGCCAATACGGGACAGGCACCAGTATCCGCTGACGGAAGTGGCAATGGATAGGCCACACACTAAGAAAGAGCCAAATAACATCGGACAGGAGGTTCTATATAGATTGGAATACCCACGGAATCCAAGAAGGACACCGAATTGGACGACGTCGAAATACATGGAGAGGAAGGTACCCAGAACAACAAATCGTTGCCACAGTTGAAGGCATTGGCGCAGAATCGACCAGGTGGAGAGTCGGTGTAGTAGACGCCCTATGCTCCACAAGTGGTTAAAGGAAGTAGAGAGAGATTTATTTAACAAAATTTAATCATGGTACTGACTTACTGCATGTGAAACGGAAAAATACAAAATTATGAAATCAAAAACCGAGGAAAGAATTCAAATAATATAAAAATAAAAGAACAAGAAAAGAAATAAAAAATATACATATAAATATAAAGTAACTTCAACAAAGCTATCTTCTCACATGATTTCGCGATATATGAAAATGAGATCAAAAGAGAAATTTAAAAGTCGCGACATCGATGTGATCGGTTCATTCACAGTAAGTGGAATGAAAAGGTACCTGAAATGCGTTGGTTAGGCCAATTCTCGATTATGCATCTCAGGTTTGGTCTCCCTGCTATGCTGTTCATTCTAGACGCATTGAGTCGGTGCAGCGGAACTTTGTTAGGTTTGCACTAAGAGACCTTCCGTGGAATGATCCACTCAGGCTTCCTCCTTATGTAGATCGCCTCCGGTTGCTTAATATGCATTCGTTGGAAGAACGACGTAGAGTTGCTGACCTAGTCTTTATTCATCGGCTTTTGAACTCATACATAGATTCTTGCACTCTCGCAAGTATGGTTTCTTATAGACATACCCCGTATAGTTTTGCCTTTACTGCATGTTGTTCATTCTCGGTCTAACTATGGTATTTATGAGCCTATAAATCGCATGTGTAGAGCCGTGAATATGTGTCCTGTTTTGACTCTTACGAAGGATTGGCTAAAGCGTTCTCTGTTGTCCGCTTACCCCTGATTGTTATTTGTGGGCGTGTTTTAGTTTTTGTTTACTAACGTTTTTTGCATGCTGGTGTGGGAGCCTAATTCGCCTCAATATATTGTTATATTCTGGCGAATAGGTCAATTGATTCTAGGCTTCTGCCTAAGAAGTGCGCCTTCTGAGTTAGAAGGGTTAATTCTATATAGTAATGTAATGAATTATTGCAAGAAGGGCCGCGAAGAGCGAACCTAACGAACCTCCGTTGAATAGCTTCAATTCGATTGATATGTGTTGCATAGAAGGGTGACCAGACTGGAGAGACATATTCCAGAATAGGCCTGACAAAGTGCTATAGAGAAGCATCGTGATGTAGGGGTCACCAAACTCCTTTGACCGTCCCTTCACGAATCCCAGAGTTATAATAGCCCCAGTAACTATGGCATTAAAATGTTCTTCGAGAGTAAATTGGGAGTTAAGCCAAACGCACAGGTCCTTAGTCTTTGTAAGTCTAGTTAAAGAACAACCCTCTATGGTAAAGCTTAAGTGAAAGGGAGATATTTTTCAAGAAAATAACATAGGTGCACTGACAGGTTTTCGGTGTTTTCGGCATTTTTTGACACTAGTGCGGAAAATCTTCGTGTCGTCAGCGTAACAAAGAATATTTGAATAAGACAGAATCGCGAATACTTAATTGGTGTAAATTATGAATAGCAACGGCCCGACGTGGGCGCCCTGCGGTACCCCGGAAGTGTTGAAAACAACATCTCACAGAGCTCCACGAAAAGAACCCGCTGAGTGCGATCAGATAAGTTCGAATGAATCCAATTTACAAAAACCCGCGAAAACCCGAGAAGGGAGAGTTTTAGTTCGTGAGGTTTGTGAACTCATTACCACAGGAACAAGAATCAAAGGTGTACACGATCTCAACTGTGTTGTCATTAGAGTAACTTTGTTAAGGATTGAAAGTGAGGGATAGAAGGTCATTGAAGAATTGTAGAAAAGTAGATGAAAGAACGGAACCTTGTGTGTATACAAATGCTTTATAGAGAGTCGATGTAATTCATATATAAATCGACCGATAAGATATAATAATTGTCATAAATTTACAATTCATTTTATTAGAAAAGGGAACAATACTAAATGCACCATGGTAGATAATATAATAATTTCGTACTCGCAAAAGTTGTGAAGCGATTGATTCCTACGTTCCATGGGAAAAATGAATAGAGCGGCCCGCAGGAAAGCCATTCTTCCGATCACTAATAAGGTTAAGCGGCCAGCGCGGAAACCATACTGGCAATCCTTCCGTCTAACGCTCTGGTTGAAATTGAACTTTGCCCGACTAATTACTGAATTGCAAATATTTCGCGCATCCCTATAGATACGTCTCAATTCCTCTGAAGGGAATAATTTATATGCCTGAAAGGCTGCTTCCTTGTTTTTAATGGCTGCGAAACAGTCATTATTGAACCAATTGGAGTTAGTTGGTTTGATGTTTTTGAAGCTATGAGGAATAAACCGATGCATTCCAAACCTAAGGACGTTTAGGATATAATCGGTGCATTTGTTAACGTCTCTCATAGAAAAACAATCAGACCAATCCAGCTCTCTGAGATATTTATTAAGTCCCGCCCAATCAGCTTTTTATAATGCCACACTAATCTCTTGGTGGAATTTAGATTAAGGGTTGTCAGAGAGGAGGTGAAGAATTGGACGGAGATAAGACAATGAATCAAATTGCCCAAGGGAGCAGTTACCGAAACCGTTGTCTGGATGAGAAAATCCAAAAGATGCGCGTTGTGCCCCAAAGTATCAGGAACACGACTCGGAATCTCAACCAGTTAGGTGTTGTAAATTGAAGGACTCACTAAATAACTCGTCTTCCAGGCAGGTTTGTAGTAGAAGAATGCCTGAACCACTGTGTGTTGTGGACGTTGAAATCCCCAGCAAGAACTATTTCAGAAGATGGGGATGTTTCCAAAATCTTATCGATATCGGAAGACAGTTTATCGAAGGAGTATAAAGGGTATAAAAAACAGAAGTGAAATGATGTGCCGATAAAGTTTAAATCTAATCCAGACATAATTAAATTCTGGATTAGAAGAAGAGAATTGAGGGAGATGGGAGATGGGATAATGGCACATCATTTCTAACATATACCGCGATTCCCTCTGAGGAGAGAAGAGTGGCACTAAGTGATATCCAGGATTGTAATACTGATTAATATCAGAATCGGAAACGACCTTGGTTTCACTTAGTTCAAAAACTGCCGGATTTTCCGTGATCAAGTGGCAATAATCCGAAAAATGGTAACTTTTTAACCCACGAATGTTGCAATAATTAAGTAAAATTTTTGCATAGTCCAGGTCTTAATTTACCCACAATAAAGCAAAACAAAACGAAAACCTACACCGACACAGGACTGACGAACGGGGTCCACAAATGCATATTGATTGTGCTTGTTAGTACCATAATGAATCAAGGAATTTAAGGAATTTGAAATGTAATGGCTGAGAAGAGGTTTCGTTACTCTCAAGAAACGATGCCTACTATTTTAGCAAGCCGTTCACTTTTAGTTTGAAAGAGACATACAGTCAATTCGGCTTACTGTGTTAAGGAAGTAGAAATGAGCTATAACAACATTGATATCGACTGATCAGAGACTTACTATAATAAACAGAATAAGCCTGATTATAATGACAGAATGAAACTTACTGTTCGCAAAGATCGCAAGATTTTGGCGTTTTCCAAATTCAAATCGTATCTCTGACAGATATCTGTATCCAGTGTGACTCCCAAACTATAAGTATCTTTGCTGCCTTCTTAAAGAATGCACTTCGGGTCTATTCATTTCAAGTCGGGTTTATCAAGTCGACGAGTCTTCTGCCGATTATAGTAGAGCTTGAAAACCTTTTGATACGAGTACGTGCCGAAATTATTTAAAAATAAAATTTATCGTTTTGGCTAACTTTTTGTTTGTTTGTTATTTGGAAGGTTTTCCTGCTTATTTCCATTGCATCAGAAAGGTAAAAAATATATCATCTTTAATTCTATGCCTATTGCTTATCTTAGCTGCATTGCTGAAGTGTTCGAACCATTTCTATTCGATTACCTCTACCATGATTTCACATTTGTTCTTCGCCCTTCCTAACATGAAACCTTCCTAAAGGTAACAAACTTATTGACATTTTGTTATTATTAAAAACCTCCTTCTTTTGGATTTCCACCTGCCTGGATGTCTTGACTGATCGCAATAAGCATATTGTTTCTTAGAACACCGTATCTTATGAAATATGTACCTCAGGATAGCCATTTGGAGCCACATCTTTTTTTTTGTTTACATCATCATGACGTTCCTGCTGTTTTGATTAAATGTGAAATTCTTTAAGTTTTCTGCTGACGAGAATTGTTTCATTTCCTGTGCTGCTGGTTTTGATTGAGTTCTTTTAAATTCTAATGTGGTTACCTTCTTTAAATGATATTCCGACAACTGGCATATTTTAAATATTGAAATATTGATTCTCTCACAAAAAATAATCGCCCAATTTCGACTAAAATAAAGAGCAGCGACGTCACGGGTTGACGAAATACCAGCTTCGGTGTTGTAATTGAATATAACTCATTTTTCAAAATATATCGATACTAATGTGAATAAAGCCAATGCTTCTCGAGGTTTTAGAGCGGTGTGGAACCAACTCTGTTCATCCCCCTCTTATGTTTACCAACTTTTCTATCGAGCCGTTTAAAGTAAAACGCGACAATTCTCGAATTGTTTTTGCTTTCAATCGTTTAGGAAGGAATAGCACAGCTTCTAGGTACCTTCAAAAGATCTGTAGCGATGCTTAATTTAGCAGTCACGGTTTTGCACCGAATACCACAATCAGTCCTCTTCTTTTTTCTAGTCCTAATAATCCCTTGTGGGGTATGGAGCGGGAGAACAACTCAAAAAATGCACCTACAATTTAAGGTGGATCCTGAACCACCAGTATTACGCTAAGACGTACCTCCAGCCCTCGCGTAAAAATCCAATACGTTATGCCATCGATGAAAATCGCTGTTTTTATATAGGGTTGATTTTAGCCTCTCTAGTCGTTCCAGGGGTCGAACCCCACAGGTCGCGACCCTTGGTTGCCTTTTGGCAATAAAAATTGCGCTAAACATCCATTGGGAGTTGCAGAGTATTGTGAGCGGTTTGAAATCCACCTTTAATTGTAAGAATCGGGGGATGCTGTTATGTATATTTGTTTGTAATTAAGGGTTGTAAGCGCGAGACTTGTGAAATACTTCAAAAGCGTTGAATCCTTGTCATAGGCAGCTCGTCTCGTCTTCTTTTAGTGAGGTTTAGCTTTTCAGAGAGCAGGATGATACCTACATCGAAACCCAAAGAGAGCCCCTGGAATACCTGTTACAGGTACACTTCTCTGTGTCAGTGCTAGGACTAGGCTTAGTCCACTACGTGGCTTGTGAAAAAGGGTGTTCGTTGAGCCGTACGGCCTCAAACTTGTCCGGCGTCATATTTGACAATGACGAGGTCAGATGGGCACTGATCTCCTTTAAACCTTTCAAAGCCCCTGGCACGATAGTATCTTTCCAGCTCTCCTGCAAAATTGTCGTAAAATAGTCGTACTGTTTATTCCCAAATAAGGCAAAAAGCCTCTAGAGCTATGCACTTAATATAAACAAATCAGTCTAACCTCCTATCTACTTAAGTCAATGGAGAGACTTAATTTTTCTCAGTTTGCGTACAGAAAAGGTAAATCTATATAATGTTATTAGCAAGATTGAGGAAGCCCTTCATCATAAAGAAATATCTCTATCTGCTTTTCTATGCATATAAGGTGCATTCGACAAAGCTAGCTATATGTAGGTCTATATCTAGAGCTGTGGCATGGAGGGTCTGGATTCACATACTATAAAGTGGGTAGATGCTACGCTAAATGTGCGGGAAATTACATCCACCCTTAGTAACACCCACAAAACGGTGTTCTTTCAACACAGCTGTGATCACTAGTCGTGGATGACCTTCTAACTAAGCGGAGCCGGCGTGGTTACCGGAACGTCTGCTATGTGAACGACCTTGCTATTATTATCTCGTGGAAGTTTAGCTTGATTTTCACTGATCTTATGAGATCAGCTGTGTACTTGGTTACTGTACATTTTATCAACAACACTACGGCACAATCTCGGTTTAACAAAAAAAACCACCATTCTCTTCACCAACGAAACACCAACACCGTCGTCGAAATGGATTTGATGAAATTTGAGAGAATTGACGGTAACAGAAAACGTTAGTGTTATTTATTAAATTGGTTTTTTGTTAAAACGAAGATCTCACAATTTATCTATCCAAGGCTGTTCTTGGGCCTTTCACCAGACAGCACCATCTGGACCTTGGTCCAATTTTGGTCAAAGGCACAGTCATTGAGTACTCTAAGAATGTAAATTTTCTAAGTATTACGCTCGATAGAAGACTTATTTGGAATTATCATTTAGAGTTCACCCTTCACAAGGCTACATGAGCCCTATACAGTAAGCTACAGTAATTGGACTTATTCTCTTGCCCTGACCCTCAGAGTGCAGCTAACGTCTGGTGTGTCGGCTAGTGACAGAGGTCACATGGACAATCTTCAGCGCAATCCTGTCATAGAACGTAACGGACTACATGATCACAGAACTGCATTTTGGCAGAAGTTTTAGAACCCCCTTTCCTGAATGAGAAGACAGGGATAGCGTTGGCGTAATTCTGGACCCTAAACATGGAACATGGTGCTGGTGTCTTTGGAACCCAAACTAATCTCGATTGCACTATGTAGATGGTCTAGTATCTTTCTTTCTTTTCATCGGCAATAGTCAATAAAGGACTAAAAGGGGCTGATATAAATTTCCTCTCTGATAGATAAGGCTCTATTCTCTAAGGAGTGCTTCGAAACACTCCAATAACTGGCCACCATCAAGGATTACGCTCTACTGAATACAATACCATTCGAGAATTAATTAAATGAGGTCGATGACGAACTAGCTAGGAAAGGTTCATTCTCTCGTTGCTTGGGTCTCAAGATCTTTTGCATGCAGCCTCAGCTGGTCGTCGGCAATAGCGGTGATAGTAGATTGGTCTAAGAGTCAACAGCTGAAAAAATATCCTCGGACTTACGTAGGTTCCAGGCACTTGCTAGACCCTAGGCTTACAATGATACCGCCGCCTTAAGTAAAGCTAATCTCACGTTGCTTTCAGGCTACCTATCTGGCCACTGTGGGCTACGGCATCAACTGAGCCGGATAGGTCTGTCTAGGGAGACGGATGTTCGGCTCTATCTGGAAGATGACGTAAACCCAATATATAGATTATATACTTTTGTAGTGCCTTAGCATGGCTTAGAAATAAGATCTTTAGTTGAGAATTTCAGAGACCGGCTGGTGTTAGATCCGCCCCTTATGGCGACCTCCTGGCCTTCTTTAGGTGGCAGAGCATTCTTTGCAGTAGTAGGGTTCTGGCAAAAAAAGTACCTCCTTGCTCGTAGTACATACCATATGGTTAACACCCCCTTAAATATATAAATAAATAAAAATTATAGGTTTTAGACCGACCATGCTGTTGCGAAAACGTTGACCTTTGCTGTTTCAACGTTTTGTGAAATAAAGGCTAATTGTACGGGTTGAAGCAGGGGATTCTAGAATAGTAAGTGTTTCGACAAAATAGCGAGTTAAGCAAAGTTACAAAGTTACTTGCAACTACACCGTTAGGCAAGTTAAGGATTTGTAAATATGCTAAATAAGTGTCTTGATAAATCGGTTCATTGGATTGGTAACGAGAAGGTTAGAATATTTTGACATTGTTTTTTATTTGTCTATTTTCAATACATCTTCTTTTGTTTGACGATATTTAAAATAAATTAAATAAGTAATTTTATCTAATTTGTTTCGAAATATTTCAAAAATTGCTATTTCCAGTTCCAGTTCATTTATTTAGTAAATCCTTAAATAAGCAAACCACTGATCATTACAAAATCATATTTCAGATACTAATTAAAAAATCTATAACTCATTCCTTACACTTTAAACATATAATTTCCCTGAAAGCAACTTTAAATAACTTCTATCAACCGAAACATCTGACGATTACTTTCAAGTCCATCACCTTAAATTTTTCATTATGTTTAACTTTAGAACTTTCCAATTCATGAAAATTTTAAGCTCAGGAAGAGCTTTAAATGAAAACCGAAGTTTGAGCACGTGGTATCAGTCGTTCACCGTGAAGCATAAAAACGCGATGTTAAGTGGAAGGAAATTGAAAAATTCGACCAAAAATTTTCACGACTGATGATATTTCGAAGAGCATAAAAGCACATGGGAAATCCCCGATAACTCGAAAGGACAAAAAGTGCCGATAGCTCCCGAATAAGGACATTCCATCACGCAGCTAAAGCTAATACATACAAAAAGGGCAGTCGTTCACAATGCACATGCTAACGCTAATAACAGAAAGAAGTGAAAAACAGAGAAAAACAAATGCTCTGACGATTGTTCCTACTTTTAATTGATTTTTCCACTTTTTTGATTTTTCTGTGCGCCAACTGTCCAACACAATCAAATTCTTGGGAAGTTACATTCGTACAATGGAAGAAGAAAAGTTTTCCACTATAGCACTCAGCGCTACTACGGTCGTTATACGAAAGAACTTTTCCTGATTTTTCACTTTCCACTTAGCTGTAAGATGCGAATGTAAGGGTTGCCTACATCGGGATAAGGGGAAGCGTTCAGCCTATCCCTTGACATTATGCCTATCTAGCTTTAAGCCAGGATTTATAGGAATCTTACCTTGAACTCCTTTCCGTGTCATTATCAGCCAACTTCAGCAGATATGTAACGAATTCGACGTCGTTCTTGAATGCTAAGCGCTGCCTTGTGAAGTCCCATTTCTCTGCGTTTTTTGTCCCAATGTAAATATTTTTACTAAAATTTTGATGACGATACTTCTTCGATTGACTGCCACTATTGCTACTTGCACTGCTGCCACCACCTCCACCGCCACCACCACCACCACCGCCACCAGCAGCTCCACTGCCAGCAGGCCCACCACCCCCAGGACCAGAAGTAGTCGAAGGTATGGTAGGTGCTGTGCCCTGTGAAACACCACCGATTCCACGATTCAGGAAATTATTCCTTGAGCCAATACTATTCTCGGAACCACTAAAATCGAACTCATTCAACTCAGACGTTTTGGGCATCACTACCAAGGGCGAATTCACATTGTATCCGGGCACACAAAACTTTTCAACAATTTTCCGACTGTCGCGATTTTCCAACCAAGAAAAAGTGAAATTTATTTACTTTCACGCACTTAAAGTGGGAATTTTCACTAATTAGCACTATAAAAAATTATTTCAACTCGAACTTTTCGTCATCCATATTAAAGCGAAGTTAATCCAGCAAGCCGGATGTTGCATCCCATCGTTGGGATAAGCGGAAAAAAAGGCCTTTCACGCCAAATATTTTTCACTATATCAGAAACTCTACACGATTTTCAACTAAACTAACTCAATTTAGGCAAAAATTTCAAGGAATTTTTCATAGTTTATACTTAAAGGACCCGCACTGTTGGCACCACCTTCTTTTTATCCTTTTTTGCTTCAATTTCTTGTCATTCAAACTGAGAACAAAACTTTTATTTATGTTGGGCAAAAGTTGCTGTCAGAACGAAAGTTTATGCCTCTTGTCCTTTTTTATGATCCTTTCGAAATGCAATGGTGGTAAGATGTGGCCACCCCTGTGTTGGTACGCCTCAAGATTGAAGATGTATTTGTCGGAAAATGGGGGAAAATTTTTGGGGGTGGAGGACATGGTTGGTGTTGCTGTTGTACGAGAACTTTTAAAAGCTTTCACGATTTAAAATGCGTTTTGTAGTAGATTTTGTTTTGTAATTTGTTTTTATAACTTAATTTAATTATTCTGACGAAATGTTATTATACCCTTTCATAATAGGGGATAAATGGAGTACTTTTTAAGGTAACTAATATTGCACACTATTTATATTCAAAAATATTATATTAATATTGTAATAGTGTTTATAAGTAAATGATCAGAAAACTAATCTCTCAATGTTTTACAGAAACAAGAAAAACTGTTGCTATTGCGATTTTTTTCAAAATAATACTTTTAGAATTACCTGAGAGGAGTATATTTCATCATATTGTTATGCTTTAATTAGAGAAATTCATGTACACATACCCCATGAAGTGGAAGCATGAGGACATTGATTGGACGGAGGGTTGTGAGCACAACTAAGGTTGTTTGACACAACTTAGTCGTGACTCACAACGTAAGAGATTGGGAAGGATAGGGATATACCAGAGTGAGCGTTACAGGTTGCCGTCCAGGCTAGTTTCCGTTAGCCAAAGGAGAGAGGGACACGCTTAGCTAGCCGTGCTAAGCACGCCGGATTAGGAGCGATCTTGCCTCCTCCTTTGGCTCACTTACCGGTCATTAAATGCGGGCACTATTTTAGTCCTATGGACCGAAGAAAAGAAGGATGCATAAATCACTGAAGAAGAGAAAAAAAATTCAAATTAAGAAATGAGATAGAACTAAAAAATGCCTCCGACGACGAAGTTACCTCAGCCCAAGGAAGTAATTGGGCTTATTTGTGCCATATCCCACCCCAATACTTGACTATGTCTAGCCCTGAGATGTTGACACAGTCCCTATTATCATGGACAGTCGTCCGAGAGAGAGAGAGGAAGTCGAGAAGAATATCTAATTATTGAATCACCACATCATTGTGTAAGACTTGATTTTGGTTGAAGTAAATCGACTATTGCATTTAAAAATTCATGTAAAATAAAAGACAGCTTCAAGATCTCTTACTACTGAGTATTATGTCTGATTCATTAATTTAACTAATTCATAAGTTCCCACTTTCAAACAATTGGTTTATGCAATCTTACACTAGTAAACGCAATTCATCTAACCCTAGTTGAATTAAAAAAGAAACCTCTTATAATACCTCGACCCAGAAAGCTACACGATACGTGGTTACAGGAGTTCCCCTAATCCACACGTAAAATTCGGAATTCAGGAGATTAATTAATTCTAATCTAGGATAATTAACATAAGGAACGTATGCAGTTTGGCACTGTAATTCAAAATAAACATTTAAAAAAAATTTACTTGGTATTTATGTTTTATTTCAATCGTAATACTTAAATGTGTGAATAAATATAATGCGCACAACAAGCATTATGGAATGATACAGTATGACATTGAAGCCATCAAATTTGAATAACGTAATACTTATACAGGGTGTTTCAGATCCGGCGTGTCAAAATAAGTGGTTTGATAGATCTCACCTAGGCAAAGAAAAAATTGTATGGCAGGGGAGGGGGGCAATCTCAACCGTTTGGGAGTTACAGGGTGATTTTTTTTTTGCGGGAGAGGTGAAAATCTTTCAAAAGACACCAGACATCCCGTGCCCTCCGGTAGTGTGAGATTCTTACCCACTAAAAACACCTCTCTGTGGATTAGCCGAAACAGACCACATAACCGGGTCCCTTTTCGTCCCCTCCCAGTCTCCCTTAGTGGGGGCAACTGAGTATCCAGTTATCCCACTGTCGCCACTAACCTCGGTTTCCTGGGTCACTGCTAGAATCCTAGCCAATCTGCATAAATCCATGTTTTCCTACCGTCTCCAGTGTTCCTTCTTGGTCTATGCGTTAGTTACATCACTCACCCCTTCACTGTCAACGACATTCAAGGGTTCCAGGCCGTAACGCTTTAGTCCTGAGCCAGGACAAGGAACCGCCTCCGGATTAACAGCAGCTAACCCTACGGAAGGCAGATCTGCATAAATCCATGTTTTCTCACCGTTTCCAGTGTTCCTTCTTGGTCCATGCGTTAATTACACCTTCATCCCTTCTCTGCCTACGACATTGAAGGGTTCCAGGCCGTAACGCTTTAGTCCTGAGCCAGGACAAGGAACCCCCTCCGGATTAACAGCAGCTAACCCTTTGGTAGGCAGATTTGCATCTTCTACTGGTGTGCGTATCGCGGAGATAGCCAACTCGTTAGAGTCTCCCGTCTGTGCACCGCCGCACCTGAGGAAGTGCTAGTTATTATTATGCCAATGGCACCCTCTTCCATGACTGCTACAGCAGTTTCAGCCGGTGGGAGCGAGCCAGCCTCCATAGCCGCCACAGTTCCTTCGAAAGGTAATTCTCCCAAATCTGCTACTGTTGTTTTGTGGGTATCGTGGGTATAGCCAACCTGTTGGGGTCTCCCATACACACTACCACAGACTACCACAGAAGCGCCCGAGGAAAACGCCATTCGCGACCCAATTACCCCTGGGTCCTGCAAAGGGGACGACGACACTGCAGACTCCCTTGGAGTTAGGGGGATTTTTCAAGAGGTTATCTCCTCCCCCATTAGTTACTTGGCTACATTCTAGGATGCATTGCCCGGTTGCTACCACTTGGAGGTGTAACTAACACTTGAGAATATCCAGATGAGGATCACCGTATCCTAGAAGGCTTCAACTCGTCCGTCCATTCTCCAGCAACCGAGTTACAGGGTGATACATAAATTTTAGTTTTTCATGGTATGCACATTACTCTTTTATTTTTATCTTTTGATCTACCTAAAATAGCGACATCAAGCAAACGCTAAAAACCTACTACCCCAATGACCTTTCCAAAAATGTCAACAATGTTGATCTCACTACTACCACTGCAGGTACAGTCACGGCCAAAATTGAAAAAAAATGTTTTGAAATTACCAAAATTTCAGCATTTTCCCAAATTTTCTCCGAAATTTATGTAATTAGTATACCTCTTTTTTATTTTTATTAAATTGCCCGTCTTATTACCTTTCCAAAAAAGTGCAACATGGCAAGGTAGACAAAGAATTAGAAAACCCGCATTTTTAGAAATCTCTGACTACCTAATTATTTTATTGCTCTTTAGGTAGCAAATTCTTTAAGTAAACAAAATTTTTATGATAAATGGTCGAACATGTTGGTTTTGGGTTAACAGGTAATGAACATTAATTATTACTGAAAAAAAGTTATAGAAACTAACTGAGCACCCCAAAGAGGGGTACTTACAGGGACTTTCCGAAGGTTAAGAGAAACAGGAAGTGTAACTTCACACGACAGGGAGACACGACCCGAAACTTCGGGAACTTCTGCCGACGTCGAGCAGCAAATAATCACCATCGTGAGGCAGGACCCTGAGACGAGCACGAAACGAGTCGGAAGGCTATTAGGAGTGTCGTCATCTAAGGTTTGGAGGGTAATTCATCGAGAGCGATTACGTCCATATCGCCATCACCCAGTTCTAGGACTACTAGAAGGATATTCAGAGAAAAGACTGGGATTTAGCATTTGGCTTCTGGAACGCGACATTGACAACAGGGCGTTCCTGGACCGAATGTTGTGGACGGATGAATCTCAATTCACCAGGGATGGTATCATGAAATTCCATAACCTCCATACCTGGTCAGAAACTAACCCACGCAGGACAAAGGTGACCGCATTCCTGCAGAGATTCAGTGTCAATGTTTGGGCTGGTATCATCCGCAACCATTTGGTAGGACCATTCATTTCGCCGCATGTGCTTAATAGTGAAATTTATGTGGATGTTTTTGGACAATACACTGCGAAATCTAATAGAGAAACCTATGGATAATCTTAGGGGAATGTTTCACCAACACGATGGAGTAGCAGCGCATACGGCTAACATTGTGAAGGTAATACTGAGTGAAAAATTTCCTAATTGCTGGATTGGATGACGTGCACCGATTTCTTGGCCTGCTAGATCTCTAGACCTTACCCCATTGGACTTTTTCTTATGGGGAAAAGGATTTGGTTAGCCGAATTGGGAATGCAGCGACGAAAATACGGAAGAGACTGGCTGCAATACGCCTTAAACAGGGACTTAGAAGGAGATTGTTGAAATGCATCCAAAGTGGCGGTGGACATTTTTAACGGCTTTTGTTACTAGCTAAATTTGATGATAAGGGATAATCCTAGAGGGTTAAAAGTACCCCTATATTGCCTAAAAATTAAAATGTGCGGAAAAAATTTGTAATTTTTTTTTTCATCTTTATGCTTTTAATTCGATTAAATGGGTATTGTCAAACAAAACTAAATAATTTTCTTTCTTTAAGGGGGTAAAACTACCCCTAAATTCCCCTATATTGACTGAAATTTTAAAAAAATGTATAAAAAATTAATAAAACAGTTATTTTTTCAGCCTTATGCTTCAAATTCGATTAAATGGGTATTGTCAAATAAAAATAAGTTATTACCTAATAAAATTATAAATTAATTTTACTTCAGAACAAGTTAATTGCAATTGATATAAGCTTCACAATTATTGAAGAAACAAATAAGCCCGTTTAAATATTCTATTGGATTATGTTGTAAAGGTGGCGCGGAGAATATTATGATGCATTGTACGCATGGAATGTAATAAAAAACGATCCTTTCCCGAGTATTCCATATTTAATTTCTTTGGATACCGGGTTAATCGGAAATAATACCATTAATTGTCATAATGCTTATGAAAAAGGCTTAAGGATTTTTCAAGTGGTAGCAAATAAATGTTTCAGTAAATTAAATTTAAATGATAAAGTGCTCCGGTTAATATGTATGACATCCTCATTTAATATGGATAATGAATTAGTTCCCACCGATCCAAATTTAGTCTTTCAGCTTATCCTTCTGTTAAATGATAAAAAGGATAGGTTAAAAGGTTATATTGATTATGAACTGTCCTCTTTCCCAGCTGCAATTTTTGATGGTGTTGGTTTTCGTAAGACCCAAAAATCTAAACTGTACAGTCTTTTTGAACCTATAGAAAATTGTTGTTGTTATTTACTTCAAATTTGATGAATGTTATCGATGGTGGCTATATGCTTCATCGAATAGTTTGGAAAGCAAAAGATACTTTTCAAAGTATTTGATGGCTATCCATTAGAGAATAGTACAAAAAGATCAAGGATCGGTAGCAAACAACATTCTGCAACCATGTTATTTTTTCCTGATGATGAAAAACAATGTGATGTTTCACAAGAATTTTTTTTAGGTAATATAGAAAATAAAAAACTTTTGATTAATTGGCTATCATCAATTTTACAAGACAATGGGGTTGAGACTCTTCAGGAAAATGAAGATGCCGATATTCTTATTGTTACAACCGCAAAAGAAAAAGTAGCAGAATATGAGGCGGTTCAGATAATTGGAGAAGACATCGATCTTTTAGTTTTGTTGACTCAATTTTGTGGGGAAAATTTAAATATTTATCTTACAAAGTTAGATAAAAAAAATGTTAGACCATATACAGCCCTAATAGCTTTAAGTACGATAATTAAAAAAATATCGCTTTTATTCATGCATTTGGAGGCTATGACACTACATTTTTTTGCATTTTCAGTCAATATAGAGGGACGTAGGGGTAGTTTTATGTTTAGTCCATATATAGGGGTAGTTTTAATCCTCTAGGATTATCCCTTATCATCAAATTTGGCTTGATTTGATATAAATCAATCACCTGTACAAAAAATATTTAAAAAAGCGTAGTTCATTGGATTATTTTTGATTATTATTAAAATTATCGCGAAAACCCCTCAAAAAGGGGTGTTTTTTGCATTTTTAAGGGTGACGCAACCATTTTAGGACTTAGGTTAGGTTAGGTTAAAGTGGCTGCCTAAGAAGGCACACTTAGGCCTAAGAGGCCCTTTGTGCTACCACGTTGAGGCTTGAAATTAACAACCCCATAAAATTACCTAAGGAACAGGAGGGTTAACATTCTGTCCCCTGTGCACGAACCAGTTTCTTGCATTTAGTGGAACTAGTTCACGGGAAGTCAAAATTATTTTGACTGGGTTGTGTTCATCCTTAGTTCGTCGTCGGGAACCATTTTGAACTCCCGATAAATCGAGTCAGGTATTTGACATCTGTGGAGCCTAGCTCGGTTAGCTCTTTTCCTACGGTTGGCTAGGGCCGGGCAGCTACCGAGGAGGTGAAGTATGGTTTCCTCTTCCTCCTCGTCGTGGCAACTCCTACAGAAGTCGTTTGAGGGCACGCCCAGCCTATCGGCGTGTCTACCTATGAGGCAGTGACCCGTGATTAGACCTCTTGCCTGTAGGTAGCGCTAGTTGATTCAGGCGGTCCGCAGCTACTTTTATAGCCATGATTTCTGCTTGAAACACGCTGCAGTAGTCAGGTTAGCGAAATGAGACATCGAGGTCCAAGTGTTCCAAGAATATTCCTCCACCCACTTTGCCATCCAATTTGGAGCCGTCAGTGTAGAGATGCACTGAGTTCTCCCCTTGGGGAGGACCTTTCTCCCACTCCGATCTGGTGGGAAAGAAGGAATCGAATTTTGCTCCAAAGAAAGGCTTGGGCGAGGTGTAGTCGATATTGCTGGCAGTTCTATTGTGCAATATTTTGGAGTGACCGAAATCAGTTCGCTTCCAGGTCTGGATTGAGTTAAGCCTAATGGCGGCTGACGATGCGGTTTGCTTACCAAAGAGATCGAACGGTAGAAGGTGGAGAATAGTGTTCAGGGCTTTGGAAGGTGTGGTTCTCAGGGCACCTGTTATCAGCAGTGCCGCCATCCTATGAACTTTGTCCATTGCTTTGAGATGGGTTGCTATATTTAGTGCTGGCCACCAGACAATCACCCCATACATGAGTATAGGCCGTATGACACTTGTATAGAGCCAATTCTCAATGCGTGGTTCCATACACCATATTTTCCCTATAGCCCTCTTACACGAGTACAGCGCTACTGTAGCTTTCCGTACTCTTTCTTGGATGTTAGGCTCCCAGGTAAGTTTTCTATCTAGGACTAAACCTAGATACTTAACCTGGTTACACAGTTCCAGCCTAACCCCGTCTAGTGTAGGGCAATTAATAGGAGGTGTTTTATGCCTCCGATAGAAGAGTATTAACTCTGTTTTGTTAGGGTTTATACCTAGACCACACACATCACTCCATGATGAAGTCTTGGAGAGGGTGTCTTGTAAAACCTCAGCCAGTGTATTGGGGTGCTTTCCTGAACATATCAGGGCAATATCATCGGCGTCGGCAATAACCTTGTGACCGGATAACTCCAGGTCTATGAGCAACTCATTCAGAGTTAAGTTCCATAGGAGTGGTGAAAGGATTCCTCCCTGAGGGGTGCCTCTAGTTACCACTCTTTGGATATTGGATCCTCCTAAGCTGGAGATAATGACCCTGCTCTTTAGCATGAGGTCAATAAGTTTGATGAGAGGGTTGTCGATTTCAAGCCTCCTCAAGAAAGCCATTATCGCCTCTGATCTAATATTGTTAAAAGCACCCTCAATATCAAGGAAGGCTACAAGTGAATATTCCTTCTGTAGTAGCGAATGTTCTATGATTGTGGTAAGTTCGTGTAGGGCTGTCTCTACGGACTTACCTTTAGTATAAGCATGTTGCGAGAGAGAATGGAATGATTGATTGTCTCTTTAATGTAGATATCTAAGAGTCTCTCCAAGGTTGTGAGCCGGAAGGAGGAGAGACTAATGGGCCTTAAATCATTGGGCATATAATATTAGGCTTTTCCTACCTTAGGGATAAAGACCACCTTCACCTTCGTCCTTGTGGATGGAATATAGGTGAGGTTAAGGCAAGCCTCGTAGATGACCATTAGCCACGGAATAAGTATCTCGGAGGCTAGTTGGAGTTCAGCTGGGATGATGTTATCCAATCCCGGGCTTGCTTGTGGGGAAGTTGAAGGCAGCGAGGAAGATGAAGTTGAACTGTCAACTTGTACTTGGTGTGATTTCCATCTAAAGAGTTCGTGTAAAAAGCTGTTTGAGTTTATGTAAAAATTAGAAGTGAAGTATTAATTTTGTTTAACTAAATAGACAAGGAACATAATAAAAAGTATTTTAAAAAACTTTTAAGAAACTTAAAGTGTTGGTTATAAGTTAATTTCCCAATAAAGTGCTCAGTTATGTGCTGTCACAATAATCGCTTCAATTTGCCAAGAATATCACTATTTAGGAAGGTTTTAGTTATTGAATAACTTCTTATGATGGTTTATTGTCCTAATATAGTGAAAGTGTGAATTCTGAAGAAGTAATAATAAATACAGAACACAGCACACAGTTGTATACCCTAATTTAGTGAAAGTGTGAATTCTGAAGAAGTAATAATAAATACAGAACACAGAACACAGTTGTATACCCTAATTTATCTTCAGCAATAAGACCTGTCCCTCATAATGACAATTTACCTTTACCAGGTTTCAATATGTCGATCTGGATTTTTTCCCTGAGAATTTGGGGGCTGTAAGTGATGAGCATGGAGAAAGGTTCCATCAGGACATTTCAAAGATGGAGAAGCGTTATCAGGGTAGATGGAGTCCAAGAATGTTGTCTGACTACTGCTGGACGATTAAAAGGGAGCAACCGGAAGCCAAATATTCCAGAAAATCGTAGACCTTTAATTTACAAACCACATTATTCACATGTTTCTGGAGAACTATTTAATATTTTCTTTATAATTCATGTTTCTTAAACAAATAAAATTCATACGTGAAAAAAATAAACATAATACATAGAAAAAACACTAAATAAGTCCGTGTGGCACACCATTGCTATGGTTGGTGTAGTTTGTAGATCCCCTGTTATATCCAACTAGAATAGAATGCTTTAAAAAAAGTATAGGTTCAGTGTACAATATGGTAGTTCAGGCCCAAATTCTTGCCAAAGTTTTTGTTTTGTTTTGCTACAGACGCTTTTTTAAAAACGTTCTTCTATATTTAATACCCAGTTAAAGTTTGAGTCCATCCAGTTTATCATCTATTAACATTTTGTATAGCCCCTATACAGGTACTACTTCTAAATAGGCATGTTGCGACTTGCTTGCGCATTGGTCTTCGATCCTATGACGAAGAAGTACCTCCAGTAGGCTTTCGAGGATCTTCTTGAGAATTGATGTGAGATTGATTGGTCTAAAGCCCTTGGCGGCTGTATGGCCACTTTTTCCTGCTTTGAAGATGAAAATTACTTTGACCGGTTTCCATACAATGGGAACAGACGCATGATATTGGCAGAGTTTTTAAATCACGAAGAGCTTCAGAATAATAATTTTCTAGTTCGAATATTCTTTGTTATGCAGACGATGCCAAGATTGGCCGTGTTTCCTCCACTCATGTTTGTGAAATTTTAAATTTTAACTTTGACTCCTTTCATAAGTGGTGTTCTTCGTATTAGTATCGTAGTACCTGTACAACTATGTCTTTTTGTCGTAAAAGAATTCAACTTTTCGTTAGCTACATTATACGTGGTTGCGCACTAATGAGACTTGACAAAACCATTGACTTGGGAGTCTTGTTGAATAGACGCTTTACCTACGACAACCATATTGACGCGATTGTTATCAAGCCAATTCGTCGCTGGGTTTCGTTAAAAGATGGGCTAAGGAGTTTGACGACCCTATATTATACGGCTCCTTGATTGTTCGTTCGTTCGCCCAATTCTTTAGTATGCTTGCTGCTTTTGGTTTCAATTTTATAATGTTCACGTTAATCGTGTTGAGGCAGTTCAGCGTCGGCTTTTGCGGTTATTTCTTCGTGGACTAGGTACCTTTAAAGAATCCATTGCTACTGTCCTCTTATTTTTTTAAAGTTGATTGCCTTGAAACTCGACGGAACAAATCTAATCCGTGTCAGCCTACCAATCCGAAGGACCCAGGTTCGATTCCCACCGATGGCGACCAATGGTTGTTTTCTGCTGACAACAGATTACTACATATAAAAAGTTCACTGGAGGTTGCAGAAAAAATGTCGGTGTTTTTGAATCCACTAAATTGCAATCGATGTCTTGAGTCGGATGAAGTTCTCCTTCCGCCCCATGCTCCACAAAGCGTTTCGGGAACTAGAGAGTTTTAGGATAAATAAAGCCTGTAAAGTGTAATTTTTACTCAAATTTTTTCCAGATTTTTTAAATATCGGAAGTTTTTAATAAAAGCAAACGGCAAAGCTAATAACAAATGTGAAAATAAAATCGGTTTTTCTGACGATGTTGGAAAAGCATTGGGGGCAACTCATGACTTTGGCCGGAAGGGAATTAGGGTAAGGGGAGTGAGGAAACTTGAATGTCTTGTTTTTGCATTGCTGTGAGCTAGACAACAGCCGAGAGACGGTGTGGAGTTTTTAATTCAATTTTAAAAACCCACGGGGAAGCCTGGTTTCGAACCCGGGAACCATGGCATGGTGGTCGTGCCGCTTAACCAATTGATCTAACTCCGCATTCATCATATGTATATAGAAAAAATAGAAGAAAATAATTACGGTCAAGTGCAAAACGAACTCACGTTGTACCTTGGAAGGATGTTTTATGCTGATTTCTAAGGAACTGTGTGTGAACGTCATATTATTTTTCCTGTAATATATACATAGACCTCTACAAACTTTAATTGTATCAGATTTGTCGCTTTGCTAATTTCGGAGATAAGGTGGGAGGAATGGTATTTTTTTAGGCATTTTTCATCATAAGTCGAAAACTATGTGGCAGAAAAGGAAATGAAAATATATTTTATAATGTGCAAATGAATTCCTTTTATATGACACCTCAATTGATCTAGTAACCCTGCTTTGAAATTTGGACCCTCCTCCTTTCGATCCCTTCTGCAATAAAAATTAAAATATTTTTTTATTTTTTTAATTTATTTTCTATGAGGATGCCAAAGCTCAGGGGATGCCCTATGATGCTTAAGCACAGCCTTGGCAGGAAAGGAATTAAGGATAAGGGAAATGGGTTAGGAGGTTGAGTGAAGGAGGTGTCGATGTACGCCTCGTTTGAAAGTTTCAGGCTCATAAGACGAGGAAAAAACAGAATATGGTAAACTGTTCCACATTCGTGTTGTTATGCTTAGAAAAGATTCCCGAAATTTGACCTGGAGAGTATAGGGGTGGGAGCGATTTGTAGATCTTGTATCACGCGTTGTCATGTGTCTACAAGGAAGCAGGCTAGCCATTTCGTTAGAACAATGGCCATGGAAATAACGATAGAACAGTGAGAGATAACCGACATTCCGTCGATGCTCCAGAGAGTCAATGCCCTCAGAGATTGAGGGACCGCCAATAAGTTTAATAGCCTTACGCTGGACTTTGTCTAACACGGACATGCGGTGTGTCCGGCCCCAGCACAAATATGGGAATTATATTCAAGTCTAGGCCTAATGTGGGACTTGTAGATCAGCGCTAAGTCAGGGTGAAATATTTCTTACATCTCTGTAGAAAACCCGAACATTTCACACGCAATAAAGGTGGGCAAACATTATTTAAAACTATTCCATTAGTAATTAATAAATAAGCAACTATGACAGACAGACAAACTCGCACGATGAGGGTTTTCTTTTTGTCCTTTTTTAGTACGGAACCTCAAAAATCCGGATATACGAAATAGTTGCATAAATTACTGAGCGATCTACATAGGTAAAACTAACATGTTACAGGAGAAAATAATGATAGGGCAAATATTGAGCAGGGAAAGCTATTACATGGTTTGATTGGTGGGGCTATTTTAAACAGATATGAGATTTTTGAAATTAACAAGGTATAGTATTCCAATAAATATATCGTTAATGAACAAGAGACTTTTGCAACAGGAGTCCAGTTAGGAAACTGTTAGTCTGTGCAGTTAAATTAGTAAAATGTTTAATTCTGATGATGCCATTACAAGGCGAAATACCTCGATAAAAATGTGTAATTAATATTATTATTTAGTACAATACAAGTGATTTTACTTTCGAAATGGTTATAAAATGTTCCAACAAGAGTCCAAGCGTTATATTATTTTTAACGCTAATAGCGTTTGAATCATTAAACAAAATCTTCTTTCTCTCAATTTCCCATAATTGCTATGGTAACTGATGTGAAAAAATTTTCATCATATTTCTCTAAAATTCCCAATATCCTTTTTAGCATAATCTCTTATCAGCAGCGGGAACTAAACTTGCGATTCTCATGATCAGTAACTAGGACGTTATCCCTTATACCACCGATTAATAATTTAAAACCGACAAAAATATAATTTTACAAATCAAAACTCAAATCTATTACGATTTCAGGATATCATCCAAATCCCGATGCATGCTGAAAACATCCTTAGATTCCTCACACATATAGTTTATTCGAAAAAGCCTACGTGTACTTATTTGATTTACTTCTTTTGCTCGCTCCTTTATTGATGTTTTCCCCTTAAGATAAGCTATTCATAGGCATACCAATGCTTTCCGCCATCCCGTCCTCAAGAGCGTGCTTATCTGGAGTGAGGAGGCTAATCTTTTAAGATTCTAACGCAAAATAAGGTAACGTCAAAAACCATCAGAAATATCTCGAGGATCTAAAACAAATCCAAAATATAACGTAATCGAACAATTATGCAACGCAAATAAACCCAAATACAAATTTTCATTGCAACTCAGGGGCGTTTTGTTAAGGGTGGTCAAGCACATGACTTCCGTCGTTGCTATAGCGATGAAGGACCACAGGGATTGGGAGGGTCGAGAGATTGCGGAAAAGCGAAAGCTTTTCTCCCTTATTTTCCCTACTTATTTCATTTATTGTACTTCATCGGTTTTCACCCTCTTGTAAACATGCGTATAGAAAATCCTTAAACAAACTTCTTTGGCAGTAGTTGTGCCGTTGATGGAGCCTTATGAATCACAAATGTGCTAGTATCCAGCGTATGAAGGTGGATCTCTATTAATTTCGTGAATTTTATTTTCCTACTTTATGAGTTTGTTGGTCTTGAAATTCTCTCACATAAATAGGAGTATGAAAACATGTGTTTTCACTTTTTCGATATCGAAATATCTGGCGGGAAATTTAAAAGTTTTATAAGTTTTATAGGTTTGCAAAGGGGCGAGTGTAAAGTTTTTTATGAGATGTTTGGTGTGAAACAATTCCTCGATAATTTATTTCTTCAAGAAATGCTTTTATTATTATATAAAAAGTGAATTTTCTTTTAATGTTTGTGCAGTTATAAAAACATATGTTGAAGTTCAGGAATCCCCCCACCGTAGTTGTTTCAGAGATTTCAGTAGGTTTTCGGAAGGGTATTCCAGATATCTAAATGTTTTTTTGCAGGACATTTAAATGTCGTTATTTTTTTATGAAATCATAAAGAATCTTCTAAGAATTTTGTAAGAGCTTTAAAAATAGATAAATGTTTACATTCATAACACTTCATACATTTGCAGAGAAAGGTTAATTCAAATTGTCTTATTTTAAACCACTTTATATTTATGGTTTAATTTGATGTTTACTTTTGAATGTTAAATATAAAAATATATCATTATCGACGTAGGTACGTTGATACCATATTTTTTAAATTTTGGAAGATGTTTATCTTAAGGAAATATATCAAGGAAAGGAATAACATTAAAAAAAAGTTTTTGTCACTCAACTACTTAACAAAAACTATAAACTTGTACAATAAAATGAATTCAAAATTTACTTTTTTATTAATTAACTATCAGACAACGAAGCCAATTTTCAAAGTTCGAAAAAATACGAAAATACTAGAAATTTATAAAACAATTAAATTTTCAATGCGAAAAATTATTTCCTTTCTTTTTTAATAAATAATAATAATAAAATTACAAATAATGACCAGTATTTGCCTATATATAACTAGGGGATAGGGTGGCAAGATGGGGTACTTAAGCTTTAAAGGTCAATAATATAAAAAATTACATCACCAACACATACACAACACAACAACAATCATATTTATTTTTTAATTAACAACTAATTATTATTATTCTAATATTTGGTGTCATTAGGAACTTTTGGTAACACATTTAAGAGAAAAAAATTAAAATAAAAAAAAGGTGTTTTGCCCCGTCTTGCCCCATGGTGCTGGTAAGATGGGGTACCTCCCTGAGGTAAGATGGGGTCATGAGAATGATCACAGAGAAAGATGATTATTTGAACTGGCAGAACTCGCAGAAATGGGTGGCTTCGTCATCATCATCTTCATCTATTCCTGCCCAGCTATTATGAGCCCATCTTCCACATAATGAGCATGATATCCACCCTACAATGGAAACGGAATATACTTCCTCACAATACATACATGGTGGGTCCTCCTCTTCTTCACTTTCATCTTCAGATGATGAGACTCTTCGTCGTTTTGCTGTTTTCGCTGATCGGCTATTCTTCTTTGATTTTTTATTTTGAGCTTTTGTAGTAGTTTTCTTCTGTTTTTTCAATTCATTTTTTCTCTTTTTTGTTTCTATTTTCTCTAGTTTTTTCCGTTCAGCATCTTTTTTTTCTGGGCGATGACTTCTAATTCTTGTTTGTAAGGAGACGACATGAGAATTGCTGTTTTTCCACGCTTTTTAACAGCACGAGAGGATTTTTTAGTAAGTGGAAGTGGAAAGAGTTGTTTTGGAGAAGTCAAAACAAAGCTACCGTCGCTTTTATCGCATGTGGGCACATTAGCTGGTTGTGATGTCTTTGGTTCCTGACAAGTAGGGTTTTCAGCTGGTTCTAGTGAGTGCGTATGCTGGTCGGATTGATTTTGTCCTGCTTGTGATGTCTCCGGTTGGTCTTTAGTTTGATACGGTGCTGATTCCTGATTAACTAGCCTGGGACTCCAGTGGGAACACCCTGGCAAAGAGTCATCAACAACGTCTCTACTAAAAGTCGCAGCATTATCAGCTGTTTGTGCAGCTACTGTGTCTGAAGTTTGGACAGTAGTGACATTGCTTATACCTTGAAATAGCATTTCCAAATACTTCAGCGACTTGGCGGATAGTAACGACTAGTCCAGGGTTAGAACGCAGCCAGGCTGTAACGGCTTGTTCATAATAAACACTCAATGGTCGCATGAACGCAACATCCGCTACTTGTAAACGGTGTGTCGTGTGTGGAGGAAAACACAAGATTATAACACCATGAGCTCTGGCTTCATTGATCAGGTCAATATTCTGAGGGGTGCTGTGCCCATCCAGTAAAAGAAGCACGGACCTCTCTTTAGATGCTCCACTGAAAATCACAAATCTCTTAAACCATTGGAGGAACAGCTCGGAAGTAATCCAGCCCGAATCACATGTGCCCCAAGCACCAGCTTGTGAATTCACCATCAGCTCTGGATTCATCCTTTTTTCTTGGAAAGATAAGCATAGGTAGCATGTAGTTTCCAGCTGCACTGAAGCATATCTCGACCGTTATCGTCTGTCCTCGTTCTGCTGAAACTATGACCCCAACCTGTTTCCGTCCTCTTTTAGCGATTATCTTTGAATTTGTCTTTGGCACAACAGTAACCCCCGTTTCGTCACAGTTGTATATACGGTCAGGAGTTAGTTGGTGCTCATCGTACACTTTGCCGAGGAAATTGAAGAATTTTTCGACTGCAACTTTGTTAAAACCAGATGCTCTGGCAGCAGAAGTAATTTCAGGCTTTCTAATTGAAAGCTCTGGGTGTCGTTTTAGGAAGCCATTTATCCACTCTCTACTAGCTTCTTTTTTCTCAGCGTTGAATGGATTAGGCTTATTATTTTTAATTGCTAACTGGTATACTAATGCCTTTAGATCTTTAAACGTACATAATCTTCCATTTCTAATAAATAGGCACAAAGCTCATTTTCTTCAGACACAGAAAAAACAGGCAGCCTAGGACCCAATAGTACTTTAATTGGTATGGATAAGTTTTCATCAGATGTTTCGTTCAATACTGGGCGAGCAGCCTTAACCTTTCTCTCTAATGTGGTCTGTGGAACATCAAATTGTTTAGCTGCTTTATAATAACCCATTTTTCCATCCAAAACCGTTTGAATTGCTTCCCGCATGGATTCTTCGGACCGCGACCCTCTGTCAGTCGTGCGTTTGTAGTCACGAACCATTCTAAAAAGGCAAACAAAAAACAAACTCATTTTTACGGAAAACAAACAAGAACAAAATTATTTTCATTGGGGGTAAGATGGGGTACCTCGTTACCCCATCTCGCCTGCAGAGCCATTTTTATAAAAAAAAAAGCCCACAATCTTAAGGAAACACAATGCCTACCTTATTATAGGTTAGTTTAAGCGTCAATCACAGCAACACCTCACCAGCTAACGTTATTTAACAAACCACAGTCACGTGTCAAACCAGAAGAAAATATGATAAACAATTTGCAGTAAAACACTTTTTTTGAATTTTACACTTTTTTTGAATTTTACCGTCTTACCCGCTACCCCGTCTTACCTCCTTCTCCCCTATAAACTACGACAATGTCTAAAATGCCGTCTGTCGAGTTGCTAACTTAAATCTATGGTAAATTTACTTAATCTACAATAATTATATAAAAAAGAGTGGAGAGAAAAATTCAGAAATATACAAACAACAAAAAGTTCAAAATAAAGTTAACAGATTATCCAATAATAGCAGTGGCAAAAGAAAAGAAAAACTACCTACAAAAATACCAAATTCTTCACAAAACTTAAAATATATCTAAGAGTTAAATTCAGCGACAAGGAATTTCCTATATTTCCAGGCCATTTCGGTAAAAACAAAGAGGTGATTATAATTTTCAGCGTCGTTCAACATTTCAATGACTTCAGATTCTGGAAGTGTTTTTTTACCAGACGCTTGCTGTCTAAACTCAGACAATATAGGACAAACCGCAAGGAAGTGCAATAAATCTTCCTCTTGTGATAGGTTGCATAATGAGCACAAAGGACTACCTTCCTTCCTCCATGGACTGGCATTCAAATCGATCAATCCACACCTGCATTTCATTATCACACTGATTTTTTTTATGGAGAGCTCGTTAACTCGGTACGGTATCGTAGTTTAATTTATCATATGGCCCATATCTTACAGTCAATCTTGCTCGATCTTTAGATTTAGATTTGTACCACTCATCTTCTGCAGAAACCAAACTCGCCAATTTACCTTCTACATCCCTTAACGTATTTCGCCTCATATCAAGTTCAACGCCATGTTTATCTGTCAGTTCTATCAACGACTCATACCAATATATCTCTTTTTCCACCACCAGCCAGCCAAGTTTGTGAGATGATCTGTCAGTTTTATATCTAAAAAGTACTCTTACCATATATGCAAAGTGGTCCTTCAGTGTATAGATATACAATTCCGAAAGACCTGTTTCTAACGCCATGGCATAATTCGGAGTGTGCTGAGGTAGATAAAATAATTCTTTAACAAAGAAACGTTGTAACTTTTCCACAAGCTCATATCGCGTGAAACCCCATACTTGCGATCGATAACATAAAATCGATCTATTAACCGCATTAAAAAGTTTAAACTTCTCAGAATGTCCAATGTATCTATTGTTAATGAAGCTCTGCCATGTACAATTGAGACTAGTTTTGGCTGTTTGCAGGCGCTGCTTTAAATGCTCATTCATGGAAAACTTTGGCGTCAGCTGTATACCCAGCTAGGTATATTTTTTAACAACCTCTATAGGGATTCCCGCAAATGACCAGCATTCGGTTTGCTTCCTAACATCTCCTCCTCTCTGAAATATCATTATTTTTGATTTCGAAAGACTTACCTCAAGGTTCCACAAGTGACAATATTTTTCAAAATCGTTAATCATCCTTTGCAACTTAAAGGGTTCATCAGAAAGGAGAACTATGTCATTCGCATACTAAAGCACCTTAACCGAAATGCTCTGAATAAATAGACCAGCCTCTAAGCAATCTTCAAGATAGGCTTAAAACACAACCCTGTTTCACCCCAGAGGTGACATTAAAGCTGTCCGACAAAGTTATCCCATCCCACATTTGAGCCTTCGTGCTTATGTACATATTTTCTAATATTCGTACCACTTTACTAGATATTCCGTAATTATATAGCTTGTAAAACAGTAACTCTCGCACTATCTTATCAAAGGCAGCCTTAAAATCAACAAAAAAGGCATACACTTTCTTTTTGTTGAAGGAGTGACTCAATTTGACTATGCTTATAAGATTGAAGATATTATCAACCGTAGAATACCCAGAACGAACACCTTCCTGACCCTCACCAAGTATTTTGAGTTCTTTTTCCCACATCGTCAGTCTCTTATACAGAATAGCTGCAAACATTTTTGCTATTGTATCCATAAAAAAAAGACCGCGATAGTTTTCGGCCTGGTCAACACTACCTTTTTTATGTAACGGAAATATTACAGACCTAGAAAAACATTCTGGTAACTCTTCATTGTTCAATATATGATTGTAGGAATTCGAAAGTCTGTTAAGGAATATCACAGGCGCGTTTTTGAAAAATTCGTAAGGTACTCTGTCCAGGCCCGGAGCCTTATTGTCTTTTAAACCGTTTAGTACATCCATAAGTTCACTCAACTCTACTAGACTATCAAGAATCGGATCAAGCTAATCCGGCGCAGCATAATGCACCAGTGAGTACGTTAAAGGGGGATTTGGCAATGATTCAAAGTGGCTCTTAAGAGACTCAATATCCACCGCAGCACTAATTGACGGGCTGAGAGTAAAAGTGACCTATTTATAAGGTTCGGGCAAAAGTGGCTTAGAAAATGTTCCGCGCAAAAACGAATCGTGTGAGATTCCGGGCAAAAACGAATCGTAGAAAATTGCCGGGGAAATACGACTTAACTACTTAACTGCATTACTTTTTGTAGTTACATCGTTTTTGCCCGGAATCTCACGTGATTCGTTTTTACGCGGAACATTTTCTAAGCCACTTTTGCCCGAACCTTATAAATAGGTCACTTTTACTCTCAGCCCGTCAATTGTGAATCTGTTTCCACGCAATTCTTTAGCTACACTCCACCAACTTTCAGAGTCACGTATATTCAAATTTAGCAGTAAGCGAAACATAACACAAATTTTTCTTTCTTTGACAAAGGTGTTTATACTTCCTGTTAAAAAACAAATAATTATTCCTAGCTATATCAGAGTTTTCTACACTAAAAATTTTGAGCCATTTTTGCTTATATACTATTCTAGCTTTACACACAGGTCTATCAGATTGTTTGATAATGCTGATCAGAGAGTCAAAAAAATGTAAGTCAAGTATGAACGTTGTTCATGCTTCGAGGATTCCGTACTTGGGTTATTTTCGAAAGCAACATTTTTTTAATAGTTTGTAGAAATTACGTAAAAGCTAAAACTTTATTCTATTAGCACAAAACTGGAACTATGTATTCGTCGGTCAACTTCTGAAACTACATGTGGAAATTAAAGAGCTTTTATTATTAACTCAAAAAGTCCACGCTTTACTTAAATTTGTATACAACGACACATTCCTGCCAAATTTCATGATTCTAGGTCAACGAGGAGTAGGCGGAAGAAGCCTTATTTCCGTTTCAGGTCTCTTTCAAGTAAGGGGAGTCAGGAACTTCCTGCACAGACAATTAGACTTAATCTTTTCTTCAGACCCAGTTAACTCGGCTGTCGCAGAAAGCAACCATCTCCTCTCCTCCCTCGATCGTCACCATCCTCCCCTGTTCCTCGTTTCCTCCTACGAGCACCCTCATGCCGTTTCAAGCTCCGAGTCTTCTTTTTCCTTCAATTTTCGTAAAGGCGACTTTGACAAATTAAATCACTTGCTCCTCAACTCTTATATTGGCACTATTCCTCAACATCTTCCAATCGACTTTGCTTTAGAGGCGTTCTACTCGGAAATACACGCTTGTCTTACACAATCTATCCCTCTTCTTCCTCGTAAAAACTACTCCTCATCCCCCGTATGGTACGACAAAGAATTACGCTCTCTCCGCAACAGGAGAAATAAACGACGGCAAACTTTTCTTCTAACCCAGACTGAGTCTGACTATTCTTCCTACATATCTACTTATACCTCTTTTTCCGAACGTTGTGATACCCTCTACTATGAGTACCTCCAACGGATGGAAACTAGCCTCATATCCGTCCCTCATATTACGATGTTTAGAAGTCGGTGCAAATCAAACAAACCAAACAATTAAAATTAAATTAAATAATATGCAGAAAACTGCTTGCATTTGTGTCACTGGGGCACACCAACATTTTTTTTGCTCGTGGTATCAACCAGGGAGCATACTCTACCCAACAGAAAAAGAATTATTCAAATCGGTCCACGCGTTATGAAGTTAGACTACTCCCCCTCTCCACCCCCACCCCTCACCATAGGAACAAATTAATCTCCTATTAGCAATGGGGGGATCGCACTCTATACAATAGAAAAAGAACCATCGAAATCGGACCACGCGTTAGAAAGTTAGGTTCCACACGAAGTTATGCCCGATCAGACATAAAAAAAAAAAAAATAAATACGCGTCGAACTTAGAACCTCTTTGTTTTTGGGAAGTCGGTTAATAACTTAATAAATGAGCAATGTAACTCCCATTTTATATGAACTGGACGACACTTACCTTGAAGATACCAGGTTTTTTTTTTATAAATTTCGTCCCTTTTGCGCCAATGGGGTTCGAACTTGGGACCACCGGCATGGAAGAAAAAGTCGTTTAATTTGCACCGACTTCAAAATGTCGTAATAGATATAAAATTAAAAATGACTTTATGCTTTTTAGCATAGCTGTAATAATCTCAGCTTACTACAGCTCCGCCAACCTAACAAGTCACTGTCCACAGTGACGACATTGGAGTAAAAGGGAGTACCAATATCACACAGGAAAAGAAAACTCCTCTGGACTTACTTTATTTCACTTAAACAAGACATTATTTTTTGTTTTGTATAATTTCCGTCATTTGATGGGTCACTATCGAAGGGGATATCATCTAGATTACACCATGGCCTTAAATTTCAATTGTATGTAAGTGATTATACCGATCTTTGGGCACTTATTTGTAACACAATCAGTAAATACATGAATTGATGTATTTTGTTCCTATAGGCTTCATATTTGGAAACCACAATGTCTTTCTCAATTATCCAAAGTTTATTCAATCCCGAAGTGACCCATTTTATCGTGGGCAGACTACATAACCTGCACGCGTATTCTACGCGGAACAAAAAAACCTATTACCATTTGATGTCTTTTTATATATCCTACCCTTCACTATATATCTTCTATTGATTCCGATTCTGTTTGCATGCTTCTGGATAGTACCTTCCAATACCTTCCGAATTTGTTCCAACCAGGGATCCTCTTGTTGCAACGGCTACTCAATCGTTTTCAGGAACGGAGAACGGGTATTATGAATTTTTGTGAATGCCATTTGGTTTGAAGACCGCTCCTGCAACGTTCCATCGGCTTATGAACAATGTCTTAAATGATTTCATAAATAAAATTTGTTTAGTATACCGTATATACGTATATACGACGACATAATTGTTTTCTCAACCTCACTTCAAGAGCATATGGACTCTTTAAACTAAATTTTTAAGAGACCACAGTAAGTGGACCTTAAGATAAAACTCGATAAATCGGAGTTTCTAAAGAAAGAAACAGAGTTCTTAGGTCACATAGTAAGTAGTAACGCAAAACGGAATGAAACCGAACCCTAAAAAGGTGGAATGTGTAAAAAATTTCCCGATCCCCAAGACTAAGAAACAAATCGATCAATTTCTCGGTCTGACGGGATACTACAGAAAATTTATTAGGGTCTATTCGAAAATTGCGAAATCAAAGTTCAAGCGCCTCAAGAAGAATGCTAAAATAATATCTCAGACCGGGAATACATACAAGCTTTTGAAATATCGAAACTCCAATGTTATGTTACCCAGACTTCAACAAGACAACAGACGTAAGTCAATATACTCTCGGTGCTGTACCCTCATAAGATAACCATCCGATCAGTTACGCTAGTAGGACGTCGAATGAACACGAAATCAACTATAGCACGATCGAGAAGGAATTTCCAGCAAAGTGTGGGCAACAAAGAATTTTCGGCTCTACCTCTTCAGAAAAAAATTCCTTTTAGAAACCGATCAAATACCACTGACATGGCTCCTTTCAATCAAAGAACCAAACTCTAAACTTGCCAGGTGGCGATTAAAACTTTCGGAATTTGATTACCAAATATAGATAACTAAGGCAGAATTGAACCTCGTACAAAAAGACCCAGTCATACCAATCAGTCGGTCATGTTTGAATATTTTCAGAAACGAAATTGTACTAAATAAACGTAGCACAGGATCATTAAGAATCAAAAAATTAAAATATTTGACAAAAATCCCCTTCACACTCCATTCAACGAAAACTTTTCAAATAACTCCAAGTTTAAACTTATTCGTTGTCCAGTACTCTTAGAGGACATAACTGACTAAGAGAGACTCGCCAATTTAATAGAAAAGGAGCACCTGAAAAATAACCACAGAGGGATCGACGAAGTCTCAAAGAAATTAAAATTATGCTACTACAACCCCAACCTAAAGGAACGTATGGGCTGTATCCAACACAGGAAGCCTCCTAAACCATTGTTCAAATTAACTGAAAGAGATAATACACGTAGATGTGTTTTTACACCTTAGGAAAACCCCTAATTTTGACCATAATAGACAAATTTTCAAAACATACTTCTGCGATAAGACTTTCGGGAAAAACTTGGACGGAATTTAAACGAGCTCTCTAACTTACCTAATATGGTGACGTACAAAATATCGTTGTAGACAATGAATTAGGTTTCAAAGGTTTGCCGTTAAGATCATTCCTAAGCAATCGAAATACATATATCCATTTCACATCCAATAGTGAGTATAAGTCAAACGCTGCTTGATAGAGACTATTTGACAATTCTTGTCCTGCTTGACTTTAGCAAGGCATTTGACTCTGTTAACCATTCCAAACTTCTTTGGAAATTGGTTGATAATTTCAGTTTCTCGTCATTAGGGGTTAGGTTGGTTGGAAGTTTCTTATCTAATCGGTGCCAATACGTGAGGATCGGCGGCTCAAACTCACAGACAGAGTACCTTCATTCGGGTGTTCCTCAAGGCTCAATACTTGGCCCGCTCTTATTTAGTCTCTATCTGAATGATCTACCATCTACAATCAGTAATTCTTCCATACACCTGTACGCTGATGATGTTCAAATATATCTGAGTAGACCCATAGGTTTAATTGAGGATTGTGTCTGTAGAATTAATGAGGATCTTCGTCACATCCATGAATGGTCAGTAAGGAACAATCTATCCGTTAATCCAAGTAAGTCGAATTGTCTGGTCGTATATAGAAACTATTTTGAGAGGTCTGAGCTACCTGCTGTCCTCTTAGGTGATTGTGTCCTGGAATACGTCGAAAAAGTCAGAAATCTAGGTGTGTGTCTTAACTCAAGCTTTAGCTTCTGTGATCAGGTCTCTCACATGTTGGGTAAGGTGTATGGTGGATTACGACGGCTTCGGATAACTTCTAATTTTTTATCATTGGAAATTCGTATGAAACTGGCCAAATCGCTTATCTTACCTTTTTTTACCTACGGCAGTAATGTAATTCCAAAATTGGACTCCATTTGCCGGAGGAGGATGACGGTGGCCTTTAATGATGTTATGCGCTACGTTTACAGACTTCCCCGAAATGCTCATGTATCGCACCTTACACCACTGCTTGGCATGCCCAATGGCGTATTCCTTGACCGTCGTCAACTAATTTTCTTATATAAATTGTTATCTAACAAATGTCCAGCAAATTTGTACGAAAAGCTGCACTTCCTGCGTACTCTCAGAGGTATTAGGCTTCTGGCTCCAAGATGCTTGTCACGGTATGGAGAGAGGTCTTACTTTGTCCAGGCTATACGTAAATGGAATACTCTTCCGATTAGTGTTCAGAGGGCGGGCTCCATTCGGCTTTTCTTTGAGAGGTTAGAGAATTGTGGTGGTTTTGAATGAGGGTGGTACACAGTTTCGCGGGGTCATTGGTTGCTATTACTACTATTATTTTTCTTTTCTTTTCTGTCTTGCATAAAAGGCTTTGTTTCGAATTGCTATTTTTATTTATTTTTTATTTATTATATATTCTTTTTTATAATAAATAAATTAGATAAGATATAATTAACCAAAAAACTAATGTCTTTTATAATAAATTTATCGTATATACATTTTCTCAATATCTCAGGTGCGTTTAATTCTTTGAACAGAAGAACTTTTCATAAATAGAGTTAAATTTAATCCACCGGTTTTTCTTGTCGGGTCATTTTTGTGATGTAAATTCTTAACCGAAAGTAATTGAATAAAATAAAGATCGAATGTATCGAACAAGTGGTCGTTTTATAATTTTTTCCTACAAATTGCAAGAGTAATTTATTAATCTGTAGTTCTGGGAATGTGAAAGCAAAGCGAAGCAGATAAACTTTTTCGCCTCTATCTTGCTCAACCCTGTTGTCAACTTCGTAGTACCTGTAATTTCCAACAGAGTGCACAACATGAATTTCTCGTTCAACCCAAAATGGTTAAGGACGTTAGGAAGGAAGAATGACGCAAAAAGCACCATACTGAAGAAATCCACATGTGTTTTCTCTCGTTGTGTTCGTCTTGACATGGACACCTTTGCCTTGCCATAAGGCAATTCGATCTTAACGTCAAAAGTGTGACGGTGACTTAAGTTTCGTGTACACACAAGTTGGGGGTGCACATTAAATTCACCCACAGTCACCCTTAATTTTTCGCCAACCATCAAGATATACTTGCGCTTGCGGTAGCCGGGACGAAACATAGGGTAACTCACCCACGGTATCGTTCGTGCAGGAGCACACACAGGCTCTATTGCTCGGTGTAAGTGTATCCTTTGAAACTATTCCCTTCGCGAAAGGGGATTGGGGTTCATTTTCGCCTGTATATTCTTCTACTTAAAAACAAGTGAAATATCCTTTCATTTTCGTTGTGTATTTTGTCGAGTGCTTTAGAACGTGCTAGTACTGCTTTCAGGCAGCATGTACAGGGTCTTTTTCAGTGAGAATAAAGATGTCTTTTTGTTCCTAATAAATCTACAGAGGAAGTGCTAAAAATTATTTTGTTTTTGTGACAAAAATTTGACCTGTTTGCAACGGGCATAAAAACATAAAATCAACGACCAAGTGTTGCCAAAAATTGACGACATTCGTGGCTCAATTCGTATCCTTCCCCAGCTGGGAATTCGAGAAAAATTTGTAAGAACTCTCGCAGTTTTGCAATGTTTTTTAAGTGATTCAATTCAAATTTCAATAAAATTCAAGTGTTACTAATTAGTGGTGATTTATCGATAGCGAATATCCAGTTATAGCAATTGTTTCCCGAGGACGACTAGTTTATCTAAAAATATGTGCTCAATAATATGTGAGAATTTAGTGCTGTTCTTTAGCTGTTTTCAATTAGATTTATAAAGATTCTAGCGCCATAAGATGTATAAATGTTTTTCGTTCCAATCTAGTTCGTTGTATTTCCACTTTTCTTGAGGAAACGGCAGCTTCTTCGTCTTTTCCTAGCGCAATTTCATGTACAAAAAAAAAATACGCAAATAAAAATCGGATTTTCAATTTCACACCAATGAAATTAAACAAAATTGTTCATAGTGCATGAAATTAATTAATTTGGAATCAATTCACTGAAAGACGAAGCGGAAAACCCAAGAAATTCACCAGAAAAGAAGAAAATCAATTCGATGGCCATAGGATTGCATATGTGTTGACAAGAGTTGCTCTGTTTGTTTGTTTGTGAATGTTGTTACTTATTGTAATATAAATCTAGTAAGTTTCTATTTATTATTTTACTCAATTAGTTTTAGCTTAACTCTTATGACAAAAAAAAAAACAAAACGCACAACAATCATTAACATATTTTTGCACATTTTTCAAAGTTTTCTCCAACATGGCACACACCATGTTCCTTTGCTTTTTCCACCATGTTTCCACTTTTATTGCCTTGCCATGTTCTCCTGTGCGACCTTCTCGACTTCTAATATCGAAACGAAGCTTTTATTTATATTTTGCTTTAATGTTGAACTAAATAAGGTCAGATATCTGACAGATTGCTTGATGGTATTTGGAGGAGCGTAATCAAAACTTCATTTAACTATGACTTTGCTTGACGTTGCGTTGATTTTTTGCCAATTATCCTTGAGCTTGCAAATTTCTCTTGGAAAATGAAATTCGATATTGATTTTTTCGGCATTCTTTCTTTCAAATTACTATACTGTTGGATGTTTGGAAACATTTTTTTTTGAAAAAATATAATAAATTGTTTGAATGAATTAGCAATGGTCATGGCGATAACTAAAGTAGTTAACTTGCTTTTCCTTGCTTGTATTATAACGTTTTCATACTTTTGTATTCCTTTAGTCTTTAGGAATATTCTAACATATTGCACTATTGTAAGGATTTTATAAGTATAATTGCTATCTAACCTTGATTGTTAACACTAAAGCGTTTAAACGACTTAAAGGAATGTATTGTTTCAATTAATAATTGTTTTCAATTGATCTTTTTACAATTTTTCTAAACATACTTGTTACTGGGTATAACAACACAGGTCAACATGGTTTAGTTGTTGGAAAGGTAAGTTATGGCTATTCGAAGTTACGAAATATATCCCTTCGACGTCATTAGCATTTGCATTAAGCCTTTGAGACAATGGGACATATTTCGTAACTTCGAATAGCCATAACTTTGCGAAAAAAATCGTAATTGATCTCTTGAACTCATAAATTAAAGGGTAAGAACGGTACTAAATGATGTTACTGGAGAGAAAGACCACAAAAATTTGTTGTACCCTGTACATAACTTCAAAAGTAGGAAAAAACGCCGTTTTTCGGGTACATAACCTCAAATATCTCGAAATCCTGACGTGATTGGCCAATTCTGACCCCGGATTCGGATTCTACGCAGCAAATTACTTTGGAAATGATCCTCAGCTTTCCAACGACTGACATGACCCCGGTATTTGTAGAACTGTGCAATCCATGAAGGTTTTTAGTCGCCTATGTAATAAATTATTTCGACAGACCCCCCTGGAAGTACTCGAAGGCGCCTTCCACATCACCCAACCTAATAGAGTTTCCTTGAGACTATACAGGGTGTTTCTGACGTGCGGAAATGAGTCCGATGATAGATCTCACCTACACAAAAAAAATGGTATGGCAAAGGGGGGGGGGGGGGGGGGGGTAATCGTTGGTAATCTCAACTGTTTGGTAGTTACAGGGTGATTCATAAATTCCAGTTTTTCAGGGTGTGTACATAAGTCGTTTATTTTCATCTTTGTTTCAGATCGCAATTCCTGGCTGTTTGACGTAGAGTAGCCGGTCACGTTCTGCACGGCATCTTTTTTGAAGAAATGTGGATTAATGATTCCAGCCGGCAATAAAGTACATCCAACAGTTATGTTTTGTAAGTATAATAGCTTCTGGATTTTCTCACTCCAAATGCGACAATTTTGCTGCAACCAAAAATTAGCCTCATCGCTGAACAAAATATTGTGGTGGAAAGAGCAATCTCGTTTTTAGCCCATTCACCGAACTTACGACGCACACGATAGTAAAGCGGCTTCAATTCTTGCACAAAGTGGATCTTGTAAGCTCGTACACTAAGATCTTTCCGCAAAATCTTCCATAAAGTGAATGGACACAGCTTCAAATGCTGTGCACGATGGGATTCTTATGGGTCCTCCTGAATACTAGGCTACACAGCAGCAACAGTTTCTTCGGTCCACACTGTACGACGTCTCTGCAGATACTTATTATGGTTGGTGAGAAATCGATCCCTGGTTATTCAAATTACTTCCTCTGGTGGACGATTCTGTCGACGGTAAAAATTTTAATTTATGTAACGCAAGCTAAGTTTCGCGAACTGAACTACGATTTTTCAAATAAATTTGCACAATTTGCAAACGTTGTTCTAGCATAAGTCTATTCATGGTGAAATGGCTAACCAAACAAATCAGCTGTCAGCTGTCAAATTGGCTATTGCTGGTCAAAATATTACTGGCTAGGAAAACAAACTTCTAAAAAACCACCCAGTAGATTATATGTTGTCGGTGGAATAAGTGATAACGTATCGGCCTACCAATCCGGAGGTCCCAGGTTCGAATCACACCGACGGCGATCCACGGTTGTTTTCTGCTGACAACAAATCACGATAAAAATACCTTGGAGGGCTGCAGAGAAAATGTCAGTGGTTCGGAATCCACCTTAAGTACACTTGCAATCGGTGTCTCGAATCGGGTGAAGACCTTCTCCCACCCCATGCCTCACAAGGAATTCGAATCGTACGATTATCCCCATGTGGTATATCAAAATAAAGGGAATTCGGTCATCAAACGGTTAGCCCGATTTTTTTACTTAATTAAAGAAGCTTTGATGCTACTTTTTCTCTCGATAATTTTGGCTTGGTAGGCATTTTCTAAAGTCTGAAGGTAGGACGTTCTTTTTTTAACCTTCAAAATTCGAAAGAGTAGGCAATTTTCTCGCATAAATTTTTTTCTATTTATTTCAAGTTTTTCGCGAAAATCCAGCAGACAGAAATTAATAATTAATAAAATATAAAGAAAAGTCACGCGCTGTGGCTAAGAGTATCTGGTTTATAGGTATATTTTCACGAATTATTAATTTTTTGGATGTTAATGCAGACCTTCTAAATTTTTTAGAAAAATGGCTCGTTCTTTACTTGCGTAGATAATCTGTAAATTTTATTATTTGACGTTGGCATCAATAGCTTTTATTTTAGGTCTAGTAACACTTTCTTATGTCATATATATAGACCAAACGGATTTGAGGTTATGTGAGCCACGGTTGAAAATAGTCACAACCATAGGAGTCACGACCATAGCATTTTTATGTCACTGAAAATAAGAATGTCCCACCACCTGGTGAGTGCAGATGAAACTAATTAATTCTGGAAAACTGCGAACCTCTGCTATCTTAGAAATCCGTTAAGTTTTTCGTGAGATACAAACTTTTGAATCAATGTTCCTTTTCAGTGCTGAAATCCTGGAAAATCGTGTACTACCCTTAGCAAAAAATTATTTCATGGGACTGCTGGCACCAGCTTGGTGCTCCATACAACACAAAAAGAATCAACTAAATCGATCTACGTTTTACGTCTGTGAATTATCATATAATTTGACCAGCACTTAATTATAAATTGTTGGCAATAGGCACCCACAACTACGTTCAAGGTCTATATTTAAGTGGCAAAAACCATCCTCCGACAGAGCAACGTGGAAGCTTAGGTAAACTTGCACATCATCACTTGCATCTTGAACTGTTTTAGGCAAGCCGATAAAGCCTTGTGGTACACCGCATTCAAACTGTATTGAGTCAGAAATTCCATTTCCCAATTTAATCTGCTGAGAACGACCCGACAAGAAGCTAGCTATAATGTTAACAGCAAAGAACGAAAAGCCAAACTCATTAGCTAACTTTAATATCAGGCCAATTGCAAGGGTGACAATACGGAATGTTCCTCAACACATTTGCTTTTTCGTTGCTTTAACCAGAAAAAGCACCATATATAGGTCGTTGAGTTATTTTTAGTAATAATAAAAGCTTTTTTTCCGACTGAGAGGGAAATTAGAAGTTGTTAGAATGATACTGAAGATGTGTGTTATTACAGGAAGCACTTCCTGTGGTGGCGGAGTATCATCTGAATCGATCGAATTCGACTTAATTGAGTTAATTAGTGCCATTAACACTAAAAAGCAAAACCATTAGATGGAAATGCGAAAGATTGCTATTGTCACTTTCAATCAATGCCGTGGTATTAGAAACAGGCGAAAAGTATACGTTAATTTTATAAGAGCCTAGCTCACAATCCCGCACATCCTTACCATATATGTGGCCAAGCATCTTAAGGGGGCACGTTAGTTTGCCGGTTTAAACATAAAAAAATTATTGAAATTATATTAAATTATTAAAAAGATTGCGCTGACAACTGACGTGCCCCCTTAAGTTGAGTTTCTTTTGAAAATCGTTCGCATGATTGCAAGCGTTTGCTTACCATTCGCAGATATTGGATTCTCTCTAAAATTTCTTTAACTCCTTGTGGGGCATGGGACGGGAGAAGAACTTCACCCGATTCGAGACAACCATTACATTTACTGGATTAGTGATTGATCAGAAATTTCCAAATGACTAAAGTTTGCTCATCGACTCATTGTACAGCGAATATATCACTGGGACCCGTAAAAACGTCTTATATATTCACGGCTCTACACATTCGATTTATAGGCTCATGCATACCATAGTTAGACTGAGAATGAACAACATGCAGCAAAGGCAATCTCCTTTAGCTATACGGTGTATGTATATAAGAAACCATACTTGCGAGAGTGCAAGAATCTACGTTTGAGTTCAAAAGCTGGTGAATAAAAACTAGGTCAGCAACTCTACGTCGTTCTTCCAACCAGTGCATATTAAGCAACCGGAGGCGATCCAAATAAGGGGGAAGCCTGAGTGGATCATTCCACGGAAGGTCCCTTAGTGCGAACCTTACAAAGTTCCCCTGCACCGACTCAATTCCTAGCAATGCATAGCAGGGAGACCAAACCTGAGATGCATACTCGAGAATTGGCCCAACCAAAGAAAAGAATAAGTGAATTAAGGTTTTCCGATCAGAAAATTCCCTTGACCAACGCTTTACGTAACCCAGAACTGAATTACTCTTAGAAACAATGAAGTTAATGTGCAGAGTGAAATCAAGTTTACGGCCAAGCTTCAGACCAAGGTCAGTAACGGACTACACGCGACAGATATTACTTTCCACAAATGTATAATCAAAGACGAGCTGATTTTGGTTCCTAGAGAATGACACAACCTCTAATTTATCCAAGTTAAGCTGCAGGCCCTTAGATCCACAACAGCTCTTCAATGAATTTAAATCATCCTGAATGCAAGAAGAATCATAACTGTTTCTAACACATGAGAAAATCTTCACATCATCAGCGTAGATTAAAACCTTGGAGTGCTTAATAATCAGAGGGACAATGTCGTCAATGGCAAGAATAAACAGCAACGGCCCCAGATGACTACCCTACGGTACCCCAGATGAAGCCCTAACGAGTCTGGATAAAGTATTACGGAAAGATACTCGGTATGTCCTATCTTTTAAGTAAGATTAGATCCAGTCCAGCAATAAAGGCGGAAAACCCAACTTTTCAAGTTTAAGCATAATTACGGAATGAGGGAGCTTATCAAATGCCTTACTAAAGTCGGTGTAGACGAAGTCAGTCTGGAGACCTTGTTGGAAGGCAGAGATAATGTGGGATATAAATTCAAGCAGGTTAGTTAGTTGTCGTCGACCTACCCGGCAGAAAGCCATGTTGATTAGATGAGATTATCCCCTTACACTGCCCCACAAGCTGGGAATATATAACAGATTCGAACAACTTGGGTATACAGGAAAGCTTCGCGATTGACCTATAATTTGTTATTAAGTTCTATGCCCCTTTCTATAAACAGGAATTATAAAGGAGCTCTTCCGTAACGTAGGAAATCTACCGAAGAGATTTGTTGAAGATGAGTTCCAGTGGAGTGAGTAAGACGTCAGAACAGGATCTCAAGAATGCAGGTGGAATAAAGAGCTGTTTATAATGTGCTGAAATATATGGCGAATATTTGGAAATATAATTTTTAGGAACCTTGGAGATAGATCATCTGGACCTAATAGATGCCATTGCCTCAGAAATTTGCAGCACATCGACACACCTGAATTCAAATCAGAATTGGAAACGTCAGCAGGGCAGTCAGTTAGAGTTCTGCCTTGACTAATGTCATGTGGCACAAAGGAATTATTCAGGTATAGTCAGCATCAAAATCACATTTTGCGTGTGATTGTCCATATATACCCGCATTTCTCAGGTTGGACCATACTTGTTTTGGCGGTAGGTTAGGCATAGTAGCTGCGCTTGACCTCGCGAATTTTTTTAGTCATAATGTTACGAACCTGCTTGTATCTGAGGCGGTTGACTTCACAAGGATTACGCTTGTACCTCTGAAAAATATATTCAGGCTCACAAATTAACTTTTCAATATCCTTTGAGAACCGTGGGCACCTTTGTTTTTTTCTTCGAATAGTACGGACAAATTATGTTTTATATAAATGTCTGCACATATCCGTAAATATCTCCGCCGGCATAGAGTGGCATACGCGTTCTAATTCGATAGGATCAATATTCGCTTAATCACAATAAGAGATTTACTCGTGTTATCTCTGCATTCATCTAGGTATATACATACATACATACATAGTTCCTGCGAATTCCTTTCAAACAGATCTATATTTTCTACCTTGAAGAGATTATCACTAATTAAAGTCCTTGAGGATGGATTACGAATAGTCGGTCATATATCTGTTCATATGAGGCCATTACTATCGTTGCATTACTCAACTATTCAGAGCTTATATTGCGCGTAATATTTTATAGTTGAACAGAAAAAAAGGGGAATGAAAAATGTAAAGACAGATTTCCCGCATATCCACTGTAAAGTTCCACTTGAAAGCATGCAGGTATTTTATGAAAGCTTTAAGTCGATAATTACTAATCCTTTCTAGAGGAAGGTTAGGCAACAGACCATAGGGAGAATAAAGCTTTCATAACTGATTGCATTCTGAGTAGAAGACAAACTGTTTTCAATGAATAAAGAATCTCAGAAAAACGAATGTACTGGTATGTGGCGGATAATAGTCTCTGAAAAAGAAAAACTTTCTGAGAAAATGCTTCTATGGTATTGTGGACGTTTTGAAAAATTCTCGAATCAATTATAACGTTATGACTGCTGCAAAAAAATACTTTCGAACAATGCTGTGTTTTACGTGGAAGTATTCAATTTGAATGGTCTACTACTTACCAATCCTGTCTGGAAATAAGGACTTATATTTCGACAGTAAAATCTTAAAGGCAGGAAATTCAAAATGTCGTTTTTCGCAATATTATATTATCGATATACTTTGCACACATAGAAAAATAAACATTCGTCCTCTAAGCACTAACCTCAATTCAAAACCTGTCATACAGCCCGAATACCAATAAAATACCACACAATTTTTTGAAACCGTACCATTTAGTCGAACTTTATTATGATCACCAAGCCCTGCTTTCACATGTACCACAAAATATCTTAACAATCCTTTGTATATACCATCGCCACATAAAGTACAATATGGACGTAGAAAATAGTTTTCAGAACAACCCTATTTCCGAACAGATGGCAACTTTTTATTTAACTCGAAATGGTTTTTACTGAAAACAGAAAATAAAAACCAACACGAGCTAAGGTTTTCTGGATATTTTCCTCGGAAGTAAATTGTATCGAACTTTCATGCACTCTATGTTCATACAACGGAAGAAGCCTTTTGGAATGATTTCCGATACCTAATTAAACTTTAAAGTATTGTTCAGTTGTTTGCATGGAGTTTCTTCTAATTACCAGTTTCTTTACGTAAATACAAGAGGAAAATTAGCTTTGGAAACCGAAATTGGACTCCTTGTAATTTTGTCTGGAACGATTTTCCTACACTTAATTGAGAAAGTTGAAGAAGTTTTTGTATAATTGTGCACAGATTTCATTCTAGTTTGAGGTATACCATACCTACAATATTATTCATGATATTGTGATATTTCTAGTAGTGTTGTTTTGATTTCATCAATATTTATTTTGTCTAAGGAGCCGTCATTGAACACAATACACTTATGCCACCAATTTTTCTATTGCTCCCAAGAATGACCTTTTTCGTGTAGCACTGAGAGCTTGGTACGAGTGGTAATTTGAATTTCGAGAAAAGGGAAAAGTCACCGTGTTAATTCAGTCAAATGTGGTGTTTGCGAGATGATATTGGTGGAGTTTTTCGACAAGAAATTGCGAATAACAACGAAGTCTGAGCTGGCGCATTATCGTGGTACAAAAACTCACTGGTTTTCTTCCATAATTCCGGTGGATTTTTGCTTATGCCTACACGCAAATGACGAACGGATTGTGAGCCTACTCTAGATCCTGGAAGAAAATACAAACAATTCTTCATTGGAGATGTAACAAACCTCACTTCCCAAAGTAGTATTTCTCGGAATATTTCAAAGTTTTAACTTGAAATTTATTTGAGGCGAACCTACAAATATTCTGGTCATGGTTGTTATCTGCTGACATCAAATTACGCTAAAAGTCAATAAGGAGTACCTTAAATTGCAGGGGTACTTGCAATCGTTGTCGTCGCATTGGGTGAAGCTGTTTGCCCGCCCCATACAAGGGGTTGCGGGTAATAGAGATCGATACGGGTAGGTTTCATAGAGTAGGGATCCTTAAATCGAGGCATTTCATCTCTTAGTGAACTTTTAGATATACGTAATCCGGCAGTGAGCTCGATATAATATGTAATGCCCAAAAAATACAATTTTGATTTATCTTTTAGGCTGATTATAAAGAAAAGAATGAAATTTAAGAAACTATTCCTTTAAAAGAGAATCCCTTTTATGCTATATGGATGGGTGCAAAAGGAATGGCAAATTTTTAAAAGAGATTCATGCAATCAAGCTCTGCGTACGCGAGATACTTAAGTAGTATATTTGCAGTGCTAATGACCGACAGTCAGGAGGCACTTAAAGAAGTAAAAACATATACCCTTGAATCTAAGCTGGCTTGGGACAGCAACTTTATGTCGATTCTCGAGAGTAACTATGTTAAAATGGAGACGATCGGTGTAATATGGAAGCCGCAGGCAATTATCCCAGCGGAGATAACGAAGAGCAAACCTCTGGAAATTATATTTAACAGATTCAACTCGCCGAGATTGGACTCTGACAACGGAGCGATATAAAAAATTCACTCGATCAATGTTTTACAAAACCAAGTATGGAGCTGCCCCGAGAAACAAATAGGTTATGTGAGAGCCGAAATTCAGATTCCTATCAAGCATAACCCTAGGTGAGTGACGGACTCCGTGCAATAAAACACGGTATTTGAGAAAATATAAGATAATGAAAGAGATTCTCGATGTATACAGAGTATCAAAGCTACACCCTAATCTGTAAAACATTGTGTTAGCAGGCCCGTGAGCACGGGGGGGGGGGGGATAAAAACCCCCAGGAGCAAATCCTGCGCACGGTCCTGAACACACTTACCCCAAAAGAGCTTGAGTTCATTTACTGGAGTTAGTGTAAATGAAGTCAAATGCTTCGGAATGGAAGAGAAAACTTGACATTAAATACGCCAACTTAGTCAGGTACAACTAGCCCCGGACTCCGCTACTTCTTCGGGAATTACAAATTCCGGTACTGGTACCTTCAATTACAAAGGAATTGCACTTGTTGTAATTATATGTACTTAAGTTGTATTTGATTAATAGAATAAGAATATTTTCAGGAATGCAGGACAAACGAGGCTCATTAAATATTTAACAAGATGGGTTTTGTAGATTATTTGAATATAAGATCATGATACTGTTTATGCGGGGAATAAGTACGGTTGAGAACGCTATTTAAGACTGTCTTGGAGGGTATCTTACGCTGTTATACAGAGTTATAAGAAAAAGAAGTTGCGGCAGATAACCTATAAGAATAGTTCAGACTGTTCCTTTATATTATCAGGTACTTGCAACATATTCTCCTTGAAAAACATTGTCTTAAAATAATACTGGACCAACTCTTTTGCAACAGGGCAGTATAAGTTCGACAAGTAAACTATCTCCATACATCCAGCTTCAATAAGGATGCCGTTGTCTCCTCAGGTTTGACATTATTAAAAGCACCCTAAATATCTATGAAAGCTGCGAGGGTAAATTCCTTGTACACGATTGATCTTTCTATCTATAACATGCAAGGCTGCTTCAACGAAATCGCCCTTGCTATTTGGGTATTTTTTCCATCTTGTTTGACTACGAGGCGGGGATAGTGTTGTTGAAATGATCTTACGCAAATGGCCCGCTTTGGAGGTGCTTTTGATTTTGTTACAAAAATTCTCCCACGAGGTTTGTTTGGCTTTCCTAATCAGTTTTTTAAAATTTTCTGAAGCGTTCCTTATAGTCCATCCGTTAGTTCTTTTTGCTTGATTAAAAACTTTGCGACATTTCTTTCCGAGGGCATTAATTTCCGCCGACCATCACGGAGGTCGGGGCAAAAAATGTCGCTAAGGTTACGTTAAGGTATCCACCACATTATTGAAGATCTGTCTAGAGTCGATACTAGGTAAACCCTTAATTGACTCTTTATTAGGGCAGTTTTGTATTTATCATAGTTTTCTTTCTTTCTATTTTTATAAGAAACACGGATATGTTTATGTCATACCAGTCAAAATTCAACGTACACGTGGTTGGAGGAAAGGGGTTCTTTGGATTCCCTCCACCCTGTTCTAATAAGGGCGGATTGTTCAGAGACCAACATAATGGAACTCATAATACATCCCACGTTACAAATTAACAGGTTAGTACTGAGAATAAAATCAAGAAGTGACTCACTTATTATATGTATGTACGAGCTACACCAGACTGTGTGGTGCGCGTTGGCGTCTGCATCTATGGCTGATATCGTCCTTTGATTAGTTCCTTTCGCAACCGCCTTCCTTAGGGCTATGTTGTTGGGGTTCTCCGAGTAGTGAACTATATATGTAGATGGAGATCAACCATAAGGCTTAAGATTGGAGCTCCAGCGTGACTATAACAGTGATTCACTTTTTTTTGTGACAGTCGGCGGAGTAGAGCAACTGAAGCTGCCTTGACTGGTGAAGATTTGGTAGAAGTGGGGGAGGATACCTCGATCACTGTTTCGTCGGCAACCTCCTCTTCTACGTAGGTGTTCTCTTTGACAAATCAGAGCAGAATTCTGTCTCCACTCTCTCGCCCTAGACTGAGAAGGAAATCGCTCACCATCTCGGATCCAGACTGCGCATTGTTCTCTTTACAGGATAGTAGGGGAGCTACTACGGCGAGACATGCCGTTCCTCCATCAACAAGGCGATATCCGCTGCATTGGCTTTAAGGTTCTTTTGCTAGACCTGCAGGTTAATGGAGTCGAAGCCTTAACTTATAAATTAGTCTTGGATTGGTGGACTAGAATTACTTAGTTGCATCATTCCAAGATTTCTCTTGGTTCAGAAACTTCCGCCGAGATCCAGGTTCTAGACCTATATAATATATTATAACAGTCTCGATTGTATCTCTCCTTCTACTAAACGGGAGATCGCTTTGCTTTATAGCTACGCTACCGTCGACGTAAACGACGAGCTTAAAATGGTCTGGGTGCCAGCCAACGTCTCGACAGTAGAGTTCTTTGAGAGAATATTCTTATAGACCTTCAGCAACGCGATTTCCACTAAATTCCAATTACTCGGTAAGATGGTTCATCGTTACTTCGGTCTATGAACGTCCGGCTGAGGTGGTGTTTCACGACATCGCTGAAAGACTTGGAATTAAAAGAAAAGGGGCGAGCTACCTTTGTAATTTTAGAGAATGGCTTCTGTTCATTTTCCTTACTTCGAAAGCTGCAATGATTTCACGGTACAACTAGAAATGTTATACATCAGTATAGAATAGAATCAGTAGTTCTCATCATCATCATATTATTTTTTTTTTTTGATAGCAAATGGAAAATAACTAGATAGTTAATATTGTTAGATTCCGTGGGTCCTCAGGTCTACTGGCTTACTCGATAAGAAAGTTCTGTTCCAACACAACGCGAATTCTTAAGAAATTACCGCCGACTACCTCAAGGTTCGGTTCTTTCACCCACTCTCTTTTTTCTATTAAAACTTTAAACTTATCTCCAATTCTCTAAATATGCCTTTTCAACTACAAAGCAATCAAGATCGACAAGAACGACATTTTTCTCAGACACTCACTATAACCGTGTTTTGTTAAAAGTTTTTAAGATTGATGCTTTCTATTAACGCTCAAATGTAGTCTATTGGCCATTTAACATATTGTGAATATTACCAATTCACCTTCATGCAACATCTTACATATTGAGGTAATCTAAGTAAGACTGATCATATCTTTGTAATATCAAAATGTGCGATGGCATTTTTTCGGATTGTTCCAAAGATATAAGAAATATTTCACAGTGCTTATCTACAAGTCACATATCACTCTTAGTATAACTTCCATAGACCAAGTTAAAGAAGAAGTTTATTGTCTCTCTTTCATAGACCAAGTTAAAGAAGAAGTTTATAAGGCTCTCTTGCTTAACTTTCAAGATGAAAAGCAGAACGTTATCCATTACACCACCGGCAACATCTAGATTAGTTGAATTTTATTCAATCATTATATATATTGACTGATAAAGTGAAATCGTGATAATTTTACTGAGTATAACATTAATAAGGACTTATTTTCGATTTATGGAAATATTCTAGTGAATAATACTATACTTTAGTTACAAGTCACGTTCTCTAATTCCGTCAACTACTTGGGGCGGAAAAAGAACTCTGTCTATTTAATTCCCAGTGAACCGAACAGATATTTTTCAGCAAATTCCCAAGGCCTTTAAGTGTAATCTCTTATCAGCAGAAAAGCAGCCAGTGGAATCGATTCTGCAGCTCTCCTGATGAAAAGCCATCATGTTATCCTCCACACCACTAGCGGCATCTAATCATTTTGCACAAGATTAATGAAGGAAATTTCTCAGAAGTAAACTCTATAATATAATAAAATATGTATCCGTTGCCAGACAGAACCTCTTATATAGGCTAGTCAAATATAACTTAACAAACAGTGATTATGTTAATATTTAACCAAAATTCTGTACTTCTATGTAAATACGACAGATTCCGAGGGACCAGTTCCAAAAACTTGTTGACAGATTATTTGCAAGAGCAGATTTCCTTTCCTGAGGACCCATAAATGTATTCAAAGGCTTTTTATGCAGTTCCAAACCAATTCAAGTGGATATTCTGGGTCAAGGTATTTCTGCCAAAATTCCTATACTTCTGTTTGGTTCAAGGAAAACTTTTCCGCCGGAGGAAATTTTACTGAAAGGCTGAATAAAAAGAGGTGGAATAATTTCTGAAAAAGTTCAAGTACACATAGCTGCTTTTTTACTTTTATTAAACATTTAAAAATTGGCTCAATTTTTAAGATAAATTTGATTTCAACATTACCATCAACACTCAGTGCTTAAATAATGAAGTTACTAACGTTGTTGTGAAAAGATTTGCATAGCTGTATTGAAATCTCAATTTAGGCCAATGAAGTTTGGACGATTCAAAGGTCTATAAAGTTAATACTGCTTAAATATTTGTCGGCGTATTTTGAAAGCTTTATAATTGCAGACATTTTTAAACGAATGCTTGCTCCTTTTCCGTAAAACTATCAGGACTATAGTTACATTAAAAGTTGTTAAAAGCGTCTTATGAAATTATTCGAATTGAAATAATTTCTTGAATGCACTTGGAACAAAAGACCAAGAATGACGATAAATCTTTTAAATCTTACCTGGTTAGGTTAGGTTAAAGTGACTCCCTATCCTGGAAGGAAAGGCACACCTGGGCCGTAGTCGCCCATTGTGACACTATAGTTGAGGCTATGCACTGAAGCCAATTTAACCCCTGAAGAGAGAAAAAAGGGCTGACCTGGAGTACCTGATAGGCCGAGCTAAAATTCTGCCACCAGTAAAACTAATTCTTGATAAGCCTAAAATATTATTAGCTAGAGCACGAGGTAACAACACTTACAGCCCTGCCACGTAACCGGGAACAATTAAGATCTTCTGACAAACCGAACTATGTCCCTGACATCAGTACGACATAACTCGGTTAAATCTTTAAAGAACGGGGAGCCCGGAGACCTGTTCCTCCTCATCTTGGCAGCTCCGACAGAAGTCATTTCAAGGTGCGCCAAGTATGAGGTAATGTGCCGAAATTACGGCCACTACAATGACCCGAGACCTCATCCCGCTCGAACGAAGTATTATTTCCGAGCGGGATCTGCTCTCTTGACCGCTTTCGGTCAAGCATCGGCGAGATCTGCGGGTAATAAGGCAGCTTTGTTTATTTATTTACAATATTTCATCAATGAGCTGACTACTACAAAAAAAAAACTTAATAAAAACTAAATAAAAACAATATAACAAATCATATAAAAAACAAAGAGCAAGAATATAAATTCAGAAAACAAAAGTGCTAAAGTGAATAAAAAGCAAATAAAAAGCATAACAAAAACCAAAAAGTAACCTCAACAAAGCTGACTCCTCACATGATTACGCGATAGATGAAAATCAATGCAATTAAAAGCGGAATTAAAAAATCGCGACATCGACGTTATAGGTTCATTTAATCCATAATTAGTACGATGAAAAGGTAACCGAAGAAAGTCATGATTCCTCAGGGAGCGAGCTGGAACCGATATGCCAAAGCTACCCAAGAGAACAGAAGAATCAATGGACCCACGAATGCAAAAAGGATCCCGGCGTTACGGCGCCTCTTTTCAAGTGTGTCCAAGTGCAGAAGTTTAAGTCTATCAGCATAAGGAGGTAACATAAGGGAGTTATTCCAAGGAAGGCCTCGAAGGGCAAACCTAACGAACCTCCGTTGAACAGCTTCAATGCGATTGATATGTGGCACATAGAGCGGCGACCAGACTGGAGAGGCATATTCTAGAATAGGCCGGACAAAAGTGCAATATAAGAGCTTTGTAATGTAAGGGTCATCAAATTCCCTTGACCACCTCTTCACGAAACCAAGAGTCATATTAGCCTTGTTGACTATGGCATCAAAATGATCCTGTAAAGAAAATTGAGAATTGAGCCAAACACCCAGGTCCTTTGTCTTAATAACTCTTGTTAAAGGACAACCCTCTATGGTAAAGTTAAATTGAATTGGAGACCTTTTTCGTGAGAAAGACATGGATGTACACTTGCTAATATTAAGGGGAAGGTCGTTAATGGAACACCAATTCTGAAAGGCGTCCAAGTCGGAATTTAAGAGTAGGCAATCGGCATTGTCAGACACAGTGCGAAATATCTTAGCGTCATCGGCATAACAAAGAATATTTGAGTTAGACAGTATCGCAGATATATCATTGATATAAATTATAAATAACAATGGGCCAAGGTGGGAGCCCTGCGGTACACCGGAAGTGTTGAAAATTGCATCAGATAGAGCTCCACGAAAAGAAACCCTCTGAGTGTGTTCAGACAAGTACGAATGAATCCAATTTACAAAAACTCGCGGAAACCCAAGGAATGAGAGTTTGAGAATAAGAATTCTATGATTTATTCTATCGAAAGCCTTGCTGAAATCAGTAAAAATACAGTCAACTTGCTTACCAACTTCAATTGCAGAAATGCAGAAGTTAGAAAATTCCAATAAATTGGTGGTAGTTGACTTACCTCTAATGAAGCCATGTTGAAACGGCTGCAAAAACGGCTTGCAGTGGAAGTAAAGAACATCGCAAATAAGTGCCTCAAAAATTTTGGATATACAACAAAGATTAGCAATTGGTCTATAGTTCGAGATTTCACATTTATCACCTTTTTTGTGAAGGGGAATAATTAATGAGGTTTTCCAAGCCTTCGGAAAAACACCGCAACGAGTTGAGAGATTAAATAAATAACACAAAATAGGAGCAAGAACGGAACCACATCTTTTCACGAGTGAGGCAGGGATACCGTCAGGACCAATTGAAAAACTATCGGTCAAGGTAGAGATTTTCTTCAAAATCGTAACTTCGTCAAGTAAAAGGTCTTTGGGTTCAAGAGAAGTCGGTGTAAACCTCGTCAACTGGGTAAAATCCTTAATGCTAATATCACAGATATCATCCAAAAACGCAGTTTTAAAAAAATCGGCAAACAGGTTTGCTATCGTCAAGGGCTCATTGCTTTCGCTGCCTCCGAAAGACAAAGAAGATGGATAGCCATCAGAATTGCGCTTCATGTTCACGAACCTCCAAAAACGCTTAGGATCGACCATTCTTTGCCATTCGCAGTCCTAACGAATGCTATGTCCGAGTCGAGAAGAGTAGTACCGATTCTCGCTAACTAATTAGCTACAGTTACCCGGAATACGCTAAACCCCTGTACCCATATAAGATGCAAGTCCAGACGCTCAGCCATACTGCTTAGAGTTGCGCGACATGCTATGTTGTGGAGGGCATATGCACTCCCGTGAGCCTGACTATCTAAGAAGATACAAATATCACCCGTAAGCAACGTTAAGTTCTTCAGACGGTCTACGACAAGCTTTATATCCAGGATTTCAGCCTGAAAAACACTGCAAACTTTCGCGGCCAGCGAAACGAAATTCTCAGGTCCAAGTGTTCCGAAAAGACACCTCCACCCACTTTGCCGTTCAGCTAGGAACCGTCAGGGTGTAGATGCTCTGACTCGCTCCCATTCCGAGCTAGTGGCGATACAGAATTCAAATTTAGCATTGAAGAAAGGCCAGTGTTTGTTGTTACTGTCCAGTAATTTCCGTAATCGGTACGCGTCCAAGTCTGGAACTAAACTTTATAGGGTGTAGTTCCGAGGGCACCTGTTATCAGTATTGCTACCATCCTACCTTTTCCAGTGCTTTCAAGTGGTTCAGTTTATCCAGTACCGGCCATCTACGCCTACCCCATAAGTAAGTATAGGTGGTATGACACATTACGCCAGTATAAAATTCGTGGCTAAGAAATTTATACTATAGCCCGTTTGCACTAGTACAGCGCTATTGTAGCTTTACGTACTCTTTCTTGGATGTTAGTTTTCCAGTTGAGTTCCCTACCCAGGTGAAGGCTTAGATATGTAACTTGGTTACATAGTTTCAGTCTGACCCTATTAAGTATAAGGTAGTTGATAGGAGGAACTTTATGTTTTCGAGAGAAGGGTATCAATTCTGTCTTTCCGGGTTTAATTTGGACCATACCCGTTACTCCAGAAAGATTCTTTAGAGACGGCCTGTTGCAATACCTCAGCCAAGGTATTTGGTGAACAGATCAGGACAATATCATCGTATGTCGTAGGTGACAACCTTATGGACAGAATGCTCCAGATCGAGGAGTAGCTCATAAAGATTAAGGTTTTATAAGATCGGTGACGGGATATTTCCTTGGGGTGTGTCTCTAGTAGCAATTATTTGTATATTGGATTCTCACAAGCTGAATTTAAAGATTCTGCTTTTAAGCATGAAATCAATAAGCCCGATGACAGAACTGTCTAGATCCAACCTCCTCAAGGATGTCGTTATCATCTCTGGCTGAATGTTATTTAAAGCACCTCTAATATCGAGGAAGGCGGCAACTGTTTATTCTTTATGCAGTAATGATCGTTCTATAGTACTACGACGACGATCGACAGCTTCGATGACTCCACTATCTCCTTAGGGGCCATTCAAGTATTGCGTAACGCAGTTAGAGGGGGAGGTCTTGTGAAACGTTACGATACGTTATAGGGAGGGGGAGGGTGGGTCAAGCAACACATTACGTACCATTAAGTTAAGTTTTTGTTAAAATTAAATGTCCTAATCTTACCTTGTCAGTTTGTATGGTGTATCTACACTACACATATAAATAACCACAATAATCCGTGTACCACGAGTCCATAGTTTGGACTCTAAGAGTTCGACCGTTGCGGTCAAGCAAAATTGCCTGAACTACAAGCCATGAGCTTACGAATTTCACGCACTCACATTAGGGCCAAAGTGGGCTGAAATTTCGTTTAATTTCCATTGCTTCTTTTTTCGGTGTTTTGTGCAACATCATTGACAATTTTTAATCATCTGAGTGTTACGTAATAGGGGGGGGGGGAAGTCATTGGGTTTACGGAGTTTAGTTTTTCATTATCAAAACCGACGATTGTGTCGCTCCAGTTTTTAATAGTTTTTTTTCAAAATCAAATTCGATTACCCAGTGGGGCACTCAGGCCATTGCGAGAAAAACGCGATACGAAAAACTTGCTGAAAACATTCGCACCCCAAAAATTGCAAATTTCTATTCTTTTGGAAGGGGTCAAAACATGAGCAGCTCCCTTATTTGGATTTCGAACATTTTTATCGAACATAAATGACAAAAAATATCAAGTTATCAAGTAATCAATAATTACCAAAAATAATCTCGGACATTCTTTTCTACACGTCAAAAATGTTTACGACTCTGTACTGCAGCAGTTTCAAGCTGGTTTCTGGTTTCCATCCTAGAACTAAAAGAGTCCTGTTTATTTAGCAGCTAATAAACCAAAAATACACCTATACTAAAAACTGTACTATAAGAGGAAGTGTTTTTTCTGCAGAAAAGGTCAACTATTTATTGCTCGAATATAACATTTTGGATTTATTTGTAATTTCGTAGACACAACAAATTTCTCTTGGGTTCAGATCTGAATTTGTAAACTATCTTCTGTGGATTTGTCAATAAAAATAAAATTTGCTTGCATGTCAACACAGCCTTTATTCTGCCAAAATAGCTATTTCCATCCAATGTGCCCAAGGGATTCTTCCTTTTGAGAATTCCTCTAAATGTGCCTCGAGTTTGATAAGGCATTAAAGAGATTTGCCGCTATTCGAAGACAGAAAATCGATATGTGAACAAACCCGTATCCCCAAGGGGCCTCCAAATTGGTTTATAAATTATAGGCAAAGTGACTGCTACGGCCAGAATATGCGAGCTGTTATATTTTTTTCCATAGAGAGAATTAATTCTGTTGGTATTATGAATTATTATTGGTACTGGGGTTTTTCGAAAGCCCTTAATGAAAAGACTGCTTCTGGCAATTAATAAGCGCTTTGGTAATTAATAAACAGCTAATTTAATTTGTTGGTTGTTTTCTTAATCTTCAATTTCTAAATTGGTGGAAAAAGACTTCATTTATGATGTAAATAAACACCAAAGAACAATTAGGAAATGCATACATATATGGAAAAACTTATATTACAAAAACAACAGACAAACTTGGTATAAGGGATATTTAAGTGGAAGGAAGTAGTGACAGCTCTGGCCATGAACCAAACGACCCTACATAATTAATTGCCTGACTCAAGGGAAAATTATGTGGTGTAACGAATAAGATTTGGAGTAACTAGGAACTACACCATATCTACCCTTAAAAGTTTTCTTTTTCATTTCCGACGTTTGCATGTTGGCGATTTTTAGACACCAAATTATGACTCACAACCTCTAGGGTCGAGTTATCGACTTAGCAATTTGTTGTTGCTGTTGACGTGCTTTTCTCTGCTCTATGACCATTTTGAGTTAATGGTTATACCTACGTGATCTGGGTTTTAAAAACCTTTCAACCTATTCAGCTCAATTGCTGCAATGGCTGGCAACAAATTGCGAGCCTTTTAACAATTTCCTCAATGAGAATTAGAATCCGAACTGTGGTCCTAGTTTGAGCGTATTTTACTATTTTCCTTTAGGCCAAGAAAACATACACCTAAAGTAGGATAAGAAAGTTTCATTTTAACAAAAGTATTCGTGGTGTTTCAACATTAAATTACAAACAGAGTGGCGACATCGGTGACAACGGAAAAATAAAAACTAATTGGTCTAGTGTGTGTGTGGAACCGTCGTTATGCGAAAAGAATTTTAATTTAACTTACGAAATTGTTAATTAAATAGTTTAATTACTTTACCCTAATAAATTATGGGATGCTCTTCAGTTTACTACCGTAATTCTAAGGAATTTTAATAGTGCTTAAGCATGTGAGTTAGGAGAGAAATTATAGGCTTTGAAGGTTGACACAATTAGGATGATTAGAATGGGGACGTTAAAGAGCTGTAAAGGTATAAATCTCAGTCAATGAATTTTTTCTAATAATATGACAAACCCAGAGGACGAAATCATCCTTTTTGGTGACTTTAACTTACCCAGCGTTCAATGGGTATTCAACGCTGATGACGATGACTACCTTCCCTTAAATTGTCTTACTGTTAAAGACTCCCATTTTCTTGACGCCATCTCCTCCTCTGGTTTACACCAAATGAGTGCTATAATGAACTCGATGAGAAGACAGTTAGATCTTATCTTTTTTTCTGATTTAAGTAACACTATAGTCGAACCGACTTCTCGTAACTTATCCGCTATCGACAGTTTACATCCGGCCATTTTCATATCTTTTTGCTACGATGGTCCTAATATTGCTGACCCCAACGTATATCAGTACGTTCTTGATTTTAAAAGGACTGATCTTTCAAACAGGATCCTCTGAATCGATTTCCCGTCTCTTTTTTATGATAACGATATCGACGATTGCGTTTCTGTGTTTTATGACAGGATTTCTGATCTGTTTAATTCGTGTGTACCACTCAAACGGTCGAGATCATCCTGTCATTCTCCCCCGTCGAATACTAGGGAACTACGGAGCCTTAAGAATAAAAACAATAGATTATGGAAAATCTACTTACGCGTAGAAACACGTCAGCTTATTGTGATTTCGTTTATTGTCATGACAGCTTTTTAGCGTTATCTTCATCTTTATACAGGGAATACCTTGATAATGTTCGCGATAACCTGCATAATGATCCTCGTACCTTTTTTTAATTTGTAAATATGAAGAAGGAAACTGATAATTATCCATCTACAATGAATCCTCTAGTTGTAGCGCGCCCGATATGGCCGATAACTTTGCATTGTTTTTTGAGGGCGCCTTTTTGTCAGGCAAGTTTGTGCCTTCCCTGGAAGAGATTGGTCATATCCAGGATCATCCCGCTGCTTCCATTGCTTTACCCATTATATCTCGTGATATTATCATGGATGGTATCAAGGAACTTAAACTGGACTTTTCTTTTGTTCCTGATGGTGTTCCACCTGCATTTTTGAGATCCTGTTCTGACGTCTTACTCACTCCACTGGAACTCATATTCAACAAATCTCTTCAGTCCGGTAGATTTCCTAAGTTATGAAAGAGCTCATTCATAATTCCTGTTTATAAAAAGGGGCATAAAAACTTAATTACAAATTATAGGCCAATCGCGAAGCTTTCCCGCATACCCAAGTTTTTCGAATCTGTTATATATTCACATCTTCTTGGGCAGTGTAAGGGGATAATCTCATCAAATCAACATCTATCTATCTGCCTGGTAGATCCAACAAGGTCTCTTTAGCAAGGCATTTGATAAGCTCCCTCACTCTGTGTTTATGCTTAAACTTGAAAAGTTGGCTTTTCCGCCCTTATTGCTCAACTGGATTTGCTTTTACTTAAAAGATAGGACGTACCGAGTATCTTTCCGTAATAGTTTATCCAGAGTCGTAAGGGCTTTATCTGGCGTACCGCAGGATATGCATCTGGGGCCACTGTTGCTTATTCTTGCCATTGACGACATTGTCCCTCTGGTTAAGCACTCCAAAGTTTTAATCTACGCAGACGATATGAAGATTTTTTCATGCGTTAGAAACAGTAATGATTCTTCCTGAATTCAAGATGACTTAAATACCTTTAAGAACTGGTGTGGATCTAATGGCATGCAGCTTAACTTAGATAAATGTGAGGTTGTGTCATTCTCTAGGAACCAAAATCTGCTCGTCTTTGATTATACCTTTGCGGAAACTAATATATGTCGCGTGCAGTCCGTTACTGACCTTTGTCTGGAGCTTGATTTCTTCTCTGCACATTAACTGCATTTTTTCTAAGAGTAATTCAGTTCTGGGTTATTTTAGATGTGGTCAAGTGAATTTTCTGATCGGAAGACCCTAATACACTTATTCTTTTCTTTGGTTATGCATCTCAGGTTTGGTCTCAGGTTTGGTGTTTTATAAAGAAAAACATTTAGAGGTTTTCTTCCATAGATGACTAGCTGCGATACGACAGCGCACGCAGATGGATATTAGGGGATACTATAGCAGCGCACAACAACGCCATCTTGGTTTAAAAAAAAAACAATTTATTTCAATAAACAGTACACAAAATTTAATTCCAATCGGTCTATCATTTCCAAAGTTATCCCTGTTTTAAATAACAACCTTTTTTCGCTGTCTAAGTCCTGAATTACACGAGAGGGATTTTACCCCATGAGTGACGAAAACCTGTTTTTTCTTGGTGAGTGAAGTGAGGTAGCCAGAGGGTCATCTGTGAGTGTCAATCACGAATCATAGGGGTTTTGCTTGAGTTTTTCCTGATTTTCCTTTGTCCATTTTCGTAACTTCCTCATCAGGGTTCGAAAAATGTTTGGTGTCAGGTTGATTTAGTATTGCTTGAGCCGGTGAATACAAATTTTCAACCCTGCAAAACACTTATGAATCGGTTTTTTAACGTCAGTCAAAGCCCCTTTCGTAGCAACACTCCGAGGGTTTTTCTACTTTTGCACAGAAGAGAATTGCCGTGAGTTATTGGGTAAAATCCCTCTCGTGTAATTCAGGACTAACTGGGTATCCCCCCTTAATATAATGTCCAAGAATGGAGCCTTGGGAAACACCAGCGTTCACTTGTAATTGTGTAGATATTATTCCATTATGTTTGACTGATTGGTATCTATCACTTACGTAGTTTGCAATTAATTTCGTTGCCCAATATGAAAAGGTAAAATTATAGACAAGCTTTTATGTAGAGAATCCAGTGGTATACTGTTTTTTTTATACGATGTGGCCAAATCCTAGGGGACAACCCTTTGATGCGTTAGCATGGTTTTGGTCGGAAGGGAATTAGGGTAAGGGAAGTGAGGAAACTTGCATGTCTTGTTTTGCGTTGCTGCGAGCTAGAAAACAGCCCAGAGACGGAGTGGATTATTTTAATTTCTTAATAAAAGCTCACGGGTAGATCTGGTCTCGTGGTGGGGGGGGAGGTCAGTTTTACTTCGGAACGCGTTGACCGATTTGGATGATTCATTTTGTGATGCATGTTCCCATATTGGTACCACGATAAAAAATTTTGTGGTGGGGTGGGGGTGGCAGAGGAAGTGGGTCTGAATTTCTTAACGCCTAGACCGATTTGGATGATTCTTTTGTTTTTTTTTCTTTTTCTAAAGCATATGATCCCCCCATTACTACATTTGATGTAGGGTGGATGTCTAAGAATAGATAGTCTAACTTTATAACGCATTGACCCATTTTGATAATTGATTGATTAGATGTATAGAGAATGGTCTCCTTTGGTACCACGACAATAATTTTGGAGTACGATCCTCCACTGCTAGCGTGAGGAACAGTTTGGCGCTTGCGTGGGGTGGATGTGGGAGCTGTCTAATTTGTTTCGCTTGACGGATTTAGATGATTCTGCCTTTGATATATAAAAAATGTTCCCCATTGGTTGCATGCTAAAAATATTCGAGTGAGTAAAGTGGTGAAAAGGACGGAATAAGCTTCATAACGCGTAGGACGATTTGAATGATTCTTTGTACGTTGTATAGAGTAGGATCCTTATTACTACTATGACAAAAAATTCGAACCTTGGATGAAGTGGGGAGTAGTAGTCTAACTTCTGAGCGTCCAGATTTGGATGATTCTGTTTCTGATATATAGAATAGGTTCCCACATTCGCAGGATATCAAAAATTGTATAGCAGAGTGAGGGAGAAGTGGTTTCGTTTTTATAGAGTGCACTTCTTCTACAATTGCTTAAATTGCTTTGTTATACGAGCAGCATTTTTGGAGTAGCATGTCTAAAGGCACTAAAAAGTGACAAATAATTTTACATATTTATATTTTACGACATTTTGAGGTCGGCAAATTAAACAAACTTTTAATTTATTTTTATGTATGAACGGGCGTAATTTTGTAACGCGTAGACCGATTAATGATTCTTTACTTTTTTTTTGGGTAGAGTATGTATCCCGATTGATACCATGTCAAAGATCTAGCTGTTGGGGGTGGGAGGTGGACCTAACTCCTTAATGTGTGGACCGATTTGGATGCTTCTTTTTTGTTGGTTAGAATATAAATCGCCTATTGTTAATCATGGAAAAAAGTCTTCTGTGGGGTCGGTGAAGGCGGATATGGTAGTCCACCTGCGTAACGCGTGGATCGATTCTTTTTCTGATGTATAGAATATGTTACCATATTGGTACCTCGACAAAATTTTAAACGGTGTGGTTAGGGTAGGGGGTGGGTGGATGTCAACTTCTTAACGCGTGGACCGATTTGGATTCTTCTTCTTATGATGTGTAGAAAGTTGCTCCAATGGTACCACGACAAAAATTTGTTGGGTGGCGTGGGAAGGGGTTGTTACCCAATATCTTAACGCATAAACATATTTGGATGATTTTCTTTTGTTGTATGCATTGCAACTATAAGGAAAAATGTTGACCAAGGTTGTGGTGGGGGAGTCTAACTTTGTAAAACATAGACTGATTTAGATGATTCTGAATGCATAGAGTATCTATTTTTGTCATGACAAAAAATGTGGCTTATGGTGAGAATTGAAGGAGGGCCGGTGCCGGGAGTAGACCGATTTCGATGATTTTGATTCTGTTGTCAAGAATACGCTTCCTACGCTTCCGATAAAAATTTTCTACCTAGAGTGACTACGATAATTCTCTGGCTATGACGATTCTTTCTTGCTGTATATAATATAGTGGCACACTAACGCGACGATAAAAATTTTGTATCTATGGAAAAGGTTTGAAAGGGTGACCATGACTAATTTCGTAATATGTTATGTAATTTGCATCGACTTCAAAATATCGTAATATATATAAAATGAAGAATTACTTTATACTTTTTAGCGCTTTTTGTGAGGTCGCTTCAACTTTTTTCTTAAAAAAAACTATTTTATATAAAACAAAAATAAAAACAAACTGTTTTTGTGCATTTTGTGCATTTTTGCCATTTTATATAGTTTATTTCGTGAACTTCTATCTGGTTAAAAATTTAATGATCAAATTAATTTTGGTTCATTTTAGTTCGTTAAAGCTTTTTAGGTGCCGCTTTAACACGTCATGCATTCAAATGCCAAACATATGTAGAAGAACAAAGTAAAATCTTTTGTATAAAAAGCATCGCTTTCCATTACAATTAAGCTTGGAAGCTCTAAGTCTAGAGCTTTATTTTGTAGCATTCAGCCCTAATAAAATTGTTGGGTAATGAGTTTGCTGCATTCATTTGGGAAATACTTCTTCTTTTAGAAAAACGTTATTTTCTTGTACTGGGAAATGGGGCCTTGTAGAATCTTTTATTATTTGCTGTGCTCGCTTAATATGCTGGAAAATAGTTCTTACGATCGCAGAGTGAATTAGTAATGCTAAGAACTGCACAGTATGCCGTATTTGTTTTTCTTTTCTTAACAACATCTTTATTCAGAAATAGTAAACTCTTCTTAAAGTATTTTGCGACGTAATACGTAATATAAGGTTTAGTTTAGCTTAATTTGCGGCAAACATCTTCATGTTAATATTCCCTTATCCACCTATTACGGAACGTTAGAAAATGACTCTCTTAGTCTTACTTTCTAAAACAACGAGTCTTTATTTTCAGGGTGACGTAAATAGTTAGGGATACAAAGCACGTTCCCAGTCTTCATTAACCCTAGTAAATACCTATCCCAGATGAGCTCGTATCTGCTTAAACACACGGTAATGTCACCTCATGGGTTTAGAATCATAAATTTCTGCCACAGATTTGGCACAAATTTCGTGCTTAATTACGCACCATACATGCTCGAGTGATAGCTCAATTACTGCCAGACAACCATTTTTAAAATATTCATGAGCAGGTTTCACAGATAGAATCTTAATTCAGGAGGTATCTTGACCCAAAACTTTAATGCGTACTAAAGCAGTGTCGGCAACAGCGTAATTTTTCCATTATCCCCTCCCAAAATACATTATTCAAAGATGTCTTCATCTCGGAGATCAGAGCATCCACAAAATAAAATTTACTTAATTCAGCCGACTTTAAGAAGAAAATTTTAATCTTCGCAGAGAAGTTGGTGCATTTATTGATTTAATGTTAAGAAGTTCTGGATAAGTTTGCAAGAGCCACGAACACAAGGAGGACTAACCATCCACATGTTGCTCGAGGATACAAAGCGCATTCAGATTCAAATTGAATGAAATTTCTTGTGAATTGAAGGTGACGGTGAGGTGTGAAATTTCAGAAGGATGACAACGGAGCAGAAAGCATACAATAAGCTCCAATCCTGCCAGTCTGAAGGTGGAACTGAGAAGAGCACTTTAAAAGTTTTCTAATTGCACTCAGATCTTGTACGTTATGATCAGCCTTTCCTTGCAGACTTTTTCTTGAGTCCCCCCCCCCCCCCCCCCGCTATTCGCACATCGGAGCGAAAAGTTTTTGGCGAGGAAAACGTGTCTTAGTTGCCGTTTTTGTCCCTTGGCTCCTTGAAGGTTTTCTTGCATCTTTAGTGTAGAGGAGGGTAATGGGGGTACATAGTAATTTAAATTTCTGGTTTGTTCCATGCACTTCGTGATAAAGGATCGTTGTTGTGGCGACAGTATACCTGTGCTATAAGAAACGACAACTGGATGAATGCATTTGTGACGGATATTGCTTTAAAGCTCGACATTAATTATAAGAAAATGACAATTGCGTCAACAAATGGCTACGGATGCGAACCTTTGAGATGCTCCACATTCTCAATGTCTCATTAAGATCCGAAATGGATTCATTGTGAATTGTGCAATTATTCTAAATGAGATGTTGAACAAGTTCTGATATTTTTTAATATCGGAGATGCTTTTTGCTCTCAATAAAGACAATGCAGATGAAGATGTAACTATAAATTCATACAAATATTCACAGCTTGCGACAAAGCATCTCATAGTGCAATTACTAAAATGGTGTACGTTTTAAAAGTTTCCAAAACACTTAGCTACAGAGTATATAGACGAGTCAAAAACAAAATATGGGATAGTGCGTCAGTGATATAAAACGGATATATTAAAATGTGCTGAAATCGCAAATATAAGAGTTTATGGCATCAATCTCCTCTCTCAACTTGATTTATTAAAAATGCTCAAGGACAAGATTTTCATTTCCTTTAGGTTAACACTACTCAGATTTCCCCATAAGAGGCATAGCATAAAATTTTTCGGATTTATTGACTCGTAAATTTTGAGCTGATATTTTATACACTCAATAAACTTTGCCATATTTCAGATTTTTTCTTTTGAAATATAAAATTATAGTACTTTTAAAAATTTTATTTCGCATGATGGGTATATGGCATAGATACATGTATATTTCTTAAGATTGATAAATAGAGTTAGTGGGGTTATTTTTTCTAAGTTTTATTTGTACTGAATATTAATTTTAAGTTATTTTTTAAAATACCTCTGTACGATTTGAAATTAAAACCCGGTTTCAAAGAAATGAAATGAAAATTACCGAAGAGCGTCGCTAACAACTCCTTAACCTTGACAAGGTTTAAAAGAAGTTTTTTACATAAAGGTTCTACTCAGCGTTTAATAGGATGATAAAGAAAGAATGCTTTTTGAGTTAATTTTTCTACGATGTCTTCTTATAATAATTAAATGAACAGAATGCAATTGTCGATTTTGACGGTTCGTTAATTTAAAGCGCAAATTTTAATTGCTATTAATGTTCTTTGTCGTTTGGAGACAGTGAAAGCAATGAGCCTTTGACGATAGCCAATGTCTTTATCGATTTTTGTTAAGACTTTTTTTTGAACGACACCTATGATATTAGCTTTAAGGATTTCACCCAAAGACCTTTTACTTGACGAAACTACAATTTAATCTGTTTTCTGATGTCTTTCCGAAAGCTTGGAAACCTCCCCACGCCCGTGCAGCGTGCGCCGGAATTACTCCTGGGGGTGTTTTTCATCTAATTTCATATACATTTTAGGTTATTTTTTTAGTACTTCAGTCAAATATTTCCTAATCAAGAAGTTTAGATAATTTTAAAAACCCCCCTCGTGCGCACGGGCCTGAACCTCCCTAATTATTCCCTATTCCCTATTCTCTACTTTCACTGCAAACCGTTTTTGCATGACTTCATAAGAATTTAATCATACACAACCAATTAATTACAATTTTTCAAATTCTGTATCTATGTTACGACTGGGTAAATTATCGAATTCTGCTTCCAATCCCCCCCCCCCCACCCACCCTCCTCTACAATCGGGTTTCCGACAGCTTTCGCAAGTTAGATTCATTCGTACTTATCCGATCGCACTCAGTGCCTTTCTTCTCGTGGATCTGTGGCTGATGTTATTATCAACACTTAGCAAGTACCACTAGGCTGCCAACCCGGGCCATTGTTATTTATCATTTACATCAACGATGTATCTACAATTCTATGACACTCAAATATTCTTTGTTATGATGCCTTTTTTTAAATTCTGTCTTGGACGGCCATAGAATGTTTTGACACTTCGATTTGTCAGATGATTTTTTAGTGGTTCACGATTTGCTTTGTTGACTAGCCATACCTCAAGCGTTATCCAAGCAATATAATTTCATATACAATATTTTAAAATGTTTAATAATAAATTTTCGCTATCGTTTTATTGAAAAACAAAATACTCCCGCGTTAACCCAAGTACTCTCGGCTACACTTGATGATAGATAGGTGTAGTTGCGCTGAGTTTTTCCGCTAGGGTTTTTGTGCTTTAAAAGCTCTCAATAGGCTCTTTGCTGTTTTCATTTATCAAAAATTTTAAACGTGCTTAAAAAGAAGCATATACTTCAAATAAATATCAAAGGTGTTGAACACTTTTACAAAATAGTAGGTATAGTAATTATATACCATATTTTTCACAGTACATTAAAACTCTGCTATTACAATCTAGGAAATGCCAAACTTGACAACGGCTCGAACTGGTCAGGTAAAGAAAAAGCGTTCCATTGGGAAGTATGCCATGCTACTCTGCATGGCCAAATGGAATGCAACTAAAGTCGAAAATAAATGTTCCATTGATCAATGGGGCACTACAAGAAAAGGTCAGAAACCGTGCTAAAAGAATCCCGGCTAAATCGCTGTAAGACTAGGCGTCTGGTTTAATTCCCATTTTTCTTTCATCATTTTAAGGCCATAGTTGGCAAGGTTAATATGAATTTGAGTTTCGTAAAGAGATGGTTAAAAGAGTTTGATAACCACTACATCACTAAGCTTCTCTATTGTAGGCCTATTCTGGAATATACCTCTCTAGTCTGGTTAAATCTCTGTGCAACACATATCGATCGCAACGGAGGTTCCTTGGAATAATTCTCTTATATTACATCCTTATGTCGATAGGTTTTGACTGTTGTATTTAGATTCTCTTCAAAAGAGCTGCTGTAATTCCAGGGTTCTGGTTTTATCTGCATGCGTTTATTGACTCTCATGTAATTTTACAATGTTTCAATATATCAGTTTCATCTTGCTGCTTGGGAAATCACGATCACATCGAGGTCGCGAATCATTAATTTCTGTTTTGTTCGCATTGATTTTCCTCTATCGTGAAATCATTTGTTGAAGTTTTTTTGTATTCTTTTCTTCTTCTTTAACTTTGTCACTACGCAAATCAAGCCACAACCAATAGGAGCAGCCAACAAATAGTTAGTTCGATCGAATATTGATGACCAGGCCAGCCGTGACCAGCATGTTGGCTTAGTTAGTATCAAGCCTACGCCTGCCATGCCCCCACCCCCCCCCTTCGCCTAAAATAAAAATTTCTGAAATGTAATCATCATATTTTAAGAAGCTATAGATTCGATTGTAGGGATGCACGTTTACCTATCTCCAATTCGGAAAATAACAGACACCCAACACCCAAATGTGTATGTCTGTGGGAATAACTTGTAAAGTCGAAAAATGGTCAAAATGAGATAAGTTTACTGTGGTCATTTAAAATGTCTTATACGCACTGTGACCACAGATATAGTATAACAATACGGCTTCTGATGTGGGTGATGCAAACTCCCCACTTCCTCTTTGTCCAGTTTCGCTATTGTGTTATACTGGGCCATTTCCCCCTCCACCTTTATAATCTTACCGTGGCCCGATATTTGTAGCCAAAGGGCGTCATTACAGAATCACAGTTATCCGAAGCGTACTAGACGTTTCGTCTGCAGAGGCTGCCTTTAAGATAAGTGGGTTATAAGCAGGCGCGTCAAGTTATGGGTTATGGTTTCAATGGAAAGTAAAGAGCTCCACTATTTGTAGGTCCCATACTTCAAGAAATTGAGTAAGAATAATTATTATTATGGATAATTTTTATTTTTCACAGAAATATTTACTTTTCGGGGAATGACAAATATATTGCCGCGCTGGAAAAAATTTAAGGATATTATGTGTCATAGATGCGCCATTTACAGTTGCTTCCGTGTACATAAATGTTCGCAGTCACCTATCGCGTGTTTGGGCAATACCTAAGTCCCTCTGTATGCCTGCGCGAGTTTCTTCTATTTGGAGTGAAAAATGTGTATAAACGCGGACACCAAACCATGCTAAGTTTTTTGTGATAGATCTCGGACCTCGTTTCAATGCAAAAAGAGAGAGAATGCAAGAACGGGTAAATTTTTGATTAGAACAAGAAATATGAGCAACCTGTTAATAATCATAATAGCTTCATTTCTAAATGAAAGATTCACAGCTTGGCATGTTAACTGAATGTTAACTTGCACAGCAACGTTTCATAAGCCACCCTCCTAACTGCGTTACATAATACTTGAACGGCTCTTAATACAACCCTTTACTTTGCTTTTCCGTCTCTCGGTCACTCAAGGGGTTTTTCCTCAATTATGGAAAAGCTCGTATATTATTCCCATCTTCAGAAAAGGCTGCAAGAACGATGTGTCCAACTACATACCCATTGCTAAATTATCATCCATACCTAAACTATTCGAAAAATTGGTCTATGATTCCATGTTCTTCCACTGTAAGTCTATCTTCTCATTCTCCCAGCATGGCTTCCTCAAAGGTAGATCTACAACAACCAACCTTACTGACTTCGTCTCTAAAACACTATGTGCATTGTAAAAGATGTTGATGTTATCGCCACCGATTTCAGTAAAGCCTTCGACAAGGTCTCCCATAACGTTATCTTGTTCAAACTTGATCGCTTAGGCTTCCCACCCCCCCCCCCCCCCCACATTTTTCTCCTGGATTCGATTCTACCTGAACAATCGTCAGTACAATGTTCTTTTCAGCTCAACCATTTCTAACCCTATTGTTGCTCGTTCCGGCGTCCCTCATTGCAGCCACCTCGGCCCATTAATTTTTATTCTTACAATAAATGATGTTGAATGTATCATCAAACACTCAGAGCTGTCCATTTATGCTGACGACATGAAAATAATCAAACATATCTCCTCCTCTTCTCCTGCAAAAAGACCTCGGTTCGTTCACCACATGGTGCATGAAAAACTTTCTAGAGCTCAGAAGCGCTGGTCTAGAAAGTTCTCCAATCCTTATGTTCCCAAATCTCTCTACATCTCCTTTGTTAGACCTCTCCTTGAATATGCCAGCCAGGTATGGTCACCTACACAAAAGACTCACATTAATAGGATTGAATCTGTCCAGCGTAGGTTCATTCGCTTCACTCTACGTGATTTTCCGTGGGTAGACAGATTCACCCTTCCACCTTATGAAAACCGCCTGAAACTGATCGACTTACAACCTCTAAGTAAACGTCGTGATGTTTCCGACATTCTCTTCATTTATCAGTTACTAACTGGTGCCATAGACTGCAATTCAATCCTGCAATCTTTACCCATCTATACCAATCCCCGTAACCTTAGCTCCACTCCCCTTTTCCGACTCGACCTTATATCTTGATCCCGCCCATCCTGATCTTGATCGCCTTCCTTAATTCTTCCTCCTTCCGCCTTCTGCCTGTATCTACTATATTTACAAAAATAAATAAATACATTCCTAGACAAATGAAATAACCACAATGTCCATTGAAAAAGATAACCCAAAAATTCTAGATTTAAGACATTTATACAGATTTTCGAAAATTCAATAATCTGTTGAATAATTATAAGAAAAACAAAATGTTGTCAGGCCCCATAACTGGCACATGCTTGACCGGATCCCATTTTTCTGTATTTGCCCCGAAACTCCAATAACCTTAAGAACACGCCCGGCTATACATGATGGAAAGCTGTTTCCACGAATATTTCTTTTCACTGCTCTGTCCGAAGTCCTTTTTGGTTTTATGTTCGGGACTCGCTCCGGGGTTCTTAATATGTACAAAGGACGCCAGACTTATTTATCGAAAGTCTCTATCCATATTTTTTTAGTACAAAAGTTTAGTTGCTCAAAAGTAATAAATACGTGTGTTTTGCTGACTTCACTTGTGTACGTTACTTTCAAGTAAAACTCATTTCTATTAATTATATTGTAACAATCTCTCACTGATTCGAAAATTTTTTTATTTCGGAATAAACTTCTCTCAACGATTCGGAAGTAAACAGCTTTTTATTTCAAGTTATAGAAACTGTCACATAATTTACATTACCTGCAAAGCAAGCAAATAATGTCTATCGCAAAAAATCGATCTATTTTCTCGTCTTCCGTTCGTGCTTGCAGGTCATAGGCAAAATAGGCGATATGAATTTCTAAATGGAGGACCTTTTCTTTAGTCTCGGTTCTAACAAGTTCAGTAATTTACGATTAACGATGCCAGCAAAACAATATTAAGAATGGAAACATGGAGCGTCCGGCGACAGAGTGTCGAATGTGGCCAGCCAACTTTATGGGACAGACTAGTAAAGGCCCTTGGAAAGACATTGCTCATCTGAAACGGCTTCAGTTTAAGGAATATAAAAAAGGAAATTGTGCACCATAAGCCTTCCACTGTTTTATTTTTTATTCATGATATTTGCATTTTTAGCAAATGTCAATCCGTCTTAGTCGATTTAAGCTGTCGGAGACTCATAAAAATTTTCCAACAACATTGTTGGCATAGCCATTGTTTTCAAGGCCGTGAATTTTAATTTCCTGCACATGATTGCATTTTCTTTGGGAAAGTTAAAGTCTTGAAAATCTCGAAAATATCTGATTCGTAACATTAAGTTAGTTGGCGAATGTCCAAATAAAACTATGTAGTACTGTATGTATGTTTGCCACGGTCTGTTGCATATTTCAGCAAGAATCATGACAACATCTACATATTCTGTGGTGAGTTAGAGATCAACCCCAATTAGATGAACCCAACTGTGACATTAACTATTTCTTGTATATAAATTATTGCAGTTGACACATAATTGCTTTCATGTATACAAGATAACACAAAGGAATGCCACAATTTAATGCCCTCAAGATAGCTGATTATTATATGCCTGCCAATTTTGAGAGGATTGGCCAGGATCAGGAACAGCCTTGGTTATGATTTATTCGAAAGTACTGCGTAATGTAACAATTAAAGCCCTTGAGACGTTTCGATCCTGAAGAGTTCATAAATTTATTTTTGGGATGTTCCTTTCATGTCCTTTGAGCTTTAATCCTTTAAAAAACTTTAATTCATACCATAAAGTGTTTAAGGCTGATAAATGGGTTCCGCTCGCTCACCTCTTGTTTTGTTTATTCAGGTATTATCCGCTGCTTTTGTCATTCTGCCAAAACAGTCTGGTAGCTGAAATTTTGTCCGAGAATATCGTCCAGTTTTGCATTTAGTATTCATGCAAATGAATTATATTTTGTTGCTTCCTGTATAGTTTTTTTGCCCTCTTGTTTGGGATGTAGGTACTATAAATTTTGCAGCAGAACACAATCATGTTGAATAAAAATGCAACGAACTGATTAAACCACCGAAATTGTACTAGTAAAACAAAGAGGACTAAAAATTTATAACGTCATTTAATTCAGGTTTTTTGCATTATCTAACTTAAAATATTGTAACGCTTTTGGGGGTTTTCAACGGTTGGAATAAGTTAAGCGGTACCTTCCGATTGTATAATACATAATTCAGCCAGTCTGGATAGAACAAAGGTAATATGCAAGGCATAGTTCTAGACGTATGGGAACCTTTCGGACATCATTAAGTTTTATTCTGATGAGTTGTTTCTGCCATCTAATCCTGAAATCGGAATTAGTTGTTGCTATCTTGGAAATTTCCCTTCTATTATATCCGCACTCATGCCCAATTTATCAAAACTAAAAAACAAATTCAATGTCCTTCTCAAACGTAACTATGGATACTGTCGTGCTTGCATTTAAGTCTCTTAAATCTAATGTAGTAGGGATGGATAATCTTAACATAAGGTTTCTTAGAATTATTGTTTCTTTCATCGTTGAACCTATTTCATACATCTTTAACACAGCTATTACTACCTCCAAATTTTCTGCTTAATAGAAAATGGCTAACGTTACCCCTGTGAAAAAGGTTTCTCTTCCAGTAAATTTACAGGTCTTCAGGCCGGTATTCTTTCTGTATTATCCAAGATCCTTGAGGGTTTTCTATATACTCAAGTTAGAAATTTCATTGATAGCTATAATTTGGTAACTGAGCAAACCTAAGCATAGTACAACATTGTCATTATTACATATTGTTGAGTCTATCCGACGTAATGTTGTGTATTGTCAAATTAAAATTTTGTGTTTGCTTGATTTTTCAAAAGCATTTGATTATATTCATCACACTATTTTATATGAAAAATTATTAACAAAATTTTATTTTAGTAGCTAATTTTCTATTATCTTATCCAACTGACCGTAGTCAAACCACTGTCACAGAAACATGTACCTCAAGACCTTTGGTGACTTTCACAGGAGTACCGCAGGGGTCAATTTTAGGCCCATTGCTATTTACTACGACATTAAGAATATTGTACACGGCTTAGAATATTGTTCCCCTTCATTATATGCCGATGATGTTCAGCTGTTTCTTTGTTCACCCATACAAGATAATGCAAATAATGTTGCTAAATACAATCAAGACAATCAGGGAGCACTGCGCTATGGGCTGATATAAATGGTCTTATCCTAAATCCTTAGACAACACAAAGTATCACTCTTTTTAATCGACTATTATATCTATCCCAACTATATATCTAAATGACAACATCATTAATTATGAGGAGCAGGTGAAAAAATCTAGGAATGATATTTGATGCTACCTTATCTTGGCAAAAGCATATATATTATGGTTTCGAAGGTTTACTTGCGTTACTTGTACCAATTGTTACCTATGGGGATTGTGTTTATTGCAATGTAGGTAGTAGTTCTCGTAAAATGATTAATGTCGCTTTTAATGGTTGTAATAGGTACACATATTGATTGAGAAGATATGATCACGTTTCCGCTTTTTTCAGACAAATTTTTGGTTGCAGTTTTGATAAATACTTCGAGCAAGGGCGGATTTGGGGGGGGGGGGGCGGGCACACAGGGGCACGTGCGTGAACTTTTCATTTTACTAATTTATAATTTACATTATTCTTAAAGTCTTACCTTTGACACATTGACTTCTAGCTTCAGTTTAATTTAACTTTTATCTGGGTGGAAGCTGATTAGGCGATATTTAATAAATATATCAGAATAACGACTTTGGACATCTAACACAATCCAGGTGCCTACCAGACTTCTACATTGCGCTCATCAGAGGAACCCTGTATATGGTGCGTGGAATAAATATATTTGTTGCTAGCCAAAAGCAAAGCGTTTTTAAAACTGCTTACAAACACTCAATTATAGAATGGAATATCAGTACTGGCCCAATTTGCTGCCCATCTTTATCTTCCATCTTCATCGCAGCCCGCCATAATCTTTGCCACCGTGTGCTCATAGACAACAGCCTTTGCACTTTTGCACGTGAGATGTTTTTAATGTTCCTTTAAAATTCGACAGACCTGATGTTTTTTCGCTCCTGATCTTAAAATTCTTAACCGAACTCCTGTATATATTTTTTAATTGTCGTGCAAAATAGGAATTTTCCCCTCAATAGACCAATTGCACTTACTTCAATCCTACTCACTCAGCTCTCTAGATCGGCGGTTAGCTGGAGGCTTGAGGTTAATCTGAATAAGGCTAAGCTAGTCATTTTCACGAGAAAATATAAGGGGGTCTCTCAGACAAACTAAATATTGATCAATCCTTCCGCCTCTCGGACGACTCTAGTGTATTCCAAGCGGAAGTAGTGGAAATTCAGTAAGCCGTGGTTTGGCTGAAAGGAAACAACATACCCGAAAAGGATATTTGTATTTTTATAGACAGTCAAGTAGCAAGGCTATCCTGAGAATGTGTCTTATCGATATCAAAAACTGTTAGCATAAGATGGCAGAGCAGTACCACGACTACCTGTGCTGGGTTCCAAAAACAGAATAGCTGGCTAGACATGAACAGTGAACCAGAGATGGACAAATGCCACTACGTATCATACGACCAAACAGATCTTGGATCAGCTGAATCTTAAGTGCTCCAAGCGCCTAGTCTCGATAGACAGAACCAACCTAGCTGTAGTCATAGGGTTATCACTGGGTGATCACTTATTTATATGCACACGAAGACATTGGGGTGCTTCTAATGACTTTTGATTAGAATGACTGTAATAAAGCTGTAGGGAAGAGGAGGATGAGGAGGAGACTATATTACACCTCTTCTGCTCGTGTTCTACCTTGGCACGCACGCGGAAGGCCTTTCTGTGTGACTATTTCCACAGCCTACTCTAGATACAAGCCCGAAAGCTGATATTAACAGCTGAGCATTGGTGGTGTAAACAAATCAAAACTTGCCACAGCGGACATAAGGAAAAGTTTGGGGAATTGTACTTTCTCGTAATATTTCTCGCATTATATTTAAAGTCTTAAATTGGATTTCACTGCAGGTTAACCTACAAATGTTCTGAACATGTGTATGCAATAAAAAGTGTCTCTCTTGTACAATTTTCATGTGTTTTAAATGGAAAACTCTCTTGTGATTCTTTTGTTGAAATATTGAGCTTAAAATGAGTAAATGACATCAGCGTTTGGCTTTGGTTTTGGTTACGAGAATGTGCAGTTTTATATGTCTGTGCAAGGGTTGGTTAATCTGTGGTAGAACAAGATTAAATAATTACGAAACGCTTGGTGGTGAAATGGCCGAACTGTCATGTTTTCCGGGTTTGTATCTAGAGTAGGCTGCGCTATTTCTGGAATAGACGTAAGGCATCTGCGTAGCAGAACTCCTTACTGAAACTGTCTAACTCGACCGTGGTGTTTTCCTTGGGTCAATGTGAGTAGCAATATTGAGCTCGTTCAGCAATGTTATTAGACTCTTTTCTTATTGTATAACTCCTGAATTATACGAGAGGGGTTTTATCCCATAACTTATCAAAAACGGGTTTTTTTCAATTTGAGAGAAATTAAGTAAGAAGAGGGTCATCTGTACGTGTCGATCATCCTTCTGTTCAATATCGTAATTGCTGCAAAACACTATATAAACGGGCTTTTCATGTCAACTAATGTCAATCAAAGTCCCTCTCGTAAGAACATTTTTTTTATATTTTGCCTTAAAGAGATCTCTCGTGTGATTGGGGACTAACTTATCCATTGTCACTTTCGTCTTTAAACATCGATGTCTATCCGGTTTTAACATGCGAGCCTGCGTAGTTTTTCTTTGGTAATGATTTCTGGCCAATAAATGGTTTGGATGAGCCGAAAACGTGGATTTCCAAGTGCTTGCAGGTTAAATGTAATTTGGCAAATTCCATGTTGCACAGTTACGTTATGTATAAACAATTGTTGAGCCACTTGGAGCTGTATCTGGCTGATTACAATTTATTTAGCTGTATCTGGTTCATTACAGTTTAATTCGGGCGTACCGCAGGGATCCATAATAGGCCTCCTTCTTTTCTGTATATGAATGATTTTCCGTCCGTAATAAAGGGCGCCTCTAGTCATTTATATGCTGATGATGTTCAAATCTATCTAAGAACCCCTATTGTACTTTTGGAAGACTGTGTGGTTAGAGTGAATGATGATTTGGGGCGTATTTATGATTGGTCATTGGACAATGACCTGAATCTTAATCCGTCAAAATCAAATTGCTTAGTGGTCTACAGAATCATACTCGATCAATCAAATCGTCCGACCATCTTTCTGGGAAACTCCACTCTTGAAAAGCCTTGACGTAATACTTAACACACTTTTAGTCGTGACTATAGTTCGAGTATTATGCGAAAGATACATGGTTGCCTTCGACAGTTGTGGATTTCATTTGACTGTGTGTCGACCAACCTTCGCAGTAAGCGTTCTTCTGATTCTTCACTTTATCTATGGGAGCTTAATTTACAGCAAGCTCGATTCTGTATGTCAAAGAAAATTAACACTAGCATTTAATGATACTTAGGCATGTAGATGATGCAGATCATTAGTTTTTGTTTTATTAGTTTTAGGGATTTTAAATTCAATGTGAATATATATTGGATAGGTTCAATTGTAGTGCAGGATAAGTATCCGTAGGTATAGAATAATACCAGGAAGTTTAAATTGCATCCTTCTGTAGTACTTTTATGAGATGTGTAATCTTTACCACGATGCCAATAAATTATTTTTATTATTATTCCTAGGCTTGTAACAGGGTTCTAAAACAAAGACCAAAGGAGTTTTAGCACTTCTCGCAAATGTCTTCTTCCGCCCAACCTAACCTGTATAAAAATAAAAAATAAATTTTTCCATCAAACAATTTTTTAAAGGCTAAAACTTTAGTTTGGACGGGCAAGGACACTTATCAGGAGTACCAACACCCCATTAGGTTTACGTGCCCAGGAAATTTAAAAAAAATATTCTTTTAAGTATTATTTATCACCGCCTTCAATCCCAAACATCATACGGTTAAACCTCTAATTTATGGAAATGTTTGAAAATGAGATATTTTTTTCTCTTTACAGTCTACTTCCCTTTAAGTAAATAGCATCTTTAGGCTGTCGAGTTTCTCTTATTACAGTCAGTAATTGTGATGTGCTGGTAGTTAGTTATTCAGGCTCTTATAAAAGAAATTCCAGACTCCAATAAGAATTTAGTGTAATAAAAACAGATCAAAATAGGTGGATAAACAATCCTACAAAACTGCTAAGGGCGTCTGGTATTCTTTTTTTATTATGTAGCTGAAGCCCAACCTCCTGATCCGCTTAGCATGGCCATGGCCGGAAGGAATTAGGACAAGGGGAATGATAGAAATTGAATGTTTGGTTTTGCATTGTTAGACAGCAGCCCAAAGAAGAAGTGGACTTTTTTTTAAGAAAGAAAAACTGATAGTCAGGCCGATGGTTGAACCTGCATCCATGGCGTGGTGATCGTACCACTCAAACGATGATCCAACTCCGACGCCACTGTATGAAGGCAGGCAATCCTAACGACATACATCGTCAGGATTGCCGCATTAAGAAGGCTCTGTTTATATATAATTATATAATACTCTCTCGCCAAGTTCTGGTCAGCAAACAAAATCTTCAGACCCACCAAGCTTTGGATCTTCGAATTGTACATAAATTCAGTTTTATTGTTCAACTGTTCAACATCAAAGTAATCTTCCAAAAAAAATCTAACTGCAAGCGTTTGCAAATCAGTGTCTCCGTCGGATCGAATAGTTACAAGCCCGGAAGCTGACATTAACAGCTGAGCATTGGTGGTGTAAACAAAGCTTGACACAGTAGACATAAGGAAAAGTTTGAGGAATTGTATATTCTCGTAGTATTTCTTGAAATATATTTGAAGTCTTAAATTGGATTTTACTTAAGGTTAACCTACAAATGTTCTGAAAATGTGAAAACGATAAAAAGTGTCTCTCTTACAAAATTTTCATGTGTTTTAAAGAAAAAACACTCTTGTGCTTGTTTGAGCTTAAAATGCGTCAATGACATCAGCGTTTTTCTTTGGTTTTGGTTACGAGAGTGTGCAGTTTTATTTGTGTGTGCAAGGATTGGTTAATCTGTGGTACAACAAAAATGAAATGATGACCAAACGCTTGGTGGTGTAATGGCCGAACTGTCCTGTTTTCCGGGCATAGGCTGTGATCGAATACAAAGGCATAGACATTTATTTAAGCATGTAAGAAAGACAGTATAGTCGTTAGTATTACGAAAAGAGAAGGAAAGAGAACCAGCCCGGTATATTGTAGTAAACAATTGAAATCCTACCGTTTTTTACAGTTTTACCATGGAGATATATTAAAATTCAATTAATTTCTTAGTAGTAGTTCCGCAGGTGCACACGTAAGTGCCCATAAAAATACCTTCATTCATCGACTTTAATTAGCTTTGAGAATGCTCTTAATTTCGCTATTTGCCAAGTTTTAAGTACTTTAAAACTTCAAATTAGTGACAAGTTCAGATTAATTACAAAAACGGAATAGAACTGCTTCCGCTTAGTCGTAATGCTGAATAAATGGCGAATGGTTCAGTTAATTCCACCATCAAATGCACACAAAGGAATTTCCCTGTCAGTGAAATACTTAGTGTTTTCACATGAAAACTGTTTCCGAATTAGCGTAGAACTGAGCTTGAATAATTCAAGGAGATGTATCTACATACATAAACTTTATTTATTCAGAGGATAAATTAACCCTATCAACCTTACGACATGGGTTAATTGAGTTAAGTGTCCTAAAAGGATAATAAAGCACATGCATGTAAATGAGCAACCTGAGAGGTCCCTGCAGGAGGATTGAATAAAAATTCAATTCAGCAACCTTTATTCTTGGGTAGAGATTAAATAAAGAAAGTGCCTAGCAAATTCAGAGGTATTGTATGCGCACGTTCGTAAAGTGTTTTACGACCGAATGTTTGTATAGGCATGTGTTCCATATTGAATCAACTTCAGATATTTGATACCGATACCTACCTTAACCCTTTTTATCGATTCTAGCAATAAAGTCTAGACAAGTTAACCCTTCTGACACGTTTGCGAAAACATCGAAGGGATTTAGTTGAATATTGGTGTGAATTGAAGAATACAAAGGAAAGAAAGCCCGTCATAAGTCGAAACTGTCAACACCAACATTAATGCCCCTAACGAACTGATTTTATTGATTTGAGCATATTACCACGAAGACCGAAACTATTATATAAAAGGAAACAACGGATTTTAGATTGAAGGCGAATGCGTTCAACAACCTCAGCTGATGGCGTCTAAGAAACTTGTGCTTGGCACGCGAACGGAAACTAAAGTGCTTGTACTTGTCTTACAGACGTTCCGTCGTTTTGCCCTACTTCGAGTTGAAACGAAAGGAATATATATCCAACTTGGAAAATATTTTTAAAAAAAAGAACAGAAAAAACTTATTAAAGACGACTGAAATACCAGCAGGGCACTTATGAAAAAATTTAATTACACCCGTCCGTCCATCAGTCGGAATGTGGTCACTGTTTGAAGCAAAATAGCCACAGCTCACATATTCTTGCCATGGTCGACTTCAAGTCGGGGTGTTGTAATTATTTCAATGTGGTGCTTTCCCAGCTTACTAAAAAGCAGCAGGCACCCCATTGGGGGAACATATATAAAACGAATACAGATGGAAAACAACACCATAAATCTTTGTTAAACTTGGGCAATTTGACTAAAGGACTTTTACTGTGCGCGTTTTCCGAGCTCCGCTCCAGTTTTATGAAGTTAGGAAAAGACTATCAGATACAAAGTAGGATATAAAAACGCTTCTGTTATGACGAACGACGTAGTTTTAAAGAAGGATGTACTCAAAGGAAAACGGAAGTGAAACCAAAAATAAAATTACAATGTCGTCGACTTTTTTCCAGTACTGAGGCTTTAACCATGATTTACTTGCTACAGAGAAAAGCTCATTTAACAATCTTCTAATAGCCAAGCTTTAAAAAGATTCCCTTCTAAGCTGAATCGAATCTGATCCACATTTACATAGCAAATAATAATTATATTGCTTGAAAAGTGATGGGAAGGATGAGGCAATGAAATGAAAATCTACACCAAAGCTTCCTCTACTTAAACGAATTATAATTTACTTAAATTTAATTTGAATGAAAGAGAAAACACTCATTTGATCCAACGCACAGCCTACTCTAGATACAAGCCCGGAAAATATTGTAGGTCGGCCATGTTACCACAAAAGTTTCGTCATTATTTCATTTTTGTTGAACTACAGATTAACCAATGCACGCTTGCCTAACCAAAATCAAAGAGAAATCCTGATGTCATTGACGTATTTTAAGCTCAATACTCCAGCAACGCGAACACAGAGAAAGTTTCTTTAAAACACATTTAAATTGTAAAAAGAGACGCTTTTTTCGTGACCACATGTTCACAATATTTGTAGGTTAACCCCAAGTAAATTCCAAATTCAGACTTTAAAAATATTGCGAAAAATACTACGAAAAGGTACAATTCGTCAACCTTTTCCTATTGTTTACTGTGGCAAGTTTCGGTTTGTTTACACCACCAATTATCAGCTGTTCATGTCAGCTTCCGGATTTATATCTTGAGTAGGCTGTGTTCCACTATTGAACAGAACTGAATAAGATTTTGACACATTTCAGCTGATGATCTGTGACGTAATTTGCCTAAAATGTATGGGTAAAAATTAATATTCAAGCAAAATATGCGCAATTTAAGGTGGATTCCGAACCATTGGCATTACTCTGTGACACCCAATGGACTTTTATAGTAATCTGGGTCGCCGCCAGTAAGGCTGGAACCTGCGACCTCCGAGATAAAAAGCCAATATCTAACGACGACATTAGTTGAGTGTGTTGTTTTTTTAGCGGGAGAGGTGAAAATCTTCCAAAAGACACCGGACAGCCCGTACCCTCCGGTAGTATGAGATTCTTACTCACTAAAAATACCTCTCTGGGTATTAGCCGAAACAGACCACATAGAATCTGGTCCTTTTCGTCCCATCCCAGTCTCCTTTGTGTGGGCAACTGAGATCCAGTTATCCCACTGTCGCCACTAACCTCGATTTCCTGGGTCACTGTTAGAATGCTAGCCTATCTGCAGGAATCCATGCTGTCACACCGTCTCCAGTATTTTTTGTCCACGGTATTGAAGGGATTCAGGCCATAAAGCTTTAGTCCAGAGCCAGGACCAGTAACCTTCTCCGGATTAACCACAGCTAACCCTTCGGAAGGCAGATATGCATCTCCTACTGGTGCGTGTACCGCGGAGATAGCCAACTCGTTAGAGTCTACCATCTCTGCTCCGCCGCACCTGAGGAAGTGCTAGTTATTATTTTGCCAATGGCACCTTCTTTCAGCCGGCGGGAGCGATCCAGCCTCCATAACCGCCACAGAACCTTCAAAACGTAATTTTCCCAAAGCTGCTTCTGTTGTGTTGTGGGTATAGCCAACCTATTAGGGTCTACCACACCCTCCACCCCACTCTTACAGAAGTGCCTGAGGAGACGCCATTCGCGATCCAATTACCCCTAGGTCCCGCAGATAGGGGAACACTACGGCAGACTCTCTTGGCATGGCCTACTACAACCTTGGAGTTAGGGGGATTTTTCAAGAGGTTATCTCCTCCCGCATTAGTTACTTGGCTACATTCTAGGATGCATTGCCCGGTTGCTACCGCTTGGAGGTGTAACTTACACTTGAGAATGTCACGATGAGGATCGCCGTATCCTAGAAGGCTTCAACTCATCCGTCCATCCTCCAGCAGTTGAATGTTAATACAAAAAAAGTTCCGTACGTTATAAGTACTTCGTGTAGTCTTTTTGGCGCTTATAACTTCCGTGGCATCAAGTCCACGAAAGACGGACGGAGGCAGGAATTGCTATCAGGGTACTGCAGGGGCCAGTTCTACATTTTAAATCCCTGACTTCGCAACCATTCCGCGGTTAAGCAAGCTGTGATTTCGAATCGTTATCTTCTTGAAAGATAATGTCCGACAAATTTTTGTTTCATTGCTCTAAATTACTGAGGAAATCTGTCTCGAGGATACCGAGGTAATACTGTGCAGTCAGTTTGTCAACAATCCGTTGATACCTTCAACTGTTATAGAGCTTCACAGCATCATAACTCCTCCTGTAAATTTGAATCTTTCAACACTTTTTCCCCCGGAGTATTCCTTAGATTCGATGTGTACTTTTTTTTATATTTGGCATTTAACTTCTTGAAAAAAATTACTGCCGATCATTATAATTCAATTAATTAACTTAAATAAGTAAAAAGGTGACCGAACAATGAACTGCCTTAGCCTGCTTGCTTCCTAAGTTCTTAATACCGTTTGACTCCAAATGCGTATTAGTAAAAGTAAGCTAACGTACGCACTGGGTCCAAATAGAAACTGCTCCTAACCCACTTACTTGCTAAGAATCTATGTAAGTCCCTAAGGAGGTTCTGATCAGCACGCTAATTTTTTTGAAAAGCAACTACCTTAAATTATTCCGCTTAACACGCATAGTGGGTGTAAAGAGTGCTTTGCCTACTTACTTAGAAGTCACTTAGACCATTCTACTCAATACTCGTACACTGCGTGAAAACCTGTACTGGGTTAGACGTAGGGTTAGGTATGTGGCCGCCCTATGCAAAAGAATCTCACATTACCACCATTCGCCAAAAGGCTTGATCTACTTTAGTTGGATAACATATATAAAAGTATTTTGATAGCTTTCAACTGCTTGCAGCAGCGTACAATTGACTCTCCAGAATTGTAGACATCTTTCAATATATCTGCTTCTGCTGGTTCCTAAAGAAAGCATGACTTTTTACAGGTGCCTCACCATCGATGTCACGACTTTTGATTTAAATGAAGCTTGGCAAACTCCTGGGTCAACATATAGGATACTTTTACATCCGCAAGGTAGTCAAAAAACTATATCTCCAGAATGGCTCAATGGAATAAAATAAAAATTCCTTATTTCTGTTATTTCACATATAACAGAGGTCGCAAATAAAAATGTTTCAAAGGGTTAGTGCGTGATAGAATACATGTATTAGTGAGTAATGCTAATAGATATATTATCACGCACTAACGCTTCGACTTAAAGAATCTCTGTAACAGAGACGATTGTGGACCCACGTTTACAATCTGTTAAATCTGAATTGCTGTTGCTGGAATACTTCCAATAAATAATTCAACTGGAAAACTAAAAATACGAAAACAGATTTAGATGGGGACTAATTTTATTGAATTTTTTTCGGACAACAGAAATGAAATGAAAATATGGGGGCCCTTTGAATGTTTTGTTTTTCAAAATATAATATTATATGGTGGCGTCATGGGGGCGTCTTGCCGTACCAAGGTGCCGAGAAAACGTTGCTGCCAGCCTCCAATTTTCCATGGAACATCGAAAAAAATGGGTAAGGTTTTCTTAAGGTATAGGAGTATAGCCGAATTAGCCGATTTTTAAAGTTCGATAATTTGACAAAAAAAAAACTTAATTTTTTCGCTAAAAAAATCATTATTAACACGTTCGCGGGCATGTGGAAATTGAAAATGAAAAGTGATATGACACATGCTGAATCTCTACTAATATTAAAGATAATATGTTTTGGATTAGACCAGATTGATGCAGAGAGCCTTACAAAGACAGTAGATATAACTTAAGTAACATTTCATTTTGACGGTAATAGCAGTCTTGTACCAGGTTCGTTAACGATCAACACGGTGATTCCCGGCTTATCTCTGAAGCTACAAAATTATGTGTCGGTATAAGCCGTCTTGTCCTTATGCTTGCCATCAAGCTTTTCAGCATATGCCGTCTTGTCCGCGAATGTGTTAAATTTGGATCTGGTATGGGAGGCATTGCTTTTTGAGGTAGACAGAGATAGTTTACATCAAATAGAGCAATATTTAGGTACAAGTACAATGCCATTAACATATAAGGTAAATATTAAAGGACCTAGTATTGAACCTTACGGGACACTTGAGTAAATTAGCTATTCTTTAGACAAAATTGCTTTCGATTAGTTTAATAGGATAGAACAAGATTCGCAGTCGAAGGACTAAATTTAAACTATGTACTTTGTTGTTCAATAGCAAACAGACTGTACTATGTTTAGTTTTAAATCCTGATTGTTGCTTAGAGATAAATTTATGGATCTCAGTATGTATCTGGATTTGTTGATAGAGAAACCGTTCAAAAACCCTTGCTAAGATAGGAGAATGCTTATTGGTCTAAAATCTTGTGACCTATTTATTTATTTATTTATTTAAGATTCATCAAAAGGCTGATTACTTAACATGTAAATATAAATAACTAGAAAAATAATTAATAATACATAATTACAAAACAATAATAGAGTAGTTAGGAAAGTTTGGCCTTCATGGAATTTTTCGACAGATTAAAATCAATGTTGTTAAAATACGAATTAAAAAACCGAGAGATTGACGTGACGGGCTCGTGAAAACCGTAATTTGTGCGATGCTGCGGAATTTTAAGAAAATCTCGATTTCTCAAGTAGCGACTCGGAATCGATATATTAAAAGAAGTCAACAAGACTGGAGAGTCAACATTACCTTGAAGACATTCAAAAGCGAAAACACTTTTGGAGATGTTACGTCTGAATTCAAGAGAGTCCAGTTTTATGAGCTTAAGCCTATCTGAGTACGGCGGCAGAATTAGAAGGTCGCTCCAAGGAAGCCCACGAAGTGCAAAGCGAACAAAACGGCGCTGGACTGCCTCTACCCGGTCAATTGAGTCACGATAAAATGGTGACCAAACACAACTAGCATACTCCAGAATAGGCCTAACAAAGGTGCAGTAGAGAAGCCTTGTGATATAAGGGTCGTCAAATTCCCTTTCCCACCTTTTTTTTTTAAACCCAATGTAGAATTAGCCTTAATAACTATCTCATCAATGTGTTCATCAAACGTAAAAGGACTGTTCAACCAGACACCCAAGTCTTTGGTCCTATTAATTTTTTCCAGAACAAAGCCATACATGGTGTAGTTGAAGTCGAGAGGATTCTTTCTACGAGTAAAAGACATAGACGTACACTTACTAATATTAAGGGGAAGATAGTTAAGAGAACACCAGTTGTAGAAGGCGTCTAAGTCAGAATTTAAAAGTTCACAGTCTCGAATAGAGGACACAACACGGAAAATTTCGGCGTCGTCAGGATAACAAAGAATTTTTGAATATTTCAAGAATAAAGATACATCATTGATGTAGATAATAAATAAAATCGGGCCCAGATGACTTCCCTGAGGTACGCCAAAGGAACTAAAAATAAACTTGGATAGTGATCCACGGAAGGACACACGCTGTGTCCGATTGAGTAGGTAAGAACGAACCCAGTCTACTAACAATGAAGGAAATCAGAGGGCAGTCAACTTGTGAATCAAAATTTGGTGGCTTATCCTGTCGAATGCCTTGCTAAACTCTGTAAAGATACAATCCACTTGCTTTCCAGCCTCAATTTTGGATAAGCAGAAATTTGAGAATTCCAGTAGGTTAGTCGCAGTTTTCATAAAGCCATGCTGGAAAGTTGCAAGAAAAGGTTTGCAATGAAAATAGTGTATCGCAAACTAATGCCTCAAAAATCTTAGCAATACAACACAAGTTTGCAATGGGTCTGTAACTGGAAATATCACACCTCTTGCCTTTCTTGTGAAGAGGGATAATAAGAGATGAAATCCAAAATTTTGGAAAGACTCCACAAGAAATAGATAAATTAAATAAATAACAAAGAACAGAAACCAAGGAAGAAGAACAGTTCTTATAAAGGGAAAAAGGAATACCATCAGGACCGCACGAAAAACTATCTGCCAAATTATTGATGTGTTTCGCGACTGTATCGTCATCAAATGTAAGATCTTTCATTTCCAATGAAAAAGGAGGAAATAATGTCAAATAGCTAAAATCCTTAGAGCTAGTATCGCAGGTATCAGAAAGAAATGCTGTCTTAAAAAAGTCGCCGAAAAGGTTCGCAATCGTCAAGGGATCACTACTTTCAGTGTCACCTAGTTTTAATAAAGTAGGGTAGCCGTCGGTGCTACGCTTAGAGTTAACAAATCTCCGAAACTGCTTAGGCTCACCGCGTATAATGGACCTCATTCTGTTAACGTAATTATTATATGAGGCATGAATTTCGGAATTGAACTCATCGCGCAATTATGAGTAGATATAAAAATCCGAGTCGCTCCTTGATGAGCAGAACAGCTTCCATGCTTTATTTTTTAAGTTTTTAAGATGCTTCAGCGAGCTATTGAGCCAAGGCGGACTAGAGAAAGAAGAAAACGAACGAGAAACAGGAACACAATGCAAGAAAAAAGTAAATAAATTGTCATAAAAAGCACTTACCGCCACATCCAATGTTCCGCTCATAAAAAACATTAGACCAATTACAATTCAATAAAAAATTATTCAATACAGAAAAGTCAGCCTCTTTAAAATTAAAAGAGAAGATGGCTAAGCTGAATTTTTTTACTCGCTGTACTTTAGCAATCTTACACTGTAATGGAAATCTTCAGGTATAGTATTGAAAATGTACGCTATAGATTCAATGTTGACCTCGTATGCCCCGGTGAGTGACATTAATTCATCAAAAATGTTATAACATCTGTTTTTCTAGGTGGTTTATTAACAAATCCCAAAACACTTAGGCCGTGAAACTGTCGTTACAATAAGCAAATACTCAGGACCAAAAATATTACTATTCAGGGAAGAAATTATCTTATAGCGAAAACTATCACGTATATAAATAGCAACACTACCTCCACGAGACAATTTACGAACCTTGCGAAATAGCTCGTAGCAGGGAAAACATACAATCATCGCTCTACCACGTCCTAAAAATTATTAGAACACCCAACGCGCTGTGCAACAAAACATTCTTAACCTTAACAATATTGCAAGTTATGCTTCTAGCAAAACATAGTCCATGAGCATCGAAAAAATCAATAACAGTGTTTCTATGCTTCTTCGAAACTCTGTCTCATAAAATTACATTCCAGTAAAAATTCAAAAAAAATATACTACCAAATAATTAGCATAATTTTGTAAATGCTCTACGCCTGAAGTGGCAAGATGCAGTCACACGAACTCAGTCATCATTTCATAAAAATTTCCAGTGCATGCTTTTTATAATTATCGCTTGATGTATTTTGTTTGTATGCTACTGTAGCACAGATGTGTACTTCCCTCTTCTCCTGTAAATACTTGCACCCTTTTAGATAAAATGTAGACCTTTATATGCTTAGAGTTTTGCAGTCACAGCCCATTTCGTGCCATGTTTGTTTCTTGCTACCATAAAATCAATACCATACCATGTGCATGCATTTCGATGTTAATGCCTGTTTACTGGCTCTGGCACGGATCAAATTAGCATACAATAGCAATTTTTCTAATATTTTCATATTTTCAGTTCATTGGCATCAATAATGGTCAGCTCAGCTTTGACTACAATAGTATCGACAACAGCTGGAACCAACAATCATCATTACCCGCATCAACAACAGCCCCAATCAGGGCGAAGTTTTTATTTTTCCCCCGTCAGTGACCCGAAAACCACAACAGCAGGCACCAGTCCGCAAATATCTTCAATTATCGCCACCGCAGCAACTTCAAGTGGAAGCACTTCAGCAACAAAGGACGAAGTAGATATTCCGACCACAAATTCCACTCCGCCAACGTTCAAGAATGATTCAACCGATGCTTCGTCACCACCATTAAGCGATCAGATTTCATTGCTGTTCCCCAAATGTCGACCAAAGAACGATGTTAATTTGAATCCAGTGCAAAATAACAAGCCGACGAGTTCACCACCATCGTCGTCACTGTCTTCGGAATCCCTGTCTTCTGTAACGCCACGAATCTCGACAAACCCCTTCTTGAACATAAGCAGCTCGAACCAAGACAGATATCCTCCCTATTACTATCATTCCTCAATCAAGGAGTCGCAAAGCTGCTATCCAGACATGCCGCGCAAACGAAACTGCCATGGGTCGAATCACAATCCCTTCATTAAGGAGAACTACTGGGAGACTAGGCACAACACAACACCTGCCAGCACAGTGCTTAATTCTCCGGAACTGACTGAAAGTGACTCCCGGAATCACTTTATGCAAAAGCAGCATGTTAAAGTAGGCAGAAGTCCTGTGAGCCATCCCGAAACACATTCCTCAATAGATCTGGATACACCTACGCGAGGGGTAGCTGTCGTGGCGGACGGAGAGGTCGTCGTTTTCGATGATATAACCGAGAACTGGCAAAGTAAGTTTTCAATTTGCACATGCTTTTCTGTAGCAGATTCTGTACGGAGTGGTAATTCGTGAGGATGTTAGGAACAGAAACATTAAAGCGCCAGGAGGTAGTGAGGAACACTAAATGGGATAAACAAATAGAAGTTTACTTACACTACGTCCTCTGGGTATTACCGACCCGATAACAGAATTTCAGGCACATTCAGATTCATGGATAAAACAAGTTCTTTTCTGTTCTTTTTCAGATCTGAGAGTGACTACAGAACAGGGTGCTTTAACAGTTGCTGCCTGCAAGGGAGAAGCCACGGATAATCATTGCGATGAGGATAATTTCAAGAACAAGCAATTTTTAGATAGAAATTTTGGAATGCCCTCAGACACAAGGCACGGAATCATGGGTGAGTAGAATGACGTGTTCTTTATGTTGATTACTTCTGCTCTTTGCTTTTCACTGCCATTAAATGCCAGCGTCCTGAATTACTCAGGAATCCCACAGCTTGCTCTCCTCAGGGGGATGACCTATTCACTTTCATCAGAAATTACTTAAGTGGTCCAGCTTTTACGACCGCAGGAGTTTGCGGTTCGTGGGTATGAAAAGGTGTGGGTGAATCTCAAAAACATTTTATGTCTGCCTGTTTACCTTAAATCTTTGGCTGTAATTTCAGCACCGGGTATTAAAACAACTTAATTTGAAGGTTAAATTTTAATTTGAAGTTGAAATCTTTAAAAAAGTTCAAGGAATATACTCATGAAAAGAATTTTCATTCACAAAGGATTTGCTGCTCCGATAAATAGATACTTTGCCAGATGTTTGAATGCGTGGTGTGCTCCTCCTACTTTAGTTCTGCCAAAAGGGAATTTAAGCAGATACGATTGTCGTTCGTTAAACACAAAATGTAGCAAATATTATTTGCTACAATTATTGTTATTGTTATATATTTCTTATATACTTACTTGTTATTTGCTAGAAATAATAATTTATCAAAAGCTTGCTTTTTCCTACACAGAATTCCTTTTAAAAATGGCATACGGTTTCAAACATATGTAGTTCGTTTTGACTTTATGTTAGAATCAAAACTGCAACTTTCCTTCACATTTGGTGCTTAGTTGCAATCAGGAAGTTGGCTTAATAAAATAGTTTTTAAAAAAAAGTTGAACCGACTTCACAAAAAGCGCTAAAAAGCATAAAATAATTTTTAATTTTATATCTATTACGACATTTTGAAGTCGGTGCAAATCAAATAAACCAACCAACTACAACAAAAGTATTTAATCGTCCTTCCTTTTGATCCTGTGAGCTGAAACGTTCAGGTAGAATTACGTAAATTTTCAATTGTGGTTCTGTAGTTTTTTTTTTGTTAAATTTGCACCGACTTCAAAATGTCGTAATAGATATAAAATTAAAAATTATTTTATGCTTTTTAGCGCTTTTTCTGAAGTCGGTTCAACACTTTTTTTCACTTTTTAGTGTCTTCGACTCTATACAATGAAAAGAACCATCCAAATCGGTCCACGCGTTAAAAGTTAGTTATAACCCCCTACCCCACCCCCATTCCACTAAACTTTTTTTCTCATGGTATCAATCAAGGAACATACTCTACTGAACAGAAAAGGAATCATCGAAATCGGTCCACGCATTACGAAGTTACTACCCCTCCCCCACCACCACCATAAGACTAAATTATTCTCCTATTAGCAATGGGGGATCACACTATACAACAGAAAAGAACCATCCAAATCGGCCCACGCGTTACAAAGTTAGGTTCCACCCCCATTCTCCCACCCCAACCACACCAAAAATATTTTTTCTCGTGGTATCAACCAGCGAGCATACTCTACCCAAAAGAAAAAGAAATATCCAAATCGGTCCACGCGTTACGAAGTTAGACTACTCCTCCCCTCGCCCAACCCCCCACAATGGGCCAAATTATTCTTCTATTAGCAATGGGTGATTACACTCTATACAACAGCAAAGGAACCATCCAAATCGGAACACGTGGTAAAAAGTTAGGTTCCACCCTCCCCCCCCCCCACCCCAGCAACATTTGTTTTCTCGTAGTATCAACCAAGCATCATATTCTACCCAATAGAAAAAGAATTATCCAAATCGGTCCACGCGTTACGAAGTTAGGCAGCCCCTCCCCCCCACCCACACCTCTCACCATAGGACCACATTATTCTCCTATTAGCAATGGGGGATCATACTCTATACAACAGAAAAAGAATCATCGAAATCGGACAACGCGTTACCAAGTTAGGTTCCACCCCAATCCCCCCCCCCCCACCCCCACCCCCATCCCTCCACAATTTTTTTCTCCTGGTATTAACCACGGAACATACTCTACCCAACAGAAAAAGAATTATCCAAATCGGTCCATTCGTTACAAAGTTAGCTTACCCCTCCCCCCCCCCCCACCCCCACCCTACGCCAAATTGTTTTCTCCTATTAGCAATCGGGGATCATACTCTGTACAACAAAAAAAGAACCATGCAAATCGGACCACGCGTTACAAAGTTAGGTTTCACCCCCACCCCCCACCACCACCCTACCAAAAATTTTTTTGACATGGTACCAATCGGTGAACATACTCTACCCAACAAAAAAATAATCATCAAAATCGGTCGACGCGTTACGAAGTTATGCCCGGTCAGACATAAAAAAAAATAAATAAAAAAAAATACGCGTCGAACTTAGAACCTCTGTGTTTTTGGGAATTTTCCGGAATAATTTGGGCTTGTTCTAGAGTCTGGGTCGTTATGATGATTTGGTGCGATTATTGAACATAACCAAACTTATGTCGATTTTATCGGCACTGCATCCCATGTATTCACTGTATGTCGTCGGTGGAGTAAGTGATAACTTCTCGACCCACCAATTCGGAGGTCCCAGGTTCAAATTCCACCGGCTACGACCCATGGTTGTATTCTGCTGATTGCGATAAAAAGGCCTTGGGGGTTGCAAAAAAAATGTCAGTCCACTATAAATTGTAGGTCCACTTGCAATCGTTGTAGCGAATCGGGTGAATTTCTTCCCCCGCCCCATGCCCCACAAGGGGTTACGAGAACTAGAGAAGGCATCCCTCCAAGAGAGGTGTGTAAAGTTGGCACCACTTTTTTAAATTTTTTTCTGCGGTCGTTTGTTTAGCATTAATCCACGTTTGCCTACTCATAATTTTGTCCAAGCTCCATTTCAAAATGCTAAACAAAAGACTTTTTCTTGCTAATTTTTTTCACCAGCACTCAATCCACAAATTGGAAAAAAATATTTTAATTTCATAGAATTTCATTGGCACTGCATCCCTCCAAGAAAGGTTAGTAAGGTGGCTTTGAATTTCGAAAAAAATTTGTGCGTTTTTTTGTCCATTGATAGTCCACGTGTGTCCACTCATAAGTTTGTCCAAGCTCCATCAAAATGCTGGGCAAAAAACTTTTTTTTTAAATTTATTTTTCACCAACAAATACAGATTTGTATATAATATAATGTAATGATATTAAAAAGAAAGTAAAAACATTGTTTGTCTGCGGTAAAACTCGTATGTTCAGCGCAAGTAAGAAGCGTCTGTCCTGGCTTTATTTGTCCACATAGAATCCGTGCCACGTTTTTCAAAGCTACCTAATTTTTTTTATACCCTTATTCCTCGAGGGAACATAGGGAGCGTACACATGTTCTCCAGTCTTGTCTTGCTGTTACTTCGTCCCATGTTAGACCGGCGCTACTAAGTTCTGCATCGACCTATCTTTTCCACGTTTGTCGGGTTCTGCCTCTTTTCCTTCTTCCGTTTGGAGGGTTGTACTCCAGAGGTTGTCTTGGAATGGCTTTTGGGGTTTTCCGTAACGTGTGTCCATCCATCTTCTTTCTTTTATTACCTGATGTATTTCTTTTATTACCTGATGTATGGGTGACTGATTGGTTATATTCCATAGGTCAGCGTTACTGATTCTGTTGGGCTAGAATATTTTGCATATTATTCTCAGGCATTTGTTCACGAAAGTCTGCAGGCTTTGTATGTTCAGTCTTGTGGTTTTCCAAGTTTCACAGCCATATAGTAGGACAGATATGACGCTGGCGTTGAAGATTTTTATTTTGGTGTTGCGTGTTATCTGTGAGGATTTCCATATTTTGAACAGCCTTGGGTTCTGGTCCGTGTCATTAATCCTCATGATCTTTGTTTTGCTGGTGTTTATTTCTAGGCCCACTGTAAGTGCTGTGGTGTTGAGGTTATCAATGCTCCTCTGCATATCGCTGTGGCTGCTGGCTATTATCGCGATGTCATCGGCGTAGTCTAGGTCTATCAGGCTGCTTTCCGCCCATATTATTCCTTCTGAGTTTCTATTAGCCAGTGTAAGTACATCGTCAAGTACTATGTTGAATAATGTGGGTGACATTAGGCAGCCTTGTTTGACTCCTGAGTTGATTATTAGGGGTTCGCTGTATTTGCCATTGTGAAGCACGACGTTCTACGCACTTTCATATGATATTTTATGATATCTATATATTTTTCTTGTATATTTCATTTACGAAGGGCAGACCATATTGCTTCCCTATTGATGGTGTCGAATGCTCTGCGGAAGTCCACGAATCCCACGAATAGCGGTGTATGCCATTCTACAGATTGTTTCGTGATTATTCTCAGGGTATTCATTTGGTCAGTACATCCCCCGTTTGGTCTGAAGCCAGCTTGGTTGTCACGTAGGTTATGTTCAATTTTGTCTGATATTCTATTCATTATAATGCTGGCTAGTAGCTTGTTTATCGTGTTGAGCAGAGTGATGCCTCGACAGTTGCTGCATTCTTGTAGATTTCCTTTCTTGGGTAATTTTATGATTATGCCATTTTTCCATTCCTTTGGTATGTTATTACTTGACCAGGCCTCTCTGAGTAGAGGTGTGATGATTTCTGCACTTTGTGCTGGGTTGATTTGTATGAGCTCAGCTTGTATCCACCTCCATCTCATTTACCCAAGCTTTATTTTCATTGTTTATCTCAAACTATCGTATTTCCAAGTTTTATGTGTCCTGTCTATAAAGGTTTGTCTAGGATTAATTTTATTTGCCCCGTAAAAACTCTGTTTGTCTGGACCAAAACTAATTTGTCCAAGCCTTATTTCAATTGTTAAAGTCGAAATCTCGTGTGTCCAGGATTTATGTGGCTTTCCATGTTTTGAATTTTTCTTGTTTGGCTAGGTTCAAAACCGTTTGTTCAAGCCTAATTTTCATCGTCTAAGTCAAAATTTAGTTTGTCCAGGCTGGATTTTAAAAACTTAAGAAAAAGATTTTCGTCCGCCATTTTGAAATATAATTTAAGATCAGAACTTCACACTTTTTGAAAATTTATATAATTATTTACAATTAATCATTGGGTGGACAAATAAATAACTTGTTGGACAAACAATCTACGGATTTAAAAAACTTTTTTCGCAATTTGGGGGGCTGGTGAAAAAATATGCATAAAAAAGTTTTTTTCTGGCATTTTTAAATGGAACTTGGACAAATAAAAATAATGAATGAGCAAACGTGGACTAACGATGGACAAACGACTGCACAAAAAAACTTTCAAGGAACGAGACGGAAACAGACAAGTTCGAAGCTCCTAACAATTCGTGGGAATTAATCACACCCCGCAGGCAGCCAAGAGCAAAAATAATTCTTAGCCTGTTCTAGTCACAAAAGGCTATAAAGAAGATGCAAAAGTCGATCAGCATATGGAGGTAAACGAAGAGATTTAGCCCAGAGAAGGCCACTAAGGACGAATCTCATAAATCTGCGCTGAACAGTCTCAATGTGAGACACATAGAGAGGAGACCAAATCCGTGAGGCATACTCTATGATTGGTCGTTATAAATAAGTCATCAAACTACTTTGACCTTCCGAAGCCTAGGGTCACATTATCCTTACCAATAATAGCGTCAATATGATCCTCGAATGAAAATTTGGTAGTGATTACAACGCCCGAATCTTTTGTTGTTTTCTGTTCAGTGTGCTACCGCCAATCAATAGTGAAATTACAAAGCAAAGGATTCCTTTTACGAGAGAATGACATAACAGTAGTAGGCCTCTAAGTCAGAGTTTAAAAGGACACGGTCATTATCATTTGAAACAACACGGAAAAGTTTGGCATCTGAGCATAACAGAGGATTTTCAAAAAAGATAAAATCAAAGATACATCATTGATGTATATGATAAAAAGCAAAGGTCCTAAATGGCTACCCTTATGCACCCAGAAGAGTTATTAATTTCGTGGGTGAGTGCACCACTAACCGGTTGTGTGCGATCTGACAAACAAGAACACAACGACTGGGCGAAGACTGGAGGAAAGCCCCGAACTGAAATCTTTACAAGATTAGATAAGAATCTTGTAATTAATTCTGTCAAAGAACTTACTGAAGTCAGTGAAAATGCAATCAACCTGCTTTCCAGCTTCAATGGCAGGAACACGGAAGTTGAAAAACTCCAATAAGCTAGTAGTGGTAGACTTAACCTTCATGAAAGCATGATGGAAAGGGCCCAAGAACTATTTGCGACATCACAGACCACTGCCTCAAAAACTTTGCAAATATAAGATAAATCGCTAATTGGTCGATAATTAGAGATAACGCATTTGTTGCCTTTCTTATGAAGAGAGATAATCAAAGTCAATTTCCAAGGTTTAGGAAACACACCTGTGCAAATAGACAAATTAAGCAAATGACAGAGAACAAGAGCCAGAGATATACTACAATTTTTCAAGAAATACGCAGAAATGCGATCAGGACCACACGTAAGACTATTAGCCAAATTCGAGATATAATATATTTCAAGCAATAGCATCTTCAAAAACTTAGTCTTTGGAATGAAGGGAAGCCGACGAAAGCCTCGTCAAATGAATAAAATCCTTAAAGCTAGTATCACAATTGGAATCCAAAAACGCAGTCTTAAAGAAGTCACCAAAGAAATTAGCAATCATAAGAGGATCATTGCTTTCATGATCGTCAAGGCGAATAGTAGAGGGGTATCCATCACAATTACGCCTAGAATTTCCAAATTTCCAAAATTAGTTGTGGGGGGACCAAAACTGATCGCACAGAGTGTAATATGCTAAGTAGTCAGAATCACTCTTTGCGGAACAAAACCTCTTCCAAGCCGTACTTTTCAAATTGTTTAAATGTTTCGTTCATTGAGCCAGAGTTAAAAAGTACGCGAATTATTGGATTTAGAAATTGGAGCACAGTCTCCAAAACATGTTGAAAAAATATCGTAAAAATATTTCACAGCCTTATCAATGTCACACTACACACTCATTCAGAACACTCAACCAATCACAAGCAAAAAGCCATTTGTTAAGTTAACAGAGCCTTTTTAAAGTTCTAACAGTAGTTACTAGATTAAAAAGATGTTAATGTTACGGAATCAAAACAGTAAACTACGTGAAGCGCAGGGTGATGATGGGGTTCAGGAATCAGGGGCGACAGACTTACAAGAATGCCAGTCTAAAAACCTACTAGAGTCATTAACCCGCAACTGACCTGCGACAACCCAGAGAAAGCAATGCTGTCAATGATGGCAAGAATGTTTTGCGGATAAGTCGGAAAAGATAGCAGCAGGCAATTATGAAGTCACCCAAAAGCAGCAAGTCGTCCGATGGAAGCAAAACATCAGCAACATAGTAGACGCAAACAGCCAACTGCTCATAAATATCAGGGTGGAAGCCAGGTGGAATATAAGTTGGATAAAAACGTTTTTATGAGGGAGCCACAAAACCATGCACAGGACTTCCAAGAAATCACCATCAACAATCGCATAGGGTAAGTCAGGGTATACAGTTCGCAAAGCGACACCAACAACATAAGCGTCCGCAGTGGAGAGGGGATAGTCGCGGCGAAATACAAAGTAGACGGGACCAAAAAGCTCGGCGTCAGCAATCCTCCTACAGAGCCAAGTCACACAACATCAAAACAAGATTCAGTCGTGCCCAAGAGAAGGCGAGTCGTTTTCGAGCGTAGAATTAATTGCGAGCATGATGATCTAAGATTCTAAGCCTTCTATAGTTTATTGAATAGAGGTGAACCAAATATAAACCAGAAAGTTTCCTCTTCTCAAAACACATTTTTTCCAACGAATAGGAAGTTTCTTTTATACCATCATCATAAGAAGAAGAAGGCCGAGCCAAGAACGGTTCTACATCTTCACCATTGTCGAACCTTCCTTCACTTTTTCATAGGGCCAAATAAACGGAAGTCACAAGGCAACAAATTGAAACTATAGGGCAGATGTTTTCTAGTGCTTTTCTGCTAATTTGTGTTGGGTTACTGCAGCTGTGTGCGGTAGAGCATTTTCAAGAAAGAGCTCTACATTTCGCATGGGCACGCCTCGCCTTTTTTGCATGTAGGCAAGTTTGACTTCACCGAGAAATTGACAGTAGTATACTTCCAAATGAAATTCCAACCTCCGAAGCGATTTCAGCAATTGTCAAGCACCTATCACCGTCAAGAAGCTCGCGAATCGCTAAAATGTTAAAGTCAATCGTACTGGTCCAAGGTCTACTCCTTCCCGACATCAGGAAAAATTTTGGGGCCATCACACACTTGCATCTTCGTATTTTCACCAAACTTCTTGTTTTGTCAACCTTTGCAAAATTTAACTTAAAAAAACGTGATAATAATCCGTTACGCAACTAATAATATAAACACAAGCCAATTGGATCATTTCAGGGGAATTGGCAGGGAAATTTTGGTTTATATTTGATTCATCCTCGTAGTTCGATTTTAATACTAAAAAAAAGTCACCTGTTATACGTACTCAGCAGATAAGATTTCTGCGACTAATGGCATATCGACATAATCGACTTTGATCTAATCAAAGCTCTAGGGATAAGCCTACGGTAAAGTTAGTTTTACGCTTACAGAGCGTCTGTTCTTAATTTTTCCTAATAAATCCTTAGAGTAGTCTGGGAACCTATCTATTAAGGAGTGGAACAATATTAGTGTATTCCTTTGGTGGCGTAAATTGCAGATTATTTCATTTGACAGAGACGCTTTTATAGTCTGTCCGAAAAGTACCCTTAAATTCTTGGAGCCAAGTGGTTTGAAGTTCTGATAGATATTTCTTTGTCAGGACAGCATTTAAAATAATTCCATTTAAGTAGGTAGTATCCTGCGCATCTAATAAAAGTGAATTCACTTGAAGAATGTAATTTTTTTAAATATTAGAACGGTACTGAAAATAAAACTACAATACATAATCAATTTTCAGAATACGAAGGTTCTCCTCGACGTATAGGACAAAGCAGCCCCGACGAAGAGCATCCTTTACAGATTCAACTTCAAAATTCGAAACTTCAAAATGCGACGCCTTCAATTTATACCGCACGTCCCGGATTTCCTCAGGTAAGTTCATGGTACTCCATAGAGCACTACTATAAAGCTTTTTTCACTTGAACAGCGTATTATTTCTCCACCCCGAGAATCTCCTCCACTGCATTTAACCGTGAAACAATCAAATGCAGAAGACACCAGTAATGATGTATCAGAGATAGGGACGTCATCCGACTTGACTACGTCTGAACCACCAAAGTCATCAACCTTCGACTACCTGTACGAGTTCTCAGAGACAAGAAAAGTTCTTGAAGAATTTTTCAAGTGCCCTTCGAACGACGAGAAGGCAATTGAAAACGGGAGTGATGTTGACAGCATTGTAAGAATGGTTAGTTAACAATATTTGCATATTACTTAACATTGTGCTTTTTTCTTTGTTAAAGGATATACATTATGAATTTCGCGCAAACATGGATTCAGAGCAAAATAATTATATTGGACAGCGATTAGCTAATAGCCCGTTAGAAAACTTTGCACAAGATGACGACAGTCCATGCCAAAACAATTACGTGAATGGCATCGACAATTCCAACGACAAGGGCAATCACGATATTGACTTTTTCTTGGATTCCGCGAGCAGAAGTAGTGGAGAGCCAATCGATAATCAAGACGGAATTAACCAGAATCGTGTACAATCAAGAAGTTTTCGATATTCTCCAGAGACCACCGATTATGACTCTAATTGCGGTGACTTAGACAGTAAGTGTCGATATGCAAATGGCATAATATATATAGATTGTGCTTTAAATAAAATGACTTTTATGGCTTTTTGCAGGCCTTTCCGGAGACTTTAATGGAATCACGACATATACGAACCATGCAAAGTACTACGCAGCAAGCATGCCTGTCCTTGAGGACGGTCTTTCGAGTGGGCATGCATCCGACACTGAAAACAATAACTCACCGGCCACTGGCATATCAGTTCTAATGGATATGAAGCGGCTGCCAGACAATTTAGAGAACAGGAAAATTGCCTCACCGAATGACTCTTATCCAAAAGTTGAAAGTCCCATTAAAAGTATTAAAGATGAGTCAGGACGTGAATCTGTGCGCTCGAGAAGAGACCGGGATACATTGGTTCAGAGCCCCAGTAGTAATAACAAAGTATTCAAAAATATTGATCCCGATTTGGATTCACTTTATTCCATTAGTAAAATAATTTGCTTTTATTTTGGTTATTGTATTAACAGTTTTATTTTATAGGTATATTTCATCGAAATGAAGTGGCTCAAATGACACCACCACCACCTGCACCAGCGCCACATCGTAAACCCAGTCTTGCATGCCCTGAACCTAATTCAGATACAACAAATGTTGCCTTAAAAGAGATGCGGTCCACATTGCAGCGTGCTAAGACGATACCCTCGTCAACTCATGATAAACAAAGGCTTCATATACCACCTCCACCACCGCCACCGCCTCCCGAAAAGCTTTCAAATTCGCCAATAATAGGATCGCCTGTGTGGATACCACGCCATTTAGACAGCTCCAAAAACTGTACCGAAGCTGAACACCATTCAAAAAGTTTAAGTGCCGATGAAGACGATATAGACACAGATTTAGAAACGGATCGACTTTTAGGTCATCAAAGGCTTGACGATCAGGGCTTTTATGACGAAAATAAATCTTGGGAAAGGAAACCTCGATCACTTTTAGCAACTTCTCTATCAAAATTCTCACCTAAAGTACAACAAACAAAGAGCACCAGTTCGAGTCTTTTACGGCAAGGACTTACATCTATATTACCGACAACGCCTGAAGTGCCGCCGCCATTACCAGCAAAAAGCTCAACAAATAAACTACTAGACATCGGAGGATCTCTATCGTCTCCCGATCATAGCGAGAAATCTCCCGAAAAATCACCAGAAATTCAAACTTGCAACATGGACAGCCCAGATGGTTCTAACAAATCAAAAAAGGACAGCGAAAAGAAAGTCAAAAAAAGTAAGAACAAAGAAGGTAAATGATACTTTCTGCGCTTCAGCCATTTTAGTTCTTTGCTAACGCTTTTGTTTTCACACGCTTTCACTTGCTGCTGGGTTAACATAGTAAGCATTTAACGCACTTATTTGTAACTAGTTTATGTTTATCCGGAACTCTTTTCAGATATAGTGCTAATTGAGGGAGTTCTGTTTCGAGCCAGGTACTTGGGATCAACACAACTTGTTTGTGAAGGTCAGCCTACGAAATCTACAAGAATGATGCAGGCTGAGGAAGCCGTTTCAAGGATAAAGGTAATTGATCCTAATTTATGTTTCAGTGTAGGATTTGTTGGCTATTCCAAGTACCATCGTATATGCTAGTATTTTGTTAGAATTTTATGATATAGTTTTATTATATTGTCCGAGATTCAGATTTTACACTATCTTCACATATAGCTGGGTCTATTTAAAAAGAAGTGTATTTTAGGGATGACCACAAAAGAAAAATTTTATAGTTTAATTTATTTAATTAAAATTTCCCATTTTTAATATTATTAATTTTCGTAGGTAAATCAGACTTTGTGCTTTAAAAAGGGCTAATTTAAAATTAATGGAAAAACAATTTTGAATTGTGGATTGTAAAAGTATAGTAGTGGCATCGCAGGATTAAGTTTTTAACAGGACGATGCCATCACGGATTGTATGAGTTTATTGCTTTTACATTGTACACGAGCTACTTTAACAAACCGACTAAATTTGGTATCCGGGCAGAATATAACACGACGAGAGTACATACATTTATATTAAAAAAACCGGACTAGTGCGAGTTTTGCTCTTGCACCGAGAGTTCTGTAATATATTTTTATGTGATATAACTACAAATTAAAGATTTTCGGACTTTTTCCTTTACTTGCGTGTGAGATCTTGCTTCGTGCCAAATTTCATGATTCTTGGTCAAACGGAAGTACCTTAGAGGCATAGAATAGATACTAAATAAACTAGAAGCTAGTGAACGAAATAGTCTGGCAATGTTCTAGCAATATTGTATGGAAAAGTAAATGCTAACTGTCAAACAGTAAATACTATCTTTTTTCTTATATATGATGTCGCCAAAGCTCAGGGGATGCCCTATGATGCTAAAGCACAGCCTTGGCAGGAAATGAATTAAGGATGAGGGAAATGGGTTAGAAGGTTGTTGAGTGAAGGAGGTGTTGATGTCAGCCCCGTTTGAAAGTCTCGGGATCATATGATGAGGGAAAAACAGAAGATGCTTAACTATTCCACATTCGTGTTGTTCTGTTTGGAAAAGATTTCCGAAATTTGACGGTACATCCAAATTTGAGCTGGAGAGTATAGGGGTGGGAGCGACTTGTAGCTCTTGTATCGCGCGTAGTCATGTGTCTACAAGGAATCAGGCTAGCAATTTCGTTAGAACAATTGCCATGGAAATAGCGATAGAAGAGTGAGAGACAACCGACATTCCGTCGATGCTCCAGAGCTTCAAGGCCCTCAGAGATCGAGGAATCGCCAATAAGTTTAATAGCCTTACGCTGGACTTTGTCTAACGCGGACAATGCGGTGTGTCCGGCCCCGGCCTAAATATGGGAATTATATTCAAGTCTAGGCCTAATGTGGGACTTATAGATCAGCGCTTAGTTAGGTGGGGTGAAATATTTCTTACATCTCTGTAGAAATCTGTCAAAAATCAGTGAACCAGATTCAGTTTTGTAATTATCAGAAGAGAAATTTCCCCTTTCGTCGACTTATTCGTATAAGCGCACGTATGTGTTGATTAAGTAATTGAAAGTTCTAAAAAGACGAAATGACATTTACAACTACATACACTGAGACTGAGATATTTCCCATTTGGTTAATTTCCTCTCAGCGAAATTACCATTTAAATGAAAAATGGAATTAAGTACCGGGAAATTTTTGCAGTTTTGTTCGAAACTGACGTACTATTTGTTTTTCTACTATGCTATAGGTTTTGATTTATTTCCGAGTGTCTGTCTTGGCAGACAGACAGATGGACAACGAAGTGATCCTCTAAGAGTTCCTTTTTTCGTTTTGAAATACGGAAAGAAAAAAACAGTGTTTCACGTTTAGGGGAGCGGTGTTTAGTTTAGTCGAAAGAAAGTGAGTTACATAAGTTTATCACTGTCACAATCGTTCGTTTAGTGTAGTCTCGCATCCTGGCAATATTTTAACATCAGAAAATAAGCCGCGAGTACACTTTTACAAAATTCGGTATTGATGGTATTGTATTTCATTTTGTAAACATATTCCATAAAGTATTCCATAAAGAGACATCAACTATCGAATAATTACTTGATAATCGAATAACAAATAATTATTTGATAATCGAATAAAAAGCACCAAATAACAGATAATTATTTGCGAATAATTCATCGAATAACGAATAATTATCTGATTGTCGAATAACGCACGATCGAATAACAAATAATTATTTGAAATTCGAATAAAAAGCACCAAATAACAAATAATTATTTGCGAATAACTTAAAATAAATTAAAAATCGAATAAAAATTTATTCGACTAATTTTTTATTCGATTTTTAAAAAAAATCGTTATTTGATTGAAAATTTATTCGAATAATGCCCACCACTGGAGAAAAAACTGTGTGTACTTAAGACCACACGGCTGAAGTGAAAACTTCATTAAGGCAAGGTTAATAATACGTAATACAACTGTTTTTCTTTGTTCTATATTCATAAAGTAATAACATTTATAATATATGTATATAATTATAATTGTGCATAAACTACTCCGCTAAATTTTGCTCTGACTGATCGTCATTTGTATCGTTCTCTAAAAATGAAACAATAGGTTTGTGGTAACTAAAATATGAAATGAATACTTTTGATTGAACGTGCGTATGACTGTAAGATCGAATGAGTAAGAGAAAGGCATTGATAGACGCCAAATACTAGAATGTGAGCTGATTAAAGTTTACAGTTCAATCGCGTCTTGCGTCGAATAAACACATTTAATTTCTTACTTAACAGACGAATCACATATACTGATTAGTTTCTAAGTCATCCATATCATTTAAGAAATGCAACTTACCTGAGCGCGAAATATTTTCGCTATTAGTAAAACACAGCAAGTGTCTAAAACACAACGAATTTTGTCACATTTACATATGTACACACGCGAATAATATTAAATAACGTATTAAATAAAACGTTATACTGAATGCGACTGATGCGTCATGCTCTCTCATGTAACGGTCGCCGAGCGAGTATAGCAGTGACGCGTTCAGTATATCTCTCTCGCTCGCTTAGTCGACACGAGCGGACTTTACCCAAACGAGCGTGACGGCTCAGTCTCATTCAATACCCACAAAATAAAGTGCTCGGCGCGCCTAAAGAAGTTTTCACTTCAAAAATATTTCCGGATTATCCCGGAATATGGAATGTGAAAAATAAGTAAAGGTAAGGTGACGCCTTGCATTATCTTCTATCGGTGTGGGTAGCCTATAGTAGGGTTGAAAAGGGATGCAGCTCAGTCGTAAAGTGTCGAGGAGAGCTATCTTTCTCCACCTTAGGCCGGCTAAAAACATATGTATCTTCGCAGCAGGATGATGATATCTTCAGCAGAAAACATAAAAGAAAACTATCATTATTAAACATGTAATTTTTTATTATTTTCATTATTAAACCTTTATTACAAGTATATTTCTTATAGTGTAATCTTATGAGGACACTCCTTGCCCGTTTGGCCCTTGTACCCCTCCCAGAAAAAAATCCTGGATCCGCCCCTGCCGTACACTGTACGTTATTTACCGCAAAAATATTTGTACTACAAACTGATTATTTAGGCTAGCTCCAAGGAAGTATTTACCTGGTCGCCACGAAAAATTAAGATCGTTGTAAAGGCTGTACAAGGTGGGACTAAATTGCGGCAAGCTGCTGCTTTATACTACATAACCGAGACAAGACTATCAGATTTTGTGAAGCAATCAGGCAACTCTTGTATAGTCGTTTTTAACAAAATGGGAGAAAACCGGTGTTTACAGCACAGCAAGAAAATAAAATAAAAGAGCATATTCTGTACGTAGGAAGTTTTACGAAGTGACACCACATTCATTCTACACTAATGTATATCAATGTGCAGAATGATATAAAATAAGAAATCCTTTGAACAAAGCTTTAAAGGGAACTCGAAAATACTGGCTGTACGGTTTTCTAAAAATAAATCCTAAAATCTTTATAAGACGTCTAGAAACTACAAGTGTTAACAGGATCCTTGCTCTTAATTCGCAGGAAACCAAATTATATTTTGATAAAATAGGAATAAACAGGCCTGGCAAGCTTCTTGCTGAAAAAGGTCTTACAAGTTGGACCAGCAGGAAGTTGGGATAGAGGAAAAAATATTGAAATATTTTATGTAGGCGCGTACTTCTTTGGAGGACAAGACGATCTTGCTAACAAAGGGCTGAAGCAGCTTCTCAAGTTTATTAACAATTGTGGCTGGTTCTAAATAAACGATGTACTAATATTCAGGTGCGAACGCGCGAATGTGGTAACGCAACGGAATCTTAAAGGAATGTACGAAATCAGATGACCGACGTACGGACGACGTCGGGTAATTCCGTGCATCCAACTTTATAAGATACTTTATTTTTGAGGGTTCCATGGTAGTCGCATTTAAATAAGCTTTCCTCATATACAATTAAACTAAATTTAGAGTGAATTCCTATATAATATGTTATACCGAATAGATTTGAAGAAAATGACGTGTACAGTGTACAGCACTACCCTCCGTCTAAATAGAAGCCTTCAAATAAATTAATTGAATAACTTTTTTGCTGTTATGGTCAAATTTAGTGTTAGAGATTCTTTGTATTTTTTTTTTTAAATAGAGATCAGGGATATTCAGTACATATACATGCATACTTCAGGGAACTTCGAATAACTAAAATATCATGCCAACGTGCATTGACTTCAAGTTTACTTCACTCACAGCCTACTCTAGATACAAGCCCGGAAGCTGACACGAACAGCTGAGCATTGGTGGTGTAAACCAACTAAAACTTGCTACTGTGAAGAACTTTTTCGTAGTATTTCTCGCAGTACTCTTAAAGTCTCAATTTGGAATTTACTTGACGTGAACCTACAAATGTTCTGAATATTATGGTTGCGATAAAAAATTTCTCATTTACAATTTTCATGTGTTTTACTGGAAAGACTCTTTCGTGTTCGTTTTGTAGAAGTTTTGAGCTTAGAATGTGTCAATGACATCAGCATTTCTCTTTAGTTTTGGTTAAGACAGTGTGAAGTTCTATACGTGTGCAGGGATTGGTTAATCTGTTATTCCTAATAGGTAATATCCATGTCACAAATTGCGATTATAGAAGAGCTGAGGATCCGTTCCATATTCGTAATTAATCCTTTGAAAATTGGAAGACACCGGAAGTATATACATAGTCAAGAAAATTGTCCTAGGGTAAAGAAAAATTGCATTCAATTTTTGTTCTGCCGAATTTTCGAAGGAATGATGATACCGCCGGCCCATAAATGATAATGTTTTTTTATGATGTGCCTAGGGGACAACCCTTCGATACGTTAGCTTGGCTTTGTCCGGAAGGGAATGAACTGAAGGGGAGTGAGGAAACTTTGAATGTTTTGTTTTCGCAATGCTGCGAGCTAGACAACAGCTCAGAGACGGAGTGGATTTTTTAAAGTAAATTTTAAATACCCACGGGGAGACCTGGCCTCAACCAATTGATCCAGCTCCATCTCCATGTTACCATAAATTAAAGGGTTAACTTGCAATTGATTTTGAGCCCGTTCAGCAAACATGCGACGTAAATGATGGTTCTGCAGCTTCAATTCTTGCATGATTGATGGGTGATTATCTTATAACCGAGCCCCGATTTCGGAAATATATTTGCAATCGTATTAATAATATAATATTTACAACAAATGACAGCTTATTTGATAGTTATCCCTGTAGGAAATACGGCGCTTCTTAAAAATACACCGGTTACAAAGTAGAGGGACATCCATAGCAAAGTATTTTTAGGTATGCCATTTAGTTCCTTGAGGAGAGTAGATAAAAAACTTCCATTACGACTACCACTGCTAAATACGACTGAAGCAAATGGATAGGAGTAGAGGGAGACCCAAGCTTGAGCAACTTGAAAACGCTGATGGAACGATAGAGCCTATCAAAAGCTTTACTAAAGTCCATGTAAATGCAGTTACGAAACCCGAAATAACGAAATTAATAAACGAAATCAACGGAATCAACAAGGATTTCACAAGCAGAAGACGAGTAACTTGAGGCATATAAGCTGCAGATAAAGACAGCTTTCGTAGGGACCCATATATTTTACGAACGACACTGATATGATTTGAATAATTTTGAGATTTATTAAATATAATGCCGACATTTTTAACTGAATCACTATAGGGAATAACTACATTATCAGGAATAACATTTGGAAATGAAATGTCTAAATTAGATTTGTAGATTATAACAGCGATTGATTTAGACTCATTAAGATTTAAACAATTTTGACCAGTCCATTTGGACACATTCATCAGATCATCATTTATTCGATCGTCATCTAATCATCATATAATCCTCCACCATTCCCAGAGGTCCAGAAATATACAAATGTATATCATCCGCATAAGGATTATAGTTGTAGTGTTAAAAGAAACTGGAAGCCCCCCGATTAAGAAAGGAAGAGAGTCGGTTGCCATTGCAAATAACCTTAAGTTTACGTCCTATCAAATATGACAATATTAAATTGCCGCATTACAAAAGGTAAATATCAAACCAAATTTCCAAAACAAGATTCTGGCATCAACTTCGTCAAAGGTCTTCGAGAAGTCAAGCAGAACCAACGCTGTAAATTCATCATTGTCATAGGAAATTTTTATGTCGTCAGTAATTTTGAGCAAGGCCATGGTACAGTTGTGTTTATTTTGGAAGCCTAATTGAAAATCTGACAAAAGGTTACAGCTTTCTAGATGCTGTACAACCTGCGAATGAAGTACGTTTTAAAAAGTCTTTAAAAGAAACGCTAAGATAGATATTGGGCGATAATCCACAGGATTTCTAGACGTCTTAGGGATAGGTACAATCTTTGAAATCCTCTATATCAATGTGTTGTTGAACTAACTATAATATTGTTAAATAAATTTGTAGAATAGGGAGAATAATTTGAAGTAATATTTTTATAAACCTTACATGCTGTTCAATTGCATTAGATTTTATAGACATCACCACAGGGCAGACATCAATATCAGTAACTGGAATAACCAAAAGCCTTCGGCTGGGTCACAGCCTTCGAATCCATTATCAAGATTTGTATACAAATTTGCACCAGAACATCCGTTAAAATCCTATTCAAAAAATTTGTCTTACCTATACCAATTGTTGACAAGTTGTTCCACAGTTTATTGGTGGGCAGCCGAGGAGTTTTTTTATACGTGTGGCCAAAGCCTCGGGGACAACCCTTTGATGCGTTAGCATGGGTTTGTCTGAGAGGAAATTAGGGTAAGGGGAGTGAGAAAGCTTGATGATTGCTGCGAGCTATACAACAGCCCAGCGACGGAGTGGATTTTTTATTTCAATTTTAAAATCCCATGGGCAGGCCTGGTCTCGAACCCGGGGACCATGGTGGACGTGCCGCTCAACCAATTGATCCAAATCTATCTCCAGGATTAAATTTAAATTATGATATTGGGCCTAAAAGTGAACTATTTCCCTTTTTCCATAGAGCCAAGTCAGAAGGAGTATTTCTTAAATCTCTGTAGAAAACCCAAGCCAAACCACTGCAAATATATAGAAAAATATATTTCTAAGAATGGGAATTTTTATTATTTGTAGAATAACTAAGGCCATTTATTCGTGAATAAAGTAAATTCTTTAACTGTATTGAAAAGTACGGTTTGATTTCCCAAAATAGGTCTACATTTGACTCCCTCCATCGCTCCGGTGCACTATACAAATTTTTACAGTGATTTTCGCCGTCATTTTTTCTATACGGGTCATTCCGGGTCTAATCGGTTTAATTAGGGATAAGTTTATAACGATTCTTGTAAAAAGTAAAAAGTTCAGTTGCACAAAACCATGTTAATTATTAGAAATTAGAACTTTCAACACACAGAGAAGTGTGAGAAATAATCAACTCAAATAGCTTCGGAATGGAAAAGAGCTTAGCAATCGGCCTGCAGTTAGTTATAATAATAAAAATTCTTTCAGGAAATAGAAAGATTGTTCGACGCACTGTAAATCATGGTACACACACATAACCATAGATTAGATACTAAATAGAAGAACAGCTCCCTAAATTTCCCTGGTCAAATGTGAATGAAATAGATTGGCAATGTTTTAGCTTGTTTAGTTTGTATGGTAAAGTAAATGCTAACTGTCAAACAGTAAATACTATCTGTCAGAAATCAGTGAGGGAGAATAAATTTTGTAACTCTCAGAAGAGAAATTTCCCTTTTTGTCGATTAATTCGTATAAGCGTACAATACGTTGGTAGTAATTGACAGTTCTAAAAATTCGTTACTTTCGTATGAAATTGGTCCGCAAATCTTTTTCAAATTTTTCATTAAGTGTTTTTTTCCTTCACGAGACTACGAAATATTTTAGTTTATATCTGAATGGGACAGGTTCACCGTGATCCTTGTCAATTGGTCTTAATAATTGAATAAAAACATTCACCTGCATATTGGCTGACCAAACTTTTTACTCGGACGAAATGACATTTACAACTACATACAAGATGACTGAGAGATTTCCCATTTGGGTAATTTCCTCTCAGCGACATTACCATTCAAATGAAAAATGGAATTAAGTTCTGGGAAATTTCTGCATTTTTGTTCGAAGCTGGTCTACTATTTGTATTTATACTATGACGTACCCCCCCCCCCCCCCCCCCCCAGATTAACCTTCAATATATCTTTTCTCCAATTTTGACCTTCCTATTTGTATACATTTCTACAACAGAAGGTGTCCTAGAAAATAAATTATTATAATGCTCGTTACCTTATAATAATCTTTTGTTTAACTACGTTATCTAAAAAAAAATTTTTACCTTTAAAAATATACAAAAATATGCGAGCGAAATTTTTGAAAAATTTCAAAACAAACCCGTTAAAAACTCGAGTTAACTTTACTTTCTTTAAACAAACGCATAAAACTAAAACTCTTAAACATCCGGCACCACACACGTAAACATAATAATATACTAATATTAGTTCACATAAAAAAGTATAATCATATTTTTCTATTTCATATAACCTGCTGCCACCATTCTTATCAACTTTTAAGGCATTGGTGAGTATTTTTGTCAACTTTGTACCATTCTGATAGTAGTAGTAAGCAATAGTTGCTTAAAATATTTTTCACTTCACTTCATCAAATGCTTTAGTTATCCATTAAATAATTACATGTTAATTTTATTCTAAACTCTTAAATTCCTTAGGCTCCAGATGGTGAGGCGCAGCCTAGTACAGAAGTCGATTTGTTCATATCAACAGAAAAGATTATGGTTTTAAACACCGATCTCAAAGAAATTATGATGGATCATGCGCTGAGGACGATATCTTACATAGCTGACATAGGTGATTTGGTTGTACTAATGGCACGAAGGAGATTTGTACCTCAGGACATCGATGACGGGCCAAAACCGAACCGAACTCCAAAGATGATATGCCACGTGTTTGAAAGTGATGAAGCTCAGTTTATAGCTCAATCTATCGGACAGGCATTCCAAGTGGCGTATATGGAATTCTTAAAAGCAAATGGAATTGAAGACCATAGTTTTGTAAAAGAAATGGATTATCAAGAGGTTTTAAACAGTCAAGAAATTTTTGGTGATGAACTAGAAATATTTGCAAAGAAAGAACTTCAGAAAGAAGTAGTAGTACCAAAGGCTAAAGGAGAGATTTTAGGTGTAGTAATAGTGGAAAGCGGATGGGGTTCGATGCTTCCCACTGTAGTAATTGCAAATCTAATGTCATCCGGTGCAGCGGCTAGATGCGGTCAGTTGAATATTGGTGATCAACTAATTGCAATTAACGGAATGAGTTTAGTCGGACTTCCACTTTCCACCTGCCAGAACTATATAAAAAATACAAAAAATCAAACAGTTGTAAAATTCACAGTTGTTCCATGTGCTCCCGTAGTAGAAGTTAAGATTAAAAGACCCAACACAAAGTACCAATTAGGATTTAGTGTACAAAATGGAGTGGTAACATTTTTAAGTTTTTTGTTTAATTTTAAACTAATGCTTATTTTCTTACAGATATGTAGTCTACTTCGTGGTGGAATCGCTGAACGTGGTGGGGTTCGAGTGGGACACAGAATTATTGAAATCAACAATCAAAGTGTTGTTGCTGTACCACATGAAAAGATAGTTAACCTTTTAGCGACTTCTGTTGGTGAGGTATGAATCGAAAACACAAATTTCTAATAAGAGTAGCATACTATTGATGAAATTCTTTATATTTACTCAACATAAAAAATTTATCTGATTCAAAACTGTACCTATAAAGTTTTATATAACTTATATAAAGCCTCTGAACTTCTCCTCATATAATGTTTTGGAACAAAATGAGTATGTCAGAAACAACAGAAAAAGACCTGATCCCACAGAAGTTATAATAGAATAGGCTTCAGATTATTTTTATTTGTTATTATCATTATTTTACCCAATTAGGTACTTTAGAATAAGTTGTATTATATTATATTAATGTTTGTATAAAGCAAAAAGGAGAAAAGCTGTAGTGGTTATAATCCTTTTCTTAAGAGACAGGACATATAAAGTATCGGTCCGTGATTCAACCTCAAGAATTTTCAGGGCTTTATCCGGTGTGCCTCAAGGTAGCCTTCACAGACCACTGCTATTCGTATTTGCCATTCATAACATTGTCTCTCTGATCTCGCACTATAATGTTCTGATGAGCTGACCACATGAAGATTTTCTCGTATGTTTAGAATAGTGTTGATTACGCCCTTATTCAAGGCTTGCATCTCACATTTTACTCTGAATATTAATTATATTGTATCTAGAAGTCGCTCAATCTTAGGCTTTGTTCGGGTTTACCGAGTTTGATTCATTTGTACCACTCTTTGGTCAGGCCTATTCTAAAATATACATCTCTAGTCTGGTCGCCCTACTACGCTATTCATTCCAAGCGTATCGAATCAGTGTCGCGTAATTTTGTTAGATTTTCGCTTCCACGGAACAATCTGCTAGACTTCCGCCCTACACCGACCGCCTCCGTTCACACGGATTGCCCTCACTTGAGAAAAGACGCAAAGTCGGTGAATTGGTCTATATTCACCAACTCTTGAATTCGAATATTGACTCTTGTTAACAGGGTTTCCTTTAGGCAGACCCAACACAGCCTCCGAATTAACTGAATATGTAGGGCTGTTAATGAATGTTCCAATTTCGATCTAACCTTTAGAAAGGAGTCACTTAAGAACTATCTATTCTCTGTGCTCCCGTAACTCTCTGTTATGCATGTTTTGTGCGGGGTTTCCTTTCATGTTTTCTTTATTTTGCTTGTTCTATCCTAGGGTTCCCATGAACACTCACACCTGAACAAGTAAACACTTCCGTGCGCACTTTATCGTTCGTCATGCACTAAATTAAGTCGATTTTAGGTTTAATGTTCTCCTGAGGTACATAGGACTTTCGATAAATAATTTTTGCTCTCAATTGAATTGGTCAAGAGCGAGTTGGGCTCGCGCAATCGAATGTTCCGTAACAGCCTTTATTGTCAAATTTCGATAAAATTCAAACAAACGGACGGAAGGGTGATTTTGCAATAGTAGTCTTATAAGTTAGCACAAAAACATTCATCAACTCATACATAGGTAGTTGTTACTAATGAAAACGGGGCAGTTTTCATGTTAACTATGACTAAAGGCCTTTGTAGATTTGAAAACAAATTTGCGCAAGTTATTGCTGCAACTATTGCGCTTGGCCTACACTTAAAGGAAAATTTGCGCAATATTCTTTGCTGCAAGCTGTTTTCAGAATGGTTCAAGATTATTTGCCGCACGTTATTGCAGCACTGTGTACACTCAACTTAAAACTTGTGCAATTTTTTTAAGAACGTTTTTCGTTGAGAATTAAGCAGTGCAAAAATGTCGTGGCAACAGATAAAATAAACCGCTGCTACCACTATTACTTTGATAAAGAAATGAAGTGAGTTCGCGGAATATATGGGTTAGGGAATAAATAGTTCGTAGACAGGAGTGAGGGTTCCATCATGGCCTGCTTGGAGAATTAAGAAATGAGAATCCTACTACACTTCGAAATGTTATGCTTATGACGCTAGAAGATTTTGAAGTTCTTTTTTAGCAGCAGAGAAAAAAGGGGAAAAGAATACTAAGTTAAGACCTTCTATTCCAGCAAATGAACGTTTCATTTTGATTTCAACCATCGTCCGAAATAGCTTTCCCGCCATTTGATCACTACTGAGACTCTTGCGCAACTAACGAAATTATCTCCAAGTTATTTCGAATGCCGCAAAAACTTTGCACAACGAACTGTTTTCTTATCTACACTTGCAAAAAATTGCAATATTTGCGACATCTTGCGCAGGCAACTTTTTGAACCGTGTACACTAGCAAATTCAGTTTTTAAAATCACAAATAAGTGAACTTGTTGTGGGCACTTGGTGGAATATTTTACTTTTGTAGTACATTTTTTTATTAAAGAAAAACACTTGTTCAATTCCAAAATATATTTAATTTAATTTAAACGAATACACGACGCGTTTCGCCCTACTTAGGCATTATCTAGTGAGTGCTAAACTGCTAAACTGCAACTTGAGTAGCAGTTTAGCACTCACTAGATAATGCCTAAGTAGGGCGAAACGCGTCGTGTATTCGTTTAAATTAAATTAAATAAATTGTGGAATTGAACAAGTGTTTTTCTTTAATTTTAAAATTACCTTGCGCAATTTTGTTTTCAAGTGTACAGAGGCCTTAAGACGGACGGGTGGGCGGTGAGTTATATCTTTATGACCAATTTACCAAAAAAATTTCAAAATAAATATTTTTGGTAGCCCTTCTAAACGATACCCCGCTCGGTAAAAGAAGTAAATTATTTTAAGAATATTTCATAATCTGCTGAAATATACGCACGTCACAAAGACGCAACATTATACCGAATTTCAGATTTCTACGTCACCTCGTTCACTACTTAAAAATCGTTGCAATCTAGTTTTTCTATAGTTTTTTACACATTACAATCTTGCTCTTTTTATTCTCTATGCCATCATTTTGTTTGCTATTCAATTGAATCTTATTTGAGGTTCGTAATAAATATGGATTATCGTCACCAACCTGGGAAAAGAGAACCCTTTATTAATTGTTTTCAAAAAGGAATAGAATTCTTTGTATTATGTTTTATTTAAATTTTGAATCACATTATATTTGAATATTTAAAATTATTCTAATTTGTTGTTTAATTTTCAGATATTGATGAAAACGATGCCAACATCAATGTTCCGACTGTTAACTGGACAAGAAAATCCAATTTATATTTAATTCGATAGACTTCTTAGCTTAAAAATTGTTAACTATAGCTTAGATTAAATAATTATAATTTTTCTATGTTCAATTGTTATAATTTCGAACACGAGTAATAAGAAAAATAAATAAATAACAAAAATCAAAATCGCTATAAAATAAATAAAAATATAATTCATAAAACACGTCCTCCTCTCGCAGGACACCTAACTATAGTTTTGATATAAACGCCTGATAGCCACGGACACACTAATTTGATAAAAACTAAAACAAAATCAAATCAAATCGCTTTTCCTATACTGAAGTATGTAGCATGCAGTAATTAAAGAATAATATAATGAACGTTATGTTTATACTATATATTAAATCAAGAGTCAAAAGTATTTAGTTATGATATTTATTGCTCTTAAATGATATTAAGATGAAAGAAATAAAAGGAAGAATTATTACACTGGTCTTTGCCTTCTTCAGGTGTGTCTTAAAATTTAAGTCCGAATATTTACGCATTATATCTATTACTTGTTAGCTACAGTCTTATAAATGTAAGAATTAAATAAATATAATATATATTTAAATTGTGCTTTTTCCACCCTTTATACTTTTCTCTCATAGGTGAAACCATTAATTTTTACAAGCCAAGCTAAATCGAACTTAATAAATAAGGGAATGCAATTTAGACCATAACCTGAAGCATCATGGTTGGGTTATTCGATTTAAGTCCTAAATTGAAGGCATCAATCTCATCTTTTTATACATTTCTTTTTAAGATAGCGAGGAAACATATTTCATTATTTTACTTAAGTTGTAGTGAGGAAACTTGACAGTCCAGAGACGGAGTGGATTTTTTAATTCGATTTTAAAAACCCAAGGGGAAACCTGGTCCTGAACCCGAGAACGAAGGCATGGTGGTCGTGTCGCTCAACCAATTGATAAAACTCCGTCTCCGGCTTTGCTAGTAAACCCCGCTTACAAAATTGAATTTTATGAGAACTAACTTCCGAAGTAATTTGCTGCGTAACGTCTGAATCCGAGGTCAGAATTGGGCCGTCACGTCAGGATTTTGAGATGTTTGAGGTTATACTCGTAAAATTGGTTTTCTATCTACTTTGGAGGTTATGTACAGGATGCACAAAATGGTTTTGCTCTTATTTGCATAATTTAATACTACTTTTAACCTTCAAAATAAGCTATTGAGCGGTTACCTACGATTTTTTACTTACAAAGTTAGTTAAAGTTAGCTTTTTTTTTTTTTTTTTTTATATATGATGATGCCAAAGCTCAGGGGATGCCCTATGATGCTTAAGCACAGCCTTGGCAGGAAAGGAATTAAGGATGAGGGAAATGGGTTAGGAGTTTGGGTGAAGGAGGTGTCGATGTACGCCCCGTTTGAAAGTTTCAGGCTGATAAGACGAGGGAAAAACAGAAGATGGTAAACTGTTCCACATTCGTGTTGTTCTGCTTAGAAAAGATTCCCGAAATTTGACGGTACGTCCAAATTTGACCTGGAGAGTATAGGGGTGGGAGCGACTTGTTGATCTTGTATCGCGCGTTGTCATGAGTCTACAAGGAATCAGGCTAGCAATTTCGTTAGAACAACGGCCATGGAAATAACGATAGAAGAGTGAGAGACAACCGACATTCCGTCGATGCTCCAGAGAGTCAAGACCCTCAGAGATTGAGGAATTGCCAATAAGCTTAACAGCTTTACGCTGGACTTTGTCTAACGCGGACAGTGCGGTGTGTCCGGCCCCTGCCCAAATATGGGAATTATATTCAAGTCTAGGCCTAATGTGGGACTTGTAGATCAGCGCTAAGTCAGGTGGGGTGAAATATTTCTTACATCTCTGTAGAAAACCCAAACATTTCATCGCATTTTTAGCGATTGCAAATATATGATCAGTCCAGCTAAGATTGCTGGATATCTCGATACCCAAGATGTTTAGGGAGGGTGAATTGGGTATATTCACTCCGTCGACTGAAATGGGTTGGGGGTGAACTGGGCGTTTTTTAAGGGACATTAAACAGCATTGGGTTTTGGATGCATTAAACGTAACACGATTTGCTCTGCCCCAAGCAAGGACCTTGGAAATGTCGTTGTTTAATGATCTAAACATGCGTTCCCGATTGGCTTCTGTAGCATTTCCACGTGAGTTCATAACAGAATCAAATGAGTACGCGAAATCAAGGGTGCTGTCGTCGGCGAAACTATGAATAGGATTGAGAGTAAGGGATAAGAGATCATTAATAAAAAGAAGAAATAAGGTTGGTGAAAGAACTGAACCCTGAGGTACACCGGCATTTATTTCGTAGGAATCAGATGTAACTCCGTCAATTACTACACGAATTGAACGGCCTGACAGAAAACTCTCTATCCATTTAACGAGGGTAGGGTGCAGACCAAATGTTTGAAGTTTGGCTAAAAGGGCAGCATGCCAGACTCTATCAAAAGCCTTTGAAATATCAAGAGCGACGATTTCAGACTCACCAAAATTATGAAGACAATGATTCCAACGTTCCGTTAGAGCCGTTAGTAAGTCTCCGGTTGAGCGGCCAGTGCGGAAACCGTACTGGCAATCGTTGATAAGATGGTTGTTTTCTAGATATTTCAACAACTGAGAGTTGATGAGTGATTCAAAAACTTTAGATATGATCGAGGTTAGTGCAATTGGTCTGTAGTTAGAGGGGTCGCATGCCTCTCCTTTTTTAAGTATCGGCTGGACATGAGCAAGTTTCCATACACTTGGAAACATTCCTGTTGAATATGACAGGTGAAAAAGTTTGCGCAGAGGTTTAGCCAAAGCAGAGGCGCAGCATTTTAAAACAAGGGGCGAGAAACCATCAGGGCCAGTAGCTTTGGACACGTCGAGTTTTGAAAGTACTCTAAAAACTTCGCGAGTGCGAAGTGCCTTTAGTTCTTTCAGCGATGCGCTTTTAATGTCATCTATGTCTGTAAAACGACGGCCTTTAAGGTTCTCTTCATTTTAAGAAATAGGAAAAAGTCACACGGAGCCATGTCTGGCGAATATGGAGTCTGGGGCATCGTTACAGTATTGTTTTTGGCCAAAAATTCACGAACAAGTAATGAAGTGTGAGCAGGTGCACTATCGTGGTGCAAAAGCCATGAATTGTTTTTCCACAAATCCGGGCGTATTTTTCGGATTGCTTCACGCAAACGGCGTTGAACTTCCAGCGACTTCCCTGATTGTGATTCAGCGATCGTTCCTAACCATTTCTTTCACTTTTTCCACGTTTTCATCGGTTGTTGATGTGCTGGGGCGTCTGGGGCGTTCACGGACATCTTGAAAACGCTTATACCACTCGTAAACTCTTGTTTTACTCATAGCAGCATTGTTACACTTTATTTAATTTTTTACGCAAAACTTGATACAAATTCTTTGATCCGTTATCATACTTCAGGGGCATATGTATAACATAATAAAAAAAAATTTGACAATCGGACTCTCCAAACCCGTGAAATTTAAAAATTGCCGTTATTTTCTGAACACACCTCGTATATCCCAATGTTAATTTACCCGTAATTGCTCTTGGGATATATTTCACAACTTCAAATTTCATATTTTTTGCCACAAGTGGCTAGAGAAAAATATGTAAAATAACGCAAACCAAGTTAAATGCGACGTAATTCAAATGAAATGAAAACAAGAAAGTTAGAGGAAGGAGAGGTATCCCAGAAAAAATTATCACCTTCATCACGGAGTCCAATACAAAACCCCAATGAGCGTGACATTCTTAAAGGAAACCCGTGCTGAATGGAGTGAGACTAAGATGCATACTGTCAGAGCAGAGCAGGATTAATGCTGCTAAACCAAACTTATAAACTTGGACTTCAGGGGACAAGACGAAGTACATCTTGAATAGTAGCAAATAGAAGAAATGGATAAATTTTGATATATCCACGCGGATTTACCAGCAGGCTAAGTAGGCTTGAGCCTAGGGCGGCAGATTTTACGGGCGGAAAATTTGGGGAGCGATTTTTTTTCAGCCGTCTTACTGAAATCAAAAAGATTTCCGTAAGATCGTTTTCTGATGTCTTGTAGAAAGAAGTCTACAAGACATCTTTCCGATGACTTTTCCCTCTTCCCTTTCATTGGACATTGAGTATATTGAATTATGATGGTGTGTGATAGCGCGATAGACTTTAGCCGAATAAATGTCTTTCCCCCGAACTTGGTGTTTTGTTAACGCTACAAAGTTGTCAATGTTGCGCGTGCACGTTGCGTGATCCATCCCCCATTGCAATAGCCGTTTGGGTGGTCTGAGGCTTCGCGGTAAAAGAGTTGAGCTCAACCTGTAATTGGGCGAAGTGAGTTTAATCTCAAAATTCCTCCGGTTTCTAAAATTGTTTTTTCCGAATGGACGGAGAATCGAAGGTATATTGGCAAATCAAGGCGAAAAACGAAACCTAAACAAAAGAAAATAAAGCACGAAGCAACTTAGATAAAACAGGAAGACATACATTCGGGTGAGAGAAGCTTTTCTTGTCTAAAAAGAGTAACAAACTATCTAAGATCGACCTTAAGTCAAGTAAAATTAAACGCTTTAGCTATTTTGTGCATAGAGTCGGAACTAATGAACAAGATTGCTTACGACGATATCATCGATGGTTTTGCCAACAAAAATTCGCGTGTTTGTAAGCGCAATAAAGATTATTTAATTACGTTTACCAAATGTACATACATAAATTACCCCGCCTTATTAGTCGTACATGATTGAGCTTTGATTAGCTCAGAAATATACCCAAAAACTACTTTTTGTGCAATTTCAACCAAATTGTTGAATTGTAAAAATAATCTAGGAACTGACAATTGTAAAGGTAAGGGCGGCAAAAATTAAACAGCCTTTACTGTTGTATTTAATATTCTTGCTGAAATATAGCGCAATAACGACAGGACCAAGGATATCATTTTTCTTTCCTTAAGAGGCTCTCAGGAAGCTCTTTATAACAAAAAACGTTCGAGAAAAGCTATTTTTAAATTAAGTGTTCCTCGTGGACCCCATCCTGCAGAACATACATTTCTGCTTTCGAAATAAGAAACCTTTTGATGACACCTCCAAGCCTAGGTTTATTTCTGATTTGGTAGCATGCTGTACACATTTTTTGCCACAATTGCTCTACTGATCTTATTTCAGAACCATAGACAAGGTCTTTTAAATGACCCTATAGATTTAGATCAGGAGATCTTGCTGGCCAAACACAGGGTCCGCCAATCCATCTCTTTCCATAAGTTTCGGTCAGGTACTGTCGCATCTGAATCAATAAATGGGCAGGAGCGCCATCGTGCATAAACCGATCACCCGATCGTAAGTGAAAAGAATTTTTGAAATAAATTCTCTATCACTTTCTTGGCGATTTAGCAACCATTCACAAAAGAGATTTCTACTTGCATAATCTCTTTGTTCAAGGCCCTGGAAATGGAAATGGTATGGGTTATACTGGTGCCTTCGCAAAACATTATGAACTGTGCTGTTTAATACACCAATCCTAACAGCAATTCTTCTTGTGCTTATGCGGATATTGTCAGCAACTAACCCCAACACACGATCTTCCACCCCAGGTATTTGCTGCCTGCCTCTGTCATAGGAACGGGTACGAAAAGTCCCAGTTTCTGCTAATCCCCGGCGGATAGCTTCAAATGTTGAGCTATGTTGAACGCGTCTGCCAGGTTTCTTTCTCGATACAATTGTCGGGCCTCCAAATCAAGAGCATTGCTCCGATTATTTTTACCAACGCAGCGGCGTAAGAAAAAGCCAGCATGTCAAGTGACAGGTGTATGACTTCAGCCAATCAAATTACAGTCGCAAGTGAAAAATCGCACTCGTGGTTTAAAGTTTCATTAAGAGGGTCGTCTGGGTTAGAACTTCAAAAAAATTTACAAATTTTTTTTTACTTAATCGATTCTAATACCTTTTAAGAGTATAATCCCAAATTTTTAGAAAGTTTTTCGGTAAACAACTCGAGATATCCTTCAGAGAGTGATGGAATCACAACTTTAAATGCATTTTTTTCAAAAACATATTTTTCAAATTGGCGAGTTCTATTGGTCCGATCGACTTGAGTTAAAGTTTGTTCGATAGCTCATACCTTTTTATCGTAGATAACTAAAAAAGTTAAGAGAAAAATGCTTTTCTTTAAAAAAAGGAGCTGAACATTTCATATATGTATGTAAACAGCATTTTTTTCAAAAAGTGATGTAAATTTTAACTTATATAAGCTTTTTTAAAAATTGTTTAGTTCATCAACGACAAATATGTTTGATAATTAAAAATTTTTTTACTGTTGCTTTAGCCTAGAAGAAAAGTTGTGAGAACCCATGCCGTTTACCGTATTGAAAATTGCAGCTGCAACTTCACCAGTGTAAAGCTGGCCGGGCATTGTTTATCATATATAAGTTAAGACAATTTTTTTAATTTTGAGGCTTTATAATCGGTGACTGAAGTCGGATAGAGTGCTGATGGAGGCTCCTTGGAACGGATGAAGGGTTTCTATCAAATGATGTCTGAGTTGGTTAGACAAGGTGGATAGTAAAAAAGTACGTTAAGTGAAACAAGTTCCCGGAAACTTAAATCCCCTCACCTCCCACCCTCTACCTTCCGTACAACTTTTTGCACATCTCGCAGCTATCGAAATTCTTAAACAGTACGCACTCTGGGTGTATATCGATTTTACAATTTTTCGAATTGATTATTAATAGAACAGAAATCACAAAACTTTAATTTTTTTTATATACTTGCTAAAAACTATAAACGAGTGATACGGGTGCCTTCTAAATTTGTGATTAATGTTAAGAGGGTAGAAATCCTTAAAATTATCAAATAAATTAACTCCAACGGAACTTTAAAGCTTTATAAATAAATTTCATTCATCTCTTTAAAAAAATATCAACGTTATATTTTAATTTATTTACTTGTCCTGGCTGATTTTTGTTGAAAGGGCAGAAGTCCAGTCATTTTAAGGTCATTGTTATAAAAAATGGATGATTTCCGCCACTGTTTCTGGACACACTGGGCGAATATGCTGCTTCTGCTAAAGAATAAGACTTCATTCGTCTAGTGTCAGCAGGAAACTAAATCGAAGTATAAATGTTTCATTTAATTGAATCACTTCCAGAACTCATTTCGAAAGAAAAAGGATCGGAAATTTTACAAAGCAGACCGCTCGTAAATCTACCAGAGGTAAAGCTTCTCGCAATCAGCTTGCAACAAAAGCGGCACGTAAAAGTGAACCCTCCACCGGAGGAGTAAGGAAAGCCTCATCATCACCGTCCCGATACTGTAGCCCGACGAGATATTCGTCACCACCAGAAATTTAATTCGCACATTCGCTAGTTGCCCTTCCAACAGTTGGTGCATAAAATCGCCAAATCAGTGGCTGTCTTGCAAGAAGCCAGCGAAACATATTTGGCCAGTCTTTTCGTAGACACTAATTTGTGCGACATTCATGTAAACAGAGTGACCATTAGGTCTAAATACAAACAAGTGGCTCATCATATAACTTCTGTGCTACATTCAGGAGCCAGCACAGGTTGCCTTCAGGAGAAAAACGCTCTTCCGTAAGTAACCCTTTTAAGTATTTCTACCCGCTAACTGCGATTGAGAAACGACTAAATTTCTACCTCACCTACTAGGTAAATTTCCCAATACGTACAGGAGAAAACTCCTCCACCGGAAAGCTTCACCTGCAGACACTGCACTTCACCCTGGATTTGTGTGCAGCCATGAACCTCCAAGCCCGAGACATAGTATAGATATGATATGATATGGTATCTATTCTAAGCCCGAGATACTGACAAGGAGTTGAAGGTAACATAATAGCGGTAACATCCTCGCCCAGGCTAACATATCGCCAGCAAAGCCCAAGTAGAAGAAAGAAAAACTCAGCAAAAAAAGGAGTCGGCAAGTTTCTTTGTTTCTATTTACCTTGATCTTGCGTATGTTTTAATGCCCTAATCAGTTGGGATAAAGGTGTAAAGGCCACATAGTTTATTAATCAAGTTTAAACTTACGCGGAGTCATGACTCCCTCAGAGCTGACTTTCTTGATCATAATTAATTAAAGTTCGCAATCATTTCTTTGCTTTTGGAGCTGCAAGTACATAGAATATTCGAAATTCATCGCCTTAGACGTAATGAAATAGAAACTAGGAAGTCTAAGTTGCATAAGTTGATTTAAATTAATAGTTGAGATTTCCGAATAGTCTTTGTAAATTTAATTTATGTAGGTTTAGACGTGATTTACAATGGTATTAAGTTTAGTATTTCCTTTTTTTTGAGTTATACGTTGATATTGTCTTTTGAGTCGATAGTCACCTTCAAAGCTTAATGGAGATTGAGATGAGATTGGGCTAATCCATTTGGTTTTTTTTTAAATTGCCTATGATGACCTAAAGTAAACATCTTTCCGTTAATATTGCACGCACATTGAGTTTATTTTTAATCATCAGTAGATTTTAAATTAAGTAACTTATCCGATTATAAATAATTACTTCCGTGTAGGTAATGGAATTTGTTTTTCTGCGATAGCTGTCTAAATGAACAGATTAGAAATTCCTAGATGAATATTTTGATTAGACCGATGTAAATTTAGTATATAAGTAATTGACTACTTTGAAATCGTAATTGTTCCTTTTATCCTGTTTAAAAATACTTAAAAAATGATTATATTAGCTAAATTTTAATTTTCTTTCAGGAATCCCATGAAGCTTCTTCATTCTCCTGTCTCTCTCATCCCTTCCCCCTTTGTCCAAATGTCCTAGTTTATTTTCGTTTTTATTTTCAGCATTCTTTTTATAGGTTGGGCCTGCACCCTAGCCAGGTGTAAGAATGGGGGGGTGGGGTAAATTTTCTTGTTTGTGTTTTCAAGATAGTTCAGGGCGGCTGGGAGTAACAGATGTCACCAAGCCTGTTGTTCTCCTTTCTATCTGTTTCTCTTTTTTTTATTTCATCCTTTGTGGCAGACCTGAAGGAAGGAATCCACAACCTTCTTTCGCCACAGGTACGCGAACTTCTGTTTGCGATGTGTGATTGGATGTTCAAGGACTCACACCCCATACCGACGAGCTAGGACGTGCTGCCAGCTAGCGCGTGCCACTTGAACATCCCGCTGCAACTTCATGTTGCTAAATCACGCGCACACATTACAAACTTAAGGGGTTGCATGGGTTTCACGGCTTCAAACGTTTTTATCTTATTAAATTCTACAACATCTCTAGAATATTGTCCTAAATTTTCAAATCGATCGGAGTAATAGTTTCAGAGATAGAGCCTTGGGAAGTTGCGCGCTCAAAGCCAGTTGGGCTCAGAGCGCTGCAGGTATATTGGAACAGCTGCTCATCTATTGTTTGTCTGTCTTTCTTGACCGTTTCTTTCACTCTGTAAGGGCAACTGCTTAGAAATACTTCAGTTGGTTATTACTGCAGCTGCAGCAGGTCCTTTACTTTATGGGCCAGGAATCGATGATTCTATGTAAGTTAAAAAAAAAAACTTTCCCAGTTTTATTGTCACTCAAAACGGTTGTCAAGATTTCTCGAAAACTACTGAACCGATCTTGATGAAATTTTACACACGTCTTCGAAATATTATTACAAGGACTTGGACGAAGGATTTTTTTTTAATTGCAACTATTTAAAAAAAAATGTAGAGCAAATTTTACCGAAATTTTTAATTTTTTGTAAAAAGGTCTGCCAAAAATCCAATTTTCACTTCATTTTTTCCTTCCTCCAAATTCCAGTTTAAGGTATTAACTAAAACACGTATTTTTTTGTCTTCAGTTGTCATGAGTTCTGCTGTCAACGCGCAAGCACCTTTTTTCCGAGGGGTCACCGGAAATGACGTAGTTTTAAATATTTTTCTACAACAATTTCAGAATTCCTTTTTCAAATGTGTATATTTAAAGCAGTAAAAAGTTCAAATGAAATATTTAATTTTTTATATAAAAAAAAAAAATTTTAATATAAGCCGTTTTTTACCCGAGGAAACCCATTAAGTAAAAACGATGGCCTCTTTCATAAATGCATGGTTGCGAGCAACTGATGATTGCATGTGTTTCATAATTGCCTACATGCAAATGTCAGATGTTCAAAAAAGCAACATGCGCTGCAAATGATCGCAAATACGCATGTAGCTGAAAGTGCATGCTTTTATGATCTATGAAGAAAAAGAATTGGATTTTGACATTTGACCATTGTTGTGCTGTAGCTAAACAAAAATAATGAGGGATTTGGATGAATTGAAGTATGAAATATATTACACTTCTTGATAGGTCAGCACAAATGACTGGAAGCGTACATAAATGCACGCACATTTACATGCGCAACTGTTTTGTCTGACGTTAATTCCACTGCAAGTTTAACGTCTCACTTGCAAGCAATCATGCGGCCGATGCTTCACCAAAGCCTTTTAGACTACAGTGTTTTAGTTAGTGAATATTTGTACGGGAATTTGGTACTTAAAAGGAATTAAAAGTACTTGAAAGGAATCAAAAGCAATTAAAGGAATTAAAAGTACTTGAAAGGAATTGAAAATATACTAATACTGGTACTTAAAATTTTCAAATACAAGTACCAAGGAATTGTACTTGTACTTAAACATTTTTAAGTACAAGGTAATTGTACTTAAGCTGTACTTCAATTCTTTAATTTACAGGTCTGATGTACCCAGGCTCATTTGATTCGTCTGAATATGTTCATTTTCTCAAGTTAATTTTAGATTTTGCTCACCGTTCGTTTTCGCGCAATATTGCAAAAACCGTGTGAAACCTTAAAAATAGCTAAAATATGATAAATCAAGAATTAGAGAATTTCTGTAAGAGTCCCCTTGATTTTGCTCACTCAAATGCTCAAAGCAACAAAATTTGGCCAACTTTTGATAAAAAATGCAAAAAAAACTTAATATTTCGTTGAAAAAATTAAAGTTTGATAAACTGATAACGCCGATTAAAGCCCGTAAATTAAATGAGGTAAAAAAAATAAATAAATTATTTACCACATAATTTGAGGCACTTTCGCATCCAAAAGGAATTATTTCGAGCTGAAAAAGAAAACATAAATTTATTGAAATATGCAAAAGAAGTTTAAATGCATGGAATTTAAGTTGAATGTTTTTGTTGTAATAATAAAATATTTAAGTATTTCCTACTAAACTGACAAAAAAAGATTTGAAATTATCTACACAAAATTTTTTTTTTTAATTACTGAAGTTTGCTCCAGTTCCCGTTCAATTGCATCGGTCGTTTATTTGAATTATTTATGATGCTTTCTTTATGTTTAAAATGAAATTGCAACATACAAATTTTAGCAACGAAGGTGGTAATTCTTTATTAATCATTTTAAAAATATCATGTTTTTCGATTGAAACTTTAGCCAACTTCATATCAGACCGCTCCGAAAACACATTCCTCAACTCATTTAAATGAAGCTTTGGAGAGCTTCGGAGGAGCTTACAACAACAACTGCCACAGTAGGTAATTAAGTTAGCAACAGTTCAATTTAAACGTTGAATTAATTATGATGTTTTTGCAGCACTATATATTTAAAATAAAATTGGTAGGCAACCACACGATATATGAAGAGGAGGACTATATGCGCCCAAATGTATTTCCGTCAATAAATGCGAATTTCATTTTAAAAATATAATATAAATAAAATGACGGTTATATTCATTGAACTGCAACCAACTTAATCTACCTACTATTATGCAGTTGTGTTGCAAAGCTCTGTAAGAATGTGTGAGTTCGCAGCGCCGAAGTCGCTCTCATTCGATTTCCGGCCCGAATCGATCAACGAAGAATCGAAGAAGACAAGAATCAACGATTAATCGCGTTTTCTAGATTGAAAAATCGTCGATCCACAAAGATCGATTTGAATTGTGAATCCCTAATCTCAAATCAAACAGTCCAGACTTCAGACTGTAGCTTTGTTTTGATCGGAAGTGGCAGAAAGCTTACTACATTTCGCGAGTTCTATGCTATTATTGCAGCACATTAAAGTAGTGGATCCACAACATCTTAACAGTTAAATAAAAGGTGCAAAGTTTAAATTTAAGGAAGTTTCTACTGAAAACTCTGAAGAGGTTGATACGGATAGTACTGAAGGCCGACATGTGTCTATTGACAAGAACATAATTGCGGACACTACAATCTGAGTAAAAATTGGTTCAAACATCACCTAACAAAATAACAACAGAAATAGAAGAAAGCCTAACTGTTGTAACGGTAAAAGTTATTTGTACAAAATAGTACATTAGTAGACTAAAATACATAATAACACATACACTCTGTTTTACAAAATAACACTAGATATAGGTTTACTTTCAGCTCTTAATTTAGGAGAAAAGATAAGCCAAACTAGTTACGCCTGCAAGACCGGTAGAATGCAACCGGAAAGCAACTTTGAAGTCCAGGACGAATCTCCAGGACCATCAAACCCAGCACCACAAACAAAGCGGAAGGGTCGCACCCCATTGCATCTTGAAAATTCAACCCTTCAAGAAATTAACAGTATTATCCAAAACTCACCCAAATTCATTACGATTCAGGCAACTGAATCTGGAAAAACCCTTGAGAGCTATAATGTGTTTCTTTTAAAAAAGAGTGTGGACGCAATCTCTAAGCTCTACACAAAATCGAGTTTCCTTAGGGACGGAAGCCTATTACTTTTATGTAATTCGGCGAAAATCGCAGAGCGTTTCTTGAAAATCAACAAACTAGGAGATATTCCAATCAAGGCGCAATACAAAGATGGTTTAAACGTGAGTAAAGGAACTATATTCGCGCAAGTATTCAATCGTGATACTCCAGAAGAAATAGTAGAAGATCTAAGTGCCGAAGGAGTAACGGAGGCGTTCAAAGTTACTCGCCTGGTACATGGGAAACCCCTACCAACAGGACTGATAATTTTAACCTTTGGACACTTACCGGCGCCCAAATCTGTCGGAATAGGACTTTCACGCTGGAAGGTTAAGGAATATATTCCCAACCCTCTAAAATGTAAAATATGTCATATCTTAGGGCATACTAAAAATCACTGCCCCACAGGCAATGAAATCTGTGAGATATGTGCAGAAATCAAACCACACCCAGCCCCATGCAATAAGAAGTTTTGCGTTAACTGCCAAACCACCCATCATTCCTCTAATGACAAGAATTGTCCAAAATATCTACTGCAAAAGGAGTTTCTCAAGATTAAGGCGCAGCAACATTGTTCGTTATACGAGGCGAAAAAATATTATTATAGTCTTCACCCAACCCCGAAGAGAAGATATCCGGTAAGAACAATTGCAGCAAAGACTAATCAAACAACAAATTTGCAATTGAAAAAAACTGCTGTAGAAACAAAAGTACATGCTAAAAATCACTGTCCCTCAGGTAACGAATTCTGTGAGATATGCTCAGAAATCCAACAACACAAATGCGATAAAAAATTCTGCGTTAACTGCAAAACTACTGATCATTCCTCTAATGACAAGAATTGTCCGAAATATCGACTGGAAAAGGAATTTTTAAGGATTAAGACGCAAAGACATTGTTCGTTATATGAGGCAAAAAAATATTATTATAGCCTTAACCCAACCACGAATACAAGCAATACGCAAACAACAATTGCAGCAAAAACTAATCAAGCAACAAATTCGCTATTCAAAAAAACAGTTGTAGGAACAAACATACCATCGCAAAAACAATTCCAACAGATTCTAACGCCAACAACTATAAAAACACAAACACCTACTACATCTACAAATAAGCAAACAGAACAAAACCATGGGAATCCAGAAGGGACCGAAGAAGCAACCCCAAATTCGAGACCAGCAAACAAATTGAAGAAAAAGAAGAAACAAAAGCAGAGGCGTCATTAGGGTTGCCAGGTTTTTCTGCAGGCAATATCGGCTCATCGTTTTTCTACAACCCCTTCTCGAATTCTCCTCCCATAATACATAGATAATAATAAAAAACATAATAAAATATTTGTATTAAAACTTTGAAACTTAAAACGCATTACGCCAACAAAAAAGTATTTTACAGTCATAATCTCTAACTCAATGTTAAAAAAATATTTGGGACAAAATTATATTAAGCTAAGAGGCTGAAATTATAATTTATGTAAGACAAATTACTGATAAATAAGTGGACAAAAGAATAGCAAAAAACATCTAAAAATAAGTAATTCTACCAGTCCAAGCTAAATATTATAAATATTGTATGTTTTTAAAATCTTGTCGAATACTATTGAAATTAATAAATAAACATGTTACCAATGAAGAAAGAATGAATTTCACACTTGATCAAAAACAATGTAATGAAGTAAGTTTAAGTTGTACTAAATTAAATCAAAAAAGATATCCAAAATACTTACATATAAAGAAATAAATTCTGAACAGAAAAAAGTTGAAGAAGAAAAACCATAGAGCACTATATGAGCTAGATCCCGAAACGGCATAGTTTTAAGATTGAACTATAACTTGTAGTTGTGATTTCAATAAATATTTTGATTTGACTGGATTTAATTTGTTTTGTTTTAGACGAGTAATCCCCTTCAGATTATCGCTGTTTTGAGTAAGAACCTATTGAAAAATGCAGGTTATGCAAAAGCTGCACATGCAGGTAATCTATTTTTTGTGTTTTCAGTTTCCAATTATCATCTCAGACTCTTGCCGGAGTTTGAGCTGAACTACTAATGGGGACGGACGTGTCGCCGTGTCTTGCTCCCCAAAAAATTTTTTAATTCGGTTGCGAAAGCGAACTTTTAAGTTAAAAATATTCAAAGTCTTAGTGCCATCTTCGCCGAAGGGAAAGTCTTTTATGCTCTATTTAAAAGCACAGTCTGGTGAGTCCGTTCCGATTTATATCTATTTTCTTCCATCCAACATTCAATGTAGTACAATCGTGCTTCATTGAATGCGTTTAACGGGTCTCCACTGTTGAGCATTTGACTGCCTTCGTTGAGATCAAAGTTCAGCACAGCATGCATAACACTGCTACTGGCTTTGTTCACGTTTGTGGATCCCGTTCGTCAGTCCTTGTTTTTGTGTACATTTTCGATTTGTTTTATTTTGGGCAAATTAAGACCGGGACTATGCAAAATTATATTAGAAAAGATGTGCCATTCTCCCATCTCCCTCAATTCTCTTCTACTAATCCAGAATTTAATTATGTCTTTATTAGATTTGAACTCTATCGGCACATCATTCACTTCTGCTTTTTATATCGCAGCCCGAACATGTCTGACACTGACACTGTGTGCTCCTTCGATAAACTGTCTTCCGATATCGATAAGAATTTGGAAATATCCCCCTCTTCTAAAATCGTTTTTGCTGGCGATTTCAACGCCCCCAACACATAGTGGCTCAGGCATTCTTCTTTTGGATCTATTTCTAACATCGCATTCAGAAAAGTACTTGGTTTCGGTAACTGCTCTCTTGGGTAATTCGGACCATTGTCTTATCTCCGCCCAATTCTCCATCTCCTCTCTGACAACCACTAACCTAAACTCCACCAAAAGATTAGTGTGGCATTATAAAAATGCTGATTGGGCGGGACTTAATAAATATCTCAGAGAGCTGGATTAGTCTGATTGCTTTTCTATGAGAGACGTTAACAGAAGCACCGATTATATTTTGAACATCCTATGGTTTGGAATGCATCGCTTTATTCCTCATAGCTTCAAGAACATCAAACCAACTAACACCAATTGGTTCAATATTGACTGTTTCGTAGACATTAAAATTAAGGAAGCAGAATTCCAGGCATATTGTGCCCTTCAGAGGAACTGAGCCGTATCTATAGCGATGCGAGGAATATTAGCAATTAGTCGAGCAAAGTTCAATTTCGACCAAAGTGTTAGACGGAAGGTATTTTCTACTTAAAAGGGTAGTAAGGGCTTCTGGTCTCTAGTAAAAACCGTAAAGAACAATTTCACCTGTTCGTCAACACCACCACTCATTTATAATGGGAATGTTTTTACTGACTCATTGGACAAGGCCAACCTCTTTTTCATCGCAGCCACGACCATCTCCGTCACAGTGCACTAGTAGGCAAAAGCCGCTACACTTTCGCAATCGGGAAGTTTTTAGGTTACTTTCGAAACTCGACGTGTCCAAAGCTACTGGTCCTGATGGTTTCTCGCCCCTTGTTTTAAAATGCTGCTTTGATAGAGTTGCCTGGAACATGACACGTTGCGTGCGACCGGACAAGTAAGAAGATAACCAATTGACAAAAAGAGTTGGAAACCCAAGCAGAGTTAGCTTGTGGACCAGGATGCTATGGCCTATCCTATCAAAGGCCTTGCTAAAACACGTGAAAATACAATCCACTTAAACAACTTACTAACAAAGTCCGAACAAGCTTTAGCTTTAACTCAGAATGAAGCAGGCTACTCGACAGTCTAAGCAGCCGAAGACCGCCATAAATCTTTTGACATGCAGCATTTATATGGTCGCCGCACTCCCTATTACCATTGAAATACAATCCGAGATTCTTAACTCTGTCAGAATAAGGCAACAGTACTCCGTTCAGATGTAGCGGGAAGATCTGATTTATCAAGGTCACTTCTGTAGAAAACCATACAATTTGACTTCAGAGGATTTAGCAAGAGCATATTACTTGAGGTCCAAGTGGAGATATTTATTAGATCACGGTTGATACGGTGTATGCAGTCCTCAAATAACCCAATTGGACGAAAAAAGTAAATCTGAATATCATCAGCATACAAGTAGATGTTCACGTCTTCAATGACATCAGGAAGATCATTGATGAATAAGACAAAAAGAAGAGGTCCAAGTATTGAACCTTGTGGAACACCACATGTGATTTTAATCCACTTGGACTTTTAATCCCCAGCTTTCACAAACTGAGAGCGGTTTGAAAGGAAATCAGATATAATCTTAGTGGATGAGTGTGAGAAGTTATACATTTTATGCAGTTTTGATAAAAGCAACCGAATGCTTTTGTAAAATCAAGTAGTACTAAGACAGTTAATAAATCATTATCCAGCGAGTTGCGTATATCAGTAGTTACTTTCAACAAGGCAGTTTCGCTGCTATGGCCAGAGCGGAAACCAGATTGCCACTTGGAAATAAATTTGTTTTCCGAAAAATATTGGATGATTTGCGTACTTAGTAGTCTCTCAAGAACTTTGCCAAGATAACAAAGTAGACTTATTGGTCGATAATCACAAGCTGCACTAGGTGAAGAGCATTTAGCCAGCGGAATAACCACTGCATTTTTTCAAACCTGTGGGAACTCAGAAAATGTAAGACAAGAGTTGAAAATATGAGCTAAGCTGTCAAAAACTACAGGTAATAACATTTAAAAAAAAATTTGGTGCAATATCATCAGACCCAGTGGCGCTGGATCTAATGGATAGACATGCCTTGATAACCTCATCATGGAAAACACATCTGAAACTAAAACTACTGTGGTCTTACGAATAGAAATTTGTATTATGGGCTGGCTGTGTTGAAGAGTTATTAGATGATGTAGAAAAATATGTATTGAGATCGTCACTTGCGGACTTGCGGCTTTTTTTATGAAGAGGGATAATTAGAACGTGTAAAGGTTAACAGTCTCGTATTGTTCTAGCACATATACATAAGTTGACCTCATTTTGATGCCCCAGTTCTGCTAAGGTTTCAATTTCTTAGCAAGCTTCCGCATTTTACCAAAAGAACGAAAAGGTTTGAGCCGAGTCAGGAAATACAACGGAACAATTTTATCTGCGTACATAAGACTGACCTTAGGTACGTTCTTTAACATCAACTATAAACTTTAAATTTCTTAATTAAAAGTTTTAATTAGTTTCTGGTCAATAATTATTTGTTATTTTCAGAATTAGCAAGTAATTGGACACTGACGAGATTTTAAAAGCGGTATTATTATTTCTGAACGAAGATATTTTTACTTATGCGAAAATTTTATTGCAAAGGTAGTCCGAAATTTTAAGAAATATCTACTCACCAGAAAGTCGGAGAAGTTAAAATTAATCAGATCAAATGGACTTGGTAACCTTTTCTAATGCAGCAGTTCTGCAGTTTTCCTACGATGTTCGTGTTAATTCCTATTTGATTTTTTAGGGTCACCTAATTTTACCAACTATTTCAGATATAAGACTAACCGACAAAATAGATGATCTGCAAAAAAGAAGTAATAATTAATAGGCCAAAGGAGGAAAAATTATAAAAGCAAGCTCTAATGCCATAAATCGGACAAGTTACAGCAAACCTACCTGTGGGGCTTTAAGATATTTGTTTCGTGTGAAAAACCAACTTCCGGCAACAAAAATTTTATTCTGATCAATTCAGTTGACACCATAAAAAATATATTTTCACCACAATAATTACTCCACACTTGGAAAACATTCAAGTCGCCTTTATTCAACCCTGCTCAACTGGAAGGTTTGACACTTCTTTTGACAATTCTGTGACATTTCCTCTATATGGATTGCTCTATAGCGAGTGTGTGCACTGTTTGTCAAAAATTTTCTGTAAATCCATTGATCGGAAAGTGTTTTCTCATCCGTTGAAGAAGCTTATTCTTAAGACATAGTGTAAAGTGTTTTGAAACTCGTCAAACATGAGGGTGCTAAGCAATTTATTTGTTGCTAAAAATGGTTAGTAATTTGCTGTGCCAACCATGTGAAATGTGCATTCAAATTGACTAGGTTTTGCCCAAATTTTGCAGTATCGATTTTTCATTGGGACAACGAAAACCTTTAGTGCGACGTCTGTTAGACTTTACTCTATTTTTAGAAAATCCAGTAAAATTCTTTAAAAGTACTTAAAATCATTGGTAGTATAATTGGCGGTTTCTTTCGTTTGTGCTAACTAATCAATCCAAGATGTTATGAATGAACCTATCGAAAGTGAATTTAATTAACGTTTGATGGCTCATAAAGTTTTTATTGTGATTTTTACTACTTTAAGAAAGGTTTTCTAATCAAAGGTCCTAAAGTTTTTGTTTTCGTAGTTGTTAATTTCATCAAACTTTCTAATACACATATTCAAGAATTAAGAAAAGTAGGAATATGATAGAATCTTCTCCATAAATGTATAAATAGCCGAATATTTGCTATCAGAATACAATTGAAATTTGTTCGCAGCTGTGGAATATTTGCTTTTTAAATATGTTTTGAAAAATAACAACTTAGAACATAGTTTGATATGTAAATCAGTTAAGTGAGGCAATAAAAACTGCAAGATTATTTCAGAAATGAGTAATTCCTTAATTGAATCATCGCTAATATAAATTATTGGCTTCAATATATGCATTATCAATCAGCATTTCTTAGAAAAGTCTGTTCCTTTTAAAATAATTACTTCTTCTGAGAACATGGATTTTTTGTTAGTAAGTTGATTTGATATTAACATATCTGAAAAGTTTATTAAAACTGTAAGATACTTATATTGCAAAGCCCAGAAAGTTGACGACAACTAGCTAAACATAAACAAACGAGTAATGCAAGCTATTTATTGTGAATCATACTCTTGCAAGTAAAGCCGCAAAAATAAATTTTATTATAAGACAATTTTCGCACTTGAACCGCAAAGCAGGATTTTTGTTTTGAGAACAAACAGATTCTCTATTTACTACTGAAATAGTTGACATAAACTGTTACACTGGAATATCTAAACGAATAAAATATCATTCATTTGGTAAACATAAAGCTTTAATTTTAAAATAAATAAAACGTATTTAAATGTTAAAAAGCAAAAAATAAATTTTAGATTTTCGTAGAACGATTTTTTTATTTTTATTTCTGGGCATTCCCTAAATGGAGTACAGTGAAATCTCTTTAAAGCGGACAGCAAGGGACCAAGAAATATTGTCCATCGAATAAGGTGTCCGTTTTTGGGAAATCAAAATAAAAATAAATAAAAATCTCGAAAACAAAATACACAAAAGTAAAATTCTGAAACATAATGCCGGAAAACCTAAATCCCGAAACACAAAATACCGAAAAATATCGAAAAAGCCGAAAATACTTCAAAGTTGTTTTTATTCAATCCGCGTGCGCGGATTAAGTAACAACAACTCTGAAGTATTTTCCGCTTTTTTGATATTTATTCAATATCAGGCACAGACAGACAAATGCAACTCATTCAGCTTACAGTGCCTCACAAAAGTATTCGGAAAAATTTTTTTTTATAAGCACGCCAATATTTTATGTGTTATTAGTGGATATTTTTTAAAGAAAATAGATAACAATGGTAAAACGAAAATTCAACAAAATTCAGCTCACAAAAGTATTCGGAAAATAGCAACAGTTGCGTTTTTTCGAAGATACCGTTGTTTATTTCAAAGGGAATCGTTAGTTTTGGTTATCAGTTGCTTCCAGATTTCAGTCCCTTTAAATACCGTGCGCATGTTTTGTTTCGTTGGTATCTGTTCAATTAAGTTTTTTTTAATAAAATGGACCGAAAATCTAAAGAAACTACGTTTGAAGAGCGTAAAATCATTTTTCAAATCCGTGAAAGAGGAAAAAAACCAAAAGAAATTTCCGATTTGGTAGGTAGAAGCATTTCAACAATTCACAGTATTTTGAAAAGAGGTACAACAGATCTTTCATTATGTCCAGCCCGGCCGGAGAAATTTAGTCCTCGTGATAAATCCGTAATTCTGAGAAAAATCAAGGCGGAACCACGTTTATCTTCTGTTGAAGTGAATAAAAATTTTGCTGAAAATTATAGAATCCAAGTTAGTGCTGAAACTGTTCGCAGGACGCTGAGATCAGCCGGTTATAATGAAAGGACTGTTCGGGTAAAACCGTTAATAAGTAAGATTAATCGCATAAAACGTTTAAATTTCGCAAAAAACCATATAAATTGCGATGAAGAGTTTTGGTCACGTGTTATATTTAACGATGAAATGAAATTTAATATTTTTGGACCTGATTGTGGCAATAAAGTGTGGAGACAGAAGAACACTGAAATGAATCCCAAAAGTACATGCCCGTCTGTAAAGCATGGAGGTGGCAACGTTATGTTATGGGGTTGCATGAGCGCAAATGGAGTTGATAATATCCAATTTATAACTGATAAAATGGATCAATATCAGTATATAAACATTTTAAAGAATAATTTGCAACCAAGTGCTGAAAAACTTGGACTTTCAGGTCGCTATGTATTTCAGCAGGATAAAAAATAGAATACTATTTACCAGAGCTGCAAAGTAATCATTCTTTGTGGAATTAATTCCAACCTAATTACCATTCCTGCGAATTAAAATTTTTTAATTCCATTACTTTTCATTTAGGAATGGAATAAACCAATGGAATTAATAATCCAAGTAATGATGTATGTAATTGGAATTACTCATATATTCCACCGAGATTGGCAAAGGCATGAAAAGTAATTGAAAACGAATTATTCATGATTTAAAACCAGATTTTAGTTTCTTAAGGAGGTCGTCTACACTTGAACGCCATTTTTCAGTCCGATTTTCATGAATTTTTGTTTTTGAAAACTACTAAACATATGGAAAAAAAATTTTTTTATTTGTTTTAAATAAAGCTTAAGCTTGAAAGGTTGGGTTTTCCGCCTTTATTGCTCGACTGGATTTGCTCTTACTTAAAAAGTAGGACTTACCGTGTCTCTTTCCGTAATACTTTATCTAGAGTCGTTATAGCTTCATCTGGTGTACCGCAAGGTAGCTATCTGGGGCCGCTGCTGTTTATTCTTGCCATTGACGACATTGTCCCTCTGATTAAGCACTCTAAAGTTTTAATCTACGCAGACAAAATGAAGATTTTGTCATGCGCTAGAAACAGTCATGATTCTTCTTGCGTTCAGGATGATTTGAATACCTTCAGGGGTTGGTGTGCCTCAAATGAACTGCAACTTAACCTGGATAAATGTGAAGTTATGTCATTTTCTAGGAACATCAATCAGCTCGTCTTTGATTATACCTTTGCGGAAACTACTATCTGTCGTGTTTAGTCCGTTACTGACCTTGGTGTAATGCTAGAGAAAAAACTCGATTTCACTCTGTACATAAACCATATCGTATCTCGGAGTAATTCAGTCCTTGGTTAAGCGGTGGTTAAGGGAGTTCTCTGATCGACAGACCCTAATTCACTTATTTTTTTCTTTAGTTAGACTAAAACTTGAGTACGCATCTCAGATTTGGTCTCCTTTCTATGCTGTTCACTCTAGACGCATTGAATCGGTGTAACGGAACTTTGTTAGGTTCGCACTAAGGGACCTCCTGTAGAATGATCCATTAAGGCTTCCTCATGATGATCGCCTCCGATTGCTTAATATGCACTCGTCGGAGAAATGATGTAGAATTGCTGACCTAATATGTATTGACTAGCTTTTGAACTTGAATATAGATTCTCGCACTCTCGCAAGTTTGGTTACTTATAGGCAAACCCCGTATTGCTTAAGGATATTGCCTTTACTACATGTTATCCATTCTCGGTCTAACTATGGTATGCATGAGCCTATTAATCGCATTTGTAGAGCCGGGAATATGTGTCCTATTTTTGACCTGGCTCTTATTAAGAATTTTCTTAAACGATCTCTGTTGTCTGTGCACCCCTGATTGTTATGTTTGGGCGTGTTTTGATTTTTTGTTTACTAATATTTTTTTTTTGCTTGTTGGTGTGGGAGCCTCATTCACCTCAATATATTTTATATCCTGGTGAATAGGTCAATTGATTCCAGGCTTCTTCCTGTGAACTGCACCTTCTGAGTTAGAAGGGTTAATTCTGTAAATTAAATCAATTGCTGTTTTTGTGCAGACCCATATTTCTGCACATTTTTCGGCATTCTGGCGTATTTGAAAGCAAAAACAAAATTTTTTTTTATAAATGTATTACTCAATGAAGGTGCTGAACTAGGATTTTCCTGATTGGATAAAAATTGTGAGCGGGACAAAAAAAATTATTTGCGAAATGTCCATTTTGCTAAATGTCGATTTGATAAATTGCGAATTGTCCCTTTGTTAAAAGTCAATTTGCTAAAGAGGTTTTTTGCAATATGTGTTTTTGTCAAGTGGCATTAGGCCGAAAAGTCGTTTTCTAAATTGCGCTTGCAAAAAGACAGGATACCTTCACATTACTGTTTAGTATTTTATTTATGGTTTCGTTATTTGATTTATTTTTAAAACTAATAACTTCGGTGACAAAATTGGGAGAACACTTCCAAAAAATATGATATGATAATTTTTTTTATAAAATGAAAGTAACTCTATTTCTTAACTTTTATACACTTTTTAAACTTAAGAAATACACAAATTGTTACTCTCAATTTAGAAAAAAGATGAATTTGTTGTGTTGAATCGAATTTTTTACGAATGTGCGCTTAATTTTGTCACTGATTGTATGAAAAAATTAAATAATAAAGAACTTGAAACACTAAAGTTCATTTCCAAGAAAAAACATTTTGGTGTAGTCCAAAATCGGTTGGACGCAGTCTTGCATTTTTGGACAGGAAAATTTTTATGGACAGAAAGTGCTAATCAGTTTGAGAATGTTTTCATAGAAAAGGAATTTAAAAAGAATTGAGGAACTAAAATCTGATTTTAAATCATGAATAATTCATTTTCAATTACTTTTCATTCCTTTGCCAATCTCGATGGAATATATGAGGAATTCCAATTACATACATCATTACTTGAAATATTAATTCCATTTGTTTTTTCCATTCCTAATTAAAAAGTAATGGAATTAAAAAATATTAATTACAAAGAATGGAATTGGAATGGAAATAGGTAATGAATTTTACAACTCTGCTATTTACAAAGTACACTAAATCATTTATTTATTTATTCATTCCATGCTAAAGCATTTGTTAATTATTGGTTTAGTCATTCGTTGGGTGTTTAAGCATTTGTTAGTTACTAATTTGGGCTACATCGCAACTTTCATTATATTCTATACGTTCACGTTATTTTCCCGCTGAAAATTAACTTCTTTGCGAATAATGGAAACTCCGTTGTCTTTAATAAAATCGAATAAAGGTGATTTCAACTCCCTATTGATGGTTGCTTTTGTCAACTTAATAAAAAAAAGAATAAGGTGTTTTATTGGTGCTGTGAAAATCGCAAATACTTTTCATGTCTTTCACGTGTTTTACGACTAACTCCAATAACGAACACAGTGTTAAGAAAAGTCCATTCACATGATCCTATGGCATACAAAAATGAAGAGTAGAAAGCCAACAACAGCATTAAGGAGGCAGCAAGAACAACATCTTCTCCGCCTTCTCGAATAATTGCAAGTACAGTATAATAGTGCGGTTCTTCCCAAAAGGAACAAATTTTAAGAATTAGAAGAAAAGCCCAAATTTCGGAGCCGTCAATTCTTGAAGATATTAGCATTCCAGAGACCTTGAAATTTGTAGACGGTGAACTTTTTCTACTATCAGAAAAAGATTTTGATAATCAGAAGAATATCATCTTGGGTACAATATCCAGCTTAAGAGAACTATCCAAATCAAAAACTTGGTTAAGGTATGGCACATTTCAAGCTGCACCAAGCGGCTGCCTTTCACACTTCATGCCAAAAAATAAAATGAAATCGTCCCGTTAATTTAAAGCAGTTAATCTTTGAATGCTTACAAAGAATTTTTCTATGAATTGTGTAAAAGTCCTGAGTATATTATCTCCGATTTCGAAAAAGCTAGGATTTCAGCAGTTACATCATACTTTCCCAACGTAAAATCTCACGGTTGTCTGTTTCATTTTGGACAAATAATTTGGCGGAAAATTCAGTCAGAAGGATTTGCTTCTAAATATGGTAACAACAAAGGTATTATATATACTCCGTATTTACATGTAAGAATACTAATCGTTCATTTTAAAGAATTCAGCTTAAATATTCGAATGCTGAAAAGTTTAGCTTTTTTACATCCAAACGAAATTGAAGAGTATTATTTAAAAAATGTTAACTTTTTGGTAAGATTCAATTTTTTTTATTTCAAGTTTGTGTACATGTTTAAAATTATAGCATCTAGCCGGAAGATATCTTCAAATAAGGTACAAAAACAGAATGTCCCATTGTATCCACCTTCATTCTGGTCCGTTTTTGATTTAATCGAAAATAACCTTCCACGAATACAAAACAGGATAGAGGCTTGGCATAGACACTTAAATAAACTTATCACAAGAAAAGCACCCCGGATTATATAAACTTATTCTATGTTCTAGGTAACGAGAATATTATCGTCAAAAATACAATAGAAAAATTTAACTCAGGAGAAAGTCGCAAAATATCTTGAAAATATAAAACTAAAGAAGAAAACATTAAAAAAATATTGAGGGAAAAAGGAAAACGTTCCAAAATTAGTTTCCTTAGTTTTGTCATAAAATGAAAGCTATTTTATTTGAACTTTTTTCAGGAAATTATTTTCCGGCATTTCGTGTTTTCTGTATTTAATTTTTTTCTCGTTTCGGGATTTAATGTTTTGGCCGCTTTCGGTATTTTATTTTTCCAGATTTTGTTGCGATCCCAAAATTAAAATTATATTGAGACATACTCGGTCGGCGTGATACGGAAAAAAATTATTTAAAGGGAAAAATAGATAAAACAATTAAAACGAAAAAAATTATAAATATTTGTAAGTACAAACAGGGTGGCCCAACTTCGGCGCTCGCATTTGGTTTTGAAAAAATCATTAAAAAACGGAGTTTTTGCTGTTCAAGTAAAAAATCATTTAATTCGATTCAAGAAGATTTGTTAACATCTCTTTTTGTTGGCCTTAAGTTCGTCTAGGGTCCCTGGCTTGTTGATGTAAACCTTTGACTACAAGTATCCCCACAGGAAGAAGTCTGGCGGCGTCAAATGGCGGAGAAAACAATCGACGTCATATGTTCCCTTCTGCTGCATGAACTTACTTAAACTTTTAAGCTGGTTCATGATCGGCCATCTTTTCTTGTAAAAGTACAAACAGCTGCTCGGTGTTTTTAACCGACTTCCCAAAAACAAAGAGGTTCTAAGTTGGACGTGTATTTTTTTTTGTCTGACCGGACATAACTTCGTAACGCGTCGACCGATTTTGATGATTCTTTTTTTGTTGGGTAGAGTATGTTCACCGATTGGTACCATGTCAAAAAAATTTTTGGTGGCGGTGAAACCTAACTTTGTAACGCGTGGACCGATTAGGATGGTTCTTTTTATTGTACAGAGTATGATCCCACATTGCTAATAGGAGAAAAAAATTTGGCCTAGGGTGGGGGGGGGGGGAGGAGTAGTCGAATGTGCACCGATTTGGAAAATTCTTTTTCTTTTGAGTAGAGTATGCTCCCTCGTTGATACCGCGAGAAAAAAAATGTTGGTGAGGGGAGGAACCTAACTTTGTAACGCGTGGACCGATTTAAATGGTTCTTTTGCTGTTGTATAGAGTGTAATACCCCATTGCTAATAAGAGAATAATTTGATCCTAAGGTGTGGTGGGGAGGGGGAGGGGTAGTCTAACTTCGTAACGCGTGGATCGATTTCGATGATTCTTTTTCTGTTCGGCAGAGTATGTTCTTTAATTGATACCACGAGAAAAAAAATTTTAGCGGGATGGAGGGGGGGGGGGATTAAACCTTCACATTTTAACGCGTGGAATCAAACAAACTAAACAACTACAACAAAAGTATTTAATCGTCCTTATTTATTGGGTAGTTGTTTTGTTTGTTTAATTTGCACCGACTTCAAAATGTGGTAATAGATATAAAATTAAAAATTATTTTATGCTTTTAAGCGCTTTTTGTGAAGTCGGTTTAACTTTTTTTTAAAAACTATTTTATTGTCTAGAAAGTGACTTGTTTATAGTGAATTGGTTGAATAAAGTTATTAATAAAGAATAATTTGGTGACTAAAATTATTAGATTAACAATTTATAATTAGAAGTTTAGTTTAAATAGATAACGTGTGTTCCGTGAATTTTATTCTTTTTGATTTTTACGAGTTTGCATGAAACATGTTCCCTCGATTTTTTGGTTTGTGGACACTTTTTCTCCCACCATATAAGTAAGTATTTACACGGAAAGTTTGTGCACGAAAATCGGTTGGACAGACCTATAGTGTTGTCCGATGCGCTCTCCAATTGAGCCATATTAATTCTACAAATATAATGAGGTATATTAATATACAAATTTCGGTTCTTGCCTAAATGGATATAATACATACATATATGAAGCCTGTAGTCATTTACGTATCTGGCAATTTTTTGCGACTTTGTTGTAGATTATCTCAGAAGTTATATGTATTTTCGTACTGCAATCCCAAATTTTATATAAGTTTAAAGCCTCATAATCTCAGTGCAATATTATTATCCTGTCTTTTGAGACTTTACCACCAGAACAAGTTCACCTTTGCTTACAAATGGTTTGGAATGCAAGGCACGAAAAAACGTCCTGTCTCATCTGCATTGTAAATGTTTCGGTCATCGTGACATTTAATAAGTGACCCGATCCGTTTAGTCTAGTCTGCAACAATTTTCAGATTTACGTCCGCAGCTTCTCCAGATATCGCTCTAAACGATATTCCGTGTTTTTTGATGAATCGCTGAAGCCAGCCATTTGATGCTTTCAACTCGTTATTATAAAATCTTTTGGCAAACTGTAGTATTTTCTCCTTGATGAGAGGTCCTGAAATAGGAATGATTTTTTCACGTACCTGAGCAAACCATTGGTGAGTGGGGACATCTATGCTCAATATGGAAAGTGACTTGTCAATTAACATCTAACCTGCAAGCCTTTGTCAACCTTTGTCATTACCAATGAAGACCTAAAAAGCTTACAGGCCAATGCGGGATTGGCAGCAGTATTCGCAGGCGAAAGTGGTAATGGATAGGCCACAGACTAAGAAAAAAGGCAAACAAAATCGCACAGCAGGGTCTAGATTGTAATCTCCACGGTATTTAAGGTAGACGCCGAATTGGACGACCGCGTAACATATGGAGAAGATCCGCCGAAAGGGAAGGTACCCAGATCAACAAATCGTGGCCACAGTTGAAGGCGTTGGCGCAAAACCGGTACAGTTGGAGAGTCGGTGTAATAGACGCCCTATGCCCCACAAGGGGTTTTCTGTAATATTGGTTATACTCTATAAATTTTTAAATGGATCTTAAATAGCCTTTCAAGTTCAAAGTTACATATTTTCAAGAAGACAATCTTAAAAGTTTTTATAGAAATAAAAAAGAAATTTATAATAATTGTTGTTCCAACTACGTAACGCGTGGACCGATTTGGATAATTCTTTTTCTGTTGGGTAGAGTATGTTTCCTGGTTGATACTACGAGAAAAAAAATTTGGTGGGGTGGGGGTGGAGCCTAACTTTGTAACGCGTGGACCGATTTGTTTCTTTTGCTGTTGTATAGAGTGTGATCCCCCATTGCTAATAGGAGAATAATTTGATCCTAAGGTGGGACGGGTAGTCTTACTTCGTAACGCGTGGACCGATTTGGATGATTCCTTTACTGTTGCGTAGAGTATGGTCCATGATTGATACCTCCAGAAAAAATTGCTGATGGGGTGGGGGTAGGGTTGAACTTAACTTTGTAACGCGTAGACCGATTTGGTTGGTTCTTTCTGTGTTGTTTAGAGTATGATCCCCTATTGCTAATAGGAGAAAAAATTTGGACCTACGGTTTGGGGAGAGGGAAGAGTAGTCTAAATTCGTAACGCATGGACCGATTTGAATGGTTCTTTTTTTGTTGTACAGAGTAAAAGGCACTAAAAAGTGAAAAATAAAATAGTTTCTAAAAAAAGTTAAACCGAAGTTTGCCGAAGTCTTCATATATATGCAGTTGTTGGTCACACAATTTCAGTATGCTATGTATAACTGATCGGAAAAACATCACTTTATGCAGCGGACAAGTTGGTTTTTGATATTATTAATTAAGAAACTTGAAGCCCTTTTTGTGCATTTTTAATAATTTTTTTATTATTAAGGTTGTATTTTTTCCTATGCATTGAATTTCTTTATCCAAAGTAAGGGAAGAATTCCTGTTGATTTCTAGAAAAGTTATTAAACAGCTTATCATTGGGTCTGTGACTTTTTTTCATGTGTAAGCTTTGTATAAAAACTTACTTGTTTGGTGGGAGAAGTTTTTAGAAAGAAATAAAATACGAATATTAATCCTTTAGAAAAATCAGTAGGATAAAGTGTAATATTCTGATCTTATTTCAGGTTTGCAATAAATTATCAAGTTAACTTTGACATTTTAAAACAATAATTTTTCATTTCTACTAATTTGTAATTTAAAATTTAACTTTTTACTTTTATTAGGCGTTATTCCATTCAACAACAGTGTCGAATATTACATCAATTTGCTTGCATTCGGTCTCCAATGAGCACTGAATAAAACATTATTCTGTTTCTCTTTTATAATTTAACCTTTTCTGCATTTTCCTAATTTTTTTCTAAGAAGGCATTATAATTCCTGTACGTAAGGGAAAGGGCCAACTTTTTTAACATGGGATTGTTTCCCTACCGTTTGAGGAAAAACTTTTGTGGGAAAATATTTACTCGTGTAAGAGGGTTTGGTTAAAAGCAGGAAAAGTAAAGGAACATTTAAATTACTTTTAGCTTTTTAAACCTTTAAATAATAATTTCCAAACGGACTTTCAAATTTATTTGACGGTTCTTATGTTTATACGGACCGAATTATCTTTTAGTTTGTCCTGTAAATATATAGTCTACAAAGTGCTTAAGGTCGAGATACAATGGATGATTTGATTGCTCTGGCCAATGATTGAAACAAAGGATTTGCTTGAGTTAGAACAAAACGACCGAAGCGAAAGTTGACTAACTTTCAATAATAATAACCAATAAAATCAGCTTTGAAATTATTTGTTTACTCAGAATGCTATTTTTTATAAAAAAAAAACTTTAAAATGTCAGCCTGAAAAGTGTCTAAAGAAGCAGTCATTTGATCACATAACATCCCAAACGTTGGAAGTGGACCAAGTAGAGTCTGAAACACAATTGAAGTTTTTTGCCAGCTTTTGCTTTGACTGCAAATCAAATGTGACAGTAGAAAACATCAGAGTTGTAAAAGAATAGTGCATCCTTTTTTTTATATGATGTATCCAAAGTCTAGGGGACAACCCGTTGATGCGTTAGCAATGTTTTGGCCGGAAAGGAATTAGTGTAAGGGAAGCGAGGAAACTTGAATGTCTTGTGGATTAGTGGATTGTTTTAATTTCTTAATAAAAGCCTCTCCAACCTGGGACCCTTGGCATGGTGGTCGTGCCGCTCAACGAATTGATCCAACTCCGTCTCCGTTTTGAAGTTAATGTAAATAATTGGTTCTTTACGTTTCAACTTATTAACTTTGGTTCGGTACTTTATCCTTAAAAATGAAATCACCATTCATTTTAAAGCCAAAGCTTAGTTTGAAGGCTTGAAAGTGAAATATTTTATGATTTCAGCGAAATCACTGAAGTTGCTGTTAAATCAGTTGGTTGAGTGGCACGATCACCACGACATGGATGCATGTTCGAGTCGAGGTCTCCCTGTAAGTTTTTAATTGGCAATTTGCTATAAATTAAAAATCCACTTCGGCTCTGGGTTGTAGTTTAGGTTGCAGCAATGCACCAAACAAGAAATTCAAGTTCCCTCATTCCCCTTACTCTAATTCCCTTCCGGCCAAATCCATGCTAACGCATCATAAGGTTGTCTCCTAGCTTTTGGCTACATCATAAAAAAAACCTTGTGTTTACTAGTTGTAGAGTCGTACTATTTCTGATTTTGTTTTTCTTACGTTCTTGTCCATTACAGAATTTGGGCAGTCCTTTCTGAATCAGTTTTAGTTAGAAATTGAATGCTTTTGTTGATGTTACATATTTATTTTCTTAACAGCATTTGTAAACTAAATGCAATAATTTTCTAATCTTTCTTTACAGCAATGAGATGAGCTGTATTTTGAGTGAAATTGAAGTGACAATAATTCTAGACATCGTTGTATATAATAAATATCAAGATACATTAAACTTGTAAAAAAAATGAATCCAGACGGAGAAGGAAGCTACGTGTCTAGGCACAATCACAATAATTTTTCAAAAGCCAATAATGAGCCTATGTACGAGAAACATGATAAACCCCAAGAACGTTTTGTCTGGGAAATGAGAAATAGAAGTCCAAATACAACTCCAGCCAGCACAGTATTAAATTCGCCAGATTTGACTGAAATTCACTATTCACAAAATTATCAGCATCAAATACGGGTTGGTCGTAGTCCAGTAAGTCAACATGACAGTCAAACATCGACGTGTCCAGGATCACCGACAGATATTGAAAAAATTGGAATTGATTTAGTACATGAAGGCGAAATAGTTGTCTTTGATGATATTGATACAAATTGGATGAAAAACCCGGAAAAAGAATGCAGTAGTGACGATATTCTTAAAGTTACTAAAATGATAGGGCAACTGCCCATTGCAGAATATGAAGGATCGCCTCGACGTATCGGAAACTATCAGCATGAGATGTCGCAGAGTAATTTTAATGTCAAAAATTCGAATGTCGGGATATCACCTTCGTTGTTCCCTCCTAGACCGGGATTTCCTCAACGCGTATCAGCAAACTCTGAAGACACTGAGGAAATAAAAGATAACAACACTAAAGAAGTGTTCGATATTGATAACAGTGTGGAACAAAGTAAACCAAAGACACCGACATTTGATTATTTATACGAATTTTCAGAAACAAGAAAAGTTCTTGAAGAATTTTTTAAAGGGCCTAATAATGAGGAAGAGAAAAAATTCGGTGATCTCAATGAGAGTGATGAATTAGGAAGTTGTGTAAGTAATTTTGTAAAGTTTTGCTTTATAAATTATTAAATATTTTAATCTAGGATACGCATCAAGATTATAATAGGATTGAAGATAATAAGGCTGAAAGGGCATACATTGGGCAAAGGCTAGCAAGAGTGCCAAAAGAAGAATGCATGGTGCATCAATCACCTCGAAAGCAGGTATTTGTTTAATTGATTTTTTAATAAAACGTTTGTATATAACGAGAGTATTTCAGCAAATTTGTGACAACTACGATCATAATGATATTGAGCTTTACATAGATTCGAATAGTAGAAGTAGTGGAGAATTAGCAGATACTGAACTTGAAGCAAATTTGCGAAGACATTCGAGAAATTTCACACTGTCCCCAGAGACTACAGATTACGATTCGAATTGTGGCGACTTAGATAGCTTGTCGAACGATATAAATTGTCAAACTGATTTTGGAAGACTTTATACAAGTATGCCAGTCTTAGAGGATGGCCTATCAAGTGGACATGCATCTGATACTGAAAATAACTTGTCTGTTGTAATTGATAACAAGTATTTAGATATGACTCCCATGGAGAATACGGATACTCGAAAAACTGATGCAACAAATAATGTTGTAGAACTGACTAATAATAATAGCAATTGTAAAAAATATAGAGAAACAAACTTTGATTCTATTTATTCAATGGGTAGGTACTTGTCCACTATACTTTATTGCTGGTATTTACACAATTTTTTCTGTTTCACAGGCATAACACAATCAACACCTCCACCTCCGGCACCAGCTCCGCACAGACACTCTATAGCTGATAGTGAGCCACAAGATATTCAAGAAGCTCTTAAGGATATTAGAACAGCACTTCAACGCACAAAAACACTTCCTGAAAAAACTAAATATTGTGACGAAGTCTTGCAAGTCAGTAGAGAATCTCCTGTTTGGATTCCGCGAAGAAGTTCATCCCATGAAAGTGTTGCTGTTGAACATTTACATAAAGATTCCTGCCACGATGAAGAGGAAGCTGATACTGATTTAGAAACCGATAGACTATTGGGCCAGCAACGTTTAGATGATCAAGGATTTTATGACGATAAGGTGTGTATTTAAGTGAAAGTTGTTTGTCGTAATTCCAAATAGGAGTATTAATTATTTTATAATGTGAGTGCTCTTCAACATTTTTTATGTTTAACATTTGAAAATAGACCCTCATAAATAAGACAATTTGTCAAAATGGTATTTATGTATCATGTCGTAATTAAATTAAATGTCATCAAACATTTTCCCATCTTAATATTTTGCCATTAATTAAAACAGATTTTGTGACTTTTGGAGTTCCAAAACAAAACTGATCAATATTATTTGCCAGTGGAATTTGAAAATATTATCAAAACTGTTTACCGATGCTTGTTTGGTTATACAATTTCCTTCAGTTTATCTTAGTTCTTGTAAATGAGTCTGCTCAATTGATTTTACATAAAAAATTGCAAGAGTTATATTGTTCTGGTGACAAAAAAGAAAATTTTCTTTTGGTCCAGATTTTGTAAACGATCTAGCTTATTAATAGATCTAAATATTAATTAAGAATGTGAAATTATTTCAATAAAATTGACTTTTTGACGTCAGATTTTTATTTCTCTTGCCCATGACGACATCATGGTATTTTAAATTTGCCCGAAAGCGGCTTGGCATTACTTGGTTCATGGAATTTAATTTGAAAATTCAAACGGCTTAAGTAGTGGCTGCCTGAATAAGTTATTAGATCAAACATACACACACATACATTTTTAATTAAATTTTTAGACCAAAATCTGTAAATTTAGTTGTTGGAATTAGTCCACGTTGTCAAATCAATTCAACTCTAAAGGCATTTTTCGATAATATTAGACGCCCAAAATAAATTCTTATTTAGAACTGAAATTATTTTCTTAAAGTTGCCATAATACCACAGACTTATATTTCATAAATTTGTCTCGGGAACAGATCTTGTTGTCTATGAAATCAATTTCAAGAACATAAGTTGCAACTCCTCTATTTAGTAGTTATAACATGATATTCACTCTCATAAGTCACATCTGTTTCTGGAGATTATTTATTCAACCATAAGTTACACACTAATATTTATTCTGTTTAGGTTACATAAGATTGGATACGATTGAATACGCTGTGGAATAAGATGAAAAGCTAAATGTCATACTTTTTCCCCCAAAGCCAAAATACTTTTCCCCGTAAAAATAAATTGTTGTAACAAATATATAAAATTTATTCTTAACCGATTTCAAAAAAAGAGGAGGTTCTCAATTCGATTGAATGTTTTTTTTATGTTTGTTACGCGATCATTCCGCCAATTATGAATTGATTTTGATGATTCTTGTTTTGTTTGGTCATACTTAAGAGGTGGTCCCATGTCCAAAAAATTTTTGGTGGGGTAGGGGTGAAACCTAACTTTGTAACGCGTGGACCAGACATGTAACCGCAAGCGGCCCACAACACATATTTCTGCGGCACCGCTTTCTTTTGGGAAACAATAGAAAAGCGGCCCGCGAAGTAATCTGTTGCAATATGCAAATGGAAGTAGTTGAGATCCAATGTGATTCCAATTTGAAGCAGAAATTCTACGAAATTGGGGTGCCTGAATTTGCCTATGCAATTTGAAAAGAAATCAAGTCTCCTGCTACATTCAGATTGACAGATACTCATCTTGGTTCAGTTTTAAGAGTCATAACTGCGAGGAAAATTTCCCCCGACGTCGGGAAAATAGTAGCAGAAAAGATGCCAATTGAGTGAAAGAAAAAATAATTTTGTCGTTACTCTTGTTATTTTTTCATAATCTTTACAAAATAAACCTTTCTATGCATATTAAAGTTTTTGTGCTTTTGCGGCCCATCTTAGCCTTTGAGTTCGACATGCTTGACGTGGACCAATTTGGATGGTTCTTTTTTTGTTGTACAGAGGATGATCCCCCATTGCTAATAGGAGAAAAAAATTTGACCTAGGGTGGGGGAAGGGGAGGGGTAGTCCAGCTTCGTAACGCGTGGCCCGATTTGAATGGTTCCGTTGCTGTTATATAGAGTATGAACCCCCATTGTTTGGTTCTATGGTGGGGGAGAGGGAAGGGGAGGGGTAGTATTATTTCGTAACGCTTGGATCAATTTCGATGATTCTTTGTCTGTTGGGTAGAGTATGTGCCCCGATTAATACCGCGAGAAAACAATTTTGGTGGGAGGGGGGGGGTAGTTGGTTGAACCTAACTTTTTAACGAGTGGACCGATTTGGATGGTTCTTTTTTTGTTGTACAGAGTAGAAGACACTAAAAAGTGAAAAATAAAATAGTTTTAAAAAAAAATTTAACCGACTTCACAAAAAGCATAAAATAATTTTTAATTTTATATCAATTACTACGACATTTTGAAGTCGGTGCAAATTAAACAAATAAAACAACTACCCAACCATAATCGAAGATACATACCATATCAATTTACCTAAACGTTTCAGCTCAAGGGATCATAAAAAAGGACGATTAAATACTTATGTTGTACTTTGGTTTCTTTAATTTTCACCGACTTCAAAATGTCGTAATAGATGTAAAATTAAAAATTATTTTATGCTTTTTAGTGCTTTTTGTAAAGTCGGTTCAATTTTTTTTTGAATCATAAAAAAATATTAAAAATTGTCGGAATTATGGCCCCTCCCCCGAAGCGCGTTTTTTTGCAGAGGCTTGCGGTGAACACTCTCCAAGGCGAACCGCTTAACTGAAATCAAAAGAGTAAAAAAATTATTGAAGAAAAATGTAATGTGGTGTACTTGAACGGTTCAGTTTCCGAAAAAAATTAACTTTTTAACGAGTGGACCGATTTGGATGGTTCTTTTTCTGTTCGGTAGAGTATGTTCCTTGATTGATATCACGAAAAAAAAAATGTTGTGGCATGGAGGTGGGGTAGGGGGTTAAACCTAACTTTTTAACGCGTGGACCGATTTAGATGGTTCTTTTTTCGTTGTATAGAGTAGAAGACACTAAAAAATAAAATAGTTTTTAAAAAGAAGTTGAACCGACTTCACAAAAAGCGCTAAAAAGCATAAAATAATTTTTAATTTTATATATCTATTACGACATTTTGAAGTCGGTGGAAATTAAACAAACAAAATAACTACCCAACCACAACTGAAGATAATACATAAAACTAACGTTTGAGCTCACGGGATCATAAGAAATGACGATTAAATACTTTTGTTGTAGTTGTTTGGTTTGTTTGATTTGCACCGACTTCAAAATGTCGTAATAGATATAAAATTAAAAATTATTTTATGCTTTTTCTGAAGTCGGTTCAACTTTTTATTTAAAAACTATTTTTCCGTCAAATATTTTCAAATTATGATTTGTTGTGGAATTGAAATTTGTCCCGATTGAATTGCTTAATTAGTTGACACAAATTAGAATTTATCCAAATAAATTTGAGAAGTGTCTCATTTGAATTGGGAATTTTCTAAAAGAAATTCAAAACGCCTTTCTCTAGTTCCCATAATCCCTTGTGAGGCATGCGCGGGAGAACTTTACCCGATTCGAGACGACGTTTCCAAGTGGACCTACAATTTAAGGTGGATTCTGACCCACCGACAATTTTCACAGCACCCCCAATGATAAAGCTGAAGTTAGCAGACTCTAAATCCAGCAGACTAAGAAAGCAGTTCTTAGGAGTTTTCGAAAGGCATGAAAAGGCTGAAAGATCGTGCCAACATGTGTATTACTTCTAATGGAGACTATTTTGAATATAAAATTTGTTGACAACATTTTTGTAATTTTTTTGCGTCTTTTATAGTCATACTCTTATAACTTGACACAGTTGCTCCTGACTGAAACTGAAAGATGTTTCTACAAATCCTTCAATTATGTCTACAGTCTCTCTGTTGTTCGATCCCTTTTAGGGTTCCGAAGCGACTAGGAACCATTGTAGGTTTGGCCTTTCGGTCTGTCCGTATATATTCCTTCCCATTCTCTCATTTATATACCTATTAAGATGAAATTGGGTAACGGACGTAAATTTATGACACAAAAACAGAAATGATGAACTTTTTGGAAAAATAATAAAATAAAAAGTGTACTTAAATTTTTTTTCACTTACTTTGAGCGGGTAAAATGCTACAACAATTTTTTAGAACTTTTCGATTGTAACCCTTCAATCACCACATATTTGCTCACAAAGTTATCAAAGCCTCGACCCTCTAATTTTAAACTATCGATTAAAATTATCTGGAAATGAATGTAGCTGTTAGCTAGTACTTTCAATGTAAATTATAAAGAACACTGTTACAAAAATAGTTTATGCTTTGATGCGTTAGCATGGTTTTGGCCGGAAGGGAATTAAGGTAAGGGAAGTGACGAAACTTGAGTCTTGTTTGCATTGCTGCGAGCTAGACAACAGCCCAGAGACGGAGTGGATTACTTTAAATTTCTTAATAAAAGCTCACGGTCATCTGGTCTCGAACCCGGGACCCATGGCATGTTGGTCTGGCCGCTCAACGCATTGATCCAACTCCGTCTCCTGCTATGTTGTTTGGGTATTCTTATCTGAAGAGTTAAAAAACACCAAATTTTAAGATTTTTTATTTCGTAATTTTATTATAAAATTGAAAAAAAACCTTTTACATGTTAAAGTGTATAATCTTATGGGATCATTCTGGTTTAGACGCTCGAAAAAAAGACTATTTTTATTAATTTTTTATGAAAAAAATACACTTTTGAAAAACATAAAAAATATCTATATTTATAGTTTTTTCCACCTTTTATATACATACATTAACAACGAGTGAACGGAACCCCTTAAAAAGTTGGTATGTCGCTGGCGGTCTTGATAACTTGATAATGGCTAAACACAAAAGCCAAAAATATTTAGGTCCAGTATGTCAGTGGCTCTAGCCCATTCTATGGAAATTAATATTTATTGATAAATAACAAAATGGCGGACATTTAAAGAAAAAAAACAAAAAATGAGTTTTTTTTCACTGTTTTTGGCCCAAAAACAATAGTAAAATTCAATATTGATTTGATTGTGTTGTAGAATGCGCTGAATTACTGTGTAGAATATGTGGTTAAAATTTCATGAAGATCGGTCCAGTTGTTCCGGAGAAATCACCGCCGACGCCGACCGGAGAAACATAGCTTTGAGAAAAACGCGTTTAAAGTTTTTTTAAGCGCGCTCAGGTAGTAAAAGTAGCAACGTATAGATCGCAAAATAATAAAGTTAGACTGCTCCGATCACTCTAAAATTTTAACACACTTCTTTTAGATATGCAATCGCGGTCATAAAAACCGCTCCACACAGGTGAGCAAGTCGTTAAGGAATATTTTGGTATTTTCCAAGATAACTGACTGTCGGAAAAAATCGGGATAAGTAAACTGTAAAAAATGGACTTCTTGAAGTAGTGCATTTTTTTTGGCCGCAAGTGTATATACTTTCGAAAGGAATTATATTCAAGAATATTCTCTCAAAATTTTAAATCGATTCAAGCAGTCTAAGTATACTTTTCGTCCTCTCAAACGTAACTCTCAGCGCGCTAATTCGACGCAGTGATCCCCATACGCTGATTTTGAACGCGTTTTTCTCAAAATTAGTTTTTTACACCGCTTGGTGCTACAAATTCCGAAATGAACCGATTGTTATAAAATTTTAACCACATATTCTGCACACTTATAGCAACCGACTGAACTAGAATTATTTAACAATTTTGATTTATATTATTTTTTTTATGGCAAAAAGCAGTCAAAAAACATGCAATTTTTTATCTTCTTTCTTTTTTTCGCCGCCATTTTTTTTTTGCATATACACCAAAAATTCTAGTTCAATCGTTTGCTAGGGATATATTGAATCTAAAAGTTAAAAGTGCACAAAATATATAATAAATTTTTTTTTATGTATTTCAAGAGTAATTTATTAAGCCTAACAAACCCTACATCAATATCTTCATTCATAATCTCATAAAAAATTCATAAAATTAGCCTTTTTTTCGAGCGCCCAAAGTTGAATACTTTTTTTGTTCTTGATAACGTTAATTTATTAGAGGATGCGCTACAGAATACCCTGAAGGTGCTCCATGGATACCACGATAAGAACCTCCCCAGTGATCTAAAACAACAAAAATCCTCTTAAAGTGTAGGTCTGAAAGTAGTCATCTTAGTAAGAAAAACCGGAAATAAGCAAATTGCCGAAAAAATACGCATATTGAAAAAAAAGTTCAAAAAATTGCCGTTTTTTCAAACATTATCCAGAATTTTGTTAGTAAGAGGATTAGTTTAAATCTTTTTGAACAATATGCAGAAAACTTTGTGCAAAATGATCTGGCCGTTCAAACATGACCTTGGCAACGCTTTCTTTGCTGTTGCAGGCGAATTTTTGCAAAACTATAAAAAGGATTTAAACTAAGATAAAAAATCATTAATAAATAAAAGGAAAGGTAAAATGAAAGAACTGAACCTTGTGGTACACCAGAATTAATTTCGTAAGAATCCGATATTATTTCGTCCAATATTACACGAAATAAATGGTGAGACGGAAAACTTTCAATCTACTCGTATTTCGGATATCCAGAACAAATTCGTTAAGTTTAAGAGCAGCGGGCCAAACAAGATAAGCCTTTGAAATGTCCAAAGCAAAGATTTTTTGTGTTTTTAGTGTCCCATAACGAATATTAGTAAATCTTAGAAACCGCATTGGTGATTGGCTATAAAATGGTTAGTTGTCAACTCAGAATTAAGAAGTGGTTGAAAAATCTTAGATAACTACGAAGTAAAAGCAATTGAACTCTTCACTTTTGGCCTTTAATTTTTTGGATATTGGCTGAACATGAGCAAGTTTCCATATAGACGGAAGAGTTTTTGATGAATGAGTCGGAGATGGAGTTGGATCGATGGATGGGTGGCACGAACACCTCGGTCTCCCAGTGAGTTCTTAAAAAATAAAGCTAAAAAATCCACTTCGTTTCTAGGCTGTTGTCTAGCTCGCAGCAATGCAAAATAAAGACATTCAAGTTTCCTCATTCCCTTTACCCTAAATTCCGATCTGGTCAAAGCCATGCCAACGCATCCTAGAGTTATTCCCTGGGCTTTGGCTACATAAAAAAGGTAAGAAAGTTTGCGCAAACTTAAGATCTATGCGTAAAATATCATCAAGCCAAGTAGCCTTGAGTACGTCGCGTTGTTTGAGAATTCCGAACACCTGAAAGCAAATTTATAAGGGTCCTTACATTTATCTGCACATCTATTTCAGAATAGGGAGGCGTTTTTTAAACACTTGCTATATTCAAAGGAATATTCAGTGTCAGCTTGACATATTTGGATTGCGATATTAATAAAAAGACACAAAGATAAATGGTGTCCCCGTGAAATTTGATCCTAATCCAGACATATCTCAAGAAGGACAACTGTGGTACAAGGACGGAGGAAGGAAACACTAACTGATAACTAAAAATGCAATACTTGTTTAAATTAGCATCTGAAACAACCTTAGTTTTACATAGTGCCGAGTTTGCAGAGATTAAGTAGCATTTACTGGAATAAGCTTTTGGGATTACTAGATGCCAATAAAATCGCTTGGTTACAGTGAAGGCAAATCACAGTATTAGCCTGATTATTTGACCAATACCCATCTGAGAAATTGTTGTTCCCTTGAATGTTACGCATTTGCCACCATTGACTATTCTTAAATCTTGAAAGCTGATTGGTCATTCTTTGAGAATTCTCAATGGGCAATTTCGTTTTTGAGAAAAGTAGTAATCTAGAATTGCTTTATAAAGATGCCTGTCATGTACTTCTCGGAATTAGTATTGAGAGTTTCTGGTGTCTTGCAACCTTTGTCTATCTTTTGCAATTATAAATGCTGGCGCGATAAGAATATCAACAGTTTCGTTTACTTTCATTTATTGATTTCGAGAAGTCTATCAGCTTCTGGGCTCCATTGCATTACGTCTTTACTTCTCTTTTTTAACATATTACCTAGTAAATCTTTAAATGTAAGTTAAAACACGTTAAAATAAAAACATTGAAAACTTACACATGAAAACTTACAATGAAATCAAATTAAAACAAAGCAAGCACATTTGAAAATTTAATTCTTAAAATTCTTTGAGAAATTTGGAATGTTTCAAGTTATAAATTACCTTCCAAAAAAAGCAGTTTCAATGAAGTTAAATTTTTTTTCAAGCAGTCCTGGTCCAAAACGTCTCGGATGAAATCACCAATCAATTCAACAGCTGGCTTAATACCAAGTACTGTTAGTTCAACATCAACATCTACGTCTACAATCACCACGGCAGCAAATGCAACATCTGTTAAACCTCAAACTTTCTCTTCAGCTACCATAAGACAAGGTATAGGAACAGCTCTAACATCGACATCTCCGGATCATTGTCAAATAATTGGAACAGCAGATGTTACGCTTACATCTCCCGAAAAGCTGCAATTTTCCAAAAGTCCGTCCGGATCGATAAAGTCAAAAAAGGACTCCGTAAATGGTGATAAAAAGGCAAAATCCAGGAATAAAGAAGGTGAGTAATATATCACTTAAATACTTGATAGATCTATTTGACATCTGGTCTAAAATTTCTCTTCTCTTAATATTTGAATTTCTTTTTCCATTCATAAAAATAAAAACTAAAATTTTTCAAACTAAATTCCACGCTTTCACGATATTATCAAAAATACTTAAAATATCAAATTAATATTATAAAATAATCAAAACGCACTACAAACAAAATGCACAAAACACATGTAAGTCCTCTCGATTTCTTTCTATTATATTTTACATTTTGTTCATAAATTGTAGCCTAACGGCCAATTATTTCTCTAGCTCTGCTGGATCCTGCAGTGTTAATTGAAGGAGTTCTTTTCCGTGCAAGGTACTTAGGATCGACTCAACTTGTTTGTGAAGGGCAACCGACTAAGTCAACTAGAATGATGCAAGCAGAAGAAGCTGTCTCTCGAATAAAGGTAATTTTCGAACTTCAAACTAAAAACTTATTATTATAAATTAAAAATTATTTTTTTCGCTGCGCGTTTTTAAGGCATTGGTGAGTATTACCTAATGTCCTTTTGTAGTTTGATGTATCTAAAAGTTATTCGTGGATAATTTCACGAAAAAAATTTTGGTTTTGTACAATGCACGTATTTATGCTCTCGTTCTAAATTTTAGCTGAGGTTTAAGTGAAGTTAAGTCTTAAGTAACATTTTTAAAGTTTCAAGAAAAACGCACTAAAGCGCAAATGCTAAAGAATGTATATATCACGTTTTTTATTTCTTACTCAAATTCTCGTAACCACTTGGGAATGGGGTCGGAGAACAACTTCACCCGATTCAATGGTCAACGATAAAAAGTGGACATAAAATTTAAGGTAGATTCCGAACCATTAAATTATTCTGCAACCATGAGACGGAGTTGGTTCAATAGGTTGAGCGACAAGACCAGCATGCCATGGGTCCCGGGCTCGAGACCAGATGACCCCGTGAGCTTTTATTAAGAAATTAAAATAATCCACTCCGTCTCTGGGCTGTTGTCTAGCTCGCAGCAATGCAAAAACAAGACTCAAGCTTCCTCACTCCCCTTACCACAATTCCCTTCCGGCCAAAACCATGCTAACGCATCAAAGGGTTGTCCCCTAGGATTTGGCCACATCGTATAAAAAAAAAATGTCGTCGCCGCGGCTTTCTTGGAAGGCCAACACTGAAAATCTTATACCACCGACACATACTTAACACTTGCCTTTAAATCGATCGTTCAATACAAGGAAGAGTTTAAAAAACGAAAAATTTTCATATTACAATTTCAAGCCAAACGTCTGCTCTGAACGCTTCTGATCTCTAAACTTCCTAAGCTTAACTGCAATTGAAAAGCTAGCATTTCTTTCTTTGGATTCGGCAATAAAGGCTGCAGCATACAACACCAACACATTGCAATCCTAAATAGCCTTTTATGTTAACTCGTTGTAGTAGAAAACAAGCATTAATATTTATAAAAACCATGAGATTTCTTATTTGTACTTAATTAATATATTGGTGTGAACCCGTATTTGGCAAATATCCAGAGGACTGCAACCGACTTTTTCTGACTAGTCTAAAAATTACTTAGTTGGTAGCCTAACAGTATATTTGAATACGTGCAGGTTGCTTAAGTAAGTAATGTATTGCTATAAACTAAAATTTCAAGATATTAATACATACTTACAAGTATTGTTTTAATATTAAGCGGGATCTACACATTCGGGTATTTGGTAAATATACGAATATTTGTGCCTTTGTCTAAATATGTTTCATTGACAAACTTACAATACTCATGTGTATTTGTCAATTTTTTAATTGGTCGTATTTCCACCCATGAATTGTTTTCATTTACCAACTTCTAGCGGGAATTATTTATATTTATATTATATTTTTTTCCCACATATCTGTCTATTTGCCAAATACACAAATATTTGCACAGCTTTACATATCTCCTCTGAAATTATTATTGACGAATAGAAATATATTCCTAAAGGTATAATTCGAAGGTTTATTCTATTATCTATAATCCGATATTCGTCCTTACTTAGGGATTCCGCCCATACCTCCGCACCATACAGTAGAGTTGACTGTACTGCTGTCATCAGAAGGCGGCGTTTGCTCGAGCTTGGACCTCCCACGTTGGTCATCAGCCTGCCCCTTGCTGCTTTATCTGCAGTTTCCTTTATCTGCTGGAAGAAACTCATCTTGGGTTCAATTGTAACGCCGAGGTACCTCACCGATGGTCTCCTCTCCGACCCGCATTGAAAGGATGGTCGGTATTCTCTTTTTGATTAGGACAACGACCTCCGTCCTACTAAGGGCCAGTGACAGTCCATGCGCCGTCATCCAGCTGTTTACGGCTCGCATTACCTGGTTCAGCTTTAGCTGCGCCTGTTGCACGTCGCGTGCTGATATCAGTGCAGCTACATCGTCCGCATACCCGACCAGGGATGAGATCCGGTCCTAGTATCGATCTCTGTGCTGCCCCCGATGTAATTCTCCTTATTCGCTCTCCTTCCTTAGTCTCGTTCAACAAGCATCGGTCTTTCAGATAGTCGTCCACTATCCGCAAGAGGTATCTCGGCTCTTGGAACGAGCCCTCTAGCGCTTCCAGCATGTCCACCCATCCCGCGGAGTTGAAGGCGTCCTTAACGTCTAGTGGTACCAAAAGCACCACTCTACGCGAGTAGCGGCTATTGTCTTCGGCTTTCCTGAACACCTCGATAACCTCCAGAATTGCATCCTTCGTGGATAGCCCCGCCCTGAAGCCATAATGTCTCGGCGAGAGATCGCCGACGTTTCGGATCGCTGATCTATGTCTCGTCCTGATGAGCTTTTCGAAGATCTTTCCAGCAGTGTCCAATATGCACAAGGGGAGGTAGGCAGACGGCTCCCCGGGCTCCCCCTTACTTTTGCTTATTAAAACTAAGCGCACTATCTTACTGCTAGACGTAGTGAAATCGCAGACTAAAGCAGGGAAGTCCGTTGGTAATCGGCCCAATTTTCAAGAAGTCGGAAAAATTTGAAATTTACTTTACAAAAAACACTACAGGTACATAAAAATGTAACTCAAAATATTAGGTTGGGGAAAAAAATCCATTATTTTTACGTTTATTTCAAGACTTTATTTAACATGGTTCGGATTGTCCAATTTGGGTCAAATATGCATCGTTTTGTTTTATAACTTGCCATTTTAAAAGTAACTTCATAATGCCTCTCTCGTAAAGTTTTTTTTTATCCAAGCTCCATTTCAAAATGCCAGACAAAAAAGCTTTTTCACCAGCATGTACTGACGCTGATAATGATATTAAAAGGAAAGTATTGAATATATGACAAAATTGTTTATAAAGCACACGTCTTTTCAAAAAACTTATGTTTACAGGTGTTTTAGAGTGCAATATTAATAATATGAAACATGTCCTCTGTATCTCTCTTGATCCAGCATGGAAGTCCTCAACTGTAGGGAATAGCTCAGAGTCTGTTTCAGTGTAGCTACAGTAACAAACGTATACAGAACTAATTTTTAATAAATTTGATAAATCGCCCGTGTTTTCTTTAAATTATAATTTGATATTCCTCTGAGTATACAGCACAGACAAAACTTTATTTTTCCCACCTAAAAGATTGTTTGTCTGCGGTAAAACTTGTTTGTTCAGGCTTACTTTAAATTGCTTTAGTATACAAATTTCGTTTGTCGATGCTCTAAGGGGTTACATGGGTTTCCTCGGGTAAAAAACGGCTTATTTTTAACAATTTTTTAATATAAAAAATGAAATATTTCATTTAAACTTTTTATTGCCTTAAATATACACATTTGAAAAAGAATTTCTGAAATTTTTGTAGAAAAATATTTAAAACTCTGCCATTGCTACGTCATTTCCGGTGACCCCCAGGAAAAAAGGTGCTTGCGCGTTAACAGCAGAACTCATGACAGGATCAACTGAAGTAAAAAAAAATGCGTGTTTTAGTTAATGCCTTAAACTAGAAGAAAAAAAGACGAAGGAAAAAAAATAAAGTGAAAATTGGATTTTTGGCAGACCTTTTTACAAAAAATTAAAAATTTCGGTAAAATTTGCTCTACATTTTTTTTTAAATAGTTTCAATTAAAAAAAAATCCTTCGTCCAAGTCCTTGTCAATAATATCGCGAAGACGTGTGTAAAATTTCATCAAGATCGGTTCAGTAGTTTTCGAGAAATCTTGACAACCGACTTTGAAAATATAGTTTCGAGAAAAACGCGTTTTAAGTTTTGAGCGACAATAAAACTGGGAAATTTTTTTTTTCAACTTACATAGAATCGTCGATTCTTGGCCCATAAAGTAAAGGACCTGCTGTAGCTGCAATGCCCAGGGCATCCTTTTGTTCTTGTCTGTGACGAATCCTGGCTTCGGGAGTCTCTCTCGCAGATATTTTCTGAGCAGCTGTTCCAATATACCTGCGGCGCGCTGAGCCCAACTGGCTTTGAGCGCGCAACTTCCCAAGGCTCTATCTCCGAAACTATTACTCCGATCGACTTGAAAATTTAGGACAATATTCTAGAGATGTTGCAGAATTTAATAAGAAAAAAAATTTTGAAGCCATGAAACCCATGTAACCCCTTAATTTATTTAGCCGTGTCAAAATCTGGTTTGTCCAGGCTGCATTTGACTTGTACTTGTCAAAACCTTGTTTGTCCTAACTTTCATTGTCCAAGTCAAATGATTCTCAAGGCTTTGATTTATTAGTCCATGTCAAAACCGTGTTTGTTCAGGTTTGGTCTCGTTTGTCCAGGCCATATATCTATTGCGCACGTCGTGTGTTTGTACAATTATATTATTTCTATTGTCCAGGTTGAAATCTCCTTTGTCCAGGCTTTTTTCTATTGGTCCATGTCAAAACCTCGATTTTCCTTGTATTTGTCAAAAAATCTTTTTCTTTTTTTCAACTCGTTTGTCCTAGTCTAATTTAAATTGTCTAAGTCAAAATTTCGTTTGTCCAGGTTTTATTTTATTTAAAATATACACAAAATTTGCATGAAAGATACACTTGACCCTATTGAATTTGCAAAAAATTCAAAATAAACTTTTTAAAACTCGAGCGACGTGAGAAATATTTATTTTCTGATAAAGATAAACTAAACTACTTTGGCTCTTCCTCAACAGCAGCACCAAAGGGTTAGCTTTTCTTTAGCTGCTGGACGCTTTCGCACGAAACCGAAAACTAGATGTAAATCCAGAAAAAATTGTAATCACCGATCTATTTTATTTTGAATTTTTTTGCAAATTCACTCAGGCGTCAAGTGTACATTTCGTGCATATTTTGTGTATATTTTAAAAATATTTTACCGCAAAATTGGTGTGACACTGTAAGTGAATATGATACAGCTGTCTAGATCTGGATTTACATCTAGTTTTCGGTTTCGTACGAAATCGTCCTGCAGTTAAAGAAAATCTAACCCTTTGGTGCTCCTGTTGAGGGAGAGCCAAAGGAGTTTAGTTTTTCTTTATCAGAAACGCTGATCGTGTTGAGAAATTATTTTATATTTTTAAAAAGTTTATTTTGAATTTTTTTTTACTTTATTTGTTCATGTAGAATCCTTGTTTTGCCAGGCCTCCTCGCATATCCTAACCTTTTTTCCATTGTTCATTTCAAACTCTTGTTTGTTCGGGCTTTATGTGTCTTGTCCGTTGCAAAATCTTGTCTTTCCAGGCTTAAAATCATTTATTTTAATCATTGTTTGTTTAGACCGAAATTCATTTGTCCAGGCCTTATTTCAATTGTTAAAGTCGAAATCTCGTGTGTCCATTTATTTGACTTTTCCATGTGAAAACCTTGCTTTTTCCAGGTTCAAACTCCAGGCCTAATTTTCATCGTCCAAGGCAAAATCTATTTCGTCCAGCTGAACTTTAAATACTTAAAAAAAAAAATACTTTTTCTTCCGTCATTTTCAAATATAGCTTGGACAAATGAAACTAATCTGTGGAACGTAGATTAACGATGTACAAACGAACACGCTATCAAAATATGTCACATTCGAAAGCGAGTGCTGTCGAAAAAAGCTTAAATTGGGAGCGCAAGATTTAATATATTTGCGGAAGGAAAAAATTAAATAAAAGACGACTGTTTCGACTAAATGAATGACTTTTAATAATTCTAGAACATCGAAAATTTCAAGGATTACTTAACTAATTGTTTTAGAATGAATGCAATGCAATGTGATGCAATACATATTTGTTTAGAAATGCAAGGTAGGTTTTCAAAGAGTTAATTCAATTTTCAACATCTTCCGGCCCGGAAACAGAGTGCAACCCCACCGACAGTTCCAAGGGATAAAGTAGTTGTACTGGACGTCGCATTCTTGTACCATTGTTGAATCGCACCTCACAAGCTCGTGTCCTACCGTCACGTCCAGGAAAGGTCTGCTCAACTACCGCTAGTTTCCAAAGTACACGTGGCATAGATTGGTCATGAACGAGGACAATGTCTCCCTGCTCAACGTTGAAAATGCTTCCGTTTTTTGAATGGTGCACTGATCTCAACTGCTGGATATAATCCGTTTCCCATCTCTTCCAAAAATATTTAATTAATCGTAATCGATTATTCCATATTTTACGAAGGGTTTGGCCTTGTGAAATAGCTGCTTCCTCCGCTAAAGTAACAGGAAACGTAGCATTCAGAAAATGGTTGGGCGTTAATGGCAGTAAATCCAAAGGGTCCTCACTAATGTCAGTGGTCGATAGTTAATAATATTCTCAACTTCAGTAAGTAGCGTCTGGAATTCCTCTAAATTAAGTATATTACGCCCAATAGTTAATCTGAGAGCATCCTTGATACTGCGAATTATCCTCTCTCAAAAACCACCCCATCACGGGGCTCTTTCAGCTATAAACTGCCAATCAATGTGCCGGTTACTAACGAAACAATGAAATTCGTCTGAATTTAAAATTTCATTAAATGCTTTCAATTCTAGAGCTGCTCTCTTGAAAGTTTTAGCATTATCTAATAAAATTCGTTGTGGTACTCCTCTGCGGGCGACAAATCTCCTTAAAGCCATTAGAAAGTCTTCGGTTGTTAAATTAGGAACAACTTCGATGTGAACGCTTCGTATTACAGAACATGTAAAGAGTACAATATATACCTTCCTAGTACATTCTTCTGATGGTAACATTTTAACGAAAAGTGTTCCAGCAAAATCGATGCCAGTAGTCTCAAATGCCTTAGATGCTGATAACGTAGATCGTGACAATGGGGCGAAGGGTTGTGAAGCTGCTTTCCCTTTCAAACGTCGGCAAATTAGGCATGACCGAGTCGACGACTTTATAAGTTGCCTCCCACGAGGAACCCAAAATCTCTTTCTTACCTCCGATAAAATAAGATTTACCCCATCATGAAATATTTCCTGTGTAAATCTTCGATAATGAGCTTTGTTAAATAACTGGTTCTTGGTAGAATAATTGGGAACGGACTGTCAACATCTTCGTCGCTTTCAATTTGCAAAAAAACCTAGCCTGCTTCCTACTCGAATAATCCCTTGTTCATCTAGTGTTGGATTCAAACTTAAAAGAGAAGAATTTCCTGGGATAGGTTTTTTCTTTAAAATCTCTACTAGCTCAGCTCTGTATTCTATTGCCTGAACTATCTTTACCCAATAAATCTCTGCTTCTTGCAATTCAGAACCTGTTAAAAATTTGTTAACTACATATCTTGAATCTCTAACCTTCTTAACGAAACGTCTCACTAGCGCTGGCACTCGTAACATCTTCGATAAATTACTATAATTATCCAGCTTAAAGATCGGTTCGTTAACTGTGGTCTCTTCTGTAAGTTAACAAGAAGTTGTAAAAAACGTTTTTTGATTTAATAAATTAGATTGCGGCCAATAATCTTCATTAATTTCTTGTAACCAAGAGGGTCCTTTTAGCCCGAAGATTTTAACTGCTTTCCAGATAATCCTCTTGTTAACAGGTCTGCTGGGTTTTGCTCTCCAGGACAATGTCGCCAATCGGACTTATTCGTGCAATCATTAATTTCCTTTACTCTACGAGATATGTACGGTGGCAGCTTAAAAACGTTTCCTTTTATCCACGAAAGCGTAATCTTCGAATCAGACCAATAAAAGATCGAGTTGCAGCTTGTTTTTAGCCGTGTCTTCAAATAACCATATAGACGCGCAGCAAGTAGGGCGGCAGTCAAGTTCGAGTCCTGGCAAAGTCAATTCATTGGAACCATTGTCCTTCAGAGGTGCAATCCTGCTCTTTGAATAGAAATATTGTACTTGAGTATCTCCTTTCTTATCAATATTCCTTAGATAAATCATATTGGAGACGGAGTTGGATCAATGCGTTGAGCGGCAAGACCAACATGCCGTGGGTTCGAGCCCAGATGACCGTGAGCTTTTATTACGAAATTAAAATAATCCACTCCGTCTCTGGGCTGTTGTCTAGCTCGCAGCAATGCTAAATCAAGACTCAAGTTCCCTCACTTCCCTTACCCTAATTCCCTTCCGGCCAAAACCATGCTAACGCATCAAAGGGTTGTCCCCTAGGATTTGGCCACATCGTATAAAAAAAAAAAAAATCACGACTCCGTAAGCCTGTGGACTAGCATCGCCAAAGAAATGAATCTGCCAATCCTTTGTATCCATTAAGTTGATAGCACAGCGGGGAACAGTAATATTCTTTATCTGAGGTAGGTCTGTTAGACAACCATTTCACAACGTTTGCAATTCTCTTGGCAGTATCTCGTCCCATTCCAGCTTTAACCTCCAAATCCTCTGAAAAAGAAGCTTCAGTTTAACGGTTCAAGGATTCAAGATACCCAGAGGATCAAAGATTCTAGAAATTAATTGCAGAACATTACGCTTAGTTCCAATTAGTATAGTCTGCGTAAAATCAAGTACAGAATCCATGTCTACAGCCAATTCATCACTTGTTACGAATCACAATATTGAAAAAGTTCTTGCATAGCCGCATCATATTCTAACAATTTCGTCGAGTCCCGCGATAATTTTTTGACCAAATTACTAAATCTTACCATTGCACCATCTCGATTACTATTTATCTTCGTTTCTCTATTTATCCATAGCAATTGGGCCTCATATCGTTCGCCTTTTCGTCTGATAATATTAGCAACGTCCGCATTCGTCCACTTATTCTTATCTATTTCTGAATCCTTAATCCCTAATAGCTCTAGATCCCAAAATATTTTGGCCAATACTTCTGGAGCCGACATTTTAAAGACTCTCCACATAAAAGTGACCAATGCCTGTCACATACATATATACATATCTTCACAGTTTAATACTTTTAGATAGTCCTTCCTAACAGCAAATCAAAAGTGTTCTATCGCCTCACAGTTCACACTTCTCTAATCGTTCAGAAAAACTATACACAAAATTGGTGGTTTATGCACAATAAGCTTGACTTTGTGGACTTTGAGCTCAGCAATTTGAAGAGTATGTGTTGGTTTTATGTCACTATATTCTGGCGTATTAGCTCAATGTGGAGACGGAGTTGGATGAATTCGTTGAGCGGCGCGACCACCATGACATGGGCCCCGGGTTCGACACCAGGTCTCCCCGTGAGCTTTTATTAAGAAATTAAAATAATCCACTCCGTCTCTGGGCTGTTGTCTAGCTCGCAGCAATGCAAGAATCAAGTTTCCTCACTTCCCTTACCCTAATTCCCTTCCGGCCAAAAATCATGCTAACGCATCTAAGGGTTGTCCCATAGGCTTTGGTCACATCGTATAAAAAAAATACAAATTATACAATGCAGTGTCTACGGATTTTGAATGATTCTGATCTCATCTCTAAAATAATTAATTAAAACTAACAAAAGTTTCTATGGTCGAGTTAGGACTCGCTGGTTCGGAGTCTACCTTAAATTGTAGATCCACTTGAAGTCTATCGTCGGATCGGGAAAAATTCTTCTCTTTCCACACGCCCAGAAGAGGTTACGGAAACTAGAGAGTTTATGTAATGGATTATCTCGTTAATACCTTTCTTATTTTTACCTAGATTTAGATTTAAATTTGTTTTTATTGTTGCACACTATAAAGCAATTTTATTATGTTATGTTTTTTATTAGGCACCAGAAGGTGAAACTCAGCCCAGCACTGAGGTGGATTTATTTATATCTACTGAAAAAATAATGGTTCTCAATACTGATCTTAAGGAAATAATGATGGATCATGCGTTAAGAACAATTTCTTATATAGCTGATATTGGAGATTTAGTTGTTTTGATGGCACGTAGACGTTTTGTTCCATCTGATAATGAGGAGGGCGTTAAACCGAATCGAACTCCAAAGATGATATGTCACGTTTTCGAAAGTGATGAAGCCCAATTCATAGCACAATCGATAGGGCAAGCATTTCAAGTAGCTTATATGGAATTTTTAAAAGCAAATGGTATTGAAGATCATAGTTTTGTTAAAGAAATGGACTATCAGGAAGTCCTTAATAGTCAAGAAATATTCGGAGATGAATTAGAAATATTTGCAAAAAAGGAGTTACAAAAAGAGGTTGTGGTACCAAAGGCTAAGGGTGAAATTTTAGGTGTAGTTATTGTGGAAAGTGGTTGGGGATCAATGCTGCCAACAGTTGTTATCGCAAATTTAATGTCATCGGGAGCGGCCGCAAGATGTGGACAGTTAAATATTGGTGATCAATTGATTGCAATAAATGGCATGAGCTTAGTTGGGCTTCCATTATCAACTTGTCAGAGCTACATAAGGAATACCAAAAATCAAACTGCTGTTAAATTTACGGTTGTGCCTTGTCCTCCTGTTGTTGAAGTTAAGATAAAACGACCGAATACAAAATATCAGCTTGGATTTAGTGTCCAAAACGGAGTGGTAAGTTTTATATTTTTAAATTTATTAAAATAATTGAAACTAATTAAATTTCACTTGTGGAAGCTTTTAATTTTAGTTTTTTATTGGATATAATATTTTTCTTATCTTCAGATATGCAGTTTATTAAGAGGTGGAATTGCGGAACGAGGTGGTGTTCGGGTGGGTCATAGAATAATTGAAATAAACAATCAAAGTGTTGTCGCTGTTCCTCATGAAAAAATTGTCAATTTATTGGCAACATCAGTTGGGGAGGTAAAAGTGTGAAAAATATTCATATTTTCCGCCTTAATATTTTCGTATTTATTCAGATTCTTATGAAAACTATGCCGACATCAATGTTTCGACTGCTGACTGGACAGGAAAATCCAGTTTACATCTAATGCTTTGCTGTTCATATGCAGATAGAAGTAACTGAGCACACTGCTAGAACAAAATACACAAAACAATCATTTTCTCAAGTTGTTTTTGAAAATATGTTTTAAAAGTTTTTTGTATATCGGATAAGTACTACTCTCAAAACAATTTTTCTTCCGAATACAGGAAATATTCCGCTTGTGATTAATTTAGATCTTAAGCAATTCGTTTATACTTGGATAGTGTAATGGCCGTATTTTATCTAGATATAATATTTATTTTTCTATTACCTTTCCTTTCAACATATCATAGGGAAGAAACAGATTAAACTATTTCGAATAGATAATTATGAAACAACGGTTTTAAGCCCATCCTTTCTATTAGCTTATTTAGGTTGCCGAATTTCTTGGTGCCTGGCTTGTTTGTTTTTTTATTGTACGAATTTCTTTTTTTCTCAGTTGTGCCATCTGTTTGTTTTTTTTATTGTGAATTTTAAATGTTTTTTAAAAATAGTTAAGTTAGCACAATTTTAATAAAACGTTTATTTTATTATAATTTTTGTTTTATTTATTTGAATTTATATTTTCAAACCAATTCAATTTTCTAGCAATAGTTGCAAAGTGAGTTTATGATTTTTTTAAGCAATTCTAGAAGTTCACTTCAACTTACTGAGCACTTTTCAAGCTACTATTATCGGAGCTTGTTTTGAAAGATTTTTTGATGATCACATGTCAGGGTAGTAGAATAGTTAAAAATTCACTCAGTTTTTAATTAAAACTTCATTTTTATATAGTGGACTTATTCGGGCCTGCTTATATAACGTGTATACTTATAAAGTTTGCTTGCTTACGTACCGCAAAAGATATATTTTAACAAAGTTTGTTTATAAGAATAACATTTTTAATAATTGATGAAATGGCTTTGTTATCTGCTTGTTGCTTGATTACGTAAGTTTTTGTAATGTAATTATAACAACATGCTAATGCGGACTTTAGTAATGCCATCAATATCGCTTGCTTTAGTTTTAATTGCTCCTGCAATAATATTTCTCAAAAAGATGTTCTGGTGGCCTACCGCTTCGATTTCCAGGTTTTTGAACTTCTATAGCTCTTCATTCGCAAGCATTACGTAGTATCTATATTACAAAACCGCATTTCACCGAGGAGCTATATAGTTAGGTTACAGAGCCGCTCGACACCAATTACGCACACATACCCTTAGGAATTGTCCGTTTTATAATACCACAGTACCTGAATACTATATACATTTTATTTAGAACTAGCGGCAGCTGTTAATAAATTTAAGAAAATATGTCAGCCCTGTGTTGGCTACTCATGTTGCACATTCTGCTCGCCACACCCGGGGATCTGCATAAAAGATGCTAAGTACTTTCCACGTCTTCTTAATTCAACTTTTGCAGAAATCTTTTATTAGAGTCGTTTTCCTGCTATTCAATTTGGGCCACATTTGCCCTCCTGTACTGCACATCGCTAGATTGTTCTATCAAACGCCGGTAAGCTGAGCAACTAGTCAGTAGAAGAAGCACTCGGTTCAGTGTCTTCCTTGGCCCATCAGCCGTCTCAAATTTCTGAATCTAATTGCGGCCTGGGATCGAATAAAGAAAACAAATTGCAAAACCCATCAGTTATACATCCGTGCAAAATTACCATAGTTAGGTGACGCTTAAATACGCGTATTACGTAAGGCAGAACATTGAAGCACTGCGGCAACAATGCTTTTAAAAATTTACCCAGACTTACCTTGTACGCTATCCATAAGGTTTGGACTATTTTGGGCTGCTTGATTTAAGTGTAAATGCAGACGTCAATACCAAATGGTAGATTTGGCTGTAATTCCACCGCTTTTTGTGTGGTCAGTATCTCTATCGGAAACACTGCAGTAGTCTGGTATTCGGTACCTTTTACACATGTTTAGCTAATTTGAGAACATCCCTGCACACTTTGCTCTGTACTTTAGATCCATTGACGAAGACCGATATCTCTGCATCAGTGATATCCTTTTATCTCTATCTGGGATCTTTATCGAGAACGTTGCCCCGAAGCCGAGTACTGTGATAGTGTAGTCGATGTTTGCCTGGATCTTGTCGCCAGCGTAAACTGCTTAAAATAGCAGTTGTTGCCGATTTGTCTTACATCACTCTATACATGAATGCATACACAGGCAGCTCTTTTGATAATAAGCATTTTAAAGACATACAGTTTCTCTGAAGCAGCTTTATACTATAAATAAGGAATATCCTTACAATGCTAGTATTAATGCATTGAAAAATGCGATGATTTAGGTCACACCTTTCCCAAGCAATCTCTTGCAGTCATAAGCTGTCAACAGACCGTCTGTTTCTCTTCCAACTATTTAATAGACGGCAAGTGGTGGAAGGTGGATCATGGTCTCCAATGCCGCAGTTGGCGTTGTGTTAATTGCTCCGAAGATTGCAAAACCGGCAGCTCTTTGAATTTTGGTTATCTTCTTAAGGTTTTTCTGCTTCACTCTAGTCTGGTGGACTAGACTACTAATTCATAAGTGAGGATTGGTCTTATAATGAAAATGTACATCCCATTATTTATCAAACATTTTTGTGCAGACATAGAACGCTACGCCTTTTTCACGCGCTGCTTTATGTTTTTGGCCTGTTTACTTTGGAGTCGAGTATGACATCTACCTATGTACCTGACCTGATTGGTTAGTGCCGCTACAGCATACAGCTCAATTTTGCACGTTAGAGAGATTCAATCACTCTTTCTTGTGAAGATAACTGCTTCCGTTTTCTGAGCATTGACTGAAGCTGCAGTTGACTGCCCACCTGTTGATTTGTTCAGAGTTCTTGCCATTCATTCTCCAATCGTGCTAAGGAACTTTCCTGAGACCAATATGGCCAGGTGGCCTGCATAAACCACCACCTTTAACCCATCATTTTCAAGTGAGGTCAGGATCTTATTAACTACTAAGAGTCAGAGTAATGGTGACATCACACCTCTGTATTGCCACATTATTACAGGGACCTTCAATGTCGAGGAATATATCTAAGTCAAATTCTTTGTAATTAAGCGATTTCTCGATAGTGCTCACTACTTCGTGTAGCGTGTTTTCGACTTCCCTTCTGTAAACGCACTGCTTACCCCTGTTAGCAGTGTATGATCGCGTAGGTACACGTCGAGGAGTCTCTCCATCGTTTTTAAGAGAAACGAAGAAAGGCTAACAGGTCTGACGTTCACAGCGGTTACGTGTCCGTTTTTATCCGCCTTGGGGATAAAGATCACCTTGAGTTGGCTGCAAGCAAGAGGCCCATAAGAGTGGGTGATTTGAATGGTTCAAAGGAGCTGATGGCCCATTGGTTGCGCCTACCATTCTGGGAACTCAACGCGCCCTTCTGCCGCCACCACTACTTAGTTGCTTGAAAAGTGCGTGTTTATAAATATCTGCAGCGTCTCCTCTACTGATTCTGCATAGCAGCCATCGCTGCACTTCATGAAAGAGCTAACACTGGAGAATTTCTCTTAGTCTCGCCAATTCACTTGCACACTTAATGAACTCGCAATATTTGTGCATGACGTGCGTTTGGCTTTCCATATGAAAAGAGTATAAAATGGCAGGCCTTTTATAAAGGCTGTCCAATCTTTAGCTGTATTAGTATACTTTAGCCCTATGGAAAGTCCTACTCGACCTCTGTCTCAGCTTCCCCAGGTCTCTGTTGCGCCAAGCGGAATGAGACTTGGAGGGTATACTTAGGGGACAACATTTCGTAAAGGCATATTATAAGCCTTGGATAAAATCGTCAATAGAGCGCTGTATTAGTGAGTGTCTCGCAAGTCGATGCCACCGCACTACTTGTGACTCGTCTGTTTGATTGATCGCAGTCCATTGTAACTGAGTTCTTAATGGGTTTGGGAGTTTCTTGCTGGAGGTTTATTTTGAAGAGTATCCAGCAGTGATCCGAAAAGGGCTTTTTCTCGGATACCCTCCAGTTTTCCACCTTTAGAACTCGTGACTCCTTTATGAGTGTTATATCTGACCTCCTACCTATTGTTGGTAACAAATGTGGGCCTGTCGCCCCTATTACAAATATTACGACTAGTGTTAAGTATAAAGTTAAAAAGAAACTCAGTCCGTTCATTAATGTCCGAGCTTCGCCAAACCGAATCGTGCGCACTGGCATTACATCCAATTACCAGGTCCTGTCTCTTTCTTACACCTACGTTCACCAGTATGTGTCCCTCAGTCCCTCAAGATGCATTCGTCATGCGCCATGTACGCTGAAGCTAGCCAAGATCTCCCACATCTGTTGTTTCTATGCTTCTGAGATAAAACAATTAAGTCATATCTTCAAAATAAATTAATTTCAGCTTGTCTCCTGGAATCCAAGCTCATAAGGTTGGTTTTAAAAGCATTAGTCTTAAGCCCTTCTCGCCGACCTTCTGTACTCAGGGCTTCAGGCATTTCAGCTACATGACTCAGTTTGCTGGATTGAAGGATACAACGTCGGCATTGTCCAGTTGCTTAGGGTATTTAAACAGTTTCCATTTAATCCCTCGCAATAGGTTGTTATTTAGGGTGCTGTACAAAACGTCATTAACGGCGACAGTGTGCGTCCTTGCCTTACTCCGTTCAGCACTTGAAAGGATTTCGACAGTTTTCCATTAGTAAGAACGTGACATTGGGCTCCTGAGTAGGACTCCTTTATAATGGTGATATATTTTTTTTTGGGATACCTCTTATTCGTTAAGCTGCTGTTATATACTCGAGATCAACGTTGTCAAACGCTTTCTCAAAACTGCCGAACATAAAAGATGAGGGAAACTGTAAGTGTTACCAGGATTCCATTGGCTACTAGATCCTGGTTTTTTTTTGGAGACAATTGTGGAGTACCCCTGCCTATAGCTCTAATAAATTCAGAATTACTTAGTTTAGTGTAGATCTGATGGCTTTTCAGTATTAAGTCAATACAATGGGAAACGAAGTCGTTGGTGTCAATGCCGAAAAATATGTTATTTACTTCTGATTTATTTCTTATAGTGACCACTGCCAAAATTTAGCGCACTTTTAAATTTAGACCAGTAATAGATCCATTTTTGTCTTACAAATAAAGAAAAGTAGTAAGCAGGGAGGCTATAGTTTACTCAGCCCCTTCCTTTTATCAAATTTAGGATAGCTTTTTATCCTTTCTTATCTAGTTTACATAGCTCCTAAAAAAAGAATCCCAGAAGTCATCTCCTTTCTAGTGCACGACAAAGACAAGGAGCTCGGTCGTCTCGGTGTCCTTACCGCTTGGTTCACATGGGGCTGAATCCTTTAACTCTTCCAGAATGTTCATAGAATCATATTTTCTTGTACTCCAAAAAGAATTAACATGTTTTAGTTGTCTTCTACAACAAACAGAGAATGTTATTGCTGAAATATACAAAATCATACACTGCTGACTTGTATGTATGCTTATCTGGAGCATTTTTAGTTGAAATTAATCCGAGAGGTTCCACTGTAAGGAGTGTAAATAGTTTAATATGGTTGTGAGAGGTATATTTAACAAGTACTACAGAAAAATCAATGTTTGATTAAAATATGAAATTACAGAGGCTTATTAATGTAGGAGCTGTGATCATCATTATTTTTAAAAGGGTTTCAGGTCATAGTCGATATTGATGCGGAATAAAATTAAAGTCTCTCGATAATTTTGACTATACATTCTTTGCATGGCCTCCAGAAATCAGTTCAATATGCTAAAGTAATTTTATTTTATTTTTGATAATATTTTAATTGATTTGTTGCTGTCCTCGTTTTAAGAAATATAAAGTGTGAGGTGCTTCTCAGCAATACGAACTTTTGTATCAGCAGATAGTAAAATGACTGTATTATAAATAAATGAATACAAGAATACGCTCAATGTAAATGTAAAACATGCATAAATTAGAATAAGCTTGCAAGTAATTATACATATGCAAATTAAAAATATGTGACACAAGTGAACAATAAACAATCCATGCGGAGCGATTATTTGAGTGATAAAAGCACAGTTTCTAAAAAAATATTGTATACCTACTTTCAATATACTAAATAATGTAAATACGAACTGATAAATATAATTTTTGTTATCCCTAAGAAAAAAATGATTGTTTTATTTATTTATTGATTTCCTACTGGAGGTGATTTTCGTGATTCCGAGAGATATTCGGACGTTTTTGATCAATTTTCATATTTTCATTTCGTTTATAAGATTCATAAAGTTCTGTAAAGAACCTAACAAAGCGTGTTGGGAACGCATATGAGGAGCAGTTATCTGGAATCGCACTACTAAATGAATAGCTGTTTCACAGAAGTGGCTTCTTCGAAATCCAGATTAATTCTGTATAGTAACTGTATGGTTTTTTCAATCACCTTTTTATATCTAAACATAGCGTTAATTGGTCTAAAGTCCACACACGAATTTTTAACTTTTGATATCGGTGTTACCATCGATTCCTTCCAAATCTCTGGGAATTCTCCTGTCCTCATTGAGTCCTTTATAATTTTAAGTAAGAACTGACCAGTCTTAGGAAGAACGTCTATGACCATACTCTTATTTATTAATTTATAATCTTTTTTTATTAATGTTACTTAGTATAAGTTGTAAATCCGTTAGACTTATAACTTTAAATCCAAACCAGAATGTAACTTCCTCGATTAAGTCGGTAAACTGCACCGCCGGTATTGCTTTATTAATCTTCTCTACGCTTGATATAAAATATTCGTTGCATTTATCCGCTAATTCTTGATCATGCCTAACTAAAACTCCGTCAAAGCAAACATTCCGTAATGTGTTATTTTCATCTTTTGTTGCCATTGTCTTCAACTTCGATCACGATTTTATTTTCCTTTCCTACGATTTGCATTTGCGACCTGAACCGAAAATAATCAAATACGAATCGAACTCGAATGCTTTCTTGCTCCAGCAGATCCTCAATATACCCAGTCAGACACTTTTGTTACCACGACAGAATTATATGACGACGATGGTGGCGATTTCAGTTTTTGCTGTGTCTCAGCAGATGAAGTCCTTAAAGCCCTAATAACTGTCAAGTCAGAGGCTGTTGGAACAGATGGTATCTCACCGAAATTTTTCAGGTTATTGCTCCCAATAATCCTCGAGCCTGTAACATCCATCTTCAACTCCTGCATTACACGCTCGCAGTTCCCTTGGATGAAAGCTTTAGTACTTCCGACAGCAAAAAGTCGATCTCCGTTTTCACCGGAAGATTTTTGCCCGATTAGTCTCTTGTGTTATTTATCTAAAGTGTTAGAAAAACTAATGAGTATTCAAATAAGTGAATTTGTATCTGACAATAATTTATTGTCCAAATGGCAGACAGGCTTCAGACCGGAATATAGTTGTGAGTCGGCGCTCTTAAAGGTTACAACGAGCATTCGTTATAAGCCTGACATCGATCACCTAGTAATTTTGACATTACTAGATTTTCGAAGGCCTGTGATAGTGTCGATCACAGGCTCTTGATCTTAAAACTTTTTAATAAGTTTCGGTTCGGCATCACAGGGGCCAAGTTTATAAAAAGCTTTTTATCAGATCGGTGGGAGCAAGTTAAAACTCGTCATGATATATCTAATCCTCTACTTGTTTTAGGAGTTCCCCAAGGATCCATATTAGGCCCACTGCTTTTTGCATTATTTATAAATGATCTCCTTAAGGTAATTGAGGATGCGAATATATACATGTATGCTTATGATGTACAGATCTATCTCTCTAGACCTATTGGGTTAATAGAAGACTGCATCGAGCGCACAAACTGAAATATCGCTCGCATATTCGCTTGGTCTACGGCAAAGAAGCTTACCCTCAATCCAAAAAAGTCCACGTGTCTTGCTTTGTACAGAACAGAACTAGATATTTCCAGTAAGCTTTCAGCTTATCTTCTGCCAATTGAACTCCGAAAAGGCTCATATTAATGCTTTCATTTCACTTATTGTAACACCATTTATGCAGTACTTGACTCCGAGTGCAGCCGGTTACTAAACAAAGCTTTCAATGATTGCATTAGATTTAAAGCGATTTGATCATGTAAGCCAATTTACCAACTCATTATTGGGTTACTCAATGGAAACGTATCTAAAGTCGAAAGCTGTTGTTTTCCTCTATAGACTTACAGACGTGGCCAAAAAATTACGATCACTAAAGAAAAATCGAATTTTCGTTATAAAATCATTTATTACTTAAAGTAAGGATGTTAATTAATGTTTTTAATAATTAGTACATTTTCCTTTGGCTTTTATTAAACTATTTATTCTATCAGTCATGCCTCTTATTAGCGAAGGGTACATATTTTTTATGTCGGAGTCCTCATTCCATATGTTGATGATGTTTTCTATCAATTGGTTCTTTGTCGTTATTTTCCTTTTTGATAATTTGTGTTTCACAATGCTCCATAAATTTTCTATTGGATTCATGCCGGGACTGTTACCAGGCCATGGGAGAACGTTGACTCCCCTCTCCTGTAGAAAATCAGTGACTGCCTTGGCTTTATGGCAAGGTGCTCCATCTTGCATTAATTTTGCACCACCTTCAGGAAACCACTTGTTAAGCCGAGGAAGCATTTGTGTTTCCAGTACTCTTAAATATTGCTGATATCGCATAGTTCCTTTCATGATATAAATTTTTCCTGGACCCTGTGATGAGATGATGCTCCAGACCATTACTTGTTGCGGAAGCCCTACGGTTTGTTGAACGCATTCTTGATTAAGGGCCACTCTTTTCCTTAACTTGGAATATTGATTCATCACTGAATCATACCTGCAACAAAAGCACATAATTTTAGCAACTCATAATTGTTCAAAATAAAACTACAGCAAGAAATATTCCCTTTAAAAATTTCAGTAAGCCTATGTAAAATTGTAAAATTTACAATATCATGAAAAACTATTATGTTGGTACCACATACATTTTCCCAATCTTTAGCAGACCAATGCCTTAGTTGTTTTGCCTAAGATAGGCGTTTCACGACCATCGTAGGGGTTAGTTTAGGTTTTTTTTCGAGGGCGGCGGGCATTCAGTCCTTCTGCTTGCAATTTTCGTCGAACTGTTTTGGCCGAAACTTCCACTCCTTCTTCGTGTAAACGCGCCGCCAACTCAGTACTTGTAGCCTATCTGTTAGCTAGCGATGCGCGGACGAGCTTCCTCGTATTTCTTGGTGAAAATTTGGATTTCCTCCCGCATTTCTTCCTTGAGCTGGTTGGTTCCGCCAATTTTACCTGCGGGGTCTTAATGATTTTGCTCACCGTGGATTGAGCAACCTTTACAAATCTGCCAATTTTTCGCTGGGAATATTTTTTTTCGTTGTACAGCGATTTAATCAACTTAATTTTTTCGCTCAAAATATCAGCTTTGCAACCCATATCTGAAATTTTTCGAAACAGTTACAAAAAAACCAAAAAAATATATAGAAAAATTAAAAAAAATATAGAAGAAGGATACTTTGTGAATATCCTTTATATTAATTACTTTCTTAATCTTAGTTGAATGAAATATACTTACCAACTTTTGTAATTCAATTACCTGAGAAAAATCACAAATCAAGTACTGATTCTAATTCTCTGTAGTTCACAATTTTAGGTACTCACTTACTTTCAACATTAACGCTGAATGCAAAACCGACTGTATTGAAATGATTTTTTTGTAGATACTACCTAGGGTGTGAATTCCGTAAATTTTCAAGTGATTGTAATTTTTTGGCCACGTCTGTATTACGACGCGTTCATCAGCATATCTATATGAGCATCTTGAGTTCTTGCACTCTGTGCACTCTTTGACAATATTGATGCTTACTTTGTGTTTGTTGCGAGAGAATAGAATTCCTTACCTGTGGGCATCAGGGGATCGGCGGCGGGAGGACTTTCGCAGACGATTAATTTTTATGTTTTTGTTTACTAAATTTAGCTAATACTATATATTAACTACTCTATCTGCTTTTGTAAGCCGATGGTTGCCATACGTTAATACTCGTTGGACAAAGGCAAAATGCATTTGCAGGGTAAACATATATATATACTACTAAGGCCCATTTCAATGTTGATCATATAGTTTGGAGTATTATACCGTAATCTAGTCTTTTAAGGAAAAATCTTTGAATCTTTTCCACCATACCATACTCGTAAACACCCCTAACTTGTGGACCGCACTGTCGTTTCAAATAATCGGTACTTACTAGACAGTGGAACCCCTTGCTTTCTTATAAATGGACCAAGGTACATTTAACGCGGTTTTTGCTGCCATCAATTTTTCTTCCAGATGTGCTTGGAAGGATACATTACGATTTATGTCCACACCTAAATATGTATATTTTTTAACGATTTCAACCTGAAAACCCCGATAATATAACTTTTCGGACTTCCTCCATTTCTAATAACTACAATCTTAGATTTTTGCAAGTTTACTTCGAATTCCATCGCTCACAGTACTCGTCCAAATTACTGATCATTGTTTGCAGCCATCACCAAAAAATTCAGCCAAAATGACAATGTCGTCGGCGTACATAAGTAAGTGGACCCAAATCATCATATAAGACATTAACAAAAAGTGAAAACAGGATCGGGCTAAGTGGGTCCCCCTGCTTCACCCCCATTGCAGAGTCAAACCAGGAAGAGAGGTACTTGCCATTCCACACCGTTACCTTGGAGCCTTCATATAATAAGGTTAGGTTCCTCACGAACTTAGATGACACCCCCAGACAATAAAGTTTGTAGTATAAGCTGCTCCGATCGATACTGGCAAACGCAGCTTTTGAAATCAACAAAAAAAATCATAAAGCTTCTTCCATTTTTCCTCGTCATAAGCTTAGCAATACATGTGAGACAAAATATATTGTCTATGGTGGGGTAACTACGTCCAAATCCTGCCGGACAGTCATTCAAAATATTGTAGTCCTCAACCCATTTTTGAAGCCTTTGCAAAAGGATGCTACTATACAATTTTGCTAAAGTGTCCATAAATGACAGACCCCTGTAATTTGAAACCAAGTTAGGGTCGATTTCTCCATCTAAACTTGGCGAAAATGCGAATTATAATTTTGGCATTCCTCCCCCACCCCCTAACCAACACTTAATTTTCAAAAAAATATCTTCAAAATTCTTCGATTTCTTTATTTATTAAAAATCTTCTCTCACAGAAAGCATTTCCATGTGAAAAAATTAAATCCATTTTTATAATAATAATAAAGGCGAACACCCCACTCATACTCAATAGCTCTGACCTCGTTCTTAGGAATAAAATCAAGCAAGCGTTTGAGGATGAACTCACAGAGTTCGCACACTTGATCGCAGCACAAAGGCGCATAATACCAAAACAGGGCACAGCTAAACAATTATCCAGCATTCTTGACATCTTGAATACGGACGTTCTGCCAGAGTACTTAACACAGAACAGGGGGCCTATTATGGGAAACGAAACGAAATGTAAGACGAGACGAAACGATTTTGTTTTCCTATTACAGAAAACGATCGTCTCATATATTTAGAACTGCCATACAAATCCTTTAAATTATACAGGTTCACCAACTATTCAAATGAAAATTTGGATACATAGCCAACATTGATCGAAAAGATTTTGACACTTCACTTGTTCAAAATATTTGTTATTTTAAAAATGTTTAGTTTGGCATATTTTTTAAGTAGTTCCGATAGTGAAAGTGATGAGGAAAACTGCAGAATTATTAGGAAAAGAATATGAGATTCCTCAAATCCACTTGAACTCCCAAATTTCATGTGAGGAAGTTATTTTGAATTGTATTGTTTTAATAGTAATAATATTATCTTTTAGATTTGTTCAACTTTTTCGCATTTCAAAGGATTGCTTTAAATATTTAATGGATGAAATGGGAGAGCATTTTAGAGCTGTTGGATGGTACCCTTTTGCAAAATCTTGATTTTGCTCCATATTTGAAATAAGAATTTCATATTGTTTTAATTTTGTTATTTTTGCCCTACAATCATTATTTAATATTATATAAATTATAATAAAACAACTTACATTTTGGTCACTTTTCCCCACGTAAACAAGGCAGACGAGTACACAATTGCAACCGAAGTGACAGTCGATCATCACCGTCTGTTTTCATGACGAATTCGTGTTGCCAAATACAATTTTACAACTTTCGTTTCGTTTTACTTTCGTTTCGTCTTTCATAATAAGGCCCCAGAACGTTTACCGAAGTACATACATCGATATATTGTGCTGCTGTCGCGGCTATCAGATGCAATATCCTTCCAATTACATAAGTCTACAAACCAGCAAAATTTCAAAAAGATCTGAGGGTGCTTTCAGAAATATCTCTGAAATTTGTCGATTTTCTGTGGAATGACCCTACTATTAGCACCCTCTGCAATATAACATTCGTAACATATGTTTCTATTGCGGCCAGTTTCGCCATGGAAGTCCGGCTAGACAATTTCTCAGAAATAGACTTCCGAGTGATTTATACCTTCATCAGAAAATAATTTGAATTTATGGATAACCTTTACCTTTAGTGAACATTCTCAGACTACTTAAATTCCGGTTTTCCAGAGAGTGGCCCTCCTGGAAGTTACGATTTCCGTTACATACTCTTGTTGTGATGAATTGTATGTGCGACATACTAAAATTGCAAGGTGATCGAAGCTGTGGGGCAGCGACATAATTACCACTTTTTATTTCCTCGTAACGTCCAAACGGCTGAATGGATTTTAATAAATGAGGTGTGATTAACATAGGAAATATATGAAGTGAAGAAAAATATCCATATCGCTGCCAAATGTGTAATATTTCTTTCAAATTCAGGCATCAAAAAAAGGTATTGATGAATACTTAACCTCTAGAACAGTCATGTCCAACCCTATGCCCGCGGGCAATTGAGTTTTTAAGCTTTTAAATTCGTATTTTCCCTTATTTGGCTCTATTCAGTTTCCTGTTGTTGCGTTTTTTAAAGGTTAAAACTTACATATAAATAAAAAACAAATAAAAATAATAAATAAAATGAAAAATATAACAAAATCTTCACTTTGAAGTAGTTTTGTAAGCAATTATACAATATCTTAAAATTTACATGACGAGTCTGGTCGTCACTGCTCTAAAAGTAGAGCATACTACAAAGAAACAAATAAAAATAAAAAAGTTAAAAAAAGCAACTAAAACGCGAGCTAAATAAATAAAGAGAAGATGAAATAAAAAATCCTTTACCCTCGGCTTGAAATGGTCTCGGTTCTTAGCCTTATTTTGTTTACAATATTTGAATATTTTGTCTGCTTCCGATCAAATGTTATAGTTTTATGGCACGATCTTTAGTGTTTAAAGAATTTCTTTTCGGCTAAAAACCGACGAGATCTTAACATGATTGTTTGGAATAGCAATATTCACACACAATAGGTAAGTAAAATATACACTAAAATTTTATTTTTTAAAAATATTTTTTTTTATTAAAACAACGTTTCAATATAAAGTTAAATACTGGTGCCCTGTGTGTCTAAGTATTATCAGCCATTCAACAGACCAATTGAGTACTAAAAATTCATACAAATAAATGATTCAAACAGCTGTGGGACAGGCGAAATTTACTCGCGAAAACTCTCATTTTTAAAATGTGAAACAGATATCTAGTTGTGTGTTGTTTTTCATAAGTTAAGGAAATGGAACGTATCAAATTAGTTGAATTTTTTAACTACAACATGTAGCTGGTGTTGGATCCAAACCAGACCGCTTAGTGATGCTAAGACGAGTAAACTCTTCAGCTGTGGTCGGGTGAATGCCAACAGTATTTAGCAAAGTTTTAACAGTTAGTCCAGCCCTATAATAAAAACAAATTCTGTAATTGTAATATCATTAGAAAAATATTTTATTTGCTTACTTTAATGCAACTGCAAATCCTTGAATAACTTCACCTGCAACTGGGCCAATGTAGTGCAATCCTAAAACTTTTTGATCGTTATCCCTTTTTGCAACTACTTTTAGATAGCAATGACGTACACTTTTTTGTGGAACGAAAAATTCGGTTGGTTTATAATAGGCATGATAGATCTCAACGTTATCTTCTCCGAGCTTTTCAATTGCATTTTCTTCACTTAATCCGACACACCCGTACTCCAGTGGAGAAAACACAGTCGTCGCAACATCATTGTAATCCATAAGTTGTGTAGAGCCAGCAAAAATTCTCTTAGCTAATAGTCGACCAGCATGGATTGCAACAGGTGTCAATTCTGGTCGTCCATGAATAACATCACCAACCGCATATATATGAGGGATATTTGTCTCCTCTTTTTCATTAACGTCAATTTTATCAGAACGAGGATTCGATTTTATTCCTGCAGATTCAAGCTTTAAATCTTCCATCAGCGCTTTACGACCTATGGCCCACAAAACTGTGTCAAACAATTCGCTTTTTTCTTCCATCGTTTCGTTGTTAATATATTTAACTAGTAATTTCCCATCAGCTGTCTTTTCAATAGATTTTGGAATACAATGATTGAGGAATTCAATTCCCTTCTCAATCATAGCATCTCTTACTAAGTTTGCCATTTGTTGATCAAATCCTCGCAAAATAATTGAACGGACCATTACTGTTGCATCATATCCTAACCCTTTAAGAAAGCCAGCGCATTCCAAGCCGATATCTGAAAGCATTGATTAAGTGACACATTCGTTGAAGATAATTTTTTTGTATCTTACATCCAGCGCCAACAACAAGTGTTTTACCCGGTTCCGTGCTTAAGCTGAAAATATCGTCGCTAGTTACACCATACTCTACAGCACCAGGAATATCAGGATATCTTGGACGCCCGCCAACTGCAATGACAACATGATTTGCTGTCATTTCCCTAGTGGTGTTGTTCTTAAGAGTTGCTACAACAGTGTGAGGACCTTTAAAAGAGCCTAATCCGTTTATGTACTCAACTTTTCTGAAAAATCAAAACATGAATCCACTTTGCCTTCGATCTTATATACAGAAATTTACTTGTCCCTCAAATCAACTCGTGTTACCCAGTTGACCGATTTAATATGATTTTGTACAGCTTCAGTTAATGCAGTCCAATTAGCTTTAATTTTGTCGGCATTTGGAATTTGCCAACCATATGAAGCAGCATCCTATATTGAAAGCAGACAATAAATATTTTTTCTTTTTTAAAGATAAGAAAATTTTGAAATATTACATGAATCGATTCTCCGAGAAGAGCTGCTTGATGCATCAATTTTTTCGGGATGCATCCCACATTAACGCATGTCCCACCAAGACCCCATTTAGTACCTAAAGGTGTCGGTGTTACATAATCAAGCACTGCCACTTTAGCGCCGTGTTGCACAGCCTCTTTTGCACAAGCGAGGCCTCCTGATCCTCCGCCGATTACAATTAAATCGTATTCGTATTCATCTGAAAATATAAAAAAGCGAGTTATGTAAATATATTTTGTTCTACGCTTACAATGGAGTTTTTTTTGTAATATTTCTAAAACAGAGTCTTGGATTGTCTAAACATACGTAGTTAGTACCGATTGCCGAACAACTGCAGTGTGTTTCAAGTACATCTTGGACATAGAAAGAGCAGCAAGGATGTTACTATCGCGTCAAAATTACCTAAGAGTAGCGATATATGAACTAATATAGACAGGCAAGCGGCAATAAAGGTGCTGGACGTCACAGCTGGTACGCAGCTTTCAAAATAGGCTCCAGAACTTAATTCTCTACTATATCCCTTTGTCATAGTGGGATGCAGGGAAATGAGGCGGCTGATACGCAAAGGAAGGTTCTCAACTGAACGCTTCCTATATAGATCGGTCGGCCTCTAGAGTCACTAAAAACAAAAGTTGACCTTAAGGCTATTCAGCTTGCTAAGGATAGATAGAGCAATCTGGGAACGTGCGGTATACCAAAGAAGCCGTGGTCAGCTTGGGACATTAAGAAAACGGCTTTCCTGCTAAGAAGGAATCGCACCGATCTCCGAAATATTGTGGCTATTAGTATTGACCACTGCCTTTTTGGTAGACAAGCACAACGCTTACGCATCCCCACAAACGACTTTTGTAGAAGTTGTATGGATTTATTTTCTGATTGCCCGGGCTTGGCCAGAAGAAGGTACATATCTTTAGGCGCGTACGTCATCAGTGAACTGGACGATGTTGCTAACATAGGGCTGAAGCAGCTTCTCAGGTTTACTAACAGAGCTGTGGCTGGATGTACATAAACCCTATAATAATATTAAGGTGCAGTCTCACGGATGTGGTAACACGAAGGACCTTACTTAGGTTTATGTCAGGCTGATTGACTTTCCGATAGCCACTACCATAGAACCTAGCCTAGTTCCCGTTATACCTTATGATACACAGCGGAAGAACGTTATTCGATTCGATTACAAGATTGTAAGTGGATCTATAATTTAAGGTAGATTCTGAGGCAGCGACATTACTCTGCAACCTTCAATTAAAAAAGAAAAAAAAGAAAACAACAAGCATATAAGTAAAAGTAACCCTTTGTAATAGGCGTGTTCGGGTACTCTCTCTGCAAGAAACGATTTTTCGCACGTACATAAGTTAGCGGAACAACCCGATAGGCTCACAATTTCCAGTTATTCTGTCGTTAATTTCTCGGAATTTGCTGTTCAGTCAACTCGATTTAGTTGTAATTAATTTTAAGTAAGTATTTTGTCACTATTCACCTGTAGTTCACTTGCAGCAGTTATAAAAGTTTATAATTTTATTTTGCTTATTATAAAGATTGTCGAGTTGGGAATTTAAAAAGAATACTATAGAGTATGAAGAACATCAATCAAAATGTTCTGCAAATCATGTAGGATCCTCAGGTAAAATGGAAGTTGATGCCATCATTAAATATGCAAACGGTCCGATGTATTGCATGGTATGAAGTACGCTTATTACTAAATCGGAGATTTAAAGACTTACAATGATATTATAACACATGGGCTGAAAAGTCCCGGGCCTAACACATAGATGGCGCTAGTCTTATTGCATTCACCGCTTTTTCAGTTAGTACTAACCTTCAAAAGAAAGCTGTTAAAATTTCATGATATTGTACTTATAAGTTTGTGAGTTATTGTACTAAGAGTAACACTACTTTTATTATTTTGAGAACAATGGATCAAAAACAATTTCGTGTTTTAATTTGACACTGCTTCTTGATGGGAAAAAATACCGTTCAAGCGAAGCCATGGCTTGAAAAGTGTTATAAGGACTCCGCTCCATCGGATACAACAATAAAACGTTGGTTTGCTGACTTCAAACGTGGTCGTAGAGACACCGATGATGCAGAACGCAGTGGAAGTCCAAATGAGGCGGTAACACCAGAAAACATCAAAAAAATCCACAAAATCGTTTTGAATGATCGAAAAGTGAAGTTACGTGAGTTAGCTGACATCGTAAAGGTATCAAAAGAACGTGTTGGCTTTATATTGCATGAGCATTCGACTATGAGAAAGCTCTGTTCAAAGTGATTGCCGCGTTTGCTCAATGTTGACCAAAAACAAGAACGTGTTGATGATTCTGAGCAGTTTTTGGCCATGTTTAAACGTAACAAACCGGAAGTTTTGCGTCGATATGTGACAAAGGATGAAACATGGATCCATCACTTCACTCCGGAATCAAAACGATCGTCATCTGAGTGGAGAGCAACTGGTGAACCTCGTCCAAAGCGACCGAAAGCACAACAATCGGCTGGAAAGGTTATGGCCTCGGTATTTTGGGATGTGCATGGTGTAATATTCATCGACTATCTTGAGAAGGGAAATACTATCAACAGTGAATATTATATAGCGTTATTGGAGCGTTTGAAGGCCGAAATTGCAAAGAAACGACCGCATATGGCAAAGAAAAAAATTGTGTTTCATCAAAACAACGCACCGTGTCACAAGTCAATCAAAACAATGGCAAAACTACATGAATTGAACTTCGAATTGCTCCCACATCCACCGTATTCGCCAGATTTGGCTCCCAGCGACTACTGGCTGTTCGCAGACCTCAAAAAAATGCTCACCGGTAAGAAATTTCGCTCGAATGAAGAGTTTATCGCTGAAACTGAGGCCGATTTTGAGGCAAAAGATAAATCGTTCTACAAAAGTGGTATTGAAATGTTAAAGCGGCGCTGGAGTGATTGTGTGGCTCTTGATGAAGATTACGTTGATGAATAAAGCCAATTTTGAACAAAAAAACCGCGTTTTCTTTGTTAGGCCTGGGACTTTTCAGCCCATGTGTTAAAAGCAAATCTCTATAATAATCTTCAAGTTATAAAAAAAGATTGTATTGGTCATATCCAAAAATAATGGGCTATCGATTACCTGCAGTACATAAAAAGGCAAAACTTCGTTCGAAAAAAACTAACGGCTAAAGTAATTGAAAAGTTGACGGTTTGCTATGGGTTGGTTACACGTCGACACTGTTATTATTCTGTAGAAGCTATGACGGATGCTATTTGATCAACTTATTAGCATTACAGCTCGACTGATAATCATCCACAACACCAACACTGTCGTAAAGGAGAAGAATCGTGGTGCAAATGGCAACGATAAGAATAATATCGATTTTACCCACCATTATAAAGCCTTCCCAACTGATGTTCTTAAAGCTATAAAACCTATTTAAAAGGACTTGAGTAAAGACGAATTATTAGAGCGATGTCTCGACTTGTTTGGAAAATCAGCCCACATATCGTTCTTAGTGGCAATTAAGTTGTTGAAATGGCTGCTTATACAGCAGCATGAATTTTTAATGAGGGGACAATATCATTATTAAATATAAAGACATCTATGAGAGTTAATTGTGCCGGAAATCCACATGATTATGCAGCTAAAGTGGACGGGAAACGGGTTGACCTGTCTGAGCGACAATGACTAAAGAGCACAAAATAGGCATAGACAGCTACAAATTCATCTTCTAAAAGCTCAAATAGCTGATGAAGATTCAACATATGGCCCTGGGGTCGATGATTTCTATTCAGGTAAGTATTTATTTGTGTATAAATTTTTTAGCTTGATGTTTTCGAACCTAAAACTTTAAACGCGTTTTTCTCGAAACCGCTTTGCGGTGGTACAAAATATCTCAAGGACTCTTGAACCGATTTTAGTGAAATTAAGTACGTATTTTCATTATATGTATATATGTATACCTATATATTGCTCGTCGCTGAACGAAGCGGATTTTGATTTTATCGATAAATTCTTTTTAATTATCAAAAATGTGAAAAATGCTAAGGCAATTTTTTCACTTTTTTGGTTAAGCTAATGCCACTTGTTAAAAAAAAAAAATTTTTTTAATCGGTCGTTCAAGGACATTAAACTAATTTTTTTGGAATTTTGATTTCAGATGATCCAGCTCCCAGTAATCCAGTGCACCGCAAAGCTCCTTTTAAAAAGGGGTCTTAGATAAACGGGTGCAGCGCCGCGTTGCCACTTTCTGTAACTCTATAACATTACCAACACAGTGGCATACTCGTTTTTGCATTTTTACTTTAAAATTAGACTGAATTATCAATTTTTTTATATTTCGATGACGGTACAAGCTACAAAACTCAAACTTTGTATGTGTACGATGAAAATTATTCTTTATATGTCTGAAAAAGTATTTTTTAAGGATATAGAAGGGGGGATAGTTCCTTTTTACCTTTTATTAAATATTTTTATACCGCCACTATGTACATTTACCAAACTTGGTGCTTAAAGGCTGGAAAACAATGTGGCGCTGGCGCTCGTAGCTGGCGCTGTACCTAACTCGAAAATGTCAAATTTGGCGCGCGCCAAAAGTTAAAAATATTGAACTTTGCGCTACAGCGCCAGCTACACATTGGACCGCCATCTCTTAATTTCCATATTTGTAACTTTTGACAGGTCTGGCTACCGCGCCAGCTACGAGCGCCAGCACCACATTGTGTTCCGCACTTAACGCTTATCTTGAAAGTAATCGTCAGAAAAAAGATCACGTTGCACTGACATTTTATCTACATTTCACCGGTTCTAAAGTTGGAAACATTAGCTAAAACCTGGCATAGTATAAATGAATTTTAATATTAAGAAATGGTTTTTTGGCGCAGCTGAGAAGGTCGATGCGCTATGGCTGAAACAATTCAATTACAATTCCTACATGAAACAAATTTTACTTAGCATCTCAAAACACTGAAACCAAAATGAAAGTGGTTATTTCTCACTTTAGGTGTGTCACAATCATTTTTGGTTGAAACTACCCTCGTGTTGAACCCTGGGTAGATATACTCCTCTATGTTAAAATAGCATAGATTACTCCAGAAATGAAGAAATATATATAAAAAAAATGATTACATAGTTGACAATGACAAATTAGATTCTTGCATATCCGAAACCATTTACATAATAAGTTAAGACTTTTCCGAAAGGTCAACATCACAGCGAACTACATTGTTAGCTGGAGGCAATTCATTTAAATAATTTAAAATTTCACTCTACCGATTTTGATAAAAAAAAAAACTTACAGCCACGATGTATTGCTACGATTCGTGCCAATTCTATTTCCATATCAATTAAACGTCAAAAAATTGGCAAATCTTAGAAATGGGTAGCTAGATTCAATAATTTATAGACAACTATTCCTAGTAGAAAAATTGAATTTAATTTGTTTGAAGACAGCAGTGCAACTGTATCAGCATTGACTGAGACAGCTGGATTTATAAATGAATATTTAGGCCTTGTAGTCTTCATAGATATAAGCAAGGCGTTTGATACAGTGGATTATTGCCTGCTGATAAGGTTTTTGGACGATCTGGGAATAAGAGAAGTTACCAACAGACTGATGAAAGAATACTTGACAGATAGGAGAATAATAACCAAAGTGTACCGCAAATATCTATACTGGCCCCAATATTATATCTTATACTACCCAGCCACAAAAGTATTGGGACACTTGCATTTTTTTTTACATTTTCAACTTTATTGGATATATATGTACAAAAGTGTATAATATTTAAAAAAGAAAATTTCGTTATAGTAATAATTATTTTATTTGTTTTCTTCGAAATTCTTTTCACAGTTACAAAAAATTCAAATAAATAACAAAAAAAAAATTCAATTAAATTTACAGTAGATTTCTTTATGTTCAGTATTTCGTTGCATTATGTTTTTGTTTTACAACCTCTATAATACGCAGTGGCATTGATTTAACAAGTCTGTCACAATCCTTGACGGCAAACGAATACGAAATTTCCTTTATTTTTTCCTGCTGGACTAATAACTCCCCATAAATTCTCTATGGGGGAGAGATCTGCGCTATTAGCGGGCCACTCCATTGCTGGTACTCCATTGACCTGCAACCACGCTTAACTGGATTTTGAAGTATGGCTTGGTGCTCCATCCTGTTGAAAGACGAACTCCCTTCAGGTGACTAAAAGAGAGGTATTGATGTAAGACACATTTTGGTATTTTTCGGAGTAAATCGCAACCTCAATAAAGTGGATAGACCCAACTCCATATCCGGATATGCAGCCCCAAAACATTACAGAAGCAGGAAATTTGACAGTGTGCTTCAAGCATTCTGTCTAGTATTCTTCGGACTTTTTCCGTATTACACGACTACGGTTGTCTTTCTGCAATTGTGCGTTATTTCTTTGTTATTGATTTGATTTTTTTGTAACTGTGAAAAAAATTTCAAACAAACCAAATAAAATAATTATTACCATAACAAAATTTGCTTTTATAAATATACACTTTTTTATATACCCACAAAGTTGAAAATGTAAGAAGAATGCAACTGTCCTAATGCTTTTGTGGCTGGGTAATATATGTTAATAATATAAAAAATGCGCGATTAAAAGGACAAACCATATAGTCATGTGCATGAAAATAGCAGTGTTTGAAATATTTACACGCATTAGACAAAATTTTCAATAAAGGTGATGTGCAAAACATTATATTGTTATGAAAATAATCTTTATTATATATTTCATCCATTGGAATTAAAAAACATAAAATTCTCCGCTGATAGTTTAAATAAATAATTCTTCGTAAATTATATATGCTTATAAAAGTGTTCATTAAAATAGCAGTCTTTTTGTATTAATAACAAAATAATGAAAAAAGAGGAACAAATAAGGAATTTTCAATATGATTTCATTTCATAATACGTTAGTATTTTGTCCCGTAACCATTATTTTTAATAACGGCTGTTCGTCTACGAGGCATGGATTCCACTAATTCACGGCATCTACTTACATGGATAGACTTCCACGATGACTGAATTATTTCCCATAATTGCTGAGTATTTTTCGGTTTTGCTATAGAAACTGCCTTTTTAACATCTATCCATAGATGCTTGATAGGGTTAAGCTCTGGCGGTTGTTAAGGCCAGACCATAACGTTAATTTTGTTTTCCTCAAACCACTTTTTAGTTTTTCGGGAAGTGTGTTTGGGATCGTTATGTTGCATATAAGTCTACCGTAAAGGCATTTCTTCCTCAGCAAATGGAAGCATTACATTTTGCAATATGTTTACATAAACATCTGCATCCATTTTTCCCTTAATGCAATGGATGTTTTACTGTATTTCTGGTATACTTTGGATTAAATTCTGTACAGATTTGTCTCTGAACATACTTCTGGCATCCACTAGAATCAAAAAGAACTACTTTTGATTCGTCACTCCACAAAGTATTACGCCATTTAGAAGAGGGCCACATTTCGTGCTCTCTAGCAAATAATAGGCGGTTTTTTATTTGTCTCATATTAAATAATGTGTCGAAGTCTTAAACGGTTGCTTTTTTGAAGAATTTATAATATTCCTGTCTTCTTGAGGTGTAGTTTTCCTTTTTCCGCCCTGTTTTTCAGTCACATTTTCCCATTTTCTCGTATTAGTAATCATTTTGGCTGAACACTTTAAAGTTTCTTGTATAAATTTGTACGTTTGCCATCTCTAAGTAGCTGCCTGATAAGTTATTTCCTCAGGTGTGCAATGCTTTGCCCGGTTCATTTTTACTAAAGATAAAGTTTTTTAATGCTATACATTATATTTCAGAATAATCCTTACATTGAAATATACACAGATGAAAAAAATAAAGAGTCACTTTCGAATTTTCCATCAAATTTATCAAAGAAACCAAGTAACACTGCTATTTTAATGCACATCAAATTTTGCAGTTTGCTATTAATATATCGGGGAATACCTTAAAAGAATTCTTAATGGAAGTGTTGCCACCACACATTGGTTTAAAACAGTAAAGAGATTAATTACAAGAGATGTACTTCCAATCACTAAGGGTGGGATGATTAAAATTCACTTTTTTTTAAATTGATTCCGGCACTGCTATTTTAATGCACATGACTGTATATCATTTTCAAATTTTTTACATACTTTAATTATATTTTCAAGGTAAAAAAAAATTTTCGTTTTTTTTGCCCATTTTTTTTCACATAGAAGTTGGTACCTCAAAAAATACCTTATCCTATGGCGGATAGTTATTCTCAGAAATGAAGAATCTGAAACAGAAAAACCAAACGGCATTTTAAAAAGGAATGTTTCTTACGTGGTTATTTACCACAATATTTGAATAAATGATTAGAAAAAATGGCGGCTGTTTGAACAAATTTATTGAAAAATCGATGCCACAAAGTCATTTTCCAGAAGGATGGAAGGAAACTGTAATTATACCAGTCGAAAAAGTGAGAAATACAAGGAAATGTGAGGAATTCAGACCAATAAACACGCTTGTAACCTATGAAAAGATTTTGGAGAAAGTTGTCCAGTTGCAGTTGGAGGAATATTTAGAAGGAAATCGACTGATATTGAATGAGCAGTCAGGCTTTAGAAGAGGACACTCTTGTGAGACGGCCCTAAATTTGATCCTGCTAAAATGGAAGGAAGCAATGTAAAGAAAGCAAAAAATATTGGCGGTGTTTTTAGACCTTAAGCGAGCTTTCGAAACTGTAGATCGAACTGTAGCGAACTAAGGTAGACAAGGCGATGTCTCAGAGAAAGGCAATAAATCCGGGAGTGCCATAAGGTTCTGTGCTGGGTACCCTACTATTTCTTGTTTATATTAATGATATAAAGCGTGCATTGAATGGTGCTAATATTGTATTATTAGCTGATAACGCATTATTGTATGTTCTGGGAAATGATATTAGTGAGTGTGTGAATGTAATGGAACATAATTTGCGAGAGCTGAGTGGATGGTTAAGAATGAACAAGTTGAAAGTGAACATTAGAAAAACCAAATTTATGACAATCAATTGTGAATATGAGGGTAATTTAAAAATAGATAGTGATAATATTTAAAAAGTGGAAAAGATAAAGTATCTGGGTGTGATAGTTGATAACAAATTGAAGTTCAAAGAGCACGCCGATTATACAGTGCGTTTCATAATTATAGCACACCTAACAACTTCATGCAATTTAAGCGATAATTTTTTGGTTTTTCACATTGGCACAAAACAGCTTGTGCTAGAATAAATTCTCTCTCTTCCGCCCTGAGAAAAAAGAATTTTTCTTGTTGGATTGTTTCGATCATTCCATAGTACTGTTATAAGAAGTGAGACACTGCAATTTTAGGTCTTCTTTTCGCGTTTCATAATTATGGCACATTTAAAAAAACGAAACAAAATTCAACTTAATTTTTGCAATTGTGATACAAACCAATATTTAATATCTAGTTACACTGCCCTGAGCTTTTATCCATTCAAAAATTCTTTTTTTCATTGACTCAGCCATCAATTTGAACAAATTTTGATCGAACGCGTTCCACTACTTCAAAATTGCAGTTTTAAGCTCAGATATCTTAATTCTATCGATAACCTCTTGGATATTGTCGATAGACGTATAAGGACTCAAAATTATTCCAACAACTTGGCCCTTTTTTTTAAGAAGGAATGGAACAGTGTAACATGGGAAATATACATAAAATTAATAGAGTCAATGAGATGAAGTTGTGTGCAGTAGTAATAAAAAAACTCTACAAAATACTTAACAATTTTATAAAAATTTCTAACTTTTATTTTAGTTGCAATATTTTCATCGGAATCTTGTTAAGTTTCATCAAATCAATTAATTTACCTAATTAAAAATGAATTTACTAAAATCATTTTTAGTTTTATTTCGTGCTTGGTATTACTAATCAATTTTACAGAATAAACATGTTTTATTAGGAAGATCTAAGCAGTAAGAAATATTATCATAAATGTGCTGAATTGAAAATATTTATGTATGTCCAAAACCGTATGTAATAAATTTCCTTTATATTAATCCGTTTGCCGTCCCACTCCGTCTGGCACGGAATTTCAGACCTCGGGTTTTTTCGGCGCTTTTCGTTTGCCGTCCCACTCCGTCTGGCACGGAATTTCAGACTTCGGGTTTTTTCGGCGCTTTCCGTTCAATTAGACATTGCCTCAAACATTTTTATTAGACTTTCTGGGAGGAAGAGGTATATAAATCAGGCTTTTAGTTGCTTTATTAACGTTGGGGGGTGCCGCCCCCTCCAGGTTTGTATTTAGAATAGGCTATGAAGAGCTATTACCATTAATATAAATATTTACGATTTACGGAAAATTAATTAACGGAAAGCCGAAAAAACCCGAAGTTTGAAATTCCATGCCAGACGGAGTGGGACGGGCAAACGGATGGTGCGAATAGACACTTCCGTTATTTAAATACCAACATGAACTTCCTGAGGAGGGTTGATAATAAATGAATTAAATGAATTGTATTTATATAGGAAATGTAATAATATGAAATGCGCTAAATAAATAAATAAAAAATAAATAAGCTACCTTGCTGATTTAAATAGTAATAATATAAAGATATAAAAATGAAGCATACTAGTGTTAAGCATTTTATATTTATATAAACCATAAATTCAACTAAAATAAGAACAGATAAAAATAGTGGAATACTTCATAAAAGTTGAATAAATTATTCGTTAACACTTCCGGGATGGATGTGGATATACGAGCTGGTAGATTTTATTTTGACAATTCTAACTGCCGGTTTGGTGAAATTACCCTCAAGAAATTCACCGCACTTCCAACGTTCCAATCAATTGTCAATTATTAGCGCCGATGACGTATCAAATTATCAGCGGGACATTCTATAATCTATAGTCAGAAATATCTTGGCATATCTTTACAACCCAAAAACGTGACGATTGCTGCAATTAGTCAGCAAAAAATCAAACAGTTATATAACCGTACTTGTGGCCAAGTAGTGTTGTCACACCAAACATAACCTTCAAAACTTATTTATTATGAAAATGCAACTTACGGCTGGACATTCTACTGAAAGATCGATGACGGACTAAATTTTCTCCAGTTCGAAACACAGCCAAAGTAGCTCTTTTGCTCCATATAGTTAATATCGACATTGATCTTCCCAATAATTACTAAAATCACTGTAAAAATTGAATCTGCAACTGTAGCCGACACACAAAACCTGTTTTTAAGATGTGAGTAATCAAGGCAAAGAAAAATTACTTCATATGACCTTGTCGGTCGATTATCCGTTTACTGATTTCACAATTAATCTTTTTAATTATTATTCACTTTATCAGAACTGCGGAAAAGTTGCAGTTGCACGACATTCTCTGACACTTTTTACGTACGAACTACTAGTCGGTGTTCACTTGTGTTGCACAGATTTTGTGTCAAGCCCAGATCAATCAAATTTGCACTTTTTCGACTGTCACACGGAAGATACAATTAAGTGATAAAAATGAACTCCATACTAATCACAGGATGTAACCGCGGACTCGGGCTTGGTCTTGTAAAGACTTTAGTGAAATTATCAAAACCTCCCAAACATCTTTTTGCGACTTGCCGGGATGTCCAAGGAGCGGTGGTGAGTTTTGTTTTTCTATCTTTCTCTTACAAATTGTAATTAATTTCAATACTGAATTAAAATAAACTTACGATTATGAAGTGGAGCCATTATTGATAACTAGTAACTTTAATTTACACTATTTGTTGATAATATCACTAGGTTTTAACTTGTCCAAATAAACAAAAAGTACGAGCAGAAAATTTTCACCGCCCGCTTCAGAATTGAACTTTTGTGAAGTGTCGGCAGACTGGAAGTGGATAATTTTATAAGTACGTTGCTTTCGCTCTCTTTTCTCCTAAATCGTGGGGAATTTAATGTTGCTCTCAGACTGAAATGAGTGATTGGAAAACGTTCTCTGGAAATGCACTTAAAGTGCGTAATTATCACCATTAGGTGAGTTGTAAGTACTGCCACTTCGAAATAATTAAAACAACTTCATACTTCAATTAGTACAGAAATACCAACGATTTCAAGGCAACGCACAAATTTATGTAACTTATTTGTATATTATATAACTGGCATATCAATGCCGTAATTATTTTAAAGTTGCATTTTTTAATTTTTAATAGTTTTCGGTAATTGCATTTGATAATGTTCTGTACATACTTCCGTTTTAAAAGTCTGGCAGTACTGCTTGAGAATTCTAGAGGATGTGGGATGACTTGGCTTTTTTTTACTAATTTAGCTGGATTTCCTTAGAACGGGATTCCTTATGAATGACGTCAATGGTTGGATATTATATTAAAGTGTTAACGTTCATTTAACAAACAAATGTAATAGTGCAATTTAATTAAAGCTTTAGTTTCGAACTTACAAGTTTAGATTCTGGGCCAGCGGGAAATTGAGTCAGCCCTGCACTTTCTATACATGCAATTAGTCGCATAAAAGCTGGACAGAAGGTATTTTTGTCGTCGCAATGTTCTAATCTTCCACGAATTTGTGAGATTTCACTCTTCATGCATAAAATTAGTTTGCATTTTTGGTTGACGCTGCGCAGCTTGAATTGCGTAAATTTACATAGAAATATTTAACTAAAATATAGTTGGTTGGTTTGCGAAGGAGAAAGATGTGTGTTCTCCTTACACTGAGGCCTTGAGTGGACCGTTCTACGTACCCTGTTGCTGTTCGGCAGCGTACCCTAAAGTCCACTGTCGAGTCAACTGATCCCCGTAACAAATTGGATCAGTCGATTATACCCCGATTTCGTAACTTCTGCTAATTAGTCGCAGTAGTATGTTCCGAAGATTCTAGGCCTTTTTTGCGTTAGGACTGGGTATTGGCCGAGAACGTGTAATACGGTCTCGTCTTCTTCCCCACATCCCGTGCATATACTGGAGTTCGCCCTTCCCATTTTTATGACGAGCCCTTTGTCTTACATGTCTTGTCACAAGGCCAACAAGAAGTCTCAGTTTGGCCTTGTTAAGCTTAATGATCTTTTCAGATTTATGTGCATTGAGAGTTCCCCAAATCGCCTTTGTATGTCGTATGTCTCATATCTTTGATTTCAATTTTTCCTTTAATTTTGAACGGGCTTGCATCAACAGGTGTTGATGCAGTGATTTTCTGATTGGCTTCTTCGAATTTCAAACGTAGGAGCTTTGGCTTTTCATTAAACAGGTTTCTACATAGTTACAGGCAGATTTTGCCCCGATGCAATAAGAACCGCTTATAAAGCGCCATCGCCATTTTTGAATTTTACAAAGTTTTCCTTTTGCCTGGACCAAGGAAAGTTTAGCTGACTGCTTCCATAATCTTCTCCCTTTTCGATTTTATAGCGCTGATCGTTTGATTTGGCTGCACCATATTTGATAGACACTTTTTCACTTAAAGGTAAAAATTTAGGCTTTTTAAAATAGGGCGCCATGTTTACAACGTACATTAGTAGTACAAATAACAACTATTGAAGAGTAAGGGGCAAACTTTATTCTAAATAAGTGGACTCAACAAAACTTTTAAACATGAAAAAAAAATTTCGGAACTTTATTGCCTACTACTGTTAATGTCGAGATTAGTGTCCCTTCTTGAACGCTCAAATATCCTTAAATAATCGTAAACATAAAAAACTAAAGTTAACCTTTGAGAAATTAAAAAAACTTAAAGTAGACCTGAAGCATTGATGACACTATGCAGGCTTGCTTAGTAAGTCACGCACATATGCTAACGTAACATTTTACCATGTATAATTTGATTACATTAATTAAGATGTCTTTTTATTTAACTATTATAAATAAATATAATATATGTAAATATAAGCAATTTTCTTCCTATCAGTACTAAAAACAGGAGTTTTTTTATGAGATTTTTGGTTTCCGTTTTTCATCATATTTCTGTTCATCCAAGAGAATGCATTTTTTACTTCTAGGGAAGCTTGGGGGCAGCTATTGTAAAAAGCTTCAGTAGCTTCCTGCTAGGAAATATGTCATGCTTTCATTTTTCCTTCCAAGTAAGCTAGAGAGAAGGGAAGATAAAAAGCTTTCAATACTTCCGGTCGCGGACTGGTAATGTTAAAGAGAAATGAAGGCGTATACGAAGGGTCATGCATCCATGCCTTCTAAGAAAGGGTTACACGTTTGCTTAACCCTACTCGTGTTCTGGAATGCCTCAGATAGTACCGTCCCAAGCTTGGCTGGTTGTATTTTTATATAATTCCTGACGAATATATACCATTTTGTGCCGAACCGCAAGTTTCTTAATTTAAAGAAAAGTGAACTTCTTACAATGGAATCAAATACAGATTTGAAATCCAGGAAAAATGCGTAGAACTTCTTTTTCCTTTGAATATTGACTATACAACTAAAGGAAAATAAATTATCCACAGTAGAATAACCGGTTCGAAACCCGTTCGTGTTCTTATTCCACTATACGCTGGAGTAACATATCCGTACACATTTTTTGAAATGACATCTGAAAAAGATAGACCTCTGTATTTTTGAACTAAATTAGGATCTCCTTTATTAAACAACGGGAAAATAACACTACCCTGCGAGATTTTGAACCTGGATAATTAATAGTGTTTCCGAAGTAATTTTAACCGCTGAAACCAAATCCGCGCTCAAAATTGCTCTATCACGTCAGGTTTTTGAAATATTCTAACCTAAAAGTGCAAAAAACACTGTTTTTTCACATATCTGAGGTAATGTAGCACCACGATTTTTTCTTTAAAACAGTGGGTGGACTCTTATAGTACAAGTCTTCCTCTTTCAAATGCCGTTGAGTTTGCTCAAATATCTTTTTTTTCGCCGAAATATCGCATTTTGAAATTTTCATGTTTATGAATTTCTCGGTATACGAAAACTTTATGGTCACTTTTCAACACAATTAAATTTCAAAATTTGATATCTTTCCATTGCACCTACCTATGAAAACCCTTCTCATTCCATATATGCTAAATTAGGCTCAATAGTTATGTACTTGAGGAATAAAATCAACTAAAAATAACTGCCAACGATGCGTTCTTCGTTCTCATCACATAACTTTCGATTATATGTAACGTACATTAAGTACGTTTTTAAAGCGGATTGTGGCTTTTTTTATTCTATATAGTAAGCTAAATACGAAGAAACCGGGTACGATGATAGATCACTTATAATTTTTTCGATTAACAAGGTACTACAAATTGTTCTTTCTTCGTTTTGATAAGACAATTATAAAATTTTCTTTTGATGTTCAAATTTAGAATATTTTTTTTTCGCATTTAGGATGTTACTTCGATCACATACTTCAATTAGCTAACTCCTATATTTAGAACTTAACTTTTTTTTAAATCTTCTGTTACGCTTTATATTACTATAAAATACTAGCAAGTTGAATAATACGTCTAATAGTTTGGAAGCCCGCGATACATAAGCAGCCTGAACAATCGGTTCCATTTTTAGCATTTTGGCACAGAATAGCAAATATTTGATTTAATTCACCACCTTGTAAAAAAATTAGAGGTTATAAGTTCGACGCGAATTTTTTTTTTGAATAAATTAAAATTTTATAAAATTTGATTTGTATGCAAAGTTACTAAAATCATATTATTTTTGATTTTCAGGAATTGAAAGAACTCTCAGAAAAACATAAAAATATTCACATAATTGAGATTGGTAAGTATCAGCTTAAATTGATTTTAACCTGTTCAAATAAAATAGTTATATATCAGTCCTGAAAGTAAGAGAAATTGTTAGATAAAACAAAAACTATTTGCTTATATATCAATATTTATTTGTTCCCTTTAACGCATTGTTCTTGTGTCGCCGAGTTTTCCTTTTCGTATTTATTTTGTTAAATACAGATTCGTCACAAATGACTAATACAGCAGTATATATATATATAAACTATTAAACTAAAATTAAAAATTTAGAAGTGAAAGTGAACAAGTCATAAAAATAACTGTGGGGGAGCAGTTAACAGAATTCCACCCGCATCTACCTAGGCACTGCCTGAGTAAGCCCTTCAATCGCAGCCTAGAGAAGTCCATGTCAAAGTTGGCGAAATGTTGATTAAAGATTCGAGACATCGACATGGTGGGCTCGTGCATCCCATATAGAATTCGATGATCAGGGACGTACAGGAAGTTTCGTTTTCTTAAGGAGCGTTACGGGATCGAGATGTTGACGGCCTCCAGTAATTCGGGCGAGTTTATCGTTCCCTGCAATATATCAAACAAAAATACTATTTTGGCAATATTGCGCCTTTTTTTTTTAAGGGAGTCGAGAGAAATCAGACACAAACGATCGGCATAAGAGGGAAGAAGTAAACGATTAATCCAGGGAAGTCCGCGGAAAGCAAACCAAAGGAATCTGCGCTGCACTGCCTCGACGCGGTTGACGTGAACGGCACAGTAGGGGGACCACACAGGGCTAGCGTATTCCAAAAATGGCCTAACGAAGGTGCAGTAGAGAAGTTTGGTTAATTAGGGATCATCGAGCTCCTTTTACCAAAACCCAACATCGAATTAGCAACGATCGAGTCCACATGATCCTCGAAAGAAAGACGAGAGTTAAGGACCACGCCCAAATCCTTCATCCTCTCGACCCTACCCAAGACAACACCATCGACAGTGTAGTCGAAGAGGAAAGGAGATCTTCTACGGGAAGAGGTCATAACGGTGCACTTGTCGGTGTTTAAAGGAAGGCGGTTGCGTGAGCACCAATCACAGAACGAAGCCAAGTCAGAGTTCAGGTGACCGCAGTCTGATTCACGGGCAACAGTACGTAAGATCTTAGCATCGTCTGCATAACACAGAATTTAACTATTAGATAGCAGAAGCGAAACATCATTAATATATATGATAAACAGGAGCGGGCCAAGGATCCTACCCTGAGGCACCCCCGAGGTGACAATGATTTGGTCGGAAAGAGCACCACGAAATAGGACAACAGCAAAAGAACCATCCAAATCGGTCCACGTGTTATAAAGTTAGGTTCCACCCTCCCCCACCCCCCACCCCATCAACATTTGTTTTCTCGTAGTTTCAACCAAGAATCATATTCTACCCAATAGAAAAAGAATTATCCAAATCGGTTCACGCGTTACAAAGTCAGACTACTCTTACCCCCCCCCCCCCCACCCCCACCCCACCTTTCACCATAGGACCAAATTATTCTCCTATTAGCAATAGGGGATCATACTCTATACAACAGAAAAAGAACCATCGAAATCGGACTACGCGTTAAAAAGTTAGGTTCCACCCCCATCCCACCAACATTTTTTTCTCGTGGTATCAACCACGGAACATACTCTACCCAACAGAAAAAAAATTATTGAAATCGGCCCACGCGTTACAAAGTTAGACTACTCCCCCCCCCCCTCCCTCACCCAATTCCAAATTTTTTTCTCCTATTAGCAATAGGTTATCATTATCTGTACAACAAAAAAAGAACCATCCACGCGTTACAAAGTTAGGTTTCACCCCCACCCCTCAAACGTCAACGTCAAAGTTTTGTCTTTCACTTGAAGGTTTAAGTTCAGCTCATTCAGCTTTTCAGTTATTTCGTAAAGAAAAGCTAACTAAATAAGCCATTTTTCTTCTTCTAACACAGCTACATTTTACCCCTTCCATTGCAAAACAACTTTGATTTCCGGAAGTAATTAACGAAATCTTTTCAAAAAGGCGTCACGGCTTAGCCACCTTACATACATAACTGGGAGCTGCTTCGTGTTTCCAAGGTCCTGAGCCGTTCAGAGGCACGGCAATGAGCCTACTGGAAACGTGGGCTACGAGGGAGCAGTGGAACGATGTGGGCTTGTGTAGAAAGGCTAAGAAGGCAATTGTATAGTGCCCAGTAGTGCTGAACAGAGAAGGTCCTAGACATTGATAGAAGGGCTGACGGCACTATTAACTGGACATGGAAACTTCAGGTGTCATCTAAAGAAGATGAATAGCCTCGAGGATGATACCTGCAGGCTGTGCCCGGAAGAGCAAGAGACATCGATGCACATACTGTGCAAGTGTCCTGATTTAGTAGCAAGAAGGAAGAGGCTGATGGGACATCACTGGTTGGAGGCCGAAAAGATCGGAGTTGTGTCACATAAGCATATGCTTTAACTGACTCAGGAAATCGAGGTGTGGAAAGAAAACTGCATTAATCTGGGTGTTTCTCGCTACATGACAAAGGGTAAAGACGAAATTGGACCCGAATAAAGTGCTCCGATTCGGCTTATCTATAGAGAAGTGATTTTAATGAGTAAAAATCTCCCACTCCAACAAACAGTGGGGTCTCCTGGTGTCTTTCGAAGCTTTGCACCTCTCGCATAAAAACAACAAACAACACACCTTTGTAAACCGCTGTCATCAGCTCATCTTGAACAGGCAGCAGGTCAGTACCAACGAAAATCTACATAGACTCACAGGTCGAAACAGAATAGACATCGGACAAGTGACAATGTATAGGCGTCACACTTAGAAAAGATTCAAACAACATCGCTGTAAAGGATCTAGATCGGAACCCATACGGAACCCAAGGAAGACCCTAAGTTGGATGACCGCGCAACACGTTGTAAGATCTGTTGAGGTGGCAGGTACCCAATTTCGAAAATGGTGGTCGAAGTTGAAGGCGTTGGTACAGAACTAGACCGGGTGGAGGGTCGGTGTAGTAGACGCTATCTGTCCCACAAGATATGTTAAAGAAAAGCAAAAGAAAAAGTAGAATGCTTAGATAAAACAAAACCCGTCAGATCCCCCTAATTTGCTTACTTAATAGGTGCTTTGAACAGCTGATGCCAAATAGATATAATAGCAGGAAGTTGCTGTGAAAAATAATATAACTAAACCAAAACACATATTCTATGCGATAAAACAATAAAATCCCCTTTTTATATGGCAGTGTCTATTTACCACCCTCAAATTGCCGTGTAATTTCCGCATAGACGAAAATACACGGAAAGTACGTCACATTTTTATTAGACTTTCTGGGAGGAAGAGGTGTATCAATCAGGCTTTTAGTTGCTTGTATATAGAACAGGCTGTACCTAGAACAGGCTGTGATAAACTACTACCAGTAATATGAATATGGAAGTGACTATTTGCACTTATCGTGTACTTACGTGTAGTTCCGTGTATTTCCGTGTACACAGAAAATACACGGCAATTTGAGAGTGGTAAATTGACACTTCCTTTTTATAAAGATATGTGACACGAGCCGCGGAGGAAAAAATTCCTTTTATTAAAGGTCAATGATTAATTGTATTAATTTGCTAGTAATTAAATACTTTTACTCGTCAGTGTACACGATTTCGTTAATTGACCTATTTCTACAGCAACTAGTCCCGAAATAGAAGCGATCCCCCCTCGTAAGAAAAACCATTAATAATTTGAAACAAAACGCCTATATTGACTCCGTATTCAGAAAATCCTAAGGCACAACAACTAATAGACGATTTATTAACACCCAAACAAGCCCAACAAGCTCCGTGACCCGCCATTAAAATGATTGATTTGTTACTTTCTAGCTATAAGTGCACTCGTACGTAGGCGACAATATTGCAGTAATCAACTTCTGAGAGGCCCAGCCAAGCCAAAAATAAAAAAATTTGTTTACTTTTTTTCCCCGAAAAATACAACAATCAACTCCCGGGCCAATAATACTTCATGACCGCAACATGATATCATCTTCGAGAGTAATTTACCTGATATTTTTTCTACGAAATAGATTCCTTGAAAGACATCAACAAAGACAGACCCCGAAAAGGAAAATGTTGTCACGTTCATTAACTTATCAAAATTTGTTTGGAATAAACTTGGATAAGTTGATTTAAACGATGAAAGCTTTATGAATAAGGTGGTGGAATACAGGGAATTGCGGAGGTAATCAAATCGAACTGCAACGGAAATGATAGCTAAAGAAAGGAAAAGTTTTGAAGTCTTAATAGCTTTTGCGGCAGATTGTATGCTTAGATTCCTTTTTACGGGGTATCTATCAGGAAAGGTGCAAAAAGATTCCTGTATTCAGCTTTTGTTTCTTCAAGTAAAGCTTGAAATTGGCGCCTTTGAAAACTTCTGGCTCGAAACTTGAAATGTTTTGAAGAGCTGTATCTAAGTGAAAAATGGTTGTATGGAGATACAATAAAACGCATTTTGAAGCTTAAAGTTTTTAATTTCGAGATTTTTGAAAAAAAAAAATTATGAGCAACTGTTATCGAGCAATCATAAGAAATAGCGCGAAGAAATTTTTTTAATTTTTTCTAAGGGCTTAGAAACTTGTTTTTAGTTAAACAATGCAAAGCTTATTGAACTTGTTTATCCAGCTTCAATTTGCTTTTTTTATTTTCTCTACGTTAATTTTTCGCTGAGGTATCCGACTTTTAATGAAAGCAAAAGCGGATTTAGGGGGGGGGGGGGGGGGAGGGATTTAGGGAGGAGATTAATTAGGTCGCGCTATAATAAGGTTTGTTTTGTTTTGCGTACACACACGTAGGCGTAAATTATCGCGAGTTGTAAAACCTCCGTAAACTACAAGCCATAAAGTAAGAAATTTTACGCACACACATTAGGATCCAAGTGGTCTGAATTTCCGACAAATTTACATTGCTTTTTATAGCAGCCGGGGGGTGATTTTTCTTTAAACTCGTCCTAGCTTCTAAACTATTACTTATACTTATAGATATGTGACACGAGCCGCGGATATACTTACTTATATGAAAAAAATATTTCCGGATTATATCGGAATATGGAATGTGAAAAATAAGTAAAGGTAAGGTGACGCCTTGCATTATCTTCTATCGGTGTGGGTAGCCTATAGTAGGGTTGAAAAGGGATGCAGCTCAATTGTAAACTGTCGAGGAGAGCGATCTTTCTCCACCTTACGCCGACTAAAGACATATTTTCGCAGCAGGATGACAGAAGATCATTTGAATGGACTGGCTTTAATGCATATCCATCAAGACATAACGTCAATGATGAACGCTACAGAAGTATATAACCTTTATTACATGTATATTTCTAATAGTTACTGTTGTATGTCATTATTTTACAATAAATCCCAAAGATATAGTGTAATCTTATGAGCACACTCCTTGCCCGTCTGGCCCTTGTGCTCCTCCCAGAAAAAATCCTTAATCCGCCCCTGTGATTAAGTATCCTTTTGTCCTTATTCATGGATATTTCAAAAACCAATGATTGCACAGAAAATGTAAGGAACGTTTTAAAAATTGAAATAAATTTCCTACACGATTTTTTGAGAAGATAAAATGTCTTTACCCTTCACATTGATTTGAAAAAAAATACAAAAAACTACTTACTACGATTTTTTTTTTACAAAATCTACCGCTTATTTACATGTGATGGGAAGAGTTAGTTTCTAGTTTGTTTTACAACTTAATGTACCCACAATAGTCCTGCAAATTTTCAAATCCATCAAACCGTTTTCCGGTTCGATTTATCAAAGTTTTACAGAAAAATTAAAGGAACAAGTGTATTATTTCTGAACAATATCTAATAATGAGTAAAATTAGGGAACGTAAGCTCAAAAATCTGTCAGTACTTTTAAATTAAAATTAAAATTTTTTTTTAATTTTCTAAAAGACCGTAAAAAGTGCATATTCCTTTCAAATGAATTTAGAAGGCGAACACAATTTTTTTCTAAAAAGCTCGTCAAAAAATCTTCTCGGAAATAAATTCATGTTCTTAAAACTGTCCATACATTTTCTGTGCGGTCATTGGCTGCTGAGATATCGATAATCAAGGACAAAAGGATCCCTTTTCATTTGAAGTCGGATATATCAGCAAAAAATTTAAATAGAGAAAATAAAAAAAAGCAAATTAGAACTTGATGAATAAGCTACCTGATCTTTGCATTGGTTAAACTGAAAAGAAAGTTTTCCAAGCCCGTGACCCATAAAAAACCATAATGATAATAGGTTTTAATCAGTGATGGGCATTATTCGAATAAATTTTCAATCAAATAAGGATTTTTTTACAAAATCGAATAAGAAATTATTCGAATAAATTTTTATTCGATTTTCAATTTATTTTAAGTTATTCGCAAATAATTATTTGTTATTTGGTGCTCTTTAATCCAATTTCAAATAATTATTTGTTATTCGAACGTTCGTTATTCGATAATCAAATAATTATTCGTTATTTGATGAATTATTGGCAAATAATTATTTGTTATTCGATCGTGCGTTATTCGATAATCAAATAATTATTTGTTATTCGATTATTTAATAATTATTCGATAGTTCATGTCTCTTTATGAAATAATTATTTTTTGTTGGTGTCCATTAGTTTAATTTCATAAAATTATTTCTTGGTACACGCATTTCATATCACAAGTTGTCTCGTACTTAGGAAATTAAAACTGCCTTGTTATGTTTCGATGTTAACAGTAACGATTTTAGTAAATGATACCAAAAAACAAATATGTATTCCATAAAGAGACATCAACTATCGAATAATTACTTAATAATCGAATAACAAATAATTATTTGAAATTCGAATAAAAAGCACCAAATAACAAATAATTATTTGCGAATAATCGTCCAAATAACAAATTATTTTTGTAATGAAATAAAGTTTTTGTTCGATTTTTTAATTTATTTGAGCTTTTAGCTTTTATCTTTATTCGAATAAAAAATGCCCATCTCCGGTTTTAATCTCTTCACATAATTTTAATCGCGTACATTGTTTTCGCTCGTAATGTTTTGTAGTACTGGTGTTGAATATTTGAATTAGAGCGATGCCAGGGTATATGGAATACAAGTTATGCGCGATATGTGTAAACTCTGATGGTGACATAATCAGACCGCACTTGTTTATTTTTTTTTTTTGACTTTTGAATATTAATTTTTTTCCATATATTGCGGTCTCGTTACGTCACCACCGTATTGGAGATTGAACCCATCCGGGTCTAGTTCATATTATCTAAAAATAAAATCCCTAATTAAAAATCTCTAAAGAAAGAAAACCATAATGATAATATCTCTAGGAGTAAAAATCCATAAATCAAAAAAGCTATAACTATAAATTTTATAAAATTCATAAATTGTATATTGAGAGAACCATAATTACATATTACCATCGAAAATGTGTTGAACGTTTTTGAATCATCTCCATCTACAACTCGTATTTCATCTTATATAATAATTTCATCGAGATATTTTAGTTCTGAAATTTGGCTAATTTTTCTGACTCTTTTTATCTTCTGGTTTTGAGCTACAATGTGTGGCATATAAACTCTAACATTTTCCTAACAAAGTGATTCTGATTGTGCAACAATAGTTTCAATCTAGGTGAAGAGCAAATATCTGTAAAAAAACCGATAAATCGCGTTATTTCTAGAGATGAAATTAAAACTCGTCTTGAATATACAAATAAAAAAAAATGAATAGATCTGCGACGAGAGACATGAGCAATCAGAATTGTTATTTTAAAAGGAATTGCATTAAGTATGAATTTATTTTGAAATTTGTGTTTTATCTCGATCCCTTTTTAATTTATGGATTTTTGGGATTTTTTTAGGGATTTCTTCCTTTTTTTAGAGATTTCGTCATTTGGGAATTTTTTTATTTTAGAGATTTTGTCGTTATAAATTTTTATTTTTATGGATTTTGTTTTCGGTGTTTTGGCTTCGGGATTATTTACTGGTCCCACCCCCTACCCCCATTAAGACTGTAATTTTTCTTAATGAATGTTCGCAAAAAATATTGTTGGTGAAAGTGTTTTATTCATAATATGGAATGTATAAATTTTTCATCAGTAGCATCATTAAAATTTCTTTTCATAGAGACGGTTTCCCATGATTTTTTAGGAAAGTAGTAGTCGGAACCCTGGTGATCGCACTCCAGACGTTTTCACTCTACAAAGCGCACAATTTTCAAAATCCGAAAAAAATTATACCCTTTACTATCATTTGTTTATAGCCCCCACCCTTCACCGTACCTTTTACAGTTTACAAGAATCATTAGAAAATAATCCCTAATTAGAGACGCAAAGATCCGAATAGGAAAAATTGTGCCGAAAATCATTATAAATTCTCCATTCTCCGCGGTAGAAGGAGTCACATGTAGACTTAAAGGAATCAACCCGTACTTTGTACTGTACAATTAAAGAATTTACTTGCTTAACGAAAATTTCTTAGTTATACTAAAAAATGTAAAAAATCCCTTTATAAAAAAAATATTTTTCAGCATAATAAGGTTAGATTAGGTTAAAGTGGCTGCCTGAGGAAGGCACACTTAGGCCAAGGAGGCCCATTGTGATACCACGTTGAGGCTACAGAAACTTTAGCAACCCCCATAAAATATAACCTAAGTAATAGGAGGGTGGACATGTTTCCCCCTGTGCACCGAGCCAGTTCCCTGCCGCCAGTTTGCCCAGCTCTCGGGAGGCCAAAATAGATTTGAGGTTGGGAAGGGTGTACGGCCCTAACTCGTCGTCGGGAACCATTTTGAAGTTTTGATAAATCGAGCCAGGTCCCTGACAACAGTGGAGCCTAACTCGGTTAACTCTTCAAAGAAGGAGGAGCCCAGAAACTGGCTCCTACGATTGGCTAGGGACGGATAGTTACCGAGGAGATGGAGTATGGTTTCCTTCTCCTCTTCGTCATGACAACTCCTACCGAAGTCGTTTGAAGGCGCGCCCAGTCTACCGGCGTGTCTGCCTATGAGGCAGTGACCCGTGATAACGGCCACGGTACTGCTAATTGTTTTGCGTCCGAGTAAGATGAGCTCCCGTGACCGTTTAGGATCAAGCTTTGGCCATATCTGCATAATAAAGTATTGTCGTAATTATGGTATTAAATAATTGATCAGGATTATTTTTAGAATAGAATTCGATGAAATGAATGCGATGAAATGTTTAGGTTTTCTCCAGAGATGTAAGAAATACTTCACTCTATATGACTTTGAGCTGATCTGCAAGCCCTATATCAGGCCTTGACTGGGATATAATTCCCGATTTTGACAGGGGTCGGGCACCGCACCCTTAAAAAGTAATTTTTTCCAGATTAATTGTATCATAAAACAACAATTTTTTTTTATTTCATTTAAATTGGACACCCCCACTCTAAGTTTTGAAAAATAAAGGATGCCTTGGAAGCTTAGTAACTCCGCAAGTATTGATTGCAACCCCAACATATGGGTTCGTATTTTTCGTGGTATCGAGCGATCTATTCGAAAACGTAAAAAAAACTTCAAATGTACTAGATTAAAATTTCAAGTTCAAAATATAATACTAACATAATTTTGAAAATTTTCAAAAAACTGTGGAGTAATATTTGTTAGACGCTCTTTCGAATGACTAAAAAATTTTCTTTTTTATTTTGTACTACAGCCTTTCATCTTACATAATTATTTTTCAAACTTAGGGTGCGATTGATTTTGGCACTCTGTCAACATAAGGAGAAGGGGGGGGGGATGTTCTGGCAATAATTTTTATAAATAGAGAATACTATCGAAAGTAATCTCCTGTGTGCCTTTTGATGACTTTTGAAATGCTAACTTCAAAATACGTTACTGGCTCTTCCTTTATATCTAAAGACCCCACTCATTGGGGTAAAAAAATTTCCGCACCCTTTTCACTCTATGAGAGGGAGCTCCAAACAATGTTTTTCCAAAAATCTCACCAAATCTCTTTTTGGTATCTTCCGTATACCAAATTTCTTCTTAATAGGGTTACAAATGAGAATATGAGGGGCTTTAAATACAGACAGACGGACGGACGGATAGACAAAAAACTAAAGATTCGTTGTTATTACGGAACCTAAAAGGCACACCTACATAAATCCACGGATGAAGTGAAATTTCTTTTGTATTTGTTAGTTAATAAATTTAAATTAATCAGGTAAAAACAGTAATGGAAAACATAAACCTTCAAACTTTGCAACGGTTACTAATGGTTTACGGTAATTAAAGTGTGATACAGATATTCGTATATTTACTGTTTATGGATATCCAGTAAAAACATCGTCTATGGTTTGCATGGTCAGCATATTGCCTATAATCACCATGTTTTTGATTTGTAGAATATGTTGGACATTGAAGAAATTTGTTTTCCAATTTCGGTTTCACACACGAAATTCAATTAAATATCCTAGATCCATGCATGACACGATATTGTGTGTTTCCATGTTGCAATGCCATGTTGCCAACCCTCACCTCTTAATGAACTCGTAATATACATTTCTATTTCCTTTTACTCTTTCATTTTTATTTTTTATGAATAATTTCCACTACCTTCTCTATGGGGTTGAAATTTGTGCAGGCGAGTTCATAAGCTTCTAACCAGACAGTTATAAGGTTGGCCTTGTGCTCTGGGTCACTATCCTGATAAAATCTCTATTTTAGCAAAATTGTTCTGAGCTAAAGACACACAACATGTTGTGAAATATTTCTGAAATACACTGCCGTGAAAATGTATTGCAAACGCGATAAATGGGGTGTTTTTTTTACTTAGAGACATTTTCAAACCATCGCATGGCCATCACCATGCGTTGCAATAATTCTGCCATTTTTAACGTTAAGTGACTTTTTTGGATCTTCTTATGCACTTATAGAATCATTGCCTTAGGGAACGTTTTATATCGACCGAGACAAGGACACATCTCCATCTTAATTTTGACCAATCAATAATTCCTTCGCAAATTTTTAACTACATAATCTATTATTTTCCTAAATTTACGGTTTTTGGTTGACTTGAAATAGTGAAATCCAGCTTTCTTATCTTGTCTACTAGTTTTTCTTGCAAAAATAACTAGTCCCACATTATTCACAACTGCTCTAGGTGCTATTTTTAACCGACTTTCCAAAAACAGAGAGGTTCTAAGTTCGGGACGTATTTTTTTATTTTTTGGTTTATTTTTTTTCTGTATAATAAATTTAACGAGTGGACCGATTTTGATGATTCTTTTTTTATTGGATAGAGTACGTTCCCCGATTGTTAACATGTAAAAAAATTGGTCGGGTGGGGATGGTGGTAAGGGGTGAAACTTGACTCCGTAATGCATGGACCGATTCGGATAATTCCTTTTCTGTTGTATAGAGAATATTGCCCCATTGCTAATAATGAAAAAAGTTTGATTCTAGGGCGGGGTGGAGGCAGGGCCGCGGACAGGGGCAGCGAACGGGGTAACCGCCCCCCCCCCGGGCCCGGACTTTCACAAGGGGCCCCGTCATCTAAGTCATCAACAGAAAATTTTTTCCATTGTAATTAGTTATATAAAAAAATGTTTCACGATCGAAAAAGTGTAATATACTAGATATTTTAAATTGAAAGCCACTCATTCGATTGTATATGGGCCCGTAAACGCTTAGTGCCGGGCCAGAATTTTCTGATTGATAAGTGATAACAATTTTGTACCTAGAGTGACTACGACCACGATAATACTCTCTTGCTGTATAGAGTACGATGGCGCACTATGGTCATGGTCAGAATTTTCTAAGGTATTAAAGGGTAACCGTGACTAATTTCGTAATATGTTGCCGGATTTGGATAATTCTGTTTTAGAATGCACTACCTATGCACCTTTTGAAATTGCTTTATTCTTACGAGCAGCATCCTTCGAGTCGTCGAGGACGATTAAATACTTTTGTTGAAATTATTTGGTTTGCTTAATTTGTACCCACTTCAAAATGTCGTAATAGATATAAAATTAAAAATTATTTTATGCTTTTTAGCGCTTTTTGTGAAGTCGGTTCGATTTTTTTAAAAACTATTTATTGAATCCTTTTTAAAACCCCTTTCTATTGAACTGTCTTCTTCATCGGTAGTTTTTCGCGGCTTCCTACAAGATGGTATGAGTACGTAGTTCCTTCTATGTACCTTTGTAGAATAAAATGCAGTCGACTAGTTCAGTTATTGAACATTTTTTGCAAATGTCTTTTGGGTTAATTTAATATTTTTAACATTTTTAAGTTTGAAAATTCACTCGGGTCATGTGAATATTTCCTGCACATTTTGTTCATTTTTGTTAATATTTTTAAGTTAAAAGATAAGAGTTCAGGAGTTTTTAAGGGAAATTTCAAGAATGCTCCTTGCTTGGTTTGCAGTTTCTTTAGCTTTATCAAGTATAAATTTTGATGGTGTCTAATAAAACTGTTGGCTGTAAATTATTGAAATATTGTAAAGGTTTTTTCATTATAATATAGACTACAAATATTATTTAAAATAGAAATAAATTTTTTCTTTTCTGAATACTTTTGTGTATTAATTTTAGCATCAAAAACGCAAGCCAGTGAAATATAAAGCAAGTTGCTTTAGTTTTGTCACATACTGTATTATTATTATTATTATTAAGGATTGAATCAAGGACTAACCGCATACTTTAGTCACTACGACCAATTTGATCTTTTGTGACCTGATCCATGTTCAGTATTAGGAAGCCCCGTCAATCTTTAGTTCCCTTATCAGACCTAAAATTTTTCTGGGGGCTGCCTTGGCTACATCGGATGTTGATGGGAAAGCCCCACCAAGGTGTCTAAGCCTGATACGGCCGAGGACCTCACAATGACAGAGGATATGTTCCGCTGTCTCTTCCTCTTCTAAACAGAATCGACAGGTGTCATCATCAGCCAGCCCCAACTTTTTTAGGTGGTAGCCCAGGTGACAGTGACCAGTTAGAAGTCCTGTTATCAGCCTTAAATCTGGTCTGTTGAGTGAGAGCAGCTCCTTCGTTTTCTGTTTTGAGTAGGTTATAAACCTCTTTGTTTGTCTTGACCCTGGGATATTTGCCCAGTGTGAGTGCTTACATTCGTCCTCCCATGACCGGGCTATTCGGCTTTTTGAGTAGCCACAGAATGGCTCCGATCCAATAAACTGAGAATCCGCACCTTTTTTTGCTAGGTAATCCGCCTTCTCGTTGCCTTCAATGCCCTCGTGCCCTGGTACCCATGCTAGCGTGATGCTGTTGCTCTGGACCAGTTATTTAAGAGGAGTGAGACAGTTCCAGACGATTATAGACTCAAAGGTGTAGGATCCTAGAGCCTTAAGTGCCGCCTGACTGTCGGACATGATATATATTTTAGCACCGCGTATTCCTCTGTTGGTAATTTCACGTGCGCAGATTTCGATGGCATGTATCTCTGCTTGAAAGATGGTTGGTGTAGAACCGAGCGATTTGTACAGCCTTAATCTTGGTACATAGACCCCGAAGCCCGTTCAGTCTTCCATCTTGGATCCGCCCGTGTACCAAACCAGAGATCCCCTTTCAAAGATATGTCTATTATTGAGCCAATTGCTCTCAAGGATCAGCTTGAATGGTATATCAAAGTTATGCCTCTTCGGCATAATATCCGATATTGTGTTGATCACCGGATCACCCATGAATTCTTTCCTATGGCCAGACCAGTCGCCTGCTGAGAGGAGATTGGTGCCAGTCAGCCTAATTGCGCTTGAGGCAGCCTCCTTCTTTAAATTTAAATGTAAAGGGGAGGTCTAATAGAGCCTCCATAGCTGCCGTGGGGCATGTGCGCATGGCACCAGTAACTCCTAGACAAGCTGACCTCTGCAGTTTTAGCAGTGTGGATCGCGCTGTCTTTTGTTCTACTTTTGGCCATCACACGAGAGCTGCGTAGGTGACCATGGGTCTTATGATTGTTTCATATGACCAAAGGGCCATTTCGGGCCTTAGTCCCCAGGTCTTTCCAAAGAGTCTTCGGCAGGACCATATGACAGTCATAGCCTTTCCTGTATATATGTACGTTATTTAGGTCTCAAAATAATTTTTCTTTTTGTGACATAATAAAATTAAAATTATTTCTGACATACAAAATTACGACCCGGTTAAACTTATTTACTAATTGATTAAATAAATTTGTGAATGCTGTTTATCTATCTAAGGTAGGCTTAAGATTTTATATAATATAAGTAATGTTCTATTCATGATATCACTTGATTTACATAGTTTAGTTAGAAAGAAAGTATTTAAATCATTACTATAATCGATTTTAATTACAGATCTCAGAGAGTTTAACTGTTATGACAACCTTATTAAACAAATCTCAGACGTCGTTAAAGATGACGGCCTTAACGTATTATTTAACAATGCTGGCATATCACCGAAGTCAACAAGGATTGGATTCGTTAAGGAAAGCGACATTATCGACACCTTGACAACAAATACAGTAGTGCCCATTATGCTAGCCAAGGTATCTATAACAGTTTATAAAACTATTTCTGTATCTACTCTTACTTAAATTCGTGTTCTTTTTTCAAGGCTTGTATTCCATTACTAAAAACAGCTTCTCAAGCTAATTCTTCAACACCGGTTGGTGTAACTCGTGCAGCCATAATAAATATGAGTTCAATCCTGGGATCAATTGAAGCTAATGTTGAAGGAGGACTCTATGCGTACAGAACATCGAAGGTAACTTAATGGAACCTGCGTATTAGTTTCACTATTTTTTTTTCAATATTTTCAGTGTGCATTGAATGCTGCTACAAAAAGTTTAAGTATTGATTTGCGAAACGACAAAATAATGTGTGTAAGCTTACATCCAGGGTGGGTACGGACAGATATGGGAGGATCTAAAGCCCCTCTTGATGTTGAAACTAGCTCGGATACGATGGTAGATACGATTTTAAATTTTACTCAAAGTCATAATGGTGGCTTCTATCAGTATGATGGCAAAAAGTTACCATGGTAACAGTTTCAGATAGAGATATAGGAAAAAAATATTTATTTATTGCTTTTTTATAAGTAAGCGTTGTGAGATTGAATAAAATATCAAATCCTTATATTATTAATAATTCATTGTGTTAATGTTAAAATTTATTTTCCACTTTTTTGCTGTTTAAAGAAAGCTTACGACAAGTTCTAAAGATTCTAACGACCAATCATAAGGGTACTCCAGTAATCAACTGCATAAGACCGAGTAATTAACTTAGGCGTTATATCTTTTTTACTGCCGACATGTTTTTGTTCCTTTTATCGTATGGTTGTGTTTTTTCAAGGATTCATTTCTAGTTTAAAACTGATTTTGTGGCAATAACGAGTGATAGGCTTATTATTATTAATGGATAAATAGAATAAAATTCAGGACAATTTACCTCCTGGTCGCTGGTTATTGGGACAAATCAAAGACACACACCCCGGATCAGATGGGCTTGTGCGCGTTGCTACAGTAAAAACTGCGAAGAACATTATTAAATGACCAATAACCAAACTATGTAAGTTGCCATTTAATCCAGAGGAACTTCCAATATCGGAACATTCTGTTTAGACCAGCGCGGAGCAACATCGGAATGATATCGATACAGTGCCAGCAAAAAGAAAGTATTCAGGTGTTGTAAAAATAAATCCTACCAATATTCCTGTAAGACCTCCAATAGAAGAGCTGAGGCGCACAGCACTGCCTACTAGGGAACACAAACGAATTAAAATATCTAACATGCTACTGGTATTTAATTGTGTATTAATTGCGTTCGCACAGGCAGATGGAGATACAACAGTTCGAACATAATCCTGGAAGATATTTCTTATCTCCATATGGTCAACAATAAATGGAGCATAGTTGTGTTCTATGATTTGAACACGTACTATCAACAGTAAACCGGATTCGATCAATGCTTAGAAAAATTAACCAAGTTGTGCAATCATACCACTACGTACAACTACTATTGTAACTCCATACTAACCGAAATAGAACATAAGATACAAGAGATGCACAATAACAACATGATTCTTCATAAACGCAACGGAAACCATCTTATAAAGGAAAGAAGAAGAAGAGCGCCATTGGAAATCATAGGAACTATTCAACACAGTCTTTTCGGAGTATTAGATCAAAATTATGCCGAATATATTGAAGAGGAAATAGAAAAGATCAAAGAGAACGAAAATTATCTATTGACACTGGCAACAAATCAGACGTCGATTGCCGAGGTCACAGCGAATGTACTGAAGAAGACCACTGGACAAATCCAACAACAATTCGAAGTATTCAATAACCACATAACATCCAATCTCGAAGCGGTGAAAACGGAAATTCAAAACAATGAAATAATTCAGACATTTACTGCGATGACAACCTACACAGCTCTAATTATGAATAACTATGAGAAAATACAAAGGGAGCTAATTGAGTTACTCGTAGATGCACACAATGGTAAAATCAGTCCATTTCTTTTAACGCCATCTGAATTATATTCGAGAACATATCTCCGCATCTCTCATAATACCTGGAGAAAAAAATGCTGAGGATCTGCTAAATATCTACAAAATCACCACAGTTCAAAGTAGAGTGACGGATTCCGATCATATTTACAATACAACTGCCGCTGCCAGATGCTCAATTGTTTCAATTATTCCGATTGTATCCTATTTCAACCGAACACAACGGCGAATACGTGTATATCGAGCCATCAGCAGAATTTCTAGCGACCAGTCTACATCGAGATACGTATTATCCTATCTCACAAATGGAACTAGCAGGATGTGTCAAGTCAGAAACTCTAGACTATCTCTGCCAGCAGAAGTAACCAATATACACTATTCAGGCCCCAATAAGTCGATGTGAATTGGATCTACTGAACCATAAAGAACCACCAATATCCGCATGTCACATTAAAAAGACTCATCCATCGCAATACTGGATACAACTACAACATCCAAATCACTGGATCTTCAGTCTAAGCAAAGCAGCAACTATAAACATAGTATGCGGAAGTCACATCATCAAACTAAATAATAACTGCCATGTAAAACACCCTGCAATGAGTATAAGTTCAGAAAATACATTATCCAACGGACAACGATCGTCATTCCTATATTTCATCTCTCCTAGTTAAAATTGGATTAAACACTCCAACAAAAACTCAACTGGCTCCTAGATAGGAAAGCTTTAGACGACATCAAGTTTGGTCATCTAAAAGATTCACACCCTATTATCAATAGCCATCATCTGCATCATTACGTTATCATATACTTAGGCGTAGCGTCAGTCATTATAGCGTTTCTATATTACAAGTGTAGATCACGATCATCAGCCACATCATTTGAAGTTCAAGCCATAACACCTAGGCCCACTCAACGCACCGCACCAGCCACATCTTCGCCGTGCCCAGTATGATCAACCGATCATGAAAAAAAGGTCAGCATAACGTCATAGAATATTCTAACTTTCGTACACAATCAAGTTACACAACATAAAGATTGAGCACATCAAATATTCAGGTCAGTTCACGGTGACATAAAACTGCAAGCATTGCGGAAAAGCTTTTAATGAACAATAAATGTAAACATTCCGCAAGAATTACACAAGTGACACAATAATATTATGATTGCTGTTAATAACAATTGTAGTATTAAATCAAGAAATAAATCAGTTTTTAATTATCCAAGAACCAAAGCGTTTTCATTTAGAATTCCCCCTACCCAAGGTAAGGGTTCAAGTGCAATCCTAAGCACCGAATTTTCATCTTACAATCTCACCCACAAGTGGTAAGAATTGAAGTTGAAATTATCTCGTACATTCCGTACAATAGGCATCATTAATATTTCGTTTTAGTAGTGAACCCCGCACCATTGCTTATAAAAATTTTACATTACAAGTATGTCCTTCTTCAAGTAGTAAAAAGAAGTAAAAGTAGCCCTTCCAAGCAATCTCTCTGGTTCCGGTAACTCCTTGAGGGTCATGGGGCGGGTGCACCGCATTCGAGACAACGATTGCAAGTGGACCTACAATTTAAAGTGGATTCCGAACCACTGGCAATTTCTCTGCAACCCCCATGGCCTTTCTATCGTATTCTGCTGTCAAAAGAAAAAAACCATAGTTTGCCGCAGGTGGAATTTGAACCTGGGACCTCCGGATTGGTAGGCCGATACGTTATCACTTACTTCACCGGCGAGTCCAAGCAATTCCCCGCAAAAAAAACTTTTTGAGGGGCGCCAACTCACCCGCATTACAAATTAAAAAAATATATTTCATAATCTTTGACTGTCGAAATATGTGGCATCACGAAGACTGCCAAATTTCAAATTTTTACGTGACGTAGTTTTCGAGAAAAAGCCTGTGATAGACAAACGGACAGACGTACGAGTGATCTTATGATGATTCCGGGTTTTTCATTTTGAAATACACGATGTTTACCATGGGCATTTACAATTTTCAGTTAGTTATTCCTAAAAGGAGTGCATCTTTCTGCAACATTACTTACTATATTATCTTCACGAGAGAGATAAAAACGACTATTTTTATTTTATATTTTTTTATACTGCTATTGACAAGAAAAAATAGTGAAGAGCTAATTAGAAAACCATAAAAAACGTACCTTCTTGTTTGATTTTTGGATAAATTTCCTGACGAATTTTCCAGAAATTAAATCTGTATCTGTTTCCTCTAACCCCTTGTGGGGCATAGGGTCTAGGTGTCTACAACACCGAAACTCCACCTACTACGATTTTTAAATCCGGGTCCCTTTCTTCTCTACGGATCTTTTCACGTCTTGCGCAGAAGATCAATCTGAAGCCTGTTTAACGATCTTGTAAAATCTGTAAAAATTTCCGTAATCGTTTTTTTAATGCTCCATGAACGAGTTCATTAAAATTAAAAAATAGGTAGAAATACAGTTAAAGGGTTTTATTTAACATTAGATGATGTACTTAAAGCTATAACATAATTATGGGTCACAAATGTGTTGCTAACAAATAAATATGGAAACGCCTGTTTGCTCCAGTAATGATTACTGCTCTGTTTAACTGGTTTCGGATGACACTCGTATTGTTAGGGTTATTGTTTCTTGCTCAATGAGTATCTGGTAGCATTAAGCTTGGATCACTCAGCAGTACAACTATACATATCTGAGAGTGGGACCACATCCAGCGGTTGACAGGATTTTCCTATGTATTTCTCGGCTCTCTCATCTTCAAGAAATGTGCGTTTAACGAAGCCACGGTGTTGTAGACGCAACCGGCAGGATTCAGAACCTAGTGGCCCTCTTCCATCTCTTCCATTTTCGTCTGGTGGGGTTCTGACATATCCGATGCTCTAATTCATAATCCTGGTTCCTCGACCTCGATACCAATGTTGAGCACTCTTCTAGTATTATCGCCTTGAGATCGTCCAAGCTCCCCAAATGTATTTTTGTACCAAGGATACATCCGAAAACATCTGAAGATGGTGTTAATGCTCACATTTCATCACGTGTAGGCGTTCCATCTGAACTGATCGCATGCAGAAAATTTAATCGTTAGCGAAGGGGATGCTTCTGTTTGCTGCCGTTTAAGAAAACTTATCAGTGAATTGTCTTTCTACTACGTCAATGTAACCGGGCTCCGGTCTAAAACGAACCGGCTTTTTATTAACTCCATTGATTCTGATTTCGATGTAGTCTGCCTTACTGTGATCTGGCCTCATAAATGAACATTAGCCACGGAACCAGTATCTCGAAAGCTAATTGTAGTTCAGCTGGGATGATACCATCTAATCCCGGTGATTTATAGGGCTTGAAGCTTCTTATCGCCCATTTCAGTTTCCTCACATTAAAAACTGTGTGGACCAGTTCTTGGCCGCCCGAAGTACCCGGCAACTCAACATTATCGGTTGCTGAGCACCCCGGAAAGTGCGTGTTGACAAGTAACACCAGTGACTCAAGACTGGATGAAGTCCAACTTCCATCACTTTTGGTCAAGAGGGTTGGGGTGATGGGCGATGTTGAGAGGATTTTCCGCTAACGGCTCGCTTCAGAGGAGCTTTCGATTTTATTACAGAAGCCCTCCCACGAGGATCGCTTTGTTTTCCTAATCAATTTCTTGAATTTTTTGGGGCATTCTTTGTAAGAAGTCATTACATTAGTTCTTTTTGCTTGGTTAAAAAGTTTACGACACTCCTTTCTTAGGGTCATGATCTCACTCGAACACCACGGTGGTTTGGGCTTGCCTCTAGGGACCCTGTCGGGGCAAGAAATTTGTGTCGCCTCATTACACGCAAGCGTCAGTGTCCACCACCTTGTCAAGGGTTTGTTTACTTTCTTACTTTTAAGAGAGAGAGTCGTTTGTTCCTATTATGCGCTACAGTTAAAATCGCAGAAAATTTCATAAGAGCGCACAAATTCGGAAATATGCCAATCAAAGCTCAACTGAGCTTGAGATTAAATGAAACAAAAGGTACAATATTTTGCAGAAATTTAAAATTACTCGTATGGTAGAGGGAAATTCCTTACCGACAGACAATTGTAACAATTGTTGTGTCCAATTAATAGTAAAACCCCCTACCATAATTATCTCACCTTTGAGATTTACCAAAAATTCCATCCAGCCATGTCTGTTTTTTGCTGACAACACCACCTTAAATTGTAGGTCCACATGCAACCGTTTTCTCGAATCGCGTGAAGCTTTCCTCCAAGGCGCTACGGGTACCAGAGAGAGATGCTTATTTCAAATCATCAATTTTACTAATCAATGCGTGTACGACTGCTTCTGTTTTTCACCACTATTAATTTAAAGACCGATTCAGTGAAGCCGAAGGTACAAACACATATTCTATTCTATTTATTCTGTCTACATCGATTATTTGTAGCTTCAATGTTGTAAGAAACATCTACTTAGGTGAACCCTTGCATATCTATTCAACCGAAAATCCAGCACTAAAAAGATACAGCCAACAATACAAATCCTATAAAAGTAAACGCTTTATCACATTTGATGTTTCCTTTATTGCCGTAATGACACAAAAATATATTTGATTTTAACTTTAAAATAAATACACAAATATTCATGATTTTAATATTCAATTGACATTATATGTTCTGAATATTGCTCTCGCTTGATTCGCTTTGCGACTCAGTGCGTGAAGTATCACTGGATATTGCAGTTGGAACTAAAATGGTGCCCGTAGGTGTCTGAGCACTTATATTTTCGCTACTTCCTTGTATTGTAAGTATTATTTGCCGTAATGCTGATGCCCAAGCAGTGCAAACATTTGAATGATCAACCACAAGTGCCCTATGATTTTCTATTGCTTCACTAAAATTATTTGATTCCAATGCTGAAATTAAAATTTATAGAAAGTTCTCGAGTGTAATACAAGTTAGTTATTTTAACATACCTCTTGCTATATTCAAAAGTTTCCTATGGACACAAGAAGTCAAGGTTCCGCTGAGCCACATTTGATTCATGAGATTGATTCGTCTTTGAACTTCATCTGATCTTATGTTGTTTGAGTCCTGAATACGAGGTACAAAACTCTGAAATGTACTAATACAAAGCAAACGAGCATCATCTGGAATTGCTTCCTCTTCCATTGCTTCAGATGTATCTAGCCTTAATGTAGTTTCACCTGGACCAAGTGGCGGTACCCGTTGGGTAGGTGGTGGATTACAATGAGGCATTGGAGGAACGATAGCAATAGGAGGTTGGGAAGGTAATGTCGGGATTGTCGACAGTGGAAGCGAAGACGGACTTGGCTGAACAATTGCTGTTGGTTTTGATGTGGAAGATGAACCATGTAGCGGAAATGCAATACGTTTGTTAAGATTGAGTTTGGTTTTTCCCGATTGAACCGTGTTGTATTGCAGCTTTGGTGGATCATTCCAGCCGGGATCATATTGACCTAAAATTACATTCGATTATTTTACAGATTTACACTTAAAATTTATAGTAATATTTACCGCGTGGGGTATTTGAGCTATTTTCACTCATAATGCTCAATTAATACGGAAAACAACAAATATCAAATAAAATCTAGCTTGCGCTATGACATTTCACATTCACGTTGTTGACGTTTCACATTTTTCTTTCCGATGACATTCAAAGGCAGATTCTGCATTAAGTAGGCATATCATTACAGTGATATTACAATTATGTATATCTAATAAATTAAATTATTATCGCCCTTAGAAAACTTTCTGCTCGATTCATCTGTAATTAATTAAAACAAATTTGCCAGTATAAAAAGCGTCACTCGATTTGCTTTTGACCTTTACAGAATCTCTTTTTGCAGATGTACGATTGACATGTAGATGGCGCAAAAATTATGAGAGCGATTTCGCCATTGAGAGCTTTACAACACCAACTGCCATGCAGATTAAGTTGGTTGCATTTCAATTAAAATAACCGTCATTTTATTTATATGAAATTTTTTAAATGAAATTCGCATTTATTGAAGGAAATACATTTGGGCGTATGTAGTCCTCCTCTTCATATATCGTGTGGTTGCCTACCAATTTCATTTGAAATATATAGTGCTGCGAAAACATCATAAATAATTCAAAGTTTAAATTGAACCTTTTTCATTGTGACTCGGGAAAAATTGCCGAACGTTTTATAAAAATTAATAAACTGGGAAATATTCCGATAAAAGTACAATTAAATCATGGGACAATACTACGAAAGGAAGGTGGACGCACCAACCGATTCCATGCATTGGAACTTGGGTAAACCGCAAGCTTGGAGAAAACAACTACCACTTGACGCAATTCTTGACTGGATACCGCAAGTACCTGCACAGATTTGGACATGACAGCTCCCCGAAGTGTACGAACTGCTTAGATCAGGAGGAAGATGCTGAACACGCATTGCCCACGTTTCCAGGCATGGCGTGTAAATACACTGAATCTATCGGTAATAATTGAATATACGCTTCAAAGTGACGAACATTTGAGCGAAGTGACTGAGTTTATAATAAACGTCCAAAAGAAACTGAGAAGATTGGAACGTCTTTGACTGGAACGTCCTAGACACCAGATTAACACTTCAGGTTGATAGCATGATGGCTAATCAGCCCCGCGAAGTAATACTAACGGCAGTCCCGGGGGGAGAATGGTTGAAGAGGATGGGGGGTGTGGTTTAGCACGTAGGCACTGCATCGGCGGTGAATCGTGCATACTACTAGCTCGCATGCTACTTGGTCGTACAAAAAAAAATGTTAACAAATAAAACAGCAGAGAAATCACAAAATACAAAATCTAAACTTGTAAATACACAAAACACAAACAATAATAATAATAATACTTTATTTATTACACATGAGAAAAAAAAACTCTTTTAGTGTAAAAAACTCCCTAAATATTCATCTTACGAATCATTACAAACCAAACTAAGCAAATAACTAACCTAAGTATACATTAAGCTATAGAAAAGGATGAAAATAAAAAGAACTACAATTATTAAGCGACTTATGATTAATTAGAAAATAGAGTGAAAAGTAAAGAAAAGAAAAGAAAAACTACATTTCTGAAGAAAATACAATCTAACAATTATAATTAACTTCATTTAAGTAAATGTTTAACAAATTTTAACGACCTATGTTAAAGAAGAAAAGTATTCAAAAGCTAACTTCCTGAAACGACCAACAGTTGAACTATACTTCACGCAAATGGGCAGAGAGTTCAAAATTCTGGCACCAACGACGAAGAATGCCCGCTCACTCTGAAGCGTTCCAAAATTAGGTATAACAAGGTGGTGGCTTCTTGATGATCTGCACAATGTTAACTTATTGTATAAGTATGGTGGTCCTATATTTTTGATCAATTTAAAAATCGAAATGGCTACAATAAATTTGATGTAATTATTGAGTGAACATTTCAATATATTCCAAGAATGGACTGAGATGCGGGAAAATCTGCTTAAGTTGTTAATATACCGCGCGCAGGCATTATATGCAACATTGAGTACTCTACAATTTTTTGCATCTAGGTTTGGAAAAGCTGTGCAGCTGTAGGTAATAACTGGTAGCAGTAAGGATTTAACTAGATGATTACGAATATCACGAGAGCAATAGTCTGCAAAATTCCAAAGTTTTCTTAAGGTTCCATACACTCTACAAGAAATATATTTGATATGTTCGTCCCACGTTAATGTACGATTTAAAATAATTCCTAAACTTTTAACTGAGTCTACATAAGCTATGCAAGATTGATCCAATATGATATTTGATATGTTACCAGTATCAAATGAACGTATCGAAATACCTGGGTTTAATTTAAGTTTATTATTTTTGGCCCATTCCGAGATCCGTTTGAGATCCTCATTAACATTACAGACATTTGTTTCAATGTCATCAGTTTTGGATGAAGATAGTAGCTGAACATTATCAGCATACATTTGAATAAACATGTGCCTGGGAATATTTTTCAGATCGTTTATATAAAAACAAAACAATAAAGGTCCAAGTATAGAGCCCTGCAGAACTCCAGACATTGCTGAGTTGCCAATGACAACTTTTTGAAATCTGTGAGATAGGAATAAATAAGTTTTGTTGCAGTATTATCAAATTTATATAATACACTTAATCTATTGCACATAATGTTAAAATCTGTCAAAGGCCTTTGAAAAATCTAAAAGAACAAGCAGAGAGACAATACGTTTATCAATATTCCTTCGGATCCTATCTATAAGGTAAACAGTGGAAGTCGTTGGGCTATGATTAGATCTAAACGCAGATTGGAATTCAAATAGTAGACTATTATTTTAAATATAAGAGTTCATTTGTGAATATAAAAGCTTCTCTGCAATTTTTGAGCAAATAGGCAGTATACTAATTGAACGGTTATCCGAAGGACTTTGTGGATTAGGTTTCTTATTAATAGGGACCACTTTAGCAAATTTCCAGCAACTAGGAAATGTCGATGTCATAATAAATGTATTGATGATATGGGTGAGATGTGCTATTATATAAGGTAGGACAAGCTGAACCCAACGCCCATCCAATCCAGCCAAACCCATAGACTTAGACTTAATAGAAGAAAAAGCAGAATAGACCTCGTTACAGGTAACACGCTTAAAGGAAAATTCTCCTGTGTCATCAAGAGAAGAGAAAGCGCTCTCATTAGCATTGTTATACGAGCTAGTATTATCGCTACCTTGAACGAAAAATTTGTTAAGTTCGTCTGGATTTAATGAACAGTTCCTTACCCCACCGTTGATTCCTAATTGCCTAATATTTTGCCAGAGCTGACGTTTGGGTAAGGACAGATTAAGTTTACGGCCGCATACACGAATTTTTGCTTCACGTATGCTCCTAGTAACTTGATTACGCAGGCACTTAAAATTTTGAAGCAGATAATTCGTTTTAAACCGCTTCTACAAGTGGTGTGCAAAATCGCGTTCTCGTATAAGGGTTTCAATATTCCTATTCATCCATTCATTCTTGTACTTGTGAATAATGCGTTTTGTTGGAACATAATGGTTGAAAAGTTGTAGCAATGTAGTGTTAAAGAAACAGATTTGGGAATTAACGTCATTTGTTTCGTATATTGGATCCCATGATAATTCCTCCAAGCAGTTGACGAGCTCCCGCATATTAACGTTACCGAAGTCTCTACTTTCATGTAAACTTGGGATAGGGTCACCACCGATCGGTAAACTATCTAAATCTAACATAGAAAATTCTAATACGGACTAATAATATATCTAAACAAAATACACAATTGCAATCAAGAACCCAAAATACCGAAAAAATAACAACAAAAACAAAAACACAAGAAACAAATTCAACTAAAACATACAAACAAACAAAAAAGGCGAAAATACAGCTTTACAGCTTACATCAAACTCAAATTTAAAAACACAAAACCTATCAGAACCACTTACTGGAAATTTTGACAACTTACAATATTACGAAATGCTTCATATAGCTGACCCGTCAGCTAATCCTAAAAATCTTTAGTTGAGAGACTTTAACCAGAATGATGAGGACGGTCGAATGACCTATTAAGCTGAAAATATAAATTAACCCCACCTCAGCAAATATGGAGGACATTAATACAATTCAATAGAATATCAGGGGGCTATATACTAACCTCGACAATCTTCAAATATTAATTTCTAGGTAGGTATAATTTTACTACAAGAAACCAACCTTTTGTTAGGAGAAGTGACTGAACGGCTTGGACCTTACCAACTAATTGCTACTAACACTATTAGATAAACTAAACATGGAGGAGCTGCATTCTAATTCATAACACACACCTAATAATAAACCTAAATTCTGACCTCACAGTCCGTGCAATAAAAGTACAACTAGCCCCCTAGCATCAATTTACATTGAGTGCGACAGAAACTGCCCTAGAAAACCTGACCGAACAACTACCAGGTCGAGTTATAATAGGAGGAGATTTAAATTCTCACAGCCTCATTAGAGATGCAGGTATTGGATGGTATCCGGATAAGAAATAGAGCTTGCAGAGAATTTCAAAGGCACTCTATGACGGAGAATATTATCTCCTATTGTAGCAAGGAATAAACGTTGGTTTCTGAATGGGAATGAATTGGAGATCGTTAATTCGTACAAGTATCTTGGAGTCCTGTTGGCTACGATTGCCAGGGCTACGCTGATGACCTGGTCATTACCATCAAGAGCAAGCAGGATAGAACCCTATCCGTAAGACTGCAAAACGCTCTGAATATGGTACAATCCCAGTGTGCTAGGGAACGGCTCAGAGTCAACCCTAGTAAAACAACCATTATACCATTCACAAGAAAAAGGAACCTAAGGCTCCTACTCTTGAAGGAACAAGGATAGAATTCTCAAGTGAGATCAAATATCTAGGAGTAGTTCTAGATCAAAGACTCACATGGAATCCTCAACTCAATAGGGTTACAGGAAAGGATATGACTGCCCTATGGTCCTGCCGAAGACTCTTTGGAAAAACCTGGGGACTAAGGCCCAAAATGGCCCTTTGGACACATGAAGCAATCATTAGACCCATGGTCACCTATGCAGCTCTAGTGTGGTGGCCAAAAGTAGAACAAAAGCAAGCGCGATCCACACTGCTAAAACTGCAGAGGTCAGCATGTCTAGGAGTTACTGGTCCATGTGCACATGCCCCACGGCAACTATTTAGGCCCTATTAGACCTCCCCCCTTTACATTTGCATTTAAAGAAGGAGGCTGCCTCAAGCGCAATAAGGCTGACAGGCTCCAATCTCCTCTCAGCAGGAGACTGGTCTGGCCATAGGAAAATCCTTAAAGAATTCATGGGTGATCCGGTGATCAACTCAATATCTTTGATATACCATTCACGCTGATCCTTGAGAGCAGAGATTATTGGCTCAATAATAGACATATCTTTGAAAGGGGATATTTGGTTTGGTACACGGACGGATCCAAGATGGAAGACAGAACGACATTGGGGTCTATGGACCAAGATTAAGGCTGTACAAATCGCTCCGTTCTACAACACCTACACCTTTGAGTCTAAAATCGTCTGGGACTATCTCATTGGTCTTTAAGAACTGGCCCAGAGCAACCGCATCACGCTAGCATGGGTACCAGGGCACGAGGGCATTGAAGGCAACGAGAAGGCGGATTTACTAGCAAAAAAGGCGCGGATTCTCAGTTTATTGGACCGGAGCCATTCGGTAGCTACTCAAAAAGCCGAATAGCAATGCGTATCCGGTCATGGGAGGACGATTATAAGCACTCACACTGGACTAATATCCCAGGGTCAAGACAAGCAAAGAGGTTTATAACCTACTCAAAACAGAAAACGAAGGAGCTGATCTCACTCAGCAGACCAGATTTAAGGCTGATAACTGGACTTCTAACTGGTCACTGTCACCTGGGCTACCACCCAAAAAAGTTGGGGCTGGCTGATGATGACACCTGTCGATTCTGCCTAGAAGAGGAAGAGACAGCGGAACATATCCTCTGTCACTGTGAGGCCCTCGGCCGTATCAGGCTTAGACACGTTGGTGGGGCTTTCCCATCAACATCAGATATAGCCAAGGCAGCCCCCAGAAACATTTTAGGTCTTATAAGGGAACCAAAGATTGACGGGGCTTCCAAATACTGAACCTGGATCAGGTCACAATTGATCAAATTGGTCGCAGCGACTAAAGGATGCGGTTAGTCCTTGATCCAATTCTTAATAATAATAATAATCTTGGAGTCCTGCTAACAACCAAGCTCTTTCTTGAAAATCATTTAAACGATCGCCTTTCCGCAGCAAAAGGAAGCATTAACGCGATCTGGAACCAATTTGCAAGGAAAAAAGAAGTAAACATTTCTGCAAAATTGAAGGTCTTCGAGTTGGTATCTAGTAGTATAATGTGCTATGCAGCTCAGGTCTGGGGTTACAAGTACCGGGAGGTGGTAGAAAAATTGCAACGATTCTTCGTGAAAAGACTGGTGGTCGCACAGAAAACGCCCCAAAATACATGGTTACACTTACAATTGAAACTGGTCTCTACCCCCTTTTTGTCTATACCCTACACTTACACCAACAGTACATTTTAAAAATACTCAATTATGGCGATAAAAGATTCCCGAAAATTTTGGCGGAAGAAGTAATCAGCAGAAAAACCTACTGGTTTCACGAGTGGGACTTGTTGTCGCGGCAGGTGGGGGTTAGCATGACTCTTAACCTAGACAATATTTACGCCTGGAGGGATTATTTTAATATTCTAAATGAAAAAGTGAGAGAATATTTCTTCTTAAGGGATATGAACGAGGCAAAAGCAGGAAGGGTTTCACGACCTCTACCCTAAGCTTGACTTGGTAAACTTCCCTATATATTTTTCAAATGACAATACCGTGGAGAAAATAAGATTAACCTTCATGGCAAGAGAAGGTTTATTGAACATAAACTCAAGAGCATGGAAAACTAACACAGATACCCTGTACTCCATTTGTAACCTAGATGAGATTGAAAATACTTACCATTTCATCGGTAAATTCCACATTTTGCTAGAATTCGTCAGACCTACCTGGGAAATACGGAGTTTTCGGAAATTGGCGTAGTACAGCTTTTAAATGGGGAGAACTGGATTAGATTATTTAAGTACCGTAAAGTGGGGCTACTTGGTTACCTTTTTCGCACATTTGTTCCGATAAAAAGTTTTTGTTATGAGATATTACAATGAAAAAGTACTTAAAAAAAAAATATTATAAATTGTTGTCCAAATAGCCCCTTGGGTTGGGGTTACTTACACTAAAATACTTTTCAGTATAAATCGCTCGGTAAGCATTATAGATGATCAAATTACCCCGTAAAATAAAACTTAGGGATAAAAAAATGTATTTTTTTGAAAGTTGTAAGTAAATGGGCTAAAAAAAATCATTTTGCAAACTTTATATATTTTAAATTAACAATAATAACTGAAACGTAAATTCACGCTTTTTAAGGTAAATTGTGATCAATTTTTAATCAAATTTTGATAATATAAATGAACTTTTTCTTCATGAACTCACTCATTTTCCTCTGGTTCAAAGTCTTTGTCTAAATCACTGTCGTCAACAATTTCCTCCTCTTCCGAGTCATCACAACGAGAGCATCTGTAAAATGGATCTGTACCACCTTCATTACAGCCGCCACAGATCCAGAGTTTGCAATTCACACACTAAAGCCAATCAATTTTACCTTTGTCGTCCTTCCAATTTATGCGGAGAATACCACACTGAGATGAATCCCCTTTTTTAGCAGTGCGTGTCTTTCGAACTGGTATTTCTCTCCCTTTTTTAATACCAGATGAAGAAGGCTGACTTCGATTGGAAGCCGCTTGTATGTCAGCCACATGAACTGCAGGTAAGTATAATGATGGATCTATAATATGATCTTCTTTCGAATTCAGTGTCTGACACGCGTCGGTTCTAGGTGGAATCTGTTTTCCTCGCTTTCTTTTCTGTTTTTGTTCACTTCCTCGATGCTCTTGCAACGCCTCTAACAAACTTGAGTCTAAATCCCTTGCACATGTCGCGATATTTTCGCCCTCTTCCAGGCCATTCGGAATTCTTTTCAGCACCTCGTTTGGATTAGGGGAATATGTAAACCAGTTGCTTTGAAACCTGATTTAAAATTTTAGCCTACTGTTTCACTCATTCTAATCCACAATCGGTTTAGTAAAGCAGGGAACTGTTCTTTAGGAATGCAACCAGGGTACCTGCTTTCATTTCTCCATTCATCCAAAATCTCTCTCCATCTCTTCTTCATTGGTGCGAAAACTGCGACGTCCAATGGCTGCATTACATGAGTGGGATTTGGTGGAAATATAGTGAGGTAAATTTTGCTGTCCTTGCAAGCGTCGATTACTTTGGGAAAGAAATTACTCGCCAGATTATCTCCAACCAACACAACTGTGTCCTCAGGGTCACGAGTAGGTTCAACATGCGGCAACAAGATTCCAAAAAACCACTTTTCGAAGAGATTAATATCGAACCAGCCAATTGGACTACTAGCATATTTGGAACCTGGAGGTCCACCTTGGGTCCAGTTATCGTAAATATTTTGAGCTTTATATACCACCATGGGTGGAAGCAATTCACCATTCGCGTTTCCACAAACCATTATGCTGATCGAAGCCCGAGAATGTTCTTGCACACTCTCCACTCTCTTGGTGTTTTTAGGAACCACAACCTTTTTGGCCCCAGGGTCATCAGTGACGTTTGTTTCGTCATAATTATCCAGGTTTTTGGCTTTGACTGAGAACAAAGCCAGCTCCACGTTCTTGAAAAAACTCATGATATTATCTCGATTTACTGATGACCTGGCTCGTTTGATATTTGAAGCAATCCTGATAAAGGTTGTTGCTGGCAATGAAGGAATCAACAAAATCTGGTCCCCGGATGTTGTCTTTGAACTAGAGGTCTCAGTTGGAATCGGTTAACCTGAAAACCCGGGTACCCACCCGGAATCGATTCCTACCAAAAATTCGGTTCCAATTGGGTACCCGCTTCCAGGCGAGTACCCGGTTCCAAATAAAAATCGATTCCATCAATGGAACCGGTTCCACTGTGAGAATCGAATCCGCCACCGAGAATCGATTCCGTCGTATGAACTGGTTAATAAGAATGAGGGAAAGTAGGGAGTATAAGGAATTTTAAATTTCTATTAATAAAATGCAAAATTTCCTCTGTTGGCCTTGAAACTGAATCTGTACTGTGCAGGTAGTGTTGTTGAGAGCATGCTGTAGTATGTTAAATAAATATAGCCTTAATTCTTCCAAAACTGTACTGATGATATTTATCTCTGCCTCTCTCTCTCAGTACTACGAGCACATAACCCCTGTATGGCCGTAAGTATTTCATCGGCTTAATTTACATACAAAGTAACTTATATTAAGTATGCGTTAAATTAAAATTGTTAAAGTATTAGCAATTAAACTAATAGAATTAAATGTCAAGAATTTATATGGATATTACTGCACGATTTCAAGAGGAACCGATTCCTGTGACGGAATCGATTCTGGCGATGGAACCGACTCTTATAATGGAACCGATTCTCGCTTGAAACCGGATACCCGACTAGGAACCGAGTACCCGCGGGTCGGGTTTCTGAGAGCTCTACTTTGAACACCCTGACCGTTTTACCCTGTTTATCCAGGTATTTTTTCACTACATCTCGAATATCTTGGTTAATGGGAACCCCCAATTTGCCACAACGCCAAGGATACCGGAAATCAGCTGCTCCTCACTCTTACTGAGAACGGTTGGATGTCCAACAGGTCCCTGATTTCTTCCAAGTATCTTCCGAACTAGCGTTGGCCGGGGCACTTTGAAGGTTTTCGCAGTCTTTTTTTTCGACATACCCAAACGAACTGCTTCCATGGCTTTTTCCAAGTCTTCTTGCTTGTAATTAATGTAGGGCTTAGATCCTGGAGTCTTCCGGTAAGTACGCAGCATTTTTAATTATTCTTTTTCTATATTTGATTTTTGAGTAGTTTTTAAATGAATTTTGCCAACTCAGCAGGTTTAGGTTATTTCGAGTAGCTTATAAATATTATTAGTTATAAACTGTCTTTCTTTTGTTTCAATAAATAACAATAATATTATTAATACTTTCCATCATATTTGTTGCATAGCTTTTCGAACTACTCACTTCAATATTACACAAATAATGCTTTCTGAATTTATACATATACACCTATAAAATTAGTTCTTATCGTTATGCCAATCTCGACAGACGGCCTTGGAACCACTGCTGTAGCTTATAGTTTACATTTATCAATTTTATATGAAGTAATGATTAAGTCAATAAACTATTATTATTATCTCCTATCGCAGGGAATCGTCTGTAACCAACAGGTTAATAAAATTAGCGGAAAAAAGAATCGTATGAAAAATTCGCGAATTCCGCCTAGTCGATGCGTGGAAAATGGTTAAGTCATTTCATGGCAATACAATGCCAAATATTATTGCTAATTTACATAAAAACAGCCGCACATATCATAATTCCATGCAAATTGCCAATGAACTAGCGAAGTCATGGTCACAATATTCATCCGGTGAAAACATTTCCAATACTGTCATCCTGCAAAAGAACAATTTCAAAATAACTGACCTACCATACGCTCCGGATACCAAAAATAATATAACATTTCCCATTACCTTTCACGAATTACGTAATACCTTAGTAGCTGTAAAGGAAGCGCTCCCGTGCAAGAGAAAATCTCATATAATATGATATAAAACTCAGCTTTTTCACTTCAAGTACGTCTGCTCGACCTGTATAATGCTATCCTAATTGAAGGTACTTATCCGACCACATGGAAAATAGCGATACAGAATTCCATTAAAAAGAAGCTCAAAGTAGCAACGTCTCTTATTACTCCTAACGATCTCCGTCCAATTTCGCTGCTATCCTGTATGTCAAGACTGCTTGAAAAAATCCTAAGTGTAAGACTGGTGTACATTTTAGAGAATGAGCTATCCACAAAAGGAGAGGAACTACCTCGCTCCTTCTCGAACTGGAAGCAATAGTAGAAGAAGCAATTTCCCAACAAAAAGAACTTCACGTCTAATCCTTGGATTTCGAAAAAGCCTTCGACAGGATATGTAGGCATATCATTATCAAGCAATTGATAATATGGGCATCGATTTAAAATTCTGTAAACACATCCAAACTCACCTCTACGAGAGAAAACTTCGAGTTAGGGTAAATGGCCATATTTCAGATGGTCGGCTATTGAAAAACTATGTCCCGCAAGGTTCTCCACTTTCAACAAATTTATTTAATACGCAGCACCGACTTCAAAATGTCGTAATAGATATAAAACTTAAAATTATTTTATGCTCTTTAGCGCTTTTTTTGAAGTCGGTTCAACTTTTTTTGAAAAGAACTATTTTATTTTTCACCTTTTAGTGTCTTTTACTCAATAACAGAAAAAGAACCATCCAAATCGGTCCACGCGTTACAAAGTTAGGGTCCACTCCCCACCCCCATCTTACTAACAGTTTTTCTCTCGTGGTATCAACCAGGGAACATACCCAACAGAAAAATAATTATCCACATCGGTCCGCGCGTTACGAAGTTAGACTACACATCCCCCTTCCCTCCACGCTAAGCCACATTTTTTCTCCTGTTAGCAATGGGGGATCATACTCTGTACAAAAAAGAGAACCATCAAATCGGTCCATGCGTTACAAAGTTAGGTTTTACACCCACCCCCATCCCAGCAAAATTTTCTTTCTCGTGGTATCAACCAAAAAGAATGATTCAAATCGGTCCAGACGTTACGCAGTTAGTTAGACAACCCCTTCCCCTACCCTAGGCTAAATTTTTTTCTCCTATTAGCAATGGGGGATCATACTCTATACAACTAAAATAGAAACATCCAAATCAGTACACGCGTTATAAAGTTAGGTTTCACCCCCACCCCACCAACAATTCTTTTATCTTTTCTGGTACCAATCGGTGAACATACTCTACCCAAAAAAAAAAATGAATCATCAAAATAGACATAAAAAAATACACGTCGAACTTACAACCTTTGTTTTTGGGAAGTCGGTTAAAAAAATTATTTTTGAACAACACAAAGGAAAACTCTCTTACGTTGGACACTGTAGCATGTAAGTACATTAATTGACTGCTTTTGTTATGTAAAAGCTGGCGCCAAACCGACGGAATCATAATTGTATTAGTAAATTGCAAATCTCTGACTTTATTCTTGGCTTCAATAAATTATTTAAGAAGAGTGTTTAATATCGAAAGCTTGTGGGATTGTTGAAGTGGTAACCTTAAGACCTATAACTGCTTTATGGTTTTCCTTTTCGAGGTGCATGCCAATAACATTTGTTATGGGCATCTGAATGGTTTGTGTCTCACAGGTCATGGCCATGTAGACATGCTTTGATTATGTGAAAGTACTTGAGAATGTAATTTCAGAGTATAACTGATAGGCTTACGATTTTCTTAACGATGACTTTAATGCCATCTCAACTAATGTTCAAAGCCTTCCGATTTTATTGGGCAATGGAACTGTGTTCAATAACAAATTAGATTGTTTTCTTGATGTGCTAGTAGAGCTTAGATTGACTTTCTTTTAGGTTATATGATGTTTTAGATGGGGTTGCAATAAGTTCTTAAGACTAAACTCAAAATTGAGTACAAGTAATGTTCTATTAGAATCGACACAGGGAGTCGAACATTGAAAATGCTGTCAGACTTGCAAGCAGTGATGTACGAACTCTCGGCTTATGGAAATGAGAAAAATAGCCAGAAAACTATTCAATGAACGCTCATAAATACCAAAGAAAACTCTGGGAAGTGTACCTTTACTTAGGAAATTCAAGTGTGAGTACCGAAGAGCCAACAGGGAATCGTGAAAGGTTTTTACTATTTAAAAGCACGGGTGACGCAACTAAACTTAAGAAAATATTATCTGAGTGGAGAAGTCAAACTCATTCAACATGAGGAGATCTTTTGAGAAGCTGGTTATGAACAGCTTCGCGGGAGGAAACGAATAAACTGTGTACTACGTACAAAGTAACATGGACAGTAAAATTTGTTAGCCCATATACATACTTCACCAGGCAGAGATGGGATTTATCCCATCTTGTTACAACAAGAAGCAGACTCGCCCAACTCTTTAGCGCGTGTCTAAAGTTTGATTACATTGTTATGTTTGATTATTTCTACCCAAACATCTAAACCCCCCCCCCGCTTTTTCTCTTTCTGACTTTCCCCCTAATGCACCTGCGGTCACCGATCAAGTACCTCTCCCTAGCAGCTCGTCTGTCTATTACCAGAACGTAAGAGGACTTCGTACAAAAACATCCAATATTCTTCTTAACTCCCACAAATTCCCGCACGATATCTTTGCCTTTACTGAAACCAATCTAACACCAGGAATTCTCGACAACGAACTATACCATTTTCCGTGTCGACTGTGCTCACTTTTTCCCCCTTAAAGCATCTTCGGCCAAAGAAGCCTTTTTTACCGATCAGCTCTCCGTTTCTGGTCTTTTTGAAGTAAGTGGAGTCAGGAACTTTCTGGACAGACAATTAGACTTAATCTTTTCTTCAGACCCAGTTAACTCGGCTGTCGCGGAAAGCAACCATCTCCTTTCCTCTCTCGATCGTCACCATTCTCCCCTGCTTCTTGTTTTCTCCTACGAACACCCTCATGCACTTTCAAGCTCCGAGTCTTCTTCCTTCAATTTTCGTAAAGACTACTTTGGAAAATTAAATCACTTGTTCCTCAACTCTAACATTGCCACTATCCCTCAACATCTTCCAGTTGACGTTGCTTTGGAGGCGTTCTATTCGGAAATATACGCTTGTCTTACACAATCTATCTCCCTTTTCCCTCGTAAAAACTACTCCTCATCCCCCGTATGGTACGACAAAGAATTATGCTCTCTCCACAACAGGAGAAATAAACGTTGGCAAACTTTTCTTCTATCCCAGACCGAGTCCGACTATTCTTCCTACCTATCTGCTTATACCTCTTTTTCTGAACGCTGTAATATCCTCTACCATGAGTACCATCAACGGATGGAAACTAGCCTCATATCCGACCCCAAGCGTTTTTATAACTTTATTAATTCCAAGAAGAAATCCAATGGTTACCCCTCCACCCTAAAACTTGAGAATACCTCTTCGTCTGATCCTAAGGTTATCGCCAACCTCTTTGCACACTTCTTCAGTAAATCCTTCAGTGACAATTCCCTACAACCAGACCTTAACTACTTTTCATTCTTGGACAAATGCACTCAAACGCCGTTTACGTCTTTCGACCCTAATCCCGAACTAATCGCCGCCAGTATCAAAGGGCTTGAGGACGACTTCAACCGAGGTCCTGACGGCATTCCGGCCATCGTTCTGAAAAAGTGTGCCATGCATGTAATTCAACCTCTTACTTTGCTTTATCGCCTCTCGATCACTCAAGGGGTTTTCCCTCATTTATGGAAAAACTCGTATGTTATTCCCATCTTAAAAAAAGGTTGCAAGAACGATGTGTCCAACTACAGACCCATCGCTAAATTATTATCCATACCTAAATTATTCGAAAAATTGGTCTATGATTCCATGTTCTATCTTCTCCCTCTCCCAGCATGGCTTTCTGAAAGGAAGATCTACAACCACCAACCTTACTGACTTCGTCTCCAAAAAACTATGTGCCCTGGAAAACGGTAAAGATGTTGATATTATCGCCGCCGATTTTAGTATAGCCTGCGATAAGATCTCCCATAATGTTATCTTGTTCAAACTTGATCGCCTAGGCTTCCCCTCCCGATTCATCTCCTGGATTCAATCCTACCTCAACAACCGTCGGTTCAGTGTTCTTTTAAGCTCATCCATTTCTAACCCTATTGTCGCTCGTTCCGGCGTCCCCCAGGGCAGCCACCTCGGTCCATTAATTTTCATCCTTACAATAAATGATGTTGAATGTGTCATCAATCACTGAGAGCTGAGAGCTCGAGATCTCGATTCCTTCACCACATGGTGCATGAAAAACTTTCTTGAACTCAATGTCTCCAAATGCCAGTCCATCTCTTATTCTCGCAAGCGTCTTACACCCACCCCGAGAGCCTACATGCTAACCGACGTACCAGTCCCTATCGTTACCTCTTTGTGTGACCTAGGAATAATCTGTGATAGTGAACTCAATTTCCGTTTCCACACTGACAGCATAATTAACAGAGCTAACTCCGCGCTAGGGTTTGTGAAGCGCTGGTCCCCATCCTTATGTTTCCAAATCTCTCTATATCTCCTACGTTAGACCTCTCCTTGAATATGCCAGCCAGGTATGGTCACCTACACAAACAACCCACATTAACAGGATTGAATCCGTCCAGCGTAGGTTCATTCGCTTCGCTCTACGTGATCTTCCGTGGGTAGACATATTCAACCTTCCACCTTATGAAAACCGTCTGAAACTCATAGACTTACAACCTTTAAGTAAACGTCGTGATGTTTCTCTGTAACCCAAACACGTGTAACGTAAATAAATGAATTTTGAATATGGGGGGTCACTTTTTGGTGAAATATTCTCAAATATTTTTTTTCTAAACAATACCCCCACCTAAAATTTTAGAAAAAATACAGAAAATAGTTCTTTACTTATAGACAGGAAAAATAGAAGCCAAAGATCTTAAAATAACATGGTAAATCTCTCAATATTGTGTGGACAAACTTACATTTGCAGCTAATACCTTCTATCACTCGGTCTTAGTCCACGTATTTAAGAATATATGACAAGACAGAATTCAATAATGGACAAAGTATTCAGCAATTTCCCTCTACAATCCGGTACCATACATACTTTCTTTAGGCACCACAAATTTGGGTCAGATTTAAAAAAAAATTTTAGATAACTTGTCGGACTAGGTAGGAATAGGTAAATAAATTTCTTGGCCTCAGTCAATAAGTGCGCCTTCTGAGTTAGAAAGGATCCTCGAATTCAATTAAATTAAATTGTAGGTCCACTAGCAATCGTTGCCATCGAACGGGTTAAAGTTCTCCTCCCGCTCCTTACTCCACAAGGGGTTACGGTAAATAGAGGCAGAGAGATATATATTGGCGAAACAGGGTGCACAATCGGAGTAGTAGGCGCGTTATATCTCATAGGTGTCAAAGGAAACAATTTCAACCTTTAACTGGTGCCGTGTGTCATTCAGTACGTAGCTAGTGCTGTTGGGTCTTTTTTACCCATTGATATAATAAGCCCTCAATTATTTGTTTTTGGTTAAATGTATAAAAATAGGAATAAAATTAAGTATTTAACTTGTATATAATTCAATAACATACATACAAATTCTTAAGTTGTGTTATATATAATAACGAAAAAAGTATTTAAAAAACAGGAACAAAAAAAGTAAGTACCTATCCCCCGATTTACACGGAAGATAGGTTCCAGAGAAAACCGTGTAAATCGAAATCGATGATTTTTATACGTAAAACCGTGTAAATCGAAAAAGTGTATATAATTCATTTTACGTGTAGAAACAAGAAATATAAATTAAAAAATTTAACCAAAAATTTCATTATGTACTGCTATCACTTTCATAGACTCTTCGTTTTTTCTTTCTGTTTACTATGATGTCACTTTCATCACTCGATAGTATTTGGTGCAATTCACTTTCGTTGTTAGATGAATAAGAAGCAATTTCAGATCGCTGAGCATTTTGTTTGGTTTTTGGTCAAATCCTTATAGACCTCCTCATATTGAGTTAAGCATTTATTAATATTTCGCTGAAATAGGAGAGCTCGTTCAACATTTGGATCATTTTGTACAAAATGATTACCCAATTTTCGCCCTAATCCAAGTCCTTCACGGATAACTTTTGCTGTGAACGCTACTGGGTCAGACTCCTCTTCATCAGGATCACTATCACGAGTATTTGTTTTATTAACCATGTCAACTAAATCATTCTCATCTAGTTCTTTGTCCGCCATTAATTCTACAACATCTGCCTCAACAAAATCTTCGAAACCTTCTCCTCCTATTGTATGCGCTATCTCCGCTATCTGAGAATATTCGTGCTCCAATGGAAATACGGAATTTCCACCTTTCACCACTTCTGGCCATAATTTTTTCCAGCAGGCATTCAGCGTTGATGGCTTAATCTCCGTATATTATATGCCAACATGTTTAACACAATCTAAGATTGTGATTTTTTTCCAAGCATCCGAAATTGAGAGAGATTCATCATTTTCCATTTGTTCTAAAATGTACTTGAAGGTTTGCTTGGTGTACAGTGCCTTAAAATTCGAAATTATCCCTTGATCTAAGGGTTGCAATAAAGAAGCCGTATTCTTGGGTAAAAATACAACTTGTATATTTTCATGCTGTAAGTCTTGAGGGTGGCCTGGTTCATTATCAATTAAAAGAAGAGCCTTAAAAGGAAACCCTTTTTAACGTCTGGAACAAAAAAGTTATGAAACCATTCATTAAAAAGTGTGGCAGTAACCCAGGCCTTCTTATTGGCCATCCAATAAACGGGAAGGTTTTTAAGATCTATTCCCTTAAATGAGCGTGGCGTTTTTGATTTATTAATAACTAATGGTTTCATAATATGATCGCCTGAAGCGTTGCTGCAGAAAAGAACTGTGATACGGTTTTTCGCTGCTTTATGCCCACTAGCGGATTTGTGAGCCAAATAGGTTCTTTCTGGCATTTTTTTCCAACATAACCCAAACTCGTCAGCATTGAAGACCTGATCAGGAGTGTAGGAATTAACGGCTATAATCTCAGCAAATTTTGTCGGATATTGTTGCGCTGCATCTAAATCAGCAGATGCTTGTTCTCCTTTTAATTTTAGATTATGTAAAGAATGCCTTTGTTTAAATCTTTCAAACCAACCATGGCTTGCAGAAAAAGGCTTATTTTCAGCTGAAGAAGTAGATGGTAACTGATTTTTAATTTTTTCATAAATCTTCAATGCTTTATTTGTTTAATCAGAAAGAGCAACACTTGGTGGAAGTCATTTATTTAGAATTTTGTATTTGTAATTATATTAGTTTTTATTTGTAATTATATTAGTATCAATTGGAATCCGTTTTTGAGTGGTGTCTTCTAGCCATATCATTAATGCTTTTTTCATATTTTCCATTGCAGCATCTCTTACATATCAAACTGTGCTTATACTCGTAGAAGATCCAGCTGCTACACTTTTTGTACTGGAGTCTTCATTTTTTCTTATTGTCCTTATTGTGGCTTCATTCATGGAATAGCATTTAGCAATATCTGTTACTCTTTCTCCATTATCTAGGCGATCTAAAATTTTAATGTTGCTTTCTAAAGATATAACTTTTCTTTTCATTTGTTGTTTTTTAATTTCTTTTGGCATGGTAAAACCCCTAAGATTTTAATAAAATTATAAAAATTCTATAAAAACTATAATACCAGTAAATACATATAACGTTTTTAAGAATACCTTTCTGCTGCGAATTTATTCCACTAAATCACATGAATATGTATAAAGTTTGATCATAAGAGCGTTGATATAATGAGAGCGACGCGTTTTTTTTACATTATTCAATCTTCTGTGTAGATGTGGTGTGATAAGCTGTCTTCCCAATTTCTTCAAAAATTTTAATCTCGCATCGTCTTCCGCTTGCGGGGCCGCATTCTTCAAAATGAAGGTGTTTACACCAGCCAGTGATGGGCATTATTCGAATAAATTTTCAATCAAATAACGATTTTTTTACAAAATCGAATAAAAAATTATTCAAATAAAATTTTATTCGATTTTCAATTTATTTTAAGTTATTCGCAAATAATTATTTGTTATTTGTTTATTTTATTCGAATTTCAAATAATTATTTGTTATTCGATTATTGCATAATTATTCGATACTTCATGTCTCTTTATGAAATAATTATTTGTTGTTGGTGTCCATTAGTTCAATTTCAAAATATTATTTCTTGGTACTCGCATTTTCTATCACAAGGTGTCTCGTATTTAGGAAATTAAAACTGCCTTGTTATGTTTCGATGTTTACAGTAAAGATTTTAGTAAATAACACCATAAAACAAATAAGTATTCCATAAAGAGACGTCAACTATCGAATAATTACTTGATAATCTAATAACAAATAATTATTTAAAATTCGAATAAAAAGCACCAAATAACAGATAATTATTTGCGTATAATTCATCAAATAACGAATAATTATTTGATTATCAAATAATGCACGATCGAATAAAAAATAACTATTTTAAATTCGAATAAAAAGCACCAAATAACAAATAATTATTTTCGAATAATCCTCCAAAGAACAAATAATTTTTGTAATAAAATAAATTTTTATTCGATTTATTTGAGCTTTAAGCTTTTATCTTTATTCGAATAAAAAATGCCCATCTCTGACACCAGCTATGTCTATCATGGCATAAAACAAAGCCATAGGCCATCTACGAGTTCGGCGCCCAGTTGAATAATTCGCAAATTTTTTATCTAGGGTATCAACGCCGCCCTTAGTATAATTGTAGAATGCAATCATTTCTGGCTTATTCACGTCTCTGTCAGTCTCAGCATTATGATGCATGGATGAAATTAGCGTAACACTCTTACTTTTTCTTGAGACATAAGATAATAGTGTTAAATCATTGGTAAACCCATATAGCGAGGAATATAAAATTCTGGAGCGTTTTGCTAAAAAGTCTGGAGAAATCTCTTTTTTATTAACTCTAAGGGTTCCGACGTATGTAAGTCCAGCTTTTCCCAGGTTTCTTACCAGCTCAATGGATGAAAACCAATTATCAGCTGTAATGTTTCGTTTGGTTCTAATTATGGGTTTAGTCAGGCGAAGGACACTTTGAGTCGGTTTATTCATTTTTCTTTCCTCTGCGGTCAAACATTCAGAACCATCAGAGTCACGACCACAATATACGTAGGCATTATAGCAGTAATTAGTTTTTGCATCAACTAACAGCATAATTTTCAACCCGTTCAACCCGTACTTTGAGGGTTTACTTGGAATGTACACCTTAAACTTACATCGCCCCCGAAAGCTTACCAGCATCTCATCTATGCATACATAGCTTCCTAGAGTATACACTGCCTGATAATTTTCTATAAACCCTTTCGCCTCTCCTCGAAGTTATCAAACCGCAAACACGATAAAAGAAACAGAACTCTTTTAAGAGAAAAAGTTGTTCTGAAAATATCTTTTTCCATTCCATCGGTGCTAAACATGGATTCCAGATCCTTATGAGACGATTTAAATGCACCAGATATATATAGTACAATATTCCAATCAATGCTCTTACTTCTGTCATATCAATAGCGGCTAAAAAGGACAGACAGGATATTTAGTATTAGCTTTCTCAATTTTTTTATTCTTCCACCGCAAAATTTCGCTTAAGATCTCCTCCGTAAATAGAAGGTTCAAATAATCTTCTTCTGCAGACGTTAGTGAAAGGTTTCTTGCTTCTCCTTTCAATCCTGGTAAATGAAGAATTAAATTATGTGCCGGTGTTCGACCATTTCTAGTCTTGTTTTGACCATTTGAAGCGGTTTCGTCCATAAAAATAACACGTTATTTGTCGATTGTCATCATCCTCGTTGTTACTCACTTCGTTATCAACTTCTTCATTACTATCCTCAGCTTCTGACTGCTCGGTTTCACTGTTGTGCTCACTTTCAATGAATTCAGATTCATCACAAGATTCCATGTCACTGTTCTCATCACTCTCTGCTAACACTTCTTCCAGCAGTGCCGCAAGTCTTTCTTCTGATTGGTTAGCATTTATTTCACCAATGTTTTCTATCCCTGCATCAAGAACATGTGCAACAAATAAAAAACTAAGCAAACACACATCATATTTACCTTTCCAAATTTTAACGCCTAACTAGTGCCCTGGGGTCTTTTTTACCCTCCGTTGAATATTTGAACAACACAGAAAAGCTACATCCAGCAACTTGCACTGCGTTACGATCACTGAAGGCAAGATAAGAAGGTACTAAAAAGTCTAATCCTCAGAACTGGCAAAACAAAGGAAATTAAGCGATACAAAGATCCACGGGTCTATTTTTACCCACACGGCACCAGTTAAAGGTTAATAGAAAAAACACTCTATCTGTAAATACACTCTATCTGTAAAAGGGCAGCAGCAAGATATTCATCCCAAATATTACATTTAATACAAATACTAAATAAACAGGTTTGTAATCTAACTTTTGATTAAGGAACGCTTACGTAGATCCATCCAAATATAGGTGCAGATGAGGTGGCCCCAGTAGAAATAAAAGGCACATATAACATGTAGGTAATGTAATCATAATAAACTTTTATTTCGGGCAGTGATTTCATCAATTATTAATTTTTCACACTATTTCCATAACTGACTTTCCCCTTTGTTAATAAATTTTATGTACAAAACTTAAAACTTCGGGATTATAAAAATTGTATTACATTTTGATTTTAAATATTTTATTTCATATTTCTTTTTCCGTTCGCTTATTTTGCATTCATGTTTTTTTTTTAATCATATTTCATCTTGGTTGTGTGTTCTTTGTAATTGTTAATATTTTATAAAACATTTACTTTGAAAACAATACAAATTTTTCTCGTATTCTCTTAATTTTGGGTACACTTTAAATAACTAATTTTTGTTGTTGTTTTCTTTTATGAGTGCATTACATTTATGTTTATGATTTGTTTTGTTTTTTTTTTTTAATTTACTATGTGTTAGTTGATGAATTTGTTTTGCTGATAAATTTGTTTTTTGTTTTTTTAATTTTTAGAGTACAGCAATATCCTTACATAAACGTAATGTTTTTGAATATTGCTTTTCTATTCCTGGTGATGTTTTTACTTTACTGTTCCAATTATTTTTACGATTACAATTTGTTTTATGTTTTTATACAAAAGAACTTAAACGAAGTTAAAAAATTTTAAATTCCTAGAAAACATACGTAAAAATGTTATATTTATTTATTCTTTTATTACATTTCGTCATGGTGTATTTTTATGATTTTTTACTTAGAGATGTATTTTATAAAATGTTTTAAGTGTTAGATTAGGTTCACGTGTGTATTGATTTTTCTACATTTTGGATACTATTCCATTGTTGTAATTATAAACGTTTCTTTGAAAAAAAGAATGACAAAACATGATTGAAATTATTGTGAAAAATTATAAACTTTACGTTAAATTTTTAATTTTAATTATAATTTAAATTTATTCTTACAATTTTCAATATCACTTTTGGCACAATTTTGGGATTTTAAAAATATTTGATCTTAAGATGTTTACATTTTTGGTGGAAATACAAATATTTTGAGAGGAATACCAATTAAAGTGCTTTGATTGCTTAAAGAGTTTATGTAAAGACATGCAAAAGTTAAAATAACTTTGAAACATTTCATTTTAATTTACTTAAATGGAAATAACTTGCTATGTACTTTCCCGCATCAAACTTATACCTCTTAAAGTTTACAATTTCAGATCTTCTACTCAAAGAAATATTCGAGAGATTGAAAATGTCACTTACCTGAGGGTTTTGTCAATTTTGTTTTTCTTTGTCTACGAGAACACAACTCCTTATCATCAAATCAAATAGAAAATCTTCTCTATTATATGATTTTAAAATGTATTGCACGAAAGCAGCCTCTTGTAAAATAGTATATGCGGCACATTGGACCCCGAAACGAGTGTACAACACGTTACTTATTTTGAGTTGAACTTTTTAATAGTTATATAAAAAGAAAATCGAAAGGGATTTTAAAAGGTACAACTGCAATCGTTTTGCATCTGCTAGCTACCTTAATTTTTACGGAACAGCGCCGTAAAATTTCCTAAACGATAAGCCTCGATTATCAGCGAAGAGTACTGGGAAAATTACTTTAGGGAACCGTAAAATGTGTTGTTTATTCTGGGATAAATTGTGTATATTGCGCACAGTAAATTTTATGAGTCCGTAAATTTGATGGTACTTTTCTAAAAAAAATGCCTATGAACACATCAAAAATTACTGAAATGATCGTTAATTTTATAGTGCGGCTGATTACATTTTTGCAACACGGTGTAGAACCGTAATTTCTCCTGGAAGTTTCTCTTCGTGCAGCAAAAATTAAAGAAATAGTCAGTGCGGACTAGGAACTTTTTGCTCGTTTTTACGAATTGTTCTGAGTTGCATTTTCAGTTATTCCTTTGTAACAACAAGGTTTAATTATTCAACTCGATACGAGTTACATGCTTTAATTTCTGGTTGAATATATGACTATTGAATGCCAGAATTTTTTTTATCATAAATTAGCCAAAAGTGTATAAATAGCGTGGAGGTAAACATAGTAATGGACCGCCTGCACATTATCCAGCAATTAAATTAGATAATATTAAAAATTTTAAATAAATTAGTTAATACTAAAATGTCAAGATGGAGCGGGTAAAGAAGGCATGTATAGTCTCTATGCATCCAGACGTACCTTTGGTAAAACATGGGGACTGCGACCTAAGATGATGCTGTATGGTGGTGCGCCCAATCCTCACCTACTGTTTATTGGTTCGGTGGCCTGCGAAGAATAAGGTTTATAACTAAACCAAGCTAAGTAGAGTGAACCGCTTAGATTGACACTACCGGTGTCCTGTGCTCCACCCCAACCGAAGCTCTTAATGTGTTTCTGCATCTACTCCTCTTTGATCACCAAATCACATTCCAGGCGTCATGCAGTTAGATTCAAAGAATCTGGGTCTGGGTTGCTAAGCCCTATGGCCACAGCAACATCCTCAGCTTAGGACCTAGAGGACTAGCCTATGCCTCAACTGACTACATTACGCCTGTCATCAATTTTGAAAAAGGATTCATTGTCAGGATTTGAACTAGATAGGGAATGACGGAACCGGTCAGCAATTATGATACCGTAATATTCAAGAATGGTTCTAAGATGGAACAAGGTCTTGGTGCAGGAGTGTTCTCTGAGACACTGAGTATATCGAAGTCTTATTGTCTACTGAACACATCGAGCGTCTTACAGGCGATTGTGTGTGATTGCGATTCGCTGCTTCTGAGTATCCATTCACCGAAACAGAACATCGCAATTTTTACAGATAGTCAGGCGGCCACTAGGGCGCTTGACTCAGTTACTTTATCTTCGAGGGTGGTGCAGGACTGTCGGGAGTTGCTTGGCTAATTGGGCAGTCTGCTTAACGTAACCTTGTACTGGTTTCCCGGACGAAGGAACATTGCAGAGAACGAGATGGCCGACAAACTTATCAGAGACGGCACAGATACGTTGTAGAGCTACATACGAATTTTGGCAATATTGCGTCTCTTCCCAAGGGAGTCAAGAGAGATGAGCCTCAGACTGTTAAGGTCAGGGGGAAACTTGATAGGATTATTCCAGGGAAGACCACGGAGTGCAAATCTTAAAAATCTTCACTGCATTGCCTCGATGAGGCCGATACGGGCAACGTAGTAGGAAGACCAGAGAAGGCTGGCATATTCTAAGATTGGTCTCACAAAAGCACAATGCAGAATCTTGGTCAAATAGGGGTCAGCTCCCTAGACCATCTTTTCATAAAGCGCAGCATAGACTTGGCCCTATTGACGAACGATGCCAAATAGTCTTCAAAGGAAAGTAGTTCAGAACGACACCCAAATTCTTAGTCTTATCAACACGGCTCACAAAAGTACCATTGCCGGAGTAATCAAATACAGAGGACTTCTGCTACGGAAAACTGTCATAACAGTACACTTACTAACATTGAGGGGAAGGCGATTACAAGCACACCATTCACAAAACACAGTGAGATCAATGTTGAGTAGACCACATTCGGAGTCCTTAGCAACAGTGCTGAATATATTGGCATCGTGATCATAACACAGAATTTTGGCGTTGGATAGTAGCAGCGAGACACCATTTATATATAATGAAAAGAAGTGGAGCGAGGATACTACCCTTAGGAACCCCAGAGGTAACAGAGGTTTGGTCCGATAGAGTTCCCTGGAACATGACACGTTGTATGCCACCGGTCAACTAAGAAGATAACCAATTGACAAAACGAGTAGGAAACCAAGTTAGCTTGTGGACTATGGTCTATCCCATCAAAGTAGTAGTGATAGTACTTACTAAGAAAAACGGCCGTTCAACTATGTTTTGCTTCTGACTATATTCGAAAAAGCGCCTTTTATTATTAAAAGTCAGCACCATCAACAATAAAAATTTTTACTTTTTATGAAAAGAAAAACAATATCTCAGTTCACTAGGACAAAAGTATGTACGAGTGAATATTTCAAAAATTTCAATAAAACGAAATTTAAAACATTGTTCTTTACAAAACTTGAGCAAAGAAGGAAATATTCAAATATTTTTTTACCAAAGGAAAACCAAAAACTAGCTGTTGATCCAACAAAAATAAATAAATAAAAAATAAAATAAAAATTTTTGCAATTTCGTGTTATTGAAATTTCGAAGTATCTCAGTTACCTAGTCATTAATTTAGTGTTTAATTATATTTTAATAATGAATACTACTCTCTGTCTAGGATAACAGCTAGCATGAAACCTCTTTTCTGAAATCTTGCATTGACATTCGAAAATAAGATGACAACTCTGCTGCTGAATATCAGCAAAAATTTTACTATTGTGATAGAATATGCGGTTTAAATGTAAGTAAAATTAGTTTGTAAGTTAACTATTAATTGAATTAATATAAATAATTCAGAAAAAATTTGTTACTACTGGAAATGCATAAATATTCGAAATACAAATATTCACAAAGCCCTTTAATTGCTGTCCCTTCGTTAATTTTGAGTGTTAGAAAAAAGTAATAAGAATTTAATAACTAACAAGGAAAATATTAAAAAATAAAATTTAAAAATATATTATCTATATTAAATTTTCGCATAATTACGTGAAATATAAAATTTTTTGGTTTCTTTGTATCTAAAGTAAATTCTTTTAGAATATCGCATTAGTTTTATTTATTCTAAACTTTTTCCTTAATAATCATTCTTAAATTCATATTTTGTGTTATATATAACCTTCAATACTTTTTAACATAAATCAGAATCAACAAATATTAATTTTTTACATATAAATATTTTCAGTAATATTTCTGTATTTACATAAATTAATATCTTTTTGTGAAATTTTTGTATATTTTGTGAAAAATTGTTTTTGTTTTAAGTGATCGCTTTTTTTAATAAATAAAAATTAATATTTTCAAACACAAATAATTTCTACATTTTGTTCTAATTAAATTAATTAATTTGAAATACTAAATTTTGCTAAATTAAACTATTTTTAGAATGAATTTAATAATAACGAAAAATAATAGGCTTTTGGAAATCTCTTGAAAGTTTTAGGTTGATATTATATTCTTGTGTAACGGCTGCTTAGATATTTGTACGTGCACAAAATAAGCACATTACCATATACGTTTTGCTAAGCATTTAAGTGTTTATTTAATTTGGAACATAGTATATAATGTAAGCTTTTGATACATCGAAAACAATATAGTTTTGGTGAAGGGTTTTGTAGAGGTGATTCAGCTGAAACTCTCTTTTTTATGAAATAAATATATAATACCTTAAATGGTATATTCAATTTGAATTTGAGATTTCCTTCAATATTTTCATCCATTTATGGACTGTTTAAATTGTTTACATTAAAGTTTATTTGATTTAAAACCAAATAGAATGTCCAAATTTTGGCTTAACCCCAATCGGCCAAGGTTAATTTTCTCACTAACCCACTCAGGCGCTGTCGCAAATTCACCATGTTTAGAAAATAGTAGTAATATAGATAGTTAAATAAAAACGTTTGAGATTGATTTATTCATTGGCTAATTGACGAACCCGATTGAGTGATTAATGTGGTTTTAAAAATTGTTCTTAAAATTGAAATGGCAACCCTGAGTCACTAGGTGTGCAGATTAGGGTTGAATAATGTATTTCAACTATTTGATTTTGCAGTATAGAGGCGTTTGTTATAAAACCTGATACTCAATTGATTTCCATTTAAATAAACCTACAGGATGTTTAGAATTTTGACCCTATCACTGCACGGGTAAGTATATCGTTGTTTTTGAAAAGATGACTGTCCCAAATTTGATCTTGACCGAGGCGAAGATGCTAAATGTAGAAATAGTGAACAGTTTTTGATATGACACTACTAGACTGGAACAATTGGGACGGATTTGGCACACAAAATATTAATACCAAATAACAAAGAAACTAACAATATTTAAAAAATTTTAATTAAGTAGTACAAAGGTAAACATATTTTATCCTTTTTAAAATTTTTTTCATATTTTCAATAAAAATAAATAAAAATAAAAAAAGTGTAAAAAATAAAGTGAGGGAAAAAATCAATCTATAAATACTTTTTTTAAAGTCAATGAAAGCGCATTGCTTGTGAAAAGTGTAAACTTTATTTCTGCTAAATAAAATATGGTAAAATTTTAAGTGCTTTGGGATTTTCAAAGTTAAGTATTTCTATCTTAACTTAAGCTTAATAAATGAACATTTTTCTCAGAAGCAAAGTCAAGCATTGACCTTTTTTTATATACAGATTCTATCTTTCGACATACTTTAATGAGACCAATTTTTACTTGTTTCGGATGCAAAAATACACCTACTTTTTGGTAATATTAAGAAGAATATTTTTCGTATGTATGAAAACAAAATTTTCTAAAAAACTGAAAAAAGTTCTAGTTAAAGTATGTCCAAAGGGTAGATTGTTATATTAAAACAGAAATCAATGATTTACTTTATCTACAATTTAAAAAACGTTCTTCAGTAACATTGAATTAGACAGATATATGTAACTTCCTTAAGATACCACTATTACTTCCATATAAAACACGTAGAGTTGGAATAACTAGTAGAAGAGAGGCCTACATATGAGAGCTTCCGTAACATTATTTTTAGCATCTTCGCACTTAAAAAGGTGTTTAAAGGGTTTTTTTTCTACTGCAAATCTCAATGTAATTGTATGTATACTTTCACTATTTTTGCATTTATATAACACAAATTATGTGATACCACCCATTTCTTTCAATAATTTTTTTTAGAAACCTGGTCAGTTTTATGGTCATCTGACATTACCTCCTGTTTAGTTAAGGTTTAATCTGAGTCAATCGGTGTAAGTTTTACAAAAACATTAAGAGATATCGCCCAACTGCACAAAGAATCAACCTGTATTGGTACGTACTTACATTTTTTTATTTATCATTGTTGGAGTATATTATTTAAAACAAAAAATTATTTAAATCTTATTGTTATTATTGATGTATAGTTAATAAGAGAAAAAGCTTTGCCGGCAATGAATTTGAAAATGAAGAATTTTGTAAAATCATAGTTAGGAGTTGTCAGTGTAATAAGGGATAATGAGTTAAAGTTCCTTAATGCCGGTAGCAGCTTTGAACGAACAGGACACTTGGATATTTTCTGTTACAGAAGATTTCGCTAAAACATCATTTAGGGTTCCAATGTAATGTTGGTGGTTCGAAATCTACAGAAAACTGACACGCTGAGAGTATCAGTGAGTTAAAAAAATATTGCGAGCAAAAGCGGGGTAGAAATATTATATATATTTAATATGAACGGAGCAATTTTAGTCCAGAGAAAATTCGGCACAGAAAAAAACTGCGAGGAATAAAGTGTTAATTATCCAATTTGTTTTTGCATGCAGCGATAAGATAATTGGTTTTTCTTTCAGAAAAAATTTAGCTCATTTTTGCTCGCAACGAAAAACACAATAACTAGTCTTTTAATTGAAGGCTTGAACAAAGTATTAGCTAGAATTACGAGTCGTATCACCCTATTAGCTTTGTAAGGTTTCAAAAATAAAACAGAAAATTTTTTACTGGAGACCGGTTTCGAAATATGTTTATTTCATCTTCACTTCCAGATTTACGACTAAAGCTAAAATCACTTGGTACAGAGCTAGAACTTTAAAATTACAGTATCAGTACATACTAACTTATACATTGTCAAAAATATAAAAACAAAACTGATATGACTGAGTATTTATGCCTATTTAATTATATACTTGTAAGGAGTTGATGATATTGGTGCTAGCTCTTTATTCATTACACAGGTCAACATGGTTTAGTTGTTGGAAAGCTAAGGGTCATTTCCGAAGTAATTTCAGGATTTTAAGATATTTGAGGTTATGTACCCGAAAAACGGCGTTTTTTCTTACTTTTGAGGTTATGTATAGGGTGCAAAAAATATTTGTGGTATGTCCCTCCAGTTACATCATTTAGTACCACTCTTACCCTTTAATTTAAGAGTTCAAGAGATCAATTACGATTTTTTTTACGCAAAGTTATGGCTATTCGAATTTATGAAATATATCTCTTCGACGTCATTAATGCAAATGCTTAATGTAAATGCTAATAACATCGAAGGGATATGTTTCGTCACTTGACGAAACCTATGTATGACCTATGTATTCAAAATTGCATTGCGAACAATATTCTTTGTATATGCCCGAATTATGGAGTGATGATATTCTATCTTTATAATTACACAGTTTATTTTTTAAAGTATGTTCACTTTTGGTAATAATTTTTATTTTGTGTTTTTCAAATGCTTTCCTCAAGGGATTAGAAATTTTTGGAAAAAATGGTAATCTAATATATTTAATATTTTCTTCAAACGGATTTAATGTTGTTATCTGGCGCAAATTTTTCTCTTTAGAGTGTATATTGATGATATTATCCACAAACTGTGTAGAAAACCCATCAATTTTTGCAACGTTGTATATATATTCTTTTTTTTCAATAAATTCTTTTGCTTCTATGTTAATTAACCTATAGACCATACTATGAAAGGCCGACTTCTTCTGTTCGTCAGAGTGGAAGGAATCAATAGTTATATAGCGATCTGTATGAGTTGACTTACGATATATCGAAAATTTGAGATAATTATTTGTCTTCCATTCTATCAAAACATCAAGAAATGGTATCTTGTTATTTATTTCATTTTCGAAAGTAAAAGAAATAGTGTCAACTTGAAAATTCAATATTGATAGTAAAGGTGTTATGTTTTTCTCTTCTATAACAACAAAAATATCGTCCACGTACCTCCACCAAATTCTAAGAAAGAGTTCATGTTCTTTTAGATTTTCCTCTAGATCGCTGAAGATCAGCGAAAAATTAAAACAGAAGAACCTAAAATTTCTGTTTAAGGTTTCTAATCCTAGAGTGGGACAACTATATGCCCTACCTAAAATTTATCTGGCTTTGAATGCTCAATTACCAATTCAACAATGAAAGTATTAGCTGTTTAATTTTAATTAAGGGAAAACATCTGAAAAAATCGATTTTTGTTTTTGCAAGTTCTTAGGTATAATTTATTTTGAAAAAGGACTTTTTGAAATTCGATGATTTTTTGAATTTTAAACTCTTTTAAGTTCGGCTCGGTCACCTCTAAGTACATACGTTGCAAAACTTCAAACGCGTTTTTCTCGAAAAAACGTTTTCGAGAATGGCTTACACTTTCTTGACCACTGTATTTGACCGATCGACTTGAAAATTTGTCCAGATATTCGAAAAACATGAAGTCATGGAATGACGTTAAATTTTTTCGATAACTTAAATTTTGCATTTTTGTTAATGTTTTTATAAGAAAAAAAAACCGAGAAAATCGATTTTTTTTTACAACGTCGCCATTTTCTCAAATTTGCAGTAAACAAAAAAATCGTACGTCCTTCCATGGCCAAGGGGATTCTGATTAATTACAGGCATTTAACTTTTGTTTCAGGTCAACGTGGAAGGGGCAGAGATGTTAGCTATTTGACCCCGAAAATTTGCAGACCTCTTTTCGCGATTCTCCAACGGCTACCATTTTAGATTTTTTATTATAAAAAAAAATTTCTTTATATACCATAAGTACTTAATAATAAATATAAAAAGCCGCAGTCGTATATATTTATTCGTTTTTCCATAAAAAAATAAAAATATGACCACCTGAAAAATGGTGCTTCAAGGTAGAATTTTACTTTTTAGTTAATAGTCTAAAATATAAGGAAGATAACGAATTGGACGACCGCGCAACACTTGGAGAAGATCTGTCGAGGGGCAAGGTACTCAGATCAACAAATCGTGTCCGCAGTTGAAGGCGCTGGCGCAGAACCAGACCAGGTGGAGAGTCGGTGCAATAACGCCCTATGCCCACCAGGGGTTAAAGGAACCAGAGAGAGAGTCTAACATTTATTTAGAGACAAGAACACCCTTTATAAATTTCCTGTGGGCAAAAGCGAGTTCAGTCTTCGCTGCGGGCAAAAACGAGTTAAATACTTAACTTTTTGGGCAAAAACGAGTTAAATTCTTAATTGGTGTTTTTTTTACTACTTCTACTCTGAACTATCACTGTTCCGCTTTTACTCTGAGATTTATAACTTATCGCACTTTTGCGCTTAAGAAAAGTGTATCTCGGTTTTGCTCGCAATTTTTTTAGACTCACGTTGGCTCTCAGCGTGTCAACTATCGGTCCATTTGCAATCATCGTCATCGAATCAGGTGAAGTCCTTCTCCAGCCTTCAAAGTCAATTATCCTAAAAAATCTTTCTCTAGTTTCCATAACTACTCCATACTTCCATACTCTTCAATGTTTAATCGTCTATGTAGTTTTTATCGCGATTCGGTATCAGCAAAAAACAACTACTTGCTGGGATATGAACAAGTCTGGTTATTTAGCGACAATCATTATATTACTCTGAAATCGTGTAAACACTTTCAGTGTTATCTGCTGGCTGGCAAAACATAACCGTTTTCACATACTATCGATCACAGATAACAGTTTGTTTTTTGTTAAATTTAAGTTTGTTATACCATTAAGTTACAAACTTCCAATTATCAGTGTTGATATGAACATGCAAAAGTTTAAGTTTTTTAGAAACTATTTTTTTTGTGTTCTTATCTTACATTTTTTTGACAACTTATTTGCTAAACCTCTGTTATGGCAAAGAAGAATTTTCACCGAAGTACTCTATAACCGCCGGAGTTCCGCAGGAATCAGTGCTGGCCCAGCTGCTGAGGATAATAATGTACGATCGCGTTCTAATAGTCACACTCGTACTTAACGAAAATTGTGTGGCTCGCTGACGGCAAAGTTTCATAGTTTTAATTCATGGCAACAAATAATCGAAAAGACCGATATTAGTGTCGAATCCATAATATTAGGGGTCAGTAAGATGAATATTGTCACTGCTAATGCCGTTAAATAATTTGGCATTAAGACACCCCTAGGGATTGGGGGTGGGAAGAGAAGTGATATGTACAAATAGTTGAAAATGGTCGATGTTAGTGTGAGAATCCTTAGTTTGCGACGTCCCTGAGATGAATAATAACATTCCCGATGCTGTTAGAAATAATAATAGAAATCGACCGATGTTAATGTCGAATTCATAGTTTTTGGGAACACTAAGTTTAACAATTACACTCTAAGCGTTGTTGAATACTATGGGGTTAAAGTACATCTTGCATTCCTAGAGGTGGTTGTGGGAAGAGAGTAATATGTAAAAATAATTGGACATGACACTCAGGTATCAAAATTCCGAGCAATGAATTTTTCGTCTTACCTTAAATAAGTTATACGAAGTTGAAAATTCATCGCCAAACATACAAAGACGGTTAGAAACTCATTGGCTGAAGCTGGTAGAGCGTTAATCGGAAGTCCTAGGAGTCAGAGTAAGAGAGCATGAAATGGTCTCTAAAGACGCTATAAAATACCTCGAAGTGATGATGGACGATAGGTTAAATTTCAAAAACGACATAGAATATGCAATTAAAAAGGCGGTTAAGGCAGTCGTGGCACTGTCGCCTATGTTGCAAAACTTTGGAGAACTCAGACCAACAGGGAGATTTTCTTCTAACTAGAGTGGCAACCTCAATACTGGGAAACACAAACAACTGTATACTGGCTTAGTGCTCTAAGAGTCTCCAGCGCCTTTAGGACAACATAGGATGAGGCAGCGTGTATAGTAGCAGAAATGGACATCCTAGCTGATAAAATGCACCGACCTTATCGAAGCAGACCAGCCAACCGTCAGATCACGGAGGAGAGATGCCTGACAGAAATAGCTCACATCCTGAGAGAGTGGCATGAGCGATGGAATAATTCTCACAAAGGAAGATGGATGCATAGTTTAATTTCAAGGATCGAGTTTTGCATAACGCGACACAATGGTAATGTGCACTACCACAACTCTCCTAGGTTAGGGTTAGATTAGGTTCAAATGTGGCTGGCTAAAAAGGCACAGTTAGGCCAAGCAGGCCTATTGTGATACCACATTTGCGGCTGTAATTAGACCCCATATAAACCACTAGAAAAGAAGAGGGTCAACCTATTACTCTCTGTCGAGCCAGTTCAATGTCTCCAGTGGAATCTAGTTCTCGAGGAGTCAGTATAAATATTGGCTGGGACAGAAAGGGTTTATCCTTACTGGGAATCATTTGGTACTCCTGATAAATTGAACTAGGTCCCTGACGTCAGTGCCCAGAGGAGCCTACTTCGGTTAGCTCTTCAAAAGAGGGGAGCCCAAAAACCGGTTCCTACGGTTGACTAAGGCCGGGCTGTTGCAGAGGAGGTGGAGCATTGTTTCCTCTTTCTTTTCGTCATTGCAACTCCTACAGAAGTCGTTTGAAGATGCGCCGAGTCTATAGGCGTGTCTACCTATGAGACAGTAGCCCGTAATAACATCCAGGATAATAATAATTAATTTGTGGACGAGTAAGATGAGCTCTCTTGACCGTATAGGGTCAAGCTTTGAGCATATTTGTCGAGTGATCAGGCAGATGTGTTCCTCCTGCCAACTAACATTTATTTACAATCCTGAGAGATGTCTGTGAAATATGCAGTTTGGAAGTGGCCAGCGGCTTTCCCAGCTGGTGGTTAATGCCCGAATCAGGACAAATGGTACCGATTCTCGCTAGTTCGCCGACTCTACAGTTACCCGGAATATCACTATATCCAGGCAATCAGATGAGTCGTGTTTTCAGATGTTCAGCTATGTCATTTATAGCTGAGTGACATAATACAAACGTTTTGTAGGTAGTCTATAACTCCCGTAAGGAATTTAATAGCGGCCTGACTTGCTGTAAATATACATATGCTATCGTAGTAGTCGGTTGAAAAGAGACGCTTATGGAATCAGTATTTGTCTCTCTGTCTGCTACAGCTGATTTTCTTCAAATGTAATTAATATAAAAAGGTGAAACTTGGTGCAAAGATATGAATTGGTGGCCCAATCAAAGCCGTGTAAATTTGAATGTTAGTTTCTCGTTTTGAGGAAGATGAAATGGGAAGTTTAAAAAAATAAGTTTGTGAAGTCACCAAATGAAAGCACATTGAAGTATGACTGCAAAAATGTATAATACGTTACTTTGTGTAAACAATTTTTTCAAACATATAAGGCTTAAAAAAATGCTTCTTAAATACGAAAGCATCGCCCAGAAAAATCTAAAAAAAATCATGAACATCGAGAATAAAGTGTAGATTAAACGAGAATTGTTAGAATTGTATTAAGTTAGTTTGCGGGGTGAAATCTAAAGTAAACAAAAGTTTAACATCGTCATCAGGCGTGTCGGTGTAAAATGAAAGCATGTAAAAGCACTAGATCAAAATCGCTGTCTCCTCCCACACTTTATTACCAAAAGTATAAATCAAAAAAATTTTACTTTCCTTATTTCTAATTTTTCTGGGATATTCTTCATATTGAACGAACAATTATCAGGAGTGAGTTTTACTTTTCATAATTTCGGTGGTGTATAAAAACAAGAATAAAAAAGTGGTGTTGACATTACCGAGAAATTTAAGCTTGATAACGTCACCTCGCTCTCTCACTTAAATAAAATCTTTATTTTTAAAGCAATCTCATCACTTATGGCGCATGAGCAAATCACTAAAATCGGTTTTCAGCTCTTCCTCTAACGTCATAGTATGTTCTAAGCAGCACACAATTTGCAAAGAAAAACTAAAATGGCACTGACACACGATTTACAAAATTAAGCGATTACAGGTGAAGGGTTTATGGTTTCTTCGCATATTACATTGAAAAACCCGTAAAAATTTTTACCCGACTTTAATAGATGTCGGTGGAGTAAGTAATAGCGTGATGAATTTTTTTAACATGAGGGTCATCGGTTCGAACCCAGCTGCCTCACAAGGGGTTACGGTAACTGGAAAATAATAGACTAAACATTTTTTTTTTGAATGTTTTTCAAAAGTTCGAAAAACATACAAAATTGTAAGGAGTTGTATTAAAAGAATAATTTTGTATTTTCATAGTGTTCCCATATATGCATATATGAAAATTTATAGTTTCTTATTTTACTTTATATTTTTGTATTAAGCTTTTCAAATAAACTATAAAAACTTGTGTTGCTTTAAGCATAAACTAAGCTGCTATTTATTTTCTGTCCACGTTTTCACACCTAAGTAATTGTTATCAGTTACACAAATTGATTGTATTTTGTGATTGTAAAACTTATTTAACTTTAAAGTTACCAAAAGTGTTTGAAAGACTGGAATTTTCTCTGAAATACTGTTTTGCAATATGAATGTTCAACATTTTAAGCGATTGACTCAGCTAAACACAACTAAGAAATAAAACAAAGTAATAATATTTAAAAAACGTCCAATTTTAATAAAACAAAACAACAATTCAAAATAATTGTTCAATACTTAATTCAAACAATTTCCCATCACTAGCTATTTATTTTTCTAATTAATTTTAAATTTAGAGTAAGCTCAGTTTTAATGTTCTAGTTGTATGTGGTTTGTTTTTTTTTTATATTTTTTTCACTTTTTTGTAACAAAATTAACCGATGTTAATTGTCCACTTAATTTATGTATTCTAATTCACGTCAAATGGCATACAGTAGAATTTACTAAAGTCAGTGCAAATTTTGCATAATTTTTCATATGATTATTTTTCATTGTTTTTACAGATTGAATTTGAGTACAATTAGAATGGTTTATTTAAATTTATTGTATACCTGTTTTTTCTTTTCGATTTGTCTTTCTATTTTAGTTAGTATTTCAGTTAAAAAAATTAAAAGGGGAAACCTTGGCTACATATTATCTTTTTTTGCATTTCTATACAGTGTTTTTTTTTATTGATTTTCTAGTCAATTCAAAATAATTGTTTTACTTGTGTTCAGGGTATATTTACACATTGTCTAAGTTCAGAATGCTTGTTATTAAAAAGATATACACAATTTGATACATCAGTACTTTTGTAACTGAAAAGATTTTTTCCAAAATTTTTTTGACGAACTATTTGTTTACGAAAATTGTTATAAGACACATTTATAATGATTTTTTTTTTCTTTTGTTTTTGCCGTATTTTAAATCATCGTCTACAAAAGATTAATTCCGAAATTTATTTTACCACAAGAATAGAGTGAAGAAAGAGCATTAAGATAGTAAATTGTGTAGTTTGCAAAATATAAAATAGTTAAAAGAAAATAATTAAATTAAATGTAAAAATTTTTCGTAAACAGTAAGAGCTGTGTCAAGTAGGCTAAAAAATTGGTAAATAGTGAAATTAAGTGAAGGAATAGTCTCAGCCATCTGAAGAAGATAAATAGATGTTTAGGTCTCTTCGCGTACTTTTTGGTTTAAAATATTCTAAGTAGAAATGTTACTGAGGCGAAGTTACCTAAAGTCAAAAGTATGTGGGTCACAGCCTACTATAGATACAAGGCCGGAAGCTGACATTAACAGCTGAGCATTGGTGGTGTAAACAAGCCAGTAAAGAATAGGAAAAGTTTGGGGAATTTTACTTTCTCGTAGTATTTCTCCCAATCCATTTAAGTCTTAAATTGGATTTTACTTGAGGTTGAGCTACAAATGTTTTAAACAGGTGAATACAATAAAAAGTGTCTCTCTTATACCATTTCATGTCTTTTAAAGGAAAAAGTCTCTTGTGCTCGTGTTGTTGAAGTATTGAGCGTAAAATGCGTCAATGACATCAGCGTTTCTCTTTAGTTTTGGTTACGAGAGTGTGCAATTGGCAAATGGTCGAACTTTCATGTTTTTCCGGCTTGTGCCTAGAGTAGGCTGTGGCAGTGTTGATGAGATTAATATTTTTGAAAAAAAAAATAACAACATTACAGCAACTGACGACTTAATTTAAAGGGCTCAACTTATTTCTTTGGTAAGTAAGTTGTAAGTAAGTATATTATTGGGGTACGTTAACGCTTTAAGGTAAAATTGTAATATTGCATTAGTCCGGTGAACAGAACTAGAAGGTTTTTTCACGTACTTTTCAGTCTGAAATTTTTCGACTAGAAGAAATCGCACAATTTATTTGAAATCTTTAAGTGGTTGACTGTACAGTTGGCTAACTTAAGTTTATTATTTCGATTATTTTGAGGTAAAACATATAGCTGTTAATCAAATCATGATTTTAATCAATGTGTTTTTTAACTCTACGATTATATTGGGCTCAACAAAAGTTCTACTCGTTTACTTTTGCTCACAGAAACTTAAAAGTGAGCAGGGAAAGTAGTAGCGCGTATTGAAGAGAAAATTTGGCAAATAACTATTCTGGAGCCAATGTCGCTTTTATAAGGATTTTGAAGTTGAATAAGGCTAGGTGGGATCCTATAGGAATTCAAAGTTGTAGTGACCAAACTTCAAGCAATAGTAACATTTCTTTTTACTGACTGCCAAACAAATATACTATCTTTCAGCCGAAAATAACAACGATTCACCAAGCTGTTGGAGTTGGAGACGGAGTTGGATGATTTCGTTTAGCGGCACGACCACCATGGGTCCCGGGTTCGAGACCAGGTATACCCGTGAACTTTTATTAAGAAATTAAAATAATCCACTCCGTCTCTGAGCTCGCAGCAATGTAAAAACAAGGCTCACAATTCCTCACTTCCCTTACCCTAATTCCCTTCCGACCAAAACCATGCTAACGCATCAAAGGGTTGTCCCCTAGGCTTTCGTATAAAAAAAACAAAAACAAATTCCGCATATATACCGACAGGCGGTCATTTAGGCTATGGAAGCTGCTGTGTTGGTACAATCGAAGTCATAGCAAGAGTAGTCTAGACTAGTGACGGGCAAAATCGGTCATTTTCCTGACTCAGGTCATACAAGTCATTTGGCATAAGTAACTCAAGAAAAAGATTCGGTCATTTGGGTCACTTGAGTCATTTGGGCACATATATCTGTAGAGGCTCAAGACAAGCATTTGGGCCCTACCAGTGGATGATCGTTTTAGCTCTTCAGACAGCGGAGCTTTATGCTTTGGTTTTTGTTTTGTTCTGTTCATAGTTCAGCTTACAAGTTATATGGTCATTGTGAGTACCAGTACATGTGGAACACATGTACATCACAATATCACACTCCCTGTAATATAAGCAATAGCAACAGGAAATACATAACTACACAGTTTTTGACTCAAGCAAATGGCCCACAAGGCGTTGTGCACCGTGCACTGTCTACCACTCTTTTGGCTTAAGACGGGAGCATCCGCGAAATTCAGAGAATTGGTGTGCCTTCTGTCTTATTCTCAGAGATATGAAATGGCGAAAGGCAACTGAACGATTGACCGATATAGTAGGAAGACATTGACTCAGGTCATATTACTGACTCGGTCAAAGTGACCGAATCGTTTGCAACCGACTTATAACTAGTCTAGACAACATTTCTAGATGTCAAAAGGTGACCGAATGCTGGGTGCCTGGAAATAGAATCATCCTAGATAACGATAGAGCTGTTGATTTGGCACAGAAGGTTTTTGAGATCGATAGCTTTGGAGTGATTACCTTTGTGGACTAGCCGGTATATATGCTCCATTGCCAGACAATTGTGACTTGAGTATAGTAATAGAAGAACTAAGGTACTCGGTATATTCCTCGACATTGAAGGGGTCCTGAATAATGTCAAGACTGTAGCAATACACAACGCCCTGAAATCCTTCGGCACCGATAGCTTTGATTGCCACTGGGTTGACGCAATGCTGAGAAGTCATCAGATCCACATTAAATTAGGCAACTACGAGGCTATCAGAGCCGTATGCAGTGGAATTTCGCCAGGAGGTGTGTTATAACCATTATTCTGGCTCTAAGTAGTTAATTAGATTCTGGTCTCACTTGAAGATGAGGGGTTAAAGGTGGTGGCCTTACTGGAAAGTTCCTAAGCACCATCGGGGAATTAATGGAAACAGCTCTGAGTAAAATCCACAGGTGGGCGGTCAATCCTCACACGACGAAAGTAGTCCTCTTCACAAGGAAGAGAGTGATTGAATCTTTCCAACCTCCAAAATTGGGCGGGACATAGAGAAGCGCGTAAAAAAAGCGTCGATAGCGTTCTCTTCGTGGAAAAAATTGTTTGGGAATAAATGGGGCTTAAGTCCTCGTATTCTACATTGGATGTACATTTTCATTGTGAGACGGATCCTTACTTATGGAATAGTAGTCTAGCAAACTGCTATATAGAAGCAGAACAATCTTAAGAAGATAACTAAAATTCAAAGAGCTGCCGGTCTAAGCTTCTTCGGAGCAATTAGCACAAAGCCAACTGTGGCATTGGAGACCATGCTCCACCTTCCATCATTTGACATCTGCAGTAAAATTATAGCTATACGCCGCGCCATACGACTAAAGGAGTCTAAGTCTTGGAAAAGTTCTGACCACGGTCATAACAGTGTACTAAGGATCTATCCTAAAGGCTGTCTGCAGTAGAACACCGACTACACTACCCCTACACTGAGATTTGAAAAAGGGAGTGGAGGGAGGACGGTGGTATCATCATGGCAGATATGGACGAGGAAGAAGTGTACGGGCCTGGCCATGAGAAGATAGCCTTGTATAGGCGCTTAATTTTTCAGTGGACTGGACGCTGTTGCAAACATAGGGCTGAAGTACCATTTCAGTTGTGGCTGGTTCCAAGTAAACCTTATACTAATATCCAGGTGCCGTTACGTGGAGGTTGTAGCACAAAACGGAGCTTTCTTAGGTCTATGTTAGGCGTTAGGCGATAGCCACCACCCTAACCTAACCTAACCTAAGATACTTTTTGGTGGCAGCAGAACTGACAACAGTTGGGGTTATAATAAGACATAGCGAAACTTGTCAAAAACTGGTTCAGTTGCGAATGATCTCAGTCGGAGCTGTGGGGGATCCGAGGAAATTGAATCCGTTTGTTATGTGAGTGTTTTGCTCTGGCATCAAGAAGAGGCAGGCTACTAGGTATATACTACTTCTTGAAGCTTGTGGAACACAGAGCTGAGAATTCTTAGGGAAAGAGAATAGTTATAAGAGCTCTAGTATAAGAATTCCGATATATCTATGGGGAACAATAAAACTAAAGGGGCACAATGACCACTTGTGGTCAAAATAAGGCGGGCTGAGGATGACTTCAGCAGCACCCTTCCAACCTAACTCAACCTAACATTTTCTTTAGTATTATAGCTTTCCGACAGAATACTTCAGCGCTAAGGATTATTATTATTTGTTGCCAATATTAGCTATAAAAAATGCTATTGTTTGAAGAATTTTCAGCAGAGTCCATTGCATTTCCCAAATTTTTAGAAAGAATGAAAGAAAGGCTGTTACACGTGACGTCCAATTTCGTCGATTAATTTGAAAATGCCACTATGTGTTGATAAATTGGGATTGCTGACAAATTTTGGTTCCACAAATAGGTTTCGGAAGAGTTAGTCCTTAGTATGAAGGAAGAAATTTAGAGGAAACCGCAGGCTTGTGAAAAATGGCAGTCTGCCAAAAAAGTAATTATAGCGTTGACGTCGGGACGGCTGCTATCAGTGGTCATTAACAATATTACCCAATCAACAGAATTCCGGCGTAAGAACACTACATCACATATACTCCATTCTATATTGGAGTTGTTAGGATTACTCTATTCCAAAGTGATTACGGAGTTGCAAAATTGTAATTCAAGGCTTGAAATATGTTTGTATTAAGGTAAAGTGTGAATTCAGTTTGAAAGCAGAAAAGCTCATAAAAATTATGTGTCGTCTTTGGACCATCTAAAGAAGCAGTTTATACCGCCCAAAGGTATATGTCAGGTGACATGATCATTGAACAGGAACATCGCTCCAGAAAACCTAAGGAGTGTAATGATGATATTTTGAGCACATTGTAGAATAAAGAGATCGGAGCGAAGTTAGGGGTTGGTAATGTGACCATTGGATGCTGTTCGAATAAGCTTGACTTGTGGGCTAAGCGAACACAATTTTGCACACCGACTTTTCGTTGCTTTTCTACTACTCATCCACCGGGCATTAGTATAAACCTTTCTTTGGATCACCTGGTGATAAGAAATGGATCGTCGTTAATAATGTAGTTTAAAAGGGAGGTAATGTCAGGAAGTCCAAGTCAACCTCGACTTTAATTTTCTAGCGTGAAAGTTTTGAAAGTGTTTGTGGGCTTATCTTGGTACAAGGTGTCCGTTGGCGCTTTAACCATAATTCTTTAAATGACTGTGTTCAAAAGACCTCTACTGACTAGCATGTCTCAGGTGTGAAAATCATGAGTTAAGTTTATATCTTCGTAATAGCGTATTCTAGATGTCGTGCATGGATTATAATGTTACTGTCATTAGGGCACTTCATTTTGTTAGTCAATCGCATTGGTTTCACCAGTATCCCTCCAAAATTAATAAATCTGGTTTTAAAAATTAATTTTGTTTTAATCGTTTGTTTATTTAATACCTACCTTACTTAGTCAGTGCTATCGTTCTGCATTTATATTAAGGTGACATCTTGTCTACATGAAAAAGTATAGTACCTTTCTGCCTTGCTATGGTCTTAGAACAACTTGCACATATTTAAAATTTCGGGCACATATTTAATCATGTTAGTTCCTATCAATTATGTTTTTTATGAATTGTCAGACTGCAAGTTTTTAGTATTAACTGATGCTACCTGGAGAATCTTGATATTGTAAACCTCGAAAAACTATTAAATCAAACTATCAAAGAATTTCTGTTTTAATTAAATTCAAGAAGTAAAAAATGTTGGATTGTTTATTCAAAGATTTTAAATACGGCGTTCCGCAGGGTTCAAATTTGAATAAGTTTTCGTTATAGACTAAATATATATTGCTAATATTTAAAGTTTTATAAATTTTGTTACTTACATACTTCAATCATAACGCCATAACGCGTGATATCAGCTTCCAAACTCACCAATGGTGAATGGTGTTTTGACTTAATTCTTTTGTAGGTGAACTTATCTTATTGATGCGGAGTCCGTTACAGTAATAAGAAGGCATGACATTATTATAGTTGCACTAACGCTTACTTTTATCTCCTTTTCGGAATATTGTATTGAATGATGGGTTTTCATTTTATTTATCCTATCTAAGATGTAAGACGCCGGTGAAGTAACTAATGACGTGTCGGCCTTCCAATCCTGAGGTCGTAGGTTGGAATCCCACCGGCGGTGATGCACGGTTGTTTTCTGCTGACAACAGATTAGGATTAAAAGGCCATTGGGGGTTGCAGAAAATATGTGGGTGGTTTTGAATTCACTTTAGATTGCAGGTCCACTGTTGTTTCAAATCGGGTGAAAGTTAGCCCCCCTCCACTCCCCCTCCATGACCCACAATGGGTTACGGAAACTAGAGGAAAATATAAAATCGAAGTGTCAGCAAGGCAAATTTATGTTTTTTTTGAGTGTGATGGCTTCTGTATAAGGTAAGATTGAGTATAGAAAGTTGAGGAAAAAAAATTGTGGTGGAGTTATAAGAAGTCTTATAGAAAGATAGATGAAGATTTTTGTATTAACTGTAGTATGGCATAAACTTAGTTAATAACAGCCGCAATAGAGACACAATTTTTGTTGACTGTAGAAGAGTAGCCTTGTTACACTTCTTTGTCACATTGACCAGAACTGCGTTACTGAACCCCGTAACCGGTAATGAGAATATTTCAAGTGGTACGTGAGGTTAGGAGAGAAAGTGATAGTAATGCCTTTGAGGATTTAATATGGTTGACTAACAATTATTTCAAAATGAAAGCTATTCCAAAGATTACACCTTTATAAACGTCGTCCAATAATAACTATAAAATCGACTTATAATCACTTTTTATTACATTTATGAAGGCTTCAATGTTTTTCAGTACACTGTCATCTGTAAAGCTATGAAGACTATTGAAATTTAGAGAAAAGAAGTTATTAATGAAAAGAATAAAGAAAGTAGGATAAAGAACTGAACCTTGCGATACACCGGCGTTAATTGCGAAGGGGTCTGATTGTAATCCATTAAATATAACGTGAATTGAATGGAGACGAAAAAACTTTCAATCCATTTCAGAGGGCTTAAATTGAAACCAAAAAATTTAAGTTTGGCTAAAACATTGGATTGACAGACTCTGTCAAAGACCTTTGAAATATTCAAAGCAACGATTTCGGTCGCATCAAAGTTTGAGACTGTGATTTTAACGTTCCACCTACCAGCATGGAAAGCGTCCTTGCGATATATTGAGATAAAATGGTTAGTGTACAGATATTTCATGAACGTTAGTTGAAAAGTGGTTCAAAAACCTTAAATAAGACAGGAGTTAGTCCAATAAACTTGTAGTTTGAGGAGTCTATAGGTTTTTTTTGTTTAGTTTAACATAATCGGAACTGCAAGCAGACGAAAAAATCTCTGACGATAAGGATACGTGCATTTGTTTGCGTAGAGGATTGGCCAAGGAAAATCTTTGATTTGAACTAAAATTCAATTTCAAGATGCGAAAGAATTTCACATCATAATACGTTTCGAAAGTAATATCGCCTTAGAGTTATTCTTTGTATATTTTATTGCATTCTTCTCAGAATTTAGTTATCTCAGTGTAGGGCAGTGCGTAGCTAATTTTCTTTTCGGACACTGCACCCAAACTAATTCATCTGACCTTTTGGACCCCCTTGTTGGGTTTTTCGAAATAACAACTCCTGTGTTTTAATGTGGTTTTACTTTCAGTTTCGAAGGGATTTATAGTAGATTCAAATATACTTGACTTGGTAACTCGTTCATTGATCACTAACATCTTTAGACAACTCCTGGTCTTGTAGGCATGAAAGCTGGGAGTGTTTACCCATTAGAAATGCAAAGATCCTTAAATTGACTTTGTCTACGCGGAGCTACAAATTGAAAGAGTGGGAAGAATTAGATGTGATTTTTTTCGGATATGTTTCCAGTAGCGCTCGAGTGATAGAACTTGATGGGCGCTGGCCATGGAGTGTGTCCAAAAACTCAACGATTGCGTCTCAGATGAGACTGGCGTGGGTGAGGGGACATGTAGGAATCAAAGGAAGTGAGAGAGCAGATGTATTGGCTAAACTTGGAGCTGTCTCGAGTTTCTAAAGTCCGGAGCCGTTCACTGCCTTAGGCAGAGGGTCTATTAGAGACGTAGGTAAAGAGGGAGCACTGGGCACAGTGGAACGTCGTGGACTCGTGTAGACATGGTAAGATGGCGATTTAGCCCCCAGAAGTGCTGAAGAGAAGAGGGTCTTGAATATGGATCGATGGGCTCTGCGATGGCTGCCGGCAATATTAAAAGGACATGGAAACTTCAGGTGTTATCTAAAGAAGATGAACATCCTCGGGGATAATATCTGCAGGATATGCCAGTGTCCTGCCTTAGTCTTGGCTTTAGGTGAGGTTTCTGTCTCATAAGCAAATGTTTGCGCTGCCCCGGGTAATTTAGGTGAGAGAACAAAACTGGATCAAGCCGGGTCTTTCTCGCTGAGATGGCAAGGGGTTGATACGAAAATGGACCCGAATAAAGTGTTCTGTTTCTGCTAATTCCTACAGAGGTATTTTAAGTTAGTAAAAATTTCACACTTCCATCGACAGTCGGCCCTCCTGGTTTTTTGGAAGACTTTCACTTCTCGTGCAAAAAGAAAAAAAATGTCCGAATTGTCCGCTGAGTAGAAATTACGGTTTGGCTAGTTAACACGATCGGACTAATCTACAGATTGTACAGTACAGGAATATCGATGAAGAATTATGCAGGATAAAATTATATATTTCACCATCCTGTTGCAATTTACAACGGTGCGGATCGTACAGCAGGTACACACAAGAGATATTTGCAAGAAAAAAATCATAACTTCATTTGATTGTTCAGAAAAGTTAAGAAACTTGTTAGATTAGTTTATGGAGGAAGTAGAAGTTTAAATAAACAGGTTCATCGGAAAGGATTACTTAAAAATATAATATATTACACTTTTCATTATTAAATCGTCGGTGGAGTAAATTAAAACGTGCCAGCCTTCCATCCCGGAAGTCCCAGGTTTGAACCGCACCGTAGGCGACCCTTTCTTCTTCTGACAACAAAAGTCCATTCGTGGTTGCGGAGTTACTGATTTGGTATCTACCTTAAATTGTAGGTCCACTTGCAATCATTGTCTGAGTTCCGGATTACGGATACTACACGGCGAGAAAACTGCAGGAAAAATTGCGGTTACAGCTATCGCAATAATTTCGCGAAATCAAAACTACCGCACTATAAAATTTACGATTTCCCAGTTGTATTTAAAGGGTATTTTCCCAGAACAGCAGAGTAAAATTTACGTAACTCGTAAAATTTACCGCCTACACAATTTTTCCTGAAATAACCGGACAATTTTATGGTTCCAAATTACTCTCGATCAAGTGTCAATAAATAGTGAATATATATAAAGCTCTTTAAATCCCTTTTTTGGTAACGGTGAAGTGTTTTAAATTCTATGCTCGGCATATCTATTCAAACCGAACAGTAGCCTGAGGCTCATCGTTCAGGAAATGTTACGGTGTTGTTTTGTAAAAATTAAGGTAGCTGACAGTTGCAACACGATTGGGAACCTTATTTTTTACCGGAATTCTCGTATAAAAATTCCAGAAATTTCTCTCCGTGTAGAGAAAGAAACTTGTTTTAATGTGAAGTTGATTTAAAGACGAAGCCGAAAATCAAGGAGTGCGTTTTACAATTGTTGGTGAATATAAATTTTGAGAATAATAGACTGAAGAATCCAAGTAGGCAAAGTAAGAACGAACTTATACTAATATTTTCAAAATTGGTGTATAAAAAGATTTGACCCTTCACTCACAAATGAGCACGTATGTTTTATATCCGTTAGCACATCTTACTCTAAATACAAGCCTGGAAGCAAATACGAACAGCTGTTCATTGGTGGTGTAAACAAACAGCACTTCGTAGGATTTCTCTCGTATTTTAAAGTTTCAACTTGGAATTTATTTTAGGTGAACCAACAAATGTTCTGAACATGCGGTCATGATAAAAGTTTTCTTCTTTAAAATTTGTATTCAAGTTGCGCTGTTTTAAAGGGGAGAATATCTCTTGCATTCGATTTGTTGAAGTGTTGAGCTTGGAATGCGTCTATGACATCAGTACTTCCCTTCAATTTTACAATTTAGAGTCCACTCAGGCATACAAAACGGGCCTCTAATTAGAGCAGTTGCCAATTTTTGTATGTATGGTTCTCTTATTTCTTGACTTGGTTGATATAAAGTAGAATTTGATCAAAAATTGAATAACAGAAACTTAGCATTGTAATTTTCAGAACCCTTATGTGAAAAATACACGAAAATTACATTATTGAAACAAACACTGCTTTTATTAGTGGTTACAAAAATTTCCGTCAATGATTAGCTCTTCCATTACAAAGTAATGTAAGGGGTTTTCTTAATCGACCCTAACAGATCTCGATGTTAAAGTATTTTCTTGTAAAATGTAGGCATTAAGATTACTTTCATCGATGATAGTTCTCATTCGGTATTGATTACATTTATTACTGGGAATAGGAGACAGACTGCACTTTTCTAATGCATTCTCGAAAGTATTTTTAATACATACTAAAAAACTAACATGTCACTTTTTGAAATTTGTTGATATGACACATTTTTTACACCTGCCACAGATATGTTTGTTTAATAAATGTATTAAATTTTTTTAGACGGAATTAATTTATAACGCAAAACCCTTTAAACATTTTCAACGAACATTACCGCTTGCCAGTAAAATTCCACCTCCAGTGTGCCTGTGGAAAAACTTGATTTAGTACAGACAATTTATTTTTAGATTTATGGCTTGAACATACAAACAGGCTTAATTTCCAATTAGTACTAATTGCACAGGTGTAAAATTAATTAGTTTAGTGTACGTGAAATTTTTGCAGGATAATTTACTGTTAATTAACATTTAATGGAATAGCAGTTTAGTAAAAGTTGAGTCCCCAAGTATTTAACTGATTGAAGAATACCACATTTTAGTAGTCAATGTCTTGTCTGGTTTTCAAAGAGAGTACAAGATTTATTAAATATTATATTGCGTACAAAGAAATTTATTTGATATTTAAAATTAAAACAAAACAAATTACTTTCAGGGAATTCCTTTTAAAATGCAATTTGTAAGGATATGTGTGATCGTTATATGTGACATTTATTCAGGTAGGCGATTTTTCAGGTAGGCTTTATTCTCACATACAAAATTTCGTGATTTTTGGGTAACCTGAAGCAGCAATCTTCGTCAAAGTACTGAAAGTACGTATGTAAGTGAATTTTGATCAAAAAAGGAGCATGAACGAATGGGGCATACTGTATATTAGATTTACACGGCGATCATGCTTTATATATACCATAAAGGCAACTGTTTGGTGGGAGGTTATTAACAAACAATTTCACATTAATTCTTTAGTAAAAGTAGAAAGGCTCGCTTGTTTGGGAACAACTGATGCAATAAAACCCACACCATAGCTTCCAAACCATTTTTAATCTCCAACCTATGGAGCTCCACAAAGAAAGAGGGGTAACCGCGACAGATCTCAGACTTAGAAAATACATACTGAGCTGTCTCTCGCTCTCCCTATTTCCTGTAACTTTGGGGGGCATGGGGCGAAAGAACAACTTCACCCGATTCGAGAGTACGATTGCAAGTGGATCTACAAATTACGAAACGATGAAATTTTCTCTGCAACCCCCATGGCCTTTTTATCGTAATCTGTAGCCAGCAAAAAATAACTATGGATCGCCGTCGGTGGGATTCGAACCTGGGACCTTCGTATTGTAAGGCCGACATGTCATTACTTACTCTACCGACGACTTAACAAATTATATATGAACACTTAACAGAATTAACAGATTATATATGAAGCTACAAAACAAATTGCGAATAAGTTCCGAGATTCGAACAATATCAGAGTAACTATGTCTTCAGACCAGCGTTTGAAAGCTGTGACATTCCTCTTTCTAGTGATATCAATTTTGCTTCAATCGGTTGATAAATTGCAAGGTAATGACAGTTATGCCAAAACAACAATGTTGAAATACTAACATGGAACTAAGAGCAATTATTGAATTTCACGCAAAACTTGGTGAAAATGCATCAGAAACATTCCGGTTGATGTAACAAGTGTACGGCGATGATTGTTTGAGTAGAGCAAATTTTTTTCTGTAGCATAAACGTTTTTTGGAAAGCAGAGAGAGAGAGATTAGAAGATGATAATAGTGAAGGAAGAACAAGTCTAGCTCTGGCACCTGAAATGATCGAAAAAGTACGTGACTTTATTGCAAATGATCGCAATGCTTCGCTGGAAAGTGACGGAAGAGGCCTTATACATCAGCAGAGAAGCGATCCGAACTATTCTTCACGAGGATTTGGTCAAAACAAAGGTCTGTGCAAAATTTGTTCAACACACTTTGACGGTTGACCAAAAAACGGTGCGTGTCAATCATTCCAAAGAAGTCGTTGCAGCCACCAGATCCAAACTTCTTGAGATGAATTGTTACGGGTGACGAAACATGGTGTTTTCAGTACGACCCAGAAACCAAGCGCCAAAGTGCAGAATGGAAGACGAAAAATTCACCACAAGCTAAACATACAAGAAAAGTTCCATCAGAAATCAAAATCAATGCTCATTACATTCTTCGATAGCAAAGGAATTATCCACAGGAAATTCTTTCCAACTGGCAAAAAATTACCGAAGTTCTGAAGCGTCTGATGACTAGAATCACTCCCTGTTGCACGATAATGCACCGAGTCACACCTCCCTCATTGTTCGTAAATTTTTGGCTCGAAATCAAGTCTGTGTGTTGAATCATCCGCCGTATTCACCTGATTACTCTCTATTCCCAAAATTTAAATTGAAGTTGAAAGAAATTTTTTTTTAATGCCACTTCGACCATCAAAGCAGCTACAACGAGCACTAGAGGCAACTCCACAAACTGAGCTAGAACACGCATTTGAATTGCTGTAACAAGTGTATTGAAACTGGAAGATAATATTTTGAATAGTGTTTTCCACGGCTAGTCTCGAAACTTTTCTGTCGCACTGTTTAATGTGTATGACTTTAGAGAACTCATTTCTGTTATAATACCTAACAGAGAAGATTGGAAGCATACTGATAATATTATTAGAGGGATACTTATCTCAACAGACGGATCGAAAACCGAAAAGGGTTTTCTCAGAAGCGCTGAAAATAAATAAGCCGTTTAACCAACGAATGCAGCATCTTCCAAGCGGAAATACACACCATTATGAAATCTGCACTCACTGCCCAAGCAAGAAAGATGTCAAGGAATAAGATCACTATTTGTGTGGGCACTCAATCTGCACTGAAGTCGTTAACCGCCAACTTGTTAAAATCAAAATGTATGAAAGATTGCATTAGAGAACATAGAAATAGTTCATATTATACAATTTGGTTCTGCTGGGTTCAAGGACATTTCGGCATGGGGGGGGGGGGGGGGGTTACGAAAAGCCGACGAATTGGCCAAAACTGCTTGAGGTGCTTGCGATTATGAATGGTGTTCGCTCGTTTCCATTCATCGAAACCAGTTACCATATCTTCTAGGATGGTGCAATACTGTTGGGAGTTACTTAGTTCCTTGGACAGTCTGCTTAACGTAACCTTGCAATGGGTTCCTGCTGGGAATGAGATGGCCGACAAACTTGCCAGAGAGGGTGCAGCTCTACAACGTGGCTATATTGAAGTTATTCGTATCCCACCAGGTTCTCTTAAAAGAGAACTCTTTCTGCATTTCTTAGCACTGGTAAATGCCAGATGGAGCGCCCTGAAAGCAAGCATGTAGCATATCCAGGGCAACTTGACCAAGTTATAATAAAAATATAACCTCCGATTTGCTCAACAGACCGAGAGCCGTTATCGCAAAAATCACTGCGGTCTGAACGGGCCACTGTCTATTATACTTACAATACACACCGTCGCAGTTGTGGCGAGGTAAATGAAAAAGAAACCATTATTCACTTTGTTTGTATATGTCCGGCTCTTGCCAGAGTCAGAAAGAGGGCTATGGGAGAGTTTTCTTTGAAAACCTGAAGGCAATCTCGGAGATAAAGATTAAGGAAATAGTTAGTTTCTTAAATTCCTCCGGTTGGCTTTAGTTCCTTTTTCCCGTAATAAACTCAGCCGATCTCAAACATGATTTCAGATAAGAATCAGGGCTGCGAGTGAACTGAGTCCAACAAAAAACCGGGTCTTACTAGTTGTGGCATCAAAATGCCGATGTAATAGTGCTAAGTGGAGTGGTATCATGATGGCGACGCTCACCACTTAAACTAACCAACTTATGGCTGGTAGACTTGGTGCGCCATCGAATGAGTTCTGTAAAAGTTGTAGAAGCGAACAAGAAACTGAACAATAGTGACCCTACTCTAAAGGGACGATGATTGAGCAGAGAATTTCTCTTAAAATTGAGGCACTAGTCTCCACCAGTCAGGCGGAGATTATTAGATTGAACACTGAAGTGCAGCAGCTTAAAGACGAAATTAGCGTGATCCATAGTGAACTGGATAATGTGCACCGACTAAACAGATCTACCGATGCTATAATTACAGGCATACCATTGTGCCCAAATGAAAATCCTCAGCAGATAGTATCAGCGCTTTCTTCGAAAGTTGGTCACAAGCTCTCACCTTATATTGCTGCATTTCGGTCGAAGTCATCTAGCCACCAACAACAACGAAAAAGTACGCCGATTGTTGTCAAATTCTCTTCGACTAATGAACAGCGGGAATTTATTTACAAGTTTAAGAGATTTGGCCATGTCGGCTTAAATAGTATTTGTTCGAACTTCGTTTCTGATAGCAGAGTAAATGTTTTCGAGAGTCTCACTCAGCATAATAATAAAATATTGCGGTATGCATTGAGGCTTCACAGAGAAAATCGCTTGCATTCGGTATTTACCCGCAATGGTCAGGTTTTTGTGCGCATTAAAAAAGAAGCTACGCCAATAAAAGTTACAACACTGGACGTACTGGATGATTTTATTGCTAAAGGATGCACTGCAGAAGCTTGATGTCTGTTTAGTTTAGTTTATCTCATCTGTCATTAGATCTTCTGTTTTTCTTTTTCTTCATTAGTTTTTCACTAATTTGAATTTTATATGCTACTTTTTTTGATCTAGTGCTTATTTTTCATATAGTAGTTGTGTTCATCTTTTTAGTTTTTATAAATTTCTTATCTTTTTGTTTATTTTCATAGCACAATCTTTATAGTATTTAGTGGCGCCCAAAATGTACTTTAAAGACACCGTACACCTATATAATGTTTTTCAGGTTAAGTTCATTTCCATTTTTCTTTTTCATTTTTCATTTGTTAAACACATTATTCAGTTTAATTTTCGCTTACTAAATCTTGTTATATTTATCTGCTCATTATCTGGTATCAAACATTTTCCTTTGTATATAGATTTTCTGTATTTTGCCTCTTTTCAAATGTATTTTTACTTTTTGTATATTGGGCTAACGTTTTCGCTACTGAAGTCTAGACCGCATATTTTCTATTCACCCTGTTTGCACTGCTTGCGTTCCTATTTTCTTTGTCGCACTGAGCTTATGCTCGCACGGGAACTTTAATGCCTAATTCAACTAATTTTTTCACGCCGAACAGAGTTAGATCCTTGATCAATATTTTTTGTCAACAGTCAGCTGGCTTGAACATCATTAATTTGAATGCCAGAAGCATCAGACTTAAGCTTGATGAGTTACGTGATATCTTGGTGGGTACTGATGTTCATATAATCTTGGTATGTGAGACGTGGCTTCATTCGCAGATTCCATCCATTTCAGTTTCCTTGCCTGGATATAGGTTGTATAGAAATGACAGAGTAGGCCGGGTTGGTGGGGGTGTGGCTATTTATGTCAGTGATTGTTTCAACTCCCGAATGATAACATATTCTAAATCTGCTCCCCTGGAGTTTGTAGGTGTGGAGGTTGATTTTGGGGTCGATAAGTGCTTGCTGTCCTCAGTATATTGCCCACCGAATAGTTTTTCAATTGAGAACGCAGCTGAATTAAGTGAAGCATTCTCTAACCTATCTCACAGTTACTCTAATATTATCGTTGGGGGCGATCTTAATGTAAACTTGTTGAATCGTAATGGTCTAGTTGAATCATTTATCTTCTTGTTCCAGTCTCTCCATCTACGTGTTGTAAATAATCTGCCAACTTACTTCAATACGGCCAATCCCTCGTTACTAGATATATTTTTTACTGCAGATAGCGATGCTGTTTCCTTCCATAATCAACTGAGTCCTCCATCTACTTTTGATCATGATTTCCTTTTCTTGACTTATAACATTAATATCAATAACTATCGTAAGTATAGAACTATATCTTACAGGAATTATGATGACATAAATTTGTCCCAATTGGCTGATGAGTGTAATTCTCTACCATGGTACGGTTCATCATCGCATGCATCACCAGATGACAAGGTTGAACAATTTAATGAAACAGTACATTATCTTCATGATAAGTATGCCCCTCTTCAGACACGTAGGATCTATAACAACGGTTGCCCCTGGTTTACAGCTGAGATTCGGTCCCTAATTGTCGAACGTGATTTCCAATATCGAAGATATTTAAGGTCTAAAACTGTTGCAAGCCGAACTCATTATAGGTCTGTTAGAAATATGGTGACTTCAAAAATCCGTGCGGCCAAAAGAAGGTACTATAAAAGGAAGTTTGATCCAAAGCTTCCTTCGAAGACTCTGTGGGGAAACTTGCGTAAGGCCTCTGTTTGTGGTGGAGACAAAGTTGAATGCAGTCTTGATCCAAACATGTTAAATACTTATTTTACTACTCGGCCCGCACTTCCATCATCTGGTATTGGACGACGGATTGCTGGTCATACCGAGGGTACCTCGGATAATCAGCGGGCCTACTTTAGTTTTAGGTGTGTTGATGCTGGTGAAGTTGTCGCAGCTATCGCAGCGGTCAAATCTGACGCTGTTGGACCAGACGGTATTCCCCCAAAATTTATTAAACTACTGTTGCCCTGGTTAATTCACCCCATTTTAGATATTTTTAACATCTGCCTTACCACTTCTCAGTTCCCCACTGCTTGGAAAATTGCTACTGTTGTGCCTATAGCGAAGACAAATCAGGCCAAGGTACCAAATGATTTCAGACCAGTTAGTCTACTTCCATTCCTAAGCAAAGCGTTCGAAAAATTATTATCCAAACAGGTCATTGATTATTTGGAGACATTTGGTCTGCTAAAGTCTTGCCAATCTGGTTTCCGTAAGGCTCATAGTTGTGAAACAGCTCTTCTGAGTGTTACCAGTGACGTTCGCTGTGCTTTGGATATGGATCATTTGTGTGTTCTTGCATTGCTCGACTTCTCCAAAGCATTTGATATGGTCAATCACTACAATTTGCTAGAGAAGCTGGCTAATAAATTTCAGTTCCACGACACTGCTGTGTCCTTAATAAATAGCTTTCTGTCAGATAGACTGCAGCGGGCTCGAGTGAAGGACAGCTTTTCTCGTCCTCTGTCCCTTGCGTGTGGCGTCCCACAGGGTTCTATCCTCGGTCCGTTGCTGTTCTGCATGTATATAAATGACCTCCCGGAGGTTCTTAAGGACTGCAGGGTGCAGCTGTATGCTGATGATGTACAGCTATATCTTAGTCGACCTATTGGGCTTATGGAGGACTGCATTGACAGGCTGAACTCGGACCTGAATAACATTGCGACATGGGCGGTTGATAACCGCTTGCTTCTAAATCCGCGTAAGTCTCACTGCATTGCATTCTATCGCCGGGATATTGACGTATCTCATATCCCTCCTGTCTTTCTGAATAACACAATGCTCCCATTTGATGGTAGGGTAAAAAGTCTTGGTGTTTTCCTCAACGCTAGAATGACATGCTGTGACCATATAACTGATGTGATGGGCAAGATTTATGGTGGGCTTCGACGGCTATGGTTGTCATCTGCTACTTTGTTGTCGAATACACGCTCGTTGCTTGTGAAATCGTTGCTACTGCCTTACTTTATCAATGGCAGCCTACTTTTCCCACGTCTTTGTTCTATCTGTTCAAGGAAAGTCAAGGTGGCTTTTAATGACTGTGTAAGATTCATATTTCGTTTGAGGAGATTTGATCATGTGTCGGGATATAGTAACCATCTGCTGGGTTGTTCGCTGGAGCAGTTTTTATTGCGTAGGCTTGTGACATCCCTTTACCAAATTATTACGTCAAAGAATCCTGGTTACTTACATGAAAAATTGATTTTTTTGAACTCCCCAAGGCGCTCTGACCTGCTGATACCTAGTTTTCGTTCTTCAGTCATGGAGGATTCTTACTTTGTTCGTGCAATCCGTGCTTGGAATCGTTTAACAGCCGATATGCAGCGTGTAGGCTCGGTGCGGAGTTTTAGGGATCTAGTAACGCAGTACTGTATTAATATAGATTAAGTTTGTTTGGAACTTTTTCCTTTTTTTCTCGTTAAGTGCGGTCTTGGCTTCTCTAGTGTGGTTTATAGCTTTTAATCGTAACATTATTATTTTGAAATTGAGTTATTCTTCTATTTTTCTTTTGTATTAAAAATATTACATTTAGGTATATATAGTATTTACTAAACTTGATATAGTTTTAAGGATTTTTCATTAAGTAATTCTTTTGTTAAATTGCTCATTAACATATTGTTTGTTCTCCAAAAACTTTTATAAGTACTATTTAAAAGAATGTATTTTCTTATTGTACTTAATCCACTAATAAAGTTGAATTGAATTGAATTGAATTGATGAATTGCTTGCTTGAGAGCAAAATTCTTTGACAATTTGGCTTTCACAAAATATATTTGAATATAGAAGGTTTCCTCTTATGTCTTGAACTAGTTCACGGAAACATGTCTGCGGAACTATTTAGTTCTGATTTAATTTCGAACCGTCGATATCCAATGAGATGAGAATGTGTTTACAGCATATTCGCTCTATTTCTTAGATCACGTTATTCCAATTTCTGAACGTACTCTAACTGTCAATCTGACCATCTGAGAGTGTGTTCTGAAATTGCAATTACATGATAGAAGAAATGCAGCAGGCTCATCTCATCGCACCAGATCAGTGGAAATGTCTCTTTCAGATGCCATTTTGATTTTCCCTTGCTTGTCCTTTCCGATTTTACATTATTATATAAAAAAATAAAACGTTTTGAAAGCAATCGAAGTTTTAGTTCCCCAAAAGCAACAGAGATGAGGTGTTTTGGTTAGTCAGGCTATCATAGGGGTTAAGCAAATTAAATTTTCTATCCAATATCGTTTCAAACTAATTTTTAGAAAAACTGAAAATAACCACTTTTGTATCTGATAGACACATGTGGATAGTTTGAAATTAAATCGAAACTATGTGGATATGCTAAGATAATATCAAAGTACAGAAAGGAAACGTTCGGACAGAAAACATATTTCCTGAAACTATACGTTTCCTGAACGACCCAACTCTAATTTGGACAATCTAGCTCAGATCATACTGTTGGACCCAAATATATTCAAACAGAGATTTGGGTGGTTTTAAGTTTTTACCATGTCTCTTCTCCTTCTTTTAAGGGGTTAAAGCCACTTGTGGCGAGTGAAAGGACGAGATTTTCTCGATTTTTGTCGGCAGCATAATAAATATGTATTTGAAACGATTAACACTGTCGATTAGTAAATATTTTCAAGTACTTGTACAAATTTCTTCAGAAAACAATATTTTAAAATGGCGGAGCTGCAGCTGTTTTCCGGAAATGCCTTTTTTTGAGCATCAGTGGCGGTGGACATGATAACTCGGGAACAGCTAAAATCAAAATTTTAAAGAGATTTGATTAGTATATTTTATTGGTTTGTACTTGAACGAAGGATTTGTGAAAATTTTGTTTTTTGGAGAAATGGGGGCAGTTCTTACAAAAAGTTAAATTTTCGGTTTTTCCGGTCTAAAAAAAAATTTCCCACAAAAAATTAAAATCCTTCGTTTAAGAACAAGCTATTATCATAACAAACAAGAAGAAAAAATTTTGGTGATGATTGATGTACTAGATTTTGAGAAATCGTGTCCACTGCAAAGATGTTTTTTGAAAAACACGATTCTGAGATAATCGCGTTTAAAGTTTCGATTGTAGATATTTTGTATGGCCTAGCGGCGAAGCGGCGCACTATAAATGCCTATAACTCTGGTTATAATGCTCCGATCATTATAAAATTTTATGAGGATATTTTTGAAGGCTTATTATTAACGAATATGCAATTTATTTTTCCGGCCCTGACAAGTGGCTATAACCCCTTAACTTCACTATAACTTCACAATGGGTCTCCATGGCCTCCAAGTGAACTTGGTGATCTTAGCTCTAAAAATCTTAGATCTTAGATCTAAAAAACTCAAAATAGGAACCCACCAAACAACCAGATGGGCGTGAACTTATTGTAGGGTACAACGTCGTCAGTAGCTTATTCATGTGATAGCAATAATTGTATATTCAAGCGAGAGACATAATTTAATAAGTTCAAGTTTAAAGATTACAGGCTCACATCAATAAGGCTCGATTTGCTTTTAATACTCTTGCTGAGAACTGGCGCAATAACATCTCCAGACTTAGAAAACTTCGGATCTTCGAATCGAGTATAAAATATAGGTCTGTTCACGTACTTTTTGATCAGAAATATTCTGAGTAAAAATGTTAAATAGGAGAAGTTACCAAATACGAAGAGTACGTGAACGAGTTTGAGTAGTTTTGGACAAAAACTAAAGCAATAACTGTCAAAGTGACAATTAGTGGCTTTATAACAAAGCTTAACAAAAGTACTCAACTTATTTCTTCGGGTAAATTTGGACTAAAATGTTAAAATAGGGGAAATGTGACGTCAGCAAATTTACCCCCATTTCATGAGTACGTGAACGCGGTTGGGTAAAAATATCATAATGCATTTACTCAAAACACAGTACGTGAACAGACCTTTTGTTTTGTGTACGGTTGTTCAATATAGAAAGTTATCTGTCAAATATCATCAAACCTAGAAGCCTTTGTCAACCGGTGTCTCAGGCTTCCTTAACATACATTGGCCGGAGGTTAGGAGGTTATATACCAACGAAGACCTAGACAGACATATAGGCCAAGACGGGATAGAAACTAGTATTCGCAAGAAAAAGTGATAATAGATAGGCTACATACTAAGAAAAGAGCCAAACAACATCGCTCAACAGGCTCTAGATTGGAATTCCCACGGGACCCAAGGAAGACGTCGAATTTGATAACAACATATGGAGAAGATCCGTCGAACGAGAAGGTACCCAGATTGTGGTCACAGTTGAAGGTGTTGGCGCAGAACCGGACCAGGTGGAGAATCGGTGTAGTAGACGCCTTATGTCCTACAAAGGATTAAAGGAACAAGAGAGAGTAACAGCAGATGCCGGATAAGGTTATATACAGATCGCTTGAACATATGGCGCAAGAGCTAAATTTTCTGACCTAAAAACTTCGGATCATTGAACTGAACGTAAGGTCTGTTTTCTTGTATGGATGTTCAATATGGAAAGTTACCTGTAAAATAACATCTAAGCTAAAAACTGTTGCAGACTAATATCTCCGGGGCATACTAAAACATACATTTGTCGGAAGTCATTATTAACGTAAACATACATAGACACACAGGTCAGGTGTTCGAGGACGAAAGTGGCAATGGATAGGCGTGGTACCGAGAAAGGATCCATACAACGTTCGTCAACAGGATCTTAATTGGAATCCGAACTGGACTTAAGGAAGATGTTGGATTAGACGTTCGTGCAACACGCGGGCAAGATCAGTAAAAAAGAAAGCTAGCGAGATCCAGAAGTAGTGGCGGTGATTCAGGTGGAGGATCGGTGTAATAGACGCCCTGTGCCGAGATAAAAAATTAAAAGTTCCTCGTCCTAATTTTATCCTTTTTTGAATATTATGGTTTGGTGAAAGTTTTGTATTAATCTGAGGCTGTTATTCAACATATCGAGTGAAATAGGTGTGTATTTGTTGCAATAAATTTATGCAGTATGAAACCCATGTTCTATGTAAATATTGGACCAGACCTGGATTTATCGAACTGTGAAGACGATTTATATGTATCCTGTAAAATAATACCAAAAATGTTATGCATATTTCAATAAATCTTTATTTAAGACAAGTAAATTTCTTTAAATTTGAAAATAACAGGTGCTGATTTGAAACTAGTTTTAAAAAAATATTCATCTTCAAGAGACGTCCTTTGATTACTTATCGGTAGTATCTGAAACGATCAAGTGAATAATTATTAAAATTAATAAAATAAGGCAAAGAATAGTAACTAGAAGCCACTAGAGGAATTAACAGAAGTGTCTGAGATTCAGTTGAAATTCGAAGTTAATATACGAACAGTAACGCAACAGTAATAAATAAGTAAAAAAAAAAAGAATTACGCAAACTAGCAACATTCTATCAAAAGCTCGAAAAAGAGTTAAATTTAAATTTAATTAATTAATTAATTAAAAATTTGCTCTTGATATGATTTCCGTAAATACCTTTCTTAGTTTGCTTAGGAAAAGATGTTTTCATATCTTTTACGATAAATTCCTGTATTAAATTTGATTTTTCTTTCGAATAATAATTTTTATCGTTTTTATTTATATTTTACTTCGTGTAAAGTATTAATAAAACGCTCGTGAATTATTTTTTTTTCATTAAAAAATAAATAATCTTATAACGCATGCTATTATTTATTTTACCGATGGTGTAGGTGGTGAATGTGATCTAAAATCGTGTTATATGATGCGGACCTATATACACATGAAGTATGTTGTTTGATCTTAGAAATCCTAATATTAAAAATTTTTTTTTCTTGTCTTACATATAATAGCGTATGTACGAAACATTTCACTTATACACATTTTGTTTGATCGTACTTTGATTATTACTTTTATAAATAGTTTTACCTTTTTACAATCAATTAACATAATATTTTATATAATACAATTATTAATATGGTTTCTCCCATCTTATGGTAGTCGTATCTACTACAATTACCTAAATCATTTTGTTAATTACCTAGTAAAAATTAGTCTATGTACACAATTTTACTCAAATAATAATTACTTAAATTCATTTAGAATAACGATTTTTCGCACTTGTATGACTTTAATAACGTTCTTCGGAGATTCGTCTTTAACTTAGGTAGATTTATACATAGTTAAACACTTACTAGAACAGTGCTTGGGGATTTTGTTGTCTAGCACGGCCTCAAGGAATACTATACACTTTAATTTGATATATTTTTTTTGTTTTTACTTTTGTAGTGGCTATACATATTGAACGACAACAAAATCGTATTTGTATTTAGGCTGACAGATACAATAGAAAACACAATTCGTATCTGTTTTGATAATATTTAACTTATAACTTGTTTGTCTTAATGTCACTTTTTTATTTTTATGTTTTTTCTTCTATCTCTGTCTTTTTCTCTTTTATATAAACTATTAGTAATTATTTAGTCATGTCTTTAGAATCCATTTATTTTTGCTTTCATAAAATTGACTTTATACTTCGTAAATTTAAATAAAAATATACTATACACATCATTCACTCGTTTATCAGTTTATTTCATTTAATATAAATTTTTTGTTTTACTTCATTACTAAATTAGTAATATTATTTAGTGTATAAAATCACAGGGGGGCGGAACGATTTACCCCTATAGTTATTATCAGTGTTTATACTCCGGATAGCGGCCATTCTCCATTAATTGTCCGTCTACGTGACTTGAATCTATATGGCTTCGCCTCGGTTGCGGCTGAATAACACTTCCGCTGCTTTCGGTTTCCGTTGATGGTGGTGACGGGTAATAGTCCCTCTGATTTACATTTAGACCATTCGGTGCCCCCATTGATGATGTTTCGCCGTGGATGATACCCGTTGATGATGGTCCGACGCCTTGGCTGTCCATACCGTGATCCAGTACCACCACGGAAACTACATCCTCACTCGCCCACCGGGCTAACTGTTGTTGAGCTTGAATAAAGTCATCACTAGAAAATAATAATCATAACGAGAACACGATACAAATATTTTTGGCCTGAACAAATGATTGGGCCATTTTTATATGATTTCAATTTGCTTTTAACGCTTCAGCTTGAAAGGATAAAGAAAATTATTTACAGTGTGAGAGAGAGATATGACGATAATTGTGGATATTTTTCACTATTTTGTGGTATGTAATATGTACAAGTTAGTCCGTTATGTCTAAATCTATATTATGCATTTTAGGTTAGGTATGTATCTGACTGATTGCATGTGGAACAGTGAACGAAATAATGAGTGTACGAGTGCAAAATTATGACAAAATTTTCAGCTACCTGTCATCAACATAAAGAATCTAACAGAAAGATCAACGCTTATAAAGGGGTTTTTAGCAAGAGCTTTTTCTTTACGTTGCACACTATTTTTCATGTGTCAAAGTTACAGCTGTCATTTTGTGACATATGAGTAGAAAAACCAAAGATTACTTACTACTAGATAACCGGCTCCCTAAATTACCCAGCTAATTTGAAAAAGTAACACTGGCACCACAGTAAAACGAAATCTATCATCCAGCTTTTAGGGTCATAAGAATATACATGTAAATAAAGAGTACAGTTAGTGTGCAGTCATTTACTCATGTCAAAATTATTTGAGAGAATCACTTACTCCTGTCAAAGTGCTGTTCGGAGAGAATCACAGCCTTCTCTCAAAAAGTACCGCCAAATCTTGTCGAAGAGAAAAATGTACCAAAAGTACCACCAATAAAAAGAATTCATGAGAATCACATGACTGAGATAGTTACTTGTGTGCATAAGAAACTTTGAAACTGTCAATGTATTCTGATCTTTTAATTAGAGAAGTACATTCGACATTTGTAAGTGCACGTAAGAAAAGTATACTAATCTCCTACCCACAAACTCTACCGGAAAATAAATTCTTAGTTCTAACTGCAGGGTTGCCCGAAGCGGGAAATATATAAAAGCAACCAAAAAATTCTCAATACTTTGTTCGAAGCCGTTTATCTAGTAATAGTAATCTTTGGTAAAACTATACGATTACCGAAAATGCACACGCAGTGGCGGATCTAGGATTTTACCGGAGGGGTGTTTGAATTTATACATCGAAACATTATTAAAATATTGGGTGTAGCAGGTGTAGATTCAAGAGAGGGGGGAAGGGGGGTAGTTACCACTCTGCTTGAAATTCGTGAATTAAGTGAATATACTACACTTGGGGGGCAATGAAATCGGGCCACCTCGCACTTTTGACTTTGAAGAAATTTTTTCCAGGGGTTACTGCGTGTTGACAACTGAAGTATACAGGGTGTACCATTTCTAGAGGTCAACACGAGTATAACTGATAGCTCTCACCTAGACGAAAAAAAAATTTTATGGCAGGGGGGGGGGGGGGGCAATCTCAACCGTTTGGGAGTTACAGGGTGATTAATAAATTTCAGTTTTTCATGGTATGCACATTACTCTTTAATTTTTATCTTTTGATCTACCCAACATAGCGACATCAAACAAACACCTAAAAACTACTATCCCAATGGACTTTCCAAAATTGTCAACAATGTTGATCTAACTCCTACCATTGAAGATACAGTCACTTCCAAAAGTGCAAAAAATGGTTTGCGATTACCTAACATTCAGAATTTTCCCAAATTTACTCCGAAAATCATGTAATTAGCACACCTAGTTATTATTTTTATTGGATTTTTCATCATATTACCTTTCCAAAAAGTTGCAACAATGTAAGATAGACAAAGGATTAGAAAAACCCCATCCTTAGAAATCCCTGACTACCTAATTATTTTATTGCACTTTAGGTAGGAAATTCTTTAAATAAACAAAATTTTTAAGATAAAAGATCGAAAATGTTTGTTTTGGGTTAACAGGTAATAAATTTTAATTATTGCTGCCATAATAAATTTTAATTATTGCTGCCAAAAAGTTAGTGTTATTTTGTTTTATTACCGATATTAGCTTGTGTTAGCCAGAATTCACACCCTTGTATCCTAGCGCTCTGTTACTCGTACCTGATGGAAATTTTGCTATAAAAAGGGGTCAGTCAGCAAGAATACCTATGATAGTTAAAAAAAATCGATAAGTACAGGTAGTTTTAAGCAAAAATTACTAAAAATGGTAGAATTAGACAGGGAGACACGACCCGAAACTTCGGGGACTTCTGCCACGTCGAGCAGCAAGTAATCACCATCGTGAGGCAAGACCATGAGACGAGTCGCAAGACGATTAGCAGTTTCTTCAACTAAGGTTTCGAGGGTATTAATCGAAAGAGATTACGTCCGTATCACCATCAGCCAGTCCAAAGACTACTGGAAGGAAATTCTGAGAGAAGACTGGAATTTAGCACTTGGCTTCTGGAACGCGACATTGACGACAGGGCATTTCTGGATCGAATTCTGTGGACAGATGAATTTCAATCCTCCAGGGATGGTATCAGGAACTTCCATAACCTCCATACCTGGTTGAAGATTAACCCACGCAGTACAAAGGTGACCTCATTCAAGCAGAGATTCAGTCTCAATGTTTGGGTTGGTATCATCGACAAACCTTTGGTAGGACCATTCATTTTACCAAAATGCTCAATAGTCAAATTTATGCGGACTTTTTGGAAAATACACTGCCGGATATAACAGGGGAGATCCCTCTGCATAATCCATCGGACATGTTTTACCAACACGATGGAGCACCAGCGCATACTGCTAACATTGTGAAGGTAATACTAAATGAAGAATTTCCTAACCGCTGGATTGGTCGGGGTTTCCGATTCCTTAGCCTGCTAGACCTACAGACCTTACCCCATTGGACATTTTCTTATGGGACACAATGAGGGATGAAGTTTATTCAAGCCTTGTTAACATTAGGGAGGATGCAGCGACGAAAATACGGGAGAGGCTGGCTGCAATACGCCTTAAACAGGGACTTAGAAGGAGATTTTTAGCATGCCTATAAAGTGGCATGGACATTTTTAACAGCTTTTCAGCTTTCAACAAAAAGCAGTTTAGAATTAATTTGAGTTTAATTTCTTTAAATTGTTGATTTTTATAATATTCTCCGATAGGATTTCTACATATAAATTTCCACATACTTTCCCTACGTGGACATGTTGAACCTTTTCTGAAAGGTAATAAGATGGGCAATCCAATAAAAATAAAAAAGAAGTGTACTAATTACATGAATTTCGGAGAAAATTTGGGAAAATGCTGAATTTTAGCTAATGGGAAAGCATTTTTTCCATTTTGGAAGTGACTGTACCTGCAATGGTAGGAGTAAGATCAGCATTGTTGACAATTTTGGAAAGTCCATTGGGATAGTAGTTTTTCAGCGGTTGTTTGATGTCGCTATGTTGGTTAGATCAAAAGATAAAAATAAAAGAGTTATGTGCATACTATGAAAAACTGAAATTTATGAATGACCCTGTAACTCCCAAACGGTTGAGATTGACCATCTCTCCCCCCACCGGCTCCCTGCCATACAATTTTTTGTTTGGCTAGGTGACAGCTATCAATTATACTCGTATTGCATTCTAGAAATAGTACACCCTGTATATCATTCGAAAGGATATTTTATTACCTTCAAAACAAGATCAAATCCTTTGATACTCTTTTATTTTTTCCTAAGTTCAAAAGTTTTTTTCCTAAGGTCAGGAAGTGTACCTTGTTTGATCATTAGTATTCGTTGACCTTTGAAGGTATATATATGAAATACATTCATTACTTCCAGATCATTTGTTTATCAGAACTCAATAAGTATAATTGTGTCTTTATAACGAAAGTCGCCAATTATAAAAAAATGGCTACAACTCCGAACAAATGCGCTCAAGCCGTCGCACTAATTTAAGCAGGGCTTAGTCAGCACGAAGTGTCTCGAAGACTCAACATGAGTCGGTCAACGGTGCAAAGTGTCACCCAAAGATATCAAGAGACCTGTGTCTTTATTTGGTGACCTGGGTCAGGCCGATCCCGGTATTCATCGGAACGAGATGATCGCTACATCGCAGTGACATCACTACGGAATCGTCATTTCAACGCAGTTGAAGTGCAGCAGCAGCTCCGTCAAGTTAATGTTAGTAGGTGGACAGTGCGGCGAAGACTCCGGGAGAAAAACTTAACACCCCAGAGGGCTGCAACTGGTCCTTAACTTGCACCAGCTCATCGCCGTTTACACCTTCAATTCGCACGGGAGCATGCCGAACGAACTTTTGAAGAACTGCAGGTAGAGCAGGTCTGACGAGTCAACGGTATGTCAACGATATTCTGGCCGAACATTGTATGCCGTTTTGTTAATGGATTGGCTAGCATAGACCCTGGGCTTTATTCGTTGTTGTTAGGCAATTGATGATGACAGAAAAATTGCACTGCGTTGGCACCAGAGTAACTACTAACCAAAATTCTGCTTACAGGATCGCTCTAATGGACCGTTACACAGTCAAAAAAAGACTCGGGAATCTGAAAAAATCTGGTAGCCGTAGAATGAACGATTCAGATGATTTCCAATAACATAATTCCTGAAGTAATTGTAAGAAAACATTTAATAAGAGAAGAATGGAAAGAAATTCTGAAAATCCTCACCACTCCACAGATCTATTTGGTATGGTTACAGCTTTTCGTAAAACCATAACGCCGGCGCTGGTGTACAGGCTAGAGAGGAAGAAGGAAAATGTGCGAATATTACACGGTCGGGACAAATCATTCTCTCAGACTGTAGGACAGCACTAATGGCTCTCCGATCTGTTACAGTCACTTCCAAGTTACTAAAGTAGTCTAAGGTAACGCAACAATCTGTATCCGTACGCGGTACGCGATTACACTCTGCTTGGTTCTCGGCCACAGTGGAGTGACAGGTAATGAGAGAGCGGACAATCTCGCCAAAGACACAAAAACCCATTATGGGTCCTGAAGCTAATCTTGGTGTATCTTCTTCATTTATTGAACGAGAAATAAAGGAATTAACCAAAAGAAAACACAATCGGAGACGGAATGACAGAGTGGCCTGTAAACAGTCGAAGCTTTACATAAATAGACGTAACCAAAAGGGAATGGTTTATCAAAATGATAAAAACATTAAGGTGACCATTGCGGGATGAACAAGTACATCTATAGTATAAGAAAATACAGCACACGAGACAATAACCAACTTCTTAGGTAACTGTCATGTCACGAAAACCAATGCATTACAATATTCCAAATGTAAGAAGAAAGAGAGGCAGGCCACGCCAGACATGGAGACCGAAACAAGCAACGTAATTTTTCTTTAACAGATTTTTCCCCTATAAAAAAAAGTTCGATCGAGGCTCAGCCCCCCCCCCCCCCCCCTCCTCCCCTGAGCCTGATGAACTGTACCTTTGGTGAAGTAACTTGAGAATGGTAGATTTTTGTTCGCTTCAAGTTTCCATCGAAAGAGAACACATTAGCCACTGTCTTAAACCCAAAATTAAAACAAAGGGCAATTTTTCAAAATATTTCCCTTTGAAATAAAAACATTGATTTTTTTCTTTTTAAACTATTAGCAGTAAAAAACACAGTCTTTAGCACTAAAACTTTAGAAGATATATGTTAAAATGTAAAGCCAGCTTTTTTTCGTCGTAAAAAAATTCAAACTCCTATAGCTGAATTTTTTGCAATTCCAAGTTATTAACAATTTTTGAAGATTTGCTCGGGTCATGTATTTATTTCGTGCATTGTGTACCTGTCCTATAGCTGGTCTATCTTCCCCTCACATAGAATTTTTTTGTTTCCAACCTAGATCTACCACATCCTTCATTTCTGCATACGCGCTGTAAAACACCCTGTATATTACAATTGGTCTAAAGAGTTAATTAGTAAATAAGGATACCGTTTTATTTAACCTTTAGAGAGCATCATCTTCTTCTTCTTCTTATAAATATTGTTTTTGGAGTTTTGTTTTGACTCAATGCATTAACTTAGATCCATTAAATGGGTGAATGTCGGACGTAGTAAGTTTGTTAAAATATTCAAAAAACTTCAAAAATATTACGAACATTTAAAATGTATTCTACGAGTCATGTAAAAATTATTTCATTAAGTTTAGACCAGTCACCAAATATTAGATGAGTGTCTTTCTCTCTAGTTCCCGTAATCTTTAAGGAGAATGTTGCAGGAGAAAGACCCGAGACAACGATCGCAAATGTACGTACAATTTAAGATAGATTCCGAACCCCCCGACATTTTTCTGCAACCAGACATTTGTATCGTAATCTGGGCTAGTACTATGTAACTCGTTTCGAGTTATACCATTAGACTTTTTTCATAATTGGTAGTACCTCACACAGTTTCTACCATTTTTACCTGGGGAATTGTGAGCTTCACGGTCGGGAAGAAAAATTCAAACGACTGGCAGTATTTTGTGAAAAATGTTTTGAAAATGTAAGTTTTGTAATGAACTTAAAGCACATTTATTTTATGTTAAGTTGTTAAATAAACAACTGATAGATTTATCTTAATTAAGGATAACTGCTATCAACAATAGCTATCTACAGCAATAAACCACAGGTTGAATGTTTGACCAATTTCATAGACATTCATTGTGATTGTGAAAAAATAAATGAAATTCAATGACAGACGACAAATGATAAAATGTTTGTCAGAAAACTATTCCAGAGAGGCAGGCCACGACAGACATGGAGACCGAAATAAGCAACGAAAGCCTAACTAACCTGGGATGAAATAACAACAAGAGCTCAAAATAGAACCAAGTGGTATAAAAAAATCGGCGGTAAAGGTAGTAATAACGCGTTGTCCTTGTACCATTGGGTTCCCAGTCTCCAACCCCACCGTTGTCGAACCATGGTTATTTTTGCTGACAACAGATGAAGCCTAATCGAAATCCACCTTAAATTGCATTATAGTCGAATCGAAGTTTTAGTTGTAGCCCAAGCTCTGGCTGGAGGGGGGGGGGGGGGGGGGCGAATAAGTGAAGTGATAAGTGAAGATGTCGAGTTAACCATTTCTTCACTGGAAAAATCCTGGACTGGAAGGGGAGTAGAAATAAGTAAAACTTGTGCATAACCTGCTGTAAAGTAATAAGACAGTATTTAACACACCAATAATACAAGTATAATAAATACTTATTTAAAAACCTGAATGATCAGTTGTTGACTACTAACTCTATAGTTTACTCGACCTGCCGCTAGCCAGAAGAAGCGCGTAACACAACTTCCAAGTTACAAGTAAGTAGGTGCTACTAGTCTAGTCATTTGCTAGACTAAATCTACTCGATTAGTTCGTGTGTACCATGCTTTAAGATTACCTGCTCAAACGCTTCATCAAATCAAGACTATTGATTTACGAAAGCTTTTGAGCTATCAAGGGTCCTCTGTTTTCAGTAGTTAATGAACAGATATTCAAAATATTTTATATTATATTTAAATTTTGTCATAATTTTGCGTTCTATTTCGTGTTTCGCCTTATAAAAGTGTTGAGAGCGCTAATTTGGTGACTTAGCTAAATCGTGCAGTTTGCAATTAAAACTGAGCTAAGGTGTTCGACTACATATGTACTATATTATAAACATGTGCACATGTGTAGTTGAAAGGTATTCGTTATACAGAATTTTTTAATTTGGATTAAAATAGTTTTAACCAATTAAAAAATTTCTTTATCCTTTTTGGTCCATTTGTTATGGCCTGAAAATAAAAATGACCTACCTTTCACTATCGGGAGTTTCTCGATCAACACGGGCATCTACAGTCCTATCATGGTGATCGGCACTTTCGTAGATGCCCTCGTCATCTTGGTGTAGATGCGTGTGCGAAGAATGATGAGATGAGTGCGGTCCATGTGATGCATGACCATGCGCATGTGAATGATGTGTATGATGACCAAAAGCATGAGGTGAATGAGATTGATGCGGATGTCTACTAGTTGTTGGATGCCTATACCTTCCATACACAAAGCGGCTTTCGTCGTCTGAACGGGGACGACATCGACTGCTATAAGACGGATGTATAGTTGCTGTTTTCTGTGATTGTGCTAATTGTTGATTAGAGCTGCAATAAAAATTTAGTTAGAAAATCTTTTACATTAACAAACAGCATGGAATTAAGAAAACGTCAATAATCCAAAACTAACCCTTGCGAGGATTCACTACAAGCGGCGGAACTATCTAATCTATAATGACGATCAGCTTCTGTTTCGGACATTCGAATGTCTTCGGAACCGCTGGGACTCATGTGCCTAGAGGAATGATGTTCTAATTGCCTAATTAGATCTTCTAAATTTCGTATTCGAAGTGGACCGGTCGATGGCGCGTCGTCCTCTTCTTGGACATGCTGTGGTCGATGATGATGCAACATTGGACCAGTTTGGCTACTTTCTACTAGCACCGTATGAGGTTGCGTTACGTCGCAAATATTCTCTTTCGAACTTGTTTTCGATCCACTACGCTTATATTCGCCATAACCTAGAGTAGCTGTAGTGCATTCTTGTAACGTTTTTCGGAGCATTTCTTCGCTAAGACTTCCGCTTCCTACAGGAGTATTACCAGCACCAGTACCACGATGTGAAGCAGCGTTACGTAATGCTTCTAAAATATCTTCATGATAACCATTTAAACTCTTAAGAGTTCTCTCAACTTCTGATACTGCAGCTCCCGATCCGGCTGATGGAATAGTACCATCTTGTTGTGCTATTAACTCAAGATTGTCCGACTGACCATCCTCACCCCATTTGTCTTTACCTTGTTCTCCGAGAACCAAGCCATATCCGTGCTTTTTGAGTATTCCCTTTTCTGTAATTTTGGAGAAATTTTGTGGTTTTTTAAATACTGAAAAGTTAAAACGTATCGTCGTGTGCTGTGATCCATTTCTCCGTTGATTATATATAGACAGTGCAGTGTTTCGTTGTTATTTACACAGAATAAGCATGTACAAAAAGTAAGTAAATTGATTGGTGTAAACATTGAAAGCAAGTGTGTGCTCAGAAACGTCTATACAGTGCGTACTGTTGCTGTATTGAACAGAAATTCGTGCTGTCTGTGGTGCAAAGCAAAATTTAAATTCTAAACCTGCCTTTTAATTCATATTTGAACTATAATGATATTTGCAAGACACTTAATATCTTTCAAAAATTGTGCAATGCTTTCGCCTTTGTATGTTATAGATCAAGAGCCACCAACGTGGCTCACACACTAAATCCTATATACAGTCGATTCTGGCAGCCCCCTGCAGCCGGGGTGTACTACCCTAAAATTGCAAAAAGGAGTGGAAATAGTAATGTTTCAGGAGATTACTTTCGATAGTATTCTCTATTTATCAAAATTATTGCCAGAACATTTCCCTCCATCCTAATTGTTGACAGAACGCTGTAAATCTTCTTATATACTTAAATTGCACCCCCGGCAGTATAAAAGTCTGTTATGATGTTTTTTGGTTTGAAAAAAAAATACACAGTTAAATTGGTGGCGGGACAACGTTTAATTTGATACCCCACATCCCTTATTTGGACATAAGGGTTGGCCACCCAGAGATCTATTCGAAAAATTCAAAATGTACTAGATCAGAATTTTAAGTTCAAAATATAGTACTAGAATATTTTAAATTTTTTTTAAAAAACTTTGGAGTAATCAGACTACCGTTCGAAAGAAAATTTTTTTATTTCGTACTACAGCTTTTTCATCTATTACATTAAAAAAAAATTATAACTTTGATTGAAATGAAATAACAAACATTTCTTCATTATGATCCCGTTAATCTAAAAAAATAAAACGATGTTTGTATGATAATATTCTGGGGGTTGGGCGTAACCCTTATGTCCAACTAAGGCATGTGGGGTATCAAATTAAACGTTGTCCCGCCACCAAATTTACCTGGGTATTATTTCTTTCAATCTAAATAACTTCGCAGCAGAATTTTTCCTGTCGAATGTTCTATGGGGAAGGGGGGGGGGGTGTATAAATATAGCATACTATCGAAAATAATCTCCTGAAATTTCATGACTATTGCTGTACCGAAATTGAATTTCATTTCTTACCCTCTTTATAATTATAGAGTAGTACACTTCTGCCGCACGGGGCTGCCAGAAGCTATTTTGCTTATTCACCAGGTATATAGGATTTAGTGTGTGACTTTTCGTGAGTTTTGAATTGACAACTCAAAATACATTGTTGGCTCTTTCTGTTAGGTAAAGTACGTTGCATAAATATTGTTTTACGCACCCGAAAAATACGATAAAATTTAGTTTAAAAATAAACGGTGCAAACGGTCTTTACAAATACTTTTACTTCTACAACTGAAAATTAAGACAATTTGTAATTAGGGTTTGAATATTTTGCTAAATTCTTTCACAAATTGTGCAATATAATTCCACTATTGCGAGAGATTTTAAGTGTCTAGCTTTATTCAGATGTTATTCCATTGGTGAAATGTTGGTGACTATTTCCTTATTAATTAGAAATTAGAAACAAAGTATGATTAAGTTTTGACACAAAAATATTAAATGTGTTTACGTGTTTGTGTGGTCATTTCTTCCCTGCACAAAATCTCGCGAACAGAAGGTGATCGAATTTATTTGGGTGCAAATCGAAGCGCATTAATGCCAACATGATCCGAAAGACGGACACCAACTCATGAGGTGAGTCCCTCTTTAACTATATTTTAGAGACTAAACTATGTCTATGCGATAGTTGCAATGAGCTCACATTCATAACCGTGAATAGGAGAGAAGTCTAAGATTTAACCCTTATCGTAAGCTGGGATGACCTTGAAGTAAGCAAATGGAGGGTCTCTGAACAGGCGTCAATATCTGACCACTGTTGAATACTCTTCGATACAATGCTTTCTGCAAAGTCATCCAAGATATTTAATAACAGAAAATTGAAAAAGTTTCTTGGAGGTCAAGAGCAGGATAGAGTATTCTCCACCTGATAGTTTGCTTACGGAAATGGCAATGGACTCTACGCCCAATACTGTCAACAAAGTGCTAAACGAAGTATTCCTGAAATTCTGCCCTATTAGCAGAACACAAAATAAATCCAGGCATTTTGCGGATTTAATAAAGCTTAGGGTGCAATCACGATGACTCTTAAATGTAGCTAAGCATAGTAGGGACCAAATAGGCTGGTCCATATTTAGAGAGAGCTTAATAGCCTTTAAGACGGCGATCAGTTTGGCAAAATGGTCTCATGAATGGAGATCTATTGAAACAAATGCTGCGGTAGCCAGACTTAGACTATTCCGACTTCATTGAGCATGGGAAACGGAGCTGTTAAATGCACACCTCGATACTCACTTCAAGGGGAGTGGGGATGTAGCTCAAAATGTGAAAATGATTTCGGTAGGCTCTAAAGTTAACAGGGATTGGGACCTTATAAAGTCCATAGTCAATGAAAGAACACGGGCAATAAAGTCATTCGATTCCCGAGGATCGACGGGATAAGGACAATCATGCTTCAGACGGCGCTAGGTCATATAATAGCATGGCTGGTGTCAGTATAGACCAGGAAACGTACTTACAGCTTGGAGGGAAGTGAGAGTAATGTTCATTCTGAAAGCTGGAAAAGCAAAGCATGCAGCAGCAAAAGTTTACAGACCAATTAGTATCTCATTTTCATTGTCAAAGTACTCGAGACGCTACAGGACATGTATATCTCTCTCTATAGTTCCCGTAACCCCTTGTAAAGCATGGGAGAAGAACTTCAATCTATTCGAGACAACGATTGCAAGTAGATCTACAATTTAAAGTGGATTACGAACCCTGCCATTTTATCTTTAACCTCCATGGACTTTTCATCATAATCTGTTGTCGATCGCCGTTGGTGGGATTCCAACCTGGGACCTTCCTGGTCGTTAAGGGTGCTTTTTACAATCTGAAGACGAAAATCATTCATAATCGTCTGAGGAGGATGGGCATTCATAAGGGCCTATGTGACTGTATTGGTACTCTGTTCCTCAGTAGAAAGACTCTCAATGTGAGGAAATCGGTATGTCGAGGAACACCACCGAGGGGGGGGGGGGGCGCTATCTCCACTCCTGTGTCTAGTAATTATGGATAAAATTTTGGATGAACTAGAGAACGCGAGTTTCGTGGTTTCTGCATATCCGGATGACCTGGCGATATTGGTAGCTGGCCGATTCTTGGTAACGGTCAGCGGAGGCTCAAGTACTCTCTACCTCTAATAGTGAACTGATCGTGGGCTTGTGCTTATCACCAGAAAGGATAAGGATAATACCAAAAAATACCAGAATTTAGGTGAACCCTGCTGAGAGATAAAAGGTAACCCCTTTCTGGTTTACGCCAAGTATCTCGGGAGAACTATTACACTCAAAACTCAATTGGAAGAAAAATATAAAAGAGCGCAGAGCGCAAGCAAACGTGGCCTTAGGGGTCAAATGGGGGGAACTCAAACCCAAAGTGGTAAAATGGATGTATACCGCCTCACTCACTCACTCACTTCATGAGTGGACCGCAATGAAACGTGTACGCCTGAAATGCTGCTCTCAATAAGCTGTGTTTTGTTTATGTACAACCTCGAGTATGGTCGGCTTTTGGGAATATTACAGGTGCGATTTTGGAATTATTTTAACGTTCTGGAAACCTCTTGACTCCTGACTTCTTGGATACTTTCAAATTTTCGGTGGAAGAACATAATAAATTTCAAAATGGTGGAGATCCCTTATGCATCTGATACTGAAAAAAGGATATCTTCAGAGGATGGGAAACTGGAACAAAGTTACTCTGCACAATGTAGACTACGGAATAGTTTACGAAACATTGGGAACACTGCTTTGCTCTGTGATTGCTTTAATAATAAATCCGTTAGCATCCTATTACGTTCAATATTGCCGTAGCAAGGTATCTTTTTGAATACCAGCAAGAAACTGCTTTGTGATGGTTATGATCTTTTTAAAAAACGCGTGATAGCGTTTCGCACGAGTTTGGGCTTCCACCCAGATAGACAGAAATTATCGCTGGTCTGTATAAAAATTCAGTAATTCTAATAAAGTATGGTGGACATTTATATATAATAGTCTCCTACTCCATTTCTACGGGGTAACAGGCAGGAAGCTGTGCTTTAAGACTTTTCACTGGATCTAGTGTTGGTAAATGTTCGTCGATCGTTAAGGTTTCGTTTACTTACTAGATATTAACATAAGGCTCCTTATATTATCGTATACTGAAAACCTGTCTATTTTCGTTACGAAAAAGGACGCATTTTCAATTTCTCGTAGACTTTTCGAACAATATGACGACGATTGGCGTCCGCAAGACGAATACTTGCTTGAAGTATTTAAGTGAACAGGTGGGGCGCGATAGTGATAAACCTCCGCATGGCTCTGAAGCAATGAACAGTGAACACCCCGTCCACTGTGCACTTATTGAAATCAGAGTACTCCGAGAAACATCTGCAAGCGAATAGCGATGCCACTTTCGAGTAATGGAGAGTGAATTGGGTCCTACAGGCATGACCGTTAAAATTTTGTTGCCTTCAGGTACACAGGCCTTCCAGTGAGTATCCTGACACAGACCAATTGCCATGGAATAAACTTAAATATAAGGAATTCTCAGAAAATCGGATCAGGTGGAACCCTGAATTAATAAAATCGGTGTTACGTACTTCTCGAGGTGTAACGGCCGTACAGGACAACTAACAGTTCGTTGATACATTGTTGATGCTTCTGGAAACACACTATACATCTCCGCACCACAAACTTAAACAAATTAGTGGATACAACACGAGACCTTTTCAGTCATCTCAATACTGAGGTGGTAAACGCTTTCGTGCTGAATCGACCGCGGCACGCGATATTCCGTACACTTACTTAACATCGGCTGAGCGATCTCTTTTGCAGAAATGAATTTTGTCGATCCTTTAAGTGTTAATATGTAGATGACCCGCACATCTTGCGATAGATATGGGAGCAAAGGCTACGATAACTAGAAGAGTGAATTAAAAAGACTCTAATGTAGCTTTAAAACTGCTCTATTATAGCTTTGTACGTCCAAACTATATTGCACATACCGATTGATGAATTCAAAGTGCCTGTATGGCATAACAAGGACATCGCTGATGCTACAGACATAAAACAAGGTGAATTGTTAAATTATCATATCACTTGCAAGTCAGAATTCATCTGTACTGTATGCGTATCTAGCCTGGGCAACATCCCACAACATCACATTCATACACTTGCACTTAAGAATCTCTTCATTGCTAGATTGAAGCCATATTAGAAACAGAGAAATAGCAGAAACGACTTTCCTCGACGGAGCGTATAATAACAGATCCTTTGAAGTTATGACACGAGCCTTGCGAGGTAAGAATCTTAACGAGACCTTTTGTCGATCGATATAAACTTAAAGGCAAACTCACCTCGAGTCTTCTAGGAGCGCCGATAAGGGCCACCGCCGCCAGCGGCTGTGCTTAGGATGGGGTTTGGAGGTGCCCTGTGATTGAAGAGCTTCTGTTGCGGCTATATGAACTCTTTCGTAGAAGGTCACGCAAATGACATTGAGATCGTGACAATCGGAGACTCCTGTGATAGTGTTAACAAACCTAGACACTGTTGAAATATGTTGCTGAGAGGTGAAAGAATGGTGATCTTAATGTCAACCTCAATAAAACCATACTTAGTCTTTTAGCAGGAAAAGGATTTTGGAAGGATTAGTGTAACCTTGCTTGATAGAGACTATACTAACCTTTAAGGAGCAGGTGAATTATCTAGAGATAAAATTAGACTGGCAACTATACTTGAACCTACATATATATATTCCAAGTCGTTGCAAAGATACAAGAAGAATTGTGGAGGCCTTTTGCTCACTTTTAAAAAGAACCGTAGCAGTACCGAAAACTTTAAACGTGTTTTTCTCGAAACCACATTTTTTGAACTGAGTGCCACTTTTTCTCGGGAACCATTCAATGAAATCGCTTCAATCTTTTTCGACAATGTGTAAAACTATCTTCTCTATCTTGTAGCATAGGATTTTTTTTGTTATTTTAATTTTTTCATTTTTAATAAACACTTTTGTAGCATTTTTTTCACGAAAAATGGAACTTTTTTTCAAACTGCCATCATTTTTGTAATTTTTTGAATTTTCAAAAAACCCCATGCTTCACAATAGCCAGTCTTATATAGTTTATGGAAATCTAAAAGATTTTCTTCTACCTTGTTTCAGGACTGCTCGCGCCTGGCTCTACTAGAGGTGCCTTTTTTCGAACATATCTGACTCCGAAGGCTACCACAGTACAGTACATTTGAAAATGCATGCAATCGTATAGCAAAACCCCAAATGATTTGATTGTTTTTTAATCCTTAAAACAAGTCGTGAAAATTTCTGTTTTTTAAAGCCGTCAGTGTGGGTTCCCCCTTAAGTAGGAACACATTTATCTTCTCCGATGATCAGATGATTAGAGCGGTCAGATCCTCCGCAACCAAATTAAAATTGATTTGATTGTAGGCCTTTTGCTACGGTTTACCCTAAGCAGCGGACCCAGTCGTTCATATGGTCGAAAACTGTAGATGAATTGGGAAAAACAAATCGAGTCAACTTGTTTTGAATACGATCGTTACGAAATGACAAAAGAGTTGTCGCTGCCATGAAACTTGTGGCCGGCGTGCAGGATTTCATTTTAAACAGCTATGCACGATAGGACACACGGGAGGTAGATGAGGTGGGGGGGGGGGGGGGGGGCAAGTTCCTTCGAAAAGCGCGATGTCAGCTTCCTTACTAAGTAGAGCTTAGGAGCACTTTACGTTTAGCAGACCGGATATGAGACCGATCACCAGACACTGTCAACTAAGAAAGTACTTAACAAAAAGCGGTAAAGTAATTGACGCCACCTGTAGATTGCGCCTAGATGAGGATAAATACGCGTCGAGAAAATTCCAGGAATAATTACGGTTCCATTAACAGTAATCGTGTTGCAAGGAATACATTCTCTCAAATTTTTATCACTATAAAAATTATGATCTTTCCAGTAATTTTTAATGTGTGAATTTTTACCATTTTTAGGGAACAGCACTGTCTAATACACATTTTTCCGAAATAACCGGCAAATTTTACAGTTCTCCACAACTTCAAAGAAACTTAAAACTTGAGACTTATTTTTCAGAGTTTCTGAATTTAAATTTTTTTTATGATGTAACCAATGTCATAAATAGCGAATTTACATCGAGGCGCCTCTTTTAATTTGGTTGGAAGTGAATTGTTTAAAGTGAAGACTGGCTTAATGGTAAAGACATTTTAGCGTGCTGTTGAGGACCAGCTTTGGAATTTCAGACTGTGTACATTTTTTATTTAATTTTTTTGCTAAAACTGAATTAATTTGATTACTTTCAGCCATTTGAGTTCTATGCTCGGAATATTTACGGTGCAGCCTCATAAAAGTTAACATAGCTGATGTAGTTGAAAGCCGTAATTTTTACCGGAATTTTAGTATAAAAATTTCAGAGCTGTTCCCTTCGTATATTTTATGTGAGTGCCCGGCCATTGTCAGTCGCAAAATATTGTTCTCTCGTTGTTGGATCCCAGTGAGATAGACAGAAGCTTGTTACACGTTACCAGGTTGACTTAATGGGTATACAGGATAAGTACAATAGGCTTTACTAGACACGGTGATCTAGCACCTCACTCTTCCGATTTAATAATAAACATAAAAACAGAAACAGAAGGGGGAAGATTGGATTGGAACGTGTTGGACTAGTTTATCTGGAAATACTTTTGAATCGAAAGAGTGCAATTGCATGGAATAAGATTCAGCAAGGAATGATGCAAAAGTTATTGATCATTATCCAAGAAGACTTCCTGACATTATTCCAATTTTATCGTTTGAAATTTCATGTCACCATTTTCGGACACACGGTAGTACTGTTTTTCAATGTAGCTATAGTATAACACAGTAATAATTACTCTATGTCATAATTTTCGTAAAAACGAACCAACCTTCAATATAATGCATATTTTGCCATCGAATTTAATTTGAATTCTTTGCACTTTGCAAGCCAAATTTATGTTGAAAATTTATTATTCTGATTTTTTCCATGATTCGACGTGAGAGCGTAGGCATATAAACTGGTAATATAATAAGTTAGTAATTTTCGATAATAAATTGGATAAAATAAATAATATTGCATCAAGAAATAGTCACCAACGCTCAAAACAAATGGAATATGTAAATTTGCAATGACATACTCCACTGCAACTCGATTAACTTTTTATTTGCTTAAAACGTAAATAAACTCCTCGCAGACAGTCACCCACCGCAGGCAATTACATAATTCACCATTTAATTGACGGTTTTTCATATCTCGTAATTAGTAAAGATAAAGTTAAATATCATACCGGAGATCTTTATGTGTTTAATTAGCATTTTAATTAAAAGTTTCACGACTGTCATCGGATACGATGTTGTGGCAGTAAGTTTTAACGTGAATATGTGCGGGTGAAAATTTTAACTAAAAAGGACCTGAAATTTAAATTTTCCTTGCACAACGAAAAAAACAGGAGAAAATAAAGAAAGCAAAAATTATATTTACAGGAACAGAAAGATTACGTAATCTAAAAAGTTATTGTGTTAAAGCAAAAACGAAACTCGTCCTTTGATTATAATAAATTCAACTAAGGGGTAAGCTTCTAGACAGATGATAAAGCTGTTTAAGGGGTCACAAAAACTTTTGGCGATTTATTTTAAAATTATAAGAAATTTCGCAATGAAGCTGTGGATGGCATCTCGAATTTTGTTCAAAAATTTGGTAGAAGTTATTTTCTTAAGGTTGCTTGAAGATGATAATTTTCACAAAATTTGATATTGACATTGTATGAAATCAAAAAAAATTGTAACTACTTTTTTAGATAATTAATATTCACTAAACCTATAATAATTCTGCTTCTGCATATGTACAACGCGTGCCTGACAGCGGGGGGTCTTCTATAGCAAATGGAAGGTTGCACGCCTTGCGCATATAGACAAGGGGAAAGGAGATCCTGTATTGCCTTCATCATACCGACCCCTGTGTATGCTGGACACGGCGAGCAAGCTGCTCGAAGGGCTCATCAGGGGGAGGTTGACAGAAGCGGCCATACAGGCGGCTGGAGACTTTTGTCCCAGACAATATGGGTTTAGAAAAGGAAAATCGACAGTGGATGCGATCTTGGAGGTCCCCGAAATGGTCAGAAAAGCGGAAGATCATAGTCGTTTCTCTCGCCGAGTGGTCCTCCTGGTCACCCTGGATGTCAGAAATGCCTTCAACTCGGCTAGATGGAGCGATATGCTTCTGGCATTGAGGGAGACCTTCCGGGTGCCACGGTATCTCCTACGGCTGCTGGATGATTATCTGAGGAACCGAGTGCTTCTCTACTTTACCAACGAGGGGCAGCGCAGGACATAAGTGACGGCTGGGACTGCGCAAGGATTCATACTAGGACCCGACCTCTGGAACGCCTCCTAGAGGCCCTAGAGGCGGCTCACCCAGGAGGGGTGGTCTCTCCGGACACTATAGTGCAAGGCATGATTGCCGACGAGGAAGTCTGGAACAATACAGCCAGTTACGTGGAGGACGTTCTTTGACGGAAGAAAAAGGACCTGGACCAGCTGGAAACTGGTGAGGGAGTAGGTGCCTGATGGGCAAAATAACAGGACCTAGCCCGAAGTAGTGTGCCAAACAGTTCCAGGCTAGTGTCCGAAGAAGCAAGCAAGGTGTTTCAGTCGGTAAACTGTGCCACAGAAGTCCGACACTGTTGGGAAGTAGTTAGTTCCCAACGTGCATACAGCATTTCACCTCCCTTTAAAAAAAAAACCTATAATAATTCGAACGACGCGGAAATTAAGTGTTTTATTTTAAGTAAGGCCTTCAGAAGTCTGATCGAGACAAGGACTGCAAGTGGACGTATAATTTCAGGTGGATACTGAACCACAGACATTGCTCAGCAACCCCCATAGGGGTAGGGTGGGGGATGGGAATATTTCATGTAAGAATTTGTAGGAATGTAAAAATTAAGTCGATACTTTCTCGGTATTGCAAAATTTTGATGTAGAGTCTAAGTAAGAACAAAGCCAACTCATCGATCCTAAACGCTTTGATTTACTTTTTTTACGATTTAGCCAAAGCCTAGGGGACAACCCTTTGATGCGTTAGCATTATGGCTTTGGTCAGTACGATATCAGGATAAGGAGAGTCAACTTGAAACTTGAATGTCTTCTTTTTGAATTGCTACAAGTTAGACCTTATTCCAGAGACGGAGTAGATTTTTTAATTAAATTTTTTTTAAAACCCATGCTGGTCGTCCCGCTTAACCAATTAATCCAACTCCCTAAGAAATTTTGAAAATAGAAGTAAAAAATATACAACAGTTGGCTTCCAACTAATTATCATGTAAAAGATAAGAGCTCAAGCGTTGTCTGCAGTTACTTCCGTTTGCCAAAATGGGTTTTATACGATGTGACCAAATCCTAGGGGAAAACCCTTTGATGCGTTAGCATGGCTTTGGCCAGAAGGGATTAGGGTAAGCGAAGTGAGGAAACTTGAGTCTTGTCTTTTTTTTGCATTGCTGCGAGCTAGACAACAGCCCAGAGACGGAGAGGAGATTGAAGCTTGTCTTCAAATATCTCAAGAAGAAGAAGTAGCCAAACCATTCCAAATGGAAATTTAGTTCTTTTGAATTACGAAAAAGAGACTTAAAAATACCCAAAGTGAAAATAGTCTGAAACATGCTAAAGTTTTGAATACACATTGGAATTGGGGTTCTAAATAATATGCGAGTGTTCCTCATCAATCTGATTAGAAACAAAGGTTGTTAAAAAACCAGTTTTTGCAAGTATTCTGAAGACGGTGAACTTTTTGGCAATAAATATCTATAGTACTACAAAATTTGTAGCTAAGTCAATTAGTTATTAAAGCAGCCTGAGAAGCTTTTTTGTGAGGGTAACCGTTTACGATAACAGAGTTGTGAGTATAAAACAAGTGACTGAAACCCTAGAGCACCTGATTGATGCACATTTTTCGGTTTGCAGTGGCGTAACGCAATGCTTAACAACTAACTGCAACTCGCTAACTAGACACACCGCGGAGAGCGAAATTGAACTTGTCGTTACCAGAGAAAGGATTCACTGGGCTATAAGCTGCTTTGCTCCCTACAAATCTCCTAGATTCGATCATGATTCAGACACAACCAAACTTGGTGGCGAAGTGGTTGATGGGAACCTTCGGCGGCTGCATTATTTTTAATTACGTTCTCAGACCTGGAGAGATGTCAAGGTAGTGTTCATCCCTAAGGCTGGTAAAAGGGGTCACGAACTCACTAAGGACGTCAAACCAATCAGTATGTTAAAGATCCTGGAGCGCATACTTGATATGCACCTGAAGCTAGATAGAATCGAAATGTAGAAATTATATTAACTAGGCATAGAAAGAGCCTTCAATAATGTTCTCGGGGGGAAACCATCCTTGAAGCCCTAGCCGACTTAGGTGTGAATCAGGGCTTTGGCCGTTGGATACTAACGATGCTCAGATCAAGTATAATACAGTCCGAATTAGGAACCAGTCGTATTGTAGGTCTCGTCTGCAGGGAAAGGCGGAGTTCTGTCTCCTCTGCTCTGGCGGAAGGTAACGAACAAAATACTGCTGAAATCTGACCAGGATGGAATCAAAGCTGTTGCATTTGCCGATGACCTGGCAATCCTGGTATCGGGAAAATTCCCTACAGTAATTAGTCCATAGTTTGGTGACCGGCCATGGGGAAAGCAAGTTTCCTGCATTGTTGTCACTGGAGCGCTACTCTCTCTCGAGTTTCCGTAACCCTTGTGGGGCATGGGACGGGAGAAGAACTTCACCCGGTTCGAGACAACGATTGGATGTGGGCCTACAATTTAAAGTCGATTCCGAACCACTGACCTTCGCTCTGCAACCTCCATGGCCTTTTTATGTAATTTGTTGCCAGTAGAAAACAACCATGGATCGCCGCCGATGGAATCGAACCTGTGACGCCACTAGCCCATGAAGTTGGACATTAAAACATTCAGCTAGAATGAAAATGAAAAACAGCAAAGAAAATGCATCTGTTGAAGTACTCGGTAGCGTTTCGATTTACGCGGTCCATGATTCATAGGTAGCAGCGTTGATAGGCAGGCGTGCCTAGGAGTTGCCAGGATTAAAAAGAAGAGAAAACTATTCATCATGCATGAATTGATGCCCTAAACAGTTTGCCTATCACCAAGGCAGATGCAACTCTCAAACACGTATTGAAGTTCGGCAGATCAACCTGGCCAAAAGTAATTGAGGACCAAGATATTCTTTAACCGAAAAGATGCTCCAAGCAAAACGCAAGAGTGTGTTATGTCATAAAATAAAGTAGTAATTCCCCTCCCGTATCAGAAAAAGGTACTTAAGCAGCTACGCAAAGGTCGCTCAGGCATCGTACGCATGAAAGCCCTCGTCTGTCTGTCTCATGGCTCGATATTTACAAGAACATTACTCAGCTCGTGCGTCAATGCAGGATATGTGCCTGTTGAAACGGTTCCTTTCAGTGCACTTTCGTGACGTAATTTGATGGTAAGAGAAAGTTCGAGTGACCAGGAAGTGCGTCTCGATTAGAACTGGGCTGACGTTCGCTTTTCTGAACTGTTCAAATTGACATGCTGGTGTATTTTATTGTAAATGTTGGACTTATTCATTTCATTTATACCCACTGCCATATTAGTTGTTGTGACTTAAAGCCATACGTGTGGACCAATTTTCATTCTAAGGAGCGACAAAAGTAAATATAGAGTGAAACGGCACCATGTGCAACAGAGACGCCTGTTCTAGTGATGGCATAATCGTCATGACCATTATGGTCGAAACTCTGGTTTCGAATCCATGTCAACTAGGCTGAACCTTTCCTAGACGGACTGTGTTTGCTTATTCATTTCAGAGGAATAGAGGGATGGAGGAGCAACTCACTGCATACGTGGCACCAAGCCAAAAGAGTTTCAACTGGATGGGCAAGTCTAAGTCAGGAGCTTTAATTATCGCTCCCAGGAATCATTTTGAAAAAATGAAAAAACGGTACAGTAACGTTCGCTGTAAAAGAAAGAAACTTAGCCTAACGTCGTCATTTAAATCAATTAAAGCGAAAGGAATGATGATACAGTTAGGGCAGACACGGATCTCCATAATGAAATTAACGGGAGCCACGGTCAATCGAATAAAAGTAGTGAAATCAAAGCTGAGGTTCAAGCCCCAGCGATCAATAGCGACATCGCCGATAGAGATGTCGACCAACCTAAACAAGGAATCAACATTCCAAGTGAGGTTGCAAAACCACGCCGATTACAATGACTACAACACAATCGCATAGCTATCTATCTCTCACTCTCTAGTTCCTGTAATCCCTTGTAGGGCATATAACCGGAAAACACTTCATTCGATTTGAGATGACGATTGTAAGTGGACCTACAGTTTAAGCTGGATTTCGAATTGCTACCCCCAGTGGCCTTTATATCGGTAACGACTTGGGCAGGGTTCTAGACTAACCCAGATGGTTCGTTTGAGAGTGATAGCCGAACCCCACTGGTCCCAGGGTCAGCCACTATCCTACACTGCAGGTTCCCTTGTGCTTTAATGCTGCTTAAAGCGTCTGTTCTGTTCCTCTAGGCGCGACGAGGACTACCTGGCTTACTACGGTCTTCACCTTCGGTTCTTCTCCAATCTACAAGCGTCATTTAGCAGATATCTGTCTTACTCGAGATCCGCTTTGCACACCAGTCCTAGATAGTTTTGGAAGGTCATTAACTCTGAGCGATGCAGCGACGGATACCCTTCCTCTCTGAAGTTGAGTGACCGCGAGAGCCACAACTCTCTTAAGGTTGGCTAAACTCTTTAGTGCCGCTTTAGTGTGATCCTTACTGGGATATCGCTTTTACAGACTTCACCCACTTGATATGGTTTCGCTCAAATCCCTTGAATCCAAAGATTTGGTTTTCGATGACGCAGCTATCTCCGATTATCTGTCGAATCTGCCTGATATGTTTTCATGCGATTCCGACGTGTCCCCGCCACGTTTGTAAGAAAATGCTCCTCCACAGTCACTCCTGTCCTCTGTCATTTGTTTAATCTACGTCTGCGCTGTGGTTGTTTTTCAGGGAACAATTCTGTGATAAGCCCCCCTCACAAGGAGACCCATCGTCAATTTATTCAACGTTGCGAAATCTTTCGAAACTGTAATAAGCAACGTGCGCCGATTTAATTGTATACCCTACATGAGCTCTTTCCAGCAAGGCTTCATTAAGGATAAATCGACTATTACTCGAATTCGTACATCACTGTTGGCGCCTGAGTCGGGTATGCAGGTCGACTGCATATTCTTCGACTTAAGCAAGGCTTTTGATAGAATTAACAGTGGCATTTTCATTCATATGCTCTACCTGCTAGGTTTTTCGCCCCTCTTTGCTGTTATCCTGCCTGTCCGGCCGGTACGAGCACATCTTGTTCCCTGGCGATCTATAAAGCGAAATTTCGGTCACTTCTGGGGTGCCTCAGGGTAGCATCCTTGGACCATTACTCTTCATAATTTATATTATACACGTCTCGTTGTTGCTGCCCAGTTTCAGAATCCCATGTTACGCTGATGATGCTAAAATATTTGTGCGATCTTCAGTGACGACGAGTGAGCTCTATTGAGTTCTGATATGCGCATTTTTTATGATTGGGCAGGCTGGACAGATTCAAGGACAGCGTGGACTTCTTGGTTTGCAGCCAATTGTAAAAAGGGTGGCCTCAGCAGCTTGACAATCCCTACTTGACGAGGCTTCTTTTTTTCACTTTCGTCAGAACTATTTTGAAGTACGCTAGTCCGGTTGTGATTCTTATTTCTCTGTCCACATTAATCGAATTGAATCAGTCTAGTGCAGATTCCTTAGGTTCGCTCTTGGCAGCCTCCCCTGGAGCGACCCTACCTATGGTCCTCTTGACTAGTCTGAGTTCCCTTGACTCTCTTTAAAGTAGACGCAAGAACTTTAAAATTGTCTCCGTCCCGGTTAGGACCTTGAGAAGTCAGGAGACTGCCTCAATGCTCCACACCATAGAACGCTGTACGGAATGCACGAGCCCATCGCCTTTATGTCCCGACTATTTAATGAATTTACTGCGCAAATCGAGTTTGGACGTTTCAATTAGCAGCTGAAAACCCAACTTCAGCTATCATCGAGCAATGAATACTCTAATTTTAAGTTTAAATTTAAATAGTGTTTTGTTTTGTAGTATCCACACTTAGTAAATTTTTATGAATAAAATCAATAAAATAAAATAAAGTAAGTAATCGTGAGCAAAAATCAACTTTGGGTCGCCGACGGTGGAACTCGAATCTATAATCTCCGGGATGGAAGGCCGACATGTTCTCAGTTACTCCCGCAATGAGTGTTTTACCTATGTCTATATATCATTAGTTAAAGAAGGATATGTCGCGTAACCACTACGAATAAAACCAAAGAGATCGGAGCATATTAAGTGTATAAGCGGTAATGATAGATATGATAATGCCAAAGCTCAAGGGATGCCCTATGATGCTAAAGCACAGCCTTTGTAGAAAAGAATTAATTTTAAAAGCTTTGCAATTATGTACCGACTAAACCTTGGTTAACCTAAGGGATTAAAACGGAATGGACACCAATCTGAAGATTTCATATAAGGATGCATCATGAAAAGGTTCATCTTGAAGAAAAGTTGCCACAGCTAACATTGATAAGAAGTGTGTCCCAGAATAAAATATAATAATATAATTCAACCAACCTTAAGAAAATTTATGAAATTCATAAAAAATCGTAGATGCCATCGTTATTACAAAAAGAGTACTTGTTTACATATATACACACATTTAGGTATAGTTATTTTTCTAGGAGATATTACCAAAATTCAAAAGCATTACCGTTTGTATACTTACCAGAATGGGCTTGGTCCTCCTCACTTCCGGATCCAGTCATTCGTCTAATCTGTTGCATTTTATGATCCCTGAAAGAGAAAGAAAAACCGGAACAGTGTTAGCCAATGTTATCTTAACATTCCGCACGTAATTATTTGAATTTTATCGAGCGAAAGAAATTTTTGGGTCAAAGTGAACAGCCACTGGAATGTGCACATGGCCATAAAATGGGCAATTTAATTTGCAGTGAAATTGTTAAGTTAATGTGACACGCAAAGGGTTGGATATAGGACGAAAAGGGCTAAAAGGTGAAAACGGAGAGCAGTCACTGTGACGTGATAATAGTTTCTGTTAAGGAAGTGCCACTTGCAACAGTGCACTTCTAATGGCACAAAGTCTCCTCCCCTTGAGTGTATTTCAGCAATTATTAGGTTAGTCCTTGGGCTTCTGTTAGGATCTCGTAGTTTAAAAGCTCACCATATTATCCCAATTTACACGAAATTATCCAGTTTTTCAGGGCAAGCAACGTCATGAATATCTTCGTTGAGTTTATCTTATGGTTTTGTATGTTTATATTCATGTAACCAGTTACCTTTTCTCTAAAGTGTACATCTTGAAACGAAATTCTTGGAAGTCATAACGATACCTTTTCAAAGCGTAAATACATTCGACAACGCTGCTTTTGATGTAACCGGCAAACTATGCACCGGCGAGAGCTTTGATGCATTGAATTTTCAAAGCCCTCAGCCCGGAGCAATATAGGCTTTAATTTGCAAGTATAGCTCGTTTCTTCCTGGCTTTTCAGAATTTCATATAAAGATAAAAATGAAATTTAAATTGGATTGCATTTTATGCCCAGGCAGGAATAAAAATTGGAGTAAAATATTTTTTCGCATCCAAAAGAATATTGCTCGGTTCACGAATTTTAGAGTTCTTCCATTATGGAAAGCAACTTCTAAGATAGCACAAAAGTAGTACATCTGTTTAGGACTTGTTGTGGTAGAGCAAATTTAGGTCTTACGATGTAAATTTAATGTTGTGGTATTTTAAGTGCTTGCTGATTGAAAAAATTTAAATTTTTGTTACTACAAATAAGGTAGTAAGGTCAGGATATGGGTTCCTTTGATAGCCGTTCAAGATCCATTTGGTGTTCGTTTTCGGATTCTTAAGTTTACAAAATTTTTAAACACTTACGAATGCTGTTTCTGGCTTCTTAAAATCTTATGGTTTGTTTTGGTAATCCATGTATGAATAACCGGGCTTAACAACGGGCCCAAGGTTGTCAAGATGCTCAGATCTCAAGTTTTAACCACAGATTAAAAATAATTCCTGGGTTTATTAGTAACTGACCAATCTTTGGCAAAGCTTCGGTTGAACCATGACTGGCGATCCTAGGTACTCTAATCTACTCTACGGCCAAGCATAAGCGAAGACTCAAAAGCCAAGGCTTGGTTTTTCAGTCTAAGGTAAAGTTTTAATTGCCAATTTTTGACGTTCCAACCTATGCCACACTCTAAGGTAGTTTTGACGTTGCATGAATAACCAGGCTGTTCGAGTATTACGTAACACAGTTTTTGAAGATTTCTAACCCCCCCCCCCCCCCCCATGAAACCCGTAACGTAATAATTTTGGAATGTACTCAAACTAAACCTACAATCAGTTGACACTGATGTCATTATGAACATTTGATGAATATGCTTCGATGCCAAGTTTGGGCCGGGGCTAAGAAAGATTGGCTCAGGTGGGAGCCTTTTGTTATATGCTAAATTTGAAATTTAATTTTTAAGCGACAATTACACTGTACAACCCGGAAAAATCGATTTTCTAACGGAAAGCTTAAAAAGTTTTATGGTTCTTCCCCTTTTAAACGGCGCCTTCTTTAGCGCTGAATTCAAAAAATTGGCGCCACTACTGGCATTGGTTTGCCTCATTAAGGTTAAGTTGCCTTATCCGAAGATTTTGTTCGCCATGTTTATTTTGCTGCAAGATTCTACGGCGATACTAGTGATTTGTCGAATAACATCTAAGCTACAGCCGTAAACCGCAAGTAAGTAGGGTATAGCCGTCAGCGGTCAGGTACACAGGGGGATCCCATATGTATATAAGTGGAATAACACGAAATACATTGGTATACGTACCGTAAATGCGTGCATGTGCCGTAACTGTGTATACTGAAGGTAGTAGGACTACAACCTCCTCGTGGTGACGGCTGGTAATAGACTTCTGGCACGGACATGTCTCTGCCAAGTATGCTGGCTAATTGCAGTCAGGCGGAGAGAAGGATACCGTCATATATCGAATACTTCAATCCAATGTGGAACAACATACGCCGAGGGATATTTGGTAAAAGAGGAGGGTTGGGGGGAAGCTTCGTCTTTAGTAAGCGGACTCTAGATAACTGTCGCACTCCAGTTTCAATCAAAACTTCTTGTGGCTCACACTACCCGTTCACTTGTAATAATCTAATTGATTTTAATGAATTTGACAAAGAACCCGACGCAGTTCTATGTGCATCAAACTGTGACTAGACCAGTAGGTCTTCGACCGGAGAAGATTTCACAATTGCCAGTGTTCTACAACTTTGCGATTCTCCAGATGAAGTGGACAACTGTCTGAAAGGTAGGTGAACCGTTTATTTAAGAGAGCTAAAAGCTTCCAAGAATGGGAATATACTCACAGAATATAATAAAGAAATAAGACGCTCTAAACGCGACTACTGGAGAAGGCACTGTTAAAGGCATAGAATCTTTGCCAAAGGCTGATCGCCTTCAAAACGTACTAGGCAAGGACGGCTCAACTGGAGCGGGGCTTCTAAGGAAGCAGGATGACACCTATACCGATATTCAAAGAGAAACACTGGAATATATGTTGCAGGTGCACTTCGATGGATCATCTCTAGGATTGCACGTAGTTCACCACGTGACCGATGGTCCTATCTGAGCTGTAGGGCTTCAAGCTTGTCTGGCGTAATTTCTTACAATGACAAGGTTAGGTGGACAGTGTCCTCCTTTAAACTCTTTACGTCCCCGGGGGCCAACCCCCCTCCAAAACTGCTAAGATAACCTACTTGTCCCTTTGGTCTATTTGTTCAGAGACAGCTGTAATTGGTGCTACATACCGCTCTCATGGAGGAAAGCAGTAGAAGTGGTATTTATCCCCAAACAACGTACTAGGCATCTAGATCTTCAATCTTTTAGACCAATTAGTCTCACATTCTTTCTACTTAAGATTATGGAAAGACTGCTAGACCTTCATATCAAGTACAAACTTGACCAATCATCTCCACTTCACAACAGCTGGTAACAAGGGTCACACGGGCATCCATCAGCGCATTCTTGGGATATATGTGTGCACCGTATCGGATCACATGACCAAGGAACTGCGCTTTGGCAGAAAATTAAAGACTATCTTCTCTTCCCTCAAGTTTGGACTCTAAAAGCCTTTCACTGATGTCTAAAAAATGGAATATGGTGCTGATGCTGGTGTATTTGGACCCAATACTAGAGTTTCGATTGCGTTGGGTACTTGGTCCTGTCTTTTAAGCCGAAATCCATACCATCGAATTTGTGCCATTATCAACGTGAAAAAAGAGTGAAATGGGCTGATATAACTATCTTCTCTGATAGACAAGCAGCCCTTAACGCTGGTGTTTTCCTTCGAGGCTTACGAAGGAGTGCCTCGACACCCTCTAACAACTGGCCACACATACCAGGGTCACGTTCTGTTGGATGGTCACTCGGGTTTTGATGGGTCACTCGGGTTTTGAAGGTAAAAAAACCGCCGATGAGCTGGCCAGGAAACGATCCTCTCGGTGCCAAGATCCTGAACCTTAAAGGAGCCTCAGCTGGTCATCGCCGAGCTGCGATTGAAGATTGGGCTAGGAATCAGCAGTTGTTATACTGGAAAAATGTCCCCGGGATTTCCCAGGCTAAGGTACTTATCAGACCCTATACTTTCAACGATAACATCGCCTTAAGTAAGATCTTAGGTTGCTTTCAGGCTACCTGTCTGGCTGTGGGTTGAGATATTATCTACACCGATTATCCAGTGAGGCAGAGTGTCGGCTACGTCTGGAAGACGATGAAACTATTATGCACATAATGTGCTTTTGTCCTACCTTGGCATGAAGAAGGATGTTCAGTCGGGAATTCTTAAGCCCGTGTTCTCCGGCGCATGGTGAATATTCGTTAACTGGAGTCATTACCAACGAAGACCTATACAGACTCACAGTTCGTTTGAACGGGCGCGCAAAATGTGCAGAGGATCCGTAGAAAAGGATGGACCCAGATCAAAAAGTAGTGGCAGGAACTGAAAGCGTTAACGTGGAGTCGGTGTAGTAGACACTCTATGCCCGCAAGGGGCTAAAGTAACCAAAAACGACAAACCTGGCAAGAATTTACAATGTGCCTCGGATGACGATTGCTGATCTAAAACGTGTGCTGACAAAATACAGCATGAAATAGGATCAACTACAAGAGTAACCAGCAGCAAATACAAGGGCTTCCAATAAACCAGCAAGGAAAAGACTCCAATTATCACGTTAGGCGCAGTTTTGATGTTGTGGCATGAGAGAAACCCGGTAGTCAGTTACCTGCCAGTCCTAGGCAATGGGTAGTAGAATATTGGCAACTCGAGGAGCTAAGAAATTGAGCAAACTCTTGCGTGAAGATTCTCCAGAAAGTAAAGTCTCAGTGTCCTCTTTCTGGCACCTGACAGAGCTAGGCGCTTGCATAGAAGTTGAAGCACGGTTTCTTTTTCGCTAACAACGTCGCAACTGCGACAGTGTGTATTATAAGGACCACCAAGTCTGGCCGCACGTTCGCCTATTAGGCAGCATATTGTGCCATTGCGACTAATTTCGGGTTTACAACACGAGACCTGTCAAGCAGCTCCGAAGTTCTATTTCCATTAAAGCTTGGCCATGTCGTTCTAGAGATGGCACAGGTTGAGCACGCACTCCATCTAAAGTAAGATTTAGCTAAGAAGTGCTGAAATAGTTCTCTTTTAAGGCAGTGAAGCGGAATATGAACGTCTTCTGCTCTGGATGAGTTAAAAGCAGAGCCATTCCTCGCCAGTTCATCTGCCTTCTCGTTCCCTGGAATATTCTTGAGAATGGTGATGCCGAGTCTATCTCCTAGAGAGGCAAGTGCATCAGTTGGAGAGGTGCGTAGGGCTCCAGTAACACCAATACAGGCAGTTCTCTGTACCTTGTTCAGTTTGGCCCTATTATAACCTTTTCACATGGTCGGCCACCAAACTATGTAGACATTAGTGAGGATAGGTCGTACCGCTGTGCACAACCACAAGTTCATTTTAGGCTGTATCCCTAATCTTTTACCAAAAGTGCGGCTGAATATTAAAGAGTATTTTGTGCATTATCATCCGCCATAGCAGAGGAGACAGAACTCCACCTTGAGGCATTCCCCTGCAGATCTATCTAACAACATGACTGATTCCCAGTTCGAACTGTATTAGCCTTGATCTCAGCATCGTTAGTATCTAACTGCCGAGGCTATGCTTTGTATTTTATTAGGTGCTCGATTGCAGGCGTGCTGGGATCGTGACGTTCGTTTTTCATGTAGCGTCTGCTGAAGGTGAACGTCAAGCACGCGCTCGAGGGTCTTTAGCAAAAAGGACGACAAACTGATTACTCTGACATCACCGTTCTGATTGGTAGAGTTCTTGATACCGTTTACCAGGTTTACGGATAAACACTACCTTGACTTCTCTCGACAACTGAGGAACGTAATTGTTATTAATGCAGCCCCTGAGATACCCAACAACCAATTCGCTTCTAAGTTCGGTTGTGTCTGCAGCGTGTTTGGGATAATTCTATCTGGCCCAAGGGATTTGTAGGGGTCGATACGCTTTCTCTGCGTTCACGCCCCTTTACTTCTCCGAAAAGAGGTGTTGGTGGGTTATGCGTTATCTTCTGGTTCCTATCACAGACGATTAATTGAGGTAATACTGAACACATGAATAGCCGAAAAAAATATAAACAAAATCTTTTTGGATATTGTCTACAATATTTTTACCATATTGTAATTCAGTATTGCAATCATTTTAGTCTAAAATAAACTTTTACATATCGTGACATTTTAAATATTTAACTGAGTATCCAATTTTCTCTGGTAGATTATAGCCCATAAATAATCTGAATTTGCTCGGAATGAAAGCCATCCTTTACAAGAGAGAATGGATGTCTGTAGTTTTCAACGAATAGTTATTTAAAATAAATCAAAAAGCAATATAAATCGTTAAATAAATTGATTTCATTGTAAATTTCAAAAATAAAATATATTTTAAGTGTATAATATATGAATAACTGCGTTTCCGAAGGGTATATTAGTCCTGACAGACATATCATGAAAATGAATTATTAAGGACAATGAGCGAAACTCTGATAAATTCTTGAATGAAGCGACAGCGAGTAGCTGCGGTCTCTGGAGCCTGGATGGATTTATTTTAAAAACAATTTCATAAAGAATTTCGCATGATGGAAATCAGATGATTTGCATTTGAAAATAAAAATGATGGCAATTTGTTATTGCGTTCGACAAAAAGCTTTCCCATAAATTAATAATAAAATGTCGCGGAGTTTATTGAGTTAAATTATACTACAGGGAACGGTTGCAATGTCAGCAATTGCATTTTATCAATGAGATTTATCTGCATAGGGCAGAAGGAAACCTTACTTATGGCAGTTTCAGTTTGATTCTGTCAGTGAGATTATTTAGGAGTTCACAAAAACTGCCGAAGTAAAATTATTGTTTAAGTGAAAAGTGAAGTTTGCAGAATAAAAGGTAATGGTATTTCCTCGCCACACAAGAGCTGGAGGTTTGAAACCCATCGAAGATTGTTTTGTAATGACAACAAGTTACGCTAAATAGGCCAGTAGGGGTTGCAAAATAACGTCGACAGTTCGGAGTCCACCTTGAATAGTGTGGATTTACTTGCAATTTTCGTTATCGAATTGAGAAAAGTTCTTTGCAGCACCACAGATAAATTATAAAAATTCACAGACATTCCCTAGATAAATGAAACCGCCAAAAAAGTACTCCCAACTTATTCAACAGCATAATCTCTTCAAACTTCATTTTGCCATAATTATAATGACAAAAATGCTTGTTCTCTAAGAACTGTGTATACTCGAAATTTTTCAAAAAATACTGTTATAACTTAATTTAAAAGTACTAACTAAAAGCTGTATTCAGATTTTTTAGTTTTGTGCAATGTGCATGGATAGTTAAGAAATTAGATGCGGGTGGCTGTTGATAACTGTGAGCTAACCTTTTGGGGCACGTGGTGGGAGAAAAACTTCGTCCAATTCGAAAGAACGATAGCAAGTGTAGCTATAATTTAAGGTGGATACCTAACCACCGACTTTCTCTGCAACCCCAATGGCCTTTTAATCGTAATCTGTTGTCATCAGAATACAACCATGGGTCGCCGTTAATGGGATTCGAACCTGGAGCCTCTGAAATAGAAGATCGACACGTTATCACTTAATCCACCGATGATATATTAACCACGACTTGGTAACTCCGTTGCAAGCAAATATCTTGTGACTTAGTGGTGACGGTGGTATGCTGACGATAATGAGATTTTTCTAATGTTTCTTGTATATGTAGTGAGCAGCCTCTAAATTATAACTTAGACGGCTTCTACAAATTGCTTTTTAAAAATATTGGTGTTTTACGAGGTTGCGAGGCTCCTGTAATATATTACGTATTAGGTTTTGGTTTTCTTTTTATTACATTTCTATTAATTGTTGAATGAAACAATTACATGGGGCGTAGGTGCTTTCAGCCGAATTTTTTATCGTGTTATTGAGTGTTTTTTTTAGTTTCCTGCCCTGAGTGGAGAAGCGTTCTTCTATGTTTCAGTTAAATTAGCACAAATTCCTTTGTTCCCTTTGACGTTTCCGCTTTCATGATGTAATTCATCTCCTTCTTCTAAATTATCTCTCGCCGCAAAGCTAGTTTAGAGCTTAAGGCAAGCTCATAGGGTAGTGCTAAATTTAATTTTTAAGGAGATTAATTGCAATGGCTGTTTCGTCCGAGTATTTTTGTGAAATATTATCCAACGTTGTCTATTTTTGGATATACGACTTTATCACCCATATCTATAAAAGTATAAACCCAGTTAACAATTCTTGGTTTTGTGTGGAAATTTACAGCTTCCAAAATTAACAAATATCTAGTTCCAGTAATCCGATTTGACGACAACGACTGCAAGTGAATCTACAATCTAATCTGGATTCACAACAACCGACATTACTCTGCCATACCCAATGGCCTTTTACCGTAATCTGGGTGGGGTTCGAACCTGGGTTCCTCATGATGGAAGTCCTATACGTTATGAATTACTCCAACAATGTCTTAGACATCTGTGGTTTTTCAGCTTAATCTTTTGTCAACATAAATCAACGCCGCCGCCGATGGGGTCTCAACCTGGGGCTCTTATGATGGAAGCCCAACACTTTGTTTCTTGATCTAACAATGTCTACACATCCCGTCAATACTGCCGTTACTGAAGAAGTGGCAATCCCTTTACGACCGGCAAACTTTTGAAGCTACTCCAGGTTCCACGCCGATACAACCGAATGTGATATTGTTGCTCATGCATCGGCTTAAACTCGCGCCCTTCGATCTGCTCTCCTTTACAAACAAATAGACTCACTAAGGAGTCGGAAAGGCTGCTCGTTAACGTCCTACTTAAAGGTTTTCATTTTGGATGAGCTGTTTGGTACTGCTAATTCCTCACAAGGTTGGCCACATAGTATCACTGTTCGTGAGTTTGTTCCCAAGCCTCGAAACACTTTGCAATCTGAGTCCAAAATATACTAAGCCCACTTGTCTTTTCACCGGTTTTACTGGTTCCTGTTACTACATGTCTTTCCTCACTGAAACCTGGTTGGATGGTGGATTTTCGGATGCACTTCACTTCTTGATGTGCCTGTTGGGGAGGGCGTTCCAAAGAAACCGAAGCAAATCGCGACGTTCTATGTGGACTGTTGGACGTTGCTGACCCTGATGACTTGTAGTTTAATTGTGTTCTTCTTAGGTTCCCACACAGTAGTGTATATATTTCCGCCTTACTCAGCTTCTTTCGTGTGGGATCGAGTCGTCGCATTCGTTGCCGACCTGAATGGTACTATTCGCTCTATAGATGATCTCTTACTTATAGATGGTTTTAATATGTCTAATGTTCGCTGGGAGTTCGTGAAGACGATAGCTTCCCGCCTTGCGCTATTATTCTTGCGTTGGTAGCATTGCATCATACTCTAAAACGGGCCGAAGGAAGGTCCAAAAAAGAAGTTATAAAGGCGATAATGAGATTGTTAAATTCCGTAGACCACCAGCTCCTTGCAAAGCTCATGGAAGTATTAGCTTTATTAACTATGGGTCTCGATGTGATCAACGAAAGACCAAAATAAGGATCAAAAACAACACCAAAATGCTTTACTGTATCCACTCTGGTTAGCGAGTTGCAACTGACAAAATCATACATTAGGGGATCCTTCCTTTTAGAATACAAATTATAAATTATAAATTTTAATTAAATTATAAATAGAAGCGGACCCAAATGACTGTCCTGGGGCACATCAGAAATGACTGATATTTCACAAGAGAGAGAGAACCTCGAAACAGAACATGGAAAACCCAACATAGTAAGTTTGAAAACAACTTGTGATTAATGCGATCAAAGGCCTTCCTAAAATTTGGATAAACTCAATCAACCTATTCGCCAGCCTCGATGGAAAAAATACAATAGTTTGTGAATTCCATAAGATTAGTATTCCTTGATTCGCCTATGATTAAGCCATGCTGAAAGGACCCCAAGAACTGTTTACAGTGAAAACTAAAAACATCGTAAACCATTGCATCAGAGAGCTTCGTGATGGCAGATAATTTAGCAATAGGTCTATAATTAAAGATATCGTCGTAAGTTTTATGCAGAGGAAAAATGGTAGATACTTTCTACAATTTATGAAAAATACACAGTAAATGGATGAGTTAAATAAAAAATTAAGGACAGAAGTAAGATGCTGGGAACAATTCTTTCGGACAGACACAGTATTCTCCGAGTGAGTGGCCAAATCTTTCTCCAGATCGAAAATCATGGTTTCAACGCCCTTAAGGTGCTCAAACAAGTTTCAGTGGTCGTCTTGGTAATCTTGAAAAAGCCTGCAATTGTGAGTGTAAGATTTCTTCTCGATGAGAATGATTTTAGATCTCTCCGTAAAAACATTTAATTTATCAAGCGGCTGTATGTCTGAATATTCGCGGCAGGTAAAGTGAGTGCTGACTTTAACATCGTTTAACATCGACGAAATTTAGACGCGCGTCTTGTTCTGTCACTGTCTGTGTTGTAAAGTCACGCCACAGCTGTTGCCCCTGTAAAGAGGTCCTTAGACATCGCATCAAAAATGCAGTTGGTCCAACTTATGGAACCAGCAATAAGGCCGACGTTCTTCCCAGTTCTGCCATCTGGAGGAACTCAAGAATTATTGATAAGTTATGCACTCTAGTCTGAAACCTTTTACTACCTTCTTCGGCCAAATACTGGTGCCAAGTGTTTAATTTTTTATACATTACAACTCGATTTCTCGAAAATATAGTCCGATACGTAAAATTGGATTAATTTTTTTTTGCTTATTTTTGTGAGGTCTATATACAAAGTTTATAATCAGAGGGTTTCGAATTTCATATCCTCCCCAGTTAGTCCAATTAACCCACCAAAAATTCGGCTAAAAATAAAAAATTCAGAAGCCGCGATATTTAAAAAGAAGTTCTGGTCGAAATGAAGACCCCTGGGGGAAGCTTATTTTTATCTTGGAAGCTATGCCACCGGGGTTTAAGAAACCACACGAGTCCTAAAAATGTAAGTGCATCCTTAAAGAGTGACGATTTGTTGTCTGTTTTGGGATGATAATATCATTGTTCCCTACAGTTTGTTTAAATGAAACTGGTAAAACAGTGGGGTGAACTTTGTGTACCGCAGAGACGTGGTAATTGAATTTCTGTGGGCGCAACCGGATTTGGATTAAACATGTTTTAGGCTTCGTCAAGTCCGATCGCAATTGACATTTATATCTGTCAAAATGTCAAGCCAGTGTCGACATAACTGTAAAAATTTCAAGTGAGTGTCGAAATAATATGAACTTCAAAAGGATTGCCCACCTGTTTAAAAATGGATAGTTAAAGTCAAGATTAATCCAAACTAGAAAAAAGTAGCAGGTGAACTCAACTTTTTATAGAATATAAATGTTAATTTCAACTGCCAATACACATTGCGCTCAACAGACTCTAAATTGGAACCCACACGGGACCCAAATAAGATGCTAAATTGAACGACCGTGCAACACACGAGACAGATCCGTAAAAAAGGAATGAACCCAGAACCAAAATTCTACTAACATTTTCCGGTCTAGGCTATAGCCTATTTATTTTTCACTATTTATTACACTACACCCACCCACTCACTTCTATCTCTACTGTAATCACTTTGTACCAGTAAAAGCAAAATCAAAATCAAGAAATTTTAACCAGACTCGAAAATTACAGAAAAAAGCATTAAAATAGTTTCCGATGAGATTTATATTCCCCTACTCTTTATCGCTTAGCTCTCGCTCATACCTAGAACAGGTTTCGCATTTAATGACTCTATCTTCACATAGGCTGATATTTTTCCCTGAATATTGTCTCCTTGCCATACCCGTGATCTACCATAACCTCTAAGTCGTCCAGTTACTTTTTAACCGCTTGATGCTCTGAGGTTTTCGGTCTAAACCGTGCAACAAAACGTCTATGACGAAAATACTGCACCGCCGCCGGTGGAGTAAGTAATAATGTGTCGGCCTTCCATCCGGAGGTTCAAGGTTCGCACCGCACCAGCGAAGACAAATAGTTCTCTTGCTGACCACAAATTACGATAAAAAAGGACATTAGGATTTGCAGGAAAATATCGGTGCGTTAGAATACACTTTAAATTGTAGGTTCACATAATACAAGCAGTTACAAGAAGTAGAAAGAATGAGGCACTGGTTGTTAAATCTTAGGGCATCAGATGTATTCGTCTTGCAAGTTTGAATTTGAAATTAAGTAAATAACGAATTTTTCGAACGTAGTTTTCTTCCAATTTGCTACTTTTAGTTGTATTTCTAAAATGTTTGATACCGGAGCCGCCTTTGCCATTCTCGTGGTTTTTTTCAGCGCGATGATAGTACCTATTGCAGACACTGTCGCAAGGAACAACGCCATCATCAGCTCCACCACATAGAGAGTATCCGAATATATCAAAAAATGAAGAATCCAAAAACACAACAGATTAAAACCAAAAAAGAACACCAGACAAAATCCGGTTACAGGCGGTAAGCGAAAATAACAGAAAATTCATGAAATCATAAAAAAAGGCTCGGCCGAGGGATATACTAAAGGTTTAGAGTCGATCCGCCCAGATCGACTATCACCTGACTAGAGAGACCCAAGGTGTTGACTTCAACAGCTCCACACATTCTTCTTCATTTTGTTATCATTTGATAGCTTTTTCAAAAATATCAAGGATTTTTCAGACAATGAGCGTCTAAGGTGAGAAGTCAGATTAAATCACTTAAACACTATCTTAATTGTACCGGTGTAGCATGATGGCAAAACTCCTCGCACGAAATACCTTTAACAAACAATCTATAAATATAAAGCCGCTTAAATTTTGCCGCACGAACTCGCTGCAAATGATTATTCAACAACCAAACGTGAGTAAATTTTATTTGTCATAAATGAAGGATCATAAAACAGGAAACAAGGCATCTGCATATAATAAAATTTACCCAATGCGTTTGTCGGATCTGTGCCACTAACGATCAGACAAAGTACGTACTAAATGCTTAATAATATAACATAATTAGTCACATAATCCGCGCAACATAACTTCAACTACGTGCGGCTTTACATCAATGGTTTGGTACACCCTAATTCGATTAAGTCATAAAGTACCAAAGTTATCCCCATAAAATTGAAGATGTACATTGTATGGGGATGGAATCGGACGAAATGGGGATTTTGTATATACGTGAAATTTTAGATAACAGTTCACGCCAATAATAATTTTATGATTAATAATTTTAAGGTTATAAAATTTACATTTGTAAATTAAAATGTAATTACCTGAATCCGGTTTGATTTCCGTATGACATTAATTTGTTGGAGCCGTCTAGTGAAACCTCTTCGACTGAGTGATGATTGGCAGTGGTACCAGCTCCTCCATAAGCTTTTGCTATTGGCTTCTTGGTGTAAGGCGCATCGTATTTCAGTCGTGTGGTCTTCCGTCTATTTGATTTTTTGGATTTTTATAGAAATTTACAAAATAATGTTCAGAAAGGTGCTACAAAAGGCTTTTGTGTTTCATATTGTTTCAATTATGTACACATTAGCAATTGGAAATAAAATCATAACAATTCCTCTGGATTCTGATTGGAAAGTAATAATAATATGTTTTGCCAGAAAATTGTTGATCCTTTTAAAGAACTATTATGGTATTGCAATATTTTCAAAAAACTGAAATTTTATTTTATTTAAAATATGTTCAAAATTTAATATAGAAAATTATAACTATCCACTAAATGGGATAAATTTATTTTAATAAAAAATTAAAACAATTTATAAAATACTTTCGAAATTTTTGCTCCTGTGTAGTTACAGCTGTAGTCAAGTAGTTAAAGTTCAGTTTATTTTCTAGCATAATTCCTTCTCCACTGGCGGAACCTGAATGCTTAATTGTTTTTAATCCATTTATTTAAACTTCCAGACTCTATAATACCTGCCTGTATTTACACCTCTTTATACCTCAATGAAAAATTAAATTTTAGTTGTAGAACCTAAAGTTTTATCTTTACGAAGTAATTCCTATTACTATTTATTTAAATATCAGTAAAGAAAAAGTCGTTATGGGACGCTTAAGAAAATTGTTTGTAATATTTTATAGAAAGTCTGTAAAATCGAATTTCGAAAAATAAATATAATAAAATTCGAATAATTCACCCGGTTCGAGACAACGGTTGCATGGGGACCTACAATTTAAAGTGGATTCCGAACCACTGGCATTTTCTCTGCAAACACCATGGGTTTTTTTATCGCAATCTGTTTTCAGCAGAAAACAACCACGGGTCGCCGTCAGTGGGATTTGAATCTGGGACCTCCGGACTAGTAGGTCGACACGTTAATTTAGTATACCTTAGTTAAAAAAGCTTTTTATTTTCACATTTACTCCCATTAACAAAGCATGTCCGTGACATATCTGGTCGTTCATTGAACGCAAAATAAATCTTTCAAAATATTAAACTTAAAAGCATCATAGGAATGCAACTGTCAGTGAAGTAATGTAAATTTGATATATTAGTCATTGTAAGAGGTTTTCTTAGTGTATTATTAAAAATTTTAATAGTAGAACCATTTTAGTTCAGTAACTAGCATCAATTAAAACTCTAACTTAGTTAGTTTACTAATACAAAAAGCCAGAAAATAAGGCGAAGATTCCCAAAAAAGGCGACTTGAGGAGTTGTAGCAATTGGCGTGGTATCTGTCCACAACCTGCAGTCTCCAAATTGACGGTTAAAATCATCTTAATGCGAATCGAGCAGGGAGGGTAAATGGGACCAAAACCGAAATTGTAAATCGGTTACGGTCAACCGAAACCAAATTGGGTAATTAATTTTCTTCAAATTTAATTTTCTTTTTCGCTTAAAACCGAAAAGTGAAATATCATTTTCGGTTGCGGTTGAAAACCCCGTAGATATAAAATTTTCGGTTTTGGTTACAACTTTTTCACCTGTCATATTCAACAGGAATGTTTCCAAGTGTATGGAAACTTGCTCATGTCCAGCCGATACTTAAAAAAGGAGAGGCATGCGACCCCTCTAACTACAGACCAATTTCACTAACCTCGATCATATCTAACTCTCAGTTGTTGAAATATCTAGAAAATAACCATCTTATCAATGATTGCAAGTACGGTTTCCGCACTGGCCGAACAACCGGAGACTTACTAACGGCTCTAACGGAACGTTGGAATCATTGTCTTCATAATTTTGGTGAGTCTGAAATCGTCAATCTTGATATTTCAAAGGCATGAGTCTGGCATGCTGCCCTTTTAGCCAAACTTCAAACATTTGGTCTGCACCCTACCCTCGTTAAATGGATAGAGAGTTTTTTGTCAGGTCGTTCAATTCGTGTAGTAATTGACGGAGTTACATCTGATTCCTACGAAATAAATGCCGGTGTACCTCAGGGTTCACTTCTTTCACCAACCTTATTTCTTCTTTTTATTAATGATCTCTTATCACTTACTCTCAATCCTATTCATAGTTTCGCCGACGACAGCACCCTTGATTTCGCGTACTCATTTGATTCTGTAATAAATTCACGTGGAAATGCTACAGAAGCCAATCGGGAACGCACGTTTAGATCATTAAACAACGACATTACTATGGTCCTTGCTTGGGGCAGAGCAAATCGTATTACGTTTAATGAATCCAAAACTCAATGTTCCTTAAAAAACGCCCGGTTCTCCCCCAACCCATTACAGTCGACGAAGTGAATATACCAAATTCGCCCTCCCTAAATATCTTGGGTATCGAGATATCCAGCAATCTTAGCTGGACTGATTATATATTTGCAATCGCTAAAAGTGCGATGAAATGTTTGGGTTTTCTACAGAGATGTAAGAAATATTTCACCCCACCTGACTTAGCGCTGATCTACAAGTCCCACATTAGGCCTAGACTTGAATATAATTCCCATATTTGGGCAGGGGCCGGACACACCGCACTGTCCGCGTTAGACAAAGTCCAGCGTAAAGCTATTGGTGATCCCTCAATCTCTGAGGGCCTTGACTCTCTGGAGCATCGACGGAATGTCGGTTGTCTCTCACTCTTCTATCGATATTTTCATTGCCATTGTTCTAACGAAATTGCGAGCCTGAATTCTTGTAGACACATGGCAACGCGAGATACAAGATCTACAAATCGCTCCCACCGCTATACTCTCCAGGTCAAATTTGGACGTACTGTCAAATTTCGGGAATCTTTTCTAAGCAGAACAACACGAATGTGGAACAGTTTACCATCTTCTGTTTTTCCATCGTCTTATCAGCCTGAAACTTTCAAACGGGGCGTACATAGACACCTCCTTCACCCAACCTCCTAACTCATTTCCCTCATCTTTAATTCCTTTCCTGCCAAGGCTGTGCTTAAGCATCATAGGGCATCCCCTGAGCTTTGGCATCATCATATATATATATAAAAAAAAAGCTAAAGCGGTAGATTTTTTTATTATATATATAATAAATACTTCTCCAAATTTACACCGCCCTCGCCCCTCCACTGCCCCGCTCCCTACTTTTTAACCATCAGAATGAAGTCATCCGACCCGCCTCCACCCCAACCACCCTCCTCCGACCCACGGTTCCTTCATTCAGACATTTACCGAATATGCTATGTAATGAAGGTAGTGAAACAATTTTATAAATTTAAAAAAATAATCGAATGTAATTTTGGTTGAATACCTAGTACTGAATGCCAGGACTGCGCTTCCCATAGTTGGCATTAGAGTCCAAAATGAACTCTCCCTCAGACCCCTCGGGATAAAAGTTAGTCGCCTCGTGAGTCGAAAATATCGCAAGACCAGTCATATAACTTCTTCTTCTATTTAAATCGGTCTTTGAATTTTGGTCTGGCGGTTACGACACATATTTTTGAGGTCTATTTATCTCGGCACCATTTAATTTCGATCGCGGTACACTTTAAATTTCGGTACCGAAATCAAGACCGGTTAAAACAACCTAAATATGACAGATTACAATAGAGAGTACTCTTAGCCATCACATCAAAAGCCTCCGAATTATCGTCGAGCAATCCTTCCAATGGAGGTCCCCTTTACTTCTAATGTTTGTCGATTTTGAGAAGGCTTTTGACAGCGTTGATCATGAACATATATCGACAGATTTGTGTAGGAGAGGCATTCCAGAAAAAATTATCACCGTAATAAAGGAGTATTACTCAGAAGACCAATTTCTCGTCCTACACCAGTGCAAAATGTCAGAGCCCTTCCAAGTGCTGAATGTGGCAATGATGCATACTGTGACCTTTGCTTTTCCTGATCATCATTAATGACGTATTGTGCAGCGCCATAGACGCCTAACGCACCTGGACTATGCCGACGATTCAATGACTCCTGTGTGGAGTCATGTAGCTCATGTAGATGGCGGAGCTGAAGCTGAAGTACAGGCTCGCACCAATGAAGCTCGAGTTGCATTTAATATAATTGTTGAGATCTGGCGCAATAACAACATATCCAGATGGAATATACTCCGGATCTTTGAGTCGAACGTAAAATCTGTTTCTGTATGGCTGTTCAACATGTCAAAAAACATCTAAGCTACAAGCCTAAAACAACTAAGCTACAAGGTACGACGGTGTCTGCGGTGCGTCCTTGACATCCATTAGAGTTCATTACCAATGAAGACCTACACCGACTTAAAGGCCAAGACAGGATAGACACCAGTAATCGCAGGCGGAAGTGACAATGGACAACATACTATGAAAATATACAAACAACATCGCACAGCAGGCTCTAGATTGGAATCCTAACGGAATCAAAGAAATACGCCGAATTTGACGACGTGAAGATCCGTCAAGTGGGAAGGTACCCAAATCAACAAATCGATTCCATAGTTGAAGGCGTTGGCGTAGAACCGAACCAGGTGAAGAGTTGGTGCAATAGACGCCCTATGCCCCAAAAGACGGTAAAGAAACCAGCGAGAATATTCAATGTTTCCAATACAGTGATGCACAGTATTCCATTATTAAATCAAAATTTCATGAGAATGAAAAAATTTAATAAGGTTGCCAATGTTAAGGTAAATCAGAGGCAAGTGTACCAACATTGTGGCAATTGGACTTATACAGCCGGCGAAATTACGCGATGACGCATTGAGATTTCTTTACGTAGCACCACTAGTATATTCGCTTTCACGTATCTTTCGTTGGAAGCTCTTCCGATTGGGTGAAAGTACTACTTGTGTAGCCACTTTCCGTAACGTTACTTCAATTTCAAATTTCTCGCCACAAAGTGCATTTCCGGTTCCGAGAGCCTTTTTATTATTTGCTTAGTAATTGGGGAAACAATTCTGATATTTTCTTGTATTTGAAAACAGTAGAACAGTCCTTTCAAATGAGAGGCAACTTTTTTAATATTTCTGGAACCCTAAATAAGAAATTCTCCCGGGTGAGAGGGGTGTAGCAGTTGGCTAAAATTTTCCGAAAAAAGCCTCTGAGAGGGGGAATTTCTCAAGTATTTGTACATATACCTCTCTGGTGCCCGTAACCACTTTTGGGCGGGAGAAGAATTTCACCCGATTCGAGACAATGATTGCAAATGGATCGACAAGGTGGATTTCGATATTACTCTTTGTAGATATACATATATGTACGCCGATGGAAATGGTCGGCTCTAAGTCAACAGGTCCAAAATGGAAGGATTTGACAAAAGGATCATCGAAGAGGTCGTGAATATGTGACAAATGGAATTTGGGACCGCAGAAAATGGAACTTAAGAACTGCATCAATTGAGCAAGAGAGTCACCATGTTACTCTTAGAATTAAAAGGATTCAGTCACTTAAGCCAAAATGGCTGAAAATTAGACGCAAAGTTCTATGATCGGAAGGTTGACCGGAATATAATGCTTTAAGGAAGAAAGACATGCGAACAGAAAAAAATGCTTTTAATCGAAATCAATAATCGGATTGTAGAGGAAACATTGTTGGTTAAATTCCGCAATGCAATTGCTGGACATAAACCCGAGTCAATTGATGTCACAATAGCAGACTTTGATGGAGTTCTATTTCACATTTCTAATGTTAATGGCGATAAGACTAAAGTTAGGACTAGTATAGCTTTAAAATTTTATAAACAATTACAAGAACACGGAGCGGATGAACTCTTAAAAAGAGAATATGGCGAGTTGCTCACTGAGACTGAAGATGGTTACAACGTTTCAGTACTTATTAACCTAGAAAATATTCCTGCTGACTGGGAAGTGATTGCTCAAAAAATTGGTCTTCTTAAAAGGAATTGCTTTGCATCAGTTTTTGAAAAATATTTCGATTTCCAAGAGCAAAGCGAAGAAGGTCAAAAACGGGCTGTTATAAATTATCGAAGTGATGAAACATTGTATGTTGAAGCAAAATCAGATAGAGTCACAGTTGTTTTTAGTACTATATTCCGTGATGAAGGTGATGTAGTTTTAGGTAAAGTTTTTATGCAGGAATTGAGAGAAGGGAGGAGGGCGTCATACACAGCACCTCAAGTATTATTTTCACATAGAGAGCCTCCTTTAGAACTGGCAAATACTGACGCTAGAGTTGGTGATAATATAGGATATGTGACATTTGTTCTTTTTCCCCGACACACATGCAAAGAAACAAGAGATAATACTATTAACCTAAACTATATGTTCCGAGACCATTTACATTATCACATTAAGTATTCAAAAGCTTACATTCACTCAAGAATGCGGGCAAAAACTTCAGATTTTCTGAAAGTCCTAAATAGAGCTAGACCGGAACCTAAAAATATTGAGAAGAAAACAATTACGGGAAGAACTTTCATTCGGAAAGAGTGATTTTTGGACAATGTCTGTCTAGTTGTTTTATATATATGCAATAAAAGTTTAAATATAAAAAGCGAACAAGAGAATTTTAAGTATCGAAAGTTGTAATTAAACTCATAGCTTGGAATAACCTACAATTATATATATAAACTTCGAAAATAAATTCTATAAAAATGCTGCCCAAAATGAAGAGGAAATATCTAGCAATAACAAAAAAAGAATCATCCGCATCGGTCTACGTTAGGAAGTTGACATCAATACCCTTCCCCACGCCAACCCTACTTTTTAAAATTGTGCTGCAGTACCAATGGGGGTACTCTATATCTTCGCTCCCCTTCGCCACATCACCCAAAGGGAATTATTTTCTATTATTAGCAATGGGGGTTCATACTCTACCCAACAAAACAAGAATCATCAAAATCGGTTCACGCGTTACGAAATTATGCCATGTCATACATAAAAAAAGAATAAATAAATAAATAAAGAAAAAAAAAATACATTTCAAACATACAACCTTGATGTTTTTGGGAACTTTGTTAAAAAACTAAAATCTCCTCCACTCTCGTCACCTCAATCTCGTCTGTTAATCGCACTGTTGCCAATGATATTGGTCTCGGTGCCGCTAGTCTCGCTGCCATGAGAATTATATCGAGTATCGTGAAGCCCTAGTATTTTTCTAATAGTACAAAAATGTGTACAAGCTGTTAAGTAAGCCAGAAGTCTTGTTAAGTCTTGATTTGATAATAAAAATCTATTTTGAGAATCTCTCGAACCCCTTCCTGTCTACTCTTGACGAATTAGAACATTTTCTTATTAAATTAAAAAAATACTATGTTTACTTAATGTTTAATTTATTTTATTCGCCGCTTCAAAATTGTATAAAAAAGTTTTTATATAGTATATAGAAATAAAAAGTATAATAAAACAAACAGCAACGTGATGGAGAATCATTGCAATTGCAGAAAGATATTTTGTTATATAGAATTAAAAGTATGACGACTTTAGTTATAGAAAATAACGCCAGGAGTCTGGTCCACCAGGTACGCACACCCCCGTATTGGAAGTGATCCAACATCTCGATTTCGCCTGAAATAAAAAACGGACTAATTTTCATAATCTGCACATATCTTCGTATGAGTGTCTCTGAGTAGAATGAAGTTAATTGAATGGAAGTTATGAAAATGTCGCAATTTTGAAGACAACATTTGCCTTTCCGACAAAATATTCCCAAAATGTATGTAAGTAAAAAATTCAGGTTTTGTTAGAAAAGAGCATTATTTTAGTATACATTTTGCACATAAGTATTAAGATCAGATAAAACAAAAAGTAATTAGTTAGCTTTGTTAGTTCCTGAGTACTACGATTTTAGAAAAATTGTATTGAAAATAAATGTGATTTCAATTTTAGGAAAACTGGAAGAAAAAAGTAGCTTAAAAAGTATAATAAGTCCACCACCAATTGTTTCTATGCCACTAGAGTGGAGTACCTCTATTCATAAAACCGATAATTGGAGACGGAGTTGAATGAATTTGCTGAGTGGTAAGATAACCACGCTATGGTTCTAGGGTTCCAGACTCGGTCTCCCCGTGAGTTTTTAATAAGCAATTAAAAAATATCTACTCCGTCTCTGAGCAGCAATGCAAAAACAAGACAATAAATTGCCCTCACTTCCCTTACCCTAATTCCCTTCCGGCAAAGCCATGGTAAGCGCTTCATAGGGCTGTCCCCTGGGCTTTGGCTACATCATAAAAAAATAACGATAGGGGAATTACCTTACGCCGGTATAAAATTTGAAAGTTAATAAACGTTATATTTCCAAATTGCCAATTCATATGTAACGGAAAGATTATCTACCAATATAAACTAGAACGGTAGAAGTGTTGCCCGTTGTGTTTTCCTTGATATTGAAGGTGCTTTTGACAACACCTCTTTCTCAAACATTGAGGGAGCGGCCACCGACAGAGGTATTGATCTGCCGACGGTCCGATGGATTGGGGCAATGCTGAGTAACCGGAACATCACGGCGAGGCTGGGGGACAAATCGGTAACAGTAAGGGCTACCAGAGGCTGTCCTCAGGGGGGACTTTTTTCCCTACTGCTGTGGTCACTTGTTATCGATGATCTCCTGGTTAAACTAATTGATGCTGGCTATGACTACCAAGGCTACGCAGATGACTTGATTATTACCATCATGAGCACGCAGGACAGAACCTTATCAGTAAGACTGCAAAATGCTCTCAATATGGTACAATGATGGTGTGCTAGGGAGCGGCTCAGAGTCAACCCTAGTAGAAAAACCATTGTATCTTTCACAAGAAAAAGGAAGGTAAGGTTAGAGGCTCCTACTCTTGAAGGAACACGGATAGAATTCACAAGTGGGGTCAAATATCTAGGAGTGATTCTAAATCGGTATCGATCATGTTTTATGGAACAAAGCTCTGGGGTTATAATGAGTTCGAAGAAGTGGAAAAATTGTTGAGATATTTCATCAAGAAAATGTTTCGCTTACCAGATACTAACACGAACTATATGATAATCCTAGAAAGTGGTCTTAACAAAATTTTCCTATATATATAAAATTGCACCTTAATTATATAATCCAAGCACTAAATTTTGATGATAGAGAGATTGCCAAAAAAATTAGTTATTCAGTGCACTCAGAAAGGCAAATAGAGGTAGGGTGAATTTGGACTTTGGCAGCCATAACAGTGTAGATTGGATAAAGATAAAAATAGAAATAGTAAAACTGATAGAAACATATAGCTTAGGCAAAGGATTTAAGAAATCATGACTCATACAGCGTTCTAAAGTACTAAGGAAGTAACAGATATTTTAAGGATGAGTTTGCAGTAGAAATGATAAAAATATAATTGGAAACGTATGTTGGATTACTTGTTCTTAATGCTAGAGCATGGAAAAAGAACACTTGTGGATTCGGTTCAATGTTTAATAGAGAGAAAACATTTCACTTCGTTTCAGTGTGTCCGATATTGAAAGATTTTAGCATTCGTCATCTTGCTTCAAGCATGCTAGAAGAAAACAAATTTAGGGCTTATATGAATGACAAAAATCTGGCCGAATTTATATAAATATGTGAAAGAAGCGTATGTTTTTCGAAAATTATTAGTAATAATGATATGATTTTTTTTTATACGATGTGGCCAAAGGCTAGCCTTTGAAGCGTTAACATGGTTTTGGCCGTAAGGATATTAGGGAAGTGAGGGAAGTGAGGAAACTTGAATGTCTTATTTTTGCATCACTGCGAGAGACAACAGCCCAGAGACGAAGTGAATTATTTTAATTTCTTAATAAAAACTCATGGGGAGACCTGGTCCCGAACCCCGGACCCACGGAATGGTAGTCGTGTCGCTCAAAGAATTGATCCAACTCCGTCTCCTAAGATGGATAAAAATTGAACTTATTTAAGTATATAGAAATAGAGACACCGCAAAAACCGCCTCGAAACATGATATGAGGGCTGTATACAATAACATCAAGAAACCAACTAATAACTCCGGTAACACAGAGAAACTCATCAAGGACAAAGAAGGGAACTTGGTAACAACAAACTAAGAACAACTAAAATGATGCCATGAACAATTCAGTGAAGTTAACATCAATACCAATAGTAGCATAACAGGATCAAGGGAACATGCGTTACGCAATGAAGACAGTGTGCCAAAACCAAGCATCGATGAAGTAATAAAGGCAAAAAGTAACCTCAAGATTAACAAAGCAGCTGGGGATGACGGACTACAAGCTGAACTCAGCACAGACGGCAGAGATCATCACACCTCTACTCAGAGAGGCCTGGTCAACATACCAAAAGAATGGAAAAATGGCATAATTATAAGATTACCTAAGAAAGGAAACCTACAAGAATGCACCAACTGGCGAAGCATCTATATGGAATCTATATGGTCTACCTTTCGGAAAAGGAATATACAAGAAAAATATATAAATATCATAAAATCACTACACGAAAGTGCGAAGAATGTAGTGCTGCACAATGGCAAATACAGAGAACCCTTAATAATCAATTCAGGAGTCAAACAAGGCTGCCTAATGTCACCCGCACTATTTAACATAGTAGTTTACGATGTAGGTACTAACAGAAACTCAAAAGGAATAATATGGAGGGAAAGCAGCCTGACAGACCTACACTGCGCCGATGACATCGTAAACAGCCAACGCACACGGTCCTTTTTTGAGTCTACCCAAACAGGTTTTTGAAGGTAAGGGATCGCAGGGAAGGGGAATTGTTCCCTCAAATTTTCCAGTAAAATGATTTCTATCTCTCGGGTGCAAAACACCACTACAAGCATAGAGTGGATATTTTGTGACTGGAGGGTTCGGAAAATATCCAAAGAGTGGTAACTAGAGGTGCCCCTCAGGGAGGAATCCTTTGACCACTGTTATGGAACTTAACTTTGAATGAGTTACTCACAGACCTGGAGTTTTCCGGTCACAAGGTTATCGCATACGCCGATCATATTGCCCTGATATGTTCAGGTAAGCACCCCAACACACTGGCTGAAGTGTGACAATACGGCCTCTCCAAGATTTTATCATGGAGTGCTGGGTGTGGTCTGGGTATAAACCCGAACAAAACAGAGTTAATACTCTTCTCTGGGAGGCATAAAACACCTCCTATTAACTGCATTACAATAAACGGGGTTAGGCTGAAACTGTGTAATCAGGTTAAATATCTACGTCTAGTCCTGTAGATACTCGTGTAAAAAGGCTATTGGCGAAAGATGGGGTATGGAGCCACGCATTGTGCATTGGCTCTATACGAGTGTCATACGACCTATACTTATGTATGGGATCATTGCTTGGTGGCCGGCACTAAATGTATCAACTCATCACAAAGCAATGGATAAAGTTCAGAGGATGGCAACACTGCTGATAACAGGTGCCCTAAGAACCACACCTTCTAAAGCCCTGAACACTATTCTCCATCTTCTACCGTTGGATCTCTATGGTAAACAAACGGCATCCTTGGCCGCCATTAGGCTTCACTCAATCCAGGCCTGGCAGCGAACTGACTTTGGTCACTCCAAAATATTGGACAGGAAAAAGTACTGCCAACAATATCGACTATAGCCTTTCTTTGGAACAAAATTTGACTCCTTCTTTCCAACTAGATCGGAATGGGAAGAAGGTCCTCCCCAATGGGGGGAGTCGGTGCATCTCTACACTGACGGCTCCAAATTGGAAGACAAAGTGGGTGGAGGTATCGACTCAGAACATTTGGACCTCGATGTCTCATTCCGCTTGCCTGACTACTGCAGCGTGTTTCAGGCGAAAATCATGGCTATAAACGTAACAGCGGACCGCCTAAATCATCCAACGTTACCTACATACAATATATGTATTTTCACAGATAGTCAGGCCGCTAATAAATCCCTCTCGGGAGTATACACAACCTCTAAAACGGTTATAACATGTCGCTCAGCACTAAATGCCATATCTGAGCATCTGAAAGTGCGACTCATCTGGGTGCCTGGACATAGTGATAATCCGGGCATCTGCAGAGCCGATGAACTAGCGAGAATCGGTACCACTCGTCCTGATTCGGACATTCACCACCAGCTGGGTAAATCGCTGGCCACATGCAAACTGGAACTCTTACAGGAGTCCCTCAGGATTGCAAACATTAATTGGCAGGAGGAACACACCTGCCTGATTACCAGACAGATATGGTAAAAGCTCGACTCTAAACGATCAAGGGAGCTCATCTTACTCGGGCGCAAAACAATTAGCAGTACGGTGTCGGTGTCACGGGTCACTGCCGCATAGGTAGACACACCGATAGACTGGGCGCGCCTTTAAACGACTTCTGTAGGAGTTGCCATGACGAAGAGGAAGAGTAAACCATACTTCACCTCCTCGGTAACTGTCCGGCCCTAGCCAACTGTAGGAACCGGTTTTTGGGCTCCCTCTTCTTTGAAGAGTCAACCGAACTAGATTCCACTGATGTCAGGGACCTGGCTCGATTTATCAGGAGTTCAAAATAGTTCCCGACGACGAGTTAAGGCTGAACACCCTTCCCAACCTAGTAAAATTTATTTTGACTTCCTGAGAGCTGGTCTCACTGGAGACAGGGAACTGGCTCGGTGCACAGGGGGCAACATGTCCACCCTCTTATTTCTTAGGTTATTTTTATGGGGGTTGCTAAGATTTTTGTAGCCTCAACGTGGTATTACAATGGGCCTCTTTGGCCTAAGTGTGCCTTTCTTAGGCAGCGACTCTAACCTAACCTAACCTGGAGGCACCATAATCAAAATGAACGGAGGCACAGACAAAGATTGTCAAAGTAGACTAAATAAGGCAAGGCTGTTCAAACTATGGAAAACCTCACAGATAACACAAGTAAAGATCTTTAATGACAGGGTCAAATCTGTCCTACTATATGGTTGTGAAACATGAAAAATTACACTTTCGTAAACAAATGTCTGAGAATAATATGTAAACTATACTGGCCCAACAGAATCAGTAACGTTGACCTATAGACCATATAGCAAATCAGACACCCATACACCAGGTTCCCTCGAGGAATAAGGATGTAACAAAATATTGAAATAGTGTAGACGTAGTCAATAAACTGTAAGTTAATTAGTTAGGTAGACCCATATATATTTATATATTTTGCTTAATTGAATTGATTTCTTGTCAGATAAGTATATAAGCAGGTATGCCAACTGATAGACGTTCACTGAGCCATTGTTTTTATGTTTAGGTTAGAAAAATAATTAGCAGGATTGTATTTCTAGAGAATGAATAAAACATTATTATTATTATTCATATTTTTAACTTTTGTTATTATATGTTTTCATTATTTCAATTAAATAGTGAATTCTATTTTATTTCAATTTTTTCAGTAGTAAATTCTTTCTGATTCAGTTATTGTTTGATTGAGATTATTTCGTATTTCTTTCAATTCGTCTTATTTAAAATTTCGCGTTTTATTACTATCAGTCGGTAACTAAGTGCAATCAAGAATTCATTCGATTGTTTTTTTTTAAACGAATTCGATTATTTCGAATATAAGATTATTCCGAAACCGTAATTTAATGTAACCCACACATAATTAGATGTTAAGCTTAATTGTGCAAAGCCCTAGTAAACACAAATTAAATTAAAAATGCCAGAAAAATATAGTTTCTATTGTTGTTAATTTTTGAGTTATTAATAAAGATTAGTAATTCCATTTAATAATAATAATAAAATAATAAAAAAACTTTAAGATTTAAAATAATGCGCATTCGTTTCTTGGTACCGGTGGTTTTTAACATAATAGTGTTTTGATATTAATTTGTTATCACATTTCACTATTTTTTCAATCAATACGATCACGGAGAATGTAATTGGCAGATAATAAATGTGTTCATTCATCATGGTTTCAAAAATAAAAAATAATTTAGTAATTTACCTTCTCTGTTATAGCGTATATTATAATAAAAGCATTTTATACTTACTCCGAATATTGCAATACCATAAAAAGTAAAATTATTTCAAATTAGTAGTACTGTCAACCAGGTTATTTACAATAATTCAATTATGCTAATATTAAAACTAAATAATATTTTAGAAAAGCTTAAACCTAAACATATTGAAACATTTTCTGGCAAATATACATATAAATTTTGGTTGAAATTTACAAAAAATTAATTATGTAACAGTTGAGAACATATTTGTTGAAGGAGTTCCAAAGCAAGAACGTTGAAAATATTGTCTTACCACAATACATATACATTTAAAGTACGAAAACAGATCAATAAATTAAAGATAGCTTAAGCATCATTTTGCACTTTACAGTAAAAAGCCTTTTTTTTTCTTTTAAAGTGTGACCTTTCCCACAATGTCATTTCACTTTTTAATTCAAGAAAATATTTATATATTATTTTTCTATTTTAAAAGAGTTTTGTTTAAGTAAGTTCTTTTTTTAAATTTATTTTTATATCTAACTACACACATATACATATAAGACTAATTGATACAAGCTTAATCAATACAAATACTGGACGACACTGTATATAAAAAGCATAAATATGAACTTCATAATTATTGAAATACAGGTCATGCAGTCAAAAATCAATATTTGAAAATGTTTTACTTGATTTAACATCAATTTCAAGTCATATTAATGATTTTATTGGAATGTTGTATTTTATTCAAATACTTAAACAATTTTGCGTGCAATAATTATGAACCATTACCGTACGCAAGTGCATTTCATCAGTAAGTAAATTTTATAAAATAAATTTAATAGCGAAGAAATATAATAAAATAGGACTATAATTGTGGTATAGAGATTAATTATTTATCAGCTGGACCAGATAATTTCAATTATGATCGAAACTATTTACACAAATATTAAAATATTTGTAAATTCCACTGCATTACTTAAATTAATTTATTTACAAAATGCTTACAAATATTCTTCAGTGGTAAAATATCAATTGAGTATGATGATGAAATTAAGTAAGCAAACAATGGTTTTTGTAAACAATTCAACAGCGTTTTAGTAATAATTGTAAAATTGATTTTCTGAGTTGTGTGTAAACACACAAGTTCGATAGATGGAAGTTGTGAAAATCCTTACACTAAACATTTTATTTATAAATAATTTGAGTATTCTTCAATTGAAAGTTTATCCTGAAATTTTTTTATGATATAAATTTTAATGTTTTTTCTATCAAGTACGAAAGCAAATGGATCGTTCCTTATCCTTTTTTACCATGTGTTTTGTGGCAGTATTGATTACGTTGGTATGCCATTCAAGTATTCTATGATATTTGAAAAATGTCTGAGCTGTGATGTTATGCAAACATTTTGTTCTCGTTATGCTCGTGGTAAGTTTTATTAATAAAAAAAAGCCTTTATTTAACTTGTTTAGAAGCATAGATTTTTTGGATGAAAATTTGAGCTTACAAAACACACTAAATACAAGAATAACTTTCACAAAAAGCATTCAAAAATTATACAGATAAATTTGAAGTAATTTGAAGTAATATTGCACTTGGTTTAGTTTCTAAGTAGTTATTGAGAAATTAGTAAAATAGTTTACTTTTAATAGCTCATGCATGCAATATTTTATGCAGTGATAGATTTTATGAAAGAATTTGTGATTCCTAGGAGTAACTACATTTTAGACTTTTGCGGTTCTTTACTGAAATTGAAAATTTTCAGGATTCTCATTATATAAATTTATAAGTGGATAATTCTGAAAATTAGTTATGTTAATTGCGCATGCTGTAAATTTTGTGTTTTTTGAATAATTAATAAGAGTTATTCCAAAAAAGAACTATGCTGACGATGTATCTCTCCTATCCAACAAACGGAGTCATCTAGCTTGAATGTCCGAAGCCCTTAGCAAAGAAGGGCGCAGAGCAGAGCTTAAGATCAATTCTATACAAACCAAACTTATAAGCTTGGACTCCAGGAGACAACATGAAATTTATTTGGAAGAGCAGCAAATAGAGCAAGTGGATAAATTTTGCTATCTCGGAAGCATCGTTACAGCAGACGGCGGAGTTGAAGCTGATGTACAGACCTGCATCAATAAGGCTCAAGTTGTATTTAATACTCTTTCTCAGGTCTGGCGTAATAAAAACATCTCCATAAGCACAAAACTCCAAATCTTTGAATCGAACGTTAAATCTGTTCTATTGTACGGCTGTTCAACTACAAGCCTTTGTCAACCGGTGTCTCCGGCGCATCCTTAACCTGCATTGGCTGGAGATCATTAGCAACGAATACCTACAAAGCCTTACAGACCAATACAGGCTGGACACCAGTCTTCGCAAGCTGTAGTGGCAATGGATAGGCCACACACTAAAAAAAGAACTGAACAACATCGCTCCAGATTTTAATACCCATGGAATCCAAGGTAGACGCCGAATTAGATGACCGCGCAACACAGAAGCAGATTCGTCGAGAGGGAAGGTACCCAGATCAATAAATCGTGCCCACAGTTTAAGGCATTGGCGCAGAACCGGACCAGGCGGAGAGTCGTTGTAATAGACGCCTTATGCGGGAACCAGAGAGAGGGAGGATGAATGAAGGATGAATATTACAAATTTGAAATGTTGAACACAACTAAATCCTCGGCTTTGTCAAGTATGATTAATAATCTGTTGGGTTTTTATACTAAAGTGCGGAGTATTCGGTTTATTTTTGTTCAGGAAAATCGAGTTGATAGAAAGCCCAAGTCACAATTTAAATGGAGCAAGGCACTTCTACTTGCATTGCTGGCCAAATAGACATTAACCTCGTGAAAAGCAGTGGTTCTATATGACTACTTCGAGGAACACAAAAAAAATGCGCTGCTGAGAACCACAAAAATCATAATTAATCAATAAATTTGGTAGCTAACCAGAAAATAGATAGTTTATGAAATGGCTTTAAAATTGAAGGGCCTGATGGGTTTCCCGACTAGGCCAAACATATTGATATTCGCAGAGGAAGTGGCAAAATGTTTCTTCCCAATTCACGAGCCAGTTACATTACAAAAGAGGAGGGAAAATGAGACCTTTATAAAAAGCGAACTCAAGTAAGCGTGAGGTAAGCCAAACTCCAGCAAAGTGCTGAAACTTGGAAATGTTCTAACAAAGAAGAAATACTTATAAAAGTTGCGGCGCTAAAGCCAAACTACGTCCTGGAATCCTGGAAGTCTACAATAGACTTGCAAATGAGGGGATGTTCCCGATGGAGTGAAAACCATCACTGTTGGTCCTGCTAAAAAAAGAAGACAAACCACTAGATGCTCCAGCATCTTACAGAACAATCTGCCGGCTTGACGGTCAGAATAAGTTGTACGGATAACATATCCTAATAAGACTCCAAGATAAGCTCAAAAAGACCTTTCGAGCTGGCAATAAGGCTTTATAGAAGGTCGAAAAACCATCGACGCCATCAAAGAAGCCCTAAGATAGCAGAAGAAGCGATTACTCAGCACGAAACCGACGGCTATATGCAATGGCCACCATATACGTTAAGGCGTGTTGAAGGCGTTAACAGCCTCTCGAGGCAGATACTACTTGAAGAGCTACGAGAGCGACATGTAAACGAAAGCCTGATAGCCTTCATTGCGTCCTACCTATCTAGCGTTTGCAGATATATGAAAATGCGCGCCAGTGAAATAGACGAAGAGGTGACACTCACTAAATGGTAAATAGCGCGGATACACTTTACTATACAAAGTAAAGATGTCATCTATCGCGTAATCATGTGAGGAGTCAGCTTTGTTGAGGTTACTTTTTGCTATTTACTTTTCACTTTATGTACTTTTTATTTGCCTTATATTCACTTTATCACTTTTATATTCTGTATTTATATTTTGCGTATTCTCTCTTTATTCTTTGATTTTACATAGTTTGTTATTCTGTTTCTATTTAGTTTTTTTTTGTAGTAATCAGCACATGTGAATAAATAAATAAATAAAATAAATACGCCGGGTCCGATAATCAGGTACCTTCTAGTTTTTGTAGACCAAAGCACACATTGACAGAGTCCTACTTAAAGCAGGGAGGACAATAGTAGCGCTGCCCAGTGCAGTGGGCAGAATTAAGGCCAGGGCAAACCTGACCCGAAAGTGGTAGATAAGATCGACAGACGGCCAACACGGAAAATGAACGCACAAGCTGATACTTAACATCAAGAAATGGATCGACGGACCGTATGGAGAGGTGGATTATTTTCTAACTTAGGCACTCTCCGGTCACGACTGTTTTAGTGAATTCTTGTATAGAAGAAAGAGGGCAGGTACGAATAAGTGTCCGTGCTACGGAGAAAAGGATGATGCTGAGTACACTTTGTTTATGTACGAAAAGCGGGTGGAAATCCAGAGAGAGTAAAGAGAGGACACGCCAGTGAGATTCCGTGCATACAATGTAACGAAGAGCCTGATTGAAGAAAGGGGAAAGTGGAAAATAATGTCCAAAACAGTGAGGTACTTTATTGAAAACAAAGAGAAAGACCCGAGGTGGGGGTAAATGTTAAGTGAGGTAGCTTACATATAGGTAGAAGTAAGTATGTAGATGTAACATGCAGTAGGTCATAGACGTGCAGATAAGTAATTAAGTACCCTATAAAAATTTGCAGATTAGGCAAACAGCCACCACACTGCGGAAATTCGAGAGCAGATACCGGGATACGTACGTAGGCGTAAAGTGGATGGGTTTTAGTGGGTGGAAATAACACACTACCTCGGACTCCGCTTGTCTTCTTGAAGATTTTCCACCTTCTCTAAAAAAAAGAAAAAGGGAAAATGTTCACTATTTTTAATTTCAAAAACTTAATACTTAGAAGAGACTCCTTTATTTCTTGGTTGTGTTTTTTAAATTTATGTTTTCTCCTAAAACAATAGTTTTGTTCTTTATTTTATAAAGTGAAATCTACGAATAAAGAACTAACGGAATGACACATACCAGAATTTTGCAAAGCATTACACAACTACTTAAAGCTTTCCATACTTATAGTGCCAGCAACATTTTTTTAAGTAAGTTTTGTTTTAGAATATTCAAAATATTTGTTGTTAATTTTGATTTTAAAATTAGTAATAATTAAAAAATAAAAATAAATATCTGAAAGAAGTAGACCAAACGTGTTGGCATTTAAAATTCTTCTCCTGCGCTATATCTAGAAGGGGTTACGGAATCTTGAGAAAAGCTGATGAATGAGGGTTTACATCTTATGTTCGGTGCTTTAGCTAAGACACTTGAAAGAGTTGATCGCATATGGCCAGATCAGAGGCATCTAAAAAAAATTATTACTATCATTAAGGTGTCGTACATAGGAGCACTATATCCCGTACTCATAAAGAAAAACTATCAGAACTAGGATGCATACCTTTAATATTCCTGATCATTATCAATGTGGTATTCTGAGATGAGCCCTAGATAATGACCCATTACGTGGGATTACATAGAAGCCTTTTAATCATCTGAATGTTGACGATGTATAAATATCTTCTATTAAAAAAAAAGAGTCCCGCAGCTCACATATCTGAAGCACTTTTAACAGGTTAAGGTCAATGCTTTCTCTCCAGTTCGCGTAACTCCTTGGGGGCTCCGGCCGGAGGAGAACTTCGCCCGACTCGCGATAACGATTTCAAGTGGAACTATTTTTTAAGGTAGATTTCGAACCACAAACAACTAATGACCTTCCAATCGTAATCTGTTATGTGCAGAAATCAACCATGGGTTTCCGACGGTGCGGTTAGAACCTAGGATGGGATGGAAGACCGATGCGTTATCACTGACTCCACTAATGGAAAGATCTAGATGCTAAGTCCAAACCAATAAGCTTGGAGCGGAAGTTTATATAGAAAACACCGAATAATAATACGGCTGTTAGAGTGGAATTTGACGATGCTGGGTAAACCGGTGTCTCCGATTCTTCCTGAACATCCATTGGTTGCAGTCAATTACCAGCTAAGATCTACGTTCGACTCATGGACCAAGAGGGAATAGACGTGGATATTTGAAAACGAAAGTAGCGTAACAAAGTGGCGATGGATAGGTCATACATTTAGAAAACAGGAAATAAACAGCGCTCAACAGGCTTCAGATTTTAATCCGCACGGAACCTGAGGAATACACTGAGTTGGACGACCGCGCAACTTGTGGAGAAGATCTGTTGAGAGGGAAGATGCTCAAATACGGTAATGGTGATTCCGATTCAGACGGAGAGTCGGTGTAGTAAACACCCAAAATCCTAAAAGGGGTAGTGCAAACATAAAAAGAGAGAGCGAGTCAGGTAGACTGGGGCTAGTTGATCCAATTAGAACAATGGACGTAGAAATAGCGTAAGAAGAGTGAGGGTTAACTGCGCTTTTGTCGATGGTCCAAAAAGGTAATTCTTTCAGAGATTCTGCGAGCGCCAATAAATTTCATAGCCTTTATTTGAACTTTGCCGAACACAGACAGTGCAGTATATCCGACCACTGCCAAAATATGAGAATTATATTGGAGTTTCGGCCTGATGTGGGGCTTGTAAATTAGCGCTAAGTCAGACGGAATGAAGTATTTGTTACATCTCTATAGAAAACCCAAGCATTTCATCGCATTTTTAGCGACTGATAATATCTTGTCGGTAAAGCTATGTTTTAAGATGTTAAGAGACGACGAATTGTACATATTCACTCCGTAGACGGAAATAAATTAAGGGTTCTCTATGTGTTTTTAAGAGACACATTTAGTTTTGGATGCATTAAACAAAACACCATTTGCTGTGGTGCAAGCGGGGATCGTAGAAATGTCGTTTTTTAATGATCCAAACATGCATTCCGCGCAATACATGAAAAAGATCCAAAGCAAAGGATCATCACTACTAGACGCCCTAAGCCGTACAAGGGGTTAAAGGAAACAAAGTGATCAAAAGAATATGCGAAATCAAGGGAGCTGTCATCGGCGAAGCTATAAATAAGATTAAGAGGGAGATCAAGGGTCATTAACAAAATTAAGTAATAAGGTAAGTGAGAACTGAACCCTGAGGTACACTGGCTTTTATTACGTACAGATGTTATTCTATATATGCGTACTATATGCCTCAAGCCTTGCTAAAAGGGCGGTAAGCTCGGCTTTATCAAAAGATCTTGGAATATCAAGAGAGACGATTTCGCTCTCTCTAAAATTAAGGAGACGATTATTCCAGCGTTCCGTTAAAGCAGGTAGTGAGTCTCCCGGTGACCGGCGAACGCGAAAACCATACTGGCAATCGTTAATAAGACCCAGAGTGATTCAACATCTATACTATATATATTGCTATAGCGCTATTGCCTATTCTTTTTTTATGTATTGGCTGAACATGAGCAACACTTTTGTGTGGTGAATGAAATTAATCTCCAAGTTTTAATCTCCTATTTCCTTAACCAGTATACTTATAATTTACGCTCTTTTAGAATATATCATTCAAATAATTATTATGGAATGAACAATGGGCGAGAGGAAGATCGGATTGAAAATTAAGCCAACGTTAAATTGTCTAGCCGCTACTAAATTGGGGAAGAAATTGTTGTTGGAGAAAGAAGTGACTAAGAAATTTTAGACGAATACTAGAAAAAAGAATACGCAAAAATTCTGCAGTAGCCTGTCCCAAGCACGGTTGAGAAAGGAAGTGAGAAATCAACGCATCAGCCAGGACATACAGAATAAGAAGAGTCTATGCGCTATATAAATGCATTCCAATTATTCCTGGGATGCTTTAAGGAGAAGACATCTTTCTGCAATGGGATAGGTAGGCTTGTAACCATGTTATTAGAAAACCATCCCCTCCACACGAAACGTTTAGTGGACCTTCTGCGATAACGACCTGGAGATCGAGCTATGAAATGAAAGAAATCTGTGAGAAGAGTAAGCTAAGATTGGTTAAAAGTACATCGGCGTGGAACATGTAATCTTCCCCATTATAAATTTGGATATGGAAACAGAAACGGAAATGACGAGTTACTTGTTAAAATGTTGTAAATAGCGGAACCTTGTAATTGGTGTATCGAAAAATGTGCCATTTGGCAAATGGAGTTTCTCCAGACAGCAGAACGGTGAACCAGATCGAAAATACTGCTGCTTATAAAAGATAGATACACTGCCAAAACGTCCTGTGCTAAACTTGAGGTTTAAGAATCGCGACAAATTTGAGTAAAACCGGTGTTGCTGAAAAAAGATTCGTGTTTGACATGCCCAAATATACCCACCATCCGGCCACTTCAGTCTTTCTTTGATTAAATACTAGAATTGAAGACGGTGATTGAAGTGTGCCTGTCAATGCTTTTTTTCAATCCGCCGCTTCACCGAGTGCAGCTGCATCCAAAACAATACTAGTCAGAAAAATGCAAGCAGATAAAAAAGCAAAAAAAACTGTCATCGGCAAAACTCTAGTCTGACCTAAAAAATTCCAGGTGAAAAATTAAAAGAAAGTTAAGAGATAGTACAGAACCATGTGGTATACCGCAAGGTGATCTAGAAGAAGATAAATCGAGTAAAAGTAGAAAAATATTGGAGACCTAAAAAAATACAATTTTGAAAGTTTATAAAATTTTTAAGCTTTGACAAAGTAACATTTTGCAAAGTTATATTAGAAGCTATACAGATGGTAGATTATGCGGAGGGAAACGTGCCCTAACAAAGACGTTTCAAAATCCCAACCAGTAAATAATTTAAATACAAATCTGGTATGATGTTGATATGTTGTTCTACATCAAAGGAGGATACTTTGGCATATATCAAAATTTATTTTGTAGAAGAATGCGCTAGATATGTTCAAAAAAAAAACCTGCATATATAAAATAAACTCCAAACTATAATATAACCCGGGTAAAAATAATTTAGCTGGTATATTCACACCCAGACAAGATACAGACGTTACTATTTTTAAAAGTATACATGCGCCCGATCCTAAAACGCATAGCGAACAAACGCTCCCTCTACAGGGACAACATTATAAAAATGATTTAACATATTTGAGACCGTTGACTCGCCGCGTCAGTTATGTAAAACCTCACAGGTATAAACGGTGTTCACAGTGTGGGTCATCGGCCACCTGATATTAAAATTTTTCCCAATATACGAAGACTCACAAAGTGCGTTTTATTCTTATATTTTCCAGTTTTAGTTAATCTTTATAGTAACCCGAGTAAAAATAAGACTCAATTGCACAAACGTTGCCAGCTACTGGAGATTGTTTTGTTTTAAGTCGCCGGTCTCGAATGAGTTAATCTACGAAAATAATTTTATTGTTTTCACTTTAAATTTTAGTCTCGAAAATGTTTGAGCGTACCCTGCCTGGTTTGGACTATTGCGTGCATCCTTTATTGATAGATGCCTGCAGCGGACTGGCATTTGGAAAAGTATAATTTTTAATCAGACAAATCGTGATTAATTTGAATGCAATTCTGGCGTTTTGACGCTCGGAATGGGCGAATCTTATTTTTACTCGGGAAATCGTTAAAAGAGTTAAATTTATATTATATTTGCATTAATTGCTACTTCACAAAAAAAAAAGAGTATAGTAGAAGACAAACAAATTCAAATCAAATTAAAACAGAATTGAAACAAGAAGAAGAATATACAGAAAGGGAAAGGACAAATTTCTCCAGGGACTAATATCCTAAACAGACTATCTCCATAATTAACTCAACATAAAATTGAGCAATTTTTTTGTAATGAACTCAAGAAAGACTGCCAGTTTATTTTAAATATTATTTGAGTTAGTTTTCTGTTTACTGTTGGCAATTGAAATAATGACGGAGTGTGAATTAATTAAATGTAATTAGTGTGGGAACAAAAACGAATTAATAATAAATTTGAGAAGTTCTTGGTTAATGATTAAGGTAAAAAGGAGAAGAGCGACTTTGAAAAGATCATGCCGACAAACTGCTATTTTGAGGCCAGCATATATTTTGAACTTAGGCTAAGGTAAATTGTAGTATATGTAGTATAATTTTGGTATCTCAGCGAGGTGCCAATTTCTGAGTCATGACTTGGATATCTGTCCCTTCCCAAGTATTGCTATTTCTTTTAAATGTGTGTAGCTATCCATTTATAAATTTGGCCATTTTTCCTCTGCCTCCTCAACTTGGTAAAAATTTATGCTCAGAACTCGATAAGAGCCTATTCCGCTTTGCGCCAAAGCACTCCATCACTCACAATTTTTCTACTTTAAAAATTTTATGGAGTATCACACTGATTTAAACAGCCACTTACTCTGACAACTTATCTGTGTGATGTGGTCTCGACCACGGGACCCATGGTATGGTGGTCGTGCCGCCCAACGATATGATCCAACTCCATCACCTATCTGGCCAAAACTTTAAAAGATTTTGTCAAAATTAAAGTGGTCGAGTGCGAAAAGGTAGAATCGAAGGAAAATCAGCTCAAAGTAAAGGCACATAGATATCGTTCAGATGAGCGCGTTCATCGTTTTTCTCCGGGTTGACTTCATATATAATCATGTGAGGCTACTTGACGCTGCGCAGAACTCAATCAATGGGGCAATCTCAACCGTTTGGAAGTTACAGGGTGATTCGCGAATTTGCAGTTTTCATGGTATGTACATCACTATTTTATTTTTATATTTGGATCTAGTAAACGCAGAGACATCAAACAAACAAGCAAACAAAAAACTACTATTGCAATCACCTTTCCAAACTTGCCAACAATGTTGATCTAACTTCAATCATTACAGGACAGTGACTTCCGAATGTAAAGAAAATGTTTTGTGATTATATAAAATTCAGCATTTTTCCAAATTTTTTCAATCAGTTAGGAAGAATATCGTTCATAATTAAAAAAATTTATTTTTGAGCAAAACGAGGAAAAAGTGGCTGTACTGCAATATAAAAGGAGATTACCTAATCTACGTGCACCCAAAAGAGGGCTATTTTCGCTCGCACTTTCCGAACATTAAGAGAAAGCGGAAATGTAACTTCAAACAGCACGGAATTGTGAGTTGAAACATCGGAAGATCCCGCCGACGTCAGCAGCAAGGCCTCATCGGGCAAGACCCTGAAACGAGCCCGTGACGAGTCGCAAGGCGATTATGAGTATCATCAGATCGTTATTCATCGTGGTGGATTACATCAATATCAGCATATCGCTTTTCAAGAACTACTGGAAGATCCCGAGATTAGAATTTTCAAATTGACTTTTGGAATGCGACATGCACAACGGGGCGTTTCTGAGCCGAATTCTGTGGGCGGATGAATCGCAGTTCACAAACTTCCACAACCTCACAACCTTCATACCTGGTCGTATGCTAACCGAAATAGGACAAGGGAATCTCCTTCCAGCCCAAATTCTGAGCCAATGTTCGGGCTGGTATCATCGACACTCATTTAATAGGACTATTCACTTTTTTTTTTTTTTATACGATGTGGCCAAATCCTAGGGGACAACCCTTTGATGCGTTAGCATGGTTTTGGCCGGAAGGGAATTAGAGTAAGGGAAGTGAGGAAACATGAGTCTTGTTTGCATTGCTGCGAGCTAGACAACAGCCCAGAGACGAAGTGGATTATTTTTAATTTCTTAATAAAAAATCACTGTCATCTGGTCTCGAACCCGGGACCCATGGCATATTGGTCTTGCCGCTCAACGCATTGATCCAACTCCGTCTCCTTTGCAGCAAGTGCTAGTCAAATTTATGCGGATTTTTTGGAGAATACACTACTAGATCTACTACCTATGGATAATGCTAGGGCAAATTTTTGCCAACACCAGCTCATTCTGGTATCATTGTAAAGGCAATACCGAATGAAAAATTTCCTGACCGCTCGCTTGGAAGAGGTGAACCAATTCCTTGGCCTACTTGATCTCCAGATGTTATCCCATTGATCTTTTTCTTATGGGGAATAATAAAGAATGAAGCTTACTCAAGGCCAGTTAACAATAGATATGAATTTGTTAGCAGAATTGGGGCTGCACCGACGAAAATACGGGGAAGGCTGGCTACAATACTCCTTGAAGAGGCAATTGCAAGCAGATTATTGCATATGCATCGAAAGTGGTGGACTACACTTCGAACAGCTTTTGTAAAATACAAAGATTAATTGTTATAAGTTTTGAATACAATGAAAAGCAATTTAGGATTAATTTGAGGTCAATTTCTTTAAATTGCAGATTTTTAGAATATTCCCCAAAAGGTTTTCTACGCATAAATTTCTACATCCCTTCTCTACCTGGACGTGTTGCACCTTTTTAATAATGGGAGCAATTTAATACAAATAACAACAGGTGTAGTAATTACATGAATTTCGGAGAAAATTTGGGAAAACTGACTTTTAGGTAATCGATCGAAAACATGTTTTTTTACTTTTGGAAGTAACTGTACCTGTAATGGTAGAAGTTAGATCAACGTTGTTGACAATTTTGGAAAGGTTATTGGGATAGTAGTTTTTTGGCGTTCTTTTGATGCCTCGGTTTAGATTACCCCCCCCCCCCCCCCACGCCCTCCACTTTTAAATATAATTTTTAGTTTGGCTAGGTGAGAGATATCATCCCGCAACAGATCTACAACACCTTGTATAACAAACAGGAAAGTGATATAATACACGTACTGACCTCCCCTGTCTATTTTATCATCTGAGAACACAGAGTCGCACATAAATGTCAAAACGACGCAGTTGATAGCTTACTCTAGAAACAATCCCGGAAAATATGACAGGTCGGCCATGTCGTCATTATTCCGTTTATTTTTGTATCACTGATTAATCAATCCTAAAACGGCAAACTGTCTAAACCAAAACCAAAGAGAAATTCTGACGTCATTGACGTATTTTAACTTCAATACTTTAACAAAATGAACACAATAAAGAGCCTTTCCATTAAAACACATGAAAATTCTAATTGATAAATTTTTTATAGCAGCCACATGTTCAGAACATTCTTAGGTTCACGACAAGTAAATTTCAAATTCAGACTTTCAAAATACTGCGAGAAATACTACGAAAAAGTAAAATTCCCCAAACTATTCCTATTCTTTACTGTAGCGGGTTTCGGTTTGTTTACACCACCAAGCTGTTCGTGTCAGTTACCGGGCTTGTACCTAGAGTAGACTGTGTGCAATTTTTTGACAACTTTAAAAAGGGAAAACATTCGAAAATTTTTAAACCAAATACAAGCAAATTGCGTATGCCACAGAAGTGAATAATTTTTGATAGTCAAGAACGTCACAGACGGGTAGAAATATATAATAAGTAAAATTTGCAGATGATGGATGACAAATCCACCAGGCATCGAAATGTCCTATAAAGTTGGTTTTAAAATAGAAATAACCACCTATTGCCGATTAGTGTCCCGGCCAAAGTTTTGAGGGAAGCAAGAATACTGAAGGGGACTGACATTTAATATATAAAAAAGACTGTTCACCCGCCATAAGAATTTAATGATGGCTACTGTATAAAACAAGAAAGGGGTTTTGATCGCCCTAAATAACAAGGGATTTTGGGCACTTTAAAACTTTCTGTTGAAAAAATATCTTCTTTTGAGGTGAGGGCAAACTGAACTTTAACCACGTAGTGGAAGATATTTTTCAGTCTATTTAAACAGTACGTGAAATAATTGTTAACGCAGTGGTATGTGAAGATGGATACCAAGAAAGAAATGCACGTAGATTTGAGTAAAACAGGATGAAGTCTGATGAGACCTTAATCCAAGGAGGACTTATAAGGATCAACATATTTTAAAGAATAGTCAAGGACGTGTTGGGCACGATAAAGTTTGTAGCCAAGTCGTATTGATTTAAAAAAATTTCAGATAGCATTTTGTTACAGCATTGGGTAAAATTTTTATTGAAAGTACTAGCTAAAAGCTACATGACTAGCTCTCTTCTGAGTGAGAGTTACAATTATAAAGTCCCAAAATACTTTTATTGCATTGTGGGCGACCTATAGTACGATACCCTACTCGGTGGAGTAAGTGTTAATTTTCTTTAACTGTATAGGGCTTATAAATTAGTTTTTTTAATCCTTTTGGATTACAAATTTATGCCACAAATCATTTCAATTGGCATAAAAGAGAAAGTTGGAGGTCTGTGACACAAAAGCAGACATACTGGGAGACATACCAATACTAAGTATAAGAGTTCTGAGTTAGCTGGCTTAACAAGGGTTTCTAGTTACGTGCTTAACTGAATTAGTATAGAGAGATCAGCAAACCTTGGTAGAGTTTAAATGAGAAGCGTATATGGGCTTAAAAAAGAGACTTAGGGATTTAATGTGCATCCTTTAGAGCTGAAGATTTATAAAAATTGGTAGATTGTATAAAAACATTCATCTTATAATATTAGATGATTTTAGAGCGATAATTCGAGAATTCCACAAAAAACATAAAAATTCCGAAATTTGGCTGTTAGTATTTACAATTTTCTTTGTATAAGAAAATTCGGGAATAGTATACGAGCTGCCGACGTTTTCAAAAGAGAATTTCAGGTAGACTGGTTTTTTTTATATCCGCTATCTTTCACTATCTCGGTAGGCATGCGGACTTTCGGGCTGGCGGAAGAGGGGGCGTTTACCTGTACGCATAACACTAATACATATAAAAATATAAATTTGACGATAAATTAAATAAAAACTGGCCGGTGAAGTAAGTGATAATGTGTCGGCCTACCAATTTGGAGGTTCGAATCCTAAAGGCAGAGATCCATAGTTGCTTTCTGCTGACAGCATATTACGATAAAAAAATGGCTTGCAGAGTAAATGACGGTAGTTCGGAATCCACTTTAAATTGTACATCCACTTATCTGGAATGGGGTAAAGGTCTTCTCCCACCCCATGCCCCACAAGGGGTAGAGAGAGAGAATACCTGTGAAACACGACAGTAAATAATGGAGTTTCTACTGAATCTTCATTTTTTTTTCCGAAGGTGACTAAGGCAATCTTTAAATTTTTAAAATAACAACATTTTCATCAAACAGTTTTTCTTGTCTTCTTTATTTTTGACCAACGAATCAAACACACCTAGGTCTCGTTACCCTGTACTAAAGTTTCGACATGGAAAACAGCTGTCAATTCTGACACTTTTAACTTAATTCATGCAAGACTTAAGTTTTTTGAACTTCGTTGAATAAAGTAAGTAATTAAACTTAGAATGAAGTTTCGACTAACAAGAATGATCTTTCCTGGTAACACATGGGCAAATTTATGATCATTTACCAAAGAATTAGAATTCAAGGTATTCTTTTGTCTCATTTATAAAGAAGTTTTAAATACACGTGTTAAGTTTAAAGTAAAATATAATAATGTTAAGTTACAGGACAATGTCAATACTACTGATAGATATCATAGACAAGTAATTTTCCAGCTTTGTTGGCTAAATATCGTAAATTATATGAAAAAAAAATTGTACTTAAAATGATTTTAACATGATTATGATTATTTTTATGCGACCAGGTACACGCTACCTCTCCCACCAGCTATGCAGTCCCCATGAATACCAAGTTACTGATATAGAAGGGTTATAAAAGAACTAGCCTATCTAGAATTCTCGTTTTTTCGATGTAGGTAGCTCTCTTACTAAAATAAAAGATCAATAATACTGTGGTCACAGGGAATAAATTGGTAAGTCGAAAATCGCAACTCTTCTGCAATTTTTACATTTGAACAATTCCAATTCCGTGGATTGGCACGTTTGGGAGAAAATACATTTTGTTGATAACAATGTGGTCGTAAAGTAATAGAGTCATGAGTTACCAACATCTTAGCAGTGCGTATAAGACTTTGAAGATGACCGCAGTACACTTATCTCATTTTGGCCATTTTTGTCTTACAAAGTAATTTCCTGTGACCACAGAATAAGGAAGAAAGTTTTAGAATTTTTGCAAGTGATGTGGTCTTATCATACTAAATGGTTGCAGAAATAAGTTAGAAATTATTCTCGTATATTAGGAATCTCAACATTTTTAATCAGTCATATTTCCAAACATAGTCCAGTCAGTTTATGTTGTTCTCTTAATATTTCAAATAATGCCCACTGAGAGATTGAAATGAGACTACATATGTATATGCTAAACTCCATTAGACATTAAAATGCTGACTTCTATAAAAGAAAATTACACATCACAGCAAATGCGCTACCAGTACTAGGTTGCTGGAGGATGGACGGATGAGTTGAAGCCTTCTAGGATACGGCAATCGTCATCTGGACATTCTCAAGTGTTAGTTATACCTCCAAGCGGTAGCAACTAGGCAATGCATCGTAGAATATAGCCAAGTAACTAATGCGGGAGGAGATAACCTCTAGAAAAATCCCCCTAACTCCAAGGTTGTAGTAGGCCATGCCAAGAGAGTCTGTAGTGGTGTACCCCTATCCTAGGACCCAGGGGTAATTGGTTCGCGAATGGCGTCTCCTCAGGCACTTCTGTAGGACTGCAGGTGTAGGGTATGGTAGACCCTACAAGGTTGGACATACCCACGGTACCCACAACACAACAGAAGCAGCTTTGGGAAAATTACCTTTAATGGTTCTGCGGCGGCTATGGAGGCTGGCTTGCACCGGCAGAAAGTGCTGTAGCAGTCCTGGAGGAAGGTGCCATTAGCAAAATAATAACTAGCACTTCCTCAGGGGCGGTGGTGCAGAGATGATAGAGTCTAACGAGTTGGCTATCTACGCACTAGTAGAAGATGCATACCTGCCTCCCGAAGGGTTAGCTGCGGTTAATGCGGAGGGGGTTACTGGTCCTGGCTCTGGACTAAAGCTATATGACCTGGAACCCTTCGGTGCCGTGGACAAAGCAGTGGTGAAGGTTGTAATTAATGCATGGAACAAGAAGGACACTGGAGACGGTGGGACAGCAAGGATTCCCGCAGATAGGCTAGGATTTTAGCAGTGACCCCACTCTGTGAGACTGGGATTGGATGAAAGGGGCCCGATTCTATGTGGTCTGTTTCGGCTAATCCCAAGAGAGGTGTTTTTAGTGAGTAAGAATCTCACACTACCGGAAGGCACGGGCTGTCCGGTGTCTTTTGGAAGATTTCCACCTCTCCCGCTAAAAAAAAAAATTCCCTACCACAAGATCTCCTTTTTAAGTGTAAGTAAAAATTTTAATTCACTCCTCGCTGGTCAAAAGACAGGCCATTTATGACAGTGATGTCACGCAATATGGGGGCCATCCGAAATTATTGCACTTATGAACCTTGTATTCTCTAGCGGGACCGTGGTAGCAAAACTCTTGATGTGCTTAAGGAAACCATACATCAAGCTATATGCGAAATAGAGCCATATACAGTCGGCGATGTATTACAAAATTGAGTCGACAAAATAGGTTTCTACCAATCCAGCCGCGGTATATATTTGAATTAAATTATTGGAAACAAATAGTCGGAAGGTTTACTATACTTTGTTCAATATATGAACAATCACTGACAAATATTTAACGGTGTAGTGGAAAACCCTTTACAGACCATTAGCGCGCCCAAGTGTGGAATCAGGAAAAATTGTCCGAAATTTTGCTGTAAATATCTGTAAGCTTGTTTCTTATATTGGGGGCCGATGATAACGAAAACAGGGGATACAATTTCGTGTTGTAGCTTAAAAATTACCGTTTACATAAAAAACCAAATTATACCACGTTTTAGTTAAACAATGAAATTATTTATTTTACATAGTGGGAATTGTGACATCACGCGCCGGACGGAGTAAAATGCTGAATTTTATCATCGTCTCCTCGCGCTTGGCAAAAAATTTAACTAAGAAAAGCTACGACGCTTGTGTGGTATCGGTCGACGGCTCCTGTTGTAATCTATAGATATGTTGTAATGCGAAATTACGACTGAGTGAAGTGGCGTTGAGTTGAAATTAAAAAATAAACATATTTCTATGCAATGGCTACAAACATTTCACCCAGAGATACCGCGACTGCAGTCTAGCTGGCTGGAAACAGATAGTTTTTTTTTTTTAATATGACCAAAGCATAAATTTGAATGTCTTGTTTTTGCATTACTGCTAGCTAGACAACAGCCTAGAGATGGAGTGGATTTTTAATTTTATTTCAAAACTCACGGGGAGACCGAGGCTCGAACCCTGGAATAATGGCGTGGTGATCATGCGACTCAACCAATTGATCTAACTCCGTATAGGTTCTTTCGCTGACTATAGATTTTATTAAGTCCAAATCCCGGTAAATTGTAATTAAGGAAATTATTTTAATATTATCAGTTTATATGGTCCAGCGAGACTAAAATAAACAGATTCGAGTCTGATGGTCACACATGGTCCTACACAAACAATCAATTCAATTTTGTAAAACCAACGATGAATCATATGAATCAACCTAATTTGAGTATGTATTACCAGGAATATTGTCGGTCCCGTATAAAGAATTTAACGTACGATGAGGATGGAAGATTCCCTCTAAATTTTGCAGAACAACTTACTTCAAGCAATATGAAAAAGTGGGATTCCTGAAGAAGAAGTCATTTTCGGATATGATAGGAATTACAAACACACAGTAAAATCGTAAGGGACTGATAAAAAAAATGATAAAAATTTATGGGCTTCTGTAAAACGAAAGTAGGAAGGATATCCAGAATCGACAAAAACGGCGATCGAATTATAGAATAGCTTCTAAGATAAATGGGCAAAAATTCTTCATGAAGTTATTGATAATTTGTATGAATCTTTGCTAAAGAAAATGAATGAGAGAGAGGCTTATGGATTATCTAATAAAAACTTAGTAGAGCTGACATCTTCCGGCGATTTTTATGGGTCTTTGAGAAAATAGCTCCTGTTGGTTCTTTTTACTTTCTTTCAGAAAAGATCAGAAATCTTCGATTACCTCAAAGCCAACTTTTCTGCTTCTACTTTAAACAAACTGCAGCCCTTAAGACGTTTAAGATGGAGACATTTGCAAATGACAGTCAGCGCTTAAGAGTAGAGTACTGCATCTAATTTGGATTTGTTAACTGGATGAGAGCAGAGCTCTGCACTGTTATATTATCTCCTGTTTTTTTGACTCCGAGCCGAGATCTGCTCTACTCGGATCTGTGTCCGCGAACAAAACTAGTTTTTAATTGACATATTGAACGGAGTGCAAAAGTCACATAAGTTACATGTAGAAAATTTAAAATAATGTAAATAGCATCAACAATTTTTAGAGTACTTTTTCCTAAAATTTATATTCATCACAAAGAATTTAATAAAATTCCTTTTATTCAAATGTGAGCTCCCGTTTAAGTATAGGGGGTCAGGATGAAACATGTGATCACTTCACTTGCACTTCACTGCATACCTGATATGGGTCCATGTGGAAATGGAGGTATTTCATACACTTTGTAAATAATCCCAAACATTAAGATATCTGGATCTGTCAATACTCAAGATGTCAAAAGAGAGAGATATAGAGAGAGAGAGAGCGAGATGGATATATTCACTATATTAAGGCTAATACGTTCAGGGTGGGTTCACTATTTTTTTAGGGATATTAAACTGTATTGAGTTTTAAATGCGTTAAACTTAACATGATTGACCATGGCCAACAACTGTTTTTGAAAGGTTTCTAGAGATCAAGGTTCAGGTAAAATTCTGTTTATATAAAATATCAAGAAGAGTGAGCTTTGGAAAGGGCAAATAACACTCATATTTTCTAAAATAAAAAAAAAGTCAAAATAGCCTTGAATCTTTTCAATTTAACGAATGAAGACGGTTTAAACCAAGTCTGCGCATTTCTTTGGAGCAAAATTCGATTCCTTCTTTCCCACAAGATCGGAGTGGGAGAAAGGTCCTCCCCAATGGGAGAACTCAGTGCAACTCTACACTGACGGCTCCAAATTGGATGACAAAGTGGGTGGAGGAATATTCTCGGAACACTTGGACCTCGATGCCTCCTTTCGCTTACCTGACTACTGCAGCGTGTTTCAAGCAGAAATCATGGCTATAAAAGTAGCGGCGGACCGCCTGAATCAACTAGCGCTACTTACAGACAATGTATGTGTTTTCACAGATAGTCAGACAGCTATTAAATCCCTTTCGGGAGTATACACAACCTCCAAAACGGTTATAATATGTCGCTCAACACTAAATGACATAGCTGAGCATCTGAAAGTACGGCTCATCTGGGTGCCTGGACATAGTGATATTCCGGGAAATTGCAGAGCCGACGAACTAGCGAGAATCGGTACCACACGTCCTGATTCGGACATTAACCACCAGCCGGGTAAACCGCTAGCTACATGCAAAATGGAGCTCTCACAGGAGACTCTCAAGATTGCTTATAATAACTGGCAAGAAGAACACACCTGCCTGATTACCCGACAGATATGGCCAAAGTTTGGCCTTAAGCGGTCAAGTGGGCTAATCCTACTCGGACGCAAAAAAATTAGCACTACAGTAAACGTAATCACGGGTCACTGCCTCATTTGTAGACACGCCGATAGGCTGGGCGTGCCCTCAAACGACTTCTGTAGGAGTTGCCACGACGAGGAGGAAGAGGAAACCATACTTCACCTCCTCGGTAGCTGCCCGGCCCTAGCCAACCGTAGGATCCGGTTTTTGGCCCCCCCTACTTCAAAGAGCTAACCGAGCTGGGCTCCACAGATGTCAGAAACCTGACTCGATTTATCGGGAGTTCAAAATAGTTCCCGACGACGAACTAAGGATGAACATCCTTCACAACCCAGTCAAAATATTTTTGACTTCCCGTGAACTAGTTCCACTAGATGCAAGAGACTGGTTCGGTGCACAGGGGACAGAATGTTTACCCTCCTATTCCTTAGGTAATTTTACGGGGTTGTTAATTTCAAGCCTCAATGTGGTAGCACAAAGGGCCTCTTAGGCCTAAGTGTGACTTCTTAAGCAGCCACTTTAACCTAACCTAACCTAAGTCTGCGCATTTATTTTTGTAAACTGTTTTTGATTAATTCCACAAGTCCTATATCGTACCTTCAAATTAAATGAAAATCTATTAATTTCAAACGAATAGATTCAGAGTAATAGTAGAACTAGTCAAATACTCGTCAACTAAGGCGATACAAAAAAATACTGTGTATGGACTTTTTCGTTCAAAATATGGTTTAGTGCAAGCGCTGAAAGTCATCAAGCCTAAATTCTATTATTATATTGCTCTGAAGAAGAGTTAATTTACGCCCACAAACTCGGTAGGCTAATTGAACCGAAGCTGTATAATATACTTAACATGTCTCAATTCTATCTTTTATATTAGAGAAAAAAAAAGCGGTGGGCAAAAGTAGAGAATAGAGATAGAGAAAAGAAGGTGAAGAGATCATGCATTATGTAGCCTTAAGTTAAAGTTGTTGCCCTTAATTTTGGTTCTCTCACTTAGTTTTTTTTTATTATTATTTTTTACTATCAATATTTTAGCCAACTCGAGACACTACCTTTGGTCATAGTATTTTAGATTTATTTGACCAATGTTAAATGTAATAAGGAGAATGTCTGAAAATGGATGATTATTATATCAATTTTAAAAAAAATCACGAGTTTTTGTTTGTTTCTGCTGTAAAATTGTATAACTACTTATCCTGGCACACCGAGTAGCAGCATTTTTTTTTTGCAAATTTTTTTAAAGTTATGTAATACTCAAACTTAAGCATATTTAAAGTACATAAAGATTATGAAATATGATTAATTTTGTAAATATAGTTAAACATGAACAAAAATAACTAAATACGTTTGTATATACACTCTCTTACATAAGCTTATAAGTAATGCAGTTGAAAATCTAAAACACGCCCCTGTTTTACTGTGGGGTTTGGCAAAAATAAATACATGTAAACAACAATAAATGTCACAGCTGGTTAAAATATATTAATAATTATTAATAACATCAATATTATATTTGTGTACCTGTAAAGTAAAACATTGCAAAACAATTATTTTAAATAAAAAAATTATACATAAACACAAAAGTTAAATAAAAATGTAACATAAAAATAAAAAGTCATGCACTTGCGTACATATAATATAGAGAGCGTCATAGACTAAAAGCACAGAATTTTTAGCATTTACGTTATGCAAAAATACACAGGCATGCATTTGGCAAAAGGTTTACGTATATTAAAATTTGTTCAGATTAAGTTTAAAATCAATTTAAACCTTTTGAGAAATGCACTTTAATTTGCATAACATCAAAAACATTTAAAATTAGTACTGGCAACGACGATCAAAAAATTCATACTAATGTCGGTTTTTACGGGTGACGACACATAGCTATTTACACAAAAACGGAAGGGAATACATTGAACAAGTCACAAACTACTTTGGATGTGTTTGTTTAGTTGTTCTGTGTGCATTTTGTGTTTGGTTTTTTTTTCTGTATTTTTTTTTTGAATAAAATGTAGGAGGGGAAATGGTGAGGAGGAGGGGTGGGGGTATGCATTGGTTTAATGGAAAGGGAAAAAGTGTGGGGAATGTGGAAAAAATGGTATTGTTTAAAAAAATACAACGGGATTGGTAATATTGCGAAATTAAATGAAAATAGCGCAAAAGCACTTGTGTATGTGTGTTTCATTGATCATTTTTGTGTGATTTTTTTCTTCAAAACTGTTGGAGATGTGTTTCTGTTCTGTTCTGATTCATGTAGTTTTCTTTGTTTATTACTTTCTTTTGATTAAATTTCAAACTACCTTTATTTCTTGTTTCTGTTTCATTATTCTTTCAACTAACCTCAGACACAGGGAGAAGTTTCTATGTACTACAACTGACCTGTAGCACAAAGCCATGAGGGTGAATGTTACAAAAACGAACCCGACAACTGACATTAGTACACCCACTAAAAACACTGTGTTAGAACCATGGTAATTCTCTTTGTTTCAAAATAAAAATATATATTTTATATATTTTTTAAAAAAAATAAAATGTCGTAAAAAAAGTTTTTTGTTTTTTTAATTTTAAATCGATTTTCGATGCATTTTTGTTGTTGTTGTTGTTTTGGTACCCATCGTTGAAACCATTGTGAAGAAGAATTGAGCGGCGTCCGATAAAAATAAAAACGTTTTTATTAACGTCGTTTTTTCTTTATAAAATTGTTCAAGAACAATTTTGTAATTAAAGTATAAATCTAGTTAATACAAGCAAATTACAAATGAGATTACTCTCGTATGACAATGGTAATCTGTTTATTAACAATATAATAAGTAAAAGCATTTCCAAAAAAAATTGATTAATACTAGCTCTAAAATGAATTAATACTGCATGCATTCTAGAGTGTGATTTTTTAATGTTTACTTTTCCAATAAGTAAGTTTATGATAAAGATATGAAAAGGGTTCCATAATAAATTTCCTATAATTGTAAGCAGTTATGAGAATAACTTTGTAATGTATTTAAAAAACGAATTGCAACAGGCTGACTTCAATGAATCACTTTTAAAATAATAAATGCAAGATTATTCCGGTTAATGTATTTGACGAATGCAAACGATCCTGCCCTATGCCGAGCGCTTATAGGGTACAGATATGACAATGAATAGTGAAGAGACAACCTATGTTACACAAAACCAATATTCAAAATAATCGCTGTATCGGAACTTCGCAAAGAAAGCTTCTTGCGACTTTGCTAAATTAGACATGACTTATATGGTACTTGGTCAGACGGAGTAATGCATTTCTTACACGTTTCTAAAGAGCCCCAAAAACTTATGTTTTGTGATGGAAATGAAAATATACTCAACTACAGACTCAAAAGAGTACCCAAAATTAAATGTGCGGTCATTAGTAAAGCTATGTAGATGATTAAAAGTGATAGACGAAGGTCATTTATAAACAAAAGAAAATGAGTTAGTGAAAGAACAGAACCTTGCGGCACACCGGGTTTAATTTCATCGGGACTATTTCTAGTGTCTATTTTTGCAAATATTCGCAATTTTCATACAGATCGAGAAATACAGTTTTATTTATGGGAGTTAGTGGAATCAACAGACCAGCTCTTCTTCGGGAGTAAGGCACCCTCCTTGCTGACTCAAGGAGGGCTAAAATAGTACAGAATTATAGAACGTGAATCCCAAAATGATCTATTGCCCCAGTTATGCAATGTTTAGCTTAATAAATTTAGTGCAGTATACCACCAGCTAAACATTACCTCACTATTTGTCTTGGAATTAAACCAATCATTCATTACAAGACGTAGAATTCTGAGACTTTAAATTAAACTGATTTAGATTTATTAAATTTATAATGGATTCAGATTCATCATTAATTCAACGCTGCAGTGGGACTAAAATCCTTTACAAATAAACCATTTGTTTTTTTTAAAGTTGCTGTTAGAAAAAGATATTTAATCTGAAATCTCTTACATCTAGTAAAATCTTCTACATCTAGTGAATTCGGTCTCCTGAGTAAAATTGTGTTAGGGTTGGGTCAGGCTGTAAAAGAAGATTTCCTCATAAGAGAAAACCTTATTTATTATTATTCAGATTAAGCGACCACACTCACACGGTTTGCTTTATTTAAGTTAATTCGGCTCTTATATAATTGTTGTTTGACTTGAACTATTTTAATAGGTATTCTAATTCAACCCAAATGGAAGGTATGTAATTGTTTGATTTGAATAATTTCAGGACATTTATTTACACATCTACTTCGTATTATTATAAGGAGTGCCGTAGTGACCTATTAGCATTATTATCGACCTACAAACATCATAATAGAACATTTTAACTATTGCTTTTATAATTTTCGTGAGTCCGAAATTGTAGCCGTAGACATTTCAAAGGCCTTTGATAAAGTTCAGCATGCCGCCATTTTAGCCAAATTTCAAGCAAACAAAGATTTTGATTTCTCAACCGTGCAATATGATTGATTGCTCAAACCGTGCAATATCCCAACAAATAAAATTCTGGCATTCTACAGCGTTCAGTCCTTTCACACGTCTTATTTTTCCTTTTGATCAACTATCTCTTATTTGTTATTCCTACCCTCCGGGCTTTGCCGATGACAGCACTCCTAATTTTGCGTACGCTTTATATGTGTTTAATTTAATTTGAAGACACTGAAATATCTCGAAAACTACACATTGGATCAAAAACATGTAAAATTAAAATTCTTTCATCTCGGAGGGGGACATCCAACGATACCTAAATCGACGCCCCTATAAAAAATGTAAATAGGGACATCCATTTTTCTTGTTCTTTCTTTGCGTAAACGTGAAAAACTTTTGCATCAAAAATTTTTTTTGAAAAGGTAAATTTTTTGAGGGACAAAATTGAAAATGTTGAAAGCTTAGGGATATTTTACTCGCAAATGGCTAGGTTTACAGAAATATTGCGAAGAGACAAAAGTGCTTAGATTTCTTCAGGAAATCTGAAAAACGTTTTTTTTGTCTAAAATTTCCAAAAAAAAGCTTCTTACAAAATTTGGTCACATTCCATGTACAAATGTACAGAAGCACCTTTTCTCCTTTGCAATTTTTCTGTAAACCTAATCACTTTCGAGTAAAAAATCTTTAAATTTCCAAAATTTTAAATTTTGTCCCTCAAAAATCTCAAAAAATAGACGTTTTCGAAAAAAACGTTAGTAACAAAAGTTGTTCACGTTTACGCAAAGAATATGAACAAAATTACACCGAGACGAACAAAATTAAATTTTTAATTTTTTTGATTAAATGTGCAGTTATATTTCAGAGATATTTCAGTGAACACCATATAACATAAAATTTCTAGAATACTCAACTGGCACTAAGATTTGAAACTGTTTGAAGGCTAGACCTGAGTGCGACTTATAGACCAGCTTCAAGTCAGATGAAGCAAATTTCTTTTACATCTTTGCAGGCAGCCCAAATATTTTCAGATTTTAAGTAAAAATGATCAGTCCACCTAAGATTGCTGAAGATTTCAATGCACAATCGCAGCTTCGTCAATAAGTCTGAAGGCTTTTCGATAAACTTAATAGTCGACGCGTTGTGACCTGCCCCAGCCAAAATATGGAAGTTAAACTACGAAATAAAATCCATTGTGTTAGTATAACATCAAGACTAAATGTAAAAACCATGACCAAAAATGTATCACACCAGACACTATCAAAGGCTTTCGAAATATTCAAGGCAACGATCCCGGGCATAACAAAATTATGAAGACAATGACTTCATATCCGGTAGAGTGCCTAGCACAAAATGCATGTTGGAAATCATTGATGAGATGACTATTTTCAAAATATTTTATTAAGTTATTATTAATAAGAACTTTAGGAACGCAAGCTCAAATTGAAATAAGTCCAATTGGCCTGTAGTTGGAAGGATTACTAGGATCTCCTTTTTAGCTTTAGGAAGAATGAAGAACTAATATGGATAACAACGGTAGAGCAATTTAGGCACAGATCTGATCAAGAAAGAGGTGCGAACTCAGCAGCCGTTAAGCTTAATGAGCATCTCCAAACCTTCCTCAATGCGAAAATGTGGCCACTTCGTGGCAAAATTCAGATTAATGACATTAACCGAGACGGGCTATGCATAGCCAAAGCAAAACGTGCAATGATCTGAGAAACGGTGAACGGTAAATGTAAGCATACCGCATGGTTATAACTGAGGTGGTAGCAATGTTATGCTTGTTGTTTCGTGCTTTAATTTTAATCCATTTGTCTTGAACGTGGGATGGAGGAAAATATGAAAAAAGAACTACTTTCTATAAGCCAATTTTTTAAGGGGGTTTAAAATGTTCTTCCCCTTAACACTAAACTCGCGCGAATTATACAAACATTTGTCGATTTTAAATAATTTCTGATTAAATTATTTTATTCCCAGCATGATCGGGTATTTAAGCAAATCAACCAATACAACTATATATTTTTAAAGCAAATTAAGACTTTTCAAAGAAAGATTAAGGAAACTTTAACGCATTTTTTAAGGATGGTATAGAAAGCAGCTTGTATTTATATCTTTTTGACAGCAAAATACAAAGTACTAGAAACCCTATGTATATACCAAATTTCTTTTACATCTTTGCAGGCAGCCCAAATATGTTCAGATTTTAAATAAAAATGATCAGTACACCTAAGATTGCTGGAGATTTCAATGCACAAGGTGTTGACGTTGCGTTGATGATCCAGAAATTAAGTTTTTAACTGATCGCAGCATCGTCAATAAGTCCGAAGGCTTTTCGATAAACTTAATGGTCGACGCGTTGTGACCTGCCCCAGCCAAAATATGGAATTTATATTCAAGTCTACGCTATATAGGGTTTGTAGATCAGCGTTAATTCAGATAAGATAATAATATATTTCTTATTATTATATTTTTTTGACAGCAAAATACAAAGTACTAGAAACCCTATGTATATACATATCAAGGTATTTTTATTTTCTGGAGGTTAAAGTGACTACCTAAGTTGTATTGTAGAGCTTTTCTTATATAAATATTTGTATTTTGTATTTTGTATTCATGTTGTAGAAAATTTGATACTTTCCAAATATTCACGTCTAAAGAGCTAAAATAAAGCTGCTAAAATTGCACGTCCTTTTTTGGATTTGTACCTAATCACAATTTTAATTCATGAGATTAAAAACTACACTGTGATGAAGTTAAATTTTTCCGAAGGCGCCATATGCTTAGAGTGTAAAGGATTAGGATCACCAGAATATCAGCTCGGTTAGTGTTTTTCAAAGAGTCGCAGATCATAGGCGGTGGTTACAGTCTACCATTTACCGAGACCACAATCAGTCAACGGATCAGCAGTCAGCCAACTCAACAGAGACAATTTTGATTAATTGAATCGGGAGCCACTTCCTACATATATTAACAAGATCGGCTTAGTAGTTGCCTCAGTTGCAGTCCGGTGGTCAGATAGACCGAGAAGAAGCTAGCTGATCCCTTGCAACGATCCGAATTATCATCGAGCAATCTGCCGAGTGGAGGTCCCCTTTATATCTGTTGTTCGTCGATTTTGAGAGGGCGTTTATATATAGACAGCATAACGTAGGAGAGGCATCCCAAAAAAAATTATCGCCATCATAAGGGCATCCTATTAAGGAGTACATTGTGGCGTCCTACACGAGGGAAAATTGCCGGGGCCCTTCCAAGTGCTGAATGGAGTAAGGCAAGGATACTGACTGATCGCTATTAACGATATATGTACTGTACAGCGCCCTAGATACCCAGTCATCGCGAGGGATTGAGTGGAATCTGGTTAAAGCACCTTACATATCTGTTGACGATCTTACTCAACAAATAGAGTCATGTAGCCCTAATGTCGGAAGCCTTGAGCCGAGAAGGTCGAAGAGCAGGGAATAAGAGCTGGAAATGCTGCTAAAACTAAATATATGAGCGTCCACTCCAGGAGATAAAATGAAATTTATCTTGAGGAGCAGCAGGTGGATAAATTTTGCTATCTAACTGTTACAGCAGTTGGTGGAGCTGAAGCTCGCATCGGTTAGACTCAAGTTGAATTTAATATTGAATAACATCATCTGCAGAAGCACAAATCTCCAGATCTTCGAATCGAACGTAAAATCTGTTCTGTTGTACGGCTCTTCAATATGGAAGGTGACCTGTCAAATTACATCGAAGCTACAAGTCTTTGTCAACCGATGTCTCCGGCGCATCCTTATCATAAATTGTCCAAAGGTCATTATCAACCAAGACCTACACAGATTTCCAGGTGAAGACGGGGTGTATACCAGTATTCGCAGGCGAAAGTGACACAAACTAAGAAAAGGGCCAAACAACATCACACATCAGGCTCTAGAGTGGAATCCCCACTGGACCGAAGGAAGATGCCGAATCGGGCGACCGCCAGTACATGGAGAAGATCCATAGAGAAGCAAAGTATGCAGATCAAAAAATCGTGGCAGTTGTAGACGTGAGCGCAGAACAGGACCATATAGAGAGTCGGTGTAGCAGATGTTCTACAAGGGGGAAACAGATATAGAGAGACCTGTACCTGGATACCGACTGTCGACCGATTTCACTGCGATGCTGAGGAGACCCACAATTCCACCAAACAGAGTCCTAATGAATCCATTGCCGAGGAGTACGAGCATTACACTAGATGAAATCTCGCCGTATCTGCTGGCGAGCACTACCAGAATCACACCAGACGGAATCCTATGGTATTCAATACCGAGAAGTATCAGAATTGCATCAAACGGAGTTATACGCATCCGTTGCCGAGGAGTACCAGTATTAGCACAGAGACAACCTACTAATGATGGAGCACCGGCAGGATTGTCATACCAGATTCCGACCGTATCCACCATATAGTAGGTCATACCATGTTTGACATCCTTCACTACCAGTTCCGGAGAAGGAGAAAATTCCCGTTTGGCCTATCATATTGGAATACCATAGTAGGCTTCCCCAGTAAAACATACATAAGCAAAAATAATTGAATTAAATTGAAATTATATTAAGGTACAGGTTTGTTTTCAAAAAAACCCGACCTTGGGCCAGCAATCTTATATTTTGCAGAAAACCAAAAACGCCTACCCCGAAAAACCATTGTAATATATTTAGCACGGGGTCCTTTTTTATTGCCAAAAAGTTCTATTGATTTGTTACTTATCTAAGGCAACCTTTTAAAAAAATTTAGAAAAGTACTCAAAACCAATTAATGTAAGGTCTAAGCTAGATATAATATGCCTAAATCAACCGCGCGTATCGTACTTTGTGTGGAATTCTTATTTAAAGGAAGGCAATTGAATGCTGAATGGAATTAGACGAGACTACTCTTCTATTTAGGTTTCGAAAAATATCCCCTACTTCAGAAACAGCAGAAATTTAAGTGAAAAATCCTCACGTGATTCTTATAAAATCTACCACAGCACGCTCATCAATATTAAAGTGCTACTGGTTTGTTAGTTTTGTTAAGCAAACTTATTAAGGCCACATTTCCACTGAGTGATTTAATTAGTTTTTTTCTTCAATCTTACATTTAAGCCAAACAAACTGTCAGATATAACTACGGTGGTCGTAGTATACTTCCTTTTAAGAAATGTCCAGACAGGATAATGCTTCCTTTTTACTTTTTTACAGAGTTAGAGACTAAAAGAAGTTGGCTACACGTGCAAGATTTTTTTTGTACGTGACGGCCATTTATTTAGTTTTATGGCTTAGTTTTTACCTTGGCAGAACTGTTCTCTTATCAAATGCTGAACGATTTATTTTTACAATTTTCATGCCATTGTCTTTCTTTCAAGTAAAAAACTAAACCAGTACTTTACGCTTTAAGAAAACTAAATTTTCTTCTTGTACTCTACGTGGCTTAGTAACTATATTTATAGACTAAATACATTTAATAGTTGCAACAACTTGTAATTTCATTCTGAATATAATTTTAAAAGGACCATTGTGTCCTTAATTCCATCAATAAATAATGTTCTGAGAGTGTAACCTGAAAATCATATTGCTAAAAATATGACTAATTAAACGAAATAACAAAATTGATTCAGAAATTACAGCAACACTGTTGTGAATTGTTAATTAAAAAACAAATTACTCCCCGCCATTCAAATATACTCTGATGCTGAACTGTAGCATTGACATTCCACTTACCACAAATTTATGATAAGATAAATATTCGAACGCAATAAATTTGTTCTCGCTGCTTATTGTCATCATATATGAGTGTTTTATTGTTCCATACTAGCACTAATTGTAAGTGTTATGATAACTGATGAATATACCAACGATAAGAATTTGTCCGAATATGATCAAATATACAAAAGGTTTCCTTCTGAGAGGACAATAATAAAGGTGGTGATAGTACTCATCGAGGCAAACAAATATTTGGATGGAAATGATAGGACGATTACGAATTTTATTTTTATGATGTTGCCAAAGCTCAGGGGATGCCCTATATTGCTAAAGCACAGCCTTGGCAGAAAAGGAATTAAGGATGGGGGAAATTTGTTAGGAGGTTAAATGAAGGAGTTGTCGATGTAAGCCCGCTTGAAAGTTTCGGGCTCATATGACGAGGGAAAAAACAGAAGATGTTCCACATTCCTGTTGTAATCCTTAGGAAAGATTTCCGAAATCCAAAATCAACCTGGAAAGTATAGGTGTGGGAGCGACTTGTAGCTCTTGTATCGCGCATTGTCATGTGTCTACAAGGAATCAGGCTAGCAATTCCGTTAGAAAAATGGCCATGGAAATAGCGATAGAAGAGTGAGAGACAACCGACATACCGTAGATGCTTCAGAGATTAATAGCCTTACGCTGGACTTTGTCTAACGCGCAAAATGCGGTGTATCCGTCCCCTGTCCAAATATGGGAATAATATTCAAGTCTACGCCTAATGTGGGACTTGTAGATCAGAGCAAAGTCAGGTGGGGTGAAATATTTCTTACATTTCTATAGAAAACCCAAGCATTTCATCGCTCTTTTGGCGATTGCAAATATATGATCAGTCCAGCTAAGATTGCTGGATATCTCAATACCCAAAATGTTTAAGGAGGGCGAATTGGGTACATTCTCTTCGTCGACTGAAATAGGTTGGGGTGAACTGGACGTGTTTTTAGGGTCATTATCCAGCATTGAGTTGTTGATGCATTCAACGTAACACTATTTGCTCTGCCCCAAGCGAGGACCATAGAAATGCCGTTATTTAATAATCTTAACATGCGTTCACGATTGACTTCTTTAGCACTTCCACGTGAATTCGTTACAGAATCAAATGAGTACGCAAAATTAAGGGTGTTATCGTCCGCGAAACTATGAGTAGGATTGACAGTAAGGAACTAAAGATCATTAATAAAAAGAAAAAATAAGGTTGCTGAAAGAACTGAACCCTGAGGTACATCGGCGTTTATTTTGTAGGAATCAGATGTAATTCCGTCAATTACTACACGGATTGAACGGTCTGACGCAAAAACTCTCTCCTTTAACAAGGGAAGGGTGCAGACCAAATGTTTGAAGTTTGGCTAAAAGGGCAGCATGCCAGACTCTATTAAAAGCCTTTGAAATATCAAGAGCGACGAATTCAGACTAACCAAAATTATGGAGAGACAATGATTCCATCGTTTCGTTAGAGCCGTTGGTAAGTCTCCGGTTGAGCGACCAGCGCGGAAACCGTACTGACAATCGTTGATAAGATGGTTATTTTCTAGATATTTCATCAACTGAGAGTTGATGAGTGACTCAAAAACTTTAGATATGATCGACGTTAGTGCAATTGGCTTGTAGTTAGAGGGGTCGCATGCCTCTACTTTTTCAAGTATCAGCTGGACATCATCAAGTTTCCATGCATTTGGAAACATTCCTGTTGAATATGACAGGTGAAAAACTTTGCGCATAGGTTTAGCTAAAGCATATGTGCAGCACTTTAAAACTGGGGGCTAGAAACCATCAGGCCCAGTAGCTTTGGACACGTCGAGTTTCGAAAGTACTCTAAAAACTTTCCGAGTGCGAAAGTATAGCGGCTTTTGCCTACTATTGCACTGTGATGGAGATGGAAGTGGCTGCGATGAAGGTGGCAAGTACGAATTAGCAGCAAACAGGTTGGCCTTGTCCAATGAGTCAGTAGAAACATTCCCATTATAAATGAGTGGTAGTGTTGACGAACAGATGAAATTGTTCTTTACGGTTTTTACTAGAGACTAATTCCTGAATTGAAAAAATTGCGCGCATCTCTATAGACACGTCTGAATTGCTTTGAAGGACACAATGTATATGCCTTGTTTTTAATGGCTGCGAAACAGTCATTATTGAACCAATTGGTGTTAGTTGGTTTGATGTTTTTGAAGCTATGAAGAATGAAGCGTTCAAGATATAATCGGTGCTTTTGTTAACATCTCTCATAGAAAAGCAATCAGACCAATCCAGCTCTCTGAGATATTTATTAAGTCCTGCCCAATCAGCATTTTAAGAATGCCACACTAATCTTTTGGTGGAATTTAGGTTAGTGGTTGTCAGAGAGCAGGTGGAGAATTGGGAGGAGATAAGACAATGATCTGAATTGCCCAAGGGTGCAGTAACCGAAACCGAGTAATTATCTGGATGCGATGTTAGAAATAGATCTAAAAGATGCGCGTTGTGCCCCAAAGTATTAGGAAAACGAGTCGGACACTCAAACAGTTATTGCATATTAAAGGACTCACTAAATAACTCGACGTGTCTTCCAGACGGGCTTGTGTTAGTAGAATGCCTGAGCCACTGTGTGTTGTGGACGTTGAAATCGCCAGCAAGAACGATTTCAGAAGATGGGGATATTTCCAAAATCTTACCAATGTCTGAAGACAGCTTACCGAAGGAACACACAGTGTCAGTGTCAGACATATTCGGACTGCGGTATAAAAGCAGAAGTGAATGATGTGCCGATAGAGTTTCAATCTAATCCAGACTAATAAATTCATTTAAGGGTTTGCGAACGCGTTTCGTTTCAATGCCTTCACTATGAGTTACATGAATTTAGCGCCAAATAAAAATATCTGTTCAACGAAGCAACACAAGTTTTCCTGCCCACCACAGAGTTTTTTTTAAATTCTACGTAATATTTTTTCTGCCTTGACAATCCTGTCTCTGTCTCCAAAGAGTTTAGATTTATTATTCGAGTATAAGGATTTTAAATATCCGCGACATAATATCCAGGACAATTGTTCTTTGTGGTGACTTCACAATCCTTGAGAGCATAGCCTCTCTGAAGCTTCGACAGAATGACGGTTGTCTCTCATTCTTCTATAACTAGTTTCACGCCCATTGACCTAACGAAAGTTTGAACTACCACCGGAGATTTTTTAGTCTGGCTATTTTCATACAAAGAGCATTTGTCCCCGGATATTATGTCGCGCATACCAAAATATATTGGCTTAGAGATCACCTACATATGTGTTATATAAATGCAGTCTTGGTGAACTCTGACCCGCCTGAAGGAGCAGACTTCTTTTTTGGACCGGAAAATTTAAAAAACCAACTACATATGAGAAGTCTATTTCGCCTCAGTTATCTCGAACTGATTCTGTGACTACGGTTTTTTGGCGATAAACTACAGACTTTGGAACTCGAGAGCTCTGTAGAACGTACTGGGTACATACAATACACTGTACACGGAAAGTACACGGAACTACTCGTAAGTACACGACAAGTGTAAATAGACACTTCCATTTTCATATTACTGGTAATAGTTTATCACAGTCTGTTCTAGATACAAATCTGGCTGGAAAGGGCGGGGCGTCAAATTTTTATTACACTTTCTGGGTATTTATCAGGCTTTTAGTTGCTTTATTAACTGGGGGGCTGCAGCTACCCTCCACCCGTCAGGTTTGTATCTAGTTCAGGCTGTGATAAACTATTACCATATGAATATGGAAGTGACTATTTGCACTATCGTCTACTTAAGTGTAGTTTCGTGTAGTCCGTGTACTTTCCGGATACATTCCGTGTACTCTCCGTGTACTTTCCGTGTACTTTCCGTGTATTTCCGTGTACTTCCGTGATTTTAACGAACTTATAGCTTTCAGGGGAGTGATACAAGATTCGTGTCGCCACTGTTAAGTGAAGAAACCTTGGTGGAAATATGGAAGTGTACAAACTTTACAACTTTTCTGATATATAACGATTACAATTATTACCTTCAAATAAGATTCTTTTAGTTAATTGCTCGTTAAACATCATTATGTAGACTTAAATTTTGGATTCTGGAAAGAAACCTAACAGAGAAGTGACAATTTTAACTATGTTGAGATAGTTTTCTCGTAAAAATATTTGCTTGAGATAGCTGCTTTTTAATGCCCAATTAGAAACCGATGTAAACCTTCATTAGAACTTATTATAAAGGAAATAAATTGAAAAATTATGAATCTACGACCTGAGCTCACCATCTTGATTTATAGAACTTGTCATAAATATACTTAGGCAATAGCGAATAAACCGTAATCAAACAAGTGTTAGGTTATGTCATGCGGCTGAGTCCGTCAATTTCCATATTTTCTAAACTTGTTGCATTCTCAAGACAGTGCCAGTATTTTTCCTTTCTGCACCACTATCTTTGGCGCCTGACGTCGTACTCGCTGTGAACCATTAGTCTTAAAAAAGATTGTACTGAACCTATTTTATCAGGTTGTCGATGAATTGCTGAATGACTGAATTAGTTGCTCAATAATTATGATAGGAGATTAACAGGGTTTAACAGGGTTTATAGGACGCTCTTGGCGAGCTCGACGGATCTTTGAGGGCAATTTATAAAAATTTTTTCGGAAACGATAATTAAGGCAATGTTAATTGCGGTAGAAACGAATCGTTACACAGATTTGGACTTTATTGATTACATTGTAATTAGTTTGTTGTCTTTTTTGATAAACAATGTTGTGTACGATAAAGAAGTAGAGATCGGTATTCAAGATTTGTTTAAAATAGTGAGAATCTTCGTATTATTGCACTGTTTTTGTTTAACTTATGCATTTGTAAATTTTATCAATCATCCCTACTACATGTTTTCACAAATAATTGGGCACAAGCTTCTTTTTAGACATTAATCAAAACTGGTAAAAATTATAGTACTCGTAGTTCATTTATTTCTTAATTTAAGCCGATACGCAAAAATTTATTAGTATTAAGAAAAAGCAAAAATGTATGGTTCCAATTTGAAATTGGACGCACAACACAACAACAACATTTATGCAACTGAATATTGAGAGTACTTACAATTCATAAGTAACAAAGTGTAGCTTTTCTTTATTAAGTTTATGATTATTTTTTTTAATAACTTTATTATAATTTTTGTTTGTGTTTTCTCAGTAAAAGACTTAAAACTTCAACAAAAAATAAATAAATTGTTTATGTTCAGATGTGCTTACACTTAAGTGAACTTAGGCAACAAAACTGTTAAGGAAATTTTAAACATAAAATTAGAATTAAAGCCTTAGTGACTAAACAATAATTTACACAGCTATACGAATTTCAGCCATCGATGCCTACAACACCACACAGAAAAATTGTACAATTGCTGCAAAAGGACAATCATGTATGTACAAAACATTTATTTATATTACAAGTACAAAACAAGAAAGAAAAGATCACAGAGAAACAAATAATTTCGTAAACTAAAACAAAACATTGTAAGACACCAAAAAAACACAGACAGCACTTTAAGACCATGGACTTCTAAAACTCTTGGCTCTGACTAGCTATTATTCACGTGAATTGAAAACAAATAAAAATCGCATGAAATACGAAAGATTTCTGGAAATAATATTCGAGCCAATGTGATAGATGTCATTAGCCTTTAGGAAAATGTACAGACTTGCTTGCAGTCAAGTGCATATTCTGAGAAAAATAAGACGTTTAGATCACGTACAACATCCGCAACCAAGAAAAGTTAGAGCAGTTTGAACAAAAAAAAAAAAAACAACAACACAGAAATACTTTGCAGACGACATTTGAAGAGAATTCTATAGAAATGTTACAAGGTAACAAATTTACTGCAATATTACAACATCTTGCGGATATCTTTTACTTTGCTTGGTACTCTACCTGTAGCAGACTGCCATTGCTGCGAAGCTAATGAAGACACATTTCACGATAACCACTAAAATGATGACCATTGTAAGGGTGCTGATTTTGTCTTGGTCTCCATCTCCTGTAATTTTTTATGGGCGAAAAATAATGTTGGGAATTTGTAATGTTACACCATTTTACAATAAATAAACGAAAATATTCCACACAAAATCCACTAGACGATAGTAGAAAAATTGTTTTACTTTACAAAGTTTTGGTAATGGATAAATGCAGCAACTAATTTTACATATTGGGTACATGTTGCACTTTAAAAAATAATCGCGATAGCTATTCGTTGCTGTTGTTGTTGTGCTGCAGTCCTTTAAGAATTTTAATTCGTTAGACAAAAGACGAAGTAACTTTTTTATACAATTTAAACGTTTTCATTATTTAACAAGAAAAGAAGAATTAATTTTTATGTTATACTAACCACAAAAGCAAACTTAAAACTACCCATAACATCAGAGATATCATTAAAGCATAACTACAATGTGAAAAATGACAAGAAAAAAGAAAACTGAATATTTTACAGAAATATTTTTTGACAAACAGTTCCATAATCTTTAAGTCTCAATGAATTACACTAGACCTAGACGATTGCGTCTATATTTTTACGACTTTTATTCCCAAATTTCAATTCTGTATATTGCGAACAGCTTTCTTATACTGGATTTATACGAATGACATAAAGTGTCAATAATTATTACTTAATGTCATTTCATATTCACCTATCATTTACACGACGGAAAGAAATGACAAATAATTACTTACTGAGAGCTTTGTCATCACGTTTCATAATTGTATAACGAATCTTAATTTTAGAATGACAAAAGTAGCAATCGGAGTATTAACACAAATGAGAAATAGTGACGAGCGGGATTGTCAATGAGGATTCCGGTAATGACAGCAGAGAAAACAGCTGCAAGTTGTATTAACGCGTTGACGGGAAAGAATGCTGAGGGTGAAATTTGAGACAAAAGGGGTGGAGAAGCAAAATGATTGGTTTGGATCAGAATGGCTGAGGAAAGGCAAAAGCTCGGTCATTAAGTAACGGTTGGGCCTTAGTGGAAGAATGGTGGGTAGTGGTAGTGAAAAATGAATTGTTTTATATCGAAATGACAAGAGCAACTTGAGAGACGACTTTGAGAGATTTGATAAGTAGCTGTGGATGGTTGGTGGGCGGAGAAGGGGTGGTAATGAAAAAATTAATTGCTTTATAACGGAATAGACATTTTTGAAATTCACTTCAATAATTTTATTTATTGATGCACTTTTAAAATAAAACTTTTATTTCTAGCAAGATCCTTTACAAAATTAGAATTTTATTTTTACCTGTTTATTTTAAAAGTGCATATTTGATTAATTGTAGTGAATTTAAAAATGTATAAAGGAAATTTTGTTTAGATAGTTTGCTGACCGTTAGGGTGAAAAGGAGTTTTTTCATTGTCACCCCTCTTCAGCACACCAGCTACCCACCGACCACCTCCACTTATCCAACCGCTCAAAGTCAAGGCTGCTCTTAATATTTTGATAAAAAAAACAATTCATTTTTCACTACCACCTCTCCTCCGCCTACCCTCCACCCACTTACACACTTCTATTCTTTCACTCAGCCCCTACCCTCACTTATTAACTCATGCTTTCCATTATCTCAATCCTTATGCTACAAAACTCATCATTTTGGCATCACCCACCCCCACTCAATATCAATGTGTCAGCTATTCATGCACACAGCACTAACCGTCCCTTAACGACTGATCCTTTGCTTCACATCAGTCAATCTGACACAAAACCAATTATTTTGTTTTTACCGCCCTTTTTGCCACAACCCATCCTATTCACTAACCAATCTAGCCACAGAAATATCCACTCTAAGCATTCTGACTCTAATTCTCATACAAAGTGAAAAATTTTACATTTCTTCGCTTTAAAATAACCACAACCGCACTTTTATCAATGAAAATTTGAAATAAAAAATTAGCAAATTTTTTTTTATTTCACGGCTTGTCGCTATTCAGTCATAATGTACAACACGCATTTAGACGATGTCAGTATAATGACATTTAGTGACGATAAATTTTCATCATTCTTTATGACCGAAATATTGATAAAAAAGTACCGTCTATACGATAATGACAATTTATGACATAAATTATGACGAATATGTCAATCCTATAAATCCGGCATTACGTTCAAAATTTGGCTTAAATGTTTGTGATGAGTGAAATTATCTAATGTCGATTAGCGTATTTTGAATTTTCGTATTTATAATTTTATTTCGCTAGGCAATAATCGTAAGGCTCCTGTACACCATACATCACCACTGAAGTGATTGACTTTGTGTAGAGGATACAAATGCTTCGCATAGCCGCTACTACGCCACGTTAACGAACTGTCATTTCGGTGTCGATTTGTCGATTTTTAATTTTTACATCAAAAAGTGCATGGAAGCATCCTACTCTAGATACAACCCTGGAAGCACATCTGAACAGCTGGGCCTTGGTGGTGTAAACAAATCGAATTTGTTACTTATTTTCTTAGTAGAATAGACGAATGGATTGAAAAGTGTGTTTTTCTAGATATTATTAAAGTCTTAATTTGAAATGCATTTAAGGTTTATCTAAAAATGATCGGAAAATAATGGTCACGATATAAACTTTTCTACTTCGTACACACAAAGGAAATAGGCACAAATCACTTGATGGTAAAATGACCGCGAGTAGAAAGACTTTTAGGTTTGCTTCTAAAGTAGACCGTGGCGTAGGTCATCCTGAGTGAACATACCTACGCCCATTATTCAAGGCGGCAGTCCATTCTTGAATAATAGAATGAGACAATAAAATGACGTCCATTATCTTGATCATAACACTCGCTTCCGGTGGCCAATGGTAGTAATGGCGTCTGTTATTCGGGTGAAGTATGCTTTAGTCCGTCTAACAGTAAGCAAGCAAGTGATTGATTGTAGTAACATTAGTCAGAGTATGAATATACTTCCAAATACGGGTCAGAGTTCGGACTCATTTCTCTTGTCGCCTATGAGTATTGAGTATGACACGCACAAATCATTCACTTTAATGACTCACTGCTTATCCACTAGCAAACAGCAAGCGCACGCATAACACAGTACCGGAACCAATTTCGTTATCAGACCTGTTGGTAGAAAGAATGAGTCAGAGTGAACCTTTCGGAACGAATCATTCAAGTGACTCGGATTCAAAGGTTCGAGTCACTTAAAAGACTCATTTTGCCCATCTCTACTCACAGCACAAGCAAAGAAAAAAATTCGAAAAACTTTAATTTGCAGTCATATCACATGAAAAAATATTACGGAACCCTTGATGCGCGAGTCAAACTCGCACTTGTCCTGTTTTTTAATTTTATTTAATTACTCCTTTTGCAATATTTAAATTTAATATTTGCATACTTTATAAAAAACATTAGTCCTGTGTATACTGGTGCAAATAAATTATTATTATTAATACACGAGTACTCGGTTACCCGAGTAATGCTTACTACCCAAGTACCAGAGTAAACTCAAGAGACTGCCGGGTACCGGAGTATTTTTCACAACAAAGGCCGATAAACATGGCTATCTACCCCGCAAGGCCTAGCGGTATGGACACTTATCTTAGGCTCTTGAAAATAGAGTTGATTTATTGCTTCTTCTTGTACTGGAGTAGTTTTGTTGCTTCTTCTTGTTTAATAGAAGATGTTCGTTGATTGTCCTGCGAGATCTACTGAAACGGCATTCCATCAGGTGCTGCGAGTGGCAGAAGAAAAGCTTAATAGCAAAGGCATAGCGATGGCCGCAATAATGGATATTGAAGGAGCCTTTGACAATATAGACTTTGGAAGGCTGGAGGGTGTTCTGATCGAATGTTGAACTAATCCTTATGGATTGGTAATATCTTAAAGACAAGAGCAGTAAACATCTAGACAGGTGAATTGAGATTGGGAGGGAGAGTAGGCAGAGGATGTCCACAGGGAGGAGTGTTATCTCCCATTCTGTGGAAAATTACTGTTGACTCATTACTTCGTAGAGCAAGAAGGCATATAAAAATACCCCATGACGATGTAGCAACTATAGCAAAGGGCAAGTTCATACGCGCCGTAGCAGACACCATAAGGAGAGGTATGTGGGTGGTGGAGAAATAGTGTGTGGAACAGGGGCTCTTCATAAATGCAAAGAAGTATGACCTAATCATTTTCACTAGGAAAAGAAAGAACCTAGACTTTATACCAGTACAACTCTTTGGGGAAGAACTTACTGTCTCGGGTTCGGTCAAGTATCTGGGGGTAGTCCTAGATTCAAGACTTAACTGGGAACGACATGTTGAGGAGAAAATCCAAAGAGCGAACAGGGCTCTACATCAATGTGGGAGGATTTGTGGGCGAAGGTGAGGTATCTCGCCAAAGGCCGCATACTGGATTTACACTATGATGGATATCATAGTGGTCTGGTGGCCAAGTGCTTGAAAGGCCATCGTGAAAAGGCAATTGAGTAAAAAAAAAAAGTACCAAAATTAGAAATACCTGTTGATGGTATAAGGAAAGTAAAGGGTAATTGATAGCCACCAAAAAACGCTTATAAGGGATGTGTCCCTTCCTGAAAACCATCTAACCAACATTACAATTTTCACGGATGAATCCAGAATTGATGGGAGGGCAGGCGCAGGTATCTTCAATGAGGACCTGAATTTGAACACCCATCTTTGTCTGGGGTATACACCTCAGTATTTCAGGCAGAGATTCTGACTGTGGTCTACGCACTGGATTACTTGCTGGAGAGTCGGGTGAGGGGAAAAAACTCGATAATCAGGCGGTGATCAGGTGTATAGACGGTAAAGAGTTTAACACAGCGCTTGCCTTGGAGTCCTTGGGCCGAGGACACGCAGGGATTGAAGGAAACAAGAGAGCGGACGTACTGGCAAAACTAGGAGCTGCTTCGAGTTTCCAAAGTCCAGAGCCGTTCACTGCCCAAGGCAGGGGCACGGAAAATGGCCTGTTAGACACGTGGGCCGCGTGGGAACACTGGAAACAGTGGAATGTCGTGGACGTGGAATGTCGTGGAATGTCGCAGACAGGCTAAGATAACCAGAAGTGTTGAACAGAGGAAGGTCCTGGATATGGATCGTATGACCTTGAGATGGCTGACATCATTACTAGCAGGATATGGTAACTTTAAGTGTCATCTAAAGTAGATGAATATTCTCGAGAAGCTATGTCTGGAGGAGCAGTGTTACATAGTGTAACAGTGTCCTAGTACAGACGAAGAACGCTGATGGGACACCAGGGCAGAAAACTGGATTAGTCCGAGTCTCTCTCGCTGAGTGCGCAAGGGGTAGGGACGAAAAGGGACCCGGATAATGTGGTCTGATTCAGAAAATCCCTAAAGGGGTGTTTTAAGTGATTAAAAATCGCACACTACCAGAGACAATCGGGTCTCCTGGCGTTTTTGGAAGATTTTCAAACCTCACGCAAACAAAAGAGGACCTAATATTTTGTAACTATTTCAGTTTTTTGTGTGACATTCCGCTAAGGCGTAAGCGAAAAAGAGTTACTATAAGTATGATGTTTAGCCCTAAACATCGTTATTTTCTCTATATTTTACATTACAAATAGAGGGTGTCAGGCCCGTGCGCAAAGGGGGGGATATGGTGGTTAAACCCCCCAGGAACTTCTTTATTAGAAAAAATTTGACTGAAATACTAAAAAAATAACCTCCCCCCCCCCCCCACAGGAGCAAATCTTGCGCACGGGCTTGGAGGGTGTCCCATTTTAATCAATCTCCTCCGGAGTGGATACTAGCTGAAAATGTTTTACACAAAAGTTCTGCCATTCATGTGAGGACATCTTTTCATGCTTTGGGTTTTTTAAATTTATTTTTTGTTTATGCGGTAGCTTTTTTTTAAATGGAAACCCATATTTTTATTGCAGATTCTGTGGGTAAAAGTAAAAAAAATTTTGTACGAAACATTTTTTTTTTGAAACCGTCAATTTTTTGAGTTTTTTGAGGGAAAAAATTTAAACTTTTGTTTTGATATATTATAAAACTATTTAAAGTTTTTATTATTAAAATACACTAGAGACTTGAAGATATGGAACAGATAATTATGTAATTAAAAAGTATTACACTACAACGATTTATTTTTAAATTTTAAATTTATAACTTACTGGATGGAAAAGTTAACACTATAGACGTTCGGAGAAGATAAAACAAACAAAAACGAGTGTTGCATTTTTTTTTTAATTTTTAGTCAACCAATTCAATTGTAAAGTAAAACAATTGAACGAAATATGTATGTATGTATGAGCATTATGAAATGTGTGAACGAATTTTGTTTCAATATTTTCGAATTATTAATTATGAAAAAACAAAAACACAAAAGCAAGTTCTAAATTCAATTAAGGAACGATGTTGATTACCATTGTCATATGTTACAAAATATTTAGCTGTCCATTAAAAAAATAACAATTTCGCTGTAACAAAGCATTCAAAAGAAATGAAAAATTGGAGTATCAAAGTACAAAACTCCAAAACGAATTCCAAGAAATCGTAAGTAATTCCGGAATAAAGCTCTTGGACAGATATTTACAATTTAAAAAAAAAGAATCACATTAAGAAGCCAAGTAAAAGAAATATTTATAGGAAAAAAATAAGCAAAAGGATTTCATATCTTACCGTAAGGCGTTTCCTTCTTCTCCATCTTGATTGTGTTTTCAGGGGTGGAAGCAGCTTGGGTAGGCAGTGGTGTTGTTAAAGCAATCGGTAGGGAACAATCGATGCCGCCCCAACCCATATCACAGAAGCACCTATTCGCGTTGGTGCAAACCTGTTTACAAAAAGGATAAATTTAAATAAAGAATTGCTTATAAAATATTTTTATTTAGAAAATATTTCAAGGAAATGACACTATTAAAGGAAACAAATATTTAATTCGCCTGCGGTATTGCAAACAGAAAATCGGATCTGTTTCCTTGGAATTTGTTTGTTCTATCCAATTTTCTTCTTCTTTAAAATCCTTCACGTACCTGGGTCCAGTTGAAAACAATTTATCCTTTTCTAATATTTTCCCTATTTTTATATATTGAAAGATACAAACATTTTATTAAGTTTTCTGTATTTGTTCGGAAAGGTTTTTCGGATACTTTGATCCCATTTTCAGGGACCCTCTTGTTCCCTTGAAGAAAGTTTTATTGGCTCAAGGTTGCCTTGATATCATTACGTTCGTATAGAAGTGACAGAAATTGTCCGAAGAATTTCTTCATAAGACTGAAGTATTCAGTACATCCATATGTACATCTAAGGAGAGCACACTGACTGAGAGCAATTTTATTTTGTGTAGAAAAAAAAAATATCGAAAAGGTTGTATTCAAGCACGGACGTGGCCTTTATTAAGGTATTCAGAGAACAAATTAAGGTAGGTATAAGGTACACCTGCAAATTCTTTAGATATAAATTTAAATTATTATATGAAATTAAGTAGTGTGGGATAGACTTTGGCGATCGTAAGCTATACAGAGAGAAAAATATTTTTGTGGATGAAAGGGCTTATTCAATTATTTGAACAAAATATTTCAAGAAAAGACTACACCTGGCAATTTATAAGAGTAGAGTAGAGTAGCAGTTTCGTAGATACGCAGGCCTTACAATGGGGACTTAAACTATCGCAATATGCCCTGACAAATACTTTCGATAAGTTAAAAAAAAGTATGAAACATATAACGTGGATAATAAATTATATCTCCAGACTATACTTCGAATTCGTTAAAGGCTGACTACTACAAAATATTAAAATATATAACTTAATTAAAAATAAATAATAAATAGGTTCATTAAAAACGTAGTCAGCGCATAGTATGGAAGTCGAAGTTCTAGAGTACGACTAGGAATATCTGTATTTAGGTAGCCAAACAATTCCGTGGAATCGATTAAATCCTGCAAGCAATCGTAAACAAGCAGAATCCTAAAGATGTCGAGTATATTCTCTAGTGTGTCCCTGGAAATAAGTGTAAATCTGCCCCTGTTGGGAGGCAGTATAACAGCATTCCTCGATGGAAGTCTGCGAAATGCAAATCTCCAAAATTTTGTTGTTGAAGGGATTGTCACACTTATATAAGCAGCATTCGCATCAAAGAAAATCTTGGAATTAAAATTTGAACCAAAATCTGCTGTCAGCTATGCAAAATAAACAACCGTTGATACTTACAATTTTGTATTAAGGGGTATATGAGATTACTTCACACTTTTTTTTTTATACGATGTGGCCAAATCCTAGGGGACAACCCTTTGATGCGTTAGCATGGTTTTGGCCGGAAGGGAATTAGGGTAAGGGAAGTGAGGAAACTTGAGTCTAGTTTTTGCATTGCTGCGAGCTAGACAACAGCCCAGAGACGGAGTGGATTATTTTAATTTATTAATAAAAGCTCACGGGGTCGTCTGGTCTCGAACCCGGGACCCATGGCATGTTGGTCTTGCCGCTCAACGTATTGATCCAACTCCGTCTCCAACATTTAGAGGATTTAAACTACTGGAACACCAAAAGTGGAAGGTGCTAAACACAGAATTAATCAAAACACAGCCATCAGCGGATATAACCTACAAATTAAGGTGGATTCCGAACCACCGATATGGAATGCCGACACATTATCCCTTACTGCACCGACGACAACCGAGGACTTAATATTCGATGATTCGATTCTAGATATGGAGCTGTTTAGCTCTGAGAACATTGTTTTTCGCCGTAACCGTTAGGCTGATTTACTGGATGCGCCCGTGGGAGGCGGTGTTCTGTGCGTCGCGATGTTTCATGCAGACTGGTTGACATCCCGAACTCCGAAGAATTAGAGGTTTTATGTATCGCTATTGGACTGCCTGGTAAAATTGTATTCATTTCGACCGCTTATATTCCTCCAGGTTCTCCGTCTAATGTTTATGAAAGGTTCGCCTCCTGCCTGGATGACCGCTCACACCCCTTGAATGCCTTCCGATGAATTATTGCTTTTGTGTGACTTTAACCTGCTTGAAGTTGGCCGGGAGCTCTTTCACTCGGATGATGGCTTGGTTCCTGTTTTTCGGTTTGCCAATCAGTATGCTTTTTATTTTATAGATGGCCTTGCTTCTTCGGGTCTAACACAGACTTGCAGTATATCTAACGATCATGGAAGGTTCCATGACCTCGATTTTTCTACTGATCCTGATGGTACACTGGTGAGACGATGCTTGGTGCCCACTGTTCCTGAATCGGGTCATCATTTTCATTGATCCAGTGATGATGGCTTCTTGTGTGCCAGATGACGTTTGTTATAACTTCAGTAAGGCTGACTTCTCCGTAATCAACAACTGGCTCTCAGCGTGTGATTGGAGTAGCGTCCTCAATGAACGAGACATTACATAATGTGGCCGTAAGATCTTTTCATAATTTACTGGCTATCTGTTTTACTTATTGTGTCCCTATTTCTAAATCGAATAACTTACGTTCTAACCAGCCTTGGTTAGATAGTACCTTAAACAATTAAATAATGTTAAATGTAAGGTCTGGAAGAGGTTTTGTTCCTCTAGGAGCGACGCTGACTATTTAACTTATTCTAATTTACGCATATAATAATTATATTAACAGAATGAAAGAGTCCTTTCGAGTCGATCCTAAGCGATTTTGGAGGTTCGTGAACTTGAAGCGCAATTCTGATGGCTATCCATCTTCTTTGTCTTTCGGAGACAGCGAAAGCAATGAGCCCTTGACGATAGCAAAACTTTTTGCCGATTTTTTTAAAACTGCGTTTTTGGACGATACCTGTGATATTAGCTTTAAGGATTTCACCCATTTGACGAGGTTTCCACCGACTTATCTCGAATCCAAGGACCTTTTACTTGACGAAGTTACGATTTTGAAGAAAATCTCTACCTTGACTGATAGTTTTTCAATTGGTCCTGACGGTATCCCTGGCTCACTCGTGAAAAGATGTGGTTCCGTTCTTGCTCCTATTCTGTGTTATTTATTTAATCGAGTTGAGAGATTGCGGTGTTTTCCGAAAGCTTGGAAAACCTCATTAATTATTTCCCTTCATAAAAAAGTCGATAAATGTGAAATCACGAACTATAGACCAATTGCTAATCTTTGTTGTATATCCAAGATTTTGGAGGCACTTATGGCGATGTTCTATACTTCCACTGCAAGCCGTTTTTTTAGCTGTTTCAACATGGCTTCATTAGGGGTAAGTCAACTACCACCAATTTATTGAAATTTTCAAACTTGAAAAATCCCCCTAACTCCAAAGTAGTAGTAGGCCATGCTGCCAAGAGAGTCTGCAGTGGTGTCCCCCTATCAGCAGGATCCAGGGGTAATTGAGTCGTGAATGGCGTCTCCTCAGGAACTTCTGTAGGAGTGAAGGTGGACCGTATGGTAGACCCTAACAGGTTGGGTATACCCACGGTACCCACAACACAACAGAAGCAGCTTTGGGAAAATTACCTTTTGAAGGTTCTGCGGCGGCTATGGAGGCTGGCTTGCGCCGGATGAAAGTGCTGTAGCAGTCCTGGAAAAAGGTGCCATTGGCAAAATAATAACTAGCACTTCCTCAGGTGCGGCGGCAGAGACGATAGCCTCTAACGAGTTGGCTATTTCCGCGGTACACGCACCAGGAGAAGATGCAGACATGCCTTCCGAAGGGTTTGCTGCGGTTAATCCGGAGGAGGTTACTGATCCTGGCTCTGGACTAAAGCTTTATGCCCTGGAATCCTTCAATGGCGTCGACAAAAAAGGAGTGAAGGACTAAGAAGGAACACTGGAGACGGTGGGACAGCATGGATTCCTCCAAATAGGCTAGGATTCTAGCAGTGACCCAGGAAACCGAGGTTAGTGGGGACAGTAGGATAACTGGATACTCAGTTGCCTTCTCTCTTAGGAGACTGGGAGGGGGATAAAAAGGGACCCGATTCGATGTGGTGTGTTTCGACTAATCCCTAGAGAGGTATTTTTAGTGAGTAAGAATCTCACACTACCGGAGGGCACGGGCTGTCCGGAGTCTTTTGGAAGATTTTAACCTCTCACGCAAATAAAAAACAAAAACAAAAAAAACGGGTGCATCTATCCCGACTAATCACTTGCATAATTTCCATCGCTTGAAGTAAGCGATACTACTAGGTGCAACCGATTCGTACTAGCGATGAGCACTAATCTTATCAAACTTCAATTAAGCTGTCCAAGTAATCACATTAATACGTTGTGCAATAGCTATGAATATTGGTTGCGTTTTGGACGTTTACTTCAATAAACTTCAATCAAGGATAATTAAATTGTGAGCAATAATATTCATATTGTGGGTGGGTGAAGATGGCTTTTCCTGCTAAAGCTCCATTCTGACGTTGAAAAATTCAATTGACATGACAATATTTTTCAAATAAACTGAAACGTATTTTCGTCTAGATACATTATTGCATTTAAGTGCATGCTTACCAAAGAATCGAACCTAAGTGCTAATCAGAAGCAAAACCATCCACCAAACACAATTTCATAGAAGGAAGCAAAATTAGCGTATTCCATGAATTTTGCTAATCGCTACGTTTAAATAGATGCAAACATATCATAATCGATAAGCAGCGTTTTCAATCAATCACAGTAGACTTGATATATACAGCTGCATATCTCCAGTACATATGGCAAACCTAAAGTTTTTTAGGACAAGAGATTGTTAGAGATGGTTAATAAAAAGAAAGCAAAAAGGGATCAAGAATAGATCTGTGCGGTACTCCACTATGGAATTCTGAAAACCAGACAATTAACAATAAAAAAAACATTTTGTTGATCTGATATGATTTTATGTAATCAATTTAATCAAATGATTTTGAAAAATCAAGGCTGTGATTGCGCCTAGAAGAGGATGTTTAAGTCAAGGTACAAGAGGCACTAAAGAATATTTTAGGAATAGAAATAACTTTGACAAATTTTGCAAACATTAGGGAAGAACCTATAAGGAGAGTGGTAAATAAATGAATAAAAAATAGAAATAACACAGGATAGCATTGATAAATCAAAGACAGCTGAGCAATTCAGGTTGCTGCTTTGGCCCAAATGGTGACGTTAAGTTACTGCTAAGTATTTTAGTGAAAAGTTTTATGTCGGATTGGCAGTAATATGGGGAGGTTTATAAACGGTACCAATAATAAATTTTCCAGAGTTAAACATAAGCTCCAAAAACAGATACTCGATGAGATTTTTCAACAAGACGAAATGAGAAAGAACTTTTCACATAAATACAAATACCTCTTTTCACATGATGTAGCCAAAGTCCAGGGGACAAACCTATGATTAATTCGCATGGCTAAGGCCGAACGGAAGTTAGTGTAAATGGAATTAAGTAAATTTAATGTCTTGTTTTTGCATTGCTTCGAGATAGACAACAGCTAAGAGACGGACTGGATTTTTATTTTTGGTGCAAAATGCAATGAAAACTCGTAGACAGGCCGACGCTCGAATCTGCATTAATGACGTGGTGATTGTACCACTTTTCCGTTAATCCAACTCCGCAGATTAATCACGAATATTTTCGACGGTTGATTAATCAACTAAACAGAATTATGTAAATAACAAATAGTTTCGAGGAAATACGCAACAATAGAAAGTTCCGGGCAAAAACCCAACAACCAAAAGTTTGGTGCAAAAACTTAAATACGGAGTTGGATCAATTTGTTGATCAGCACGACCACCATGTCATGGGTCGCGGGTTCGAGACCAGGTCTCCCGTGGGTTTTTATTAAGAAATTAAAATAATCCACTCCGTCTATGGGCTGTTGTCTAGCTTGCAGCAATGCAAAAACAAGACATTCAAGTTTCCTCACTTCCCTTACCCTAATTCCCTTTCGGCCTAAACCAGTATCAAAGGCTTTGGCCACATCGTATAAAAAAAAATTATGAGAATTTTCGGGTAAAATCGACACAGACAATTAATTTGTTTTGTCCAAGAGCTTTTCGTTGTTGCGTTTTTACTCGTAACTAAAGTTGCTGGACAAAATTCTCGCCACAAAAGATCTTTCTCGTCGAGGTGATAGAAGGGTGTAACACAGTTGCTGTACACAGTTTTGCTCTGTGTAGAGTTTTTGTGTCGTTTTTGCGCGAAAAAATTGTGAACCGTTTTTGCTTGTATTTTTGAAGTGCACGTCGTGTAGGTATGCAAAAATAGGAAGATCTTATGAACTTCAAATTGAATTTGAGAAAATTCGGCAAAATTACTTAAACGAGATCGATGTGGTTTGTGCGGAAGTTTATCTCAAATTTAATATATTTATTCCTACATGTATATTCTGAAAAAAATCCTGTTTAACATAGAAAATATCCCCTTTGCTATAGCAAATAATGTTTGCATTGTTATAGTAAACCTCAATAAAAATTCTGTCGTTTTTGTGTCAAAAGGGACGAAATTTCATTGTTAAAAACAATAATGGTGCGTTTACAGATAGCCCTGATAAGCTCTTTTTTCAATGAAAAGTCTCCTGTCCATTTATTTTTTCTCTAGCGTAAAAATAAATTGAATTTTGTCCACAAGACCGACATAATTGAATGTGGGACATCTCGTAAAAAACCAATTCAAAAACGACATCCTTCGTCTGGTTGTCATAAGAAGCAAACGCTTAACCTTGGCGGGCAAAACTTTTTACGAATTACGACCTAAATTTTAAACGGACTTAAAATTAATCATAATATCGTACAACCCCAAGGCGCTACAATGTTTCATAAATGCCGGCCGCTGAGAGATATTAAAAAATCGTGACAGTTGCGATCGTAAAAAGCCTCCTTAATTTTTTCCACCGCCAGAACGTGAAATGTTTAATTCGGTGTGAAACTGCTGTTGTCACGTCTCCAGATTCTGTGGCACGCTAAGCCAGACTTGAAGATTTTTTTTTCTACATTAAAATATTAAACAGAACACATCAACGTATGAACACGTTCTCGCCTATCCCTGGGAAAAAATTAAATATTTTATTATCACATCTGTTTCCCAGCAAGGACATTTATTTATTTATGTAGAGAAAGAGGGCAACAATGGATACAGCAACGTCCCCTTGCCATATTAAAATGCCCAAATTCCATGCTGTGCAAATTTGTCTCCTGTGCCAAGTCTATGGAAAGGAAGGATTTTTTTTTACAAAATCTAAGGATCCTTTCTTGGTGGAACCGTGTAAGATGCAAAATATGATGGCACTGCAAATAAAAAATGAGTCGTATGCAAAATACAGGTGCAGTTTGCAAGTTGATTTCACTCTCCGCGAAATATGTAAAGTAAAATTGCAGGTGAATGGGGAAAATTTGAATATTTGAAAGCGTTCTCTCCGTTCATTTATTTATCGAAGCTGCGGGGTTTAATATTAAATTCAGGATGTGCAGACAAGTGAAGATTGATGCCGCGATTTTATTTATGAGTCTGCATTTAATAATGGCGCATTTGTTATGGAATCAGGAAAACTTGGATCTTTCAATATGCGAATAATTTTGACATATGATGTACATTGCATAAAAAGCATTTTATGACTCTAAGTAAGCATCACAGGTCGCATTAAAATTGAATTTTCTGAAAAGCATCGTATACAGAATCAAAATTACTGAACATAAAGGCGAGTTTAATATGTACACAAACTTGCCTAATATTAATGATCCAATCACGCCGTATTCAGTTAGACAGCTGTGTGAGGTTCAAAATCAAAATTGAAATATATTGCAGCATCGCCTCTTTTTAGGAGACCTTCTTAAAGAGAAACCACTCCTCTTTTATGTTCTTGAGTCATCAATCTACGTCCGCATACCAACTTTCTTCTTCATAGGTGTATAAAAGAGAGGATGGGGAGGCGACATACAGAAAGACAAATATACGGATGGACATACCGAAAATATATTGTTTCCTTGTTGCTACGGAATCCTAAAAATTAAACGCTGCCGTCAATATTCAATACAATGAAGGTAAATGGAAAGTAGTGAAGATTTTATACCCCGAAAATTTTTGAGTGAAACATTCAATACCAAATGAAATTATTTTTTCATCAAGTCCCTGAAAATAACGCAGAGACCCCAATTTCTTATCTTCTGAGAAACAACACAACTAGATTAAGAGAAACCTTTAATAAAAAGTAAAAAACTACCATTAAAAATTCTCTACCCAACGAAGGACCGCCTATTATTGATTCCAGTGAAACACTGAATGAAGTAGTAGACACCTTAATATTTGCGATGCAAATTTCTTGTACTCACCGAAATTTCTGAGGTATACCCAGAAATCCGTGCTGGTCAGCGAAAGTCGTTGACCTTAGAAAAAAATGTCGCAAGGTTTTTAACCAATCAAAAATAACTAAGGCCTAACAAATATAAGGAAGGCCCAGAAACTTTAAGAAACATGTTAGGAAAGTTAAACGATTTGTTTGGGAGTTCCAAGTCTTTCAATTTACCGAACTTATAATCCATGCCGAACTTCAAGTGACCTCCGAATTTCTAATTCCATGGTTGGAAGCCATTTTTGAAGCCAACGTAAATTTCAAATAAATTTGAAATTGATTCAAATATTCTCCTTCCTTTTTAACAGTTTCGATAGACTTCTAATAAGAGTATGTCCGTTAAAAAAGCTGTGTATGAAATGATCGACAGGATAGATTGTTAAATCATCTACAAGGAAATCGCTCCAGCAGATTTCCTCTACATTTATCTTTAAGATGGCAGTTAGAGTAAATCAAGAGACGGAGTTGGATAAATTGGTTCGAGCGGCACGAACACCGTACCATGGTTCCCGGGTTCGAGACCAGGCCTATCCGTGGTCTTCAAAATTGAATTAAAAAAAATCCACTCCGTCTCTGGGCTGTTGTCTAGCTCACAGTAATGCAAAAACAAGACATTCAAGTTTCCACACTCCCCTTATCTTAAAATTTCCTTCCGGGCAAAGCTATGCTAACGCATCAAAGGGTTCTCCCCTAGGATTTGGCCACATGGGACCAACAAATAAAATACGAAGACATTCTGCAAGAGACACTCCTCAAGGAGGGCTCCATTCATCGGTGCTGCTAGTAAATCTACAACACGCCTATGCTGCCGAAACTGCCCCGTTAACCCCAGACAAACACTACAATAACTTCCTGGATTAGTAACTGTATAAATGGCATCTCAAAAAAGCATAAGTTTCTCCGTTTAACACATAAATACTAAATAGTGTCGGATTAACACTAAGTGACCAAGTTAAATATGTGGACCTTTCTGTGGATAGAAAAATTATTTGGAAATCCAATATTTACGAAAGTTTACGAAAAGTAACGGCGGTTTTGTACTCTACAAAAAGGCAATCGGCTAAAGATAGGACATGAAGCCACGGATTGCGCACTGTCCGTATGTCACCGTAATAAGAGCCCAGGCCCGATCTGCATGCAGTACAGATGAAATGCTAACTTAGGAAGTATTAGGAGAAAAACGATGTTCTTGTTAGGGGCCGTTCATATATTACATAAGCATCAACACAGGGGGGAGGGGGGGGGGGTTCACCTTTGCTTATTTTTGATTACAAGAGGGGTAGGGTTGGATGATTATCCTGTTCGCGCCTACATATTTTACCAGACGCTAAATTGTCAGAGTCAAGGGAAAGTCAGATAAATGTCACGTCACTTTGGAAGTCCAAAAAGGACAAATGGACGATTTGAATTTGAAAAAAGTAAATCCCTCCGTCTGTTAATTCATAAAATTGTAAAAACGCAGACCGAAACAAAAGTAAGACCTATAACAATGGCTGCTTGTTGTTCCAATGAATTGATGTGCATATTACAGGCTTTAGACAAAAATGAAGATGCTGATTGGCTTTAAGAGGAAGATGTCGATATTTTGGGAGAAAGCATAGCATAGAATAGCTATAGATCAATCTACTAGTTATGGTCCCAGTTACTCCGAAATCTGCCTCAAATCTATCTATCATTTATTTACACTTAAGTTATCCGTAGGATTTACTCCTACGAATAGTTCGCGCAACCCACATGAAGTGAGTGTACTGAATGTCGTGTACGGCGGCTGATTTAGTACGAAAACATTGTTAGTTGTAGATTCCCAAGTATAGAGTTGACTGAAACGCTCTCGTACTGTATCCACCATGTTATTGGGGATGTAATGTAAATGTTATTGTGGATGAAATACTATGTATTTCAACAATGGCTCAGAGGCCGTCTGTCGAAGTTCATGCATGTACAGATGGCTGTAATAACGTTTATTCGGAACACCTGGATTTAAAAATCTCCTTCCGTTTGCGGACCACTACAGTGTTTTTCAAGCAGAAGTCGTGGCTATAAAAGTAGCACTAGCAGTTTTCTTTAAAGGAAAATAGATTCTCTCTTAAAAATGTCAGGTACTTATGATACCCTACGCCATTGAAATCGAAGAAAGCAGTGAGAAGAATCTTCACATTTGATCGAACTTGTCGAATTTTTTTTCGGTCTTGGTTTTACAGGCAGATTCCATTGGCATTTGTTTCGACGTCATTGTAACTTGTTGTGACTGTTTTAAGAAGCTCTGGATAGTTGTTGAGTTTATCCAGCAATTCCTGAGCAATTTCGACTCTACGCAGTTTTGTTGGAAATTTGTCTGAAAGTAATTCAGAAATCGTTCATAACAATTTCTTTCACTAATAACACATAAGGGCCGCCCTGGATGACCTTATTTTTAACGCCTTCACAGTCCCCTTTCAAACGTCTGTAAAATTGTTGCCCTCCTCATAGTAGATTCTCCAAAAGTCACAGTCAACATTTCGAATACGGTGCTGCACTTTTTTATTTCTCAAGCACAATTTAATACAAATTCTTTGATCCATCTTTTTCGAAAGTAAAAATTATTGAGTACACCTAAAAACGTGTAGCCTACTCGGGAGATTATCTACAGGTGAGCACTGACTGTATCGTTCCTTCAGTTCGAGAAACCTTTCTCTACTAGAATCCCTAGTAGGGAAGAATGGAAAGGTTGTCAGTGGCTGCCAGTACCAGGTCTACCGATTTTCACGGATCGTTAAAAATTGCGGAACAGGATGGGAGCAGGAGTTTTCTCCGGCCGCCTTAGGACTATAGCGATAGTCCAGCGGCTAGTGCGCAAATGCCGGACCGTCTCCAAAGTTTGGAGGCTCTACATAGGGTCATTCTCTGCTGGGTACCCGGTCATAGCGATGTGACGGGTAACGAAGCGGTCGATGTTCTGGCGGAAGAAGGTTCGCAGTTGGACGCTTCACAAATAGACATATCAATAGGACGATCGATTCAGCTCGCCAAGCGCAAGTCGATTGGTCTGACAACCTGCCACATATCAAGGATAATGTGGATTGAGTAGAATGAACAAGAACGGTGTTCTTACTGAAGAGAAGCCGACGGAATCTACGTAATATCACTGTTGTTATAAGGGGCCAATGTCTTTTTGCTAGTCATGTCGCATGCGTACTCCCGCCACAACGATGTCGGAGTTGCCTGGACGAATAAGAAGTTGAAGGGATTCAGCATTTATTTTGCGAATGTCCTGGACTAGGCAGAACGAATTTTCAGACGTGTAACGGACGATGGGGAAGGGGGAGAAGGGGGGGGGGGTTAAATTAGAAAACAAAAAAAAGTTTCGCAAACTGTACCGTGTGATATATCAAAAAACTGGGCTTGGTAGGGGGGTCTCCAATATATGTTTTTTATAATTAAAAAAAAAAAGTTTTAAAGTTATTTAAGAAAATAGATTAAGGTGGACCTTTTCCTCCATATCTTCGAAACTACTGAGCCTAAAATTTTGAGAAAAATACAAAAGAATAGTTCTTTACTACAAGAAAAGCCATAAGTATATATGGTTTTAAAATAACATACTAAATCTCTCAATATTGTGCATACAAACTTACAGTTGGGTGTACGGGAGAACATGTTTTTCAACTGCAATGTTAAGTTTGTTCTTGAGATAAATTACTGGTACTCCTCGTTCGACTTAACTAAGGCAGGCATCCGTAACTCCTCGTACCTACCGCGCTAAGTACCTACAGCTCGATGCTCTGACAAGTGGTAAATCGGTCAGGGACGCCGCCCGCCTAGCGAGCGCACATAATATTGCGATGCGCGCTATGGTGCGAGTGTGGTGGGGGTGACAAATCAAAAAATGCAATAACAGAATACCTTCTATCACTCGGTCTTAATTTACGTATTCAAGAATATACGACAAGACAGAATTCAGCAGTAGTCATTCACCAATTTCCCTCTTCAATCTGGTACCATTCATACTTTTTTTAGCTACCACAAACAAATTTGGGTGAAATGTAAAAAAACATGGTAGATAACATAATCATGGTACCAAACCCTCTTCTCCTCATGTCCGGTACTTTTTTTAAATCTGAAGAAAATCTAAGGCCTACGAAACTTAGAAATTTTCGTTACTTTTTGATAACACCTAGAACACCTCACATGGCACCATGGAATAGTGATATTCGAAACGGAAAAGGCGCCATTAAATCCTCTAAAGTAACGGGTAATATTTTTACACTTTTGTGTGTCGTATATGAAAATAGAATCCGACATGCATGTAATTAGAGGCAACTTATTATCAAAGACTAACTTAAAGACCTTTGAGATATGGTTGTTTATTTCGACACACATCATCCTCCAGAAGCCAAATCTGGATCTATAAAGTTATAGATTACCTACATACACTTAAAAATAAATAGCATGTAGAACCAGCGCCAGATTATAAATAAAAGCGAAAAATAATGATGGCTCCAATACAGTTCCCTGAGGCACTTCATACAGCTCGGGAAGGCAATCAAAATCTGTGATAGTACAAACAAAGTACGTCCTTTAAGATACAACTACACTAACCTACTGTCTAAGCTATTATGACACCGAACTTGCTATCCTTTGGGTTCCATGCAAGATCCAATTTTGTTTTAGATTTGACCTATACTTTGATTTTTTAGACTTTTGTACAGAAGTCTATTCCGGATTTGGCTAGTTAGTATGCTTCGTTGCCTGCTTAAATCCTTTTAACTTCGATATAATTTTGCATGTCTTTTGTCTTTTCAAATTAAGAAGTATTAATCACTGTGACCTTCTGTTTTCAGACTTCCAGCCATTAAATTAAAATGATACATTGAATAGATGTCTTAGGTTCTTCTGCGTATGGTGTTTTAGTCAAACCAGTTTTCAAATCAATTCCTCTTGATTGATAAAGGTTATTGGTGACGATCACACGATGATTTAAAAGTTTCAACAGTTCCCCGCTAGGTGGCATTAGACTCGAGGAGCTATAATCGCCTCGATTATGGTGTAACTACAAATTTTTATTTAATACGTCCACATAAAATTTGCTAGGCCTCTAATTTGAAATACTTAATGCTAGTGCTAATGAAGTGAATTACTTATATTAAAGAATTAAACGGCTGTTAATTGGTTTTGTAGTGAAACATTTTTTTCCTGTTTTGTGTGAAAATGGCTTGCTTAATTAGACTTTCGAGCTTGTAAATTTTCGAAAACTTTGCAAAACATAGTTATAAATTAAATCGCAAAATAACATCCAGTAATGAACCTATTTACAGCAAACTACATAGCGAATTAAAAATTTTACGGGTATGGCTGTATTCTGCTTCGGTAGCAAAATTGTATAATTAAATCAATTACTCCATTCTCTCATGCTTGTATTTATACCTACGCCTGTGATAAATTTCGTAGAAATTTTTATACTACAATTAATCTGCCTGACGTTACAAGAACGTACACATACACATGAACATTTGTCGAGAGGATGCGATTGCAAATGTGCACCGAGCAGGAACAATCGATAGTAATTAGTGTCAATTGCTTGCTATTTAATTTTACTAGTAGCAAATCAAAAATTAATATTGTGTAATTACCCCATGGTCGTCAGAGCACTCTTGTCCATTCTTGTTAGTCGGACATTTGGTTTGGTCGATATGCGGAAAGAGGCTGACACAAGTTTGGTTCACACAAATCAAATTATCTCCGCATGGAGTTCCATCCTTAACAAGGCCATGCTCCGGGTATTCATTAGAGCCCACTTGACCGCTTGTTGCCCTGTAATGAGAAAATGTTACGGAATTGTGACTATATTGCACTCTTATTTAAGGACGACAAAAGTAATGACAATTTCAGGAAGGATGAAGGAAAGCGAAAGAAATGGAAAAGTACTATATATAAACGATTTGGAAGGTAAATTGAAGGATTGGTCAAGTGTTGGATAGATAGAAAGTGGAAAGCCTACTTACTTGCATTCATATTCAACTCCTTTAATTGAGATAATTGTCCTGGAGTAGAGTTGATCTATTACTTCATCAGTTGGTTGCCGTTCGCCCTCCTTGCACTGTAGCGAGCCACACTGAACATTCCTGTTGATAACAAGGCAAAGTCATAAATTACACGAGTGCCAGCATACAATTGAATTGTTGAGTATCCGGGAGTGGATACCATTAGTATTTGTGACTATATCGAATTCTGATAGAATTGTTTCAAATTTTGATATCTTACTCTGGTTCGCACTTAATGTAATGACCATTGCTGTCCCGGCCACAATGTCCATTTATGGAGCCCTTGGAGTTAAATTGTTCGTAACACTGTCGGTCGGCTGCTGTACCCCCGTAACCCCAAATTCCTTCGCACTGTAGGGACAACGTTGGGCAGTCACCCTGAAAGCAATAACCTGCAATGGAAACTGTAATCAACTCGCTTACTATTTTCTTTTTTGCAGGTTGATGATGCTTTAGCACGAATTGCCGGGTGAGAGTGGTTTTTCGGGCACTTTTACGATGGAATTCTTAAATGCTGCATAAGAAAGCTGTTTCGTTGGAATTAAAAGGCCCTTAATTTTCGTTGCTCTAGTTCTGCTTGTATAAGCATGTAGATGTATGTTCGTGGATATAAATATAAAAAAAAAATAAGAAAAGAGCATCTCAGTAGAGATTTCATGGTAGTGTTTCATCAAATTACTGCAACAAATCTTACAAATTGCATCTAGAGTGAGGTGCTCAAAGTGTTTAACGTTAAACATAAATAGAAGATAGTTAGGGTTCGAAAACCTTTTCGACACAAGAAGCCTTTTTGTAAAAAAAAACCTATGAAAATAAAATGTTGTCATCATGTTGCAGGATATTGAATAACAAGATTGATATATTAACCAATATGCTTTTGCGCTTGTGTAACGACTGTGTACTTTAAAAGACATGTAGATTGCGCAATTCCTTAGTAACAATACAATATATCTGGTGACAAGATACTCTCAAAAGATATTAAGCAGTTTGTAATAACAAAACATACATGACTCGCGCTCGTCTAAACGTGCGTATCTCAGCTAGATGCAAGCTAAAAGGCTATGCGGCAGTATGCGTAATTAAGGAATTTATGGAAATAAGGCCTTGGAAATAATTTTTGACTCCAACACGCTAAATACCTTCCATTCTAATAGCAATGCTAATGCACATCAGTCTTCTAAGTATTAACTATCCGACTCTGATAGTATGCTAATAACTAGATGTCGTGTCGTCTTGGTTCTGAAATCTTCTGATCATCACGCGCTCTTAGTTGTTATGTGTGTTGATGTTGTCGACACATCTTCTTCTATACTTAGTGTCTGCTTCTTCAATTTCTGGCTGAATTCGTTACTGGCTTCTGACTTGTGATTGGTTGAGCGTGTTTTTTTTCTGTTTTTGTTTTTTTTTGTTATAAGATGTGCCGAGGGGACCACCCTTTGATGTGTTAGCATGGCTGTGAAGGGAGTGAAGAAACTTAAATGTCTTGTTTTTTGCATTCCTGCGAGCTAGACAAAAGCTTAGAGACGGAGCGGATTTATTAATTCAATCTTTAAAAACACACGGGAAGACCTGGTCTTGATCCCGGGACCTATGGCATGGTGGTCGTACCGCTCAACCAACGGTTCTGCGGGAGTGTGATATTGATTTAGCCGTGTAGTCCGATTTGCACTTTCAGATCGAGATCTCTTAATTTGTGTCGTCCCTGGCTTGATGGTACCTAAAGACATCTCAGAAACTTGAGGGATAAAGCCTGGGAGAAGTTCTGTGCCTCGGGGAGTGCCATAACTGTCTGTGTTATTCTGATATTTCTTATGGCTTTTCATCTCAGCTGCAGATCTCCTACGCCGAATTCGCGACCAACATGTGATCCCTAAACAATTATGGAGATTTACTAACTCCAAGCGTAACGGTGATGCCTATCCTTCTTCTCTGATTTATCGCGATAGTACGGGTGATGATCCCTCTACTATCGCCAATTTCTTCGCTGATTTTTTCCGTACTGCTTTCTATGATTCTAACTATGATATTTTCTATAATGAATTTATACATTTGACGATGGGTCGCCTAATTCTGTTAAGCCCAAGGACCTAGTATTTGACGATGCATCTATTTCTGTTTTGGGGTGGTGATAATATTCCTGATTCCTTCTCTAAAAATGTCAACCATCTCTTGACAGCGCCCTTTGTTATTTATTCATCCTGTCATTGTGTTCTAGTTGTTTCCCTGTGCTTTGGAAGAGCTCGATGATTATTCCACTTCATAAGGAAGGCAGTAAGGCCGATATATCTAATTACGGATCAATTGCTGGCCTATGTCATGTTGAAAAAATTGTTGACGCCCTGGTTATTGACGTACTTCACTTACCCTGCAGACCTTTCATATACTCTTTCCAACACGGCTTCCGTAAGGGTTAATCAACTACCACCAACCTCCTTGAATTACTGAATAACTCTTTGCCAGTCATTGCATATTCACGGATTTTAGCAAGGTCTTTGAGCGGATTGATCATCAAATCCTTGTTCACAAGATAATTCTGCTTTTGATTTTCCTTCCCGTTTCATCGATTGGTTGTCTTCTTATTTGCTTGGTCGTACCCAACGTATCCTGTTCCGGAAAACTCTTTCAAACCAAATCTTTGTTACCTCAGGGCAGCATTCTGGGCCCGTTTATTTTTATTTTGTGTATTAATAATATTTCACTTCTTTTATCCAACGCTAAAATTTTGTATTATGCGGGCGATGGCAAAATACTGATTTTATATCTTCTCCAGTTAAAAACCTCTTTGCCTACCTGAGGGTGGCTGAACGGTTTTTGCAGTAGGAAGCGAATAAAAGGGTGACAAAATGGTGTCAGTACCAACATCAGCCCGAACAGATGCGGGTAATAATTTCGGATTCTCGAAATAGTAGAATCCTAGAAAAATGCTCAGATAGTAGAGAGATTATCTCCGGCCCTCACAATGTTCCTCTTGAGACTGACCAGATAGTTAGCAGTGGATCCGGAATCAACGAATGGTAATCCTCCGCGTTCGCTTAATCACGTCAAATCTGCGAGATCAGGACCTAGCATTCTCCCACTAAATACTCAAGTTATTTAGCAAAGCCAAAATCAGAGTCTTAACATTTACAAGGTTTTGGGCCGTCGTAAGCGTATTAGAAAAGCCTTCAATTGTCAAAATGACATCTTAAAGGTGTAAAAAACTTGTAAAAAAACCGTGAAATAAATGCTAAGAATTATTAAAACCCCAAAAAGTCTGAGCAGAGGCATATACAATCGAGTTTCTGTATACTTCCTGTAACCCCTTGTAGTGCATGGGACGGAAGAAGATTTTCACCCGATTCGAGACAAAGATTGAAAGTGTGCACTTATAATTTAAAGCGGAATTTGAACTACTGACATTTTCTCTGTAACCCTCATGACCTCTTTATCGTGATCTCTTATCAGCAGAAAACAACCATGGGTTGCCGCCGGAGGGATTCGAACCTGGGACTTCCGGATTGGTAGGCGGACACGTTATCGCGTACTTCACTGACGACTCTTAATTTACTTTCAAGAAAATCAAACCTGGTCCAACAAGATCAGAAAGGCTGTCCAGCAGTCGATCCGTCTCAACTATTTTTCGCAGAGTAAAGAAAGTCGAGAAAACAATAGCCTAAAAAAACTTTACGATTTTGATAAATTTTTTCAAAATGAATATCAAAACGATTTCGGCATTGCCTGTATTGAAAACCTTCTAAATATAGTACTTTGTGTGCATCAAACAAGCACTTATCTATCATCAAAACGCCCTTTGGAAAAATACAATTAAATTCTCAGAAGGATTTCAATAAATAAATATTTAACGCTCTTATTTAAAGTTTAATGATACGGAAAACTTCGATTGGGAACTATTTCCATTTGCGACGTATCCCCGAGAAGTGCAGTTTTGCTTTTAGAGCAAGAATCGTCTTCCTTTACATCAAGAAACGAAGGAGTTTTTGTCAGAACTTAAACATTCAAGACAAAAACGAAGCAATCAGATGGGAAGTTTCAATCTTAGTAAAGCAAGGAACAAAATCCCTTTGTTCCTGGTTCGTGGATTGTATTTATCATTCTCAGTTATCTCGTCTTCGACAAAAAGTTCACTCGGATCTGCTCCAACTTCTATAATGCACTCTAATTGCTTCTAAGGAGCAACTTGCTTCCATCCTTCTCCATTTGTATAAAATTTGAAACGCTCACAACTCCTTGGCTTAGACTTTACCAACAAAACTGCAATTAAAGGACTTGACACAAAAATAATTTACAAAATTGCGAAAAGGCAAAGTTGTAATAGTTTTATGTTTTGTCCTTTTTGTTCAACTTTTAAACAAAGGATGCGCAAAATTACTTAGCTCCACGTTTCTGTAGTCACACCTTCTCTTTGAGAGTTTCCACCTGCAAATCGTCGAGATGAAAATATCTGTAGAAAACCGATTCGTTCTGGGATTTACAATTAGATAGAAAACCAGCATCTCTCCACTGCATCGGGGAAGTTTCAGAATCTTTTGTGGATAACTTTTCCATTGTATGGTAAAAATTCTTTTCGTTTTGAGGCAAAAAGCATTCGTTGAAGAACTTTCTGTTTGTACTTCTAAAGTAATTTCTCACCACTTGCAGTAAAGTCCTAAGAAAAAGTTCCCTTCCTGTTGGCTCTCAACTTTCTCCGCGCAACTATGCAAAGATCTCAGAATTCAGTTTCCTTTCGGCAAATGGATTTCCCCTGGAAGCCATCAGTTCCAGCAATGTCCCAGTGGTCAAAGAGTGGGCAATAGTTTCTAAGGACTTTTCCTCTACAATTACAAATGAGCGACAATTGACGGTTTTAAGGGCAGGAGTACAATTAAATGAAAATATTGTGATATCCTGCAGTGGGATTTGGAGTTTAATGACGTGATATTTTTCTGATTTAGGGAAGTTGTTGACACACAACAGTCCGTTGGTGGTGGCGCTATTAAGATGTCAGCCAGATTTTATTTGCTCTCGTTTCTGCATCTTTTCAGTTTTAGACATTACTGCATGGAGATTTATAACTATTGTGTTTTTTGTTTATGTGTGGAGTTAGCGCAACTTTAGATTTAAAGAAAAGCTTGCACAGGAGTTACGACCAGAATTTCAAAATAAAAACACATTTACATGAAAAGTTGCTGCATTGCCAAAAAGAAATTTGCATAACCAAATCAGTTGCATTCGTCGGAGAAATGGTTTTCTTTATTTATTCAGTTTTACCCATAACTTAATCTAACAGAACTAGCATCAAAGAATATCTAAATAAATATTAAATGTCACGCTTACCAACTAAATGACGGGCTGAGAGTAAAAGTGACCTATTTATAAGGTTTGGGCAAAAGTGGCTAGAAAATGTTCCGCGCAAAAACGAATCGCGTGAGATTCCGGGCAAAAACATCGTAACAATCGTAAAAAATTTCCGGGCAAAAACGATTTAACTACAAAAAGTCATGCAAAGTTAATGCAGTTAAGAAGTTAAGTCGTTTTTGCCCGGAAATTTTCTACGATTCGTTTTTGCTTGGAATCTCACGCGATTCGTTTTTACGCGGAACATTTTCGAAGCCACTTTTGCCCGAACCTTATAAATAAGTCACTTTTACTCTCAGCCCGTCAAATAATAGTTAGTAACCTTCACGCTATTTGTAGCAACAATTGCAAGTAAAACTATACTTACAGGTGTATTCTGAACCATCGACATTACTCAGTAAACACCGATTGCCTTATAGAGTAATCTGTTTTCAGAAAACAACTAAGGGTCGTTGTCGCTGGGGTTTGAACCTGGCAACCTAATGATAGGACCTGCATGGATAATTTGGTGCTTAGAATAAGGACTCTAGTTTTTCTTTAACGATTGTAATTTGCCACTATAAATAGTGCGACAATTATAAAAAAGGCATAAGTGAATTAAAAAAAATGTAATATTCTTGGAAACCTTCTTAAACGTATTAAGGGTATTAAGAAATTGAGGTGACGGGTTTTGAAAGCTCCGATCTGTTTATTCGCCTGTCGGTCTGTCTGTTTTTCTCAGCAACTACTATTGCAATGGACTTGAAATTTGGTACATCTATAGAGGTCCTTAGCCCGAAACTGTTTTTCGAGAACATAATGTTTTTTTAACTAAATAGGGGTGGGTGTGAGGGGGGGGGTGGACTAGAAATTGTGTGGGGTATTATTTCAAAGGGCTTGTTTTAAGGAAACAAAAAAAATTATTTTATAGGTTTAAGTCGCAATAGTTGTTGGTTAAAACACTGAATCTATGCGATAGCCCCGAAATTACTTCCCTTACCCTTGTTTGAGGATAGTAAACATGAAACATAAACATGGTGGTGTAGAATACCCTTTTAACGCAAAATACACTTTTTAAGGGATTTATGTGTTCTTTTCCATTTAAAGATAGTGGGGTGCGGTTTTTTTCTTATTTGCCAATGCGGATGATGTAAGACCACTACAGACACTTTCCTTGCACAAGCCTTAAAGGGATTAAACAATCCTTCAAAAGGCGAAAAATTGAATTTTTGTTTTTCTAGTGTCAAGTAAAGAAAGTGATTTTCAGCAAAAGTACATAGTTCGAGGGCAATTTTCACCTCCCAAAGGGGAGAACCATCCCTCCGAAAGGATAAAAATAGAAAGAAAAGTAATTTAACTATTGGGTGACGAACCTAACTCTTGCAAGCGCAGATATTTAAACTTTTTTTTAATCTTTCAAAGTATAACTTTGATGAATATAAAGCCGGTGTTGTGATTAATCTTTAATTTGAAAACATCCACTCGGTCTCTCGGCGGTCGTCTAGCTCGCAGCAATGCAGAAACAAGACGTTCAATTTCCCTTATTTCCTTTACCCTAATTACCTGCCGGCCAAAGCCATGCTCAGCGCATCATAGGATTGTCCCCTCGGCTTTGGGTACATTTTATAAAAAAAGTCTGACTATTTCAATGCTCGAGTGTTTGTAACAACAGGTTCCTTGGACTACCTTTCTAGTCGTATGTTATTATAAAATTTAATTTTGTTAACAGCTTTAGGAAAAGAGCTCTGATTAAAATCTATAGGTGGGCTTATCAGTTATTCCTTGGAAGATAGTAGCAGTCCTCTTCATAAGGAACTACCCAGATTGGGCGGGAATACCTTCAGGCTAACCAAGTAGGCCAGGTACTTAGGTATAACACTTTACTCCAAGCTAAACTGGGGCGCGGACACAGAGGAGCGCGTCAAAAAGACATCGGTAGCGTTCTATACCTGCAAACAAATGTGGCCTAAACCAAAAATGGGGGCTTAAACTTTTGAGTTGTAAACTGGATGCATATTTCCATTATGAGACCAATTCTTACTTAGTTAAGAGAGACGCTGACTTTTGGAAAAAGTTTCTCTTCAAATCCTAGGCAGGGAGGGGTGGAGGAAATGGTGGTGTTACCATTGCGGATGTAACGGACTGAACTTATGGATTTGAATTTGAATTTGATCTAAGGCGAAGTGGGAGCTGGGTTGTACTCGGATTTCCAGGAATAGTGAAATGTGTTTCAAGCAGAGATTCTGGCCATATAAAGGGCCTCTCTCACTAGTTCCCCATAACTACTTGTGAGACATGGGGCAGGGAAGAATTTCATCCGATACAAAACACGAGTTACAAATGAATTAAGAATTTAAGGCAGATTTCGAACCACCGAAAAAACTCGGCAAATCCCAATGGACTTTTATTATAATCTATTGTTAGCAGAAAATAAGAATGGGTCGCCGTCGGTGGGGTTCAAACCTGGGATTTCAGAGATGGAAGGCTGACACGTTATCACTTAATACATCGGGCTACAGTTAGTACGAAAGTGTCAGAAATAGACGCAATGCACAAGGTAATTCTTTGCTAAAGATACAGAGGAATGAGGCGGCTGATGTGCTTGTTTAAACAGATGGCCCGTCCGGCTTATAATCTCAAGTCTATTCAACTTGCTAAGGAATCATGGAGCAAGCTGATAACATGATGTATGACAAGACAGATGTAGCCTGATTAGGACAATAATAAACGATTTTTAGGGAGAAACCGCGCGGATCTCCAAAATATTGTGGTGACCTTAACTGGCACAGAATGTTTACACATACACAATAGAAGTTGTCCGTACTTAGAGGAAGTGGAAACCATTCAGCATTTACTCTGCATTTGACCGGGCCGGGTCAGGAGAAGGCACAATGCTTTAGCCTCATACTTCTTCGGGAGACTCGACGATATTGCTAACATAGAGAGCTGAAGCAGTTTCTCAGACTTATTAACAGTTAGAGATGGTTCTAAATAAACCCTTTATAAATATTCTGGTACCGGTTCGCGGACAACCTATAACCATTAAGATGAAATGTGGTATATGGACGTAAATTGATGACTCAAAAACAGAAATTATGATTTTTTGAAAACTAAGTTTTTTGGAACCCCTCCTTTCACAGAGTGATAGTGTACTAAAGGTTTTTTCACTTACAACATTGAGTGGGGTGACATAATTTTGGTCTCCTAATATACAACAAAAAGTTTTTGGCCTTTATGATTTTTAAATTTCAATTGCGAGATATTTGCTTTCAAAGTCGTTATCAAAGCGTCCTCACACCTACATAATTCTTAATTATCGATGCAAAATAACTGAAAAAAATTCGGAATCTAGTCTTTCGTTAGTACTATCAATCACGACTATAATGAGCACTGAGCAAAAAATATCTTAAACACTTGGACTATGTCGACGACGGATGTCTTCTAACTAACAAACAGTGTCCTGTATCACATCTATCTGAGACACAGAGTGCAGAAGATTCCAAAGAGGCTGGCTAGTGTAGTATAACAGCTGTCTATCGCGCCGAAAAGACATGGGTGCTAGAGATGATGCTAGGACTAGGACAATTCTAACATTTAATTGTAACAAAATTTTTTGGAACTTCTTGATTAGGAAAAATTTTGCTGAAATGCTAAAAAATAACTCACAATGTATATGACCATATTTTTTAATTGCATAATACATATATCATATTTTATGTACATCCCTTTGTTGACAGTTTTCTTTGTAAAGCTCCTTTATTTTATTTTTATGAAATTAGATAAAAAAAACCTTCACGAGCAAATCCTGCGTACGGGCCTGCTTGTGAAACGTAACGGTGCGTTATAGGGATAGCATATAACCACAATAAGCCGTGTACCACGAGTCCATAGTTTGGACTCTAAGAGTCAAGCAAAACCACCTAAACTAGAAGCCATGAACTTACGAATTTCACGCACACATATTAGGCCAAATTTAGTTTAATTTACATAATCGTCTGAGTGTTACATAACGTTTGGGTGGGGGGGATAACGCGAAACGAGCGTTACCAGGGGAAGGGGGAGTGGGGGGGGGGTCAGAAATCTTTAAAAACCGCTATCTTTGTTGCTAAACCCTTCGAAATCTCAATATATTTATTGTTATCTTGTTTGATCTTTCTATTCCCAGTGTCACATTAAACGGTATAGCAATAGCTTTTTCCGGAGGCGTGAAAAACTTGGGCGATTATATATATCCAAATATGAAGTGTTGCGATCATATGGTGGGCTGCATCGGCTATAGTCTATGGCTATCGGTCGGCAGTATTAATACTAATAAGAGGTTGATGCTTGTTAGGTCTCTTCTTTTGCCTTACTTCTGGTTATTTAGTTTACCCGCATGTGACTTCAGATTCTTCCAGGAGATTGAATGTGGCATGCAATGATTGCATAAAATTTGACCATATCTCGCCACATCTTAACTCATTAATGGGTTGTTCATCAAATCAGTTCTTACATCTTTTCATTGTATTTTGTACACGGGTGCACCTGGGTATCTGTTTAAAATCTTGGAATTGCTACGTTTACGCTGACATAACTATGTTACTTGCCTATTACTAATTTTCGATACTCGGTTATGGCGAACTTTTACTTCGTTCGTGCGGTTGGTAGTTGGTATGCAGCGCATGTCGACAGCTCGCATGGACCGTTGTGCAAACTGACACATGTCAAGTACTAGATGCGGGCATAGTATCTTGCCAAAAATAAGATACCGTAGTTGGAAATGCCTGTTGACGGAATAAGCAATGTAAAGGTATTCGAGAGATACCATAAAACGCTTTTAAGTGATGGATCACTTCCGGAAAGCAGACTAACTGTTGTCACAATATCACGGATGGAGCCAAAATTGATGGAAGTGCAGGAGCTGGTATTTTTAGTGAGAACGTGAATCCGAATACCCATCTAAACTCAAGGTCGTATACCTCAGTGTGACAGGTGGAAATGTTGACTCTGATCAACGCGCTGGATTACCTGTTGGAGAGTCAGATAAGAGATAATTATGGTGGTACTCAACAATAAGGCGGTACATCCGCAAACTTAAGCAGTGTGCTTCGGCGGTCTGGGGGTCACTGACTAGGGCGAGGGGACATGTAGGAATCGAAGAAAAGCCAGAAAGACTGGCTAAGGTGTGAGCTGATTCGACTTTCTGGTGTTCGAAACCGTTTTGTGCCATAAGCAAATGCATAGAGGGGGTCCTGTTGAAGACATGAGCCACGAGGGAGCAATAGGAGCACTGGACCATTGCGGTCTCATGGACAAGCCAAGATGGCAATTAGAATGTTCAGAAATGTTGGAGAAAGTATGATCCTAGATATGGATTGAAGGGCCCTGAGATGACTGACGGCACTGGTAATAGGACATGGAGACTTCAGGTGTTTTCTAAAAGAGATGAAAATCTTTAAGGATGATTACTGTAGGTTATGCCTAGAGGTACAGGATACTTCGGTAAACATGGTGGCTAGTGGCTAGAGGCCAAAGGCTCGGAGAGGTGTCTCCTTAGAATATAGAACGAGAGGAAAGGCTATCTTAAGTAAAAACCCTGTACGTGTGATAAGCATTTTTGCTTCAACGCCAAGTGGCGAGTGGGTTAAGGGGGAATGACGCCTGAAATGTCAAATTGGACCGAATGTCGCCTTGAAATCAAAGTCGTCTCCGTAATACTGAAATATTTGGGGCATAAGCAAAGTGTTTTTAAGTAGTAAAATTAAGTAAATTAATAAAATATGTTCGGGCAAAGTTATGTTATATTAAAAGTGTTATAAGAATATATTTTGAAAACACCTAATTTAAAATATTATCAAAATGAGTTGGCCCCTCCTGTATACAAGCATAATTTTACTACTTCCATGTCGAAACGCACACATCGCTTGGGTTCTACTACATATAGCAAAATGCTTACATTTTTCCGAATGATGCGCTTTCCTCTAGTTCTTTATTCTAAGGGTGTCTCATAACCAAATGCTTTCAATAACCCGAGGAATTGAGGTGAAGTTGGAAAACTGTCTGAACCTAGGCGGACCAAGCTGAGGTGAAAAGGGGTAGGGACTAAAAGGGGCCCGAATAAGTGGTTTAATTCGACTAATCCCCAGAGTGTAGTACATTATCAGAGACATTCTGGTCTCTCCGTGTTTGAAAATTTTCACCTCTTACGGAGTAGCGGAGTAAGGACAGACTCATATTGTTCTCAATTTACTATTGTACGATAAATAACACAACAGAAGACCAAACATTTTGTTTCCTCTAATGATAGTAGGATTTTCAAAAGAGTCAGTTCTGCCGTTACATCCAACTAAGCCTAACATAATTTTAGTTAATTGAAGTTGATTGTGTTTTAATATGAGAGTTGTCACTTTTTAATTAAGTAGTCTCGGTCTGTCTTCTACAATACTCTTCTACAAGAAAAATCCAAACAAACCACAGCCTTTTTCGAATACTATCAAATAAAACTGCTCCGAGTCTATTTGATATATTTTTTCCACAACACCTGTTATCGTTGTGGCAATAAACCAAAAAGTTGTTGAATTCCATAGGTAATCCTCAAAAATTGTTTTGTGTAACAAAAACAGACGGCAGCCGGTAGCAGAAATAAATTTGTTAAATTTACACCTCAAAATAGCTTCATTACCAACTATTGTTTGTTTGTAAACAATAGCGGCCAATAAATTTGTTCACATACTAACTTAAATACTAGTTGGTACGTTTGCATAAGGAACAGTTTGTTTTTAATTAGAGCACAGTGCGCAAAATGCATTTCAATTTACTGCGGTTTTTTTTTTTTTGGAAAAGGCATAATATTTCCTTTGACTTTGTGAATTGAATTTGCCGACAATTTACAATTTGCTGCGGTATACTGTTTGAGTAGATGTAGTCGTTCCTTGCTAAATTTGTTAACAAACGTCGGGCAATCATTCTAGAGAGAGTGCAAACAAGAAATATTTTCCTAAAATTTAATTAACTCAAAACGTAGAAGTTGGGTGTCGCTTAAAGTTATATCGAGTAGTAACGAAGCTGAAACCCCACAAAAAGTTTCTGTATGTTAGCAAATATTTACTGTAAGCACTGCTTGAACGCTAATTAAGGCTAACTATGATGTGAGGGAAAGGGGAGGCACCTTAAACTCCACTCTCACCCTAGAAGGACACCTAGTCCTTGAAGCGTTTTGATGTTTTGCAATTAATAAATAATTAAAAATAATTTCCGACTAAGTGGATAGTTGTTACAGCACTTATTGAAATTTTCGCTTAGACTTACCGGTGACTCCGGTTTTGGAAGCACCACATGGCGTTCCATTCTTTTTGTAAATATCCGTTGGGCAATGCCCGTTGTCGCCGTCGCAAAATTCGGGTAGATCACACTCTGTGTTTGTGTCCCTGCAGATGACTCCTCGCGGCCGGAGCTGAAAGCAAAGCATATAACGAAATTAAATATAATTTTTTTTCTGCAGGACTTGCAGCATCCTTTAACCAGTTATGGCTCTAAACTGCTCCTAAATAGTCTAGCATTTACTATCGTAATATGTTTATACGTACCCTGCAATTCTCGCAACACATTCCAGTGGCACATTGGGCTTCCGTTTTTAACTTGCATGTTATCCCGTCGCAGCATGGATCCTTGGAACATTCCTCAAACGTTCCGCAGTCACACTCCTCGTCCTCTTCGACAATTTTGTTGCCACAGTTCCTGTGCATTTCAACCTGCAGAAAAAAAATCAATAAGAGTTTTGCGTATACATGCCGAGTTTTTTTTTTTGTATTAATATTTACTGGGTGGAAGAAAATAAACTGGAGCATAACTAAAATTACTTGGAAAGCTTTTAAATATTGCCACCAAGCACCGGTGGAATCGGAACATTAAAGCGCTCTAAATAAGGCTCCTGAAAGAATTTATCGGGGCGTGACAGCTTAAATATGCGTTTCTTATGGACAGAGGGATAGGGATTAAGCAAGGCTCCGCAGGTGCTTTTGAAGTTTATCTTTTTTTTTGGAGCTTGGGGGGAAAAAAATTAAAGCATTAAAGGGGTTGCGCTTAATAAGTGCCCACTAAGCATAGAGTGGTTTAGCAAAAAGATTTATTTGATCGCCTTTTTAATAGGTTTTCGTGTTAAGGCAGTATACTAAGTGCACGGACGTCCAAGGGATAGATTCGATTTTTGGTCAATTTTATTAACAAAACTGAGTTTAAAAATCTTGGAAATAACTGATAGGAACTTATTTTTGCTAGACTGATAGCATTCAAATATTTTATCCGTGGTACTATTTAGTTGACTTTTGGGAAATGGTGTGATGATTTTTTATGATGATTATTAGCTCAAAAATAGTACTATAGCCGTTTTCAATCTCAATCTACGGTGACTATTTATAGCTAGAACAATTCAAGAGAGGGCATACTAGACTCAAAGGCAACGAAGACAATACAACCGCTTTGAAGATTATGGTTGAAAACAATAAAAGAAGAACTTCTGAATACGTTCAGGCTTCCTTGGAAATTGATCAGTTCTGAGTGTAAAAAACTATTCTCATTCACTTATATAAATTTTTTTCAAAGGGCGTTCTGCAGGAAATTTTTTATTTGCCCCTCCTGACTTGACATTGTGACATTGTTTTTTTTTATCTTTGCGCAGCGGAACGGCGGCTGCAAGGCTCAGTGCAAACAAATAGAATCGCTGCGTGCGCGGATAGCTCGGGTCTTACCCATCGTAAGACAAAGATTTTAATATTTGTTGATTTCAACAAATTCGGATATACAGGGTTTTACAGATCTGACGTGCCAAAATGAGTGGGGTAATAGATCTCACCTAGGCATACAAAAAATTGTAAGGCAAAGGGGGGGGGGGGGGGGGCAGAGTGTCCAAGTCGGGCGATTTCTCGCCGATTGGGCTACTTGAGCCGTCAGTTGGGCGAGAAAATTTTCCGCTCTTCGACTAGGCACTTTTTGGCTGATTTTTTAATTCTTGCTGGGCGCTTTTGGGCGATTTCTTAATTCTTGCTAGACTTTTTTGGACTATTGGCTGAATCAGAATGCACTGCAGCCTACAGCAACAGTTCATATTGGCTAATCGAAATCACATATCCCGACGTGACAGTAGAAAAATTGTTGCTGTCGAGTCATCTCAAATTCTAATTATTTTTTCGCCAATAACTTTTTACTGAACTCCGAACGAGTCCAAACTGACGTTTATCGCAATGGAATTTTTTCGCCCAAACATAAAAGTATGCTCAATGCCGTCATCACGTTGGAAGCGACTGGGTGAATTATTAAAGTTGTGACTATTTTCACTTACGTGTATTTATGTACTTCAAAAATTTATTAGATTTTCTGGGAGGAAGAGGTGTACTAATCAGGCTTTTAATTGCTTTATTAAATGGGGGTTAACCCCCCCCCCCCCCTACCCCGCCAAGGAATATATTTGTAAAGTCGTACATAAAGTACGTAAAAGCGGAACTTTCCCGAATTCAAAAGTACACGTAAGTGCAAATAGTCACTCCCATTCAATACCTACTTAATTAAGGGTATTTTTTTTATTTTTCAAGACGCCTCTACCACAATTTTAAATTTGTGTTACTTGTATCTGATGCTGTGATTACTGTAATAAATATTACATTAAAGTCGTGCAAACAACAATTTGAAAGACTTGATTGATTATAAAATCAAAAGGCGATTTTTAAGCGATTTCAAATAATGGCGCGGCGACTTTGGGCGACTTCAGCGCCACGGCTCGGCTACTTTTGCTCCATACCGACTGGTATGTCTGGGGGGGGTAATCTCAACCGTTTGGGAGTTACAGGGTGGTTCATAAATTTCAGTTTTTCATGGTATGCACATTACTCTTAAATGTTGATTTTTTGATCTACCCAACACAGCGACATCAAACAAACGCGAAAAAACTACTATCCCATTGACCTTTCCAAAATTGTCAACAATGTGAATCTTTTTTTATTTTTATTGGATTGCCCATCTTATTACCCAGGTAGAGAAATCAAAATCTGCAAATCTGAAAATCTGCAATTTACAGAAACTAAACTCAAATTAGCTCTAAAATCCTTTATATTGAATTTAAAACGTATTACAATTAATGTTAGTAAATTACAAATGCATGCCAGCAATCTCCTTCTAAGTCCCTGTTTTAGGCGTATTGCAGCCAGCCTCTCCCGTATTTTCGTCGCTGAATTCGCAATTTTGCTAACTAAATCCTCCCTAGTGTTAACAAGGCTAGAATAAACTTCATCTTTCATTGTTCCCTATAAGGAAAAGTCCAAAAAGGTCTGGAGATCTACGAACGAGTGCACCTCGTCGAATCCAGCGGTTAGGAAATTTTTCACTTACTATTGCACAATGTTAGCAGTATGCGCTGGTGCTCCATCGTGTTGGTATAACATGTCCGTTCGATTATGCACAGGGATCTCCTCTATTAGATCTGGCAATATATTCTCCAAGAAGTCCGTATACATTTGACTGTTGAGCACTTGCGGCAGAATGAATGTATCTATTAAATGGGTGCCGAAGATACCAGCCCAAACATTGACACTGATTATCTGCTGGAATGAGGTCACCCTTGTCCTAAGTCGATTAGTACTCGATCAGGTATGAAGGTTGTGGAAGTTCGTGATGCCATCCCTGGTGAATTGTGATTCATCCGTCCACAGAATTCGGTCCAGAGATGCCCTGTTGTCAATATCTCGTTCCAGAAGCCAACCGCAAAATTACAGTCTTCTCTCGAAATCTCCTTCTAGTAGTCCTTGAACTAGATTATGGTGATATGGACGTTATTCCTCTCGATGAGTAACCATCCAAACTTTAGATTAAGACACCCCTAATCGTCTTGCGACTCGTCTCGTGCTCGTCTCAGGGTCTTGCCTCACGATGGTGATTATTTGCTGCTCGACGTCTGCAGAAGTTCCCAAAGTTTCGGGTCGTGTCTCTCTGTCATGTCTCACTTAACCTTCGGAAAGTCCGCGCAAATACCCCTCTTTGGGGTGCTCGCGGATTAGGGAATCCCCTTTGATATTCCAGTACCGCGTATTCCTAAAAAGTAAATTCTACCATATTTTAATAAATTTTGCTTAAAAACACCCGTACGTATTGATTTGTATTTCAACTGTTATAAGTATTCTTGCTGATTGACCCTTTTCTATACCAAAATTTCCATCAGGTACGTGTAACATAGAAGGGTGTGAGTTCTGGCTAACACAAGCTAGTATCGGCGCAATAAAACAAAATTACACTAACATTTTTATAACCTTTTAGCAGCAATAATTAAAATGAATTACCTGCGAAGCCAAAACAAACATTTTCGACCATTTATCTTAAAAGTATTATTTATATAAAGAAGTTCGTACCTAAATTGCATAAAAATAATTATGTAGTCATTTAAAGATGCGGTTATTCTTATTCTTTGTCTACCTTGCCATGTTGCACCTTTTTGGAAAGGTAATAAGATGGGCAATCCAATCAAAATAAAAGAGTTGTGTACTAATTACATGAATTTCGGAGACGATTTTGGGAAATTGCTGAATTTGAGGTAATCGCAAACCATTTTTTTTCACTTTTGGAAGTGGCTGTACCTGCAATAGTAGGAGTTAGATCAACATTGTTGACAATTTTGGAAAGGTCATTGAGATAGTAGTTCTTTAGCGTTTGTTCGATGTCGCTATATTGGGTAGATCAAAAGATATAAATAAAAGTGTAATGTGCATACCATGAAAAACTTAAATTTATCATTCAACCTATAACTCCCAAACGGTTGAGATTGCCCCCCCCCATGCCATTTTTTGTTTGCCTAGGTGACATCTATCACCCCCTTATTTTGGCACGTCACATCTGAAACACCTTGTACAGTTAGTGAGAAAATCGAACGGTGAGCCCTAAAAACATCGTATCGAGAAAAACACGTTCGACAGTTTAGGTCTGTTCTGACGAGTATTTGAAGTCTCCATACTCATACGCCCATAACATGAAAAATAATTCAAATCTCATGAAATTCTCTTGGACTTAGGATCTTTAATAATGGAAGGGATATATGAAAAAAAAATCACTAATATTTTCAAGAAGTGTAAGTAAGTGGAGTAAGTTATAATAAGTTGACCTTCCATCGGTTCGAACCCCACCGTCAGCTGTAATGGTTCAGTGGAATTTAATATTGTTCAACGTCAAAACGAAGAGATCACTCCACACTAAAAAAATGCATAAGTTCATATTGCTTGAAGAAAAACAGAGACCTTTAAAATTTAATTTTCATATTAAAAATAAATTTGTCAACATCGTACGTTATTGTGTGAATAACAATAATGGATCAAGACGGTTACCTTGAGACACACCAGATATTGCATTGATTGCCTAAGAATGTGCATTTCTAAATAGTATCAAACGCATACATGTAGACAAATAAAAATACAATTCACTTACAAAGCAACTAAAACTCCTTATAAAAGAAGATCACTACTTAAAACTTGATTCGCATTGTCTGTCAGTACACTTCAAAATTTTCGTATTTTCGGTCTAATGGTAATTTTGTAAGCTTAATGAGCACAGCATTTACTGTAAAAGCTCAGAAAGGCACATTTTTAAAACGGCCCATATCACTTTTATGTACTGGTTTATGTGCTTGTTAAAACTAGGGATTGCAATCCCGCGACATCTAGCACTATTTGCAATCCCGCGGGATCCCGCTCTTTCAAATTTTCAAAATCCAGAATTTTCGAGGATATCCGCGATTTTTCGCAAAATTGACAAATGAATTTGTTTTTAACATGGTCAACATTTGTTTTATACCATGTCAAATGCGCCTTGTTCATTCCTTAAAAACTATATAGGATATTTGTACAGTCGCCTCTTCGACTAATATTCTACCAACAATGATCTAGAGTTTATTGTCGATGCTGATGAGTCATTTATCATGTCATTCTTTAGAGATTTTATTAAATTGTTTATGTATTCAATTCACAAAATATAAAATAAATTGCAATAAGATTTTGGTAAGGGGATATGCTTTATAAGAGTAAATGTGCAGAAAACCCTTCTGGCAGTTATTTTAATAAACATTTTCTTAACCAATATTTCTCATTCATTACTAACAAATATTAATTATTTAACATATAAATTATACAGCGGCATCTATAATCGTTAAAGCAATCCAGTCGTGACATAACAATTTCTGAAAACATGAACGCATCCAAACATTGAAATCTTCGCATTGGACTTGTAGCAAATCGTCTACCGAACTTTCGCAATCAACAGTTGTGTTATGCCCATTGCATACAGCTTACTGTGATGGATGCGTTATACAAAACAACATGAATCAAAAGCCTACTCTACATACAAGCCCGGAAGCTGAGCATTGGTGGTGTAAACAAACCATAACTTGAAACAGTAGACATAGGGAAAAGTTTGGGGAATTGTTGTCATACGACCTATACTTACGTATGAGGTGATTTTCTGGTGGCTGGCACTAAATATATCAGTCAATTACAAAGCAATGGATAAAGTTAGGAGGATCTCAACACTCCTGATGACAGGTTCCCTTAGCCCTGAACACTATTCTCCACCTTCTATCGTTAGATCTCTTTGGTAAGTAAGCCGCATCCTCAGGCACCATTAGGCTTAACTCAATCCAGACCTTAAAACGAACCGACTTCGGTCACTCCAAAATCCTGGACAGAAGAACTGCCAGCCTATACCTTGCCCAAGCATTTCTTTGGAACTAAATTCGAGACCTTCTTTCCCACCAGATCCGAATGGGAGGAGTCAGTGCATCTCTACACTGACGGCTCCAAATTAGAAGGCAAAGTGGGTGGAGGAATATTCTCGGAATATTTTGACTTCGATGTCTCATTCCGCTTACCTGACTACTGCAGCGTGTTTCAAGCAGATATCATGGCTATAAGGGTAGCTGCGGACCACCTGAATCAACTAACGCTACCTACAGACAGCGTATGTATTTTCACCGATAGTCAGGTCATTATTATATCCCTTTCGGGAGTATACACAACCTCCAAAACGGTTATAACATGTCGCTCAGCACTAAATGGCATAGCTGAGCACCTGAAAGTACGGTTCATCTGGGTGCCTGGACATAAGTAATATTCCGGGTAACTGTAGAGCCGAACAACTAGCGACAATCGGTACCACTCGCCCTGTTTCATACATTAACCAGGTAAACCGGAGTAAACCGTTGGCCACTTGCAAACTGGAACTCTCAGGATTGCAAATATTAATTGGCAGGAGGAACACACCTGCCTAATTACCCGACAGATATGGCCAAAACTAGACCCTAAACGATCAAGAGAGCTTATCTTTCTCGGACGCAAAGCAATTAGCAGTACCGTTGCCGTTATAACGGGCCACTGCCTCGTAGGTAGACACGCCGATAGATTAGGCGCATCTTCAAACGACTTGTGTAGGAGTTGGCATTACAACGAGGAAGAGGAAACCATACTCCTCCTCCTCTGTGGCCCTAGCCAACCGTAGAAACCGGTTTTTGGGCTCCCAGTTCTTTGAAAAGCTAACCGAATTAGGCTCCATTGACGTCAGAGACCTAGCTCGATTTATCAGAAGTTCCAAATGGTTCCCGACAACGGGTTAAGGCTGAACACCCTTCCAAATCCAGCCAAATTTATTTTGACTCCCCGTGAACTGGTTCCACTGGACACAGGGAACTGGCTCGGTGCACAGGGGGTGACAGGCTCACTCTCTTCTTCTCTAGGTATTTTTATGATGTTTTTAAAAATCTTTGTAGCCTCAATTTGTGGTATCACAATGGGCCTCCTTGGCCTAAGTGTAACTTCTCAGGCAGCCATTTTAACCTAACCTAACCTAACCTTGGGGAATTGTATTTTCTCGTTCTGAACTTGTGCGCACGATAAAGTGTCTCTCTTATAAATTGTTCATGTCTTTTAAAGGGAACACTTTCCTGTGCTCGTTTTGTTGAAATATTGAGCAGTGATGCCACTTGGATACAAATGTATCCATTTGGATACATTTTCTGTAGAATATTTATTTTGGATACATGGATACTTTTTTTCCTCAATGGATACATTTTCCCTTAAAGTAGTGAGAAAAATTTAAAAAAGCGTTTTAACTTATGAACACACGACGGCGGCAAATCTATTCCATTTCATTATAATTGACTAGTACTGTTGACTAGTACTCTTTGGAAGAAAAGGCCTTGGGGAGATTTCTGCAGTACTGGAAAAGAGGAATTTTTCTCGTATGGGGGACGAAACTACGGATGTAAGTACGTCCAAAGCCCTTGTGCTAGTTACAAAGGTTTTCGATGAACTAGCTCTTGTGTTCAAGAAAGATTTCTGGGAATGTTTAAACTAAGAAAAGCTTTTAAATAAAATTAAATCTTAATTTACATATGAGGATTACGAATTTTATTTTATACCACCTCGAAAGTTTTTGTTTTGCAAAGAATTTTATTCAAACTTATTTGGCAGGACAGTTTGGCAGATACCAATTATGGTATCTGCAGTAGGAAAATTCAAGAAGAGCAGGTACATTTGCTTGCTATCGAGCATTGTGCATAAGTGAATTAAAAAAAAGTTGTTAATACTCCTACAATAATATAATAATGGGTAAAAGTTAATAAAAAATTTCAAAATTTTTTTAAATATATTTACAGCTTCCGTTACAAGTGTGTGAAATATATTTATTTAAATCGTTATTTTTCATTGTGATTTTGCAAGTTGTATCATAAAAGTAGAAGTGGATACATTTTTGGGTCACTGGATACATTTTTTCGGAAATTTGGATACAAAATAATTAAGCTCGGCGGCAACACTGATATTGAGCTTAAAATGCGTCAATGAGAAAAGCATTTCTCTTTGGTTTTGGTTACGAGAGTGTGAAAATTTATTTGTGTGTGCAAGAATTAGTTAATCTATGGTACAATAAAAATTAAATAATGGCAAAACGGTTGATGGTGAAATGGCCGAACTGTCATGTTTTCTGGGCTTGTATCTAGAGTAGGCTGGGATCAATCCAATACAAAATTTCGAAGTAACAAGTCCTGTGGAAAAAAAACATGATGATGATGATGATGATGGTGGTGGTGGTAAAAGCGATGATAATAACAGCCTGGCAGTAAATTAAATCATCCAACCACAGAAATACTATTCATATACAGAGATTTGAGCAAGAAAGTCAGAAAGATTGTGAACTTTCAAAAACTCATCCACTAACGACGATATTCTTCCTAGAAGAACAAAAATAATAAAGTTTAACGTTGGATTGTAAAACAACTGCTTTACATTGTGAAAAACTGCATAAGTAAAGAGCGGTTTGGAATGTTCGGAAATCTATTTTACAAACTGGAAAGTAGTCTGAATAATCACTGCCAACCCGTGGAAATAGGTCTTGAAGCTCTTTTCAGCAGGGATATCACGCTATGAATGGTTGAAAGCTCGTTCAAGTTAATCCTTGAAAATGTAGACACGGAAAATACACACACCAGCTAGACTTTATCTGCGACACTTCGAGGGTGATATAGACAACGACGTACAGACTCTTCTAAAGTATTGACATATCTATTAAAACCAAGAACTACGAAAACGCTCTTTTGTCACATGATAAAACTTTCAAACCACTTATAAAGGCATCCATGAAGAGAAAAAAAACTCTTCGAGAGATTGTACAGACAAAACGTTTTTTAAAAGTTTCTAGCTACTACACCACGTCTATTAAAACCAAAAATTGTTGCAGGTGTTATGTTGATACTTATACGAAATAAACTTGTTGAAATTAATCTGTATTATTATTTAACCAAGTGGTTTGAAGACGTTTTTAAGATTTTTCTAAGGATTTTAAAAATCCTGGGGGATTGACAAAATCCCTTGCGGTATTGACAAAAACCCTGCTCCCGCGGGACTAAAAATCGTGCAAACCCTAGTTAAAACTGAATTGAGTGCATTTTAGTTATGTAAGTTTTGTATATTTGCTAGGTTGTTTCTATGGAAAAGTTTAACAAAGATTCCCATTTTATGTAAGTTGAATTATAAAAATGAATTAAATGGTTCCACTGAGTTGAGCGTCATTGTTAATAAGAGTTGATTTTTAATAGCAACTTGAAATTTTTTTTGCCTATCTGGGGTTATGTCCTGCCCTAAAGCTTTTTTTTAGCTTGTCAAAAGCATATTCGTTAAACACAAAACCCAATACAATGCAACAAGTTATAACGTAACCTCTATTGTCAACGCCTGTGTCTCGATTACGCATTAAGGAACCATGTCAGGTTCCTTCCGCGTTTTATTCAACTTCAAACTAAATGCAGGCTTGTACGAAATTGCCAATAGTATTCTATGCCTGTCAGAGAATATTTAGGAAAACCTTAGTCATCACATTGTCCACTGAATGTACATTTCACTATTGTAAGGCCTGTCTTTAGTTTCTTACGGTATAGTTTGTTGGACTGCTTTCAAAAAGCTTTTTAAAATCTTATCATAATCCACATGGTCAACGCTGTCTATATGGGTGCAGTTTTGCATACCCGTGTGGCGGGCGTATTTTACAATTTTTGGGCAGGTAGCGGGAGCATGCTTAATAGCACCGGGTGCATTTATTCCTTATGCGTGCTATTAACGGGCGCATATATTCTGTTTTTTAAATATAAACGTCTGTACTTTGTTTGGGCGTGCATATACCAACTAAATTAGTTCTACTCGGAAAAACTTTTAAAGCTCACTAGCTCGTTTCAAGAATCGGTACCCACAATATTTTGAAATCCTTTCAACAGATTGACTAAAGTTTTTTTGCAACTAAGAGTTTATTAAATTTAAAATGAAGTATTTTTTGAGCTTAGAAATGCGACTTTTATACCCAAAAACCGAGGTAAAAAATGTAAAAGTATCCGCCTTTTTTGAAGGACCTTTGCCCGAATGTCTAGAGCTGCATCATTTTCCAAGATTTTTATTTATGATAAACTTGAATTCCAAACTTCTATGTATGGACTTTTAAATGCAAAAACTATCAAATGTGTAAATAATAAAATTACATCGGAAAGAAAAAATAAAAAACGGCTTTTTTCATTGCTTAAAAGCTATGTACGCCCTTAAAGTCAAAGCCCTTTTAAATTTTGGGAAAATGGTGGATATGTTGAAAGAATCAATTTAAACAGCAAATTTGATTCAGAACAGAAGCTAGACTGTATTTGACAGAATCTGTTATTACTAGAGAATTCAGCAAAGAGCGGCTGACTGAAATTGTTAAAGCGAATATATTTAAAGTTACCCACGAAGATAGCTATAACGATTCAACCTTCCATCCCGGAGGTCCTAGGTTAGAAAGCTTTCGGCGGCGACCCAAGGCCATAGGGGTTGGTTCGGAAACCATCCCAAATTGTAAGTACACCTGCAGTCGTTAACTCGAATCGGGTGAAGTTATTATACCGCCCACAAAGGGGTATAGAACTAAAGAAGGAGAGAGAGAGAGCGAGAGAGATGCAAAAAATGACATTAGTATAAGGGGTTCATTCCTTAAGGGGGAAATATGTGTAAATGGCCAAAATCGTAATTGAATGTTGCGCGTGAATAAAAATAAAGCTTGATTTTAGCAAACTCTCAATTGCATGTAAATGTAGTATTTTATTGATAAAATCCCAGTTTATAGATTTACCTAAGCGCTCGAAATGAAGTATGCGCTCAACGTAGAGACAAACGGCGAGACAGATATAGACGCAGGAACTCTGTCTACAACAAAAACGTATGAAAGATATTTTGGATAATAGCATGTCTTTGAGATATACGGTTTTTTTTCAAAAAATTATTTTTTTAACAAGCTATACCAAAAAATGTGAAAAATCTAATTTTTGGCAGTATTTTTTTGCAAAAACCAATGCAAAAATTGTTTTTGAAAACCGAGACTGTCATGAGTGATGTATTCTATGCAACTGTGCAAAAAATAAGTAAAATCGGTGGAGTCGTTTCTTTGCACTCTTTTACGCCATTTCAAAACCTGGTTTTTCAAAAAACCCGTTCAAAGTTTTTGTATCGCTAGGTACGGGATACGGGACGCGTTCGATAAAAAATCGTCACGCACTCAATTTTAGGAATTTCGATATAAAACTTCGTGGATATATTTTTGAACGTGTGTAGAATCAACCGCAATGATAGAATAAAAAACGCACTTTCGTAAAATTTACACGTATTTCCCCCCTTAACCCGTCTATAAAGTTTATTGTCAAGTGTCCATCCGCAGCATATAATGAAATACAAGTCTCGACCAAGATACTATCGGCTGTTGTTATAAACAAACCGCACTTCCACAGAAAACCGTAGGAATTTTAAAGCTTTCGGAATTTCTTTTCGCTTACACGACTACTGCAGCGTGTTTCAGGAAGAAGTCCTGACTATAAAGGCTGAGTACCTGTACACAGTGAAATTCCGAGTAACTGCAGAGCCGATGAACTAACGAGGATTGGTACTACACGCCTCGACTCGGACATTAACCACGGCTTGGAAACCACTGGCTACTTGAGAACTGGTGATTTCACAGACATTCCTCAGAATTTCAAATGTCAGCTGGCAGAAGGAACACAACTGCCTGATTAGCCGACAGATATGGTTAAAGATTGACACTAAACATTCAAGAGACCTCATTTTACTCGGACGTAAGTTAATTAGTGTTATCGTGGTCGTTATTTCGGGCCACTGATTTATAGGCAGACCCAGACCCACGGATAGACTCGGCGCGCCTTCAAAAGACTTCTATAGGAGTTTCTAAGAGGAAGAGGAAGAGAAAACCATACTTCACCTCCTCTCCAACTGCCTGTCCCTAGCCAACCATAGGAACTGGTTCTTGGGCTCACCTTTTTTTGATGAGGTAAGCGAATTAGGCTCCAATCACGTCAGGGTTTATCAAGAGCTCTAAATGGTCCCTGGATACGTGATAAGGCTAAACCCTTTTCGTTCCAGCCAATATTATATATTGGTTCACCGAGAACTAGACCCCACTCGCGACAGTAATAGGTATGGGTTTATATTGGGTCTGAAAATGCAGTCGCAGTGCCATAATCGAAACCTTTTTAGGATTCCGTAGCAACCCCCCCCCCCCCCCCCCCCCACATGTTAAGATACAATTTCGTTATGGACGTACATTAACCCCAAAAACAGGAATGATGAGATTTTTGGATAACATTATTTTTGTAGTCCTATAACTATAGAGTGAAAAAATTACTCAAAATCTCGTTTATTTACCCTTTTCAGTTATGGACACGGGGTTGGATCAATTCGTTGAGCCGCACGACCACCAAGCCATGGGTCCCGGATTTGAGACCAGGTCTCCGCGTGAGGTTTTATTAAGAAATTAAAATAATAATGGGCTGTTGTCTAGCTCGCAGCAATGAAAAACAAAACTTTCAAGTTTCCTCACTTCCTTACCCTAATTCCCTTCCGGTCAAAACTATGCTAACGCATCAAGGGGTTGTCCTCTCTATTTCTTAACTATCGATGCAAAATATCTGAACAAATATAGCATTTAGTTAGCACTTTTTACTTATTCAAAATTTAGAAATAACTCTACGGAACACTATTATGTGAACGCTCAACGTTTTAACGGAGAGGGGAGGGAGGGGAGGGGGAAACCTAACACTGCGCAATAAAAGAAAATTTACAATTTAAATGAATAATTTTCTGACAGTATGAATAAAATGAAAATATGGGGCGTTTTATATGTTGCAAAGCTATATTTGTAGTATTACTTATATGACGATTGTTTTCAAAATAAAATATTATATGCTGACGTCACGGTGACAAAGGTCCAAAAAACGTTGCTGGGGACCGACAATTTTCCCAAAGCATAGAACATCGGAGAAGAAATTGGTTAAGAGTTTGTGGTGGGAAAGGAACCCTGTTCCACAGATAGTTCACATAATCTTGTGCGACATTAATAATCTTGTTCGCAATATATGCCAGCTTATCTGCCCGACATTCGGCATAACAAGAACGTCATTTTTTGCTGGGGCCAAGAACTTGTAACCGGGTGAGTTGCTTGATAAGCTTTATCCTAACACTTGCTAAGCCAACAATTCATCTGTTCTGTCTACCGGCCAAGCCTGGGCAATAGCCCGCTAACCCAGTTTCACACAGGTGCACTTAAAAACCACTTCGTTGTCAGATTGAGAAGCCGATTACGTCTAGAGTTCCTGGCAACGAAGCCGACACATTCTACTGCACCTGGCAACCCTTATCTGCAGATTTGCAGCAACTTGTCCACGATGCTTCTTTTCGCTTTGGTGTTGCTGACAGTGCCGCGGGAAGGAATCACAGAGCTGCGAGCATGATGGTAGCAGTTTGCAGACATCAATGTCTCTACAGACTTGTCCCGCGGGACTCTACTCGGTTCGAAATTTTCGTACGTTCGTTTAGAACATATTCGGATGAATGCACCTGGAGGACTAGAAAAGTGGCGAACGGCTCTACGGAGAGGGCATTTGATTGGGGGCAGCAGTTTCCGAAGTAGGAACTTCTTCCAGTGCTGCATCTACCAACTGGGAATACTGAATTAATTTTTCTTCTCTAGGTTATCTTTAGAAATTTTTTCGAAATTTTGGAAACTTTTCTTAGAGCTAGCACTCGCTTGGTGGCATTTAAAAATTTCTTGTATTTTCGTTTTTATAGGTTTTTACTATTTTTTTGCTTTCAAGTTTTAGAGTCACAGTGTTACACTTTTGGAGTAAAGTACCGTGTCATTTTTTATGTTTTTTGATCGTTGATCGTTAACCATTGTGTCTTTTTTGTTTTGATTGCTGTACATTTTTTAGGGTAGCTAGAGTTTTGTAGGATTTTTAATTTATTATGATTGTGCCAAATAAATCGCCATTATACATAAAAAGAACGAAAAACAAATTGCAATTACATATATTGAATTAAATGCCTTACTGACCGTTAAAAAGGACACAAAAGGGTTTTAAAATATCAAATTGCAATTAAATCACTATCCTTGTGCAGGAATTTTTCTTTGATCTTTGATCAATTGGGGACTACAAGCTAATAAGGATTATAAATCATTGTTTTCTTTTCAATTTATATAATATTTAGAAGAAGAAAAATTCATCATTTAAGGATATTTTTTCCATAATATTGGTGAATATTCTTGTAAATATTATATAAATTCGAAAGAAAAAAATGATTTTCTTGTTAACAGACAGCATGCATAGGTATTTTCCAAAATACACTTTCGTTTTGAATTCCTAAAAGAGTATATCTAGTGTACAGCTGGATCTAATTGCTGGACTTTGCACAGGAATCTCCCGTTTAGAGGGTATTAAATTAAGAATGCCAAAATTATAAGCAGTATACTTTCTCTTCTACCCATTTTAGTGTAATCGAACTTATTTTTGTAAAAGAAGAGCACTCATTCCGAGAAAGATTGTCAATAATTCTACACAATTTCAGTTGATATAATATATTTTAAAGGAAATGTACCCCAGCGATTCAAAGAAATTGTTAAAGGATTCTCTATTCTATTTGTATAATAACAGAGCTATTACATACCTTTTCAATTAATGGTATCCACTTAAAATGAAAAGAAAAAACACTTTTAAGCTTCTTTTTTAAAAACAAGGCTGCGATTGTGGTGAGGGCGAGGGGAAGTGGAAATGTGACAATTTAATTGACAATAACCAATGATATTTATGTAATGATAAATATGAGAGTTTATATTCTCTTAGTTTTGATGCAAAGCATGACACACTACATATATTAAAATCACTGAGGTTTTTGTTGAAAATATATGTATATAATATTATTTATGTATTGTGGTTATTTTTTCAACCTTATAATTAAAGATCTTGTAAGCAAACGGTTAAAATACCACTTAGTGTTCGAGCTATACCCGTATGATTCGACAAAATGTTAAAGATACATCTTACTATTGAAATGCCTCACAGGTTGTCCAGCGAGTATTTCCAAATTCAGTAACCACAGAAGATTGTGAATCGAATCGAATAGTAATATATTAATTTTTAATGACATAAATACGGTGGTTTAAAGATTTTTGGTTTATTTTCAACAAATATTACAATAACTTTTTTCCATGGCACCCTTTTGCTTTAATTTATGTGCACAACTTACTCCGTCCTTCTAGTACAGGAAACGAAGCACGAAAAAATAGGGTTCCTTCGAAAAATTACCTACAGGAATTTGACTTGATAAATCGTTAGGGGGGCATAAAGAAAGCTTAACTCTAGATTTCCGAATTTTCCCCCCCCCCTGTTTTTGAGAAAATCCAAAAAAATTTTGAAATGCGTTTTTCATAATAATGTAAATGGGAAAGTTGTTCGTCACAAAAATACCTACATTTTTTATTTAAACAATTTTTTTGTAAAACTTACCGTTCTCGAGCTGGAGCTTGCCAAAGTGTGAAAATTGTACTTTATTCCATATGGAATACGCGACTCAGCGCGGCCATAAAGTACAATTTTCACACTTGTGAAATTGAAATTCACAAAGTGTGAAAATTGTACTTTATGGCCGCGCTGAGTCGCGTATTCCATATGGAATAAAGAACAATTTTCACACTTTGGCAAGCTCCAGCTCGAGAACGGTAAGTTTTACAAAAAAATTGTTTAAATAAAAAATGTAGGTATTTTTGTGACGAACAACTTTCCCATTTACATTATTATGAAAAACGCATTTCAAAATTTTTTTGGATTTTCTCAAAAACAGGGGGGGGGGGGGGAAAATTCGGAAATCTAGAGTTAAGCTTTCTTTATGCCCCCCTAACGATTTATCAAGTCAAATTCCTGTAGGTAATTTTTCGAAGTGTAATTCTTTTATTTCCTGTACTATTCTTCCTCTGTGCAATTTGCCGAGGATAAAATCGAAATAAAAAAATTTTTGCAATTCTTCAAAGCAGACCATTCAAATGTACCCCACATGATATAAAATAACAATTTTCTTTGAAGGAGTCTTATTTCTCCCATTAAAACTTAAAAAACATATTTTTAATAATTGATTCTGGGAAAACCGTTAGCAAAAGACAGACGGACGGACTCAAGAGCGATTCGAACCCTTCACCCACACCCCTTCGGCGTTTTCCTTTTGAGTTATGGCACGCTATTAACATATTACTTTCAAAATTGTATTGAGTTTCTCATTTTTACCCGCCATTGGAGATTAATTGGTGAGGGATATTACTTTGGTAAATGGAATTGTCTTCACGTAAAGCAGGCTAATTTGCAAAATTTGGCCTTCTGTGCTTGGAACTAATATAAGATTTCTAAATAATTTGTACCAATGCAAATTTGAAATAGTTCTGCTAATACCTATAGATTGTTGAGGAAGCAACGACAGAGATTAGGAGTTCATTTATAGAAAAAAAAAAATCGGCCAAGAGCGTATTGGGCACACATATGATAGGACTTTTTTTTATAATTGTTATTTTTGCGTTGTTAGTTTAGAAATTCGAGTAAGCCTTTATAACTTTTTTGAAAAAGAAAATCTTGTGAGTGAAGGATGCCTAAAAATTGTTTGTTGTATTTTACGAGACCTATCCTACGACACTCTACTAGATGAAGTAAGTGTACATTTTTTTGGGTTCGCTTTCTTTGTACAGTAGGGGTGTATTTTTTACAAAAATATCTTAAATCTAATCTAATCTATTTTAGGTCATCTATACACGTCCATATTCCAAATTTCATCTCAATAGGTATCAAAACGAGCGAATGGAAGGACGGTGATATAAAGATAAACGGACGGACATACCGAAATTATTAGGGTTCCTAGTAACTTCAGCACAGAAACCTAAACAAATAAGGTCAAAGCACTTTTCTATATAAATATTTAAAAATACTTTATTCCGGCAGAAAAAGTAGTTAGGCTTTTATGTGTGTACCTGACTAATCTTTGCAGCGTGAGAGCGCCCACATTTACTTGTATACTTCCTTGATTTTAAGATTTTAAAGCAGACCCAAATATGAAACTTTCGAAAAATAGGATGTACAGACACTTCCTTCTACTCAGAAGATATACTTCTAAGAAGAAGACCAAGAAACCGTTTAAATATCCACCAAAATATTAAAATATTTTAAGGTAGAATGAGTCTGCGAAACAAGCACGCAAAAAACATGAAAAGCAAAAACTAGAATAGGCACACAACAACAATCAGGGGAGAACACAGGATAGATTTCGCTTCAACAAATCCTTAGTAAGGGTCAAGTCGAAAGCGAAACACATATTGACAGCCCTACATATACCATTCATAAGCTCATGCATACAAGGCCATACGGGGTATGCCTATAAGAAACCCTACATGCAAGAACACGAGAGTCTATGTATGTCGAGTTTAAAAGCTGATGAATAAAGACCAAGTAAACAACCGTTTTTCCAATGTGCGGATTGCTTAATGTGAGCCCAACGAAGCAATATGAACAAACCTGAGATGTAAAGGTTTGAAGGTACGAGGGCTGTTCGAAAAGTAATCATAAAGAAGATCTGCAGAAAAAAAATTTATTTAGCCTTTAAAATCTGCATGCTCTTTTTCGAAGTAACCTCCCTCGGGTCTTAGACATTTTTCTCACCGTTCCAGACACTTTCTAAACACGAACTCCAGACCATCTTCCTCGAGCTTCTTGCAGCGCGCCTCCAGAGCTTTGATGACCTCGTGATTGGTTTTGAATTTCCGTCCGCTGAGCGGAATATTGACTTTAGGAAATAACCAGAAGTCGTAAGGGTTCAATTCGGGACTGTACGGTGAACGGGATACAATTGCGAGGCCGCAAGTGGTCAAGAGTGAGCTCAGTGTGAGCTACGAGGGGCCGCGCATTATCATGATGTTTTTTCACGCGCGGCTTGTTAGCGATGCTCTCTACACCCACTGCACTAATCGACTTGAATTGATCGTTATATATGGACTAAGGAATGGGCTACACGATAGTATGCAGTATTACCATCCTTGGTAACACATTTTCCCCCAGAGCCACTATTATCATTACCTTTTGCCTTCATATATTTGTCGCATTAATAGATATCTACAGAGTATTAGAGTGCATTTCAGTAGGTAGATTTGCTTCACCTACCTAACCTAAGCAAAAGCCTTGTAGTTTTGAGCTGGATGAATAAGACAAATATGATTATTTTCATAAAACAAACAATTATCCGTACAATGTCTTAGCAGTGCAAAAAATTTTAGAGCTATTTTATGGAGCTCTCAGCGATTCTACTAGTATCTATGCGTACAGAGTTCAATAAGGACAACCGCATATATAGCATATATACTGAAAGTCAGGTAGCTATTAAGGTTCTGGAAGCTGTGGTGCTTAAATCGAGGCTAATGCAATTGCGGAAGAGCAGCCTAGACATGTCTCCCAAATGTCACAGGGTGAGCGTATGCTGGGTGCCCAGATACAGGAATATCCCGGGAAATAGGAGAGCGGATGAATTGGAGAAAAAGTGTACTGAAATTGATAGCTATGACGCGATCATAATTCCGATCAGCATTCTTAAGATAAACACTGACAGTGATAGCTACAAAAAAGCTAATTATCGGTAGACAAACCATGATACATACTGCATTGATACACAACTGTGGCATAAGTACAGCAAGAAAAGAACTAAAGTACTCCTAAATAGTAGCAGAACCGACACCACGAATCTACGAGTTATTTTTATGGGATATTGGACCATATGTGACCATGCCAGAAGGCTGGGTCGAGTGGCAAATGATTTCTGCCGGAGCTGTAGGGATCCTGAGGAAATCGAATCAGTTCGACATGTGCTCTGCGAGTGCCCTGCCCTGTTTGCAAGTAGAGGCAGGCTACTGAGTAGCTACTTCTTCGCAGAGCTTGAAGTGCTACAGGGCATAGAGCTGAAAACCATACGCAGATTCCTTATGGAGGCAAGATGGTTATATATCAGAAGCTTAAGAAAGGCCAGATTCTTATAAATCTATAGGGCACAATGGACGCTTCCAGTGGCCTATGTGACGAAGACCGAAGATGATTTCAGCAGCACCCCTCTAACCTATGGAGTTGGACGAATTGTATTTAGAAGATAAGGGAGGACTATTAATTTGGCATATTTTCTGCCTCATATATTCGTTTTCAATTCAAATGTAAAGCTGTACCGGTTACATAATTCCTACATGTCACTAATGAAATTTGTGGTTGCCTTACTAAACTTACTGAATCTCATTATATTGTTTTTGTTCTTTAAAAATATGCGCCTAAAAAAATTATAGGCTTCAAAAAATTAAAATATTAAATATCTAAAGTTCGTGACATCAAGATCTACGTAATCAGCAAATCTGGTGTTCTGATATTTTCCAATACACTTCTGCAATCTTCACATTAACACCTGAAGTGCGCGAAATTTCACATCAGTCGGTTAACCCGTTCAGTTAAACCTAATAATTGTACTGAATTCATAGTACCTCAACACGTGTATACCTTTTTATTGAAATCTCGCTACGAGTATTTGTAATTCTGCATTACATTTCTTTTATAGAAGTCGTAGTGTAATATTTTCATAACCTTAAACTTGATGAGAAACAATAAATTTAATTACGAGTACATTGGGTAATTGAAGTCTAAATTCTGCGTAACTTTTGTTATGTGCCAACATTCATGATTGAAACAACTTAAATTATTAATTAACATAGTTCGTTTAGCAGAAGAAAATCCATTCATGGAAAGCTGCCTAAATCCTTTGATAACAAACTTTTTAAGGTACCCAGCATAAATCAAATTCTAGTTAAGGTTAATAAAGTGCTCGTTTCAAAAGAAAGTTACCACTTTGACCTGAAGCTTTTGCAGAAAACGCTTTGAAAGACATGCAAAGCACAGCTACAAATTGAAGGAGTTTTACGGAAAGGAAAATGGAAAGAAAAGAGCAAAATCATATATGAAAAACGATTTACTTCACAAACACTAACCTCGTTTGGTTTGTTCAGCAAACAGAGACCATGTCCGCTACGGAGTGCATCAATGTAGTCCTTTTTGCTGCATTCGGAAAACTTGTACGGTTGGACGTTTTCCAAGCCCACAATGGATTGTGCCATTATGCAACCATGCCAGTCACGACAGAAGCACTCCTCTCCTGTTATAAAGAAACGTTAAAGTTATTATTTAGCATAAAGAAAAATATCAACATTGAATATTTATATCAAGGTGGCCTGGGAGCATGCATGCAAATTTGTACAGGACAATTTACAACAGGAGACCAACAAGACTTTTATAAAGCGCTGTACTTGTACATATATTCGACGAGGATGTCCTGCAGAATTGTCATGATTTTATCTTACAACACAGACGGCAATAAATTTTGCAAGCTGTTCGCCAGTAAAAACATCAGCAGCAAAAGGTCGTCCATGTATTCATGGTCACTTACGACGGGGTCGAGTACAAAAACTACGACTTATTGTAAAAGGGACATTCTGGGAGAAAGGAAAATGCAACTTACGTCCATCGTCATGACCCATTCCGATGTTGTGACCAATCATATGGGCCATCGTTCCAGCAAGAAGATGAGGCTCGTAAACATTGATATCGACACTGATGCCAACAGCTCTCGGAGTACAAACGGTCTCGGGTACAGCCATTCCAGCTTCGCCACCCGCAAACGTTTCGCCCCTGCAAAAAAAAAGAAGGAAAGTTGTAAGGAAAAGGTTCAAAGTGAAAGTTAATATTAGCCTTTCCGCTTTACTGTTATTACGATAGATTCTAATAATAATAAAAATAAAATCGAATTGGAGAATTATCCCTTCAAGTGAAAAACTGAACACCCAGCAAAACCGGCGAAATATTGAAATCCTAGAGATACCTAAAGGCCTACGCTCATTTCGGTAAACGATGAGCTTATCTCGAATTTGCTGAGCGCATTATTTTGTTAGTTCCAAAGCCTATTGCTCCCCAGCATTTGCCGGGTTTAACCCTTCACTTAAGTCACCAACTGCGTGAAGGGCGCTCCCTTTGTGGTGCGTGACTTTACTCTTTCAAACATTTTTGGAAAACATTTTTAATGAGCTTAGGGGAATTTATTTTTCAAATATTTGTAGAAATTATCTTCTTCTTGTACAGGTGCCAGCTTAAGCTCATTTAAAATGCATTCCCATAATGTTTTGTAATTCTTGTTAAAAGATAATAGAACAGATCAAGAGCGTGGAGTAAGTGATAACGTGTCGGTCTACCAATCTGGTGGTCCCCGGTTTGAATTCCACCGACAATGACCCATGGTAGTTTTCTGCTGAAAACAAATTACAATAAAAAGCCCATTTAGAGGTTTCAGAGAAAATGTCAGTGTCACTTTAAATTGTAGGTCCGCTTGCAATCGTTGTCTTGAATCGGGTGCAGTTCTTCTCCCTCCCCATGTCCCATAACCGATAACGGGAACTAGAGAGAGAGAGAGAGAGAGAGAGATAACAAACGAGTAGTAGAGAATCTTCGTAATAAGTGGATCGTAAATTTTCAGAAACCTGACCATTTTAGAAAAGATTGTAAGGTTTTCTTGTCCAAAAAGGATAACTGATATCATTTGTTTCGATAGCAGAATCCATGACAGATTCACAGATCTACCATTAATAGGGAAATTAGAAAACCTCATTAATTATTTCCCTTCACATAAAAGGTGATAAATGTGAAATCTTGAACTATAGACGAATTGCTAATCTTTGTTGTACATCCAAGATTTTTGAGGGACTTATTTGCGATGTTCTATACTTCCACTGCAAGCCGTTTTTGCAACAACATGGCTTCATTAGGGGTGAATCAACTGCCACCAATTTATTGGAATTTTCAAACTTATATACTTCTGCAATTGAAGGTGCTAAGCAAGTTGACTGTATTTTTATTGACTTCAGCAAAGCTTTCGATAGAATAAATCATAGAACTCTTGTTCTCAAACTCTCCCTTCTCGGATTTCCACAAGTTTTTGTAAATTGGATTCATTCGTACTTGTCTGAACGCACTCAGCGCGTTTTCTTCGTGGAGCTCTGTCTGATGTTATTTTCAACACTTCCGATGTACCGCAGGGCTCCCACCTCGGGCCATTGTTATTTATAATTTATATCAATGATGTATCTACGATTCTGTCTCACTCAAATATTCTTTATTATGCCGACGACGCTAAGATATTTCGCAATGTGTCTGACAATGCCGATTGCCTACTTTTAAATTCTGACTTGGACCTTTCAGAATTAATGGTCCGATAACGACCTTCCCCTAAATATCGGCACGCTATTAACGAACTTCCCCTAAATATTCTCACGAAAAAGGTCTCCCTTTCAATTTAACTCTACCATAGAGGGTTGTCCTTTAACAAGAGTTACTAAGACTAAGGACCTAGGTGTCTGGCTCAATTCCCAATTTTCTTTCGAGGATCATTTTGATGCCATAGTCAACAAGGCTAATATGACTCTTGGTTTGAAGAGGTGGTCAAAGATATTTGATGACCCTTACATTACTAAGCTTTTATATTTCACTTTTGTCAGGCCTATTCTGGAATATGCCTCTCCAGTATGGTCGCCGCTCTTTGTGACACATATCAATCGCATTGAAGCTGTTCAACGGAGGTTTGTTAGGTTCGTACTTCGAGGCCTTCCTTGGAATAACTCCCTCTAATTACCTCCTTATGTTGATAGACTTGAACTCTTGCACTGGGGTACACTTGAAAAGAGACACCGTAACGCCAGGATCCTTTTTGCTTTCGACTGCATTCGAGGGTCCATAGACTCTTCTGTTCTCTTGGCTTGTTTTGGCATATCAGTTCCGGCTCGCTCCCTGAGGAATCACGACTCTCTTCAGTTACTTTTTCATCGCACTAATTATGGATTAAATGAGCCTATCACATCGATGTCGCGATTTTTTAATTCCTCTTTTGATTGCATTGATTTTCATCTATCTATGTGGGGAGTCAGTTTTGTTGAGGTTACTTTTTGCTTTTTACTTTTTATGTACCTTTTATTCACTTTGGCACTTTTATTTTCTATATTTTTGTTTTGCGAATTCTCTTATTCTTTTATTTTATATAGTTTATTATACTGTTTTTATTTAGTTAGAAGTTTGTAGTAATCAGCACTCATAAAATATTGTAAATAAATAAACGACAGGAAGTGCATCAGATGGTTATAAAGGAGGCGTTACATGACGCCGCATTTACTCGGTTACCATGAAATTCAGTTGCTACTGCAGTCCCTATTGTGACATCCGTTGTTGTGGTCTAAAGTATAGTCCCTTCAATATACCTGTCGGTGGCTGTACACGGAACAGTCTTACCAGGCAGTTTCATACTATTCATAGGAAAGTAAGAACGATTTCAAGAGTTAAACTTCCTTAAGGAACGTACTATTCATGAAAAAAGTTTATGCGATATTTTGATGCACTCGAGTTAACTTTTTATTACTTATTATTAATTTAACTTTTTTTTGAAATTATATTGTGGAAATATGACCTCAAAATCCTATCCTCTAATTCCCGTAACCCCTTCACTGCACCCGATTCGAGACACCGGTTGCAATTGGACATACAATTTAAGGTGCATTCAAAAACACCGTATCGTAATCTGTTGTCAGCAGAACACAACCAATTTAAAACCACCAAATTATGCCCATCAGTCATCGGTGGAGTAAATGATTACGTGTTGGACTACGAATTTCAGGTCCCAGGTTTTGAGTCCCACCGTCGACGACACATGACTGTTTTCTACTGATAACAGACTACGATAAAAGGGACGTGGGGGTTCCAGAGAAAATGTCAGTGGTTTATAATTCACTGTAAAATTTGTAGGTCCACTTGCAACCTTTGTCTAGCTGAAGTTCTACTCATTCCTCATGCCCCGCAAGGGGTTACAGGAAATAGAGAGAGAAATTATGCCCATCAGAGGAATTGTGACGTATCTATAGAGACGCGAGGAATGCATAGAAATTAGTGAATATTCGGGTTAAATACAATTTCGATCAGGCCGTCAGATAGGTAATTGCCACCTAAAAAGTAAAGCGATTCCGATCTCTTGTAAAAACCGTAGAGAATAATTTTAGCAGTTTTTTCATAAAACCACTCATTCAGATAGAATATATGAGGCAGGAAACAGAAAGGAGATGATCTGTAACAATACGCTCTTCTAAGTTTTCTTATCACAAATTCGTTTGAGATGTCAGACAAAAATACACTTATGATAGTTTTCCCCGACTCCCTTATATGTAAGAATAGAGGGTCAGTTAGTATTGGTTTGATAGCTCTACAGCTGTGCTGTGCGAGGCAAAGCATTCACCCTATACTTGTAGGTGGGCCTTCATCCGTGAGTTGGAAATCATTTCATCATCAGATTATCCTTCCCTTCGATCCCTAACCCAAAAAAACTCGTTTAGGTCAAACTCATGAGGAAAGTGTGCGTTGGTAATAGAATATATAGGTATCGGAAAAATGTGCTTTATTTAGTGTTTAGTGTCCCCTATATAGTTTCAGCCTAGAAAATGCTGCGACGCTCACAGAAACTAGCTCATCAGTGGAATTCCTCTACTAGAATATTGTACGGTGTGGGGACGTCACTGTCAATATTCTGAACTATAATATAACAACAGGAAATTTACTGTCTTGCCGTAATCAATAATCTTCCTACACGGAGAAAAAATTTCATGTGAAGTTATGGTTCTACTTACAGTTATCGTGTTGAAAGTAACATATTCTGCCAAAATTTAAGCAGCCGAACTATAAAATTTACGATTCTTCCAGTAATTTTTACGAAACAGCATCATATATCAATTTTTCCCTGAATAACTGGCAAATTTTACGATTTTTCACCGTAATTTAACAGTGCCCTTCGTTGATACTCGGGGAAATCATCGTTACATATTTGCTACACGATTACCGAAACTTTTGTAACACGATTACCGGAACTTGCCGTGTACTTATTTTAAAACATTATCCCCATCTCGTTTGGACTATATCCTGACCACGAATTCTCATAATATTGCTTTTTACGTGCAATATATCTATATACTGGCGTTCCGCAAGGATCCATCTTCGGTGCATTATTGTTTTTAATCTTTATCAACGATATTTCGTCTGTGCTGTAACTGTAACTGTAATGTCCACAAGTACGCTAATGATTTACAATTATATATCTCAGGACCTATTAACGGAAGCGCCATTATGTCGGTTGAATGATGACATTACATGTATTTGTAGCCGGACAGAAAATAATAAACTCCTTTTCAGATATTGAATTGTTTGAAAAAGGAAATAACTCTTCTTCAGACATGAAGTCAAAGCGAGCTGGGTTTCCTTATTATCACAGAATATTCGTCACGACAGGATTGGAACCACTTAAATCTAGATGACTTCGCAAAAGCACTTCAGGATATAATCAACACCTAGAACAACATATAAAATGCAGCAGACTTGGTTCGACGATGCATGTGGTAAAGCCAGGAAAGTGTCATTTGGGTAGCTAAACCTATTTCGTAGTCAAGAAACACCGATATCCAGGATTTATACTTGAAGGCAAATAAAAAATTTAAAGAACTTTGCAGATCAAAGAAATGCGAATACTACAACAGACTTGCGTGGGAGCTGAGTTCGTCAAATAGCAGTACTGAATTTGGAACCATATATTTTGGCACACTACTTTGAAAGCCTGCTATCATGCCAGAATACAGCAATTGTAGCACAAGTAGAGCCAAGCTTGGTTATTAATGAAATGCTTGATGGTCAGATTTACGTGGAAGAAATTAAAACGGTGCTCATGAAAGCAAAGGACAAAAAGGCGAAGGGATATGACAGAATTCCTTACGAGTTCTTAAAATATGCGTCGGAACTTTTCTTGGAGATCTTCTTTAATGTAATCCTGAAGGAAGAATGTGTACCGGAATGTTTCAAACAAGCGATCATTTTCCCTATACTCAAAAAGCGAGATCCGGAAAACCCAGAAAACTATCGGGGAATATTCTTTATGAATACTATAACCAAATTATTTGAAAAGGTTATAATGAAAAGGTTGGAGGAATTTGTAAGGGATCGTGACCTCCTATGTGAAGGACAAGCATGATTTCTTCACGCTAAAAAATACGGTTGATTTTGTAGTTAAAAGTGGAAGAAAGCTATATGCGGTTATCATAGATTTAAAAGCGGCCTTTGACAAAGTTGACAGAAGAGCTTTAATCCACAAACTTAGGCTCATAAATTTTTCAAGCAAATTGGTAAATATAATCCTACGTCTGCAGTCTGAAATAGCCGAAGCTTATCAAATTGGTTTGAGACATCAACTGGTGTAAGACAGGGTTGTGTGCTTAGTTCATTGCTTTTCGCCCTGTTTATAAACGACCTGGTGGGATGTTTGCCTGGAGGTTTCGACATAGGCAGTTTAAAGCTCAAGATTCTACTTTATGCAGACGATATTGTGTTCATCGCCGAGACTCCCGATATGCTGCAGATTATGCTAAATCGCACAAGTGAATATTGTAAAACCTGGGGGCTGGAAATAAACTTAGGGAAGTCTAAAGTACTCATTTTTAATAAAAGAGGAAGAAAGTCAAAAACTGTAATATGTCCAAGCACAATCCACAAATCAAAAACTGGAATATGTCCAAGCACAGTCCACAAATCAAAAGTCCGTATGCTAACGATAGAGTACCAACCTTAACTAGAATACAGTCAACATTTCATGAAATTTCATTCGCTCGTTCTCAAGTTATTGCTGTCGAAGTGACGCTACCTCTGTTATTTTTGTTTACCATGGAAAATTAAATTTCGTATTTTGATAAAATATTATTTCCTGATGGAAAGAAACACTGTTCAAGCGCAGCAATGGCTTGATAAGTGTTACGGAACATCTGCCCTAGCTAGTTCAACCGTAAAATATTGGTATGCTAAATTTCGTCGTTACCGTACGAGCACAAGTGATGAACCACGTTCAGGAAGACCAAATGAGGCAGTTACGCCGGAAAATATAAAAAAATTCGTGAAATTGTGCTGATTGACCGCAAAGTAAAGTTAAGTGAGCTAGCTAAGACTGTAGGCATCTTAAAGGAACGTGTAGGTCATATCATTCATGAATGCTTACACATGAAAAAGCTCTGTGCGCGTTGGGTGCCGCGTTTCTTAAGAATTGATCAAAAAGACTAACGTGTCCAACTTTCCAAATTGAATCTGGCACTGATTACGCGCAATAAGAAGAACTTTTTGATACAATTTGTGACAATGGATGAAACATGGATCCACCACTATACACCTGAGTCCAATCGGCAGTCGGCAAAGTGGTATTGCATGGTGGAAGCCGTCCGAAGCGCCCAAAGACGCAACAGTCAGCCAGAAAGATATTTTTTTGGGATGCATACGGTATAATATGTATTGACTACCATGAACATGGTAAAATAATCAAAAAACAATATTACTGTGCGTTACTGGATCGATTGGACATCGTGTACATGGCAAAACGGCCGCACATGTCAAAGAAGGAAATGCTCTTTCATCACGACAACGCTCCCGATCATTCTGCTCGAGATACGACCGATAAATTGAAGGAATTGTGATACGAATTGGTTCCCCACAAACCGTATTCTCCAGACCTAGCCCCCAGCGACTATTTTCTGTTTCCCAGAAACAAAACGTGGCTTGCTGGCAAGAGATTTTACTGAAATAAGGAGGTCGAATTGAAAATATATGCCTATTTTGAAGGACTTGAGGCGATGCATCATAACAATGGCATTGAAATGTTTACAATAAGTGCATTGCTCTAGAAGGAGATTATGTCGAAGAATAAAACTGTTTTTTTCACTAAAAATATCGTTTTTTTATTGGTAAGCCAAAGACCATGTAGTATATCTCAAATCAGTAGTTATCTCATTGTGCTTTTACATCTTGAATTGTTTTATTAATGCACTCATCCTAGGTTAAGTAATATGTTATATTAGTATTTTATAAGTATTTTGATTTAATTTCACGTTGCTTAGCACATAATCTTCACTTATCTATAGTTATAATTTCTATATAAATTTCCTGCACAAATTTTAAAATATAGGCTTAATTGGTAGCGTTAGAAAAAAAAATTTATTAGCTTGGGGCGATTCGAGACAACGATTGCAATTGGACATATAATTTAAGGTGAATTCCGAACCACCTGCTACTTCGCATATTTATAGAAACTTCAAAAACTTTGTTCTATCATAGTTCAGCAAGTCCTACGGGAGTTTACGTTTCTTTTGCTTGATGTCTAGCCACCTAGGACATGTTTATTATACACCCCCACTACTCTCGTTTTCGTGGCCAACGTTACGACCGAAGAATTCTATTGCTATTTTCAGGGCAATATTTCTAGCAAAACTACTATCCTAATTTTTTGCAGGTACATCGCAACGGGCGATACAAGAATCCTTTTCTAAGCAGAACAATATGAATGTGGAGCAGTTTACCATTTTTTTGTTTTTCCCATGCCTAATGAACCCCAAACTTTTATGTGATGATAAGGTACATCGTCATTTTCCGTACTCTTAATGTTTTTTTACCCAGGCTTTGCTTTAGATTTCATTTAGCTGATCATATAAAAAATACTATAAAAGTAAAGTTTATATTATACCATATATAGGCTTAAAAATTAAAACACATATAAACATAAATACATAATAATATATTGAAGATTTATAATTAAAATTATTTCGATAGGTCTATAAAAATCGATATATCGGTTAATCGATATTTTAACGGCCATTATTTAGTAGACATCAACTTCATACCATACAAAAACAACTTAATGACGGTAATTATTATTAAGTTTAAATCAAATTTTAAATATAAATATTTTTCAACGTTTTCGTTTAGTAAATTATTCAGTTCCGTCATAAAAAAGGTAAAATTTCTTACGACCGGAACGTTTAAAGTAGTCAAATTTCAGTCACGAACACGTTACCAATATAGAAATAATGATTTATGAGAAAAAAATTCGAAAAACAATTAAAACTTTAAGCTACTCCAAATTGATACTTAAAAATATTTATAAAAGATAAACAACAAAAGTATCTTACTGTTCAATAGAGAGTCGTTTGTGCGAAATCATGAAAATTTGTGCGTTCCAAAATATAAAATTAATCGTCTCTCCATCAAACAGAAATTACCCGCAGACTGTGTTGTTTTGAGAAAATTACTTTTACCCCCGATTGGGAGTAGCTGAGCCTATGCCACTTACTTAAATTATACTTTAGGAAATTTTGTTAATTTATGTAAATACTTACGTCAGTAGCTGAGTGGTGTCCTTGTCGATTTTAAAGAGGTTCCTTGATGTGTAATCGTTGAAATTTGAAATTGCTTTACTGATATCCTTTCCACCGTCAATTTGGACCTGATTCTTACCCCAAGTCTCAATGTAAACCACTGATACACGGGTATTAAGTGTTCGAAAGTACTGCAAGAAATGGAAAATATTACATAAAGTGTGTTATTAAAAAGAAAGTCGGCTGTAAAGGCCTTTTGAAGAACGAACAAATGTACCAATTAGTACCTAAACAAAACAAGACTGTAAAGCTTTGACACGGGCTTAATTTTAGTAATTAAACGAAATTTGTTAGCGGGTGCAAATTAGAGTCGAGAGTTTTTTCTCTAAAGGAACTCCGACCTCTAATTAAATTTTATTACTTACAAACAATGGCCAAACTACTGCAAGAGGCAACAGGAGGTGCTTTTGAAAACCTTTAAAATTACATTCAAATGTAAACCGTTTTTATGGACATCACATTTGAATACCAAAATAATTTTCAGGTAGGATAATTTTAAATTGCAAGGAGCAGGGTGATATCATGAAAAGATTATGAAACAACACCTTTTCCATTGAGTGCTCCCCCTTCCAAAAAAGAACAAGAAAAACTAAGTTGAAAGGGATGTAAGAAATCTTAAAAAAGGGGTTTTGCTAAAAAATTTTCAAGCTACAAGCTCAGAATAAATACGAGGTAAAGTTTTGCACGAGTTTCTTCCGAGTAACTTTAGTAATTTTAGTTTTGGATATACAAGTCTAGGGTGCGGTATGATTAATTTCAATACACTCGCACTATGTAAAAGCGTTCAGTTTGGTTTACATATACTTTTTCCTTGGTAAAATCGCAGAGATAGATGCAGTTGGTGCTCCTTTTAAACTTTGTAATGAATCCTGTTGAAAACATGAAGCACATTAAAGCACGCGATGAGGATGAGATTATCCCAACTCGTCACTATGAACGGTGGTAGCTTCTGCGATAATTAAACTTGTAATTTACCCTTAAATAAGATGGTATTTAACGAGAGCACTTGTAAAACTTAAAGTGGCATATGGTTATCGAATTATATGTGTTGCATCTATGTAGTTGTCAAAAGTAGTTGCCTAAGAATTGAATAAAATACATCTCGATTTAAGAATTCAGAAGATTCAAGAATTTGCAGCAAGAATTTACGTAAGGGTGTCATGAAGACATTTTATTTAGTATCCGTGTTTGAAGACAGATGGCGTTGCTTAGGGGATTCAGCATTACCACCGTGTACTGCCATCCTTCAAATGACGTCATAACCTTTTTTAGACTAATTCAGGTTGTTTTGACAGGTTCTTTTGACAGTATTAAACCGGTTTAGTGTTTTTTGATAAAATAGAAAGACGCAATATCGATTCGTAATTCGTTTAATATTTTTGAATGTAAAAGGTGCGAAAAATCCAAGGCAAGCTAAAATGCTGTCTATGAAAACCGTCAGATATTGATTCAAAAAATTGACATGTCATGGAACATCTGCTTGAAAAACGGCCAGGCTGCCCGGCAAACGTGGTTACAGAGGAAATCTTCGAAATAATTCTCGCTGAACGCCGACCGATAGTGCCCGAATTGGCAGAGTTCGTAACCGTACGGTTATGGATTGGTTATCAATTTTACAAGCTAGGAGTGAGAAAGCTGTCAGCCCAATTGTTGTCACGATTGCTCACAATGGACAGCAAATGGATTCGGATGTAAAGTTCGAAGTTGTAACTGAACCTCTTTAAGCGAAATCTGCAGAAGTTTTTGCCTTGACCCATCACCATTGATAAAATATGGATCCATTATTATAAGCCGGTGACCAAGCAATAGTCAAAACAGTGGACCTTTCTCGGCAAATCGAATAATAAATAAATAAATAATAATCTTCATGGACATTTTTATTTATTTAAATACAAAGATTCATCAAATGCCTGATTACTACAAATTATGCGAACAAGAAACAGTTAGTAAACAAAGTTAGACTAACTATAACTAAGCTGACTTTTATCCGATTTCTCGAGAGATGAAAATCAACTTAATTAAACTTGTCATTAAAGAGACGTGACATCGATGCCAATTCATATCGTACTTAGTGAGATGATAAGGAACTTCGGAAAAGTTGTAGAGGAAGTTAATAACACGCCATTTATGAAAGAAGTCTAAGTCAGAGTTTAAAAGTGAACACTCATGTTCATTTGCAACAGTACGAAACATATTATCATCATCAGCATAGCAGCGAGTTCTAAAGGATCATCGATACATAATTAATGTTAATGATAAAAATCAATGGCCCTAGATGGCTGCCCTGTGGCACCCTTGAGGTGTTATGTATTTCATTTGAAAGCGCTCGACGAAACAAAACACGCTGTATACGATTACGATCGGACAGATACGTATAATTTTATGATTGATTCTATCAAAAGCTTTACTAAAGTCTGTAAAAATCAATCAACTTGCTTACCAGCTTCAAGGGAAGAAAGGTAGTATTTTAATAAGTTGGTTGTGTTGGATCTACCCTTCATAAAACCAAGCTGAAACGAGCCAAGAAATGGTTTACACTGAAACTGAAAAACATCGCAAACTAAAGCTTCAAAGACTTGGCAATGTAACATAAACTAGCAATAGGTTTTTGTTTTGCTCTTGACGATGTGGGCAAAGCCTTTGGTCGGAAGAGAATAAGGGGAAGGGAAGTGAGCAAACTTGGATATCTTGTTGTTGTATTGTAGACAACAGCTCAGAGCCGGAGTGAACTTTTTGATTCAATTTTCAAAAACCCACGGGGAGTGCTGGTCTCGAACCCGGGAACTATGGGATAGGGGTCGTGCCGCTCAACCAATTGATCCAAACCGCTCAACAAATTGATCTAGAATTCATAATGTCGCACTTATTGCATTTTTTATTTAGGTGAATAAACACAGAATGTTTCCAATGTCTCGTAAAGATCTTACAATGAATAGATAAATCAAATAAATAACAAAGAACACAAACACGGGAAGAGCTACATGCTTTCAAGAAGGTGACTGGGATACCATCTGCACCGCTCGAGAAGTTATTAGTCAAATTCGAGATGTACTTTAAGATTGTAGCCTCATCAAATACAAGATCATTCCGCTGAACGGAAGTCGGCGGAAGTTTCGTCAAGTGAGTAAAATTCTTATCACTAATATCACAGCCATTGTAAAGAAAAGTGGTTTTGATAAAGCTACCGAAGTAATTGGAAACAACCAGGAGGGTCGCACTCCCACAATCTTACAGGTTCAAAGTAGAGGGATATCCGTCACAGTTCCACTGCCAGTTCACGAATCTCAAGAACCGGCTCGGCTCATTGCGCAAAGTAGACTTAATTCTATCAAAATAATAGGTGTAAGAGGACTCTAGACAAAATATAAATTGGTTGCGTAAATCAAAGTAAGATAAGTAATCAGCGTCGCTCCGAGAGGAACAAAATCTCTTTTTATATTCTTGATGTGTTAAGCAGAGCTATTCAACCATAGTTGGAAGGTATGCTGAATTTTGGATTTAGAAATTGGAACACGTTGAGCAAAACAAACAGCTAATTTTCATAAAAATTAAACATGGCTTTATCGACGTCGCGTTACTCCAGAACATTTGTCCAATCTAATAGCAAATTTGTATTAAGTTCAAATTCGTAACCAGCGACCAAAAAAATCCCAACTACCAAGCTTTAAATAAATCAGACGATTCTTTGGAAACTAGTTCCACCATTTTGTAACTTTGATTTTTTATTAGATGATCACAAAAATTGTTGTATACAAATTTTTACAAAAATCGATGCAAACCTTAAAAATTTCGACAGCTTCTTCAGATTTGGGACCACTGTACGACGTGTCAATGAAGTCATAGTTCAGACAGAAGACTATTTTGAAATTTTTGACAAATAATATTTTTGAAGGGTACAAAGAAATGGAAGTCGCTGGTAAAAGTTTGTAGTCAAAGGAGATTACGTTGAAAAAAAAACCAGTGTTCGTTCCATACACGGGTACTTTTTGATGGACTCTCGAACATGCTGTTCCGAATTTAGATAGGGGTCTGTCGCAGGCTGATCTCGTCAGGACAATTCTTCAGCATTAGGATCGGATAAAGGGTGTCTTCATCTTCAAGAGAAGGATATTCATTTTATGGGTCACTTAACACCTTGCATCATTTTACTTAAAATAACTGTATTTTACTACATTTCGTATAAATACTTATGTACCTGAATGCAACAACTGGAAAACTACTATATCTGGCAAAATTTAATTCCTGTGAATATTTAGCAGATGACACCTTCCTAACAATTTTTTCATAGACAGTATTTTGGCTCGCTTTCGCGAATATAATTTTCTAAATATTGTATGGGTAAGTTTGAATTTTAGGCTGGAGTTCCGAAAATGGGAACCATCTGATTGGCTTCAAATATTTACGAGACACTCTACTATACACTAGATGACAGTACCAACATGGATTTTTGGTGACTCGAAAGGGAAGGGGGTGAAAACAATTTTTTTTATGTTGATAATTATATTGATATTAACATAAGTATGTACACGGCACGATTTTAGTTTCCGTGGCACACCGATTTGACTTTTTTATTAAACTTTCTTGGAGGAAGAGGTGTATTAATTAGGCTTTTAGTTCTAATATTAACCCCCCACCCTGCAGGAGAATATATTTCAATAGTTAGTTAATAAGACAACTAAATCGATCTTGCAATTTTAGTAACAAATCACTTCAAAGTTATCGTGAAAAAATTCCCTTTCCAGTCGCCGAAAATCCTTTCAGATACGTTCATTTTACATATATTTGGGTGTGCCAACAAAATTTCATGTGATTCTGAGGATTTCTATTTTCGGAACTCCAGCCGAATTTTATTTTTCTGCTTTCTATTTGCTTTCATATTCCAAATTTAAGTCCAAATTTTTTCAGCTATTCATTACATGAAAGTAAAGACTCACTTCGCGAACCTCAGGTTTGATAGGCCGACACATCATCAATTACTTCACCGATGATTCGTGATTAGCGACCCAAAAATAACCACAACTTATGGGTCAGACGGTGGTTAAGGAATTTCACCAGATTCGAACTTACAATTTTACGTGAACCACGGTAGAAGACCAAAACAACAACATCGACTTTACACTTACTTTAGTCCTATTAACTGTTTTTGAATCACTAATCAACTTCCAGTTGACAAAATACCGAAAAAATAACTATTTACCAGCAATAGCCAGCACATTTCCCGCGGCGACCTATTAACTGCCGCTTTTGACATTTCAAAGGATTTTAATAGTTTGTCATGTTGCCCTTCGTCACTTGTTAAAGTTAATTGAAAGTTTTTTTTCTCAAATCGTTCAAAACATCTGTATAATAATAGATGGAAGTAAATCTAAATAAATTTTATTCAATTTAATGAAGTACGGTATACCGTAGGGTTCAGTGCTCTCATCAACAATATTTTTTCTTTTTATTAATGACCTCGTATTTCTCGCTTTTAACCCAATTCAAAGTTCTGCCGACGGTAGTACCTTTGGTTTCGTGTACACTCAAAACTCGGTGTTGTTTGATGTCCTTTAGAAGACTGGGTTACTTTATATATCAACAATTTCTTTCTGTTGCTAAATATGATGAAATGCTTGTGCTTTCTACAAAAAAGTAACACGGAGACGGAGTTCGATCAATTCGATAACGACCACCATGCCAGGTCTCCCCGTGAGCTTTTATTAAGAAATTCAAAAAATCCACTCCGTCTCTGTGCTGTTGTCTAGCTCGCAGGAATGCAAAAACAAGACATTCAAGTTTCCTCACTTACCTTACCATAATTCCCTTCCGACCAAAACTATGCTAACGCATCAAAGGGTTGTCACCTAGGATTTGGCCACATCGTATAAAAACAAAAAAAAACTTGGCGCGTATCGGCAAGTCCGATATTAGGCCAAGACGTGAATATAATCGCCAAATTTGGGCAGGTTCTGGGTATACTACACTATTCACGATAGATAAGGTTCAAGGAAGGTAGTTAAACTTATTGGCGAGTCTACAGTGTCTGAATGCATTGACTTTCTGCAAGATCAACAAAATATCAATTCTCTTTCACTCTTTAATCGCTTTTTCGATGCTATCGTTCTAACGAAATTCCGATTTTTTGTAGACTATATCATAAGCAGAATAACACGAATGTGAAACAGTCTATCAGCTTCTTTTTCGCTCAATGTACGAGCCTTAAACGTTTATGCAAAACTTAACCCACATTGCCACTTTCTTCCTTAAATCCATTCAACCATTTCATCCTTACTTACTTACTTACCAGGGCTGTGATGTCGCACCTTTAAGAGATTTGGTATCATTGTAAAGAAACCATCACCGACTTACCGGTATTAATATCGTAGGTATACTTATAGTTATACAGTCGAACATGAAAAATAGTGCAGATGAGTAGAGGATTAGAAAGGAAGAACCGGCGTTTAGCGAGAGTTTTACATGAGAAAACAGAATAATCACCTCATTCTTGTTCTCTTCACTTTTAGTGGGCGTCGTAAACTTGAATTGCAAAGGTCAAAATTTGGATATGATAGTTTGTGTCTACTCTTTTTGCAATTTATTTTTAGAAAGACCCTGGAAAATTCATAGTTTACTTTTCCAATATCCTGCAATCTCCTCAACCATGCTTTGGCCAATGTACTTCTACATTAGTCAAGTACTGTGCAAGAACACAGTATCTCCACTTTTGGTCAAAATTGAGTTACGAGGAGTAAATTTCAGATTCATATAATTAAACGCACCTTTTGTATAGGTGGGACCGGTAGTATAAGTGATAACATTCTGGTATTGTCATGTCCTTTGTCAAAACTATTGAAAGAGATGTGGTTAAGCCGGGCTTGGTGAAGGAAAGAACAAAAGAGTCATTCCGAAATGGACTGCTGACATATCTTATAAGCTCACGTTAGACGGCCTTCATAAGAGTAATATGCACTTGCTATAAAAGATAACCAAACAGGGTTACGGCGAATTTTTCAGTTTTGGTCTTACAAATATTCACTGCAGGAGCTTCGTTATCTATGGATGGTTGAATACATAAGACATCCTCTTTATAAAGCCTAAATAGCATTCACCCTATTAACGATTGCGTTAATTTGACCCTCGAAATAGAAGCTTGAATTAATCCAAATACCGAAGTACTTGGTTTTGTCCAATCCACTAAAACAGCAGTCCTTAATGGTATATTTGAAAGTCAGAAAGACGTCTACGTGTACTTCCCTTTCTCTCTCTCTCTATAGTTCACGTGACTTCTTGTGGAGCATGGGGCGAGAAAAGGATTTCGGCCGAATCGAAACAACGATTGCAATCTTGGGTGGATTCCCAACCATAGACAATCGACTCTTATCGTTATCTCACCTCTGGAATAGAAGGCCGGCATGTTATCACTTAATCCACCAACGACGTCATACGTGTATTTGCGAGAATTTAAAGGCAAAGATTAATGGTGCAACATGGCATCAAAGTTATTAATCGCAAGGGGAACAGAATATTCGAGTATTATGTAAGATTACGAATTCATCGCTAGTGAGCATTATGAAAAGTAATGGACCAAGATGTCTGCCTTGCGATGTATATATATAAGGTCCGAACGATGATATAAATAAGGTCCGAACATTCGTCGTGAAGAAGAGCTCGTACGTTAACACAGTTTAAATAGAATTTTGTTCAGGTGACAATGATTTTGAGAAAAGAAAACTTTATTTCGGGAGGAATATAGTAAGATCGATCTTGTTGCTTTGGTGAAGTCAGTGGGGCACTAAATTAACCTGATTATCAACTTCAACAACTAAGGTGCAGAAATGTCAGTACTATAATAACACAATTACTTGATGGTGGTAGAATGGCGTGAAGGACAAGCAAACCAATGTTGTAGGGAACCAAGGTGAAGAATAGAAGTAAAGAGTGTGGCAGATCAGTGCTTTTAGAACTAGAGTAAGCTAAGTAATCGGCAGTGCCTCTTGAAGAGGGAAGCCTCTTCCACGCTATGCTTCTTAAGTTCTTTAGAATCTTCTACAAATTATAGAGTCAAGGACGATATAATTTGGATTCATTTGGTCGAAAACCGGAATATATTAAGACACAGAGGCAAAAACTCGTAAACAGATTTAACGGTTTTACCGATATCAAGAGCTATACTTCCAACATAGTTGAACAGCAATTTATCGATCCTAGAAAAATCAGCCTTTATAAAGTTATAACAATAGTGGGTAGGTGCACGACAATTCAAAATCACTGAGGCGAAAGAAAATAGAAGATATCTAAATAATAACAACAAAAAATCTCGCTAATCAACATCAGCAGCTTAACAAATATATAAGCCGCTATTAAATCTATCACGGGAGTGTATATGACTTCTAAATTGCCCAAAAATGTCCCTCAGCTTTAAGCGATAAAGCTGTGTGCCTTAATATGCACCTCACATGGGTATCGGATCATGGATAAATAAATTTCGGGAAACAACACTGTACTGGACATTAACAAAGAATTCATCATCACTCTAGCGAAATATGATTAGCAGAATCGCAGAAGCCTAGTCCAACTTTTTTTGAGGACCTAGCCGATCAAAAATTAGCGATATCAGTTCAATTCACTGGTTTAAGGTTGTACCTACGCGAACGGAAGTCTCACAATGGGCCATCATGACTTCAATGTGAATTCCCGCTTGGAAGATGTACATTGGAAACTTATCCAACTTACTTTCCAACAAATTGCGGTTAATAGGGTCTGATTTGTAGCTGCTCTAATAAAACTCAAGGCTGTTAGTCCGGACCTTTTATTTTTTCTTGGATGGAAAGCACTTAATCCACCAATTACCAGCTAAACAAGCCACTAGCACCACGCGAGCTGGACATTAACGAAGAATTCATCATCAGTCATGTGAGAAATGACAAAAGAAATACTAAACTTCGACCTTAAGCGAAATATGATTAGCAGAATCGCAGAAGCCTAGCCCCCCTTTTTTAAGGACCTAGCCGATCAGGGATTATTGATATCAGGGACGCAGTTCAATTCACTGGTTTAAGGTTGTACCCACGCGAACGGAAGTCTCACAATGGGTCATCATGACTTCAATCTGAATTCCCGCTTGGAAGATGTACATTTGAAACTAATCTAGCTTATGGGATGGGCCATTTTCAACAAATTTCGGTTAATAAAGTCTGATTTGTAGCCGTTCTAATAAAACTCAAGGCTGTTAGTCCGGACCTTTTCTTTTTTCTTGATTTTATTGGTATTAATAACAACATATTATCTCTCAATTCTAATCTGATATATAGCTTAGCTTAGCTAAGCGAAAAACAATGAACAACGACAAGTTCGATTCTTCGAGAGCTTCTATCGAACTATCGAATGGTGTGAACATCATTCTTTCTTTTCATCTCAAAACGTTCGGTCGAGAAATCTCGTGTTAACTAGATGGATCACATTTATTATATTGCAAAACACGCCTTGAATTGTCTTGTGAGTTTTTTTTTTATATGTAAGAAATGCTTTATTTTATCAGGCTTTCAATTTTCTGGAATATGCATTACATATATCAGGACAAGACATCCGAATTCAACTCCCATTTATGAACAGAAACAGGTTGAACTTCATTAGCCTTCCTAAATCGAGTGATTTGAAGGGGATGTCTTTGTCATTTTGGAACGTCAACGTATCTTGCGAATTTATATCGCTATTTTCATGAGTACTTTTCTGATGAAATGTCAAACCTGGTGCCTGGTAGTTCATTCCCAAACTGCAATTATCTCGTGAACACGTAGTCGAAAATTCTCTTAGTTTTCCTTCACCCGTGCTGTACAAATGTCGTACAGTTTTTGCTGTTAGTTAGTTTCTATTTTCTGATTCTCTTAAATTTCAAGCTTAAATTCTACAATATATCAGAGGGTTTCTCGGGAGCTTTGGCTTAACGTAAAAAATATCTGTTTTTATGAATTAGCTCAGGTTAAGTATATTTTTTTATGCAGATACAATACAATTTAAAAAAAGTTATTGTGTTAAGATTATCGAACCACGTCGGAATAAGTTTCAGTTACCGTCGACACACAAACCGAAGGATAAGTTGTCCAAGACTATAAAATCGAACTCAAATGTCAAACTTTTTCAATACAAGAAGGGCGCTCAATGTCGGCATACCCAAATTCTATATGTGTGACCCAAAGATTGTTTTCCAATATATATTGAAGGTCAAATAAGGTTTGAATAGGATTTGTTAAAATTTAACGAGCTTGGAGATGCAAATATGATGAGAATTTTTACAAGGGAAAGTTTGCTATCCCATAGAATATGAAAGCTTAAACTTTGAAATTATGCACACCCGCGTTAGCTATAGTCTGGGAATTTTGGGTGAAAGCACATTGTTCAAACAAAGTTTAAGACTCTAAGAACATCTACACCCCAAGTAATTTGTCATTAAATCAATTCACCCCGAAAGTCTGGGGGAAATTTGTTCACATTAAGTCCGTATGTGTATATATTCTCCATTCACTAAAAAGCAATAAATTATGCGGCCTCAGGTTTGCCAGACGGGGGATTTTGTGAACAGCTTATATGCATCTGGTACACTATACATGTCGGCAAAAGTAACAAAAGCCTTATACGGTTATATGTGTAAAAGAAAATGTAAATCAAGTCTAGTACTTACCAAATCAGCAATGTTTGCCACTTGGATGGCGTCGTGTATAACCTCTGCCCGGGTGCTTCCGTTGCGCTTCTCAAACATCGCTTTATCAACGATAATCGCTGTCTCGATGTATTTAGTCGCTTCCCGGACATCCCGTTTATATCTGCCGCCATTGCTTGTGTGAACGTCCTCCGCAACGCCCGATATATGCTTCTGACGACGTGGTAATCGCCACTCCAAGTTTCCGGAATTCGCGCATCCCTTATTTGCCTTGGTGCGAGCCTCGAAAATTACATGCGGGTGCTTCTGCTGAAACAATGCAATAACTGTGCAAGTCACTAATTAAGGACAGAACTTAAAACTAGAATATATACAACTATGTGTCTAAATGTTTCACACTATGGAATGTGGCAATATGAAAAATGGCGCCCAACGTCGGCAGTCAACGTAGACGGTTAATGCAAACTGAGCAGCTGGCGATTATGTAATTGAGCAAATATGAGCCTATAAAGCACAAATACTGCTTCTGCAAAACTTTATTTGAGTAGTCCAAATACGTCTGCAGTAAGACAAAAGGTGCTCCAAGTGTAGAAGTCTTAAGGGAAAAAAGGGCTAAAAAGGAGGTAAATTTCATTTCCCGTTTTGATTACCAGAACCACTGAGGCGAATACGAGTTTTCCAATTGAATGAACTGACGAAATTTTCGCCAGAATTTATTTGCGGATTTATAAACCGAGCGTTTTTGTGGCACAGCACTGCTCTTCGATTCTTGCGTTACGTGTGCATAGAGAATGTTTAAACTAAGCAAATTCAGATAAGTAATAGGGTGGTAGAAAGCGTTTAAGCTACGAACCCTGTGAAGTGGCTCCTTTCCGCCACCATTGGTGAAAACTAATAAATTACAGAAACTTTTGGATAATTTCAACCACTCTAATTCATTTGTATATTGCTCAGCACTACTAGGCAGTACTGCCATTGCCAAAACTATTCCCTGCGGTATCTAAGCTCCGAACGGAAACGGGTCCGACACCGCAAAGCTCTGTCAGATAGAAAATGCCCAATTAGATAAATGGAACTCGTTTTTCCGATGAACGGGCGCTCAACTTTGCGGTGCAGTCGAAAAGTTTTCAGTTAAATTTTCGAAATTTGTTCAAGCTAGCAGTGCGCCAGTTAGCTAGTTTCCCAATTTTTCCAATGGTTGCACCTTGTCGAATAAAATTTGAATAAATTTGCGCTCGCAAGCTAACGCTGTACAGAGCTTTTGATGAGTGTACGCTTGTATCAGCAGTACTTACTATACCACCTTTTTATAGTTTCGTGCATGTGCGATGAGTCGACTAAATTTATGATGCACTGTAACGCATGGGAAAAGGATTCCGTAGCACTAGATCCGCAATCTAAAATTCATATCGTCGCTATGAAGCATTCTTCAATTTTATTCTCGCATGCATTTCAATCTCTCCAGAGTTGCTCCTCAAGGAGAGATGGCAAGCAAAAGTTTTTTTTTGTTGTCATCCTTTGTGGTTCATTTGGGTGAAGGCTTCTCATTAGGAATTCTAATTATCTTCCACCTGGTGCGATGCACTATTTTTTCTTAACTATGACTGCGTACAGAGGATAGTAGACCGAGTTCTGCTCAAACTCTGATTCATTCCTTTGCTCATTGTAATGACTTCCTTCTGACGTCTTTATGCGACTGATGATACTTCAAGCCGTTGTTGTCGCACTAGCATTTCTTTTTCCTACTTAATATGGATTTAAAGCACTCAGAGTGCTTTTCTAAGATGAACATTTTATTCATTTTTTATTTCTAAAGGAAAACTCTGACATTGTTTTGACCCATTTTTAAAGGTATGTTGACAGAAATCTCATCACTCTTGAACGTACAAGAAGCGTGATAGAGCACCTTGAGCTGAGTGTTAACAATTTTCTATTAAGATCACTCCGAGAGGGAAAATGTTGGGATTTAAAAGATCCGATTGAACTTACCTCTGAAGTGGTTTTATGAATATTTTAAGTTTTTACAATTTAATGATGTTCATAATTACTGGTTTTTTTAGACTTGTATGGATTGTGTGGCTGGCTAGATTTATTTGTGGAAATTATAAAAAATAAATGAAAACAGAGTCTAATAAAGGTACCGAATACGTTGGCTACAATTGTGTCTGATTCACTGTACTAATTCGTATACAAGCCATTTTTAGTTATTTTAACTTTGTATAAGTTTTGTTTATTCTAATTGTTTGATTTTGTTTGTCATGTGGCTACTACTGGAGTTTACGCTTGTTTCTTAGCGGGGGAGATAGAAAATCATAAAATGTTAACATTAGTAATAAGTTTTTATTTATTTGAAGATATTCACGCAGCTTCGTATTAATATCTCTTTAATTACCATAACCCATTGTAGGGTACGGAATGGGAGGAGTTCACCCTATTCGAAGATAATGATTCTAAGTGAATCTACAATTTAAGTTTTATTCCGAACCACCGACATTCCTCTGCAATCCCCAATATATGTATACATATTTTGAAAGTAATCTATTGCCAGCAGAAAAGAATCTGCGATCGCCGCAGGAGGGGTTCGAACCTTCGACCCTCACGATAGAAGGCCTATATGTTTTCCCAAACCCAACAAGTTTTTCTAAATTTTTCTTAAGTTTTTTTTTGCTATAGTGTTCGTTTTTATTTTCATGTGAAGGTAGTAATTCAAGGCTACATTTAAGATATTTTTCATCTCTGGTTTAGAAATTAGTGGGGGATGCTTTGTTAAAGACTTTGAAAGCAACATTTTGAAACTAAAGGGTTAGAATCAAAGGGTCCTAAAACGCTTTTTGTTGTATTTTAGAAAACCATCCCAAACTTGGAAAAAATTGAGTTTTTCATAAAACGGAATGGACAATCATGAAACCTACTTACCCCACCATTCGAAATCCGATGAGATTAATATCACAAAACCCCGGTACATTTCTTAAAATGTGAAAAACCACCATTTTCCAGTTTCTTCCTTGCTTATGTGAGTAGTCGTCGGAAACGGGTTTTGGGATGGTTTTTAGGAAGTGGACCAACAACACTCTCAGAGTACTTACTCGCCCGGAATGTTCGATTGATTATAAATTAGCGTTTGGCGTGTATTGGGAGGAGAGATTTGATAACTTTTTTGAAAGCATATATTTCGTGATTGAAGGATTAAAAGTGTATCAAAGCATTTATGTAAAAGTTTTTTGATTCAGTTTTTTTGGGGGTGGGGGTGGGGAGTGGTTCAAATCAAAACAGGTTTAAAATAAACTTAATTTCTGTTTTGGGTCATCAATTTACCTCTGTAACGTTGCAGGGGTACCACAAGGATCTGTCCTAGTTCGCCTTCTTTGGAACGTTATGTATGATGACTACAGACTACAGATCCTCCAAGAGATGAAAATAATAGGTTTCGCAGACGAAATTGCGATCGTCACAACAGCGAAATACATCCACCAGATAGATGCGGCAACGAATGAAGCTATCGCCAAGGTTAAGAATTGGCTGGAGTCTGCGGGTCTTGAACTAGCAGAACAGAAGACGGAGGCCATCTTAATCAAAAGCCGAAAAAACGGTAGAATACATCAATGTCAAGGTGGGCAATCCAACAATCAGGTCTAAACAATCACTGAAATACCTAGGAGTAATACAGGAAAATAGGCTAAACTTGAAATCGCAATTGGAATATGTGAGCAAAAAAGCTTTGAACATACAAGTGTCTCTTTCCAGGATGGTGCCAAATATTGGTGGTCCAAAACCAGATAGAAAAGCCCTGCTATTGAGACTAGTGAGCTCTTTGCTTCTGTATGCCTCCCCAATCTGGGCAGAGGCATTAGCGGTGCAAGAGTCAAGAAGAAAACTCGCAAGAGTCTACAGACTGTGTGGTTTAAGAGTGAATAGAACGGTATCTGATGAAGCAGCTTATGACATCGCTAGTATGATCCCGATCGACATCTTCGCGGATGAGATGAGACGCATTTATACGAGACGAGAATCACAACGAGCCAGGGAAACCTCAGAAAAAAGGAGATTAAAAATGAAGAGAGACAGATCTCGATTTTAATGTGGCAAAAGCGATGGGACAACGCCACGAAAGGAAGATGGACGCATCAACTGATTCCATGCATCGGAACTTGGGTCAACCGAAAGCTTGGAGAAAACAACTAGCAGGAGGAAGATGCTGAACACGTAGTATTTCATTGCCCACGATCCAGGCATGGCGTGTAAATATACAGAGTACATCGGTAATTAAGTTAGGTTAATTTTAAGTGGCTGCCTAAGCAAAACCATAAAAATACCGGAGAAAAAGAGGGTGAACCTGTTACCCTCGGTGCACCGAGCCAGTTCCTTGTATCCAGTGGAACCTGTTCACGGGAAGTCAAAATAAATTTGCCTGAAATGGGAAGGGTGTGCATACTTAACTCGTCGTCGGGAACCATTTTGTACTCCTGATAAATCGAGCTAGGTCTCTGACATCAGTGGAGCCTAATTCGGATACTTCTTCAAAGAAGGAGGAGCTCGAAAACCGGTTCCTACGGTTGGCTAGGACCGGGCAGTTACCGAGGAGGTGAAGTATGGTTTCCTCTTCCTCTTTGTCATGTCAACTGCTACAGAAGTTGTTTAAAGGCGCGCCCGGTCTATCGGCGTGTCTACCTATGAGGCAGTGGCCCGTGATAACGGCTACGGTACTGCTAATTGTTTTGCGTCCGAGTAGGATGGGCTCTCTTGATCGTTTAGGGTCAAGCTTTGGCCGTATCTGTCGGGCAATCAGGCAAGTGTATTCCACTTGCCAATTGATATTTGCAATCCTGAGAGATTCCTGTAAAAGTTCCAGTTTGCAAGTGGCCAGCGGTTTATCCAGCTGGTTGTTTATGTCCGAATCAGGACGAGTGGTACCGATTCCCGCTAGTTCGTCGGCTCTGCAATTGCCCAAAATATCACTATACCCAGGCACCCAGATGAGCCGTACTTCAAATGCTCAGATATGTCATTTAGTGCTGAGCAACATGTTATAAAAGTTTTGGATGTGGTGTATACTCCCTTGAGGGATTTAATAGCGGCCTGACTATCTGTGAAAATACATATGCTGTCTGCAGGTAGCGTTAGATGATTCAGGTGGTCCGTGCCTACCTTTATAGCCATGATTTCCGCTTGAAACACGGTACAGTAGTCAGGTAAGCAAAATAAGATATCGAGGTCCAAATGTTCCACCTACTTTGCCTTCTAATTTGGAGCCGTCAGTGTAGAGATGCACTGACTCCCCCCATTGGGGAGAACCCTCTTCCCATTCCGATCTGGTGGGAAAGAAGGAATCAAATTTAGTCTCAATGAAATGCTTGGGCGAGGTATAGTCGATACTGTTGTCATTTTGGAGTGACCGAGGTCGGTAATAATTGAATATATGCTCCAAAGTGACCAAAATTGGAGTGATACCAGATTAATATGACAGGTTGATCGCATGGTGGGTAACCAGCCTTGCAAAGTAATACCTACCGACTGTTCCGTGGGGATAATGATTGAAGAGGATTAGGGGGGGGGGGGGTTAGCACGTAGGCGCTGCATCGGTGGTGAATCGTGCATGGCAGTAGCATGGGCTATTGATATCTTTGGAAGATTCCTCACCTCCTGGTCGCACCAAGAAAAAAAACACACACACACATGTAGATATTGTGGTAAGAGGTTTCTAAAAATGGATGAATACCCTTAAACGGGAAGTAATTAAAAAATTTCGCTTTGAAATTGTATGGATTAATTTGGTAACTTCCCCCTATAAGAAAAAGTGGAAAAGGAACAGTATTTTGGCGCGTAGATTGAATTTACGCAGCTAAACATATTTTGGGTGCTAAGTAAAAGTTAATGTTCCGATTTAAAAAATACATTTTGCGGTTTAATTTTTACAAACTGCCTTAAGACTTAAGACCCCTTCGCTTGCAAACTGTTATAATTTAAAGTTATTTTACTTAGTATTTTGTCAAAGGTAATGTCTTGGGTAAATTCGTGTAAATACGTTGTAATAACTACAATTCACAATTTGAATTATAGTTGAAAACTGGTTCGATTCAATTAAGAAGAAAATGGTGAAACCATCCGGAAAGTAATATTCATTCACAGCGCCGTATACAAAGGCATTCGCTCTAAAAACCATATTGCTCCGGGCTATTTATCCGAATGAATACTAATTTAAACTTTTGCAAGTTTGACTTTTTCCCAGAATATTATTCCCCGTAATGATGCAATTCAAATCAACACTTTTCAGATTTTCACCCTCCCAGTCTAAGCAATAAAATACTTCGCGAATGTTTTAAATTAATAACAAATAAAAGTTGGAAAAAGTTTCATTTCCACAGTTGCCACTTATTTTTATTTCTGTGGAACGTAAACTTTGTGTATGTTAGAGGTAATGCTCACATAAAGTAGAAACCCAAAGAACGAAAAGTCCAAAGAAATCGGATGGAAAAATGCCGTAACCATTGGGAGCAACTTTTTCGTTTTCTGTTTACTAAAGTCACTCATTATTTATGTGTTACCCTCTAAAGAGCACTTTGGGGACATAGAGGGATTCTAGGAGAAGGAAATATAAAGAAATTAACGCCACACACCCTAAGGATGTTAAGAAGATCTATTATAGCTGAGCAGTAAATTAGATAAAGCGGATTACAAGGATTCTTTAAGTATTCGGATGAGTTCACAGTAAAAGATATTGACATCGATCTTAAGTGCACATAATTTTAGCTTAGTGTAAACTTGCTATAAATTTATGGTTGAAAATAGGAAACAATAAATTATAGAAGCTTAAAATTGTACAGCATTTTTTGCATAGGGCAGGTTAATGGTACAGTCAATGACGCACCATTCAAATTCAAGTTTAGACGGTATGCTTAGTTCCTTTTAAATATAGAATGTGTCTAGGAACTATGCAGTATTTTTTAGAAAGAGAGAAAGTTTCAAAAAGTTGTTAGAAAGTCTTTTTAGTATGGCCAACATTTGGATGATGATCTTACAGATATTTATAGAAATGTTTCTTAGATTAGACAAGCGTTCCTTCTACCAGGATAGGTTTTTTTTAAACAAAATACTTGGGAAGCCAGACGTAAAGGTTCTTGGACTTTGTAAATATCGTCAAAGGACAATGGTCTACGGTCAAATTAAATTGAAAGGGAGATCTTTTTCGAGAGAAAGACATAGATGTGCACTAGCCGATATTTAGGGGAAGGTCGTCAATGGAACAATAATTCTGAAAGACGTCCAAGTCAGAAATGAAAAGTAGGCAATCGACATTGTCTGACACAGTGCGGAATATCTTCGCATCGTCAGTTTTTTAAAGAATCTTTGAGTGAGATGGAGTTGTAGATACATTGATGTAAATTATGAATAACAATGGCCCGACGTAGGAGCCCTGCGGTACCCAGTAAATGCTGAAAATAACATCAGACAGGGCTCCACGGAAAGAAACCCGCTGAGTGCGCTCAGGAAAGTACGAATAAATTTAATTTACAAACCGAGAAGGGAAAGTTTTAGAACAAGAATTCGATGGCTTATTCTGCCAGTTTCTTTGCCGAACTCAGTAAAATATAGGCAATTTGCTTATCACCTTCAATTGCAGAGATGCAGATTCGAAAATTCTAATAAATTAGTTGTAGTTGAAGCCATGTTGGAACGGCTGCAAGAACGGATTGAAGTAGAAGAACATCGCAAATAACAGCATCAATAATTCTGGATATACAGAAAAAATCAGCAATTGGTCTCTAGTTCGAAATTTTTCATTTATCACTTTTTTTGTGAAGAGGAATAATCAAGGAGATCTTCCAAGTTATCGAACAATCACCGCAACAATTAAATAATAACACAGAATAGGAGCAAGAGAGGAACCACATATTTTAACGAATGATGCGGGGATACCGATTGAAAATCTACTAGACAAGATTTCTTTAAAATCGTAGCATTGCCAAGTAGCCGGTCTTGGATTTGAGAGAAATTGATGAAATGGATAAAATCCTTAAAGTTATCACAGACATCGTCCACAAACGCAGTAATAAAACAATCGGCAAAGAGTTTTGCTATCGTCAAAAGGTCATTGCTGTCACTGTCTGTGAAAGACCAAAAAGATGGAAAGCCATCAGAATTTCGCTTCAATTTAACGAAACGCTAAAATTGCTTAGGATCTTATAAGAAGACACTAAGTCAGATAAAAATTTGTTGCATAAGTTTGCATAAGTTAAATAGTCAGCGTCACTTCTAGATGAGCAAAAGTTCTTCCAGGTCTTCCTTTTAACATTTAAGAAGCAATCAAAACTAAGGCTGGTTAGCACGTTAACTATTAGATTTAGAAATAGGGACATAGTAAGTAAAGCAGGTAAACAATAAATTATAGAAGGGTCCTACGGCCTCATTAATATCTCGTTCGTTGAGGACGTTACTCCAATCACAAGCTGAGAGCCAGTTGTTAATCAAGGAGAAGTTAGCCTTACTGAAGTTATAGTAAACGTCATTAAGGACACAAGAAGCCATTTTAACCGGATCCAGGAAAAGAAAAATATGAAGCGCAGGGCGATGACTTGATTCAGCCACAAGGGTCACCATGCATCGTGTAACCAGTGTACTAGCAGGATCAGTAGGAAAGGCGAGGTCGAGAAACCTTGGCATATTCAGGTCAGGGACTATTAAAGTCTTAAGCCTGAGGAAGCGAGGCTTTCTGGAAAAGAATAAGCAAATTGATTGACCAACAGAAAAGAAGGAACCAAGTCGTTATCCCAGCAAGAGAGCTTTCAGTCAACTTGAGGCAAGTTTAAGTCACCGAAAAGTGAGTCAAGTTAAAATCACCGAAAAACAATAACTCTCCGTAAAGTCATCCTGGCAGGAGTCAAATTTCAATAGACATTAGACGGAGGACAGGGAGAAATACAACGGGTACATCCAGCCCGGGCACATCCAGCCCGATAGCGTTATGGCCATGGCAAAAAAGCAATTTAGTCAGAGCTAAACAGCTTCGCATCTACAATCCCTTGGCACAGCAAAGTTTCTGTCAAACAAATCACGTTGTATCATGAATCATTGGAGCCAGTGAAGAGCCTTGCCGTTTTGGAACGAAGAACAGTTACGTTTTTGTAGCGGTTCTACATTTCCGTAATCCATTTTTTGATGAAGCATCGACAAAGCCCAGTCAAGATCTTGGAAAAAACTCAAGGACATTGCAATTGTGGGGCCAAATCTTAGGAGAAAAAACGTCCTGGAATAAATCCTTCAGACTCAGTACTCTGAAAGAAGCAGTAAAAGGACAGCCAGACCGATTGCTTGAGGAAACTGACTAAGTGCCCGGTGCAGCGGCAGTACGAGAAAGAAGATGGGCGATGACCTCGTCCTCAGTAGTCTCGGGAGAGATTCTAGATACAAAAATATACTTAGGGATCATAGCTGGTTGTAAAATACTGCTGTTGCTGTACGTAATCGCATCCGGACCACCCACCGACTGCAAACTATTGAAGATGTGGCAAGACGCAGGCGGTGGAGAAGCTCTCGAAATACGGACGGCCTAAAACCATCAGATGAAACACAGCTTGAGAGGTCTCAGAAATAGTGGACTCGTTCGTCCTATAAACAGCCCCCGTAGGCGATCTGGATTACAACAGCAGACATACCAACTTTAGCAAAAAGTTCACGTCCGTCGATAAAAAGCGAATAAGGTCAGAATTACCGCTGTCGGCCGATGACCATGAGTCCATATCAATTTCAAATTTTTTAACGCTGTGACGTATGTGTTCGCAAATTGGATGGAGTTGGACATAGTAGCAAATCTTTGCGAGAGCTCATGAGATATGTCTAGCAGCATTTCATAATTTGTGCTGGACTTGTCCAGGGTCCTAATGATGACCTAATGATGTTTTGCGACTTAAAGTGCCAATATCCACAAAAAGGGCCTGACAGCGTCTTAATTGTACCCATTTAAATGGTGGATGGAGGAGGGGGAAAAATTTTTTTAGGTTTATATGCCATGCGGTCTTACTTTAAAGATTAAAAACATATTTTATAACTTTTACGCCGCGTTAGTTTTTGATATATAACGGAAAATAAGCGAAAAATCCAGCCCCCCCCCCCCCCACTCTCTTACATATTAACTAACTTTTCAAACCGAAAAATTCTAAAATAATTCATAATAATAGGACATCTGATCAGCCACACAACACATTTTTTTTGCTAGGCTGGGGGTCAGACCATGCCTACTATATGTGTTTGAGGTCGCTGAGGCCGGATCTGAAGTCCATTTAACTCCATCACAATCAGGTTTTTTTACAGGTTCCGGGTACTTCAGCAAAGACAAAAATTGCACAAGCAGATGTTGAGTACGATGACTAGAGTTATGTTGTTATGAAAATATGTGGTTATTGGGGATTATTTGGTAGTTTAGTTCATCGGTTTTGGGGTTATGGGGTTGGATTTAATTTGGTTATTGGGTTGTCGTAGGTTAATACCTTCAGCTGTGTAGTTATTTAGGTTTAATAGGGATTTTGGGTTTGTATATAGGGTTATTTCAAGTTATGGCGAAAACCTGATGTGATGGGGTTAAATAGACTTCGGATACTGTTTCAGCGACCCCAAAAACATAAGTTGGAATGGTCTGACCCCCTGGACAGAAAAAAAAATTATTTTTTTTTTGTGACTGTGTAATTAAATGTATATAAAAGGCGTTTATCAACATAATGAAACAATCATGAAGTGTTTTTATTAAGATTTATGTTAGGTTAAGCGAGTCACCCAACATAATGCTGTTACTTTCTGCACCATTAATCTTTACAACGCAATCGGTTAGTAGAGATCATCACTGCGGTCCTAACTTCTATAAAGATGCAAATTTTATACTCTTTGCAAACAACATAAGTATGTAAATATTAAAACTAGACTATCCTGGTCAGCATCATTTTCGTTAAAATTTAATTACGAACAAAAATTTACAACTGCAAATAAAATTTGAAAAGCCCCATTTCGAGAGTGAAAAACTATTACAGCGAGGAATATTAGATTTGCTGGGGAATTTCTTGGCGGACGTAGAAAAATCTCCGCGCAATCCAATTAGTTAAATGGTAGGCAAATGGGTGAAATTTCCTTAAAAAGGCTATGAACTTTAGTGTTTTCTCTTTTTCGGTAAATTAAATTCGTCTAGAAAAACGCTTCAAGGGGAAGACGAAAATGGAATTCACGTTCTTGCAAAATTAAAGTGTTTTAAGATGTTTCAACTAAAGAAGGGGTCACATTCATGACAACTCTGGACGGCTTCACCATGGGCTATTAAGTGTCGCCATAATTTCTGTCGCCTTTCTGTGGGCTATTTTTCATGCGTCTTTTAATGTTCGGTGGCAAATTGCCCAGGAGTCGAAAAAAAACTTGATTAAGTAATAGTCAGGGCCCGGAGCGGTAATTTGTATGTTTCGGTGATTAATTGCATGACGAACACTTCAGTGACTCTCCTGATTGACAAATGTGGGTGCGTTCCAGGATTATGTCCTCTTTTTTCATTATGTTTTTGGTGCTAGCTCCCATTAATAAAATCTTGTACGGAAATATATCATGTCGAACCTGTTTTCTTTCTTAGGTACTTCCGGAAGCTTTTATCTCGTCCGTATATTTCAGATATCTTAAGCATTTCGCCAGCATGTCATGAATTTTATGAGACTGTTTAGTTCGATTCATTAAGGATTATATAGGACATTCAAGGGACTATTAAAGAGGATGTTTTCTTTATATTTGGTATTTTGCAGTAAAATATCAAGAATATTTGTGTGATATTTTTGCATCGTGTATACAAAAAGTCACTTTTAATCAATATGTGGATGTTTTTGGGGTGATTTTTTTAAAAATCCACAGCAGATTCCGAACATGTCGATTTCAAGGTTTTTAGTTTGTTTAAGCAGAATGCAACTATTTTGTTGAAAGTTTCGCACTTAGATCTCATCAAAACGTAGATTCGTCAGACCTGAACGCATTTCGAAGTGCAAGCCAAAAAAAATTAAGAATTGAACAATTCGAAATCTTTAATGAATTTCTGACCCGTTCCTGTAATATAGAGTTCATTAAAAAATATTTCCCATAACGTACCGAGGTTCCGTACAATATTAAAACAAAAATTAACAAAATAATTTATTTTTTCGGAAACTATAAATGGTTGCGACTAAAATTTGTTTGTTGGCATTATTGGATTTCTCGCAGGTTTTTACAGTCTACATTTCTATAAACTCCTTTAATTATCGCTATTTTTTTTATATTCGATATTGCCAAAGCTCAGGGAATGCCCCATGTTGCTAAAGCACAGCTTTGGCCGGAAGGAAATTAAGGAATTATGCACGTACATAACAGAGAAATATGAAATATCGTTAACATATCTTGACATAAGTTCCGCAGGGTTCACTGCTTGGACCATTGTTATTAGCTATAAGAAATGCGCCTTGGTGATATAAATAAACTAAGAGTTAAATCAAGAAAACTTTAAAGCTAAACGCTTAGGTGCCTAAGAACTGAGGAGAACGTTAAGTAATTTTTGAAGGGGTTTGACGATCTACACATAACAACGTGCACTTCAGCGGTATTGGTCCTCCTTAAAAAGCTTATGGTTCCGAAACACTTGATTTAGAAAATGCACTAACACAACTATTTCAAGTTCATTTGTACTTTCAAATCATTTAATTAATGGTTTCATTGTTGTGTGGTCGGATTGTGGCGACACCTTTCTAGCTCTATTACGTCAAAGTATAAATGATCTGTTGCCAATGTTTGTTAAGATATTTAGGACTACCGAACTTCTAATTAATATTACCTTATCCGTATCAATATTTATGGCATTATTTAAGGCAGTTTAAATAATTTGACGAAATATCCTCCATCTTCTTTACCGACTAAGGATATATTAATTGACGATGCTTCGATTATTCCTGCGTCTGTCTTGTACGATTGTGGCCAATCTCTTGTTCCTATCCTTGCTTATTAATTAAACTCGTCCATATCCTCCGGTAATTGTTCTAAATTGTGGAAGTCGTTTAGCATTTTTCCTCTTCACAAAAAAGCGATTTTCCTCTTCACAGGAAAGCGATATATCCAATTATAGACCCATTGGTAATCTATCTGTTATTGAGAGGCACTTCGAAGCCTTACTGTGTAATGTCCTTAGTTTTCATTGCAAACCGTTTTTGGGGTCCTTTCAATTTAATCAAGGGCAAACCAAGCAATCTTGGGGATTTTTTAAACTGCTGTATTTCTGAAATCGAGGCTGGTAAATAGGTTGATTGTGTTTATACGGATTTCAGTAACTCCTTCAACCACATATGTCACAAATTGCTTCTTTTCAAAGTTATCATATTAGGGTTTCGTTCTCCCTTTATTTAATGGACATCTTTTTACCTTTCTAATGGAATGTGTTATTGGTTTGGGATTTATTTTTCTAGTGAAATATCAATCACTTCATGTGTGCCGCAGGACAGTCACTTGTAGGCGCTTCTTTTTATTATTTTCATTAATGATATGGGTTCCATATTAGTGAACACGAAAGTTGTATATTATGTTTTTGTGTAATTCGTGACTGAAATAAGATCTTCAGTTTTTTTAACTATTGGTCTATTGCAAACCTCTGCCTTTGAACTTTGATGTGTTGAAGTGTACGTTTATTTCGCATTCTAGAAGGAAGGATCAATTGATCTACGAGTTTAACAATATTTTTTCAGCGTGCTTCCATGGTTATCTAGTTATCGCCCTCACCAGTACGCTTCCCTGGTGTTGGCCACTCATACCGTTCTCTCTTGCACCAGCGTGCTTCCCTGGTGTAAGGCACTCTTTTAACCAGCGTGCTTCCCTGCTTATCTGGCTTTCTCCCTCACCAGCGTGCTTCCTGGTGTTGGACACTCATACCGGTTCTCCGTACCAGAGTGCTTCCCTAGTACAAGTCACTCGCACAGCCAGTGAGGCACCCTGGTTATCTAAGTATCCCTCTCGTACAAGTTTATCGTCCTGACTGCAATAACACGTCCTACCCTTCTAACAATATTGTCCGTCGTAATCTAGGCGTTATTCTCCTCCATACCGATTGATAATTCTTTGTCTCTTTCTCTCGTAGGAAACTTTCCCATTCGAGCCGCAGAAAGCTCCCCTCGAAGGTTAGGCTAACAGAGTCCAGAGCAGTTCATCGATACCGCACCGACCAGAGTGTGAAGCAGCTAGCCTTATCCAGAACCGCATTCATCGTGGGATAGAGTAGTTCAACGACCCCACAGGACAGAGCAAAGGAGTATGAACCGTCTAAGAACAGGGACCCGTCAATCAGAGTACAGGAGTAGACAACCAGCGAGTGGATTCGAATAGAATTGTAAAAAGTAAGAGCAGTACAAACTTTAAGTGAAATAAACTTTTGTTATTAACCGATTTCAAAAAAAGAGGAGGTTCTCAATTCGACTGTTTTTTTTTATAGGTTTGTTACGCGATCATTCCGCCAATTATGAATTGATTTTGATGATTCTTTTTTTTTTTGGTAGGTCATAGAGGTGGTTCCATATCCAAAAAAATTGTTAGTGGGGTACAGAGGATGATCCCTTATTGCTAATAGGAGAAAAAAATTTGGCCTTGGGTGTGGAGAGGGGTAGTCTAGCTTCGTAACGCGTTGCCCGATTCGAATGGTTCCTTTCCTGTTATATAGAGTATGATCCCCCATTGCTTATAGGAGGATAATTTGGTTCTATGGTTGTGGATAGGGGGGGGGGGGGGGGGGGTTGGATAGAGGAGGGGGGGCTGACCTATCTTTTTAACGAGTTGACCGATTTTAATGGTTCTGTTAAAATGTGAAAAATAAAATAGTTTTTAAAAAAAAGTTGAACCGACTTCACAAAAAGCACTAAAAAGCATAAAATAATTTTTAATTTTATATCTATTACGACATTTTGAAATCGGTGCAAATTAAAGAAACAAAACAACTACCCAACCATAATCGAAGATACTATATAAATTTACCTAAACGTTTCAGCTCAAGGGATTATAAAAAAGGACGATTAAATACGAGGCTCACTCAATAATTAAAGATACAAATTGGTCTGAGAAAAAAACCTGGTATTTTTACAAAACAAAACTTTTTCCTACTTTTCCACATAATCCCCACCAACATTTTTGCACTTGTTCCAACTAACTTTTTAATACCGACTGCAAAGAACTCTTTGTCTTGGTGTTTGAGCCAATTTCCAACAAATTTTTTGACATCTTCGTTATCCCCGAACTTCTTCCCACGTAATGCCTCCTTCAATGGACCAAACAAATGGAAATCACATGGTGCTAAATCGGGATTGTAAGGATGATGAGGCAGTAACTTCCAGCCTATTTTGTTGATGGTTTCACGGGTTAGTTGAGCAGTGTGAGGACGTGCGTTGTCTTGATGGAGTATCACATCTCTTCTCTGAGATCCACGACGTTTCTCTCTCATAGTTGGTTTCACTTTGTTCAAAAGCATATCTGAGTAGTATTGACTTTGATCATACACTTTAGTGATTCTAGAGTATATTTGAGCTGGTTTTTCACCTTCACAGCAAGTAAAAAACGAATCACAGAACGTTGTTCAAACAATGTGGGATTTTCAAGTGGACTTGCCATCGTTAAATTTAATTTTGAGGTTATAAATATAGCAATTGATGCAACAGCTGATCAGGACTCATCTCAGTAATGCCAACTTAAAGTCCTAAAAGTACCAAACTTGTCCTACCAACCAGTTTTTCCCCAGACCAATTTGTCTCTTTAACTATTGAATGACCCTAAAGAAACGAACTTTTGTTGTAGTTTGGTTTGTTTCTTTAATTTGCACCGACTTCAAAATGTCATAATATAGTAGATATAAAATTAAAAATTATTTTATGCATTTTGTGAAGTCGGTTCAACTTAAATCTTACTGTACAACTTGCATTTGTAATACGTAGTTGCCTTTAATCTTTTGATTTTAAATTTTTAATTGCTTTTTTCATTTTTCTCTTTCTTTCTTCTTTTCTTTATTTACATAGAAGTGTAAGATTAATTGTGTAGCGTTACGAATTATCATGAAATAAATATTCTTCGTGGAATTTGACTTTCAACTTTACAAAGGTTAGGTTAGGTTAAAGTGGCTGCCTAAAAAGGCACACTTAGGCCTAAGAGGCCCTTTGTGCTACCACATTGAGGCTTGAAATTAACAACTCCATAGAATTACCTAAGGAATAATAGGGTTAACATTTTGTCCCCTGTGCACCGAACCAGTTTCTTGCATCCAGTGGAACTAGTTCACGGGAAGTCAAAATTATTTTGACTGGGTTGTGAAGGGTGTTCGTCCTTAATTCGTCGTCGGAAACCATTTTGAACTCTCGATGAATCGAGTCGGGTTTCTACCATCCGTGGAGCCCAGCTCGGTTAACTCTTTGAAGTAGGGGGAGCCCAAAAACTGGTTCCTACGGTTGGCTAGGGCCGGGCAGCTACCGAGGAGGTGAAGTATGGTTTCCTCTTCCTCCTCGTCGTGGCAACTCCTACAGAAGTCGTTTGAGGGCACGCCCAGCCTATCGGCGTATCTTCCTATGAGGCAGTGACCCATAATTACGGCTACTGTAGTGCTAATTATTTTGCTTCCACGTAGGATGAGCCCTCTTGACCGCTTAGGGTCAAGCTTTGGCCATATCTGTCGGGTAATCAGGCACGTGTGTTCCTCTTGCCAGTTAGTGTTAGCAATCTTGAGAGCCTCCTGTGAGAGCTCCATTTTGCATGTAGCTAGCGGTTTACCCGGCTGGTGGTTAATGTCCGAATCAGGACGTGTGGTACCGATTCTCGCTAGTTCGTCGGCTCTGCAATTGCCCGAAATATCACTATGTCCAGGCACCCAGATGAGCCGTATTTTCAGATGCTCAGCTATGTCATTTAGTGTTGAGCGACATATTATAACCGTTTTGGAGGTTGTGTTGCCTGACTATCTGTGAAAATACATACATTGTCTGTAGGTAGCGTTAGTTGATTCAGGCGGTCCGCAGCTACTTTTATAGTCATGATTTCTGGTTGAAACACGCTGAAGTTGTCAGGTAAGCGGAATGAGACATCGAGGTCCAAGTGTTCCGAGAATATTCCTCCACTCACTTTGCCATCCAATTTGGAGCCGTCAGTGTAGAGATGCACTGAGTTCTCCCATTGGGGAGGACCTTTCTCCCATTCCGATCTGGTGGGAAAGAAAGAATCGAATTTTGCTCCAAAGAAAGGCTTGAACTAGGTGTAGTCGATATTGCTGGTAGTTCTACTGTGCAATATTTTGGAGTGACCGAAATCAGTTCGCTTCCAGATATGGATTGAGTTAAGTCTAATATCGGCTGATGATGCGGTTTGCTTACCAAAGAGATCCAACGGTAGAAGGTGGAGAATAGCGTTCAGGGCTTTAAAAGTTGTGATTCTCAGGGCACCTGTTATCAGCAGTGCTGCCATCCTCTAAACGTAACTTTACAAATTTCCAACGCTAAATTTTGTGACGAGCATCACGAAATTTCGTAAGTATTGAAAGGTTTAGTACAAACGAAATGGTGAATTTAAATTTATTCAGGGCAGAATTCAATTTTGACCTCTAAAATTCAAATGAGCTACCAATTACATTCAATAAATTAAAAACTATCACACACAATTCAAATTACCAAATGTAACAAAATAATCAATATTGCCGACCATTTGCCTATCACTACGGAAATAATACAATAATCGAAGAAAGAATTATTTATTGCGGCAGACCAGTAAAAGTTAGATCGAACAAAATAATAGCAACCAAGCACGTTCACCTCAACTGTCCCGCGAAAATCAAATTACCATACGAGATGTGGCAGACTGGTGTCCAATTCAATTATTAAACAATTGAGTGGACTTGCCTGGGAAATTCACTGATAATAATTTTCGATAAAACGTGCACAAATGATGTAACTTAATTCGTCCAAATTAGTAATGTAAAATCAGAATAGAGTTTTATTGCTGTAAACAACATAAAACTGTCCATAACAGCCATCACAGTGGGTGAAATTCAAATAATGTAAGTGTCCCGCGGAATCAATGCAATTAGCAAAAATTACGCTTGGCCCAATACTTGTGCAATTTAGGCAAACAATAAATTTATGTAAAGCTGCAATTTTGCGGAAGCACTTTCTGGCAATTTGTGGGATGACTTTGAATTTTATATCCAAATGGGAGTTGAGTATTGTCGACAATTTTCTATTGTTAAAATATAAAATAGGAAAATTGTTTAGGGTAACTGAACGCACTGTAACAGCTATAAAGTACGTTTGATTAATTAAAGCTCCGCGAAATCACAAATTTGTGGCATTCAAGGCTAAAATGGTTTACTGTAACAAAAGGCAGAGGTTAAATTGTATTACAATTTCAACCATTTTTACAAATAATAGTATTTTTTCACGCAAACCAAATTTCAATGAAATAAAATTAGTAGAGAAGTATAGGTAAAATAGGCTAGCCTACTGTAGGATAAAAAATTATTTGCAAAAATCAAGAGAAAGGTGTGAGAGCCCTCTCTCTCTCTCTGGTTCCTTTAACCCCTTGTGTGGCATAGGGCGGCTATTATACCGACTCTCGACCTGGTCCGGTTCCAAACCACCGCCTTCAACTGTAGCCACGATTTGTTGATCTAGGTACCTTCCCTCTCGACGGATCTTCTTAATGTGTTGACATTCAGCTAATGCGGCGGAGACACCGGTTGACAAAGGCTTGTAGCTTAGATGTTCTTTGACAGGTTACTTTCCATGTTGAACAGCGGGACCTAGATTCATGCTGTACAGCCATTGGGAGAAACTTTCAACTCATTGACTCAGTTGCCTCTGATGTCAGGAGCCTAACTTCAAAAGGCTCTTCATCTCATCTGCATCACGACATAGCTACTTCTAGTTTAGATGCTGCTTCTTCAGAAACTACATCTCCGAATAGGAAATGTCTCACTCTACAGGATTCATCATCTGCAGCTCCTCCTCAATCAACCGAGAAACCGGTTCCTACAGACCCGCATTCCTCCTTGGTGCAGCCTACTCCAGTCGTTGATGCTACTGTTAGTCCGGTCGAGGCCGACTTGGCGACAGGTTCTGGTGTTATAATCAACTCTGGTCAAGCAGCTAATCCTCAATCAACCGAGAAACTGGTTCCTACAGACCCGCATTCCTCCTTGGTAAGCCTACTCCAGTTGTTTGATGCTACTGTTATTCCGGTCAAGGCCGACATGGCGACGGGTTCTGGTGTTATAATCAACTCTGGTCAAGCTGGTGTTATGATAAACTCTCCGCCAGTATCATCTCAGTCCACATCCACCGCATCCATGGTTAACAAATTTGGCACCACCTGGACTATAACGGACTGGGAACAAAGACTACTAAGACTAGGAAGCAAATACACATCTTCATCAAGTGACTATACTCCATTCCTTCTTAAGGGTGCCCCTCACAACGCCAACGTTTCCTGGGTACATAGCTTTTTTACTCGGAATTTTGCATTCATCCCAGTTAGCTGCATGAAGTTACTCTCGGACACAGAGAAATTCAGCAACTTCAAGATCTCCATCCCGAACAAGTACGTGTGGCTCATCACTAACCCCTCCAGCAAAATCTTCACTCTCGGCACGATCGAAATTTCCAAGTGGACTAGGAAGTATGTTAAGTTTAACCCTAAGCCCTCTGCATCTAAGTCTAAATTAAATATTAATAAACCAAATCCGACTAACTATCCCAAAGGTAATTCCAAACGTCCTTCTCCCATACCTAAATTTAGCATTCAGCCTAATCGTAAGAACATTAGTACTAGTAATAACACAGTCTCTCATCACTTTTCCGCACCTCTCACCTTTAGCCATAAACCTAGTAATCCTAACTCCAATTGGCAGTTCAAAATGGGAGTATTTCCAAACTTTAATCTAAGTACCCCAGTCAAGTATCCTAACTTTATATATTCTCACACTCTTAACCCCTCGGTTCCACTTACATCGAAGCCCTCGAACACTTCCATCCCAGCCGTCAACCCTACCACCACTGATTTTGAGTTCTGTACATCCAGCGCACCCACCTAACCATGCACATCCAACTTCTTCCGTGTGTCCACCTAACCACATGCCTTCAATTTCCGACCACCCCAAAACCTCTGCTTCGATTTCTGTCAGTCCCACCCCTCCACTGTATACACCAAACCTGACACCCGCTACTTCCTCCGCATGCCCACTTAATTACAAGCCATCATCCTCCTTCACTATCGCCCCATCTCAAACTACTTCTACCTCCACTAATTCGCCCCTTCCGCTAACCAAAACTACTTCATCCCAACATCACTCATTTATCGATCCGCTAATCCCACCTACAGTCAAATTGACTTTGCGCTCTGCGGATTCCACCGATGGACGATATCTCTTGTCGCGTTTACGGGACCACCGGATTTATGAAAACGTTCGGCTATTTCTAGCCTATCTGCACGACAAACCGAATTCCGTCTGCATCGACGGTAAAACCAGTACCAACGTCATGCTAAGTATACACCAGGAAGGCCTGCCCACAGACCCAACCGTCTTACACCAACTTCTCACTAAGTTCCATGAATCTTTCAATATTCCTTCCCATAAGGTTTCAGAAGATCTATCCACCTATGCTGCGTACGTCAGTTCTCGCCGCATTTCCCATCTCCAAAAAAGTCGCAACGACTCCTTAAACTACTTTCGCTCCTAACCCCCCCGCTTTCCCAATTTCTGACCTCCCCCTTAATGCACCTGCGGTCTCCGATCAAGCACCTCTCCCCAGCAGCTTGTCAGTCTATTACCAGAACGTCAGAGGACTTCGCACTAAAACATCTAATATTTTTCTTAACTCCCACAAATTCCCGCACGATATCTTTGCCTTAACTGAAACCAATTTAACACCAGGAATTCTGGACAACGAACTGTTCCCTTCAAACTATACTATCTTCCGTGTCGACGGTTGTATAGGCACCAATGATCCACCAGGTCGCGGGGTTCTCATAGCTGCTCACAACCGTTATGACGCTACCCTGCTAAAGACCTCCGACACTACAATATCAGAATTTGTATGTATCAAATTAGCACTAAATAAGTGTCTTCTGTACATTCTTTGCTGTTACATTCGTCCCTCTCAACCTCTAGAAGCCTACGAGCCCCTAATTGAAGCGATCGACACCCTGCTTGAGAACGCTAACGCCTCTGATGAAATTATTTTATTGGGTGACTTTAACCTTCCCCGTATTCAATGGTCATTGTCTGAGGACTGTTCCCACTATGTACCCCTTAACGCCTCTTCGGCCAAAGAAACCTATTTTACTGATCAGCTCTCCGTTTCTGGTCTCTTTCAAGTAAGTGGTGTCAGGAACTTTCTGGACAGACAATTAGACTTAATCTTTTCTTCAGACCCAGTTAACTCGGTTGTCGTGGAAAGCAATCATCTCCTCTCCTCTCTCGATCGTCACCATCCTCCGCTCTTCCTCGTTTTCTCCTACGAACACCCTCATACCCTTTCAAGCTCCGAGTCTTCTCTTTCCTTCAATTTTCGCAAGGGCAACTTTGAAAAATTAAATCACTTCCTCCTCAACTCTAACATTGGCACTATCCCTCAACATCTTCCAGTCGACGTTGCTATAGAAGCGTTCTATTCGGAAATATACGCTTGTCTTGCACAATCTATTCCCCTTTTTCCTCGTAAAAACTACTCCTCATCCCCCGTATGGTACGACAAAGAATTACGCTCTCTCCGCAACAGGAGGAATAAACGTTGGCAAACTTTTCTTCTATCCCAAACCGAGTCTGACTATTCTTCCTACCTATCTGCTTATATCTCTTTTTCCGAACGTTGTGATACCCTCTACCATGAGTATCTCCAACGGATGGAAGCTAGCCTCATATCCGACCCCAAGCGTTTTTATCACTTTATTAATTCCAAAAAGAAATCCAAGGGTTACCCCTCTACCCTAAAGCTTGAGAATACCTCTTCATCTGATCCTCAAGTTATCGCCAACCTCTTTGCAGACTTCTTCAGTAAATCTTTCAGCGACAATTCCCGACAACTTGACCTTAACTACTTCTCATTCTTGGACAAATGCACTCAAACGTCGTTTACGTCTTTCGACCCTGATCCCGAACTAATCGCCGCCAGTATCAACGGGCTTGAGGACGACTTCAACCCAGGTCCTGACGGCATTCCGGCCATCGTTCTAAAAGAGTGTGCCACGCATCTAATTCAACCCCTTACCTTGCTATTCCGCCTCTCGGTCACTCAAGGAGTTTTCCCTCAATTATGGAAAAACTCGTATATTATTCCCATCTTCAAAAAAGGTTGCAAAAACGATGTGTCCAACTACAGACCCATCGCTAAATTATCATCCATACCTAAACTATTCGAAAAATTGGTCTATGACTCCATGTTCTTCCACTGTAAGTCTAACTTCTCCCTCTCCCAGCATGGCTTTCTCAAAGGAAGATCTACTACCACCAATCTTACTGACTTCGTCTCCAAGACACTATGTTCTCTGGAAAACGGTAAAGATGTTGATGTTATTGCCACCGATTTTAGTAAAGCCTTCGACAAGATCTCCCATAATGTTATCTTGTTCAAACTTGATCGCCTAGGCTTCTCCTCCCGATTCATCTCCTGGATTCAATCCTACCTCAACAACCGTCGCTACAATGTTCTTTTCAGTTCATCCATTTCTAACCCTATTGTCGCTCGTTCCGGCGTCCCCCAGGGCAGCCACCTCGGTCCACTGATCTTCATCCTTACAATAAATGATGTCGAATGCGTCATCAATCACTCAGAGCTGTCCATTTATGCTGATGACATGAAAATAATTAAACATATCTCCTCCACAACCGACTCTCTTCTCCTGCAAAAAGATCTCGATTCCTTCACCACGTGGTGCATGAAAAACTTTCTTGAACTCAATGTCTCCAAATGCCAGTCCATCTCTTATTCCCGCAAGCGTCTTACCACCACCCCGAGAGTTTACATGCTAACCGATGTACCGGTCCCTATTGTTACCTCTTTGTGTGACCTTGGAATAATCTGTGATAGGGAACTCAACTTCCGTTCTCATATTGACAGCATAATTAACAGAGCTAACTCCGCGCTAGGGTTTGTGATGCGCTGGTCTAGAGAGTTCTCCAATCCATATGTTTCGAAATCTCTCTATATCTCCTTCGTTAGACCTCTCCTTGAATATGCCAGCCAGGTATGGTCACCTACACAAACAACCCATATCAATAGGATTGAATCCGTCCAGCGTAGGTTCGTTCGCTTCGCTCTACGTGATCTCCCGTGAGCAGACAGATTCAACCTTCCACCCTATGAAAACCGTCTGAAACTGATTGACTTACAACCCTTAAGTAAACGTCGTGATGTTTCTGACATTCTCTTCATTCATCAGCTATTAAGTGGAGCCATAGACTGCCCTTCAATCCTGCAATCTTTACCCATCTATACTAATCCCCGCAACCTTAGGTCCACTCCCCTTTTCCGAGTCGACCGCCATCGCACAAACTACGGTCAAAGCGAGCCAATTACCAGGATGCTTCGAAAAGTCAACGACCTTTCCTCCTTTGACTTCCATCTGAGTAAATCATCCCTTCACAAATCCTTATATCTCGACCCCGTCCATCCTGATCGCATTTCTTAATTCGTTTTCCTTCCAGCCAGTTTGTTCCTTAATGAGAGCTCATATTGTAGCTTTTTCAATTTATTTATAATTCCATCATTTATCATCTAGTATAGTAGTATTAGTATTATTATTATGTTATAGCTTGTATTAAGCTTAATTAAATAAATAAACAGTCGTATATCAGAACAGATTTTACGTTCGACTCGAAGATCAGGAGTTTTGTTATTGCGCCAGATCTCAACAAGAGTATTAAATGCAACTAGATCCTTATTGATGCAAGCCTGTACATATGCTTCAGTTCCGCCGTCTGCTGTAACTATGCTTCCGAGGTAGCAAAATTTATCTACTTGCTCTATTTGATGCTCTTCCAGAAAAATTATATGTTGTCTCCTAGTGTCCAAGCTCATAAATTTGGTTTTAGCAGCATTGATCTTCAACCCTGCTCTGCGACCTTCTCTGCTCAGGACATTTGTGCAACATAGCTTTGTTTGCTTGATAGGAGACATATATTGTAGGCATATTCCAGGTGCGTAAGGTAGTTAAAGAGTGTCCATCTAATCTTCTCGCGATGGGTGGTCGTCCAGAGCGCTGCATATTTATGACGATCAAGAAAAGTAAAGGTGAAAGTATGCATTGTTGTCTCACTCAATTCAGCTACAACAGTTTCCTTTGTGTATTACGTGACATTGGACTCCTGAGTAGGACTCCTTTATATTGGTGATAATTTCTTCTGGGATGCTTTTCCTACGTAAAGCTGCCCATATATATATAACGTTGTCAAACGCCTTCTCAGAATAGACGAAAATTATATGTAAACGGGACGTCCATGCGGCGACCTCCGGGAGTCAGAGCCATAATAATATATATTGGAAAAAATTAACAAAAATTAGAACAAGGTTTTGTTGAAGATGTTCGTGCTTAGAAAGAAAGACCCAACTACTTTATGCAACCGAAGTATATATGCCATCCTAAATGTTTTCTACCATCCATTTTGGAGTCATTAGTAGGGAAGTACTCTTTACTCCTTGAACGGTCTTGGTATCTGATTTGAAGGCAGCCTTTTTCAGCGCACAGGAAGTAGGTTTAGTAGAGTTTCTTAGACCGAGTTGTGGCAGATGCGCCTACATAGTAACTCTGAAACAGTCGATTTCTAAGAATTTATGTGTACAAAAAATAGTTTTTAGAAAAACAATGTAACCAGCTTCACAAAAAGCGCTAAAATGAAGTCGGTGCAAATTAAACAATCACTACTTCACTTAGGTTAGGTTCTCCTGCAATTTTAAAACAGCTTTTATTGACAAGAACTTTGAAATTCATTTTAATAATTTTACTCACTTAAGAAAGATCCTTCATCTCTATTTCGATGATATTACAGTCGCGCAACATATCCACTCATTGACCGTTTTTCATGTGGCCGGGATGAAATTCCTGCCACCTTTTTAAAGTACTATTCTTGTTTTAGTTTTACTACTTTGTGCTATTTATTTAATCTATTTATGGCATGTGGTATCTTTCCCAATTTTTGAAAGTTATCTGTGATTATTTCACTTCACAAGAATGATAATAAAGACGACATAACGAATTATCGACCCATTGCCAACTTGTGTTTCATTGGTCAAGTTTTTGAAGGAGGTTCAAGGGAAATTTGTAAGGTTCTTTACTTTCATTCTAAGCCTTTTCTTGGTTCTTTTCAGCACGGTTTTGTTAAGGGTAAGTCCACAACCACAAACATGTTGGAAGCTGGGAGCCAGGTTGACTATATCTTTACTGACTCAGAATTAGTCTTGGGTTCTCCTCCTTAATTGTCAAGCTTCGCTCTTACTTAACGTCACACACTCAGCGAGTATTGTTTTACGTATCTCTATCTGAAGGTTTTCTCAATATTTCAGGCGAACCCCAAGGAAGTCATCTCCGTCCACTTTTATTTATTATTTACATAAACGATATATCTATGTCCTTAACGAGTTCAATTTTTTTATGTTATTCTGACGACGCCGAGATCTTATGTGTTGTTAATTGTTCGCGTGACTGTGAACTTTTAAACTATGACTTAGACGCCTTTTATATATGGTGCGCTATAAACCGTCTCCCCCTTAATATTAATAAGTGTACAATAATGTATTTTTCACGGAACAGTACACCGCTTCACTTGATGGGTTTTAAATAAAATTTGCAAAACCAAACATTTAGGAATGTCGACCATATCGATGCAATAGTAAACAAGGGCAATTCGACGCTAATCTATATTAAAAGGTGGACACTTTTGTTGGACCAATTCTAGAGTATGCCGATTGTGTTTCCAAATGTACACATTGATCTCGTCGAAGCACTCCAACGTCGCTTCCTATGGTTTGCTCGTCGTGGTCTGTCGTGGGACAACCGAAACCAAATTGGGTTTTTTAAACCGCAATTTCAACAACCTTAACCGTAATTAATTTTCTTCAATTCAGTTTCGGTTAGAACCGAAATATAAAATTTCATTTTCGGTTTCGGTTAAAACCGAAATGTGAAATATAATTTTCGGTTTCTGTTAAAACCGAAATGTGAAATATTTGCGGTTAAAAACCACGTAGATATAAAATTTTCGGTTTTCGTTACAACTGAAACGTTAGGGTTAGAGTTAAATTGCAGTCGTTGGGATTTCTATCTAATATAATGAAGTCATCCGACTCCTTTCTACTCCCTACCACCCTCCCTTCAGCTAGACATTTCTCATTCCCCTCCCTCTTCCCACCAGTCACTATCCACCCTCCTACAACCGACGGTCCATTCATCAAGACTTTTACCGAATATGCTATGTAATGAAGGTAGTGAAAAAATTTGAAAATATCGCAAGACTGCACATATAACATCTTCCGCGGTCGGTACCAATTTAAATCAGTCTTTGTATTTTAGTCTGGCGGTTACGGTCACATATTTTTAAGGTCTATTTATTTCGGGACCATTTAATTTCGGTCGCTCTATTTCGGTACACTTTAAATTTCGGTACCGAAATCAAGACCGGTTAAAACAAACTAAATATGACAGGTTTCGGTCCCGTTTCGACTCCCTGATTGAAAGTGTCCCAACATGCAGGATTCTACTCTACTTGTAAATTACATCAAACAATTATTTGAGTGATGTAAAACAAAAGAATAACTTCAGCCAATTCAATGCCGGTCAGTTTGATTAAAACCTGTTGTTCTTCTTATAGCAAGTAACGCGACAGATGACTTAAAAATTGTTTTTACTGAAACTTAATTTGCTCAGTAAGTGGACTACATAAATGACGGATTCAACGACTAAATCATTTTACTAGACGACGTAGCGTCCTATCCGCATCCTACCATTTAGTCTTATCGGAAAGTTCTCTTTGGATTAAAAAGTATCAATGATATCCCCCCCCCCCCCCCCCCCTCTTAATGGCAAATTACATTTATATTTGAAAAAATGAGTTTTTTTTTCAAAAGAGATTAAATTAAATTTTTTATTCTTTAAGTATCATCAAATCGAAAATAAAACATCCAAAGTGGTACGCCGTCGGTGTAATCAAAAGCACAAAGAAAAAACTATTATTCTTGCAGAGAAGTAGTTGCCTCCATTTCGTTCGGAAATCCCTTTGTCGAAAAAGGTTTCTGCAGACCATTTCAATGTCGAGGAATATATCAAAACGAAAATAAATTTTTATATGAAGCCGCATCCGGAAAGGAGCTTGTCTTAAATCAGCAGATAGTGATAGTCCAATATCTTCGGAAAGCGGATGAATAGCGTAACCGATTTCGATTGATACTATGAAAGTGGTTGTAAAAATATATTGGAAAAGGAATTCGTTATGGCATCCAGGCGGGCAAAGGAAAATCCTTCTTTGCAGATAGTGCCCAGTGCCATCTCAACCTCCTTGAATCTACCTCAAAGTCTACATAAGATATTCTTCGGGTTATTTATTGTCTTTTCACAGAACTTCGATTCAGTTTCCTTGCCCTTAGGAAGAAATCAATGTAATCGAGGAAACAAGGATGTTTTTTCAAAATTATTATTCTCCTAATCATAATAAAAGTTGGTCTATGGATTTTATTTTTTCCTAAATTATGCACAGAATTCCGGCAATTTTATTTAAGGAGATCAAAGTATATTTTTAAATTTATTACGTCTCCCCCAACCCCCTTCAGTTCCCAGTGAACTTCGTATTGAAGTTAAAAAATACTGATCCAATACGATGCTGTCAAACTTGTTGACTTAAATCCACATAATTCGTCTGATAGAAATGTAAACATTTTACCCCTAAATCTTATCCAAGGTCCCGCGATCCAGCTCCTATTTGGGTCCTCTTTTACAGGATAACTAACAAACTCGTATAAATCTATTTAAATGTCAGCACTTTTCATTCAATTCAAACTTTATTTTTCCATCCATAATTCATCTGAATTTACTTAAAAAATTTGGCACTATTCAGCCAGTGTTTGAGTGTTCTCCAAATGTTCTCCCTTCGTCCTCGACAATTTCGGGATTCGCGGCCGCGAGCTCCATGAAAATTGAAAACTTTTACAAGACAAAGAGAAATTAAGTATTCCGGGAAATCGATTCAATTGTAATGCACCAGCCGTCGTTCAAGTAGGTTTTCTCTTGTTGTTGAAAATTCTGTCGGCGGCGAATTCGACAGAAATGCAAAACGGAAAGGCTTCAATGATGTAGAAAATACTAAAAGAAAGGATTGTTATCTTGGTCGAGTTGACTTTCCGGCTGAAATTCATGTTAATATGAAAAGTTAAAGGCTTAACGGCGGAAATTATGGGGCTTGAACAGCAACCGAATCCACAAAGTTTCAACCAATCGAAAAGAATTTATTCGAATGTAAATTGGCAGTTGAGATGTAGCTGTAAGCGTAGAAAGTTTTAAATTATAGACTAGCCCAGATTTCACTTAGTCCAGACTTGCTGATATCAAGAACTTTTCAATTCCAATAGGACTCGCATTAATAACTGCTTCAAAATTGAATATTTTGCGAGATAGTAGTTTGCAAGGCTAAAATGCTAAATCGACGAATGTAGAGATTTATTCAGTTGTTTGGTTGCGTAATGTTTTTGAGTTGTCTTTCTTCCCGAAATTGAAAAAATTATACTTGTAGTCGTATGTTAACAATACCAAAAATATTGTACCCGGCAATTAATGGTAGTTTTCTGCTCGGAACAAATCATGCTAAAAGCCTAAAATGGAACATTGCAAATTCTTATCTGGTGTTTTAGAATCCACACTACATATTTGTCATTGTCAAGTTCAACTTCCTGTAAGGGCTATGTGGGAGGCATAGATAAAGAGACACTCAGCACTAAGATTTTCAATATGATTCCCTAGTTTTAATAACATTATTACGCAAATGGTAATCAATTTAGTACTAGACTTTACCAGATAACTTTGAATTGTATTTTAATGTCGAATTTGCACGAATGACACAAAGTGACAAGTATAATGACTGCATGTCATTTGATATTGACTTACCATTTACACGACGCAAACTTATGACCAGCAATAACTTGCTGAGAGCTTTGTCACTACTTTTCATTATTTTATCATATTAATATTTATGGGTGTTGGCGAGTGGCTGGCGGATGATGGGGCGCGGTAATGAAAAAATGAATTGTTTTCTATCGGAATGGCAAAGACCGCTTTAACTTTGCTTTGCTGAATTTAAAAATAAAATAAAAATTCCCATTTTGCAAAGCGGCAAAAGAAGTTTTATTTTAAAAGTGCATATTTGATCTATTACAGTGAATTTAAAAAATGTATAAACAACGAAAAAGTTTGGTTTGGCAGTTTGCTGAACGAAAGGGCGAAATAGCGTATTGAAATTTGTGTAGTGAAGGAAACAAATTGTTCTCATATTTCAAAATCTCCTCGGCATCACTTGGAACAAGCATTTACCCTCAGCATACTGGCTCACATTGTGATGCACAGCGAACAATTATAAATTTCTTCACTTTAAAATTAAACATACACTTGTGATAATTATTCATATGTCAAATTATCTACTAATCGTTTTTTCCGCAAAATGTTCGGTTTTCCAAAAAATCTTATTCGTTTAGGTAAACATTACCATTTCACCCGCCTCTGTCACTTAGCGACGCTTCCTTAGCATTACCTTAGTAACAGGTCAATTATTTTAACCTTACTCCTCCTCGACCAACCCATTCTCACTTAGCGAAATCAAAGTCAATATTGTCCTTGTCATTCCAAATCAAAACTGTTCAATTTTTTATTACCACTTCTCAGATCATTTTTTATAGCTTGTCACTATTCAGTCATAATGTACAACACGCGTTTATATGGAATTTACACGATGTTAGCCAACATTTAGTAACAACTGCTTTTCGTAATTTTTATGAAATAACGACAAAAAATGACCGTTTAATGACGTTGTAATGACAATCTATGACATAAGTAATGACGAATATGTCGCTAATGTTAATCTGGCATTAGAGTGTATTTTTTCGTGATAGAACTTTCCATAGGTAAAGTAACACTGCTACTTGGCAAACTAAGAATGACAGTTCTTTTTGACATTTGTCATCAATACGAATTGCCAAGTCAATAATGGTTTACCTTACACTCGAACGACGCTTGTAAAATATAGAATCGCCAGAGTTATAGGCCTCTTCGTGAATTTGATGTTGCGTTTGATCGATCTAATGAGCTTACTATACATCGTGTTATTGATCGATTTGTTATGAATAACTCACTATAAGCTTGACGCCCAACAACAAGACAAAGAAATATTCATACACCTGAAACCATTGCAGCTGAAAGATGTAACCGCAGGGCCCGTCGATTTATCGTCGTTCTCCATACATACAAGATACAGCCAGTTCAAAAATTGGAGCTTATGAGCAGCGTTTGCTTCATTTGTTCGCTGATTGGACTCATGAACAAATTGATCCAGTTATTTACCGGAAAATATTGTTCAGTGACAAGTGAAAGTAACCTCACTCAGGCAGTTCATGAGATTTCATTATATCTAGAAAAATTGAGCGTACGGTGTAGTTAACGGGCTGGAGGATGATCGGTCCTTTTGTCTTTCGAAATGAAGTTGGAGCTTCCGATATTGTCAATGGTAAGATTAGCATACATTTTATGTAGCCAACGAAGCAATCAATTTACTTCGTTCCAAGTTTGGCATTATTTCCAGAAACGGTCCGGTTAATTGGCCTTGTAGACATGCACTTCATACGCTTCTTTGGCTCATCTATGTTCTATGATTTGGCGCTAAATATAGGAGAAAGATCTCCTATTGCGAACACTAGAACGATTTCTTACAGTTATCTCACATCGGAACCATAGCAGCTTTTCCGTAAAGTTATCTTGACATTGATTATAAAAGTGAAATCTCCGATGCGAACCATAAAAGCAATTTCTCAAAGTTGGCTTGAATCTTTTGTCGGAGTGCATCTTCTTGTCTAGTGTTGATGTAGTAAGATACGATTCAAGACGAAATAGGCATCAATATATACTTATAAAAGAAGGTACCAAAATACGCAAGTCGTAACAAGAGCTGAAGGCACTGCCCCAGACTCGGCCCAGGTTAAATATCGGTGTAAGACGCCGTATGCTGTACAAGGGGTTCAAGGAAGCAGTAGAGAAAATATATTTTGATTTTAGCTTCAAATATTCCTAGTTTTAATATTATAAATTGCATTTAATATTGGGCGACACCTCTCTTATTTTAATTTACAGCTGAAAAACGCAAAGGCCTCGCGTTAACGAGTTTTTAAATGTTAAAACATGTACCTATGTATTGTAGATTGTCAGCCATACCTTTAGGCGATGGGTTTTAAGAGTTTATACTGACAGTAGGTTTATTTTTAATGAAAATTTCATTTTATTCCATATATTTTCGACGGATGATGATATCATACATTAATTGAATAGTATTAATAATAACTTATTGAAGATCAATTAAAAAGGGTGGTTATCATTTTAGAATACACTTAAATCTAGTAGCAGTCAAGTGGCGTTGATACACTGGAACCTTCAAAGAAAAATACTGAGAAATCGTGGTGTGTTTTGGTTCCAGTGTAGTAAGAAAATGTAAAAATAGCAGATATGCTAAACTGAGCCTATGCTAGGTGCCTGAGAATGGAAATATTTCGAGTAACGAAAAAGAGATTTAGTGAAAGGGTTGCTGAATTGCCATACTCTGTTGTAGTCACGTTTGCGAAAATTTCAATCGCTTCTCTTAACAGAGACATCTTTATCGACGCTTACAGGAGGGTTCATCATTCTTGATCACACCCAGATGTTTAATTGGTTTGCAACTGTGGGCTGAGTGCAACAGGAAGAGAAGTAAGCAGTGGAGTGGAATTAGAAAGTGATGCTAAAACAATAGGTGGAGTAATGAATGAATTTTGTAGGCGCTGTAAAGATCCAGAACAGGTTATATCAGTAGGCCATGTGCCATGCAAGTGCTCTGCTCTGCCAACGAGAAGAAGTAGATCAGTTGGTAGCACCATCTAAAGATGCTGACTGAAATGTGTTTTTCGCAGCATGTCTTTAGTCTAACCTAACTTTAAATCAGCAGCAGCTATTAATAAACTTGCTTCAAACCCATGTTGGTTGCACAACTCTTAACAAATGCAACACCAGAGCGTTTAAAGTTTTTTCTTATAAATGCTCATATCGAGTGCAGTAAACGCTATGATAAACACCCTATTATATATAAGCGCCCTATACATATACACAACTCTGGCAGAAAGAAATTTAGGAATAGCGTAATGGCTTTGTAAATTGAATGAAGGAAGTGGTAATATAAGCTTCGCTTAAGTATTTGGGACACATAAGGCGAGATAAAAATAAAAGGTGGTAAACTGTACCATATTTGAGATTTCCTACTTAGGAAAGATTCCTCAAATTTGACGGTGGTATGTACTTCTACAAGGAGTCTGCTCAAACGATGATCGTAGAAATACCGTTATTTAACGATCCAAATTTGCGATTTCGGTTACTTTTTGTATCTACGGGAATGCGTTACATAATCAACAGAGTATGCGAAGCCAAAGATTGGTAGGATTGGAAGTGAGAGATAAAAGGTAATTAATAAAAGGAAGAAATAAAGTCGGTCAAAGAACTGAATGCTGAGATACACTGACTTAATCGCCTGATCTTAAATCTACTTTAAAAAGTGAAGGCAGTATATCAGGGTCTATCAAAGACTTTTGAACTATCAAGGGTAACAATATCGGATGACATCAAAATACGTTAGATAGGACCGAAGTAAGTGGAATTAGTTTGTAGTTAGATTTTGGTTTATAGTCGTTTGCTCCTTCTTACGTAAGTATCGGCTAAATGTCAGGAAGTTTCCTCGAAGAGGGAAACATTACTATTGACGATTGAAAAAGCAGAGGGTTGGCAAAATAACAGGTGCCGCATTTTAAAACGAGGGCGGAAAACATCAGGTCTGAGTTTTAAGAGAGCATCTATACAGCTTAACGGGTGCTTCCGTTGCCGGCTAGCGAGCAACCGTGGAGAGGAAGGAAGCTGCAGAAAAGGTGAAAAGTAAGAATAAGCAACATTCCATTTGCTCGAATTTACGAGGGACTCCCATAAAATAAGAATACAACAAGAATGTGTAATGAAATTTACAGGGTATGTGCCAAAATATGTTATCATTTCTCCGCATAATCGCTGTTGAGATCAATGTACCCTTAAAACCTGGGCACCAGCTCTAGTATGCCCTCGTTTTATACCTTCCGCTTCACCCCCTAAAGACCTTTTTTCACAGGCTCAATATCCTCCTTATCATTCGAAACTCGCTGTTCACCCAACAACTCCTTCAATTTGGTGAAAAGATGATTATCTGACGGTGCCAGGTCTGAGCAGTAGGGTAGATGAGTCACAATGTCCCATCCAAATGACACGAGAAGGTCCTGAGTGAGCCCTCTGGCGTTGACATGAAAGAGTGACACACCACGAGTCAGCATTCACCTCCTTTTAATTTTTTTCAACTAATTTAGGGTCTCGCAATATTCAGCAGCATCGATGGTGGTCCCTTTGGGCAAGAAATTGACCAACACGATCAGTGGCGGATTTAGGTTCGATGCCGCCTTAGGCCCTTGCCGATATGCCGCCCCTTTTTTAATGTAAAAGTGATAATCAAAATTATATATTTAATTATTAAATATTTAAATTATTAAATATTATTTTTAATATAACTCTTTATTGGTTTACATATATTGTTTAAAAATAATTTCAAATATAATTTAGTAATTTAAATATAATGATATAATGAAAAAATGAAAAGTTAAATTTTGTTAAGAAAATTTTACGATATCTACAAAGTGTGGATTTATAATAAAGACTAAGGCGGTGGTTAAGCGTTATACTAAGTTTAGTCCAAATCAGGATATATTTAGTCGACATTTTAAGGATTTTTATAATATCACTGATTTAGCGATCGTGAGCCAACTGGTTAGCACAAATGAAACCTCAGATATGCACGGATTATAGTATTGGAAAGGTACCTCGGCCTTATTCTGGTTTTTAAATGACCGAAATCCGTCGATTATTTGCCGAGCAAGGTACCTTATCAATGCCGAAATCTTAGAGCATACCCTAGCACAAATTTCGACCTTTTTTTTTGTCTTCTTTCCCGGCATGTTTGGTATCAAATGAAAGGTATTGCTGAGTATAATTCAAATATGAAAACCATTTTAAATTATATTCGTTATAGTAAGATATACAGTTGGTCCCAAAAGTATTCGTCCACTTACTACCGCTAGGGAAGCCACCACCATGTTTAACTGTCGGTGATAGATTTTATTTTTGATACTCGGACGAATACTTTTGAATTCAAAATTTTTGATATCATGTTATTATATTTATTCTTTTTTTTTGTATTATTGAGCTGTGATTTAATTTAACTCTATTATATTCTTTTAAGGTAATGAACGAATAAAATGCTACTTTTTCAAAATTTGTTTGCTAGCTGTTTTAATTTTAGGGGCGTTCCACGTAAAGCCAACAGGTAAAAAATTTCGATGTTTCCGATTTTAGTAATATTTGATTATGATATGTATACCTATATATGTCCTCGATCTAGATACAACATTTTTTTACAGTATAAAGTCTGGTTAACGAGCTAGAGGCCTTTAAAAATTTGACTAATCGGCAGGTATGGGCTACTTTGAATCCCATTACCCAGTTTTAAAAAGTTACAATAAAATAAATAAAGTAGTCAAAATTAAACTTCATTTAAAGAGCTTTTAAAATGCATTTTTGGATATTAAAATTTGTTTTTTTGTGGAAAAATAATATATTGAAATTTTTGAAACTTGAATTTCACAAAATTCGACCATTTAATTTTTTGTAATTTTTTTCTAAAAATAGCTTATAGTGTGTAGATAGTGCTTTTTAAGTTTCATAATGGGCGTAGAAGTCGTTTAGGAGCTAGACCAGTTACAGTTTCGAAGCGTAGCGGCCGGCGCCCCACGGTGGGAATTTTTGTATGGAGTCAGAATATTTTGCGAAGCTTTAATGATGTAAATAATACGCTTTATAAGAGCAATTCGATTGGATATTTCGCTTTTTTACTACTTTGTTTGTAAGTCGCGTGTTGTCGCAGGGTGCGAGATGATGCAAAGTTATGAAAAGGCTTGAAGGACTCAAGGGTGGATGCTTGAAAGGGTTGGGAGGATGCAAGGGTCGTGACTTGCAAGAGGCTGGATGATACAAGGGTAGTAGCTGACAAGGGGCGGTATTATACAAAGGTGGTAGCTCGCAAGTGGCAGGAGGATACAAGGGTTGAGGCTTGCAAGGGGCAGGAGGATACAAGGGTCGTACTTCGCAAAGGGCGGGATGATACGAAGGTGGTAGTTCGCGTGGGCAGGAGGATACAAAGGTCGAAGTTCGCAAGGGGCGAGGGGGGGGGGGGGGGTTAGGGGTAGTAGCTCACAAGGTGCGTTACTACTATTACTTTGTTTACAGAATAAATTATGTTCTTCCATTATAAGGAAAACGTTTCCACGTAAAACAAGGCTATAGTTGCTTTAGTTCAACTACCTAACCCGTGGATCGTTTTTATAAATCTTTTTTGTTAAATAGAGTATGACCCGTCCTCCCAGCTACATACCTACCCATCCACCCGCACTCTCAGTTTGCACCTATAGCTGCTATTGTCCAACTTCGTAACGTATGGACCGATTCGAATATTTTTTTTTTTTAAATAGTGGGTCATCCCCCCTCCCACCTTACCCAATCACCCACCCACACGTATTATTGTAGTCTATTATTTGTTTTTTGTAATATAGATTGTGTTGCTACAATTGTTACTAAGACAGTTGATTTAGTCTATCTCCCTAACGCGTGGACCGATTTGGATGATCCTTTTTTGTTAAATAGATCATAATCCCCCCTATGGCCTACCCCTACTATGATCTACCTATACTATCATCACATGCCGTAGGCGCGGACTAAGTACATAAGTGTTGTTTTTTATAAATTGAACGCTCCAAGATATATTAGTTCAAATTATTAGTTGAATAAAAATAAAAAATTTCAAGTTACATAAAATTATGTTTTTTAATTTTTGCAAATATTTCAAATTGGTAGATATAGTTAAATTTTTTTTGGAATTTCAACAATATTCGCCCATTGAAGTTATTGAACAATTTTATAAAATTTTTTTTCAATTTCCGATAAAACATTTAATTTTTTTCTATTATTGTAATAATTTATCAATTTAAATTAGAAAAAAAACAATCAATTTCTTAGAAAAAATTGCTTTTATAAGCAAGAATAGTTCTGTGGCTTTTAAATAAATACCTAAGAGACTTTTATTAAAGGCCAATATTGATAAATTAGAAAATAAAAAGTCTACTTACAATCTAAAAACTAAGTTCAATAAAAAAATTATTTAATATGATTTACTGAAAGCTTTAACATTAATAACAAAACGAATCCAAGTCAATTATTAATTTCAACTATACTTGTATTTTTGCGCCTTAAAAAAATTCTGTCGTCCTTAAGTTTTTGCCGCCGTAGGCCCAGGCCTCACGAGCCTAGGCGTAAATTCATCACTGAACACGATCCCGTTCTGGTCTCAAAAGGCGGATGCCATGATTTTCCTCTGTGAAGACTGAACTTTGAAATTCTTGGATTTTGCAGAGACAGTTTTTTGGACTCAGGAATAAAGTGACATACTAACGTTTCGTGTCCAGTCACAATTGAGTCGAGAACCCTCAGTTTGAACGTTAGGAAACGAATGTGCGAATCTTTCACTGCTTCATTACATAAAGCACACGGAAGATCAGCTGGTTGACGTGTTGAGCTGCTGCGACGACAGTTTGCAATAGACTGAGGCGTTCCATGTGTCGTTTTGACTGTAATCTACCCCATTCGAAACAAAAAATTTTCCTGTGTAATACACAGCCCTTGTATTCTTATTTTCCGGGTGCCCTTCGAATATAGTCATATCTTTGGCACTGCAATAATTTTTTAAAAAAGTAGAGTAGGAATCGTTCATTCGAACATAGTGAATGTCACAAAATTCCTGATAAATTTAATATTTAAGCAAATATTAATAATATTTCAAGGCTATCCATACCACACGAAATTAGAACCATTTCCATATCATATAAGTAGAAACGTTGAAACCATGTCGAATCAATGTTTGAATTGATTCGAATGGTTTCAATGATGAATTGAATAAGTGTACAACGCATATTTATTTGCAGAATTCATTATGATTTACATCAATATTTTCAACTTTTCTTAATTTATAAAATTGTTTATTTTTCTTAACTATTTACTATTTATTACCTATACTGTATTACACTTCCTCTCCTTCACTACTTTTTTTTATCAAAGACTGTAACTAATGAATAAAGTTATCTAAACTGGTATTCTTTTGTACGTCCCTAAATACTTTTCATTTATTATCTCTTATTTATCTTCTTATTTTATTTATAATTTAAATTAAATCGACATTTCTTTGTCATGTAATCGAAAAAATTTTAGTTCAATTTGAACAAATTTTACTATCCCCTTTTCCTCCAGCCGGTACTTTACAAACAAACGACAGGATATTTGCCATTACTCTTCAACAAATTAGTCAATTTCTATCTGAACATACAATTCGCATCCCAAACAAATATCCCGGCAGTGTACGTAAGCAAAACATATTTAATTTAAACTCGAAAGAGGAGCTCAAATGAATTTTATTGTGTAAAAAAATAAACAAAATCTGAATTCCCTAGGTTTGCGCCCATTAAAATAAATTGAGTGAAAATTGAGCCTTGCTGGGTCATCACACCTTCCATAGACGATGGCTGCGCCCGGTGTAGATTTAAAATTGGTGTTGTTGTCAAAGGCTGCCATAATTAAATTGTTTAGTCAAATCGATTTCGATTTTCACTGAAACTTGACTTAAAGCAAGACTTTTGTGGTGAAATGAAAAAAAAAAATAAACGAAACAGCAAATAAAACGAATTGTCAGAATAAAAAAGGAAACAAACCTGCGAGGTCTTTTTATCACGAGCCGATAACGATCAAAGCACTAAGCGAAATTTTATTGCCCTCACGACTCCGGGTCGTGGACTTTTTCAAAGATCCTGAAAGGATTTATGCATCCTTAGCAAGTCATCAGAATTCACTGCATATAATCTATAAAAGGGAGATAAAAATCTGAAAATAAGAACACCGTACGCGAGGACAATAAAGCTAACCAGGATAGAATCCTATCAAAGAAGAAGAAAACATTCGCGGCTGTATAAAATCGCACTTTAGAGATATCCTTGCCACTTGCTGGCTGTTCCTTTTTGGCTTCCTCCCGTTCTTTTGGTTGCAATAAATTTTGCGAAAAGTTGCTTTTTTTTATTGTCGACCGCCCTCACTTTATGGCGGAAATAATTTTCTTCTGGCTGTTGTTAGTTAAATTATAAAGACATTGTTTCAATCCCATACAAAGTCTGCGAAATAAATGATCGATTTCCATAAATTTTATTGAAAATTCGGATTTACTAAGATGGAATACAAAACTGATCAGCAACAAATCCCTTTTGTGAAGAATGAGTCATAAAGGAGTGTTACCAATAGCGTTATCGACTGCAAAAAGCAGAAATGAAGACTGCAAATTGAAGTGTAAACCTAGTCGTTTTTGGAGACTTCTGGAGAATCGGAATAATGCCTTTTATCTAGTTAAACTATTTCGTTTTACATCAGGTATTCAAGTTTATATTTTCATTGATTTGAAATATTTTACAGTGTTTTTTTGTCGGGATCTGTGGGAACCTTGTGTATCCATATAATGACTTGATTCATCTATGCAAAATTCTAATAATATATTCAATTTTATATAACTGTTGAAGATATAGTAGAATTTGCGAGAGGTGTAGACCCCTGTTATCCTAGCCTCTAAGGTCTCAATCTCCTTCTCCCCATCAATATGAAATCGTATTTTCTCTTGAGCTTTGGCCAAAGGATATTATTTCGGATGAGTTTTTGCAAGGTAGGAAAATTTCTCGCTGCACTTCCTTTAAAGTAATGTGTAAAAGTAGGATGGTAAAAGCTTAATACTTCACCAAAATGCCACCAAGAGATAAGTATCACTTTAATATAATATAAAATTTGAAAAATTAATAATGCTGTATATCGTGTATACGCCTACCAGTAATTTATTTATTTAAGCTTAATACAAGCTATTGCATAAAAATACAAAATACAAGCAATAATTTAATACTAATTCTACAACTAAAATAAATAAAAATAAATAAAATAAATGATAAATGCATTCATTTCGATTTTGGGTCACACGGTGACGGGGTAATATTTGCAAGTAAATCACAGCTAAGATTCCTTCTATATAATTTGTTGAATCCCACCCCGAGTAAGAATAATTGAAGTTGTTATATACGCCCAAAGCAAGTTCAGACGTTAATATTTTTAAAAGTATATAAGCGTCCGTCGCGAGCACGCATAGAGAACAAATGCGCTCGGTAGTAATATGCACCCTTATAAACATTTAAAAATATTCCCGCCACACGAGTATGCACGCTTCCGCTACAGGCCCAAAAATCTAAAGTACGCCCGCCCTTAATGTACGCTTCTGTTACTGCGTTCTGACTTTAACACATTCGAGACTGGCGACTCACCGCGTGGGTTATGTAATATTTTATCCATGCAGACGCATCTTCCCCATATGGGTCAAAATTGTTCCCAATAGCCGATGACTCACAAGGTGAGTCATGATAATAATATTACCTGAAATTTAATATTTTTCCGGTTTTTTAATCCGGTTTCAATTATAATCTTTACTTAGCCGAGTTAAAATAATCTTCAAGTGCACAAACAAATCTAGGAAAATAATTTCATTGTTTTCATTTTTAGTCTAGAAAAAGTGTGAGCATACCGTGCTTGGTTTGGACTATTTCGTGCCTCAGGCGTTTTGACGCTGTGTTTGTTTGAGTTTTATTTTTACTCAGGACTTGCTTAGTTTTATAAGGAAAAGTAAAGAAAACATTGAACCCTCATTGGATCACTTTGTTTTCCGTCAAGACCCTCTTTCTCAGAAATGGATAGAGGTATCGTGTTAACATTGATACTAAATACTAACGTCTACAGTCGTTAAGAGTTCAAGTTTCTAAATCAATGCAGTACAAATATAAGGTCTTTGAAAATGTATTATTAATACTGCCTACAAACTTACTGACTGATTGATACATCGAAACCTATAGGATACTTCTCGTTATCCCATAATCTTGGTACACAGAAACACAAGTATGGGAACAATTTTGAAAATCATTAATTTGTATATGAAAATATTACACGACAAACTTAATTTGGAAGTTTCTTTCAAACACGCTCCACATCACTATCAGTCATAAATAAATACAACAAGGCACAAAAGTACCATTATAACCGAAACAGTGTTGCCAGATATACTCGATTTCATTATTAACACTAACGCCATCTGGTGACGCTACTACAAAATGGGGGAAAAATTATTTTTGTGATCTTCATAAGAAAACATGAGATTTTATGCCCAAAACTCGTGCAAACTGGGACCGAGATTAAGGTACTTCTCTAGAGTTAAAGTACTTCTCAAGAGTTATTTTCAATGTTAGGTGCCTTTTTTTAAGCTACCTCGGACAAATATGTTATAATTCTCATCTCATAAGTAAAGAAGATTTCGTAGGTATTTACAAAAAATCACACACCAATCAAAATATTAAAATTTTTTTGTAAAAATTCATTAGCTCGTAAGCTTCTCCACGGGTACATATCTTACTAACAATGATATGACAGGCTGAGAGTAAAAATGACCTATCTATAAGGTCCGAGCAAAAGTGGCTTAGAAAATGTTCCGGGCAAAAACGAACCGCGTGAGTTTCTGGGCAAAACCGAATTAGAGGAAAACTCCGGGAAAAACCGACTTAACTACAAAAAGGAATACTAACTTAATGCAATTAACTAGTTAAGTCGTTTTTTGGTACTCTCGTATAAAGTTTTATATTTTAAGAATCTATCTGGCTTCTTAACTGATTGGCAATAGGATGCGTGTGCGGCTGGAACGTGTTGCTTACTCCGGGAACATATAGTACCGGGAGATCGTTTTATGGAGGCACCACGCCCTTTATGCCATACATTCACCGCGTCTTGTCGACAGAGAAATGTTCCCCGAAAGGCTCATCTCGAGCGCAAGTGATGTTCCATGGCCACGCAAGTGTCCACAACTAATTCCACTTGACTATACGGTTACTTTGTGTTTATCATAATCAGTCTACTACACTAACCCAATTGAAAGAAACATCCGAGAGGAAATGACAGCGCTATCACAAGTAGCAAGTCTTTGGAAATTTGTGATCCAGATTTCAAGTGCGCATTACCATTTTATAAGTTCATATGGTTATCTTCATGATATAAAAAACCATTCAATTATTTGTATAATTTTTGTCTGTTTGTCTGTCTATTTGTCCAAGCTAATCTCGGAAATTACCAAGGCTAATTATAGCACTATCGAAGGGTTGGGGGGGGGGGGGGGGTGATATGTAAAAACATATAATCGATGTTAATGTCGAATCCTTACTTTTCGGGGTCAGTAAGATGAGATCACTCATTTGCGATTTTGGGGGTTAAAATTTGAAATTTGCATTGCATTAACAAATGCGAAAACAAACATATACATCACAGCGGGTCGCCAAACACTCCTAATTACTGAAATTTTCCATAAAAATTACTTTAAAGCTTTCATAATTATTTTCTCTGTCGAATTTATTTCGAAATAAATATTTTCTTCTGTCAAGTGACCCATTACCATCTACTTTCAGTAAAATATTAAAAATAATTCTTCACCTCTTGTTTTTAATCGCTGTCCAAAATATGGGTGGGGTTCAGTAAAATTTCCATTATTTCGACACTCTTGAAATACGGCTAAATCAATTCAGACTTTTCATCATCCTTGCGCAACATTTAAATTAAATCCGTCGAATTACAATTTCATTAAAGTTGGTTTCATTGGAAAATTTAATACTAGCATCCTTTGCATTTGTGAGATACACGTTGCATAAAATTCGCTATTTATGGCTTTGAAAAATCAACTACAGAAATCTCATCCTTAAAAGTGCTGCTGTAGTTAAGTTATTGTACCATAGCTTGTTGTGGAGTGCGTTCGCTGAGTGTAAATCAACGCTTACACGAAATGGAAGGTAACCTGCGTCTTTTTAATATTTTCACTGGTTGAATCTTGTGCAGACAGGACAGAAAAGCTGAAAGTTTTCGCAAAGTTTTTTCTATGCTTTTCCTCTCCATTCATGTTTAGACATCAGACAGTTTTCCATTTTAGTAAAGTTTTTTGCTCTACTGCCACTCTGCCCTAGATATTGATGGGATGGCAGTTGTGTACATGCAAAGAAAACGCTCGAGATGGCAGAGTGCCAAAGGAGCTGCAGAAGGAGTTTCGAACGATGGTGGAGCAGGCAAGCGAGCATATTCATCAAGGAAAGCTGCCTGTACTCGGTCTGATTCACAAATGGTGGCCCCAACTCCACCACGAAGAGAAGCTCAGAAAATTGTTTTTGCCTTCTGTGTATATTGAATAGTTGTCTTGGACCACTCTGCTGTGCAAGAAACTAATGCACTGGTGGATTACTCACCATTCCATGACTTGAGAGCTACAGGAAGGACATGGTGGGGGCAGTGTGTACATCTTTCGAATTTCGGATGAAACGTTTAAACTAGCGGGGATAAATTGCCAGCTTACGTCTAGCAACTTTCGAGTATAAAAATGCACTTGACGTTTAAGACTTCTTTTAATTATCCAAAGAGTGGAATAAGTTGCAACGACTTTTGGGATAGTGTTTTTGTTGCTGTGATTAATAAGAAAGGATGAGCACAGGAAACAAGTCGAATAGGATACGGCAACGTATTTATTACCAGATCTTCTCAATCTCCTGCAGAGAATTCAATTTGTCGCAGTTTTCTCCTTTTGGTTCAAGGAAAATTTATTCTAACAATTGCCAATATGCTGCAAAGTTACAGAAATCTCAAGGGACAACAGTTTCTTAGCATTTCCTTGCATAAATGTATTTGGACAGCACTAGAAATGTATTCCAAGTTAAATTGGACTATTCAATAGGGAATTGAAAATTCTTCTCTCCATTTCCGACAAATTTTGAATTGGAACTGATGCAGTTACGTGTATCTGAATTTTATTAATTGCTTATAAAAGGGCCCTAAATAACAAATAAATTTAAAAATTCTTAGAATTAATAACGAAAATCCTAGAAAGTGTCAGTACGTATATAAGAACGTCGACAGAGCGCTACAACTTGAAATAACAACTTTGCGCCTTAGATGCTAAGCTGGTCTAGTGGAAGTATCAATAGTGACTCCATACCTAACCACGTACCTCCAAAACGTTTATCATCCTGACGCTGACGCTGTTGACTTAGATCGAAAAAGCGTTAGTACTGTACGAAGAACGTTCGTAAGCATTTGACAAATATGTATGTCCCGACTAGGGCGGCAAGTTCATAAATCTCCTGCTCAGTACAAGGCTGTTGAATACCAAACCACACTTTGGAGGAGTATAAGCAATTGGCTTGAAGAAGGTGCTCAGTTCCCAAAGTCAGAACGATTTCGTGGAACCTTAAGGGATTCACGTCAAAAAAATACAATCTCTTTTTAGAGTGAAGGTTAGGGAGCAGCGAGGGGTGAAGGAATATAAGAAATATTTGGCCATGCCGTAAAAGGGAACTTAAATCCATAATTGTATCTTCTGCGCGTATAAAAAATATGAGCCACTACTCCCAATACCATCAATCTTCTGTAATTGTATTTTAATTGGTTATCGGGAAGACTTACCACAGTACAGTGGTCCGAAGAGTGATAAAGTTCTAGGTGCAGTCGTATCTACTAAGTCAGATTCACACTAAAATAACTGCTTTTAATTTCAATGTCAATGTAATAGTGTTAGTAAGCAGTACCAAAGAGTTCAAGAAGGTCCGACCGAGATATAGTTCGTACAAAGGTCGTCAAACAATATCCAGTGGCGATATGAAAAATCCAATAGCTGGACGTACTTAACAGTGCACTTAATTAAAAATAAATGCAACCCACTGCAGACGAAATAGTCAATAGTAAAATGAAAACAATAAAATTATTTTCGTAAATTTTAACTCAATCGAGATCACATCTATCTATCTCTAGTATCTCTAGACCAGTGATGGCCAAACTCACACCACTTAATGTAAGGAATGCTTAAAAGCTATAGAAGCATTTCCTACTGTTTGTTTATTTTTGAACCTTAAAATACATGCAAAAGGTTGTATATCTTAAGATATTGTATGATTGCTTACAGAACTACTTAAATATGACGATTTTTTTAAACTTTTGTATGCTTTTACAATTGAAAAACGCAAAAACAGTAAACCGAATACAACCAAACATGTGCAGATACGAATTTAAAAGCTCAAAAGCTCACTTGCCCGCGGGCATAGGTTTGGACATCACTGCTCTAGACTATCTCCAGTAGTCGACAACGTTTGTGCAGTTATAATAAAGATTAACTGAAACTGGAAAATATAAGAATAAATTGTTATTATTGTTATGTTATGACTCACCTTGTGAGTCATCGATGACCCGCACGGTGAACATACGGGTAAGATTTAGCATAACTCACGCGTTGAGTCACTGGTCTCCAATGTGTTAAAACCACAAGAGTAATAGAAGCGTATCTATACGGCAGGTGCATTTCTAGATTTGTTAGCCTGTAGCGGGAGCGTGCATACCCGTGTGGCGGGCGTATTTTTTAATTTTTGGGACTGTAGGGGCAGCTTGTATAATAGCACAGAACACATTTGTTCGTTATACGAGTTAGAAACGATTGCTTATATACTTTTAAAAATATTAACGTCTGTACCTTATTTGGGCGTGAATGTACCAGCTAAATTATTTTTACTCGGGAAAGGAGCGAGTAGAGTAGTCGAACCATTGGGCTACTCTAAAGGATTTTAAATAGGTGATAAAGACAGCTGTAAGGAAGAACTGGATCTATTTCTAAAAACCCAAATAGAAAGTTTGGAAGATTGCAGAAAGTTATTCTGTAAAGCCTTTTCCGGCATGTGTTTCTTTATTTGCAGTAACACTTTAAAATAAATTGAAATGTTTACTGAAACTTGTTTCAGACTTAGCTGGTCAGAAAATCAAGGAGTGTCAATATAATTAAAATTAAGAAAATTCCTACAATCAATGAGAATTCCATCACTTCGTTCAACCAATACAGCATGCCTATCCCTACGGAAAACCTAAAAAGAGTCATTAAACAGTTCCGCGTCCGAAACAACCTGGCGTTACCACGTCTCGGTAACATCAAAATCGCAAAAAAATAACTATCACACGTCCACAGACCTCTCACATTCTGGTAGTAGAGAGCTTTTACCGCTTATGAACTTATATTACTGAGCGACTACTGGTTTGGCGCGGCGGTGACAATTGGATACGAAACTCTGACAAAAGATATCCTCAGGATGGAAATTATCACTAGGAAGAGTATACAGGAGTGGGCAACAAGACAGACGCGTAGGGATTTGAAGGACCGCTTATTTTCCTACAGAACACCTAAGACGTGCCAATATTCCTAGACCGAAGCAAGCGCAACGTCATGTCACAACAGGCACCAGATGTAAGTCAAGAGACAAAAATCGATTTCTGTCGAGAAACGACGAAGAGCGCAACAAGCACTAGGCTTACAGAAATTCATGGGCACGACGAAAGGAGAGGCCGCCAAATTATGAGCCACGGGCCCTTCAAATGTACTCTCCCCAGCAAGAACAGCATCATTATCATTAACCATCATGAATACACCTATTACCATTCCGAAACGACGCCTCCTTTTTGATTTGTTTAGGTTTTGATATCGACGCTCAATACTGAAATTATCATCAACAACGGCTTTAGGGATCTTTTTATTAAATTAAAATTTTTCTAAAGTGACCGTTTGACTAGCATTAAAATAATTTTTTCATAAACTTATGCACTCTTCGTAGGTCTCATCTCAGCGGAGACGACGTTGGATAAATTGGTTAAACGGCGCAACCACCATGCCATGGTTCCCGGTTTTGAGGCTAGGTCCCCCGTGGGTTTTAAAAATAGAATTTCGAAAATCCACTCCGTCTCTGCGCTTTTGTCTAGCTCGCAGCAAAGCAAAAATAAGACTATCAAGTTTCCTCGCCCCTCTTACTTTAATTCCCTTCCGGACAAACTCATGCTAGCGCATCAAAGGGTTGTCCTCTAGGATTTGGCCACATCGTAAAAAAAAACCGTGTATTAGAAATTTTGCGTTTTTCAGAACACTACTAACGGTAATATTTTCCTGACCTGAGTGCCGCTAAGTTTTTTCCTCTCTTCGTTAAATGTTACGTCCATATAGAAGGGAAATGTTGCACTATCGCCACTCAGTCAATAAACCTCAAATCAAGCAGTTCAGGTCTTTTGAAAGTTGAAAATCAAACTACCAATTTAAATCAGCTACCATAAAAACAAATATATATATAACTTTGCGTCTAAATTTGATTAAGTTTTTACCCTTTTGTTAATTAGTTTTTCGCTAAAATGAGAGAAGTTTTTTAACTGCCGTCCGCCATATTGAAGACGCCATCTTGAATTTTCAAAATCTGTTTTCTGATTCGTCATTACCGACCCCGTAAACTCTGTGGATGTAGCTCAAAGGTTCATATAATAAGCAGAATACATACCAAATAAACAAATATAGCTGATGTTGTAATATTCGAAATTCACTCAGATGAAGAAAAGCCTCTTAACATATATTTTCGAGGAATGATTATTAGTTATTTCAGCATTTTATTAATAGAGCAGAGCATCAAAAAACCATCAAAAGTTACGAACTGTAGGTACTATTTTGGCAAATAAACCAACGGATTCTGTCTTGCTAAAAAAAATTAGGCGACGGTTTCAAGATGATTGATTGAATTTTAAATTCATGCAAAAATGAATCTATCACTTATTCATTCGTAGGTCCTTTATTGGGTAGCCAGAGAGTAACTCTAAAGAAATATTCAATACTGAATTTAAATTATGAATTAAAATCCCCACTTAAGAGAAGCATTAGCCTAGAGCGATTTTTGTTCTGATATTTTCATAAATGAGTCATAAATTAAGGGATGAGGGCAAATTAAGCTCGAGAGAAAGGTAGACATTTTATAAATGATTTAAATTTGTGGAATATTCGTACCGTGGAATATGCTTAATACACAGAGCGTGTTTAACAGAGGATGAGCAAAACCTAAATGAGATGAAGAATTTCTTCCTTGAAAATCTTTGAGGGAAATTTTTAAAAATCCTCTTATATTAATCTTTCTCCTGAAAAAATAGACCAAATTGAAAAGTGTAGAGTAAATTTACCACAATCATGTTAAAGAAGAATTATTTTTTCTGATATTTATTGAAGAAAATGTAAATTTTTAAATTAATAATTCACACATGTGTTAGCTGTTTTTTCCATGGCATCCTTTTGGAAAGAATTAATTTGTGTGGGCGTTTCTTTTTCTACTCCGCATCACTGTTAGATGCAAATAATCTACCTTTTGAAAGGGAAAAAGGTTTAGGATGATGCCTTCAAACGAATCGCAAAGCATCATATTCCATTATCATAAATTCTATCCTTAGACTTGGCCCGACATGAAAGCTTATTCATAATTTCCATAATCAGATCTCAAATTTCGTAAAAAACTTGACGTGATACGAAGTTAACTTATTGATGTCGAAGCCTCATATGAGTAATTTCTTTGCGTAAGTGTACACGCCTCCCCTAAATGAGCCCCATTTCTGACGGAGGCTCTTTGGTCCTGGTACTGGCATGGCAACATTTTTTTCTTTTCTTTGATCAATTTAGGAAACTTTATACACACATCTCATTATACATTCATATCCATATATTGAAAAAATTTTCACGTATTATCATCGCCATTATGTCGATATACATTGTGTATACTTTTGCAAGGAAGTGGTTCTTGCCGGTTTAGAACGTTAATGGCAGAAGGGAACTTAATAGGGTGCGAGTGAAAAATTGCGAAGCCCAAGTACGTCAAGTATGTCGCTGTGAAATTATTTTGAAAGGAAGTTTACAAGGGAGACGCTTTGCCCGAGCTCTGAATAGAATAGAGTTCTGAAAGGCATTATTTACTCAAAAATTAACTTCTACTGAATCTTTTATAATTTATTTTTTGTCGAAATTTTTTCCTAAAAAAAGGGATTGAATAAAAAAATTGTGTTGAATGTACATAATGTGTTTAAGATGATATAATTTTTGCACAAGAAGCAACATAGAAAAATACTCACCGAAAGATCCCCACCGTAAAATGGGTGTATCACGAAGGTTTCATTTCCTACATGTATCACCCCGCTGACTCCATTACACGTGTGGAATGCAGCGCTAGCACCAGGGTAATCCTTCACGGTTCCATGGTAGTAACAATGTTCGATATCCTAAAATAAAATGATTGATGAATATAAATTGAGAAAAGTAAATATAAATGTAATATCATGGCCGGGAAGGAGGCGTATTTACTGAATTTATTGGAAAGTAACCGCAAGCAAACGTTTCATTAAACTAATTTTTTAGAGCCAATATTTTGATTGTAATACATTTTCGTTTTACTGTGAGAAGCTGTGTAATAGTGGTATAAGAAAAACACATGGCTTTATGAATACATCATTTAATTTGTCGATTATGTTACTTAACAATCTAATATTTTGTATATACAGGTTGTTTCTTATATTAAGGTGTGCCAAAATAAGTGTGGTGATAGACCTCACCTAGGCAAACAAAAATTGTATCGCAGGGCGAGGCCAAGCTCAGCCGTTTTCGAGTCACAGCGGATTCATAAATTTGCAATTTACTGTATTTCCACTTTTATCAGATTTTTATCTTTTGATCTATTCAACGCAGCAACATCAAATCAACGCCGATAAACTACTATCCCAAGGACCTTTCCAGAATAAATTGTCAAAAATACTGATTACTCATCATTATATTACAGCTTGTATTATTATACTGAAGTATTTAGGTGTGTATAGCGGGATCGACGGTAAAATACGTAATCGCCGCATGGCTCTGGAGAAATTTTCCGGAGCTGTGAATTCGTGGCGGACTAGATTGTTCACCCTTTCGCTGAAAGGACGTGCAGTCGTTGTCAATTACCTGATTACCTCGTCTTTCGTTCACCTGCTTAAGTCGAAGTGCTTCGAGGAAGGCTTCGTTAAACTTTTGCAGGCAAAAATAATTGACGCATTTTGGGGGGGGGGGGGGGGGGGGGAAGAAGATGAGTCGCTGGAAGCACGCTCTATCGACCAGTAGCGGAGGGTCGATTGGGTCTTACGGACATGGTCGTTAAAACTCGTTGCTTTCAGATCAGAGCATTCCAACGAGTGTTCCGGTGTGAAGACAGCTTGATTTCTCAGCTGTGGGTAAGTTCCTTGGAGGGTGCCGGCGTAGGAAAGCAATCTGCTTTCAGTCCGCCTACCCTATCCGCACGACTGGTCTCAGTAAATGATCTCTACGATCACGACCTGGGGCAGAATAAGACCGGTATTCCATTTGCAATGGCATGAAATTGGGTACGGGGATTTTTCAGCTATACCGATCAGGTTAAATCCTGAATTAGTGGATTCGGTGTTCAGTATTGCTCGAGGTGTAGCGGCCGATACAGGACAACTCACAGTTCTTGGAAGCATCATTTATGCTTCTGGGAACACACTTATACACCCCCACACAACACAATTAAACGAATTGGTGGATACAGCACGAGAGCGTTTAAGTCGTCTCTCTACTAGGGAACCTAGCACAAAGGTGATAAACGCTTTCGTAGTTAATCGACCGCCGCACACGACATTCAGTACACTCACTTCACGTAGGCTGCGCGAGCTCTTCGTAGGAGTAAATCCTACGGATACCTTAGGGGTTAATAGATGGCGCGCACATCTTGGGGTAGACTTGGGAGTAATGGGGACTATAACTAGCAGAGCCATCTATAGTTATCCGTTCAATTACAGAGACTCTGTGGCATTCAAACTGCTCCATCACAGCCTCGTGTATCCAAACCAGCTGTCGCATATCGATCGGCGAGTTCAAAGAGCCTGCACGGTTTGTGGTGGTGAAGGAACCCTGTTTCACAGATACTTCACATGCCCGACCTTGTGCGATATTAATAAAACGTCGTTTTTACTGGGGCCAAGGACATGTAACCAGGTGAATTGCTTGCCGGAAGGACAAGTCTCACGTTGGAATCGTAGAACTGGAAGGATGATGGGAGCAGTTTGCAGACGTTAATGACTTTGCAGACTGGTGCCGCGGGACTCTAATCGGTTCGAAATTTTTGTGCGTTCGTTTAGAACATGTTTGGATGTGTGCTCCCGGAGGATAAGAAAAGTAGCGAATGGATCTACGGAGAGGACATGCTTGGGAGCAGTGGTTCCCGAAGTAGGAACTTCGCCCGGTGCTACATCTACCCTCTGGAAACACTCAGACAATCGTGTTCTTGTTTAAGTTTCTTCACGGTTTCGGTTATTTTTGATTAGTGCTAGGATTATTTTTGGAATTTTTTAAAAAAATGTGGGAACTTTTATTAGAGCTGGCACTCGCTTGGAGGCATTTTAAAATTACTTGTATTTTCTTTTTTACAGGTTTTTTACTATTTCTTTTTTTTGCCTTAAAGTTTTAGAGTCGTTTTAACGAAACATTTTAGAGTAACGTACCGTGTCATTTCTTATATTCTTTGTGATCGTTTGTCTTTTGTTTTGAATATTGTAAATTTTTTAGGGTAGCTAGAATTTTGTAGGATTTTTTGTTTATAACGATTGTGCCAAATAAAGTGCCATTATACATAAAAAAAATTATGTTATAGCTTGTATTAAGCTTAAATTAAATCCTATCATTGCAGGTACAGTCACTTGCGAAAGTAAAAGTATTTGTTTTGCGATTATCTAAAATACAGCGATTTCCCAAATTTTCTCCAAAATTTGCATAATTAATAAATCTGTTTATTTATTTGTATTAAATTGCCCATCTCATTACCATTCCAAAAAGGCATATGTCCAGGTGGAAATAGGATGTGGAAATTTATACGTAGAAAACCTTTTCTGGACTATTATAAAAATCTGCGATTTAAAGAAATTAAAATCACAATAAACCTGCAATGTTTTTTATTGAATTTCAAACATATGACAATCAATGTTATTATGTTACAAAAGCTGTTCAAACTGTCCTCCGTCACTTTTGATGCATGTCAATAACCTCCTTCTAATTCCCTGTATTTTTCCACTATAGTCCCGATTTTGCTGACTAATTCGACTCTATCGTTAACAGGATATGAAAAAAATTCATCCTTCATTGTTTTCCATAAAAAAAGTTCAATAGAGTTCAATGATGTAAGATCTGGAGATTTAGCAGTGCACCTAGTCCAACCCAGCGGTCAGGAAATTTTTATTGAATTCTGCCTTCACAATTTTGGTAGCATATACTGGGACTCCATTGTGTTGGTAAAACATTGTACTGAAATTATCCAGAGGAACGTCCTCTAGTAGATGTTGCAGCGCTTGCGGCATAATGAATGGTGTTATTAAATGGGTGCCGATGATATCAGTCCAAATATTGGCACAGTTCCCCGTTGTCCTATGGGAGATAGTATTCGACCTGGTATGGATGTTGTAGAAGTTTGTGATACCATTTGCGGTAAACATCGATTTATTCGTCCACAGAATTCGGCCCAGAAACGCCCTGTTTTTCATCTCGCATTCCAGAAGCCAAGTGCAAAATCTTCTCTCAAATTCTATTTCCAGTAGTCCTGGGACTGGGATTGGTTCCTCACGCAATCGTTCTTTTACTTCATCGTTCAGAGTGTTCCGGAGGATTTATTCAATGAAGTTCTTTCTCCTCAGTTTTTGCCCCGCAATTTCATTGTGCGTGAATTTGTCCCAAGAACTCGACTTAGCTTTGCCGATGCGTCATCAAAAAACGGATAGCGGAAATGTCCATCTACTACGCAAATGTAACTGGTCTTCGTTCCAAAACGGCTAGGCTCTTTAATGGCTCCAGCGATCTATGCTTCGCCGATTTCCTTAATGTTCTTTGCGCAGTGCGTTACGATGTTCCATGCAGACTGGTCGGCATACCGAACTCCGAAGATTAGAGGTTAAATGTATCGCTACTGGGCTGCCTGCTCCGTTTAATGTTTATGAAAGCTTTGCCTCCTGCATGGTTGACCTCTCATACGCCTTGATTCTTTCCGACGAATTATTGCTTTTGGGTGACTTTAACTTGCCTGAAGTTGGCTGAGAGCTAAATTTACTCACAGACTTGCAGCATATCTAACGATCATGGAAGGTTTCTCGACCTCCTTTTTCTACTGATCCTGCTAGTACACTGTTATGATGGCTTCTTGTGTGCCAGATGACGTTTGTTATAACTTCAGTAAGGCTGACTTGTCCGTGACACAGAGCATGTTTAGATAAACATATTGGACATTTTTGAAAAGGGCGTTAAGATGGAACATTTTGGGCGTTTGATTGATGTAGCTGCGCTTAGTAGCTCAACAGAAAAAATACAATAATGATGTACATACCATAAGTTTCAAACTCCGCAACGATATGGTTCCCTCCCTTCCATACAAGTTTTGTTGGTTTTTGTTGGTATGGGTGAGATCTATCATCTGACTTATTTTGGCACCCTGTAGTTTTTGAAAACTTCTCCGATAACTATATTTTTGTTATATTTTGTGATTGTGCGATTAAAGTATTAATTAAGTATTTTTTATGATGTAGCGAAAGCCCAGGGGACAACCCTATGAAGCGTTAGCATGGCTTCGGCCGGAAGGGAATTATTAAACAGTAAGAATTTTAATATATACGCACGCAGATCCTTTGCAGTGACCTCTTTTTTGATGACAGTTATAACTTTCACATATAGCATTTTGTAAAAAAGCTTTTTTTTGCTGTCGCAGCTCGGCCAGGGCATAAAGAGTTGCGATCGCTTAAAGATGTCTGCCAAACTATACATATAAGCAAAGGTGCTTTTAGGAGTCGCAGTTCAGCAGACCCCGAGATCAAATCGGCCAGCGCCAAAAGAACCAGTAGAGATCAGATATAAAAGTCAGAGGAAATTTAGACGAGCAATATAAGACAGTCACACACAATCCCACAGATTAGAGCAAGTAAGGCAAGTTGTAAGTTGTTAACGTGCATCCCGATAATTTCATGGGTATCACATGTATTTATTTTCGGTCAGAGTACCGCCCTCATTGGATATGTTTAGTATTGGACTGTTTGTTATATCCTCTTGCACCAGCGTGCCGCACTGCTGAAAGTCAGTTGTTTAGACACCGTGCCTTACTGGCTATATTGATATTTCTGTTGTACATGTGGACGTGGGCACTTACTGATTTCCTGTTGTATCAATCTTACTAGTAATACCCTCAACCTGCTCTTACATTATACTATTTCGCGCACTCTTTTGATTATGTAATTAGTTTTCGTGGGAACTCTAAAGAAATCAATCGAGAACGCATATTTGGATCATTAAACAACGACATTACTACGATCCTCGTTTAGGGCCAGAGCAAAACGTGTTATGTTTAGTGCATTCAAAACTCAATTCTGTTTAATGTCCCTTAAAAAACACCCATTCCACCCTCAACCTATTTCAATCGCCGCAGTTAATATACCCAATTCGTCCTTTTTAAACATCTTCTGTGTTGAGATATTCAGCAATCTTTGCTGGACCGTTCATATATTTGCAATCGCTAAAAATCTGATGAAATGCTTGGGTTTTTTAAAAGAAATGTAAGAATAATTTTAATCCATCTGATTGAGCGCTGACCTAAAAGTCCCAAATCAGACTTGAATATAATTTCCATATTTTGGCAAGCGCAAGCGCAAGGCTATTAAACTTACTGGCGATACCACAATCTGTCAGAGCATTGACTCTCTGGAGCATCGATGGAATGTCGGTTGTCTCTCACTCTTTTATCGATATTTCCACAGACAGTGTTCTAACGAAATTGCTAGTTTGATTCATTGTAGACACATTACAACGCGCGATACTAGAGCTTCATGTCGCTCCCACCCCTATACCCTCCAGTCCAAATTTGGACGGATCGACAAATTTCGGGAATCTTTTCTAAGCAGAACAACACGAATGTGGAAAAGTTTTCCATCTTCTATTTTTCCCTTGTCTTATGACCCCGAAACTGTTAAACAAGGCGAACATCGACACTACCTTACTCAACCTCTTAACCAATTTTCCCCAACCTTCATTCTTTTCTTGACTAGGCTGGCCTTTAGCGTCATAGGGCATCCCCTGAGCTTTGACATTATCATAAAAAATATATAGAAACAATATTTTATTTTAAGACGTTGACTCTTTTAAATTCGTGGGTAAAATATTTTCAAATCTCTCCAAGTGATTTTGATGAAATTTACACCATATATTCTTAATAGTATTATCTAGGCTGCAGCAGAGGATTGGCTATGGTGTTCATTTTTTTATAAATGTTTTTTAACTTCAAATTTTAGTACAAAATCAGGGCAACTAAAAGCCTGATTAATATACCTCTTCGTCCCAGAAAGTCTAATAAAAAATTAATTTGACGGAACGTTTTCTGTACACGGATCCGTGTACTCCCTGTAAAGCACTTTTACACGGACACGGGTGAAGCGAATAAGGCCTGCCAAAATCTTAAACGCCTGTAAGGCAATTTAAAAATTAATAATCCACTTGAGTAGTAAATTAACTATGAAAAGATGAAATTATTCCATTGCTTTCAAAAAGAAATGTATATCCTTTCCGGTTGGGATTTCTGTTGCACAATATTTGTAAATACTTAATAATTACTTTCCTGCTCTAGTGGCTTATAACACTAAGAACTACCGAAAAAGAAAATCAAAAAGGACGAAAAGGACCAGATCAAATTTAAACAACAAAACCTTGTATATCCTTCTCGGGATTAAGATTCTCGATTTAATTTTCAACGCCATTGAAGAAAAGTAACAAAAGAAGATTGTGCGCAGTTCCAGCCCTTTCACCCGCGCCAGATACTCACCTAATCTTATTAGTACTTTTAATTACTTTCAATTTTGTAATTCGAGTACTTCTGTTCAAAGACAATAACGCTTAGTCATCGTCCTCGATATTCCTAATTAATTATTTTTCTCGAGAGAACCCCTTTTAAGTATTTTCACTTCAATTCAATTTTCGAAATTCCAATTACCGAACTAATTAAGACTCTCTATACCCGTAATTGAACTCAAACGCTAATTTCATTTCCATTGTGTGTGCAACCGAAGCGATAATCTCCGACGGAAGGGAGTGTTATTCTCAAGTCAATACAAAATCGCGAAGTATTGATTAGCTGAGCTTTTCCTGAGCAGAAGAGTATTGTCTGACCATAATAATCGAAGATGAATTGTAAGGATCGGGTTTTGTCCACATCCGTGCATATTACAAAAGATAACCCTAAAATGGCTGTCCGGGGTTAGGATGACTACATGATTTTCTATGGAATAATGTATAACTCAAACCAGATAAGCAGAGTACGTCGAGAAAGACACAAGGACGGAGGAACTGCACACCTATGCTCTCAGGGACGAAGGATGAAATGTGTACAAGAAATACCTTTCAGTCGAAGTACAATCAAGTTTAATTATATAAAGTCCCAAAACACTGAAGAAATGTATTTTTTATGAAATGATAACGCAGGCGATGATTAGAAGATTGGCGCACAGCATTTAAGTAATTGCCACATTCCTTCATTGTCATGAGATTAGGCGAATGGTATTCTCGGGATTTGCGGAGATACTTTTATGGGACAAAAAAGGCATGGAGCAATTGAAGACGCCCTTAGGTGCTGAACTCTACACTTCAGCAATTTGAAATCCTTTTACCTAAATCGAACCAAGAGAAAACTTAGTGGTACTCTGGAAAAGTTTTTTTTTCTTTTTTGAAATTCCGGGCTGAAGGAAACTTCGAAATTCTTGATGTGACGAATAAAGGAACTGCTGATGATGTTCCTATTACATTGGCTCCTTTCCAAGCCAGACGTACAAAAACTTCTCAGATATTTTCATTAGCATGTGGCAGAGCCAGGCGGAATTAACTCCTATTGAGCCACTTTCCCAATTTAATTTTTCCATTTCTATGGTTGAGCAGCTTTAACTCTGGCACATTCAACAAAAAAAAAGTTGATCTGAATAAATAAGAGGAGGAATTTAAGGGCAAATTTTAGAAACTTGGATACTGCCTGAAGTCTTGATGGCCTCGTTTTTCTCAAGGCAGATGGAATTATTCTGTTTCATTTCACATCAAGCCAGGCACTAGCTTCCGTTTCTGAACTAAATTATTACCGACGTAAGGGAGAAATATACCAATAGCTTGGAAAGTTTTTTTTTACTATGAATAAATGGATTATTGGTCGTAGTATCCTCGGTGTTGTAAATTGTCTTTCCTTTTAGTTGAGTGTTGACATGGAGGTGGTCTATGCTAATTCGACCATGGAAATAAAAACATCGTCACGAGTCAAGCAAGTTGGTTGTACCATTCGTTTTGGATACTCCTTTTTAGTGTATTCTCCTTTTACTGTTTTGTTCCATTTGTTTAAAGTTTTTTAACAGATACAATTGTCGCCTGAATTTCAGTCCTACCTTGTTTACTTATATATAGATAGCAAATACAAAACGTATGGTTGGCGATAAGTTATGCTACAAATATGTGTATTACAAAAACTTTTGTTTGCTAAATTTGTAAACTTTATAAATAATGTAATGTAATGTAAGAAAATTGATTAATTTAAGAAAATTTTCAGGTGTAGTAGGTTAGATTAGGTCAACGACGCTGCCAACCCCTCTATGACATTAGTAGAACCTTAGTTCGGGGGGCCCAAATACCGGCTCCTGCAGTTGGAAATGCTTAGGTACAGGTGTTCCGAGTAGTACCTTCATCCACTTTACCTTCTAATTTGGAACAGTTATTGTAAAGGTGCACTAATTCTGCCCAATTAGGGCGAGGAGGGGCATCTTCCCATTCCTTCCTCGTTGGAATGAAAGAGTCGAATTGAATGTTAAAAAAGGCATGGTATAATCAATATGTTTTGTTATTCTATCGTCCACTTCCACCGACAGAAAGCCATTTTAATGCTGCAGCAGTCCAGTTTATATTTGCAAAATAATAAGAAGCACTTCCTTAGGTGTGGCGGTGTCATGGAACGTTTTGGCTATCTCCTGCCTTCCGAAGGGTTAGCTGCGGTTAATCCGAAGAAGGTTACTTGTGTTTGCTCTAAAAGTTATGATTATCGCATGGACCACGAAGGATCACTGGAGACGGTGGAGCAACAAGGATTCCTTCAGATACGCTGGGATTCTAGCATTGACTCAGGGAACCGAGAGTAGTGGAAACAGTGAGATATCTGGATAATTCAGTTGCCCCCGCTAACGGAGACTGGGAGGGACGAAAAGGGACCCCAGGATAGAGAGATGTCTCACCCTACTATGGGACACGGGCTGTCCAGTGTCTTTTGGAAGATTTTCAACTCTCTCGGTAAAAAAACTGTTGCGAATTTGTCTGTCTGTCTGTCACAGCTACTGATTTCAGCAACCATTGATGTTATCGACTTGAAATTCGGAGCAGTTTTAAATAATGCTTTCCCATTTTTATTGCAAATGAAAAAATTGTAAAAAAAATTTTATTTTTATTGCAAAAGTCGGCCGAAAGGGGAATCAACATTTTAAAGTGGGGTTACTAGCTCCAGTTAGGTATCGTATGAAAAGGCATTTGCACACTATAAAATATATTTTAATTTCCCTAGAGTTGATAGAGGTTTATATAAATATAACAGGAAAAATAAAAGGATGTCTCTAACTACGACAATTTTGTAGAAATCAGTAACCTTCCAAGGCGCGGAACTATCGGTGCGCGTGTCTGACACGCAGTTGTAAGACAGTTAGGATCTTGGGGGAGCTTTTGGATCCGAATCTGAACTGAAAGCCAAACGTAGCAGAATCCATCTTTGGTAAATAAAAAGTGGTAAATGCTATCCCAACTTATGGCTCCCTAGTTTAATGGTCGGCAGTGGAGAAAGATAATAACAAGGTCAAATAAACTAAAATTCAAAGAACTGCTTGCTGCTTCCCCAATTACAGGTCTGAATGTTCTGCTGCACCTTCTGCCTTCTGAACTTCACATCAACTATCCGGCATCATACAACGAAACTAGACTGACAAAATCTGGATGCTTGACTTTTAAACCCTATGGCTGCATTAATATCGTCAACATAAAACTAAGAGGAGTATCCTCTACGGCTACTGATCACATAACACCCAACCTTAATTTTACGATAAACTTCCGTGTCGGACTTTCAATCGGGAATGAGTAGAGGAACACTGAACTGTATAATTGCTAGGACCCCATCCTGTTCACTATACCATATAACCGCCGGAGTGCCGCAGGGATCGTTGTTGGGCCAATTCCTGTGAAATATAATATACGATGACGTTCTAAGGTTCAAACTCAAGGGGGGGGGGGGGGGGGGGCAAAATTGTCGTATTCGCTGATGACGCAGTTATCAGCAAGTTATCAGTAAGAATCTAGACGACGTAGAGTGGGACGTAGAGTAGATCTAAACCATTAAAATATGGTTAGAAACCCATGGGCTGCACATGGCAGAGCATAAGTGGGAAGCCGTGGCTAATCAGTAGTTGAAGAAAGGGAAGTCCTGAGAATCACAGTACGGGATCATGAAATGACATCGAAAGAGGCCATAAAATGCTTTCGAGTGATGATAGATGATGGGTAAAATTTTAAAAATCACCTGGAGTATACAGGTGTGGAGGTGGATAAGGCAATAACAGCACTATCGTGTTTGATACCAAAAATCGGAGAACCTAGACCACTGAAGAGACTACTTCTAGCTAGAATGTCTACCTCAATACAAGCACCTTTAGGACAACGCCGGATGAGCCATCGTACGGTGGCAGGAATACTACCGGTGGACATCTTGGCTGTCGAAATGCAGCAACTGGATTGAGGCAAACTGGCTGAACTGAGATCACTGAGGAGAAAACCCGCGTAGAAAGAGCTCAAATCCTAAGGGTGTCGCAGGAGCGATAGGATAACTGCCATAAAGGTGGATACATAGATTAATTTCATGGAACAAGGCTTGGATAATGCGTCTCCATGGCGATTTACACTACAACCTAACTTAGATTTTTAACTGGGTGTGGTGGTTATGGTAATTATTTGAACCGGTAATTCAGAAGAACCAGTTTTGCTAAAGAGCAGAGCGCTAATACCCGACCAAAAAAGTAATGTATAAGCGTATTGGCATGTTTACGGGCAGCCAGGCTGCCATTAAGGTGCTTGACTCAGAAACCATCTCCTCGAAACTATGCTGAGGTATTGTAAAGAAAAACTCAACTCTGGGTTCTGGGTCATAAGATGGAAAGCTCGACCTGTGTCATCTCTAGAGCGTCATTGCCAAGATTAAACAAAGATAGAATATCGGAGCTGCTTAACAGGTTTCGTTCTCTCGTCACGAAGATAGCCACGATCTGATCACTGTATAATAGGCGAGCACCCAGACACGCTGGACGCTTCATATAATAAGTACACACTATCCCCAGCAAAAAGGAAATTATACTTCAACTTTTGTGCAAGTGCTTAGCTCTGGCGGGTGCCGAGGGGAGGGAGGTGCCTGGAGTCCCGGAGAACCTTCAAACAATCTTAGGAAGAAAGATTAGGGAATTAGCCCAATTCTTCAAGTTCGCGGCTTGGCTTTCACACAGCTCTCAGGCCTCGATGGCATCTCAAGATTACTACATCGTTATCTTTGATAGGCCGATACCAAAAACCGGGTCATACAAGTCTAGTGTCAAAGCGGTGTATAAAGCGCTAGTGGAACTGCTAGCCTTGCTGATCAGCACTCGCCGCTTGAAAGCTCATTTGTCCTATCACAGGAGGAAGGCTGCTATTCAAGGTGTGTCCTGATATCAAAATTGCATTAGTATTGCTCATTTATAACCTCAGAAATATATTGGCTGAAAGGTGTCCCATTTGTCTTCGACTGTCTAATCTTCACTGTCGTCTCCTTAATCTTTTTTGGAGCGCAGGATTTTTCGGTGGCACTCCAAATTTTATTAATTATTATTGATTCTTGTTCACATATGCAGGTATGCGCTCAGCGAGTGCGCTCTTTTTTTATTTACCTATTGTGCCCCACCATCTGGCCAAGTACACCTTATAGACCCACTTAAATATTCTTATCCATTAATTTAAATTTATTTTTTCCTTTATCATTAAATAAGAAACTCTTCATCTGCATTATTATAAATAACATTATAATATTTAAGTATTTGTAGGACTTAATTATTGCAAACCCAGTGTAACAAAACCGCTGCAAACTTTATAAAATATTCAATAGAAGGACAAAAATAGAATAAATCTAAGTTTAATAAGAACAATTTGCAAAAACATATCTAACTGTTATAAATATATCATTTATGCAGATGGTCCTGCCTGCACATTTGGTCTTCGTTAAAATTCATATTCTCTTTTTTTTTGTATCCTGTCGCAAACCGCGTTAAATATGCAAACTGCAAAAAATTGCTGTAACTAAAAAGCATATGTTCCGCACAAAATACTTTCTAAATTCAATCGAGTGAAGGAGTGCAGATTTTTTGACCTTTCACCACCAGCACAAATCAAATCGAAAACTTTCAGTCGAGATTTTGTAAAATCGATATCTCAATTTGAAATCGGAAATTAGATTCCTGTCCACTTTGGCAAACGTAGCTAACGAAATAAAAAAAAATGCGAAAAGTGATTTATGGCGCTATTAATAATATTTTTTGGATTTTTGATTCAATTACTAAAGCCCCAATGGTTGTAAAAGCTGCCAACTGTACTCAGATGTTACGTTACTTATGGATACTGTCGGCGGATTTTGGGTTCTTAACAGCGCTTCCATTAAATCTGCCGATAGCAATTTAATATCCTTAACACACAAAGCTGTAAATTTCGCCAACTTTCCATTAACTTTTAATTTATACCCTGAGAGCTCTGTCTTATTGAGTAATAGCCCTTAATATTGCAGACAGTGGGGCTCTGTGTTAGCAGTCGCTTTTGTTATCTGGAAATAAATTTAACGTCCACTCTTAGTTCAGCGGAACTAAACCGAGACGAACATGGTTTTCCGGGAGTCTACTAGGAAACAATTTTAAGGACGTCAGTGTCACTAAGTGTCCTGGTCTTTAATTATTTACTCAGTTAATCATTATGTCAATCCTCTTAGGAGTTTATTGCTAAAATCCTTTGATTTATGCCAGTGGAATTATCTGTATGTTGATAAACTGTTTGCTAGACAAACTTGTGTACATTTGCTAACCACTGTGGACAATCAAATAAAAGCTTGGCCCCATAGTCGTTTATTTAATGGACCCTTTTTGTGGACGCCGCTACTGCTTTATTATCCGTCATTAAAAGAAACTTAAATAAATAAGGGCTACCAGAACTCGTTCATGGGCGTGAGAAAGAGAAAGAAATAATAAAATTATGGTCGTTCTTGACAAACATGAAATTCTAGGAAAACAACTTTTGGGAAATAAATAAAATGACATTTCTAAAGTGAAGAATTAAATTGAATGTACTTACGTGTCGACTGCCGTCCACCAGGTACCCACCCACGTGGTAGTGTTTCTGTTGAATATTAGGAGAAAGAAGTTGCCTGAAAAAGAAAAGAGAACGATGTTAGTCTATAGGTCGGTCCACACGGCCATGTAAAACTCATTAGTTTTGCTCTGAATTACAAAATCGACATAAATGAGTTGTTGGGAATGTTACCCCAGGGACCATTTGTAAGGTCATTACATGGCGGGAAATTGTACAATAACTTACGTTTCCTGGGTGGAAATTACATCAAAGATAATTTAGTTCTCGATTTGGGCGCCATTACGATAGAATCCCTTACCGAATGCGGCAAATGTGTTCAGAAATTTTATCGTATACCCCATCTATGCGAATTGAATTGAATTCTATTTTGCGCAGAATGCTCTTCACTTTTAAATTTTTTAGAATTAAAATGCCGTCAGTGCAGGCTTTTACAAATTATCAATGAACAAAAAAGTTCTGTTTCCCTGTTGTGTGCTATTTAAAGCTCGTTATGGAGCTCCATTTTTAAAAGGATCAAGTGCACAGTCATGCAATTTTAATCATATTATATATTTACATATATTTGTAAGAGAAAAAAAATGTATAAGCAAAATCGAATATTAAAACTTTTTTCATTTCAGAATCTATTATATAACCGTGTGTGATCTCGAGCTTTACGTATTTCACACTGAATCCCTTTTACTACATAGGTAGCCTTTTAGAAAGGAAGGCTTATTCTAACCTATTCGATGGTAAATTCTTCCCACTCATATGTGGCAAAGTAAAGATAAATATTGATTCTTTCTTTCTTTTGATGACTGACTAAACAACTTTATGCCGCTATATTTATGATAGACAAACCAATACAAAAGCGTAGGTACTTTACGCATTCAGCATACATTTTACCATTATTTACCTTCCATAGAATTGACTTATTTATTTTATTACGAGAAGACGGTGTATTATTTTATCCCTACTTGCGAGGAAAAGGCGCCGTATGGATTTTATTTCCATTTAAATAAAGTAGAGAAATAAAACAGGACATCTAAAGGAAAATAAAAAAAACGTTACCTCATTCTTAGAACGATTATTTCGGGGACATATTTTTAGCAGTTATTTTTGATTTAAAAAAAAAATCATAAGAATTTTCAACATAACACTCTCCAGCTTTTGATAGAAATTCCATAAATAGATTGCAATTTAAAATGGCATCCAATACCTCTGTTTTCTGCTTGCCGTTACAACATTAGTATTCACATATCACTCGATCAGTTTTTATTAACAATAATAATTGAATGGCGTATATTTCAATAAACGGTAATAGTTTTGATGCTCTTCAACTACAAATTCAAGGTAATTTACATTGATGGAAAAATTAATAAAATAGTTTAAAAAAAAAGTTTAAGACTTCACAAAAAGCGCTATTACGACATTTTGAAGTCGGTGCAAATTAAACCAACAAAACAACCACAACAAAAGTATTTAATTGTAGTTACTTACCATCCGTGATATGAAACGTTAAGGTAGTTTTAGACTTGTAATAGATATAAAATTAAAAATTATTTTATGCTTTTTAGGTTTTTTTTCTGAAGTCGGTTTAACTTTCTTTTTTTTAAACTATTTTATTTTTCACGTTTTAGTCTTTCCTTATATACGACTCAAAGAATGCTGCTCGTAAGAATAAAGCAATTTCAAAAGGTGCAGAGGTAGTGCGCTCTAAAGAAAGGAAACAGAATAATCCAAATCCGGCAACATATTACGAAATTAGTCCCGGTCACCATTTCATACTCTAACCTTATCACAAAATGTTTACCATTCTAGGGCTATGCGCCACCGTACTCTTTACAGCAAGAAAGAGAATCCTAAGAGAATCATCGTAGACACACTAGACGTACAACATATTTATCATTTATTAATCACGTATTTTGTACAACAGAATCAAAATCACGCGTCGCCCCTCCTCCAACTCTCTACACAAGCCACAATTCTTGTCAGAATATAAATAGATACTCTATGTATTCAGAAACATCTTAATCAGTTCACGCTTCACAAAATTAGACTACACCTTCCCCAACTACAACCCTATGTACAAATGTTTCCTCGTAGTAGCAATGGGGGATCATACTGTATACAACAAAAAAGAATCATCCAAATAGGTGTGTACATTAAGGAAGGTTAGGGTATTAAACATTTTTTTTGCATTTATTTTATTTTATAGTACAACTCTTCAAGAGAATCTAGTTAAAATTTGAGATTGGCTGGAGCAAAACTGCCGGAGATACAGTGCCTCAAGTCTCCCTCCATTCGATACATCCCACATAAAACTTTGAACTTTAAACGCTTTTTTCTCAGATTTAGTTTTTCAAAGTCGGTGATCACTGTAATTCAAAAATTACTTATCCGATCCTTCTCAAATTTTGCACACTTCTTTTGAATATACATTACGAGGTAACAACGTCGAGATTTTGTATTTTTTATTATTATAATTAATTTTACAACAACAAATTCGCCGATTTTTATCAATAAATTTTCATAAATTCAAAAAATTCGTCTTTTTTTACTTCTAAAAATTGAAAAATCAATAAAATTGTCAAAATATCGATGTTGTTACCTCGAGAAACTCATAAACTAACGAAATCGTTTTGGTGTTTTGTCAACATGAGATCAAGTAATGAGTTATGATGATCACCGCAAAGTATCTTTTTTTTTGTGTATACGAAGATTTCCTGTCAGTCGCTCAATATTTTTACCAAAAAATTTAACAGAAGATTCTTGGAATGTTGGACTATTATGTTCTTAACTTAAATATAAATTTATATTTACCATATTTTTTGTTTGTTTATTTAAAAATTTTATTAAAATATTGAAAATAAACCCCCCTCCCCCTTAAGAAATTGGGAATTGTCGTCGTACCAAAAAGAATCTTCAGAATCGGTCTTCACTATACGAAGTTGGCCTATTCTTCATCCCATCACCACCCTAAAGCAAAATTTATCCTCATATTTGCATATGCTACATAACATACATAAAGAATCATCCAAATAGGTCTACGCGCTATCAAGTTAAGATCCATTACCTCCCCCACTATGTACAACCCCACCGTTTAAAATATATCTGAAAAAAGAATCATACAAATGCGTCCATGCGTTACGAAGTTAGACTACACCTCCCTCGCCTCCACCATACCATATTTTTTCATTATTAGTGGGGGATCATACTCTATACAAAAAAAAAGAATCATCCAAATCGGTCCACGTATTACGAAGTAAGCTCCCCCCCCCCACCTAAACTACAGCAAATTTCTTTTTTTTTACTGATTTGGGAAAGTCTCTCCCCAAGACGCTTGTGGTGCTGCAAGTTCGTTTTTACTGCCAGTGACAGGATGAACGCAGCCACCACTGCAGCAGGCCACTGTGGACGAAACGCCTGTTCTAGCAGAAGTTCCCAAAACAGAGACTTCGCCAAGTGATGCAACTGATCTCTTGGAGCAACCTGCCACTTGGTTGTCTGAGGAAACACCCTCTGAGGCAAATCCGACGCCGGCAGTAAACGATGCGACTTCAACACGGGAAAAAGGAGACGTCGGATAAGGAGGTTATTACTGGTACCTAAAAAACGAAACAAAAGAGGATGAAGGGGAAGACGAAGGAAAAGCCTGGCCAGGAGGTGATGCCACCACCGAAAAAGGCAGTGAGCACTGGGAGGGTCTCGGGGGAAGAGGCTACACCTTGCGCTTAGAGTGCACCATCAGTGACTTCAATGGATGTCACATGGAAATTCGCGTTTTTCGATTGAGGACCATATTGAGGTTATTGTTAAGTTTACTTTTCTCAGAAGACGAACGAAAAGCCATGGCTATCCAAGACGACCAAAAAGCTTTTGTAACGAATAAGAAATCTGGTCACATCAAAAAAGCTTATTATTCAAAATTAAATGTTATGTAATCCAAATGAATAGGATGTAAACTATCTTCGTTTACTGGAGCTTCCTAAAGCTTTTGATAAGCTTAGTCTAAAAAAACTTCTAGAAAAGCTAATAAAAAAGAATAATTTCGTACGAAATTCTCTTTTCCGTGTTGCTATTCTCATGTGCTAAATTTATTTCTATCAGACCGAGCTTAGCAAGCTAATATTGATAATTCGCCACCCTCAACAGCTATTATTAGATGTGACGATCCTCAAGGCACTATACTTGGCCTGTTGTTGTTTAGTCAATAAATTAAAGATCTACCAAGTGTCATTCAAGATTAACACATTCACATGCATGCTGATGATGTTCGGTTCTATATGGCTAAACCTTTAGGGTTGACCGAAGATTGCGCAAGCAGATTGAACGACGATCTAGAAGAGAAAACGACGTACACACCTGTTTCAGATTTTCTTTCTATAACGCTGAATCCAATGCTATTGCTCTTGTCTTTCAAGGACTAGAAATCTGGGATCTTGGCTCAATGATAACATGTCATGCTGTGATCATGTCACGGTTATACCGGGTAAGGTTTATGGTTCACTCAGTAGGCTAAGTATGTTCGCTTCATTGCCTCCAATTTCAACCCGATTAAAATTATTTAAAGTGTTTATCTTACTTTTTTTTATCTTTGTAATTCAATCTTCCCCTGCTGCTACTTGTTCTCGCAAGCCAAACTTGACATACAATGAATATATATCATCCGCCCTGCGCCGACATGATCACATGTGCCCTTACCGGTCTTCTAAACTGTGCAATCCATTGAAATCACACCTTAGTTTCAGAGTGCTATGTTTGCTTCAAAAGATTATCTACACGAACGAAAATTTGTTTCTTTATGAATTTACATCAACAAGGTACTTAGATTTATTGTTCCCGCATTTTAATATCTTAATTGATGAGTGTTCCTATTCTATCCAGGTGCTTTGATTGTGGAACTAACTTCCCTCGGATTACCACCATCTGAGATCAGTTGGCGTATTCAGGAAGCATGTATTTCGTTGTTGATGCGCTCGATGCAATTCTCCGTTAAACCTTGAGAGATTAAGCTGGACATCATCAGTGTGCATATGTTAATGCACGTCCTCTGTTACTCCACGCAGTTCATTAATAAAAAAAGTAAATACTAACGGGCATAATATGGATCCTTGAGGTACGCCAAAAAAAAAACAGGAAGAGGATGAGATATATTATTAATGTTTGCTACTGACTGCCACCGACTACTTAAAAAGTCTTTTATAAACTTGGCAGTTGATACGCCAAATGTAAGACCTAAGTCCTGAGTAAGTATATTTTTGATACAATGATAATATATGATGTCTGATTTACATGGGTACATCATACGGACTTAATGTATTGCTTAAAATTATGTAGTTTAGCGAAGCTTACTTACACGGGCTTCTTTTGTAAATTGCAGCTGGTAAGCTTTTTAGCTATGTTAGGGACCATTAATTTGTTGAAGTTAAAAAGTTTTTTTTGCGATTTACTATAAGAATAAGTTTTTTCGGTATTGCATTGAAGTTTACCAAAATAAGGAGAAGAATCACATGAAATATATTTTTTTGTCAAACTGTTCTAAAAAATTTGTAAAGAGGTTTAAAAAACATTACTTACTATAGTTGCAGCAGGTAATATTCAAAGTGGAGGACCAGAACAAAACTGAGAGAAAAATTATCTGACCACAGATGGAAAGGGTAACTTTGTCTGTGAAATTTCAACAAGCTTCTTCCTTTATCCACCTCAAGAGGAATGCCGTAAACGCATATTGATAAAAGTTCCTCCAGCAAAAGAACGTTAAATCCTTCAAATCATTATTCATTCAACACGTTAAAAAAATATAATTCTAGGAGAAGTGCTGAAGTTAAAATAAACTTATGAAGTTGTACGCAATAACCAGGAGATGTGTAGCTATACAGAAAAGCTTTTGGCGATTATAATCTTTCGCATCATAAGCTGTTAGAGGAGAAAGGCTGGTAAAATTGAAAAAATAAGAAGAAGAAAAAACTTCTTCACTATCATTAAAAGAGCTTAATTAAAAAGTTGCTCCGCAATGGACAAAATAAATCTATTAAACTTAAAAGTAATTTCACTGTCTTGAAACTCTACTCCTAAAAGTCCTCTTACGACTCTTTTCTTTCGAAACATTATGTAAGCAACAGCACGGACGGAAGGTTCTACACAACTGCAATTTATGTTCGCGCGAGTAAATTTTCAAAGATATCAAAGAGTAATCAACTTGGTAGTTTTCCAATAAAATGAATATTCCTGGATACCTTATAGAAAAGAGCAAAATAGATAAATTTCAGCTCCAAAGAATAATACTCGTATCTTGACTTACGATAATTTGCTGAATAATTTTTCATCCTTCCAACGGCTTGAAACTATTGTTTTAATGATCCCGAGAAGTGAAAGCTTATAAAGTTTTGACTGACCTTTTCCATTTTCCATAAAATATGCAAATTATACTGGCAGGAGGGAGAGGTCGTTCAACATAAAATATCAGAAATATCGCTTCTACTCAATCAAAAATCAATCATCCATCTCCTTTCAAAGAAATACCGTCCAACAATATCCGGAGGCCTAAAATACTCAGAATCTAATTAAAATTTTGTTTGGAAACTTTTCCATCACCTCCTTCAATACAATATTGGACCCATCGTCGAGATTTACTCTCATCAAAAATTCATTGAAAAATGTAAAATTTCATTAATATTGCAAAAATTGTCTGTGTTGGCATTAAGGGACGCTCGAATGACAAGTGTTTCCGCTATTTACAGAATTAACGTTTGAGCGTTTCAAAGTAATTCAGTTCAGAAGTAAGGAAAAATTCAGAAAAGGACAAATAATGTTCTGCGACGTAACCCACTTCCGTATTGAAGTATTGCTGCCACGTTGAATGAATATTTCATCCGAGCTAGCAAAATCAGACATTTTTAATTAACCCTGTAAATATTTATTTATTGACCGAAAAGCCCGTTGGTAATCTTCCGTTTCAGTACTTTCGTCGGCTTCATCGCAAACCGAAGTAGAGGTGTAACGAGGTAGACAGCGGTTGTATCTACAATTTCAATTGAGGAATGGGTATGGTGTATCGACTGTAGGACCTTTAGACTCCTCGAAAATGTTTCGTTATATCCATACTATCAAGCTGTATTTGTGATTGAGTAAATAATTTACTTTGGACGGGGCCTCTCCTTGGCAGGAAATTAAAAACGAAGTAGGCATATTGATTAAAACGAGTTGAAGTGTTTATCCTTTTTCCATTAGAAGAGACTGCCGTGTTACGGGTGGATTAATTGCTTGCTGATGCCAAGTGAGGCTGCCTCCCTGGAGAACTTCGTCGAAATGAATTAATGTGCTACTCCCGTTTGATAGATGGTAAAAGTATTGTGCTGTTCTGTTACAGGTGGGACCTATTTCATTCGACATTCGAGAAAGTGAATTTCAAACTTGCCGTTGCTCAGAAATTCTGCATTTAGGGAATTGAAATGTCAAGCGCCATTTGTATGCAGTTTTTTCAGTGCAAATATACTGCACCTTCCGTGTATAGGCTTCTGATTAAAAAGTCAAATCGTTTTTAAATTGCTATTATCTTTCAAGAATTCATAACATTTCTGACTAATGGGAAGTGATATTGGTATTTAAATATTGTCCTTATTCTCATAGAGATATTACGTACACTTTTTACGTGACTGAGATGTAGGTGATCTTCATGTATCTATTTGCTCTACTAATTCCTGCACCCAGAGTAAAAATAATTGAGTTAGTATATTCACGCCCAAAGGAAGTACAGGCGTCAATATTTTTAAAAGTATATACGCGTCCGTTGCGAGCACGCATATCGAACAAATACGCCCGGTAGTGTTATGCACGCTCCCGCTACAAGCCCAAAAATTGCTAAGTATGCCCGCCATAAATGCATGCTTCTCTGCGTTCTGGCTTTAACATATTCGAGATTGATGACTCACCGCGAGGGTTATGTAACATCTCACCCGTTCAGAGGTGTCTTCACCGTGTGGGTCATCGGCCACCTGATAGTGATAGTTATTGTCATGATAACAATTGAATGAAATTTGTTATTTTTATTGTTATATATTTTCCAGTTTCACTTATAATCTTTATTAACCTGAGTAAAAAGTAAAACTCATAAATAAATCTAATAGAGTTTTCAGTTTCTAAAGGTCAAAAGAACACTTATGTAAAGCATTCGGTGTCTGTCTGTCTATCTGTATGCCACGGCCAGTTTTCTTAGTAATTAACTTATTTCAGAAATATATATTTTCAAATTTAGTAGGGGCAATCAGGAACTAGAAAAAAACTATATTTGTTTATATACCTTGTGGAGTATCATTAAAAGGGCTTTCATTTAGGATTAGGAAAATTAAGTTTGTTTAATTTTAAATCGCATTGACTTTTGCCTAAAAATTTGAGGAAAAATACTAACCCTTATTCTCGAAGTTTGCAAACCAAAAACAGAAATAGAACATACTAATAGAAGGTCTGATATAACAGGAGAAGTAAAACGAAGTTCCAGACATTTATAGTTTTCGAAAAAAATAAATAAATCGCTCAATTAATTTTTTTATATTGTACGAAAAACTCCGAGTGCGAGTCCCCCCAATTATTTGCGAGTAATTGCGGGCGATAAGACTTAACCTAGGTATCGAACGAAAGGATATTATTCTATTAATTTATTTAGCCTAACAAGACGATGGAACTTTTTCTTTTAAATTTGAGTCTAGCGATATAGCATTGCTACAAAAGTCGCTCTAGAAATATTGATGACATTTGATAAAAATGCACTGTATCTAACGCTATACTAACGCTGGAAGAATGATATGCAACCGATTTTGCTTCGACCTTTCAGAGAATCACTCTTCGAGAAATCTTCAGGCTGAAATTAGGCATCATCAATAATACTTTTCGTTGAGTTTTGTCTAACGTAGACAGGTAAGTAATATGTCCTGGCCCAGCCAAAATATGAAGACTATATTCAAGAATAGACCTAAAATGGGACATGCAGATTACAACTGAGTCATATGGAGACAGATTTTTTTTACATCTTTGTAAGAACCATGAAAATTTATATTCAGGTACAGTTGCCGGATATCTCAAATACTAAGATATTTAAAGGAATCTTAACATAGAAGAGTGGGTTATAACCGTCTGCATCGAAAAGTGATTTTGGTATGAGATGGAGATTCTAGCCAAAGATAACATTATAGATGTATATTGCTGCTGTGCATCCGAGGCTGAGTAGGATTTAAAGCTCCGCGGGTATTAGCATCACTGACACCATGCGATATTATTCAACACTGTGTTCTGTGGAGCAGTCAAATTCAGAGATTCAGGGTACTGGAGGGCCAAACCACATGGCCATAGGAGCATCTTGGATCTGCTACCTTGAAAACTGGCCACACCTTTATATGATTATATCTCCATAAAGCTGAGCTTCAGAAAAAACTTCAACGTGATGCTCTACATCAGAGCGTGGTGAAAAAATGGTATTCACCGACGAATCTAAGACAAACTGCGATGTCGATGCGGGTATTGTTTTAAAAACACTCTACATCTTAACGCCTTCCGGATCATGCGACAGTATTTCAGGCTGAAGTGCTCCCTATCATAAAGGCTTGCCAGACTGTGAAAAAAACACTAACCTCGAAGGGTCGGGAATTTTTCCGACGACTAGGCCACCATGAAGACTCTTGACTTGGCTACCATATCCTCCAGACTGGTAGAACGGTACCGTAATTAGCTTTCTTTTAACTCTGAGCACTCGGCTGTGGGTGGCGGACCACAGTGGCATCAAAGGGAATGACTGGGCCGACGAACTGGCAGCGCAGGTGCCGTCCTCTAAGGCCTCTTTGTGGAAACAATTTACATTTCTCTGGGAACTTTAAGGAATGGAGAAGCATATCCTCCTGCGCCATCTACAGGGCAATCCATACGTAGGGACGGCCCCCACAATCCAGGACGGTGACCAGCGCAAAGACGAGAACGAGCCTAGGCATCGAGCACTTCTTCTGTAATAACATGTAGAGGGTCTGAAGATTAAGACGAGCATCCACTTTTTACCGATTGGATTTAGCGACAACTGCACCCATCCCCCTGATCTACTATTTCATCGCCCACAGGTGTACACTAACTACCTGGTCACGAGGTGTGGTCACAAAACGGCACAACTTAGTGATAATTAGACCCTGCGGGAGCAGCCTGGGTCACCACTTCTATCAATAAATATCTTATAATATGTCGTAGTTTAATGAATCATAGATGCCACTTCGATGACTATATAATTTTTGTCAGTAGCCTTCAGTAAAGAAGTAGGCAAGAATATAAAGTGTGAGATAACAGGTCATTTATAAATAGTAGAAAAAGAGGAGGTGCAAGAACACAACCGTGCGGCACACAGGCGCTAATTTCGCATTAGGATTAGATGTTACTCTTTCCAATATTAACTGATTCGAACGCCGAAGTAAAAAGCCCTCAATCCACGAATAGAATTAAGAATACCACGAGGGTCCTATCAAAGGTTTTTAAAATTTCCAAGGCAATGATTTCAGACTCATTAAAGCTATGAAGTCAACGTTCCATGATGAATGTTAGTTGATCTCCAGAATAGCAGCCAGTACATAAGCCAAACTGGCAATTGCTAATGATATTGTAAATGCCAATATATTAAACCGTAAACTTAATCTGTTGTTTATTTATTTATATTTGTTTTTATTTATGTTTTTATTTTTTACATTCTATAAAAATAAAAGATTAGAGAAAATTACAAAATAATAAAACAAAAAAAAATCAATTAAATACTAAGCGTCTTGAATCTTCTGCGAATTTTCTTAAAATATCAGTACCGTTCAGTATGTTTTTAGATGTTTGTAGATCTTAGCCACGTTTTTGGGAGCAGAATGTAGACAAAGACCTGCTTGTGCTACAGAAAGCCAGAAAGAATATCACAGCCTCTTTCAGTAATTCTACAAACTTCAGTTTATTTAAGGCTTCTTGTTCCATGTTTTTACCGCGTCAAACGTTAAACAGTCGTAGAATTTATGTCGTTGGTGGAGTAAATGAAAACGTGGCGGTACCCATCGGAAGGTCCCAGCTTCGAATCCCACCGACGGCGATTCATTGCTGTTTTCTCCTGATAACAGAACGACGAGTGCGACACCTAATGTCATAGTCGATATAGCATATAATCTGACACGGATGTTACCCATGTAAGAGGTTTGATAAAAAATTAGGCGACATTTTTGAAACATGAATGCACGAAAGCAACGTCGAAACTAAGGCCCAATCGTACAAATGGAATGACTGTTTATTTTCGTTTTAATCGTCATTTTAGTCGACAGTATTCCTGCTAACTAGACAACAGCCCAGAGGAGTCGATTTTTAAGTTTTTTTTTTAATTAAAAACTCACGGAAAGATCAAGGCTCGAACTCTGGAACTATGGTGTGGTGAGTTTGCCACTTAACCAATTGATTCAACTCCGCCTCTTAACTTGTATAATAATACGAGGTTTGTGCAACAATTTTTTGATCACACCTCGTATTAAGATCACGCCGAATCTACCTAATTTCAACATGGAGTCAATGATGACCGGAAGCACAGGACCAGCGTTTGTATTAAATTATGCCAAGGCTCACATGGCAGCAATCGATTTTAACATTAAGGGGAGGTTCTCATCTAGCGACCCAAAAATTACATGATTTTCTCGATTTTTTTTCATGGAAGGAAGTAAATAAAGCACTCAAGTTTTTTTTGTAATTATTTAGTATGTATTCAAGTATGTTTACAAATTTTTATAGAGCAAAATATCGAATAGTTAATTGTTTATTTACGTGTAAAAAAAATATTATTTTTTTCGTCTGTTTTTCGTCTCTTAAAAGTGCTATAATAAAAAAAATAATAACAATAGTCATTTGCGATTAGGTTCAGGATCCCCTAAATTTAACCAACTTTAAAATAAAAAAAAATAAAAACGATATATGCAGTCGTTTTTGAGATACCATCCCGCCCGTCTTAAAAAATATGGTTTTGAGAAAAACGCGTTTAAAGTTGCTCTGCTGTGAAATTCCATTCTCGTGTAAAAAGGTGACTCCGGTTTTTTTACTATACTTTAAAAAAAAATTTATTTCGTCAAAACGGGTTTCGGGAGCGTATGGTACGGAAAATTTACTAACTCTTTAAGCAAAAAAAAAATAGATTTTTTGGTTGAGCTTAATGAGAACCTCCCCTTAATTGAATTAAACTCTGCCGATATTGCTTGAAAATTTGGCCAACTAGTAGAAAAACAATTGAGTTTATCTGCTATAAACTACTCATTAGGATCTCGCTCCACCAACATTACTCCGCAATTCCCAATTGTCCTTTAGCGTAAACTTTTCTGAGGAGAAAACAACCATAGGTTGCTGCCGGCGGGGTTCGAACCAGGGACTTTAATAATAAAAGGCCAAAACGTTATCATTTACTCTAACGACGGTGTTTGGGAAGAGGGGTGAGTAAATTTTAAATGTTTACTTTGGATTGAAACACTTTCGTCGTTTCCAAAACATTTACTGAAATAATGCGAGCGAAGCCGCCCAAATTTTACAATATCATAAGATCTAATGAAAACTGAAAATCTTATTTTGAACCAAGAACTAAGATCAATGGGACCTAGTAAAGAAGAAGTCCGGCATAACAGGCATATAAAAATGTGAACCACTCTAATGTATAATAAAATTAATGTCCTGTTAATGTTGAGTTTATTTATTTCCAAAAATTATAAATATGTGTGCCTTATTTCATTGCTTACGCACTGATTGTAGTGGAGTGCATTATGAAAAGCGATAATTAAAATTTTTTTAAAGATTTTGCGTTTTATTTCTGAAAACTTTCTGAGCAACCTACGTAACACGACAAACGAAAGCTAATTGAAGCACAAATTCAACGATATAAAGAGGGGAAGTCTAAAATTCTGCGGAATGAAGGGGAAGGGAGAGGACGTATCTATATATTTAGTACGACGCTTATTGGGAACTAATTAAAGGTATATAGGTCGATTTTCAATACTCTTCAATCAGTTGTGAATGTGGAATCTTCCGTTAAAGAAGTCAATCCGAAAGTGAACTTTATATATGGAACAAATCGAACTACGTGCTGTGATTAAATACTTCACCAAACAAGGAAAAAGTCCTCAAACCATAATGAATGAGATAGGAGCCATTTACGAAGATCATTACCGTGGTAAAACCATGATTTGTAAGTAGCATAGTCTTCTTAAACAAGGTCGAGATTCAAATCAACACGACCCTCGCCAAGGACAGCGGATTGAGACCATGAGTCCCGGCATCATCGAAAAAGTGGAAAAACTTATGTTGGAAAATGCTCATCGGAAAAAGAAACGACTTTCAGCATTAGTATGTGTATCAGATACAACAATTTTGCGGATTCTATACAATCACCTTGGGATGACAAAGATCAGCACAAGAGAGATAATTCTTACACCGCCGCACAAGCAGCAACGAGTCGAAGCGTCTAAGGAAATTTTAAAGTTGCCGATGAACTACCTCGAGTTTGGAGCGAATTGTAACTGGAGACGAGACATGGCTTCACCACTTTCAGCCTGAGTCTAAATAAGAGTCAATGCAATGGCAAAAAAGGGTACTCCAGCCTCTAAGAAGTTTAAGGTCTCAGAATCGGCTGGAAAATTGATGGGCATTGATTTTTGGGATTCTAAAGGTATTTCATTAATCGATTACAAAGAAAAGGGTATCAATATTACCGGCGACTACTACGCAACCTGATTAGAAAGGCTGAAGGAAGAAATTTAGGAAACTGACTATTTCCATGACTCCGGCAAGAGTCGGACATTTGAAGAAAAGGTAGCAACTACTACAGTGTGTGTTGTATGGGGCGCCCAGCTCGCCTAAGAGACAGTGGCCGCCTAAGAGACAAAGACCGCCTAAGAGACAGTGGCAAGTAGAGACAGCAGTGATTTTTACGATAATAAATCTCGATCTGTTGAGCAGATCGGATGTCCTACTTTTATTATAACTTGGCCGGGTTGCGCTGGATATGCTACATGCTCAGGGCGCGCCAAGGATTGCAGAAAGAGTTCCCTCGTGGCATGCGAACATCTTCAACATGGCCTCATTGTAGAGCTCCGCCCTTTCTGGCAAGTTCCCTGCAATGTACCTATATACGGCAGCCAGTGCAAGGTTACGTAACTCCAGACAGTCCTGCACCATCTTAGAAAATATGGTAACTGAGTCAAGCGCCCTAATGGCCGCCTGACCATCTGTAAAAATGTGTATCTTTTGTTTCGGTGAATGGATACACAGAAGTAGCGTACACGCCTTCGTAATCGCAAGCACCTCCGCCTGGAAGACGCTCGATGTGTTCGGTAGACGATAAGACTTGATTGAAGAGTTTTCACCTATTTTACATGCGTCTTACTACATGATTTCTGAACGCCTAACTTTTATTTTATGTCTGTAAATTAAGAAAAAAAATTCATTTCTTTTCAGATGTAATGTATTTGAGCAACCACGCCCACCGTTTTAGATGATTCTTAAAATTTAATTAATTGTAATGCAAAAACAAGGGGTGTAAACGGGACTACATATTTGACTGCAATGACTGTTGGTAAAAGATGATCAGTATATTCATTTAAAAAGTTATTATTGTCGTCATCTTCAAAAAAAGGGCTTAACCTTCTAATTTTTAAGATATACTATTTACACTTAAGATAATAATGATAAAATTAACAGGTTTGGCTAAGCTAACTCTATTTTGAAGTTTATGAAGCGGTGGGAAAAGTTCTAATGATGGAATATTAAAATTATTTTTCGGAAAACAAGAAAACATATCAAAGAATAGACCTTACAAATGAAAGAAGAATTAAACTTTAAGCTTACTTACATCAAGGGAATCAGGATAGCTTCTCTAATTCTAAGGCATATGCCTATAAATCGATTAGTCTGTATTTTAATGGCTTGAAATCACGTTGCAGCTATAATTCATAATCAGGAGTTTAAATTGGTATAAACCTGCAATATACTTACAATAATTCAAAAAGAAACCTTTTGAATAAAATATTTATGGAAACCCAATTCCCTTTTTCACCCAAAATGATACAAAAAATTAAAAATTAAAAAATTCTCCACCCTATCTCAACGGAAAAGCTCCATAAAGTGTCTATATGACCCTTTTTATCCCAAACAAAATTTATATTAACTGAGGTATGCGCGTGTGCAGCTTATAAAGCGAGCATTTCCCTCACAGATGTCCTAACTGAACTTAGAATTCTCTAGGAAGACCTCACTCAATATAAGTTGACAGGGGCTTATCACGTCCCAGTGTGCTGCACGGATTAAGCGGGAAGTAATAAGGCTTTAAAGGTGACATCCAACAGACAAGGATAAGAATAAATTTCAAAAATTCCCATGCGATTTAGTAAGGAAGACCAGCCGTCAGAATGCAAATAAGCACTTGTGGTTTATAGCATCTTTAAGTCGACGGAAAGTCTGGAAAAATTATACAGTCTTCAAGGAAGTTTCTCGTTTCCACACCTTTAACACATCGCTCAGCAGAAATTCTACGAAGGATATCGCAATATTGGACTTTTCTTAGTCCTTAAATTTCGATTAGAAGTTCTCATCGAAATATCTTCACATATGTGGGCAACGTGGTAACATCTGCTTTATGGCCTGGTCGATCTGATACATATATCAGTAGCACGTACATAAACACTGCCGTGGGCCGAACATTGATGGAGGTATGTACACACCGCATAAAGTTAACATATTTTTGCATTTCAATTTTGGACGGATAACAAGGAAAACTTTTCTGCAGCCCTTTTTCAAATTTTCACCCATTGGCAGGTAGCAGGATCTCACTTTTTTCATAATAAAAGTCAATCCAACTGCAGACGGTCCCATTCATACTTTATAATATAATAACATGTAGAAACTATCCCGGAACACGGAGCGAATAAGAGTTGAAGTTTCCCAGGTGATTTCAATATGTGAACCAGCAATTTTGAATATTTTTAGGTGGTTTCAAGAGGGATTGCTGTGTAAATCTATGGCGCTTTATTGCCTTTTTATTTTAATCCCAGTGGGGGAATTATATTTTGTGTTTTGGGAAAATGAATGGACACTTTTCATGTTACATAAGCTTTCATAATCTTAATGGAATTACATAAATTTTAAAATTTTGTTGTAGTTATCTGACTACTATACTCCACCGAAGTTATAAAGTGGACACATTTTGGTTATGACATCTTTCTTATTTTTTCTATACTAATTATTAGTGGTCCCACTGCGGCAACTTTAATCAATTGGTACAACGCTTTATCGATAGTCATTGAAACAATAAATGCTTTCCAATTAAAACCATATTTACAATGCCTTGAAGGAAGATATGCCAGCTGTTGAAATCGAACGTTTTTATAGTCCTTCATTAAGGAATCCTTCGTAATTGGAAATGAATTTGCCTTGTCACTCGCCATCTGGCAACATAGACGATGACTTGTGTTTAATTACTGGTAAAATAAAAGTCATCGCCGTCATTGGCACGAAAGCCCCACTTCCGAAAGTACTAAGATCTGCCACCAACTTTTTACCATCCACCTTTGTCGACAGGAAACACTTTAGATTGTTAATTTTCCAACGTCGACAGTAATCGATGCCTGAAGGATGAAGCGAGCATTGGTAATTAAAGAAGGCAATTTTCAATAAATATTATAATTGAGGAAAGGGATGGACGAATACAATTTTAAGTGCGTAGGTAATTGTTTTTAATAACTTTTCTGCGTTGCGTGAATTTTTTTACCAAGATCCAACGTGGAATTTTATTGAAAACGCTAATCTGAACACGGAGAAAAAAGATATTTTTTGTCAAATTTAAATCTTGTAGCTAGGCGTATAGCTTCATTGATGAAATAGTGCCCTCTTTCATGGTTGTAAGTTACTACCGTTCCAGATAATTAATTTAAGGATAACATCAGGAAAGTTTTGAACCCGCTTTAACAAACTCTGATGATACGTCAATGAGGAGATTTCGGAACCCTTGTGGCTTCACTCTGAGCTCCAGTTTGTTTTGTTAATAGGAGAATAATTTGGTCCTAATGTAGGTGGTGGAGGGGGGGGGGCAGTCTACCTTCGTAACGCGTGGAGCGATTTCGATGATTCCTTTTCTGTTGGGTAGAGTATGTTCCCTGATTGATACCACGAGGAAAATAGATGGCGAGATGGTGGTGGGGGTAGGGGGTCAACCTAACTTTGTAACGCGTGGTCCGATTTGGGTGGTTCTTTTGCTGCTGTATCGAGTATAAGACGCTTAAAAGTTGAAAATAAAATATTTTTCTAAAAAAAATTCCACCGACTTCAAAAAACGCGCTAAAAATCAAAAGATAATTTTTAATTTTATATCTATGTATGTTTTGCTTGTTTAATTTGCACCGACTTCAAAATATCGTAATAGATATAAAATGAAAAATCATATTATGCTTTTTAGCGCTTTTTGTGAAGTTGGTTAAAATTTTTTTTAAAAACTTTTTTATAAGAGGATCGATTTAATGACATACGACTACTTTCTGACGTCTGCCTGCGGCGTAAGCGTGACATAGTTTAAAGAGTTTGTATTTATGTAATATTTTATTTTCTTACTAAACTGTAAGGAATCGTCGTATTTTAAGATTAACTCTTAATAGATTAGGATAAGAAATATAATGTAGCGCTGGCGTTCAAGCTGATCCTACCTCGTACTTTGATGCACACTGTTTAGCTGAGTTTGAATTCTTAACACAATATCCCATGACAATGGCGGATTTTGGGATGTTGACTCTTGATTATTCATATCCCGCTAAAGGTTAAATAAGTGTTGTTTGCTAAAACTCCAGACTTATATGGCTACATCCACCTATATAACTCAAAAAATTTATATTTTCTTGCATATTCTTGAAGTTTGTAGCCCTTGAAAATACTGCTGAAAATGTCATGTATATATAAAATTTCCTTCCTAATACAGAAGGTGAACTTCTTGGTAGAAGCAAAAAAAAAATTTACCTATTCCATCAACTCGATAGAATGAAGCTTGAAATCTTGCAAAGAAGAGCAGTTGAGTCAATATTTCAATTCATGAGCTGATGAATAAAGACCAAGTGAGCGACTTTGTGCCTCTTCTCAAGTGAGGGCAAAGCGAGCAAACGGAGGCGGTTGGTGTAGGGAGGGAGTCCCCCTTAGGAAAAATCATAGAAATTACGAATATGTCTAACTAAGGAGCAGTACATATGAATCAAAATTGGAAAATTCGAGAATTCTCTAAGCCAACGCTTTACAAAGGCTAAGATTGAACTGCCTCTAGATACAATATAGCTAATATGCAGAGTAAAATCAAGTTTCCTATCAAGTTTTACCCCAAATTCAGCTATGAACAGCATGCGATGGAGGCCATTCTCCGTAAATTACAAACTTGTAGATTGAGGCTCTTGGAAAAGGACACAGCCTTACATTTCTCAAAATTGAAATGTAAGCCATTGTGCCCGCACCAACCCAAGAACGTGTCTAAGACCTTTTGAATGAGAGCGGCATCACCACCAACCTAAACATAGGAGAAGATCTTCATATCGTCAACGTACATCAGAACATTAGGGTGCATGATCAGATAGACCTTTACTATTCCACACAGCGAAAAGTAAAGGGCCGAGATGGCTACCTTGTGGCACATCATATGAAGCGTTAAAAATTAAATAAAAATTAGAGGTAGAGCCAGCGACACTCGATATGTGCTGTCTCTTAGATAGGAAGAAATTTATTCGAAAGGCTAAGGGGATAAACGTAGCCTGTTGAGTTTAAATATTATTACGGAGCAGGGACTTCATAAAAGCGCTAATAAGCATATCATAAAATAATATTTAATATATCACGACATTTTAAAGTCGGTACAAATTAAATACCAGCAACAAAAATATTTATCCTCCTTCCTTATGACCTCGTCAGCTGTTTAGGTAGTTTTATATAGTATCTTTGATTGTGGTTAATTTGTTACTTTTTTTAAAGAACAATTTTTGATCAATCGTCCGAGTTGCGTCAAAAACTTAATGATTCGGGCTGCATTAAGTTTTTGACACAATGCGCTGCGCTTTTTCGGTATTTTAAGCCTATGCAATTTGAGCCGTGGCATATTAGATGTTGAATTACATGGACGTACTACTGCCTGTACATAAGCGAATCTTATGTGTAACAAGATGGTAATCAATAATAGCGCCGCGTTTCGACCTCACATCGAAGAAACAATTTCTCTTACTTTTCGACAGAAATAGGGTCAACCTCAGTTACCGTCTGGGGACACTCAGGATGTTAAGTAGCATCTTTTGTATTTAAGGGTATGTTCTCACAAAACCCGATCTAAAAATTAATTTATTTTTATTTCATTTTATGATAGCCTAGTATGTGTAGAATAGATTCACCAAACCTTTTGACTAAAATAAATAACAGAAAAAGTTATTGCATAATAATTCGACCTACTTTTTTACGAATGCGTTTCCTGGAAAACGATGTTTTTTTTATATCTGTCTCCACGTTAACTCAAAAACTTCTCAATGGATCACTTTTTGAAGTTCATTTAATTTATTGGAGGATAAACCTAAATGTAGAAAATATTTGCTGTTTTTTTATATATAGCACTTTAAAGAGCGAAAATAAGCGTGAAAAAACGGTACCGAAAAATTGCATCTCCGCTATATCTTTTAGTTTTCAACTTTTTATTAATATTGTTGGTACAACCCCCAACAAATATTATATTTATTATAAAAAAAAATTGGTTTTTGGATTTCAGATAATCTTTACAAAATGCTACAATGGAGACCGATAAGTCACCTTTTTTGAGACGGTCACGATACAATACATATAAACAATTCTCATGACATTATTATTAAAAAAAAAAAAATTTTTTTTTAATTTAAAACTAATTAAAAATGTGTCAAAAACCTTAAATTGTCTACTTATTTCCTTCTATAAAAACAAAGTCAAGAAAATCACCTTGATAAGAACCTCCTCTTAAGCCCGCATCACACGAGGCAAGTTTACTCCCTGGATTTCCTGCTTGATTTCGCTGCTAGGTTTCAAGCGTGCGATGACACTTGATGTCGTTATAGCTATTTCCATTGTTGGCTTCCCACGATCCGAACTCCAAAACTGGATTCCAAAGCTAGGTGGGTTTTGTTCCGTGCGCAACTTTGTTGTTGTTGGTCTTAACCTTACAAATTTTTGACATATTCGTTAGAAGGCTTCTCCACGAAGATGTCTATTATGATAACTTGCTAAATCGGATGCATATAAACATTGTTCATCTTTAAAGGCGTCAATTAAAGCCTCAATTTGATCCTAAGACCACTTTTCAGATTTTGAATTCATATTTTCTTTATTCATTGCAACAAACACTTCACTTTCAAAAACACTATCACAGAAATATACATGTTTACGATATTATCTGACGCTTTGTATGCCCACGTAATAAAATACTGCTTTTCGATTGGTTCTCACTCAAATCAGAGAATCAAACGAAAAAAACAGCACATCTTCTATCGGTAGAATCCAGCAGGCGCTCATGCAACGGAGCCCGCAGTGACGTCATTTTCCATCTCCTCAGCTAGCGCAATTGCCGGTAGAGGTGCCAGCAGAACATCCAGCGAGTAAACTTGCCTCGTGTGATGTGGGCTTTAAACAAGGAATCACCGATGACAAGTTGCCTCGAGCTATCAATAAACAACTCCATATTTCCGTTTCTGTTTCCAAGACCACATTTTTCCATTACATGAGGTCCGCCAAAACCTTTTTTTATATCCGTTGGAGTTCTACACGGTATTCTACGATTCGATGGCAGAGAATAAAAGTGTATTTACGGTTTTAGGTGGATTGAGAATCATTGACAAACTCCAGTGGTTTTTTAGCAGTAACTGCTGCCGCCGCCAGTGGGATCTGGACCTGTAACTCTTATGTGGGAAGCCGATATTTTATACATATATATGCCTATCTGTGGGTTTGAATGTTCATCTGTTCCCTCGTAGCTCCTAAACTAATTATCAGATTTGGACAAATGAGGTGTCATTGGATTTTTATAAATGTTACCCGTAATATAGGCTCTATGGCGAGCAGCAAGGTGGTAGCAGGGCAGGGTGCGGTATGTTTCCTTGTAGCTCCTAAACTACTGACCAGATTTGGCCAAATTAGGAGTCATTGGAATTGTATGAATGCTCCGCGTAACATAGGGTATATGACGAGCGGCGCAGTGTTTGTTTGGCATGGCGGGGCGGGGCGGGGTACTCATAAGATTTGGACAAATGAGGTGTCATTAGATTTGTATGAATGCTCTGCGTAACATAGGGTACATTGCTGATTTAGAGATACTAAGGGTTCTAAGTACAACTAAATTTTTATACACGCCTTTTATTATGATGCGAGTTTAAACAAATTAAAGTTAAAAAACTAAAACCCAACTACGGCTTCAACTGCTTTTTAAAAGTTGTTCTAGACTTAGTAGCCGTAGTCACATGTTTTATCCCAATTAAGAAAAAATTTTAATAACGTGTGGCTACGGCGTTTACGTAACGGAATATTTCATTACATAAATTTTGTTTGCATTTTTTTTATTTGATAGTACAACTCTTCATGAGTATCTACTTAAAATCTTAGATCGATGGGAGCAAAACTGCCGGAGATACAGTACCTCGGGTCTCCTTCCATTCGATACAACCCATACACAAAAGAGCAGGGTTAAAACTTTAAACGCGTTTTTCTGATTTTCTCAGATTTAGTTTTTCAAAGTCGGTGATCACTGTAACTCAAAAACTACTCATCCGATCCTTTTCAAATTTTGCACACTTCTTTCAGACATAAATTACGAGGTAACAACGTCTAAATTTTGTATTTTTATTATTATAATTAATTTTACAACAACAAATTCAGCGTCATGAGTGTTTGTGTGACTGGGTCAGCTGCCAGCGCCATCACAATCGTCAACTGAAACATAACTTCAGAATGTGTGATGGCCAAGTCATAAAATGCTCGTGTCATTGTCTAGTTTTCGCTGTATATCAGAATCAATACATTTTTTGTGAGAAATTATACCTATTAAGTTCAAGTAGCATGGACTCAACTAACATCTAACTTATGCCACTTATAACGTAGAGTCGGCTATTGTAATTCTATACTACCGCAGTGCTAACTAAAAGCGGTTCATTCGTTGTTTCCTATTTAAATCAATATTCGAAACCTTTTTCTAATACTATTGCGATATATGTATATATTTGCCTTTACCCAACCCTATTTTTATGAAATTGATCGCAACCCAATTTTCTCACACTTTAGTATGTATGGGTGTACGTCTCATGAATGGCAGTACTAAGAAAATAGAAATGTCCAATACCACCTAAATCAAAAAACCTTCCATAAGGCCATTTCAATTTCAATAAATTTTGTATGAAAAGCCTCTAAATAAATTTCCCCCAGTGAATTTATCGTAATGACTTCAGTTTCCACAATCTATAAAATCTCAAGTTACCTAACTGTTGCTTCGCATTGCTGACATATCTGAAAAGCCTCATTTACACTCCGGGCGTATATTATATACTTTCTTACATACCTATGTGAACGGGCACATATAAATCAAATCAACATAATTCTGCATTCCGTAGGGACAATATCCAGGAACGATATGACAATGCTCTGTAAATGTGTATCCTGTTTTATATATATACGTATCGTAAGGATCAGTGGGCATTGCTTCCCTTTGAAAACAAGAATGTCATGTGACACTATGTCCCCGAAGGCAGAAATATACTATGTTTTCATTTCAGTACTATTTGGCAATTAGTTTTGCCCAAGGGTAAAAGTATTTTGATATAAGTTTGATATGAGGTGGATCTTTCATGACACACGAAGGTTTATGATATCGTTCTCCACCACTTATGTCGGATATTGTCCTATGTTGAAGAGAATTTATATCGCTACCGGGAGCACTGCTCATTTTCCTAAAATACCTTGGCCTGCAAATAGTGGTTAGTCTCATCTCATGCAAATTGAACACTATGAGAATGTTTCTGGTATCTGGGATAATTCCGTATTACTTTGTTGCAGCATACGTGAATCATAAGATAAAAGCTATTTTGAGAATTTGGATTTAACTTGACTAATTCTGTTGGTTAATGGAGTTAAATAAATTTTCGTTTTTATACTTATGGTAATAAAGTTCAAGTATTGTTCAGGTAAAGAGCTTTGAAATTCATGACTTCAAGTTGTTAGTATGGCGAAAACTACTGCGTTTTTGTTTCAATATTTTTATGGCAACTGTAGCTGTTGAAATCGCTTTTGGGGTTCTGTAGAAAAAGTTTCGGTCTGTCAATCCGTCCGTCTGTCTTTATATCTCCCATCCTTTTATATAATATATAACTACTAAAATTAAATTTTGTATACAGACGTTGATTGATGATGCCAAAAACAGAAAACAATTTTTTGGGCCCCACAAAGTGAAAAGTGAGCTCAGAATTTTTTTTCGGTTACCCCATTGAGGGTGATATTTTGCAGTAGGTCTCCAAAAATGCCATAAAAATGTTTTAGGGTCTTTTGATTTTAATTAGCTTTAAATCGTTTTCAAACCCAAACGCCGCAAAATTCTAAACAATCGATGCAAAATATCCGAAATTTTTTTTAATAACGAATACTGTAGCCAGAATTTAAAAAAACTGTACGGACTCCAATCGTGCGTGCCCAAAACGCTCTTAACCAATTTTTCTTAAATTTATTTCGAATGTTAAATACTTAGACCATATACTACTATGTAGACCGGTTAAATCCGTCTGCGTAGCGCAGCAAACATATGATCAAATCCACAGCAGTTGGACCTGACAACTTATCGCCCCGTTTTATTAAGGTACTGCTTCCTTTCATTGCCGATTACATCCTCCACATTGTGAACACATGTTTAATGTCATCTTCGTTTCCTGTAAGTTGGAAGGCCGCCACTATATTGCCCATCGCTAAGAAGTCTTCTGCAGTATCGATAACCGACTTCCGTCCAATAAGCATTTAGTGATTTTTCTCGAAAGTACTTGAAAAGATTATGTCCAAGCAAATACTGGCTTATGTCGAGGGGAACGTATAGCTATCTTGTTGGCAATCTAGTTTCAGATCTTTTTATAGTTGTGAGACGGGTGTCTTGAGGGTATCCACTGACATAAGAAAAGCCATGGACAATGATCACTTCACAGCTTTAACATTACTGGATTTTTCTAAAGCCTTCGATTGCGTTGACCACAGCTTACTTATTCACAAATTACACACGTACTTCAACTTTAGCTCATGTGCTGCCTCTATGATAGCATGTTTCTTGTCAGATCGTTCCCAAAGAGTGCAGATCGATGGCGTAATCTCTGGTCCATTGGTTTTTTCACGGGGCGTACCACAGGAATCAATACTGGGACCGCTTTTATTTAGCATCTTCATCAATGATTTGCCAAGTGTGGTGCGTGATGTAAAAATCCATCTTTTTGCTGACGATGTTCAGATCTATTTGGGTAGGCCTATTGGGGTCTTTGAGGACTGCATCGAGCGTATAAATGCCGATCTTCGTAGAATATTTGATTGGTCAATCGCGAACAGATTACTTTTGAACCCCGAAAAATCTCACCCTATCATGTTTTATACTAATCCTCTTGTTTTAAGTAATGCTCCTCAGATAATGTTAAATGGTTCTCCATTGCCAGTCCTAAGTAAAATAACTAATCTTGGTATTATTTTGGGACAAGAAATGAACTGCTGTGCAAATGTTAGTGCGAGGATTGGCAAGATATATGCTGGTTTACGAAGACTTTGGTTGTCAGCCTATATTATCCCGAAAAGTACTCGTCTGTATTTGGTTAAGGCATTGATACTGCCCCATTTGACCTTCGGTAGCTTGGTTTTTCCTCACTTATACAGTCACTGTGCACGTCGATTAGATGTTGCTTTTAACGACTGTATTAGGTTTATTCACGGACTACGAAGGTTTGACCATATCACACCTTTCAGATTAACCCTTGTCGGGTCCAGTCTGGAGATTTACCTCAAACGATGAGCGTTGCTGTTTCTATTTAAGCTGCTTAAATGGAACAAACCACCATACCTCCGTGAATACTTCCAATTTACAACATTTCAGCGAAACAGAAATTTACTAGTACCGCGATTTAGGAAATCAGTTATGAATAGTTCTTACCCTGTCCAAATAATTCGCTTATGGAACAGTCTTCCTCTAAATATTCAAACGGCTGGCACTGCCAGTGCATTCAGGCGTCTTTTAAACAATCACTTTGCTTGATTGGTACTTTTACTTGGGTCTTGTCTCTCTACACTGAAGCATCTAAAGTAGCTTTGTAAATTAATTTTAAATATATATTTTTTATATTTCCTGTTCTATTTATCGCTTCTTTTTATTTTTCTTTCTTTTCTAGCATTTTGTTTTTGTTGAAATAACTTATGTAGCACCACTTTTAATTGTACAATAAAAGATTTTAAATTTTGTGTATATTTACCTGTACTAAATGAATATGAATGAATATGAATATGAATATGATTGACGGAAGTTAAAGTAAAATACTTACACAATTAACATAATATTGAACTTGCAAGCAAACTGAACATTGTATTATATTCATTAAAGAGCATATGATTCGTTTTTGCTGTACATTGATATATGGTCAAAAATTTAATTAGTTTTTTGACAAAACGGGAATACGATTTAGAAGTAAAATTAGGTATATGGTTACTTCTTGAGTCAAGACAAAAGAAAACTATGTACTTACATACATAACAATAAGTAAAAAAATAAATTAAACTTTTATTTGCATTTCTAACCAGGTGGGTCAAACCAAAAATATATAAATATAAGTGTATAAGAACAGCTTTTGTTAATTTAGATGCACTCAGAATGCGTAAATTGTTCTTTATAATTGTAGAGAGTACAATTAGTTGAATATAATATATAGCTACTGTACAGAGGTAAATTTATTGATATTAGCTAAATCAAAAAAAGAAGGGCCCCAGCATTGAACCTTGAGGAACACCTCAGCAGAAATATAAAAAGCTGAACCGTGCATTCACAATAACAGAAAGTCGATTGTTGTGCGTCTTATAAAACCCTGAGCTTATTCCATAAAATTTGAAACTTCAAATACCAAACATGTTTGAAAAATTTTATAATAATAGTAATGTTGTGCATCAAACATATAAGTTGTGTCTAATTTTTCAACAGTTATACAAATTATATAATTAGCGCTGTACTTTTGCTGAAACAAGTTAGAAACTTACAGTGAGCGAAATTCATTGATATGCATTAAGAATTTCTGTTCTTTTCTATATTTTCTCTTTTGCTATATAATATGCGCATGCAATAAAACAATTATGATCCGAAAAAAGTGTGTTTGCAGTGATATTGTGTTGGGTCAGTCAGTGTAGTATTAAAAGAGACTTCTATGTGACTTAGTGATAATTTTATGCAAATCTAATGCGAACTTTATTTAAAAATATTGTGCATTGAGCGACTGACAGGATATCTTCGTATACACAAAAAGAAAATAATTACTCATTACCGGATCATCTGTTGACAAAGAGTCATAAAGATTTCGTTAGTTTATGAGTTTCTCGAGGTAACTCCGTCCAGAAAAAAAAGACGAATTTTTTGAATTTATGAAAATTTATTGATAAAAATCGGAGAGACCTCACGAAAAATAGCCCTCCCCGAATGAGCAGGCACTCTCACGGTAGAAGCATTATGGTATGTGAGCTTTCTCCTCTTATGGAAAACTTCAAATATGCCGCCTCACCTTCCGAGTAAGCTCAAAAAAGTACGTGGAGATGTTGGAGGAGATCTTAATGTTTTTTATTTGGAGGACGTCGCCGGTGACCGGGGGTTCATTTTCCAATAAGATAACGCACCTATCCACGTCTCCTCTACTGCTCGACAGTGGTTTAAGAATAAATGCATCCCTACACTGAGGTGGCCAGTCATAGGTCTCGACCTCAACCCCATTGAAAACTTGTAGGGGAACATGGCAAGGCTAGTTTATGAAGGTGGACGACAATACCACGACATTCCGGCCTTGAAAACAGCAATTTCAAATGCATCGGTCAGGGTCTTATCAACTTATATCGAAAATTTAATAAATTCTAGGCCTAATTGACTTTTCGATGCAATTAGAATTTATCATTACTTTTCTACTGATGCTTGCAATTATGCAAAAATGGAATATTTTACAAACAATTTGCAATTTTCCTAAAGTTCACTTTTCGACTGAAAATAATTATCATTGCCAGCATGAGACATATTCAAGCTGCGATTTAACAATTTATGGTATACCCATGATGTCTGATCTAGTCCTGACGTATCTGAATTCTGAATTATTAAAAAAGAATGGAAGAACAACAGAGAAAAGCACGTAGTTTTTAACTGCTTTTGAAGAAAGAAGCTAATTAGTGATATCATAAAAAATTATACTCATCAATATCGGAAACAATCTTGCAAAAACGGGCGGGGTTTCAGATGTCAAATAAAAGTAAAGCGAAAGAATGGTTTCCCCTTATGAAAGAAATCTTGTAAAAAATAAAACAAAGTTATTGAATTTATCTATATTCGAAAGCTCAAAACAGAAAATACACGGCATGAAAAACATGATCCCAACATATGCAGGCTTAGTGCTTAGTGCTCAGCTGTGGACCCCATAATCACATCGAGAGTAAAGGAACTGCGCTATTTTGGGTAGGGATATGAAATAAAGGAAACATTTGACTGCGCTGACTAACAACATTTAAAAGATCCCTCCCCTTGACGTGACACTCGCGTAAATTGGAGAACAGATGTGGATTTTTATTCACTTTACGCCAATTAAATTCTTGTGTAGATCATCCGAATTGTTCGCTTACCTGTACCGACTTTCTGCTTAATCAATTTAACACAAGAGACCCGTAAAGCATCACAATCTTTTCAGAAACTATTTGAGAAATTATAGAAATATTGTGTTGTGAAATTATAGAAATTTTGAGTTGGATGCAATACCCAATTCCCAATACACTTGACGTCTTTTTCTCGATTAAGGTGTCGTATTGCAAGTAACTGACGCTCATAAGTTGACAAAAGATTACACCATTACTGCCATATAATGCGTTACGGGGAGTAGATGTAGAAACCAATTTTACACCCCCCTACTATCTCTCATTCATTAACTAATGTAAGTATATGTAAGTATATTAATAAAACCCTGATTCGTATGACTCCTGTCGCTATCAACTCCCTATCTTCTTCTTCTTCTTCAACATACTCCATTTCTACCAAAAGATTCATTTAACCACTTTTGTTCTTATTACAGGTAGCGTAAGTAAAGGCCAGGACCTATATGTTTTTACTCAGTGGCCAGTGGCAAGGGGCATTTTATTATCATGCTGACGTGGTTATGCATTTTAATAGCAAGTTTCCATTACACATTCAGACTCGTTTTCAATTCATATCATGAATCTATGTTTTTTTTAAACAAGCCTGTCTAGGACTTACTAAATGTGAAACTATTCGAAAGTATCCTGCTACGAACGGTAGAACTAACACAAAATATATAAACAATTTCATGATATACGTACCTAAAACAGCACCTAAACTTTTACTGCTATACCCACTATGTTTTTATAAATTCTTAGTTGAAAGGGAGATCCTTTAAGAATCTACGACATTCGTGAAAACAATTTAAATCGATCTAAATACAAAATCAAACAACTTTTGTTTCCTTTTTTTCCAATAAAAAACTTTTTTGTTTATTCTACAAACGAATTTATTTTGCGCGACTTGCTGCATTTATGTATTCGGAAACAAGTTAAAGCGCTTAACTAAGTCTTAAGCTGACGAAAACAGTTGCACAATCTCAAGATAGCTTGTGTTTACTTTCGCAAAATTAATTAAAAGTTTAATTCGTTAAAATATTGTTTCCAACGAAAGCTTATTCTTGGAAGGATTAATTACTGGGTCTCATTACCAGGTCCTAGAATATTGTAAATGGAACTTGAAAGTAAAGCAAGTTCTTTGTTTTCATCTTCTAAAATCAATTAGACTCCTGTAATTGTTTCTTTAGCCCAGGACAGCTTATACAATTATTATGTATTCGGCCGTTATAGTAACAGCAGGGGTCCTGCAGGTCTCTATATAGCCGTGATGACAGCATAGACGAGCTTTAAAAAGGAGTAAATCCCCTTAATGTGTTTTCGCTTTTCTATTCTCAACAACATTTCCCTTCGTTTCAATTTCTTATGCTGCTGTCTTTTTACTTTCTTACGAAAAGTGTGTCTATGACTACTACCCCCGCGTTTTCCGCCTACTTTATCTGTCGGAATTTGCTTCTCGTCTTTGATTTGTTCCATGCTACAAATCAATCAATTCATATGTGCGCAAACTCCCATAATACACTGTGCGTGTTTCCAGGGAATTTGAGGAGCCTCAATCAAAGGATGTTCTCTGACTCCCCCTCACCGCTCAGCACTCAATTGACGGTTCCCGGGCAGAGTGAAAATAAAGAGCGCTTAAGTAGAGTGTATGTGACAACATATTATGGTTGTTTACAAAGCATTTAAATTAAAGTCTTTTTTATGGGTCTCAAGTAGGTGGGTGGACTACAAGGCGCTGAATTTTACCGCATTTTCTAAACTTGAATTGGGATGGGCACAAAATATATTACGGACTAAACCCATGAAAAATATCCGCTTTACGCAGCACCATGGATACATTCCTGTGTTTTGGTTTTAGGAAGATTTACGTCTATTTTAAAGCTGCAATTCTAATTTGTTCCTGAAGATTACTTGGGGCTGCTGTTCAAGTTGGCCCTCTCATTAAGTGCCAGTATATCTTTTCTGTTCTGGGCTCGTGTTTTTGGTCTATTTTTATCTTAATTCATTTTAAAATGTTTGAATCGTCCTAATTGAACCAAAATTGTTGTTTGCTAAAAGATATTTTCCAAAATTGAAGGGGTGGGCGGAAACTCGTTTAGAATTGATTTGCTTTTTGTACGGGCAATGGCAGTGAAAGATCTTCGAGACAACTTGTTTGCGTCTGCTTTTCCTGATTTTATTTTGCAAGATTAAAACCTTTGCGATACGAAGATGGAAGAAAAAGAGCCCTTGTGCTCTCTCTCTGTTACGGTTAAAAAATGTCTTCCCGGTTTTGTGGAATTTTGTAAAAGTTTTAGTATTCATTTACTTGTCATTTTTGTACTTTCTGAAACTTCGTGTGGGACGTGGAGTGGGAAACGAATTTCAGTCGATAATAAGATAGCAAGTGTACAGTGAACATAATCTACTAAGATTATTCTTTAACTCCACTTGCATTATAGAGTAATCTGTTGTTAGTGGAAAATAACCATGGGTCACCTTCGGCGGTATTCCGCCGGAATTTGTATATGAAAATTCCGGTTATCCGTTTAATTTAATTTTTAAGAACAACATCTTCTGAACGATGAGCCCCGAGTATCAGAATTACGGTTGAGAACCGTAAAATTTACCGGTTATTCCGGAAAAAATTGTATATTATTTTGATTCACAAAAATTTTACGATGCTGTTCCGTAAAAATTGCCTATGAATACATTTACAATTGGCAGAATATGATGGTTATTTTTGCTGGAATTTCCTCTTCGTGTAGGTACCCACAAAACAGCATTCGTTGCGTGCTAAAATTCAATAATAAATCAATAAATATAGTGAGAAGTTTAAGACCAATTTATAAAACGAAACCTTGTTAAAGGTTGACTAAAGTCAGTAAAGGTACGTGCTTGCTATTTTCTATGGTGGCAAGGAAATAAGTTGGAGAGTTAGAAGTATTTGATTTACTTTACAATCATCTGATGAGCCCTTAAGAACGGTTTTGAATTATAAGAAAGAAATTCCCACATTAATCAAAGATGATTTCCAGAATTTAAGTAAGGCATAGTTAAATAGATAAATTAAACAAGTAGCACAGAACAGGAATAAAAAAAAAGAGAACACCGTTTTAGAACGAAGCGGAGTCCAACCAATGCAATATATAATTTAGTCAAACAGACTGTACTGAGACTCTAAATGAAATCCGAATATCACAGCCTACTCTAGATACAGGCCAGGAAGCTGACATTCCTGTTAACAGCTGATCATTGATGGTGTAAACAAATGAAAAGTTGCCACAGAAGACATAAGGAAAAGTTTGGGGAATTGTACTTTCTCGTAGTATTTCTCCCAATCCATTCAAGTCTTAAATTGGATTTTACTTGAGGTTAACCTACAAATGTTCTGAACATGTGAACATGATAAATTTCTAAATTTCTAAATCTCTTATATAATTTTTATGTGTTTTAAAGGGAAAATTCTCTTGTGTTCGTTTTGTTGAGGTATTGAGTTTAAAATGCGTCAATGACTTTAGTGTTTCTCTTTGGTTTTGGTTACGAGAGTTCGCAGTTTTATTGGTGTGTGGAAGGATTGGTTAACCTGTGGTACAACGACGAAACGATTGGTGGCGAAATGGCCGAATTGTCATGTTTTCCAGGATTGTATCTAGAGAAGGCTGTGAGCGTATGCCATTTGACTGTGGACAACTTGAAATTGCTAAAACGCAAAGCATTAGTGAAACCCACTCCCAAATGTACATAAGAACTCGACGAAAAGTAACTGATGTGATATTCAAGAGTAACGGACAATACATAATTCACCTCCAAAAGGTTCATCAATAGCAGAAAGATTGCGTTCGCGTCATTATTATGTAACTCGTATCGAATTGACTCCTTGGACCGTTTTGGTACAGAAATGAGAAAAAAATGTCAAAACTACTCCTTAAAGTAGGCATAAAATATCGGGTGAGTTGTAAAACTCAGAAAATTTCTAGCTATCAGGCAAGTCAAATGAATTTGCCCGAATCTGATTGAGGCTGAGTTTTACAACGATTGGCATTTGGCATAAGTACATCGCATTTCAATTTGACAGTTTTCAAATAAAAATAATCACAAAATGAGATGTCAAGGCAATTCAGTGCAATAGAATCGCACTGGATAATTCTTGAAGATTTTTTCTTAAAGCTGAGTTTTACATCTCTTGACATTTAAGAAAATAGGAGTTTTACAGTCTTGAAGATCTTCAAGAATCTGAGTTTTACAACTCGTCCATCGGCTCTATCCTTTACTTTTGCTTGTGTTTCAAACCTGATTATTTTATCGATTTGCGTAATGAAAAGGGATTTCACTGACGAGCTTTGGTAGTAGGGAGCGTGTGTGGCACTTTCAAGTCTCTAGACCAGTGATTCTTAACCAGTGTGCCGCGAGATTCTTGAAACCACGAATCTCTCTCTAGTTCCTGTAATCCCTAGTGGGGCATTGGGCGGAGAAGAACTTACGCCTATTCGAGACGACGATTGCAAGTGGACCTACAGTTTAAAGTGGATTTCGAACCAATCACATTTACTCTGTAGGCCCATTTTATCGTAATATGTTGTCGGTAAAAACAACGCCTTCGGCGGGATTCGAACCTGAAACCGCCGGATTGCTAGGCCGATACGTTATCACTTTCTTTACCGATGACTAACCACTACAAATACCTAAAGATAATTACATTTATAAAGCAATTCAAAAACCGTATCATAACGTATTAAAACAGAAATTCATCTTTTGTTGTTGGGTAGAGTAGGTTTCCCCATTTGTACCGATTCACAGTGGTTCCAAATGCCGAAAAGGTGGCCAAATATAGTGTGAAATTTGGTATAAAGGGTATTTTGAGGTCGGTTATTAGGAATTTTTACTCAAAATTTAAAAAAAAACCAAATGGCGGATTCAATATGGTGGACAAAAGTTTAAAATTGCCACATTTTCATGAAAATAGGTTTATGGGCACTGATTTAAGAACTTAATTACAAATTTTGGAAAAAAATAAATGGCGGATCCATTATGGAGCTCTCAAAATAATAGCTAAGTTTTTTTTTTTAAAAATGATAGTATTGGCAATCATATTGAAAATTTGAAAATATTGAAAATAGAATGGGTTCCCGTGAAACTTTCGACTTATGTAGGTAATGTTAAACATTAAAGTTTCAAACTGGAACTTATAAGAAAATTTATTCTAAATGTTACATTAGTTAAATAAAAAAGAAAATTTTGTTGTTAACATATTATAACATTTAAAAGTACCCACTTTCATCAGGAGAATTCATTTCGTTCCACTACAGGTCACTTTTACACGGAAAACTAGAGCGCTCAGACTCTCGTGAGCGGGGCGCTTGGATAACAATAGGTGCGGAGAGCTCCACGTGCAAGTTTGACGGTTATAAAATGCTGTTTCTAATAGGTACCAACCTACATAACTAGATCCCGAAAAGTCCCCAAATCAAAGATTGATTTTAGGTACTTTTGGCTACCTTTTCGGCATTTGCAACCACTGTGCGAATGTCAAAAATTTTTTGGTGGAGCGTGGGTGGGGGTGTGGGATGAATTTAACTTTGAAATTTAATTTAATATTACTGGTAGTGTACCGCCAAATTTTTAAATTACTAAAAGTGCACCGTGACGAAAAAAAGATTGAGGAATCACTGCTCTGACTATAGGTCAGTATGTAGTATGTGAGTGAACCGAGTATAATAGCCAGTTATAACTTTGATTACAATGGACAAAATATAGAACACATTTGAATAATGCTCGAAAGAGACTGTACATATTACTTTTAAATGGATTACTAATTACATGATAAAGATATACTTTAAAATAAAACTCAAATTTACATAGTAAGTACATATTCATAAGAATCCTATGAAATCAATTCTTTTGTGGGAAATATCGCAAACTTTGATCGAAAGAGCAATCATTTTTTTCCACCCATTTCAAAGACGTGGTTAAGGATTTTAAAGCGTCGTCTTGTTTAATCCTGCCTTCGTCGTTCCTAGACTCTGCTTTACAGTCAACTTCGGAATCACTACCGATAACTACTTCTACGTTTAAATCGTGAAGCCAATCGTTGAGTTTATTCAGAGTTGGTACATCTGCATGATTTTTTTCCACAAGATCTCTGGCAAGTTCTAAATGCTGTTGCTCCCTCCAAGTCTAAGGCAGATTCGTCATCCGAGTCCCACTTTTCCAAAAACTAAGTATTCCAACATTATGGTCCCATTCTGAACTTTTCCCTAAGCATATGCTAATAAAAAAATTGCATCCTTCATGTTGATTTTTTCAAATACTGGGAAATATCTGATTCCTCTGAGGCAATTATTTGTGCCAGAAGACTTTTTTGTAGTACAATTTGGTGATCCTTATTGCATCAATGCCGTGCAGTTCGGTATCATGAATATCGCGAAAATCTGTATATTTTCGCTTACTAAATCTTTTTCAGAAGAATGGCTTGGAGCATTATCTAAAACTAGGATAGCCTTTTCGGGAGATCCTTCTTAATTAAATACACCTTTACTTCCGGCACAAAATGTTTGTGGAAACATTGCTTAAAAAGTCCTGAGCATGGATGCTTTTGTAGTTGCTTGGTACTCAACAGGAAGTCGTATGTTTTTCAATGCTCTGGGCCTTTTCGACTTTCCAATGACGAGTAGGTTTAATTTATGATCACCTGAAGTATTGGCACAATACGGAAGGTAATGCGTTCCCTGCTCGTCTTCCTTCCTGGAGCAGTTTTTTCGCTGGAAGTAACTAGAGTTTTATCTGGAAGTAACCAGAAAAGCCCCGACTCGGCGACGTTATAAATTTGATCTTTGTGAAGATGAAATCCCTCAATTTTCTGTAAAAATTCTCTTTTTAATTTCTCAGCAGATTCAGTATCATTCGAAAGCTTTTCTCCAGTAACCTTGTGAAGTCGAATCCCAAACGTTTTTTTTGAAGTTTTGGTACCATACATTATTTAAATTGAAACAACTGTTGGTGTCAAAAAGTTTTTCAAAGATGTTTTGTGTTTCTCGAAACCGGTGTTTGTTGCCGACAGAAATTTGAATGATAATCGCGGTGTGACATTGTAATTAAGATGCAATGCTTACACTTAGCTGTTGATTTGACCCTTTTGTCTCTTAATCGTATATGGTGGATGTACCAACGCCACAGGCGATTGCCAATTGCATTCCACAGGCACCCTTCGCAAGTTTATCGAATATTTCGCAACTGGATTTAATGGACATCGACTTAAGAGAGCATCTCGCTGGAGCTATTATGGGAGAACTAATCTTAAACGCAGCTTGCACTAAACTGATGCAAAAAACAAATGAATTATTTGTAGACTACTGGTACTTTTTTTTATTTCAGAAACGTGAATGGGCGAAGAAAAACGTGATGAATTGATAATCCGGATAACTGAGAATCCGGATTATCAAAGGTTCGGATTATCGAGATTTTACTGTACTTTCAAACTTAATTTCATTACCCCGCCCTTTACCTTCTTAATAATTACACCTCCACTGAACTTCGCAAACAAACAAAAATGGTTTTCAACACGACTTGGATGGTGGTTGCTTAATTTCAGCCCTTGCCATTCCTGTTTAGTTTTATATTCTAATATTATTAGGTGGTACAGTGGGATCTAAAACAAAGATTTTGACTTTAAAATTTATTTCTCCCGCCCCTGGTTTTAAAATGCTGCGCCCCTGCTTTGGCTAAACCTCTGAGCAAACTTTTACACCTGTAATATTCAACAGAAATGTTTCCAAGTGCATGGAAACTTGCTCATGTCCAGCCGATACTTAAAAAAGGAGAGGCATGCGACCCCTCTAACTACAGACCAATTGAACTATATTCGATTATATCTAAAGTTTTTGAATCGATTATCAACTCTCAGTTGATGAAATATTTAGAAACTACGTAGTGTGTAGTATTAACGATTGCCAGTATGGTTTCCGCGCTGGCCGCTCAACCGGAGACTTACTAACGGCTCTAACGGAGCGTTGGAATCATTGTCTCCATAACTTTGGTGAGTCCGACATCGGCGCTCTTGATATTTCAAAGGCTCTTGATAGATTCTGGCATGCTGCCCTTTTAGCCAAACTTCAAACATCTGGTCTGCAACCTACCCTCGTTAAATGGATAGATAGTTTCTTGTCAGACCGTTCAATTCGTGTAGTAATTGACGGAGTTACATCTGATTCCTACGAAATAAATGCCGGTGTACCTCAGGGTTCAGTTCTGCCACAAACCTTATTTCTTATTTTTATTAATGATCTTTTATCGCTTACTCTCAATCCTATCCATAGTTCGCCGACGACAGCATCCTTGAATTTGCGTACACATTTGATTCTGTGATGAATTCATTTTGCTCCGTACATTAATCTACGTCGTCATTCATGTCATTTCTGGCAAATATGAAAGCCCGATTATTCCCACTAGCTGCGTTGTCATATTAAATTCTTAGGACATAAACCCATAATCAGTTGGGTGTCTCCATTGCAAATCATTGTTTCAAGCAGTACAAAGACGCCACTCACAAATGCTCCAGTGAATGGGAATGAAAATGTGCGTGACGTCATCCGTTATCCAAGTCATAGGGAACTTGTGCACAATAACCAGATAAAACCAGATATTCTACTGGCAGCACACAATTCTGTTCTCTGCATAACAACCCATAATCAGTTGGGTGTATGCATCTGCATTGTCTCAAGTGGATTCAGATGAAAAATCAGAAGATAACTGGTGGGGAATAATTCTGGGCCTCGCCAAAAGCATAAAAGCGAGCATCACAGTACAGAAATCGAGCAGAAGTATTACGACCGTATTCTAGTTCGGACCTAAGTGCGCTTAGGACTGAAGCTTCATGCTCATTTTGTGTAAACTCTAGTCGTTTGTTTTTGGGGCAGTAAAGTCTCACCGACCGTAGTTAGTTACCTGTCCGTTTCCTTGACCATCTGTGGTGTTAGCCTGTTGGTCATCCGTAGCGATAGTACTTAGTGCATGCCAGTGCTTTGTAGCTGTACAAGACCTTCCGTGGTGTCCGTATGTTGTTCGTTGTACTTTGTTTATCAGTACCGGACCATTTGTAGTGTCAGCCTGTTGGTCATTAGTAGTAGATAGTGCTTTGTAGAAGTACAATACCTTCTGTGGTGTCATCCGGTTGGTTATTGTACTTTGCTTATCCGTATCGGACCTTCTATGGTGTTAGCCTGTTGGTCAGCAGTAGTAGTTAGTGCATGGTAATGCTTTGTAGCCGTACAAAACCTTCTGTCGTATTAGCCTGTTGGTCGGTAGTAGTAGTTCGTGCTTTGTAGACGTAAAATACCTTCTGTGGTGTCAGCCTGTTGGTTATTGTACTTTGCATATCCGTACCGGACCTTCTGTGGCGTCAGCCTGTTGGTCATTAGTGGCAGTTCGTGCTTTGTAGACGTAAAATAGCTTTTGTGGTGTCAGCCTGTTGGTTATTGTACTTTGCTTATCCGTACCGGATCTTCTGTGGCGTCAGCCTGTTGGACATTAGTAGTACTTAGTGCTGTATAGCTGTACCAGCCCTTCTACCCGCCCTTATCGACCTTCTGTAGTGTTAGTCTGCTGGTATTCGACAAGATTGGCTGTTGGTTATTGTACTTTGCTAATCGGTACTGGACCTCCTGTGGCGTCAGCCTGTTGGTCATTAGTAGTAGTTAGTGCTGTATAGCTGTACCAGCCCTTCTACCCGTCCTTATAGACCTTATGTAGTGTTAGCCTGTTGGTCTTCGACAAGATTGGCTGTATTGTTAGCCTGTCAATCTATCCGAATTAAGAATACGACGTACCCAATATCGTCGGATACCGAGTACTATCCACGAGATTCCCTGAAACAAGAAGCGCCGTCCGTACCACATCGCATTTCTCTCTCTCACTGCAACTGTCGACCATTACCCTCTCTCTTCACCTACTTTACCGTAGCATTAGCCGTAAAATAACCAGCTAGAACTAAGAAACAATTGATTGTAAACCGGAAAGAAAGAAACCCTGAATAAACAAATTTAATATTTATTTAGTAAATGAGTATTTTCAATTAGTTAAGAACCATGGACGACTCCAGAGCCCCCGGAAACCCCTCTATTGAGGATTCAGTGGAAAAGACCCATTACAATGCTACAGAAGTCACTCGAGAACGCATGTTTAGTCCATTAAAAAACAATATTTCTATGGTCCTCGCTTGGGGCAGAGCAAATCGTATTTCGCTTAATGCATCCAAAACTCAATGCTGTTTAATGTCCCTTAAAGAACGCCCAGTCCACCCTAATTCATTTCAGTCGACGGAGTGAATATACCCAATTCGCTCTCCTTAAACATTTTGGGTATTGAGATGTCGAGCAGTCTTAGCTATACTGATCATATATTTGCAATCACTAAAAGTGCGATGAAATGCTTATGTTTTCAACAGAGATGTAAGAAATATTCTACCCCACCTCACTTAGCGCTGATCTACAAGTTCCATATTAGGCCTATACTTTAATATAATTCCCATATTTGGGCAGGGGCCGGACACACCGCATCGTCTGCGTTAGACAACGTCCAGCGTAAGGCTGTTCTAACGAAATTGCTAGCCTGATTCCTTGTAGACTCATTACAACGCACGATACAAGAGCTACAAGTCGCTCCCACCCCTTTACTCTCCTGGTAAAATTTTACGTACCGTCAAATTTCGGGAATCTTTTTTAAGCAGAACAACACGTATGTAGAACAGTTTACCTTCTTCTGTTTTTCCCTCGTCATATGAGCCCGAAACATTTAAGTGGTGCGTACATCGACACCTCTTTCACTCAACCTCCTAACTCATTTCCCTCGTCCTTAATTCCTTTTGTGCCAACGCTGTGCTTTAGCGTCATAGGGCATCCCCTGAGCTTTGGCAAGATCGTATATACAAAATAAAAAATTTATGACTAAGTACTGAAATTTGCTGATTCTAATAAATTAAAAAATTTAATCGAATTCGTATAGTTATTAAAATAAATAATTTTACAAAACGTTCTAAGTATTTCCTTCGGATTTGCCCACAAAATTCTAAAAGGTTCTGTCTGGAGCCCTTTTTATGTTGAGAAAATTCTTAGGAGTTAGCTATGAGTAAATTATTTTCACAGAACTTAATTGCATTGACTTAGTATGTATCGGTTAAAACAGAGGTTGTCTACTTTTTTCCATAATTTATTTTTCCTTAAAGTTAATTTCTACTCTTAATAACTCTGTTTGCTGGGACTAAAAGAAAATATAATTAAGAATTTCATTCCTTACTTTGAATGGGTATACAAAAATATGGAACAATAATTTCATTAGAATAATTTTTCGAATCTATTGCAATTACATTTGATTATTTACTAGAATTACACTGATTACAGTCATTAGATAGAAAAATGTTGTAGAATTTTACTTACCCTTCCACAGATAAAATTCCTTTTTGCGACAAGTTGTTCTTTATTATATGTACACTAAACACTGAAAAACATAACCAATATCAAATTATACAATTAATCACTACTTTTTAATTAAAAACCAGCTGAAGTTGTAAGCACTTAATTAGTTCTTGAAAACGTTTACTGAAATTCCAACGCAACGAGTTCCTTCCTGCCACTCATTGGAAAAGACCTGCATTATCTGCACATTTCTATGCGCGGCGCGCCGTTCTACCGACAATAGTCAGCCGTGAGCCAAATCTGTGTTGAGTTACAATGGGCCGGTTTCATGAGCTTTTTAATTAACTTCTGCACTGCACGCAAAAATGATATTTTTTAACATTGTCATCACCATAAAAAACATAAATTAACTTCATATTTCGGAATTTTTACAATAAACTTACAGCATTCGCGTAGGTAAGTAATAAAATATTACAACCAAATAAACTGAATTTCTTAAGAGAAATTTATAAACCCGGGAAAAACCTTCTATTGTAACCTATAATTTGCAAGTTTGTGAAATGGGAGACAGATGTAGAGATAATGCAGTTAGTCAACAATTGGTTTAAATGTCAGAAATTTCTTTGGTTTAGTCAATTATGTTGGAAGGATTTGTAATTTCAGTAGTTTTTTTTAAAGAATTAAAGTTTGTACAACAGTTTAAGTGTTTTTGCCTTTTTAAAATTAAGTAATGATTAGTGAGATTATTCGAGTAATAACATTTTCCCGTGTTAAGTAAGTAAAGGTCAACATCGGCAAACAATTTTAATCATGTAAGGTAAGTTGAGCGAAATACCAAAATAATTTTGTTTTTAATTGCTAAAATTGCTGAGATTTCCAAGAATTACTTACTTTTAATGCAATTGCAAGAAATTAAAGAACATTTTTTTTGATTCGAAATGTTATTGACTTTTGTTTGCGATTAGCAAATGGACAGTTCTCTTTGAATAAATTTAAAATTTCCATTAGTTTTGTGTGCATACCTAATGGTTGGAGTTAAACAGGGTGTTCAGATCTGATGTTACAAAATGAGTAGGGTGATAGATCTCAACTAGACAAGAAAAAATGTACAGCGGGGTGAAATCTCAAGTGCTTGGGAGTTACAGGGTGATTCATAAATTTAAGTTTTTCATGGCTTGCACATTACTCTTTTATTTTTATCTTTTGATCTACCGAACATAGCGACATCAAACAAACGCTTAAAACTACTATCCCAATGGCCTTTCCAAAATTTTCAACAATGTTGATCTAAGTCCTACCATTGCAGGTACAGCCACTTCCAAAAGTGAAAAATGTTTTGCGATTTCCTCGAATTCAGCATTTTGAAAAATTGTATCAGAAATTCATGTAATTAGTACACCTCTCTTTTATTTTTATTAGATTGCCCATCTTATTATCTTTCAAAAAGGTGCAACACGTCTACGAAGAAAAATATGTAGAAATTTATACGTAGAAATCCTAAATGAGAATATTATGAAAATCAACAAATTAAAGAAATAATTGACGTTTTGGTCGGCACTCGGTAGAACGATTTTGTAAACATATTTGGTTTTTTTGAAAAAAAACACTGAAAAACACTTGCTTTTTGTTCTACAAAATTTATTAATAAATATTTATCTAGCGACGCGTTTCGTCCTCTTAAGACGCTTGATAATGTCTTAAGAGAACGAAACGCGTCGCTGGATAAATATTTATTTATAAATTTTGTAGAACAAAAAGCAAGTGTTTTTCAGTGTTTTTTTAAAAAAAAAAACCAAATATATTTAAATTAAAGAAATTAAACTCAAATTAATTCTAAAATGCTATTTATTGAATTAAAAAATAATTACAATTAAACTTGATAAGTTCAAAGTGTTAAGCGCCACTTGGGATGCATGCCAACAATCTCATTCTAAGTCCTTGTTTACTTTGCTTTTTCGTCTCTCGGTCACTCAGGCGGTCTTTCCTCAATTATGAAAAAACTCGTATATTATGCCCATCTTCAAAAAAGGCTGCAAGAACGATGTATCCAACTACAGACCCATTGCTAAATTATCATCCATACCTAACCTATTCGAAAAATGGGTCTACGATTCCATGTTCTTTCACTGTAAGTTTATTTTCTCCCTCTCCCAGCATGGCTTCCTCAAAGGAAGATCTACAACCACCAACCTTACCGAATTCGTCTCCAAAACACTATGTGCCCTAGAAAACGGTAAAGATGTTGATGTTATCTCCACCGATTTTAGTAAAGCCTTTAACAAGATCTCCCATAGCGTTATCCTGTTTAAACTTGATCACCTAGGCTTCCCCCCTCGATTCATCTCCTGGATTCAATCCTATCTCCACAACCGACTCTCTTCTCCTGCAAATAGACCTCGATTCGTTCACCACATGGTACATGAAAAACTTGAGCTCAATGTCTCCAAATGCCAGTCCATCTCTTATTCCCGCAAGCGTCTTACAACCACCCCGAGAGTCTATATGTTAACCGACGTACCAGTCCCTATCATTTATTTATTTTTTATTTAAGCTTAATGCAGGATGTTACATAATAATACAAAATAACAAAATAATTACTACAAACTAAAATAAACAGTTATTCATAACAGATAATGTAAGCAACAATATGAGCAATAAGTATGATAAATATGAACTGGGAGGAAGGAGAATTAGGAAAGGCGATCAAGATGGGCGTTATAAAGATATAAGGCTTTGTGAAGGGATGATTTACTCAGATGGAAGTCAAAGGAGGGAAGGTCGTTGATTTTTCTTAGCATCCTGGTAATTGGTTCGCGTTGACCGTAGTTCGTGCGATGGCGGTCGAGTCGGAAAAGGGGAGTGGACTTAAGGTTGCGAGGGTTGGTATAGATGGGTAAAGACTGCAGGATTGAAGGGCAGTCTATGGCACCAGCTAATAGCTGATGAATGAAGAGAACGTCGGAAACAACACGACGTTTACTTAGGGGTTGTAAGTCGATCAGTTTCAGACGGTCTTCATAGGGTGGAAGGGTGAATCTGTCTACCCACGAAAGATCACGTAGAGCAAAGCGAATGAACCTACGCTGGACAGACACAATTTTGTTAATGGGGGTTGTTTGCGTAGGCAACCACACCCGGTTGGCATATTCAAGGATTCTCTATATTTCCTTCGTTAGACCTCTCCTTGAATATGCCAGCCAGCAAACAAGCCACATTAACAGAATTGAATCTGTCCAGCGTAGGTTCATTCACTTCACTCTACGTGATCTTCCATGGGTAGAAAGATTCAACCTTCCACCTTATGAAAACCGTCTGAAACTGATCGACTTACAACCTCTAAGTAAACGTCGTGATTTTTCCGACATTCTCTTAATTTATCAGTTATTAACTGATATACCAATCCCCGTAACCTTAGGTCCACTCCCCTTTTCCGACTCGACCGCCATCGCACAAACTACGGTCAAAGCGAGCCAATTACCAGGATGCTAGGAAAAGTCAACGACCTTACCTCCTTTGACTTCCATCTGAGTAAATCATCCCTTCACAAAGCCCTATATCTTGATTCCGCCCATCCTGATCTTGATCGCCTTCCTTAATTCTTCTTCCTTCCGCCTTCTGCCTGTATCAACTATATTGATAGCTCATATTGTAGCTTATAATATTTATTTTTTTATTATTACTTATAATTTATTATATTTTGTAGGACTAGTATTATGTTATAGCATGTATTAAGCTTTAAATAAATAAAAAGATGCAACAAAGGATTATTGTAGCCAGCCTCTCCCGTATTTTCGTCGTTGCATTCTCAATTCGGCTAAATAAATCCTCCCTATTGTTAACTGGGCTTGAATAAACTTCATACTTAATTATTCCCCATAAGAAAAAGTCCAATGAGGTAAGGTCTGGAGATCTAGCAGGCCAAGGAATCGGTGCACCTCGTCCAATCCAGCGGTTAGGAAATTTTTCACTTAGTATTTCCTTTACAATGTTAGCCATATGCGCTGGTAATCCATCGTGTTGGTGAAACATTCCCCTAACATTATCCTTTATTAGATGTTGCAGTGTATTGGCATAAATGTCACTATTAAGCAATTGCGGAAAAATGAATGGTCCTACCAAATGGTTGCCGATGATACCAGCCCGAACATTAACACTGAATATCTGCTGGAATGAGGTGCCCTGTGTGGGTAAGGGTTCGACCAGGTATTTAGATTATGGAAGTTCGTGATATCATTCCTGGTGAATTGAGATTCATCTGTCCACAGAATTCGGTCCAGAAACGCTCTGTCGTCAATTTCGAGTTCCAGAAGCCAAGTGCTAAATTTCAGTTTTCTATCGGAATCTCTTCTCAGTAGTTCTTGGGGTTGGTGATAATGATATGGATGTAATCCCCCTCAATGCATAACCCTCCAAACCTCAGATGCCAAGACTCCTAATCGCCTTGCGACTCGTTTCGTGTTTGTCTCAGAGTCCTGCCTCACGATGGTGATTATTTGCTTCTTGACGTCGGCAGAAGATCCCGATGTTTCGGTTCGTATCTCAAAGTCGTGTGACGTTACACTTCAAGTTTTTTCTTAACCTTTAGAAAGTCCGAGTCTTTGGGGTGCTCGTCGGTTAGGGAATCTACTTTGAAATTCCAGTACAGCCGCTCTCTCTGTTTTCCGTCTACTACATCATAAATGTAAATAATATCCGAGTATTCTTCAAATGTAAATTTTACCATGTTTAAATAATTTTTACTTAAAAATACCCATACTTATTGATTTGCTTTTTAACTATGATAGGTATTCTTGCTGACTGACACTTTAGGTTTATAGCAAAATTTCCATCAGGTACGAGTAACTGAACGCCAGGATAGAAGGGTGTGAATTCTGGCTTACACTAACTAATATCCGCAATGAAATAAAATTACACTAACATTTTTATAACTTTTTTGGAGCAACAATAAAAGTTTATTACCTATTCACCCAACAACGGTTTCGACCCATTATCTTAATAATATTGTTTATTTAAAGAATTTCCTACCTAAAATGCAATGAAATAATTAGGTAGTCAGGGATTTCTAAGGATGCGGTTTTTCTTATCCTTTGTCTATCTTGCGGTGTTGCATGTTTTTGGAAAGGTAATATGATGGGCAATCCAATAAAAATAAAGAAGGGTTGTACTAATTACATGAATTTGATAAAAATAAAAGAGTAATGTGCATACCATCACCCTGTAACTCCCAAACGGTTGACATTGCCCCCCCCCCCCTCCTGCCAAACAATTTTTTGTTTGTCTAGGTGACAGCTATCATTTTTACTCGTATTGACATTTAGAAACATTACACCCTGTATACTAGAACAAAAGGTGGAAAAGGGAATACATAAGTACATCTTGTGGAGGATTCCAGAGTTAAGGGTACTATCACTAAACCAGTATAAAATTACTTATTGTTAAGCTGTCGTCATAAAACAAGTTTCTATACAAAATCTGCAAGGTAACAAAAATACACATAATACATAATAATTTGGGCGTGGCAAAGTTAACACCTTGCTTTTTGCGGTGAGGAGTATCAGCTCAGTTTTTTCCAAGTTTACAGATAGGTCACAATCTCTGCACTATCTGTTAACCTTGTTCAGCTCATTCGCCAGAATGTCACTAATTATGGGAAGGAATATCCTCCATACCAGGATTACCAAATTGCCGTAAGTTACAATACTTGATCTTGTCCTGGTTGAGTTTTAACAGTATTTTATTCATTATCATCCTAGAAAGAACACCAACTTTAGGCTTACCCCTATGGACGTGCCTTGTAATATGGCAGGTTTCCAGTTCGGAATGCATCAACCTTGATCTTAACATTGTTAAAATCCAACGGCCAAGGCCCTGCTCTACGCCTAAGTGCCTGTTTAGATGGTTCGATCAGTCTTTACCTTTTGTCGCTCCTCAAAATGAAAATCTGTTCACACGTATCGCTTTGAGTCGAGTTGTTGCGATAACAATGGGTATAAATGAAATGAATAATTCCAACACTTACACAACATTTACAATAAAATGCACCAATATGCTACCGAAACTGTCACGTGAGTACAGTTCAGATCGAGACGCACTTCCTTCCTGCCCCAACTTCGTCCGTCTGAACAGACACTAACTCGGTGAGAGCCTCAAGGATGGATTCAGAGCAAATGTTATTTAAGTCCCCTTATATATCTAAGAACGCCGCTAAAGTTTATTCCTTGAATTTTAGTGAGTATTCAATAGTACTCACAACTTGATGAAGTGCCATGTCTGTGAATCTTCCGTTGCAGTAGGAGTGCTCTGATCTTGACATTCTATTGTCATGTAGGGTTTCTCTAAGGTAAACGTTAGTAGTATAAATATGAGGTTTCTGCCGCAAATGTGCATGTGCAGGTCAAAGGTCAAGGTTGCTGATTGGGTTTTCGGTCTTGGAGGCTACAATTGAGAGATAAGGAAAAGAGATAAGGATTTTCGGTCTTATAGGCTACAATTGAGAGATAAGGAAGAGAGATAAGGATTGTCGGCCATCTTGGATTTTGGGTTTTCGGTCTTATTGGCTACAATTGAGAGATAAGGATTGTCGGCCATCTTGGATTTTGGGTTTTCGGTCTTATTGGCTAGAGATAAGGATTGTCGGCCATCTTGGATTTCGGTCTTATAGGCTACAATTGAGAGATAAGGATTGTCGGCCATCTTGGATTTTGGGTTTTCGGTCTTATTGGCTACAATTGAGAGATAAGGATTGTCGGCCATCTTGGATCTTGGGTTTTCGGTCTTATAGGCTACAATTGAGAGATAAGGAAGAGAGATAAGGATGTCGGCCATCTTGGATTTTGGGTTTTCGGTCTTATTGGCTACAATTGAGAGATAAGGATTGTCGGCCATCTTGGATCTTGGGTTTTCGGTCTTATAGGCTACAATTGGACTTCTTGATATGGAAAAGAGATAAGGATTGTCGGCCATCTTGGATTTTCGGTTTTTGGTCTTGGAGGCTACAATTGGTCTTCTTCTTCTTTGGTTTGCATCTGGACTTAGATCTAAACCTTGGATCTGAACCTAGATTGTTTAGTAAGATAAGGCACCTGTCGGCCATCTTGGATATTGGGTATTCAGTCTTGGAGGCTACAATTAATGTTGAAGATAAGAGTTTGTTGTTTTGAGTCTTTAATTACGAAGTACAGCTTTATCAGCTAAATGAAATAACATGAGGCGAATTTAATTGGATTGAAGATAAGAGTTTGCTGTTTTGAGTCTTTAATTACGAAGTACAGCTTTATCAGCTAAATGAAATAACATGATGCGAATTTAGTTGGAAAAACAGAATATTGCGTAATAAAAGATTTCACCACTTTGAGTAAATAGATGAAGATTATTTTTTAATTTCTTTTGCAAATTCTTATTTCTATGATATCATTTGTTTTCAAGCAAGTTTTAACATGTTTTTCTGGTCGAGCTGTGATTGATAAGCGAGCTGGTGACTGCGTAGAAATTAATAATTTGGCGGCAATGTTAAGGTCGTTGGGTGATAAGGTTTTGTAGATGAACCTGACCTCGTGCTGAAAATAAGAGTTTGTTGTCTTGAGTTTTTAATTACGAAGTACCCCTTTATCAGCTAAATGAAATAACATGATGCGAATTTAATTGGAAGCAGAATATTGTAACCTCGAACTTTAAAAGATTATCATGCAATTTCTTTTCCAGATCTAAATATAACCATTAATTCGAGGTTATATTATTAAATAATTTCGTGTTTTATACAACTAGCAAGTAAGTCATTCCACCGATTACGTCATCTGGACCTTGACTACTAGTTAATATAACACCATTGAGGAATAGTTAAAGGAATTTCTGTAATTAGGGAAAAAATCTGATGTTTAAAAATAACATGCATCACTTTGCAGAAATCCGTTAATAAGTAATAAACGTCTAGTCAAGATAGCTAGAATGGTTTCTTTCGATACTTTGGAGAGGTTTATCATGTGAAGAACTTGCAAAGAAAATAAATATCTTTTCATAGCCTTAAACTTCGTTTCTTTATGATTCAGCCGTGATAATTTTAATAAGGGAAACCATTGATTCGTAATTATGCTTTAAATTTATATCAAACTAGCAGCTACCAAACCCATATAACAACCTTGAACTGCAGAAGAAATGAACAAGATCATTGCCGTTGTTGTAGCACTTTGTAAAAATTGCCTCAAAACTGTGAATTTAGACTAGAACAAACAAAATCGAAGTAGCTGAAATGTCCTCTTTCGATACTTTAAAGAGATTTATCATGTGAAGAACATAAGAAAATAAATTTCATATGTGCTTCATGTAACAATAGACCCAAATTGTGATCTCACCGAGTTCAGTTTACTTTTAGTTTGTCATCTAATTTTGGCAAATGTCAGCTTCCGGGTTTTTTGGTTTCTTCTTTTTTCAGTCGTAATAATCTTAATAAGGAAACCATATTTTTCTTGAATCATAATTATGTTTTAAATTTATACCAAACTGACAGCTAACAAACCCATATGACATTTAAAATTAAATTTTTGTATACGTCATGTAACAATAGACCCAAATTGTGATCTCACCAAGTCAAACAAACGAAAAACTACTATCCCAATGATCTTTTCAAAATTTATAGAGAAATACAGCTGAACCAATGAAAGAAATTTAAAGCGCATTAAACAAGGCTTTAATAATCGTATTGAAAGCTTTCTATTGAAAAATGATGATGAAGGAATATTGGATCCAAAACAATTTTTCTACAAAATAAAACCTCGAGTTATAAATCTTCTTGAAGCAAGTTTACAGAAAATCCTCTGAATTAGGCTCAAGGAAATTGATATGTTACTTAGAAGATACATTTCATTATATAATCCATTATAGAAATCTCCAAAAGGTAGTTTAAAGTATGAATTGAATTTTTCATACATTCATAGAGCTCTTTGATTCAGACAATGGAATTGATTAAAAATTTCATTATATAATCCCTTATAGAAATCTCCAAAAAGTAGTTTAAAGTATGAATTGAAGTTTTCATACATTCATAGAGCTCTTTGATTCAGACAATGGAATTGATTAAAACTCATACATTCATAGAGCTCTTTGATTCAGACAATGGAATTGATTAAAACAATATATTGATCTTAGTACTTTGCATAGATCAAAAGCTGTTAACACTTTCTGATCTTAAGCTCTTAGATGGAATTTGTATTTATCACGAGGAATGACACTAATTTTGTGATCTTAAGTATATTCAAATGTTCAACAGATGCTTACTATTGTCAAGACTTATTCTAATATCACCATTAAATCTTTTGGTTGAAGCACAGTTCGGTTTACTAAAATTATCACAGTTTAAAAAATTATTAAATTTATTTTTGGTTTGTCTTTTACTTTGTTTGCATTTTAGATTCATATAGATTAGATTTCTCTATATAGAAAAATTAGCGAATAATTCATCTGATGAAAACTTAATATTAAACAGATCCTTTTATAAAAATGACGATTTATTATATAGGTTCAGGATAATTTTGGGGTGCTATGCTTAAGTATTGAAAGATTGAATTACAATAATTATTAACTGACGTTAATGTGTATAACTTTATATGTTCTCGCAGGCATTCTACTGCTAATAATAAGTGTTTGGAAAATGTTATCCCATCACAAAGCTCAACATATTTAATTTACTTCGACTGCAATAATTTATATGGGTGAGACATGTCTGAATTCTTATCATATGAGGAATTTCAATGGGATAGAAAATACGGATATCAATATAATGATCATTCTTCAAAGTTCAGAAATTGAATATATATATTTGAAGTAGATTTAACTTATCTAGAATCACTTCATGACTTACACAATGATCTACCATTTTGCGCAAATAATATAAAAATCCTCTGAATTAGGCTCAAGAAAATTGATATGTGACTTAGAAGATACATTTCATTACATAATCCATTATAGAAATCTCCAAAAAGTAGTTTAAAGTATGAATTGAAGTTTTCATGTATTCATAGAGCTCTTTGATTCAGACAATGGAATTGATTAAAACAATATATTGATCTTAGTACTTTGCATAGATCAAAAGCTGTTAACACTTTCTGATCTTAAGCTCTTATGATGGAATTTGTATTTATCACGATAAATGACACTAATTTTGGGTTCTTAAGTATATTCAAATGTTCAACAGATGCTTACTATTGGCAAGACTTATTCTAATATCATCATTAAATCTTTCGGTTGGAGCAAAGTTCGGTTTACTAAAATTATCACAGTTTAAAAAATTATTAACTTTATTTTTGGTTTGTCTTTTACTTTGTTTGCATTAGCAAGTATAAACATGTATTTGAAAAAGGGTATACCCCAAACAAAATGTGATTACAAAATATCAAATTTCTTCGAAATAAAAACACTCGTAATTCACTTAATCAATTTTTATTTAAAATCGGCAGAGTTCTATTAAATCTTCCTGACATATCATTATTTTATATAATTAATTTACATATTTCTAAATCCTGGTATTTCGTCCATTTTGTTTTCAATAAATTTTAAATTGCAATCTTCATCCATCTCATACACAGTGTTGTTGATCTCCACTGTTTGAAACTCTGACTGCGGTTCCACTGATTGATGATTTTCGAAAATGAATTTTACAAAGCATATTGTCAATACAAGAACATCTTTTTGTCTCTGAAATTCCTCCATTTTCTGAATTATAGGCTGTGTTACTTTATTTAGATATTCCTGTTTAATATCACCATCCTTAAGATTTGTATTAAGTTCGATGTTTTCGAATTTGTATTCATTACATCGATTGATGTATTTGAATCGTGTTATAACCCGAACAGGTTCATATGCACCATTTTTTAGATATTTTTGAATGTGTTCTTGAAATTTGTTTAAGTAATGTTCTTCCAGTAAATACTTCAGCGCATTTATTCCGAAAGCCAGTTGATTATGCACCGCTAATATCATTTCATCCCATACTGGGGTGAATTGTATCTTAAAAGTATATTGTTCGCGAGGAGTCTTTACGATAGATTTTCCTTCCATTTTATTTCTGTAATAACATTTTTTTATTTACTACGCATATATTAATTACTCTGCAACATACCTGATCTTCCTTCCTTTCCTGAATCTGGTCTATCTAAATATTTGCCTCAGCTTTTATAGCAAGTATTTTACCCCCCACTGGAAATTTTTAAAACTTGAACTGCTTAAAATTAAATTAAATTGAAGATTTCATTAACGTTATTCCCTTAAATAAAGTGTTATATATCAATGTCAAAGGCAATTTTTTCATCTGAGAATAAAACGATTGAATTACAATGTTTAGATTCCATTCGCTGCGAGTTTAGATGCTCTAAAAAACAAAACAAAAATCTGAATGATGAAGACTTTAGAATAATCCATAATGAATTTAATAAGAAGAAAGGGGGGTTTTCATATGATTACTTAAATTCTTTTGATAAATTTAAAATGAAGCATGTGTGCCCCTCAGGATTTTTTAATAAACTTAGCAATAAGAAGAAGAATATCAGCATGTCGTTAATGTATAGAACAAATTTAATTCTACATAAATATCTACGAGTTTAACCCGAATCATTATTACACAACACCAGGATTGTCATGGGATGCTATGTTAAAACACATCCAAATTAAATTAGAATTATAGAAATAATACATTTCTAATTCATTTCATTTCAAATTTCATGAAAAGCGGTATTCGGGGAGGTTTAACACAATGTTCCTTACGATATTCTCTATCTAATGAGAGATTTTGATTTTTTTAAAAGGGTTAAAATATTTGGTTTAGATTGATGTTATTAATTTATATAGATGAGTTATTTCGGAGTCACTTCCATATGCAGATTTTGTTTGGATAGATAATTGTGATATTGAAGATTAGGATTGAGAAATTTTCCAAATATCTTTAAACGTGTTCTCAATACAAGTGTCTCAAGCGGCTTGGTGATAGACTTAAAAGTTTGCTCTAGCTGAGTCTCTGTTTCCATTTTTCCCATCTTAAGAGCTTTAAACTTTTTTCTGATGGCATTTCGCACCCTCGCTATTTCCTTAGTAAGATTCTCATCCATATTGATCTTATTTAAGAATCAAGTCTAAAAGACATGAAACAGTAAACAATAAACATGAATCATAAAACAATAAACACGAAACATGAAACAAGAATCATGAATCATGAATCATGAAACATGTAACATGAAACAATAATTACCTATGTGAAGTTGAACCGTTTCCATCAAAGTGTTAGTATTAGCTAATAAATCATTGTTCATCCCTCTCCTTTTATAGTACGTATCATGAATACATCAAATCCCTTTCGGTAGCACCACTTACACATTGCGTTGCTTTTATTAATCACCAAAAATCCATGTAAAATAATGATATGCATACCGTGAAAATTGGTGAAATTGAAAGGTTGAACCCTTGATCTAGGTTGATACTTTTCGATTTTTTCTGACCTTTTGTAGATCAAGTTAGATCTAAAAGGTAATTTTTGCGATTTTTCCCAAATATACGTTAAGCTTCCATAGCTCCGGAATTGGTTTAGATTGATGTTATTAATTTATATAGATGAGTTATTTCGGAGTCACTTCCATATGCAGATTTTGTTTGGATAGATAATTGTGATATTGAAGATTAGGATTGAGAAATTTTCCAAATATCTTTTAACGTCTTCTCAATAATATAAATTCAATATTTTTTTATTTCCCCAGCATGCTTTAACATGGAGAAGGGATATTAAGATAGCTACAGAATGGGAAAGTTGAGGTAACCATTTAGGTCTTCGTGTTTTAATTGCAAAACCCAATTTTCATAGTACTACGCAATTTACAATAAATATGGCTGCAGTAGAATTAAACAAAATAAAAGTGACGTATAATAAACCAGTTTATTTAGGGTTTATAGTTTTTGAAATATAAAAATTAAATCAGAATTTATAGGTTTAAAGTCTAACATCGTCCGGGCTATCCCAATCCTCCTCTAAATGATTAGCAGCATCAAGCCGGGTCCTCATCTCGAGGGCCAGCGCTTCGACGCTGAAAACTGATATAACACACCTCCTTCCGCTAACTGAGTGATTAATCTATAAAGAAGAAAATAATAAAAAATACCATGTAAAATAATTTTAAAAACTAACCGTTCGCAACCCCGTCAAATTCTCCGAATATGGAGTGGCCACTTCGCACCACTCAGACTCCCATCCTAACCTATAAACCAGGTTTATCGGGGTTAGCGGAGAATTTACCAGCTCCTGCAGCCGCTCATGAGGATCCTCGTAATCCTCTGGGATATTCAACACCTTAAGAACTTCTTCTATAATTCTCTCCATTTTGGTGAATGTTAAAACTCATAAGTGATTCATTGCTTAAATAGTATCCGCTTATCTCTATTCATTTTTCATATTTTTTTGCTCGCCTATAAAACTTATTTGTTGATTAACCATGAAACTCTCATTAGACTTATTTTTTAATCATTCCATAAAACTTCCTTCAAATTTAATTAAATGACCTCCGCTTATCTTTATAGAATTCTAAATTTAAATTTAAATTCTTTACATATGATTTGAAAGGAATTGTGGTGACCAAAAAATATGAAAAATGCTTATCGATAGTTAGCTGCTACTGAAATTATATAGAGATAAGTGGGGAATCGTTTAATTAAATTTGAAGGAAGTTTTATGGAATGATTAAAAAATAAGTTTTATGAGAGTTTCATGGGTAATCAACAAATAAGTTTTATAGATGAGAAAAAAAATGTGAAAAATGAATAGAGATAAGCGTTTCCACCAAAGTGTTGGTATTAGCTATTAAATTATTATTCATCCCATGCTTATCGATAGTTAGCTGCTACCGAAATTATATAGAGATAAGCAGGGGATCGTTTAATTAAATTTGAAGGAAGTTTTATGGAATGATCAAAAAATAAGTTTTATGAGAGGTTCATGGGTAATCAACAAATAAGTTTTATAGATGAGAAAAAAAAAGTGAAAAATGAATAGAGATAAGCGGTTCCACCAAAGTGTTGGTATTAGCTATTAAATCATTGTTCATCCCTTTTCTTTTATAGTATTATGAAGACATCAAGTCCCTTTCCGTAGCACCCCTTACACATTGCGCTATCGCTACATCATTTTTGTTTGCTTTTTATATCTCAGAATAGTCGAATATAATTCACTTTTCAACGCCTAAAAAACCCGACAATCGACAACAAAATTCAAAGATTGAAATTGAGAAAGATTATTTCCTTATTAACGAAAAATTTTATAATATAACGATAGGTCTATGTTAATTGCTTTTTATGAAACAACCTGTAAATCTTTGTACAGCAAATATGACTTAAAAGATAATACAGAACTGATGGTTAAATAAAAGGTACTAGAGCTTCAAAGTATGCATAAATTATAAGTTAACTGATTTATCATGACGGCAAGAGCGGATGGTCAAATACCTGATTCTCATTTATTAGGTCGAAGAACAACTTTTATCAGCTCTATGAATAGCTATATCAGGTCTATAAACAGCTATATCAGGTCTACTATCAGCTTTAGCAGGTCTATGAACAACTATATCAGGTCTATGAACAGTTATATCAGGTCTACTATCAGCTTTAACAGGTTTATTACCAGCTTTAGCAGGTCTATTACCAGCTTTAACAGATCTATTACCAGCTTTAGCTGATTTGTTTTACTAGATCTTCTAAATTTATAGCGAAATGTATGTATCGATTCCTTTTCGATAACGTCCTTTCTTCAACAAACTATCTTTATCGATTACTAAATAGCCATAATTGTCTTTCCAGCAAACACTGCAAATTATGTTGCTTATCAACTAAATGAAAACAGTTAGACAAAGCCGGCTCCCTGGAGACACGGGATGTAAAAATTAATTAAATTGTTTTAATTAAAAGTCATGGGAATCATAATATGATTAGTCGCGATTTTGTTTTTCTTACATGCTATCTGTTATTGTCAGAAATCGATCTATTACTTTATCTCCTAGCGAAGTTAGGATCCACTAATTGCATACAGCAAGTACATTCAGGGTATAAAATTGAAATCAAAAAATGAAATGTAGAAGAAATCGGCTCATCAGATATCAAATGTAATATTAGACTCCTGTTGCCATCTACTAGAGTCTCTAAAATATCATTTGGATCCATATAGAGAATTGGGAGAGGTGAAGTTAAAATAAACATATATTTAATAGAACTTTTTTCCATTTATTTACAAATTTAAGTAATATCCATTACTAGATGTTATTTTTGTAAATATTAAATTAAAATAGTTCCCATTTGCTAGTTTCCTAACAACATAGAAGCCTCCATCGTTAAGTTTCTCGATTGTGCGGTGAGTAATTTTAGCGCTGTATCTCGGCGGCAGAAAAACTTGGTAATTCTCTAGTTCTAAAAGGATCCTGGGCCCATACTTCGTTGTTACATTGCTGCATCCTATGATTTTATACTCTAACAACTCTTCCATGTCTTTAACTGCAATCGTAGGTTTAAAATTTGCAGAGTTCAGTTCTTCGAGCACTTCAAAGTCTTCGATGACTGCTTCATTGATTATTGGTAGCTGAGGCATGTTAGATTATTTTAATTTCACTAGGAACACGAATTTCATGTATTTTCAGTTTCACTGATTGACTTTACATTGAAAACTAAAAATTTAACTAAAAATACTTGGCTTTTATACTCGAACTGATATTTAATCAAAGATAAGACTCTAACAAACAAAATTCTTATAACCGCAATTTCCGTTTAAATATAAGCTGTTTTACATGTTAAAACATGCTGGGGAAATAAAAAAAATATTAAATTTATATTATTGAGAACACGTTAAAAGATATTTGGAAAATTTCTCAATCCTAATCTTCAATATCACAATTATCTATCCAAACAAAATCTGCATATGGAAGTGACTCCGAAATAACTCATCTATATAAATTAATAACATCAATCTAAACCAATTCCGGAGCTATGGAAGCTTAACGTATATTTGGGAAAAATCGCAAAAATTACCTTTTAGATCTAACTTGATCTACAAAAGGTCAGAAAAAATCGAAAAGTATCAACCTAGATCAAGGGTTCAACCTTTCAATTTCACCAATTTTCACGGTATGCATATCATTATTTTACATGGATTTTTGGTGATTAATAAAAGCAACGCAATGTGTAAGTGGTGCTACCGAAAGGGATTTGATGTATTCATGATACGTACTATAAAAGGAGAGGGATGAACAATGATTTATTAGCTAATACTAACACTTTGATGGAAACGGTTCAACTTCACATAGGTAATTATTGTTTCATGTTACATGTTTCATGATTCATGATTCATGATTCTTGTTTCATGTTTCGTGTTTATTGTTTTATGATTCATGTTTATTGTTTACTGTTTCATGTCTTTTAGACTTGATTCTTAAATAAGATCAATATGGATGAGAATCTTACTAAGGAAATAGCGAGGGTGCGAAATGCCATCAGAAAAAAGTTTAAAGCTCTTAAGATGGGAAAAATGGAAACAGAGACTCAGCTAGAGCAAACTTTTAAGTCTATCACCAAGCCGCTTGAGACACTTGTATTGAGAACACGTTTAAAGATATTTGGAAAATTTCTCAATCCTAATCTTCAATATCACAATTATCTATCCAAACAAAATCTGCATATGGAAGTGACTCCGAAATAACTCATCTATATAAATTAATAACATCAATCTAAACCAAATATTTTAACCCTTTTAAAAAAATCAAAATCTCTCATTAGATAGAGAATATCGTAAGGAACATTGTGTTAAACCTCCCCGAATACCGCTTTTCATGAAATTTGAAATGAAATGAATTAGAAATGTATTATTTCTATAATTCTAATTTAATTTGGATGTGTTTTAACATAGCATCCCATGACAATCCTGGTGTTGTGTAATAATGATTCGGGTTAAACTCGTAGATATTTATGTAGAATTAAATTTGTTCTATACATTAACGACATGCTGATATTCTTCTTCTTATTGCTAAGTTTATTAAAAAATCCTGAGGGGCACACATGCTTCATTTTAAATTTATCAAAAGAATTTAAGTAATCATATGAAAACCCCCCTTTCTTCTTATTAAATTCATTATGGATTATTCTAAAGTCTTCATCATTCAGATTTTTGTTTTGTTTTTTAGAGCATCTAAACTCGCAGCGAATGGAATCTAAACATTGTAATTCAATCGTTTTATTCTCAGATGAAAAAATTGCCTTTGACATTGATATATAACACTTTATTTAAGGGAATAACGTTAATGAAATCTTCAATTTAATTTAATTTTAAGCAGTTCAAGTTTTAAAAATTTCCAGTGGGGGGTAAAATACTTGCTATAAAAGCTGAGGCAAATATTTAGATAGACCAGATTCAGGAAAGGAAGGAAGATCAGGTATGTTGCAGAGTAATTAATATATGCGTAGTAAATAAAAAAATGTTATTACAGAAATAAAATGGAAGGAAAATCTATCGTAAAGACTCCTCGCGAACAATATACTTTTAAGATACAATTCACCCCAGTATGGGATGAAATGATATTAGCGGTGCATAATCAACTGGCTTTCGGAATAAATGCGCTGAAGTATTTACTGGAAGAACATTACTTAAACAAATTTCAAGAACACATTCAAAAATATCTAAAAAATGGTGCATATGAACCTGTTCGGGTTATAACACGATTCAAATACATCAATCGATGTAATGAATACAAATTCGAAAACATCGAACTTAATACAAATCTTAAGGATGGTGATATTAAACAGGAATATCTAAATAAAGTAACACAGCCTATAATTCAGAAAATGGAGGAATTTCAGAGACAAAAAGATGTTCTTGTATTGACAATATGCTTTGTAAAATTCATTTTCGAAAATCATCAATCAGTGGAACCGCAGTCAGAGTTTCAAACAGTGGAGATCAACAACACTGTGTATGAGATGGATGAAGATTGCAATTTAAAATTTATTGAAAACAAAATGGACGAAATACCAGGATTTAGAAATATGTAAATTAATTATATAAAATAATGATATGTCAGGAAGATTTAATAGAACTCTGCCGATTTTAAATAAAAATTGATTAAGTGAATTACGAGTGTTTTTATTTCGAAGAAATTTGATATTTTGTAATCACATTTTGTTTGGGGTATACCCTTTTTCAAATACATGTTTATACTTGCTAATGCAAACAAAGTAAAAGACAAACCAAAAATAAAGTTAATAATTTTTTAAACTGTGATAATTTTAGTAAACCGAACTTTGCTCCAACCGAAAGATTTAATGATGATATTAGAATAAGTCTTGCCAATAGTAAGCATCTGTTGAACATTTGAATATACTTAAGAACCCAAAATTAGTGTCATTCATCGTGATAAATACAAATTCCATCATAAGAGCTTAAGATCAGAAAGTGTTAACAGCTTTTGATCTATGCAAAGTACTAAGATCAATATATTGTTTTAATCAATTCCATTGTCTGAATCAAAGAGCTCTATGAATACATGAAAACTTCAATTCATACTTTAAACTACTTTTTGGAGATTTCTATAATGGATTATGTAATGAAATGTATCTTCTAAGTCACATATCAATTTTCTTGAGCCTAATTCAGAGGATTTTTATATTATTTGCGCAAAATGGTAGATCATTGTGTAAGTCATGAAGTGATTCTAGATAAGTTAAATCTACTTCAAATATATATATTCAATTTCTGAACTTTGAAGAATGATCATTATATTGATATCCGTATTTTCTATCCCATTGAAATTCCTCATATGATAAGAATTCAGACATGTCTCACCCATATAAATTATTGCAGTCGAAGTAAATTAAATATGTTGAGCTTTGTGATGGGATAACATTTTCCAAACACTTATTATTAGCAGTAGAATGCCTGCGAGAACATATAAAGTTATACACATTAACGTCAGTTAATAATTATTGTAATTCAATCTTTCAATACTTAAGCATAGCACCCCAAAATTATCCTGAACCTATATAATAAATCGTCATTTTTATAAAAGGATCTGTTTAATATTAAGTTTTCATCAGATGAATTATTCGCTAATTTTTCTATATAGAGAAATCTAATCTATATGAATCTAAAATGCAAACAAAGTAAAAGACAAACCAAAAATAAATTTAATAATTTTTTAAACTGTGATAATTTTAGTAAACCGAACTGTGCTTCAACCAAAAGATTTAATGGTGATATTAGAATAAGTCTTGACAATAGTAAGCATCTGTTGAACATTTGAATATACTTAAGATCACAAAATTAGTGTCATTCCTCGTGATAAATACAATTTTCATCTAAGAGCTTAAGATCAGAAAGTGTTAACAGCTTTTGATCTATGCAAAGTACTAAGATCAATATATTGTTTTAATCAATTCCATTGTCTGAATCAAAGAGCTCTATGAATGTATGAGTTTTAATCAATTCCATTGTCTGAATCAAAGAGCTCTATGAATGTATGAAAACTTCAATTCATACTTTAAACTACTTTTTGGAGATTTCTATAATGGATTATATAATGAAATGTATCTTCTAAGTAACATATCAATTTCCTTGAGCCTAATTCAGAGGATTTTCTGTAAACTTGCTTCAAGAAGATTTATAACTCGAGGTTTTATTTTGTAGAAAAATTGTTTTGGATCCAATATTCCTTCATCATCATTTTTCAATAGAAAGCTTTCAATACGATTATTAAAGCCTTGTTTAATGCGCTTTAAATTTCTTTCATTGGTTCAGCTGTATTTCTCTATAAATTTTGAAAAGATCATTGGGATAGTAGTTTTTCGTTTGTTTGACTTGGTGAGATCACAATTTGGGTCTATTGTTACATGACGTATACAAAAATTTAATTTTAAATGTCATATGGGTTTGTTAGCTGTCAGTTTGGTATAAATTTAAAACATAATTATGATTCAAGAAAAATATGGTTTCCTTATTAAGATTATTACGACTGAAAAAAGAAGAAACCAAAAAACCCGGAAGCTGACATTTGCCAAAATTAGATGACAAACTAAAAGTAAACTGAACTCGGTGAGATCACAATTTGGGTCTATTGTTACATGAAGCATATATGAAATTTATTTTCTTATGTTCTTCACATGATAAATCTCTTTAAAGTATCGAAAGAGGACATTTCAGCTACTTCGATTTTGTTTGTTCTAGTCTAAATTCACAGTTTTGAGGCAATTTTTACAAAGTGCTACAACAACGGCAATGATCTTGTTCATTTCTTCTGCAGTTCAAGGTTGTTATATGGGTTTGGTAGCTGCTAGTTTGATATAAATTTAAAGCATAATTACGAATCAATGGTTTCCCTTATTAAAATTATCACGGCTGAATCATAAAGAAACGAAGTTTAAGGCTATGAAAAGATATTTATTTTCTTTGCAAGTTCTTCACATGATAAACCTCTCCAAAGTATCGAAAGAAACCATTCTAGCTATCTTGACTAGACGTTTATTACTTATTAACGGATTTCTGCAAAGTGATGCATGTTATTTTTAAACATCAGATTTTTTCCCTAATTACAGAAATTCCTTTAACTATTCCTCAATGGTGTTATATTAACTAGTAGTCAAGGTCCAGATGACGTAATCGGTGGAATGACTTACTTGCTAGTTGTATAAAACACGAAATTATTTAATAATATAACCTCGAATTAATGGTTATATTTAGATCTGGAAAAGAAATTGCATGATAATCTTTTAAAGTTCGAGGTTACAATATTCTGCTTCCAATTAAATTCGCATCATGTTATTTCATTTAGCTGATAAAGGGGTACTTCGTAATTAAAAACTCAAGACAACAAACTCTTATTTTCAGCACGAGGTCAGGTTCATCTACAAAACCTTATCACCCAACGACCTTAACATTGCCGCCAAATTATTAATTTCTACGCAGTCACCAGCTCGCTTATCAATCACAGCTCGACCAGAAAAACATGTTAAAACTTGCTTGAAAACAAATGATATCATAGAAATAAGAATTTGCAAAAGAAATTAAAAAATAATCTTCATCTATTTACTCAAAGTGGTGAAATCTTTTATTACGCAATATTCTGTTTTTCCAACTAAATTCGCATCGTGTTATTTTATTTAGCTGATAAAGCTGTACTTCGTAATTAAAGACTCAAAACAGCAAACTCTTATCTTCAATCCAATTAAATTCGCCTCATGTTATTTCATTTAGCTGATAAAGCTGTACTTCGTAATTAAAGACTCAAAACAACAAACTCTTATCTTCAACATTAATTGTAGCCTCCAAGACTGAATACCCAATATCCAAGATGGCCGACAGTTGCCTTATCTTACTAAACAATCTAGGTTCAGATCCAAGGTTTAGATCTAAGTCCAGATGCAAACCAAAGAAGAAGAAGACCAATTGTAGCCTCCAAGACCAAAAACCGAAAATCCAAGATGGCCGACAATCCTTATCTCTTTTCCATATCTCTCAATTGTAGCCTATAAGACCGAAAACCCAAGATCCAAGATGGCCGACAATCCTTATCTCTCAATTGTAGCCAATAAGACCGAAAACCCAAAATCCAAGATGGCCGACATCCTTATCTCTCTTCCTTATCTCTCAATTGTAGCCTATAAGACCGAAAACCCAAGATCCAAGATGGCCGACAATCCTTATCTCTCAATTGTAGCCAATAAGACCGAAAACCCAAAATCCAAGATGGCCGACAATCCTTATCTCTCAATTGTAGCCTATAAGACCGAAATCCAAGATGGCCGACAATCCTTATCTCTAGCCAATAAGACCGAAAACCCAAAATCCAAGATGGCCGACAATCCTTATCTCTCAATTGTAGCCAATAAGACCGAAAACCCAAAATCCAAGATGGCCGACAATCCTTATCTCTCTTCCTTATCTCTCAATTGTAGCCTATAAGACCGAAAATCCTTATCTCTTTTCCTTATCTCTCAATTGTAGCCTCCAAGACCGAAAACCCAATCAGCAACCTTGACCTTTGACCTGCACATGCACATTTGCGGCAGAAACCTCATATTTATACTACTAACGTTCAATGCACGCTTTAGAGAATTTAACAAGAAAGAGCTCAGACTGGTTGGTTGAAAACAGCACAACTCCTAAAAATAGCAACCATACACTTCACTACTAAGTATGGTAGCTTTTGCAGCATGATCGTAAGGATTCCATCTGGCCCAGGAGATCTGGAGGGGGTTGAAGCTATTTATATCCCAGATAGATTTTTATCTGGTGACCCTAGCCTCAACCAAGTAGTGCCGTGGCTCGACAACTTTTCATGATCGAGACTTTTTTCTTAAAACTAAAATGTTTCTACTATTTAACCGATGTGTCTGAAATTTTTACATGACGTTCTATATAATATTGCTTAAGGCCCCTTCCTTATTATATATTTTTTGAATAAACTTAAAATTATTAAATTATTATTAAATTTTTTTGACTTTTCTGAATTGCTAAGAAGCAGTGTTGCGTTCAGACCAGAATGACCTGTTAATAATTGTTTTCTATGTCTGAACAATTTAATTGTTCCAAAATGATGTATATTTAAAATTAAAAATTAATTCCGACAACGTGAGCGACAAAGGTTACGGAGCACACTAAAAGTTTTTTTCCCAACACAAATAAATGGCATTTAATGAAAAACCCAAGTTAATACTATGACCGCCACCTTAAAAAAGTATAAAATAATAAATGAAAGAGTGGTAAAACAGTTTTCGTATTTTCTCTAATTTGTAACTGTTAGCCGCAGGCTCCCCTATTGTGGACATACACCATGCTAACTGAAAATAACGCATGTGTTTCCGCTATTATTTCCCTTCGTTAATTGCTGTCGGGCCAATTTAGAAACGTTTGCTTTGAATACTAATTCATTTATTTTTCCAATAGTACCCTTCATCTCCTATATCAAACACGTCAGCCACTTTTTTAACAAACTCGTCCGCAACAAGGCATGAGTTGAAATTAAAACTATTTCCAATTGTTCGGACTACTGAATACTTAATCAGGAGTTCGCTTATATAGAAAGTGATTCAATTCACACTAACAACATACCGAAATATATTATTATCCTGATTTGGTATGACATTGTGAAGAATATCCGAACTTTAAGCTTCAGATTCAATATTTTAGACAACTCCGTAAATAATTAAAACCATCTACTTTCGATGCCCGAGAACTTTAAAGCAGAAGTGTCTGACCTTAAGGCCCAATTTCGGGATATTGAGGAGAAGTTCCCCAAGCAGTTTTAGAAGCTTCAGCATGATTCAAACGAACAAATAATGGAGCTTGAGGAACGACTAGAGACAATGGAGCGGCGAACAATTGCATATGATATAATAGTTATTGGAATCCCATACCATCGGTGTGAGAATGTAAACAGGGTATTTAAAGATATATCAACAGTTCTTGACTGATCAAGCATAATTCCCACGGATGTCTTCCGAATGCCAGCTAGGCGTAAGGTAAATAGCATGCTTATATTGAAATTCCCAGCTGTGCCAGATAAAAAGCGTTTCCTTGGCAAGTATTATTCACGTAGATAACACGAGATAACCAGTCTTTAACTTTGCGAGATTTCGGCTTTGATAACAATCTCTGGAAGACACGACGAGTTATTTAGTGAGTTCTTTATTTTACAACAACTGGTTGAGTTTCCGACTCGTGTTAGTGATACTTTGGGGCACAACGCGCATCTTTTGGATCTTATGCTAACATTCCAAAGTATACCCGGTAGATTTGTTGAGCTTTCTGAAGGATAATGCATTGAAATATAGTAACAGAGACGAAGTTGGATCAATTCGTTGAGGCGCACGACCACCATGCCGTGGGTTGCGGGTTCGAGACAAGGTCTCCCCGTGAGCTTTTATTAGGAAATTAAAATAATCCACTCCGTCTCTGGGCTGTTGTCTAGCTCGCAGCAATGCAAAAACAAGACTTTCAAGTTTCCTCACTTCTCTTACCCTAAATTCCTTTCCGGCCAAAACCATGCTAACGCATCAAAGGGTTGTCCCCTAGGATTTAGCCACATCGTATAAAAAAAAACATTATTATTATTTATCGGCGAGAGGCTCTCTATAATTTCTAATGACATCCCAACAGGCTTCTCCAGGCCAGGTATATCTTTGTTGGATTTTTTTTTGTAGTGAATTGTGCAGCAGGGGTGCAATTTTGTAATCAGTGCTATTGTTCTGCATCTAATCGTGATATTATTTGTGTGTGCTATGATGGCATTAAAAACCAACAAGTTCACAGGAAGTTTTTTATTATAGGGATTTTTAACAACTAGGTAGACAGTGCACAGTTCTTCCTTGGGACACTAAATATATATCAGACTTTTGATAGTGACTGTAAAGTATCTATCTTTAACTACTTGTTGAGCTTTCTTTATAACAAACATCCTCCCTTTAAGACTGTATGTACGTTCTAGGAAGCCTTCTTGTTTAACTCGAGATATCGAGAAGCTAATGGCAAGTCAGGATATGCTACTTCAGCAAAAGAAGAGGCAAAGAACTCGTCACTCAGCATAATGTATTGATAAATACAATATCAAACGCGAAGAAAACTTATTACGACTCTCTCTTGAATAGGAAGGGGTCCCAAAAGAATCTGGGACGCAAGACTGCGTGGAAGGTATAATTTCTGGAAAGCCAAAAATAAACAAATTGTTTACTGAATGAATTAAACCAGTACTTTGCAACTTGTACTAAGAAAGGTCCTTCCCGTAAGTCCCATTTTGGCAGTGACTCCCCAGTACATGACCTGCTTTATTGTCGAGGTGTTTTGTGTGATGAGATATATGCTGCGATGCAAACCATAAGGTCAGACGCCATGGGATTTGACTACGTAAACACCAGGTTCTTGAAAATGATGCTGCCTTTCGTGATGCCGTACTTATCTGATATATTTAATCCCATCTTAACTTTCTCTTATTTCCCTCTTTCTTGGAAGACCGCTAAAGTGCTACCTATTGCTAAGAATAAGTCGGCATCTCAACCATCTGACTATGGACCGATTAGTATATTGCCGTTTTTGTCTAAAGTCCTGGAGCGTCTAATTTTTAATCAAATGTATCATTATATTATTGATAACAAGCCTTTATCTCGCGACCAATATGGTTTCCGTAAGAAGCACAGTACGCTTACGGCTTTGTTGAAGATCTCGGATGACATCAGACAGAATCTTGATGATGGAGATGTCACACTTCTTGTTCTGCTGGATTTTTCTAAGGCATCGATCATGAAGTCCATGTAACCAAACTGGAAAACCAATTTGGATTATCTACCTTATTAGAAATTACTAGACGAATGGTAAACAAAGGGTCCTTGTAAATAATGAATTTTCTGATCTTGCGAAGTTAAATTCTGGTGTGCGGCAGGGTTCCAGTTTAGGACCAGATCTCTATTCATTATATATTAATGATCTTGTTTATAAAGGTATGAAATTTGAAGTTATGAAATATGTGGACAAGGTTCAATTATAAGTGACTGCTCCTAGAGGACAAATCTGCAATATGATTCGTGATATTAACCTTGACTTGAACAACGTTTGTGAATGGGCCAAACGCAATAATTTGGTTTTGAGTGCTAGTACACTATCTATGCTAGTACACTATCTATGTTAATACATAATAGCTAAATTGACACTTCCGGCCTTCCACCAATAGTCCTAGGCAGCGAAATGGTACCCTTTAGTGAAAAAGTAACAAACTTAGGAGTGGTATTTAACAATACTTTGATCTGTGGTGATCATGTTAAGATGGTCACTGCAAAAATTTTCGGTATTCTGAAACAGTGGTGGACAACATGTTGCAATCTCTCCACGAGAGCTCGGATGCATTTGAAAGTAGCAACAGTATTGCCTCATATAAACTATTGCAGCGCTATTCACGGTACTATGAACTCAACAACATTTTTGATGGTAAAACGAGCTTTTATTGCTTGCATTACACTTGTCTTTCGTTTGCGTCGGAACGACCATGTCTCTTCGAATTCGAGGCATATTCTTGGAGTGATTCTCGAAGAACACTTGAATCTTGGGTTTCTTAGTTTTTTTTTATTGTTTTTTGCACCACATTTTCAAATAAATTTCAGTAGTTTAAGTAATTTTGATTTTAGTTTTATTTTATCTTATGTTGATTTAAAGTTTGATTTAGCTTAGTTTTCGCTTACTTTTTGTAACTGGTATCACATTTGAATATTTGTTATAAATAATGAGGATATGAATTATTAGTTATAATTAATGAGCATATAAACCTATGTTATCATTTGCTAATGTACATCATAAGGCTAGGCCTTTGTACTTATTGAGTAATAAGTTATTGTATTGTATTCCATCCCGCCATATATAATTACTTTATATTAGTTTCATGTTTCAGTATTTACAATAATTTAAACACGTGAACAAAATATTGTGTATTATGTCTGTTTACCAGTTTCGACAGTGACGCCAAATTGCACATTTTCAACGTTTAAAAGAACCAAGTCAACCCGAAACCTTTCTAGTTCGCGAATCACTCTGTGGGGCAACTCACCGATTCGACAACAATGATTGCAAGTGAATGTATAATTTAGCGTGGATTTTGAATCATCAACATTGCTTTAAAGCCTCCTTTATGCCTTTTATGTTTTTCAGCTGAAAACAATCAAAGATGTCCCATGATGGAAGGTCAGACAGCACGTTATCATTTACTCCACGGACCACTTTTTAAAATAGCAATTATTCTTCATTTAAGTTATACAGTGTAAAAATAAAAATCCTGTTCGCTCCTTTGTTACATCCTTATTCTATTTTTCGAATTGGAATACGTATACTTATAATTTCTATAACATAAAATCAAAGACAAAAATCGAAATATCGGAAGCCCAAGGCTCTCGTAATCTATTTGCATCTCAATTGCCTTAAAATATCGTATAGACAAGAAAACTATCCTGAAGGACAGTGCTCCATATTAAGCATAAAGTCAACTTGTGGCCACTCGTGAGCACATTATACTCAAACTTAAGTCCACTTAAGTATATGATGCAAAAGCAAAGACTGTTCTGCTGTGCCCAAATCTAAATCCAGAAAGCAATTTTGTCTAAAGTCTGGAATCACATATGTTCCTTATCTTTCGGGAGTTCCCTGAGGCGAGTTATTACATTCATAAGTGGTTCGATTTTCGTATTTTCAGAAGAGTTCGACTAATCTCAGGATTTGACTTTGTCATTTCCACTTGAAATGTCCCGGGCTTTTAAAATGCTTTGTCGGTTTCCTCGAAAATAAACTTTAATATCAAACGGACGTGCTTTTCTGCTTTTATATGTGAAATGGGTCTCTAGTGAAGATAGGGCAAGTGAAACTTTTGTGCCATGTTTCCAGATGGGTTGAGTTTCATCCAATGGAGATGATGCTAAAAGCAGCTTTAGAGCTCCTATAAGCAACCAAAGGAGAGATCCAAAAATTATGTCTTCTGTTCATGCAAATTTTATTTCACAGTCAATTGTGGGTTTATTTGCCTTTGCAGTTCAACTTTTCCGTAAACAACAGCTTCTTTCTAGGATTACGTCATAAAACGTAAAGTGTCGATTGTAAAGGGACAACTTCAGTGCCTCTAAGGAAAATTTTATTTCAAAGCGTCAATGTGGTGATTTTTGTGGAATACACTTGTTCCCTTTATATTTTCAGGATGAAAGCATTGAATATGGTTTTGAATAGGGAGGACAATGTAAGAAGGTGTTTTCTTTTGTAAGTTGAGGAAAATTTTAGATAGGTTCTATCTTTTATTGTCTTGACATCTCTTGTACTTGTACGAAGGTCTATATGCCTTTGTTAAATTGAAAAAAAACCTACTAAAAACACAAGATGTTCCCGAGAGCTTTTTGAGCTGCAGCGTCTTCATATTATGTTCATTGTGTGTAGTCAAAACTTCATTTTTCTTCTTTTCTTTTCGAATTTTGTAATACAATGCTTAAGAAGTATCTTGGAAATATTTCCAGAGTCATAAATAAAATAATATTTTAAGAGGATTATATATTTTAAATGAGCGCACATCTTTGCTTGCTTTTTACTTCTGAAAAATGTTTTAGAGATCGAACTTTCCTTTAAGGGCAAAGTTTAAAGTATTTTTTTAACAAAATGATTTGCTTTGAGTTTTTCACGATATTTATTGTCTATTCAGAAATAGGGACTTTTTTACTGGCTAACTACCATACGATTCACCGGTCTCCCTCCAGGGAAGGAGGTGGAGACTCTGGTGAAATACTGCAAGGATACAAATTAGGGGCTAGTATTAGGTTATGATGCGAATGCCCACAATACAGTGTTGGCTAACACAAGCAACCGTTGAGGCGAAGATATGATTGAATTTGCGGTAGGAAACAACTAAGCATTTCTAAACAGGGGACCGAACAAACCTTGGTGGATACAAGGCGAAATAAGGATTATTCACGTAATCCTTAGTAATACTAAGTTGTTGGATAGAGTACTTAATTGGAGAGTGGCTGATGTGTCGACACTGTCAGACCATAGAGCGGCATTCGATATAGGAAACATGAGAAGCGTAGGAGATGGCTGATTGGGTTTCCTAAGAACACTAATAGTCAGAAGTATCAGAGGGTATTAAGGGAAAAACTGTAGGAATGAACGCCTAGAATACCCAAAAATACAGGGCATATAGAGAGACAATCGTGCACTGTACTGCACTCCAACTGAAGTAGTAGGACACAAACCCTTGGCAGGACAGGCACCTAAAAGCACTGAAGAGGGAGAGCAGATGGGCTTTCAACTGAATTATTAGGCGCCAGGATGTTGAAACCTGGGGCAGATACAAAAGCCTTAAAGAAAGAAATAAAGAAAACTCTACGTAAAAGTAAAACAGAGTCGTACAGGGACTTCTATTCGAACAATGAAGATAACCTTGACTTCTGTAGTATTCAGAATATGGTCGTGTGATGTCGGAGACCTGGAAAGAAACAAATGAGGTCCTGCTAGAATCTCACTTTCCGGATAGCTACAAATCGAATATGCCGTGACTTCCGCGGAAACAGGATGCTAATTTCAGTGATAGTGAAGCGAAAAGGATTGTGTCGCTTGAGGAGGAAAGGCGATCTATTATGTCGTTTGAACCGTTAAATGCAGCAGGATTAGATGGTGGACAGTGAGATTATAGCACCAATACTCCGGGGCATATACGTAGCATGCTCAGCAATAGGGAGGAAAAGACTATACTAAGCCGAAGTCCTTTAGACCCGTGAGCCTAATGCTACTTCTGTTTAAAATAATGGAAAGGATCTGGCTTATCACATCGGAAGGTCGGTGCTCGTAAGACACCCACAATGTTGAAACCAGCACACTTTCTTTCCTTTGTTACCATAGACTTCGGAGGGATGGAAGATACTCTTGTCGGACGTGGAACTAATACTGCCGTGAGGAGATGGATTGGTAAAATGTTAAAAACGTGGGCAACGAACATCCAGAGAAGAGATTCGAGACCGCCCGGGAGGGTAAGCAGAGGATGCTCACCGGTAAAAGGGAAAGGAAGCATTTACACTTTAGACTATTTGAATTATTTGGAAAAGAACTTACTGTCTCGGGCTCAGTCAAGTATTTGGTATAATCAACACTTACCTCGAAAAAACATGTAGGAGAACAAATCCAGAGAGTTTACAGGGCCCTACATCATCTTCAGGGTAGGGGTCCAATGTGGGGTATCTCGTCAAGAGCCGCATACTGAATTAACACTCTGATGGTGATATCCATCGGCGGTCTGGTGGACAAGTACTTCAATGGCCATCGTAAAAAGGCAGAGCTGGCTTGTGTGATGGAAACAAGTGCCTTTCGAACCAAGCCGACATCGGCATTAGAGATGAGGTTAGGTTTGCTCTATTGGACATATATCAGAAGAGAACTGCAGCATCAGCAGCTATTCGCATGTATCGAGGTGCTAAATGGCACTAGTCTCGTGATCACGATGGACATTGGAAAAGCCTGCATCTTTTCAAAAATAATATACCAGGATTGGAAATGCCTGTCGACGGTATAAGCAAAGTGAAACGTTTATAGGGGATAGGTCCCTTACTCAAAACAGTCTACAGTCTGTCATAATTTTCACAGATGGATCCAAAATTGATGGAAGAGCAGAAGCAGGAATCTTCAGTGAGTACCTGAATCAGAACACCCATCTAAGTCTGGGGTCGAATACCTCAGTCCATCAGGCGGAGATGATGGCTCTGGTCATGCGCTAGATTACCTGCTAGGAAGTCGGGTGAGGGGCAAGAAGATACTGGTGATACTCGACAATTAGGCCGTGATCAGATGTAAACGCAAGGCATATGTCTCATTGAATAAGATTGCACTGGCGGACATGTATGAATTGAAGGAAACGAGAGAGCAGATTTACCGGTTAAGCGGGGAGCTGCTTCGAGTTTACAAGGTACGGAACTGTTCATTGCCTTAGGTAGAGGCTCGGCAGTGGGCCTCTTGGATATTTGGGCCACGAGGGAGCCCTGAGAATAGTGGAACGTCACGTACTCATGTAGACACGCTAAGATGGCGATTGTAACGCTCGGAAGTGCTGAACAGAAGAGGAACCTAGATATGGCCTTGAGCTGAATGAGGAGGCGGATGGGACACCACTTGATGGGAACTGAAAGGATAGGGAGGCAAATGCTTGCGATGATCCAGGGAATCGATGTCAGCGAGGGAAGACGGATTAGTCTGAGATGATAAGGAGTAGAGACGCTGAGATGACAAGGAATAGGGACAAAAAGCAATGATTGGACGAGGCTTCCGCCGACTTCCCTTCATTCCAAAGACTTAGTATTTGATGAGGCTGCCGTCTTGAAATATATAACGAATTCGGCTAATAGTTTCTCATGTGGTCCTGATGGCATCCATGCGTTTTTCTTGAAAAATTGTAATGTGTCCCTGACTCTTATTCTTTGTTTAATTAGTCAATTTGCACTGGAGTGTTTCCTAAATTTTGGAAATTGTCTTTAATTACCCCTCTTCATAAAAAGGGCAACAAACGTGACATCCCTAATTACCGACCAATTGCCAGTTATTACTTTACTTCCATTGCAGACCTTTCTTGGGCTCTTTCCATCATGATTTTATGAAGGGTAAGTCCAGAACTACCAACCTGTTGGAGTTCTCCAACTTCTGTATACCTGTAATTTAAGCTGGAAAGCAAGTTGATTGCGTTTTTACTGACGTGACGTGGCGCACTCTCTGACGAAATCAACAACTCTTCTGGGGTACCTCAGGGCAGTCATTTAGGACCTTCGATTTTCTTTATTTACATCAATGATGTAACTATATCTCATTCAAAAATTCTCTGTGTTGCTGACGATGCCAAGATATTCCGTGTTGTGTCAAATGATAACGACCGTGCCCTATTAAACTCTGATTTAGAGACCTTCTGCAACTGACGCTCTATTAATTTTCTTCCTTTGAATATTGACAAGTGCACTATTATGTCATTCTCTCGTAAAATACTTTGCTTTACAATTTCACTATTGGTGGTAGACCAGTGAACAGACTTGAGAAAACCAGAGATTTGGGTGTTGTCATCAATCCTAAATTTTCTTTTGAGGATCATTTCGACGATACTATCAGTAAGGCCAATGCGTCCCTGGAATTCGTCAAAAGATGGTAAAAGGAGTTTGATGACCCATACATAACGGAGTGCTTTACTGCGCTTTTGTCCGACCAGTCTTGGAATGGAATACGCTTCACCGGTTTTGTATCCTTTCTATGCCGCTCATATCGATCATATTGAGCTGATTCTCTTCGTTTGCCTCCATATGTAGATCGTCTTCTGCTTCTTTCTTTGCAGCATCTGGAGACTAGACGTTACAGGTTTGGAATCATCTTTGCTTTTGACTATCTGTGCGGTTCCGTCTCGTTCCTTCAGAGCTCGGAACTTTTTCCATATCCCTCGTCACCGCACCAACTATGGAATGAACGATTCAATTTCTCGCTTGTTTAATAGTTTTGATTGTACTGACCTTCACAGATAAGAGATCGGCTTGTGTAGAGTTAATTTGTTTTTCTTTTCTTTGTTCTCTTTTTTTTAATCTTATTTTTGTGTTATTTTTTGCATTGTATTAATTTTTTGTTAATCTTTTTTTTTTCTTAGATTTTATCTCTTTTTCATTGTCAGTACGTTAGGTTAGGTTAGGTTAGGTTCGTGTGGCTGCCTTAAAAGGGCGCACTTAGACCTCAAAAGGCCCATTGTGATGCCACGGGAATCCAAGAATTCCCTCCACCTCCTCATTGGAACCATCCGGAGCTGCCGATGAAGCGCCACCAAGAAGGACTTTCGCCTGCATGCTAGTGCAGGGCACTGGCAGAGGTAGTGTAAAATAGTTTCCTGCTCTTCCTCGTCCATGCAGCTTCTGCAGAAGTCGTTTGAGGGGATACCCAGTCTCTTCGCGTGTAAGCCAATAGGGCAATGGCCTGTGATTACCGCAGTAGCTATTCTAAGGTCAGATCTGCCCCTCGAAAGCAGAAAATTGGAGCGCTTAAGATCCAGTTTAGGCCAGATCTGTCTGGACATATGGCACGTAGTGCCGTTTGCCCATATGTGGTTCGCTAAGTTGATTGCTCTCTTGCTAAGCAACATCTTACAGGTTGCCAGAGGTCAACCAAGAGTAGTCCTTTCCGATTGGATCTCCAGGGTGGTACCACGTCTAGTACGTTGCTTTTATTTTTATTTATTTTATTATTCAAGTATCGTAGTTCGAGTTAAGATTGGCTTAGTTATTAGCTGCATTTTATTTTTTATTTTATTTTCTCTTATTATATTGTTATATTTTCTTTTCTTGACTCTACTAAATGTGTAAACTTATTTTACTTTTCTATCTTGCTTTTATTAGTCAATCACTTTGATTCTGTAATTTATTTTGATATTTAATTTTGTGTTTATTTACTCTTCGGAATTCGTTAGTTTGTAGTAGTCAGTATTTGGCGAATTTGTAAATAAATAAACAAAAATTTAAAAAAAGCAACCCGCACAAAGTAGTCTAAATTAGCTTATCGGTAGAGTGGTGTTTTTAGTGACTAAAAATCTCACACTACCAGATGCACTCGGATCACTTCTTGCGCCAAAACAAAATCCACCTTAAATTTATAGGTCCACTTGCAGTCATTGTCCCTACGGAAAGAATAACACCAAGAAAGAGTTTTGGGGTACTACATGGGGAGAAATTATGTTGATTTGTTAGAATAAGCCATTGTATGGCTAAGTAGATGATTCATTTTTTAACTTTTTCATAAAACCTATTTCTCGTTTTGGAGTTTAGAAGGATAAAACTTTGAAGAACTAACAAAACAGAGACGGAGTTGGATCAATGAATTAGTGGCACGATCACTATGGAAGGGATGCAGCATCTGCCTCCCTATAAGTTTTCATTTGCAATTGCAACAAATAAATAATCAACTTCGTCTTTGGGCTGTTGTCTAACTCGAAGCAATGTAAAACTAAGACATTCAAATTCCCTTATTTCCCTTACTATAATTCCCTCCTGGCCTTAGCCGTGCTAACGTATCATACGGTTTTAAGCTTGACTTTCGCTACATCACAAAAAAATTATTCTGCAAATTTAAATTTTCGAAAAATGGCGGCCATTTGAATTTTAGACTGTTCACTGAAAAACAAACCTTTATTTATTTATAAATAAAAATATAAAGTTAAAAAATGGCTCTGCAAAAACTCGACAATCCCATAAAGAAACTTTCGTCAAAATTTGATAAAATATTTTCCTAAAAAGTAGCAATAATGTGTTTTATTTAAAAATTCCGTTTACTTTTTGAACATACTACTCGTATATACACGAAAGATTTAATTTTCCGGACTACTGGGGCAACCCTGTGTCATCTTTACCAAACCGATCTTTCCTGACAAGTTTACTACCGATTATAATATGGATAAGTTTTGGTCGGTACTTAGGAATCAAGTAGTGTCAGGTTATTTGGTATTTTCCTATAGTTTAAAGTACTTGAAGTAAGCTTATTATAAGTAGGTAATCTAAAAACAAAAGTAAACTTCAACCATGTTCTTAATAAAAATTCCCATCACAAAAACCATTCTATAACTTCAGAGCACGTCCATATCTACTTAAGAGAACAATTTAAAAAACATTGGACGCAGAACGAGCACTTAATTTAGTTTCAAACATCCGATGAAATTCTTCGATAAGCAAAATCATATATGCCATAAAATCCACTGAGCTAAACTCAGGGAATTGCTTTTTCTATGATCATACAAACTACACATATCTCAGAATTTATGTAAGTGCATCTGAATATCACAATATTTTCGCCTTCTCATTATTCATAGTCTATACCACATCAAGCAGTTTTCCAGAAGTTAGTGAACTATGAAAAGCTTCACACGAGTTGATATTTTTCTTGAGTTTTCAATTTGCTTTAACACAAGAAGTAAAATAGTAACTTTTAAGGAAGTTGAATTGTTCACGAAGCTGAAACGGACGCTGAAACAATGAATGTGGAAGTCGAGGAATAAAATTCCAAGGAAGTAAGGATGTCTCGAGCAAAATGAAATAAAAATAACCGGAAAAGTCAGCTCCAGACAATAATTTTCTCAGTTGAGCGTACGAAATCTTGCACTTGCATGTACTTTTAGTGTCTGACAACGAGAGAATTTATAGACATAGTCCATAGTTTCTTACAGTCGTTTTCTATCTCCACTAAAAAATATAATCAATAATCTAAGGAAAATATTAAAGTCACAATATCTGTGAAATGTTGAGTGTGATGCTGAAAGTGTTGATAGCTTGTAATAAGTAAACCAAATCAATTTTCAAGGCTCGAACTCCGTATAAGAACGTCGTTAATATGCCTGCGAACGTCAAAGCTATCCATCATGAAAACACATTGATCAATTTTATTGACACTATAAAATTCTATAATTACCATATTAAAAATTTCTCGTAATCCGCCCAGTCTTGTTCCATTACATAAACCCGCCACTGAATAAAAGCTCGTCAATGACAAGACACTTCGTGGGATTGTTGGCGATAACAATATAAATTTGCAAATCACATCTCGACAAAGGGAATATTTCAACCATGTAACTGAAAGTCATGCCTGGAATATGTTGGCCAGATAATGTTGACATAAATTATTCGGGATTTATACATGTCCATCTCCGTATAGCGTCACTAATCTGGTGAACTCATAAAATTTTATTTCAAGAATATTCGACAGTTCTGGTGCAGCCTGCTGGACAATTCGGACTGTTTGATATTGGAGATATCGATGGATGTGGATGTGGAAAGGACGAGTGACATTTAAAGAGAACATTAACTGGTGTCTGTCACTAATTCCACAGCAACCAAAGAATAAAACTAAACTAGCTGAAAATAGGAAAAAATCTGAGTGAGGCTTCGTACACTCAACATGTCTACAATTGTATCTATTTTATCTGATGTTTTCGACCACCAACATATTTATAAAGAGCTCAAGCGCTACTACGAAATCGATAGGGAAAAGATAATATCTAGTGATTTAAACTTGCGTAAATTTTGTGCTTTTATCAATTTTGAGTTTTTGCCAACTTGAAAATAACTTAAACACTTTCATAAATTTCAAGGCTCTACGTGATTGCATTGATAGGTAATCTAATAAAATTCAATAATACCGGGAACGAAGTGGACCCGTACTGCGGGATAGTGGGTAAGAAGACAATGAAATTCTGTCAACTCAATTTATATCATCGTAGAGCGGTAGCAAATATGATGTCCCGCTATTTTCTTAAAGGGAAGTTAGACAGCTCTGACACTATATCCATGGACTTTTCGGAAGAAGAAACAGGGTCTGCCGAACTGCGTTGTGATAGCATATGTTAATGCGTCATGGAGTTCTCGGCGGATCTTGAGGTCATAAGGGTAGAAAAAGGCGCTGGCGAGTTTGTTCTGGCCTCAAGATAGCTACATTTTGACTCAGTAGAGTCCCCTGGAAGAGATAAGGATGGCCCAGTAGTAGTAGTATACTCACAAAGTCAAGCGTAGCAATCTTGTTATTCCATAAAACATTATAGTTTAGCATCAGTGATAGCAGCAAAGGAGTTGATCCGCTCGGATTTGAAGCAAAACATAACCTAACTTTAAACAGGAGAACGGAACCGACCTTTGTAAATGCAAGATGGAGGGAGGTAATTGACGTGACTGAGTGCAATAAAGGCTTTGTTGGGAGGGTATCCAATTGGAAGCCAAATCACAGAGACATTACTTTATCAGGTTTCCTAAGATGGAATGGAATCTGAATGAAGGAAAAACTGGAAGCACTTGCCCTAAGAATACTCAAAAATACTATACAAGTACAGCTAAATATATTGAATAAGACTGTGGAGTGTGAATGTACTAGAACCGAAATAGAGGAGCAGAATCCAGTTCTGTGGTGTAGAAGGGAGCTGGAATCCCTTAAGATGTACATTGGAAAGTAATCAGCTTGGAATAAATGTAGGCCCATAAAAATCGTAGAGAGACTTATTTTCAGGTACTATGAACATTTGTAAAGTCTGTCGGCTTCAGTAAATAGTCTCGAATCACCCCATCTCTGGTATTGCACTTGTTCGCGATGGTACAGGTACAATGACGGAAACCTGAGATCAAATGAACGAGGCCCTGCTGGATACTCACTTTCCCGGAAGTTTCCAGACAGACACAATGATCCATAAAGAATCACGGGCGAAGATGTGGTAGCAAACTGAATCAGAAGATAGAAGATAGTAACATCGCACGTCGTGCGATTGAATTGTTTATATTCAATGCACTATTACAATGGGATGCTGATGCCTTGCAACCGAGGCTTAGGAGAATCTATATCGCATGTTTAACAATTGGGTATATTCCGGTTTTATGGAGAGAGAGACCAAGGTTATTTTTTACCGAAGCCCGGGAGAGAAGACTATACTGAATCAAAGTCCTTTAGACAGCTGAGCCGGCCGTCCTTCCTAATAAAAATATGAAAAGGATCATCACATTTAGGAGACAAAATTAAATGTATACTTCTTAAATAAGAACCACTACGCTTACCGTGTTGGTAGATCAGTACAGAAACAGCGCCACGGCAAGTGGTGAACGTAGCAGAAGATGGTTATCTGCTGAAGGAATCGTAATGACCACTATAATTGACACTGAAGGGGATTCGATTAAGTACACTAAGGACAACAAGAAACCGCTCTCCTGATATGTAAGTAGATTGGCATTGGGAGAGTCAGCAGGAGCTGCCCATATGGGGAATTTCATCACCCCTAATGTGGAAGGACGTCACAGCAGACATTACGAGGAGAACCGTCAAGGTGATCATGCAATGGTGGAACATGAGTTTTGCATAAATTCAAATAACTCGGATCTGATAGTTTTCATCAGGAAAAGGAAAGATTTGGAATTTAGACCTCTAAAACTATTGGGAACCGAAATCAAGGTGTCTGGGAATATTTCTGTATTCCAGACTAACCTGCAAAAGCCATATTGAGGAGAAGGTTCAAAACATTACAATAGCGCAGAAGGGTATGTGGGCACAGATGGGGTATCTCACGAACTTCCACGAAATGGATCGATCTACACTATGATGATAAAGCCCACTGACGTAATACCTCTTTACTCTGCTGGTAGAAAGCCTTACAGAGTACAGTGAAGACGAAATTGTGTAAGATGCAAAGATTGGTTTGTGTGGGTATGAAGAGTGCATTCCGTATCACACCAACACAAGTACTAGAGATGACGTTAGGACTGCAATTTTAAGATTAATAGATAAACAAGATGGTAGCCATGGTCATCGCTTCGTATGGACCATTATGCAAACAGGCGTAAAATACGTTGGAAGCATCATGTGTGCTACCGCATGGAGTAATCTGAATTTTGAAGTGTTTGACGGGATAGATATTGTGGGTGTCATTTGAAGACAATACGTCTTCATTGACGATGACACCTGTGGACTTTAGTAGACGACGAGCAGACGGCGATGTAGAGATAGTGTGCCAATGTCCACTGTTACAAAAACACAAGCTTATAGCTTAGCAGAATGCCCTACAAGCATATACTTGCAATAACCAAGGGAACTGAGGTGAAGTTAGAGGAATGAAGAAATTCAGTCAATTCTCGGTAAATAGGATAAGGGACGAAAATGGATCCAATAGAGGTCTGATTCGGGGATCCCTGTGGAGGTGGTTTTACTGTCACTTTTGTTAAAGTAGTTATGACCATTCAATTTGATATATATATGCACAGTAACAATGTTAATATTAATTTTAGAACGTCTTGCATTCAAACAATGCTTGCAAATTGTAGAAATTAACTTTAAAGCTCTGTGCTCAATTATAGATAGGGCTCTTCGACATTTTTGTAGTGCGTTTGACTGGCCGAACAAACAGTGATTGATTTCATTTCATTATTTACTCCATTTTCATGACGATGTGGCCCAAGCCTAGGGGACAACCCTTTGATACGTAAGGGGAGTGACGAAACTTGATTGTCTTGTTTTTGCATTGCTGCGAGCTACACAAAAGCCCAGCGATGGAGTGGTCTCGAGCGTGGTCCAACTCGGTCTCCGTCTCCAAACGAGACAAAGAAAGGTTCGTACACCAGTTTTTGAGGTCTGTGTCTCCAGTTAGGTCGAAGTTACCAAATATATCCCTTCGACGTCATTAATGCAACTGCGTAATTGATCTCTTGAACTCTTAAATTAAAGGGTAAGAATGGTACTAAATGATGTAACTGGAGAGACAGACCACAAACATTTTTTGCACCCTGTACATAACCTCAAAAGTAGGAAAAAACGCCGTTTTTTGGGTACATAACCTCAAATATCTCAAAATCCTGACGTGATGGGCCAATTCTGACCCCGGATTCGGATTCTACGCAGCAAATTATTTCGGAAATGACCCTCAGCTTTCCAACAACTGATATGACCCCGGTATTTGTAGACCTGTGTTATTGATGCATATCATTACCGATCGTCATTCTAGAGTTCAGTTAAACTCAGTGAACGCCGCCCGATTGTCGAGCCTATAGCAATCTTGTGGATATCTACAGTTGGCTTGATCCAACGACTAGGTCATATACAACGGTTTCCCGAAATGTCTATGGTTGCTTTTCGGGTTCGAGGATAGACAGACTTTACGTCTTGTCTTGCCTTCATTACTTTTCCGTTAGTGTCACTCGTCAAGTGTGTTCATTAAGTGATCACCTTCCTGTTGTGGCGACTATCACTTCGGTCGAAAAGCGAACTGCTTACTGGATTTTTAACAATAATTTGCTGAAGTCGGAGCAGTTCATCGAAGAATTCAATCAGTTTTGTCACCAACGTCGTGATAATAAGAATATTTATTCAAACCTTAGCCATTGGTGTTATGTTGGAAAGCTTCAGATTCGCTCATTGAGACGATATCCAATCGAAGCAGATATTATGGATCGAGTTTGACGGCCGAAGTCACCCAGATTGGTACGCTCCTGCCCGCGCAACCATACGAGAGATTTAAAGAACGACTGACGAACAAAACTATAAGCTTGCTGCATCGACGTTCCCAACATTCTCGTCCAACGATGAATTCTTTCATCATGTTTTTACTTTCTCTGGTGAAAGTAGAGAATTTGTGGATAGTACGCTTTCTCTCGATGATATGGTTACTGCAACGAAGGATCTTCGACGTCATACTTCTCCTGGTTATGATGAACCAGAATTCTTTTCTTTGTTCGTTTCAGGAATCTTATGATTCCTGTCCCTTGGATGTCTCTAATTCTGCAGTGAATGTTCATACCGAATTTTGACGGAGATTCGTTATGCGTCTAATAACTAAGAAGGGGGATCTTGAGAGGATGGGAAACTGGAGGCCAGTTACTCTGTGTAATGTAGACTACGAAATAGTTTGCAAAACTCTGGGAACTTAACTTCGTTCAGTGATTATATCAGTAATACACCCGTCACAGTCCTACTGCATTCCAGGTCGTAGCATCTACGACAATATCGCCGTAGCAAAGCATCTTTTCACCTACCATGAAAAAACTGTTTCGGAAATGGCCATGACCTCTTTAGATGAAGAAAAGGCGTTTGATAGCGTCTCGCACGGCTATCTGCTGAGCGTTCTCAATGTGTTTGGGCTTCCGTCCAAATGGATTGTGATCATCAGTGGTCTGTATGGAGATTCAGTGATTCTCATAAAGCATCATAGGCATATATTGTCTGTTATTCCGTTTCGTCGGGATATCAGGCAGAAATTCCCCTTGTCAGGCTTGCTTTAGGACCTTTTACTGGAACCGATGTTGGGAAATCTTCGTCGATCGTTGAGAGAATATTCAGTTCACTTACCATACAGTAATATAAGGCCACTTATATTAGCGTATGCTGACGACCTGTCAATTTTCGTCCCTAAAGAGGATACGTTTATATTTTCTTGTAGAGTTCTCGAACAATCGATTTTAAAGCGACTGACGGCGCTAGGGTTGCCCTTAGCAAAACCCTAGGCCTATGGTGTGGGAGGTGGTAAAATAGGTTCTCCCTACGGCATACAATAGACGAATACTTGCCAGAAATATTTAGATGTATATGTGATCCCCACATGGATGGTAAAACATGGGTCTGAAAAAACTCTGTGTAGCTATGAATTCGTGGCGGACTAGACTGCACCCCCGTTCGCTGCAAGGATGTGCAGTCATTGTCAATTATTTGATTACCTCGTCCATCGTGCACCTCTTAAAATCGGGGTACCTCGAAGAAGGCTTCGTGAAACTTTAACAGGCGAAAGTTGCTGACGCTTGGGGGGGGGGGGCGATGGGACATTAAAGACACGCTCTGCCGACCAGTAGAGGAGGGTGGTTTGGGTCTTACATACATGGTCGTGAAATTTCGTTGTCTTCAGGTGCGGGCATTGCAAGTGTTCTGTCAAAGACATAACTTAATTTCGCACCTGTGGGTAAGTTCTATGGGGGGTAGCGGTGCAGGGCAGCCAGGGAAATCCACCATATCCGCATTACTGGACCCAGGATCTGATCTCCACGATTAAGACCTGGGGCAGAATAAGACCAACATTCCATTTGCGATTGGGTACGCGGAATTCTCAGCAATTCTGAACCGATCCCTCAGTTAGTAAATTCGGTGTTCAGTAATGCTTGAGGTGTAACAGGGCAACTTACAGTTCTTGGAAACATCATTGATGCTTCACACACAGTGATACACCCCCACACAACAATTGGTGGGTACAGCACGAGAGCGTTTCAGTCGTCTCTCTACTAGTGAACCTAGCTCTGAGGTGACAAACGCTTTCCTAATGAATCAGCCACCGCACACAACATTCAGTACATTCACTTCACGTCGGCTGCGCGAGCTCTTCGTAGTAGTAAATCCTACGGATCAGTTAGGTGTTAATAGATGGCGGGCACATTCGGGAGTAATGGGGACCAAAACTAGCAGAGTGATCTATAGTTATCCGCCCAATAACAGAGACTTTGATGTGGCATTCAAACTGCTCCATCGATATTAATAATCTTGTTCGCGATATGTGCCAGCTTATCTGCCCGACATTCGGCATAACAACAACGGCGTTTTTACTGGGGGCCAACGATGTTTAACTAGGTGAATTGCTTGATAAGCTTTATTCTAATACTGGCTAAATGGACAATTTATCTGTACAGCCTGCGGATCGAGTCTGGGCCTCAGCCCACTAACCCACAGTTTCACATACGTGCATTTAAGAACCAATTCGCTGCCACATTTCCACACATTTCGACACATTCAACTGCACCTGGCAAACCTTTATCGTCGGTGCAGAACAAAAGCCTCGTCTTTCACTGGAAATAACAGGCCGCAGACTTGCAGCAGCTTGTCCTCGAAGCTTCTCTTCGCTTTGGTATTGCTGCAGGTGCTGCGGGAAGGACAAGTCTCACGTTGGAATCGTAGAACTAGGAGAATGATGGGATCAGTTTGCAGACGTCAATGACTCTGCAAACTGGTCCCGCGGGACTCTAATCGGTTCGCAATTTTTGTTTGTTCGATTGCAACGCGTTTGGATGAGTGCTCCCAGAGGACCAGAAAAGCGGCGAACGGAGTGGTTCCCGAAGTAACAACTTCACCCGGTGATGCATATATATACAATTACATTCTTGTTAATATTTTCGGTTTCGATTCATTTTATTCGTCCGTTGAGCTCTAGGTTCAGTTTCAATATTGTTTTTAAAAAATTTTTAAGGAACTTTTCTTAGAGATGGCACTTACTTGAAATTTGTTTATTTTCTTTTTTACAGGTTTTTTTTTGCCTTCAAGTTTAGAGTCATTTTACTTCTTTTATGTGTCATTTTGTCGAATTTTAGGGTAGCTAGCTGTTTCTAGGATTTTACTTTTCTGACGATTACTGCAATAAAGAGCCATTATACATAAAAAAAAAAATTATTACTAAGAGAGGAAATTTTCTTGGAAGCAGTGGTTCCTGAAGTGGGAACTTCGCCAGGTGCTGCATCTACCTTCTGGGAACACTCAGACAATCATGTTCTAGTTTGATTTTTCGGTTTCGGTTCACTTTGTTCGTTCGTTTTAGGTTTAGCTCTAGGTTTCGTTTTGGATTTTTTTTCAAAATTTTAGGTAATTTTCTAAGAGCTTGCACTCGCTTGGAGGCATTTCAAAATTTTTTGTATTTTTACAGGTTTTTGTCGTCAAGTTTTAGAGTCCTTTCAACTTAATCCTTTTGAATAACGTAATATTTTGTGTCATGTTCAGTTTCAATAAATATCCTGACGATGGTGAAGACCTGATTGAATTTTCTGTTATGGTTTGCTTGGTATAAGTTGCCGTAAAATGAATTTTATCTGATTTATTAATTTGTAGTATTTCGAAGCCCTCAATTTTGAGTGTCGATTTCCGGGTCAACCCGACTAGTTAAGGAACAATCCATTAATTAAAATTGCAGATAGGATTCTTTCTCCGTTGGTATATTCTAATGGAAATCGGCTTTAATAGCCAAATCAACTTCATGTTAAAATTTTCATTGGAAACGTTTGTGGTCGCGTAACTTACTTTATTGCTCTAACCACCCCCACTTAATAATATCGGGTCAAAAGCGTTCTACAAAATTTAATATATTTCAAGTTGATAAATACATAAAAGCAAAGACGTAAAGGAAGCTTAATACCAAGTGTCTTCCATTTTGTTTTTGTTCCTCAAGTGTACTAATATCTTTTGCATTTTATTATTTTGACTTAAAAACGGATGAATGATGGGACGGCGGCTATGAACCCCGCGTGAATCGAAATTGCATTCAATTGCTTGCTTAATTCTGAGCATTCTTGACGTTGCTGAATCGAAAAAGAAGGTAGTTGCTTGAGGTTTTATTTATTTTCGTCCCCTTGGCAAGTACATACTAATTTCTTCGGAAAGCTTTTAGCTAATGAATATTTAACAAACTGCTGGAAATTAAAAACTTTTCATCAAAGTAAAATGAGGAAGTAAAAAAAATTTTTGTACTTACGAATTTAATTCCAAGTCTAAACGAAACTTATGATTAAAGGCCTTAATTAAGAGTGAGGTTCGGTGAAAATGCTTTCCAGTCTGTAAAGAAATAAATTGAGAAAAAAGAAGTTAATAATTGAGTTTAGAATTTATTTACGTAGAGTTATGTGTTTATAGAGGTAATGGACAAAACAAATTAAAACTGAAAGGATACCTTTTTCGGATACATTCACCTGAGATACAATTAAAGTTAATTGAAGCTTTCCTGAAAAACTGGGATTACAGGTGTCAGAACCTGCTCCTTTGAACTTGTTGATCGGTATTACGTACAGAGGAGAAGAAGGATCGCTTATTGTATTTTCGTGCATCCTTGTACCGATTTAAAATATTTTTTTTAGCTCATCTAATTCCTTTCCCAAAGGATATTTATAGAGACCAGGCAGCAACAGCCTTTAAGCATAATTTGCTAATGCCCTGCTGCCAAACTAAATCAGGGGACCTGATTGATGAGGGACCTAGACATGCCTGCGAATATATTCCCTTAGAAAGTTGGCATATTCTGCTTTCGGGATTTTAAAGTTTCTGTGACTGGGATAAAAACGCCCATGATGGCTATAGTCCTGGGAGGAGTGGTGCTCGTATTTTTGTCGTTCTTTTCTACGGTTAGTGCTGGAAACCTTTTAGTATTTACTCACAAATTGGCGAATGATGTTTGACAGCGAATAATCTCAATTTATGTGACAAGTTTGATGTTGTATTTGCACTACTCTCGAATTGAAAGGATAATTTAATTCGAACCTAAATCAAAGAGAAACCAAGGACAGCAAAGGAAGTAGAGTTTATAAATTATGGATAGAATGATTTCTGGAGGACGCAGTAGAACTTGCCTTTTCCAAGAATGCGAAAAGTCAAAATTAAGTGAATTGATGAAATGAGTATACCACTCTGTCAGTGGAATTAAGTCATTAAATTGATATGTTGCTATTTAAAACTGTCAGACGGCAGTTTGTTTGTACATACATAATAATGTATAATCCTTTTCCTTGTCTTAACATTAAACTCTTACTCAATTTTACCACAACTTGATATATTTCAGTTAAATCACTGTAATATTACTATAACGTGAATTATACAAGTTGCTAATGTTTTCGTGGATTTCAAATATGCGTATGAACACAATAACAGCCATTTGGCAGAGCTAGCCAAAGTTGGTTGGTTGGTTAGTCGGGCTGTTTGCTATCGAAGCACCAAGTCCACTCCTATGCCATTAAAAACAGCAGGACTTAAAACCATCCAGATCTAATTAGATCCACCAGTCCTATCTAAGCTAAATCGTCCAGATTGTCAAAGAACTTTGCTCCTAAGCAGGTGACTAATGGTTTTTTTAGAGCCGGATATTCACACAGTAGGTGCACAGTAGAATTAAGTTTTTCCTCGTATCTCCAATTTCTACAGAACTAATTCGATGGGACGTCTAATGGCCTTAGCTCCTATGGGGCAATATCCATATGACGCCGACGAGTGTTCGGATGCGCCTTCTATCGAAAGATAAGGCGTTAGATATTATAAGAATTAACCCTTCTAACACAGAAGGTGCACTTCTCCGGCAAGGAGCCAAGAATCACTTCACCTATTCCATCACAAAGATGAAATGAGGCTCCCACACCAGCATGCAGAGGAAAAAAACAAAAAAACAAAAAAAGAAGGCAACAGAAAGAAAACAAGTGAGGAAACCCAGACACACAATACAAACAGAGAGTCACGGGAGTACAGAAAATAGATAGTTCTTAAACAATACCTTACTAAGAGTTAAATCCCAATTAGGATAAGCAATAACAGCCCTACATAAACGATTAATTGGTTCATGCATGCCATAATTTGATCTGGATGGTTCAACATGCAACAAAGGCAGTCTTTGAAGGTTATGTTGGGACTGTCTGAAGGAAACCCTGCTAACAAGCGAACCTGAGTCTATATAAGAGTTCAAGAGCTGGTGAATAAACACAAAGTCAGCGACTTTGCGCCTTTTCTCTTAGAAATTCTATTATAATAAAGTTTCGGCCAAAACTTCGTGTTGTAAAACATAAGGTAATATTTTCCCACCATTCTAAAGTCTTGATGGAATAGTATCTTTCAATTTGACTTTTCGGTACGTTGAGGGGATGGTCAACGCTACCATAGTCATGTCTACATCTGCATTTGAAACTTTTTTGGCCAGTATTAGGGCTCTGGACACAATTTTTCACGCATTTTGATTTAATAGGGTGGGAGTTTAAAGCCTTACGTGCTACCGACATCCTGGAGAAGAAGTGTATCTTTCATAATGGCGTATATTTCCGCTTTGCAGACGCTGCAATTCGTAGGTAGTCTATCTCTCTTTTGTTCCCCTTTTCCCCTTGTGGGACATAGGACAGAAGAAGATTCTCACCCGATTTGAGGCAACGACTGCAAGTGGACCCACAATTTAAAGTGAATTCCGAACCACTGACGTTAACTCTGCAGCCCCCATTAACTTTTTATCGTAATCTGTTGTCAGCAGAAAATAAACATTGGTCGCCGTCAGAGGGATTCAGCCCTGGGACCTCCGGATTGATATGCCGACAGGTTATCACTTACTTTACGACGATTGAGTCTATAAGTCTTACTTATTTGCAGCGCTTCCAGCTCCAAATCCAACCCGCTTTTCCGTTTTCGATCCGTCCATGAAGATGGGAATTCCTCTAATGCCACTTTCAGGGTGCTTTCAATTTTCTCTGCTAGGTATGATCGCGGAAAAAGGTTTTCTAAAATCATATTGTGGGCTTATGTAATCCTTTAAGGGGTGCAACTCACTTTGATTACAGGAGTTCAGTATGACTGCATGTACAAATCTTTGCGGTGTCCATAGACTGTTTTTTCTAAGTCTGAGAGTTCGTGTTGTGGTTCTTTGCACCTCTTGTTCCCAGACAAACCAGCCTTTGCACGTTTACTAAAACGTTATGTGGAGATTGTTTGTAAACTGCATCCCACTAAGCAATGGTACCATGGGTGAGAAAAGGCTTGACAATTGCTGTGTACGTTCAGAGTACAATATGCGGTTTCATGCCCCATTTCTTACCAACGGTTTCCTTGCATGTATAGAATGCCTTAAGTCCTTTCTTCATCTTCTCTTTTATATCCCGTTTAAAATTTAATTTGGGATGGAATATGATGCCCAGAAATTTGGCTTCCGAAAAGAGTTTTTTAAGCTTTGGTGGTTCTTGTTAACTAAGGGTCATTTTCTTGTTAATTTAGGACCATTTTGTCTTACCTGGGTTTGCCTTAAGACCGGTATGATCTGCTCATCTTGATATGTCTATCAAAGCAGAGATAATGACATCACTGACCGTTTAAAGAACTTTCCTTTTGTCAACAAAATTATGTCATCTGTATATGCTATCGTCTTAATGTCTTTGTCGACGAGGGATTTGAGGATTTTTTAAAGAGATGTTCCAAGGCAGGGGTGATAATACTCATACCTGTGGCGTGCCTCTGCTTCTGCTGTTTTCCTAATGGATAAATCTTCTAAGCTAGCATTGATGATCCTGCTGTTTAGCATTGCATGTATCCTGTTTGTTAGAATTATCTGTGCACCAAGTTCTTCTAAAAAGGAAATGATGGATCCTACTTTTAAGTTGTTCTCCTTTTTTAAGTGGCTTCTTCAATATCAGATTCTTGATGTCTCCCAATTCTTCTATGGAAAGTGGAGTTGTCTCACATCTTGCAGTTGGTCTTCCTCCCTCCAGGGAAGTGGGTGGATACCCGCTGTTTAAGAATTTCCTGACTGCCCTCTGTCGAGAAGCCATAGTTTTTACATATATACCCTAGTGTTGCGGGGTTTTGTTGTGGACTCCATATTAAAACAGTAGTTTTTCCAGGATGTTGATTTATTTTTGAATTTATTGAAGCTCCAGTCTTCTGCTGTTTCGGTTTGTTTGGCGTTATTAAAGAGTCTCTTGGTTTTGATAGTAAGTAGCTAAAGTTCCTCTGTCCACCAGGAATTTAAGGGAATTAAACGAATTGTCACTAAATCAGAGAATTCGGCCCAATCAGTCTTAACAGGGTTTCGAAAAGGTTTGCCTATCGATATTTTCAAATAAATGCCTTAAGTTATCCTAACATGGAATTTAGGTGATACTCTTCAGTCACCAACTTCAAATTATCTGCAGCCAGCGTAAAAATACTCAAAAAATATATAATTCTTCTAGTGACATTTTTGAATGAATATTAATAATGATAAAACAAAAAAGTAATAATTCGAATCACTAAAAATATTAATGTATTCAGGTGCTGCCGGCCTGTCTTGCTTTCTAAATTTTATACTCGATTACGAGCACGGTTAAATACTTTAAAAAGCAGAATTTAAGTGTCATCTCAGCAAAGCGAAGGCCTTTTATGGTCTATTATAAAGGATAGTCCGGTGAATCCTTTCCTTTTTTTTCTAGGTAGCTAGATCCCGTTCAACAGGCTTCGTGTCGTTGCCCGTTTTTGCATTTTGTTTTGTTTTAGGAAAATTAAGATCAAACGGGAATGTGCAAAACTTCTGTTTTGATTTTTGCAACATTCCTCGCTTGAAAATTGAGCATTTTTTCGGTTTACTGCCATTTGAACAACGTTGTTTCTGATATTAAACAGTATAACATTTAACGTTATCATTAGTGCCGCTCTTCGTACATTTGGAATGATGTGCCTTTTTTACTTCTACGTAAATTCACTTCTACTAATCCGGAATTTAATTAAGTATGTCTGGATAGGATTTATAGTCAATTGACACATCACTCATTTCTGTTTTTACAATCAAAAGAGAACGCGTCAGCGAAACTATGAATCAGCATTAATTAAAAAAAGAAAATAGGTTGGTGACAGAATTGACCCCTGAGTTACACCAGTATTTAAAACGTAGGAATCAAATGTAACTCCGTTTATTAATTCTCTTAATAAACTTAAAAAATTTTATTTCAAGAGTTTCAGGCTAAATGATAGAAAGGGCCGATAGCCGGGGTCTATCTACAGTTTTTGAAATATCAAGGGAGACGGTTTTAGTTTCTATGGCCAGCGTGGAAACCGTACTGGCTATTGTTGATATTTTCTAAATATTTCATTAACTGGGAGTTAAATAGGATAGAAATACGTGTAATTGCTCTGTAGTTGTACCGGTCTCCTGCATCTACAGGTTTAAATATTCTCATTATTAATGAGTAGTAGTATTAAAGAACTGGTAAAATTATTCCTTACTCAGCGCCCAGAAGTTCATATCACTCACTTGGCTAGCAAATATCTCCTGTTTAATATCCTTTTCGAAATTGAACTTAGCTCGACTATTCACTGATTTGCATATATTCCATTATTAAATCACTATCTCTTGAACAGCTTTATTTTGCGCTACAGCTGTTAAACGGGTTCAACTTTTCGAGCACTTCCCATGGATCTGTTTAGAAAATTCTATTCATGTACATAAAACTTGCACAATACAAAATAAAGCAAAACTTTCTTTAACAAAACCTAAAACTAGTGTCATTCAGAATAAAAGAAATATCTACAGGTTCGTACATAGGTCTTTTTCCGATAAATGGAAATAATGTTCTTGGAATAAATTGCACAGTATCCGAAAACAAATAAATCACTTCTCAGTAAAAAACGTAGGACGAAGAGAGAAATGGATGAGTGCACAAAAATTGAAACTTTGCCGTGAAGTAGGGCCCCAAGATTTTCTCGTAATCCCTTTTTAAAATTTATAGAGAACTAAAATAAAACAGCACTGTTAACACCCAGAGCACTTAAGATATTAGCGGTTTGCCCAGCACAAAGACCATCTGTTCCCCCTTTTATATCCCAAGATTTAAGCAATGTTTTCAGAGGAAAAACCAACCATGATGAAGCATATATTTTGGGGATGATTGATTTGAAAAGATATTCCTGAGAGGATTTTGATCCAACTCGTCTTGCTTTTACAGAGCACATCAATTATGAAAATCTCACATAATAAATTCTCCTGTGTGAATGTAAATTTACGTGCACCCTGCCTTAACTAGGTTATTTCCAACAAGGTATGTTGACGAATAAATCAAAAATTTCAAGTACAGCAAAAGTGTGAAAACACTCAGATCGGCCTTAATGAACCACAGAGTATACAAGTATTTCCTGAACTTTTGATGTTTTCGGAAATATAATAAGAAAAACCAAATAGCCCCGAATGAAGACAACATAGTGCTCAAATATGTGCTCCTGACTTAATACTTACATACTTATGCTACGTGGGAATGTGCGGTGCGATGGTCGATTTTGCCGGATACCGTCATCACATACATTCCGGAAAGTAAAACTCCACATAAAGTTTCCTTTCCCAGTTCATTCGCAATAGATGCACTCAGCCGGCATCCTTCAGAAGGTCGCACATTTGAGGCGGACGACGGGGATGGCAGATGTGATGTAATCCCATTTTCCATTAGGCGAAACCCCAGCGAGTTAGGGTACAACATGTGTAATTGCAATTACATTCTATGTGCCAGAAACAAAAGGATTCGCTAGCAGGAAACATGTGCATTTGATACTGGAAACAAGGAGTCGGGGTCGTTTATTTTGCGAGCAGAATTAGGATCTTCCAGCGAAAGTCCCAGGTCTGGTGGCACTGAATAGCAGTGGTGACAGTAGTTGTTAATATTTCACATGCCAGCGAATATGTTGGTTTCTAGCAAAATGACGAGCACTTTATTACCCAAAAGCTACTTTGGCACAAAACTATGGGTAGGTTGGATAATTTTGCTACAAAGTGCACATTTGCATTTCAGCGAGTATGTACTACTATAGCTTCAGAACGTCTAATTATTGAGTGAAACAGGAAAGTCTCAACGAATAGTTTGTGGAAACTTCAGATATGTGACTGCAAATCCTTGTTTGTCTTATGAAGATGAATTACTACTTACAATGAAGATAAATAAACGTGGAGTAGTAAATCCGACGAGTTAAGACATTTTATTTCGTTTCATGTCGTCTTACATGTACCAGAACAATATAAAATATATTTAAGTTTAGCGAACTCCAATGCGCCAAGGGATTGTTGGACGTCAACCCCTGATCTAATAATTTAAGAAACCCGTTGACTTCGATAATGCCCATTTCTCAATGCCTTAATTATCTGTATGTTAAGTGTTTTTTAAAAAAAATATACTGTGAGCAAACTATCAAATTACAGATTTGTGGTTTAAATTTATAAATTCCTCTCAGTAAAATTTAGAGAATTATGTGGCTAGCATCTAAAAATATTCAGGTTAGAATAAGTTTCAAAAGATGAGAAGGAAGAAAGGAAGAGGGATGAATTAGATGCAAAACCTTGCGCGCTAGGTTTCTCAAGGACTGCTTAACATAACAAGTTCAGCTAATTTTATTTTTAGTTTCTTTCAATAAGTACTAAAAATTGTCATAACTGTTTTTTGTTATCCTTCAAGTTTCTTCGTTTCCAGAATCCATCCCGATACCTCTGAGAACGATGTTGCTGATCATATTCCCACGCAGCCTGGCGTCCCTGCACATGGCCGCAATGGACATATATACACTGATTTGTTCAAAGGCTTTGTTCCTGAGAATGCATTTAAAGGCATCGTTTCTCCAGACGTATCGCCCTCCGGTTCTATTTTCCTTGAGTTTATTCCCAAGTCCAGAGCAGGTCTTACGTCTCTGCCAAAAACTTACTTCTCGCCTCTTCTTGTCACATGTCAACGTAACTGGTTATGATCGCCACCTAACGAAGTTGCGGGGCTCTGTAGGTGGTAGCGTGCTATGTGCCGTGAGGGAGGGTTTCCCATGCTCGGATTGTATGGCGGTGGTGATTTGGAGCCCCTGTGCATCCCTTTTAGTAGATTGTTCGTCTTGACTATCCATATCACCATTATCTCCCCCCCCCCCCGCAGGTACGCGAAGTGCTTGCTGCGTCCATTGACAATTTGTCTTATGCCCTGCTTTCAAAAGATGCTATTGTGATTTTCGGCTACTTTAATCTTCCAGCCAAATCTTGGCCAATGGGAGCCTTTTGACGTTGATGGGACGCCTTCTGGACTCCGTTGCTCATCTGGTTTGATTCAATGTTATTGACAATATCACAATGACACGGGTAGATTTCCGTATCTTCTTTCATCTGACCCCGACTGCACGTCAGTGAGGAGATGTCTTGCTCCTTTGTTTTCGGACACCTCGCATCATCCCGCGTTCTTGGTTGTTTTGTGTTTCGATGCTGTGAACACATCTCCTTCTGTACTAGGTGACTGCTTCTTCAACTTCAAATGGGTTGACTTTACGCCCGCCAACAACTGGCTCCTGATTGGTCGCGCGTGTTTTTGGGAGTATGATGTAGATCTGGCTGTGGGCACCTTTTACGATGTCTTTTCGCATGTTTTGTCCGGTGTATTCGAGTTTTGTACTTCTAGGTCAAGATCTTCTCATTTGTTTTATCCCTGTCTCGACGGTACCTGGAGACATCTTAGGTACCTGAGGAGTAAATCTTCGAAGAAGTTCTGTATCTCGGGAAGGGATGAGGATTACCGATCTTATTCGGATCTTTGTCATCGGTTTCACTCTCCGCTTCAGGTTTCCTATGCCGAAGTTTTATCCAAGCGTAACTGTGATTCCTATCTTCCCATCTGATTCATCGTGATGTAGTGATGATCCCTCCAAAATTACAAATTTTTTGGTGATTTATTTCACACTGCTTTTTGGGACTCAAACTGTTATTACCTCTATTGATTTTTCCCATCTGACAAGGCTCCCACCTACTTCTCTTAGACCCAGCGACCTAGTATTTGGCGAGGCATCTGGTTTTGAACATCTTATCTGTCACACGGCTTCTCTGGGGCCGCGAAGGTATTAATGCTTCCTTTTTTAAGCAATGTCAGTTCTTTTTGGTCGGCGACATACTACGATTCCTTAAGGGTAAATAAACTATCACTAACCTCCATGAATTCCTGAATTACTTTTTATCAGGCAAACAGATTGCGTTTCCATCTCGTTTCGTCAAATAGTTGCCTATTTATCGCATTCAGCATATCATGTTTCGTGGAGCTCTTTCAAATCAAATCTTTGTCATTTTTGGAGCGCCTCAGTGCAGTCTCCTTGTTTCGCTCCTTTTTATTCTGTATAATGCATATTTATTCGTTGTCAGGGATAACCCGATGTTGGGCATTGTGAAGAGATGGTTTAAGGTGCTAGAGGACCCCTATTTAACCGAACTTTTTTACTGGACCTTTGTGAGACCAATTTTGGAGTATGCCAGTCCTGAGCTCTCTACTTTGCTGCAAATATAAACTGCATTGTGGCGGTGCAGCGCAGATTTCTGAGGTTTGCACTTCTTTACTGGAATGACAATGTCGCTCTGAGCCTTATTCTAATCGATTGAGGGTAATCTCTCTGGACTGTCTTTAAAAGAGACGTAATATCAGCATAATATCCTTTATGTTTGATCTCTGAACATCTCCACCCCGCCCCTCAGGAGCGTTCTTGGTCACGAACTTTGTGTGGCATGCACGAGCCTATTACGAGGCTGTATCAACTCTTCAATGAGTACAACTTCAACATTGATCTAAGCTTCTTCAGGCAACGACTGAAGAGCTCAGCCACCATTAACTCCTCATCCAGAGTTCGACTAAGCTAACCAATGGTTATTTAAAGATAAGGAATCATTATTTAAAAAATCACAGAATGATTTAACCTGTAAATATTGACAAAATCATATTACAATTTTTGAAAAACAGTTCATCGAAAATTTCTCGAAATTGGGTGAAACGGCTTTTGAAAAATCAAGAGAAAAAGGGTTTTTTGAAGTTTTTAAACATTTAATTTAGCTGTGAAACGGCTTTTGAAAAATCATGTACGCAAAATTAAAAAACACTTTGAGAAAAAGGGTTTTCAAGTTTTTAAACATTTAATTTAGCTGTAAAACATATTGAAACTCGCATTACTACACAGTTATATCTTTCCATAGTGGACACTGCTGGGTCCTAAAAAATGTCCGCTATTAAGAGTTGTCCGCTTTTCAGAGCTGGAAGTTTGAGGCAAATTGAATCTTAAGACTGCAAAAAGTGTTCGCTTCTAAAAGGTGTCCTCTTTTCGGAAGGGTTCGTAAAGGAACGTTTCACATGGCTTATCTCTGCATCAATCATGTTTCGACGTTGGCATTCTGACCGAAACTGGGTTCTGTGGAGCGTTTGCTGAATGCTTCTGTTGGTGAAGGAATTTTGTGTGCTATTCATCGCAGGATTCCATGCTCCATGGTTGAGCTTTCGACTCGGACGATTTGAAGCCTCTGAGGGGTGTTTTCAGCGTTCCCAATAAATGTGTACATGTTGCCACTGTGTATATTTTTCCGGGGGCGATAGCAGACACTTATGAACTTTATTGACGGCATTGATGAACAATCTAATGCCTTGCAACGTGATGAATTGCTACTCTTTAGTGATTTTAACCAGCACACTACCAATTTGTGATTCCTTCTTATTTGTCCACATCGCTGCACTCGCTACCTTTTCTGGTTAAAGACAGTGTTCCGATGTTGGCAGACAGATTCCTGGATTTGGTGTTCAGTACTGATCCCAGTGATATCTTGCTGAGGCAGTGTGCGGCTGTTTTGCTCCCTTAGATGTCTCATAATCCTCCTGAATCTCGGATCTCCTGATTATTTTATGCTTAATAACTTATTACTATATTGTAACTGGTTTAAATTTTTTGACGTCAGGGACATTGATGTGACAGTGAATACTATTTATGATAATTTGTTTGGTTGTATCGCAATTGAATCATCTACAGAACTTAAAGATTAAAGCTTGGAAGCGATTCTCTTTATAAAGAAGATTTTAATTTTCATTTTAATTTACGTGCAAAGCCCACCTAAGGTCTTGAATTAATTTGAAAGAATTAAAACAATTTTACGTAACGAGCGTAAAAAGCGTAGGACTGACGAATAAAATTCTTTGCTGGAACTGGAGGATAACGAGAGAACTGATCTTTTGACTATTGCATATATTTAGTCACTCAAAAGACATTTTTATCAACTATGATATTAGTTATAAGGATTTTACTCAATTGATGTCATTTCCTTCGACTGCGTTGATAATGAAAAGTCTTTCATTTTATTCTTGTTTCTCTACTTAAGAAATTGTTTCGAAAGGGAAGTCAACAATTTGTCAATTCTCACTCTCATAGTATCGTTTCGAGCTTCTCTTCCCAATAACATACACAATACCGCTGGTGTACCTCAAGGCAGCCACCATGGTCCACTTTTATTTATTCTTTACATCAATGATGTATCCTTATGTTTTTTTAATACAAAAATTATTTGTTATGCTAACGATACTAAAATTTGCCGACTTGTTTCCTCTACTCCAGATTGTGAACATTTAAATTCCGACTTGCACTCCTTTTATTGCTGGTGTTAATAAACTAACTGCCTCTTAATACTGTAAGTGTACAACTTACAGCTTTTTGTTGCAAAAGAATTGAATTTGACTTTAACTACATTATATATGGTTGTGCACACTGCGGAGTCTGATTGAATAGTCATTTATCCTTCGACGACTATATTGACGTGATTGTTAACAATGTAAATTCGTCTTTGGGGTTTGTAAAAAAGTGGGCTTTTCTTCAAAGGGATCATATAGGGTTTCAAATAAAGGCTTATTGTAGCACGAATTCAACAATATATATAATGTATGCATTTCTTTAAACATTTTTAGGGAAAAAAGGCTTAAAAATTTCTATCTTCCAACCTTATCACAAAAAGTGTCGCTCAGAAAAATCTGAAAAAATCATGAACTGTCTGTCTATCATAAAATGTGGCCGCCTTGACGATATGTTGCCTGCAGATGACCGTATTATGTGAGATTGTATATCATCCACATCTCCAGTAACAAGATATATCAAAGTGCCCCTCCCTCATTTCTAACCTATCGCAGCAAAACATCTGAAAAAATAGTCACTGAAAAATTTGAAAAAAAAAATCTACTCACTCTAACTTGTGCCTACCCAACACACTGTGTACCATTTCTTTTGTACTTTCTTGTGAAATTTTTTTTCTTTTATTCGATGTGCCCAAAGCCTAGGGGACAACCCTTTGATGCATCAGCATGGTTTTGGCCGGAAGGGAATTAGGGTAAGGGAAGTGAAGAAACTTGAATGTCTTGTTTTTGCATCGCTGCGAGCTAGACAACTGCCCAGAGACGGAGTGGATTATTTTAATTTCTTAATAAAAGTTCTAGCGGAGGCCTGGTCTGGAACCCGGGATCAATGGCATTGTGGTCGTGCTGCTTAACGAATTGATCCAACTGCAATTTCGCATTGCAAAATAATACAACTGCACACTTACTTTAACAAAACGAAAGAGAATTACGTACGTCATTGACGCATTACAAGCTCGCTCCTTCAACAAAATAAATACAAAACTGATTCGTCACTTTAAAACACCTAACCTAGAATGAAAATTAGAATGAAAAAAGTTTTGATCGCGACCACATGTTCATAACATTTGTAGGTTTACCTAAAGTAAATTTTAGGGTTAGGTAAATGACATCACGATAACTCTAATTAGCCTGACGTAGTAACCATTTTATTCGATTGAAAAACGAAAATTCTCAAAGTACCACCGAGAGACCAATTCAAAAGTAGGGTTAAGTACCTTCTGTCTGTCACACCGTAGTCGGATTTTTAATTTTCTTTGTATATACCACTTGTTTTAATTATGTAAGTGATACACCTTTTTAAATTTTTAAATTTAATTGTTCATAAAGTTAAAGTAATATTTGTAGGAATCAGGCTTTAGTTATTAAAGCTAACTTAACAATGTAGTTTTGTATAGGTGTAACTTAAGGCCACTTTATGTACTCTGGTTTTTTCCTATACTAAAGTGAAAACAAAATCTGCGTAGGGAAGGAAAATATTAACAAAATCGTCTTTTTGCAAGGTATACTATATAATTACTTTTTACATTCCCTTATATAAGTACAGCTTACGCATGAATGGATAGCGGACAAAAAGGCCGCCAGGCATACCCAGGATACCCTAAAAGTTTTCAATTAAGATCTAAACGTGCAAAAGACATTAAGCTAAAACATTATGAGCCTATGTACTACTGATGAAGTCTAATTCATAAAATTAGACAACCCACTTTTACGGTCCTTCATTAAGAAATTCAGGAAGACTCATCCAATCTTCTTTATTTCTGTCAAGTGCAAACATTTCCTTTAGACATGCTTTTCGCGGTAGTCCCTCGATAACAATTATTATTTCTTTGCTACATAAATCGCCTCAATTAAAAAACGTGACACTGTCACTTTGCCATAACGAGAGTGTCCCTGTAATGATGACTATAAAGTCTTTGCTGGCAGGGAGGAAGTTGGATCTTAAAGTAATAATTAAATTGTTCCAACCGAAGGACTCACAAAGAGTCTTCCCCTGTTCCTGATGTGGTAGACTTCCGGTGTCTTAAAAAATTTAGGATTTCTTTGTTAAACAGCCTACACGTTGATTGTGGGAAAAGAAAGCTCCGAGGACGAATACAAAAATGTTTTAGGTGGGAAAAGACGAATTCTGTTCGCTTGGTCCAAAGTAAAAAAAAATTGTGGGGGGGTGGGAAATCATAAAATGTAAAAGATCAGATAAAAAAGTTTCTGCAAAATGCACAGTCAACTCTTGCCTCAGATGTCTAGATAAATATACTGCTGCTACGTTGACAGAATTTAATGATGTAATACATTTCACTAGAAGACAGCTATGGAGTAGCTGACAGAGCCACGGGCGGGAAATATATTACTTTGCGTTTTATATGTGCGCCTCCCTGCTCACTTGGCTCCCTGATTATGTCTGTTTGTTAAGTAGCTAAATAAGCTTAAGGGTTGATTCACTAAATCTTCAGCTCGTAAAAATGTAAGTAGCTGGTCCTAATTATGACCTCGTTCCTTCCACATGGCAAGCATAATGTGGCCATAACCAGCCCAGCAGGCTTAAGATGAATAAACTTGTTCAGCTACCGAGTTATTCTTAGAAACAAAATTATTATCGAGGCTTGATTTCCTTGAAAATTGCTAAGGATAAAGGAGCTGTGCAAAGTCCTTTTGTGCATATTGTGTTCACTATGTTAAGAATCCTACATGATGAAGCTATTTGATTACGGTGGGGAAGGTCAAGCAGTTTCCAACCCAACGAGAACCGTAAATACTTTTCAAGCATTAGTAAAATTAATTTCTGTAAATGTGTTCATTAAGCTGACCGTAAAAGAGCTGGTTTAGGGTGAGATACTTTGTATTTGGAACTCCTAAGGAAGTCTCAGTGGAAGAGTATCTTATATCAAAGATAATTTCGCCTCAAATTAAGCAACACTAGGCGCACTTTGATGTTTTAAGTGGTAACTTATCTTTGAGGAAAGTTGTGAAACTGTTCTAAAGTTTTGAAAATTTAAAGGGATGAGATAGGAGATAAAAGTTGTTCAAATGAAAATACCAAAATTTAACTAATTTTTTATCAGATTATGAAAATGGTTTGTAAATATATCTCAGAACCAGAGTGAAAGTACGTCAGAAGAGATTTTCTAGAGGACCTTTGTAAGTCGTTGACGGTGTAAGGGTTAATGTGTTGGTCTGCCCAGGTCTGATTTCCAGTGGCGGGTACCAATGGCTTTTTCTACTGACAACAGTGACGGTCAGCGTTGTAGAATAAAAGCCTGTATTTCGAAACACACCTTTAACTGTAGGTATACATGCAGTCTTTGTTATCGAAGCACATCATGCCTTACAAACGGTTATGAGAACTCAGAAAGGGACCTAAGAAAACTTCTGACATGTAATAGTTCCCCGTAAAATAAAAGATTAGTCTAGTCGAAATTTTACCATAAACAAACTGTTTTCAAATATTTTATGGAGGTCCCTTAAAATCTAAATTTAAAGGGCTCCATTCACTTAAAACTACACACTTTTTATTAAATGTACTTATAAAGAGAAACAAACCGAAATCTATTTGTGCATTTCAGGTATTATTCGTTGAATCAATTGGTTGAGCGACACGACCACCATGCAATGGTTCCCGGGTTCGAGACCGGATCTCCCCGTGGGTTTTTAAATTTGAATTAAATTGAATTCAAATTCCACTTCCTTTCTGGGCTGTTGTCTAGCCCGCAACAATGCAAAAAAAAAGACATTGAAGTTTCCTAACACGCCATGCTAACTCATCAAAGGGTTGTCGCCTAGGCTTTGGCGACATTGTAAAAAAAACATTACCAAAATAATGTTCGCATTTTATATTCACGCAATACCAAACAACAAAACTCCTCTTACATATTTTCATTATTTGTTCACATATTTAAATAACAATTTAAATAAAAAAGAAGGGATGGTTTGTTATTCCAAAATATGCTTTATTGTACCTTGTTTGTATAACAGTTAAAACGTACTTTTGCTAAATCTGTCAATAAACCTCTGGGTTGATTAATGTTTGTTGTAGATTATGGGGAACAGACTTTGATCAACTTTGGTGCGAAATATTTTTTTTTTCGAAAAGGCAAAATTTTTGAAATATCAACGATTTTGAGGGCGATCCCATTGAAACGTACACTTGAAAATAACTGGAGAAATCAGCTCTCGCCCTATTGTTATCTAGCTCCCATTACCTCTTGTGGGGCATGGGGTGATAAAATAACTACACCCTATACGAGACACCGATTGCCAGTGGACCTAGTACCTTAATTTCTTAAACAAACATTGGCGCCCGAGCAGGGGCCTCGCGGAACGAGAATTTGGAAGTGGCTTCGGTATTGGAGGAAGCAAATTTTAAATAAAAAAAATTGAAATTAAATATTCAATTAAACATTAAGAGAGGCTTATATTAATAAGATTACCACAAATTTTACCAAGCAAACGCGGCTTTACAAAGTGTAAAAGTTCGATTGGGAAGTACTCAGCGCAATGGGAGAATATTCTATCACAGATAGAGTTATTATGACAGATAAGTGCATAGCAGAGTCAGAGTCAAGTGAAGTCTTCGAAGAGCAGTATCTGCGTTAAAAAAGCTGCACTAAAACGGGTTATATCATCGTTCGAGTTAAAGAATGAACAAATCTTAGCAGGAGAAATGCTCCAATGTTTCCATGAGAGTTTTATCTGATTACCATTCTATGATGTGAGCTCCTTGGTTGAAAGATTTGCAGCATCGGTAAACGAAAATGTAGATAACACAAATGTAACGCATTTAACGGAAATTATTGCAACTGGATCGTATTTCGCATGTGCGTAATCTAAGCTTTGGAAAATATTCGAGAAATATGGAATTTCGAGTGTAAGTGAACGTAAATTGGCTCTAAAATTTTGGAAACGGCAGTTACAGATGGCAATTTTTTAAGAAGAAATTAGAGGGCAGGTAAAAAAGAAGTCAGTACCACCCAGAAGCAAATTAGCGTCTTTGAATCCTTTTGTGGATGGGACTGGTAAGAATGTAATGTCATAGTCAAGCAGAGCTTGGTGCCGCCGCGGAAGGTCAGTTGAAATATTTACACGCTGGATTGTAATTGCTTCAGAATACCTTACTTCACATTTTTAAGAAAGCTAGAAAGTACCGAAGGGTGGACAGCAGCAGAAGGGCAATTCGCCAATATATAGGTTAGAAACGATTTCTGAAAGCCATTTCTGAATACCGGCGTAGATAATGCGGGCTCATTTTTGGTTAGACCCTGAAGAGGCAGGGCAAGGCAAGGTTAGATTATGCGGGTCCATTTTTGGTTAAACCCTGGAGAGATGGCAGTGCTGTAATGTACAGCGATAATGCTACGAATTTTACTGATACAAATAAGGTGCTATTGGAGTTAAACAAATTTCTGAAATCTATGGATTTGGAGTTTCACTTGCGAAGAGAGGCACGTAATGTGGCGCTAACAATTGAAGAATTGCAGACTCTACCTTGCCAGGTGGAAGCAGTTTCAAATTTCCGACCTTTGTGCTCCAAAGGTGTACATAGCGTAGAGGCTTTAACTCCTGCTACTTATTTGGTAGGGGAACCTCTTCATTCTGTTCAGGAAATTGACGTTTCTGAAATAAATAATTGTCATTGAACAAGATGTCAGCTAGTGCAGCGGTTGCATCGAAACTTGTCGAAGCGTTGGCAGGAAGAGTACTTGGTGACGTAGACTAGAAGACGTCCATTGAGGAAACGACGGCATAGTGAGAGTCGTGACTCTGCGCATAGCCAAGGGCCTATTTCAGAGACATATATAAAAAATTAGTCTAGTTCCGATTGACAAATATAATGGTGAACAGAAGCTTCACGGTAGGCGGCGTGTCGGAGACGATACTACTGCCCAACAGATGTCTAAAACTCTTTGAGCAGCTGAAAATCAACTAACCATGTATTAGCAGTCAATATTAAATATATTGAAGTACACACGTTGGAAAATTGGCGCCCGAGCATGGAGATTTACGGTAAAAGATGTGGGAGCAAGCAACAGTCAAACCTTACAAGGTACGAAAGTGGAACGTGCGTTTCGATAAAGGGCACGATGGTAAGATCCCCTGCGCTTCCTCGAGAGAATTGAAGAACTGGCTGAATGTTATGTGATTCAAGTCACACGGATCTAAAGGGCATTTCCATAATTGCTCTCAAAGGATGCTCTAGCTTAGTATCGCAACAAGCAATTGAACTGAATTGGACTTCGTGAGCGCTTTAAAATGTCTTGGCAGCCAAGTATAATCTCGGACGAGAAGTTAGAGGAAATATTGAAACCGAGAGATAGACTAGTAGATCAGTAGACTGCTGTTGTAGATGCGGAAAACGAGGTCATGAGAGGCTACACTGTCGAAACCAGTCAGTCGTATTTTGTTTACAATGCCGAGAACAAAGAATACTCACCCGCGACTATCGACGTACCGAAGGACCGACTGGTTCAGTCCGTACACCGAGAACCGAGGCAAACAGAACCAACGACGACGGCCAACCGGTAAACGAAAGAAGAGTGCAGGACAGAGGAGGTCGCCCTGTACCCTAACGCCCGCAATAGAGAGCCAACACACAGAACTTGCCTCCTAAGGAAGAGTTTGACATTCGACAATTTCTCCTTATACGACTCCGGGATCTAGAGTTCCAAGCGTTAGTAGAAACCGGTGCCGGTCGGAAGTAGAGAAGTCCAGAAACTCGCCAGACAGTGCCTCATAATGTCCTCCCTATGCCGAGACTAGACGAAGCGATGATATGCTTTTTTGTGCGCTTCAATTCTAGCAAGTCATGAAGTCGGACGTCTACAATTAATGAATGTTATTTTAAATTTTATAGTGGATTTTTACCTAATTTTTCTTCCTTGTTTTTAGTCCCTTAATTCCTAAGATAAACACATTTTTTTTTTGAAAATACTTTCGTCTCGAGATATCCAGATAATTAGGCCTTACCAGTTATTGATAAAAGTTGTAAATAACTAAATTTTCTACAAATGGTAAGCTTTTGAAAAAATTGTTTACGACTCACGATTACCGAAATATCGCCACCAAAAACTATTTGGACATTTTTTTCCAAATTGCGCTCGAATGAGGGGTGGCGGGGGGGTTGCCACTTCGGAAACTCACCATAGAGCCCTCAACAAATCTAAAAAGTCCCTGCTTACACAAAATGTTTCGAAAAACTACTATTGAACTGGACTATTGGGAGTTATTTTAGAGCTAAACTATGCTCAACACTGCTTTCGATACCTATCCCGTATTTCTGTTCACTTTTCCACCACAATTTTCTGAATGAGAAGATAAACTTTTCCACTGACCTAATAATATTGCAAGTCTTTACGTACTACTGTAAGCTCACTGCATGATAAATGGAAAGTTTCTTAATTGAGGAGCTAACTCTCCAAAGGCGAAATGTCCAAAAAATTTAGTTTTATTTTAGTGTGCGATTATAGGAGTTGTTTTAATACTTTAGCTTATCATAAATGAGAAGTAGTATTGTTATCTAGTGTACTTTAATTTTAATACGATATCAGTTCATAAGCGGCTTATTTAATATTAGTTTTCTGTGTTTTCCCATAAAAATCACGTACAAAAGTATGATGGACATGACGCTTTTTGAAAATCAACTCTTCAATTATGAGCACCAATTCGTAATCAAAAACTGGATTGCTCACGTTACTTTATCTAAAATACATGTACCTGTCAACAAATCACTTTTGTGCCTAATAAGCTGACGCCATAATTGACTATTTTCTTTTATCCGTAGTTTTTTTGCTATAAAATTATTCATATTTGCAATGGTCATAGAAGCGAGAAAAGCTATTATAATCCAAATAGTTGCACAATATACCGAAGAACAAATTGAGCGACTGATTGAGTTTCTTTGTTTATTTGTTGAACAAATAAACACCGACAGTGTCGAGCATTATCTCCATTATTGTCGATGTTATATTTAGTCCTTGTCAAAAGAAGAATGGGTAAGTGTAGTGCTTTGCTTATCACCACCTGAGACTTGCCCTCTTTATCTATTGTTTTCCCTAACCTACGTAGGATGTAACACTCAAGAAGATACTCTACTTCGACTAACTTATCTTTAAGTGAAACCGTCCTCCTACGAGGCAATCATTAATTATATGACTTCATAATTACTTGATGCCTTCGAGGAAAGGCCTGCAAAAACTTTCACAAAATTTTCGGAATTGTTTATCTTTCGGATGGATTGAGTAGCTTGATAGATATATTTTACGCCAGAGGGGAATGTTTATGGTATTAATTATGTTTATAGTCTTGTTATTTGATTGGTTCAAGAATTGTGTACAAACTGAATTTGTTTGGTTATGAGAAAATGCGGAATTTGATAGAACTTGGTTTTTTTTTAAATAGTTGAATATTTTAACGCTCTGGTAAGCTTTATTTAAAAATTTTGGAATTATTTACAATTAAATTGAAACATATCTATTGATTTTTTTCTATTTAAATGAAACATAAATATTGCGCTAAATGTCACTTTTTGGTAGATATTTAGATAAGACGCCGTAATAGATTAGACCCTTGTGGTATCACTCCAGTTAGAGCCACATATGTACATTAAAAACACATCAGAAAAGTTATATTTTTGAGGCAATGGTTTAATTTAACAAATTCATTTAATTGCACCTTTTTTTTAAGAAATTTTCAACTTGGCCCATATTTTCGGTTCATAGTAGACCTGCATTGAATATCTCCTCTTCAATAGGTGATGGATGGGCAGAAAAAGTTCGTGCCTGATTCCAAACTGGGATTATAACTAGGTAAAACCGAGGAAGAGCCGACTCGAGCATCAGAATCATTAGACAAGTCTGTAAATAAAAAGTAAGGTTCATAAGAATCAACCTCGAAATAATGACGCTTGGGCCGACCAACCCTACATGGCGAAGGTTGCTCCATAACTTTATTGCATCAAGACTTTTTATCGAACTTTGCGCAATGCAGTGAACAAGGAAATTTTACATTCCAAGATTTCTTACTGTAGATATAAGTTCGATGTTAGAGTTCCTACTAGGAAACATTGGCTGAATCTTAAAGATATTGGTGTGGGCAAATCGAAACCTCTTAAAGTAAATGCTGACTTCCATGAACTGAATCGTAGTACGCCTATTGGTGCGGTCGGTGATCATACTATTGGCAGTTCTGCTGAGTTCATCGTTAGTAATCCCTCTGCGGGATTTTCTTTTGTGCAGGTGACGAGTCTAGATGTGCTTGCAGTAGTAGCTGGTGTTAAATCTAATGCAGTTGTATGGACATAATATATCCTAGATTTGTTAAAATCGTGTTGCCAGTTTTACTTCCGTATCTTACGTTATTTTAATACTATTTTAATACTATTACGTATATTTTAATACTATTATAACTAAGTCATGTTTCCCACTAAGTGGACATCTGTTAAGATTATACGTATTCCTAAGAATTCAGAACCCGACTCGGTGGCATATTGGCCTATTTCTGTCCTCCCATTCATTTCTAAGGTTTTTGAAAAGATCTTACATAAGCAAATAACACATACCATGGAAAATAATAACTTCATATCGGTACTGCAATCAGGTATTAGAGCTAAGCGTAGCTCTACAACTAATCTGATTAAAATATCTGATGACGTTCGTGTTTCAATTGATTCGAATATACTAACAATACTTATTCTAGTAGACTTTTCCAAGGCATTTGACAGGGTTGACCACAGAATTTTGATAAATAAGTTGTTATTGGTAGTAGGGTCTCTAGCGTTCTCCCTGTCCTTTTTGGTGTTCGTCAAGGGTCAATCCTAGGACCATCGCTCTTTTCAATGTTTATTAACGCCTTAACTTGCGTGGTCGAGCACTGTAAATTTCATATGTGGGTTGATGACTTTCAGCTCTATATTTCCAAAGCATTTGGATTGATTGAGGATGAGGTTTGTCGCGCTAATGAGGATCTGGCATTGCTGAAACAGTTTACACTTAATGCTTCGAAGTCTACCTCCTTAGTAATCTTATTATTGTGAACCAGAAACCAACTAAATTGAATTTTGTTTAGTCTGTAAGAACATTTAACTTAACTCAGCGACGTTTTGGTTGTCGTGTTTCTCAACGTCAATTTGTTGTCCAATCGGTGATACTGTGGAACGCCCTCCTCAGTGTTATAAAGTGCTGCAGGAATGGCCGTAATTTAAGATTACTTCTATATGATAAATTTTAAATAGTATTATACATATGTCAGTATTTTTCAGATGAGTTATATAGGCACATAATACTAAGTATTTTTTATTATTTGTTCAGTTTTTACCTATTTTTATTTATATTTTGCATTTTTCTTCTAGCATTCTTGATGATTATTTTGTAGTTTGTTAGTTTATTTAACTATGTATTTATTAATTTTTTTATTTTATTTTGAAAATATTTCTGAAGTATTAATTCTTTTCTAATATCATTCCTACACAAATGTATAAATTGAATAATTTAATTGTGTACTTGCTCCGATAATAAATGAATATGAATATGAACATAAGACTAGGATCAAGCTTACAGCTGTAGTATATAGTTTTTGATTTTCTGATTTCGAAAGAAACCTTATTCCATATCTGGCGATAACTTTCCCGAAGTTTCGATATAAAGAAACTTCAAATTTGACATAGTGATGCAAATTTAAATTTATTTTAACTTTCCTCAGTCACTGACCACTACAAAATCAAACTAATATTATCAATTGCATCAGAAGCGGTGATGAGACACATGCAAGAAGACATACCTACTCAAAGAGCGAGCCGAAATAGATTTATTAAAAGAAGGTAATAATTAAGGATATTCAATTTAACGCTGCAGCCAATTGAAGGCAAATAAAACACTAGAGTATCAGTAGCACTAGAGTAGAGTAGTAGCAGTATCTGCGTTTAAGACTATCTGCTTGAATCAAGTCGTCGGTGGTGTAAGTGATAAAGTGTTGGCCGACCAATTCGGAAGTCCCAGGTTCGAATCCCACCGACGGTGACCCTTGCTTGTTTTTCACTAACAACAGATAAAAAAGCCATGGGGGTTGCAGAGAAATTGTCAGTGTTTCCGAATCCACTTTCAATTGTAGGTCCCCTTGGTTTGCGGAAAAGTAGGGAGAGAGAGAGAGAGAGCAAAATAAGGAAACTGTTAAATGGTAGGCCGCGCAGGGAAAATCGAACGGAATTCCACTATGCCACACAATGCGATTGATGTGTATCCTACAAAATGCGACTAAATAGAAGAGGCATATTCTAAGAAGACCATAACTAGGAACTAAAGCTCGCTTCGTTCTTACTAATTATGGCATTACGATCACCCTTGAAAATTAAACGGGAATTTACCCAAGATTCCTTGTTTTATCAAGCGACATTGAGGGGCAGTTATCGATGGTGACGTTTCGTTTTCGAGAGAATGACGTAAATGGGTACTTACCGATGCTTAATTAGAGGCAGTTGATGAAACACCAGGTATGGAAGGTGTCAGTCTGAAACTTTCGATCCAATACGAAAGATCTTGGAATCGTCAGTGAAACAAAAATTTTTAGAATGAGTCAGATGTAAATGTACATTACTGAAGTAAATGATAAAAAGCAGTGGTCGGACATGGTTACCTAGTGGCACTATAGAAGTTTTAAAAATTGTCTCAGAGAGAGCACTACGAAAAGAGACTCACTGAGTACGATCAGAGAGGTACGAGGAGGAGCCTGAGAAAGGAGAGCTTGGGAACAGTAATTCTGTGATTTAGTCTATCGAATGCCATTCTAAAATCAGCAAACATACAGTCAACCTATCCTACCACCCTTTGCAGCAGTGATGAAATACTTGAAGATTTCCAACAAGATGATGGTGGCGGACTTACCTTTCATGAAACCATGTTGGAAAAATTGCTTGAACGATTTGTAATGACAATAAAGGACGCTACAAACCAAGACCTCAAAAATCTAGGAGACACAGCGAAGATTAGCGGTTGGTCTGTAATTTGATATATCGCACTTGTCGCCTTTTTTATGCAGAAGAATAATCAGGGAGAGTTTCCAGGCATTCGGAAATACGCCGCAGTTAACAGATAGATTAAATAAATAACATGCAGCAAGAGAAGAACCTTACTTTTTAAAGAACGAGGTAGAAATACCGCAAGAGCCATCTGAGAAGCTATGAGAAAACCTGAAAGTCTTCTTTAAAATCATGGCTTCGTCAAATCAAAGGTCCCTGGATTCGAGAGAAGTTGGCGGAAGCCTCGAGAAATGAGTAAAATCAATAATGCTAATATTAGAGTTGTTATCTAAAAATGCGGATTTAAAAAATCAGTAAAAAGATTAAATATCGTCATTTTTGGTTTTCTCTCTCTCTAGTTTCCAAGTGTGGACGGAATGCAGTTGGAACTCAGGTTCCGTGACAAATACCTGAAACATATTCTAGACCCTCAACTGTCCTGGAAGCTAAAAGTCGAAGAATAGATTGCTAAATCGAACAAAGCTTTACACACATGCAAAAGGCTTTTCGGCACAAAGTGGGGAGGAAGACATCACGTAACGCATTGGGTTTATACGGCGATTGTGCGACCTATCCTGCTTTAATGGCATTATGGTTTAGTGGCTGTAGATATAAAAATTTATCTCTCTAGACTGGTACATGCACAAAGATTGCAAGGAATCTGAATCGTATGCGCACTCAAATTCACGCCCTCCCGTGCTCTAGATAATATTTTACACCTAACTAGGGTCTTTATGCTAAGAACGCAGCGAAGGGGGCGATGCTGCGTTTCAAGCCGCGGAGGTACGGCCACAGCAGCCTTTGGGGAAAGTCTCACTTCTGATAATACTGACTACATACTACGATTAGAGACTTAAACAGGAAGTTCAAAGCAATAACACCAAACAGGCTGTTATTGGAATCTACGACAGAGAAACCTGCAAAATTTCAATCATCCTTAAGACTTCCCAGCAAGTGTAGCATATTTCATGCCGAAGCCGTGTCTGTACATAAGTCGCCGAAATACCTCACAGTTTATTCGAGATAGGCCCCTCGGTAAATATTTACGTGGACAGAAGTTCTAAAAGCCCTGGGGTCCAAAGAATTTAAATCTAAAATGACGTTCCACTGATATGAATACATGCAATATCTCAGCACGAATAGAATGGTGCATTTCTGCTGGGTACGAAGCCAAAGAGGCATAGCTGAGAACGAAGCGACAGTTGATTTCGTCAAGATAGAGAATAAATACGACCTCCAATACAATTCGCTATCAAACCCCTCACTTGTTGGACCGTGCGCGAAAAAATGGGACGGGACCACAACGTAAAGAACCACGAAGGTTGTGCGGAAAATCTATGATCGGAAGGGAACTAATCGGTTACTCGGCCTAACTAGGATTCAATGCAGAACTCTGGTAGGAATCTACGCTGGCCATTGTCCTACAGGTGTGCATGCGCACAGAATTGGGATTTCGAACACCGACCTGTGCAGATACTATCAGGAACTCGAAAAAAGGTAAGAACAGAAAATCTTCGCAACTTCGCAACGGAGACGGGTACCGTTTTTTTTATACGATGTGGCCAAAGCCTTGATACGTTAGCATGGTTTTGTCGGAAGGGAATTAGGGAAAGGAAAGTGAGGAAACTTGAGTTTTGCTTTTGTATTGCTGCGAGTTAGACAACAGCCCAGAAACGGATTGGATTATTTGAATTTCTTAATAAAAGCTCACGGGGAGACTGGCCTCGAACCCGGGACCCGTGCCGCTCAAGGAATTGATTCAACTCCGTTTCCGTTAATTTAAAAAAGGTAGCGCCGAGATAACCGCATATCTAGCATATAGGACACCCAAACGTGGTAACGCTATGGACACCGTACCGGTTATGAAAGTCCTTCGAGAGCGACACTTTACCATTACCTAACCTAACCTTGGTATGATCGATTCATTGCAATTCCACTTGAATGCAAAATTTGCCACTAAACTACTCAAAAAACTCACCGTAACATTCAAAAATTTAATTTCATTCAATTATTTCCTCTCAAATAGACGTTTATTTTCGCAATCATCGATAATGCAAGTGATTCTGTTCTACAAATAACTCAATAGCACAAATAAATGGGAAGGAGAATCGAGAACATAAATATTTAAGCATTTAACGAATAGATATCTAAAATCTATTATATGAACGAGCGTACGTCATCATATTGGACAACGAGATTTACCTTAGCCACAAAAGTGGGAGGATTTAAAAGTATGCTACCCATTTTATTATATTCCATCCATCGTTTACAGTATTAAACCTTTGGTGCAGGTAATTTGATCTATGGAGTTGATGAAACCGTAATATTTGAAGTGTACTTCAATGGCAAAAGGATGGTGAGCCCGAGCGTTTTTATTCAGTTCCGTACCAGAACAATATTCCATTGAATTGAGTGCACTCGAGAAGAGTCGTGCAGGATGCACTGACACAACGGCAATTGATATATCTCTTTCTGGTATCCATTGCCGCTCCATAACATTTATCAAATTTGACATCTATACAGAGACAGTTATATTTGCTGGAGAAATTTTCGAATCGAAATCGATATTTGACACTAAAATATTGCAAATCTCTGCACAAGTGAATTTATTCTAGTCATGATTCCTTTCGAACCGTACATAGTACTTTTTGACGTCACATATTTGGTAAGCTGCCAAAAGTAATGGAATTTCAATTGTGTATTCTGAACTGAAACTATTCTCAGATTGAAATTTACAAACACACACCTCAGAAAAATATTAAATTAGTGCAAGTCCATGTCCTTGTCAAATGTTCAGAGCCAGTCAATTTATGGACCGTCTTACACCCAGCATGTGATTTCGATAAGCTGAACAAGGACGCCCCGTTACCAAAGAGACGGACGGAACAGTGACGCCCATAATTTGTTATTGTCCCCTCTACTACTTGGCATGGCAACAAATTGTCGAGTGAATTACAAGACACCAGCGTCCTGGAAATATCATCGTTACGAGTACCGAAAATTATGATGAGTCAGTCAGACAGCAAATATAATCACCAGGTCGAGCAGAGAAAGATTCCATCGCCAGTTATGGTTCTTTTCCAGGACGGGCATCAGCACATCCCAGAGCTTCATTCAGACAGATAAACCTGGCGAAGGTTGAGATAAATTACGTTTGCTTTAATGTTCTACACCTGCTGCCGGAGAAAAGATTTTCATAATCTTCCTCTTTTCATTTTTTTTTTTGTCTTTTTTGAGCTCCCAGTTTTTCACTCGCACTCTGTGCTCCCACCTTCATTGGAGACTTCACCTGAAATCGGCCAACTTGATGCCTTTATTTTCATTCTCTGCAGTTCGGCAATTCCGAGATGGGACCGATATGCAAGATGAGTTCAAAGTGAACAACGATGGAACGAAATGAAGGTAGCACTTCAAGCAAAGCTGATTATGTTTTAATTGAGAAAATTAGAAGATAAATATGCGAACATTTCAGAAAAGCATTTCAAAACGACTTTAGCTACTCTTAAACTGTTATATTCCCAGTATCAACGTTTTTTGTTCTGAAAGATTACCGAAGTAAGTCGCGTTGCTATAGTAGTTGCTTCATTTTCTCGACAGATTTAGGGAAGGGATACTCGTTTATATAAGTAAGTTTTGAACTTTCAAGTTTCTCAAGTTTACGGAGTTCAACTGTACTTTTAGCTTAAACTTAACCGGTTTCTTTTCTTAGTACGGCTTAAAAGCAGGATTAAGGGAAAAATTGTGCACATTGTAGCTTAAGCAGATCTGTCGGGAAATTTACAATTCCAAACGCTCAAAATGGCCATGTTAAAATATAGTACAAAACTGTATTTTTTTTTATAAAATGCTATTGCTGTGAATATTCGTTAAGGTGGGGGTAACAGTATGGGCTACTTTTATTGTCTTCTACCTATACCTGCATGAGCCTTGCTTAGGGTCAGCTTGGTCAGAATTTGATTTATTTTTCTGTTTCTTTGATTTTACCTTTACTTATAAGATTTAGTACTTTTATATTCTTTCCATTTTGTATTATTTGTAGATTTTTAACTATATTAGTTTTAACTTCCTAGTACAAGGCGAAGTTCTTGCAATTGGTCCGAGAATAGAAATTAATTTTTCAACATAATTTTATGTTTGAAGGCCACTGTATTATGTTTGTACTATTTTTGGGTGTGTGTACGTAGTACATACGAACGTGGTTATTTTTTTCTAGCACGAACCGAGAGAATCGACTGGAAGGTTTTCAGTCGGAACTTCAGGTATAAATTACCAAACATATATTAACCAGCTATTATCTCTTGAGCTGTAGTCAAAGTTAAGGCCATTGAAAAGACACATAAACTTAGCTTTTAAACCTTATGTCAGGTGAAACGTAGTAAGAAAACACTTCCCCATGGTGAAATGATGAACTTTCTAAACTCAGGAGGTTAACATGAGCGATCTTCAACATTTGCCACAAGCATAAATTATGGCAGCCTTATAAAGACTGCTTAAGAATCTACGGGTGGCTTAAAACATGATTGGTCCGGGTATTGTGAATCTATTGAAGACACAAGAAATTCAGCAAGACTCAATAAAATCCTGTCGAGGGGCCATACCATCCCAACTTTCGTAAAGAGTCAGGATGGGTTATAGTCGGAGTCAACTGCTGAGTCCCAAAAGTTAAAAGAAAAAGTAACACCGTGGCTGGTGGTTAATTTTCAGAAGGTACATTCTGTTGAAGGACGTCCTAAAGTCTTGGAGACAAGCTTGTCCCGAAGATTGGTATCCGGCGTCCTGCAGAGAAGACTCGATCCTTGAGAGATCTGCCTTTCTGGATATAGAAGGTGCTTTGAACAATGTCCATACTGAAGCTATTTAAAAATCCCTAATCGAGTTGGGGGTAGAAGAGGGTTTCAGTCCCTAGCTAGTTTCAATGCTAAGTGCAAGGATTAGAAAGCGGACCATGGTAACACCTCACCCCAGGGTGGTTTCATCTCTCTAGTACTTTGAATCAGCGCCATGAATAAGATCCTTTGTTGGATAGAGAGGGATAAAGGGGGGACCACACCCTGCGGTTTGGAAAAACAGAAATTTTCACGAATTTTTTTAAGGGTTAAAAAACAATCGAATCAGTTTTGATTTTTAACTACATATATCATTGCATGTATTTTGAAAACTTTTTTTAATAAAAATATTAATAGAGATGTCCAAAAAGAGGCACCTCTAATAGTGCCAGGCGCGATCAGTCCTAAAACAGGGTAAACTATATTAGACTGGCTATCGTGCAGCACAGGATTTTTTGAAAATGCAAAAAATTACTAAAATGGCGGCAGTTTGAAAAGAAAGTTCAATTTTTTGTAAAAAAATGCTATAAAATTGTTTATAAAAAATCGAAAAAATTAAAATATCAAAAAAAGTCTATGCTCCACAATAGAGAAAATAGTTTTACACATTGTCAAAAAATATTGAAGCGATCATTAAATGATTCTTGAGAAAAAGTGGAACTCATTTTGAAAAATGTGATTTTGAGAAAAGTGCGTTTAAATTTGTTGGTACTGTTTTTTTTCTATGATAACTTGCGCAGTCGGGTATGCGAATGATATAGCGACTTTGGTTTTAGCAAGGTTTCCATCAGTGATAAGAGAAATCAGGCTGTGGAATCCAGACGAGTCTTTAATCACCCCAAACTAAACGGACTTGCACACTCGCTCTCTTCCAGCGCCAAGTACCTGGAGGTTATTCTTGAGCCGAAATTCAGCCGAAAACTTAACGTGGAAGAGCGAATTAAGAAATCCTGCATTGCTTTTTATGCTTGCAAGATAAGCTTTGGTAGAGCGTGGAGTTTCCAGACAAAGATGACTTTATAGATGTACACTGATGTGGTACGTCCAATCCTCACCTACGGGTTACTGGTGTGGTGGCCTGGTGGCCTGCAGCAAGTAGAGAATATAACATAAAGAAGCCGAGTAATATTCAGAAATCTGTGGAAATAGGTTTCACCGGTGCCATGAGGTCCAACGGCTGTTTTAGACGTGCTTTTGCACATCTTACCCCTAGATCTACACATTAAAAATATTGTGTCGGGTGGGGCGGTCAGACTGAGAGAATCAGGATACTGGATAGCCAAACCGTATGGCCATAGCAGTATCTTTGATCTGCTACCCAGAGTACTGGTCGCACCTCTCACTGCCTACATCCCCAAAGCTAGATTTCGGGAAAAACTTCTTGGTAAATATTCCTACCAGATCAGAGTGGAAGAACGGCGGAGTGATGGAGGTCTTCGACACAAAAGACAAACTACGGTATCGGTGCGCGTATTTTCTCGAATACGCTCTAGTCTTACATCTTCCGGATCATGCAACAGTCTTTCAGGCGGAAGTACTCGGCATCCCAAAGGGTTATCGGATCGTGACATAAAGACAAAGCCCCGGTAGAATGTTCGGCATCTTCTCCAACAGTCAGGTCTCCAACAGTCAGGCCACCATCAACACTCTCGAGAGGGCTATTATATCTTGTTAGCTAGGAAATTGTTGTTGGCATGAACTTTCTCTTCGTGGCATAGAGAGAAATAAACGGGCCGATTCGCTGGCGGTGCTGTACCCTGCATATCTACCTACAGCCTACAAGGCACCACTATGGAAACTGTTCATATTTCCATCGGAGCTGCAAGGCATGCCTTTTCATCGTACTATTTATACATAACTCTATGTTAAGCAACCTATCCACGTCTGCCATATTCAGGGCAATGTGGACCTCCTTCAGCAATAGTAGAAACCGTCAGCTCATTCACAAATCCCGTAGAGTCTGACACCATTAAGGCGGTCTCGGCAATAAGGGGACAAAAGACGGTGGAAATTTATGCGGCTGCTTATATCCTTCAACACGCACTACCGCAGAGGCCAGGATGAGAGCGAAAAAGAAACCATTGTTCACTTTCTTTGCAGATGTTTGGGTCTCGCTTCAGCTAGGCATCGTGAACTAGACAGCTTCCTTTTTAATTACCTTATGGAGGTCTCAAGGCTGAGAGTTAGAGAGATCATACATTTCTTAAACCTTACCGGCTGGGTCTAGTATCAATTGTACCCAACCACCGATCTCCCAAATCATCGCACAGACATACACTTAATATCTGGTGACGACGGCACACCTTAGTGCTAATTGGACCCTGAGCGAGGAGCCTGGGTAGCCACTTCAACCAACCAAACGATAAACTCAAGGAATTTTACAACTAATGGTAAATTAAAATGAATCCATTGATATTTCAAGTAATAGGAAAGAAAGCACTTGGTACCCAGCAAACAAAATAAAAAATGCTTTAAGATTCGGAGAGGTCTATGTAATAATGGATGATTTTTTTTCCAAAAGCTGTCTACTTTTAGCTATATATTAAATATTATGTCTAATTTCAGACTCGGATTTCCTTCAGCCTTTATTTTGCTCCAGTGATGTTAAATTCCACTTTTTTAGCGATTTTTTTTAATCAATGATAGGGAATATTCTTACGGATCAAATGGTGTTATTTTTTTCCCTCAAATCCCCCATTTTTGCGGACAGAGCCTCAAAGTTGAAATTTTGTCGGACTGTAGGGAATATCGCGCAGATGAGTTTAAGGTATTTATGGCTATGGGAGAATTCGGGCTACACTATAGAAGTATGTTGTGATTTTTCCCATAAAAAGGGGTGGAGATATTAAGACTGCAAATGAAGTCTGCGAAAAGCTTCAACATGGGGTTGTTTTTTGAAAACTGTAGGCACAAAATTTCAGAAACGGCCAACCGGAATGCGTTCTGTTTCGAGGATAGCGTAGAACTTATCGGCTTATATGCATTAGTATATAAATTTTTTGAAAAACGGGCGTAGTTATGAGCCTTGAAGTTTTGGCGTCGCTGAGCCTTAATAATTCCGGTGTTATTGATGGGGACCCCAACATGTGGGTATTAATTTTTCATGATATCGAGAGATCTATTCGAAAATGCAAATCCAAATTTCAAGTTCAAAATATAGCACTAGACGCTCTTTCGAATGGCTAAAACAATTTTTTTTTATTTTGTGCCAGAGCTTTCTCATCTATTACATAATTATTTAAAAAAAATAACTTAAGGTGAGGATGTCCGATTGAAATAACATAAAAAGTTTTTGTTCGTTTTAAGATCCAATCAATCTAAAAAAGTAACAAGTAATTTTAAGGGGCATTTGGGGGGTGGTGGGGTGGGATGGCCAACCCGTATATCCCAAATAAGCAGAATGCGGTATCAAAGCACTTTTATCATTCACATACTATACATTGTATGAACATTTAGTCGGATGAGAAATCACCAACATGTTCCCGACCGAAAATGTATACTTATTGAGTTATCAGGAAGACAAAAACAGGCGACAGAAATGCCGATAATTGTGTAACTCCGAAAAACTTGGAAAAATTGAAAATATCTTCTATAATTTTCAACCGATTTTAATAATTCTTTGAACCCTTAATGAAGGGTGCTATTTACCACTTCAAAATTAAAGTAATCTCCAAATTTTTTTTATATTTTCGTAATATACTTTAGCACTCCTAGATCTCGATTGAGAGTTTAGGGCGGCATGTTTTCCTTTGGCTTGCCTACTGCGGACATATACATATTTTGGGATCAAAAGAAGTGAGTGGAGGACCATCAAGTTTTAGAAACAGCAAATTTGAGAGAGTTTTCTTCAATAAAGATGAACGTGTTGGTGTAACTATTAAAATCATAGTTAAAAATCCTCGCTCACATTCTGCACTTGAAATTGATTTTGTAGACCTTGCTGTATTGTAGAATTAATAAGAATTTCATTGCCAGCCGTATCTATGAATGTTCGAAAATCTCTTAGTGTAGACTCTTCATTTACATAAAATCTTTTTGAGAACAAACTGACCTCTTCTTCGCCGTACACAGTGTACTCAAAAAGTTTCAGGACTGGTCGCACACAATCAAACAAGTACAATGAAAAGACTTTTATTTAATATCAGGCTTCTACATAGTCTCCCCTTAATTTGATACAACGTTTAGAATGAGTATTCAGGTCCATTAGCGCCTTCTAGAACGCCTCCACTGGAATACTGTTCAGTTCCTTTGTCACCACCGTTTCAATCGCATTTGCTGACTTGTATCGCTGCCGCTTCATCTTCAATTTGAGCTTTGGGAACAAAAAATAGTCTGGCGGGGACACATCAGGAGAGTACGCAGGGTGGTTGATACTCACAACTTGCCTTTTCGCCAAAAACTCCTGCACAATAATGGACTTGTGAGACGATGCATTGTCGTGCAACAACCACCACTCTCCATTGTCTAACAATTTTGATCTCACACACAGCATTCGTTTTAAAAGTCTATCGAAAACGTCTCTGTAGAATGCCTCAGTAACAGTGAAAGCTTGACGAAGAAACTCTCGGTGACTGATGCCCGACTCTCAAAAAATGTTATCAGCATTGCCAACACTTTGGCGTTTTGCAGTCTGATCGTACTGCAGACACCAAGCCTCGTCTCCAGTTACAATGTTTTGCAGAAAAATTGGATCCCACCAAAAACATTTCATCTAAAGTTCTGGAGTTCCGAAAATGGGTATCACTTGAAATTTTTACCAGACATTCTACTATACACACTTTTCACCTCCTTTTTCATCGAGTCTCCAAAAATTCTTTTAGGTATTGTCACCTAGTGTATAGTAGAGTGTCTGGTAAAAATTTGAAGCCAATCAGAGGGTACCCATTTTCGGAACTCCAGCCGAAGGTTGCCAAGACTCACAAGCTCATACCGCTTCACTTGTTGATCTCATGTGGCGCCAAGCCCCTAACTCTCCACAAGGCCTAACTATACAACCCCTAACTCTAGAAACTCTACATCTTGGTCAAAATGTATGGCTTGGCAGTTTCATAGCCATCACACAGTCACTGCTATAGACAAATGGTAAGAAATCAAGTGACTTGGCTTTAATGTTGTGGCATACATTAGATCCATGAAACGGCCAAGCCATACTTTTTGACCAAGCAGTAGGGATTCTAGAGTTAGGGGTTGTTGAGTTAGGCCTTGTAGAGTTAGGGGCTTGGCTCCACATGAGATCTGATAACTCTTTAACAGTGAAAGCGGTATGAGCTTTTGAGTCTTGGCAACCTTCTTTACATGAAATGGTTTTGGTGGGATTTCGTTTCTTTTTGCAAGATGCTTTAGTTCTTTTTATTTTTCAGGCTGTATTTCTTGTGCGTCAGCTGTTCTTTTTTCATAACCCACTCTCTATCGATGCCTCTTTTTCTTGTTGGTTTATTATTTGCAATAAGCGATAATTCAGGGTGGTACTTAGCTATTAGCTGATTATATTTAACTATAGCTGACTTTTGTGCTTTATTCATATTAACTTAAAGCAGACTAAATTACCTTTCCAACAAAGTAAAAACATGTACGCTTGATTAACCGATATAACAAGAAATCTCTAAATAAACCTGAAATTTTAGTCGCAAACCAAATTTTCATCCAAAACGAAGGCAGTCAATCATGGTCCGACCATGGTCTGGTGCTTGTTTTTTTTTTCAATTTCTCCTTCCGTACAATTCCGCGTTTTTAGGCTTAAAAATGCTTGTAAGTTTCTTAAACACGGTATGACTATTTTTACTTCATTCGAAAGATTGTTTTGTTAACGTCAAGTAGAAAAAAATTATCTTTTCATAGAAGCTATAGATTATGCACTAGGACGAGTTTAAAGAAAAATCACCCCCGGGCGGCCCGCGACCTGCACCCTTTTTATGGGGGGTGGGAGTGTGAAAGTTACAGATTTCTTAATTTTTTCGTTGTTTGCGTTCAGAACCTAGTCTGCATACCAAATTTCAGCTTTCTAGGGCTTTTAGAAGTTATTGTTATATAATAGAGAACCCCCCCCCCCAGGGGTTCGGAGGGTAAAAAATACAGATTTCTTAATATTTTCGGTGTTTGTGTGCTAATTCTAGCCAACATACAAAATTTAAGCTTTCTAGGACTTCAGGAAGTACCCTAGTGGTTTTGATGACGGAGGTTTTGATGTTCATGAGTGGCGAAATCGACGTATTTCAGGTATTAATAAAATCTAAAGTATAAAAGCTGGACAAATGAAACTTAATCCATTTTATTCTAAGAATTTGGGCTCTCTGGTATTATTCAGATCGTAGCTATGAGGGTTCGAAAATACGACGAAACGCTTCGAGAAAAGGTAGGTAGTGCCCAGATCAGCGATTCTCTGCAGGATTTTCAACAGTCCGCTTTTAGCGAAATTCAAAATGCCTACCTAAATCACAAACAGTTTAATTATAGGCAGGAGGACTCGAACATATGACCACAAAAATCGGTCAATTTTACTTCTGTACTTAGTTACAAAAACATTTATATATATATATATATATATTTTTTTTAGATTTTGTTTTACACCGTTTTGTAATTTTTTTCAGTATTGTCCACCTGGTAGAACCCTCACCACAGATTCTGCCAAGTGATCTAAATCCGGCCCTACTAACATCTCTTAAGAGTTGCCCCCAAGCACTTATTTTATAATTTTCCCGATTTATGCAAAGCCAATACAATTCATAGCTATCTTTCGCATTTTGGTTGGATATCTGCTATCATACACTAAGAACGATAAAAGAATAGAAAGGAAATAGATTAAAAAAGCATAGGACTTCCCCAAGATATAAGTTTTCGAACCTAGTTATTCAAAGGAACGTCTAACTTATTTGTCACAGCCAATTTTTCAATATTTCTAGTACATCTTATTTTAGTTTAAACTTAAATCTGCTACAGCAAAAAAATTTGCGTTTTCAGATATGTATATTTTTGTGAGGCATAAAAAAATTAAACAACAAACATAAGAATAATTTTATGATAATTGGTAATTACTAAGAAGAGTGTTATCTCTTAGCTCAATTAATCAGTAATCAGAAGAGCTGCAAATTATTTGGATTTGTCAAGGGTTTATAAGTTTAAGCAATTGTAAAAAAATTAAGTGCAAGTGTGTTCCTGCATTGACCAGTCCTCAAACCACGTATATAGCAAGAACTTTTTAATAAAAGAATACATCCGACGTCTAATCGGATTAATAGAATAACAAAAATAATACAAAGCAAACGAAAAAAAAATAAACATTACGTCTTAATACTTCATAACTCCTTAGCTTAAAATCTTGAAAATTTTAAAGTTTTACTGCAACTAGACGTTAACTTTTAATCCGCAACAAAGTAGAAGACTTGGGAAAATAACACTTTTTGAGAGTTTTCGCTTCAAATCGTTCCTACATGTGCGAAAAACATATCCAATAAAAACAAAAAGTTTACAAACTAGATCCCGTAAACTTAGTAATCCTCGTCATCAGAGTGCTGTACGCGTATGTAGCTGAATCTAAAGACGAGTGCATGTTGCTTTCGGAAAAGTACCGGTTCTCAAATTTTCACTTCTCAACTTTCTTACTTTCATAATACCACATTTCAACAGTTTTGTGTTTTTAGTAAAAGAGAATGTTTCCTTGAATTCCGATTCTCGAAATGAAAGCTATTTAAACTTTCGAAGGATGAAGTTGCAGAAAAGTAACATAATTGTTTTGCAGAAGTTAAAATACATACGAGGGTTGCAAATGTTTTATTTCAAGGATTTATATTACCGTTCTTTTAGAAATACTTAATAGGCAAATATTGACTGAAAAATAAGATAGTTGTTTTGACTAATATGGACTTAATTATCCGGTCAACTTGAAAAAATTAAGGACGTGCAACTACTTCAACAGAAACGTTATAAGAAAGCTTAAATATGAAATCAATTCAATCTGTAATAATTCAGAATTCACGTAAGCTCAACTTATTTTGCAACCCGTAATTTGAGTTCGCTCAAATCCGAGATAATAAATGACTTGTCCCAAATTAAGTTAAGCTTAAAATTTGAGTTGAACCTCAGCTCAATTGAAACACGTATTCTCCTATGATATTTTATTTTTAAACAGAAATTTAAAGTCACGATTTTGCAGTTTCAGTTTGCTGTTACTGTAGCATTTCCTTGTAATGCCAATACTGTCGTTTAATGCCGGATTCTGGAAATTTTCGCAAACACCTTGAATTAAATTACAATGGCCGGTGTGGTTCAAAAAAGTGTTTGCGAAATGCTTATGAAGAAAACAGTGAATGAAGAGTCCTAGTTAATGATGGTAGCGGAAAAAGAAGAATAAACATTGGAACTTATTGTTCCCAGACATCGTTAATGAAGAAAAAGAAGCCTCTCTTCACGAAGGGTGTTGCGAGTATATTTGGACACTATTATGGCAAAGTTATAACTTGGTGGTCAAAAATTCGTATTGTAAAGAATACGAGATCTAGGAGCAGAGACCAGGTTCACATGAATTTCTAAAAGTAAAAGAAAATCATGCGGTTAGGTATAGTAATGAAGCGAAATTTCCGAATCGGGTGCTTACGATTGAAAATTGGAAATTACAGACCAAAATATAGGAAATAAATAGCGGTGGGTTGAGGAGGATTTTAATACCGGAACACAGTATAAACGTTTTTTAACAATTTAAGCCGGGAAATATAAAGCGGAGAATATTGTTTGTCTTCAATATAATCCACACGAGAAGTTCAAACTGGTGTTATATATATCAGACTCCAAACTCACAAAATCTCCTAACCTGCTGACTTTTACCTTACCTTTTCCCATACCATCTGCCTTTTATATTACTCGGTCTTACTATTACAAGGCGTGTGAAGCTAGGCGAATAACTAGTTTCCATCCACGAGATGAATTCCCATCTTACCAGAAGAGTAGTCCATAGTTAGATGCTAGTATTAGAGTCTTATTTTTTAGACTTATTTAAACCCGGAACCCATGGCATGGTGGTTGTGCCGCTCAACGAATTAATCCTACTCTGTCTCCTCCTCTGAATTGAGTACGGAATAAAACATTAGAGAATAAGGGTAATAAAATTAAGTGTAACAAAAGTCCAGGCCTTCTACGCCCCACTCTCTCTATTCACTACAGAGTCAAATTCTCTTTCTCACTGCTTTGATGAAACCTGTCATTTTTACACTGCAACTGTCAAAAAGAGATTGATTTTGTGATTTTTCCAAAAAAAAAAAACTACCCCAAACACAACAATCAGGGGTACACAGGCAACAGAGAACGCTTAAGCCAAGCTAATACAAAATATACATAAACCAACATACAAAAACCTTACAAAAGGCTTACAAAATCGAGTGAGTACAACAGGATGGTTAGGACAGTTCTCTAGGTAATATTTTGGAAGACGTTCCACACTGTCAACTTTGCCTGTAAAAGCTGGTGTAGGAAAATTATATCAGCAACCCAGCGACGCTTCTCGAGAGTAGCAAGTTGAAGCAGTCCCAACCGCTCATCAAAAGGAGGCAGAGTAAGGGGGTCACTTTAGGGCAGATCTCACAAATCTACGCTGAAAGGATTCAATACGTTCAATGTGAGATCTGTAAAACGGAGACCAAACCGGACTAGCATACTCCAGCAGTGGTCTAACAAGAGATGTATAAAGATGAAGTCTTATGTGAAGGCTAGGAAATTCCCTGGACCATAGGAGGATAAATCCCAGCAAAGAGTTGGCAGCGATATTATAAATGTGGGGATGAAGTTAAGTTGTCTCTCAAGATACACATCCAAGTCCTTCATTCCTTCCACCCCTTGAATAAAAGTACTCGTACCATCAAACTTGTACTGAGAAGTACAGTAGGGGGGGGGGGGATTCTCTACTTCCAACTCGGACATAGGGAACAAACCTCCCGAAAGCTTCGTACAAAAATTTGTAGAAAACAGATACGTTCCTTTTCGATATTGGATACTGCCACTAGCCAGACAAGTATGGAAGTCTAAATCATCAAGATATTCAGATTCTCAGAATCGGCCATTATAAAGTTAAAACTACAGGGTGTTTCAGATCTGATGTGCCAAAATGAGTTGGGTGATAGATGTCAACGAGACAAACAAAAAATTGTATGGGGGGGGGGGGGGAGAATCGGCCATTATAAAGTTAAAACTACAGGGTGTTTCAGATCTGATGTGCCAAAATGAGTTGGGTGATAGATGTCAACGAGACAAACAAAAAATTGTATGGGGGGGGGGGGATCTCAATCGTTTAGGAGTTACAGGGTGATTCATAAATTTCAGTTTTTCATGGTATGCACATTACTCTTTTACATTTTTCTTTTGATCTACGATTGAGATTGCCCCCCCCCATAAAATTTTTTGTTTGGCTAGTTTAGATCTATCACCCCATTCATTTTGGCACGTCAGATCTGAAACAACCGTAAGTTCAAATTCGAGATTATTGACACGCACGTCCGAGAGACAATGAAAAGTGTCCAGATTCGTCAAGGGAAGGAGGCTGGGTTCAATTGGCAAAGTCCTAAGCTAACCAAGGTGTCGAGGAACAGTGATTGTCCCTTAGTCAAGTTATGGGGAAGATAGCTTTTGTCATCATCATTCTCTACCCATCGTACGTTGGGCAAGTTGAAGTTCCCCACGAGGATAATTTTGTCCTTAGAACCCAACTGGTCATGGATATAGTCGATATGCTACATAACATACCAAGATTAATTGTATATATATATATATATATATATATATATATATATAGCAAAATTTTCATCAGGTTCGAGTAACAGAACGCCATGATACTGGGTAACACAAGTTACCTCTCTTTGTTGGGTACATCTCTTTTGATCTACCCAACAAAGATACATCAAACAAACGCTAAAAAACTACTATCCTAATGAACTTTCCAAAATTGTCAACAATGTTGATCTAACTGATACCATTGCAGGCATTTACTGGAAAAAAGTAATAAGAATGTTAGTTTAATTTTGCGTTATTGCCAATATTAACTTGTGTTACCCAGTATCATGGCGTTCTGTTACTCGAACCTGATGAAAATTTTGCTATAAAAAAGGGTCAGTCAGCAAGAATTCCTATCATAGTTGAAAAGCAAATCAATAAGTGAGGGTGTTTTTACGTAAAAAATATTAACAATTGGTAGAATTTACTTTTGAGGAATACGCGGATATTATTTACATTTATAGTGTAGTAGACAGAAACGAGAAAGCGGCTATACTGGAATATCAAAGAAGATTCCCTAATCGGCGAGCACCCCAAAGTGGGGTATTTATACGAACTTTTCGAAGGTTAAGAGAAACAGGAAGTGTAACCTCACACTACAAGGAGATACGACCATGAACTTCTGCTGAGTGTACAATGGTTCAACATTGTTGACAATTTTGGCAAGGAAAATATTGATGTGCATACTGCATGTGCAAATTTTAATCACACTGTATACCCAAACGGTTCAGATTTCCCCCTCCCCCTGTCATATGTTGTTTGCCTAGGTGAGATCTATCACCCCACTTAATTTGGCGCATTAGATCTGAAACACCCTGTATACTGGTAAGTAAGCACTGTTGTATATCTCCGCTATCTTGTGAACAAATGTTGTTTTTGTATTTCTGTTAAAATTCAATTCGGTTCAATTTCAATTCTGTTACTACAAATTTTTAAAAATTGCCTTCATTTTGCAACTTCAAAGGTTTCGTAATCTCTCAAGAAGATTTAACAGCATGGCACGGGTAAGACGGATCGGGCGACTTGTAGTCCGTGTATTGCGCAAGCGGAAAACTCCAAAACGTTTGTAAAACTTATCTAAAATTAGGTTTTTCAAATGTAACCGGTGCTACTGTAATCAACCAACTATTTAAAATAATTCTATTTGCAACCAACAGGAATCTTGGTTACAATTTCCTATTTTAATTGGATCGAATTCCAGAGAATTACTCAAATCAGATAATAAACTGTATTTTAGTGGCATCTGTACTTTTGGTCCGATGATTTTTGCGCATGGAGAAGCAAATGTGATAAAATTTCGAAATTCGAATATCAGAGATGTCAACTCTCTCGGTGATTCGTTATTTATTTAGCGGATCTGTTAGCTCCATATTCAAGTACTGTAAAATAACGAGTTTTTGATATTTGTAGCGTGAAACGAGTAAAGCGTATATCGTACAAAATAATGGCCTTCGGCCGTTTGCCACCGTAATGACGATGCTCACGTAGCCGGACAAAGTCCACAAAATGGAACAAACCTCCATTGAATAATTGCCTCAGGCAAATTCAATGACTGATTCCATTGGGTAATTATGCTTGCAACTGCAAATTTCTAATTAGTGCAGCGCAGTGATAAACTCAATTAATATTCCGCCGGTGCCAACACAATTGGGGAGAACAAAAATACCCCCAGAGGAGACGTGACATGAACACTGAATAGTGTGTTGAGCCCAAACGGCTCAATACGTCTTTAGGTTTGATAGGGTGCAACCGATGGAGAGCAATCAGTTTGACGAAAACCGCAAGTGGAAAATTGAAAAGGAACTTAGTTATTTATGGAAAATTGGGACTGCATGCGGCTCTTCTGTTCCGGGCACTGCGAACGAAGCAAAAGCAACAGAAACCAAATATATTCCTTCGTTTACTTTCCTCACCAAATGATTCCTACGGTGAAATCGGAAAAAAGGTACACGTCGCATTAAGAACTCACGCCGAGAGTCATTTTCAGGGGATTGAGAAAATCTTCGATTTGATGTCTTCTGCATACATCTACGTACCAGGAGTCCTGAGTTTTGCCTTATTTTCCGAGATACCTTCGCACTGTTATCCAATCAAGTCTACAAAATTTCCCTATTGATCCACCTCAGGATGTGTCTCCATCAGGCGAGAATACAACTGTAGGTAAAAGCGTGGAAAAGCTGATCACTTTGATGAAGCCTTCAACGGAAAGAGTATACCTTTCTGTCATCAAAAGTAAACCGGAAGCGTGAACAAATGTTATTTTAAGGTTTGCTGAGAGGAAGCTTACGTTCGTGAATATATAAAAGCATTTTTTACCGGATATTAATTTTTATACATGTTCAGGGTTGATAAATTCAAAGGGTGGGTTAGGTCGGGTTGATGGTGAAGCATTATTCAAGGACTAAGAAAATTGCTTTAATGGAATTTCGAATATAAATATGCTTCGTAAAAGGGATCGACAAATTGCTTTTAAAGCTGTCTTTTAATCCAAAAAGTAAAATTCACAGCATGAAGTAATTTTTTATCACAGAGGTAAGCGCGTGGCACCGTCGTATTCATAGAGCCAATTAATTTACTGTGTACTGAAAAGGTTTATCAATTTAAGTCTGTCACTGTAAGAAGGAAAAAGCCGGGAAGACCATGAAGAGCAAGCCTTAAAATCCTTCGTTAGACGGACTCAATGCGCTTTTTATGGACTCCATAGAAAAGGGACCATACTGGGCTAGCGTATTCAATAATTGGCCTAACAGGTGTACAGTGTGATATATGAATTATTAACCTACCAAGACCACTACTTTGTGAAGCCCAAGGTTGCATTCGCCTTACCAATAGTAGTTTAAATGTAATCAAAAGAAAAACGAGTATTGAGCAAGACCCTCAAGTCTTTGGATTTTGTTTAAAAAGTATACATCTATTGAGTAACTACAGAGCAAGGGATTTCTTTTACAAGGAAAGGACATGATAGTGCATTTGCTCATGTTGAAATGGAAATACTTAATAAAACACCAGTTGCAGAAGGCGTTCAAGTTAGAGTTTAAAAGGTGGCAGTCAATATCATTCAAAATTGATCGAAATTTAATGATATCATCATTGATATTATATCTCTCTTTATGGTTACTTTAACCCCTCGTGGAGTATAGGGCGTCGACTACACCGACTCTCCATCTGGTCCGATTCTGCGCTAACGCCTGTACCTACCCTCTCGACGGATCTTCATGCGTAGCGCGGTAGTCCAATTCGGTGTTTATTTTGGGTCCAGTGGAGATTCCTCTAGATTGGAGATGTTGTTTCGCCCTTTTCTTAGTGTGTGGGCTACCCATTGCCGCTTTCTCCTGCGAATACTGGTAAAAATTCCGACTTGGCCTGTAAGGCTGTGTAGGTCTTCGTTGGTAATGATTTCCGGCTGTTAAGGATGCGCCGGAGACACCAGTGTAGAGTAGATATTATTTAACATGTCACTCTTCATGTTAAATAGCTGCACAACAGAACAGATTTTGTGTTCGATTCGAAGATCCTGTGTTTTGTTCTCCTGGAGATCTTATTATTGCGCCAGATCTCAGCAAGAGCATTAAACGCAACTCGAGTCTCATTGATGCGAGTCTGTACATCAGCTTCAGCTCCGCCGTCTGATGTAATTATGCCTTCGGGATAGCAAAATGTATCCACTAACTCCATTTGCTACTATTCCAAATGAATATCATGTTGTCTCCTGAAGGCCAAGCTCATAAGTTTCATTTTATCAGCCTTGATCTTAAGATCTGTTCTGCGACATTCTCTTCTCAGGACTTCGGATCATTGGTCTACATTACTCTGTTTGTTGAATAGGAGACATCCGTCGTCCGCATAGCCCAGGCACGTAAGGTGTGTAAAATGTTTCCAATTAATTCCTCGCGATAGGTGATCGTCTACGGCGCTGCATAATACGACATTAATGACTATCAGTAATTAGGAATAGAGATAAATGACCGTACACATCTTTCCACAATCGCAGTAGGAATACCATCAGGGCCACTCGAGAAACTGCGAGTCAGTTTGTAGGCAGCAATTCCAGTCGGAGGATAATGAGACCACTGTGAATGTGTGTGCTATGGCTACAATGGGGAAATTAACCAGTGAGGACACCGACGAGTCTTCTGCTGCATCTACTGTCGAAGGGTAAGAGATTTGATGTTCTTTTATGGTTTATGTTTGGCCATAGAATATATGTGCGATAATATGTATGTAATATTTTCCCACTATTCCAGAGTCATAATGGAACAGTGTGTTTCTTATTGACGTGGCAAAGGGAATCCATTCCATGGCTATTTCTATGTCTGTGTTTTAACCCCTTTGGCTAGTTCGTCAGCTTTTTCATTACCATCTATATCGACATATCCTGGACAACAGCAGAACCGAACCGTATGTTGTGAAATGGTTCCTACTGCTCTGTTACAGTTTCTAACACATTTCGATTTTATGAAATTGGAGTTTAATTCCTTAAGTGCTGCTTAACTATGCACGCAAATAGTGATCTGAGTTGCTGACATCGGCTTTGCTTGGGCAGCGAATGCAGCTTTCATTACAGCGTATATTTGAGCTTGGAAAACGTTGTACTCATCTATGACTCTATGTGATTTTTCCTTTGTGGCGCCCTCGACAAAATTCCAGCTCCAATATCCTTTTCTGCCTGTAAAGATGGATGTTCCCCTAATAATATTATTAGAGTGCTGGCCACCTTCTCTGTTAGTTAGGATAAGGCAAAGGTTTCCTGAAATCGTACTGTGGTGTCATAAAATCTGTTGTGGAGTGCAGCCCACTTTGATTGAATAGGTCCAGTATGACTGCATGTCCATAGTTCTATGACGACCATAGGTTGTTTCCTCTAAATCTCAGAGCTGCATTGGCTACCATTTCTTGGTGTGCAGTTTTATGGATTGCAGGTAAGACTAGCTTGTGGGGTAGATTTTATTACATCGGTTATTCCCAAGCATGCTAGGCTTTGAACTTTACTTAGAGAAAATATATATCTGTTTTTTTTTTATTTCGTACGGATTGTCGAATCGCGAGTCCGCCTCGCCTAATTTACACTATTTTCCTCTTGTGTGTGCTTACGTATGCTCCTCTGTCCGTTAAATTCTTTCAAGATAGGTGGTACACACGGCGGACGCGGAATGGAAAATGAAAAAAACCGACTCATCAGATTATGCTTTTTAATAGAGCATAAAACGTCCTTCCCCTTGGCGAGATGTCTTTTTTATTTATTACATAAATTTTCGCTCGTGACCGAATAAATTTGGGGAGCCAGGAGACAGTCGTCACAATTCAACTCAATAATTGCGAAGAATGAAGAACATTTTAATTTATGCAGCATCGTAGGGTTTCAACCAAATCTTCGTTGTCTCATTAATACCTAAAGAACAGGAATTAAATACATCCGTAAATTCAGCAATTTTTGAGAGAATGCTTTGAATGTTGCTACCATAATACATTGTTAGTCCCTCTGCCTACTCATAAATTACGTTGAGTAGAATCCTACAAGTTGAGTGGAATCCAATGCCCTAACATAAAACCAGGAATGTTAATCACCAACATTTTCTTTGTTGAAGCAAAAAATTTGGAGAAATTTTTTGGGAAGAAACTCTCAACGTTCTAAAACATTGAAGAACAGAATAATAATCACACATCGAAAAAGACTTGAAGACTGAAGCAAGTAAGAACCAGTATAGTTTCGTTCTGTCAGCTTGTCTTTCCGTCGGTTTGTCACAGCCTCCCTATTTAGATGAAATTTAATCTACGGGCGTGCAAGTAGATTGATTACCCGAAAACAGAAATGAAGAGATTTCCGTCTCCAATAGAGTTAGAAATAACTCTTCGGAATTCTAACATGCGTGTTTGTAACGCGCTCTTAACCTGACCTAGTCGTGTGAGTAGCCGTTCAGGGATCAGCTGAACTTTAAGTAATAACTTTGCCACGGATTAGAAATGAAGACTATCAGGTATTTATCACCTTCAAAAACCAAGAAATAAAAAGGGGCCAATAAATATTTAGTATGGGTGTTTTTCACAGATATGATAAAGGAGGACATCCCTTAATAGTCTAACCAAGATGAGGGTTCTAAAAATATATAAATTTAATAGTTTTACCTAAAATTTAAATTCCAAAATTGTTGCTTTATACATTTAAACGTAGAATACATTTTTTATGTGAGGTACTAAAAGCCAATAAGTACATAACATCATTACAGCAAAGTAATAAATTCTGACATGAATATTAAAATTCCCAACGGGCATCTACTTAAGCCCGAATTTACACGAATTTTGGGCTTTGAATAATGCAAACTAATCATTAATCATAAGTTATTTCTACATCAGAACGAGATGGTCATCCATTTTGTAAACTCTTTCCTGTTAAATTCTGTCCCAATTGGGACATTTCCTAAAAAGCAGTAACATTTATTATTCCGACAGAGCGACCAAGGACCAGCTAGAGTACCAAACGTACTCCTGTGACTCCATTATTCAACTTTTATTTACGGCTTCAATTCAGAAAATGATAGGCCCGTCATTTGTGAAAACCATCAGGTTTATTCGGTAAAGTTTTCCATTAAAGAAATAAATTCAGAACAAAATTCACTCCTCCACCAAAGAAAAATGTTATCAAAATGTGCAAATATTTTTGGTATGGAGTTCTAGAAAAATTCCTTAAAAACAATAAATTTTGTGAGATATTATGAACACCTGAGGTCGAATCGTAAAATACTCAATTAAACGATCTTTGAAGCGAACCTGACAAAAAGGATCCGCACCAGTCGGCCAAATTGGATGTTTCTGAGACAACTTAATAATTATTATTGTTTGAGTTCCTTCAGTTTGGGGCAAGAGCCAAGGGAATTCTCCCTTCCGCGATTTGGGTTCCATTCTTTAAATTCTAATGAATTATGAAAGTTTATTTTCCCTCGTGGCTGGTAACTTCATTAGGCAAATTTATCGCTTCGTCTCGGAGACTAGTTAAATCCACGAGCGTAGCTGTTTTGGTAAGTTAAATTCGAAAGACAAAACATGACGATATGTACATGGATACTGAAAAGGGATTTGTACAATATTTTGAACTATGTATGTAAGTTTAATTAAAGTTTGGATTCTGGAAGTGAATAATAATTTTATTGAATTAGGAAGTAAGGGAATATGATAGAGTTTTCGTGGTGGAGTCAAAATTGGGGTACGAGTTTGGAGGGCATTTTGTCCGCTGGAAAAGAAATAGTAATCAGTTCCTACTTTTTTTTTTAAACTATACTCATTATTGTCGTTTGGGTAAAAGTTTTTCTATAATCACTATTATGTATACCCTGTAGTCTGCGGAGTAAGTAAAATTACAGCTTAACAAAACGTGTCTGTAAGTTTTGCAATTTTTTATATGGTTCTTCCTTTTTAATAAAAGGTAAAAGTTATCTCGAGTTTTTAGTTCATCACGTGAGTGCGGTAGTTTAAATTTTTGTCTTATTCACGCTTTATCTCGAATATAATTAAAAAATAAAGTTTTCATAAAATCTTATCGGAAAGCGGAAAGGACAAGCTCCAATACAACTGCGCCTATAACACGAAAAGCAAGGAAACAGGAACAACACAACAATAGGAATCCTACAGTCTTATCGTCAGCCAGTTTAAACACCTACACTGACAGATTGTTGACTCCAGCTATGTCATCACAATTTATAGATGAATGCAAGTTCACACTGGAACGCTTCACATCGGTCGTGGACCAAAAATTGTAAGAAATGAAAACCTATTTCGAACAGCAATACATTGCACTTGAAAGGAAGATCTAAAGTCTTGTTAATCAAAGGCTTACTGAACCATCCACCTTACTCAAAGCCCTAGATCAACGTATACATGACCTTGAGAGGCAACATCACTCACTTGTTTTGATAATAAATGGAGTTTCACATACATAGGGTGAAAACTTAAAACACATTTTTACGACTGCTATTGATGTAATTACACCAACCAAAGGTATTAAGTATTATTTAGATAATTCTTTTTTTTTTGTATATAGTATGATCCCCCATTGCTAATAACGAAAAAACACATTGGCTCTCTGGTGGTGTGGGGAGGGGGGAGTCCAACTTCGTAATGCGTGGACCGATTTGGATGATTATTTTTCTGATGTATTGACTTTTTGAGAAGATTATGAATGTATAGAGCATATATTTGTATTCTGACAAAAATTGTGGCTTGTGGTGAGTGTTGGAGGATGGGCGGCACCTACCTGCACAAGGAATAGACTGATTTTGATTCTGTAGTACGGAATACGTTTCCTGATTGATAAATGATAACAATGTTGTACCTAGAGTGACTACGATGTTTTTCTAAATACAATAATTCTCTTTTGCTGTATAAAGTACGGTGGTGCACTGGGGCCATGCTAAGAATTTTCTATGGTGAAGGTATGAAAGGGTTACCGACTAATTTCGTAACATGTTGCCGGATATATTTCCATTCTTTTGAGTGCAGTACCTCTGCAACTTTTGAAATTGCTTTGTTCGTACGAGCAGCATTCTTCGAGTCGTATATGATGGGCTGAAAGTAAAAGTGACCTATTTATAAGGTTCGGGCAAAAGTGGCTTAGAAAATGTTCCGCGCAAAAACGAATCGCGTGAGATTCCGGGCAAAAACGAATCGTACAGAATTTCCGGGCAAAAACGATTTAACTACAAAAAGTAATGCAAAGTTAATGCAGTTAAGTAGTTAAGTCGTTTTTGCCCGGAAATTTTCTACGATTCGTTTTTGCCAGGAATCTCACGCGATTCGTTTTTGCGCCGAACATTTTCTAAACCACTTTTGCCCGAACCTGACAAAAAGTGTGGCTAGTGGTGAGAGTTGGAGAAGGGCTGGCACCTAGCTTCATAAGGCCTAAACCGATTTTAATGATTTTGATTCCGTTGTACATAATATGTTTCTTGATTGATAAATGATAACAAATTTGTACTTAGAGTGACTACACTAATTCTCTCTCGCTGTATAGAGTACGGTGACGCAAAGCAATCATTTCGCACTACTCAAACTCGGAAAAAGTTTTGCAGTTTGAGAAGCGTAGTATATAAAGAAATAAAACGTTGGTTCGTTTTTACAGCACCAAATTTTATGTAATGTTTGAAGGGCCAAGCTATGGAAAAATGAAATACAACAATATCTAAAAACCCCAACGAGATTAACCTATCTTTTATAAATAATACATCGAATTATGATGAATCTTTGAGTTCGATTTCCGCAACAACTTCTAAGTCAATCGATGGATCTTCTTTTATGGAAGTAACACCTGGTTACGCATATAAAGTGCTCTTCGATATAAAATCAAACGCTTGTAGCCTGGATAATCTCCATTCAACGTTTATTACAATGATTTCATCAGTCATGCTGTCATTTATCACGCACTTTTTCAGCACTATACTTCTTATATCGATATATCCTTCTATTTCCATTACTGTTCCTATTCCAAAAGTATCAAGATCTGCTGCAGAGGAATACCGAATTATCTCTATTCTGCCTTATTTATCGAAAGATTTTTAAAAACTAATGTACACGCAGATGGTTTCTTTTATTGATACCGAAAATATCTTGTGCCAATATCAATCCGGATTTAGACCCGAGAATAGCTGCGTAACAGCATTAAAGAAGGTTTCAGACGGTATTCGTTAGACCATGCCATGATGTCCATTCTTGTTTTGTTGGCCTTCTCTAAGGCTTTTGATAGGTTGGACCTATAAGCAATTCGGGATTGTAAATAGAAGCTTTACTGTAATGGAGTGTACTCCAGTTTCCTACATAATCATACTAGTGTCCCGCAAGACTCTCTATTGGGGCCACAGTTGTTTTCTATCTATATTAATGATATTTTTGTAGTTATTAAAAACCGTAATTTACACATGTACACATGATGCTGATCTACCGTTGGGGTGAAACAAATATTGCTTAATGCCTAAAAAGTCGGAATCTATTGTAATTTACAGAAACGAAATTGACACAAGGTTTTTTCTCTGAAATACTGTTAAACGATTTATAAATTCCTTACAATCCGTAAGGAACTTAGGAGTTATATTTATTAAAACGGTTTCTTCGTCTTAACATATAAATGGTGTTGTAGCTCGCATATACGGAACTCTGCGCAAACTTTGGCTATCAGCCGCATATACACCTAGGAATACCAAGATCTTGCTAGTTAAAACCTTACTGGTGGCTCTAATTACTTATGGGTGTGAAATCTTTTGTCCTTTGTATTCTGAATCCCAAAGAAAACTCAACGTTCAATTTAATTCTGCCGTACTATGTATACTTAATCTTCAACGCTATGATCATGTCTCTTTATGTGTTAGTTATGTACTTGACTGCACCTAGACGACTTATATTAAGTTTAGAACTATTTTAATTTTATACATTATTGTTTTTTAAAAGAAGCCCGCGAAACCTAGTTAATAAAATTTGTTTTACGCAATCAGAAAGAACCTATGCCTTATCTGTACGGCAGTTCCGTTTCGCATGCACCGAGCAGCAATTTATTGTTCAGGCCGTCAGAATGTGGAACTCTCTTCCCGTCCATTTTAGAAAAAGTGGCCGAGCAATAACAATAACAAAAACTTTAATTTTAATTTCAAAAATATGCTGTGCATGTATTTATACAGTAGGTAGTTAGTTGGTTTAGAAAATGTATTTTTTTCCCTTCCGATGGACTAATGGATGATATACTTACTTACTTATGTAATTATGATACTATGCCTCACATGTGCTTTTAAGCAGAACACGTAACCAATTCTAGCCTTCTTTTTCCCTTTTTATTTTATCTGTTTCTAATTAAGTATGTTAAGTATATTATACACATAGTTAGGAGCGTAAGTTTATTTGTGTAGAGTTAGAATAAATAAATAAAAATAAAGTGTCGGCCTACTAATTTGAAGGTCCCAGGTTCGAATCTCACCTGATCAGCTCAACAGAGATCTCATTGTCCAATACCAATTTCCCAATTTTCAATTTCGTAGCTAGCCATTTAATTCTGTCATTCACTTTTAGACCTTCGTAGCAACCAGAAACCACTATAGTTTCGATCTGTTCGTCTGTCTCTCTAAATATCATAGTATTTGTATTTTATATTTGTATATCCATTAAGATGAAATTTAGTATACGGACGTAGGTTAATAACTCAAAAACGCAAGTGATGAAAGAAATACATTTACTGGACCCTCCCATAGAGTGAAAATTGTTTCTCAATATTTCTTTTCATATACTCCATTAATCGGTTCTCCTGAAATGTAGCAACATGTTTTAAAATTTTTTTATTTTAACTCTTCAGTTACGAGATAATTGCTTTTAACTTTGTTTTCAAAGTATCCCCCACCCTCTAACTTCTAAACTGTTGATGTCTGAGAAATTCTAAATGAAGCCTTTAGTTAGTACTTTCAGTGAAACTATAATGAATACTGTAGCAAAAATAGTTTATGAAAAATTTAGAAATAACTCTACGCAGGGCCGCCGACAGGGGGGGGGGGCGAAGGGGGTAAACCCCCCGGGCCCGGGCTTTGAAAGGGGCCCCGTCATCTAAGTCATCAACAGAAAATTTTTTCCATTTTAATTATTTATATAAAAAAAATGCTTCACGATCGAAAAAGTGTACTATACTAGACAGATTTTAAACTGAAAGTCAATAACTCGATTGTATATGGGCCCGTAAACGCTAAGTGCCGGGCCAGAAATTCGTTTCGCGGGGGGCCGTATGTGGTACCCCCCGGGCCCGAATTTTGTCTCTACGGGCCTGACTCTACGGAACCCTATCATGTGGTCAATGCTCTTTTAACTATTGTTTCCTATTGTATTGATAGGAGTCAGATGGCTGGAAGCACAGTTTAATTATTACAATTTTGATTAAACTAAAACCTGACGCACAAAGCAGGATATAGTGGAATGCGAATGTAGCTTTCACATGCCTCACAAGACACTCAAAAGGCTAATAGCTAATTAGTTCTCGATGACTTAGGTGTGCATTTTGCAGTTATTTAATGAAACTAAGTTATATTTGGTCTTTAATTTGTGTAACTAAAAATGAACTAGAACCTGATAAATATTGCAGCTTCTTCCGATGGGTTAACACGTTATAAATCATAAGCCAATAAAGTTGATTCGGGTTAACTAAGAGGAACAATAACATGTCTACCTACTTCAATGATTGTCAGAAACAGCATGTCCACAGCAGGAGGACTTCAGTCATTAGCGCTAGAAATGAATTTAGAAAGTTATCTCAAAACTTTCTGAAACTATCTCCAGGAACCTTATAAAATAGTCTCCTTAGAACCACAAGAGATTATTTTCGCTAGAGTGGCTCGGCTGTTGTCCAAACGCAAACTTAGTGCTCCCTTGTCTAATTGAATTAGACAAACTTACCACCATGAGCTCATATTAAGCCTTTCAAGCAGAACGAATCCCCAAAACCCGAAGTAAACTTTCATTGGTTATGTTATATACGTTGTGTCCTCCGGTAGACTTTTACCCCTTGTTTAATTTATCAAATCACGCAACTTATGAAAGGCAAAATGGAGACATTAATTTTGCCGATTTGGCAGTTTAGATAACCTCTACATGGGGCTGAATCGTGAGGCACTTGTGTCGTGTTCCCCTACAACAAGTTTAGTTCTGAAATAAATTTCGGATAAATACCGTAATCAAGTGTTAATTCTCACCCCTTGAACTGTGTAATCTTATCGGTGCCATAACTTAGCTTCTTAATTTGGGTCTCGTGAAATTAGGACCGGAAACCCAGCAGCACATTATATAAGTAAGCGGAGGCTTTCGTAGGTAATATTCTGTATACGCCCGGTAGAAGTGCAAATGTGGCACGCATCATCCCTTATGGATCTATTGAAAAGCGTCATCATTGTTACTCTTTCACACTCTACCCTAAGCACATTGACAGAAGCTCTATCTGAGGAGTTTGTTAATTGTCAACATAATTACAGGGTGCCTTAAAATCTACCATGTGTGCGATGAATAGCACCGGGCATCCTCTACACACATATGTCGCTACATCGGAATTTCACTTTGAGACTGTCATAATCATAGCTGGTTTGGCATATTCTCGTGATACTGGAAGAGTTAATTAAAGAAGTTTTCATAATTATGATGAATGTCAGATAGATGCAATTGTACTGATACCTCGTTCAGTCGTATCAATCAATGAACTTTAAAACGACTGGCAATCCTAATGCGTATAGCTATGATTAATAGTTAGAGCTCCAGAGGTCAATTCATAATCGGTGACCCATAATCTTTCCAGATATATATCTTCCTGTCACAATCCTGTTTGCTTGGATTGCAAAATTAATGGTGTTGAGGGCACAAGTGCTGAATTTCGTACATATGCAAAGGCAGAAAATCTGCTGGGGTGAAGGATTGAAAACTAAATTTGCTTGCTCTACAGATCCTTCAAAATTTCAACGTTGTTAGTGGAATTTATTCAAATTTGTGGTTTATGTTGGATTTGTGGTTTTGGCAATTATTTTTGTACTAGATGTTGGGATTGAGTACTAAGGGACCAATTCGCAGCTTAGTTTTTAAATTACTGATTGGTTTCAGCTTCTAGAAAATAACGTCGGTAAAAACTGTAATGAAGCTAAATTCACGGAAAAAATTCATAAATCTTAAATGGTATATGCGGTGTCGATGTGCTAATGATGGTGAGAATGAACTCACCGAAATCCATTCACCTCGGAAAATTTCATCAAATCGGACGGTATGTGGTGTGTTTATTTAAAAAGTTGTTAAAAAGCACAATTAAGTCCTTTATCCTGGTAATTTGCGTAGAAAATTTGTAACTACGGATCGAAGTAAGAAATTAAAAAGAGGTCGGTAGAATAAGATTTGAACACTGGACCCCCGAAAAGTTGTCTATAAAATATAATTTACATTTGAAGTTAAAACTGGGGAAGTAAAGCTGAAAATATATTTCTATTGAGACATGATTCGTACTAAAACTGAAAAATACAAGATATAGACCAGAGGTATTTGCGTGCCCGAACGTGTTGAGCAAAATGGTCAAAGGGACGTAGCTACTAGCCATAAGAAGGGTAGGAGCAGTTTTCTGTTGTTTTTGGTATGCTTGTTGAGTGGAACAATCAAAGTGACATAGATATTTAGGAATAAGCGACTAAAATTCAGACACCGTAGGAAGTGTTAGATATAAGCAAGAATTGTAACAGTACGTAAGTAGTAAGTAAGTGACAGAACGAACTTTTAAATACAAGATAAATAAATTACGTTCAATGAAGCCAAGGCCTTTAATCAGTACGCCTATACCCTCTCTTCTCTCTACGTTGCTAGAACCTGGCCTTTCTTCATTGCAGCTACCCCGGCAATTGTTTTTGTGACTTTCCCACTATTGCACTGACTGAAAAATCGCACTAGCCCGGCGCCCGAGTTATCGAATTGGGGAAGTACGTCTCAAAATTCCGCTTACATATATAATATTAGAAAGTCGAATTATAGGTTTGATTAAATTAAATAACTTGAGCTTTAAATAGATTTCTACTTAGTGGACTTAGTGGAACGAATCTGTCTCTAAGTTTAATAGCCGGGGGGGTCGGTTGGACATGCGGTATGTTAAGGCAACTGTAGACAGTTTGGGAAAAGAACAAAGCATTCAGAATTTACTCTGCGATTGTCCGAGCCAGGCCAGGAGAAGGTACCAAGCTTGCTAACATAGGGCAGAAGCAGCTTCTAGAGTTTATTAACAGTTGTAGTTGTTACTAAATTAAGCCTGCCCTAATATTGAGATGTGGTAACACAACGAATCTTTTTTAGGTCTATGTGTAACCTTACCTAACCTACTTTTTCTGATATTGACGTTTTTATGTATCTTTTCAACGCAAAACATCCGCACATAACTTAAATATTTCAAGCAGTTAAAAAGTCCTTGAAAATTACGAAATTATTTATAGGGACAAGATTCTGCACCAACTCAACGGTTATGCAAAAATCATTAAGAACAGCGAAATATAAGAATCTAATGTCTCTTAAGGTATGGGCACAAAAAGAAATTCTCGCAGCTGAAGTCGATATCGATTAAGGGGACATTTACATCAGTTGGACCAAAATTTAATGGTTTTTTTGAGACCGTATATCTCGTGAATGAACAATGCTAATCAATTGAACTTTTTTTTTATTATTTCTGTACATTTGTCAAGTAACATTTGCTACGTCGCCGATTCATCCCCCCCAAGTCCAACCCCCCCTCCGCGCCGTCAAAGATTGCCGTTCTCGGCGGACACGTCGTGTTATCGGCAGATTTCCTGGGTACACACGTGACCTAAAAACAAAAAGGTCAACATTTTTTTAAAGTTTATACCATAATGCGTGGTATAGACGTTTGGCAAGCCAAAATTCCAATAAAAAACAAAATGGCGGCCATTTGAAAAAAAACCTCGTTTTTTGGTAATATTTTTGGTACTATTTTTGTATTAACTTTTGAAAAAAACAATCAAAATAAAAAATTTAAGGCCTATACCACAATTACATATGAAATGACTAATTAGAACGCTTTTGTGAAAAATCGCAGTAGCCGTTTGCTCAGAAACGCTGCCGAGAGGAAAAAATGCGACAAGCTGAGATATTTGGCCTTAAACATTTCAGTCGACTTCGGTTTCGCTTAGAAAGCAGTTGGGCGCTCGACGGGAGGCACGCCTCTTTAATGACCTGTAACTCGGAAACTACTCAAGATATCAATTTGGAATTTCGGCACATTATTTTTGATCGATATATCCATCGATTAAGCCAATAAAAAAAATTAATTTTTTGGTCCCAACTGATGTAAATGTCCCCTTAAAGTAACAGAACTGGCTGGACTATTATTGTGAACCCCAAAATGCAGACTAATGGAAAGCATGCTGATTTAAGTCTTAGAAATTAAAAACTTCAATTCAGGTTTCACTTCATCAGAAGCTCGATTTATACAATATTCAGGAGTGAAACGAAAAGTCAAAAGAAAAAAGTTTATCTTTTGAAGTTACTCATACTCGATTTGGGGGTAGCTCAAGGCAGTGATATTGTTCCTTTATTGCTTTTATTACATTAAAGAGTATTTTTTGACATTTTAATTTCTGTCATGCGTTTGCTTAAAATAGTGAATCATTTTTGCAAATGTTACGTTTTTTTTGTGCTACTCGTTCCTTGGTTAAAATTGAATTTAATTTAAGTTCGATATCTAAATTAACCATGAAATCTCATTCACGTTGGAAATCCTAAAGCGAATCTTTGAAAACCTCATACAACTGGGAGGTGAAGAACGGGATAATGTGCTGACTTTCCATCGTGAGGATCCATGGTTTTAATCCCACTGCCGGCAACATATTATTTTCTGCTTACAATAGACACAGTTGCTCTCTACTCACAACACATTACGCTAAAATGCCATTTGGAGTTGTAGAGTAATGTGGGTTGAAATCTGCCTTAAATTGTAGCCTTACTTGCAATCGTTGTCGCTAAATTGGGTGAAGTTCTTTCAGCTGCCTGCAACACGTTGGGTTACGCAAACTAAAAGGAGTATGTAGTTATTTAATTTGTGCAAATTTTCCGATTGAGTTTTGCCCTTTTTGAAATGCAGATAGAAATCCAGTATTGTATGTCTCATGGAGAGACCTGCCTGGTCAGTTCATGCACACTTTCGTTGCCAGGAAAAGCCTGTTGGCCCGGCATCCAAACCATGTTGACTCAATTTGTTTTCTTCATTTCATCTACAGGTTCCTGCCATTTCTATACTAGTTTTGATTTGATTACGGAGGAGCCCATTGCATTGATTGCCAGGTTATTGTCGGAGAAGATAAATATATTCCTGCTTAAGTACATGCTAGTGTTGCATAACCTTTCACAGAACTAGTGGCAAGTTTACCCAGTGGCAAAATGAGTTGGCTGAGCGGTATCAAATTCACCTGTGCTGGGTCCCGGGCACAGGGATATTCCAGGAAACTGCGTGCGTCTAGACAGATCTGGCCTAAGCTTGGCGCTCCAAATGTCTGCTTGCGAGGGGCAGATTTGAAGAGACTGGGTATCTTCTCAAGTGACTTCTGCAGAAGCTGCATGGACGAGGAGGAGGAGGAAACTATTTTCCACTACCTCTGCCGGTGCCCTGCACTGGCACACAGGCGGAAGTCCTTCTTGGGTAACTATTTCTTTGATAGTATCTGCGATCTGGCGGCGATTGACGTTGCTTTTTTCGCTTCATCGACAGCTCCGGATGGTGGAAAGAATTCTTGGATTTCCGTGGCATCACAATGGGCCTATTGAGGTCTACGAACGAGGCCACACGAACCTAACCTAACCTACCCAGTGGCAATGATGCGTATAAAATATGTACCTGCATATGAATGTCCCTGCACCTACTATATGAGTTATTCCAGGTGATGGTGGATGGTGGGAAAGTACGTTACTTAATTTTTCTACTCCCTTATGATGATTGGTAGCTGCGTCCCTTCTTTGACCAAGCCCGGGTATAAAAGCTATGCCTTTTCCCTCTGCATGGAAGCGTACCATCCCAATTTCACGCATACCCTCCCAATTTGAAGTGGTAAGACACAGGCGATGGAAGAGCTGTCCAAAAAAAACCCCAGTATACTTTACGCGATCTCGGCGAGAAGAGTGGGGGCCATCATCCGCCGTAGAGCCATCATATGAAATACACCCAAATACTTTTTGAGAAAAAACAGAAACTTGGCACACGTTCACAGCCTACGAAGGCGACTCGTTCACGCCTACACCAATAGACCAGACGTACCAACTTTAGCCAGAAAAGCCTTCACGTCCGATAAAAAGAGCAAATCAGGTCAGAATTACCATTGACGGCCGATGACTATGAGTTCATATCAATTTTAAATTTATTAATGCAGCGACGTACGACTTCGAAAATTGAAAGAACAGTACTGAAACTGGAAATGGATGAATGTTTGTAGTTGGAAATCATTCTATGCGTATCCTCGATAGAGCTGGACATAGAAGCTAATTTCTGCGGGAGCTCGTGAGATCTGTCCTGATGAGATCTGTGCTGATCTACTCTGACGATATCGTCAGTTTTGCGATTTAAAGTGCTAATACTTGTAAAAGGGTCTGAGAGCTAGAAAGGCTCATCTTAGTGGCACCAACCCCATTAGCGATTAACCCTTGCTCGGTATAAATATTGCGATCGATACCTTTCAGCAATTTAAGCACATGGCAAGATCTTAAGGATCGCTTAAGGCAAGTGGGGCAAACGAAGCCTTGTGTGGACAGAGGAGGGTTATATGCAAAAAAATTTGTTCAATAAAAGCCTTATTTTTTACATTTACACATTTTTATATAGCCCTTTTTGAATGCACTGTGGTTGCTTGGATTCACAGGCCTGCGAGCCTTTTCCCCCTGGACAATGAATAGTTGTTTCCGAAGTAATTTCTCCCGCTGAAACCGAATCCGGGCTCAGAATAGCTTATCACGTCAGGTTTTTGAGGTGTTCTAAACCAAAGTGCAAAACACTGTTTTTTGTCATATTTGAGGTTATGTAGCACGGCTATTTTCAAAATTTCGCAGGCCTGTTGGTATTTCTTTGATATGTGCCTGAGGCAGGGAGAATCGTGTTATGTTTAATATCAGGAAGACTCTGCTGTGTGCTATCAATTAAGCGAAACTTACCGTTCACTTAACATATTTCTTGCAATGGAGTTATTATTTGTATCTTGCTCTTACTTAACATCTTGGGCATTAAGCAATCCTCGATGGACTGATTTGCCAAAAACGTGATAAAATGTTTATGGGTTTCCTATAAAGATGTGAAACTCCATCTCCATATAAAGATGTAAGACTCCATCTAACAAGTCTCACGTTTGGGAAGAAACCAGACGTACATCACTTCCCGCATTTGTCAAAAGTCAAAGTAAAGCTTTAGCTTATTGGCTTATCATCTCCCAAACTTTTTACTCCTCGAAATATTAACGTAATATCAGTTGTCTATTGCTTTTTCGTCACTGTGGTTAATACAATAGCTTCAGGTCCCTCTAAGGTCAAATTTTGACGAACCATAAAATTTCGAGAGTCCTTCTTTAGTAGAACAACACAACTGCGGAACAGTTACCCATCTTTTGTTTTCTTTCCTAGTCTGACAGTGATATAGCATTCTGACGAAACATTCACCGCCATTTCCTTTACTGAACTCTTTAATGTCCCTTACTCTCAATTCCTTTCCATTCAAGGTTATGTTATAGCTTCACTAGGCATCTCTTGTGCTTTTTATAGAAACCAAACCCATCGTCTACGAACTCACAATTTAAAACATTTTTTTTTATTTATCAGCGATGTTTTTAATTAACAGAATTCCCAAAGAAGCATAGGGGCCCACTGCCGATAACGTGATAATCTGCAGTGTCCGAACACACAAAATTTCCCCAACTTCACTATAGATTAAATCTTTATTATCCTCAAGGGATAATTATAACTTTGTTGCAAAACAAAATACTACAAAATCAGAATATTTTCCATAGGCATCCACACAATTTTAGCCTAAATAGCCTAAACATCGCTGAAAGTTGTCATAAAAGCTTGTGTGAAGAGTCCTCCGACGACCAATCCATTAAATCAAAACAATTAAAAGTTTGGCGTTCATGTCAATTCCCTAACAATTACGGCAGCAAATTACACCTGGCAAACGTAACCGCGGGTATCGCGTGCCTAGAACCAATGAAATAATGTTTACCTACGAGAGAGAGGAATTAACATGTTCTTTGTAGCTGTGTTTACAGAAACAATTGAAACTTTCACATTCCACAAATGTATTAGGGTTTGCACCGTAGTGTCTGGCAAAACATAACAAATCGTAATTGGATGTCGACGCCTAAATGCCCTCACCGCACACGTGAAATATAGAAGGCGGTTATCCTGAAGTGCCTTTTGACGTCTCTCTTATGAGGCACGAAAACTCGAAAGTAACATAAACAATTGTTAATTCTTTATGATATCGCAAGGTTTGGAGTGGGGATGACGTCTTGTGTGACGTTTAGTATTCGCTAATTGATTTAATAAAAGTAGCTTCGCATTTAAAAGGCTTTTAAGACACTTGAGAAGACTTAACTTAACAGTCATCTTGTGTTGGTGTTTTAGCAGCATATTTCCTACGAGACTGTAAGATACATTTGTAATTCATTTTCTTCCCTCATTATTTGCTAGGAGAACCACCTAGAATCAGCTGTAAATGGATCAGTTTGGTTATTCTGGAAGGAAGCAAACAACTAAACATAATTCGCATGCATTAAATATTCATCGTTAAGGCTAATGGATTTCTGTTTGTCTTGGGTCTGGTATTAAGGGCCGTCAGGAATTAAGTATTAAAGTAAGTGCAAACATCATTTACGTATTCTTGCCTTACAAATGAGATGTCGAAATCAAAGACAAATCACGGCATTTAATTATTTGATTAAGAAGCATTAATTCAAATGTTAGTATATGCTTAAGCTCAATAAGCTTATGAGCTTTTATTGTACCTTTTCGATTTTGGTATTATTTTCTTGTTCAAATTCAGAAGGGATAATAAATCAATAATGCTTTGTAGACGTAACTATTTGTGGTCTTCGGTGGAGGAAGTGATAACATGTTGGTCTACCTCATGAGGAGAGTTACCATTTTAAGTCTTACATCTCACATCGCTATCACAGATCACAGCAACATTTTGCTGTTTTTTCCTATAATTTTCCTGCTTAAATTTACTTTATTGATTTCTTTAATTTGATAAAAAATTTCTCTACAGCGACAGTTAAATTTATGTTATTTCTAACTTGACTGTACTGCTTGCCTGAGTACTTTACAAATCTAGGTTGGAAGAGGCTCATGCTACGAAGCTGGAAGGAGCTAATGCTCTGGTGCTCAATAAACTACCACAAATCATGGAAGGAGAAGGCTGCGGTATGATTGCTTATTCGGGACATCCCAATAGCTGTTTTTGGAAAGGACTTGTCTGTGCTCAGGGAGTTCATACAAAATGCTCTCATGGGACTCTTGAGGTAGGCTGTTAAGTGCAGGCTGAACATTAACCCTAAAAAGACTAGGATATATAGCATTCTTCATGTAGTCCCTCCATTTTTGAACGACACCTGGCTGGCATTTATAGCTGAAGCAAAGTTTCTGAACATTACCCTGAATAGAAAAGGAGTATTCTTCTCCTGAATACTCCTTTTCTATTCAGGGTAATGTGACAAGAAATCAACGGTAGTTCTGTACTCTTGATAGTGGGCTATTGTTTGGAAGTGGTGTTTTCACTTTAAGATAACCCATTGGCTCTATAGAGCGGTCATTAGGCCAATTCTTCTGTATGAGGTGTTCGTCTTGTGGACCTCCATGAACGAGGCCACGAACCCTAATTTTCTGGAGAAGGTTCAGAGATCAGCCTACGTTTGTGTTAGCGGAGGATAGCGAACGACAACTACTGCTCCTTTGAAAATACTTTTTCATCTACTTCCCTTACATTTGATCAGCACCGAGATGGAAGAGAGCGGTGCCATTAGCCTCATATACACCTTTCAGTAGTTCAAGTGTACAATTTGGAAGACTAGGAAAACGACACTTTGCCTTATGGAGAATTTGTCTAGATTTGTACGGACGGTTTCAAACGGCTGGGCTGGGTTGGGTTTTCAAAGGAAAACTGAATATTTATTTATCCTTCCGTCTTTCGGAGCACTGTAGTATGTTCCAAGCAAAAATAATTGCAATTCCGGATTGGCTGAAAGCAAATAACATACCTTAAAATGAGATTTGTATCCTAACGGATAGTCAACCACGGTCGCAGAATCTGTCTCATCGAATAAAAACCAGTAAACAGCTGTCGCTCACACCTAAGTGAGGTGTCAAAGCAGTACCACTTCTACATACGCTGGGTTCCTGGTCATTCCGTGGCGTGGCGGTTGAGCTCGCTACAGTGTTTTTCACGAAATTGTAGATCTCAAGGTCAAAAAGGGAAATTTTTATCTAGTGATATGAAAAAAATACAAGCTTAAAAACGATACAGGTAGAAAGGTAAAATGTTACATTCACTTAATTTTGCGTCAACAAAGAAAAATTGTTATATGGAAAATAGTTTGAAGCCCTTGAAAATAAATCTCTCATGACCTTGAAGTTTACAATTTAGTGAAAACTACTCTCGATATTCTAGGTAGAAAATATTGTAGGTAGGTCTCTAGTCAGCTGTAGACTGACAGGGATAACTTATCAAATGAACCAGAGATGTGCAAATGGCACTATCAGTCGCATGACCAGACAGATTCTAATCTAGCCTAATCTGGATTTTAGGCGCTCCAAGAGCCTAGTAGTAAAAAGTAAAGTAGTCGATAGACGTTGGACAGAACCACCCTAGACGTCGTCATAAGAGTGATCACTGGCCATGCTTCATTGGTACCCTTCTCAAATAACTTCTGAACCAGAGATGTGCAAATGGCACTATCTGTCGCATGACCAGTCAGATTCTAATGTGGCCTAATATGGATCTTAGGCGCTCCAAGAGCCTAGTAGTGAAGAGTCTAGTAGTCTATAGACGTTGAACAGAACTACCCTAGGCGTCGTCATAAGAGTGATCACTGGCCAGGCCTCATTGGTACTCTTCTCAAATAACTTCTGAAGAACTCACAGAGATGAGGAAGAGGATGAGACTATACCTCACCTGAGTAAAGCTGTGTGATTGCTTTAGTTAAGTTGACCGCTGATATTCCCTGCGCAATTGACGGTGATATGCTAGTATTCCCTGCTTTTTAGCTTCTCTACGGAATTTTATAGTGTTTACCATCTCACATTAATTCATAAGTTTGTTTTTACGACCTCAGCTTGTATATTATTTTGGATTTAATTTGCGGTGGTATGCAGACATTTTTCAATAATAAATAAGGCAACCGTCCACGAAGAAAACGATTTTTATTCGTCTTCACCAATCATATATCTAACCTGTATGTATTTATATTTAATTAATAAGATAATAATTAATAAGATAAGATTTAAAATCTTTTATTGTACAAGTTTAAAAGTGGCGCTAGATTAGTTAGTTTTTAATGATGTAGGCAAAGCACAGGGGACAAGCCTGTGATGCGTCAGAATGGCTTCGGCCGGAAGAAAATTAGTACAAGGGGAATGAGGAAAATTGAGTGTCTTCCTTTTGCATTACTGCGAGTTAGCTAGCAGCCACAGACCTTTTTTTATTTATTACCATGGCCACTCAACCAATTAATTTAAACTCATCTATTTTCTTTACGACACACAATGCAGAACTATTTAAGAATATTTGAGGAGCATTACATAAAACAAGAGGATTAATATAAAACATGATAGAGTCAGACTTCCCGGGGTTCAAAAGTAATCTGTTTATAACTGACCAATCATATATTCTACTAAGATCGGCATTTATATGTTCGATGCAGTCCTCGAGAAGCCTGATAGGCCCAATTAAATAAACCTGATCATAATCAGCGTAAAGACGAGTTCTACCACCGGATACAACACTTAGCACGTCATTAATAACAATTTTGAATTAAACCGGTCCTAACATTGATCCTCGTGGTACGCCACGTGGAATTACAAAAGGACAAGATACCACACTTTGACATGTACTCTTTGTGAACAATAATGTAAGAAAAATAATATCATAGAGACAACGCACGAGCGTGTAGGTTGCAAATAAGTAAACTATGTTCAACGCAATCGAAAGCTTTAGAAAGATCCAGTAATGTGCCGTGGAGTGATCATTGTCTAAGTCTTTTCTTATGCCTTCAGGGTAGCCGTCTCACAACTTTGAGCAGCTCTGAAACAATATTGCCAACGAGACATGAGCCAGTATTTGCTTGGACGTAATCTTTTCAAGTACTTTGGAGAAAAAGCATAAAATGCTTCTGGGCCGAAAGTCAGATACCGATACTTGAGAATACTTTTTCGGAATTGGTAGAACAGTGTCAGCTTTCGAACTTACGGGAATCGAGGAGGATATTAAACATGTGTTCACAATGTGGAGGATGTAATCACCAATTACAGAAAATAGTGCTTTAATAAAACAGGGCTAGCTGATTTCAATTTAATTGAGACTACCGCAGATAGTAATTCACCTAGTTTACACATTTCGAAAAGAAAATGGGTCGGGAAGAACATTCGCTAAGCCATCGGACAAGTTCGCAGGAAAAACATGGGGTTCCCATTAACTGCAGTAAACGCAGTTCATCAGGATAAAAAGGGCAACGAAGCCTTTCCTTGTTCTAAATACCAGCGTGATGGAGATTACGCCGTAAAGCTCGTGGGCCGAGGTGTTAAGTTTAACGCTTAAATGCTCACCTTCAGCGCGTTTTATAGATGTGGTTATTTTTAATAAGCCAAAGCCCAGGAAACAACCCTATGACGCGTTTAGCAAGGCTTTGTCCACAAGGAAATTTAAGGTAGGGGAAATGGGGGAATTGGAATGTCTTTTTTTACAACATCTGCGAAATGGACATCAGCAAAGAGACAAAGTGGATTTTTTAATTTCTTATTAAAACTTAGGTGTAGACCGAGGCTCGAACCCGGGGAGCATGGCGTGGTGATCGTGTCATACAACCAATTGATTAAACTCCGTCTCCGGTTCATATTTTACAGGCAAACACGCCACTTCGGATTAAAGGCACTTGTAACGTTGTTGTTCAGTGATTTGAGCATGCGCTTCAGGCGAAAGGTATTAAGTACCTAGATATGAGAATTTCATTGGATAAGGAGTTCATGTTTGAATTATTATAATCACTATAGGAAACAGTATCGGAGCAGCAGGCTGAATCCGATGCTTTGCGTTTTAAGAAATATAATGTCATGATCCAGTGTACTAGGTGTGCCAGCCAGACCTGAGAAAATAACCCAAACACTATCAGAGACATGGATAAGATCCAACATCGAAGGATTGGAAGATTTACAGTAGTAGTAGTAAAGTAAGATTATGAATGAACTAAATTAAGGAGAAGAGTTTGAACGAAATGTGTAAATTGGGCTGCTCTATTATTCTGCTGTAGCAGGTCCACATTGAAGTTACCTCCGATGGTATCATTAGCATAATGTCGTGTTACGTGAGATAAACCTGGGAGCTTGAAGCCTGAAATTGCCCTACGGGCATATCAAGCGATTATAATACCCGTCGTCAACTATTCGGCTCTTGTATGGTAGTCAAAAGCATATCAAAAGACAGCGCAGTTTGCGTTACAAACACTGCAGGGAAAAGCTCGTCTAGGAGTTACGGGTGCTATGCGCACATACCCCACTTTAGCTATGGAGGCTCTACTGGACCGTATTTCCTTTTATCTATACCTAAAGAAGTATATGCAATAAAGATGCATAGATCCAATCTCCTCGAAGCAGCAATTTAACTGGTCAGGTATGATCCTGTAATGAACACCAACTCAGATGTCATACCGAAAATACACAATGTTGATACACTATTTATGTTGATCCTTGAAAACAGAGAATGCTGGCTTAATAACAGCCACATCTTTAAAAAGAGATCTCTGATTTGATACACAGATGGGTGCAAGATGGTTGACAGAATGCGCATGGGAGACTATGGACTCAAATTAAGGCTGTATATGTCGCTCGGATCTGCACCAATCTTTCAAGCAGAAATACACATCATTGTACATGACATTACTCGAAGAGGTATACGCGGTGCCGAAACATATATAATGCCATACAGTCAAACTGCACTCAGGGCTCAAGGGTCTAATACTTTTGAGTCTAGAATTGTCTCAACACACTCAAAGAACTGGCATATGGTAAGAGAATCACATTGGCCTGGGTACCAGGGCATGAGGGTATTGAAGATAATGAGATGACGGAAAAATAGGGGCGGATTCTTCTGTCATCGGACCTGAGCCGTTTTGTGACAACTCGAAAAGCCAGTTGGCAATGCGTATCAGGCCGTGAGAAGGCAGGCGTAAGCTCTTACACTGGACAAACACTCCGGGGTTAAGATAAGCAAAGATACTTATAACCTACTCAAAGCAGAAAATGGAAGCGTTGCTCTCCATCAGCAGATCAGATCTAAGGCTTATAACAGGACCTTTAACTGGTCATTTTCCCCAACTAAAAAAATATGGAGCTATCTGAGGAAGACAGCGGCCGCTGCTGTTTGGAAAAGGAGAAGACAGCAGACCTCTGTCAGTGTGCAGCCATTGGTCGAATCAGGGTCAGACATCTCGGTGAGGCTTACCCATTATTTGGGGCTAAGACAGACCCAAGGAAATTAAGGCCAGACCAAATTAAATAACTGAAATTTGATTAGTTTGATTGGTTTTACAGAAGAGTTATTTTTAAATTCCTCCATTTTATTTCGAATACCTACTCCTTGCATTTAGAGTCTAGACCGATAACCAATGAGATCGCTCAACCAGTACAATTCCAAATCATTCTCACCCTATCCAAACTTAAGAAACTATCTGTCATCATAGAAGCAAGCAGCGCCAATAAGTATCAATTACAATCAATGACATCAGTGGACCATGGAGACAAATAAAGTCCTAATTAGGTATAACAGCTTGCTTATACTATACACTGATCCAATAATTAAATGAACTTTAACCCGCTCGTAATTTTCATACAATGACACCATGTACAGATTATATAAGCTCAGTTATACCCTTTTTCATATTAACAAAAAAAAAAAAAAGATATTCTTCTTATCACGCCTAGCAGGCGGATGTTCATCATAACCAACAACGCGTAAGAATTCACTTTGCGAAAACGTATCAATTTCAAATTTCTATTAGAAAGATGTGATTTTTTGCTTGTTAGGCGCGACATAAAATATGCCACAATAAATAAAATATGACAGAATCTGGACTAGTATGTGGGAAGTAATAAATTCTCGTCTGCTTTCGTACATATGTCGCCAATTTTCAGTGAACCTTTATAGTCCTTGTAGTGGATTGGATTACAAAAAATAAATCTGCCGAAAAGTTTCTTTATAAACTAAACTCTGTCGAAGGAGTCTCCATGGAGCATTTTTCGTCCCTTTGCCGGGGTAAATGCACTAGAAACGTGAGAACATTTTGCTGAATTTAAGGGAAAAATAAGTTGGGGACTCATTTACAAAATTTTCGTAAAAGTTATACCTACTTTTCCCCATATTCCGAGATTTTTGCTCCTTTTATCGTGTGGGAATGTTTTCCATTCGAACTTTTAAAGCGCACATAAACTTCAAATTTTTTCCTAGAGTAAATTAAATGTGTTTTTTTTTTGCTCTACCTCAGCGTTACCTAAACATTAAATGTCGGATTGTTTTTTATTTTGTGAGTTTCCGTGATGTTGCTGGAGCCGAGAGAGGAAGCTTTAATTTATCCGCAAATGCTTGAATGCCTTCCGGCCTCAAAACCGTGTTCATCCCCATCGCGCAGACAAAACAGCCGCGGGGAAACACCCTCTGGCAAAAAATTTCTGACAGCCTTATGGCAACTATCGTCACAAAAATGCCGAAGGCGGATGGTGCCGTGTTTTTGGTTCGGCTTGGCGTCACAACTTGCTGGTATTAAATCTGAGTGGAACCAACTGTAGGGTGGGAATCAAAACAAAAAACCTGAAAAAAGTTCATATATTCCTAATTTATTTGCTCAAGACATCGCACAGATTCTTATGTTAAATGCTTTTTTCGCAAATCTTCCCTTATCCACATCGATGTGGAATTGTTTGCTCAACGACGCCTACCCTTTTGATGGAATACCCAGTTTTCCCGGATATTGGCACATAAGTGTGCCGGGTGTAGTTGCTTGTGTCTGGCTCCTATTTTATGTCATTTGTTTTGCTATCCCGCGATTTTTCTGCGAAATCAACGTGGCTGTTTGGTATTTCGAAAATGTTCCGCTTCCCTGAATATCACATACGAGACCTGTTTCAGGAGATTTAATGAGATTTCGGTCAGATCAACGCGTTTTAGAGAGAAATTCAACAAATCCCTGCGGATTCCGTCCCTTTAGGTGGTTTTAATCAATACTTAAAGGTGTCATTATGGTCATTATGTGTGTGTTTCCGGTGGATTGGAATTCGGCGAACCTTGAGGAAAGGACTAAAACGTTTTCACTTTTAGGCATAAGGTTATGAAGCGTGTCTAGTGACCATGAAAACAACCTTAAATATCGTTACGTTAAAACTGTGAGTCTTAAATATGTCATAATATCGTACGGCTTTGGACTTATCGTAGTGAGTTTGAAAAGTACTAGCTATGATGGTTTTCGGTTTCTTATGTGTTTCGGAGATATGGTTGGGGCCACATATGATATTATGAGCTTCTTATATTGCATTAATATATATTAATTTGTAACGTTCATATGAGTCGAGCGGGGAAAGTCTTTCCATTTTCATGAAAAGTTAATTTTATGACAATTTTAACAGAACTGACACTCTTACTCATCTCGTCATTTTGTGGAAACAAAAATATCCTTTATGGAATCCCTCAACTCAAGGATCTATCTTTGGATCTTTATTATTCTAAATTTATAACTGTTCTACATGACCCTCAGTTCCAAATGTACACCGATGCCAGACGACTGTATATATCTAGACCACTGAGATTACTTGTAAATGCCGTCTGTCAAATGAATAACAACGACACGCGACTGAATCGGTGGGTGGTGAACGACGCACTACTATTAAACCCTATTGGGGCGCAATGTACAACCCCTACTGATGCTCTTAATGTTCAACGGCTCTTCTCCCCTTTGATCTCAGATTATTTATCAGGCATCATGCCATCAGATTGAAAGAGTCTGGATGCTGGGTTACCAAACTCAATGGCAATGGTATAATCCTTAACATAGCACCATACAAGAAATTTCAGTGTCAGATTTCCAACCAGAAAAGAATGGAAAGGTCACTGAACTCTTTGGGTGCTACAAACCCACAGGTCGCTGGTGGACTGTGGTTTCAGGGCGGGGGTTTTCTCCGAAACTCTGCACATATCGGATTCCGAAGGCATGCTCTCTGCTGAGAGCTGAACGATTAATGTTCGGTGGCGAATGTTGGCATTTTTACAGACCGCTGTCATATAGGCTTTTAAGTCACCACTTCCTCATAGCAAGTAAGCAACTGAAAAAAAACCCGCCTCTCTAGGATATCGACGCATCCTCACCATTCTCTGGTTTCTGGGTCATAGAAACATTTCACGAAACGAGAAGGCAGATGAACTAGCGAGAAATAAATATGGTCTTCACCAATCCAGAGCAGAGGACGTTCATATTACGCTTAACTGTCTTAAAATGGAACTATTTCAATACCTCCTAGCTAAAGCTAACTTTAGCTGGAGTGCGTCCTTACCTTGTGCCATCTCTAGAACGGCATGGCCAAGCTTTAATAAAAGTAGAGCTAGGATAGGCAGTTGACTGATAATCGGGTTCCCTCAGGTCATGGTATCAAAGCAGCGCGTAACACGCTAATTAGAGTGTTAACCTAGTTGATTAACACTCGTCACGTATACCAACCAAATCCTTAACCCTACTAATTCCAGTGCTTTTGATATTTTACATCTTCCTTCTGTCAGTATTAATGGATGTGCGATATAGTTATATTTAACAGAAGTCTCAATCAGTCCGATCAGGCTAAAGGTGTCTATGCTATGCTATGCTATTAATGTTAATAACTGTTGTGGAACTTATCACAAGTTTTATCACCGGTCACGGTTAGCTAAAAAATCACGGCATGTAGACTGTCACTGAAGTAGAACGAAACCCTTCCTCACAACATATGCGAGTGCTCGGCCATTACCTTACCCAGAATATCTACCCTTAGGAAGCCCTTGTTGGATGCCATAAAGGTAGGGACAAGTTTGATGTACAAATTCGGTACAACAACTCAGAAGGATCAGTTTGACTTAAGGAGTAGGGAGGTTAGCCAAGTAGTCCCTACCAGTCGCGGCGATTCAGTATCTCACTCCATAAAAACCTAACCTAACCTAACTGGATGGTAATCTGGGAATTATATTAATTGCCCTGAAGTAAATCTTTAAATTATATATATATATGGAGAGCCTTATCAGTATTCTAAAGCCATTATATATGGCCAGTATTTATAGACTCTTTCTTGGACTTGCGCTACAAGGACCTCGAGGAAAGTGTGAGTGGTATTCATATTTCGCAAAGCTTAGAGTGCGATTGCGAAGCCTTTTTAGTGCGGCTTAGCATATCAGGGATAAAATAACCTTGTATAGTTAAAGTCAAAGTCGTCCGTGGAATAAGTGATGACGTCTCGGTCTAATAAGCTGTAGGTTCCATGTTCCGCGCCAGGGGGGGGGGGAGGGTGAATGCTGAAGCAAAATTGCTCTTACACCGTAGAGCTCTGGAGATTTATAGTATCGAAAAAATTTACCGCCCATTCTATGGTTCGTTCGCTGACTATAGGCCTTGCTTTTTGCTAACAACAATAATTGTCTAGAATCGGTAGAAGTTCTTTTATCGCCCCACAACAGGTTACGGGAACTATCGTGCCGATATTCAGATATTGTCTCTAGCTAGGACACATACAGGAAGTGAAGGTAATATTTACTTCAAAAGCTGGTTGACGTTAAACTTCAGAGGTTGTTTGAGGCTAAAACATGTGCCCGAGTCCTGGCATCTCTCACACGTAGTCTTGCCTAGTTGTATTACTATCTGAAAAATTTTTGAATACAATTAGCGAAATCACGGAAGGAGCTTTAAGGAAGCTACGTTCCTGGTCCAAGCCGTCGTACAGGCTCTTGTATCCAACGAATTCAAATCTAAATCCCTCCTTGACTGCTACAGAGCTCTGCAGACTGTTAGCACGAACATGAGAGTTCAACTCTCCTGAGTTCTGGGACACAGGGGCATCACAGTAAACGAAGCGGCAGATGTTCTAGCTAAAAGAGGAGCTGATATGGAAGCTCCAGAAGCGGAACAAGTACTTCCTCTGATGTCTGGTGTTATCAAATCTCTTAACGATGTGCTATTAGATCTTGCGAAGGGAAGATGGGTAGAGACCACGACGTGTCGAATAGCAAAAATCATGTGGAAATCCTATGATATAGTCTTCTTAAGCTGCAACTGCAACTGCAACAGACAACCTAACTTGTTCTCAATGTAGAACTATGGGCGGAACCTACACCGGCCACTGGTGTTTCTGACACTGATTTGTGCAGGTATAGTCGTGGACCCAATCTAAAAGAGACTATAGAATATTTTTTATTCCGTTGAATTGCGCTCGCAGAAGTAAGACAGGTGTTTCTAGGCAAGTATTTCATTGAAGGTTTAAAATAAGCTTATTTATGAAATGAATAAAGTAGCTCTCCGACGTTTACAAAACGATATCTCTAGCACGTAGGGCATCTCTATGTGGTATCTCTATGGACCCGGTGTGGTCTGTTCGGGGCTTTTCTGGCCGTTACTGTAACCTAACCCAACCTAACCTAATCATACGCAGTGACAGTCAGGCGGCCATTAAGACGCTGAAAGTTGTTTTTTTTTTGTACCATGTGGCCAAATCCTAAGGGACAACCCTTTGATGCTTTAGCATGGTTTTAGCCGGAAGGGAATTTAGGGTAAGGGAAGTGAGGTGAGAGTGATTTTTGCATTGCTGTGAGCTAGACAATAGACCAGAGATGGAGTGGATTATATTAATTTCTTAGTAAAAACTCACGGGGAGATCTGGTGTCGAACCCGGGACCCATAGCATGGTGATCATGCGGCTCAAAGAATTTCGAGGAGAAATATGTAGGCTACTCCTTAGTGGGAGCAGAACCGCTGCCAGGAATCTAGTAGTAGTTATAACGGGTTACTGAACCGTAGAAAATAGTGCCCGAAGACTGGATGGATATGCAAACGATTTCTGTTGAAGCTATAGATAGTCAGAGGAAATCGAATCAGTTCGCCAAGGTATTGGGTAGTTACTTCTTCTCAGGGCTTACGGACTCAAAGCAGGATGGCTTTGGGAGCAGGGTAAATAAGCAGGCTGGTTTTCCATAAATTTATGGAGTGCAATGGATACATGTAAAGGTCCAAGTGAAAGGTATCTCAGTAGAACCAATCATCCGTAGCATAACATAACCTAGGTGTTGCAAATTATATGAGAATGTTCTTGACCTTTTGCAAAAGGCAAACCCGTCATCAGCCCCTTCACATGAAGAAGTTTCACACAGCGTGCATATTGGGAAAAAAATAATAAAATTGTTTTTGCAGGACACCTAAACGCGATTGTTTAAAACCAGAAGATGTTAATATACTAGCGTTTTTATGCCACAATAGGCATGTGTAGTAACACTGAGGATTCAATATCGATATTTCATGACCACCATTGAGGACCCAATAATATTTCTAATTCATTATTATTTTGTTTCACCAGCTGTATTAAGGCGTTTACAAAGAGAAACTTTTGCAACATTTTTCGTAAGAAAATATTTAGTTAAACATTTTTCGAAAAGCGTTCTTGCCCACAAAATTAGAACGTGACTGATTTAATGGTAGAAAAAAGGCGAAAATTATACGAATTTCTAAATCCAAATTTTATTTATATTTTAAAACTTTATCTGATATGTATTTATAGATATAAAGTGGATTTTTCGATCTTCAAGACTACCACTTTAAGAAAACTGCTATAGTTGAAACCACAAATTGTGCAAATGAGTTGAGTTTGATGCACTTTGTTCAAAAAGATTAAATCGCTCATCTTGTCTTGCGGAATGGAAGATAATAGAAAAAGAAATACACAAAAGATACCTTGTACTCGTACACCTACTAATATATCTGTTCAGGTACTCATAACTACCCCGTTCATTTCTTATTTCCACAGGTATAAGTGAGTGCAATAAACTATGCAATAATTCGCTTAAATTAATTACATGGAGAAAATTTAAAATTGACTTTTCTGAAGCATTTTACGTAATGCGATTTTTCGTATTTCTCTGTAAACTTTCTGTATTCAGCCTTTCAGCTTTTAAGAGGAAAAATATTAAAAAACTAAATTTAATTAGATGCTCCGAGACCGTGAATGCGATTATGACATCCATTACATCCCCTCCGGAAGCATAAAATTAAACTTCCGTTTAATGAAATTCTTCTGATGAAAATTCACAGGAGCACAACTCTGCTATAAATGATCTATGTTGGTATTTAAATTTTTAGTAACTTTATAGTAATTTTTCGTGAATCCTCCTTGAAAAGGCCCCAAGGAAAACGTGCATGGGTGAAACTTGTTGAAAATTTCCCATCGTTAGTAACTCTTGATGTTCGCCAAGTGCCTATGAAATTATTTATCAGATGATTTTCCAGATCCCTCAGGTACTAAAACTCAATTAAACCTGTTCTCGATAGAGTTGTCTTCATGGTGTTTGGCTTATGCTGGATAGGTACAAAATGTACATGACCACTATAAATAGGTAGTGGATATAAGCAATTGTCTGATAGTTTGTCTTTGTATAAAATGTTTGATGCAAGGAGGCGCAACGTTTTCGGCATCATAATGGAAGCTTAAGATTGTATGACTCTGACAAAGAAACTAATTTGACCCTTTGATCAATTTCAGATTACCTATTGTTTGGCAGCAAATAACGAAAAATATTGAACGTGCTGACGACAAATAAGATATCATTCGGGGTATTGTTGCTACTTTCCTTGTTACTGTAGAACTGACAAAGATTAAGGATTAAGAGTCTGCTCATGACGAAGCATAAAATTGAAATACTAAACCAACATATATACATAGATTCCAAGAAAATTGGTTTTGATAACTGCAAAGTAATGAGTAGAGTCGACGTCCCTTTGATAAAACTGAGATTGAATTTAATACTGTTTCTGTCGATCATTTACATGTTCAAATTATTCGTTGCTAGTGTAGAAATTAGAGTGCAGGGGAGCGCTTCAATAACAACGGTCCATTCCACTTCTGGGTATTGTCTAAATCGCGATAGTGCAAAAACAAGACTTTTAAGCTTCTTCACTTATTCTAATTCCCTTCCGGCCATATCCATGGGAACGCATTATAGGTTTTGTACCCTAGATGGCTAGATTTAAAAAAAAAATTTCATATAATGTTGGATAGAGTATCATCTTATCAAAAATTTGCGCAGTTGTACCTGTACATAGATTTGCTGATGACGGTAGCTATTGCACGTATACCTTTCGCTCTGTAACGCTATAGATATTAAATGAGGCCGCATAGAATACATCCGTGGAGTAGTAAGGGTGTCAGGTGCGAACCCAGCCGACAGCAACACATGATTGTTTTCAGTTGACTATTTATTTAGCTGTTCGAGGTTTTAGGAATAATATCGATGGTTCGGAATCCACGTTTTAATTTTAGGCCCACTTTCAATCGGGTGAAGTTCACTTACCCCACTAAACTAAAGAAAGAGATATCACTGAAAATAACTTGGGGATTAACTCTCGCAGTTAGTTTAAAGTTTCCAGTGATGTGTTTTATCTCATCGCCTATTATGGCAATTTTCAGAGTCAGTTTAGATAATTCACCTTCCTTAAACATCTTATCTGTTACCGGCTCTGGTGACCTGGCGCACTTAAAGCTCCTCTTGACATTTTCTCATTCAAGGTTGTTTGTTTTCACTGTCTACATTCCTCCGGGTTCGCCGGCTGGAGTATATGACTCGTTTTCTACGACTATCGACTGCTCTATCGACTATGTTGCTGCTTTCTTTCTTTTGGTTACTTCAACCTTCCTGCTGTTTATTAGGAGCGCTCAACTGTGGTGGCTGGTCTGGTGCCTTCTATCTCGGCTTTTTCTCAGCATGATTCTTGTTCTTCGATAAGTGCGCCTCGGCAAGCTTCTCTCTGGTTCCTTTAACCCCTTATTAGGCATACGGCGTCAACTCCTCCATAGCCGGTTCCAAGCCCGGTTGAGAAAGAAGGAGGGAAACCCATATGATGTCTCCCAGGACACCCTAAACAGCAGCCCTCCTTCTAAAATAGGATAGGTAGGCTTGTAACCCACTTATCTGAAAAAGGTACACACAAAACGTCGGCGGGCTTGACGCCTTGGATCAAGATTTTTCATCCGACCCTGATGGCATGCAGGTAAGGATGTACTTTACTTCCTTGGTTCTTGAGTCCCGTCATTATTCTGTGCTCCTCGTTTCTTGTGTTTTTATGGCGTTTTTCCCCTCAGTGTGGGAACTGGTACTTCAAATTTAGAGCGGCTGACTTTCCGACTCCGGACGATTGACTGTTATCCTGCGACTGGTCGTGCGTAATTAGTGAGCGTTACATTGTTCGTGCGGTTGGCGCGTTGTACGACGTCCTTTATGCTTGTTTTACTAAATACGTTCTAAGTACTGCTTGTCTAAATTTTCCCTGTCCTCCCAACTCTGGTTGGTCGGCTCTTCGAAACACCTAAAAATTTGAGCAAGATTTCCTGGAAAAGTTTCTACGCCACAAGGAGTGATGTCGATCAACTTGCCTACTCCGAACTCTGGTATCAGTTCTCTTCCCAGCGTCAGACTACCGGGCGAGGACAATAGTCGTAGGAATGGTAAAGTTTCTTTGAGCTATCGGTGATACGGGCTATATAGGTGAGTCCAGCACCGCATCGCAGTCAGTCTTAGCAGCAGCGGTGGTAAGAATACTAGCAAGTATAGTAAGGTGTGAGTAGCCGGTGCGCTTCCATGGCTGCGCCAACGTATATTGGGAGCAGATTAGATCCACTGGTGTTGGATAAGAGTTATATATTTATTTGGCATATCTCTCTTTCACTGACATGCTTCTCTCTTGCAAGACGGTCCAATTTTCTAGGCTTATTCTTTAACTGGCGAGCTTTCCTCGTTCCTGTAGCTAACGTATTTCCGTGGCTATTCTATCTCCGTCACTAGCGTGCTTCCCTGGTGACGGACACTCGTTTAATCTCTTGTAATAGGGTGCTTTTCTGGTACAAGACACTCTCATAGCTGGCGCGCTATCCTGGCTATTTAGATCTTCGTCACTTAGCTATTTTGGTGGTTTTATCACTTGTACTAGCATGCCCCCTTGCTGGTCCTTCCCTGGTACAAGATACTCGTATAGCTAGAGTGCTTCTCTTGCCTTTCCGTACTTCCCTGGTAACGGACACTAGTTTATCTCTTACACTATCGAGTTTCACTGGTGTAAGACACACACATAAAGAGCATGCTTCCTAAGCTATTTCCCGACTTTTATGTCAGTAATGTCTAGTCCAGTTATTAGTTAGAGAGAGAACCAAAACCGATTGACTACCAAAAAACCGTTACAAGTAGGCTGCTTAAAATTCTGTTAGAGGACAGTAACATATCATAATGACAAATTATCGACAATTAAATCTGTAAATTTGTATAGGCTAGTCCACACACCAATATATCACTGAAAGCCACATAAAATTCCGCATTGAAATCTGTCGCGAAGAACAATGAAAGTGGGAACGAAACTGTTTCCACAATGTGACGGTAGGTTTTAAAAAAATCCATAGAAAATTAAAGGATTTTAATTTTAATTTCGGAAGAGGTGCCGATTATGATGATCAGACCGGTATTGCAATAATATTGGCAACAAACGGTTGGTACAGTATTGGACCATCATTAATTAAATCCTATATCAGTATCGACCCCCTTTTTAAACCTACAACTTGAAAGCAAGTTGGACTAACGTTGTATAATTAAACACTTCACTATTAAAAACGTTGTTCGAAATTTTTCCTCAATATGATTCGTACTTGAAATTGCAAAAGAAAATCAATATATTCTGACTGTCATCTATGCTCTAAAGGGAGCATTTTAGTTCGCTGGTTCAAAATCTTCGCATAAACTGGCCATTTTTTCAAGAATTATTTATTTATGTACTGTCAGAATATTGCTGACAAATGCTATGTCAATATCGACTACCACGTCTGAATCAATACTGGCAACCAATACCAGGCCACCATTGGCGGTCAATACTGGCATGAAAGTGGCGCGTAATATTAGGTAAATAAGGGCTGCTATGATGCAGCAATACTTGCAATTACTACTTGGACACATTGGCAGTCAAAACCATATTAAGGTTTTGATTATAGGCGATTAAAATGATGTTATTAAACCCAAGTTGTTCCGATTCCGTTCAAGTCGTTTCAGATATAAGCATGTCAAATGGAATTACCCATTTCAGTTTAATCTATCAAGGAGTTAAGTCCAAGCGAAGTAGAAGCCAGGCAATTATTATATAATTTTACACAAAGCGACAATAAATGCGATTTTGAACAAGTGCGAAGTTAGACTTTAATAAGAAGGAAGTACCTACATACTGCAAATTCAATAGGGTAATTTTGAGTATATATTCGCTTTATCGTATACATATGCTGTTATTCCTTTCGCAAAACTTTCTATTTCTGCCCTATATTCATGTCATGAATGAACGTGCACGTACCAAATCGTTTTTATGCTATTTTGCTTACAGGCACTTATTAGAAGAAGTTTCACCCTTGAAGGGCCATTAAAACGGTTCTAATACGGTTTCGAGTGATTATCTAAAAAGCATTGAATAGAGGCAGTCACATTAGCCAGAGTATAACAGCGAAACTCAATTTAAATAGCGACGAAAAAGGTGACGAGAAACCTGAAAGATAAAGTATGGAAACCTTAAACAAATAAACAGACGTCAAGACACCTCATATCCATTTCAGGTTCAGGATATGGAATGTGTCGGGGGTGGCAAAAGTCTTTTCGGAAGCACTTCGAGATACACGAAAACAACGAGTTGTAGGGATACAGCCTTTATCCCAATAGAAACTTCGTTTTGCTGAGCTCATCACCGCTCACTGAGCAAGGATTCTTAAACACCCTGTTAAAAGCTTCCCTCAAATGGTATCGCCACCACGGAAAAATCTGTTTTAGATAAAGTAACAGCACATGTTACCCTCTGCCCGAAATATTTTTTTGAGTCTTTTTATCGTGTCTATCCTCGGGTCGTTTTGTCTTCTGCGCCCCTTTAACTGGGCTGATCACTTCGGGAATCCTTAACACATGTACAACATCGATTTCTCTGCACAGGAAAACATCATCACACGAAGGCAACAACGTCGGGAGCAAAAGCAATAAATTCTGATAGAATGATGATATTCACAGGAGAGAACAAAAGAAATGGGGAAATTGAGAAAATTTTTTCCTGTTTTCCTGAAGGAGTGGAAAATAGCTCACGCATGTAAACAATATTCCACATGGCTTTTGGTAGGAGGATACAAACCGGCCGGAAGGATAAGCTAGATAAAATGATTCATACAAGAAACGAGGCGGGAGGATGAGCTTGTTCGCGGACTGGTAACTTGAATAACCAAAATGAACTAGGCAGTCACACTACACTGGCAATTTCACGAAGATTTGTGACCAAAATATTTTGCAAACCATAGCAAGTTTTGCTTACGCTAGAAAAATAGTTAGAAGAGCGTGAGAATGTTTTCCCTTTTTTTTCGACAAAATAAGCCATTAATTTTGAAGGAAAAGTGAATTTATGATCTACAAGTTGTGGAGGTTGTAATTTGCGTGAATACGAAAAGTGCGAGAATTACAGTCACTGAGCAGATAAGAAATCGGTAAAAATCAGTGAATTAATTTGGAAACAAGCACGGAAAGATATATTTTAGACTTTCACTTCGTATGACCTAAATTTATAAGTAGCTTCCTCAACAGGTGGGGGCCAAAAGGTATATCATTTTACCCATTCGACATATACAATTTATTCGACTCGCTAGAAAATTTTTTTTGTATTAAACAAAACTTTATTGGAAATGTAATTTTTTTGATTTTAATTTAATTTATTCAGATAAGTTCTTACATCTAAACAATTAAGAATATAAAATCTTATAAGTATGTGCGGGATATATACCGGCCTTCGATCAAAGACGACTTGCCTCTATATCAACTCTACTTTTTCATGTTTCGACGTGGTCTGTCTGACTGAAACTTGACTTTGTGGTATGATCGCCGATGCTGAGCTCTTCGGTCCGGAATACATCGTCTTTCCGCGTGACCGACATCTATCTGCAGTGAACGCTCCTGTCGGGGGAGGAGTACTATGTGTGGTTCGTCGCAACATCCCTTGAGATTTTGGGCTCGAATATTTTGGAGCTTTTATGTATAGTTCTTAGATTGTCGGATAAGAACGTCTTTATCGCCACCTCTTACATTCCTCCGGGAGCGACCAGGGATACTTACGACTCACTTGCTTCCTGCATCGACACTCTTTCCTCCTCCTTGCGTCTTCAAGATGAGTTGTTGCTCCTCGGAGATTTCAACCTGCCAAGTATTAGCTGGGTGTCATCAGATGTTGACGGGCTGATTCCTTCCCAATCACCTGCATCGCAGAGTTCTTTATGTTTCATCGACAGCATTACCTCTTCCGGGCTTGTACAGTGTTCCAGCATCGCTAATGATTCCGGTAGATTTTTGGATTTGGTGTTCAGCACTGACCGATGCAGCACCTTGGTCAGGCGTTGCCCGGTTCCTTTAATTCCTAAGACGTCTCATCATCCTGCGCTTTAAATTGCTTTGATCTTCGATCCATTGCCTGATGCATTTCTGATTCACGACGACTTCTCTTTTAATTTTAAAAAGGCTGACTTTTCTGTATTGAATAATTTTTTATTGGCCTAATGTTTTTTATGAGCGGATCATTGATGTGGCGGTAAGTGCTTTTTATGACAATTTGTTTACTTGTGTCTTGCATTGTGTTCCTGTTTCTCGTTCGTTTTCTTCTTTCTCTAGTCCGCCTTGGCTCAATAGCTCGCTGAAGCATCTTAAAAACTTAAAAAATACAGCATGGAAGCAGTTCTGCTCATGAAGGAGCGACTCGGATTTTTATATCTACTCACAATTGCGCGATGAGTTCAATTCCGAAATTCATGCCTCATATAATAATTACGTTAACAGAATGAGGCCCATTATACGCGGTGAGCACCGACGGTTACCCTAGTTTATTAAAACTAGGTGACACTGAAAGTAGTGATCCCTTGACGATTGCGAATTGGAAAGCAAGTGGATTGTATCTGTACAGATTTAAGCAAGGCATTCGACAGAATAAGCCACCAAATTTTGATTCACAAGTTCACGGCCCTCGCTATCCCAGTTTATTTTAAATTCCTCTGGCGTACCTCAGGGAAGTCATCTGGGCCCGATTTTATTTATTAAATACATCAATGATGTATCTTTATTCTTGAAATATACAAAAAATTCTTTGCTGACGACGCCAAAATTTTCCGTGTTGTGTCCTCTATTCGAGACTGTGAACTTTTAAATTCTGACTTAGACGCTTTCTGCAACTGGTGTTCTGTTAACTATCTTCCCCTCAATATTAGTAAGTGTACGTCTATGTCTTTTACTCGTAGAAAGAATCCTCTCGACTTCAACTACACCATGCATGGCTGTGTTCTGGAAAAAATTAATAGGACCATCACATTGATGAGATAGTTATTAAGGCTAATTCTACATTGGGTTTTATAAAAAGATGGCCAAAAGAATTTGACGACCCTTATATCACCAGGCTTCTCTACTGCAACTTTGTTAGGCCTATTCTGGAGTATGCTAGTTGTGTTTCGTCACCATTTTATCGTGACTCAATTAACCGGGTAGAGCCAGTCCAGCGCCGTTTTGCTCGCTTTGCACTTCGTGGGCTTCCTTGGAGCGGTCCTCTTATTCTGCCGCCGTACTCAGATAGGCTTAAGCTCATAAAACTAGACTCTCTTGTATTCAGATGTAACATTTCTAAACTGTTTTCGCTTTTGAATGTCTTGAAGGTAATGTTGACTCTCCAGTCTTGTTGTCTTCTTTTAATATATCGATTCCGAGTCGCTTCTTGAGAAATCGAGATTTTCTTAAAATTCCACAGCATCGCACAAATTACGGTTTTCACGAGCCCGTCACGTCAATGTCTCGGTTTTTTAATTCGCATTTTAACAACATTGATTTTAATCTGTCGAAAAATTTTGTGAAGGCCAAACTTTCCTAACTACTCTGTTATTATTTTTTAATTATGTATTATTAATTATTTTTTTAGTTATTTTTATTAATTATTGTAATTTTATATTTTATTTTATATTTATATTTACATGTTAAGTAATCAGCCCTTTGATGAATCTTAAATAAATAAATAAATTTCTTTAAATTGCGAATTTTTATAATGTACCAAAAGGTTTTCTACATATAAATTTGTATATCCCTTCCATTCCTTTTAATAAAAATCAAAAACAGGTTTATTAATTTCACGAATTTTGGATAAAATTTGGAAAGTGCTGAATTTTAGGTAATCGCAAAACATTTTTTTAGAAGGACATAAGGATAGTGGTTTTTTGGCGTGAGCTTGATGTCGCTGCGTGAAAATTTCAAATTAATGCGTAATACAAAATGCAATTAGCATAGGCCAAATTTAGAAAATAAAAACGGATAAAAGCGGTTAAAAGAAAACTTTTCAGGTGTTTATTTATATTTAACACATCTACAGTAATCACATATGATGCTCACTTAAATTTTTTGTTTCCTGAGAATACACCATTCCGACATATAAAAGCTATTTGTTTAGAACAAAAACTACGAATGCTCTTAGCATTGAGCCGTGCTGATGTTTGGATAAAGGAGTTTTCCTAGTTCTATTATGTAAACTTTTTAGATAAAACCAATTTGACAGTCACCAGACTAACCTACAGTGCACCTAATGGGAAGACTAGTCTGTTCCCATTAAAAAAAGGTACTAGAACGCTATAAAAATCACCCTGGACCTTAATCTGGAGCAACATAACGCAATACTTCCGACACACATCTGAAGGAGATAGTTTCGAAATATCCAGTTACGCTTTCAGGTGAAATGAAAAATGGAAAAAAGGTAACTGAGTTCATTTTCACTTCAGTGATAAAAGATGTCTCCCCAATATTCCCCAATTGTTTAAAAGCACTTATATATAGAAACTATCAAGCGATCAAATCGTAGTTTGCTCCAATAATCGGCTTTCCTTACCCTGAACTATACTGCTTACACATTGTATAGGGCTGTAAACCAGATGCCTGTACCTAACCTGGGAGAGAATTAAATATTTCCTGTGTACTACTTTACGACAGCATCCAACAGCATTACTTTAAGGCTCTTTAAAATTATTTTGAAAACTATTATATAAACAAAGTTTTGGATGGTTAAATAAGGTCGGGTTTTCTAATAAGCGGATTATTACTTAGATTGTTATTTACTACGTAGTAATCATACTTGAGGAACTGACTTCCCGTAAAGTTACTGAAGTTGTCCTATATGTCAAACTCAGGTATTTGAAAAGGTTACCTAAAGTATAATTTCTAAATAAAAACTTGCTGACAATGTTTGTAACTAAATTAACAACAGGAAGCAGACAGCATTCAAAAACTTAATAGGGAGGTGAGTAGAGATTTGAATGGTCAGAAAAAAACATAAGTGGTTTTAAAAAGTCAATTGGAAGACAAGCTCTTTCAGAATCAAGAGGATTTGTCCCTATGATACAGGTTAGATGGAATGCTGCATTAGAATTTATCAATTATAAATTTCTGTCATAACAATACAATATTTGTTTTTCATTATGATTTAAGTATTCAGAACATTTATATTATTTTATCAATTCCTATCATTATTATTATTACTCTGGTATTTTGAGCTGAATTCGCAATTACCTATATTTCAGAAAAGAGTTATGCAAAAGCCTTTTACTTAATACATGTTAGATGAGTAGCATGACAATAAATTAAAAGCAAAACTTGACAAAAGTATAATATTAGAAATTTAATTATTTTATTTTATTAATTACTAGCTACGTGGGTCCAGTGTGGCTCGAAATTTCGGTAAGTGAATGTCGTTTTCGATTATTTTTACATGTCACTCTCATCCAACACCCACCCCTACAGGTGCTAGATGTGGCTTAACCCCGTAGTATCCAAGTGGGATTGTTCATCTCAATGATCCCAAAAATTATGAATTCGACATTAATATCGGTCGATTTGGAATATTTTGTATGTCCCTTCCTTCCGACAACCACCACGCCTAGAGATGTCTTACTACCGCAATATCTAACGGCAACAGGAATGCCATTATTCATCTCATCAAAATCGAAAACTATGGATTCTCACACCAATATCGTTCCTTTTTGATAAATGTAAAAAAAAATGTCACTTTCTTCCCACGCACATCTCAAGAAGTATCTTAACACCAAATTATTTAATGTCATCGAGAGTGTCATTATTTACCTTACTGACTCCGAAAAGTAAGTATACGACACTAGTATCAGTAGTCTTGATTCTTTGTATATGTCATACCCCGCAGAAGGCAAAAAAAAATTTTATGGCAAAAGGTCAGATGGAGGGGGGGGGGGGGGGGGGATCTGAACTGGTTGGGAGTTAATGGTGATTCATAAATTTGGAATTTCCATGGAATGCAATTCGCTTATTTATTTTTATCTTTGATCAACTCAACGCATCCACATAAAACAAAAAATTGCGACCCCAACGTCCTTTTCAAAATTGTCAACAACGTTGATCAAACTCCCACCATTGCAGGTACAGCAACTTCTAAATGTGAAAAGAATATTTTGCGGTATTAAGTAAACTTTTATCCTTTACTGTTCTCCATAAGAAAAAAGCCAGCGGAGTAAGATCTGGATAACAATCTGGTTGGGAAACTGGAAATGTTAATGGTAGGGGCATTGCCCTTTGTGCTTTCCTTGATATTGAGGGTGCCTTTGACAATACGTCAAACTGACCAATGCTGGCTACGATTGCCAGGGCTACGCAGACGACCTGGTCATTACCATGGAAAGCAAGCAGGACAGAATCATTTCAAGAAGACTGCAAAATGCTCTGAACATGGTACAATCCTGGTGTGTTAGGGAGCCGCTCAGAGTCAACCCTAGTAAAACAACCATTATACCGTTCACAAGAAAAAGGAAGCTAAGGCTAGTGGCTCCTACTCTTGAAGGAACACGGATAGAATTCCCAAGTGAGGCCAAATATCTAGGAATAACTCTAGATCAAAGACTTACTTGGAATCCTCAACTTAATAGGGTTACAGGAAAGGCTATGAGTTCCCTATGGTCCTGCCGAAGACTCTTTGGAAAGACCTGGGGACTAAGGCCCAAAATGGCCCTCTGGGCATATGAAACAATCATAAAACCCGTGGTCACCTACGCAGCTCTCGTGTGGTGGCCAAAAGTAGAACAAAAGACAGCGCGGTCCGCACTGCAAAAACTGTAGAGATCAACATGTCTAGGAGTTACAGGCGCCCCACGGCAGCTATGGAGGCCCTATTAAACCTCCCCCCTTAACATTTACATCTAAAGAAGGAGGCTGCCTCAAGCGCAATAAGGCTGACTGACGCCAATCTCCTCACAGCAGGGAATTGGTCTGGCCATAGGAAAATCCTTGAAGAATTCAAGGGTGATCTGGTGATCAACTCAATAACAGATATTATGCCGAAGAGGTATAACTTTGACATACCATTCAAGCTGATCCTTGAGAGCAGAGATTATTGGCTCAATAATAGACATATCTTTGAAAGGGGATCTCTGGTTTGGTACACGGATGGATCCAAGATAGAAGACAGAACATGCATCGGGGTCTTTGGACCAAGATCAAGGATGTACAAATCGTTTGGTTCTACACCAACCATCTTCCAAGCAGAGATACATGCCATCGAAATCTGCGCACGCGAAATTGCCAATAGAGGAATACGCGGTGCTAAAATATATATTATGTCCGACAGTCAGGCGGCACTTAGGGCGTTGGGATCCTACACCTTTGAGTCTAAAATCGTCTGGGACTGTCTCACTGCTCTTAAAGAACTGGCCCGGAGCAACAGCATCACGCTGGCATGGGTACCAGGGCACGAGGGTATTGAAGGCAACGAGAAGGCGGATTACCTAGCAAAAAAGGTGCGGATTCTCAGTTTATTGGACCGGAGCCATTCTGTGGCTACACAAAAAGCCGAATAGCAATGCGTATCCGGTCATGGGAGGACGATTGTAAGCACTCACACTGGACTAATATCCCAAAGTCAAGACAAGCAAAGAGGTTTATAACCTACTCAACACAGAAAACGAAGGAGCTGCTCTCACTCAGCAGACCAGATTTAAGGCTGATAGCAGGACTTTTAACTGGTCACTTTCACCTGGGCTACCACCTAAAAAAGTTGGAGCCGGCTGATGATGGCATCTGTCGATTCTGTCTAGAAGAGGAAGAGACTGCGGAACATATCCTCTGTTACTGTGAGGTCCTCGGTCGCATCAGGCTCAGACACCTTGGTGGGGCTTTCCTATTACCGTCAGACATAGCCAAGATAGCCCTCAAAAGAATTTTAGGCCTGATAAGGGAACTAAAAATTGAAGGGGCGGCCTAATAATGAACCTGGATCAGGCCACAAAAGATCAAATTGGTCGTAGTGACTAAAGGATGCGGAAAAGTCCTTGATCCAATCCTTAATAATAATAATAAGATATGGATATCTAGCAGGCCAGTAAATCTGTGAACTTCGTTCAAGCCAGCCGCTCGGGGAACCTTTCATTCAGTATTGCCTTCACAATGATACCAGAATGCGCTGGTGAACAATCGTGTTGGTTAAACATTGCATTTTAGATCTAACAGTGTATTCTCCAAAACATCTGCATAAAGCTGGCTATTAAACTCTTGGTGGCAAAATGAAAGGACCTATTAAATGGGTATCGATGATTCTAGTCAAACATTGGCTTAGAATTTGGTTTGAAAGGAGATCCCCTTGTTCTATGTGAGTTTGTATCTCCGACCATGTGTCGAGATTTTGAAAATTTGTGCGATTCATCCATCCGTTCTCCATGTTGCATTCCAGAAGCGAATTGCAAAATTCTAATCTTCTCTTGGAATCTCTTTCCGGCAGTCCTTGAACTAAACTATGATGCTATGAACGTCACTCTGCTAGATGAATAACTTTTTAAACTTAAACTGAAAACACTCTTGTCTTGGTCTTGTTTTAGTGTCTTGCCCGACAAGGGTGAATATTTGATGCTCGACGTCGGTTTGAGGTTACACTTCCGGTTTCCATTAACCTTCGTAGAGTCTGCGAAAACACTCAACGTCGGTTAAGGAATCCACTTTAGTATTCCAGTACAGCGGCTTTTTCGCTTGAGTCTACTACAGAATAATTGTAAATTATATCCGCGTATTCCTCAACAGTAAATTCTTCCAATTTTTAATAATTTTAGCGTTAGAACATACGTAGTTATTGATTGACTTTCAGCTATGATCGTTATTCTTATTGATTGATCTGACCCTCTTCTATAGCCAAATTTCAATCACGTATTAGTATAAGAATGCCAGGATACTAGGATTATGAACTCGGGCAAACACAAGCTAATAAGGATAGTAAAGCAATATTAAACCAACATTTTTATAACTTTTTTGCAGCAATAATTAAAACAATTACCTGTGTACCCTAAACAAACTTTTTCGACCCTTTGTCTTAAAATTTTTTTTATATTAAGAATGTCCTATCTAAAGTGAAATATAATTTGAAATAATTTGGTAATCGGGAATTTCTAAGGATGCGGTTTTTCTTATCCTTTTTCTACCTGGACATGTTGTAGCTTTTTGGAAAGGTAATAAGGTGAGCAAGTTAATAAAGATAAAAAACAAATGTATAAATTATTTAAATGAATTTCGCAAGGAAATTTAGGAAAAATGCCGAATTTTAGGTAGTTGCAAATCTTTACTCCCCACCCCGCCAGCGAAATTAATTTAATTAATTTATACATTTGTTTTTAATCTTTAATTTCCGCTCTACTAAATTTTTTGTTTGACCAGATTAGATCTATCACCCCACTTACACCAGATCTAAAACACGCTGTGTCATTCCTATGTATAATTTTAATGTAGAGATATCCATTTACAGGCTATGGATGCTATCACGAAAGAGAAAGGAAGCGATGTCAGAATGGCGACTGTTTCGCCTCACGCTGATAATTCTGAATTCAACAAAGTACTGGTGTGGTAGAAGACACTCTACAAAAGGCTTTAATGGAGGCGTATCGCAAATCCTGTACTCCAACTGAAGTAGTGGACCAGGACCCAACCCCTTGGTGGGACAGGGAACTGGAAGCACGGAAGAAGGTGTGCAGGAAGGCTTTCAACCGAGCCATAAGGACTCAGGATGGGGAAGCCTGGGGCAGATACAAATCCTTAAAGAAAGAGTTGAAGAAAGCTCTTCGTAGGAAGAAGAGAGAATCGTGGAGAGACTTCTGCTCGAACACGAGAAACATATCTGAAGTAAAAAGACTTCAGAATATGGTCTCAGCTGACCCGGTCTCCAGGCTCGGACTGGTTCGGGACAGAACGGGTAAAATGTCAGAGACCGGGGACGAAACAAACGAAATTCTGCTGAAAACTCACTTTCCGGGAAGCTACAAATCGGACAGGCCGTGGCATATGAGGAAGCAAGGAGCGAATGCCTCGGATCGCTCTGAGGCGGAAAGGATCGTGACGCTTGAAGGGGTAAGACGATCTATTAGATCGTTTGAACCATTCAAGGCAGCAGGCTTAGATGGTATATTCCCAGCCCTGATTCAGTGGGGCAGTGAGATTGTAGCACCAATACTTAAGGGTATATACACAACATGCCTTGCAATAGAATATGTCCCGGTTTCGTGGAGAGAGGCTAAGGTCATATTTCTACCAAAACCGGGAAGAAAAGACTATACTGAGCCGAAGTCCTTTAGACCCGTGAGCCTGACGTCTTTTCTATTGAAAGCAATGAAGAGGACCGTGGCTTACCACATCGAGGGGACTTCACTCACTAGTTATCCACTAAGTAGGAACCAGCACGCCTATTGTCCTGGGAGATCTACCGAAACGGCACTCCATCAGCTCAGGCATAGCAATGGCCGCAATAATGGACATTGAAGGAGCCTTTGTCAATATAGACTTCGGAAGGCTGGAGCATGCTCTTGCTGAACGTGGAACCAATTCTACTGTTTGGAGAAGGGGTTGGCAACATGTTAAAGACAAGAGCAGTAAACATCCAGAGCGGTGAATCGAGACTGCGAGGGAGGGTGGACAGAGGTTGTCCACAGGGTGGAGTACTATCCCCCATTCTGTGGAACATTACCGTTGACTCATTACTTCGCAGACTTGAGGAGGAAGGCATACATAATGTTGGGTATGCTGACGACATAGCGATTATGGCAAGGGGCAAGTTCATACGCGCCGTAGCAGACACAATAAGAAGAGCTACGAGGGTTGTGGAGCAATGGTGTGTGGAACAGGGTCTCTTCATAAATGCAAAGAAGTCTGATCTAATTGTTTTCACTAGGAAAAGAAAGAATCTAGACTTTAGACCAATTGAAGTCTTTGGAGAAGAACTCACGGTCTCGGGCTCGATCAAGTATCTGGGGGTATTCCTAGATTCAAGACTCACCTGGCAAAGACATGTTGAGGAGAAAATCCAAAGAGCGAACAGGGCTCTACATCAATGTGGGAGGGTGTGTGGGCGGAGGTGGGGTATCTCGCCAACGGCCGCATACTGGATCTACACTATGATGGTGAGACCGATTATATCCTATGCCTCTGTGGTATGGTGGCCAAGCGCTTTTAAGCCCACAGTAAAGAGGCAATTGAGCAAGGTCCAGAGGTTAGCGTGTGTGACGATAACAGGGGCCACGAAACGGTTATACGGGATGGGTCCCTCCCTGAAAGCCGTATAACCGACGTTACAATATTCACGGATGGATCCAGAATTGATGGGAGAGCGGGCACAGGTATCTTCAGTGATGTCCTGAACCTGAACTCCCATCTTTGCCTGGGGATATACACCTCAGTATTTCAGGCAGAGATGCTGGCTCTGATCTATGCACTTGATCGTATACTAGAGAGTCGAGTGAGAGATAAGCAGATAGTGGTCGGTGTTTAGGATAGGCGGTGATCAGGTGTATGGATGGTACAGAGTTCAACACAGCTCTGTCACTGGAGTGTGTCCACAAACTAAACGCGTATGCCTCATCAAATGAGTTGACACTGGCGTGGGTGCGAGGACACGTCGGGATCGAAGGTAATGAAAAGGCAGACGTGCTGGCAAAGCTAGGGACTGCTTCGAGTTTCCAAGGTCCGGAGCCGTTCACTGCGCTTGGCAGGGGTACGGCGGAGGGCCTGTTAGGAAAGTGGGCCACGAGGGAGCACTGGGAATGGTGGAATGTCGTTGACTCCCTCAGACAGGCTAAGATGGCAATTGTAGCGACCAGAAGTGCTGAACAGAGGGAGGTCCTGGATATGGACCGTAGGACCTTGAGATGGCTGACGGCACTACTGTGGCTGACGGCACTACTAACAGGACATGGTAACTTCAGGTGTCATCTAAAGAGGATGAACATTCTCGAGGATGATATCTGCAGGCTGTGCCTGGAGGAGCGGGAGACGGCGGCACACGTAGTGTGCTAGTGCCCTGCACTGGCAAGTAGAAGAAGGAAGCTGATGGGACACCACTGGATGGAAGAAGGAAGAATGGCAGAGGTGTCCTATAATCAAATGCTTGCGCTGACCCGAGGAATCGAGGTGAGGAAAGAAAACTGGATTAGCCCAGATCTCTCTCGCTGAGATCACAGGGGGTAGGGACGAAAAGGGACCCGGATAAAGTGGTCTGTTTCGGCAAATCCCTAGAGGGGTGTTTTTAGTGAGTAAAAATCTCACACTACCAGAGATAATCGGGTCTCCTGGTGTCTTTGGAAGATTTTCACCCCTCAAGCACACAAAAAAATGGTAGAAGACGTTCAGAAATCTTGGTGGTGCTGTTTGAGTCTACTTATATCACGTCCATTCTGCCCCGTAAATCGTCCACGGTTTCATTTTTCTCTGGAAGATCTTCTCTACCATAGTCGTCCAGGATATCGAAATTAGAATACCATTTTCTTGCATGAATAACCGGAGCTAAACTTTCAACGGGATTGGGGGGCATTTTGTGAAACTTTGTTATGCAGCTATAGGGGTTTGAAATTTTTTACGATGAAGAAAACAGTCTTACTTACTGGGTATTTTTTTTTACTGCTAATAGTTTTAAAAAGACTGATTTTCAAATTTAAAATCAATTTTTTCATTTCAAAGGGAATTATCTTGAAAAATAGCCCTTTTTTTTATTTTTAGGGTTAAATTAGTAGTTAATGTGTTCTCTTGCAAATGATTTTAATATTATTTGTAACTTATTTGCAAAATAATTTAGGATGCTCTGATTTTTATATATAGTAGGAACATTTCGTACATGAATAACCGAATTTCATCTCTGGTATCTTGTCTCACTCTCATTGTTTTAAAATTATCTAAGTTGGGTTTCGGGCCCTCGCTCATTGAATGGATTACGTCATAATTATCTTATAGAGCTTAAAGAGTGCGTCTTCGTGACACACTCTCCGATGCTTTTCTGGCTCCAACTGGAATTACCCAGGGTAGTCATCTGGGTCCTTCGTTATTCGTCTTATCTAATCAAACACATCTTAAGATGTGAAACCCTCATATAAATTTAATGTTGATAGTGAGATCTTGCAATTGGGGCTGCATTAAATTACATATTTGAGGGGACTCATATAAAACGGGTGGAAGTGATGAAGGATTTGTTAGTTTATCTTAATATACAATTGAACTTCATCTCTATATTAATAACATCGTTGCTAGGGTAAACTCTATGCTGGGATTTATTATTCGTTGGTCTAAGCAAATTTGTAGCTCTCACATAAGACTCCATATTTATGCGTTCCTGGTTACTCCCCTGCTGGAGTATCCTAATCAGGTTTGGTTTCCGTTTTACGGATCTCATATTAAACCTATCGAATACGTAGAGCGCAGATTTGTGAAATCGGCCAAACGTTGGTTTTTGGAGCGACCATCTTATTGTGCCACCTTATGAGGAGCGCTTCAGGTTGCTGCAACTTGTTACGTTCGCGAATGAACGGTGGGTTGCTAATTTAATATTTGTGCGCCGAGGAAGCTAGACAGCGTGAAACTATCTTCTAAAATATTGGCTATAGAAATATCATCTTCCCTATGTAATCGATCCCCCTTACAAATTGCTTTTTCGCGCACTAATTACCGAAATGTTTAATATTGGAGACGTTTTTAATATTAATGTGGTCAAAGCGACACTTAAAAAGAGTTTCTACAACTCGTAATCATCCTGGTTTAAGTTGCGAGTACTAAGGAAAACACTCCAGTTAGCACGTTACGCGCCGTTTTGATGCCACAAGCTGACGGAGCCCGGTAGTTAGTTACATGCTTGTCCTAGGCAAGGGGTAGTGGAATATTGGCACTGCAACAGGGCGTAATATCAATGTGTTAGATCCAACCCAAGGAGCTAAGAAATTGTGTTAATTCCCTGGAACTGCCTGAAGATTCTCCCGAAAGTAGTTTCCCAGTGTCCTTCTGACACCTGCTAGAGCTGGACAATTCCATAGAAGGTGAAGCTTGGTTTCTTTTTCGCTAACATCTGTAGAAATGCGACAGTGTGTATTATAAGGAGCGCCAAGTCGGGGCACAGGTTCGCCTACTAGGAAGTGTCTTGTGCATACTGAGACAAGAAGTTCTATTTTTAGAAAAGCTTGTCCATGTCATTCACTCCATCTAAGGTTAGCTTTAGCCAGGAAGTGCTGAAATAGTTCCCTTTTAAGGCAATTAAGTGAAATATGAACGTCCCCTGCTCTGGATGGGCGAAGAGCAGACCCATTCCTCGCTAGTTCATCTGCATTCTTGTTCCCTGGAATGTTCCTGTTTTTGAGTCTACCTCCTAGAGAGGCAAGTTCTTCTTTACAGTTTCTAACCAGCTTTGAGGAATTGATGTGTGACTCAAGCGCCTTTATGGCAGCCTAGCTGTCCGAAATTCACTGAGTCTGAGCAGAGAGTATGTTTTGAGAATCGCAATCACTTCCGCTTGGAAGCGGCAGCCTATAGGCCTCATTTTGTTCTACTAATTTGTTTTTTGTTGTTTTTTTTTTGCATGGTGGTTTATTGAGCCTCATTCCAGCATTTCGGTGTTGGAATAGGTAAATAATTTCTTGACATCAGTCAACAAGTGCGCCTTTTATGTTAGAAGAGAAATTAAGGGCAATGTATTCAAGTGGGCGATGCATCGACAAATCACTATAATTCCCCGCAAGTCATCTTCCACTATGAAAATGCTCGGCTATAACCTCAAGGACTCAGGAAAAATTCAGCAAACTTGAGTGAAAAATTGTTTCTAACCCCTTTCGTACTACCTGTACTTCATCCACAATCTGCAGACTTGATACCTTTGGATACCACCATTTTAGTCTTTCCTAAATTGTTAAGAACAGTTAGCTTTTAAAAAGTCATGATCAAGTCCAGTGGCAATATATACTTTCATAACATGAAGAGGGAATGTGTAACTTTTACTGCAGGGGAATTGACAATTGAACTACTAAAGCAACAAAATTGTCAGTTCAACACAATATTTAGATCAAGAAAAATTGGGTTCACTTATATTCTATGAAAATATTCTGAAATAGCTGCAAAGCAGTTCCTGCCGGAATGTAAGCAGAACGACAAAAAGCAGGCATGTACTTGACAAAAACAAAACAAAATCCCGAGAATTAATTTACCAACAAGATAAAGCGCCTGGCGACACTGCAACGAAAATAAAGTGGAGCTCATATCTAAGCAGCAGATTTGAACCATACATAAATGAAATGCACATAACTGGAAAAATATTATTAAAGCAAGTTTGATATTTTTCAATACTTTTCTTTATTATCAATTTAAGTTGCACAAATAGCTTCTAATAGCAATATCAGTTGAAGTTCTGCTTCAGACATATTAACTGATATAAAAGCAAAAATAAGTACCTAATTCTTTAGAGAATACAAAACGTTTTGAAACAGGAATAAATTCCTTTTCCTTTCAAACTTAAAACCATAAATGAATTCATACGAGACTGAAAATTTGCAATTTCCTTTACTAATGGAAGCAGAACTGCATGATTTTCCCCACAATTCGTGGAATATTTCCGAAGGATATAAAATTTGTCAACGAAATTCATCTGAAAATTATGGATGGATTCCTAAAAGTAATGCCACAAAATCATGAGCTAATTTGCTTTCATTTAAATTTTATGGTATCTGAGTTGAATTCAAAACGATGACGTCTTGATGGGTTTTTAAGCACTCACATAGTTTCCAGGTTTGCGAGGTATTAATTTTCCATTGCATGCATGAGCGCTCAGTAGTAAGGCAATGGAAGTACTAAGCACATGAGCTTCACCGAATCTATTCGATTGAGCCAGGTAAATCGCGACTATTTCCTATTCATCACAAAGAAATTTTATATAAATGAAACTTGTGCAAGCAAATGACTTCAGGTTCATATTGGTGGTGCTAATTAAATTCTGTGTTGCAATATAATTCGCAAGAATGCTCTTCCATTGGATTTACCTTGGAAATGGATTGCGGTCGGGATTGGGTGCAAGCTGGAATTGGGTTTAACAGCAACTGATTAAATAATTAACGAGATGATTTCCATTTGCTCCGCCATCAGACACTTCCTTTTTAGACTGACATGCATGAAGATGTACGTGCGATGGCATGACTAGCGAAATATCTTGTACTTTATGCAGATTCTTTCTGTCTGCGTAATGAGATTATCCTGGGGGGATTTTATTATCAGATTCAGAGTAAATTAAGATAGATCAATGCGAAAAATTCAATTAGTTCGGAGGAAAGAATTCATGATTTTCATTTAAAGGACTTTATTACGAATTTTTTTCTAACTTACCCTTGTTCGCCCTCTGACTCCTTCGTAGCTGCTGGAGCTGTCATGAGGTCTTCCTTGCCGCTGACCTGACTATAAAATAAAAAAATACAAAAATCGATTAGTGATGAAGAAGATGGTTATGTATGGGTTTATGTAAAATGTTGAGCAAGAGTGTTGTGTTAGTGGATAGAAATGATTGTATTATATCATGGTCAGATAAAAGAGACGAGACGGTTTTAATCCGAAGATAATTGCTGACTTTCAGAAGGGTCGGTTATTTAATTAGAGACTTAAGGGACCAGAAAACATAGAAAGTTCTTTCAAACTGAACATTACCCATAATAAGTGCAAAAAGCTGTGAAACAAAATAAAAGTTTTTATCTAAGCCACACTTAAGTGAACTTTTTAATGTTCAAAATATCTGTAGAAAATAAATGAATGTTGCCCGAATTCTAGACGTTTTCAGAAATCTACAAATTTACTTTTTATAAATTATCAGTTAAGGTTAGGTTTGTGTGGAGAAGTGCGGTGTTGAAGCCCTGCGGCTAGTAAGGTCAATTGTGATAAGCTTCCCTACTCAGAAGGTCAAGCAGGTTACTTTGAAAGATTGCGGGGCAACTGCTTCTTATATCTCCAGCAAGGATTGCGAAATGAAACTCTTGGAAATGGCCGGACACTCGCATATGGTGTGAAGAGAAGTCTTATCCCGTTGAGACACAGTCTACACGTCGGATCAGCTGTTCTTATGATTTCTGTTAAGTGGTTCCCAAACGCGTATATAGCATAGCTTGGGAGGAGGGCAAATTTCCCTGACTTCTCCCGGTTATCGTGTCAGGCCCACATGTAGGAGGTTGCTGAGTGGGATGGGGTTAATCTATCTGAAATAAAATTTGAAACCCTGCTTTAAATGAAATTTGAATGCTGTGTTTTAGTCTATAGTATATATTATTCATATTATATATGCGTCAATAGTCATTTATAATCACGGAAATACAGGATTAGTGCAAATAGTCACTTCCATATTGATATTACTGGGAATAGTTTTTCACAGCCTATTCTAGATACAAACCTGATTAATACACCTCATCCTCACAGAAAGTCTAATAAAAATTGACATGGACGTGCGTAAAATATGCTTGGGACCGCCAGTGGGGAAATACCCATATGTATATATATATTAAAAAATCGCCTTTCCTCTTGGATCTTTTGCAAAACACTCCTGACATCATGAGTTCTTATAGGTAAACCTTTGTGGACATGCAAAAGTGCGAACCCAATCAGCGCAAGGACGAAAATGATCTTTCTGCAATGACTGCAATCTTTCTTTCTGACCGGAAACGTCGCCAAAATATCTAAAAGCATATGAATTCCAGGGTACATATCGATATCATAGTTATCTAGAATCTTTTCAACGGTATTTGCTTTTTTCGGCTTCGCGTTTCGATTTCGCAGCCCCCAATTCGTTGATTTCGAGACATTACTTAACATACATTTTATTGATTGCAAATTTTTTAATTGTTTATTTTAAAAATTCGTATTTAGCAATAAAAAAATTATTGCATCAAAGAAATTCTTGAACAAGTTTTGGGACTCTGTATAGTAGCTTACAAAGTTTGTCTTTGTTTAACGAAGCTTGTAGAGAGAGATGCATTATGTGGCCATGTGAAGTAAAATCAATTTTTAAAACGGGAAGGTTCTAAGTGCAACGCATATGTCCAACAGCTAATTATCATAATATAAAATCAAAAGATTTTGTGGTTGAAAATTTACTAATAGGTAGTGGTTTGAACTCAACCAGTCTTCATCTGACTGCTTTGAATAACTAAGTTCAGATTTCCAAATATATGGTCTATTCCGTACCTGAAGAAAACTGCAGAATACTGCATAAATGTGTTCCCGTATTCACTTCTCCAAGAAGATTTTGCCTAGGTCACAACTTCTCCTCCTGCAGGAAATATAAGAATTCTGGAACTTTGAGCAATTGCAATATGCTTAAATCTTCTTTCTGTCAAAGTGACAACGTCAAATTGAGTGAAATTGAAATTTGTGAATCCAACTTTTATAAAGTTTTGTATCTTAAAAGTTAAACGGCGGATTAGGGAAGTGAAGTATCCTATAAGGAAGAACTGTGATTGTTTAGTTCCCGAATATAGCAAAAGATTTTTTTCTCAGCTGTCACTCACTTTTTCTGCTTTTTTCAGAAAATTTCAGCTGGTAATTCCCGTACTGAAGTGAATTCACCCCCATCACATAAGTAAGTAAACTGCAGCCAGCTAACTACGGGAACAGACCTATTATCTAGTGTATCTCTTTAATTCTTGGGGGGTGGGGGGGGGGGTGACGATGGTGGTAGAAAGTTAGTAAAAATTCTGGCCCGAATTGCGTCGGAGACTATAGATAATTTTTTGTAAGATCTTCCTGATAATCGCGTGGCCATTTCATAAGTACCCGCCTAGGAAACCTAGCCCCTTCAACCTATGAACAGCGTTGTTAGGCATACCTTCCGGCTGAGTGCGAAAAGATAGGAAATTCAACAGGGTCACAACAGCCTGAACTTCTTGGGTGGAGCCTAAGTAATCAAAGGTTGAATACAGTTTTCGTTGATTTTGGATTTTTTTATTCTGGAATATACTGAAAACGGCTCATAAAGCATTTTTCTCATAAGTAGCATAGAATTAGTGAACTAGTCTATATTTTATACCGATTATGGTAAAAAGAGGTGTGTTTGGGAAGTAAGACTTAAAAATTCGGAAAGTATTTGTTTAAGTTTCGATGTGTGCGTATTTATTTTTCGCGTCATCTCTCAGCTTTATTACTAAGTGCAAAAAAAAATATAATGTACCAGAACAAAATTAAAACAAAATTGTTCACGAATACTTTGGATTTTTAATGATGAATAAATTTAGTGTACCTTAAGTACTAGAATTTATTAATCTATTACTTTTCCAAGCTTTCATAATTGCTATTTTGGGAAGGGGATATCAGATCGAAGTCGTATAAACTTCGTCGAATTGACGGAAATCAAAAGAATACAGCAAAACGTTTTTAAAGAATTTAAAAGGGCTTCTTTTCGGGGTGAGGGTGGGGACAACCCTAAGTTCTTCAAATAAGGAATGTGTGATATAAAATGAAAGGCCCTTGATTTCCCAATTTAATTGTGTGGTTTTTTTAAATCTGAACATTTTTTAAAAGAGGGTTTCCGCTCAATATTCCTGTTGGGGTTTCACCTCCTAAATTTAAAGGAAATCTTGATCCTCTTTTTAAATTGTCTTTGCTCTAAAAGATATTCAATTCGGGGAGGACGTAAAACTGGTACCAATCGATAGGTAACACAATACAGATAAAACATCGCTTGAATGTTGTTGAATGTTTGGTCCTTCGGTACCAGTCTTTTCTTCATAATAGGTTAGTATCTGTGTAGTACTTGCGGCAAAAGCATTCTTTAATGAAGTTTTTCAGATTAGAATATGTATAAATTTTATCTTTTGTAGCATTATTTATTTGAATAGTTTGACTATCTGTAGTTTATGTTAATTGAAGTTTTAAAACAGTTTCTTTTACTTTTACATGTAAGCGATTTATTAACTTTTATTATTAGTTTCTGAATCTTTTTTGTTTTATCTTTTGATTTGTTTCTGCTAACTATTTTGCATTTTTTCTTTATATTTTTATTAGCAGTCAGTAAGTTGATGAATATTGTGAATAAATAAATAAATGAATTTCATAGTTCGATTGGATGCGATTGATACCACTCAATCGCTATTTGCATAAACAGCTGTTGATCTCCTCACTCTAATCTTCTAAAAGATCACTTCAAATATTTTAGTATTTCTTCTAGATTTCCTGTAGTTCAAAAACTTCAACAAAATTTACCAGACTTCCATTGGATAACCAAGGATGACTCCAAGTACCACTTATCGATGGAACAGATTGAACCGTTCTGATGAGTATTTCTGTTTCGAACTAATTTTTCAAATTAATAATTTACGAATTAATATTTTCTTTCAAAAATACTATATTTTGTTGATAGTAATATTTAAATTCTATTTGGCGTTATTATTTTTTATTTTTATTTCTTCTAAAGATTTAATTTTTTCTTGCTTTCTTACTAAATACTTTGTAACAAAGTTAATTATGTGGTTTCACTACGATGACTTTGGATTTTTTCGTGTTACTTTACCGAATTGAGTTGTTTTGTCCTACTGTGCTGATCATGCCCCATTTTCACATGATAAAATGATAAAATCGTTCTGGCTCAGACAGGGTGGGAATTTTGATAAAGATATTAGCAATCGTTCTTTTGCTCTGAAGGTTTGTACGCTGAATGCGAGAATTATCCGCAAAAAGATTAACGAGTTCCGGTATATTTTTTCCTACTGAGGTCAACTACTATCCGACATATTATAGGTCAGAAAATCCCTCCATTCTCAATCTAATCTTTGGTTCAGAGTGCTATAAGATCTTATCCCGCAACCAGATCACTCCACCTAGCACAGTTTATCACGACCTCATTTTGTTAGATTATGACCTTGCTGTGAATTCCAGTCCATCTCCTATTAAATTTATACTTACCGCGATTATAACAACATAGACCTAACTTTCATGTTTGACGTATGTCTGTCTATGACCTGGGAGACCTTACGCGGTCTTAGAGGACCAGGGCGATCTCTTTACGCCATTGACGGCTTATTTATTTGACAAGCATGGCCTCGTAAGAAAGAAATGTGTTTGTTAAACTCAATGCTAATGGTTTTCGGCTTGAGTGCAGTACTTTATCGCCGATCTGGAATATTTATACCAATGCTATAATAGGCTTAGAACTGAACACGGATATGGCTCTAGTACGTTATGGTGTAATTTACGGCAGGCCGGAGTATATGATAAAGACCGAATTCCATGCCTCTTTAAGCCCGACGATCATAATACTTTTTTCGTTTCCGAAAATTGTGTAGCTTTAGTAGCTCCAACTGCAAGTAGGCCGCCTTTTTTGATGAGACATACAGGTTAGTAATTCTACTAACTTGTTTTCTTTTCGTGCAGTCGATCTTGACGACCTCATAACATTTATTGGTTCAATAAAATCAGGCGAAACTAGGGCTTCACGGCACCGAAACAAGACCGAAACAAGACCGAGACTTTGGCACATCTCGGTGCTGGTCTCGTCAATTTGAAGACGATCTTGCTCTCGTCGAAATCTCAGTGAGATAAAGGCCAGTCTCGGTCCGATCTCGCTCTTGGCAAGATAAAAAAAGGGAATTTCGGTGGTATAACGGGGAGCGAGGACAAGTGATATATGTATGTGTATATGCATTGTCTTCTTATTCCCCTCGCCAAAACAAGGTAGCAAAAGCTCTTGTTTTCTGTTGGGGTAAAACGCAAATATCTGAAGAAGGAAATAATGTAGAAAGAGGCGATTGAGGAAAGCAGTGCCTCATAAATCACACAATTGACTTTTTTCGGAGCGACATAAAAGCTGAAACAACTAAAAAAAATGTCCACTTTAAAATAATAAAAACTAATATCTCGTCCACTCTCTTTACCTCAATCTCGCTCTCGGTATCGCACTGTTACGAATGATATTGGTCTCGCTGCCGGTCCTGGTATCGTGTCGAGACCAGCACCGGCAGCGAGAATTATCTCGAGTATCGTGAAGAATTAGGCGAAACAGAGCCAGACAACCTTTCATCGCGATTTAGCAAACTTTAATTCACTATCATCGATATAATACATTTTTGTTTCATGAGATGTACGCTTCCCACTATCTGGGGGACAGCTATAGTTCTTTCTATACCTAAAAAGTCCTGTCCAGAATCACCATCGTACATATTTATATAAAGTTTTATAGGAGCTTGTCTACAAGCTAATAATGGAATATTTGGAAAAACATAGTTGTTTAACGTGTTGGCAGTCTGGGTTTCAAGCCTGCCACCTGTGACACTGCCATTTTTGAGGTTTCTTCGGATATAAGGGACGAATTAACTATCCTGATTCTTCTTGGTTTTTCTTTTGATTGTGCTTATCACTGCATTCTCATACGCAAACTTTCTTTATATTTTAGGTTTGCTACATTGACATTGTTCAAATGATTATTAATTTCCTTTTGGGCCATTCCTAAGAAGTAAAGGCCGACAACACATTCTCCTCGCGCGGCGTGCCTCAAAGATCATACTTAGGTCCCTTACTGTTCAGCTAATTTATTAATGATATGCCGTCGGTGACTTGGGACTCGATTGTTCAGCTCTATGCGGATGTATACGCATATTATCGCAAATAAACCCTAGCAAATCACAATTTATTATTTTCTCCAACAGCGTGATTGATCATTATGATGTTCCGTCGGTGGTTTTAAACGGGTTTTCGCTATCAAGTCTAAAAAAGGTTACAAATCTTACAACTATGAATCAACAAATCAAATGCTCCGACAATACAATAAGAAAGCTTGGTATGATGGTTGGTGCCCTGAATAGAGCAAAGGACATCTGCTTGGGAGAAGTGGTTCCCGAAGTAGGAACTTCGCCGGACGAAGTGGAAACACTTCGACAATCATGTTCTTGTTTCATTTTACGGTTTGGGTTCATTTTGTTTGTTTGTTTAATATTTAGCTGTAGCTTTAGTTTCGGAGTTTTTTTAACAATTTTTGGGAACTTTTCTTAGGCACTCGCTTGGAGGCACTTCAAAATGTCCTTGTATTCTCTTTTTTCACAGGGTTTGACTTCAAGTTTTAGAGTCCTTTTTATTTAAACTATTTACAGTAACGCAATATATTGAGTCATGTTTTGTTGTGTTATTTTTGACCTTTATTACTGTGTCATTTTAAAGTTTGCCAGGAGCCAAATAAACGATGAGCCATATACACATAAAAACATTATTTTTTACTTAAAATAAAAAGGCCAAAGGTAGCAGATAAATGTCGATTGTACGGAATCGACTTTAAATTCTAGGTGCACTTGCAATCGTTGTTTCGAAACAGGTGAAGTTCTTCGGCCGACGCATGCCCCAAGGTATTACGAGATATTCCCTCTTAACAGCAGTATTCAAAAATGATCCAAAGACAGCTTAATACACAACAATAGTTTTTCAGTATTTGGATGATTCCGCTGTATAAAACACAATACTTTTTTTGTAGATATATGTAGGTCTTTAAAATTTTATTTCCCAATTGTCTCTTCCTTTAACTCATTAATAAATGTATCATAAATGAAACACAAGGTGATGTAATAGACCTGCAATAAATGACAGCAATATTTTTTGCCCTCTCCCCTTTTCATCCACTTGATGTCACTAAAATATTTCGCGTTTTTGTTATTGACATAGATTTTTCGAGAGAAAAAAAAACCAAACACCAGCAGACTAACAAAATGGAACACTTTTATAAAATAAATTAACCGAAAGCGAAAGAATTTGTTTTGATCATTTATTACCTTTGATGGTAACACACGTAAGGCATACGTTTATGCACATGACTGCTCTCTCACCTAATCAATCCCAATTGATGTCGTGACAAATTACAAATGTTGATTTTACACTTGGCTGAAGCGAAACAATTTTCAACCTGAAGAATTCGTTTAACATCATTTTAGTACCAAAACGAGGGAGTATAAAATACAAATTCAACAAAATGTCTCCGGTTCTTTTAGGTGACTTTTATCGTCTTGTAGAACAATGTGTGTCACTTTGAACAAATTAATTTAAAATGAAATTCGTTTTTATTTATTTCAGCAGGTTTGAATTTGTAACTTAATGTAATCATTATTCTCTTCATTAGATATACATAGTATTTGCTCTACATCTTGTTTTATGATGTCAGTTATTAAATTAAACGTCCTAAAGTACTCACGAAATTTTCTTTCATAATATCCCTTTTCTTGAAGATCTACTATGGAAAACATTCTAATATTGGCTCGAAAGATAAATTGGGATTTGTAGCTAAACTTATAATTGTGTTTCGAGATTAATATTTCTAGATACTTCTCTAAGACTGAAAATAGAACATTAACCCCCCCCCCCCCCCCCACCGTTAACTGGGTTCAGTCCTCGGAGTCTGTAGGGCTCTTACCTTGCCTTACTGGCGCTCCCCAGCACATTATGTCCCTTCTGGACACCCTTGCCTTTGCGAGTCTTACACAGTGCAGCGATGTCGTGAACGACATTGGAAGATCGCTGGACCTTGTTTCTTCGACCAAGGGCTCGAAGCAGCTGATTTATCTTTCCTCAACCAGGCTCCAGGCTTATGACTGGGCGAACGTACTTGCTGGGCCCGACATTAATCGGGCCGTTTGCTTCTTCTATGACGTGCTTTATACCTGTTTTACTCAGTGCGTACCGGTCTCCTTTTCGCGCTCCCCCCATTCATCTTAGCCATGGATGAATAGCTCCTTGAGACACATGAAAAACTAAAAGAATAAGGCCTGGAAAAGGTTCTGCTCCTCTAGGTGCGACGAGGACTACCAGGCCTACTACTACCTCTACCTTCGATTCTATCTCGATCTTCAGACGTCCTACAACAGATTCCTGTCCGACTCGAGACATATTCTTCATTCTAACCCCAGACAGTTTTGGAGATTTATTAAGTCTAAGAGACACAGTGATGGCTATCCTTCCTCCCTTAGGTTTGGTGATTGCGAGAGTTGTGAACCCGTCATTGTGGCCAATTATTTCGCCGACTTCTTCATCACCTCATTCTGTGATTCTGACTGTGATATTGTTTCTTCCGATTTGATCCACTTGATCAGGCTTCCTCATACTTCCCTTGAAACTAAGGACTTAGTTTTTGGCGATGGTGCTGTCACCGATTATTTGTCGAGTTTGTCCAACGGATTTTCGTGTGGTCCAGATGGTGTCCCTTCGTCCTTCCTGTAAAATTGCTGTTCATCTGTGTCCCCTATTCTTTGTCATTTGTTTAACCTGTCTCTGTCTTGTCGCCGTTTCCCTAGTCTCTGGAAGGATTTTGTGATTATTCCCCTTCACAAAAAGGGTTACAAGTCCAACATCTCCAATTACAGACAAATCGCCAACTTGTGTCATGTTGCGAAGGCGTTCGAGGCCTTAACCAGTGATGTGCTCCGCTTTCATTGTAAAACCATTTTAGGCTCTTTTCAGCATGGCTTCATTAAGGGTAAATCTACCACTACCAACTTACTCGAATTCGTGCATCACTTGCTTCGTGTTCATAAATTTAATTTGCTCGGGTTCCCACCGCTTTTTGTTAACTGGTTGTCCACTTACCTCTCTGGGCGCACCCAACGCGTCTTGTTTCGTGGTGCCCTATCCAATGAATTCTTTGTTTCTTCTGGGGTACCTCAGGGCAGCATTCTTGGCCAACTTCTTTTTATTATTTTTATTAATGACGTCTCGGTGCTCCTTTCTAGCTCCAAGATTCTGTGTTATGCAGATGACGCCAAAATATTCCGTGTCGTCTCCCGCGAGACGATTGTGCTCTGTTGAGCTCCGACATTTACGTTTTTCACGACTGGTGCTCTAGTAACCGTCTTCCTGTTAATATAAACAAATGTACTATAATAACCTTTACCCGCAGAAACTGTCCCGTTCTCTTCGACTACTCTTTCGACGGCAGTGTTTTGAGTAGGCTACATAGGGTCAAAGATTTAGGGGTTGTTCTTAATTCCCGCCTATCCTTTGAGGATCACATTGACTTCGTGGTGAGTAGGGCTAATTCCACGCTAGGTTTTGTGAAAACGTGGTCCAGGGAACTTGACGATCCCTATCTAACTAGGCTCCTCTTTTGCACATTCGTTAGACCCATTCTGGAATACGCTTGCTCGGTTTGGGATCCCTATTTCGCTGTTCACATCAACCGGATCGAGGCTGTTCAGCGTAGATTTCTTAGGGTTGCTCTCCGTGACCTTCCTTGGCGTGATCCTTTATCCCTCCCATCATGTCATGCTAGGCTCGGACTGATTTCTCTTGAGTCTTATCTTTGTCGCAAAAGCCTCGAATTTTCCCATTTATTTATTCACTAAGAATAACAACTGCAAATAAAATTTTAAATTCATTAAAGAAAACTAATTCTTGGGCCTAAAACAATTTTATTGTAGCTGATCTGTCGCCATGGATTTCCTAAGATTAAAATCAGTGCGATAATAAAAACGGTTAAAAAGGCGTGAAAATGACATTAACGGCTCATTCAGTCATATGCTACCATCCTAAGGCACATATCGAAAACGGTCAATAGTTTCTCAAACAGATATTAGCTCAGTCTCCTTTCTGAGAGCATCTATCTCATCCCTTGTTTCTGCTGTCTTTTATTTATTTAATTTATCTATTCGTTGTGTCGTCTTTCCGAGACCCTGGAAGCATTCCGCGGTTATGTCCTGCACAAAAAGAGCAACAAATGCAACATAATTAATTTAAGAAGCTTTAGTTTGTGATTTTTTCACTTTTACTGCGAACCGTTTCTTAGCTCGTTTCAACACGGTTTTATGCAGGGTAAATAATAGAATTAACCTTTCTAACTCAGAAGGCGCACCTATTCACCAGAATATAACAATATATTGAGGTGAATGAGGCTCCCACACCAACATTGAAAAAACAACTAGACTACGCACAACATAACAATCAGGAGTACACAGAGAACAGAGATCGTTTCAGTGAATTTTTAGTAAGGGTAAGGTCGAAATCAGGGCGCATATTCACGGCTCTACACATGCGATCATCATCATGCATATCATAGTTAGATCGAGACAGAACGGCTGAGTGAAATCGAACTTTTTGTCTAGCTTCACACTGAGATCAGTAATGGACTGCGCGCGATCGATAGTAGTATCAACAAAGGTATAATCAAAGATGAGCTGACTGAGGTTCCTAGAGAATGACATAACTTCACATTTATCCAGTTTGAGTTGCAGGCCATTTGATCCACACCAAACCTTGAAGGTATTTAAATCATCTGAATGCAGGAAGCTTCATAATTGTTTCTAGAGCAAGAGAAAATCTTCATATCGTCTGCATAGATTAAGACTTTGGAATGTTTGGAGTGGGGACAATGTCGTCAATGGTAAGAATAAACAGCATCGGACCAAAATGACTACCCTGAGGTACACTGGAAGAAGCCCTTTAACCCTGAAAGTGTTACGAAAAGATACTCGATATGTCATATCTTTTAAGTACGAGGAGATCCAGTCCAGCAGCAAAGGCGGGAAAACCAACGTTCTAAGTATTAGCATAATCACAAAGTTAGGGAGCTTATCAAATGCCTTGCTGAAGTCGGTGTAGACGCAATCAGTGTGGAGACTCTGTTGAAGGGCACGGATTATGTGGGAGGTAAATTCAAGCAGTTTAGTTGTCGTCGATCTACCAGGCAAAAAGCCATGTTGATTAGCCCTTTGCACGGCCGCATAAGCTGTGAATGTATAACAGACTCGAACAACTTGGGTATGGCTTCGCAATTCTTTTTATTAGTGATCTTTTATCCCTTACGCTCAATCCTATTCATAGTTTGCCCGACGACAGCACCCTTGATTTCGCATACTCATTTGATTCTGTAATGAATTTACGTGGAAATGCTACAGAAGTCAATCGAGAACGCATGTTTAGATCATTTAACAACGACTTTTCTATGGTTATAGTTTGATTTCAGTAGGCGGAGTAAATATATCCAATTTACCACCCCCACCCCCCCCCCCCCTCCTATACATCTTGGGTATTCAGATATCCAGCAATCTTAGCTGCACTGATCATATATTCGCAATCGCTAAAAGTGCGATGATATGCTTGGGTTTCCTACAGAGGTATACGCAATATTTCACCCCACCTGACTTAGCGCTGATCCAAAAGTCCCACATTAGGCCTGGATTTGAATATAATTTCCATATTTAGGAGGGGCCGGACACACCGCATTGTCCACGTTAGACAAACTTCAGCGTATGGCTATTAAACTTATTGAAGATTCCTCAATCTCTGAGGGCCTTGACTCTCTGGAGCATCGACGGAATGTCGGTTGTCTCTCACTCTCCTATCGCTATTTCCATGGGCATTGTTCTAACGAAATTGCGAATAATACAAGGAAAATACCTTGACTCTTTGAGAAGTCTTTTTCAAAGGGCATAACAAATTGTCGAGGATTGGTGCACTCCAAACGGCCTCTTAGTTAATGCGTACAAATCCTCAGTGGTACTATTAACCACAAGAAGGAAAATTGCAGGCCTGAAAGCCATCAACATTTTTAGTAAGAAGATGAAACCACTTAGATCTGTGAAGTGCCTGGGAGTCACACTAGACAACAAACTTAGTTGGAGACCCCATTTAGAAAACAAAATGAAGAAAGCTATCATGATTTTCTAGTAGTGTAGACGGTTGTTTGGGGCAAAATGGCGTTTAAGTCCTAAAGTAATACATTTATCAGGCCAGACTTTTTTATGGTGCAATGGTATGGTGGCAGAGAACAGCGGTACATTAAAAGATTTGCTTTGAAAAGTGCAGCAAAAGACTTTCCTTAGCATTACAGGGGCTATGCGATCCACTCTCTCTGCAGCCATGCTTGCTTTCGTCCCATGGGATATTTTTATAGAAAAAGAAACGCATACATCCGCAGTGTTAACTCAAAAGCGTCGGAAAGAGCCGTCAATAATGATCAAAGAATATTAATAATCACTGACAAATTAGTACCTACATATAATAACACCACCTAAACACTACCAAGTGGTTGTTCCCGATAGAGAAGTGTGGAAACCTCAGAATTCAGTGGAAACATCAACACCAACGCACTCTATATGGTATGCAAGTTTTACGCAGTTTTGAAGATTTCTTAACCCCTCCCCCCCACAAAGTTATGTAACACTAACATGATTATTTCTACCTAAAAATGTCAATTATGTTGTGCAAAATACCGCAATAAGAAGCAATGTAAATGAAACGAAATTTCAGCTCACTTTGACCCTTATGTGTGGGCGTGAAATTCGTAAATTTTAATTTTAACAAAAGCTTAATTTAACGTAACGCGTTGCTTGCCCCCCTCTTTATAACGCACCGTAACGTTTCACAAGACCCCCTCCCCCCCTAACTGCGTTACGTAATACTTGAACGACCCCTAAGGCCTTGAACTCCGACATAATTAAATTCAAACTGATACTGGAATGCAAGGCTTCTTTGCATGAAAATAATGTAACCCTTGTTTGGGTTCCGTACTGGGCAATGAAATCGCAGATTAAGCCAACTATGAGAGAGAAACGTCGTGGATCTCAGAGTAGAGGTGTGATTCTCCATCAAGACAACGCACGTCCTCACACTGCTCAACTAACCCGTGAAACCATCAACAAAATAATTTGGGAATTACTGCCTCATCCTCCTTACAGTCCCGATTTAGCACCATGTGATTTCCATTTCTTTGGTCCAATGAAGAAGGCATTACGTGGGAAGAAGTTCCAGGATAACGAAGATGTCAACAAATTTGTGGGAAATTGGCTCAAACACCAAGACAAAGAGTTCTTTGCAGCCGGTGTAAAAAAGTTAATAACCCGTTGGAACAAGTGCATAAATGTTTGTGGGGATTGTGTTGAAAAGTAGGAAAAGTTTTGTTTTGTAAAAATAAAAGGTTTTTTTCTCAGACCAATTTGAATCTTTAATTATTTAATGACCCTCGTATAACATGCAGCTAATAAAATCTCCGTTGAGTGAATGTGGCGAAGAGAAGGAGACAGCTGGGCAAGAATAAAGTACGTTGGTAATCCTTTTCTGAAGGGCACCGAGGTTCACAATATAGCTTTGCCCGACATGTTAAGGTTCGTCAAAGGAACAAATTTCCAATGAAAAGACAAGCACAAAATAATGGTCTAAGGATTTAGGACTAAACCTCATCTTAATCTACATCTAAATGTGTTAAGGTTAATGTTTTACGTTTTCTGTTATTAATTTTTTATTTTCTTTTATAAAGAGTTAGTCGTTTTCTTTTTATTTTCTTAAATCTGTTAAACTAATTTTTGCGCATTCGATTAAAAAAACAAGATGAAAAATACCCTCTAGCTACCTTGTTAATAAGTGCCCCACGTGTTAACAAGTACCCCTCGCTTGTTAATTGTTGCCCCATGTATAGGGTATAAAGTAACATCCGACATTTTCCGGATAAAATAAAAATCATAGCCAAGTTATTCAGTAGGCCTAACCTATTGCTGTAAATAGTAGAAGAATAATTAAAGATACATCTTAGTGAAAAAATAGCTCGTTCATGACAAATACGTAGAATAGATTATCTGAAAGTTTTTAATTTTGGCCCCACTTTCCCCTACCTAATATTTTTATTTCTACAGACCATCTAAAAATCGATTTTATGTACGTTTGATAAAAGTGAACCTGTTACCGAAAACAAAAGATTTGCCGCGCCCATTTTAAATATATTTTTTTCAATTTCAAACTAGTATGTAAGGTCAAAGAATTCAATTCAATGAAAATATTCGTGCCAAACCCTTAAATAACCCGATCTAAACCGATTCGACAAAAATATAATTCACCATTTTACATATATGGAAGGTTTCTTTAGAATTGTACTACTTTACTTTTCATTTTTTACATTATTTTCTATTTTAAGCACAACTTGGCTTCCGGCGTTTTCAATTATATTTCCATTTGCAAAAAATAAGGTAGAAAACATTTTAATGGGGGTTGGTCCCGAAAGCCTTTGACAAAAGCCACTCAATTTACTGCTTTGTGTAGCACACATTTTAATTAATTTTCTCATAAGCACGCAATTTTTCTTTGCTAGTTCTAGCAACCTTTCAGCGGGACGGAACTCATTTTAGTGCTGTAATTAAATTGCTGCAATTGACATTTACATATTCGCAGCATTCATCACGTCATTTGCTTTAGCGAAACTTAATAAGTTTTCCTGAACAATCTGCGGTTATTAGCGCTTTGAATTTACAGTCGTAACAAGAACTTGCGTGAGAAGTTATTCAGGTAATAATTTTCGAATAATCGAACAAACACCAGATTAATGCATTAAGAGAAATGGTATATGCTAATTTTATGTGAATACTACAAAGTAGTCTTAATTATGGCAGTTAGAAAATCCATTAAGTACACGGTTTGTAGCCTTCTTGCGCGATTGCAAAGTTTTCTATTTAAAATTAGTTGCCTTTACGCCACCTTAAGCACTGCAGTCGTTAACTCTTATTTTAAAATTTACAATGGAGTATTAAAAAATCACTTAATAATAAGTAAAGAGAAATGGTGATTTGAAAATAACACTTTCAGTCGGGCGCGGTATTTTTCCTTGTTTTTATACACTCTGTCTGCTCTAATGGGCTGTTCATAAAATACATGCGGATGCCAAGGGGAGGGGATAATGCTTAGGGCGAACAAGTATATTGTAGAATGGTGAGGCGAGTGTTTATATAATACATTTAGATGCTTAGGGGAGGGGATAATGCTCAGAGCGACCAAGTATATTGTAGAACGGGGGGGGGGGGGGGGGAGTTCTTTAAGTATATATTCAAATCTGTGAACCAACCTACATACAGGTGTCGTTTGCATTATGTAAATAACTTCTGGGATTCCCCTTCTTTGGCGGCTATGTAAAGTATGTGCGGTCTCTACAGGAGCCTGGTGTAATTGGGATGCGAATGGTGACTACTCAGAAGCAGCTCAATTTTGTGTTGTAATTTAGATGAGTACGTACGGTGGGTATGAGGTATCTCGGTGCATCTGGTCCTGTTATTTCTCACCCAAAGAAAAGAAAAACAACAATAAAATAAATCCAGACACCTCTGTGGGAGTGGTGGTGGAGGAGATGGTAGGTTCCCTATCTCCACTGCACCCATAACGGCAGCAGTTCAGGTAAATTTACCTTCGTTCTGCGGTGCTATGGAAGCTAGCCTTGCGTCGGCTGGAAGTACTGTAGCAGGCTTGGAAGATGGTGCCATTAGCAAAATTATAACTAGCACTTCCTCGGGTGCGTCGGTGTTAGAAATCATAGACTCTAATGAATTAGCTCTCCGTGGTACACGCATAAGTATAGTCTGTCTGGGTATGTGAAACCGTCAAAAAGCTGACCAATCTTTGGGAAAGTGCTTACTTGAGGGTGTTCTAAGAGTTTGAGCAACTAAAATCAATGTATCAAGTGGAGAGTGCCTGGGATATAGAGGTAGAAGTCGAAATCTAAAGCGTAGCCAGTCCGGCGACCTGGTGTCCGACCAAGGACGCGAAGGCCATCAAATAGGCCGGAAATATATTGAACTGTGGTCTTGTAACGGCCTTCGTAAAATCCGAGATCAGCTGAAAATATCTTCAGGCCATGATGGCCTTCAACATGACTGATGGTGCTCCTAAAAGATATATCTTTCATTCGAATAAGGTAACATTGTAATAGCTAACAGTACAAGTGACAGGATATGGTAACTTCGGGCTTCGCCTAAAGAAGTTATGTACCTCTGACGATGACACCTGCAGACTATGCCTGAAAGAACAGTAGACGGCGGCTCACATAGTGTGCCTATACCCTGCGATAGCAAGGAAAAGATTCCGTCTATTAGAAGCTCACCAGCTATAATGAACAAAAAAGCACTCGCTTTTATGTGGTCTGTTTCAGTTAATCCCCGGAGAGGTGTTTGTAGTGAGTAAGAACCTCATAGTAGCTCAAGGTAGTAGTCCAGTGTCTTCTGGAAGATTTTCACTTCTCCCGCTAAAAAAAAAACAAAAAAACAATAACAAAACAAAATAATGTGCGGCAGAGTAGGAAATGACTAGGAAAGGTAACAACATGTGTTAGACTACAAATTCGCTTAAGTTCGACGCCTTCTTATTAATCCACTCCCATAATATCTAAGAATCGTTGTGTTTCATCTTTCAGGCTATGTACAATCCCGAGTGAAAATTCGACTACTAAAATCGTCTCTAAGTACCGTCATCGGTAAAGTAAGTGACATCGTGTCGACCTTTTAACCAGCAGGTCCCAGTCTTCATCCAAACCGGTGGCGACCCATGTAGTTTGCTGCCGACAAGAAATTACGAAAAATACTTTAGGAGGGGGTGGGCGGGGGGTTGTTGTCGGTGCTTGTAAATCGATTTTAAATTAAAGGTTAACTTGTAGTCATTGTTGACGAAGTTTTCTACCGCATGAAGCCCCGAATGCGATTACTACAAACTAGAAAGCGAGAGTATGTTAATGAATTATATCAAGTTTACACGTTCCAAAACTAAACAGATTATAGTTGTTTATTTTCTTTACAAATGCTATATTTTTACTACCGAACTGTTACCGATTGGGCCACGACTACATTGTAGTTAACCTTCGGTAAAAATACAAAAAAAATTTATAATTAGGAAAACCTAAGAAGTTATTAGCATTTTTCTCAGTTCAAAGTAAATTAAATAAAAGTTTTGCTTAACGAAATTCGGATTCACAAAATATTGCTTTTTCATAATGAAAAAAAAACTACCGGCCAGACCTGCGGAGGGTTCTGTACAATATTAACAGTACCTAACGTGGTTATTTATTTCCTTCGGAATTTAGAAATTAATAGAAATTCACTCTACCTGTAATATACAGGGTGTTTGACATTAAAAAACAAAAAGAAGCAGGGAACGACCTAAACTTTCCGGAAGGCACAGGGTGATTCATTAATTCCAAATTTTCATCGTATATCCACTATTATTGCTATGTCCTTTCCAGAAATGTCAAAAGCGTCAATCTAACTCCTACCATTGTAGGTACACTCACTTACGATTTTCTAAAATTCAGCATTCATTTTACATTATTCAAATACCCCGTACACCATATGAAACAAAATTCTCTACTCCCCCCCCCCCCCCATTTAGTTCAAAAATATATGTCTTAAATTTTACACAGGGAATAGGTGCGGGCGAATAACATATACATCCGTACCAAATTTAAAGTCAATAGCAATAGTAGTTGCTAAAGAAAACGACCATGCCATACAGGCAGATAGACACCCAAGTTAGAGTTCTTCGATCTGGTAAGTAAGAAACCATAAAAATCTAATCATTATAAGATCACTCTTGCGCCCGTTTGTCTATCTGTCACAGACGTGTTTCTATCAAAAACCACTTGACATAGAAAATTTTAAATGTGGCATAGTGTTAGATCTTCGTGAAGGGTACATGTTTATATAGTCAAAGATTATGTAATATTCCTTTTAATCTGTACTGGCTGGGTCCAGCCCCCCTCCCCCCTCAACCACCCCCTTACCTAAAACGAGGGTTTTGTTTTCTGTATCGTGTGGGATATCGTTTGAAAGGGCTACTTTTAAAGGTTCCTGAAATATGCTTTTCAAAATCGTTGGTGAATGATCAAAATGTGCCAAAAGCAGTGTTTCCTCTCGCTGATCTTGTAGAATTCTAAAGCTAAAATTTCGATATTATCAGGATTAGAAGTTAGTTGCAGCAAAAAAGACGACTGTTGTATGTTAGCTCATAGGATCACTGTTATTAGAACAACTCTTGCAAGATCACTATTGCCAAGCGGTCGCAAAATATTATTATTTAATATTATTGAAATTTGACAAAGTCTGCATGGAAATTTGCACATATTCAGCCGATACCGAAAAAAGGAGAGACATGCGACCCCTCAAACTACAGATCTATTACACTCACTTGGGTTTTATCTCAGGTTTTTGAATCAATCATTAACGCGCAGTTGATGAAATATCTAGAAAAAATTATCTAACCAACGATTGCCAGTACAGTTGCCGTACTGGTCGGTCACCTGGAGACTTACTACTGGCCCTGACGTAGCGTTGGAATGATTGTTTCCATAATTTTTAAGAGTTGGAAATCGCCGCTCTTGATAGTTCAAAGGCCTTTGATAGAGTCTGGCATGCTGCCCTTCTAGCCAAGCTTGAAGCATTCAGTCTTCATCCTAAGCTTCCTAAATTGATAGAAACTTTTTGTCAAACTGTTCAATCCATGAATTATAAAAAAAATTATATCTAATCCCTACGAAGAAATGACGGTATACCTAAGGGTTCCGGTATTTGACCAACCTTATTTCTTCTTTTTATCAATGATCTTTTATCTCTCAACCATCGTCCTATTCCACCCTTGATTCCGCGTACTCTTTTGATTCTGTAATGAGTTCTCGGGGAAACTCAATCGAGAACGTATTTTTACATCATTAAACAATGACATTACTACGATCCTCACTTGGAGTCGAGCAAAACGTGTTATACTTAACTCATCCAAAAATCAACGACGGAGTGAATATACCCAATTCGCCCGCTTTAAACATCTTTGGTATTGAGATATCGAGCAATCTTAGCTGGAACGATCACATATTTGCAATCGCCAAAATGCGATGAAATGGTGGGGTTTTCTATAGGGATGTAAGAAATGTTTCACTCCATCGGACTTAGCGCTGATCTTCAAGTTCCACATCAGGCCTAGACTTGCAATATTTTGGCGCAGGATGAATATACCGCACAGTCCGCGTTAGAACTTATTGGAGACTCCACAATTTCTGACAGCATTGACTCTCTGGAGCATCGACGAATTGTTGGTTGTCTCTCACTCTTTTATTGTTTTTTCCACGGCTATTGTTCTAACGAAATTGTCAGCCTGATTCCATGTAGACATATCACGATGCGCGATACTAGAACTCCATTTCGCTCCCACCCCTATACACTATAGGTTAAATTTGGATGGACCAACATGGTTCGTGAGCATTTCCTAAGCCGAACAACAGGAATGTTAAAAAGTTTACCATCTTCTGTTTTTGCCTCGTCTTATGAGTCCGAAAGCTTTGGTATTATCATAAAAAAAAAAAAAAATAAGACCTTGATTTCGCGACCTCGACTCGCTCTTGACCGATTTTTTTTATCAGACCACGAGGCGACCGATCATTAGATTTATTCCCACTAAGACACGACATCTTCAAACTTTTATGGAGCTAGGGTGAAGGAAACCACTGCGCGGTTAAGAATAAAACCGCACCATCTGTCAACGATAGACCAAAATGTGTGGTGGGGGGGGGGGGGGGGCGGTTATGGACCTAAAGGTATCATCCTTACTAATATTGTAAAAAATTGAAAGAGTTTTTTTTTTACATTTGGCTATCTATCTAAGAAAAATCTACTGGTCTGGTCTCTTCTGGCTTCGCTGTAGTCGGATAAAATATGCTACTTCAGGTTGAAGAGTAATATCGATGATTCTAAATCCACTTTAAAATGTAAATGCACGTGCCATGATTGGTTACAGGAACTAGAAAGGGTATGATATATTTTTGCCATTGAAATATTTCGCCACTGACTGTTGCAATGCTTCCAGATCCGTTGGCTATCATCTGTCACTAATCATCACCTATATTCTTTTCCATCAAAATATTAGTGCATTTGACCATAACGCGTAATTGAAACCGATCGAAAGTTGACATACGTTTTTTAAGTAATCGACGATGGAGTAATTGATTAAGTGTGGACCTTCAATTAGTAGAACCCCAAACTCGAACTCCATTGTTGTTTTGTGCTGATAACAGATTGATCTAGGACGCCATTTGGGGTTGCACGGTGATTCGGAGTACACGGTCCAGTGGAAATCGTTGTCGTAGATTCGGATGAATTTCTTCTCCCGCTTCATCCCCCACAAGGGGGTTAAGGCAAGTAGAGAGATGTATTTAAAACGGTTGAGTAACTGTTTTTATCACACCTATTTATTCGACAGTTTCAAAGACACTTACAACAACTTACTGTGCCACTCGAAGGCTTTGGAAAAATAATGGAACTTCAACTGCGTGAAGTCTAAATAGAGAAAGATAAAGAAATGAAGAGAGAGAAAAATCTAAAGAGCTACTTCTTAAAGAGTTTCAAGGTTGTGGTGGTATTTCTTTTTTCCAATTCTATTCATTCATTTACCTTTTATAAAAAATAATAATAAACGTTTCATTCAGATTTTTAAGATATGCAAATAAAAATAACGAACATTTTAAACAAATTAATTCCAAAAGAACACAGTATGATTACATAAACTATTTTGCTTAAAGGTGTAAAATTCTCGCTTTAAAATCGCGTTCATTGTTTCATAAACCTTGCAATTAAAACCTATTCCAAGTTTTTTAAAAGCAGTACGGTCCAATAACTTTTCACGAATTTAATTTCGGCCGTACCTTTTTCGAAACCCCTTGACACGGACTCACCGAAAAAACATTATTTTATTGAGGATGTACACAAAGCATTCAAGGTTTTGGGTGCAACTTGAGCTGAGCGAACTGAAAAATGAACTTAAAACTTTTTCTGTTGTTTAAATAAGGCCGAACCTTAATTTTCTCCTGCAAATGAAAACTTTTCAGAAAAGTGAGATACAAAAAAAAAACATTTCAGAGATACTTTTGTGAGTGCTGCTCTAATTAGGGTTTGCAGTTTTTATCGCAGTCCCGGCCGACTTTTAATTTTATAAGTTCTTTTACGTCTCATAATCCGCACATTTAATGATGTTTCCAAATTAGTTTAGACGTGTCTAATTTTTAAACGTGGACCACTTCACTATCAGACATATATTGTGCATGTTCACACAGCGTATACCCGCCAGCCATTTTTAATCAATGTACACAAAAAAAAATATTATACAGAATCGTAGAATACCGGATGAATATGAAAAACATTTCATTTATTCAAATCTCAAGTCTATGTTGGCTGGTGGTCATGTTTTTGTGGCTTTGTAATTTATCTGTTTTCACTCTATCCTAGTCCCAGACGGCTCGAAAACACCCACATTTGGAAGAGCAAGTATAGTGCACACTTCTTGAATCACTGAAAAAAAATGTTAAACACGTAATACCTTTTGTTTTTGCAAACAGTATCCCACTAGCCGCACTCATGTTTAAAAATAACGCAAATATCCCAGGTAAGTTTTGTAACTCCAGAGGCTCGCGAGGGGAGCGCGAATCATTTTTCACTTTGGTAAATTGAATGTATTTTTTTTTGTAAAGTATCTCGGTGTGAAGATAAAGAAGATCCCCTTATTTGATGATTCGTCTTTTCTGAGCCTCTCCCATTTTTTGCCCATGTTTGTAGTGTTATTTTTCTTCCAAACTGGTGGAAAGTTTCGTTCGTTTATAACTTTTAGGAGTTGTTAAGAATTGTTGTTGTCCATCTAAAGATTAGTTGGGATGAAAAGATGACTTCCCTTTCTACCTTCGCTACCTTTTTGACCTTTTTTGATTTGTTTCCCTAACCCTGATACGATTAGATTGCTTATCCGGCAATCGATTAAAAAATTTCTACGGTTTGTACGTACAGAACTTTTCAATTTGAAGGTAAGAAAAATGCCATCAGAAATTTCGATTAATCTGGTGAAACAGAAGCAATCAATCTTTTTGCAAACGAGTGCGTGTTTAGCTAACGATAAAGTCTTTCCTTAGAACTTTTGTCGACGGACGTTATCGAAACTTTGTAAACAAAAATGATGCCAAAACTTTTGTGATATTAAGATGGATAAGGACAAGGAAGGATTGAAATGTAGCTATGTAAGAGAGTCCAACTTTAAGCAGCAAGAACATTACGAATACCTATCAAGATTTCATTCAAATTCCTATACCTTGCTATTTTTCTTATTTCAAATTATACGACAACTTTTTGGTAAGAAGTTCGAAAGTGTTCTAATGCAAATTCACAGAGTTCAAACTATGAATTTTTTTTTACAGTGCATGCGTGTTTAGTTATGTATGAACATACCGTGTCTTTAGGATTAGTATTTCGTTTTCGTAAACGATTGCGTACCTTAGCAGCGCTCACTTCACGTGTTGATATGCCCATCTTTTCGTGATGCCGCAACTGAACTGGATAAATGATCTGATAGTAGTGGCCACCTATCCGTCGTACTAGTTCCTGGTTTTGTCTGTATTCTTTCAGCAATCTTTCTACTTCACCTGCAAATTAAAAAAATAAACATTTAATTTGTTAAATTATCAAAACATTTTTAAGGATTTATTTTTAATAAATGTATGAAATATTTAAACCTACAAAAGGCAAGAGAATCAATGGTAAGCTTTATAAAATATTTGATTACAAAATTTGGTCTTATCTATCAATGTAATAATTATTGTAATCATTACCATGGACCATGATAATAATTGGTGGCTTCTAGTCATCATTTTTACACTTAGTAAAATATATATTATGACTTACAAGTTCAATTACAGCTTTATAATAATTTGACTTATGCAGATCTTTCTTGGAGCTTACGGCTTTGTTTACGCAATGTAATGATTACTCAAGTTACATGACAAACTGAAAGTAAACTCAGTTTGAACTGAGTTCGCAATTTGGGTCTCTTGTTACATGACACCTCCAAAACTGAACTTTAAATGTCATATGAGTGTGTTCAATGCCAGTTCGGCGTTTTAATTTACTACCAGGTCGCTGGTTACATGGCCGTCAAACTGAAAAGTGTACTCAAACAGAGAGACGGAGTTGGATCAATACGTAGACGGAGTTGGATCAATACGTTGAGCGACAAGACCAACATGCCATGGGTCCCGGGTTCGAGACCAGATGACCCCGTGAGCTTTTATTAAGAAATTAAAATAATCCACTCCGTCTCTGGGCTGTTGTCTAGCTCGCAGTAATGCAAAAACAAGACTCAAGTTTCCTCACTTCCCTTACCCTAATTCCCTTCCGGCCAAAACTACGCTAACGCATCAAAGGGTTCTCCCCTAGGTTTTGTCAACATCGTATATAAAAAAAACCAAGTAAAATTTTTAAACCGAACACATTTTGAATAGGCTAAATTTGCAAAGCAGGGGGAGCCTAAATAGCGGCTTCTGTAGTTGGCTACAACTTGCTTAGGGGGCTATGTCCTGTTATAATAGCTGCTACTAATGATATCTCGCTTGAGCGCGATTAGTTCTTTTGGCTCATGTAGTTCGGCTAGATCTGAGGGTGATTAGGAAGGTATGCTCACTTTGGTACTTTTTGTTTGCATGTATAATAAAGCGATTAGGACTATTACAAGCGGAATGGTTGATAACACAGCTCAAATGCAATAATAAAAACGAATGAGAATCTAAATATGAGTACGGAACCTGTGCGCCACGTGCTTCGTAGATCAGCTAAACTTAATATTAATCTTTCACAATTAATGATTGGACTAGCGTTATTTCTGGAAATGGCCGTGATCGGGTATGGGGAGTAAAAGAACATTGCTAAGAAAAAAGGTTTATATAGGATATAAAGTAAGTTCTGTAATGTGAGCCCACCTTAGTACAACACAAACTTATTGTTAACCTGGGTGGTTTGTAGAGATGGGCGATACAGTATAGATATACCGCAGTATCGATACTTTGCTTTCAATACCTCGAGGTTTTGTAATCGATACTCTTAGCCCCCGATATTTCCGATCCTCGGTACTTATCTATCAATACTTGAAGTATTGACCGTCTGATTATTTTGTGTATCAGTTGAATAATCGCTGGCCGGGACAGTAATACAGTATCAGTTGGCAACAGCTAAAAATATATTTTCTGCTTTTTAACTCTGACGAGAGTCGCTAAACAGTACAACGCCGGCTCAGTGGTTCAGCCAGTATAAGAATTTTGTATTTTCATTTTGTCTGTTGGAGGCGTTGGAAGGTGAGATATTATTATATCACAAATGTTAAAATTCGAAAGCTTTATTCATCTGCTAAAAGGGTATATGAAATCAGCTGCTGAGATGCGTCTTCATTTGTAAAAATTTGTCAAACAAGTGCATCTGAGCAAATCGATGTTTTGATATTTCTTTTTTTAATTAATTGTTTTGCAACAAAAAAAAAACAATAAGGTAATAATTGTAATTTATATGCAATTTCCACACCATATAGGTTTTTTTAATTTTTTAATCATATTTTTAATCAACGATATATTTGTATCTAAGTATCGAAAGATGTGGATATATTACAATGCCAAGTATCGATACTTTTCGATTCGGTTCCCATCTCTAGTGGTTGGCACCATAACTTCTGGTGACACGGAACAGATGTGCCATCTTGACTAAAGTAAAAAGAAGGCATACTCGTTCCGTGAACTTTCTAGAATTAAACTAAGTTGTATAAATAGGGCTGAGCAGTAGCCTAACTAGTTTAGTCGTGATTTAGACTGTGAAGTGTTTATATGTGATAATGCGAATAGTTAGTTGTATTTTAACCAGTGAAGTGATAAGTGTTAATTATTAAAATGAAACGTAATATTGTGAAGACATATTATCAAGGAAACTGCCCCCTCTTAGAACTGTTCATCCCAAACAGCTTTCTTCCACAATAGCATTTCTGTAGTTCTTCTGTTTTAATAATCCTTCCTTGGCCTTTGTACCTTGTACAACTGTTCCTCACATTGCTACTGCTTCTCTAGTTGTCCATCAAAATTCTCTTCTCCGAACAAAGAATTAAGGTCACTTATCTAAAATTCCTGCATGTCGACCCTCTCTTCACGCTTAGCTCACATATTTACACGTTGCTCATCTAGCTGAGTGTTATGTAGCTGAAGAACCCTGTAGCACCACGAAAGCCGCTCCAGCTGAGAACGTAGACTCTGATTGCATTATTCCGCCTCCTTCAATTTCTGTGGTAGTTGAATAATCTTATCTTCTCTAGCATGAACCGTTGGCATGTACGTTTCCTCGCTTTCGTCACATTCTTTAACTACTACCTCCTTAGTCGTTTCAGGATCGTCTTTTAGTGAAGTTTCCAGTGCGTCCTCTAAATCTTGTAATTCTTGATCAATAGTCTGTATCATATTTACATAATTTATTGATTGCATAATAAAATGTTGAAGAAATTGAACAAGTTTATGCAAATCAATGTTGCCGTAGGGAAGGGCAGCGGGGTGCTTTTTTAATACGTTCACATTACATAAATAAAATGTTTCTATAGTTTCAGCAATATTTGATAGAGAATTTTCGGGCGTTTGGTCGAATAATCGAAGACTGTACGAAACCATTTCTGACAAAAGCTGCTGCATCAGATTTCTGCAATTTGGCACTTTGTAAAATAATACGACACAAGTTTTTGATACTTTCAGCGCTGGCGGACAAGTTTTATTCTGAAAGACTATGAAAGATTCGTAATAGCTTGTTGAAGTGCATTTAGAGCCATTCATTTTCTTCAATCCACAGTTCTGATATCTGCCTAAAAAGAGGCATTGTTTTTTGAACAACCATCAGAACCGGCTGAATACTAGCTGTCGTATCAATTTGTTCGTCATCTTTAACGTCTACATTTAATGATGCATATAACGTTGATATCATGTTAAGACGAAAAATAGTCCTAATTTTTGCTGGTGGAGTTTTCGCGCCAGTTTGGCATATAACTTTTAATTCTTCAAAACAAGGACTAAATATTACATTTAAATATTCGTTCTTTTGAGGAAATAATTAAAGCATATATGACAGGCTGAGAGTAAAAATGACCTATCTATAAGGTCCGAGCAAAAGTGGCTTAGAAAATGTTTCGGGCAAAAACGAACCGCGTGAGTTTTTGGGCAAAACCGAATTAGAGGAAAACTCCGGGGAAAACCGACTTAACTAGAAAAAGTAATGCAGACTTAATGCAATTAACTAGTTAAGTCGTTTTTGCCCGGAGTTTTTCTCTGATTCATTTTTCCCCGGAACGCACGCGGTTCGTATTTGCGTGGAACATTTTCTAAGCCATTTTTGCTCGGACCTTATAGATAGGTCATTTTTACTCTCAGCCTGTCATATGTCCGCTACAATGTCTTCGTTATTGTTATCTGCTTTCCATTCAGATTTAGTAATATTTCTGCTAATTCATTTTCATCTGCTGACATACAACCGTCACCTTCTTGAATGCAATGCCAATAACATTTGTTAATTAATATTACTAAGATCTCGCTTATTTTGTGGCAATTATTAATTTGATAACCAATATTTTTTAGCCAAGTTCCAACACATTTTACAGCTGTAGTCATGTTTCAAAAATAATCAGTTGACCATTTTTGTGTCGTTTGATGCTCTAAATAATTTTCTACATTCTTCATTACAAGCAAGTTTCTTTTAGAAATTTCAAAGCGTATTGTTACTCGTTTTACAGAGGTAAAAATCGCATTGTCTTCTTCTGGTATTGCTTGTAATACTTGAAACATTATCCATAGCTGCATATTTCTGGTCACATTAGGTATTTGTTGATTTTGAAACGTATTTATTACATCTTCTATTGCTGTTGGCCTATCAGTAAGCATATGTATAATGTATGGGCTTAACGCTATGCATAGTCGATTTAAAACTATTTTCGGTCCGTTAGAGAAGGTAATTACAGCTTCTAAAAGTTTTTGCTTAAGCTCTTCTCTGCTTTCTGGAGCAACTTCATACCAAAATTTCATAAGTTTAGAATGTAGTGTGACAGCACCAAAGAACTGAACTTCTTGGCTCTTTCCTGGTCTCATAAGTTACTTACAACTGACTCAGTAAGTAGGCTGCTACTCAGTCCTATTTATACTACTTAGCTTAATTCTAGAAAGTTCAGTAACTTAGTTCTAGCAATTTCCGTTATTCATTTCAGGTTGGAGTCAGCCTTAGAATATATAACTAGAGGAAGTGCCCTTGCCTGTAAAAACCTCGTACGTGTTTTAAGCATTTCTCTTGTAGGCAAGGTGAGGTACGTGTCCCCTATCTCGATGACAGATCCCCTATCTTTGACAGATCCCAAGGCAAAACATTTGTCATTAGTTCTGTGTGAATTTTGTTTTCAATTTCTTTGGAATTAAATGTTATTTCTGCAAATATGAAATCACAAATTGATACTATATAAGTGGAGTGATGTATGTTTATAAGTTTTGAGATAATTTATAGACTTTAAAAGACAGATTTTTAAAATGAAGTGTGCTGTTCATTGTTTCACAAATAATCGACGATAAACTCGTGAAATATCTTTTTTTTGGCAAGTAGCTATTAAAAATATGTTTAATGATATATTTAATATTATATTATTTAATTAAAACTGCTAAGACTTAATGTAGGTAACTAGAAAAATGAAAGTTTTTGTCCCCGTTCTCAGTTTGTTTACATCTGAGCAATTGGAATTTTTGTCCCCCAACTCGATTTCAGTGGCGGTCAGCCAAAATGGAGTTTAATTTCAAAAATTATGTTTGCCCCGTCAAGCGCAAGTCCGTTTTTTACTACTGATATGGAGAAAACTACCACAAAGATACACTTCTAACACATGAAGAAAAATGCTTAACTTTTCTGAGCAATGTGCACTTCCTCTAGTTATATATTCTAAGGAGTCAGCCTTGACCTCATACGGCATCTGACGTTTTTCTGGCTTCCGAAATTCGAGACGTGCGCATTGTACAACTTGATTTCGTTTTCATCACGTATCCTATGCCATAGAGACTGCTACTTGCCTGTAGATGTTAAGTACGCTCGACTGTATAAGCGAGTAGGGATGGGGGATCAAACTGAGAAAATCGATTCAGTACGGATCGATCTGTAATTTTTTTCGATTTTTTAAATCGATTAATCGCTTTAAAAAGATCGATATCCATAGATCGAGTAGGAACAATGGGTATTTCACATATGTTGCTTATTTAATGGAAAAATTTGTGATTATGGAAAACAGTCTTTTTTGAAAGTACTAATACTTACACGTCTTCATTAAAGGGACACAACTAAAAAGTTACACCTAAAATAGAAGCACAACTTTTGTGTCGCGCATTTGCAAGCGCAAACATTTTTTTTTACTAATAGCACATTCCAGGAATATTTTCAACAAATATCTCCAAAGCATTTCTTTGTCTGATTTCAGAAGCGATTCCAGGACATTTTATAAGTATGTACGAAGAACATGCTCGTAAATTTTCTGGGAAGGTTTCTGATCTCAGCCCTTAAAATTTATATCTTGGGGAGGTTTTTCGAAAATATTTTGGGAATGTTTTATTCTTTCGAGATAAATGGAAATAACCGCAAGCAAAATTTGACAGTTCAACTTCGGCTGGAGTTCCGAAAATGGGAACCCTCTGATTGGGTTCAAATGTTTACCAGATACTCTACTATACACCAGGTGACAGTAACTTGCGTCCCCCCACCCTGCAGGATAATATATTTCAATAGTTAGTTAATAAAACAACTAAAATATTCGATCTTGAAATTTTAGTAACAAATCAAAAATTACATCTGTCGGATTATTGCACAAATTAAAGATAAAATGCAAAAAAAATTTACAAATGAGCTTGTTTAATTTTTAGCACGTCTTAAACAGATCGAAATCGGAAATAAATAAATCGATTCGAACTGAATCGGTCCCGCTTAAAATCGATTCAAAAATCGGCATATCGAAGGCTTAAAGATCGATATCTCGGGATCGAATCGAAGATCGCCCATCCCTATAAGGGACAGTCCAGCGTATTTTACATTTGCTATTTTTGATTTATTCGCAAATTTCGTGGAACTAACATTGTTGTTGTTTTCTTAAATTTCGAGGAACTAACATTGTTTTTGTATCGTATTCTATTTGAATGGAGAAATATACCAACTTATTTGTCAAACTTACTACAATTGATAAGTATCAATTGCGAAGAAAGGTTCTGTAAGTAAGAAAGGCCACGCCTGTACCTCTATAAGCTAGAAACTCGGGTTAGTGAGAAACCTCAATAAGCGAAAAAAAGATCGCGGTCCCTTGAACTCCTCTCGCAAGGTTTTCATGTTTTTAACGCTCCAGGCGCTCCACTATCAATTTTAACTACAATACTAGTTGAAAGAAATTTTTGATTTTCATATAAAATAGGGGAGACATTTTGAATTTAATATTTAAAACCCTAGCAACACGTTTTGGAGTAAAATTTTACGTATCAAATATTTTCACCTACAAATTATAAATGTTAATTAGCTGGGTGTAAAAGTAAATCCAGATTATTGTATCAAAAATATCTTTTGTTCTCTCATTAATGAAATTTTAGAATTATTTTATAATCTCCGGTTATCCACCAAATACAATTTTATATAATAAAAATTTCTTTTGTATAATTGTTATTCAACAATCACTAATCGCGTAATAATTATGCTCTATTTGCCACTGCATACTGAACGTGCAATACTCTTTGAGCGTAGGTATTTGCAATTGAAATTTGATTTGATTAATTTCTCATACATTTGAATTAATGCATCCAAAACAAATGGATTTTATACAGTGGATACAATTGTATCGACCGGTTTTATCAAATTTAATTATTACACATGAATTAGCTTTCAATGGACATAAATCATATTTAAGTGAATAAAAAGAATAATTGTCTGTTTTCATAGAAGTACTGGATGATTAAAATTGTAAAATGGTTTTTGTTGGATAGAAAGATAAGCGCATTATTATAAACGTTTATGTAAATCTAATTGTTCCCGCGGTTTAGATCGCACTCAATTCAGACAACAAAACTCTGCTTGGCAAAAGTGTAATAAATTAAATTAAATTCAAATATCTTTATTCAATCCAAAAATATAGGAATATTTTTTTCTTGAACGCTACTTTCGAAAGTACAAACCTCTCTTTTTTTTAGAAGAAATTGAAAATTCATGGATTGTCTGTAACTTTATTATTTTCTAAGAGTATGTAGGATAGCCGGTAGTACCGAAATTCTGCCTTGATTTGGTCTTAACTTGTACCGAAGAGTTATTAGTCGGACTGATAACATTTTTTTTCTCTCAGTTAAAAACATAGCGGAAGGGCCAAATTCCCCTACCTAACCCTGCACGTGTTCACGAGCTGGTAATGACTACCTCGAGTGAGGAGGTCAGTTAAGGGGAGATGACCGTTCATGACGTTCAAAGAATCGGTTTCTTTTACATAATTTGAATCCTTATAGGGTCTAGTATATAGAGTTAAAAGGATTTTGTAAAATCTGATATAGTTTAGCAGTTACAGCGCATTGAGCGGAACCGCGCGCCGGCTAGAAAACAGGTAACTGTGTCGCTCTTGAGCCTTACGAGACAACCTTTTTCACCTACCTTATCAATCAACCCACAGAACCAGCAAAACGAATACTTTGAGGAAATTTAATTACGATAACGCCCCCCAAATTTTATGTAGATTAATAATTTTTTACCCGTTTTTGTTTCGGGTTAAGTGACAAGGGGTGGAACTCCCCACGCAGACCAATGCACGCGGTGCATGGTTTCAGTTTATAGGACCTACTGCCGCCATTTTGGATTTTCTTTAATGAAAAATCTTGCCGTTTCAATAAATATTCATTATATACCCGAAGAAAAATCCAAAAATGTAAGGTTGGGGCTAAACCAGCCTTTAACGGCCTCCTTCCGATGCTCTGGCAAGGTCGGTTGAATTGGTGCCACAGTAAGTCGGCTCTGCCGGGGCCGGCCTATCCCTTCCGGACATACTCGTGGAACCCAAATATATCACAATAACAGAAAATTTAAAAACTTAACTTCGATCTCATTGGAGATCACCCTTGTGATCCTAGACATCTAGTCTGGAGACCATCACCGAAGCTGGAGGTTCGGCGAGCACCATTCATAGTGCTCTCGTGATCGGTGGATCAATGAAAACCAGTCATAGTGCTCACATGAAAGCTAAGTAATCCAATCTAAAATCTATTCTGGCTAAGGGAGCCTTCAGCCATAATGACAAGCCCAATCTAGAAAAAAAAGAGAAACAGAAACATTGAAAATAGCTGGAAACACGCTCAAGAAGCAGTACCAACTGGAAAAAATTCATTTTAGGCAAGATTGCAATTAGGCTAGCTTTGCTGCGTGACAAGACGGACACAACGAAACACTCTGAGATATAGTACCATAATATGATGCATTGACTGCAAGCAGGCAACTAGGGGTGAGTAAGCGAAACAGGTATCGAGACGAGACTTTTACACAAGCCACCAATCACAATCCCAATCCCACACCATCGCCGGCTCACACCCAGGATCGTAAGAGAGTAGGCTCTTGTAGATCAGTATGCAGCTAAATTTCCTCTGCAGCTGCTTAACTAAGATTAGTGAGGAGAGGGAGGGATGCGAGTTAGAAGTTATTACAGCTGCGGAGATACTGATTAGTTGTAGGGCCCGGATTTGATTGCACAAAATATAATTGGAAAATAACAAATTACTTCAATGCCTAAAGTTGCACAGTCTTGTAGTTTTCCATGGTCATGAAGGCTGAGGGACCACATGTCTTTCCTACGCACGTCCTTCCTACTTCTGATCAACGAGGAGTGCCTCGTTATTAGAAGAAGCGAATTTCAAGCTAAGATTTGACATAAGGCAGGCCAAACTGCCAGTGTCCAGCAGCCAGTGTCCTGACGCCGTCGACTTGATCGTTAGTTCCAAGGAACTGCTGGAAGAGATGACGATCGAATACCCCGATCCTTCTAAAGATACTCAATATTGAGGTTCGTGCAGATGAATTTGCAACCTTCGAGGTGTGCTACAGAGAACTTGCTGGTCATCCTGGGGCAACAGGGCCTCGATTTTGCCATTGTCCAGGAATTTTGGGTCAGAGACCTCATAATAAGGGGACTAGGTGACTCCAAATATCACCTTTTTTACAGTAAGAACGTGGATTCGGAAGGTTAGCCAAGAACCTGCATTCTGACCAAAAAGACGCTAAAAGTTTTTCTCTGCCACAAATACAGCTCAGTTGAATTTAAGTGACAGTTCTCAGTTTTAAAAGTAGCGATAACAGGGACATCTACACTGCCTCGACCTACATGACTTATGACTAACCAAGATACGGCTGAAAACCTAGAGCTCCTGATCACTGATTCCAATTCAGTGATTTTGCCAACAAATCTGGTGTTTTCGAATACCTTCCTAGTGACAGATTTTTTTTTCTTCGACACTGTGATTTTAAACCTCTTTTGATGACACCAAATGTTCTCCGACCTTTTAACGTTTTAACGTAAATATTCGGCATTTCTCATTGATTTTGACTATTTTTGTACATATTTGCTGGGCTACCACTTAATTCAATTACAACCGGTGTTGCAGCACACATTCAAGCGGGCTCATTTAATGCTTTTGTTGCTAATCTAAACGCATGTGTAACACAACTCGAACAATTTACTGTGAAAGTTCAAGACTTTCCAGCGGGACGTTACGTTCCTCAAACCTGAAGAGAAATCATACCTAAGCTTGTTAAACGGAGACAAACGCTAAGGACTTCTAACGTTCACCTTCGGCAGACGCTAGATGGAAAACAAATGTCAAGATCTCAGCAAAAAAGACCGAGCTGATAGTCTTTAGCACCAAAACCAAGGTACCCAACTTTGTCATGTCCTAATTAAACGGGCATCAACAGAGTCCTATAGACTGCCGAACAATGCAAGTGTAGCGGAAGTGCTTACGATTCTGAAGGCATCCTATCTGCTGAAACTCCAATAACGAATGTTGGTATTTTAATGGACAGCCAGCCTGCCATTAATACGCTTGAGTCACCCACCACCTTCTCAAAGCTAGCCAGAGACTGCAAAGAGGAACTTCTAGGCGGTAGCCACAACCTCGCCATTCTCTGTGTTCCGGGTCACAGAAATATTTTAGGAAACAAGAAGGTAGATAAAATGGCTCTGCTCTGCACTCCTCTCATCTCTTGGAACTATTTCAGCACTTCTTATCAAGAACTAGCCTTAAATGGAGTGCGCCCTCAACCTGTGCTATCTCTTATATCTAATTAAAGGAATGTCTTGTTTTTGCATTGCTGCGAGCTAGAGAATATCCGGTTATAAGGTTAAAAACCCACGGTGAGATCTGGTCCCGAACCCGGGAACCATGGCTTGGTGATCGTGCCGCTCAACCAATTGATCCATCTTCGTCTCCGTGTTAAGGAAAGTCCAAAAAAGTGTTTTGGCTTATTGACGATATAAAAATTATTTTAAATATTAATTTTATAAAATATCGACGTAACGGCAGCTATCTTTTACACTTTTATCGCTACATTCTTATGAAATCTCTAGTCTGGTCCTTTTTACCTTTATTTCTCTCTCGCGCAAATTTGATCTGGCCGTTACATTTTGGGAATCTCTCTTAAACCGCACAGTATGTATGTTGGAGAGTTTACTATCCTCTATTTTTCCTTCAATTTAGATTTTAATAAAACCTCAATTCCCATCAGGATACCTCTTGTGATTTCTCTCCGCCTTTTATAATTTGTGGGCTCTCATTCAAGGCACGGACTTGCTGAACGATATTGTGCTAACTGAACAGTATGTAAATCCCCTCTTTCCGTGGTACTTTATTTAAGGACGCCTACCGTTTATTTATTTTCATTTTAGTTAACGAAATTAAAGTAGGCCACAAATTACAGTCCATTAATTTTTAATATATGAAATCTGAATAAACAATGACACTAATCCTTAATGAACAGGTCAACCAAACATAACCCTGATATATATTTCCCTCACGGGAAGCAGTTATGAAACCCAAGTCGCATTACTAAATTTACGTATTTGTATTTACACAGGAAAATTTTTTAATTTCCCAAAAGTCCTCTTTATACATTTAGTTCTACTTGGAACTTAGTTTTTTTTTCAAACATTTCATAGAAATGTACAAACGTGCCCAAACGAAATAGCAAAAGCAAAGTCAGTATTCGTTTGAGCTCTGAAAGTAATTCAAGAGTTTACACCAGAAAAAGTTTGAATTTATTTGAATTCCTATCGCTTTTTTCACTTTAAACATTTTTTACCTAAAACGTGGTCTTCGTATGAAACCTTAAAGTAGTGGAGCCCAGAGAAGTTCTACAGGATGATAAAAAGGACACAATTTTTATCGGTACCGACTGGTATTTGTGTGGTGTATACTATCGTTTTTTCACTTTTAATTGTGGTAAAATTTCAAAAATAACGTTTGCTTTAATAGTTGGATAAAAACCGAAGAATTGTTTTAAGCAAACCACGTCACAGGTTTTCACTTCATAGCAATCTTGCTCCAAACTAGATTGGTTGATGGAGTTTATTATAAGAAGAGATGTAAGACATATTAGTTTAAATGCTCCCTACTGATAAATTTAGGAGTAGGTACTCTTACTATGTACAGAATTAATTGGACCATATGATGGGATACCTTATAACAGCAATAGCATACAAGTAAGCATTTGATTCCTTAAGAATTATGTTATTACGAGTATTTAATTGGTAAGCATTTGGGAGCTTACAAATATGGGTCTTATGAATTCTGTTAAATTCTGAATTTCAAATTGAACATGGCTGTAGTCAGAATAAGAAGCCAGAGAAAGGTAAAGACTATGTGTACCTATGGCAATTTATGTGTTTACGATTAAATTTACATCAAACACATTATAATTAATATTCTCCTCTTTTTAGGAAAATTAAAATGAGACTAACCGAATGTGATAAGTAAATGTTTTTTTTAACATCTAACTTTTTAACATCTAACATAATGCATAAACTATTTCTCATTTACGCTTAAAACTTGATCTATTTTTTTTTATTGTTGCTAGAGTTGTCTTTTCTGGTATCATACTTATATATAAATGACTCAAGGGAACAATTTAGTCCCATTTTGTGTAGTACTTAAACCAGTTAAAGTTGCGAAAATATATAAAATGCTAAACATTATTACTATGTTGGCGATGCAAAATTGTTTCCTTAGTTAAATTCTAAATGAATTCTAGAGTCCTTAGCCTTTATTTCCACATCGTAACGAGGTCGATTTGTTTGGATAATTGTTACACATATTTACACTGTTTAAGTAAATACATATAGTGTCTTCCTGATTTATTTTCCTTTTTTTTGTAGTAGTTTTTTTGGTCTTTTAGCATTCATTAAGGCATCAGCACTTTCTGTCGCTGACGGTTTTATATTCCCAAGCTCCTTTTTGGTAGGGAGTAGATATAATAACCCCTGTTTTGCCTCTACGATAATGTTTGCTCTTTTCTTCTGATTTAACTAAAGGACTGTGTCCTGATATGAGGATAAGATCACGGCCCACTGTTCGAAGAGGAGATCGAGCTTATGTGGCATATTAATGTGACGGATCAGGGTCTGATTCTATATGAGATTCAGAGACAGGTAATCTGCTTTCAGTAGAAAACAACTAGGGTCACCGCCGGTGGGATTCGAACCTGGGACCTCTGAACTGGAAGGCCGACACGTTATCACTTACTCCACTGACGACTTTCACAACAATTAAAAATGTCCGGTGGAACTCTTTGGAGAAGAAATTATTGTCTCGCGGACAGTCAAGTATCTGGAGGCTACTTATACTCAAGACGTACCTGGAGGAAAAAATCCAGAGAGATAACAAAGCGTTACGTCATGTGGATGCTGATGTGAGTAGAGATGTGAAATCTCACTAAAAGTCCCATACTTGATCAATACTTTGACGGTGAGACCCCATATCTCATACGCCTCGTGATCTGATAGACAAGGGCATCAAAGGTCACTGTAAAAAGTCAATTGAGTAGAGGAGAGCTCACGTGGGTATATATAGGTGCCTTTCGAACCATACCGCCATCAGTGTTAGAGAACTTTTTCCAGAACTGTTGCCATTATACTTATATATGAAAAGGATGGCAGACGTCAGTGGATCTTATCAAAATAAAATACCGGAATTGGAACTGCCAGTCGACGAAATAAGTAAAGTAAGGGTAAACGGTAGATACCATGAAATGCTTATAAGTTATGCCCAAATATGTATAGGAATTATATTCAATAAAATTATAAAGGTGAGAGATCAAAGGACATTAATAAAAGGGAAAAAAAGGTTGATGAGAGAACCGAACCCTGAGGTACACCCGCATTTATTATGTAGGGATAAAATGTTAATCCGTCTACTATTACACGGATGGAAAGTTTTAACAAATAATAATATCTTTTTTTATGTATAATGGCACTTTATTTGGCACAATCGTTATAAACAAAAAATCCTACAAAACTCTAGCTACCCTAAAAAATGTACAGTATTCAAAACAAAAAGACACAATACTTACCGATCAAAAAGAACATAAGAAATGAAACGGTACGTTACTCTAAAACTTGAAGGCAAACAAATTGTAAAAAACCTGTAAAAAAGAAAATAAACAAATTTCTAAATGCCTCCAAGTGAGAGGTAAGAAAAGTTCCTTAAAAAATTTTGAAAAAATTCCGAAACTAAGCCTAGAGCTGAATCTAAAACAACCGAACAAAATGAACCGAAAGCGAAAAATCAAACTAGAACATGGTTGTCTGAGTGTTCCCAGAGGGTAGATGCAGCACCGGGCGAAGTTCCTACTTGGGGAACCACTGCTCTGAAGCAAATGTCTTCTCCGTATAGCCGTTCGCCACTGTTCCAGTCCTCCGGGAGCACTAATTCAAACATGTTCCAAGCTAACGCACAAAAACCACGAACCGATTAGAGTCCCGCGGGACCAGTCTGCAGAGTCATTGTCGCCTGCAAACTGCTCCCATTATCCTCCCAGTTCTACGATTCCAATTATCTGTGGAAAAGGGTTCCTTCACCACCACAAAACGTGCAGGCTCTTTGAATTCGTCGATCGCTATGTGACAGCTGGTTTGGATGCACGAGGTTATGATGGAGCAGTTTAAATGCCACATCAAAGTCTCTGTTATTGGACGGATAACTATAGATCACTCTGCTAGTTATGGTTCCCATTACTCCCAAGCCTACCACAAGATGTGCGCGCCATATATTAACCCCTAAGGTATCCGTAGACCGAAAACAAAACGTATGCAGTCATTGAAAGCAACTTCCACTTAACGTGCACAGGTGCTATCTAGCTTGGAGAAAATCATACTACCATAGGTAAAATGGGGCATTATTAACATCTTAACTAATCTTAAGCGTGCACTAATGGGTAAAATGCTCGCCGAGAGCCACAGCCTATAAAGGCCACCATAAATCACGCCAAGCTTCTTATTTGTATTGTCACAGCATTTCATTTGTTGATTCATAGTAGTCCCAAGATTCTTAACTTTTTCTAGAACTGGTAGCGAATAGCTGTTGAATACCACCAACGGAATATTAGACTGATCAATTACGCTATTGGAGAAAATTATAAGCTGCGATTGCGATTTCATAGGGTTAAGCTGCAATCGATTATAATGGGACCATATTCATATACTGTCAAGGTCGGAATTAATGCGTGCTATACAGTCCTCAATAAGTCCCATTGGCCAGCTTAAATATAATTGAACGTCGTCCGTATAGAGATGAATATTTGAGTCGCGGATCACCGACGGCAGATCATTAATAAATACACTGAACCGTAAGCGGTCTAAAATTGATCCTTGAGGCACGCCTTGCTTCAGGTACAGCCGCGAGGAGAATGTGTTGTCAACCCGACCCCGTAAATTAATTGAACTGCCAAAGTATCAAACCCAAAATAAGAAGAAAGTTCGCGGATGAGAAAACGCTGCATAGATATAAGAACTATCCTAATTTCGCAGGTTTCGTACACATCTGATAAAAACTTGAACTTTTCTTTAGATATGTAATAATTTTGAAAAAGTGTGTGGCCCTTGGAATCTCAAGCCTAATTAGTTTTGACTTAAATAGATTAACTGTCAAAAAAGTGCTGATCACGTCATGTTGTTCTAATCTCAAGTCTAGCTCCCAATCAGCAATGAAATTGAGGAACTAAATAGTTCCACTGACATGTTTTCACAAAATAGGTCCATGCATAAGAGTAGACGTTACATGTTCAAACATTTTGAATTATTTTGCGCAAACCTAGGTCCAGTAGCACGTCGAGTTTAGAAAGTACCTGAAAACTTTCCGAGTGTGGAGTTATAGGAGATTTCCTGTTCTGAAATCAGACAGACGCCAGCAGTAAGTGTCTCGAGTGATTAACTGGCAGAGTTGGTTATTCGGATGATCTTTACTCTTTTAGACTCATTCTACAGATTCTGGGTTGTTTGGGGACGTGATTCACGTGTACTTTCGTAAACAAGGTGACACTAGCTTTGGTGAGGTGATATTTAGGAATTGAAGAAAAAGAATGAGCACAAACTCGCTTACCTGGAAGCTGCTTCGTGTTTCCAAGGTTCAGAACCATTCATCTCCTTGGGGCAGGGCAGCTGTTCAGAAAGTCACGAGGGAGCATCTGAATAACAGACCGCCAACATCTCGTCAGACAAGCTAAAATGGCGCGTAGACCGCCCAAAAATGCTGAACAGAGGAGGGTCCTGGATACCATTAGGAGGTCTTCAAAATGGCTGGTGGCATCACGTAATATAGCAGCATATGGCGACCTTAGGTGTCTACTAAAGAAAATTAACAAATTTAAGGAGTTGTGTATGCTGTGCCTGGGGGTGCCAGATACGATGTCAGTCTTTTGCCTTAACGAGCAGAAGAAGGATGCTGTTGGGATATCATTGGTTGGAGCCCGAAATGCCCGGAGAGATATCTCATTAACAAATATATGCATTAACCCGGGGTATCAAGGTGAGGGAGGAAAACCGGATGTGCACATGTAGCCCATCGTGGCGACCAGGGGAACATGAAGAGGGACCTGGATATATTGGACTGACTCGGCTAATACCTAGAGAGCTGTCTTTAGTGAGTTAAAATCTCAGACTATCAGAGACATTCGGGTCTCTCGGTAAGCTTTTTACCACTCACGCGAAAAATAAAACCTTCAAATCCCCCCTTGCCCAACCTAATTCCCTGTGGCCTGTATACCCCTGAAGCAGAAAATCGGAATACAGTCAAATGAACGTACCACCTTGTGCCGGTGAAGTTACCCGCTTTTGTCCTAGTAACACCTTTATATTGTTGTCAATAATTACAGAGAGAGCTATATTTTCTCCTAGGAAATACAAAGACTAAATAGAGCATTTTATGCGTTCTTCTTTGTTCACTGCAATGCCACACCGCACTAAAGCGAAAAAGTTTTATGTTTTCATAAAATTCATGATTTTACTGCACTGGAATTTTGCAATGGTGTTGCTGCGGAATGCGTTTAATAGGAAAAGTTTGTTTGCAAGCGAAAATTATTCACATATTCGCATGCTTGGGTTTAACACAATTCGGGAGGTGCTATTAGCAACAAATCCAGTAATCTCCTCGCTGATTAAGGGGATTTGCAGATTCCCCGGACTTATAGTTCATTATCCTAATAAAGCAAATACAATTTTATTGAAACAAGCAAACGATTAGAGTTTAGAACTACAGATCAAATTTTACGCTATGCAAGTTTCAATTATCTCCACATTGGATTTTATCTCGCGGAAAGCATCTGCTTCGAGGATAATGCCGAAAATTCCCATAGCAATACATCACCCTACCGCAGTCCATTTCCCTTCGTGCACCCGGATTCTGGGTTTTAGCATTCATAAGCGAATTAATTGCATTGTCATTGCAGCTTAGTGCAGCGGGGCGGTTCGGGTCTGATAAATGTGCAAAGACACATCTTCCAGGGAAATTATCCTTTCGCGGGTTTTTTTTGTATCCTCTAATGGAGTTACTGTCACATTCCAGGAAGACGGAAAATAAATGGACACCTTTCAATTACTGTCACATCTTGCAACTCACTTGGTGTGGCATAGACATGCACGAGAATTTTAAAACCTCTCAGGAAGGTGACGATGCCCCCGGGGATGGATAATAAGTTTCTGTTTTCGGGACGTGAATTATTAACACACACCTGAATTTGATCAACGAAACGAGATCATATAATAAAACTTTCCTCATTTTCGCGCCAGTTATTTCTCGAATAGGGAGAGGCTCTTTTCGGTCGTAAGGCGAGATAATTTCAAGAGTTTTGTTGGTGTGTACGTGTGAACGTCCGTACGTTTCCTGACGGTCGATATCCGCATTGAATAAGTACACGTCATGTGAAACTTGTGCCTTTGTATGAGATATTATGATTAATGAACCGTCGCGAGTTTGAGAAATTGTAATTAATTTTAATCATACTCCATCCCTGTTCGGCAAACTTTGCCGCTATCATTTATCACTAGGCTGCAAACGTCGTATCAAACAATCTTCAATCAAGGTGTAATTTCCAGCAGGAATGTTGCCATGGCACCTTCAATTGCTTTCATGCAATTAAACATGAAATATTGTGTCTCGTTTGAAGAATGATATGAAAATGGATCGCAATTTAAATTACTTTAATCAACCAAAACGAGAGTAAAATTTGCAAGAAAATCTCTATCCGCTTTTCAGATATCTTATGACGGCTTTCAAGGGTTTCTATATTTCGCGTGAACAATTTCAAGTCCTTTTGAGCTAAAATCCTTCTTGCTTGTTTTGTGTGGTCCACTTCAAAGGAAACGGCAGGTCGTTCCATCGATTTACATCGAAAGACTTGGCTATCTTGGTGCCTTTAGGAAAGCCTTGATAACGTCGGTGAAACAAATCCAAAGGCTTAGTGACGCTCCAGTTTACTCCAACTGCGATAATGAGAAGCAACAAGTTGATTCTTATGATATTTCTTAAGAATAACATTTTGTCGTGGTGCAGATTCTAAACCAAATTTTTCGAGTTTGATAAATATCAATTTTTACGACGAACAAGAAAGGTGAGAAGAGGAGTTATTAAAACAAATTCTGAAGTATTTCAGTATACCTAGAAGATTACTCTCGTAGAGTCGTTGGTAGAGTAAGTGATAGCGTGTCGGCTTACCAATCCGGAGGTCCCAGGTTCGAATCGCTCCGGCGACGACGACTCATTGTTGATTTCTGCTGACAACAGATTATGATAAAAAGGCGTTCGGAATCCTTTTTAAATTTTAGGTCCACTTGCAATCGTTGCCTCAAATTGCGTAAAGTTTTTCTTCCGCCCCATGCCCACAAGGGGTTCGAAAGAGATATTGCTCCAACAGCCTGCTCTGTTATTGAAATTGGTAAAAAGTTCACAGTTACAGAGAGTGGCATTAGAGTCTTAAAAATTTGAAATGAATTTGTGGCCTTAAAAAAAGTTTAGCTTTAAGATAAATAATCTCCATCGTCCATAAATGCACTGACAGTGAAAGCACTCTGGATATTACTAGCAAAACTATTCCTAGGCAGTTAACAAACCCTCCATAATTGCCTTATTTAATTTAGGAATTGAGATATTACGATAACGTTACGATGTCGTAAACATGAACCATTCTCTAAGATATTGCGGCGATACTATTCAGTATCCCGAAAAGAAAAAACAGCAATCTGCGCTTTATGTATGCATCCAAAGAACAGATTAGCAGCACCGTATTGTATTGAGAAACATAGCAAATCGGCGAATTCCAATAAGAGAATGTGTGCATTCGTTGAAGGCCACATGTACATTGCGAGCACAAGTATCATCTCATTTGTTGTAAATTGACAACCTATAATACTCGTCGATAGCCACAACCTTCTTATTTCACCAAACACCTCACCAAGCATTAAGCTGACATAATTATAACACTTCATTTCAATGCTTAACTCTATTCCTAAGTTGGTGACCTTTTTAAAAACAGATGGGATTTCAATACCTGCTAGTATGCCATTATAAAAGGAAGTTCACTGCGTTTTGGCAGAATTACGCAATAAACAGCTATCCACAGACCACTCACATATTTAATTCAGGTCTCCATTAATACGTGCGAAACAATCTTTGAGTAGCTCAATAGCACCGCTTAAATAAATCTGCACGTCAACAAAATACCTCTGAAGTCGTGAAGGATTTACAACTTCTGGAAAGTCATTTATAAAGAGGCTTAACAATAAGGGACCAAGCACAGAACCTTGAGGAACGCCACAAACAACGATGATTTCACCCCAATAATTTTCACCTACTTTAACTTGTTGTTGACGACCAGAGATGAATGTCTCAATCAGCGTGGTTTGTGTTTGTAGAGATTTTTATTTGTGGAGAATAATATTATGCTCTATGGGGCCGAAAGCTTTCAAGAAATCACGAAAAACTAAAGTGCGCAAGTTGTCATCATTCAGTGCAGCTCTAATGTCAGTGATTACTTTCTCACAGCTGCAAGAAGGATGAAAACCTAACTGGCAGGGTGTCCGCAAGTCATTTGATTCCACTCATTCCAAAATCTGCCTAAACAAAAGTTTTCGCAGAACCTTAGATAAGAATGACAAGATACTAAATGAGCGAAAGTCACTAGGTACAGTTACTTCGGCTTTGGGGATTTGCAGGACGCGGTAACAATTTTGCAAGTATTGGGAAAAGTGTATGTGGTTTGAAAAAACGAGGCGGAAAAGAATCGGGGCCAACAGCCTTGGACCTCCCTGGAGACTGATACCTCGAAAAAGTGGGAATTGAGCTGGTTACAGGAAGCTTCATCTTCCCCATATACACCGACGCGTTTTAAATTACGCCAACAATTTTTATTTTTAAGTAAAGGTGGTAAATTCGTTGTCTGTTAGCAGACCTAATTGCTAGTGTCGCCCTGTTTCGTTCGACTTTATACAGTAGTTGGGCTTTATTAGTTCTTAAGTTTCGAAATCGGTGAGGTAAAAATTCGCACTCAGCAATAAGTGTGCTCACATGGGGCGCAAATTAAGAGCTCTCTCCTAATTGACAATAGAGTTCAATAACATTATTTACAGAGGTCTTTTTGGCGATCCTGTCAGGGACCCCCACAGTAGGTCATACACAGGAAATTGTCTATGCTTCGGAATACATTCCAAATGGCAGCCCATGTGCTCCAACTGATGACGTCGAGGAAAGGACGAACCGAAACTTCAACATAAAATGCGCCGCGAACGCTCACTTTACAGTTTGGAGCAGCATCACCATCAATGAAAGAGGCTAGTACTTAAATGCTTAATTATTTAATGCAAACAAATACTGACAAACCTACTTTAGATCTCACTCTGGCTAGTAGGGTCCTTTTTGAGTCCATAACGAACTGGCTAGTCTCAGATGAAGCTTCGACGTCGGATGAAGAGCACTCGGATTCGATATTCCAGGACGTTCTAAGATCATTTCAAGTACCGCCATTCTCAGGAAAACAAACCGGGACACATTCAGGGCAATTGTGTGCTCGAAGGCTGGCATGCTGGACTTCACAATTAGCTTCAACCAAAGAGGTACGAAACAGCTGTCTGAAATGTTGTGAAGCGAACAGCTGTCTGAAATGCGTGGATATGTGAGACATCTTTTCCACAGAGCTAAACGATCCAAACAGTAGGAATCTATATAGGTTCGCACTCAATGAATACAGCAAAGAAGTAAGACGTTCTAAGGGAGAGTACTGCAGGAGACAATGCGAAAGCATTGAAACTTTGCCAGAGGGAGCTTGTTTGTAAAAGGTACTATCCAAGGACTCCTAAAATGGAGTAGAGCTTCTCCAAGGACTCCTAAAATGGAGTAGAGCTTCTCAAGAAGAAGGATGGTACCTACACCAAAACCCAAAGGGAAACACTTGAATACATGTTGTAGGTGCACTTCCCTGGATCATCTTTAGGACCAGACTCAGTTCATCGCGTGGCCAGACAGGGGCGGTCCAGTTTGAGCAGCAGGGCCTCAAACTTGTCTGGCATCGTTTTTGGTAATGACAATAATTAGTGCGTTGTGGACTCCTTTCAACATTTTAAACCTCCTAGGGGTGATGATATCTTCCCAGCCCTCCTCCAAAACTGCTTAGATATCATCATTGTCCTTTGCTCAATTTGTTAAGAGAAAGCTGGGGCTACATGCCAGTCTCATGGAGGAAAGTGGATGTGGTGTTTATCCCCAAATATGGAAATAGGTCTTTGGAGCTACCTAAATCCTTAAGCCAAATCAGTCTAACATCCTTCCTATTTAATACGACAGGAATACTGCTAAACCTTGATACTGGACCAATCATCTCCCCATCCCCCTACTCTGTTTGCGTACACTAAACGCAAATCAATAGAGACTGACTTACATAACCTTGTTAGCAAGAACAAGAAATCCCTTCTCCATAAAGATATCGCATTATGTGCTTTTCTTGACATAGAAGGTGCTTTCAATAATACAAGGTATGGGTCCATATCTAGAGCTCTCGCATAGAGGGGCCTGAATTTTTATTTTGTTAAGTGGGTGAATGCTATGCTAAAGCAGCGAAATATACTAGAAACTTCCGTGTAAGCATTCAAACAAGGAAGGAATGCAGAAACACTGATATGCTTAACTGCTACAATACCATTCTGTTCACTGTGTGCCCAAGATGACCTGTGGTGTCGATGCGGGTGTTTTATTTTAAATAGTAACATACATATCGAAGTCCTACAGACTGCCGAATAACGCAAGCGTATCATAAGCGATCGTGAAGGCATTCTCTCTGCTGGGGCTCGGTAAATCACCAATGATGAACATTGGCATCTTTGCGACAGTCCGGCTGTCTTTAAAACACCTCATCGATGCTAGTGAGCAAATGTAGAGAACAAATCAAGTCTCTGGGACATGTATACAATACTCTCGCGGTTTCGGGATATAGAAAATACTAGGGAATGAGAGTGCTGAGAACTTGCCAAGAACGGCTCTGGTCTGAAGCGGAAGCCGCTCACATACCGATAAATTCAATTTAAAGGGAAATCTTTCAGCGAATCTTAGCGAAATATTAGTCTTTTAGGTCGTTGTATCAAAACGGCGCCTTAAGTGCTAATTGAAGAAATAAAGGTAATTTCATCAGCTCGTCTAATAAATTGTGGATCCAAAAACTGGCTAAAATGAGCAATAATTTAAAATCTACATTTGTGCAACTATATACAACGTCCTTTTCCACGGATACTTGAAACAGAACTGATACTTCGTCCCCACTGCTAAGCCTACATTCGGTCCTTCGAATCGAACGTTAATTTGTGTTGTTTATAGGTGTTCATCATGGAAAGCGTCCTATAAAATCTTATCTTAGCTACAAGCCTTTGTTAAGTAGTGTTTTCGGCGCGTTCTGTCCGGAGGTCACTACCAATGAAGCTCTACATAGAAAAAAATAGGAAAGATTAAAAAATATCACCGAACAGGCTCTAGATTAGAACCCATGCGGGACTCAAGAAAGAAGCCGAATTGGAGGAAAACATAGCACGTGAAGAAAATCTGTGGTAAGGGAAGGTATCAAAATGCGCAAATTGGGGCAGGAAATGAAGGCGCCTGCGCAGGACCGGACCGGTTTGATACTCGGTCTAATGCATATTAAAGTTCTTTCCGTAAAGGAAACTTAAGGCAACATTAAGTTTATACGGTACCTTACTCCTAGTATTGGAGGAACAATTTGCTCACTGTCGCCTTGTTTTTTTTTTGTAAAGATGGATACATAGTGATAGCTTTAATACAACTGTGTATAAAATAAGGACGGAATCATATTTCAATTATGCGCATTTAATAGAATATCAATCCAATTTTATAGCAAGCCTAATTTTTACCACGCTTATTTTTGTTCAGGATACGTAGCGTAACGCCTACACTTTCGCGTGCTAATCCAGTTTCCTGTCTCCTTAAAATAAAAAAACATAGAGAAGAGATAAATGATTTCCCAAAAGTCGTTCTTAATATTTACCAAATATAAAGAGTTGTTTGCCTAACATTAATTCATTCTGAACTGCTTGTTTCCTTTAACCCTCCTCTGTTCGCTGAATCTTTTGAATTCGAGTAAATTTATAGACATTTTCGAGAGATTTAATCCACTCATATAGGCGTAGTCTCGTATCATAAATAAATGGATCAACTTTGATGGATACGAAGTACAAAGCCTCGAAGACTATAAATCATAAGGCCGTTTTTTGTTGTTGTAACTGCAAAATATGTTATCGGCTGATCCATGAAACTGAGCGTAATGATGTGTCATGGAAATAATCTAAACTAATTTTACCATCTACTGACCCGACATAAAAAATGTCCACTTCCTTTAATTACCCGAATTATGCTTGCTTCAACATAATGTAGGCATGAATACCGTGGCAGGCTCACTAACTTAATGGAAACTTTTCAGCTTTATGGTCCCTGGAGTCCATTTTCTAGCCTGGAAATGAAAACAAAATAGAAAAGGAACAAACCTATCCCTTCGCCATATTGCTATTCATGCATGCGTAAGCTAGTCCAAGCAGAATCTTTGATACAAAGCCAATATCTAGATTGATTTCAGTTTAAGTACTGACTAATGGCTTCAGACTCCACCGAATTGAGGAAAGGCTGGTGACATAAAATCGATTCATTGCTCGAAGGGATTCAAAGGTCCGTTCGAATCTCTCATTTTGTCCCAGTTTATCCTCTCGTGTATATGAAATCAATCTTAACAATGTCGTGCAAAAGGATGCAAAAGGATTTGCATAGTTTTGTATTCAGGTGCCTTGGCAAGGATGTTGTGTTTTGTTTATAGCCGAGCACTACGTAATGCTACTGGTGCTACTTTGAATTGGAAGGATGTGGAGATTTCTTTCCCATTTGAATTCTGGAGTATGTAAATAAACGTACGTGCTCGACATAAGTAAAGAATTAAATATTTAGTTGGGTTTTGAATTTGCACAAACAGTTTGATGAAATGGACGTTGGTATTGTCACTTACTGAGTAAAAGGAGCTACTTGTGCTATTGTTGAATATGTTCATCTGCTTTTGTTCTATGTAAATTAGTGTTAAGTAAAGATTTCCTTAGGAGTGTTTTCACTCTGCATATGCTTATCCTTCGAATAACAAAAGTATGTAAATCTCAAAAAGTTTTTTTAGCATTTGCCATTATGTTGAAATAATGTTTTATGTAAATTGCTGTAATGCGGTAGCGTAAACCTATTAACAACTAAGGGGTGAATTTATAGCAGTGGGCAGAAAATGTATTGTTTAGCTAAAAAATTTGTAAGGCCTTGCCTCTGATTTATTATAAAATTCTGTATTCCCAGAAAGTTGAGATCATGATGGTCAGTGGCATCAAAGAGAAAGGAGCGGGATAAAGACAACAGAATGTGTAACCATTCAACGAGAACCATGAATTTCGACGAAGGTCGCACGTGTGCTAACTAAATTGGAAATGGCGAGTATGAATCTCATAGATTCATCTTTGAAATATATTAATTTAAATAAAATAAATAAATTCTATGGTATGTAGCTGTCGCGTAGCGTTCGCAAATCGCGGTGGTGTGGTAAACGTTCACTAAATATAGAAGTTGTCGCAAATGCTTTCTTATCAAAATCTTCATAGATGGCAATGGTGTGACTTAGCACTAATATGCACGTCATGAGATAGCATTATGATACAGCAACAGCATCCATTCTGCTTAAAACTGTGATTAGTACACAACTTTATAGTAGGATTAATGGCCAATAATGCTGTTAGTCGGTCTTTGGTTTTACAAAAATAAAATCAACACTGGTTTGTTGGGGGGGGGTCCCTCACTATCATTTTTTAGTGCGCCGAACTGTAATGATTCTTCCTCTAATGAGCTGTGGTTGTTTCTATTGTAATGCAGCATATAACAGAAAATAGAAATGAGGCAGTTTCTCATTCCTATGTTGAAGTGGCAGCAAATCAGCTCATCGATGTGCTAATATCCTCCTATCACGGCAGCAACCGAAGAGATCAAGAGGCTATTGAATAAAGGCAAGCGTACCAAGCGGTCGGATGAATATATGATAGGCTGATAGTAAAAGTAACTTGCCTAAAAGACTCAAGTAAAATTGACTTAAAAAACGAACCGCGTGAGAATCCCAGCAAAAACAAATCAGAGAAAAGCTCTGGGCAAAAACGACTCAACTACTTAACTTTCGATTCGTTTTTGCCCGGAATCTCACTCGCTTTCTTTTCGTCCGGAACATTTTCTACTTTTGCTCAGACCATGTAGATAGGTCGTTTTTACTCTTAGCCTTTCATGTGTAGATCTGAGCTCACTGACTAAAATAAAGAGTTAAGACGCTAAACGCAAGAGTACTGGATAATATGCTGTGGAGGAATTGAATCACTGCCGGAAGCAGTTCGCCATCAGGCTTTCTTAAAGTTCATGTTGAGAGCTACACGAAAACCAAATGAGAAACGCCAGAGTATCTTCTGTAGGTACATTTTCCTAAGACAAGACCACTTCACTTGGATGCTTTAGAATTAGATCACGTGACTGCAATAAATCGTTGAGTGTGTAGCAGGCCCGTACTCATATTCGATAGTGACAAGGTTAAATGGCTATCGTTTGACGAACAGAATTTTTAAAATTCAAAAATTTCGCAAAATAATCGACATTAAAGAAATATATTTTTACATTTTTTACTATAAGAACTTTTAAAATTTTCAAAAAGCTTTCGTCGGACGATAGCTACATGTTTTTCAAAGATTTTGATAGAAAATTTGAGATAATCGATCACTTATTTTTCGAGATATCATGCCAAGCAGTTGCAAAAAACCAACATTTGGAAAATCTCATTGAAAGATGTTCATGCATGAACCTTGGACGAAAAGGTATTCACGGTCAATCTGCAATGTCAGGACCGTTGTTGGAGAAGAAACTCTCGTTGAGCTAGTTGCTGTTCTCGTTGTTCAATCCGAACCCATTTTTCAGTGTCGGATGTCCTAGGTTTATCCTCGTAAAGCAAGTTTCCGGGCTGCCGCGACGGAGCCTTACAAAAACGGCACGCGGAGCTGGGGAGGGCATGTTCCTGACACTTTCTAGATTAGAAAAATGTAGATTTTTTGAAACTGACAACCCCCTTAAGACACTAAAAAGTGAAAAATGAAATATAAAAAAAAGTTGAACTGATTTCATCAAAATAGCATGGTCCTAGTCTGATAACATATTCCATGCAGCAAGAAGTAGTCATCCAAAATGTGTCCATAAAAACACTTGTCTCGAGCGAAATTCACGAAACATTTTTCAAAACAAATCGTTTTTTTTTAATTTCGAGCGGAGCTGTTCGAGTTAAATCTAGTTTTCGGTTTGTTTCGAAGGCGTACAGCAGCTAAGGAAAAGCTAACCCTTTGGTGCTGCTGTTGATGACGAGCCAAAGGAATTTAGTTTTTCTTTATTAGAAACGCCGATTATGTGAAGAAATTTTAAATATTTATTGCTCCGCTCGAGATTAAGAAAGGCAATGGCTATTTACCACCCTTAAATTGCCGTGTAATTTCCGTGTACTTTCCGTGTACTTTCGTGTACTTTCCGTGTACTTTCCGTGCACTTTCCGTGTACTTTCCGTGTCATTTCCGTGAACTTTTTATGTTTTATCCGTGTATTTTCCGTGAAGTTCTGTGTTATTTCCTTGTAATTTTCGTGTATTTCTGTGTACTTTCCGTTTATTTCCGCGTACTTTCCGTGTATTTCCGTGTACTTCTGTGTACCTTCCATATATACGGAAATTACACGGCAATTTGAGAGGCACTGCCAATAGACACTGCCATTAAAAAAACGGTTTGTTTTTAAATTGAGAAAATGTTTTATGTTAAACAGAATCAAAAGCGTCAAAATCGATCTGCGGGTTACGAAACAATGCGGTACCCCTTTCTCCTACCCTTACTTAAGAATAAAAGTTTTGCAATGATATAAATTCAGCAAGATAACACAATCAACGATTCATTCAAATCAGTCCACAAAGCTATGCTTTACTCCTCCCTAAGCTTCTACCTTACTCACAAAATGTTTGGTATGGTTTCAGTTGAGGAGCATGGAGGTTTGTTTGTATACACAAACCGGACAAGTGCGAGTTTGATTTGCGAACCGCGGGTTCCGTACTATTCTTTCATATGACATAACTACAAATTACTGATTTTCGGATATTTTCCTTTACTTGTACTGTGAGACCTTGCTTCTTGCGAAATTTCATGATTATGTAGGGAAGTACCCTATAGAATTTGTTTTTTTTGCGGTGTCTGTCTCGATAGATAGAGAGACGGCCAGCGAAGTGATCCTATAAGGGCTACTTTTAACGTTTTAGCCCTAAAAAATAGTCAAAATCGAACCGCGCACTACGAGGCTGGGCTCCATTCCCCCCTTGGATTAAACTTTTTTAACATGTTAGCAATAAGGGAATATAGGGGAGACCGGGTATGGTTGGCTACACTTTTCGCAACTCTGTCATATTGAGGAGAAGAAAACTGCTATTAACTTTATATTTATTGGAAACTTAGCTTTACTATTGTGCTTTACTATAACATTGTCGCGAAATCCTTATTGGAGCAATTATGGCTCTGGTTGGAATTTTAATAATGGGATGCAAATGTGTCAACAAACCCAGTAATGTTGATGGTTGGCACGTAATTTATCATCAAAGCAAATCAAGAACGAATGAAAAAAATAACTACATACATACATGCAACTATATATATACATAAGAGATACATATACATTTTGATTACAAATACTTCGACTGAATTTATTGCCGATTCTTTTATAGAATCGAAATATACGCATATGCTTATGCATTTTTATCTCACTTCAAAAGATGCAATAGTGAATAACTCATTAGTGTAATCTTTCAAATATGAAATGCCCTTGGAACTTTTTATTATTACGGAGACTAGCCTGGATCCTGGCAAGCTTACCTAATTGGGTACATTTTGGTATTGTTTGTTTTTTTAAGAGTTCCAAATTTTCTTATTCTTAGAAATTTCCTAACTAACCATTTAAATATTAAAAGGACCTGGCATATATTGTCGCCTATTTCATGATCATGCAATCCCGAATAAACAATTTCTAGTCTACGTGAAAAGGATGTAATTGTTTCCAAATACTTTGACTGAATTTACTGCCGATTATCATTTTCATTTCGAACATCGTTTCCTCGTAATTTGATTCCGTGTTTTAACGCGATCACTTCTTACCTTTATGTGTAACAATATAAAGCAATAAAAAGAAAGGTGTTGGCCAACCAACCCCAAGTCAGTTTTGGAAATTTTAACGTGACTTATGATGAGGTTATGAAAATAATTCAAAAAAAATTTTTACTTTTACGTCTCAGGAAATTACTTATCCAGGTCGCGTCTAAGCAAGTGCTGGCTGAACGCTGAAAACAAATATACCGGAGCACAGTACCATTCTGTGTTGTTGACTTAAGCATTGGTTCGATCTATCGTGTTTACTGAGAAATATTAAGAGTGTGCCAACCAACTCCTGTAGCCAACCATACCCGGTCTCCCCTACTCTATTCAGCAAAAAGGAATCATTTAAATCGGCACACGCGCTATGAAATTAGTTTCTCCTGCCCTCACTCCCACCCTAGGACAAACATTTTTAACATGGTATCAATGGAGAAATATACTCTGTTCAACAAAAAGGAATTATCCTCCACCCCACCCACAAAGTGTTTGACTGGTATCACTAGAGGGAAATACTCTACAAAAATAGTTTAAAAAAAAACAGTTGAACCGACTTCACAAAAAGCGCTATACAGCATAAAATAATTTTTAATTTTATATTATCTATTGCGACATTTGAAAGTCGGTGCAAATCAAACAAACCAAACAACTACAACAATAGTATTTAATTGTCCTTCTTTATGATCCCGTGAGATGAAACGTTCAGGAAGTTTTATGAATTATTTTTAATTATGGTTGGGTAGTTGTTTTGTTTGTTTAATTTGCACCGGCATCCAGATAGATATAAAATTAAAAATTATTTTAAGCTTTTTAGTGCTTTTTGTAGAGTCGGTTCTTATTTTTCACTTTTTAGTGTCATCTACTCTGTATAACAGAAAAATAACCATCCAAAGTTAGCTTCAACCCCACTCTCCCCCCCCCCCCTTCCCAACCCACCACAATTTTTTTTCTCGCGGTATCAATCGGGGCACATGCTCTACCCAACAGACAAAGAATCATCGAAATTGGTCCAAGCGTTACGAAATTAGACTACCCCTCCCCCTCTCCCTTCCCCTTCCCACACCATAGAACCAAATTATCCTCCTATAAGCAATGGGGGGATCATACACTATACAACAGCAAAAGAGCCATCCAAATTGGTTCACGCGATATGAAGTCTCCCCCCCCTCCCCTAGACCAAATTTTTTCTTCTGTTAGCAAGGGGGGGATCATACTATGTACAACAAAAAAAGAACCATCCAAATCGGTCCACGCGTTACAAAGTTAGGTTTCACCCCCACCCCCACCCCACCAACAATTTTTTTTAACATGGTACCAATCAGTGAACATACTTTACCTAACGAAAAAAGAATCATTAAAATAAATTTACAATTGGCGGAATGATCGCGTAGCAAACATACAAAAAAAACATACATTTGAATTGAGAACCTCATCCTTTTTTTAAGTCGGTTAAAAAATGAATCATCCAAGCAGCGAATGTTTTACGAATTTGAGTTCCCCTCACCCTCACCCTCACCTACTCACACTCTACGTCGAAGATGTTCCTTATACTGGCAGTACTGGAGGAACACAAAAAAATTTGGTAGATTCAGAACACAAGTTACACTGCAATCCCCTTTCGAGATTCAAACCTTCGATTCTCATTATAATAAAAGTCAGTTGTTATACCTTACACCACTGACAACCACCTGGTCTTAATATGCACTTTGTCATTTATTATTTAAGTCATCTTTTCATCGTGATATTTTCTAATATTTTGAAAAGTTTCAGTGATTTCCATAAAAAGTCAATACAAAATGTTTCTTGCTGTGTCAATATTTATAGGCTTAATTTTACTTACGTTATTTTCAATGGAAGTTGTTTATGAATAATTGGCAGCTTTTACTTACACAACAAAAGCATTATTTATTCCTTTATAATATTGGCAGACACATTTCTTTAAAAATCTTTAAGTAGTCCGATGATTCGTCAATATTTTGTACGTCAATCATCAACACTGAAAGGCTGAATAAATAGAAGCCTCCATCGTTGCCGAAAAATGTAATGGATGGAAAAACTTTTCAATTTCTTTTGAAATATCGCCACTTCTCTAAAAGTTAAATTATGAGTTTCTGAATTTCCAATAAACGCGAAACATAAAATACAAATATACTGGCAAAAGTGTAATTTGTAGAACATTAAATTCAAAATTATTGTTGCATTTTGTTCGCATTACAAGTAAATTAGGTTCTGTAAAATTTATGAAGTGAGCTCATTTAAGGGATGACAGAGTTACGAAAATTCAGGACGTTATAATGGAACGAAAAGGGAACACACAGATGCGACTCTGCAAATTGAAACATTTTCAGGCAATTTAATTTAATTGCAATTTCGCGACGGATATTTATTGTATAAATACGAAACTAATTTTACTCTCTTGTTTGACAAACACTTTAAAATAGGTATTGCCAAAATGGAAATTTAAGAGCAATATTTGTTCCCGTTTATTATACACAATATCTGTTGGATGATGTCTATCATTTGTAGGTTTTAAAGGACAATTACAAATGGTGTAAGAGAAAGTCAAACACATTGATAAATATTAAATAATATATCATTTAACTAAATATGAATCTGTACAGGTCATTTATAAATGTTTTTACTTGAAATATCTGTCAATTGAAATACATTTTAAATACAATATGCAACTTTGAGGAGTTTCTTGTCTCGTAGTCATAATATACAACTCGAATAAGATATTAATCATTCCTTTGATATATTATCATTTTCTTAACTAATCTATTCATAACAAATAGGTTCATTTCCTTTTACAACAACAACAAAAAATTAGTTACATCATTAATATAAATCCGAACTCATAAGGCCTTTCCAGCCCAAAAAAATGTAATTTTCCCAGTTAGCCGTACAAAACAGGACACGAAATTCCCCTTCTGGTGATTATCCCTAAGGAAGACGAAAAGCACTTTTTGCCAAAAACTAATGGATAAAGGTCCTATTTGTACTAGAACTGTTTATAGTTATTTTCATGGCGTTCATATGGAAACTCTGGGTATTATGTTAATCCCTTTCGCTAGGAGAAAGGAAAATCAATTCGCTTTACTTGGTCTTCAAATAAAATCTAAGAGTGCGAAAAATAATAAAAAGCTTAATGAAATGCCTAAGGCTATACCAAATAATCCATTACTAGACGTTGGAAAAATGCAGTGATTACGGTAACGAGTATAGGGATTGATTATGAAAGAAGGAAAGCCTACCCGAATTCATTTCGAGGGATGTTAGACAGCTACAAAGGGAAAACGAAATTTCTATAATGGACAGGTTTACTATGTATTTGTTGGGATGAGTGTGATTACGAAGAGTATTTTTGAAATGACTACATCAATTGCTACATATTGGATCATTCAATATAACTGAATCCAATATTAAATGTTACATTGTTATTTTAAGGCCTTAGCTACTGTAATTTTAACATATAAAAACAGGCCAATTTTGTTGTTGTATTTTGTTTATTTTAAAAGTTATTAAAATAATATTTAGGATTATTCTTAACAAAAAAACTCAAACTTAATCTTTTGTTTATTTTCGATTGTTTTTTATTTATGTTTTAATTTTTTATATTCCATAAAAGGAAAAAGTTAAATAAAATTACAAAATAATAAAACCTTAATAGTTCCATTAAATACTAAGCGTCTTGAATCTTTCGCGAATTTTTCCAAAATATCAGTACCAGTTAGTAAGTATTTAGTTATTGTAGATCTCAGCCACGCCGCAACGTGGAGAAAGGCCGTTCGATGGTACTTGTGGTACATGGATGGGTAAAAGAAAAGAAAAAGAAAAGAATGTCCCAGCCTTTTTCAGTACTTCTACAAAATTCTGTTCATTTAAGTCTTTCTTTTCCATTTTTTTAATCACGACAGACGTCATACGAACGTCGTCATTGTAAGTGATAACGTGTCGGCCTACCAACCCAGGATCCCATCATCGGTGACACATAGTGGTTTTCTGTTGACAACAGATTACAATAAAACGATCATGGGGGTTGCAGAGAAAATGCCAATAGTTCAGAATCCACTTTAAATTGTAGGTCACCTTGAAATCGCTCCCTCGAACCCGGTAAAGTTCTTCTCCAGTCCCATTTCCCACAAAGAGTTACGGGAACTAGAGAGAGTGAAACGTTAAACCATATTTGAGCGCATCAGTATTATTTTCAATATTGTAATACTGAAAGTATCTTTTCATTTTTAAATTTATTAAACCTCATTTTTAACAACTCAGACAGAATACCTTTATTCAAGTTATAAAGTGTGTAGGACACATGAGCGATTTTCGCATTATAAAAGAATTAGAAATTTGGTGACCCACAAAATTCGTAAAGCTAAAAGAGAATACTTTGGAAAATTATTGAATGCATCTCTTCCGGCTTAAAGGCTGTGGTCAAGTCTCAAAGAGAGTTCTATATGTGGTAAGACTCTACCACCCTGTGGCCTGGATGTAGATGAACTCTACATTCATTTTGCCTCTACTGGTTCTAACACGTCCTTCACAGCCTTTCCCGATTCCGATCTGCTTTTAAAATTATCTGAGATTTCTTGTCTAATCGGGCGCAGCAGGTTAGGGTTTTCGACAATTTGTTGAATTTTGTCAAAACTGTCAGGGGGTACCTCAGGGATCGATTCTCGGTCCTTTATTGTTCTGTCTATTTATAAATGATCTCCCTGATGTTATCTATACGCAGACGACGTACATATTTATTTATCTAGACTTGTAGGATTAATTGAAGATTGTATTTGCCGTATTAATAATGATTTATTGAAAATTTCCGCAGGGACTTCAAACAACAAGCGTTTACTTAATCCTTTAAAATCTTCATGCTTGCTTTTCTATAGGAGAACTTAATACTACAATTAATAATAATTTGTGGAAAAGTAAAAAGCAAGTGTTTTGTTTTCTTTTTTCTTTTGCAATGTTGAGTTAATACTACAGACCTCCCCCCAATTAATTTGGATGGTGTTCAGATTCCAAAGTAAAAAACTAAGGAGTGTTCTTCAGTGGTCAAATGAAATGTTGTGATCAATTAAACTATATCCTTCAAAAGGTATGTAGCGATCTTTGACAGCTTTGGCTCTCTGGACATTCCTTATCCGTTGCTTTGAAATTAAAACTTGTTAAGACTCTCTTGATACCACATATTACTTATTGCAGTACTTTATCTCCACAATTTGACGCAGAGTGTAGTTATAACTGCCACAAGTTCTATTCAGTTACATGGAAAGCGTAAATAGAAAAAGGTTAACTTTTCAGAAGACTTTATAGGTTGTAGGATTTACTTTTTCTAAACAAAGACGAGGGAATTCCATATTACTTTGTTTGTCCTTAATAAATATCCATATTCAACCATATTTTTAACAGTTTTTTACCAAAATAGTATTTGGAATTACGATATAATTTTAAATGGATATATAGTGTCGCTAAGGTCAACCACAAAATGAGAGAAAATACTGTTGGTTGACGACTTTGTTGTTTGAAGAAGCAATTCGATGCAGTTGACTGTTATTGTATAGAATATTTTCTCAATATTCAATCAATTTATTAAAAAAAATTAATTTTAATGTTTATTACCCGTTCGTTTGATCCCCTTCCCCCTTACTATCCTTTCACTAAACCAGGATATAGATATTCCGTTCTCTAGCGAAGTCATAGTTGTTCGATCATCATTTGAACTGGCTGCCAACGCTTAAACCTATTCGTAGGCTGATCTAATATACTAGGAGTAGGTAGAGTAGGTCCTGAATTACACAAGAGGGATTTTACCCCATAACTCACGGCAATTCTCTTCTGTGCAAAAGTAGAAAAACCCTAATAATAAGTGTTTTGCAGGGTTAAAAATTAATAGAAGTACAGATCGTTACTATTTACAGTATACTCGTAAATAGTAACGATCTGATTCCGTTGCGAAGATTCAGAAGAGGGGGAAGTGATTGATGACTGCGACCTGAATGAATTCTTCAAACTAGAATGAGCAGAAAATATGTTTACGACACATAATGTGTTTTAGGACCTCCGGAGATGTTAAATTTTATAATATGATAGTTCGGTTAAAAAACTAGCGTTATTCAATTTTTTTAAATAGTTTATAGCGAATAGTTTGAAGTTGTTTTTAAGTTCTGTGAACATTTTCTCTAATAAACGCATAATAAAATTTACATTGAACTCAAGCTTACTAGATGAACAGCATCTGAAAAATATTTGTGACGACGAAAGCAACTATGAAATTTCATCAACAACAGAGATGGATTAACTAGTTAAGTCGCACAATCAGCATGCCATGATTGCACGGGTTTGAGCCTCGGTCCTGACATGAACAGCTGAGTATTGGTGGTGCAAACAAACCAAAACTTGCTACAGTAAAGAATATGGAAAAAGGTTCGGGAATTCGAATTTTTCGTAGTATATCTCGCAGTATTTTTAAAGTCTCAACTTTGAATGTACTTAACGTGAACCTACAAATGTTCTGAACATTGTGGTTGCGATAAAAATTTTTTTATTTACAATTTTCATGTGTTTTAATGGGAAGACTCTCTCTTGAGTTGTTTTCGTTGAAGTATTGAAGTTAGAATGCGTCAATGATATCAGCATTTCTCGTTAGTTTTGGTTAAGACAGTGCAGTTTCATATGTGTGCAAGGATAAGTTAATCTGCGGTACAAAAATAAATGAAATAATGATGACACGCTTGGTGGTAAAATGGCCAAACCGTCATGTTTTCCGGGCTTGTATCAATAGTATTCTGTGCTTGGTCTCACCATGCGGTTTAAAAATAAATTATTAAAAAAATCCAGTCCGTCTCTATGCTGTTGTCTACCTCGCAGCAATGCAAAAACAAGCCATTCAAGTTCATTCAGTCCCCTTAACCTAATCTTCTTCTGGCCAAAGCTATGTTTACGGGTTGATTACATAATATAAATAGAAAAAGGAACAAGTGAACAAGAAATATGTATAGATGTGGAGGTTGTGGGTAGTAAGCTAATAAAAATTGCAGTGGCGCCGATGCCCCTGACACACTTAGATATGTTTTGATTATTGTAAAACAGAGGGTTAACAAGCGTCTTGATTTGTAACTTTTTATGTACAAAGTTTGAGTTTATTCTTTTAAAAAACATTGCGTAACTATTAAACTATTTTTTTTTTGTTTAGTTGATAAGATAATTTTGAAAGCAAAGCTTCATTGTTACCGCGTTGGTGACTGCGATTGCCTGCACCTTGCTAAGTTTTTAAAAATGTATGAAAATATATCAAAAGCTGAGAAGCTTGGCAATTAACCCTTATAGAAATGTTACTCTCTTTCTAGTACACGTAACCCCTTGTGGAGCATGGGGCAGGAGAAGAACTACACCTGATTCGAGACAAAGATTGCAAGTGACCTACAATTTAAAGTGGATTCCGAACGACCAACATTTTCTCTTCAACGATCATGGTCATTTTATCGTGGGTCACCGGCAGAGGGATTCGAACCTGGAAGCTCCGAATTGGTAGGCAGATACATTCTCACTTGCCCCGCCAGCTCCATTTAGCTAAACACTTATAGCTGCGCAAAGCGACCATCATTCTTTATATATTGTGGGGCTACTGGGACAGAAAAAAATGTTTACCTTTCTTGCTGAATGCATTCAAATTTTTAAGTCAACCATGTTATCTTTAAGGTCATAGTTAGAAGGTTCAAAGAATCAGTTACAGAATTGTATAAGATTGTATCCGATAGAACCATTTTACGGTATAATTTTGCATATCTACTTAACTAAATTTAAGCATTAAAAACTAAGTTTACTAAATATTTTAAGCAAGTTTTTTCCATCGATAAGTCGTTTATAAAACACCTACCTAACAGCCTAACTCAGGCAAATATATTAATTTATTTTTATAAATACCAGAGGATAAAAACCTTTTTGACATTGCCTATTAATATAGAAATTGTGTAGGTGAATGTGCTTATTAAGCTCAACATGTTTTTGAATAATATCAATCACATCAAAAGGAAAATCGCGTGCGGTTTCTTCATTACCCACTTAGAAAATACTAAGTACAAAATCCGCCTTTGAAATGGTTTTAAAATAATTCTAAGGACTTTGTGTTCCTTTAAATGTGTGCAGAACCTTAGGGTAGGATTTGTAGCTACTATTAAAAATAAAATCAATAACCTTGAGCGACAAACGTAATATTAAAACGTAATATTAAAATTTAGCAATCTGAAAGTTAACAAGCAAGTAAACTTTCTGCCAAAAATATGGCCAGCAAAATTTGATCTCTGAATAAAAATAGTTAATTGATGGATGGAGTTTCAAAGAGATGCACGTAAACCTCACATAAGGATTATGACGACTAATCTATCAAAGTTAACAGAATCTAGATGTGGAGTAGGGACAGACGTATCTATTGATAATAAAGTTTGTGTAACTTTAGGTTTACGGTGGTATTCTCTGACGGACATTTTGATGGCATTAGATGTAGAGCTAAACGGTTTACAGGATACGATTCAAGGTAATTTCCAGATGTTTAGAATTTATGGTAAATACGTGGAAATATTTCCAATAATTAGTCTTTTAATTGCGTTAATATAATAATAAGAAAAAGGTATTAAATCAATAAAAACGATGAGACAAAACACAACTAATTAGTTTTTGTAATTTTGAAATTATTAACTTGTAAAAAATAAATTTGAGTTACCCTAAAAGTTATACAAACACTAAAGCAGATGCATTAAAAGCAAAATATTTACAACCAATTTTAAATACCTTCACGTAAATACTAGCCCTAACAAAATTTTCTAAGTTATTAAAAAATCAATTTTAAAACTATACTAAAACAACGATAACGTTGCTATCTCTGGTTTTAGTTCCCGTAACTCCTTGTGGGGCATGGGTCGGGAGAAGTACACCCGATTCGAGGCAACGATTGCAAGTGAACCTAAAATTTTAATTGGATTTCCAAACACTGACATTTTATCTGTAACCCCAATGGCATTTTTAACGTCTTCTGTTGTCAGTCGCCGCCGATGGGATTTGAACCTGTGACCTTCGGTTTGGGAGGTCGACACATTATCACTTACTTCATCGACGACTTCACATTGTTATGACACCGAAAAAATTCAAAATTAAAACACCAGTTGACTTTTTACAATGGGTTACTGCCGCTAATTTAGCGGCAATCTGTACTCATAAACATGTGCCCTTTACACAGAGACTTTGTCACTTTGCTAGCTAGGAAGCAGTTATCCGGGAGAAGAATTTCAAAATAACTCAGAGTCCCGCAGGAATTGGTATTGGTATTGGTAATTGGTGCCTTCAAACTACTTCTATGATCCTCCTCGTTCTGCGATCCCAACGTGAAAGATACTGCAGGGCTGCAATCTATCATGATAAAAGATGACACTTTCGTTTCGTACCGATAATAAAGCCTGCCAGCAGCAGCTGTGAACATATTTGCTACCAGACGCCTCCTTAACTTAACAACAAACCCAGGCTCCACCTGCATGTAATACAGCGGAAGTATTGGCTTAGCAAGTCTTACGGCAAGGCTAATTGAACAAGCAAGTCTTACGGCAAGGCTAATTGAACAATTTAAGCAGATGGTACACCAAATGATGGGCACATAATCGAGTTCATTTCGCGAAGGATATATACATAGGATATCGAACAAAGCCGATCAAGTCAAGCATTTGTCAAACAGAGTGTCTTGATCGACACAAACCATGCAGGCTCCGCGATTTTGTTGATCGCTATGTGACACATGGTTTGAACACACAAACCTATTTTACAAAGTAATTAGAAGAATAGCTTTGGCCCACATTAGTTTTAAATCTAGGGTTTACGAAGACTAGCATTTTCGAACATTTCTGTGACCTTGTTCATTCCATTGAAAATTGGGATCATGGTATGATTCTATGAGGTCATCATCGTGGAAATCAGAATTTCAAACTGATTATGTAAACCGGGCTCGCGGAAGGAGAGTAGATATTAGTGCTCTCCTATGCCACCATTACTTAAAGAATTAACCTATAACGGGGAAATCAAGTTCTTCTCCGGACAAAATACTCGCTAGAATGGCCATACCTGCAGGTAATGAGATTTTATGGCTATGTCTATATAAAACATATCACCCTCTGCTCTCATTGGAAAGAAGTGTGGTTTTATCGACCGATCGCCCTAGAATGCATCAACGTCCTTTGTCTGCAGAAGTCTTATGAAACCGTATTTGAAGCACTCCAAAGTAAGCAGGTGCGTGATGGATGTACCAATTCTTTCGTGACGAAAATGGACAGATCCCCATTTCATAAGGCCGCCCTACATAAGTGTACGGTAAGTGAACTAAATGATACCTCGTCGATCGAAGTAGATTTAACAACAGCGAGATTCCATTAATCATACTTCACAAGAAGCATCCTTGTTGACACACCAACAAAAAGGAAGAGGAGTTAGTACCTGCTCATAATGCATTATGAGAATTATTAAATCACCCAGAAACCATTGATGATATCAGATTGTAACGAAGCATTTTTGCTCCGTACATAAAATTACGCCACCGTCCATGTCATTTTTTCAGACATCGCACTTTTGTCCAAACTCTTTGATATACATGTCCATGAAAAACTCTAAAGCTCCATGGCATGCAGGTGGGCATGACGTAATGCACAAAATATGCGAGCCAGATTATTCCCACTAGCTACGCTGTCATTTCAAGTTCTTTGCACATCAACCCATAATCAGTTGGGTGTGTGCGTCTCCGTTGCAAACCATTGGTTCAAGCAGTACAAAGATGCCACTCACAAATGCTTCAGTGAAAGGGCATGAAAATGTGCGTGACGTCATCTATCTGCCAAGTCATAGGGAACTTGTGCGCGATAACCAGATTTAACCAGATATTTTGCTGGCAGCGTGGGTTTGTAAAATTCACACATTGTTCTTCTCTGCATAACAACCCATAATCAGTTGGGAGTATGCCTCTACGTTGCATGAAGTTGATTCAGAGGAATAAGCTAGAAAATAGTGGTGGGGAATAATTCTGGGCCTCGCCAAAAGTATAAATGAAAACCGCACAGTACAGAAATCGAGCAGTAGCATCTCGCAAGGGATCCAGTTCGTGTCTAAGTCCGCTTAGATAACGAAGCTACCGTTCATAAGCACTCGTGGCTTAAATCGGACTATAAAGTCCCAGTAGTTTGAAGTAGTTAGATTTGCATGTTCTTTCCGCTAGATTGGCCGTGGTGTTAGCCTGTCAATCTATTCCCGTTATAGCGACCGGCAGTGGTGTTAGCCTATTGGTCGTTATACTTTGCTTAACCGTAGTATTGGTTCCGCTAGATTGGCCGTGGTGTTAGCCTGTCAATCTATTCCCGTCATAGCGACCGGCCGTGGTGTTAGCCTGTTGGTCGTTATACTTTGCATCCGTAGTATTAGTACTTCCGCTAGATTGGCCGTGGTGTTAGCCTGTCAATCTATTCCCGTCATAGCGACCGGCCGTGGTGTTAGCCTGTTGGTCGTTATACTTTGCTTAACCGTAGTATTAGTTCCGCTCGATTGGCCGTGGTGTTAGCCTGTCAATCTATTCCCGTCATAGCGACCGGCCGTGGTGTTAGCCTGTTGGTCGTTATTCTTTGCATCCGTAGTAATAGTAGTTCCGATAGATTGGCCGTGGTGTTAGCCTGTTAATCTATCAGAACCCCCATACGCTAAGAATACGATGTACCCAACCTCAGCATCCACTGATAAAAAGAACCGCCGTCCGTACTACATCGCATCTCTCTCTCTCAATGCAAGTGTCGACCATAACCCTCTCTCTTCACCCACTTTTAGTAGTATTAAAGATACAAAAAGAAATAGAACTAAGAAACAATTGATTGTGAGCCGAAAAGAAAGAAACCCTGAATAAAATAATTTATATTTATTTTGTAAATGAGTCTTTTCAATTAGTTAAGAACCTTGGACGACTCCAGAGCTCCCGGCAACCCCTCTATTGAGGATTCAGGGGAAAAGACCCATTACAAGATCTTGGAGATGAGGAATCAACACATCGAGAGCGTGCAGACGTCCATATTTGTGCGAGCTTTTTATGGATCCGAAAGATCGAGAAACTAAAATGTGAGCTAGGGCACAGTGAACATCGACGAAAAAAATTTATCAGTTTCGGCGCAGGTTTTTTCCACACAGAACTGCCCCACTTAATTGGAAGTCTAACCTGAACTTCACCCTTGACAAGACCACACGAGACCTATGTCCTCTTCGGAAGGACCTGCGGTCTCACCCGAAGATTATTTTCTGGTTATATAATATAATTGCAAAAGAGATTGTTTCCTATGCCACCCTGGTCTGGTGGCCTTAGGTTCAACCACTCTTGGCAATCTCCGAATGCAACAAGCTACTGCATTTGAAATTATTTGAAGGCAGCACTGAATAGCAGCCGATTTCATTATATAGATTAAGGCCGATTACCGCATCCAGCCGCTGGATGCGTTGGTCCAGAGATTTGCAGTAGTTTAATCCAAATTAAACCAGAATATTTAAGTCTTCCGAGGGAAAGATTGACTTAGGCCATAATGACCCATTATTATACCACGTTGGGGCTAAAATCCCTCCCTATGAAGAAGATACATAAAACAGCTTGGGGTTCATATTGAACACAGCTAGGTCCCTGGTACCAACAGATCCCAAGTTAGCTTAATCCGCATACTTGTCATTTTAGCAGATTAAGAGGTCGTATACATTCCTTTGGGAGATTTAGTAGCAGCCTGAAAGTCTGTGAAGATACATATATCGCTTAACGCTTGCTTTATAGTCATGATTTCTGCTTGAGAAACAGTCTGGCAAACTAAAGGAAATGTTTAGGTCAAGGTGTTCTGAGTAGAAGCTCTACAGACGCTATGTTCCAAGTTAGGCGTCAGTGTAGAGATGCACTGGGAGGCTTCCTCCCATTCTTATCCTGTGGGTATAGAAGTCAATATTTTTGGTAAAGTCAATATTTTTTGTTATATTTTTATCCAGATTTTTTGGAATGTCTGTAGTCGGTATGTGTCCAGGTGTTGACTGAATTGAGCCTAATGGCAGTTTAGGCTGCGGTATACTGACCAAAGGGTTGCACCATGGAGGATGGTTTTAAGGGCTTTGGAGCGTAATGATCTATGTGATCAGTAGTACTGCCATGTTCTAAACTTCCTCTAGTGCTTTTTGGCGGATCACATTTTCTAGTGCAAGCAACCAAACAACCGCCCTATAAGTAAGCGGAGGCCTAATAATTGTAACATAGAGCCAGTAAACAATTCGCGGCTTCATTCCCCATGTTTCACAAATTGCCTTTTTGAACGCGCACAAAACAGGCGTCGCTTTCCGTACTCTTTCTTGGATGATAGGTTTTCATCTGAGTTTTCTATCCAGAACAAGGCCGCTGAATTTCAGTTTGATCACGTTTAGTACAGGGGAGTTTGAGGGAGAAACTCTATACTTCCGTAAGAAGAGTATCAACTCTGTTTTATCCGAGTTTATACCAAAACCACATTTAGGTTTTCAGAGGACATGTTGCTAAAATATTTTGGTGTATACTCGAAGGTAAAAGACAACTTCGTCAACACAGACGATAACTTTATGGTCGGAGTGTTCTAGCTCTGTTGAGGACCAGATTCCAAAAAAGCAATGAGAGAATCCCTCTTTGAGGATTGCCCCCAGCTGCCTATCTTTTTTGGAGGGATCCCATCCAACTGAAGTTTACGATCCTGCTTTTAAGTATAAGATCTATAAGCGCGATAAGCGGCCTTTCTAGATTCAACCTTCTTAAGGGTTTCGCTATCGCCTCGGATTTAATGTTGTTAAAAGCAAATTCAATATCGAGGGTTAATTTCTTGTACATGGTTGATATTTCTTTATTGTTGATCAGTATATGCAAGGCTGTCACAACTTACTCACTATGTATGTTGAGAAAGAGAGACAGCTTAGATTGCTCAACTGTTTCTTTGATGTGGATATCACTGTTTCAGAATGAAGGAAAAGATACTTATTGGCCTAGAATGGCCTTAGGAATGCAGACCACCTTAACCTTAACCACGATTCTGGAATGTATGTGAGGCTTAGGTAGGCTTCATAATTGACATTGAGTCACAGGATTAAAATATCGAATACCGAATCATTTAGAAGAGGTAATACCGAACTTTCTGTTTCGTCCTACATAGGATTTACGGCCATTACTATTAGCAACTAATGTAGACTCAAATGCTCTTGCTGTTAAACAACCGATAGCTCCAGTGTCTTTAGGTTCCCTGAGTTTATATATGTAGTAATTGGAAACAAATTTACTAGTGCAGGGAAAATTATACTGAAGTAGAAATGTGCTCTTTATCTTTCCTCCACTTCGAATAAAAATAATAATAAAACAATAAAATAGTAGTAAAAAGACAAAATTATATTATTTATGATACTTTTACCTCACGTTTACTGAAGGTATCCACGAACTAGCAGTATTGTTATATAGAATTGCTTTAGTAGACTTCTTTTATCATTTTTAATAATTTTTGAAAAGCAGTAAAAATAAAGAACTTGCAGTATTGCTGTAAAAAGGGCAAAATAGCAACAAAAATGCTGCGATTGTAGTAAAACGGCAGCAATGCTGCAATTAGAGTCCTGAGAGTGCAGCTCACATTAAGAACAGTGTCAAGACAAGGGTCCCATGGACTGCCTTCAGCATATTTATGACATAGATATGAAGTCCGTTATTGACCACATAGCCAAGGAACTGCGCTTTGGCAGAAGGTTTAAGACTCTTTTTCCGGAACGGTGGGACTTGGATATTGGTGCCACAGAAGCCTCAAATGGTTTACAGATGGCTCAAAATTGGAGCACGGTGCCGGTGATGGTATTTTTTAACCCTACAATATGGTCTCGATTGCACTGGGTAGATGGCCCAGTGTCTTTCTAGCCTAATTCCATGCCATCCAAATTGCTCTATCCTCTTGTAATTTTTCCTTAAGGCTTACGAAGAAGTTTTTCGACAGCTTCCAACAACTCGCTACTCATAACAGGGTCACTCTCTGCGGTATATCATGTTACTCAGGAATTGAGGATCTTGAGATCGCTGATGAACCAGCTAGGAAGGGTTTATTCTCTTGTCACTAGAATCGCTAGCCCTATTGAGCCTTATCTGGTCGTCGGTATACAAATGATGGGCAAATGTCTATGGGCATATACAGGTCAAGCTTACAATGATACCACCGCCTTAAGTAAAGCAGTTCGCCGCTGTCGTCTAAGGTATCACCTTTATAGTTTAATAAGTCTGTTTACTGAGACGGAGTGTCGCCTCTGTCGGAAATACGATAAAACCGCAATGAACATTATGTGGTTTTGTCCTGCCTTCCGATGGCTTAAAAGGGTGGTAAGGCGTCTTTTGCAGCAGTGGCACCGTACTGCCCACCATATGGGTAACACTTCCTGAAATAAGTAAATAAAAAGAATTACACCAAGCACACAGATGACCATTAATCCATATCACATCGAAAAACCTTAAGATTTCATCAGGGATTTTCACCATCTAAAAGGACTAGACTAGTAATAAGAGAAAGCTCAGAATTAACAGTCGTGCAATGCACATACCCGACAGTTATGGCAATCAATTTCAGCCAGAGTTCTTGTAAATAAAGCCTGATATCCAGATAAATTTGTTGTAATAGACTTAATCACGTTGGCAATACACCTCTGATCTTTGGAGATGTTTTCATTGTTCAGCAATCGTTTTACTTCGTGGGCTCCTTCAAGTCCATGTCACTGATTACGTCAATCATCTGAAGACTGGATAGAAGGTACACTTGCCAGCTTGAAGTTATTGTCGACATCTTTGAGAAAAGTGTCTCCTCCATTTTCGTAATGTTTGTTCACCTGTGAGAGCAAGAACTCATCTTCGTCTCTAACCTCAAATGAATCAAACACTACCGCTAAGATGCTTAAATTTTTAACACCCAAGCAAAAACAAAACTATTTAATGTTCTCTTCATTAGCCCTTTGAGTATTTTCTCGGAAGATATAAATCTTTCCGCAAACTGAACTGCTCGTTTTTCGGTGTATTCTCTCAACCAAAGAAAATCATTTTGAATAACGACCACAAAAGGGATTATACAGAAACTGCAACCAAAACTTGGTTTGCAGAAGTGCAATTAAAAAGCTACAAAATGTCCTCGGCTACTTACTCGGGTATGGCAGAAAGTGTTGTAATGCAAAATGGCTCAATTCAGTCGCCTTTAGTTCACCTCTTCCCTCACATTTAATCATTTCGCTGTCCAACGTTAATCCTATTCTAAGCTAGCCAGCTCCCCATTAATCAAGGGATGGGGCACCAACGTTTGTAATTGTTCTGCTCAGCAAGAAAAGTCATTTAATTTCACTCGACGTCGTACATTTTGAGCGCACCCCACTTTAATGAATATTTACCGCGTTAAGTGCTTTTAATTTGATTTTATACCAGCGAGCAGTTCTCCGTCATAGATTTTGCGCTTTATGTGTGCCTAGTTTAATTTTTTTTCCTTAAAGTATTTGAAAAAGGTTCCATCTCCCTCTGAGCTATTGGACCAATACTGTTGCAAATGGTTTACAAAATTGCAGCTTCCTTTCTTTGAGGGGAGGGTTGATGCTTCTTGGGGCTGGGAAGGCTTCTTGATCGATTTGGTTAGAGCTTTACGATTATGTTCGCCAAAATTTCATTTCGGGTAATAAGGTAAATCCTGAAAATTTGAATATCTTCATTCAAACCACTTCGAACTCAAGGGGGTACCTGGAGTTAATTAGCGGCTGTTGTGGAGGTTGAATCCTTATGCATATTTGATTACCTTGTACTGGACGCTTAGATAGTAGAGTAAATTATAAATATACATGAAGGTTCATGTGTCATGCTCCCGACGATTTTGTAAATGTTCTTGCTACAGTAAATCAAAGGTATAATGGAACAACCTGTATTCAAAATTTGAAATAAAGAAAAGGTGACGAGTAAATTTAATGACGTCAGGTTTTTGAGATATCCTAACCTAAATGTGTAAATAACACTGTTTTTGACATATTTGAGGTTATGTAGCAGCACACGTGTCATTAAGGACATGTGTTTATCAAAAGTTCGTTATTTATTTATTTATTTAAGCTTAATACAAGCTATTACATAATAATACATTCTACAATTACAAGCTATAACATAATACTAATACTACAAGCTATAATAAATTATAACATAATAAATAAATAGTAGAAGCTACAATATGAGCTCTATCAATATGGTAGATACGGGCTGGAAGGAAGAAGAATTTAAAAAGGCGATCAAGATGGGCGGGATCAAGATATTAGGCTTTGTGAAGGGATGATTTACTCAGATGGAAGTCAAAGGAGGAAAGGTCGTTGACTTTTCGTAGCATCCTGGTAATTGGCTGACTTTGACCGTAGTTTGTGCAATGGCGGTCGAGTCGGAAAAGGGGAGTGGACCTAAGGTTGCGGGGATTGGTACAGATGGGAAACGATTGCAGGATTGAAGGGCAGTCTATGGCACCACTTAATATCTGATGAATGAAGAGAATGTCGGAAACATCACGACGTTTACTTAAAGGTTGTAAGTCTATCAGTTTCAGATGGTTTTCATAAGGTGGAAGGTTGAATCTGTCTACCCACGGAAGATCACGTAGAGCGAAGCGAATGAACCTACGCTGGACAGATTCAATCCCATTAATGTGAGTTGTTTGCGTAGGTGACCATACCTGGCTGGCATATTTAAGTAGAGGTCTAACGAAGAAGATATAGAAAGATTTGGAAACATAAGGATTGGAGAACTCTCTGGACCAGCGCTTCACAAACCCTAGCGTGGAGTTAGATCTGTTAATTATGCTGTCAATGTGCGAACGGAAATTCACAAATAATCACAGATAATCACGATCAGATAATCACGAGGTCACACAAAGAGGTAACGATAGGGACTGGTACGTCGGTTAGCATGTAGACTCTCGGGGTGGGTGTAAGACGCTTGCGGGAATAAGAGATGGACTGGCATTTGGAGACATTGAGTTCAAGAAAGTTTTTCATGCACCATGTGGTGAAGGAATCGAGATCTTTTTGCAGGAGAATAGAGTCGGTCCTGCACTTGGACACACTTGAAAAGAGACGCCGTAACGCCGGGATCCTTTTTGCATGCGACTGCATTCGGGGGTCCATTGATTCTTCTGTTCTGTCTGACCGGGCATAACTTCTTTGTGACGCGTTGTATGATTTCGATGGTTCTTTTTCAGTTGTATAGAGTATGATCCCCCATTGCTAATAGGAGAATAATTTGGTCCTATGGTGAAAGGTGTGGGTGGGGGCGAGGGGTAGTCTAACTTCGTAACGCGTGGACCGATTTGGATAATTCTTTTGCTATTGGCTAGAATATGATCCTTGGTTGATACTACGAGAAAACAAACGTTGCTGGGGTGGAGGTGGGAGAAGGGGGTGGAACCTAACTTTGTAATGCGTAGTTCGATTTAGATGGTTCTTTTGCTGTTGTATAGAGTGTGATCCCCCATTGCTAATAGGAGAATAATTTGGTCCTATGGTGGTGGTGGTGGTGGGGGAGGGGGAGAGGTAGTAACTTCGTAACGCGTGGACCGATTTCGATGATTCCTTTTATGTTCGGTAGAGTATGTTCCTTGATTGATACCATGAGAAAAAAAGTTTAGTGGAATGGGGGTAAGGTAGGGGGTTAATATTAACTTTTAACGCGTGGACCGATTTGGATGGTTCTTTGTTCGTTGTATAGAGTAGAAGACACTAAAAAGTGAAAAATAAAATAGTTTTAAAAAAAAAAGTTGAACCGACTTCACAAAAAGCGCTAAAAACCATAAAATAATTTTTAATTTTATATCTATTACGACATTTTGAAGTCGGTGCAAATTAAACAAATAAAACAACTACAAAACCACAATTGAAAATAATATATAATACTACCTGAACGTTTCAGCTTACGGGATCATAAGAAATGCCGATTAAATATTTGTGTTGTTGTTTGGTTTGTTTGATTTGCACCGACTTCAAAATGTCGTAATAGATATAAAATTAAAAATTATTTTATGGTTTTTAGCGCTTTTTGTGAAGTCGGTTCAACTTTTTTTTTAAAAACTATTTTATTGGTTTTTACTTTTCACTTTGTTGTGCTTTTTACTTCTTACTTTTGATTTGCTTTTTATTCACTTTAGCACTTTTGTTTTCTGCATTTATATTTTGCGAATTCTCTTCTTGTTATATTGTTTTTATTTAGTTTTTTATTTAGTTTATTGTTTAGTTCTTTTTGTAGTAATCAGCACATTGATGAAATGCTGTAAATGAATAAATGAATATATACTGCGAAAAAAGGGTCAGAAAAAAGAGTAAACTCACTCTTTACAGATCTAGATAGACAGAACGGAGAACAACAGGTGCAGATGGAGGTGCTAGTTGATTAAGATTACTTATTAAGATAGTTAAGTTAGAGTTTGGAGGTTATATTACTCTGCAAAACCCAATGGTCATTTTATCGTAATCAGGTGACAGCAGAAATCAACTATCGGTCGCTGCCGGTGGGATTGGAACCTCTGACTTCTGGGCTGGAATGCCGGACACGCACTTAATAAATTACTCCACAGACGGCTTTAGTAAGCATTAGTTGTCCCTAATCTAAATTTACAAAAAGGATTTTTTGCTTCGAACTATCTTTAGAATCAACGTAAGCGTAACACAAAGAATACTATTTACTAAGGTGAAGTTTTGATGAAAAATACTGAATTGCTTACGAGGGGAAAACAAATATAGATAGATAGATATAGAGGTTCGCAATAAGTACAAATGGGAATAGAAACGAGAATCTAGCTCTTAATTAACACAAAATAGTGAACTAATTGCAACATCAAATATTTGAGCATACAATTTTCCAATGAAAAGGGTCAGGTGTAGGCTAAAGTAGAACCTTCAGTAAGGAAGGAACTGCACTTATTACAAGCACCGTGGGATTTGAAAAGTTTCCATACTCAAATAAATTTCGCAGCATTTGATTTCCTACGCTCTTGAACATTTTAAATATTCTGTGATGAGTTGAAAATTGCTGAGAGTTAGGTAAACACTGGTATAATTTACTTAAACCTTGCACTAATAAATTATCCTATCAAAAATTCCGGTGTAGGATGTGAAACTGGGGAGCATCAGATTAATTTCACTTATGTTGAAAAATGCTTATTTGACTAGGTTTAACCTTCTGTCACAGTGCCAGGAAGCATTTGCGACAAACTTTCATCAAATAATCAAACAATCTGAAAGGTTGATTTATACTCGTATGTATATACTCAGGAAGACAATGGTACAGTGAAGACGACACAAAATAATAAGGACACACAGTCAGGATGAATAAGAATGCACAAACACGTACATGACCTACTCAAACTTGATATGTGGATATTGTGCCTTTGCGAACCTTGAGATAAAAAAAACAAGGTTCGCACGTGCTTTGAATTACTTGGTGCACTTTTCTGGTATCTTGTTTTTTTTTTGTGTCCTCGACGTACCACTTGTTCTACTTTCTATTTTCTAGCAAACAATTTACTTCACAAAAGTCTTTTCGCATTTACGGGTAAGCTGATTTGTACGTATAAAACTTTGGAAGAGTGCTACGCCTGAGAACAGCTCACTGTAGATACAGAATAGCAATCAAACTTTTATAAACAGGACGTCGTTCGGGATCTGAGCTTAAATGAGTTATCTTAAATTTTTAAATATTATAAAACCTGTCTGACAATTTTCTGGGTAATTGCAAAGGACTTTTATTCCTCCGAGTGACATTAAGTCTTGAATAAGTTTTAAATAAATTATGGAAGAAACTCCTCTTTCCTCTTATAGCGATTTAAATAGGATGAATCATGGAATCTTATTTAATTTTGTTTCTTTCTTCAATTGAAAGCTTTGAATACACACACACATACATCCAAAACGGCTAATAAAATATTTATATGATAAACTAGCTGCGTATTCCCGGCGTTGCTCGGACGTTTTGTAAGTGATTGTCGTTTCCGATTATTTTTAGATGTCACTCCTTTCCCACAGCCACCCCTAGGGACGCTAGATGTGCCTTCACCGACATTTAGAGTGTGATTGTTCATCTTAGTGAACTCGAAAACTAAACAATCCCCACCCTAATGCCAAAGGATGTCTTACTACCACAGTATCTAATTGTATCGACAGTGTCACCATTCATCTCAGCGACACCAAAACTATGAATTCGACACTTATATCGGTTTTTTCGATTATTTGTACATGAGACTATTTTCTCACCCGATTCCTAGAGGTGAATTATCACCAAATTACTTAAGGGTACTTGTACATACATGTAGGCCTGTAACCATCAGCATACCGTGCAATATGCAGCCTAAAGTATGTATGTCTAAGAAAATACTAAACAGTCTCGTGAAAATCCCATCGAAATCGGATTAGCTGATGCCGAGATTAGCCCAGACAAAAAGACGGATACCTTAATTTTGTTAATATAGAAAAATATACTATATATGTGTACGTGCCCATTGTATAGCCAGTGTTAGCTCAGCAGCGGTACATATTACTGAAAACGTACAAAACCTTCGACTATATACTCATGGATTGCTCAAACAGTACATCGTCTGTTAGCATAACTAAACTATTATACCGAATATCTTAAAAAAAGCTAATCAATGAAACCAACCTTGAATTTCTAAACCACTCCTGCGGGTGGAACCAAGGAAACTTTGAAATCTTAAGTAGGAACTCCAAATTCTTATTGCATAATCGGATTTCGCCGACAAAAGTTAAATTTATCTGATCCACGATTTATATAGCTTCTTTTCACAAATGGCACTGTAATCAACCGATAGGGGTACCAAAACGTTCAAAAATTAGGATATCTCGGCAAATATACGTTATATCCACAAAATAAAGGTGAAAAGTTATGTTTGGTTATAGTGGCGGGATCGAAAGCCTCGCATATACCGCGCGGGGTCCGTAGCATTGCTACATTTGGGTGTGCTATATCCTAGAGAAGTTGTACTGCGATCGTCGAGTCGCTGCCTTTGTTTAGGCTTAAGGCACCCGGTTTGTTGCAAATTATACTCCTAATGTTCCACCTAGATGCTTCCTCTGGATCCTTGAAAAAGTATTTTATCCTCCGACCGCAATGATCCTGTCGGGTAGCTTGGCCGCTGGTGCAAATATATTTTATATTTAAGATGAAGTCACACGAGAAAACTCCATAGCGCATAAGAGAGGATGTCCTTCTAAGCGTACAACTATCGTGCAATCGTGCGAAACAGCAATAGGCTCTAGTTGATAACGAGACTGCAGAGGGCAGACAAAAGGCTAGTGTAGATGAGCGACGCATTAAATACGCTTTTCGAGTTTGTTGCTTCGAAAAGTGCAACGTTCATCGATACATCAACGGCACAGTGCAAGATTTTAGACTATTCTGCAGAAAGGTCCTGGAGGGGTTGAGATAGACACATCAGCTAGTAATTAGGAAAGTTGGAAAAACTCCCGAAACAGCTATATCGAGATAGGAGCGGATGACTGTTAATAACACTAAGAGGGCCACTCAAACCTGTCCAGTATGAAGGTAAAAGGGAACGAGAAATTGTGAAACAGGCGATTATTGGGCTACCATCACTAAAAAAGCAAAATAGCGCCAAGGAGCGAGAGGTTGGGCGAGTAACCTGCGCTAAAAACACCGACGATGGATACAGAGGGAGAAGTCGGCAAGGCAATAAGCCCATTTGCACTTTGGTGTCGCCTGAAACCTAGCGCATAGAAGAAGGCTCTAGAAAGTTGGACAGCGAAAAAGCATATTTCGGGATATTCGGATAAACTGCAAAAGATTAAGGGGGGACTCATAACTTAAAGATTTAGGGGTCGATCTCACAAAGATAAAGAGAAAACAGAAGGGAGATCTATAGGTGGAACTTAAGGGAGCAGAAAAAGAGAAAACCTTAAAATATCAGAACGTGGCCAAAAATGCGCTATGGTCAGAAGAGGTCATACACGCACGAGGTCGAGGTTGAGTGCACGGTTCTTGACGATTTAACAGCCAAGAAGGATTTCCGGAGGGAACTAACTGAATAGGTTCAGTTGCCCAATTAAAAGAATACGGATATGATAAAACGTTCGCCTTCCAGCGAACACACCAACACCAATCACATTATCAGCCAGCGATTTACCAAATGGAGATCCCCTTTACGTCTGATATCCGGCGATTTCGAAAAGACGTTTGACAGAATTGACCACGAGTGCATATCCGAGTAAACGAGGCGAAGTTTCAGGTATCGCTAGGTACTCGTTAAGTTATCTGTGTCGAAAATTCGAACACTTAAAGATAACTTGTACGTAGTAAGCACGAATTTTAGATATCCTGGCGCGTACGATGGCTGAAAGAATAATGAAAGATACCTAACCGATAACATTTTTAGTTATCCCTTAGTGTTATTTAGATGTTCCATGCCTTAAAATTTACACAAAACAATACTCTGCAGTATAGATACCTTTGAGTAATAAGCGACACCTAACCGAGAATTAGCTTAATTCAGTCTTCTTTAGATGTTTAGATTCAGTCTTCTTTAGATGTTCCATGGAGATAAAAATATTAACTAAAAAAATGAAAAAACACGTGTGCAATGCTGTGGAACGTGCTGAAAAATTTTCGAACTTCCGAAGTGAAACATTTGTCAAGTTTTCCGATACCGGGCAGTGCGAAACTTGGCAGGCAAAAACTGTGAGCGTTGATATATAGATCCAAAGCGGCATAGGCATTTACTTCCGAAGACGAAAGTAGCAATGGATACGTCACATACTAAGAAAAGATCCTAGCAACATATTTACATAGCTCAACAGGGTCTAGATTAGAATCCGCGTGGGACTTAAGAAAGATGCCGAATTGGACGATCGCGTAGCATAAAAAAAAAGATTCGTAGAGAGAGAACGTATACAGATCAACAAATGTGCTAGCAGAATCCTCGTAGATATGTGGAATATTATCGCTTTTATATAAAAAAGTTTAAACCTCAAATCTCTAATAATTGGTATTAATATTTAAATGATTAGAAAAACAAGTGCCTAATTCTAAAAACCTTATTACCTGACTCTACGCAATTGCTGCATTCTACATATTTTGATTAACCTTACCAATTAAATGTTGGCATATATGAAATGTTTCGTCCCAATGAGCTCGGTGTTGGAGTTTCCCAGATTTCTTGATGTCGTCTTCACATTCAAGCGGCTATACCCACTCCAAAGTTTTAAAATTTCAATTTGTTAATTTTAAATTACAAAGACATTTTTTAATAAGCGAGGAAGATAACTCTTAAAGCTTATGATTTTAAAATTTCTAATTTATTCGCAATTTGAATTTTTTTACATAGTAAGTATGTCTCAATAAGGTATAAATTATGAAAGCCATTCCAGAGCATTTAATTCTCGAGTCCAAAGCTTAAACAGCTACAGATCCGTTCTCCTAGCGCGTTTTTAAATCTCGGTATAACACAATTAAATCTTCGCCTCGGGTATTTTAAGCAGATGATGGTTAACCTCGACTTTTCAAGCCCCGCAAGAAATTTCATTTTTATAAATCTCTTAAAATATATTCGCTAATTAACAACCTTATTAAAAAATGCTTATGTAACAAAGGTTTATGTTAAATTTCAGAATAAAACTAATCTTGAAATAATTAGCCTTCCTTGAACAGCAATGCAGAGATTATCATAAAGTTAGGTATATCGTAATGCGTGCAAGTTGTGCATAGATCTGTTGAGGAGTGGAAAATGTAAGAAAAAGCATAAACACATTAGCAGAAGAAAAGTGTTTTTTTTATACGATGTGGCCAAATCCTAGGGGTCAACCCTTTGATGCGTTAGCATGGTTTTCCCGGAAGGGAGTAAGGGTAAGGGAAGTGAGGAAACTTGAGTCTTGTTTTTGCATTGCTGCGAGCTAGACAACAGCCCAAAAACGGAGTGGATTATTTTAATTTCTTAATAAAAGCTCACGGGGTCATCTGGTCTTGAACCCGGGACCCATGGCATGTTGGTCTTGCCGCTCAACGTATTGATCCAACTCCGTTTAAAAAACGGCAATTAAATTAGCCATAAATGTACCTGAATATCAAGTTTTCCTTTCAAAATTGTTGGACCAATACGTTGAGCAGCAATAGGTGGAGGGATGCAAAAGGCGAAGATTTTGTTGGAACTATCGAAAAAAAAATAAACACATATATGTGAAATCTTTATATTAAGAACTTGTAAACCTTTTCCCCTCCTATCTGCCAAGATTTTTCCTTACAAACCCATTATACAAAGGCATTATTTTGGTATTTATTTGGTGTGATACGGGGGGGGGGGGGGGGGGGGGAAATCCCGTCCACCTTTACGCACAATCTGTTGTCGGAAGAAATCAATAATGGTTCGACGCCGTACAGTGGGTATAAGTGAGAAAAACTTAGCCAAAAATATTTGCACGTTATTTTTATTTATATATTTAGTAAGTGAAATAAAGTGATAAATTTATAACGATTTTAAATAAACTAAGGAGCATTAGTAACATATAATAATTTAATAGAGTAACTTCGGGTATTGCAGTTTTCTCGAAAACTCAGTACGCTCTGGTAACCCTGTTCATCAAAGGCTGATGCTTTCAGGGAAACGAGCATCTGCCTGGCTAAATTTACTCGTAGTATCAAGTCGTTAAATAAATGCAACAAATAACACTGTGCGACAAAAAATGGGGTCATGATTGTAACTGGGCAGTTGGGGGTCATTTTTAAAGTAACTTTCTGCGTAGAATCCGAATCCGATGTACTCGAAAAATGAATTTTTTAGCTACTTTTGAAGTTATGAACAGGATTCATAACATTTGTTTGGTCTTTTTTTCTAGTTACATCGTTTATCCTTCCAAATAAGCCATTGAGCGATCGCCTACGATTTTTTCTTGAAAAGTTACGACCTTTTTAAGTTATGAAGTTAATATTTCATATAAACATAATATATCTATTTAAAAAGACCAAACAAATCTAATGCATCGTGTACATAACCACAAAAGTAGCAAAAAAAACCCTTTTTCGAGTACATTACCTCAAATATCTCAAAATCGTGACCTGATTGTCCAATTCTGACCTCAGATTCCGATTGTATGCAGCAAATTACTTTAAAAATGACCCCCAGCTGCCCAGTTACAATCATGACCCCCTTTTATATCGCACAGTGTAATTAGAGTATTTTTATATTTTAATGTAAGTTTTACTCTAATTATCTGTTTTTATTTTTGGTGAAATATGCAAAATCGGTTAATGTGGTACAGATACCATGGACTATTTTCGTACAGTATACCACATGCTATAAGTTTGTTTCGATTTACTATGTATTCGTTTTGTCATTTATTTTGTTCAGGTTCATCTTCAAACATGCCAAGAAAAGGAGAAATAAGAAAGTGGAACCCGAAGAATATGGAAAGAACTATTAGAGCGGTGAGAACTAATAAAAAGGGGATTCTGGTGGCGTCAAAAATATTCGAAGTCTTACACACCACCCTAAAATGCATGGCGAGAACCTACCTAAAACCTAGAACGAGAACGTAAAACCTATAAAAGAAATTTTATGCATTAAACTGGGTCACAAGCCGACATGTAATGAAACAATTGAAAGTGATCTGGCCAAGTATTTCTTGGAAATGGAGTCTCGATTTTGGGGTCTTACTGGAATGGAAATAGGATCCTTATCATTTGAAATATCCAACGGAAGTGACATTGTGAATAAATTTTCAATTACGAACGAGTGCGCCGGAAAGGATTGGCAGTATGCCTTCTGTAAACATCACACACCGCAATTGGCACACCAACTGGCACATCGTGCGGGAAAATTTCCAAACATTTTTCAACTTACTGAAACAAGAATATAAGGGATGTCCACTCAAAAAATACATCGTTGTTTTATTCGATGCAATACATCGATGTTATTCGATGTATCGGTTAGAAACATCGATGTTTCCTCAAAATCGAGTACTTTTTCTAACATTACATCACTAAGCTGCAGTGATATTATACAATCATACAATATATTATTCTAAGTGTTGTTTTGATACACATGCCTGAATCAGACCCATAATTCTAAATAACTTTGGTCAAGGAATCTATAAAACTAAGGAACTAAACGACTTTTTATGCTAAAGTCCCTGATTTGGGTGTTGTTTAGTGAAAAAAATAAAGAATATCTTTTGTTATTATTACAAAAGGTACAAAATAAGTCGATAACCTCGACAGCCAATATCATTTTAACTTTATAGCGGCAGATTTGGAGGCTTTAAATGATTATTTAGGTATGATAGACTTCCATACTTGTTTGTACAGAAACGTATTAGGTCTCTACGACGTTTTGTATGAAGCTTTCGGGAGGTTTGTTCCCTTGGTCCGGGTTAGACGTAGAGACTCCGCTCCACCCTGGTTTGACAGAGAATTGAAGACTCTTAAGAATAGGAAAAATATACTTTGGAAAAAGTACCTTCGAGTTGGTAGTGTTGACTCCTGATATGGTTTTAGTATTTGCCATGAACATTTTATAAGTCTTTCTCGTTCTCTTTATGAAGAATACCTTCAAAATGTAAATTCTCTTACCTCCGTACATTTTTCGAGTATCTCAACTTGAAGAGAAAGATTGATAACTATTCATCGACTATGGAATTCGGGGAGATTTCCAGCAATGATTCTAATATTATTTGTAACCTATTTGCTAAATCTTTTAAAGGTGCATTTGAATCATCTGTTTTCTATGCGAATAGTAGGAACTTTCTGCGCATGAATATCCGAATTTTACCCATGGTACCAGTTCCATCTATCATGGAGGAGATCTTGTTGAAGCATATTACTGAGCTCCGAACTGACTGTTCTAGTGGTCCTGACGGGATTCCTGCTCCAGTCATTTACTATTACTACTAAGGAAATCTCTTTTGCGGGGCTATTTCCCAGCACTCTGGAAGACATCCTTTTTAATTGCTATTTTCAAGAGTGGCAGTAGAAGAGGCATTTCCAATTAAAGGCCAATTGCTAAATTGTCCTGTATTATTAAGCTTTTCGAACTATTAATTCAACCCCAATTATTCGAAGTAAGGCTTAGTCTCCACTCGTCAGCATGGTTTTCCTCAAGTTAGGGCCACAGTTTCAGACTTGGTTGAGTTTGTTTCTTGCACTGTGGGCGGATTCACAGATGGTTGCCAAACTGACTGTATTTATACTGATTTTAGTAAAGCCCTTGATAATGTGTCTCACTCTATCATTGCTTTTAAATTGGCTAAGTTGGCTTTCTCGCCCTCGCTTCTTGTTTGGATTAAGTCATATTTAACTAATAGGTCTTATAGAGTACGTTTTGGTGGCGCACTCTCTGATTACTTTGTGGCTCATTCTGGCGTTCCCCAGGGCAGTCATATGGGTCCACTGTTATTCATTTTATCTATTGATGACATTTCGTATTTGTAAAATTCTTATATATGCTGGCGGTATTAAGATTTTTCTTCCAATCAAATCTTAGGCTGATTGTGAGATTTTGCAATCAGAGTTGCACATTCTCTATGGGTGGTGCTGCAACAATAATTTTAAGGTGAACATCGGAAAATGTCAGGTTATGTCCTTCACGAGGTCTCGCAGCTTCCGTCCTTTTTAGTACCTACATGTTTGCTGGTACCAGTACAAAACGGGTGGAAGGGGTGAGGGACTTGGGAGTGTATCTACCATAAAAAATTAATTTTTTATTTTTTGCACTAACATTTTGGTCGTAACGGTGTTCCGTTTTACACGTAACGTATCAGACATATGTACAGTCCCTATAGCGGACACTTCTGGTTCCTAAAAAAATACCCCTCTGGCCGCAATACCAAACGTTTCCACAGAGACAAAAAGTTGTTTTTGTTTTTATATGGTCCTTTCATCGATGAATTAGTACATTTTTTCCTAGACTAACTTTGAATACGAAACATTTTATGGAATGATATTGGTTCTGATAAAATATTGTAGTGAATTTTATTTTATTCAAAATTTATATTTTTAATTCCCGGTAAAGACAAAAACATTTCCATAAAGCATCATTGTGATTTACTCAAATCAACCCCATTGTGGCCAAGTTGAAGTCATTGTTACCAGAACAAGGTGGAGAGTCGTTGTATTAGGCGCCCTATGTTCCACAAGGTGTTAAAGGAACCAAAGAGGGAGACAAAGAGATGGTGATTTAGTAATGTGAAAGTAGGTAAAGTAAATGGCCAGAAATAAAAAGAAACCGATAATGATACTTCGAAAACATCTTCCTTATTTTACCAGTGAAAAGTCAGTGTAGATCAGAGGATGTTAAAAAGTTTGTGCTGGAAATTGTCATTTCCATTTGTAGAGTGCAGTAAATACAGAAACTAAATTTGTGGTACTGCGCCTTAGTTTATTTGATGAGTATGGAAAACCCGTCATCGTGGCAATATAAATTTAGTTTATTAATTTTTATGTAACTTAATAATTTTTGAATTTACTTCCTTTTTTATACTCACTATTTCCAGAATGTCAACAACAGATTTAACTTCACTTACCTGAAAAAGAAAATTAATATTATGAGAAGCAGGGAAATAAATAAATTTTCTATGAATTGGTTTTAGTTAATTTAGAAGATGTGATGCTTAGTCCAGTTAAAAAAACGGAAGAAAAAGATTTTTTTTCTTGGAAAATAATATTTTTGTTAGCGGTAAATATAGGGTGTAGAAGTAAAGAACTCTATTATTATACTGAACGGAGATTATAAATTTGACATCTTTGAAATTAACGACCATTTACTAGGCTAGGCTAATACATAGAGCTTGTACCTAAGATTTAGGATTCCAAAGTTCATGCAAATTTTTGATGAACTTAACTGACCGAAGAAGCCTTTTTGCGAACAAAAAAGAAAGAGATGTTCATTAAAAATCACAGCGTTGCATATCATTAACAGAGATATTACGTTTAAAGCTCTACCTGAAATTAGTAACTGCGTCTTTATTGGATATATGCACTGCTTTTAACGCTCTCTTTAGTTTCCGTAACCACTTGTGGGACATGGGGTGGTAGAGCAACTTTATACTATTCGGGATAACGATTGCACGTGGTACCTCAATTTAAGGTGGGTTCCGAACCACTAAGATTACTCTAGAACCCCCAATGGTCTTTCAGTGATTTGTTGTCAACAGAAAACAACCATTAGTCACTGCATGATGGGGATAGAACCTGGAACGCTCATAATGGAAAGACGAAACATTATCTTTTATTTTACTATTATTTTTTGTATAATTTTGCAATATTAATGCTACGAGAATGCCTGTCTTAAAAAAACTTAAAATAAAATCAAAATTTTAGTCGGAAATTCTGAAACGTTTTGCTAACAAATTTAGTACAGTCAATTACAACTAAGTTTAGCAGTACATTGCAGTCATCTTCACGAATAAATCATAAGATTATATTCCAGGAAAAAAATGGGTTCCTTTTATTTTTTTTCATCAATTTTCCGTAATTTCACTTTTATGTCAACAACATTCACGTTAAGCACTCTATTTCCAGAAGGAGTCCCTTATAAGTAAGCGTCATACCCTCTAAGACAGGTCCTTTGCAACCAGAATCATTTTTTTTTCAGTCATAGAAAATAAAAGGAAGAGGACACAACTTCGGTATCAAGGTGTCTTGTGGTATGAATGGCGGTGATTGTTACAAAAAGGCGGACAAACTGGAAATCGATTCTAATTTCGGGGGACGTTTAATGCCATTTTTCTCCTTTACTGTCCCGTTATTATTATTACGAAGCCATTTCGGGATGGAAAAGTGTCGCGCTTCCTTAAATTTGATTATAATATACTCATAATTGCGTAATAGAGTACATTTTGGAGACCCGCCTCACGAGCGCCAGTCCCTTGCAGACCTTTCAGCCTTCACAATTTGCAAAGTTATTTTTACCATAAGCCCCTTTTGCAGCCTATATCATTTTAAATGTCACGTCTCAATTTCTGGACTTTTTTCCAGTTTCATTTGCTTTCTTTCCTTTGACAACTGCTTTAAAGAGAAACTCACAGTGGGAAACATATGTTTGTGACATTTTAGCAGTAAATAAAGAAAATTAATACGTATTAGACGACAGGTTAATAATGAACTTTGAAGTTGGTTTTCGTTTTCGGGGCGGGTCCCGGTTAGAAGTCTTTTGTCAAAAAGCGTTTAATTGCGTTTATCGCCAGGATATTCCGGAGAATGGTCGGACTTATAATCCTTCGTATATGATGTTTCGCCGAAAAATATTGCAAGCTTACACCTTCTGACAGTTGCCTTTTAAAAGAGTGCCGAAATTAATTACAATTGCATTCTTTATTATTAGAGTAACTGAGAATATTTCTGCAGGGTACTCTAAGCACACCAAGAAGACTGAACAGAACGAAAAGGACGAAAAAAACTTTCACAAAATTAAATTAACATACAATTTTTCTCTGCAATACTGCAGGCATTACATTACATACAACTGGATTCATTAGCACATCTCAACTGTTTCAAGACAAGAAAACTTGTTTTACCTTTTTCTCTATTTACGCATTCTGCAGTAATTTTTTAGGCTCCTGGCGAACTGGCGAGTTTATATTTTTTGTGGGCGGTAAAACCTTAAACAGGTATTTAGTTTTGAAATTAAGGGATGGATGAATAACAATGTTTTAATTATTAATTTTGAAAAGAATTCATTTTTTTGTTTTGTCTTCTGTAAAAGACAAACATAATTGGATTTTACCAAATAATCTTTGAAATTTTTTTTATCTAGTTCCGAGGCTTTGAGAGAGGACGAAAAAAAGGACCATTTTTTAGGGGAAGAGGAATGTTTGGAGGGTACTAAATGATGTTTCAATACTATACAAAAAGATTGTTTGCCTTACTAATCAATATAAAATAATTTAATGCATCTATTAATACTGTTTCGTTTGTTCTTTACCTTCCTGGGATATTTTTTAACCGACCTCCCATAAAGGAGAAGGTTCTAAGTGCGACGCGTATTTTTTTATGTGAAACAGAGTAAAACCTCTACTGTTACGATGAGAAAAATGTTCCACCTAGGGCCAGGTTGAGTGAAGGTGGAGTCTAACTTCGTAATGAGTGAAACTGTCAGGATGATCCATTGTTCATTGCATATCAAACGCAAAATGTTTGACCAAGGGTAGGAGTATGTGAGAGGTGACACCTAGTCAATTTAGATGCTTTTGTTGGTAGCCCAATTGGTAGCAGGATAAAAATATCGAACTTAGACTGAGGCGGGATTAAAAAAGGAATAGAGTAGGGGTGAGATAGAAGAGGAGTGTTGCTTAACTTCATTCTTTATGCACCGATTTTGACATGATTCTCAACCGTCATTTTAAAAGCGAGACCTAGTTGGGGGGGGGGGGATTTTTATGATTCATTTATTGTATTATAGAGTATATTATCATTATTAAAGGTGCTGTTGGGTTGGGAGGAGGGACGCCACCTACCTTTATAATGAGTGCACCGATTTTGAGCAGATTGATTCTCATTAATATAATACCGGAATAATAATCTGATTGAAAATAAATAATTTTAATTTTATATTTATTACGACATTTTGATGCCGGTGCATATTAAACAAACCAACCAACTACAACAAAAGTCCTTCCTTATAATCCACGAAATTATGCCCTGTCATACATAAAACAAATACATGTCGAACTAAGCACCTTGTTGTTTTTGGGAAGCCGGTTAAAAATATTACCAAGAGTGTGGACGGGGTGTGAAGGTAGAAATCACCTTAATTCGCCTTACTTAAGGAGAGATTATAGTAAAAGTAGAGGATTTTGAAATTTTTTTAAAGGATGAAAAAATATTTCAAAAGGGAGATTAATTTCACTTAATTATTATTAAACATTATAATACAAACAAAAATTAGAAATGGCCCTGATGTTAGTAATAGCTCCCGAAGCCCACGGCCACGGCGCAAGTGTTTTCATTACTTTTAGATATTTGAAAATAAAAACCAAAGGTATTTAAAAAAAATAAGAGTACTGTTATCGCTGGAAGTAAACTGACCGTAAGGAGACGGAGTTGGATCAATGCGTTGAGCCGCACGACCACCATGCCATGGGCCCCGGGTTCGAGACCAGATCTCCCCGTGAGGTTTTATTAAGAAATTAAAATAATCCACTCTGTCTCTGGGCTGTTGTCTAAGCTCGCAGCAATGCAAAAACAAGACCCAAGCTTCCTCACTCCCCTTACCCTAATTCCCTTCCGGCCAAAACCATGCTAACGCATCAAAGGGTTGTCCCCTAGGATTTGGCCACATCGTATAAAAAAAAACTGATCTTTTTCCAAAGATGAGTCTCTATCCATTGTTTTTTTTATTTCCACCATTTATATATTATATTATATATTCTTCCCGCCATTTATATTAAGAATTAATTGACCTGTGTCAACGAGATACTTGGGGAAACCTAATGTTGCTCGGTAAAATTTTGCAGTCGCAATGTGCTCTGAATACCTAGTTTTTACATACATTTTCAGTTTTTCTATATATCGGGTTACCATCACCTCAACTAACACTGTGTAGTAATAGTTGACACTGTGTACTCCACTTTTTTCAATTTTATATGTTAATTTTTGTATTGAAATAAAAGGAAAAACACCTGCCATTAAATAAGCCAGATAAGGTTAAAGTAAAATAGAAAAAATCTCTTATATTGGGAGCACATTAGAAAAAATTATAAAGATATTAAAACTAAAAAATAATGCCAGCTTATAATACCAAGGTCGGTGCTGGACGCACAAAAAGATTAGGACTAGGTTAGACTGCAACCACGTCACGTTACTGTAAGAGAATCAGATTGACTGGTAAGTTTGTTGTTTGGACCTTAGGGATGAACTCTCGAACAATAGATCTGAAGTGACATATATCCGGAGAGACGACAAACGCAAGAGCGTTCTTCGGTATAAACACCTTAAACAAAGCAGTAGATGTGCGGCCGTTACGGCCGGGTACAGAGAAGAGAATATGAGAAGAAATATGATCAACTATGCCTCACTCGGAAGAATCGGGGTGAAATCTGGACACGAAGATGCATTTGGGCCGCTATGTTGGTCTAGAAACAGAAATGCCAGGCTGGGAAGGGGAAGTGGCATCCGCCTGTAGGGAGGGGGGGGGGGGCTGACCGAATAACGTTGCGTGGTATTGCTACAAATATTGCATGATATTGCTACAAACATCGTGAGAACCAAGCGAGCCTCCATAACTCGAGAGATGAAAGTAAACGACCACACTCCACCTGCGCTGAACCAAGAGTGGTATAGCAACCAGGGAGCAGCCTGAGGTTCAGAAGCCTTCAAAGATGGAAGCAGAGGTTGCTGAAAGTATAAAAGACGTCCTGCAGCAAGCAGAAAGAGCCCTCATGTCAGCGATTATAGAGCCGATCAGGTCACCGCTGGCCGAAACAGCCGTAAACCAAGCGGAAATGTCAAGCTTGCATTACGGTGAATATCATCCAAGACCTGTAATATAGGTGAGAAGACCAAGCCGAGATCGAGACAAACAACCGGAGCCTGAATATATAAGAGCCACGTAGTTAGCAGCGCGCTGGAATTAGACTTCAATACACTGGAAATTTTCAACAACCTGTTTACTGTGGTGATAAGGATATTGGCGTCTTCGGGCAGGAGTTGTAGATTACCTCAGCGGACGCAAAAGAAGCTGACTCTGTCCAGGTCATATCCGTCATAGCCCTCACCAATCTGAGAACGTGGCACGGCCTTATGTCTAAGCATCCGCCGCAAGTAGTAGACCTACATGATCTAGTAACACGCCACGCCTCGGGTGACCGCACACCCATTCCGGGACAGTTAAACACTGTCGGAAATCGTAGACCCCAACAAAAAATGCCCACAAAAATATAAATATAAATATGTAAACACTCACGAATACAAAAATAAAAAATAAAAATATTTACACATAAAGTCAGTATGGTAACGAAGATGCAAACAAGAAATGCAAATAAAAAGCAAACACCGTAACAAAAATAAAATAGACCAGCAGTAAGCAACGAGGAAGGTGAAAATTACCAAAGGCAAATACAGGAACAGCAAACAATAGACCGCTCAGCGGAACGCGACAACACAAACGTAAATGACAAACGCATAAAATACGAGAGTACGAAACAAGAAATGAGATTGGGAAAGTGCAGGGGAATCACACACGGTCACCAAGTAAAATCTCAGAGAACAGCTAAATAAAAAAAAGAAAGAAGGCGGAGTTGGATCAATTAGTTGAGTGGCACGACCTCCATGCCAGGTCTCCCCGTGAGTTTTTATTACGAAATTAAAAAACACATTCCGTCTACGGGCTGTTGTCTACCTCGCAGGAATGCAGAAACAAGACTTTCAAGGTTCCTCAGTCCCCTTACCATAACTCCTTTTCGACCAAAGCCATGCTAACGCATCAAAGGGTTGTCCCCTAGGCTTTGGCCACATCATTCAAAAAAAAAACATCGTTAACAACGAACAGGGTAAAGGCTAGGAATATTATTAATAAATTAAATTTATATTAAGCAGTCACTAGTTATGGTTACTGAAGTGGGATCGACATGTACTCGCTATCATCCCAATATGTTTGCTTTTGTCTTGACAGAACGTTATTCAATTGTTCTACTTACATAAGGTATGTTCAACCACAAAATCAGAACAAATTTCTAATCCTCCCCTCCTCTTCCCTCCTCTTCCCACCTCATTAACATGAGCTAAGACCTAGACCGCTACACAATGGAACCAATTTAAATTCGATTCATTAAAAATACGCAATCAGCTTAATAATAATTAGTATCATTCAGTTAACAATTTTTACTACAAGTGTCAACACCGACTAACAATTATTTCTGCACGGGCTAATCCAAGCTGACACGAATAACATTTATTACGTTGCTGATGTGCCTCTAAAAAATTCAAATTTAAATTGCACCACTTTTCTACGTCATTATGCTAAGAAATCTAATAAATTCTCCCTGCTTGCCTTTTGTTGTTCACAATGAGATTTTTTTTTATTGAATGCAGAATGGCATGAAAATGAGGTAATTAACCCTACAAAGGCGTGATAATAAAGCAATTGAATTTCACCAAATGATTTCGACTTCAATAAATAATGAAGCGTCCATCTCGTCCCCCCGCACGAGAAAGAGTTTCGAATTGCTACAGACGAGGGAGAAAACAGCCGCGTCATATAATAAAAACTTTCTTGACAATGTTAATGTGACTTGCGATAACCCTTAGAAGTCAGTTTGATAAAACGCCAAATGATAAGAAGACACGAGGGACAAAAGTTCTTCCACCAAGACTTCCAAGTAAATTCTTTACGACGGTTTGAGATAAAGTCGTACAACAAAAAATCATCAACTTGTTAGCCAAACCGTGGACTACTTCAGAGTTTTTCGAAGCAAAAGAGACGACTTCCGGATATCAAGTTGTACGCCCAACACATTCAGAGATGCACAAACACATCGGTGTAGATATTTACAAAAGGAAACTTGGATATAACTTTTCGCCTTGAAAGTCATACACCAAATCCTTCTTATAATCTAATTTGTCGTCCGGGAAATGGTAAGCACCGTCTCCTTGCTGAGATCCGGCCCTCCCTCTGATTTTTTAACGTCATTAAGAAAAACAGAAAAATACTAAGCGAGGAGGTTGTAACGAGAATGTCCTTTGTCATGCAAAAACGGAGAGGACAAAAATCCTTTCCTGTCGACGTTTTTAACCTCTGCGCGCACTTCCTTTGTTTCAAAAAGCTCGCTTTTATCAGAAACATTTTATAATTTTTATTACTGCTCCTCGTAGTTTCAGCGTAATTGAGACAGAACTTTAATGACGTAAAGAAGGATCTCGCGCTGGAATTACCCTGATTCAAATAACGCAATTATTCTCTAAGTCGTCACGGAATTTTCTTCGCATGATAAATCTTTTTAAGGACTTTTTGTCGTCGTCAACTTTTAAAGTCGTTGAATGTTTTGTTGTCCTTCAAACAGGAACTTGTGATTGTATTTGGGTCAGAGAACATGAACGCGCTAACTTAGAGTATTCTAAATATTTGGGAAATTCCCTTTTAGTACGCATTCGAGATAGAATCAGTTCTTTGTTTATTGCAAAAGTTTTTAGCATGAAACTCTGAGAAATGATTCGGAACACTTAATTAATCCTACAAATGAGACATTTAGATTCTCACTGTAAAATGTTATTTAGCCACAGATTAGATATGGAAAATACTTCATTGTCATTCAAACTTGTTGTTAAATGTGAGCCTGATCTAATGTAACATTCGTTTAAAATTAATGCAGCTTAGGAACCTTGCATTTTATTCTAGTCTCATTTCAGTCATAGAACTTAAGTAGCCCTTACAAATAATTTGTGTTCTCCAAAAATGTAATTTTTTCTGGAGTTCCTCAAGACAGACATCTTGGGCCTAATCTAATTCTGGCTTTATTAATGACATTTTTTTTGGATTTTTTTTTCTTTAAATGTTTTGGGTACATAAACATCTCTAGTACTGCTGATATTCCAAATATCTTGGTTAATATTGAATTGTTTTTGCGTTGGTCCAAAATAAGTCCTAAATTCTTGAAAAATCACTATTTTACAATGTACAAAACTTCTGTAAGAACAAACTTTGATATGGATAGGGAAGGATGACAGTATCGTTTTAAGGAAGGCCATGGAGTGCAAACCTAAGGAATGTGCGCTACACTGCCTTGATGCGGTTGATGTGTGCGGTAAAGTAGAGAGCCCTTACAGGCAGGCTTATTCCAGAATTGGTCCCAGTAATTAAGCTTAGTTAAACAGGTTATGGCGGCTGTGAATAGAACTGATCCTAGTCTGAGAAAAACTCGCCAATGAAGTTCGTTCATAGCAACAATAGCACAAGTGGGAGGTTGTTGAAACAAATAGAGAAAAGTAGCGGTCCAAGGAAGGATACCTGAGGAACACTACTATTGACATGTAAAAGGTCATAGGAGTTATTACCGCAGAAGTCTTTTTGTTTCGGCCTAAGTGATATGACCATTTTAATTTACACGCTGGCTTGGAAAAGATTAAACGGTTGATTAATTTATGAATCAAAAGTGTGTGATCAATTTTCAACCGACTTCCCAAAACCAAGAGGTTCTAAGATCGACACGTATTTTTTTATGTATGACCAGGCATATTTTGTAACGCGACCGATTTAGATGATCCTTTTTTTGTTGGGTAGAGTCATTCCCCGATTGGTACGATGTCAAAAAAACTTAATAAGGCTGGGGGTGAAACCTAACTTTGTAAGGCGTGAACCGATGTGGATGATTCTATTTTTGTTGTATAGAGTGTGATGCCCCATTAGTAGCAATGAAAAAAAATTTTAACTACCTGAACGTGTCAGCTCACGGAATCATAAGGAAGGACGATAAAATACTTCTGTTGTAGTTGTTTGGTTTGTTCAATTTGCACCGACTTCAAAATATCGTAAGAGACGTTTATCGTTTTTTGTGAAGTCTGTTCAAATTTTTTTAAAAAAAATATTTTGTTGAAGACATTTGAGAAATCCAATATAGCCAAAATATTTGTGAAAGCAGTAGTGCAGCTATGTTTAGGTCTGAATTCAGATGAAGTAGTAATAATAGTATTGAAAAAGTAAGTAAGAATGGGGAAGAGTTATGGGTAGAAAAACTAAAATAAACTTGAGATGGACTTCATCAAGTTCGACCGCACCAGATTTAACATTCTCGAAAGCGGTTAAAGCATCCAATTCGTTGACATTTCCAAAGGAAATCCCCCACATAGTTCCAGCGAACTTAGCATTATATTTATGGTAAGATGCGAATCTATAGCATTGATTGATCTGGAATTTGTAAAAAAATATTCTGACACTTACCCGCCCCTATAGATTTTAAATTGTACCATTTATTGCTCGCAGGAATCTAAATATTAAACTGGGATCTATAGTAGGCAGAATTTGGTCGTAAGATTAGAGAATTGACTTTGTTACGTAAGAAACGAAAATTATTTCAGCATTTAGATGTATGAAACTATTTACGGTTTGCAGAATTATATGGGGAGAAAACCGAGGGTCTTTCAACCTCCAGACCGAACATCTGAAGTACTGCGTCCGACCCGCACAGCTCAGCACAGTTCTTAGGTCTGGCACAGAGGTTCTCAGTCTAAGATTTTCTTCGATATTACAACTCGGATCCTTGCCTACAAGAGCAAACATCTACAGTCATTAGTCGTTAGTCTAACATTTTACGATTTGGATTCTTCAACCTTAAGACCAAACATACGCAGCACGATGTTGGACCCATAGAACTCAGCACTGTTCCCGGATCTGACATAGAAGTCCTAAGTATAAGTTTCCCTAAGACGTTGCAACTCAGGTTCTTCGCCACAAGAGTGAACATCTACAGTACGATTCTGTACCCCCAGTCTATAATTCCCTACGATATTACAACTCATTGAAGTCCCAAGTCCACGATTTCCATAGACATTGGAACTTGAATTCTTCGACTTAAAGGTCGAACATCTGAACTGAACCCTTCAACATATCACTGATCCAAAAGTCTATTTAATACCGAAACTCTGCAGTGACAGAGCGCAGTTTCTTAAGAAGACATTAAGCATACTCTCTATCACAAGGAATCATCAAGTTTTCTGGGCCAGCTTTTCAAGAAGCCCAGCGTCGACTAGCCATACCGAAATTCGAATGAACATGATTCTCACCAGACCGACGGGAATTGAGAACCACACCCTCGGTTCTGCTAAAGATAATGTCATCCACAGAGTAGTCCAAGAAAAAGGGATATTTTCTACCGGAGAAAGTCATAGCAGTGCATTTGCTGGCAGTTTAAGGAAGGCGATTGCAAGAACACTACTCGGAAAACATAGTTAAATAGTGCGAAATATATGTCATAGTCCACATTACAAAGAATTTTAGCATTGAAATGACGACGGGAAACATCTTTGACCTGTAGAATAAAAAGGAGCGGGCCACAGATGGCGCCCTGGGGCACCCTAAATTTACAAATATTAGGATAGAAGGAACTCACCAAAATACTAATTGCTGCACCCAAGACGGAAATAATAAGAAAATCGAAGCAGATATAGCTTTCCTGAAATCTTTGAATATACAACCTACCTGTTTGCCTGATTCAATAGTCACTAAAGAGTGGTTGAGGAATTGAGGCGTTTTGTAAGATAGAGAGAGAATTCTTCGAAAGCACAGGCAAACACAAGATTAAGTTGAATAAATAACAGAGAACACAAACTAGCCACTGGCATTTCTTCAAGAAGGGATAACATCAAGGTACCCCCTAATCTGTCAGTTTAGATAGGTGTTCTGCAACAATTGGGTCGTTAAATAATAGGTTTCTGGACTCAAGGGAAGTAGACGGGGGGTCTCGTCAAGTGGGTAAAATCAGTAAAGGAAATAGCACAGTTGGATTCCCAAAGGGCAGTGCTACAGACCCCAATTTTTTAACAAAACCTAAAGAAACGCAATATAAAATATTGTAATGGAAAAATAATTTCTACTGTAATATAATATCTAGCCCTATTGCTGAAACGGTTAAAAGAATCTCCGAAAAACGACTGAATGCCTTACCGTGTTCCTATTAAAAACGATTAATCGTGCCATTCTGTCTCCCTCTCTAGTTCCCGGATTGTTCTTCTAGAGCATTTGGTGACAGAAGACCATCACCTGATTCAAGACAACCATTGACGAGACGACTACAATTTAAGTTAGACCCAGAACCATCGACATTACTCTACAACCCCCAACCTCCACATGGCCTTTTTACCCTAATCTGTTGACAGCGGAAAACACTCATGGTTCGCCGTCGGTAGGGTTCGAACCTGTGACCTCGGGGATGGAAGGGCGACTCACTATCACTTCCTCTACTCAAGATTTGATCGCCGCACCGTCAGGCATTGCCGTTATGGCAGAGTTTTACCTACATTGATTAATGAGCTCAAGCATGGCGTGGAGTTATATTAATTATTGCAAATGCAAATTGAAACCTCGCAAGGAGACCGAGGCTTGATCCTGCATCTAGGCGCAGTGATCGTGCAAATCATCTATTGTTTCTTTTACTAAGGGAATTTTGGAGGGGTTAGCTGAACCTGGATTGCTAGGAACTTTACTAATATCCCGTGAACAGGGGAAAAAATAGCATTAAAACTAGATTCCAAACTATAGTGATTCCTTCATCTAGATACCACAGCCGAAAAAAGAGGCAAACTCTTGCGGGGCTTCATATAGTGGCTTAGTCTAGTCAGAGCCAAATCGAGCAGTGTACAACGGATGAAAAAAAAATTTGGGAAAATGCAAAATTTTTTTTACTTTTGTATCTACAGGGGTAGGAGTTAGATCAATATTTTTTTTTTGGTGTTTGTTGAGTAGATCAAAAGATAAAAATAAAAGAGTGATGTGAATACCATGTAAATTGTAAATTTATGAATCACCCTGTAACTCCCAATTGGTTGAAATCCTCTCCTTCCCTGCCATACAATTTTTCATTTGACTAGGTGAGATCTATCACTCCACATATGACCAGATATGAATCACCCTGTATAGGTAGAATGTTATCTCGAACGGGTAATAGAAAATTATTTTGCATTAACCACTTCTAATGCAAAGTTTTTCTTATTCTCGAAGGTTATTTTAAACTATCTTAAACAATTTAACTCCATCGTAATTAGCAATAAAGATTCCATCTGTTTAGGAGGTTTCATTGTTTTATAACCGGAAATTCCTACTTCAACCTTGCTGGACTTTTGAAACAATATCCAGCATGTGTTGAAGAAATTCCGAATTGAAAACTTAGCAGGTTCTCGAACTTAAGAAGGAAAGATTCTTAAAATTCCAAAAGAAGTTTAATTTTCCCGACGATGCAAATTGTTATCAAATTCTGCAAAGTATTTCGACTTTAACAAGTCTGCTAAGATTCTATTGGCCAGCAATAAAATACTTAAGACAAAAAGTTTTAAATCTTTTGCCAGAAAATATTCGCACAGAACATTGTTGTAAGGTAACATGCCGAACAAATCAAACTTAACAACGCCAAAATTCTTAATTTGACAAAAGCAAAAGCCTATGAAATGAGTGATAAGAAAAGTGGTTAAAGGGAGGGGATACAGACGAAAAAGACCAAAAAAAATAAATTTTAGTCACTCTAGCAGCGGCTTTACAATTAAGCCGGAAAATGTTTTGTGGAAATTTATTATACTCCGAAGGAAGTCCGCTCCAAATTAAAGTTATAATTGTGCAGGATCTGAATAATATTATTTTGTATTTTTAACTCAGCTTGGTCTTACCTCAACTGTGGCTCGGGGGAGTTCAAGACTGGCCATTAGAACCACGCAAGCCAAAGCATCTAAATCCAGGATTCGTTTACTGAATACCCCCGCAATCAAAATTAATTATTAAAACATTTTCCGGTTTGTTTGCGGTCCATGGGGAGTGGGCATTTGATTATGTTCCTCGTTTAGAGAAATAAACATTTTGAAACCCTACCCCGGCCAGTGACGCAAAATTACTTTCTCACATCCCCAGTGTTACGAGAAGTTTGGAGTATTGTTGGGGCTTTTATGGTCAATGGTATCCTTCGACTGAAAATAATTTTGCAACGATAGAATTTCAAGCACTTATCCGCCTCATTCTTTCAAGGATGAGAATGTGGGCAAGTTTCTGGGATAGATGCAATTTGTGCCAGAGATGTGTTTGTTCACATGGAGCTGTAGCTGTGTACACTAGAAATTAAGATCTTTGCACTTTGACTGCTATGGTTGCAACAATTTAATTTCTGGGTTTGCTACTTGAATGAAACCATAATGACGACGAGAATGTTAGAAACTCTATTGTGTGAACGTCTTATGAAGTCGCTAAAAGATGGCAATTCATACTACGTTTTATGGTTGGATGCTTCAGTTTTATTATAAGGAATTTTATTATATTATACTTCTTGCTTTAATTTGGCCACATTAGAGTAGACATTTTTGGAACTCCTACACTGTTCTGCATTCATGACGGTGCCGTAAGCATAAACACTGAAACGGTCATGAAAAATGCTCTATAACAGTAACATTTTGCAACAGCTGGATGAAAAACTTGAGACATCTAACTCTAGATTGTTATGCTGTAATAAAGCAGAGACATCATGAGCAACAGTTAACTGGGTAAAAGGGTTCAAATTCATTTAAGGATTTCTTGTTGCGAAGGTAGTTTTTATGGTTATGAAATAAACATATTTTGCATAGAGCAATTTTCACTTCGTGATAATGATTTCATTTTAGACTGTACGATACTTGGTATTAGAGGATACATGGAATGGTGTGGTGCACTTAAAATTTTCTATAATTAACTGAACTTATTTGGTAGTGCTGATAGAAAATAGGAGAGTATGGGGAAGAATTATATGACGTCGGGTGCGACACTAACATATAAAAGAACTGATAGAAATTTTGATTAGGGGTGGAAACATATTCTTGGCAAACTAGTTTACAGAATAATGTTTTTTATTTACATTTTAATGTTGTTGGGGCTTTCCCGGCTCAGCAGATTAACTAGTACATGTATTTTCAATTACAAAAATTTCACAGTCTTTATTCACTTCACTTAACAATGCATTTTACAACTACCATTTTGTCTTTCTTCACAGTACAATAGTGAATTTTTCTCTGGCCCTTAACCCCCCGTGGGGCATAGGGTATAACTCCGTTCTAGCTAGTCCCAGGCCTGGTTGAGAATGAAGGAGGAGGTAGAACACCTCGGCTTAAAGGATACCCACGCGATATACAAATACAAATACGCTTTCGGTGACTCTCAGGAGGCCTTATGGTGCAGCCCTCGTCCTGGGATAGCATAGGTAGGCTTGTAACCCGCTTATCTGTGAAAACCAACTTATATACGAAACGTCTATAGTTAACTTTACTTACTGCAAATTACCTCTTCATCGGTTCAATAATGAATTACTTCTCCGAATATGAATCATACCTCAAATCTTCTTAGTCTAACTTTCAACTAAGCTCACTAGGATACTACTCAGCGTTATTGGGACCATTGATAAGTGAGTGCCGTTTCCGATAATTTTTACATGTAACTTCCTTCCAAGATGTGTCTTAGCATCATAGTATTCAACGATATTTGGAGCCATCATCATTGTTAGCATCGGTCGATTTCAATTATTTTTGTCGATCCCTTCCCTCCGATCCATATGGGATAGTTGGGGGGGGGGGGGGGTGGTGGGTGACCCGTTATTATTGTCGACGCTAAATTTTTCGGGGTCAGTAAAATGAATAATTACATTTCCGATGCCGTTAAATAATTTGCCGTTAAGGCACCCCAAGGATGCGGGGTGGGAAGACGGTGACATGGACAAATAATCAGAAACACCGATAGTGGTGTTGAAACCATAGTTTTTGGTGTCGCTGAGATGAATAATGACGCTACCGAATCCATGTTGATACTGCAGTGATAAGACACACCTAAGTCGGGTAAAAAAGTATAATTTTAACCCTAAAGTATCCAACGACATTTAGAGTGTGAATATTCATCGCAGTGATACTGAAAACTATGAATCCGACATCGATCTATACCAATTTTCGAAGCCTTAGGTCCACTCCCCTTTTCCGACTCAAAACCACCATCGCACGAACTACGGTCAACGCAAACCAATTACCAGGATGCTACGAAAAGTCAACGATTTTTTCTCCTTTGACTTCCATTTGAGTAAATCATCCCTTCACAAAGCCTTATATTTTGATCCCCCCATCAAGGATGCTCTGATTATTTTTCTTACTAAAGTTTATGATAGTTTGGACGCATGTGCTGCTGACTTGTTCATAGATTTAAATAAAGCCTTTGATTTAGTTAATCATCATGTGTTGCTGGATAAGCTCTTCAAAATTGGGGATTGAGGTTGTATTCTGGCTAGGGATGGGGGATCGAACTGAAAAAATCGATTCAGTACGGATCGATCTGTAATTTTTTTCCGATTTCGTAGATCGATTAATCGCCTTAAAAGGATCGATATCCATAGATCGAATAGATCGATTCAGTTTATTTTGATATTCCAATTTATTTCAGCATTTTGAAATTGCAAGTAATTAAACCTGTTTATACATATAAAAATATAGGGTCATTATTAAACCAATTTACTAAATAATAGAAAACAGCCTTTGTAGCTTACAAATCTGGGGTATTTCAGAAATGTTGCTTATTTTACAAATCTTGGGTATTTCAGAAATGTTGCTTATTTTACAAATCTTTCTTGAAAGTACTCAGTCTTCATTAAAGGAACAAGTACTAGTCTTCATTAAAGGAACACAACTAAAAATGTACACCCGAAAAGTAAAGGAGAAGCACAACTTTTGTGCCGCGTATTTGCAAGCGCAAACATTTTTTTTACTTATATCACAACATATCCCAGAAACGTTCCAGGAATATTATGAGTATGTACGAAGAACATTGTCGTAAGTTTTCTGGGAAGGTTTCCGGTCTTAGCCCTAAAAATGTATATCTGGGGTCGTTTTTTGAAAATATTCTGGGAATGTTTTATTCTTTCGTTTTAAACGGAAATCACAGCAAGTTAAAGTTGACAGTTCACCTTTATCTTCCTCCTTGTCTTCACCTTGAGAGAAACATGACTACCTCTCAGTTGAAAATTTCAAAATGGACTCAGTTCTGGTTTACTATTCAAGTGCTAATTGTAATCGAAAACACTTACACACTTTTCATATGAAAATGTTTTAATAAAAGGCAATCTAAGATTTTAAAGCACGCAAAATAAATTCTTCGTCCTTTTAATTTATTGTGGAAAGGTTTTTTACAAAATTCACCATTGCTTAAATGTCTGAATCCATATTATTTTAAAAGTGTAAAATCTGCTAATTTGAGACTTTATATTAAAAAAACTATTAATAAGTGTCAAATCTTTGATAGAGTAAAAATGGGCAGAACTCAAAAAGATATATATGCTTCTTTCAGGAGATTAAGATCTACGCCGCATCTGCGTGTATTCCACATGAGTTTCTTACTAGGATTATACGTGACAGTATATATACTTGTCTATTCCACTAGTTATATTCTACTTTGTTGATGTGGCAAATCCGCGAGTTGGGTCATCCCATGGGTCGCAGGTTTGAGACCAGGTCTCCCCGTGAGCTTTTATTAAGAAATTAAAATAATCCACTCACTCGGGCTTTTTCTAGCTTGCAGGAATGCAAAAACAAGACTTTCAAGTTTCCTCACTTCCCTTACCCTAATTTCCTTCCGGCTTTAGCCACGTTGGATAAAAAAACTGATATGCATAACATCTAGGATGTCGGTATACAAAATTCAACTAACTTTCGAAGCAATTACAAGTTGCATCGTGTATTCCAAAACTAATTTGTATAAAAACTTAAAATCGCATGTTCGAATATAACTTATTTCAGATTTTTCTTTAAATAACTTATTTCTTTCTCATTGTGGAATCACCAAACCAGAAACAAAACATAACAAGCCACCGATGACAAAATCATGCAGTAGTACATAGTTAACACTAAAATATTATAGCGATCACAAGCGCATTCACCTAACAATTACGATTCTTTTAAAATTTTTTTAAAATTTGTCGGATTATTACACAAATGAAAGATAAAATGCAAAAACATCACAAGGTAGCTTGTTCTTTTTTTGGTGCGTCTTAAATAGATCGAAATCGGAAACAAATAAATCGATTCGAGCTGAATCGGTCCCACGTAAAATCGATTAAAAAATCGGCAGATCGAAGGCTTAAAGATCGATCTCTTGAGATCGAATCGAAGATCGCCCATCCCTAATTCTGGCGTGGTTGAAGTCATTTTTGGAGGGAAGGAGGCAATCAGTAAAAGTGAATGAATTAATTGGTTGCAAATGCAGTATTGACAATATTGGTGTACCACAGGGATCTGTACTAGGTCCATTTCTACTTATAATTTACATCAACTTCCTCTGTGACTTTACTTTTAAGGGTAAGGTCATTGGGTTTGCGGATGACACTAAGTTGTTTATTCTGGGAGTAATATGGAAACGTTGTGAGTGACATTAATAATGACATTAATCTTTTTCGGAAGTGGCTCTTGACGCATCGTATGATTTTGAGCAGGAAATCGAAAGAGTTGTTTTTTTAATCTGCGCGAATCTTTTATTAATACGGATATTATGGCGCATTCCTATAATTGCAATTCTGGAGCGTGCGATCAAGATTGTTTTAAAATAGATTGTATGGAGAAGTATAAATACCTGGGAGTAAAAATAGATCATAGTTTGAAGTGGAGGTTTCATATCCATACAATCATAAATTTTTTGATTTAAGGAGGCTGGTTCCTGAATCCCTATTGCATATTTTATATGATGCCTTTGTAGAATCAATATTAAATTATGGACTCAGTTGTAGGGGAGGAGCATATTCAACGAATTTGTATCCTTTAATGGTTGCTCAAAAAAAGATTATTCATATTATACAACACAAAAATATGAGAGAGTGCTCGCATCCCCTTTTTCGGCAAAGCAAAATACTTCCGCTGCGTTACATAGTGTTAAGAATATTCTTTGCTAGAAGTGGCAGTGTAAACTTTAGAAGTCATGAGGAACATAACATACGCAATAGATTTCTGCTATCGACCCTTAGGGTCTACACCGAACATAGAAGATTTTTTTTTAACCATAGCACCTTTTTTTTAATAACTTGCCTGTTAAATTGCGTAAAATTCGCCACTGTTAAAAAGCAGTTTTGCTATGAGCTTAAAAAATTGCTTTTCTCCAGATCTGAAGTGGAAACTCTCATTGAAGTAAATGCTTGAGTGTATACTGTATTGTAGGTACTGACTACTTGATTTAGGATGAATCATTGTATTACTTCGCCCACTTACCTTATGACAGGGATAACATTCTTAATGCATTTCTGTTAACTACCTTACAGATCTTGCGTAAAAACTTGCTTTACGACGACAGCTTAATATTAAATAAATTTATACTAGTTTAGTGATAGTACCCTTAAATCCGGATTCCTCCTGTCTCCTGATGTATTCTATTTTTCACCTTTTGTTTTAGTATATGTTGAATTAATTATGTATACATATTAAGCTAGAACACTTTACTGAATTTTCAGCTGATAGTCTAACATAACTATAGTCAATGGAATGTAGATAGTTTTAAGAACAAATGGAATTAATAAATAAACATTACTTTAAAAAATATCGTAGGAACGGAATTTTAAGCCATCACATGTTATTAATTAATACACTCACAACTCAGAAATTCTTTAGTGTCCCTCTCCTAATACTCTACTAATTAATAAAAAGCAATGGTCCGAGATAGCTGTGTTGTGGAACATCAGAGATGTTAAAAAATGGGTCAGAGAGAGCGTCGAGAAATAAGACTTTTTTAACTGATGCTGATCCTGATGAGTTGAATTCAAACTTTGCTTCTGCTTCCACGATATCTACCTCCATATCTAATTCAGTTAATATAGTAAATGTCTTTGATGACCTTACATCTTTTAAGGGTTTCTCTTTCTCCGGAGTTAATGCTGAAGAAGTCACGGAAGCTATTCTTTCCATTAAATCCAATGCAGTTGGTTTGGATGGCATTCACCCTAAGTTTGTTAAGTTGATTCTTCCTTTTATTATTCTGCTGCTTACCCATGTTTTTAATACGATTCTGTTAACCTCCACATATCCTTCCCAATGAAAAGAAGCCAAGATTATCCCAATTAGGAAGAATCCTAAGTCAACTATTGCTGAATACAGACCAATATCTATTCTGCCATTTTTATCTAAAGCGTTCGAAAGTATTCTTTAAAAGCAGATATTTGTGTATTTGGACAGCAACAGTCTTATTAATCCTTTTCAGTCTGGCTTTAGATCTCGTTTTAGTTGTACTACGGCGCTCCTTTAAAGTTACTGATGACATTCGTATCTCGATTGATAATGATAATATTAATGCTCTCGTTCTTTTGGATTTCTCCAAGGCATTTGACAAAGTTGATCATAACATTCTAATTAGCAAGCTTAGTAACATGTACAATTTGTACAGATTGCAAATGGTGAAGTGTAATAACTTGACATCGGGTTTTCTTGGCACTAACTGTGGTGTTCCACAGAGAGCCATCTTGGGGCCACTACTTTTTTTCAGTTTTTATTAATGATTTGCCTAATACTATTAAATTTTCGAAATTAAATCTCTATGCTGATGATTTACAGTTATAAATCTCAATGCCTCTGGGACTCATTGATGATGGTATCGATAAGCTTAATGAGGATCTCTCCGCTGTCTCTATCTGGACCCAGGATAATAACCTAGTCCTAAATCCTTCTAAATGTAATGCGATTATGATATATAAACATGCATTGGAAACTTTGTGTTTTCCGCAAATTACTCTTAATCAGTCCCCTATTACGTACAGCACTAGCGTTAAGAATCTCGGTGTCATATTTAATAAAACTCTGACTTGGAATAATTATATTAGTACTATTGTTTCTATAATATTGAGCACCCTTCGCATGCTCTCTGCCTTATCATCGTATACCCCTATTTCCACTAATGCTCGTTCGGACTTTAATTCTTCCGGTAATTACGTACAGTTGTGAGATATATGCCTTTAATGTGCCTTTGAGATGTAGCCTTTAATTCGGCTGTACGGTTTATTTATGGGCTCCGTAGATATGACCATGTATCCCCTTATATTTGTTCTGTTGTTGGATGTCCTATCGCATCTTATCTGAATCAACGAATCTTAATACTAGTCAACAATATATTATATTATAAAAAACCTGATTATCATTATAGTAAGTTCCAGTTTGTTCGGTCTACGCGCACCAATGCTCTGATCATTCCGCGGTTTACCTGTGTGGTATCTGAGCGTCAGTTTTATGTCTAGGCGGCCAGACCATGGAATCAGCTCCCACCTCCTCTCAGGGGGCCAATTAGCAGAGGAAAATTCAGGCTTGAACTGTTCACTCACTTATCTCAGACGTAATTTATAAAAATTTTGTAAATTGCCTTTTTGTTATATAACTTCTATTTTAACTATCTTATTCTTTCTGAGTACGTTTACTGCTTTCTTTTTTGCAATAGTCATGCAAGCTTATATTTATATGGATAATGCTAAAGTTTAGATTTTAATTTTCTATATAAAATATTTATTTTTTTCCTTCCAATATGTATTTTTGCAATGAATTATTATTATTTTTTTATATTACTTAAATAACCTATTTGTTTTATCATCCTACGCATACGCATAAGATAATGTAAGTTTCTTAATTGTTTAGAGGTAAGAATAAATGAATTGAATTGAAAAAAATTAAATTGAACCAATGAAAAAAAGCACACGGAAACACGAGGATAGAGAGAGTGTATGTAGGAGTTTTTAATACTTCCTGTAAAACTTAAATTAATTTTGTTTCGTTGCTTTTTTTAACTTAATTTGTCTTTTCAGTATTTTCATTCGGTTCCCAGTGTACTACACACAGCTCCTGTTGCGGACGCAATAAACATTCAGCAGTCAGACATATGATCACCTACTCTTAATGACCTCATAATCAACTGATAAAGCAAAAGGTAAAAATAGGTTTTCCTGCTTATTTATTTTTCTTCTATTTCGTTTGATGTTAAGACTAATTCTTCTAAACGTATGTGCTAGCTGATCAAACAAATGGCAATATGGTCATTCTGAAAAGACCTTATATTACCAATAATAAGCCCAACCAGTTTCGGTAAATAACAAATTTTACATACACTTCATTTATTGCTATTACGGTAGCATCCTGTCAAAAAAAACTCGCAAAATAAGTACGTGAAATAACGATTTTGTGTAGAAACTCTATGTTTTCGTCAAAAAATTCAGGCTAAAATTTATACAAATTGCTAACAACCTTTCACAAATTTGATTTTATGCGAATATTGTGTATTCCTTATGTACACTAGAACGGAAAAAGTCAATAGATGGATTCCTTAACATTCAAGGGGATGAAATTCATTTCCATATTATTTTCCGTACAAAAAATGAAGTAAAAAGGGTTGAGCGATATTAAATTACAAACACCACATCATCAGAATTTTAAATTTGACCCAACGTAGAATTCTTTCGAGCGTAATTTGTCCTGTCGAGGTACGGTACAGATCCCAGCACCCCATTCTCAACTCTACAATATGAAAAATTGTGAAAAGGGGAGAAATGAATTGTAGCCCTGTCATTCCCTTTTCAAAAGTGTATCCAATCAATAAGTACCAGAAGTAGTTGGTAGACAATAATAGCTAGATTTTATCACTTGTTGCAACAGGATATATCTTCATTACCGTAATTGCGTCGACAAAATATTAAATTAAACTATAAAAAAAATAAGTGGCTTGCACGGAAATTGCAGTGGCTTCCCTTTTAAATCAAAAAAAAATGACTAACCTGCTTTCTTCCTTGAAATCAAGCGACATTATACAGGCAGCTACTATGTTTGCTTAAAGAAAGGCACACCAGTAGGATACGTAGTAGTAATGACCATGAGATTGAGCCTGCAAGCTGCAACGATGGCATCAGGAAAATCGATAGACGAGATAAATAAGTTTTCTTGTCTATTTGAGTTGGACGAAGTTACCTATACTAACGAGTTTCAAAACAATTCCCTTGACTAAGGGCAGCTTTAGTTGCTTAACCCCTACACGATCCCTGTAACATGCAGTGTTGTATCGAAGTGGTTGTAGTGTAATCTGCATTTGACTTTCTACAAGCTTTAGGAATTAATTGACAAAATATTCTGCAAATATCTTTCGAAAGCGCTCCATGCAAAAGAGAAAGGAGCTACGGAATTCATTTTACTTACTCGAACTTGATTAAATTCTTTGTGTGTCGGACAACGTAACTTTGTTCTCGACAACATGCTTTACAAGGAGCTTCAGTTTTCATTGAATTTGGAACTTTTGCGTTAAACTCTTTTACTAATAAAATAATTTGCACATAATTGAATATTCAAAAATAATTCAAATTTCATATGAAAATAACAAAGGAATAAAACTGAATATAAAAGAAAATTTTTGTAAAAGCTTTTATTAAAAAAAATGTAAATGAAAATTTAATGTACACTAAAAAGTAAACCATAATTTTTTTATTATGAGAGAATAATATTGTTCGTTCTTTTGCAATAAAATTGTGTATTGAAGTAACAACTGAACATTTTTCTTTAATATATCTTCACATTTTTAAATTAATTGCATCTGGAAATAAAAGCTTTAAGCTTTAATGAGCTTAATTGAGCTTTACGTTGCAATAATAATATATGAACGATATTAGACATACTATACTACTGTCGTCTCTGGATTAAGTGAAAACGGGTCTGTCTTCCATCCGGAGGTCCCAAATTCGAGCCCCACTGTCGTTGCCTTGAACCGGTTGAAGTTTTTTTCCTCTCCATACCACAAAACAGGAACTTCAGAGAGAAAGAGAGTGAACTATCATTGCTGATCGTCGGACTTGAAAATATTATCGGGAATTAAGGATTTGTCGAAGTTACAAACAGCAATAGCTACCTTTTCGTTGAACTTTGTAGCTTTCGCCAGCTCATGGTGAGTAGCATCTACTATTCTCATAAGAAGATATAAAAGAAGAACCAGAAGATGATATTTGAAATTTTAGAAGAGCGAATGGAGGAAGTGAACACTATTTATCTGTAGAGACTATCCACCTAGAAATGGGCACTGTCAGAGGATATAGTATAACGCCATAATAACATCACCTGTCTAATATCCGACAACAAAGCTCACATACAGACGGAGTTGGATCAATACGTTGAGCGGCAAGACCAACATGCCATGGGTCCCGGGTTCGATACCAGATGACCCCGTGAGTTATTAAGATATTAAAATAATCCACTCCGTCTCTGGGCGCAGCAATGCAAAAAAAAAAACAAGACTCAAGTTTCCTGACTTCCCTTACCCTAATTCCCTCCCGGCCAAAACCATGCTAACGCATCAAAGGGTTGTCCCCTAGCATTTGGCTACATCGTATAAAAAAAAAAAAAAAACATAAAAAATGTCTAACAAGACCCTAACCAGCTGAATATTTCTAACGTAAAACGGAAAAACAACGGAAGACAGAATCAGAAACCGGGACTAGTGGATTTCGGACAAAAGATAATCAATAAAAACATCAGCAACTATAAAATGGTTACTTTCATTTAGCCAAAACGCATAGAGTATCCTTCGACGTGACAAAAGGCAGTCGATAAATAAACTCCCGGTTAATTATCCGGCAGCTTTGAAAAACATTTCGGAGTTCGACATGGATGTCTACTTATTTCTTCTCGTTATAAACTATATATACAATGAGGACTTTTAGACGATCTAAATGACCTGAACTACGCTTATCTATTCAATGGGCGATCCAGATCAAGACTTTAACAACATGACATCGAATATAGCAACAAAAAGACTCAAAAACAAATGTAAAAAATAGTTGAACACGGAACTAAACAGCTAAGTACTGAAAGTGGTTGAAAAATTCGGTTACTTGTGTAAGTTACTTCGTAAAGTTTTTACATCAGTAGAAGACATCAGTTCCCGATTAAATAAAGCAAGAGGATCGTACTCTCAACTGTTTTGGATATAGTGATCTATCACCATTGATCTTAAATCTAAATAATAGATGTTATATTATTCTACTTCTATTAAGTCGTGAAAGACAGGTCACTGAGTTTACCACGAGGCATCTTCCAGTGTTATTCAATAGATAGGTAGATATATACACCTCAAATCTCAAAATATTGTTAGCAGTATAGAGTAACTAACATAGAATTTTGGCGCCGAAGCATCCAGAAAGGATCGACGACAAAATTCTGTGAAGAAATGGAACTGAATCTATCGCAATAATGACAAACACCAAACATGTACTTGATTTGAGCTCAGAAGAAACTAGTGGAGTTGGTAGACCAAAAGCAACACAGCGGAGAAAATTTAGTATGGGGATCACAGCAGCTGTGCAATCTTCCAATGGAGAGAAACTGTTTCCGCTCTGTATACCAAGAGGATTTTGGGAATAAGGTAAGAGAAGTATGGCAAATACATGCAATCTATATATATATTTATAAGTATCACTCTCGATATAAGACTTAACCAGAACTCGTACCTTGATTTTAACCTTCACAAGACTACATGGGACCTATGGACCTGGCAAAACCTCTGCAGAAGGCCTTGGGGACTGACCGCGATATTATGGTTATACATTATAATTGTCAAATCGATTGTTTCCTACAACGACTTGGTCTGGTGGGCTAAATTTCAACAATGGTCGGCAATCATTAAGTTCAACAAGCTACAGCATCTTGCTTGCCTCCCCATCATAGAAGCTGACCTACAGCTGCTATGAAGACGGTAACCAGACTAACTACCCTGCACAACTTTATCATATAATTCGCTGCAATGAGCGTACGCACAGCTCACAGGGAATACAGTTCTGGTGTGTTTTTCTACAGTTCTGGTGTGTTTGTCTACAGTTCTGGTGTTGTTGTCTATTTTTTTTTTTAAATTTTTTTTTTTTTATACTATGTGGCCAAATCTTAGGGGACAACCCTTTGATGCGTTTGTATGGATTTGGCCGGAAGGGAATTAGGGTAAGGGAAGTGAGGAAACTTGAATGTCTTGTTTTTTGCATTGCTGGGAGCTATACAACAGCCCAGAGACGGAGTGGATTATTTTAATTTTTTTAATAAAAGCTCACGGGGAGATCTGGTCTCGAGCACGGGACCCATTTCAGGGTGGTCGTGCGGCTCAACAAATTGATCCAACTCTCGTCTATTAACCCAATACTAAAATCTCGACTGTACTGGGTAGATGATCCTTCACCGGATAGGTGTGTTAGGAAGACGTCGGCTCTGCCTTGAAGGTGATGAAACCACAATGAACATTATGTGCTAACCTCAGAATGGACTAGAAGGAAGACTTTTAGTTCAGAATTTCTAAGTCCGCTTTACGTAAGATTCAACCCTGCTAAAGATATTATTATCTAGCTAAGGGTGGAAGATTATCTTCTGGCATAAAACACCTGCTTGATCGCAGTGCGCACTATATGGATAACATCTCCCTTATCTACATACATGTAATAAAACTGTAACGCGGCCTATTTATGCTTGATTAATACTCTTTTTTAATTAAAATTGCGATGGACATTATTATCGATATATGAAGGCCAAAACATCAACTTACAAAAAGTGTGTGTTCATTTATGCATACATCACGCGAAAATTTCTAGATGGATTTAAGTGCATTTTTGTAGTTTATGTCCAGGGTCAACATATAGGATACATTTTATCCCGGCAGAAAAATGAATTCCCGCGTGGTGGTAAAAAGCTATATCTTCGCAACGATGAAATGAGGAAATATAATAAAATCTTCCTGCTGCTATTACTGACTAATAGAAGTCGGAGGCAAGAATGCTTTACTACTGAGCCATAAGTCAACTTGGAGTAAGTGATAACGTGTCGAACTACCAATCCGGAGGTTCTAGGTTCGAACACCACTTACGGCGATCCATGGTTGTCTTCTGCAACAGATTACGATGAAAAAGGCCACTGGTGGTTGTGGAGAAAGTGTCCAGTGGTTCGGAATAAACTTTGAATTTTAGGTGCACTTGCAATCGTTGTCTCGAATCGGGTGGAGTTGTTCTCCTGCCATACGTCCAAGTGGTTCCGGGAACTAGAGAGAGAGTCGAAACAACAGATGTCGCCACACGTATTTCAGGACACCGCGGTAGTGCGGCTGCTGTGAAAAGAGTGAAATATGAACATAATCGAAAACGATGCTGAATTACCAAAAGTCCGAGCAACGTCTGCCAATTTGTTTTATTTTATTTCAGCTTAGTAGAATACTTTGGACACATCCAAAATTTGCAGCTGCTTTGTAAGCGCAAAGGCTTACAGTAGTAGAAGCACTTATGTTACACCGTTCCATTGTCAATTAGGCTCCTCAATATGATTTTTGAAGTCTCAATATTACATAAGTTGGGAAATATTTTAAAACGAACCCGTCAAATGAAACATTCTTCTAGCCGCTATAGACGTACAGTTGTTACGTCTGCTACTTTGGACAAGAGAATGCCGCCTATGGATGCTGTTTGTAAGGCGGTCGAGTCCCGTCTTCGCGCGATTGTTCAAGCGTATATTACTAAGGTTTACATTTCTCCTCGCTCGGCGGAGAACCTTGATGCTTCCGACGAACTATTTCTTCACGGCCATCTTAACCTACCTAGATGTTCCTGGGAGATCTCCTGGTCAGGCGACGGCCTGATTCCTCCTTTTCTGTCTGTCAATCAATTTGCATTCTCTTTCATTGATAGGCTCTCTCTGGCTTGACGTAGACCTGCAGCATATCAATTGACCATAGAAGGTTCCTCAACCTCGTGTTTTATACTCTTCCTACTGTAAACTGGGAAGGCGATACTTTACTCCCCCTGTTTATGAATTGTGTGGCTGTCACATTTTGTTCCTGGATCCGGTTATAATTTCATCTTGTGTGCCTGATGAAGTTTGTTATAACTTAACTTGAATCGCAATTCTGACGTCCATCAATCTCCTTTCTCTTTCGGATACAGTAAGAGTAATTTTTTCAGGAAATCCCGGAACCTCGTAAACAAAAGGATTAGAGAGGCAAAGTCAACATATTATGCGTCTAAGCTGGACTGCTATGCTGCACCCAAGAAGCTTTGGGACTCCCTGCGTAGACTGGGTGTCAGTGGAAAAGATTCCTTGGCATGTAATCTAGATGCTAACGAGCTTAATAAGTTCTTTACTTCAAATACTGGCAGTTGCATAAATTCCAACACTGCATCCTCCCCACTGAATTTCTCCGTAGATAACGCTGGATCACAGTTTAGCTTTCGCTGCATTGATGAAGTCGAGGCTGCGAACGCTATTAATTCTATTCGGTCTAATGCAACTGGGCCAGATGACATATCCCCACGCTTTATAAAGCTAATTTTACCTTTCATCATTGTAGCCATCACTAAAATTTACAACGGCTGCCTCACATTCAGCGTGTTTCCATCTCCTTGGAAGGAGGCTTTAGTAGTCCCTATAGCTAAGAATTCTCGTCCCAATGCCCCGTCAGATTTTAGACCGATAAGTTTATTATGTTTTTTAGCGAAGGCCTTGGAGAAGATAATGGCAAAACAGATATCGGAGCATTTAAATTTAACTGGCTCTTTAAGTCGTTGGCAATCTGGATTTCGTCCTAAACATAGTTGCGATACGGCTCTCCTAAAAATCACAACTGATATTAGAACTGCTTTGGATAATGATCGAGTAGTGTTTTTAGTCCTTTTAGACTTCACGAAGGCTTTTGACAGTGTCGATCACGCTAAACTCCTTCTCAAGCTGAAAGACTCTTTTGGATTTGGCTCATCTGCTGTGAAATTACTTAAAAGCTTCCTGACTCAACGCTCACAGCGTTTTTTTCGCTTTCTTTTTGAATCTTTATCTTTTTTTTTCTTGTACTTCATTTTGTTTCTTGCTTTGATAAAATTTTTCATGAAATTTACATAAATAACTTCTTGATAGGTATTATAATAATTACTTTGGTTGAATTTTTATTTAGTAACTTTAGTAGTACTGATTAAAAGACTTTCTTTTTGTATTATTGTACTCCACTTGTTGAATAAATTTATTTTATTATTAATTAAGGTTTCTACCGACTTCTCTCCAATCCAAAAACCTACCTTGATGGTGATGATTTCAATTGGTCGCCACATTTGGGAAAATATATAGTTCTTCCTTTGCTCCAGTTCTGTGTTGGTTATTTAATCTGTCAAGCCGTTGTCGAATCTTTCCGAAAGCTTGGAAAGTCTTCTTCACAGAAACTGTGAAATTTTGAATAACAAACCTAAAGTTTCCTGTATCCCTAAAATGTTTGAATCCGTTATTTCTTATGTTTTATATTTTTACTGGAACTCCTTTTTGCATGTTCTCCAACATTACTTCATAAGGAGTAAATAAATTTGATTTAATTTTTCAAATTAATTGAAATCATTTAAAATCAATTTTCCAGTTTCTGGATCTTTGCTGTTGAAGGTGGTAGAAAGGCAACTACATTTTAACTGACTTCTGTAAAGCATTCGACAGAAAAAGTCATCGAACTCTTTTTCTAATGCTCCCCTCTCAAGGTTTCCGTCGGTCTCCGTAGATTGGATTAATTCCTACTTATCTGAGCTCACTCAACGGATTTCTTTTCGGGAGGTCTGTCTAATTGTAATGTTAACACTTTTGAGGTACCACAGGGCTCCCAACTCGGACCATTATTATTCACCATTTATTATGTACGCTGCCAGACAATACTTTATCAACTTCAATTCCAAGGTAACGAATCTGGATGTTTAGCTTGATTCCCATTTTTCTTGTGAAGATTGTTTTAGTGTCATAGTTAGTACGGATAATACGACTCTGGGTTTTGTAAAGAGATGGTCTAAAGGGTTTGCTGACCATACATTATTAAGCTTCTCAATGTCAGGTATATCTATATAATGTTGGTCTCTAGTTTAGTCGCCGACGAAGTTTCATTAGGTTTGATCTTTGCTGCTTTCCTTATTAATAGCCGTAGACTTTTGCATTTGGATACTCTTAAAAAAACACACTGCAACGCCCGCTTTGCCTTCGCATGCATATGGTGATCAATTGATTATCTTGTACTTTTGACATGTTTTGGTATATCTATATGGCTTCCTTACTGCTGAATGAGCCGATCACCGGTGATATCGATTTCAGGACTCTTTAATTCCTGTTTTAATAACATTAATTTTAACCTGTCGTTAAACCAAGTGAGAAGTTAGTTAGTCTTTGTATTTATTTTCTTCTTCTTTGGATTTATATGCTTGTATTTTTCCATTTGTAACCAAAATAGTAGTTGTCATTGATGAAATTCGAAGGAATGAGGAAGTGCGAAATTTGCCTTTGCACTTTTAGTCACTCAAACAATCTGTTATTTCTCAATTTTTTCGCATCAACACTTTTTTTTCCTGGCACACCCTTTTAATTTATATCTGGACATTTAGACGCACTGGCTTTATTTTTTTCAACCCTTGATTCTGAATCGCAATCACTAGTTGATATTGAATTAATTACATCTAGTCCTTTTTATTGAGGTAAAACAATCTGTAGAAACAATAGCAGTGCTCATCCGACCCGAAGACTCGTAATATGAGTTAAGAAGCAATTTAAAAATCCAATCAGGTTGGATAGAAAACTGAGGAGAGTTACGTACATACACATCAAGTTTTTCAAAGAGTAGATATTACCATATACTAAAGGATTATTAGATGTGACCCTACAATATTATCATATAATATTATTTCACTTCTCAGGATGTTAAATTTGTGATTTCATTTTGACGGTCCAATTTGTAAATGAAATTTTCGAATTAATAATTCCTTAACAAAATAAGTAAGAGCACGAAAGTATGATATTTGCGTCTTACTGTAGGACTTCTGATTTTGAGGGACTTAGTTTTTAAATGCCAACAGCTTTATTCCAATCACCGCTAATTTTACCACCTCCAAAGATATCCAAGAAGACAAACACTGCTATAACGACCTTATGTAAAAGCTCTTTTATGATAACTCTAACTTTATAAAGGGATTGGCTATAACTGCATGCTTATCCGCCATTTGCCAGATGGATTTGATTGTTCAAATACCATACGTGCATAAAACGTTCGGTTCATTAGTATTATTTCAACACTGAAACCACTGAGGTGTACAAAACGTGTACTGTGGCCTTTAGAACTCCTGAGACCTGAGTTAATTCCATGAAATCATATCCATGCCGTAGATATGAACTCTGTGCATATCAAATACGTTCTCATCTAAAATTATCATTTCATATTAGCACGTCGACTGATTCACATTGTAAAGGATAAGATCTGATTACCTGACACTGTACAAGATTTTAAGTTAATTAAACTGATTCAACTTGATTAATAATTTAATTCAAAATGTCAAAGAATGGGGATTGTATTGTAAGTCGGGTCTCGATTTGTTTGGAAAAAATTTGCACGCCTAGTAATAGACGCTCGTAAATTATTATTCTCTGAACAGAAAGCAATCAAGTCATTTCGCTTAAATATTTAATTGAAAAAGGATATGAGACGAAGAGGGCTTATCGAATTGGCCAGTCAAAGGAATTTAACTGACAATCCGCACGCACTGTACATTTGTTTTTGTATTACATTCTTCGCCTTCACTTTCCCTCGATTTTACTTTTCCAGTAAAGAGTGGGATTTACGAAAAATTGCCGAATGATCCCTAAGCCCATGTAGAAGTGGAAGTTGGTGTACCTAAACTCATCTACTGGTCGTCTGTTTTTGTCTGTCCCTGTAGAGTTTTGTTACATACTCGACCATGGGATTCCAGAATGCTCCCTTGTAATTGAGCGAGGATAAGAAGAAAACACCAAACCCAGGATTTTAGTTTATTTGTTTCATCCACGTTGTCGAAATGCCTTATTCACCCCTTATTCTGTGACTGTACAAAATCAGGCATGCTCGGCCCACTGTTGTGATAGCATCGTCTTTCGCTTTTCCTTGAGGGTTTCCATTAGGCACAAGTAATTCTGAATTAGGTCATTGAAACGATATCCAACACTTCGTTTCCGGTTGATTTGATTTCCCTTCGTGTGAACTGGAAGATGTAAGGCTCTCCAGCGGATTAGAAAAGATTTCAGAAATTTCGTAAGGTTCAGGTAAAAGCGCAAAACTGATATTGCTCAATTCTTACAGGTATCAGTAGCTCTCTCTTTCAAACAGATTTTCTTTTATTTCTATCAATTTATCTTTTTCCTTCACTTGACATATGATTCGAGCAAGGAGACGAAAAATAATCTTCTGAGGTTTAATAAGACCGGGGAGATATTTTTCAGTGTAAGTGCTTTTAAATCTTATCCATTTTCGATTCAATATACTGTGAGAAATAAGCGGAGATATTAATCAAAGATGGCTTAGTCGAGGGTTGCTTAGTTGGTCTTATTGACGTCATGTTAGTAAATAGAAAGAGTGTACCCGAGCACTTCTTCCAGATGATAAAGTATATAATTCCCATGAGATTGCACCATTTTTCAGGAACAGTTGTAGAATATATTTTTCTTGTATTTTGAGTTAAGTTCTTCGATCAATTATGATGAGTTCCTTTGGTATTTTCTACAATTTGTTTTTTAACTGTGTTATAGTGTTATAGAGCGGTGAAAAGAAATGTAAATTGTGTTAGGTTATTTTTAGAAAGGCACACGCCAATGAGACCTATTGTGATACCACGTTGAATCTACAAAAATTTTAGTAAAATTTTATTTACCGAGGAGGTGAATTATAGTTTCCCCTTCCTCTTCGTCATGGCAACTCCTACAGAAGTCGTTTTAAGGCGCGCCCAGTCTATCGGCGAGTCTACCTATGAGTGACCCGTGATAACGGCTACGGTACTGATTATTGTTTTGTGTCCGAGTAGGATGAGCTTTCTTGACAGTTTAAGGTGAAGCTGTGGCCATATCTGTCGGGTAATCAGGCCGGTATGTTCCGCCTGCCAATTAGTGTTTGCAATCCTGAGAAACTACTGTGAGAGTTCCAGTTTGCATCTGGCCAGCGATTTACCCAGGTGGTGGTTAATGTCGGAGTCAGGACGAGTGGCACCGATTCTCCCTAGTTCGTCGACTCTGCAATTGCCCGGAACATCACTATGTCCAGGCACCCAGAGGAGCAGTACCTTCACATGCTCAGCTATGTCATTTAGTGCCGAGCGACATGTTATAACCGCTTTGGAGGTGGCGTGTACTCCCGAGAGGGATTTAGGAGCGGCCTGACTATGTGTGAAAATACATATATTGTCTGTAGGTAGCGTTAGATGATTCAGCCGGTCCGCAGCTACCTTTATAGCCATGATTTCCGCCGGTTTGCTTACCAAAGAGGTCCAACGGTAGAAGGTGGAGAAAAGTGTTCAGGGCTTTAGAAGGTGTGATTCTAAGGGCACCTATTATCAGCAGTGTTGCCATCCACTAGACAATAAACCCATAGATAAGTTCAGGTCGTATGACACTTTTATAGAGCCAATGCACAATGCGTGGCTCCATACCCCATCTTTTTTCTATAGCCTTCTTACACGAGTACAGCGCTCCTGTGGCCTTCCGTATGTTAGACTTCCAGGTAAGTTTTCTGTCTAGGACTAGACCTAGATACTTAACCTGATTACATAGTTTCAGTCTAACCCCGTTTAGTGTAGGGCAGTTAATAGGAGGTGTTTTATGCCTCCGAGAGAAGAGTATTAACTCTGTTTTATTCGGGTTTATACCCAGACCACACCCATCACTCCAGGATAAAATCTACAGCAAATTGTAATGTGCTAAAAGATATTGCATTTGAAAAGTCAGATAAAAAGAGAAGAAAAAATTAAGGCTATACGAGAGGCTGATATAGAGACTGCTTGCGTAAACCATGGATTATCCTGAATTTGATGATAGACCTTTCAAAATACCTTCACCTTAGTAAAATCCACACGGTATGGACACAATATATTATGGGAATTATTATTTTTTATGAGTAGACTGATTTGGATGATTCTGTTTTCGTTTAAAGATTATGTTAACTCATTGATAACTTCAGAACAACTTTTTAGGTGGGGTCGGGGTGAGGCGAGAAGGCGGAACCTTACTTTGAAACGTGTGGAACGATATTTTTTGTCGTACACACTTGATTTCCCTATAGATCTCTGATCGCTCTTCATTTTCCGTAACCCCCTTTGGGCATGGAACAAGGAAGAAATTCACCCAAATCGAAACAACGTTTGCACGTGGATCTACAATTTAAGGTGGATTGCGAACCAACGACATTACTCTGTAACTCCGAATGAATTTTTTATCATAATCTTTTATCATCAGAAAGCAAAAATGGGTTACAGCCGATGGAGTTCGAACCTGGGACCTCAAGGATGTAAAGGTAACACGTTACCACTAACTCCACCGACAAGTCCCATTTAAACCATCTCAGAAATGTTGTGCATGGGGTCGGGGCAGGGGTAGAGGCGGAACTTTACTTCGTAACTCGTGGGACGATTTGGGTGATTTTGTTATTGTATAGAAAATGTTGCCTAATTGGTAATAAGATAACAATATTGAACTTAGTGTAGGTTGGGACCTTTTAACCGAGGCTCTTTTTAACTGCATTCCCAAAACTTAGACGTAGGGCGAGGTTGGAGGAGGAGGAACCTAACTTAGTAACGCGTGGATCGATTTGGAGGGTTTTTGTTTACTTCGTATAGCGTGGCTCTATATGAAAAAATTCTTGAAGTGAGATAAACAGTTTCATTTAGTTACTTGCAGAAACTACAGTTCGTAAAGTTGTGTACGTAAAATTTTAAAGTAAGAAGAAAAGATACATTTTACATTATCTGATTAATTGAAGACATTATCTCTCTCTAATTATTGTATATTCTTATATAGTCTCAAGTAGAACTGGGCGGAGAATGCAAGCAGTTTGCAGACGTCAATGACTCTGCAGGCTTGTCCCGCGGGACTCTAATTCGAAATTTTTGTGCGTTCGCTTAGAACATTTTTGGATGAGTACTCCCGGAGGACTAGAAAAGTGGCAAACGGCTCAATGGGGCGAGCTTGGGAGCAGGGCTTCCTGAAGTAGGAACTTCGCCTGATGCTGCATCTACCTAACATTCAGAAAATCATGTTCTAGTTTGAAATTTTTTAGGTTTCCGTACATTTTATTCTTCGTTTAGCTTTAACTGTAGGTTTAGTTTAAAAAAAAATTTTTTTAATTGTATGGGCAGCTTTTCTTATAGTTGGTACTCACTTGGACGCATTTTCAAATATCTTATTTTAATTTTCAGGTAATTTTCCCTTGACCTTTTTGAACGTTTAAATAACTAAGTAACTATTAGTATTTTGCTTCCTTTCTTGAATAGTTTTGATTATTTTTCTGATTGATTATATATCTGTAATTTTTACTGTAGCTAGTTTCTGCAGGATTTTTACATTCATAACGATGAACCAATAATAAAGTACCAATTTACATAAAATATAAACATAAACATGGGGCGGGAGAAGAACTTCACCCGATTAGAGATAACGATTGCAAGTGGACAATTTGAAATGGATTTCGACTCAGTGGAATTTTTTTATCGTCATCAGAAAACAACCATAGTTCGCCACCGGTGTGATTCTAGGACCTCCGGATTGGTAGGCCGAAATGTTATCACGACGACATTCTACATATATTTAATTATTTTCAGAGAAATTAGAAAAGGTTTATTACACATAAAAGAATCCCTATGGTGTTGAAGTTTCTAACATTTTTGGAAAAAACTAAATGTAAAACTTAAACTTACCAACACACAATAATGCTCGGAATCGCTCAAAAAGACGTTAGGGAATAGACCTGTTGTTCATGGAATTAGACAAAGCTTGAAACTTTGGCATGAAAGGATACATATGAGAACATACTTCATTAAGAGATATTCTCAAAAGAAATGACATTCGCTACATTGATGACTGGGAAGATGTCTTAACAAGATATGCATATGGGAAATAACACAAGGTGTCTCATCAAAGAACAATATTACTGTAAAAACTCCGCTTGATAGAGGGCATGTTGATCTGGTATAAATGCTTCTCCAATGCTAACTATATACCTATATTGGCCGAAAATCGATTTGGAAGAAGAGTTAAAGTCCAGATGTGAGATAATGGAAAATTATACACCCTGACAAAATGGACGAATTGAAAGAGAATGGGTACCATATTTGAAGCTGCACGAGCAAAGATATATGCTAGAGATCTTGGACAATCCTAATAAGTAGAAGCAATCAACTACTCAGTGTTCACAATAAATGAAAGTGGAAACAGTAATGTCATCGATAAGACACCTGCCTAATTATGTTCTGGTGAGCGAATTATTCTAAAATTCATGGAAAGCTTTGGTTGTCAATGCTACTTGATGGTACCTGATCATTAACGTTAGAAATTAGAACAAAAATGACCTGTCTACAAGGTCCGAGTAAAAGTGGCTTAGAAAATGTTCCGCGCAAAAATTAACCGTGTGAGTTTCCGGGCAAAACCAAATCAGAGAAAAACTACGCGCAAAATCGACTTAACTACAATAAGTAATGCAAAGTTAATGAGGTTAAGTAATTAAGTCATTTTTGCCCGAAGTTTTTCTCTGATTCATTTTTGCGCGGAAACTCATACCGTTCGTTTTTGCACGGGAAATTTTCTAAGTCACTTTGGATAGGACCTTGTAAATGGGTCATTTTTACTCTCAGCCTGTCAATTATGATATACCACAGTTTATTACAAAGAAAATGAAAAGTGGACGCCGTAGAATTCGCATTAAAGACGTGCGCAATAAAGAAAAGAATACAGGGTAGCAGAAACTTAATAAAATTAACTGATATATCATCAAGCCCAGCGGTATTGGATTTGATAGAAGTGGCATAAATGAAATTAAGCTCCGATCCACCGGATGATCCATGCAGTGGAGCTGACCATATAGATAGGTTTGTACGAAGGTAAGGATTGTTGTATCTACTTGACATTCAGATATTACTTATTTATGTACCTCGGAATTGCTAGAGTTCTTCCCGAATTGATTGCCCGAGAGATATAGATCAAGTCTTGACTTATAATAAGAAGCTTTGGTCCTGAGGTGGGTGGTGCAGCCTAACTTCGTAACGTTTACAGCGATTTGGATGATTATTTTGCTGTTGTATAGAGTATATTCCCTATTCGTATCCTGTAAAGAAACAAACAAACTTCCTACTGCTAGACCAATTTTAACGATTGCTTTTGTTTGAAATATGTTTCCCCATTGCTACTACGCGAAAAATTTGGGACCTTGATCGAGGATGGGTGATAGGGAGTTTAAGTTCATAACTCGTTGGTGGATTCGTTCATTAATGTATAGAGTAAGATACCCCATTTCTACTAAGAATACAATTTTGCATCTTAGGTAGATTGGGGAAGGTTGTTATCTAAATTCGTAACGCGTCGACCGATTCGACGTTTTCTCACAGAAGATTGTTCGTTATTACCAACTACACACCTCCTGGTTCGCAGTCTTGACTTGCTTAATGCGGCTATTGACTGTTCCTCTGATGGCTTTTGATAGTACTTTTGTTTTAGGTGACTTCAATATTCCTGCTGTTGACTAGAAGCGCTCTTTTGTTGTGAATGGTCTGGTGTAGGGCTTCATGATACTCGAGACAATTCTCGCTGCCGGTCTCGACACGATATCGAGACCAGCAGCGAGACCAATATCATGGGTAACAGTTCGATACCGAGAGCGAGATTGAGGTGACGAGAGTGGACGAGATATTAGTTTTTATTATTTTATTGTGGAAAATTTTTTAGTTGTTTCAGCGGTTATGTCGCTCCGAAAATTATCAATTTTGTGATTTATAGGGCATATAAGTATACACTGCTTTCCTCAATCGCTTATTTCTACATTATTTCCTTCTTCAGATATTTGCGTTTTATCCCCCATAAAATGCATGCACATGTATATCCTTGTCCTCGGTCCCCGTTATCACAAAAATCCAATTTTTTTATGTTACCGAGAGCGAGATCGGACCGAGACTGGCCTTTACCTCGCCAAGATTGCGACGAGAGTAAGATCGTTTTCACTTTGACGAGACCAATACCGAGATGTTATAAAGTCTCGGCCTTGTCTCGATGCCGTGAAGCCCTAGTCTGGTGTTTTCTGTCTCGGCTGCTCTCCAGCATATATCTTCTTTTTTTGAGTTATGTGCCTAGGCGGTGTCATTATGAACGACTTCGGAAGGCTTCGCAATCTAATTTTTTCATCCAACCCTGATGGCGCACAGGTATCTTCTGCTTTGACACCCCTGATGATTCTTCTTTATCTCAGCTTGGAAACTGGTACTTCAATTTGAAAGGGTCCTACTTTTCGGCTGTCAACGATTGATCGATCAAACTTATTCGAAAAGCATGATGTTAGTGATACTGTTGGCGTGATCTATGATATCCCTACGCATGCTTTTCGCAGTGTGTTCCAATGTACTGTTTTTTGTTTGTTTTTTTATAACCCTTTGATGCGTTAGCATGGTTTTCCCATTTCTCTCAACGTTCATCTAAGGAATTTGAAGGGCAAGGTCTAAAAGAGTTTCTGCGTTTTAAGGAGACAACTTAAACAAACTGAAGTCTACTTCATCGTCGATCCCACACAATTCTGAAAATTCATTAACTCTAAGCACAATTTTGATTGCTATCCCTCCTCCTTAAAGCTCCCGCGAGAGCAGAGCCCCTTTTCGCTCGCTAATTTACTCACTGAATTCATTCGTACTAAAATAAGTGATTCCTGCTGTGAAGTATCAACCAATTTTGCTCACTAAATAAGGCTTTCGCCGTCTTCACTCCAACCAAAGGACTAAGCCTTCGACGATTACTGAATCCCTTTTAACCCTTTCAGATTGCTTCCCGAACGATATTGTTGTTACTGTATCCCTTTTAAAGAATTGTGCATAATCTCTTGCCTTTGCGTCTGTTATTTATTATTATAAACTTTTTGTCTGTTGGATGCTTTCCACGTTTGTTAAAGGATTCTGTGATAATCCCCGTTTACAAAAAAAGGCAATACATATGATATATCCGATTACATGCCCATTGTAAAATTGTTTCATATTGCGGAGGCTTTAGCAAGCGACGTGCTTCGTTTTCAATGCAAGCCTTTTATGAGCCCCTTGGATTATATATTATTCACGAATTTAAGTAAAATCAGCTACCAAATTCTTATTCACAAGCTGTCATTGCTGGGGTCTCCAACTCGCTTCGTTAATTAGTTCTCCTCTTTCTCGTATCATCGCTCAAAACGTGACCTGTTCAGGGCAGCTGTGTCTGCTGAGAGGTCTGTCTCTTCCCGGGTGCCACTGGGCAGCATTCTTGGTCCCCTTTTGTTTGTTATTTATATCAATAATGTTTAGGCGCTTCTTCTAAACCCAAGAATTGTATGTATGTTATGCCGGCTACGCTAAAACCTGTACCGACAATCCTTAAAATTCACCGATTGCGCTCTTCTAAATACTGAGCTTAATACGTTTCATTATTTTTTTTACTTGTAATTGACAGCTACGTTAGTTAATTCTGAGTATTCATAAATTAAAATACTAACAGACATCAAAGAAAGAATAATTTATAGAGTTTATGAAAACTTAGATTAAATTGAAACTCAACAGATGTATTCCCAAAGCCGAAAGCGGAAAGATGTAAAATCTCGGGCCTGTACACTTTCCAATCTATTCTGTGCACTTAACACATTAAGGGTGTTCTTAAGCAAAACCATATCGTACAGTAGAATTAATATATGAGTTTCTCCCCTAACCGCTAAGTCTCTTTCTTAAATAATAGCAACATAATGCTACAACAGTAAATTTACTAAAATTATAGTCTAATAACTTTAAATTACCGCGTTACATGGGTTTTATATTGTATTTGTGTTTGTTAATTCTCGATTACATGCCAAGGACAAAACAAAAGCTCCATTCATGGGTACCCAGAATTCCCTATTTGCATATGATAATAGGAATTTATTAGATAATCCCTATTAAATTAAGAATAATTAAAGAAGCCAGAGGTTGGTATAAATCGGAACAGCTTGAGGGCAACCCTTAAAATCATGCACAGATTTAAGTTCCATCATAACCATATAGTCCTACATCCGGTTAGAGTTTGAGATATAATAAATTTACTGAGTCGACTTTTCTCTATAGTATCTAGACAAATAGTCATTGTTGACTACGTCAAATACTTGTTATCTCCCCTTATCCCCATTCATCTGAACGATGTCAACTGTCTTCAATAACAGTTCCAAACCCTGACAGCGAACACAATTTATAGCAGACATCAAACCCTGAAGACAATCGCTTTTCCTTTTGCTCTCAAAAAGCATCTTGTGGGATGGAATGATCTTCGATGTAAGTAGAAAAGAAGGAATAACAATGGCCGCCGAGGATAGCCCAATAACAATGGTGGATTGGTTTGGGTGAAGAGCTCCATTCATTTTTCATACACCGCAACTAGCCAATTCGCTCCGTCACTGGAATTATGACATTTAATAAATTAGCTTCACATTATGCCTCGAGCAACAAAAGGATTACCAGAAAATCGATTAGTTCAGTTTTCATTTTTGTAAATAGAATAGAAATTCTGGTGACGTTTCTCGCGGAGAATGAGCTCTTGAGGCGATGGGCAACACAAAAGATTGACACAGAGCGTGCAAGATTACACCGGATTTACTGGTACCAGATTGAAAACTTTTGTAATTGGAAAAATCTACAAAAAACAATTTTCTTGGCATTGAATTTTCACATCCACAATATTTGTTTGACCTCGGTGGGTGACTGATAGATGGCCTGGCTGGTAGGGTGTTTTGTAGCACAAAAGCGTTACATAACCTAGATTGCCTTAAGGGCGAATCTTACATCATGCCATCGCCTTTGAAAGTCAAAGCATGTCGAAAATTTAATTTGTCTTTGATCTTTGTGCTTCACTGTAAAAAGAACAATATAAAATGAAAGCTGCTTCAGGCTTGTACCATCGTCAATTGAGTTAATTCTACTGCATCAGAAACACGGAGAGTGCTGTCCTATTAATTATTATATAAGTAGGTAAATTACGTGTTGACATTTAAACAACTTTCTAATGGCTCACTGGTTAGGGTCCATTTTAAGCGAACATTGCACATGCTATTTTCAGATGCTTACGGACTTATGTGTAGGTCATGCGGTGTTCAATTTACGTCACAACAAATTTAATTTTAAATAAAACAAGTTTTCATAATGATGATGATGCTAAAGGTCAGAGGATACCCTATTTTATAGTAGCACAGCCTTGGAAGGAAAGGTTAGAAGGTTTAAAAATATTGGAACAAAAAGTAAAATGCACTTCCGCTTGAACATCTAAATTTTACAGATTAGATGAAAAAAAATGATAGTAAACTATTCTACTGTCGCACTGTTCAACTCAAGTAAGGTTCCGAAAATGTTACCATACTGCCAAATTTGTACACAGAAATGGCTCCACAAGATACTTAGCTAGCTGCCAGAACAGTAGTTCTGTAATTAGCGAGAGAGAAGTGATAAACATCAGACAGCAAGTCGATGTCCTAGAGGTTCAATACTAGAAACGATTTCTGCTTTGCTAATAAGTATAAAGACATGATTTGGAACATCACAGTAAGTCCTACCTCAGGCGGTTATATAGGAGAAATCTCAAGTCAGGCACTATAATGAGATCGTCAGCGCTAACTACGTATATCTCAATTGATATTGAATTGACACGAAGAAACCAATATGTCTAGTCTAGCTGTTGGCTGTATATCATCTTATGTAAAAATTTACGCTGTGTTAAGTAATTTTCCAGGGAGCAACCTGGACGATGTATAGAGCGATATGTGACCAAATCTGTGCAACCTGAATACAAAGCGTAGTGGAAGGTCGGGTAATATCGAACACCAACGGTTTTTGGCCGTCAACTTAATTGCTTGGATAAAAGTTAAAATAGTGTGGTAATGAGCTAAAAAACAAAAAAAATTATGTCATCATTTTAAAAAATGGAGGCTAGTATTTGACACTTGGTAGTTGCTGGAGGATGGACAGATGAGTTGAAAACCTTCTAGGATACGGCGTTCCCAATCTGGACATTCTCAAGTGTAAGTTACGCCTCCAAGCGGTAGCAACCGGACAATGCCTCCTAAAATGTAGCCAAGTAACTAATGCGGGAGGAGATAACCTCTTGAAAAGTCCCCCTAATTCCAAGGGTGTAGTAGGCCATGCCAAAAGAGTCTGCAGTAGTGTCCCCCTATCTGCAGGACCCAGAAGTGATTGGGTCGCGAATGGCGTCTCCTCAGGCATTTCTGTAGAGTGGAGGTGGAGGAAATGGTAGAACTTAATAGGTTGGCTATACCCACGGTACCCACAACACGACAGAGCAGCTTTGGGAAAATTACCTTTTGAAGGTTCTGTGGCGGCTATGGAGGCAGCTCTGGAAGAAGGAGCCATTAGCAAAATAAACACTAGCACTTCCTCAGGTGCGGCGATGTAGAGATGGTAGACTCTAACGAGTTGGCTATCACCGCGGTACATGCACTAGCATAAGATGCAGACTTGCCTTCCGAAAGAGGTTACTTGTCCAGGCTCTGGACCAAACTAAAAAATCAAAACAAACTGTTATATATAATAATAATACTTTATTTAATATAGCACAATTGAGTATAAATCTCGTGAATATGTGCAAACTCCAATTACTTATAAATTATAGAACAAAACTAAACTTAAGAATAAGGTACAAATTCAAAATTCTTTATAGACGTTTAGAAAAGAAAAAATAAAATATAAAAATAAAATGATGGAGCAAAAGAAAAGTAAAGAATAGAAAAACATATTATTAATACAGTTAGCAAAATAAGCAAAGATTAAAGTTAAGAAATTTATTGTAAAAGAGAAAGATAAGACTCGAAAAGAGGTATCTGTATGTTAATTGCTACATATTAGCAAAGTAGTCAAAAGAAGCCTTCTTAAAGCCGCCAGCAGATCGTAACATGCGTATCTCAAGAGGTAAACTATTCCAGATTTTTATACCATGGACGAAAAAACATGTAGTACTAAAATGAGTATTGTGGCGAGGAATCAAAAGTTTGCTAGTACGTCTCGAGGCTAAAGGAATTATGCAGTTAGACAGATAAACTGGACTCAGATAATTAACGATTTTAAACATCATTAATGATATTCTAAACAATAAATAGTTATTTAATGTGCATCCAAGAATAGTTGCAGCGAATTCCGAAACATGGTCAAAACGTCTCAGGCCATACACATACCTAGCACAAGAATTGTATGCTACATTAAGTTTTGCACGACAAATAGTATTAAGATTGCAAAATATCACATCAGCATATGTAATAATAGGTAGTAGTAAGGATTTAACGAGCTGCATTCGAACATCACGAGGTGTATAAGCAGAATGTATCCAAAGATTCCTCAACCCACCGTAGACCTTATTCACAACGGAATCAATATATTTATTCCAACTAAGATTTCTGTCAAAAAGAACACCCAGGATTCGAGCAGTCTCCGAATAGGCAATAGGCAATCCACTCAAGATCAATAAGGGTGCTTGTGAATAATCAATAATATTTTTATATAAAATTATTGCTTGCGTTTTTTTAGGATTTAGCAGTAATTTGTTCTTAATGGCCCAATGAGAAACCAAAGATAAATCGAAATTGAACTTGGTGACGGCAGAAGCAAAGTTGTCCAATTGCATTGGCAGAAGCATTTGAACGTCATCAGCATAAAGCTGAACGGAACAATACTCAGGGATATTGACTAGATCATTTATATATAAGCTGAATAGTAGAGGGCCCAAGATCGAGCCTTGTGGTACTCCAGAAAAAAGTTGCCTACTGACAGACAATTCGTCACCCACTTTTACCACCTGATTACGATCAGTAAGGTATGAATATATATACCTGACCGTTGAACTGCAAAAGTTAAATCGGTGCTTCAGCTTATCACATAAAATTATAAAGTCTACGCTATCAAATGCCTTAGTGAAATCAAGGAGGCAAAGCAAGGTTGGTCTTCTAACTTCTATATTTTTCCTAATTACTTCAACCAAATGCAAGAGGGAAGTAGCAGTACTATGTCCTGAACGAAACCCGGATTGCTCATCAGCCAGAAGGTGTTCAGTGCTAATATATTCATTTAATTGGTTTAATAGCAGCCTTTCAATGACCTTGGACAAAACAGGGAGTACACTGATCGGTCTATAATCACAAGGATTGCAAGCTTTGGGTATTTTTTTGACAGGTATCACTTTGGCAATTTTCCAATCAGCAGGAAACACGCTTTTAGTAATTGAGGTATTAATAATGAAACTTAGCGGGGAAATAATTTCAGGGAGAATTATTTTTATGAATTTTAAGTCAATATTATCCATTCCGATAGCGTTCGATGTCAAGGATTTAAGTGCCATGACAATTTCAGAGATACTAACATTAGAGAATGAGAAATTTCCGTCGTAGTCATCTATCAAGGAATTGGGGAGAATATTACTTGAAGATTTAGATAAGGTTACTTTAGAGAAGTAGTCATTTAATTCATCTGCTGAAATTTGACAGCTCCTATCAGCTTGATCGAAAAAATTCAGATTCTTAATATTTTTCCAGAGTTTCCGCGACGGAAGTTTAGCGTCTAATTTATGTTTACAAAATTCTTTTTTGGCATTCCGGATTTCACACGTTACCTTATTACGCAAATATTTAAAATTATTTTTAAGTTCCGCACATCTATATTTTTTCCAGCGATAATAAGCATAATTTCGTTCAACCATTAGCGATTCTATATATGAGGTCATCCAAGGTGATTTAAATCGCGGTTTAACAGTTTTCAAAGGAACGTATTTATCATAAAAATATGAAATCATGCGATTAAAGTACGTAACTTGTTCATTAACATCACATAAATAGTAAATATGATTCCAAGGGAGTAATTTAGTTTCTTCAAGGAGTTCAGTAATTTTTAAAGTTTTAAGACATCGGAAAGATATCTTATTGGAATGCCTGGTTTGTTCGCAAATAGGAATTGAAAATGCTGCAAGAATAGCTTGGTGGTCACTTATTCCTGGCAGTGGCAATTGAGTCGTACCGGAAACCAAATCCATTCGATCAGTTATTATGTAATCCAAAAGTGATTTTCCTTTATCATGAACACGAGTAGCCTCATTATTAACTATTTCCATTCCCATATTATCAAGATATGTGATGAAGTTTTTCCTCGCATTGGTATTAACTAACAGATTGATGTTAAAATCACCACATATGATATTTATAGGATAAACACAACACAATTGCATCAATGAGTCATGTAAAGGTTCCAAACTATAAACTCTAGGAGGTTTATATACACAACCGATTAAAATTTTTGAATTTCCACGGCTTAATTCCAAAAAAAGATATTCCACACTCCAGGAACGAAAATCAGATTTTAAAATTTCTTTGCAACGAATATTACTCTTAACATATGCAGCTACGCCACCCCCAGATGTGAATTCTCTGTCATTTCTAAATAACTGGTAACCGGATAAACAAACAGCAGAGTTATTTATATGATCGTTTAACCATGACTCGGATACTACAATTACGTCAATGTTACCATCAACAAAAATAAACTTAAACTCCTCAAAATTCGAAAGCAAACTTCGCGCATTAATATGGCAAATATTCAAATTTCCGGTGTTAGCAATTGCAAATTGCCTTAAAAAAGATTTTTCGTCCATGGCTGCACCTTCACTATAAGGACACATATCCTCCCGATCCACCAGCAACGGTCAAGAAGACGTATAGATACAAATGAGAAAGACAATAAAAACAAGCATACAGATACCTTAAGCATAGTAAAATAAAAATTAAACAATAAAAATTTGACAAATGAAATTCAAAAATTAGCATCAAATATAGTAAATTCATTTTAATTTAGTTAAGTTAGAGCTCCAAAAATATAACAAATGACTAGTAAATTCATAAATTGAATTCCCTATCAAGAAACTTTATTATTGCGGCATTACCTATAAGTTGTTTTCATATTAAGAATGTACAGCTAATTTCCAAGACCTTGCAGCTGCTCCAGAGAGGTTATTTTGACTGCTGCTGTGTTTTTGTTGACATCAGTTCGTATAAAAACAAAGCCATTCAAAGAGAATACTGAGGTTATTTTACCTTGCTTTTTAAGGGCCAGTGCACTATGAAATAACTGGATACCCCTAGATGACAAACTTTCTCTGATATAACTATTTCCATTGCCATTGAAACCGATATTATTTAAACGAGGTTTTGCTTTTCTCATAGCCCGAATGAAATTATTCTTTTGTGATGAGTCGCTAAATCGAACAATAATTGCTGAATCATGTTTGTCTGGATTTCTTGAAGAGGCATGATGTTTTGATCGAGTTCTAAATACAGATGTTGGGCTCGATAATGTGGAGTTAATAGATTCAGAGAGCTTTTTGATGATTGAATGAAGATCCTCATTAGACATAATGGGAATTCCTGTTATAAAAGCATCTTTACATTTCGACCTTCTTTCAATCTCGTCCACATGGTTTTCGAGGTTATGCACTCGCACTTCCAAAGCAGCAATTGATGATTTCATGTCCACCACAGAATTATTCAATTTATTAGCAAATTCACCAAATTTCTTCTCCAGCTCCTTAAATTTGATATCAAAGTGTTCCTTTAGTGATCCCAACATATTTTTGACACCAGATGAAGTTGAAGAGGTTTCACTATTAGCACGCGTGTTGCGATTAGACATGATGAAAGTGAAAAGAGTCACAGTAAAATGTGATTTTAACGGCAAGCAGCGATGTACAATCAATAAAGTAATGTTTTTAGATAATTAAACCTTAGCAAATTCACCGGGAAACCAACTATAACTTAAGAATAGATCGGAGCGAAACTAACACGTCTACTCAGCTCGGTGACACATGACACATATACTCGAGCAACGTAAGAAATATAAAAATTTCGTAACACGATCGGCGTTTCTAATGAAGAAAAGTTAAGCTCCTTTGGCTCGTTATCAACAGCAGCACTAAAGGGTTAACTTTTCCTCAGCTGCTGGACGCCTTCGCGAGAAAACCAAAACTAAATTAAACTTCACAAATTTTAACACCGATCTAGACAGCTGACTAAAGCTTTATGGCGTGGATCCCTTCAATGCCGTGGACAAAGAAGGGGTGAAGGTTGTACTTAACGCTTGTACCAAGAAGGAACACTGGAGACGGTGGAACAGCATGGATTCTTGCAGATAGGCTAGGATTCTAGGAGCGACCCAGGAAAACGAGGTTAGTGGCGACAGTGGGATAACTGGATACTCAGTTGCCCCCACTAAGGGATACTGGGAGGGGACGAAAAGGGACCCGATTTTATGTGGTCTGTTTCGGCTAATCCTCAGATAGGTGTTTTTTAGTAAGTAAGAATCTCACACTACCGGAGGGTACAGGCTGTCCGGTGTCTTTTGGAAGATTTTCACCTCTACCGCTAAAAAAAAATCGGACACTTGAAGGGCTGAATCGGAAGGTGTTATCTGACACTCGCTTATCATTTTTTAGTAGTTTGTTTAAATACTTATTATTCTGATTTGTTGGCCCCACTTCACATTTATAAAATGGACCTACCCTTTTTGCTTCTGGACCTTTATTTTCTTTATTAATTTTTGCCTTGCAGACCATTTGATTTGTCCTCCATCCCATTTCTTTCTGTTTTCCTCGAGCAGAAGTTTGTACGGACTCGATGTAATAACTTCACTTTGATCTCCACGTCGCTCAGGGAAGAAGTAGAGTTGTTGAGTTTTACAAAATATTTAGCTAATAACTAGAACTAAACATTATTCATAAAAAGCCTTAACTGGTATTTTAACTGCTACCTAAAACAACCTAGTACGGTTCAGGCTGAGCATTCATTAAAAAGAAGCGTGATATTGCCGCAATCGGCTCATGCATTCCGTAAAGTGTTTGGTGGAATTACGCATGTCAAAAGTCAGAGCACCTCAAGGACTCGGCCGAGATGGAAATACCAACATCATTAAGAAGTTCGGAGGAGTTGTTCGTCCCCTGCTAAAGATCGTACAAAAAAGTTATTTTAAAAACCCTGCGACTCATCTCGAGTGAATCGAGCGAGATCAGTTCGAGTCTAGCATGACGGGGAAGAAGGGAAAAAGGATCACGCCAGGGAAGACCCCAAAGAGCGAACTTCTGGAATCTGCGCTAGACGGCCTCGATACGGTTGATATGGACAGCGGATTAAGGGTCTTATATCACGCAAGCATTAGTTAAGTAAGGGTCGTTGAGCTCGACCACCGTTTCACAAAACCGAGCACGGAATTAGCTCTGCTTATTACGAAATCAACGTGCTTCTCGAAGGAAAGGCGGGAATTAAGTACTACCCCAAAATCCTTGACATTAACAGGCCTACTCAGGATGCAAACGTCCAAAAAGCAGTCGAAGAAGACGGGATTCCTTCGGAGTAGGGCTTCACGGCACCGAGACAAGACCGAGACTTTGGCACATCTCGTTCTTGGTCTCGTCAAGGTGAAGACGATCTTGGTATCGTCGCAATAGCGGCGTATAAAGGCCAGTCTCGGTCCGATCTCGCTCTCGGCAAGATAAAAAAGGGAATTTCAGGGGGATAAAGGAAGACGAGGACAAGTGATATATCTATGTATATATGCATTTACTTCTTATTCCCCTAACCAAAATAACTCTCTTCTGTGCTATTGGGATAACACGTAAATACCTGAAGAAGGAAATAATGTAGAAAGAAGCGATTGAGGAAAACAGTGTATACTTATACGCCCCACAAATCACACAATTGGCAATTTTCGGAGCGACATAAAAGCTGAAACAACTAAAAAAATTTTCCACAATAAAATAATAAAAACTAATATCTCGTCCATTCTCGTCACCTCTATCTCGCTCTCGGTATCGGACTCTTACCAATGATATTGGTCTCGCTGCCAGTCTCGGTATCGCGTCGAGACCGGCACCGGCAGAGAGAATTATCTCGAGTATCGTGAAGCCCTACTTCGGATGGTAAAGGTCATTACGGTGTATTTGGTAGGATTAAGGGAAAGATGGTTGGTGTAGCACCAGCCGAGGAAAATATGTATATCAGAACTTAGAAGGGTAAAATCATTGGCGTACGAGACGAAGCGAAAGATTTTTGCATCATCAGCGTAACACAATATTCTGGAGCCAGCCAGGAGTGATCAGACATCATTTATAAAGAAGATGAAGAGGAGAGGGCCAAGAATGCTGCCCTGGGGCACCCCGAAAGAAATAAAAAAATCTTTACATAGGGCGCCCGGGGAATACAGCACGCTGAGTTCCAATCGACAAAAAGTGGAGGAAATTCAAGACGAACAAGACCACAAACGCCTAACTGAAAGTCAGTGACGAAAAGAGCCAACAAAGAGTTTGTAGTGAAAGCGAAATACTCCACTAACTAAGGCCTCGAATACCTTCTCAATATGGCACAAGTTAGGAATGGGTCTATAATTATAGATGTCAGACTTGTATGTCTTCTTGTGAAGAGAAATTACAGTCAGTGCCGGATAAAGGATTTTACTAACGGGGTTGGTATTTCTACATCGAAACTAATTATTCAGACAACTGGTCGTTAAAGATATGTGATTTATGTATCTTAGGTGTCATGCGCAGATCTAGGTTTTTGTTGAGCTGTTAGTGGAGTAGGAGGGGGGGGGGGGGTATAATTATATTCAACTGAATCATCAACGGAACATATTCGAAATTTTGATATAACCCTACGGAACCCTATCATGTGCATGCACATCATGCTTTTAACCAATTTTTTATTGAATTTGTAAGATTAAAGTGTTACACTCAAATCACGTCGGGGTGGGGTAACCAATAATATTAATAAAAGTATTTAATAATATTCAATTAATGTTTTTTTTAATCATAATGCGAAAACTCAAGAACAAGCCGTAGGAAGCTATAGGAAAGGAAATATGGATAAGAGAAGTTACGGGAGTTAATAGATTTTAAGTCAGGTTGTGCCAATGTACGCTTACTTTGTAATTATCGATTTATCGGCTTATTTAGGGATTGGTTTATAAGAAATCGTTATAAGAGTGAAATATTTGGTCGAGCCCCCCCCCCCCCCCCTCCCACCCTTCTCCTTTCAATCCGGGAAAGGAGGAGGTTTCAATCCGTAATTTTTGTGAAACCTATGAACAAATGATAGTGACGAGTATAGCTTCCTTTTGAAAATTGCGCCCTTTGTAGAATAAAAACACCTGGAGTGCTGTCAATAGGGCTCCTACTACTTCTTTTCAAAAGCAAGGTATGTCAAAACTACTAATGAAAAAAACTTAGGGTCTTCATGGGGAGAGGGGGTGCACTCGAAGCCCCCCCCCACCCCCGTAGATCCGCCACTCGAAACAGTTAAAGCATCACATATTATCTCCTTTTTGATTCTCAGTGCAAAGGTAATAGAGTGCGAAATATACAATAAATTATTTTTATTAAGATAATATTTATAATTAGCACTAATTTTGTTGCGCAACCTTAATAGGTTATAGTCAACTACAATTATAGTTAAAAATCGAAAACTTTTGGTATTGAAACCAAAAAGCGAGGAACCATTATTTAATTTTTGTAAAACCGAAATAAGAGTTTTGAAAAAAAGAACGATATTGAAATGTGAACTCAAAAAATGTTCATTTACATGATAGGTCTTTTTAAATGCAATGAAAAATGCTCTGCAAATTGCAAAGAAGTTCACAACGCACCCCCCCCCCCCCCCCCAACTGCTAATTTTTAAACTTTCGAAGCGGAAAATTATAGTGCAAGATGTAAAAAAAGATACTTTCTGAAAAATTTTTGCCGGCTTTCTTAAATCCGAGAAATTTTTGAAATATTTCTAAAGACTCAGCCTTAAGCCCCGAAAAGTCTGGGAGAAATATAAAGTGGGGACACAAATACATCCATTCTAGCATCAATCCCGACATAGCATTTTACGCCAAAATGTGAAAATAAAATAAACCTTATGTGAAAGTGTTCAATATAAAATATTTGCAACCTTTTCATTATGTATGTAAATATAAACAATTTACGCTCAGCTTTCCATCTAACTTTATACAACAATTTGATTTCAATCTGAAATTAGGGATAATAAAACCTTTCCGCAAAAATTGGTCCTTATCACGCCTCTAAATATTTTATTAAAATCTACAAAATCCTTAAAAGATCTCAAGTAACACGATTTCTTGTATTTTCTTAAAATTAACGCATCATTGACGTCATTTTTACGGTCCATAATAGTCTGGGGATGTAAGATATTATCTTTGAATGATAGAGCTCATATGGATTTATCGCACAATTAAATTTTAGGGATCGTAATTTTCTGACATGACAATATCGCTGGAATCTAACCCAAGGTTATCCCATAATAAACGAGCGTGATGAAATGTTCAATATATACCGCGGCAGACAAGTTATCAAGGTTAAACAGGTTACATAATCCTCTAAAGGACGGAAATCGGATTATTGTTTCCATCGCAATAGGATTAACAGGTACATGGGGAGACGTGTATTTACCGTTGCCATACTTAAGATCTTATCACAACTCAAGATATAATACGGTAAAAAATACTTTCATAAGCAACCACTTGGATATACATAGCTGGGAAGAATAGTGCTCAAAGTGGTCCCACTACCATTATCTCTCAGCTATTCCGGTGAAATGTTATGATAACTCCTGCCAGCTTATTGAAATGCTAAGCACAAGACGGAAAGGTAATTAATTCTGAGTTAAGCGCTATGTTAGAGTACATGCTGGCAACTCTTGACGGATTACATTTAACCCGTCATGTATGCTAATGACAGATAATGTCTAAAGTAGCGCCGTACTAGAAAGCTAAGCCATCTGACCACACTACACCTGCGGAAAGGCGTTCTGAAACTTACAAAACAATTTCGTGTAACACTGCTCATTACAACCAGTCTGCCTCTGCCAGGATCTGTGCAAGTCATCCTTTTCGTGATGAAAATTTATCTTAGCCCGTCATCTCTGCGGAAATTTATGTGAACACACACAAGTGTGAAAAATATTTGCCCTCTGCCTTCCTTTCCGGAGCAGCCACTGTTGGTCCTCGGTTCCGGGGATTCGCTTCTGTGTGCTTAAAATCGGAGCACTATATCCTTGTAAACAGTCGAAACGTGCACGTATACGGACCCGCATCGAACGACGAAAACAAAAGAAAGTCTCCATCTACAGTGTGCTTCCACGTTTTCCTGACATTTGGGGCGTGACACCATTTTCCTGTCACCTCATATACCATCCCAAAATGAATTGCTGTCTGTGGATGTGCATGTGGTGTGCCTTCGTGTCCGCTGAGGATATTTCGTTTATATGTCACAAGGTCTTACACAGCTTCAGTTTTCAGGTAGTCGGTAGACTCTAAATTGGTATCCTCTAGGCCGAGTTTAGAGGCGAGCATTAAGATATTTGCTGGTACAAAATATCTGAGTAAACATGACAAAGGGAAGTGGCAGCCTTGACTTCGAAGGAGCAAATGGCGGGCAAGGAACATGTCCTGACACTAGAGTCTTTTTGGTATGCATACGACCTGATGACACTTTGAATGTTCTCCAAAGCAATTCGACTTTAATAAATTACCTACCATAGCTGAGGAGGAAGCCACTTTATCACCTGACGAACACTTAATAAATCTTGAAATGAAAGTGATGTACAAAAGTAATCAAGGCGACGGTGTAAAAAAAAGAAGTAAAATGAGACTTGAGAAATTTAATGGATAGAAGAATAAATAATTTTTGAAGCTTTTGATGGAGCTCTTAAGAGCTTCATTTTCTCCTTTCAGCTACAACACTTTCCTGTAACTTATAACTACTGCCTCTACATAAGTTTTAAAGACTCCTCATAAATTATTTCTTATAGATCACGTTAAAATATCTTAGGATTCAGAAAACTATCTTTTGTTGGGGCTTTCTTGTGTTAGTAGAATTTGGGAGACCTCCTTATGCAGGTTAACGATACATAAAGTGTCAAAATTTCTAAAGTTATATCATTTTGCAGCAACTGATGGTTTATAATATAATTAGTGGTAGTAAAAAGGGTAAATTAAAGAGCTTTGGTGAGAAAAAAAATTTTCAATCAGTTTCTGTGATTTAACAGTAGCAATATGCGAATGCATAATGCGGAAGATTATTCTCCACGGGGTAACTTAAAAAAACTGGTCGACTCTACCAGTCCCACCGCGGTAGAGCTGGTTATCTACGTGGACGCAAATTGGTAAGTAGCGACAATATAATGAGAGGTGATTCTAGTTTTTAATTTATCATAGTCGTAATAAGAGAGAGGCAACCTACTTTTTCAAACAGATCTCTCTCTCCCCCGCTCTCTTTAGTTTTTATAACTGCTCATAGGGCTGGGAAGTATGATGGATTTAACCCCATTCGATGACAAGGATTGCAAGTGGAGCAACCTATATGAATTTCTACGTAAATTGCTTTAACTCAAAACAACCATAGAAACTTTGTTAACCACCTAACTGGGCAACGTTTCGAGAAAGAAACACATCAACAAACCTACACTAACTGTCCTATTCTACTACTAAACCATCTTAAAAAAGCCATATATTATAGTGGATTGAGAGAGAGCTTGATCTCCACCAGCGTGTAGTGTTTCGTGGCTTCCTTTCTCATGAATCATGTAAGTCACAACCAGCCATTTGGCTCCGCTGCTATTTACTATTTAAATTCGCCGCCCGGAAAAACGTTGGTACACTCCGTAAATAATTAGAAAAATTTAAATAAAAGAAGTAATATTACTATATATGGTGTCCATTAGCTTGAGCATTTTCCAAATGACAACGACTGAAAGAAGAAAGTTCTTACCCTCAGACATAACCGAACCTTTACGACTTATTGGGATTTTTGCGACAAAACTTTGGAACACATGATACGTGATAATTACAAGTTAAAATTTTAAAGTATTCCATAAAATTTTTTGTTGATTAGATTTAGAGCAAACAGTGAAAACAGGAGTTTTTATTAAATATAGAGAAAATGGGTTAGTTCGTTTGAGGAGTGAACGTAGTCTTCATGGTAAGAACTCCAATCAGCGTTGTTTTAGCACTGTTTTTATGCCACAGCTAATAAGACCCGGGTTTTTGAACTCAGTCGCACTCGCAATACTTAATTCTTATTAGGAATTGTGGTTGAAGGCGGCTGAGTTTATTATGTGAAGAGGTAAAGCCGATTAAAGGAATTTAAGAATTTAACTAGTACCTTAGTTTTTAACCCAGGGATTGCATTAAAGTTTTCAGAAAAAATATTCCCACTCCCGAGCATCTAAAAAGAAGGTGAATATTGGTTTATGTTTAGTTCACGTCGTCGCAGCTGACAGTGCGTTTTATAAGGGTCACTAAGCCTAGCTGCATGTTCGCCTATAAGTAGTAAAGTAACCCATATCTATCGCAGTAATTTTCGCAATAACTGCTCTCAGTCTACTAAGCAGATCGGATGTCCTAGTTTTATTATAACTTGGCCAGGTGCTGGACATGCTACATGCTTACAAGGCACACCATTTGAAGTTTGCCAGCGCCGAGGAATGTAGAAAGAGTAAACTCTTAAGGGAGCTAGGTTCATGTGGCTGCCTTAAGGGGCGCACTTAGACCTCAAAAGGCCCATTGTGATTAAGGGAGCTAAGTGGCTGACGAATATATTCATATGTGCCTTCCATGGCAAGTTTGTCGGCGATCTCGTTCCCAGCTAAGTTTCTATATCCGCGAACCCAATACAGGGTTACGGTAAGCCAACTACCCAAGGAGTCAAGTAGCTCTCGACAGTCCTGTATCACCTTAGAAGATATCGCAACTGAGTCAAGCGCCCTAATGGCAGCCTGATGATGTTGTTCTATTTCGGTGAGTGAATACGCAAAAGGAGAGAACACGCCTTCATAATCGCGATTGGGAAGAAGCTCGATGTGTCCAGAAGCCGATAAGACTTTCTCATATTTAGTGCCTCAGAGAACACTTTTGCCCCAACACCTTGTTCCATCTTAGCACGTTAGCAAATTTGTTTGCCGATTACGTCGTTCTACACTCCGTTCTAGTTGTAATTGTTTTTTTTTTTTAATTCATAACAGGCGTAATGTATTCGTTGAGGTATTGGCTAATCCTCTATGTGTTAAGCTGAAGATGCTGTGACCATAGAGCTTAACTACCCAGCATCCGGATTCCCTGAGCCTGACTGCACTACATTGCACCTGCAATTAGATCTGGTTATCATGACGAAGCAGATTCTGAAGCACATTGAAAGCTTCGGTTAGAGTGGAGCGCAGGACACCGGGAGCGCCAATGCAGGTGGTTCTCTGCGCGCTACTTAGTTTGATCTGGTTATATGCCATACTTATCGCAGGCCACGAAACCAATGAACCGTATATGAGAATTGGCCGCACCACCGCAGTCTATAAGCAAAGCCTTTTCTTAGGTTGGAGTCTCCATATATTTCCAAGATTCGTCTGGAGGCTGATAGAGCCTTTCTTACACACTTCTCCATGTTTAGCTTCCAGTTCAGTTTGGGATCCAGAAATAAACCCAAATACAAAGTGTGGTACTTTGGTTTTTGTGGTGAAGAGCAAAAGCTTAGTTTTACCTGGATTCACAGCTAGTTCATAGTCTTTCGACCAACTGCTCACTTTTGTCTAGGATAATAATCTCGGTAATGGCGGAGGGAAACATTCCTGAGACCAGGATCGTCACCTCGTCTGCGTAGGCGACGACCTTTATTCCTCTGCTTAAGTCCAACCTGGACCTTGTTTATGACCATCAGCCATTGCAAGGGAGAGCGACCACTCCTTGGGGCGCTCCTCAGGAGACATGCCCGACTGATTCCGGATTCGGACTGGATAATCCTTTCTCCATAGGCTAAGACTCGGCGAGAGATTCTGAGATGACTTCAATTCGTACATTGTTAAAGGATTTTTATATGTCAAAAAATGCAGCCAGGGTATATTGTTTGTTCTAGATTTGAATGCTCAATTGTGCGTACTACCTCGTGGAGGACTGTTTCCACGGATCTTCCCTTGCACCGCGATGTGAAAATGGGTATTGAAAAAATATCGAGGCAACTCTAACAAAAAAAATTATTAATTTTAAAGGTAATTAAATTATATCAGAAAGTTCAAATAAATGAAAAGAAGCAATTCCTAGATACTTAACCAGCTCTTTCATGTGTCCATGTGATTTCACTACCGTTTAAAAAAATGTTTGAGTTTGGTAAGAATGAAGTTTTTCTTTTACGCGTGAAAAATATGGCTTGGGGTTTCCTAGACTTAATCTTTACTTTGCATTTACAAAAGTAATCGGTTAGAATATTTAGACCTTGATGAAGATTTGAGCAGACCTGGTGAGCATCGATATCTCAGCTAAACTTTGCAGTACCATCAGCGAATATTGATGAAAAACAAATATTCGCTGTATATATGTTGTATAAGATCGGTTCTAATACGGAACCCTGGGGGACACCTGCAGTAATAATCTTTTCCCTGGATTATATAGTTCCAAGGTATACCTTGAACATACGGGTACTAAAAAAAATCTTTTATAATTGGTTCAAGAGGTAGAGGAAAACCGAATTGCATCAATTTACAAATCAAGGAGGAACCAAAAGCTGATTGCACATCAAGTAATATTAGTCCTGTGGATTTTTTCGTTGTGAAATTGTTTTTCACATTCTGCAAAATCTGTGGATGGAATGTATTCTATTCAGGTCGAAAGCCAAATTGTTGGTTTGGGGGTTGATTATTGTTCTCAGTAAAATTGACCATTTTAATTTTAATAACTTAACTTAGAATTTTTGACTAATTGCTTATTAGACTGATAGGGCGGCAGTTTGTTGGATCTTCAAGTGGTTTAGTAGGCTTCATCAGTGGAACGACGTTCTTCCAAGCTTGAGATATATATTGTGGTTACCATCCAGTCCAGAAGCTTTCTCCGAGCGAGAATACTTTATTATATTTTTTGGATCTTTGGAGGTGGCAAAGTTGGCCGCGAATTTACGAGAAAGGAGTTAAGCTTTTCGCTACTTTTATATATATTGGTCCCTTAGTATTGGAATTAACTTGCGTTTATTTTTGATTATTTTGGTTTTGGTTCCGAAATGGCTTAGAACACTTATGCGAGCTTTCTAGGAGTGAGCTCTATTTCAGATATTTAAGCTCAGCGATTTTGTACTTAATGCGCCGATTGAGTGTAGCTTGCTCTGTTTTAAATGACGGTACATAATATCTTCGAGCAGTGTTTTTTTTTCAAAATTAGGACCAGTACATATTTTGGGAATATTTGCCACGCTGTTCGTGAAATGTGACGTAGGGTAACACAGTCAGCGATAGCATTTGTAAAGTTTTAAAACTTGTTATCTGCTACAAAGCAGTGTTGTCTATGAGAAAGTGACAATATTGCTAAATTGGATAATTTACTTTTTCTGAAATATATGTATCAGTATCTATATTGTCTTCAATTACAAAATTATTCATTTGATTTAAATTACTTTGAATATTAGTGTCCTGATTGTGCATAAATTTATGCAATGAATGAGCATGAACTTCGAAGGCATTGAGATTTACATGATTGCGTGCGATTGTTGCCAGAGTATAATACATTCATTGGTTTAAACTTTAAATTAACGACGAATTGCATCGTCGAATTTTGCAGATAAAAGATGAATCAAAATGTTTGAATGGACTCTTGAAGTAATTGCAACGAATTTTCTTGCACCTCTTTTTTTTCATAAATATGTTTCACATATGACAGGCTGAGACTAAAAATGACTAAAAAGGTCAGAGCAAAAGTGGCATAGAAAATATTCCACGCAAAAATGAACCACGTGAAATTCCGAGCTAAAACGAATGTGAGAAAATCTCCGGGCAAAAACGACTTAACAACTTACATATGGGACGTATGAATCTCTGTTATATAATATTTCAACAATGCCTTCAGTAAAAAAAAGTAAGCTACTATTGCATTCAGCGTATATTTGAATCTGGTCGGAGATTCATACCTCCGTCATATGTATAAGTAGTGAAGTCATTTTTGCCCGGCGTTTTTCTCTGATTCGTTTTTGCCCGGAATTTCACGCGGTTCGTTTTTTCACGGAACATTTTCTAAGCCACGTTTGCACGGACTTTGTAGACAGATCATTTTTACTCTCAGCCCGTCATATTTTCTTGGAAGTCTGAGCTCATTATCGTAATGCTCGGGTAACCACTTCCAGGCGACCTTGTACTTAATCACAGAAATTGGTTGTGTATCAATCTACTGGGCAGCTGATAAATCTTTAACCCACCTGGAAAGATAATGACATTTTATCATAAAATGCATAAATTTACCAGTTAACTTTTGCATTTCTACATTCGATCATTTTATTGAAGCTCGCGAAGAGTTTGCAGTTATTTACAAGCACCTGTTATGTTTAGCGAATCCTTTGCGCATGACCTTTTCTCCCTAATTAATGACAATACTAGAGTTTTCGCATCACGGTAATCCTTATAAAATTGATGTCCTTGTCCTCTTGAGAATTCCGCAATCATATCGTTCAAATATTTTTTTTTGAGTTTCATCGAATTTAGCAGTCCATTAGTAGCGCGTCTAATGTTAAAGTCCTCTTTTTTACTAGACTTTTAAAATATGTTACGCATCACTTAATGCCATTCCTTTCATTTTTAAGAGATGTTATCTCTTCATCTCTGTCCACTTTTGATATAGCAGAACCTTCGGAATTCGTCATAGCGAAATACGAATATTTTAATATAAAACTTTTACCTGCGGCCTGCTTCATACGTGCTACTGAATTAATTGCAGCTACGTCTGCGAGCTTTACGATTAAATTATCGAATTGACTACCATCTGGCTCAATAGGACCAAACTGTTCTGTATGTTGAGTAATGTGATTTTCCTTGGGGGACGAATTAATAGACTTTATTCCAATTTTAAAGCAATGTGATTTATTCAGACAGGTACGTTTGACAGTTCCAAGAGTTCAAAAAAGAAGTGTGATAATTTACATTACAAAGTTAGAGTATAATAATGATTTTAGATAGTAGACTAATTAATTTGCCTGACTTGAAGTCCTTTATAAAGAGTCTAAAAGGTTTTTACCGGGAAGTATGGTTATGTTCAGGTTGGAATGGTCAATACTTCTAATTGTATCACGAAACGAGCCGTGATCGAACTATGCGTACTAACTCTCGGCATAAAAGATGCTAAATTTCCCAATCAAGCTGTTTTTTTATTTTCTCTAAATTAATTTAAACTCCTTTTTAGGCCTCCATACCTCAAAACGAAAAAAAGGAACCCTTATAGGATCACTTCGTTGTCCGCCTGTATGCTGGCTGGCTGTTTATGGTTCATAACCTGACCAACGACACCCGACACCATGGGATAGAAGAGAAAAAAACAAATAATCCCCAATTTACGTGTAGTTTTTTTCAAGATGTTATTATACCACTTTGTCGGCGTAATTAATATGTATACCCATGCCGAATTACAGCTTTCTAGTACTAAGAGCCTCTGAGAAAAGCCGCGACAGACAGACAGACGGACGGACATAGCGAAGCTATAAGGGTTCGTTGTTGACAACGGAACCCTAAAATATACACCCATTTTGCCTCATTCGCACTCGCAAATAAATGAAAACATAAAGGGTACTTCCCGTTGACCTTGAATCAAGAAATTTGCCAAGAAGCAAGATCTCACAGCACAAGTTAAGGAAAAAGTCCAAATGTCGTTAATTTGTGATTATATACATACGTCTGTCTGTTTGTCTGTCAAGACAGATTCAGTGTTGCTGTTGTAAGATTTTGAATTAATTGTTGTTGGGTTCTGGCGACTTTTACGCCTCGTCTTGAACAACACTGTGTGGTGCGGTGGGGGTTTGGGGACAGTGCATATATTTGTAATTTGATTTTATGTAGATTTAACGTATTTATTTATTTAAAAAAATTTGCATTTGAAAATAACTTAAGTTCAGAGCCCTCGAAGCGTGGACCGCGTTCATACTTGATTTACTTTTTGTAATCGATATCCCTTCTTTGAACGTAAATATTGCCCCAGTTAGTAGAGCTTAACAATAAGTATATGTTTGTATGCAACCCCAAGTACACTCTCCTCTTAATTTGTTCATAGCTGCAGTCAGTCTCATCTCAATTTCGAAACAATACAAACCTTTTTAATTTCGAATTAGTAATGAAACTATTATCGCTTACTTTTTGGTTTTGTATTTTTCGTTTTTGTACTTTCAATTATTTAAAGTTTAATCATAAACGATTGACATAAAGCGTTTCTGCTCATCAAGGAGCGACTCGCATTTTTAAATACCAGGTGTTTTTTTTTAAACTTCGCACCCCTATAACCTTTGAATAACGCGACCAAGAGAAATAACAAACAACTTTTCTCCCAAACATTTTTTGGCTATTAAAATTTTCATTTTCATTTGGTAAAAAATTAAGGGTAGTTTTTAGCAAATAAATGATTAAAAAAATGCTTATTTCCAATTTGTTAAAAAAAGTAAGGGTCAAATCGAAAATGTTTGGTACAAAGGTTGTTAATTTTGACCCAAGGAACAAGTTCGATCATAAAAAACAGGGGTAGCCATTTAAAAAAATTGAGTGACCTCTAACTTGATCTTTTTATGCCTCCACTTAACAAGTGCATATTGCTTCCCCTTGGAACCATATAACTTTTTTCTCTAGGCCGCGTTATTCAAAAGTTACAGGGGTGCGAAGTTAAAAAAAACACCCGGTATACTCACATTTACGTGATAAATCCATTCCGAAATTCATGCACAATAATTAAATTAACAGAATGAGGTCTATTATACGCGGTGAGCCCAAGCAGTTTTGAAGATTTGTTAACTCTAAGCTTCGTACTTTAGTATCTAGTTACTTGGCATTATTTCCTCCTTCTTCACTGGAAATGAAAGATCTTATATTTGATGACGACACAGTCGCGAAACATATTAATAATTTGGCAGATATAGTCTCGTGCGGTCCTGATGGTATTCCGGTTTCCCTTCTTAAGAACTCCTCTTCTCTCTAGTTTCTGTTCTTTGTTATTTATTTGTTATCTATTTGATCTCTTATTATTCCTCTTCACAAAAAAGTAAAATAAGTGATATTTCCAACTACAGACCTACTGCTAACGTGTGTTGTATTCCTAAGATGCAATATACTTTACTTTCATTGCAAACCTTTTCTTGAAACTTTCCATCACGGCCTTAAAAAAGGAAGATCGGACTAACCTTCTAATTTCTTTTTATCTGGAATTGCAGCTGGTAAGCAAGTCAATTGTTTCCTTACAGATTTCATCATGGCATTCGACAGAATAAAATACCAAATTTTAATACACACGTTGGCCGCCCTCAGGTTTTCAGTTTGTAGACTGGGTTCGTTCTTACTTATTAAACAGAATACTCACTTGCAGCCTTCCTCGATATAGAGGGTGCTTTTAACAACTTCAGGACAGAGGCGATAATGGCATCTTTGAGGAGGCTCGAACTTGTCCCCCCTCTCATCAAACTTATCGACCTCATGCTAAAAAGCATAGTCATCATCTCGGGAGGATCTAATATTCAAAGAGTGGTCACTAGAGGTACTTCTTAGGGAGGAACATAGACCTGGCAGTCTGGTCACAAGGTTGTCGCATACGCCTATGATATTACCCTGATATGCTTAGGAAAGCACCCAAACACATTGGCTGAAGTGTTACAACACGCCCTCTCCAGGATATTATTATGAAGTGAAGGGTTTGGTCTGGACATACACTCGAACAAAACAGAGTTAATACTCTTATCTCGGAGACATAATACACCTCCTATGAATTGCCCTATACTAGTCGGGGTTAGGCTGAACCTGCGCAATCAGGTTAAATATCTAGGTTTGGTCCTAGATAGAAAACTTGCCTGTAAGCCTAATATCGAGGAAAGAGTACGGAAGGCTATATGGGGTATGGAGCCACGCATTGTACATTGGCTCTACACAAGTATCATATGACCCATTCTTACTTATGGTGTGATCGTCTGGTGGTCGGCACTGGATATATCAACCCATCACAAAGTACTGAATAGGGTACAGAGGATGGCAACACTGCTGATAACAGTTGTGCTTAGAACTACACCTTCTAAAACACTGAACACTTTCCTTCACTTTTTATCGGTAGATTTGTTTGGTAAGCAAACCGCAGGAGTCTTTACACTGACGGCTCCAAACTAGAGTAGGTCGAACAAACTAGCGAGCAGCGGTAACACTATGTCACACAGCGGCTGGGAAAGCCGCTGGCCAGTTGCAAACTGGAGCCTTCACATATATCTCTCAGGAATGCAAATGTTAGTCGGCAAGAGGAACACACCTGCCTGATCACCCGACAGATATGGCCAAAACTTGTTCCTAAACGGTCAAAAGAGCTAATCTTACTCGGCCGCAAATTAATTAGCATTATCGTGGCCGTTATTACGGGCCACTACCTCATAAGTAGAAACGCCGATAGATTAGGCGCGCCTTCAAACGACTTCTGTAGGAGTTGCCATAACGATAAGGAAGAGGAAATCATACTCCACATCCTCTACAACTGCCCGACCCAAGCCGTAGGAACCGGTTTTTCAGCTCCCTCTTCGTTGAAGAGCTCCAGTGACGTTAGGGACCTTGTTCGATTTATCAGGAGCTCCAGATGGTTTCTGGTAACTAGTTAAGGCTAAACCCTCTCCGTCTCAGCCAATATTTATATTCACTCTTTGTGAACTAGTCTCCACTGGAGACAGGGAACTGGCTCGATGCACAGAGATTAACAGGTTTATCCTCTGCTTCTATAGAGATTTTTATGGGATATAATTGCAGCCTCAAATGTAGTATCACAATGGGCTCCGTTGGCCAAATGTGCTTTCTTAGGCAGCCACTCTAACCTAACTTAGCCTTTATATTTAAACCATACCCAACGTGTGTCTTTCCGTGGATCCCTATTCAAGTTTATTTTCAATTCCTCTGGTGTGCCTCAAGGAAGTCATCTGCGCTTGATTTTATTTATCATTTACATCAATGATATATCTGTGTTTTTTAAATATTCTAAAATTCTTTGTTAGATATGCTGATGATGCGTATTGTTTCTTCTATACGCGATTGAGAAATTTTAAAGTCTGACCTAGACGCCTTTTACAGTTGCTATTCTATTAACTATATTCCCCTTATTACGTATAAGTAAATGCACTACTATGTCTTTTACTCGTAAGAAAGGCCCCATTATGTTCCGCTGCACCATGAATGGTTGTGTACTGGTAAATATTAATAAGACCAAGGACTAAGGAGTCCAGCTGAACTGCTGTTTTACATTTGATGACCACATTGATGAGATAGTTATTAAGGCACAATCTACACTAGATTTTATTAAAAAATGGGCTAAGGAATTTTACGATCCTTATATTAAACTACTCCTTTATTGCATCATTGTCAGGCCAGTTCTGGAGTATGCTTGCTGTGTGTGGTCACCATTTTATCATGACTATATTGACCGAGTAGAGGCAGTCCAGCGCCATATTTTTCGCTTTGCACTTCGTGGGCTTCCATACGACCCTCTCAGTTTGCCTCCGTACTTGGATAGGCTCAATCTTACAAAACTGGAATCTCTTGAATCTAGGCCTAACATCTCTAAACCTGTTTTTGCTATTGAGTGTCTTCAAGGCAATATTGACTTCCCTACATTGCTGTCTTCCTTGAAACTAAACTTTTTTTGATACTTCTTTCGTTGTTTTGTGATATTTTTTCACATTAATTGTTTTTTTTACGTTTTTTTCCAAATATTTTTGCTACTTTGGGGATTCTTTTTTACACACCCCAGAAATACTCTCGTACAATAAATTCCCTAAATCTCCAGGACTTACGTGTCCAGCGCTTAGGCAATGGACAACTTTTCTTCACTGACCTCAAGGAGACTTTGAGTACGATATGATCCACTTCTTAAACTGAAGCAGCACTGATGAAGCTGTGATCGCTTACCTAATTTCCCTAGATCAAGGTACCACTTCTTACCACTTCTTAAACTGAAGCAGCACTGATGAAGCTGTAATCGGAGTTGCTGGAGTTGTACTTTCAAACGACACTTATCCTCCAGTGCTAAATACACTCTGGAAAGGCTGCCCGATTCACCATTTCTAACAACCGAAAAAGGATTCCCCTAGCTCTTACCAGAGTTGTTTTTCAAATCGCGCTTAATCTTTGTGGTCGACGTGATTCAAGTGCAAGGCAAGATATTGATCTTCACTTCCTGCATGGTCCTTCATCAAAATTTATATGTTATAGTTGTTATTAACTAAAGCACTATAATATCTATGTATATTTTGATATAGTGGAAAAGCCACATTCTTCTAGTATTTTCTCTTGATCTTATTTTTTATGTTCTAAATAGACCTTAAATTATTAAATTAGGGGCATTTGGGGATTTTTCTCATTTTGCTCTCGAATTTCAACATCTTATTCTGCAGTTCACTGAGATTTCCTTGAAACCAATTAATCATGAAATTGTTGGCCAAGTCTTTACCAAAACTAAACTGTAGTGCCAGTTAAGCGGACGTTTCTACTCTCATGCAAATTGCTTCGCTATAAATCAGAGCGAACTTAAAAAATTTCTTAAAAGTTAATGTTCCGGAAAGAAAGCCTCCACGGCAAAATGTGCATACTACCCACATATCTTAATAAAACGATTTTCTAGCGTTATAAATTTAAGGAAGTCACGTGCCAGTTGTGGCTGCTACACTAGAATATCTATGTGTGCGATGTCCCAAATTTTCGGCTGTAAAACTCATCTTCATATATACATATATATGTTATATGAGGACATAGCACCTTTATCCCTATATTCAAGCGCCCTAACTAGCCTTGTGTTGGTTTAAGTTGTTTTATTACTTGAGATTTGCGAGGACCAAAGTTATCTGAACCTTCGCACTTGTACGTTCCCTGCATAAGGGTAATGGCAACACCAAAGGTAATTGGGCTCGTTGTGTGGCATAAAAGTATCCCCGAAATGTTCGCACGTACGCGGAAACTTTCTGTTGAGATTACTATTATTAACCCATGTAGCTGTGAGCTTTATTGGCTGTGCGGAAACTTCTCGGAACTCAGCTTTATTTTAAGTGGCTCCTAGCTCCTTGTAGTCCTGACAAACTGCCCAATTCCTTAGACCACATTGAGGTTATGGCCAATTCTATTTTATCTCGTAATTTTTGGTTCGTTGTGTTTATGAATTGTGAAAATATCTCGGGCATCGCTGAAATTCTGGCAATTATTTTTTATTCAAATCAGGCTCCTAAGGGAGGTGTTGAAATCAGATTCGTTTTTCTTTGAAAATACGACAATGGACTTATTCTATTTAAATGTTTATTTTTTCAGGACGTACTCGGTAAACACGTAAACCGCAAGGCCATATCATAGGCGCTTAAACGAAATTCGTTGATTGAAGGATTACAAAAAAATAAACTAATGGAACCTTTTCTAAAAGAGTGTGAAGTTCGGAATTGAATTTCTCACCTATCAACCCTAGAAATCCCTCAGAGTATAATTGTTTATTTTGAAAAGTGTCACCGGCATACTACCGATTTACAAAGGCGAAAGTGCGAATATTGGATAAAAGGCACAATTTTTTTTGTTATTCCAATAGTTGAAAAGGTCAAAAGCTATACATTTGCAATGGACAAGGTTTGTTTGCGCATACAATGGAGCTTCATTTTCCCGGGTAAAGATTTTTAAGATATTTTAAAATGTTTTTTTGTGCACATGTGTATGCAAAGTGAATGAGATAAACGGTCTGGTCGTCTATTGGATTTTATGCAGATCCGATTCTGTAGGGAGTTTCAGTGTTAGTAAAATATTTACGGAATAAAATGAAGCCAAAATTGAAGCAACCATAAAACATTTAACCTTAAATGGAGAAGGGAATTGTTTAAGTATGAATAGGCAGCCTTGATACTTCATCTGGGATTCGAAAGGATATTATGTTTGAATTTGTTGGAGATTGGACGCCCTTAGCGAACAGATTACTTTGTACATTTTGCGAACATAAGCCATCCTGTGTATTCCATACATGCCTATTGTTGTTTTTTTGTGGATTTTATAAATCTTTGCCACCTTTACCAATACTTCTTCAATAGGCATGGTCTCGAGCACAATCCCGCCAACCGAAAGCATATAATTTCTTCAACTCGGGAATTTTCCGCAATGAGCACCCTCGGTGACAATTGCCTCTTTTATCAAATTATCTTTATCAATGCTTCGGAGCTAGACTCTATTGAAAGGTTCTTCCGAACGAGCAACCGATTTGCGATATTGCAGACATAAATAGGGTGTTTTTGTTTGAGCGGTCAATGCAGAAGGTGACTGTACACTTTGAAACAAAACAAAAAAATTCCATAATAGGTTAGGAGCAGCCTTAATGGGTTAAGAGGTACAAGTTAATTATTACATTTCCATATTTGAGGGTTCGTTTATTTAAAATATTATTTTACTGGAGCAACTTTCGTTACCCGCGAAATGCTGAACTTGCTACAAACTTAATCAACGAATCCATGTTGACGACATAAAGGCACAGATGTCTTATTACGGCGAAGGCCCGTCACGAGAACGTTTCCTTGGTGGAATGAGGCGGTCTTTCAATGTTAAGGACGACCCTTTGAGGGGGATATTCTGGGATGCATATAGCTGTACCCTTATCTCCTATAATCACGAGTGAAGACATTTTTGTAAGAAGGAAACACTGCATGACATAACAAAACCATAAAGAATATCAAGAGAAAACCCTGACTCGCGCAAGAAACCAGATTTGTCTCTCGCTCGTACTTCAGAACAGATGTTTAAAGTTCCGTTGCAGACACATAATATTCAGAAGCGTCCAGCCGTGATCTACTTCTAATTCCCGTAACCCTTTGTTGAGCAGGGGGCGGAATAAGAATTTCACCCGACTCAAGACAATGATTGCAAGTGGATTACAATTTAAGGTGGATTCCGAATCGCTTACATTGCAACTCCCATTTTTATTCTAATCTGTTGTCAATTGAAAACAACTATGGTGGTGGGGGTTATAATTGAATGAGACTTTAAAGCAGTGATGTCCTTTGCCCGCGGGCAAGTGAGCTTTTGAGCTTTTAAATTCGTATATGCACTTGTTTGGCTGTATTCGATTTCTTGTTTTTGCGTTTTTCAATTAATAAAGCGTACAAAAGTTAAAAAAATCGTTATATTTAAGTAGTTTTGTAAGCGATTATACAATACCTTAAGATATACAACCTTTTGCAAATAATTCAAGGTTCTAAATTAACCAAGCAGTACGAAATGCTTCTAAAGCTTTTAAGCTTTCTTCACATTAAGTAGTGTGAGTTTGGCCATCACTACTTTAAAGAGATATTGTATTTGCGTGAGTTGCTGTCTGTTGGTATTTTTAGTTTTAAATTTCCTTTATTTACTATTGATGGTGGTCGAATCGTATTCAGTAATTAGGTCCCTGGCATGGAAGACCGACACGTTACACTTTCTCCACCAACGACTGACGGCTGGAAAGCACTTATCTTTTTCTTTCATCCCTCTAAAGCCCCGGAAACAGATGTTAAACATCCTGCACTCTTACAAGAGAGCCACATCTTTTCAGTCTCTCCTTCGTCCAAAGTAACGTACCGCTGCATAGAGGTCTGTTAAATTAGCCTTATCCCAAATAAAATATAACATACAATGCCTTTGTTTAGATTTGTAGCCCGACAAACTTATCTTGCTGCTTTCAAAAAAGATGAAGAAAGTTATAAGTATAATCAGCCTACTTTACCAATATATCTTTCACTCCAGTCAGCATGCTTGCCATTCCGAAAGATCTATGTTAGCAGCACTTCACGACCGGGTATGCAAATTACATGACGTTGTCTTCAATAAAGAAATAGGGGTAGGGAGTTATTTGAGATTGAGGAAGTGTTCGATAACACATCTTTTAAAGATCATACGAAAACTTTGGGATAGGGATCTGAGCTCAACCTTCTGCTCAGATTTTGTAAACTCGTAGCAAGACTTCTTAAAGGGATTAAGTGGGGGTTACCCATAGTATGGAGTTCTATCTCCACTTTTGCGTTGCATTGCGATTAATGAGTTCCTTGCTCCGGCTCAACGAAAAGAGCCATCTTGCGCTGATGAAACTGAGATCGTGACAATAGGTGAAGTCGGTGGTAGTGTTATCGGACTTCTTCAAAGAGCACTTGAAACGATTGCAAAATGGTGCCGAGAGGTTGACTTTAAAATCAACCCCGACAGAACTGTACTTATTTTTTTTTTGACAAAGAGGAGGATTTTGGAGGGTCTGGTTTAAAGAATTAAAGAATTACGACACAGAGCGCAGGTTAATGTGGTCAAAGCTAGATTGGGCACAGTACTGCTTGCCTAAATCTTACTGAACAAAACTGCACCTAACCGATTGCAGTACTTAAGAATTTGTTGAACCTGTTACTTCTTTAGATTGTGATTGAGGGTGTTGCTATCAGAAGGAGCAGGGCTCCTTGGCGCGAACTAAGGAAAGCACACATGGCCTGAGCTGTCAATGGCCTACTACGCCATGACGGCCAGTCATTCCACATTCCAACCATAATGGTGGAGAAAAGTAAAGTCTAAGTTTTCTTTCTCTTGGCGAACTTGTCGAGCACACAAACGGTTCGAACCCCAATTTGAGGATGGCCGTGTGTATATGGCTGATTCTCATAAATAAAACACAGTACTTTTACTAGATATACATATTTACCATCAGTTATCAGGCCGACTTTTATGCCATTTTGATAATATTCATATGAGAACATAAAAAGGTATTTATTCTCTCTGGTAGCCGGCGATTAAAGCAATCTTTTCCTTCATAACCAAATCCAAATTGGTTAGGGAATGTCAAGAAGTTCTGCATGGACAAATCGAAACGTCTTAATACCGGGGCACCGGGGTTTCTCTGGTAATGAAAAGTCGAATAAACTGGATAGAAAAAGATATGCCAGTGTGGTCTTGTGGAGCCTGCCGGCATGTGGGATTGTGACCCTGCTTCCTAAAAAGGCTTTACACAATTGGAATTCCGAGAAGAACTATACCAGCTCCATCACTAAGTAGAGCAGGGAACTTCTAAGATTTGGCAAGGTCTTTTAGCTCGACGCTGGCGAACTCTTCTAGTTCATTAATGAAGCGTTTGCGTTTTGATAGCTTTTATTAGGGCTTCACGATACTCGAGATAAATCTCGCTGCCGGTATCGGTCTCGACACGATACCGAGACCGGCAGCGAGAACAATATCATTGGTAACAGTACGATACCGAGAGCGAGATTGAGGTGACGAGAGTGGACGAGATATTAGTTTTTATCATTTTATTGTGGAAAATTTTTTTTAGTTGTTTCAGCTTTTATGTCGCTCCGAAAAATTCCAATTGTGTGATTTACGGGGCATATAAGTATACACTGTTCTCCCCAATCGCTTCTTTCTACATTATTTCCTTCTTCAGATATTTGCGCTTTATCCCCAATAGCAAACAAGAGCCTTTGCTACCTTATTTTGACGATGGAAATATGAACAAAATGCATATATACATAGATATATCACTTGCCCTCGCTCCCCGTTATTCCACCGAAATACCCTTTTTTTATCTTGCCGAGAGCGAGATCGCACCGAGACTGGCCTTTATCTCGCCGAGATCGAGATCGAGAGCGAGATCGTCTTCACCTTAACGAGACCAAGACCGAGATCTGCCAAAGTCTCGGTCTTGTCTCGGTGCCGTGAAGCCCTAGCTTTTATTTAAGAGGGAAATATAGATGCTTTTATATCACTATATCTATCTTCTGACTCTATATCTTATTCTAACAAAAAGAATGGTTAGTACATAAGAAGAAGTAAAGGATTTAGCATGTAAGTTAATGCAAGACTTTCACGAGGTGTTTGTGTATATTATAATCACCGAATGCTATACCTTAGCATATTATGAGAAAAAAAATATTAAACTAGGAATACACAGCAGGTCTCTTTCGTTCTAGTTACTGTAACCCTTAAAGGAACTTCACCGGATTCGGTACAAGGATTGCAAGTGGAACTACAATTTAAAGTGGGTTCTCAACCACCGACATTACTCTGCAACCATACTAATGACCTTTTTATCGTAATCTGTGGTCAGCAGAAAAAAAAACATGGGTTGCTGCCAGTGGGATTCAAAAATAGGACCCCCGGGATGAAAGACCGATATATTATTACTTACTCCACGGACAACATATTGTAGTTAATAGTCTTAAAACCAAAATTCTTCCATAACTCAATTTTTAGCGTTCCATACACCAAAAAGAAAATAACGAATTCTTTAAGGATCAGTATGTTGCCCGTCAAGACCCTTTTTCTCAAGAACGGCTAGAGGTATCGAGTTAAAGTATAATCTCACAGTCCTGTAAAAAAGTTTCCAACTTAATGCAATGAAAAGATGCGGCTTTTGAAAGTGGAAAAGAAAATAAAGATCATTAATGCAAAGATCATTAATTTCTTATTAAAAAAAAAATTCAGAGGTCATTAATTTCTAATTTTGTATGTAATTATTTCTTGACAAGCTTATCAATATCCCATCCCACCAATATCAGTCATAAAAAATTCTATATACCAGTCACAATCAAAATAGTGTTGCCAGATATATAGCCTCTAATATTAAGAAATTCGAAATTGCTAATCAACCTTATTCAGACCACTTCCTAACTCTTTCCAGCAACAACTTTCTGAATAAGCCTCAAATTAAATTACTACCAAAACTAAATTGGAAAATCCAAAATTTAATGCAATACAGGTACAAATTAGAATCTGCGGCACTAGATCTGGAAGGTGAAATAAATATGAGAGATTTGATCAATACGGTGAAAGAGTGCTCGGTCCACACCACGGGATTATGTAAGCCTTTCAAGAAAAAGTGGTTCGATCAGGAATATCACAGAGCGAGGATAAGGTCAGTTAAGTGGCTAAACTTATTCAGAAAATCTAATAACGATTTCGAAAAGAGGATGTACTTGCTTGAGAACAAAACCTTCAAGAACTCATGTAGAAAACTGCCTATTTGGAAGGGTCTTAAAATTAGGTTTTACTAAGGATAGCAAGCAATTTTGGGCGCTATCCAGAGAAATACAGGTAAGCAAGTTCTCAAAAGTCAATAACATTAGTTTAGACGGTTTTAGGATTTATATTGAGAATCTTTTAAAACCACCTATGATCGAAAATATTATATTATATGCTGCACCTTACATGAAAGATACCATTATAGACGAAGAAATATCACTAAACGAACTTCTCACTGTACTGAAAAAAGCAAAAGACATCAAGGCGCCTGGCCCTGATCGAGTACCTTACGAGTATTTTAAAAACGCGCCGGTTACATACTTATGCAAAAGCTTACTGTGGCATTTAATCACATATATAGGGACGAGGTAATGCCCGAAAGCTTCGCAAACTCGATTATATTTTCCATTTTTAAAAAAGGCGATCCAAACCTCCCAGAAAATTATAGAGGGCTTTCATTTATGGACGCTGCAGCCAAGCAATTAACTGGTATCCTAAACAACATAATCATACTGTGGGAGCAAACTAACCAGATATTACACGAGTGCCAAGCCGGATTTAGACAGGGTTACTCAACTATGGATAATATCTTTAACTTGCATAATATTGTTAGAATAAAACTAGACGAAAAAAAGGGAAAGTCTACGCATTCTTCATAGATTTCAAAGCTGCATTTGACACCATCGATAAACTACACAATATTGGTCTATCGAATGTGTTCATAAAATTTTTACAGGGAATCTATAAGAATACAAGTGCACATTTGGAATGGGGAAAAGCTGTCCGAAAAATCTTACACGCATACAGGGCTAAGACAGGGCTCTTTACTACGTCCCTTGCTGTTCGCCCTGTTCATAAACGAAATCACAGAGCACATAGAGGGCGGATTGAAAACAGTTGGAGTAAACACCAAAATCTTATTATACGCAGATGATCTAGTTTTGTTGGCTGAACAGCCTGCAGAGCTGCAGAAAATGATAAATAACTTGGGAGAATATTGTAACAAATGGAAATATTTAGAAAAGGCGGTGGCAGAACAGCTAGTAATGAGGACTGGGTCTTCGAAGGAGCAAATATCGAAATAGTTAAAAAGTAAAAAATATCTGGGAATAAACCTGACTTCGACTCTTTCCATGACAGATCACTTAAAAGATAGGCTAAAGGCAGCCAAAGGAACACTTCATGGCACCTGGAGGGATTTCATGAGGAAACCTGAAATAAGCCATTCTTCAAAATTACGAGTGTATAAAGCTGTTTCAGAATCCTTACTTTGCTATGGTGCTCAGATGTGGAGATTTAAGGAGTACGGAACTGTTGAGATTCTGCAACGTTTCTTCCTGAAAAAGTTATTCCAGCTACCTGACAAAACTCCTAATTACGTTCTTGCCTTAGAAACTGGCCTAACTAGATTATACATATGTAACAACCCTAAAATTTCACTTCGACTACTTACTAAGAGTATTATTCTCATACAGAGAAAATAGACTTTCTCGAGTACTAGCTCTAAAGATTATTGAAAAGAAAATATACTGTTTTGGGGAATAGCTGGAACTGGCCGATAAGCATTATGTGCAGCTTGGAATGAATTGGCAGGGGAGGGAAATCTTTACCCCGTCTTATACTCGATTATAGAGAAGGAATTTCTTTGGCAGGCATTCAGAAGAGATGGCATGGCATGTACAATTAACTAAATTAAAACTTAGGGGAAATACGCTATATCAGAGACAGCTATACTGCTCAAAAGATTAAGCTCATATTAATGTATCGTAACCACTAAGCCACTAAATGCAAGATTTTGGCGAGCCGCGGGCGCACCCACCTGCTCAATATGTAACCTTGAAGAAGACGTGGACTTCATACACTATTTTGCAAGATGTCCTATTCTTAAAGAATTAAGATTACTGGCCTTTGATAGAACATAAGTCACAGAAATTGATGTTACAGCCATCTTAAATGGAGAAAACTTTGACGTACTATTTCAATTTACTAAAGAAGCCTGGAAGTATAGATCGTTTCTGGTAGAAGGTAGTATAACAATTAGATATTTTTTATTTTTTCCTCTTCTTCTCTTTCTGCCTCTCCATTGCGTTATGGAATTGTTAGAGATCTCTCTGAATGTATATTGAATTCTTTTATCTCACTTATTTTAATTGCTGGTAAAAGCTATAACATATAGTAGTTACACGTTCCAACTCGAAAGACGACCTCAGGTCATTGTTGACGTTTCTTTAAAATATTTAATTATTGTTAAGGAACTGTAGAATTATGAATTTGTAAATAAAACTTACTATATGGAATTTACGCCATTTATTTTCTGATTACGTCACCGCAACATTCAAGACGGAAGACAAGTGAGTTTTGGGATCGTCATAAGAAAACACATGATATTTTGAGGCCGAATCTGTTTAGCTTACCTACTTGAGGAAAGAAAAACTTGTATTTTATGATGTATGTATGGAACTTTTGGCGCATGAACAACAATCATACTTGCCCAGTACTTTTATATTCAAATATGTTATCATTTCGTGACCCTAATGTGCAATATTTAACGCTAACGCAAAAGTGGAACGCCTACTAGAATACGGTCATCCTCATCTAGATGTTCTCAAGTATTAGTTACATCTCCAAGCGTTAGCAATCGGGCTAAACGTAGCTAAATAACTAATGCGGAAGGAGATAACCTCTTGAGAAATCGCCCTAACTCTAAGAGAATCATTCCGAGGGAGCCTGCAATGGTTTCCTATTCTGCAGGACCCAGGGGTAATTGGGTATCAAATTGTGTCTTCTCAGGCACTTCTATAGGACTGTAGGTGGAGGGCTCTACTGCGGAAGGTGGAAAGTGTTCCAGCGGTTATGGAAAAAGCTGCAATTGGTAAAATAATGACTAGCGCTTCCTCAAATGGTAACTACTGTTAGTGCGACGGAAGGTACTTCTCCTGGCTTTGAATGTAAGACTAAAGCTTCATGACCCAGAAATTTCCAATGCCGCGCAGAGGAGTTGTCAAAGTTGCAATTAACGCATGGACCAAGAAGGAACACTGGAGATGGTAGAAAGGCATGAATTCCTGCAGACAGACTAAGATGGTGGCATTGACCCAAGGAATCAAGGTTAGGGGCTACAGTGGGATAACACAGTTGGCCCCTGCTTTTACGCGTCTGTTTCGGTTAATCCCCCAAAAAGGTGTTTTTAGTGAGAATCTCACACTACCGGAGGGCACGGGCTGTCCGGTGTATTATAAAAAACTTTCACCTTACCTCAAAAATAAAAAAATAAGGCAACGATTAAAACCGACCTATTTGAATAAAATAAGCTCAAGAAGATATTATCATGTTGTGTTAGCATATCCAGTTAAGTGTTCATAAAAATTATAAGAACAGCTGTTAGTAGATGGCAGCCAACGGTAGTAATAGTAGTCGAACTTAACCCCCCCCCCCTCCCCTTCACAACTCATTCCAAGTCGGATTTTTAACGATGAACCAAACAAAAATCTGATAGTGCTCAAGCTGTGTCTTCACAATAGCTTTCAAACGGTATAATTTATATAATAAATGTTAAGCGTCTCAATCCGTTTTATCACTAATAATACTCTTTGTAATTTGTTCGTTAACAACCAGACATATCTAGATAGAAGGCGCGTTTAATTGTCGCCATTCGCTAAAGCGATAAACTTTTTACTACAAATGAATGCAATTAAACTCTCTGTCTTTCCGTAAGAGAATGTTTTCATTAGAGAAAAATAATTTTAAGTAGAATCACGCACAGTGTGACCTTTTTTAGTTACAATATTGTCAATTTTAAACCTTTCAGGCAATTTGTAGAATATAACTTTGTTCCTCCTGTTGTTTTAGGACAAACGGCAGTTATGATTTAAGTGCAATATTATTTTATAAAAAACGTCAAAGCTTGGGAAACAGGAATGAAATATAATTACAATTTGTTTACTCATAAGATCATTTAACAATGTAATATTTCAAAGAAAATATAAAGGTGGAAGGACAAGAAAGTATTTTCAAGGTAATATATTGAGTTCATTATTTTAAGAATTATCCATTTATCACGAAGCATAAAACAGAATAGAACATTTTGCGGTAGTATGACAACAATACTTAGTTGACAAATTGGACTGCCATGCACTTTAATAAGATAAACATCTATTGTCGCTAGAGGTAAAGAGTTTTGCAGGAGATTTCAGAACGGATGCACGAACTTCATTCAATTTATGTCCAGTGAAATTTATGGCACTGCGGCACCAGCAATGTAACTATATGATGACCAATAATTTAAAATTTTATAAAAAATATTAAAAATAATAATAAAAAAAAGAAATTTGTCGTAACCAAGGTAAGGGTTTTAGTAGTGTTTTCATTAATTATTCATTCAGTAGTGATTTTAATTAACAGACATATTAAATTTATATTGCTTACCATTAACGTCATAGATTTTGAAGAGAGACAAATATAACTTACCTGAAAGTAAAAAATAGAGAAAATTTAAGTTAGTTTTTGAAAAATTTCATTCGGTTTATTAACTATGCTAGGGCGAAAAGTGTTTAAGCCTAGGAATATACCGGGAAAACGAAAAAAATAATGTGGGAGAGGGTGGGTCTATCACACACACACAACTATAGGGCTTTGAACTTTTTTACGATGAAAAAAACCAGTCTCACATTTTAAACTTTTAGTGTTAGAGATGTTCTTATTATCTCAGTTAACAGGTAACACAATGGTACTAAAGACTGTGTAATTTTTTTTACTGCTAATTCAATTCAATTCAATTTATTTAACGTGAAATTTGGACAAAATAAGAATATATTCTTTTTAAAAGTACATATCATAGAAAAGTAAAAGTAGATTACAATACTAAAATGACAAAAATTGCCAAAGTGAACTAATAATTGAAAAGGTAAAAATAGAAAAAAAAGAACAAACAAGAAAAAGATGAAAGGAATTAATTAAAATTAAAAAGAAAAAAAAAGAAAAATCTAAATTAAGATGATGGTAATTGGTAATGTGACTGAAGCCGCGCCCTGAACACCCCCATCGAACCCGCACGACGTACAACAAACGGAAGAGAATTCCATAAGGTGATGGCATGAACGAAAAATAATCGCCTGGATTGCAAACACGAGTATCCAGGTAGGCGGTAGCTTCGTCAAAAACTAAGTCTTTTAATTGAATTAAAGTCAGCGGAAGCTTCGGCAAATGAGTGAAATCCTTAAAACTAGAATCGCAATTTCAATCAAAAAACGCAGTCTTAAAGAAATCAGCAAAGAAAGTGGCAATCATAAGAGAATAATTGCTTTCACGGTCGTCAAGGCACAACGAAGAGTGGTATCCATCGCAATTGCGCGTATAATTTACACATTTCCAGAATTGCTTAGGCTCAGCACATAGTGTTTGTTTAGTTCTATCTAAGAAGTCAATATAAGAAGCCTCAATAGAAGACCGAAGACGATCGTACAGAGTGAAATAAGCTCCTTGAACATCAAAACCCCTTCAAAGCCTTGCTTTTCAAGATTTTTAAGTGGATAATTTACCTATTGAGCCAGGGCTGCAAAGATGTCACGCTCATTTAAAACGCTCAACCACTCACAGGAAGAAAGCAATTCGTAAAGTTTTCAAAAATCGGCCTTTTTAAAGTTAAAACAGTAGTTACTACAATCAAAAGAAGTTAATATTACAAGATCAAAACAGTAAACCATGTGAAGCTCTGGGTGATGGTCGGACTCAGGAACCAGAGGCGATAGGGATCCAGAATGCCAGGGGCATCAGAACAGAACATCAAGTCCAAAAACCTTAATCATTAAACGCGCCATTGACCTGCGACAATCCAGAGGAGGCAATGCTGTCAACGCAGACTAGAATGTGTTGAGGAGAAGTCATAAAAGATGGCAAAAGATAATCGACGTCATCGGAACGTTCCCAACTCGCAGCAGGCATATTGAAGTCACCCAAAAGAAGCAAGTCGTCCGATAGAAGCAAAAAGATGTAACTGCTCATAGATGTGGACGCAGCACTTAGGCTTCCAAAAAGTCCCCACCTGCAACGTCAGCAATCGCACAGTACAAGTCATGGCGTACAGTGCACAAAACAGAACCACCAACAGGGGCGTCCAAAGAGGTGACGTTAAGGACGGAAAACCAAGTAGTTGTGGTCAAAGAGTTCGGCGTCAGCTATTCTCTCACAAAGCGAAGTCTACGTCAAACAGACAACGTCAAAACAAGATTCCGTCGTGCCCAAGAGGAGGCAAATCGTTTTCAAGTGTAGTTCAGTTACGTTGAAGTAGTAAAGAGAGATTTCGGTAACAAGTTTTTTGAAACAGCAGCTGAACTCAGACGAGATCTCGAAAGAAACTCCCGGACGATAGAGGTTCATCACTGTACGAAATATGCTGTCTGTCACAAGGACCTTAAAAGACATACCCCGCAGTCCACGACACGCGTCAATCCATTTGGAGACAACCGAGTCACGGTAAGTTACAGTATACGATGAAAACAAAGAAATAACATCATCCTAGATGGTATCGTGATGAACTCGAGAGTGTGATGGGAACGATTGAGGGGTCGTACTGGTGTCAGCAGATGAAGCAGGTCTCATATCGAATGGGGCGATTTAAGGGACTATGTTGGCATCCTCACCAGCAGCAACACTGGTGCGCGTAACGACAGAAACGGACAGAGGAACAACCAATGGTCTATCGAAAATGTTCTCAGTCGGACGCCGACTCGATGCAGAGCGATCGTTTCATTTGCCCCGACGTCGTGGTTGAGCTAGACAAGACGGTTCAGATGATTCCAAGACACCACGAGTATTAGCATTATCAACAGCAGCAGGTGGAACAGACTCCAAGACGGTGGAAGTCGATCATAAATCACCAGCCGCAGGAGGTGGAGCGGCAGCTACGTCATCTTGAGGAGCAATCAAAAGTGATATGCAACCATTCGCTTTCGGCTGCATTAAAACTTTAGTGTCCGACGCAACAGTGACAAGCAGCTCATATTGCTTCTCTTGTTTTTGTAGCCTTATTGGCAGTCTTTGAAAAGCTAGTAAGTCTGGTGCACCACAGGGCAGCCATCCAGATCTGTATGTGGTTTTACCATACATAATAATATAATACAGAGTAGATATACTATATAACAAGTAATTGTCGGAGAAGACAGACAAATCTCAACTGGACGCATTCCACAGTACCTTATATTTTTTAAACCAATTTTGGATTTTTTTTTTATTGGTTTTCCAACACTAGGGTCGCATACAACAGATTACTTTAAAACCACCAATTGGGGATACATGAAACTGGTTCGGAAGGCACCTAAACTGTCAGCTCACTTACAGTGGTTGTCATTAAATCGGGTGAAGTTCCTCTCCTACACATGCCGCACGAGAGGATAAGGAACTAGAAAAAGTTTAGTTTTGTCGACCCATTATGCATTGTACATTAACCAAACCGAGTCTGTTTGATATAGATTTTTTTTGGGTGTGCCCTTCCCTGATTCCCTCGCTTTCGGAAAGAGGTGTAACCAGTTTAGCATTACCCTCGTATATCATTGTATGTATATAGCAGCCAGTTTCGTGCTTTACGTTTATTATATAAGGATCTTTCAAGCTTCACATGTTTGTACTAACTACGCTTCTGTGAGTACACACTACAGTCCTTTAAATTATTAAATTAAAGAAACCGATCATCATAAGTCAAATAAGTTTAAATGAAAGAGATTTTATCTTGATGTAATATTAACGCATAGGCAAACAATAATTGGAAATTCTAAAATGTCCTTTAAAACTCGTACAACTAATATTTGCTGTAATCCGAATATCCCCTTAGGTATATTATGGGCTCTAACAAATTCTTCTAGCATTTGTGTCACTCTACCACCCTCAATCAGTCGGTTCTGTTTACTGTCTAGAAAGATAAACATCTTCAGCGAACAACAAAGGATAAAGGATATTCGTACAATTTAGTTAACTTGCAGGCGAAAAAATGTTTGTCCCACATAACTGAGAGCAAATATAATGCCGCCCTGAATGGCCCGATTTTGTAGCAAAATATGAAGCCAGAGTGTTTCAGCATCAGCAACCGTCAAGAGTTTACGTCTGTAAGATAATACCACATGGAGACGTCACGTTTTGACTTGGCCAACAAAAGTAATTCATTTTGTCCCAAGCTCGTGGTATGGACTGTGGGGGTGGAACCCAGTCTTCTGTCAATTTTCTCGTTTCGTTCATTGTTGTCAGGGGTAAATGCTAGTGAAAATAACTTCGACAAAGTAGAAAATGTGGCGAAATGTTGAATTTCGACGTCCGAAAAACTGTTGGAAACTGTTGGAAAATAAGCTTCACTTTGTGGAATTATCTTGATTTTTACTTTAATGCGAATTCTTCGGGTTGCTATCCTCCTTCTTGAGTAGTTCCATTAATTGCATGTTTGTGGAGGCGTATATTCCCAGCTTGCTCTATTCACTGGTCCCTTCTCGACACAGATCTGTCCGGAAAACGAATGGAACTGAAGAGATGAAGGAGGTTTTCTTAAATTTATCTGATGTCGATTGGTATCTGTCCATAAAATCTTTGGTGTTCTAATTGAAAATATCATCGTTTACACTATACATATAGTTTTCTGTAAAATTTTTGATTTTCCCACTCCAAGCATTATATAGATGCATACGTATCTATGTGTGCACGTAAATGTAATGTGGTCATTTATGCTTCATTGAATCACTTCTGCATTCGAGCTTCGTACTATTCAGAAAGCACTACGGATCGTAGATGGTCTACAATGAATGTTAATTTAGAAAATTCTGGGCAAATGGCTTTTGAAGGGTATTCCTTTGAACTTGAAATGATTTTATTCAATCTTGTCTAAATCAGAAAAAAGTACTTTAAGTCTGCTCTTATAGGAAAGGTCAGCAGACAGTGAAAATTGATTTGCGAGCATGTATAATTGTATACTAAGAAGCTTTGTTTGATTTTTTTTTTGTACAGGATTACTCTGATATATTCAGAACATTAAGCATCAGATAAGATTTTTATATACACCTTTAAATGAGTCCAGATTTATATAGAATATCCTTGAATATTGAATCAAGTAATCCAAAGCTTATAAGGATTCCGTCTAAGAAATCATAATTTAGTAAAAGAAATGGCACCTATTCAAATCGGAGCGCATTTATTGGGTTCTTAAGTTACCAACAGTTTTCTGATTCTGATAATTTCCAAAATTTCTGATTAAGAAATAAATAAGTTTCTTTCCTTGAACCACTGTGTGTTCCCTTGAAATATTGAAAATGTGTTGACCTTAACAAAAATGACCGGCCAAGTGCCACTCGGACTTGCACACCGAGGGTTCCGTACCTTGGGAAGTTCGTGATTTCTAAAAGAACTGTGCTAGTTAAAAACATTGCTTCATTTTTCCTGTAGTGTGTAACGACAAGGCGATGCATTGCAATTGTTGAATAATTTGAGATGCTGGAGGCTAGCGGTTGAAAGATAAAACTAGAGTGCATCTCAGAAGACTGCTGTAGGGATTAGTCAGTTGTAAGGAATCAGTAAAAATTTATCATATACAGTAAGGTGCAAAACTGAACCAATGTTTATTTGCTGAGCGTTAATGTTATCTTTATCTAATACCGAGTACGGCTGCTGTTGTAGCCAACGCTTAACGGTTTTTGCTGTGTGTTTTGGGTCACGGTCATGTTGGAAAACTATTTCCTCGGGAGCTATGGGTATTTTATCTATTTTATTCTGGAGGTGCTGGTTCAGTATGTTTCTATACATATACTGGTCCATTTTACCTTCAATTAAATGAAGCTCACCAACACCATAAGCACTCATACAGCCCCATAACATGATACCACCACCGCCGTGTTTGACGGTTTGCTTCACGTGCTTTGGTTTCACGTGAGCTTTTATTAAGAAATAAAAATAATCCACTCCGTCTCTGGGCTGTTGTCTAGCTCGCAGCAATGCAAACAAGACTCAAGTTTCCTCACTTCCCTTACCCTAAATTCCCTTCAGGCCAAAACCATGCTAACGCATCAAAGGGTTGTCCCCTAGGATTTGGCCACATCGAATAAAAAAAAAGAAAAAAAAACATCCCGTGAGCAGGAATTTTAACCTGATCTGAATCTACAGATGATGAGTGCAGAAGTTAGGAGATAAAGGGAAGAAACGCAGCTGCAGAAAAATTTGGCCACTCCGAGGGATCCTGAATACAAGTAACTTTACATATATGAAGAATTGTTAATCTAGCTGTGAGAGTAGCCGTAGGTATTAGCCAGGTATTAATTAAGTTGTAAGGGAAGAATAGTATCAGGAGTAAATTGGTTTGTTTGGATGTAGTAATAGGAATAGGGATAAAAGGTAGGACCAGATTTGATAATAAAAAGGAAATTTTGAATTTGTACGTAGAAATCTTTTATTGTTTAGGAAACAACTCTCAGCACACTAGACTCGAGAGAACGTCAGGGCATGTGAAATCATGGTTAAAGCAGAAACTCGGGTTACAAGTGCTTACATAAACCTGTATCAACTCTTTTAGTTAAAATTTTTGGCTTTGATAAGAGGTGGGGAGATGGTACTCTGTTTTTAGACATTTTTCGAAAACTACGTGGCATAAAAAAATAAAAATTAATTATATATATAATGTGCAAATGTCGTTGCATATGATACCCCACTTGACCTTGTCACGCCAATTTAACATTTTTACCCAACCCTGTTTTTAAAATTTTGTAATTTGCACTACAGGTGGGCTGTCATTATTTAAAACTATTCCAAATTTCAAGTTGATAGCGTTAGTAGTTGCTGAAATAAGCAGCTGTGACAGACAGACTGACCAACGAAGGCAGGCGCAGTCAGATGATAAGGGTTCCTTCTTTAACCTTATATACTCCTATATAGCGTGCAATGTACTGTACATAGTAACATATATCTGCAAAATGGCAATAACGAACGTCAACACCGATTGAGAAGAAACAAAAGAAACTTCGTAACGCGTGGACCGATTTGGATAATTCTTTTTCTGTTGGGTAGAGTATGTTCCGTGGTTGATACCACGAGAAAAAAATTTTGGTGGGGTCAGGTCTAACTTCGGAACGCGTGGACTGATTTGGATAATTCTTTTTCTTTTGGGTAGAGTATGTTCCCTGGTTGATAGCACGAGAAAAAAAATGTTGTTGAGGTGGGGGGTGGGGATGGGGGTGGAACCTCACTTTGTAACGCGTGGGCCGATTCGGATGGTTCTTTTGCTGTTGTATAGAGTGTGATCTCCGATTGCTAATACGAGAATAATTTGGTCCTATGGTGGGGTGGGGGAGGAGTAGTAACTTCGTAACGCGTGGACCGATTTCGATGATTCCTTTTGTTTTCGGTAGAGTATGTTGCTTTATTGATACCATGAGAAATTTTTTTAGTGAAATGGAGGTGGGGTAGGGGGTAAACCTAACTTTTTAATGTGTGGACCGATTTAAATGGTTCTTTCTTCCTTGTATAGAGTAAAAGACACTAAAAAGTGAAAAATAAAATAGTTTTAAAAAAAAAAGTTGAACCGACTTCACAAAAAGCGCTAAAAAGCATAAATAATTTTTAATTTTATAGCTATTACGACATTACGAGTAGTTGTTTGGTTTGTCTGATTTCAAAATGTCGTAATAGATATAAAATAAAAAATTATTTTATGCTTTTTAGCGCTTTTTGTGAATTCGGTACAACTTTTTTTTAAAAGCTATTTTATTTATGTGTTGTGTTTCCTTTCTCTGTGTTTACTGATAACTTGTTTTCCTATTTATCTACCGCTGGTCAGCTCGGAGTGTCCTCACGTACCGTAGTCGTTATCACGGGCCACTGCCTCATAGGTAGGCACGCCGATAGAGTGGACACGCCTTCAAACGACTTCTGTAAGAGTTGCCATGACGAATAGGAAGAGGAAACCATACTTCACCTCCTCGGTAACTGTCCGGCTCCCCCTTCTTTGAAGAGCTAACCAAATTAGGATCCACTGATGTCAGAGACCTAACTCGATTTATCAGGAGTTGAAAATGGTTGCAGACGACGAAAAAATTTATTTTGACTTCCCGTGAACTGGTTCCACTGGAGACAAGGAACTTGCTCGGTGCACAGGGGGTAACAGATTCACCCTTTTATTTCTTAGGTATATTTATGGAATTTGTAAAATTTGTTTAGCCTCAACGTGTCTTCTTAGGCAGCCACTTTAACCTAACCTAATCTAGCCACCCTCAGCTTTCCATCCTTGTTTGTTGACAGGATATGCTCATACGCATTATGTCGAACCTAGCGAATGTCGTTCCGGGGTTCACCATCCAGCTACTATATATTCACAACACCTCTAGTATGCCTCAATTAAGCCTTCCCGGCCCGATTTTATTATATACATCAATGACGTAACTGTATTCTTAAGCCATTCAAAAATTATCTGTTACATCGACGATGTCAAAATTTTCCGTGTTGTTTCATTTGCATGTTGTATTGACTGTGAAACTTTAAATTTTGACTTAGACGCCTTTTACTGTTGGTGTTCTATTGACTTCCTTCAACTTAATATTAGTAAGTGTACTACTATGTCATTTACTCGTAGAAAATATCCTCTTGATTTCAGTTACACTTTTTTCGAAATTAAAATTTTCCACAATTGAAACTTGAAATAAAATATATAACGCAAAAAAATTCATGCTTGATTTAGGACAGGAAATCTACACCAATTTTTCTGCCTTACTAAAAAAAACATTTCGTGCAATGCAAATTTAAACATCGCTTCCATGTTTCCATAAATTTTCTTGAAATATAAATAATATTTTTACCTCACTGATTAATTTATCTGCAGTATTTCAGGTGAAAATAATTTCATAATAATTAACAGTTCAATTCCCTGCGCATAAAAATGTTTTCAGATTATTTTACACGAAACGTAGTAACAATTGAAAGAAAAGATTTAATTTCATTCTGGATTAAACGCAGAAATATTTCAATAAAATTCCAATTATAATGAAAACCTCCCTTTGTCAAAAGAATATTATTAAAAATTTAACAGTGGCTTGTTCGATGTAAACGTGTGTAGGTCATATTGATTAAGTACTTTCATTCTGAAATTTATTTTAAAGTTGATGTGTTAAGACAGGTAAATACAGAAAGCCTTACGTGTTTTGAAAAGGTGAGCATATGAAATATTGGTGATTCATAAATTTCAGTTTTCCATGGTGTGCACGTTACTCTTTTATTTTTAAGTTTTGATCTACTCAATAAAGCGACATCAAACAAACCCTAGAAAACTACTACCACAATTACCTTTCCAAAAACGTCAACAATGTTGATCTCACTGCTGCCTCTGTACGGGTGTTTTAAGCAAAAATTAGTAAAAAACGGGAGATTCCCTTACCGGCGAGCACGCCAAAGAAGGGTATACACACGGACTTTACACAGGTTAAGAGAAACATAATGTGTAACTTCACACGACCTGGAGATTTGAACCGAAACTTTGGGAACTTCTGCCGACGTTGAGCACTAAATAATCACCATCGTGAGGCAGGACCCTGAGAAGAGCACGAAGCAAGGTGATTGGAAGTGTCGTCATCTAAGGCTTGGAGGGCTATTCATCATCATCACCCAGCCAGGACTACTGGAAGGAGATTCTGAGAGAACACTGATATTTAGCACTTGGCTTCTGAAACGCGGCATTGACGATAGGGCGTTTCTAGACCGAATTCTGTGGACGTATGAATCTCAATTCACCAGGGATGGTATCACAAACTTCGATAACCTCCATACCTAGTCGGAAACTAACCCACGTAGGACAAAGGTGACCTCATTCCAGCAGAGATTCAGTGCCAATGTTTGGACTGGTATCATCGGCAACCACTTGGTGGGACTAATCACTTTGCCACAAGTGCTTAATAGTGAAATTTATGCGGGCCTTTTGGACAATACACTGTCAGATCTAATAGAGGAGAACCCTACGGATAATCATAGGGGAATGTTTCACTAACACGATGGAGTACCAGCGCATATGGCTAACATTGTGAAGGTAATACTAAGTGAAAATTTTCCTAACCGCTGGATTGGACGATTGCACCGATTCCTTGGTCTGCTAGATCTCCAGACCTTACCCCATTGGTTTATTCAAGCCCAGTTTACACTAGGGAGGATATAGTTAGTCAGCGACGAAAATACGGGAGAGGCTGGCTGCAATATGCCTTAAACAGGGACTTAGAAGGAGATTGTTGAAATGCATCGAAAGTGGCGGTGAACATTTTTAACGGCTTTTGTTACTTATAAAGATTAATTGTAATTATTTTTAAATTTAATAAAAAGCATTTTAGAATTAATTTTAGTTTAATTTCTTTAAATTCTTGATTTTTATAATATTCTCCAATAGAATTTCTACGTATAAATTTCTAAATACTCTCCCAACGTGAACATATTGCACTTTTTTGGAAAGTTAATAAGACGGGCAATCCAATAAAAATAAAAAAGAGTTATACTAATTACATAAATTTCGGAGAAAATTTTGGAAAATGGTGAAATTTCGGTAATTTCAAAACATTTTTTTTCAATTTTGGCCGTGACTGTTCCTGCAGTGGTACTAGTGAGATCAACATTGTTGACATTTTTGGAAAGGTAATTAGGGTAGTAGTTTTCTAGCGTTTGTTTGATGACGCTATGTTGAGTAGATCAAAAGATAAAAATAAAAGAGTAACGTGCATACCATGGAAAACTGAAATTTATGAATCACCCTGTAACTCCCAAATTTTTTAGATTGCCCCCCACCCGCTGCCTGACAATTTTTTGTTTGTATAGATGAGAGCTATCATTTGTATTCGTGTTGACCTCTAGAAACGTCACACCCTGTGTAGCACCGGATTTTTTTCATAACACTATGTGTGGGGTCTTATAGTACAAGTCTTCCACTTTCAAATGCCGTCGAGCTTGCTCACATATCTTCTCCTTTCGCCGAGATATCGCCTATGGAAATTTTCATGTTCATGAATTTCTTGGTACTCAACGGCATTTGAAAGAGGAGGAAGACTTGTACTATAAGATCCCACAAAGAAAAAATCGCGGTGCTATAAAATCTCAAATATGTCAAAAAACAGTGTTTTTTGCACTTTTAGGTAAGAATATCTCAAAAACCTGACGTGATAGGCAATTCTCAGCCCGGATTCGGTATCAGCGGGAAAAATTACCTCGGAAACAACTAATAATTCTCCAGGGGCACAAAATGTTCAAAATTGTGCTAAATTGTTGTTTATTACTCCTACGAGCATGTTACATGTGGGAGTTCTTGTGCTTTTATTGTGGGCAAATTATTGCTTATAATCAGCATGGCACCATGAAGGGAACAAATTTACTCCAGTTTTCCTTGTTAAGGCGATGAGAGATATTAAATTAGTATCAATTATTCCACCGATGACTGTAATGAAGATAAAATTTGTACCAAATCTTGCTCGCAGAAACAGAAATAATACATTGATGACAGACACCATTCCTGAGCAAATGTTTCTGATGCAGTTATTCAGCAAACTGATTTTTAAAGATTACTTTTTATTACGAATGTATACTAAATTTATCATTCACTTGCAGTCATTAATTTAAATGCTCTGCACCTATATGAAATGGATTTTTGTACGATTCTAAAATCACCTTAAACATTATAAAATTGCTTTAACTGAAATATCTTCAGTTCTCTAATAGCCTTCCTGAAATCTCATTTTTTATTAGTACCTGTCAATACCATGAAAATACAAGAAACTTCAAAATAATTGCAGCGAATACCAAGAAAGGGTATCCAAATGCTGGTAAAATGTATCCTTTCAGTCAATTCCTCCAGTTCCCAAGGAACTGTATCCATTGTAGGGAAAGTAATATCGTAATGTAGGGATGTGCATCCACTAAGAAGTAAAAGCGCATAGACCCCCACATAATATATCACGAGCAATGCTGATAGCGATTCCATCTCATACGTCTCAGAAAATTCCTGCAAATCAACTGAGTACACTGAACTGAATATGGTTGGAATGCATTATGTGCTCCGCTAACTTTATTTATAAAAGAGATCCTTAAAGGATCCAATTTCGCTTCAATTATGAAATATTGTTAAAGGTAATCGAAATGGAATACCGCCTGCTATCTATGATATGAAATGAGGAAATTTAAATTCATAGAAAACTTAAATTGCATAGCCACATTATACACAAGAGTTGCAATTGCTGTGTGTTTCTGCATGCTTTTCGCGCTCCTTACGGGCGCGGTAAATCAAGTGAAAACTGCAGCAGAAAAGTTTCGTTGATATTCACAAAGGACACTCAATGTCAACGGAAAGTTTCAGGTGGGATGTGGCCTTTCTTTACTATTCTGCAGGTGAAATGTGGAAAAAAAAAATCTCGAGGTAAAAATGTTGATATCATTAAATTCGCAATAAAGTCCCTTTAAAAATGTGCAGGTGACATTTATAGGGAGTCGCGAAATAGTTAAGTTAGACCACAAAGCAATATGCGGTTTCTTGCTTTGTTGCTATTTTGTTGAGCAGGACCATCTCTTGCTCACCTCATTTCCATAAGCATCGCATTCGACAGAATTCAAAGGATCCCACAGAACATGAGTCCTGCACACACTTACAGATGTTTGACTCTCTATTTGCATATTTGTATGGTGCATGTATATGCAACATCAATAGCAGCAAAGCAACAGAGAATTTAATATCTCGGATGCAGTCATGGCAGCCTATAAGTTCGATATGGATGTCAACGCTGTTATAGAGGTGATAGCATACGTGTACATGAGAAAATGCGTAAACAAGGGCACATCTGGTGCACATTGGAAGATAATTTGCATTCACGGGGTTTGGATATTGTTCAACTTCGTCAAATATTTGTCTCTTAGGGTTTCATTAAAGCATGAATTTCTCTATGGAATTAATACGTATATCAGAAACTTGTTCTTTAATGTTGTTGATGTCACGTCATATACACTTTCTGTCTATTATAGCTCAAGTGCGCTATATTTCATCAATTTTGGAAAACATTTAACTAACCTAAACCTGTCAAGAGCATTCAAATTTCAAACGAGTTTTACAAAGGAAAATATTCGTTAACCGATTTTGTAATATGAGAAATTAGAGAACTGATATTGGCACATTCTGATGAAAATTAAACCTCAGCTGAAGTTTGGGAAATTTGATAATAGAAGAGTTTAAAATTTCAGGGTTTCAGGAATTGGTGGGAGGATCCATTCAGTTATGTCAATTACGAATCATACGGTTAAAATCCAGTTGAAGCAATATTAAAGCACGACTATGATTTGTTTTCAAAGCATAAGCAGTACGTGAATAGAAGTCAATCCATTTAATAGCTTTTATTAACTTGCTTTATTGCCTGTTCGTCTGCTGCAAATCTTGCAAGTTAATTTTGAAGCGGTATTGGTTAGTACGTGCTGGTAACAATGCAGCATTGTATACCTAATATAGTTTTTATCCAAATATAATAGACACTGCAAGCTGATGGGTTACCTTTTTAATTACAATACCCTTAACATGGATATGAAATGATTTGACGAGCAAAATACAATAAACTATGGGACGTCATAAACCTAAATGGCGGTCGCACCAAGATGGCAGATTTTCCTTTCTAAGCAATTCGCCTGAGTGTTATATAATACTATTGCACAGGTACTTTGCCTTTTGCCTGCATCTAAGAATTGCGTTTCTATCGCTTAAAGGATGCTGTAAAAGATGCTTCAAGAACATTATCAATTCATCGAGAACCTTAATCTTCAATGTGTTCGATAGTGCAGGGTAAGGACTTGCGGTGGTTGCGGTGACAAGAGGGCAACTACAATCACGACTTCCTAGGAAATAATAAATAAAATTAAGTGCTTGTAGGCGTGCCACAGGGCTGAGTTCTGGGGCCTAAACTGCAAAAGAGCAGCTGTCTCGGATACCTCGGCCTGATTTTGTGATTCCGCCCTTTAACTATAAATATTTCGGGCTATGGAGAGGGCTCTGTAGAAAGAATGGAGATATGCGACGATCATGGAAATTTGACAGTACAAAAAATAAATGCAGGGGAGTTTAGCTCGGTCTGTGCACAAAATATCTTGCTTCCTGTTCCTCATACTCCTAAGGAATTTTTACCTGCTCCAGTCATACAGGGTAATGAGAAGCAGGATGATAATGAAGGTAATAACAATTGGTCGTTGGTTAGCCGTAAAAGGCGTCGTATTCTGAAAATTGTTGGCACAGCAGCTCCAGCTGAAAATCTAGCCGCTGTGAGCAGTGTTAAATGGTTGTATTTATCGAAAATACATCCGAGTACGTCAGAGGATGACATTACCAATTTTGTTGCAGCTAAGGCTGGTATATGAAAATATTTGCAAACGATTAATTAAAAGAGACACAGATTTATCATCTTTAAGATTTTCAACATTTAAACTAGGTATTCTAGAGCATGTTTTTCCTAAAGTGTTTATGGCTGATTTTTGGCCAATTGGAATTTGTCTCCGTAAGTTTGAAAAAATGTTTCAAAAAACAAGAAAGTTCAGAATCCGTTGATGCAGGAAGTCTAGTGACACCCAATTTCGTAAATCATGCTTGTCGGTACCGTAAATCTTCGTATAATGTACCCTGTAAGATCAGAGTGCTCATTCACCTCGAGGTGTTAGTTCAAATTCTGCACTAAAAGTTTAATACCAGAAATTATTTTGAAATATATTTTGGCATTATTGAGGGTGAAACTTGGCTAACATCTAGTATATTGTCGTCGGAGCTCTTTGATGAAAGAAAGTATTCCGTTTTTCGTAAGGGTCGTTGCCATACATCTACCGGGTTGTCTCGGGGTTGTGGAGTTTTTATAGCTGTTAAATCATGATTTTCCTCTAAGCGTCTTGCAGTGCCTTGTGATGATGGAATTGTGGAGCAGCTGATTGTAAAGATTGATCTGCGCAAGATATACAACATTATTTTCAGTGTCAGCTATATACCGCCTAAGAGTCCATTGATGGATTTATGAGAAGCATATTTCTGACATTATTACCATTTCTACGGAAATTCTGGGCCAGGATTACTTGTGTTGCTTAGGTGATTTTAATCTTCCTCATATTAGTTATAACTGGTCGAAAAAGAAAAGTTTATGATGCCATTTAAGGTTTCATCTTCATTTGTATATTATCCACTCTAAAAACCTGATTTGCACCATGTTCCAATTCTCATTGATATTGAAATATTTGCTTTTTCAAAATATAAATATATTTGACGTTGAAAAGGCTTTAAATGCTTTGATTGTGATGCATTTTACTGTAGTTATTTAATACCTAACATTTTATTAAAAAGATGTAGTCACTCTTTATCTTCTTCATTAACAATTGTTTTTAATAAATCTTTAAGCCAGGGTTACTTTTTAGATGAATGACAATTTTCCTATCTGAGTGACCGTTCTCAATGTGTTAAGATTAATTCTATAGAATCACGCATTGTCTGGTGTTCCACAAAGCAGTCATTTAGGGCCAGTTATATTCGTAATTTTTATCAATTACGTAGCCAGAATCTTCTCGGGTGCCCAATTCTTGTTTTATGCTGATGATCTTAAGGTAATTGCTTCTATAAGAAGCCAGTCTGACTGTTAAATCCATCAGGATGACATCAACAACTTACGCAAATGGTGTGTTGTCAATGATATTGGGCTGAACCATAGCAAATGTAAAATTTTTAGTTACCCACAGAGACACTGCTATGTGTAGAAAATTGATGGAATTTTTCTCGAGAGACCTTATAAAATTAATGATCTTGAAGTATTTTTAAGTGTAAGCTAGGGTCTAATTTGCACACTGATTTAATTTGCGCAAAGGCTTCAAAAATGCTTAGATTTATTAAACTTAACTCTGCGGACTTCAAGGATCCTTATACCCTTAAAGTTTTATACATGTCGTTAGTCCGATCGATTCTGGTGTACGCGTCTATTATATGGTGCCTCTACACACAGAACCTCATTAGTAGGATTGAATTGATTCAACAAAATTTCACTCGTTATGCGTTATGTAAATTAATTCTTGGGCTTGGGCTGCAATTATTGGGAGATCGCAGGATAATAGCTAGTATAATGCTTGTAAGAGACGCTCTGTGCTATAAAATTCGTTCGCCAGAATTGGTTTCATTGTTTTGTATTTATGTGCCTATAACCTATACTGAATCTATAATATATTGTTCCAGGAACTTCAATGAAATTTTTAATGAAATGGATTTCGATTTTGGTCGTCAGAAATGTTGGTACAGAATAGGTACAGAATAAGTATGTATGGTACAGAATAGGTGTGTCAAATAAAGAACGGAATACGAGCATTGGGCGCCACATTCAATTGCAAAAGCGGATACAGATCAAAGAGAGCATTAATTCTGCTACCGATGTTGCAATCAAACAACTGGATGCCGTTTTTCTGAAAAAAGGTGTCCAAGGAAGTGAAGATATGAACTAGCAGAGAAGGCGGAATAAGCAGCCTATTTCGTTAACAGTGGAGATCTAAAAGAGTTTCCTAAGCATTTGGCAAGAAAGACTCTTACAAGCGAACATCCTATAAGTGGCGTTAAAAAGATCCATAGAGGGCACTGAAAGAAAGAGCTAGACGAGCAGGCCGCTGCAGATGAGATGGTTGCCTGACGGGCTAAAAGAAAGGACCTAGCTTGAAATAATGTGGAAAGCGGTTCCAGGCTAGTGTCCGGATATCAAGGGAGGTGTTTTAGTTGGTAAACTGCGCCACAGGAGTCCGACAGTGCTGGGAAGGGGTGCACAGAGTGCATAAACCATTTCACCTTCCTTAAAAAAAAACAGAAAAAAGAGGGCACTTACTGACCAATAATGACTAATATGTTACCTATTTGATTCTATGCTTGATACTGTAAAATCCTTTAGCTTAGGTGATAAGTTCTTGGAGTTGAATAAACACAAATGTAACCAATATTTACGAATATGAAGTGGTGAAATGGCTTCAATCTAAAGACAAAGCTCGTGCAATTGGAAAAACAACCTCCAATTCCCTGGAACGGAAAGTATTTTAGTGCAGAAAAAAAATAAAGAATTCGTAAAATGCTATAATAGAAGTATTTTATCAAGTTTAGCTTCGGTTAAGTAAGTGATAAAGTATCGGCCTACCAATCCGGAGGAATCGAAACCTACCGGCACGCGGCGACAAATGTTTGTTTTATGCTAAGAACAGATTACGATCAAAAGGCTATTAGGGTTGCAGAGAAAATGTCAATGGTTCGGAACTCACTTTAAATTGTAGGTTCACTTGCAATTGTAGGTCGTTGTCTCATAATGGGCTACGGAAACTAGAGAGAGACAAAGCTTATATTGACACTAATAAAATTCGAGCTTAAAACCACAGCTTACAAAGACCGCCATTAATTTTAGGAAACATGCCACTTCTGAGACCGCAACAGTATTGATAGTTATGCCAAGATTTTTACCAATGCAGACATAAGTTCGGAGAGTACCGATATATATAATCGGGTGTGTTTTGGTAGCATCAATATAACTATATAAAATCGTTAATTGCGACTAACTGGAACACAGTAACGAGAACCATGTTTAGGTTAAGACGGCCGATGCAGTACTCCATTACACCTTTAAGAATTGCAGACAGATAAATAAAAGCGGTTTGTGAGTTGATCGTTGAGGCACTTAACAAATTAAAGATAATTCTTCTAAAAAACAATTATCAAACTTGCTAGGATATGTTTTAAAAAAAAATTTTAATGGGGTTAATAGCAGATTACGAAAAGTTAAATATGGAATCTGGAAACCAATTTCATTAACAATTTCAGATGGTTGCGGTTCACAGTCTTAGAAAAGTCGAGCAAAGTTAAAACTTTTAAGTTATTCCCATTCAAAAACTATCAAAAGTGGCTCGATATTTAAAAAAAAGGAGTCACACTGTGGAAGTCAAGGAAACCTTACTTCCTTCTGGATAAAAAATTACGTTTGTGCAAGTGCTCCAAAACCGGGATGTAAATTATCTTTTCGAGAACATTTGATAAGTAAAACAAAATTCTAATAGGTCTTAAGCCGCTTAAATCTCTAGAGCTATTATCCTCGGCCATTGGTCATATGGTGAAGTTCGCTTGCAGACGAAAAAGTTGCTGAAACGTATTTTTCTTTCAACTATTGGTTCCAGAAAAATAAATATTCCTTTGGCTAATTATAGTGACAAATTGCTTTAAATGAAAAAATTAATAAAAATTTGTAAAACTTCGAACTTTCATATACCATTAGCACTCCTTTTATTTAGATATCCGAAGAACTTACGGATCCTATTGTAATTATATAGGCTAATAAAAGTTTACAGAATTTCTTAATGGCACTTCGCAAAAGAAAATTTTAAAGAGTATGTACGAGTATCCTAAGAAAAATAAATTGGAACCTAGCTTAAGGTGTTTTCATAAAATCGCTATATTTTAATTACTTGAAATTTCCATATGTGTACATTATGCCATCGAGCCTTTAAACCTTTATAGCACATACCACAAAAGAAAACAAAAAACAAAACAAGGACGACAGAAATAAAGCTATAAGTTCCAAGGAATATTTATTGCTACAAGTTATCCTAGATCGCAGGATGGGGAGCTCCTTGCACTCTTCCTATATGATTAATCTACACGTAATATGTGAAAACTTGTGTTCTTTTCCAGGGGCTTAAGTCTCTTGGTTTCTGAAAGGTTTTGTATTGAAACCCTGTTATTTGTGTCGGTACTAAAGAAAAAGAAAAAAAGACTCTTATTATCACCAGGATAATGATACAAGACTACCAGGAAAGGGCTTAAATTCCGGTTGAAATAATGACGAATGCGATCTAGTACAATCTCCCCAGCCGTATGTCTTTTATATTTCCTATTAAAGCAATGAGGATGCGAATTCACATAGTGTTGCCTGTAGGACGAGTAAACAAAAGGTTTGCATTTCCTGTGGGAGCTTCTTTGCTAGTTTAATTTTATTCGTGTGTAGTATATAGCCACCAACTGCCATACAGGGACACAGATTTGAACTGAACCAATGCATTATTATCAGTGTGCCATTATGGCGGGTATTCAGAAACCTTGAACCATTGTTTCAGAATAACAAAAGGAATCCATTGTGAATAAAATGATTTCAACCTAGGAATGATAGATAACTCGCAGGGAATGTGACTACTTCAGTGATATCGTCTATATGTGCTCATTATAAAAACAAGACGCGCCAAGAGACTTTTCGTTAGTGAATTCGTTTTGAATTGTGGTGCAACCTCATCTGAAAACAATAAGCATCCCTGAGAAATTTTGAAAAACAGTGCTACACATATAATCGAATATATCATTTTTAGAGGATGAAAAATCGGTTATTTTCCGGAAATAATTCATTTGTCTTGGCATTGTTTTAATTTACGCCTGGTGTATTTTGCGGAAGAATAATCGTCCTGTATACTAAAAAAAAATTGTCATAAGCAAAACAAAGGGTTGTAGAAGTACTCTTAGGAGCAAATAATGACATCATACACAACAACGTAGGCAGAACTATGATTCATTTAAATTAACTTTTGTGTGCTTACCGTCGGCTCAGTTTTCACTTGCTTTTTCGAATTTTTACCTAACAAATGTTTCGTATGTTTTGTTGTTGCTTTATTTACCATTTCGATCCGTTTTATTCTACCTTATTTACTTTTTAAGATACGCAAACTATAATTTGCATTATGTTCTCCATTTTCCAATAAATTTCTTACTTTCTCCAAACGCAATGCTTAAGGAAATCTTTCTCCCATCCTAGACGAATAATGCAAAAATTACTTTTTGCCATTTGCAGGTAAGTAACAATATGTTGGACGACAATTTGCCGTGACCCGCATGTGCGAGTGACTATCAAATTACACCGGCTCATCGCGGGAAATCAAGTGCCTATCCTTGTCTAGCAAACAGTCGTCTTCCCCTTACTACAGTCCTGTATTTTACCCTCCTTTTCATCCATGGAGCAAATCTCTCAGACCTACAAAGCGAAGGGCTGCATAGGCGAAGAAATTGGCATCTGAGTCAGCCTAAACCGATAGGTATTTTATAGTGGTATTCGTGACAAGCATTGGTAAGCTAGAAGTCGAAACTTGGCGGCTCTCAGAGGCACAAGACGGGAAACACGCGGCCCTATGGAATACTACTGCAACAGCGGGTGCGTCGCACACGCAATCCCTAGAACAGCCCTCAACTTCTGACATGAAGGTGAAGGCTCCGGTAGCCACTTAGCGCAGTTCGTCCTCTTCCGGCCAGTCACAACCGGTGACAGCTACTATCAAGGTCACGAGAGAACCTAAGGCTTCGGTTATAGGTAAAAATAGTCCTCGCAGAGGAAGTCTAAGCGCAATCGCTTGGATGAGGATTGCCCGGTGGTGCAACAACAATAAAAGAAGCAGCTACTGGTGGAAACACCACCACCAGATTGCTGGATACCAATTCTTGTTATATAGAATTAACCCTTCTAACTCAGAAGGCGCACTTTACAGGCAGAAGCCCGGAATCAATTAACCTATCCACCAGAATATAATAAAATATTGAGATGAATGTGGCTCCCACGAGTGAGTGCTACTGGATGGCTACAAGCTGTAATGTAACCTTGTCCACGTTAGTGCTGAACACATCACCAACATCATTAGCAAACCTACACATGCGGTTAACTCGCTCAAACATACCGTACATAGTGCGCGAGTAAGCTATCTGTAAGCTAGAACGGACGAATAGGACAGCTCTCTAGGTAACATTTTGGAAGGAAGTTCCTCACTATCAATCCTCCCCTGCAGAAGCTGGTGTAGAAAAATTATATCAGCAACCCAACGCTTCTCGCGCTTCTCGAGAGTAGCGAGTTGTAGCAGTTCCAATCGCTTTTCATATGGAGGCAGAAAAAGAGGGTCACTCCAGGGCAAAGCGCACGCAGAGCCGATCTCCTTCACTCCTTCCACCCGTTGAATACAAGTACCATCAAAGTTGTACTGAAAAGTACAGTAGTTGCGGGACCTCGAGAAGGTTATAACCTGACATTTCCCAATGTTTAATTTAAGATTATTATTGCCACGCCAGCTATAAAACATGTGTAGGTCCGACTGCAAGATCTTGCAATCCCCAAAAGATTTAATTGGGAGAAAAACTTGATATCGTTCGCATAAATAAGAAGCAAATAAATAATATCATCAATAGATAAGATGAATAGCAAAGGACCAATATGATTACCCTGGGGAACTCTAGAAGCAGCCACAAAACCATCAGAGAGCACGCCCCGAAAACGCACTCTATAAGTTCTATTGTATAAATACGACTTAATCCATGCAATGAGTGGGGGCGGGAAACCCAACCTGGCCAATTTCAAAACGATAATAGAGTGAGACAACTTATCAAATGCCTTACTAAAGTCAGTATAAATGCAGTAAGTTTGGCAGATATCCATAAATCCACCCACACTGCCAGAAACAAACTCCAATTAGTTGGATACCGTGGACCTACCCTAAGGGAACCCATGCTGAAATCTAGAAATTAAACCCCTACAAAAGTCACCCGGAAGATCTACAATATGTTTGGACCAGATCTCCTCCATGATAGATGGAATAGGTACGGCTGGTGTATTTCTAGTATTAATGTGCGAAAAGTTGCTACTATCTGGACAAAAATCGGATGATTCAAATGCGCCCCTAAAATATTCAGCAAATAAATTACAAATAATCTTAGAATCTTTACTGGAACTTAACCCGAATTCCATAGTCGATGGATAGTTATCTACCCTTCTCCTCATATTGACATAATCAAAAAATGCACGGGGGTCAGAGAATAAACTGCCTCTCAGGTTCTGAAGATATTCTTCATATAGGGAATAAGAAAGACTAATGAAATGTTCGTGGCAGAGAATAAATTCACGCATAGAGTCAACACTGCCCACACGCAGGTACTTTTTCCAGAGTCAATTTTTCCTATTCCTGAGAGTTTTTAATTCTCTATTAAACCATCTATTAGAAAGATGAATTCCTTTAGTTTTGTGTTCTCGCAAGCGTGAGACATTTTACTTAGGATCTTGTCACAAAAGATCAACTTGAGCAAAAGGACCGAAGAGTGATATATTTCCTTAGATCCACAACTAACAACAATAACAAATAGGGCCAATATGTGCCACAGTAGAGATCATAATATGGCAGGAAAGGGTGGAGTCAACTCTTCCCGTGGGAAGTGACTTTCAGCAAGATCATTAAGAAAAGGAACTACGGAATTTGTTTTAATGTAATATGGGGATTTTGCTGATGTCCTAAAAAGACTGAAAAATGCTCCGATGCAATCCATTTCTTAGATAGCAGGAATACCCTTTACCACGGGCAGACCGTTGCGTTGTCGATGGATGAGGAATCTTTGTAACTTCCAAAAGGAGAGGTAGATCAGATAACACCAGTATGAATAACGAAGTGTTCGATGCAGAGTTGGACTAAAGGGGACGTCGCAGCCAAATCGGAGCCAAATCAAGGTAACTTAGGTTGCCTTGGTGATGACCACTCAGCACACGAGGGACATGTTAGACGTTTCGTATAGAAGACCGCGAATGCTGCGTAATAATCTGATCTGAAAATTTCCCGTATCTCATCAGGATGGCGGACATTCAGACGCAACATATTGTTCTCAGATGTGCCTCTAATGCACACTTCACAATCCGTATCTTTTCGATCAGTTATTAGCAGTTAACCTACCTTGGGCAACAGGTGGTAGGTGCCTCGTACGAATCATTGCGCTCGGACCATAAACATATTAAGTTTAAATTTGGCGAATACATCAGATAACGTCAAAAGTTCATGCACCCGAGGACCACTTACTGATTTAACTTTAGAAAGGTACTGAGCAGTGGACTCAGAGACATCATGGCTACGATCATAACGTCCAACTTGCGGCAGACCTAGTCAACCAATCTATGGCATTGACAAACTGTTGCTCTAACCCAGTTAAGTCCCATGACAGGGATATTCTCAGATGTGATGAAGGGCTTTCGGAATCTTGGGCAACTACTACAAAGCTGTTCGCTCCTGCGAGGAGAACATAATTTGCATTTAATGTCGCCCTGATTTACGGAAGTCATGGAGGGTGGGGTGGAAAATTGTTTGTAAGAGCGCAGAATTTACTAGGGCCTGAACAACAGAAAACCACCTCAGGAAGCCAGATCGATGGTGTCCCTTACTCGATCAAAGACACTTGAAGTCTTGCTTCAGACTCACTGTCCCGGCAGTATGAAAAGGTTGCAGATACGGCCTTGCTGACCCATCGCCGGGATAGCAAAGAATATTGGCCGCCTTAACTTTCATTTATAGAGCACTCAAGGAAGTCGTATTTTTCTTTGAAACTTTTAAGAAGGAATTTATCCCGCCCTATTTCTTGTTCCCACAAGCTTTTCAGAACCTTCTTCGCAGATGGGTTTTTACAGACAGCATTAAGATCTGTCGAATTTACTTTTATTCCTAAACAGGATAAGGCTACTATACCAGGAAATCTTATCTCAATACAAGTAAAATCTTATCTCGTTACATTAAAAACTATAAAAAGATCGTGTTGATCGTGTCACTCAACCAATTGATCTAAACTATCTTCAATAAAAAAGTAGCAATAGCGAATTTTCTTGAAAATTAAGGAGCGTTTGATAACAGATCCTTCCTTATATCTTCTGATGGAATAGCTCAATGAAAGGAACTTCTGAGCCTATTCTGAGTCTATACTGAAGACATTCTGATCGTGATAATTGAAGACGTGAACTTCGTTTGGACATCGGGGCATCGGGTTTCCTTCGGGAACGAAAAGTCAGATTAACTGGCCAGAAGGGGTTCCGTAATGGCACTTGCGGGCCCAAGTCGGCGTGGGAGAATGCGACCTGCACTTCTAAAAAGGTTACATTTAGTTGGAGATCCAAAAAGCACATATGCTTCCTGCGTGGGTTAAGCCCATTCATAAGGCTTGATGTTAGCTCATTAAGTTAGGACAGCTGAGGGGCTCGTTAAATTTAGCATACCAGACGTAGAACTTATCACCAGTCACCGGTCACTGTCAACTAAGAGAGTACTTATCATATATCGGAGAAAATGACCTGTAGACTGAGTCTGGAGAATGACACAATTGCACTTTACATCATTTGCAAAAACTAAATTAAATCTATGGCATGATAATGTATTGGCTTACTTACTTTTGTTAATGAAGCACAATCTTCTTAAGCAATATCGTTTATCCCTCTCAGATCTTACCCCTTGGGACTTAAGTTTGAGCTCATAAAGTTCCAAAACCATCTCAACTTTCTGCGTGAAAATGTAGAATATCGCTTGAACTCCAATTATCCGGCACCCATACATACTTGAAAAACTTTGACAGCAATAACTCCATGTAATTCGTAACCACCAAAGAAACAAAATATCCTCTACAAGATTCGTTTGTTAGGTGAAAGGTAGAAGATATCAAAACTTTTAACGGAAAGCAAGCAAAATTTATTATAAAATCTTTCTTCTCGTCTATGCGTATTTTTATGGATTCTGAGAATCTTTGTCGAACATAAGCCGATAGTAGAACTTCTCCATTTCAACGCCAAAATATTTCAAGTAAACCTGGTTTTAGAAACATTTTATTTTGCAACCCTTAAACCTTTTTTGCTATCAACAGAAAATAATCATGAAAATCGAACCACCACTTGATTTGATAACAATCAAGCACGGTACTCCTTCAAAGTATACGGCAATATGATGCTCTATTATAATGGGATGAAAAATGGGCAGTCCACTACACTTCTATCAAGCATCTATCATTAAGTTCAATTCGTTCGTCTCATTAAAAGTTTAATACTTTAATTTTAACCTCTTCCTAAAAGCAGAGCCAGTCAAAAACACCGTACACCCTAAGCGATGAAAAATGGGAAAAACCCTTCTAAACCTTTATCGGAGTGAGCTTACTTGCTATTTTGAAATACTTTGCTTCAATATGACATTCAAGCAGTCTGTTCGTTCAATTTATGAAGGGTTCACTTAAGCTTCCAGAAATCTTATTAAAATAGAACTGAACGGAAAAGGATTTTAACAAGAACACAATAAAGAGATAAAAAGAGGAGTACTCCATTAATAAACAACAATCCACTTATAATAAGTAAGACTATTAAAAGATAGCGAAGTAATAGCATATCAATAACGCAGAAGTACGATATAAGCCGATTTCTGATGCGTGTTCGATGCAAACAATTTCGCCAAATATGGAAAGGATCTGAAATGCTTTATTTATCTTATGTACGAATGGAGTCTGCTTGTAACATTCATGATGACAGTGGTAGACCTTAAAATTCATGGCTTCACTTTTACGACAGCATAAAATATAATTAATCTGTTCATGTTTTCATGCACGTTCATGTATTTTATTGTCAGAGTCGTAAAGTCAAATTTTGAATCGTTTAACATAAAGACATTTGTGTCTTGTGAATTGCTAAACAGTGTTGACGTGGTTGTTTCTGCTTTTATCCAACAGAAGGAACGAATACTGAATAAATTAAATTAACAACAATAAATACTTACGTTTCGAAACGAAATTAGAACCAATAAAATATTGAAAAGCGCTTTAACTCTTAAGAGCAACGCGACACTTACATTGTAATTTCAGGAGATCTGTAAAGAGTGAATATTTTATGTTAACGTTCGACATTGAACCGAGAGAAGATGGTACTGATGAGTATGCTAAAAGTAAAATGAAGTTGAGTGAAAAATGGAGTGCTATGGCCAGCATAAATTAAGGGGGAGTATAAGAAAGACGTTGGTGTTTTACAAAGTTGAAAATTTTCTCAAAAACATTGTTTATGATAGAATATTATATAAATTGGAGATTTTCAAACTTATTTGCACTAATAATAATTGATTAATACTTCGGGTAAAGTGCAGGCCTTCCAACCCGGAGATCCCACATTCGAACCCCACTAACAACGCTCCGTGGTATTTCTGTACTGACAACAGATTACAATGAAAGGTCAGATTAAGCCAGTGGTTCGGAATTCACTTTAAACTGTAGGTCGACTTGCAATCGTTGTCTAGAATCGACTAAAATTCTTCTCCCACTCCATACCCTAGCAAGGGTTACGTGAATAAGCGAGAGAGATTACAATATATTGCAGAAAGACTAAGCCTATCAATTTTAAAAATCGCAGATGCGTCGTTTTCTAAACCCTCTCAGCTAACTTTCACCCATACATTTTAGGTCAACATAGGTTCGGACATTTTTACGGACACAGTTGCTATGTATGAAGAAAATATAGCTCAGAAGTCGTACTACTAACCGGGTATTTCTGTTGGAGAAGCCTAATTGTACTTTACAGCACCGTTCTAAATTAACAGAAAGTTAAGCAGATGCGTAGGGAAAGTATCCGATGGTGGAATCTATTAAAATTAACGTTTTCGAACATGTTAAAAAACACACGAAAAATGCGAGACATATCGGCTAATTATTCTAGCGAAAGAGAGTTCGAAGATAATACTTAAAAATATTTTGAATAAATCCTTAAGTAAAAATGTTTATTAATGACCCTCAAAACTCGGCCGCAGCACCTTAAGTTATAATGAACACTTTAACCTCCCTGCTTCCAGATGAGCAAAGATTCGTAGACTTGATGTCCTGGATTAAGGTTAGCACAGGGCTCGAGGCCGGTATCGGAGTTGTGAAGTTCTATAGGAATTTTTGCTCAGTGTAGGAGGTGCCGGGAAAAACGGTCCCGAGTCCAACTTTAAATTTTATAGAAATAAAAAATTGCGAGGTTGTCCGTTTGTCAGTTGCCGCAGTAGGCAATAAACATAAGCATAAGGTTATGGCAACTGCATTGGACGTGTACGGTGAGGCGAAAGGAATTATAGCTATAGCCACATTATTAGTATCCCCAAAATGTATTCCTCTTTTTAAGGAAAGGTTATTTTATGGTGGGAAATACGACCAGGAAAGTCTATGTGCCTGAACTCAACTACTGCAAGAGACGCTTTGACACCCTGAAGTAGGCAAGGAGGTGGCTCAGAAAGTCTTCCTTCTTCTAAACCACGCTAAGACAGGGTTAGCACATAATGCGCATTGTGGTTTCATCGCCTTCCATACAGACACAACACTCCGTCTCCCTAGGCAGATTTATCTGTTGCAAGTTATACTAGATGATTTGCTAATTTTAAAGTCGTCGGTGGTGTTATTGATAACGTTTTGGTCTACCAATCCGTAGGTCTCTGGTTCGAATCCCATCGACGGCGACTCATGGTTGTTTTCTGCTGCCAACAGATTACGATTAAAATTCCATGGAGGTTGCAGAGAAAATGTCAGTTGTTCGGAATGCACTTTAAATTACAGGTCCACTTGCACTTGTCTCGATTCGGGTGGAATTGTTCTCCCACTCCATGCCACATAAAGCAAAACCTGGTACCGAGCGGGCTGAATGACTGCCAACTGCGGGAGCTGTTGAACCTCTTCAGAGGGACCGGCTTGTTATAAGGAGTTGAGAGGGTTAGAGCAATAGGCCCCAGTGGCCGCAGAGCCTGAGAACCTCGAACCTCCAATTCAATCAATCAATCAAAATGCCCCACAAGGGGTTACGAGAACTAGGGAATTTACACAACAGCAGCCTTTGTTTTTTATTGATACATTTTGTTTTCTTCAGTGAGCATACACATATTTACAAGTGATATATTTTCCGGTCCCAGATTCGAATCAAGGACTTAAAGGACGTAATTTCAAGTGTTTTTTGTTATAAAAGTACACACTGTGAGATGCCATATAGTGGGGACCAGTGGCATCCAGTTTTTAGAGGGGTTGCAGTTTTGCTGCCGTTAGATTAATATAATATTTGTTGTCTTAATATGGACGTTCGTAATTGGTTATATGTCTGTAGTAACCCTTTGTGGGGCACGAAATGGAAGAAGAACTTCGCCAATTTTGACACAGCAGCTACAAGTGGACCTACAGTTTAAAGTATATTTCGAGTAACCGACCAACTCTATAATCCTTAATAGCCTTTATCGTAAACCGTTGTCAGCAGAAGGCAATCACGGGACGGAGCCTGTGGGCCTCGAACCGGGAACTTCCGGGATGGAAGGCAAACTTATTTATATATTTAGTTATTTTCTTGTTTAAGAAAAACCATAATCACACAAAAACTTTCACTTAATACTTATCATTTTCGGGCGAGCCGTCTGTAACGGAGAAAGAGGGTCGTGTGGTTTTAGTTGGACAAAATTACTATTTTTCCCTTATTTTAAATATCGCCAAAGTTAATGGGATGTCGTACGATGTGATAATACTGCTTTGGCAGGGTACGAAATAAACAGTAGGTGAATTGGGTTACGAGATTGAGAGAAGCAGGTAAAAATGTGAGTCTCGCTTCAGGCTCATAATTCTAATGAAAACAAAAGATGGCAAAAGGGTCCATATTCGCGTTTTTCTTAATTTTACCTTGCAAATATAAGGCTCAACACGCCTTCATGCTCTTGAATCGCAGATTGCAATTACGTCTACGAGGAATCAAGCAAGAAATTTCGTTAGGACAATGACTATAGCGATAAAAGAGTAACAGACAACCGACATTCCGTTGAAGCTCCAAAAAGTCAGAGGTTGTAAAATCGCACCTAAGTTTATTAGCCTTTTTTTGAAAAGCATCTAACGCAGTATATTCACTCTCTACCCAAATATGGAGATTTATTCCAGCCTAGGCCTGCGGTGGGACTAGTAGATCAGTGCTAATAATTTCTTATATCTTTGTGAAAAATTCAAGCATTATATCGCATTTTTAACAGTTGAAAATATATACTAGGATTCCTGAATATCTCAATATCTGAAAATATAATATAGAGTGTTTCAGATCTGGTGTGTCAAAATAAGTGGGGAGATACACGGTGATTGATAAATTTGCAATTTTCGTGGTGCTTACAGGTAGAGAAAGGCTATAGAAATTTATACGTAACAGACCTCTTGGGGAATATTATAAAAATCTGCAATTTTTATTGAATTCTAAACTTATTACAATTAATCTTAGTATCTAACAGAAGCTCTTCGATATGTATTCAGCTACTTTCAATACATGCTACTAACCTCCATGCTAATAACCACCTTGTAATTCTCACCCGTCACTGCACTCCCAATTCCTTGAGTAAACTTGATCCGTCATGGTTTCCCATAAGAAAAAGTCCAATAGGGTAAGATATAGACATGTAGGTCAAGGAATCGTTGCACTTTGTCCAAGCCAGTGGTCAAGAAAGTATTATTTCAGTATTACCTTTGCAAAAATACCAGAAAACGCAGGTGATCCGTCGTGTTGGTAAAACATTGCCCTAAAATTGTCCAGAGGAATGTCCTCTAGTAGACCTGGCAGTGTATTCTTTAAAATTTGGCTAAATTTTGCGGCAAAATGACTGGTCCTATTAAATTGATGCCGATGATACCAGCCAAAGCATTGGCTCAAAATTTGAGCTGGAAAGAGGTTCCCTCTTCCTATTTCGCTTAGTACCCGACCAGTTAAGGAGGTGGCGGAAGTTTGTGATAACATCCCCAGTGAACTACAATTCACCCGTTCAAAGAATTCGGACCACAAACGCCCCGTTTTCAATGTCGTATTCCAGAAGCCAAATACAAAATTTTAATTTTCTCTTGAAATCTCCTAGCAGTAGTCCTCGTACTCGGATATGATGATATAAACAGCACCCTGCTGGATGAATAATCCTCCAAACTTTAACTGGAGACACTCTTAATCATTTTGCGACTCATCTTGATCTCTCTTAATGTCTTGCCCGACGAACATGATTATTTGACAGACTGAGAGTATAAATAACCTATCTACAAAGTCTGAGCAAAACTGACTTACAAAATGTTCCGCGCAAAAACGAACCACGTGATTTTCCGGGCAAAAACCAATCAGAGAAAAACTACGGGCAAAAACAACTTATTTACATATATGCCGGACGTATGAATTTCTGATCAAATTCAAATATACACTGAATCCAACAGTAGCATACTTTTCTTTGCTGAAAGTTCTGCTGAAGTATTATATAATATTTGCTCAGACCGTGTAGATATTACAGCCGCTTTTTTTTCAGCTTACGACGTAATAAATGTAAATTATATCCGCGTGTTCCTTAAAAGTAAATTCTGCCAATTTTTAATAATTTTAGCTTAAAGACACCCGCAGTTATCAATTTCTTTTTCAACTATGATCGATATTCTTGCTGACTGACCCTCTTTTCTAGTAAAATTTCCATCAGGTATTAGTAACAGAACGCCAGGATACTATCGTCTGAACTCTGGCTAACAAAAGCTATAGCTATAGGCAATAAAACAAAATTACACTAGGTTAGGTTAGAGTGGCTTCGTAAGAAGGCACAGTTTTGGTCTTTGTTGTCGGCCTTTTATTTTTTTGTTGACTGCTGAAAACCACCGAGTGTTACGGTTCGAACCTCGGTCCGTAATGAAGATAGGCCAACGAGTTATTGTCTTCCTGCCGCGACTGAGTACTTGGACAAAGGACTATTTTAAGTAGGTATCTAAAAAGCCGATGAAATAGCAGAAAATGTTGCTGAGTTGGACAGCTTTAAAGAAGGGAGGGGGTGGAGGGCTGGGTAGGCTAGGCACCGATAGTGAAACTGAGATATGTATGTGTTCTACTGCGAAACATGGTATAGAGAATATACCATGCATTCAGCAAAGCAGTATTATTCGCCATCTTGTGGATAATTAACGTCAACACGGCAAATTGCTTGGAGAGCGGTTGAAGGTTTTTTAAAGAAACACGTTTTGCCAGTATTTCCCAGTACAAACAAATTAAAGTGACAAGTTTTTTTCAATAAAAATTGCGAGTTAAAAAAAATTTTCTTGAAAATGAATTTGCTTTGAAAACTGTAAGCTATTACACTTTCCCAAGGAACCCAATAAAGGCAGTTAAAGTTCATTAAACGTCAGTCCAAAATGTTTGACAGATATATTTCTTTGTTATAGTAGAACTGATGAGTCGTCGGTTTAGTAAGTGATAACGTATCAGCCTATTAATCTAAGGTCCCAGGTGTGAATCGCACCACCCGCGACCGATGGTGTTTTTCTGCTGATAACAGGTATTAAGGACATGGGGGTCGCAGAGAGTATTTCCACTTGATATCGTTGCCTCGAATCGGGTAAAGTTTGAGAGAGAGAGAGAGTAAAAGATAGAGAGAGAGAGATAGAGAGAGAGAGAAAGAAGGAAATTATTACTGATCTTAAAAACAAAGTGTACAATAATTTTGCAATAACATTGATTATAATTAATTTAATTGGACCCATCTGGTAGCTTGGTGATGCTGGCTGAAAGATGGTTTTAGCGGCACAACTCCATTCTTACCATCTTCAAATTTTTACCATTTTTAATGTTGAAGCTTTTCCTATTCTTACAGGGATACTTAAGAAATCAGTTTTGAATAAATATTGTCAAATATTATTATTTCGATTAAATGTATCGGCTTTCCATTCAGTACTTTCGTATAAGTAGGTACTCTAAAAATGTCCTTCACCACTAACTAAATCATTGAAGAAAATAAAAGTTTGAAAAAATAATTGTTTTTGGTTTTCAATTACGTAAAAATAACAAAAATATTAAATTCCTCTGGCAATAACATTGCTTCTACTCGAAAACAGAATCCTACTCCCCCATTAGAAATTGAAATCAAATTTTACTCCAAGTAAAATCAGAGTTGACTTGACTTGAGTTCTGTAATCAAATCTGAAGCAGATTGCATTTTTGTGTAGTCTCATAACCCGAACTTTTCGGGAACCCTACACCTCTCTCAAGGGACCGCTTTCGTTTGTTGTGAGGTTAGAAATGAAAAATATCAGCTTTACATTTCAAGTGACAGAATGTGTGGAGGAGCCGAGAATTAGGGCAACGCTATTCCATTCTCGACTCAAAACAATTTTCCATTTTTCAATTAAACTTAAGCATGATATGGGAGTGTTCCGACCCAACTACGCATAGGTCGAATATTTACCCTCTTGAACTCTGGGATGCAAATGGGTTCATGGAGCGTTTAGCGTGATAAGGTTATGGAACGGGTGTGGATTGGAAGCTGGGAAGGAATATGTAGACTGCCCTGTTGGTATGTACTTATATGCGCTTCTCACAGTACTTCAGAATGTATATACGTCAGAGTTAAAAAATATATCAGAGCTTTTATTTTCGTTGGAACGGTAAGCGAATATGAAAAACACATCTGGCTTTGTTTTGCTTCAAACTTTGAATAGTTGCAGCCATAAACGCTGGTCGGTTATGCTGTTGATGGCTCCAAGTGTCCCAAAACTTGCCGTCATTCAGTGCAGGACTCAACTAAGTTTTAATTGTATGCGTAATTTCACAATATGCTTAGAAATCACCGATATCCCGTCGTACATGCGCTGAATACGGTTGCCGGAACGTGACAAGGTCCTTTAGCAGATTTTAATTACATTTCATTGTAATTCAGCCCGCATAGAGACGGGATGCTACCATTTATAGGACGGGGCTCTCTACGCTAGAAGTGCTTAACATACATCCACTCAGTTCTATGCATATGTAAATGTATAAAAATAATAATTATGCGAGGAAAGCTCTTGTACATTCAAATTTCGAGAGCTTTTGACTGGTTGAGTCCCTGCTTTAAGTTAACGTCAACACCAATATTGGTAGGTTTTTTTATGGTACGGAACATATCCTCGAGGCATCAGTCTGAAATATCTATGGGTCGCAATTTATCAGACAAATAATTTATACACCCGAACTTATCCTTCGTGAGTTGGGTCCAAAGGTTTGGCAAATACGAAATGAATGAAAACCGCTATCCACCCTATGGCGAATTTCCGTTCGGAACTGAATAAAATGAGGAATATCCCTCAAGTTTATGTAAAAAGGAAACTTTTCTGTCGACATGTAAAAACGGCCAATTTAGTGCAAATGGCATTTGGGAAACATAAATATTCGAGAAAATTTGGCAAAAGTTGCACCCGCGAATTTAAAAAGTTCATCTATTTCGGCCCCAATAATTTAGGAAGGTTTTACCTTTTACAAAATTAAATGAAGGTACAATTCAATTATTCACTGGGTTTCAATTAGGCTAAACTAGGGCTTCACGGCACCGAGACAAGACCGAGACTTTGGCAGATCTCGGTCTTGGTCTCGTCAAGGTGAAGACGATCTCGCTCTCGATCTCGATCTCGGCGAGATAAAGGCCAGTCTCGGTGCGATCTCGCTCTCGGCAAGATAAAAAAAGGGTATTTCGGTGGAATAACGGGGAGCGAGGACAAGTGATATATCTATGTATATATGCATTTTCTTCATATTTCCATCGTCAAAATAAGGTAGCAAAGGCTCTTGTTTGCTATTGGGGATAAAGCGCAAATATCTGAAGAAGGAAATAATGTAGAAAGAAGCGATTGGGGAGAGCAGTGTATACTTATATGCCCCATAAATCACACAATTGGAATTTTTCGGAGCGACATAAAAGCTGAAACAACTAAAAAAAATTTTCCACAATAAAATGATAAAAACTAATATCTCGTCCACTCTCGTCACCTCAATCTCGCTCTCGGTATCGTACTGTTACCAATGATATTGGTCTCGCTGCCAGTCTCGGTATCGTGTCGAGACCGATTCCGGCAGCGAGATATATCTCGAGTATCGTGAAGCCCTAGGCTAAACTTATTTATCCTGCGAACTCAATTCATTTACCAAACTGAAGGTCTGAGGATAACATTGATTCAAGTCACTGGGGCTATGTTGTTCCACTTCCTCATGCGGTCAAAATTTTTTGAATTTATTTTTCGTTCCGGGGATATTTTTTTTATGATGTAGCCAAAGCCCAGGGGCAACCCTATGATGCGTTACAATTTGCTGATCATAACGGAATTAGGGTAAGGGGAATGAGGGAAGATGAATGTCTTGATTTTACATTGTTGCGAACTAGACAGAATTACAGAGAATGAGTAAATTTTTTAATTTTTTTTTTTAAAACTCATGGGGAAATTGAGGTCGAATCCTGGAAATATATATGTGCTGTGCGTTTTTATTACTGTAATATCGGAGAAATTCCTTCCTGTAATTGGCTATATTGTGGAGAATGCGCTGAACAAGGTCAAGAGATGGCGCAAGGATTGTGGACTACCCGTGAATCTGGGAAAGACCGAGCTGATACTCTTCAACACTAAAACCAAAATACCTAAATTTGTTATCCCTAAACTAAACAAGCATCAATTCTCAGACAGAAGTATTTGAAGGTACTTACAGTCGGGTGCAAGCGAAACATAGAAAAGCAAGTCAAACAGTCGAATTTGGCTCTTAATACTGTGGGATACCCCCCCCCCCCCTCTACGGGAGAGCGCAGGAGCAAGGAATTGATATGTTAAAATAATCGAAAAAGACCGATGTTAATGTAGAATACCTATTTTCATATGTCACTTAGATGAATAACGACACCCGTAAAGCTGTTAGATACTGTGGGGGAAGGATACACATAGCATCCCTTTGCGATCTCTTAGATAGATACAGTGTGTGGGTGAAGATACCCCTATGGATAAGGGTAGGAGAGACATGTAAAAATAATTGTAAACGACACTCACTAACCAAAACCTCCAGTAATTGCGGGATCACACAGATAGTATGGAGCAATATCCATCAAAATTGGTAACATATTAACTGCAATCTGGAAAATATAAGGCATCCTAACATGCACTGGCGGAGGACATGTAAAAATAACGTAATAGTGTTCAGGGTCGATGAGAGGAATAATAACACTGTCGATGCCCTTAAATACTGCGGGAATAAGATACCTCGACAAAGTGTTGGTAGGGATGTTGCGGGGGGGGGGGGGGGGGGGGTAAGGTTTTTGGAAGGGAGTGGTTGTGAAATTAAGCGAAATCAAGTTTTTGCTGTCGCCGAGATGAATAATAGATACTGTACGGGAAAGATGCCACTAGCATCATTAGAGATAGATATGGGAAGGGAGTAACATATGAAGTAAAATATGCAACGATATTACTGTCGAATATATAGTTATTCCGTTACATACTGTGCGGAAAGAACCTCTAACAAAGGTATTTACATTGAATGTCCTATATTCTCTAAAACCCATTAGCGATGAACAGGCAAGCTTTCTTGAGGGTTTTTTCGGTAGCCATCACATCAACACCCTCCGAATTATCATCGAGCAATCCGCCGAATGGAGATCCCCTTTTTATCTTATGTACGTCGATTTTGAGAAGGCGTTTGACAGCGTTGATCGTGAATATATATGGCCGGCTTTACGTAGGAAAGGCTTCCTAACTTCCTTTCCTGATCGTCATTAATGACGTGTTGTGCAGCGCCCTAGACCACCACCGATTGGGAGGAATTACGTGGAAACTTTTAAACCACCCTACACACCTGCCCTGTCCCGACGATGTATGTGTCCTATTCAACAAACAATGTCATGTAGCCCAAATGTTCGAAGCCTTGTGCAGAGAAGGTCGCATGGCAGAGCTTAAAATCAATGCTACTAAAACTAAACTTATGAGCTGGGACTTCAGTAGACAAAAAAGCAATTGGATAAATTTTGCTATCTCGGAAGTATAGCAGCCGGTGGAGCTGAAGATAATTTAGAGGCTCGCATCAATAAGGCTCGAGTTGCATTTAATAGTCTTGCGGAGATCTGGCGCAATAACATCTTCTCTAGACGCACAAAACTCCGGATCTTCGAGTTGAACATAAAATCTGTTCTGTTTAGGATGGTAATTGACCTGTCAAATGACATCTAATCTACAAGCTTTTGTCAACCGGTGTCTTCAGCGCATCCTTAACATACATTACCAACGAAGAACTAAACAGTATTCCAGGGCAAGACACCATTATTCGCAGGCGAAAGTGGCAATGGATGTGATACACACTAAGAAAGGAGCTAACCAACATCTTGCAGCAGGAAGGAATCCAAGGAAGACGCCGAATTGGACGACCGCTCAACACATAGAGAAGATCCTTCAAGAGGGAAGGTACTCAGATCAACAAGATCAACAAATCGTGGCCACAGTTGAAGGTGTTGACGGAGTCTGTTTAATAGATACCCTCTGCCCCGCAAGGGGCTAAAGTAACTAACTGCTATCATCGAAGAAGCTATGTCTGTAAGATTTAAAAAAAAAATAGTATAGTTCTTTAGCACACAATAAAAGCAATTTTATTCCAACAATATCAGCCTTTTGTCTTGTTTATTTAGGCTGGGAAACGATTACGAAAGTTATTTCTTTGTTTCAGTATACAAAGAGTTTATTATGAATTAAAAATATCATTGTCAGTACGCTTTGGCCATAAGCACCTTTCATCAGAGACTTTAAAATAACTTATGATATCACATAACATATGTTATCCAATTACGCGAACATACACCATGTACATTATCCTTATTAGAAAATAGTAATAAATCCCAGGTATCCTTTAATACCACCCAGTTAATCTCGCCATAATTTAAGTTTTCACTTCATCGTAATCCTGCCGTAAACGAGGGCTTTAGCGTTTTCATTATCCGAAGTCTCAAAAGTCGTATTAAAAAGTTGTATAAGTAGATATGTACACGTTGGGGATTGCCTAATATGAAATGACATTCTCATTAGAATTAGTGCGACTAGGTATCCATAATGTTTCGTCAAAACATGCATATACCATTTTGCTGTCACTCACGGTGTCTCGTTTTCGAATCGTTAACAAATAACATAAGATTACAGCGAAACCAGGCAAGAACTCGTTAAAACCAACTTTTGCGTAAAATGAGTGAAACCGCAGACATTTCATTTATTTTCGTATGTAAATGTATAGGTAAAGCTAAGTTTATACGCAAGAAACGTTCGAAATTCATTCCAAGTTAAGGATGTCGACGACGCTTCGAGAATCATGATGGAGATACGCACATATAAACCTTAACAACTTTACGTCAGACAAGCAAACACATCGGCAAAGGGCTAAAAGATCAATAAGGACGAAAGCTTGGAGTTTCGGGGTGACTCGCTTCGGAATCCTAAGGAGGTACTCCATCAAACCCCTTGAGTGGGTTACTTGGCAGGGGCTTTTTAACGTAATGAGAATTTTCTTTACTGCGTTCGGTAATTGTTTGGAACACATAATTGTTTAAGTTTAGATGACTTAAAACGGTAGTCCCCCCCTATCTTTAGCTACTTCCCTGGAGAGTTCAAGTGATTAAAATGTGATAGGGATCATGCTGGCGCAGCCAAGAAAAACACAAACATAATGTGATGTGACTTCGAAAAGTCGCCCGACTTTACCAAACTATTTCAGCGTTGATGATGTGACGGTAAAGTGGAAACCATTTTATCTTCCGAACGTTGTCATGATTTCATCACGTTCCGTAGGGTTTAATGGCCAAATAAAATCTCTTAAGCATATTATTAACCCATGTCTCAAGGGTATCAAGAAGCAGCAAGGACGTTATGACTTTCTTATTATGAGGCAGTAATTGTTAGGTATAACCACAGTTTTGCAATAATGGTCCTTTATATGAAACGAGATATATTTTGCAGTTCGACAAGACTGTGAAAACTTTAATTGTACGATACTATCTAAAGGTGAATGATTAAGAGCTTACTGAGCAAATTTAATCAATTCAGTCAAAGTAAAGTTAAGGAGAACTACGACCCGGAAATCCAAAACTTCATCATCAACTTTTTTGAACGGCAGCCAGTTCATTAAATAGTTAACCGCAAGAAAGTAGGTGAAGAAGATTTTCATTAATCACTGAAGCTACCAAGAGTTTCTCACGTGTAAACTTCAGGCACTTTTTCCTGCAATTCATCACCGAACCGTTAAAGTGACGTGTGTAGTTATAGAGTATAGAACATACTGCATAACATAGAGAGCTGAACTATCTTTGATGATGTGGTAAGGTACATAGTTTCTCAAGGTTTTTTAATTTTTTACCCATAACCTTAAGAAGTTTTCGTATTACATGGAGGAAATTAAGTTAAAGATAAAGAAACTAGATTTTCTCGTCTAATAGTCTAGGGAGAGGTGGCGCAAGGAGTAAAACAAGTTTTTTAAAGAGGAGCGTAAAGACTTTAAATGTAGGTGCTTCTACAGCGTATACTAGATTGCATTAAGTTGCATTGCAGAAGAAGGACTCAGGAATTGTATTGTGGTGCTTGATTATTTTAAGATTTCGCTATAAGTAATATATCGCTGCACTTACTGCCCAAGAACAACAGATGTCAGCAACTAAGATCACTATTTGTGTGGGCAGCTAAGCAGCACATAAAGTCAGAATGTGGGCAAGACTGTACAGAGCCCTAAGAAATATTTCATACCATACGGTTAGGCTCTGCTGGGTTCCAGAACATGTCGGCATAGAGGGTAACGAAAAAGCCGACGAACTGGCCAAAAATGTACACCCTCCTATTAAGACAGCAAAAAGTCAAACTGATAGACATTACTCCAACATGACTTCGGAACGGTGGAAAAATATCAATTACTGCTTCACAATACGAAGTCTTTGGCCGGAGCTGAATCATAGAAGAACTTCAAATCTCTTATCCTTCGATAGAAATCGTACTCGAAAAATTAGTCGGCGTCATCAGCGGGCACTGCCCCATAAGAGCTATGGCCAATAGACTCAGCGTACCATCGAATGAGTTCTGTAGAAGTTGCAGAGATGAAGAAGAAATTGAGTCCATAGTACACCTGCTCTGTGAATGTCCGGCTCTAAAAGAACGACGACTCGCCTGTTTGGAAGCAATGTTCTTTGACAATTTGGACGACCTAGTTGGGATAGCACTGGTGGACCTAAATCGATTCATACAGAGATCTGGGTGGGTGGTTTTAAGTACTGACCTTGCTTCTTCTTTATAATTAACCAACCAATCAATATAACGCTCCAAAATCCAAATCCAAAAGTGCTATTTTCTCCATCTTTCAGAGAAACATAAGACCGGTTTGCTGTATGCTACTCGTTAAAGACTTACAAGCAGAAGGCGTGACGTTTTGTGTGTAATTCGTACTCACTAAGAGTACTTATTTGCTACGCGCACTACTCTGTCATTGTCGAGAATTAAAATCTTACGGGGAGGCCGATGGTAGAACCCTGGAAGCAGTAAACCAATCACTTCAACTCTATCTTCAAAATTACAATAATATTGCCCTTTAACTTTTTAAAAAAGTCAGTATTATTGCAAAAGCAGTTTGTTTTTCAAATCTTCAAGTAATTGCAAAAACTTGACTTGTTATTCACCAGATGTGTATGTAGATTCTGAAAAGTTTTTGATTGCTTGTTTCAGACGAAAAGTTCAGTCAGAATTATGCGGACAATGATGGATGGTATTTTCTGCACATGAAGATTTCATGATATCTAACGTCTGATAGTAGCAGTAGCAGCAAAGGGAATATGACTTTGCTTTCAATGATCTTTTTGCAACAATGAGTTATTTCCGCCGGTGAGATTCTATACTGGGAGCTTTATGATTATACTATAATCATAAAGCTCCCAGTATACATTCTTTCTATTTCTTGTAATCCCTTATGGAGCGAAAGAAGAACTTCATGTGGATTCCGAACCACCAAACGAACAAACAAACAGCAACTTTTACAATTGTTGTCTCTCTGTCTGTTAACGCATTACCTGGACATTACTGGGCGGATATAAATGACACTTGACATGTTGCTGAATTATGTCCTGGGGAATAGTATATAATTAAATAAAATAGTTTTTAAAAAAAAAGTTGAACCGACATCACAAAAAGCGCTAAAGAGCATAAAATAATTTTTAATTTTATATTTATTACGACATTTTGAAGTCGGTGCAAATCAAACAAACCAAACAACTACAACAAAAGTATTTTGTCGTCCTTTCATATGATCCCGTGAGCTAAAACGTTCAGGTTATTTAATTTGCACCGACTTCAAAATGTCGTAATAAATATAAAATTAAAAATTATTTTATGCTTTTTAGCACTTTTTGTGAAGTCGTTCAACTTTTTTTTTAAAACTATTTGATTTTTCACTTTTTAGTGTCTTCTACTCTATACAACGAAAAAAGAACCAGCCAAATCAGTCCACGCGAAATGAATTATGTCCAAGTTAGGTTCAACCCCCTATACCACCTCCATCCCACTAAGTTTTTTTCTCGTGGTATCAATCAAGGAACATACTCTACCCAACAGAAAAAGAATTAGTCAAATCAGTCCACGTATTAAGAAGTTAGACTACCCCTTTCCTCCCCCACCCCACACCATAGGTCCAAATTATTCTCCTATTAGCAATGTGGGCTCACACTCTATACAACAGCAAAAGAACTATCCAAATCGGTCCACGCGTTAAAAATACACGTCGAACTTAGAACCTCTTTGTTTTTGATAAGTCGGTTAATAAATAGATGGGGAACATATGATACTTTTTATCCCACAAAAGAGGAGGTTCCGTGGGGTAGTTTAGAAATTGTATCTCCAGAATGGAACAAGGTAATAAAATAAAATCTTTATGTTTCTGTTACTGCCCAATAGCTGTTACAAATAATAATGTTTCTGTTATTCCAGATGTCGCCATGAGTACTTCAAAATGTGCCTATTTTTTGCTTTATTGAATCTATATAACAGGGACAGTTCTGGATCCGCAAATATATTTTGAATCTTAATTGTTGTTGATGTAACAATTCGAGTTAATAATTCAACTGAAAAAGAAACAAATCCGAAAAATGTTTACCCTACAGGAAACGGTATATGAAAGCTTATATCTTTTAATATTTTAAACGGTTTTAAAGTATATTTAGTGTGAGTAACCGCACGAGTTGAAGGCCTTCTGGAATACGGTGATTCTCATCTGAAAACTCGCAAGTGCTAGCAATCGGGCAATGCATCCTAGAACATAGCCAAGTAACTAATGCGGGAGAGATTATTTCTTGAAAAATCCCTTCAACTCCAAGGTTGTAGTAGGCCATGCCGAGAGAGTATGCAGTGGTAGTTGAGTAGGGTGGGCACTCTGCACTCCTGGTCCTATTCTTTATCCTCCAGATGGAAAAATTCAAAATTGTTCCAAGAAATTCACTGCACTTTTGCAGAAGTGAATGTGGAGGGGATGGCAGACCATAACAGGTGGGCTATATACAAGGCAGGGATAAGATCAATTACTTTTCGAAGATTCAACGGCTAATTGCGCCGTCTAAAAGTGATGTAGCAGTCCTGCAAAAAGGTGCTATTGGTAAAGATATAACTAGGACTTCCTCAGATGTGGCAGGTGGCACTAGTAGAAGATGCAGACTTCGAAGGTTCAGCCCTTGTAACTGCATTCGTTAAGATCTAGTCGATTAATTAGGATCAGCTGGAGAAGCGTTCCGGTAGAGTGACTGTCAGTCAAGCGGCAGGGCTTCGCTGCGAATCTGCGTGGCCCGAAATCCTTTAAATTCTTGGGCAGGGGAGGGATGAAGGTTATGGTTTCCACATAGACCAAAAAGAAACACTGCGAACGGCGGAATAAAAGGATTCTTGCGGGAAGGATAAGGTCAGCATCGACCCAGGGAATCCAAGTAAGGGAGGCAGTAGGCGGTTCTATGTGGTCCGTTTCGGCTAATCTATTGTGAGGGGATTTTAGTGAGTACCGGCACTACCGGAGGGCACGAACTTTCTGGTCTCTTGTGAAAGATTTTCAACGCTCCTGCTAAAAAAAGTGAACACAGGTTTTTTCGTCTAAATTTTGAAATATTATAGACTATCCGAAACCAAGAGAACCTCATATTGACCATATGCGAAAAACTATAACTTGTTGACCTAACAATTCAATTACAAAATTCATCGCTACAAATAATGTTGTTTTGTATTTTTGTTATCCATGTCATCGATGATCTAAGGGTTAACGGTTTAGCTTTCAATACGAGAGTCGCAGGTTTGAAACGCGCCGGAACCAAAATATGAATATTTTCCGCTGACAAAATATTACGCTTCAGAGAGCTTTTGTTGTTGTTTGCTATAAAGTAAGTGCTTTGAAACCCACCTTAAATTGTATGCAGGGAGTAACAGAAGCTAGAGAACGGATTTTTGGGGCCACAACTATTCACTTATGCAATGCTAACTTCTACATTTTTGTTCTCTGATAATAGACTTCTGTTCCAGAATGATGAAACTTTAAAAGTTCATTGCTAATTTCTATGTAATTTTATTTGCTTTAAAGGAGTTATTGATTTGTTACTTAGTGGCGGCACTTACGGTCATTCCTACTAAAGATAGTATAATATAAATATGAAGTTAATGATATGTAACGTCCCCAGTGCATAGCACAGAAAGTCAAAGAACGTGTTGACTCTAACATAATTTGAATGCAAGCTCAAAGCCAGCCAAGACAACTCTAGACTACTATCTTGCTTGCATGGGGTTCTTCCATTATGTTTGCGTTTTATTAAAAATTCAACCTTGTCTAGTATTATTAAAATAATTATGTGTGTGCAGATGTATTATGCAGAAGCCGCATTTGGTGTAGAAATTAATCTCGGAGAAGATGTCCCACGGTTGAAAAAAAGGTTTCATGGAAATTTTGCATACTCAACAACATTTTAACTGTGGACTGTGATTCTTTTTTTCCTTTTTTTTGTCGTCGAGGACTTTATTCACACAAAAACACAAAAGGATTGAAATAACATGCAAGTGCAGCTTAATGAAATGTAGGCGTTACAACTAAGCTATCCATTGAATGCCGGCACATACATATATATTGCCAGTACTGGCAGGATATGTGAATGTGTGCGCAGAGACACCTAAGGTAGCAGCTATTCAGTATTATACACAGGACGTGATGAAAGTAGAATCTCTATGCAAATATAAATGCAGGTATAATTTCTATATGTGAAGTATCCGGCAGCGTGGTAACGTTTCCGGTGGGGCCGTCTAGCTCGAGTGTTGCGCTGCACAAAGAGTGCTTAAGTCGAGAGCTCCTAAAGGAATTTTCCGTTCAAGTTTGCGTAGAAGAATTTTACTGAGGACATAGTTCTTGGAATTCCTAAGCAAGTTATAACTATTCTACCATAAAAATCCTGATCCACTGACTATACACACCTCTTGTTCTAATTTGGTGCATCATTTATGCAGCATGCATTGTCGTATATTGAAAAAAAGACTCACGTCCTACATACGACAACATTTTCATGGAGATATCCTTAAAGTTTTTTTTTTGTATTTTCTGAAGTAGACCAATCAAGAGAAAAATAGAGCTTAAGAAGAACTGGGAGGAAAAGGAAAGTGAAAAAGTGTTTAAGAATAAAGCTTTCAACTTTTTCCATAGTTAAGAATTTTATTTTCTTTAAGATCTTTTTGTGTTAAGACACTTGAGTAAAGCACTCCGCGAAAATTTAAACACAAAAGGACATGAAGTGGTTCTCAGTTTATTTTAGTCACGTGCTCTTAACATTGTTCCAATAAGGATTCACTACACCAGCGCCCTTATTTTTCTTACTATGAAAAAATAAAAAAAAGCAACCACTCGGCAAGATAGTTGGCCTCGTATATACTATGAAAATAGGTGAAAGCACTTATATCTGTTGTCTACTTACCAACTGGACTTTCTTCATTCCAAAAGGAATCGTCCAAGGTGTAGTCAGCCTCTGAAATTAAAATAAGGAGTTCTATATTGAAGTCTGTATGCAAATATTATTGATAATAAACAAATCTAATGATTACAAAATAATTACAATAGTATAGTTTAATTAAATACGTTTACGTTCTTATAGTTTAATTGTTTTTCTAGGATAACTGTTTTTGGATGTTGCTATTAATATGGGTCGCATAATGTGGTGAGACCCAGAAGAGACCCAGAAAAAGTACAATAGAGAAGTTTTGATATACAAGGATCATCAAACTCTTTTGACCATCGTTTGATTAAACCTTACATCGCATTAGCCTTATTTACATACAAGAGAATCTATGTGGTCATCAAAGGAAAAGTGAGTGTCAAGTATGATCACCAAATATCTGATCTTTTCAAGTCTAGTTAATGAGCAACCATCAGTAAGAAAGTTAAAGTGCATAGAAATCCTATTGCTTGAAAATAACATAGTGGTGCACTTGAAGATGTTCAGAGTAAGGTAATTAATAGAACATAGAAAAGTGAGCACTCATGTTCATTAGCAAAAATATGAAAAATTTTAGCATCATAAGCATAGCAAAAAATTCTCCAGTTGTGATGAATTATCGATGCATTATTGATGTAAATTATAAAAGGAAATGGCCCAATATGGCTGCCTTGTGGTATCTCTAAGGGGTGTTAAGTATTTCATTTGAAAACGCTCTACGAATCAAAAGACACTATGTACGATCGAACAGATACGAAAACATCCAATTTACAAAAATAGAAGGAAGACATAGAACGAGTAACTTATGAATGAGAGTGCTGTCGAAAGCTATACTAAAATCAGTAAAAATGCAATCAACTTGCTTGGCGGCTTCAAGGGAGGAAACGAAGTACTAAAAGAATTCTAATAAGATGGTTGTGGTAGAGCGATCCGTCATAAAACCATGACGAAAGGAGTCAAGAAATGGTTTACAATGAAACTGAAAAGTGTCACAAACTTAAGCTTCAGAAACTTTGGCAATGTAACATAAATTAGCAATAGGTCAATAATTCATAATTTCGTACTTATTGCCCTTTTCATGTAGGAGAATAATCACAGAATTCTTCCACGGTTTCGGAAAGATGCCAGAATAAAAAGACAAGTTAACTGAAACTAAACTGAACCAAGGGACGAGGGCCTGGGATACCATCTGGAACCCTCAGGAAGTTATTAGTAAAATTCGAAATGTACTTTAAATACAAGATCTTTCAGTTAGAGGGAAGTCGGTGGAAGCTCCTCAAGTGAGTAAAATTCTAATCAATAATATCAAAGTCACTGTAGCGAAGAGCAGTTTTGAAAAAGCGAACGAAGAGATTGGAAACGACTTGGGGGTCGCTACTGCCAAAATCTTCCAGGTTCAACGTAGAGGAATATCCGTCACAGTTACGCTTCGAGTTCACAAATCTCCAGAATTGCCTCTGCACACTGCGCAAAGTAGACTTAGTTCTATCTAAATAATAGGTGTAAGATGTCTCTAGACAAAATATTGCGAAAATCTTATTAGGACAAGTAATCAGCGTCGCTCTGAGAGTAACAAAACCTCTTTCAAGTCTTGTTTTATAAGTTCTTGATGTGTTTAACAGAGCTATTTAGCCATAGTTAAGAAGTATGCTGGCTTTTATATTTTTAAAGGGGAACACATTGAGCAAAACAAACAGCTGAATAGTCACAAGAATTAAATACGTCCATATCGACGTCGCGTTCCTCAAGAACATTTGTCTAATCTAAGTTAGAAAGCCTCTCGTTAATTATCGCGAAATCAGCCTTTTTAAAGTTATAACAATAATCTGTAGAATCGTAAGAATAACCAATTGCAGGATTAATACAGAAACTATCATAAAGCGCAGGATGAAGACCAGTTTCAGGGACCATGGGCGACAAACATCTCCTCACAGCAGTACCATAGGAATAACTAGAGAATACCAGATGTCAGTGCAGTCTTATTTTAACTCAATATATTTATTGATGTTCTAACCTTTTTATACCATCGCATCAATATTATATGAATTTTTTTTCGAGATAATAAATGTTATATTCAGCACTAACCTCAACAAGTTTTCTACCCATGCCTTTTACAGCAAGGAATTTGGAAGGTATTTGCCCCGTACATATGTTAGGTTAAGTTAGGTCAGGTTAAAGTGGCTGCCTAAGAAGGCACACTCAGGCCAAAGAGGCCCATTGTGATACCACAAATTGAGGCTACAAAAATTTAAAAAACCACATAAAATATATACCTGAGAAGAAGAGGTTGAACCTGTTACCCCCTCTGCACCGAGCTAGTTCCTGTCTCAGTTGAAGCAGACCACGGAGAACCAAAATAAATTTGGCTGGAATGGGAAGGGTGTCGAGCTAGGTCTCTGACGTGAATGGAGCCAAATTCCTCCTATCGGCGTGTATATCTATGAGTCAGTGACCCGTAATAACGGCTACGGTACTGCTAATTGCTTTGAGTCCGAGTAGGATGAGCTCTCTTGACCATTTAGGGTCAAGTTTTGGCCATATCTGTCGGGTAATCAGGCAGGTGTATTCCGCCTGCCAATTAATATTTGCAATCCTAAGAGATTCCTGTAAGAGTTCTAGTTTGCAAGTGGCCAGTGGTTTGCCAACTGGTGGTTGCTGTCTGAATTAGGACGACTGGTACGGATTCTCGCTAGTTCGTTGGCTCTACAGTTACCCGTAATATTACTATGCCCAGGCACCCAGATGAGCCGTAGTTTCCGGTGTTCAGCTATGTCATTTAGTGCTGAGCGACATGTTAACACTGTTTTGGAGGTGGTGTATACTCTCGTGAGGATAAGTATACGAAAACCTTTCCTTGGCCATCCGTCGGCAGTTATTTGGAATGCTTGTCTACACTGCTGACTGCACTACTATTTTAATACAAAGTTGGTGTATATAGCTCAGTTTTTATTAGAGTTAATAAAGATTATAACTGAAATAAAAACTTTATAAAAATAAAAATAACAAATTTCAGGTAACTGTGATCATTATAATTGTCTTGACTCACCTTGTGAGTCATCGGTTAATGGGAACAATTCTAATATAAGATCCCTGATGACTCACCCGGTAAACACGCGTCTATACGGCTGATATTTTACATGATCAACGCAGTGAGCCAACAATCTCGAATGTGTTAAAGCGAGAACTCAGAGCATGCATATTTGTAGGTTTTTGTGCCCGTAGCGGGAGCGTGCATACTCGTGTGGCGGGCGTATTTTTCAATTTTTGGGCCTGAAGGAGGAGCGTGCATAATACTGTCGTGCCCATTTGCTCGCTATGCATGCTCATAACGGACTCGTATAGACTTTTAAAAATATTAACATATGTACTTGCTTTGGTCGGCAATGTACCCACTCAATGATTCTTACTCGGGCCCTTCCCAATATTCTTTAAATAATTTCTTCCATTTAGCAATACGCAATGTTGGAATACAGAAAGTTTAATGAAAGAAATTGAAATAAGTGTAGCTAAGGTAATGGACAAAAATAAGTACAGTTCAAAAGAAAAACCAAATTTTGTCTGAAAGAAAGGAAACGAACTTCATTTTCATTATCAGACTTTTTTAGAAACTGGAAATTCTTATGGAATATAGGTCAATACGAAGGGAAATATTATGTTGCCAAGAATTCAAATCTATTTTAAGTCGAAGCAACAGAGAACCGACTAACAGCATCCGAAATTATTTCAAAAGATAACTTACCAGTAACTAAATGTGGTCATGTTATCCAAAAATTCCCACCTGGTTTCAAAAAGCCAAACGTTTTCTTCATACAAAAACTCGAAGCTGAATTCAAAAAATATTGCGAAATATGAAGGGGAATCCTATTTTTTATACCTAATTTTGCGAATTTTTTTAAGAAATGCAGGTTAGGTTTGAATCTTTTTATTTAAGTTAGAAGGTAAAAAAAACATATTTTTTTAAAATGGATGCGCTGCAAGGGGCTGAATTTGGCCCCATAAAAAGCAAATGCAGCTGCAAGGCGTGCAGTGTATCATCCATCCTTTCATTTCATTTATCTGAAATTAAAAAGTCGACTAGATTCTTAAAGTAGAGGCTCGTGGCTACCGCTTTGTTCTCATTAAAGTCAAAATTCCAAAAACTCTACAAATGGCGTGAAATTTAAGAAAGGTAAAAATAATTTCAATTTTTTTTTCATCGTTAAGGGGCCATAACTTTGTCCTTAATATCGCAAAAAATTTGAGTTATGTTACAGGAAGAATCATATGTTTACCGAACATTTTAAAACCAAATTTGATCTATTCTGAGAATTTTCACATATCGAAGTATACAAGCCAACTCAAAAAACATGGTTTGGAGAAAACGTGTTTTAATTTTTGAAACTGCCGTGGTGCGACCCGATCGGTAGTCATGAAATTGTGTTCAACTTATTTTCTAGGGAAGACATGATAAAAAGGTTTACATAGGGTGATTTTAGAGGCTTCAGAATATCGAAAGTGCAAAATGAAATCGATTTTTTGAAGCTAAAAACCTAAAAATCCCCCTTAAGAAGACATAGTTGGCGAAATAGAATTATAGTCCAGCAAATGGTAGTTTAATGAAACACTTTGTTTTTGCAGAGCTTATTTTGGACCTATTGGAAAATTAATGGTGAGAAAAAATGTCAGTTCCTAGATTTTGGGACTTCTTTTATTTATGATGTGGCCAACGCCTAGACGACTACCCTTTGATCTGTTCACATGGCTTTGGCTGAAAGAGAATTAAGGTAAGGGAAGTGAGAAAACTTGACTTGTTTTTGCATTGCTGCGATGAAGTGAAAGATGAAGTGTATTTTTTAATTCAATTTTAAAAACCCACGGGGAGATCTGGTCTCGAATCCGGTAACCATGGCATGGTGGTCATGCTCCTCAACCATTTCTAAATTTACTAAATGTTACATTAGATCCTTTTGGCAAAGCGTACATAGTAATCTATGTAAATAGCATCAGTAAAAAATCATAAATAAACTTTTGAAAGAAAATGTTGTCCGGCAAGAATCGCATTCTATACCAGTGTGTCCCAGTGAGGCCCAAGATTTTTGAGGTAAATTAAAAACCTATTAATTTTATAAATCTTTAAACATCGTTTTTTTCCGAAAAACCCCATTTTTGCAAAAATCAATGTTTTTGAATAATATTTGTGGGTAATCTTATCTACTTTCATAAATTATTGGGCTTTTGTTGTAGGTGAAAATTTACATATGTTACTTTTCCTGCCGCCGACGTGCTATATGCTTTAAGAACATTCTTTAATTAGTTTCTTTTATATATTTAATCTGAAAAATACTTAATTTGTCATTCATTTTACTCTCTCTAGTTACTCTAGGGGCTGGAATAGAACTTCGCCCGATTCGATACAACGATTGCAAGTGTACCTACAATTTAAAGTGTATTCCGAACCACTAATATTTTCTCTGCAAGCCCCATGGCCCTTATATTGTGAAAAACAACACAAAACAACCATGTGTCACCGCCGGTGGGATTCGGACCTGGTACCTCCGAATTGGAAGGCCGACACGTTATCACTTACTTCACAGACGACCTAGTTCCGCTTTAATACGCATATATACTTTAAAAAATCTCTTTACATTAACTGTAGGAAACACAAAAATAAAGCTGTTAGGACACTATTAATTAGTAATGTGTAACATCGCCTTTTGCCTTTATTGCACTACTTATTCGTTTTGGCATAGTGTCAATTAACTTTTTGCAGTCATTCCGACTTCTTGCGGTGCATACTTCAAGATTTTTTTCTCGTAATTCGATTAAAGATCTTTGAGGGTAATTTCTTTGTTCCTTTCAGTAAGCCCCAAATAGTCTCTATCAGATTTTAGTCCGGGCTGCCTGAGGGCCAGTCAAAAACAGTGATATTTTTTTGTTGGAGCCAATTTTTGGTATTTTTGGCAGCATCAATGTGCAGAGGCTGCGTCTAGTTAAATACATCATGTCTCCTGAAATATATAATTTTTCAGCTGGGCCTAAAAGGTATCCTCATACAATCTTAACACAATTTTGAGCATTTACGGTACCCTTCTGCTTCTGCTTTAGACCGTATTATTTTTTCGGCAATCTCCAAAAGGCAGATCAAATTTGGATTCATCACCGTCCCTGTCCCAGGTTGTTTGCAACCACTGTTGATGATCTTCTGCCCATTTCAATCTTATGGTTTTCTGTACAATCTTGAGCGCAAGGTTTCTCTTGGGCTACAAATTATAAAAAATTGCATTTTCTGACTAGGCTCAAATGTCTTCACTTTCTAATTTTTCTCGGGCTGCCAAAATGGACACCTCTGTTTCAGTACCTAGTTTGTATGTCTCATCAGTTTTGCAAAGTTTAAGGATATTAAATACTCGTTCTGAAGATACATTTGAAAAGGGAAGTACAAGAAGTAATTGTACAACTTTCTTCAGGTCAGCGAATAATTTTTCCGTAGTCAACAACGAACCCTTATAATGTTGCCATGTCCGTCCGTCAGTATGTCCGTGGCTTAACTCAGAGACTCTTAGTACTAGAAAGCTATAATTTGGCATGGGTATACATATTAATCACGTAAAATGGTAAAATAAAATGTTGAAACAAAATTTTGAGGGTACCTCCCCTACACATGAAGTGGGGATGCATTTTTTTTTCTCGTCTATCCCATGGTGTCGGGTGTCGTTGGTTAGGTCGTTCAAAAATATTGCGGGTGTGTCAAAAGCATTTTTCCGATTCAGGGATCCGTTTGGGAATTATTAAACTTTAAAGTGCTAATTTTGGTTAGATTCAAGTGTCCCCCTGCCAGCTAAACGGTTGTTTTTTGATATGTGAAAAAATTCACGGCAGTTGTATATATAAGGAAGTTAAAAGGAAAACTATCACAGCTAAGTAGGCTTTATAAGTTAACAAGTAATGGTCGACCAACTTATAAAATTTACTTGGAGAAGTAAAAAAGGAAGGACCGGTGGCCACAGAATTATTTCGCGCAAACACGAACCTCGTGAGTTTCCGACCAAAAACGAATCAGAGAAAAACTCCGGGTAAAACGACTTAACTTACAAAAAGTAATGCAAAGTTAATGCAACTAAGTAGTTAAGTCGTTTTTGCCCGGAGTTATTCACTAATTTGTTTTTGACCGGAAACTCACGCGGTTCGTTTTTGTGCGGAACATTTTTTATGCCACTTTTGCTCGGACCTTGTCGATAGGTCATTTTTACTCTCCGCCTGTCAGCTTTTTTTTGCCCGGAGTTATTCACTAATTAGTTTTTGGCCGGAAACTCACGCGGTTGGTTTTTGTGCGGAACATTCTTTATGCCACTTTTGCTCGGACCTTTTCGATAGGTCATTTTTACTCTCCGCCTGTCAGCTATCGCTCATGAAAAATTAACTGTTTTGAAGATTAAGTAAATAAAAAACAAACTACTTAAAGAATGGTTTTTATCTTATAAAATCAGGAAATCCAACCAATAGTAGTTAAGGTAGTTGAGTCTTCAAACTCAAACTATTTATTTAAATAAAAAAATTTTCCTTAAGCCAAAAAAGCTTAGGTTAGGCTAAAGTGGCTGCCGTTCGTTGAAGATAGACGTACTGCGATACCACAATTGAAGCTGTATTTCTTAACCCTATTTGACAGATAGAAAAAGGATAAGGAAATTAGTTAGAAGCTCCTGATTAGTCGAGTTAGAACTCTGTCACCAGTAGAAACTAGTTCTCGGAGGGGCCTAAAAATACGGTTAGATAGAGCACGATAAGACTTTCAGTCGTGTCACGTAACTAAAAACCTAATTAGGCTAACTTTTTAAGAAAGGGGAGTCTAAAAACCGGCTCCTGCGGTTGGCTAGAGCTGGGCAGTTGACTGTCAGCGTGACTGCCTATAAAAGCTATGATAGCTCCTATATTGTTACGCCTGATCGAGGTTTAGCTCTCTTTTAAGGTCAAAGAGAGGCCAGATATGCCAGGTATTATATATTCCCGTTGTCATCTATCATTTGCAGTTTTAGGAAATGCTTGTTTGATTTTCCTTTGCCTCTATGCCAAACGTACAAGTTTGACAAGTTTCATCATCCTTCAAACTCTGATATATTCTACTGTAGTCATTCAAAAAAATTAGTACATTCCTTATCTGTGGACTGCTGCTTGACTTTTAGTCTCGGGTAATTGATGGCACCTGTATTTCTGCATCCCCGTAGATGACAATTATTCCTCAACTAAATTTGAGTGTGGCTAAGATTTCATGCCTCTTATTTTCTAATCCTTTGGATTTATGGCAACGCTGAAGTGTGACTCAAATTAAGTTGAGTATTCCTGAAAGTTAAACTATATATTATAAATTTGCTATACATTTTTCATTTGCATTCACGCACTGAATTTCCATTAAATATGTTAAGCTCTTTCACGTTAATGGCTTTTCTAAACCTTTTCAGTACTCCAGTACCAAATTTTCCACAACTGTGTTTTTTAAGTACGAATATCATTAGTGTTAGCCCAGAAGATCTTATGCCCGTCATTAATTCACTAAGAAGCCCTTTAAGCTTTATATAACCATTTTTGAAATTTTGTTCTAAAAGATTTACTTTTTGATTCATGGTTTTCCACGAATTAGGCACATAGCATTCCGTTTATGGTAAATGATAGTTTTCACGTTTGAAATGAATACAGAAGGATTAAAATATTTCGGTGTTTTGTCGATACTTTTAAATTGGTCAATGTCACAGAAGTAATTTGAACCCTATCCTAAAGAAATAAGAGATAAAGTAAATTAAAATTTTTACATATAACACTATTCCAAAATATTGAAAACAGTCCCGTAAAGCCTATTAAATTTCAACTAAAATAATGAGATTTAGCGATATATTTGCTGCGATAGGATGAATATATTGCATTCATACCGTGATGCGGGCAACAATTTAGAAGATTGGAAAATTGCACGTAGAATATCTGGAAACCCATTTCATGCTCAAATTGTTATAAAACCAGATTAAATTTTGAAAATCATCAAATCAAATCGAAATCGACCCCAGAGTCAACCCACAATGAAAATTCTCATCAAAATATCTGAAAATCTATCAGGACAGCGCCAGCGTCTTCCTCACCTCTCTATTGGAACAAGATAAGATTGAATCTATATAGAGACGTAGAGAAGTAGCATATGTATAGTGCAAGAACGGAAACTGAATTTACTTTTCATGTATTAGTGCCCGGGTTTCGAACATATTTGTACAGTGTAAACCAGGTTAGTTCGTGTAATATAAGTTGATTAGAGCTTTGATTCGGAAGAGAATCCAATTTCAATTATTGTGGAATTTGAAGTGAATCGAAATTATTTCCCTTGTTGAGCAAAGGATAAAACTTTTTGGGACGTTGAGTTTGAAACATTTAAATTGCTTTATTACAAGTCAAATCATGTACAAATTGCTTCACATTTCGTTCATTAATTTTCTAGGTTATTTGTTTTATTAGATTCAATGGAAACTCAATATTCTATGAATTCTCAAAAGACAATAGCATATTCAGTTGTCAATAGCGTTAAGTGGCAAATGTGTGCGTACTTCAATATGTTATATTAGTTGCTATTTAATTTACTTGGAGAAAAATATTAAATAATAAAAATTCTTTGCCCTATTCAGGCATCCTCAAAATTATATTCCTTACGAACTTTACGTATATAAAAAGCTTCAAGTTTTCATAGAAGAAAAAAGTTTCATTTTCCTGTCACTGACGTGACAGCGCAAAGATATCAGCTTTCGAATTACTGCATCCTATTTGCACTTTATAGTTTACCTTATGCAATGCACCATTAATCTTCTGTACTTTACCGTCGCTGACAGGAAACCGATTCTTAAACGTTTTCAAAGTCGTTTATTCGAAATGACATTATCAGCAGACTCATGGATTTAGAAATGAAATTTAACACAAAGAGGTAAAAACTGCGTAAATTTAGATAAGAAACAAAACACAACGTTAAAAAAAATAAATAAGTGATAGATAGAACTTGCACTAATCCATTAGTGTCCAACACTAAACTGGCCAATATACATCTAAAGTAACATTTGGTTTTCCTAGTGGAAAAGTTTAAAAAATTAAATAAAACGTAAAAAAATAAAAATTTAAACCATTTAAGAATTGACGCGGCAGCAAATATTGGCACACGATTAAAGACATAATTTGGCAAGTGAAACGTAAGGACACCAAAAACATGCCGGAAATAAGCCACGGAAAAGTATCTAGTTAAAATTCCCGGCATTCACCACGGTAGATATCAGCACAGTAGATATTGATATATCCCAGGAATGAAAATGGCAGCAATAAACGTGGTGTTAGATTTATAATATCCGAAACCGCCGAAGATTTTATGAGTTGGATCATTGTAGGTTTTTGAAGGAATCCTAGATTAGGTTAGGTACTTTCGCGCTTGAAGTATGGCACGACACCCGACTCCATACTAAATTACGGGAGGTCGAAAGCGGATTGCTCTGATCGAAACATCAAATGCTTCTTAATCGGAAAGTATCATCATTCAAAATCCTGAGTGCGAGTCCATTCTTTTGACTCTAAGAGTGCGACCGTTGCGGTGAAGCAAAACCACCTAACTTACGAATGTCACGCACACACATAAGAGTCAAAGTGGGCTACAACTTCGTTTAATTTCCATTGCTTCTTATTCCGGTATTTTGTGCAACATAATTGACATTTTTAGTTAAAAATAATCATCTGAGTGTTACGTAACGTTTGGTGGTGGGGGGAACTCGAAACGTGACGACGCGTTACAGAGGGGGTGGGGGTGGGGGGGTTAGATATCTTCAAAAACTGCGTCATGAAATGTTTGAACGGCCTCGTAAAACGTTATGCCTCGCCAGCCCTGAAAGAGTGCAAAAAAACTAAATCTAAAGGACGGAGCGAATTATAAATCACTGTATAGTAGCTTGCTAGTTTATTACTAATATGTTCGATGACTACGTCCTAAACCCCACCAGTTATACCTCAGATCATGGCTTAACAATTCCTTTCCGGATGCTAAACTTCTTGACATTGATTTTCAAGTCTTCGACGGGATTGCTACAGTGACAACTACTCATCGCTAAGTGGAGAACTTCTCAGTGCTGTAAGAAATTTTTATAGCTGTACTACGAGTAGAATTGAGGTTCCCAATACTTCCAACTTGGAATTTATAAGCGTTTCTTTAACAATTTGGAGAAGAACTTTGTAAGTATATCCTCCTGGTAGCACTTTTACCTCGTATGCTGGTCATGCGGATGTTGTCGACTATGCCACGGATATGGTGCAGGACACTAATGAAATCTTAATCCTTGAAGATTTAAATCTCTCTGACGGCCTTGTCTCCGATTACTTCCTCTGTTGATGCTTGATCTTATCTGGATTCTCTATCTGCATCTGATAATACGGAGGTGAACAACTTTATAAACTGCTGAAAAAAGAATAAAAGATCTCGTCTTCACCACTGATGCTTCAAAGTGTGTCGTTCGGCCATATACAACACCTTTGCTTGAGGGGGACTGTTATCATTCCACCCTGGATGTGGTTGTTAACATATATAGTGAAGCTATAGCATACTTAACTATCGAAAATGCGCCTTTATTTAACTTTAGTAAAGCTGATTTTAACCTGCTAAATTCTTAATTTCTATATATTGACTGGTCCTTTCTAATTAAATATTATGAATTAGTAAATCTTGTTCCAATATTCTAAAATGTAATTTTTGATTGCTTTAGGGACAGTATTCCTATGTAGTGTATTAAAAATTACCTTAAGCGTTTGCGCGACTCAATGAATAAGGCATGGAGGTTTTATCTCACTCGGTCCAGGTAGGACTTCATTCAATATTTAAATTTAAGGGACGTGTTTAGTGTAGCTCTTCTGCTTGCCTATGATCCTAAGGAGTTCTGGCAGTTCATCAACACTAAAAAGAGGTCAAATGGCTTTCCGCCTTCCTTGACCTATAATAACTTTTCTAATCAGGATCCATCTGTCTTATTTGCTGACTCTTTCGGTAAGGCTTTTATATCCAATGCTGTTCAAATTGATGTTTCCTATTTTAATTATTTAAGGACGCTTCCTAAAGTTGATATTCAAAATTTAGTAGTAGATGAAAAAACAGTTGAGACAGATATGTCTGCACTTTAGCATAGCTGTTCGGCTGGCCCTGATGGGATTCCTCCTATAGTTTTGAAATACTGTTGCGGCTCCCTTTCTGTTCCGTTACGGCAAGGGAATTTTCCTGACTTGTGAAAAAACTGTTTATTACTCCTACGAGCATGTTACATGTGGGAGTTCGTGTGCTTTCATTGTGGGCAAATTATTGCTTATAATCAGCATGGCACCATGAAGGGAAGATCAACAACAACAAATTTACTCCAGTTTTCCTTGTCTTGCATACGGTCTTTTGAGTTGGGTCGAGGGTCGAGAGACTTACTGCATTTATTATGACTAAAGTAAAGCGTATGGCAGGCTTTCCCACAAATTATTGATTTTCAAGCTACGAGCTTTTGACTTTAATGCGTGGTTGCTTGACTGGCTAGTTTCCTACCTAAGTGAACAGAAGCTATTGGTACGTTATCTAACTGCACAATCTAATAAATTCACGGCTAATTCTGGTGTACCGCAGGGAAGGCACTTGGGGCCCCCTCTGTTTATCCTATTCATGATTGATGTTTCCTATATTGTTGTTGACTCAGACCTCTTGATCTATGTGGATGATTTGAAGATACATAGGGTCATTTAATGTGATGGAGATTGTGTGGAGTTACAGGCGGATCTCATTAGATTTTTCGTATGGTCCCTTTTTTTAAATTTAAATAAATGTAGGATATCTTTTGTCTTCTCGTCAACTGATCCGTAGTGTTTTTGACTATAGTATGAATAATATTATTCTCACTAAGCCCAACAAAATGCTTGACTTGGGTGTGTTATTTGATCCAAAACTTACTTTCAATGACCATGTACTGCCGATAGGGCGACCTCGATGCTAGGGTTCATAAAGCACATATACAACGAAATCTTTGTTTATCACCCTCGTTCGACCTATGTATATTAGAGAATGCCAGTCCTGTATGTTCTCCTTCATATGAAAGGCATTCTGACCGCATTGAGGGTGTGCAGGTGTGATTCTTTTTTTCTGAAGGGCCTTGGATGACGGGATTCCCTTCGTCTGACAATATATGTGGACAGACTAAAATTAATAAATCTAACAACACTGCTTTCCCGACGAAAGGTGTCCGACATTGTCTTCATATTCCGGCTTTTGAAGGGTGAGATCGACACGCCGTTGCTTCTTGAGTCAATTTGTATTATCTCACGACAACAGGGGAGCCGCTCAACTAACTTCAGCCCGTTTTTCTTAGACCACTAGATGGGTCCATTGTGCCCCTAGCATAAAATAATTAAACAAGTTGCAGTGTTGGTTTGACCCTTAGATGGCATTACTTGGCCGTGTATTGGGAGTGTAAAAAAGTTAAATCCACCGGACAAAGTTCTTAGAATGATCATGTTGTATCTTGTCAATCACGATTATTTTTTACATTCAGGTTGGTAGTATTGCCAGTGACGTACATGTCAATTTTTAGCCAACTGTGTCGCGTAGTTTATGTTTGACCAGCGAATAAGAAAGGCATACGTGTTTGATAATTCGGATTTACTTTATAAGGTTCCGTATTCTCCAGCAACTATGGTGATTCAATTATCAAGTAAATTTTTTTTCTCTTTTCCACGTTTTCATCATTGGCTGATGTTCTAGCACACCCGGACATGGCGTCATATTCGATGTCTTCTCCGAGTTGTCGTGGTTGTGACATTTGTAACATAGGATCGTAGCCAAAAGCTCTCTAACACTTTTGATTCTTTTCTGCACTAAATGTACTAAAGTAAATTGCTAATTCGCTCATAAACAAAAGCAAAGCGTCGTAGGTGGGTAAAAACACGTACGTCAATGGCAGTAACACCTACCCCAAAATAAAAAATTGTAAATTCGATTGACGTCACAGGCAGTACCACCAACCTTATAATACTCTTCGTTACTTTTATTTTCGTTACGATTTGTATTTTTAATTTGTAATTTTTTATTTTATTACACTTCTCTATATATTTGGAAGTTCCGAAAAGAAAAATAATATTTGGATCTGATCATACCGTAAATAATGCGATTCTTTCTACTTCTCTTATTTTTAAAATTTAGATATACAAAAATTAAAATTGTTTCCTAATAAATGATTTTGAAAGTTGTGGTATAAGCGATGGAGCAATCTCCCATGAAAATAGGTTTCCATTAAAAGTCCCTCAGGCTTTGTATCGGCTTCCTCGCATCCTCGAAAATGTGTTGGTTTCCATAGTTCCCAAGTTCAATCTTCAACAGAAGTGACTTATGATTGTATTCTGCATGCAATAGATTACGCTGAAAGGACATTAAGTCGCAGGATAATGTCAGTGGTTTGGAATATACCATAAATTGTAAGTCTACTTGTAATCGTTGTCGTCTTACGTGGGTGAAGATTTTTTAGTGTCACGTACAATAATTGCAAAACGGACCACTTATACGACGTCTTCCGGTCTGTCTGTCTCAGAAATTTCCTCGAAAATCTAATAAATAATATAATAAAATAAAAGCTTATAAAAGCACAATTTGAAAACGTAAGTATATATGATATAGTGCTCTACTTTTTGTGGAGAGCCCGTTAGCAGTTACTATTCAGTCTAAACGAGGTTTTTATTCCTGAGAGGTGACAGCAAGGACGTGATAAAATTCACACAATCGATTATACCATGATAGTTTGTGGATAACGTGTTCTTCTAAAAGGCTTTGCAGGACGAACTTTTGGAGCTCAAGAGATCTACCAGGATAAGGTCCGTTTTCTAAGCTTTAGTTCCGGGCTCAGAATTTCTGAAACTATTGTATAATTATTCACTATACTTTCCGCTGCGCGTTTGACTCTATTTAACTTTAACGTGAATGAGGTTATCCATAAAAATGGTAGTTGTGAGATGTGTGACTCGTATGTCGCAAGCAAGACTCGATTCTTTAATGATTATGTAAGGTGATAATATATAATGTAGAACTTATTAAAAGTGTAGTGAATAAAAGTTGTGAACTTGTTAGTAAATCTGTAGATTACGAAAAGCCTAAACAGCGTTATAAACTCATAAAGAAAAATTTGCTGACTGTGGTCTATGCTTAATTGAATTAGTTCAAGCTTAAAAAAACCCGGCCAAAATTAAATTCCTAATGCCTAAGAATAATATCAAGATGAGTTTAATACCCGCTTTTATATTAAGTTGACGCTACTAGCTTTTCTCCAACCCACTCATACAAGAAGTGGACGAATCAATAAATGAAGATCTTACTGAGAAATCCACTGTAGAACAGCGTTCCAAATGAAATATATATAAATAGAGAAACATAAATTAAAAATAATTTTTTGGAATCGTGGCAGAGTTGATGTTCCCCTCCGGGATTAGCGTAATTATGGAGAATGCCGGTTAGCAGGTAAGAAGTTGGTCCAATAATTCTGTGAATCCAAGTAAAACTGAGCTTTTGCTCTTCGCCACACCATCGAAAGTTCCGTAGTTTGCTTTACTTAAACTAAACGAGCTTAATAATTTAGAAATGAAGAAACGTATTCTGCAGAACAGAATGAAAGTCATTAAAATCGGTCTATGCTTAACGAAGCCAGACGCCACCCCTACGTCCACTCTCACACTAAGCCACAATTGCTGTATATACATCAAAAACAGAATAATTTAAATCGGTTCACGCGATACAAAGCTTGTCTAATTACTTCCTACCCCTAGGGGCTAAATTTTTTCTTATAGTAGTAATGAATGATCATTCTCTATACAACAAGAGAATCACCCAAAGTGCATACCCGTTACGAAGTTTGATTCCACGCCTCCCCTGCCACAATCCCACCCTATTAATAATAGTTAATGGGGAACACAGTCAATACATCACAAAATAAATCATCCAGTGCGGTCTACGCGTTACCAAGTAAGCTTACGCCTCTCTCCACGCATACCGTAGGTGAATTTTTTTGTCATAGTATAAATGGGGGATCATATTTTAAACAGGAAAAAAGAATCATTCAAATCCGTCTACGCGCCCTCCCATAAATTGCTGTCGTGGAACTAGTGGTGGATCATACTCTATACATCACAAAAGGAATCATGGAATCACCCAAATAAGTTGATACGACCCCCCCCCCCCCCCCCCACGGAACAGTAGGTTCGAATTTGTTCTCATATTAGCAATGGGATATCATACTATATAAGTTTACCACAAAGAACGAACCATCCAAATCGGTCCGCGCGTTACGAAGTTAGGTTCAACCTTCACCCCCACCTCCACCGCACCGAACATTTTTTTAACATGGTACCAATAAGGGAATTTACTCTACCAAAAAAACAAAAGAGAAAGAATCATCCTAATCTGTCAGCGTTACGAACTTATACATAAAACATAAAAATTTTTTTTAAAGAATTCGGGTTATAACCTCTCCTTTTTGTAAAGACGGGTCAAAATCAGTGTGTTCACCATTTCGCACCCTCACCTTACATACAAAATTACTACCGTAATGCCGCAACCTCAACGTACTATATACAGCAAGAGAGAATCATTAAAATCGGGGCACGCATTACGAAGGATAGGTCCCTCCTTTACCCGCAGACACTCTAGGTGATGTCATAGTAGAACTTTCATACTTTACCTAAGCTGCTTGCTAACTTGCTTTCTTGCTGTGAGGCGGACTCTCTAGTAGCCACCGGAATTGAAACTTTTCGTTTAGAATATAGGTTTCTTTGGAATATGGATTGGTTCCTTTGTCTCATTTGACCCATCTCTATTGGGCAGACCGTTAAGCGTTACCCTGCATTAGGTTTCTGAGCTGCGCTGCACCATTGTTATGCTGAAGATATTGAAACTCTTTCTATACTTCCTAGCAATGCAAAAGTCCAGATGGAGCACCTTGATAACAAGTAATTTATTCAGGACGACCTGTAAAGTAATAGTAACAACTTAACCCACGAACTACTAAACAGACAAGGATGTGGGTTGATGGATGAGTGGCACGCCATGGTTCCAGGGTTCGAGCGTCGGCTCCCTGTAATTATTTAAGTTTAAAATAAAAATATCCACTACGTCTCCGGAGTGTTGTCTTGGCTCGCAGCAATACAAATACAAGACATTCATGTTCCCTCATTCCCCCTACTTTAATTTCTTTCCGGACGAAGCCTGGACTTTCGCTACACCATTAAATAAAGCTTGGCTTTATCCTAATCCGTAATAAAACGCTGCCGCGTTTAACTATTATGCCAGAACAAAACCTAGATTTTCCAGTAGGTTTCAGCCTACAACCGAGTCTTAATATCGATGGCATCAAAACGGCGCTATAACATCGTTACTATGGAGGCGACGATCACCACATTAACCCATCAACCAACCCATTTGAATTTAAATAATAAGAAGAAGGCATACGTTATATGTGGATTGATGAACTAAATAAAGACTGCTTTTCTTCCAGTTTCGGACCCCAATAGCTGCGAACAATGCTTGCTTTCTACTGACAAAAGACTACGCTAAAAGGCCATTAGTGGTTGCAGAGTAATACCGCTGGTTTGAAATCCACCTTTTATTGTAGATCAACTTACAATCGTTATCATCGAATCGGGTGAAGTTCTTCTCCCTATGCATACCTCATAAGTGGCTACGGAAACTAAAGAAAGAGAGATTTACAGAAATCTCTTACTTGGTAAGTCTGACCTTTTATTTTTTGGACATACTTTAGCCTATAAGTGGGGGGACGTTTACATATTTTTTTAAAGGTCCACTTCTGTTTTTGCATGATAAATTTATAAATGATAAAATTTCATCTCAATAGGTACCAACATGAGATAAAGGAAAGGCTGTGCAAATAGACAGACGAACAGATGAACGAACGAACGACAATAGGGTCTTTTAGTTCGTTGCGGAACAGTCGCCGAATGAAGCCAATTACGACCAGATGATTGGTGTTTTCATTTCATTTCCTCTCTCTGATAACTGGCAACAGAGACAGCAGACGGAATCTGCATTAATTAATTAACTTTTATTAATTTCCTCATCAGCTGTTTCGGTGCATGAAACAAAGAAATCAAGTTTATGTGAAGCTTTTAGATCTTTCAGCAATATTAATTGAACTTTGTTTTATAAAGGTTAACTCCACCAAGTTAGTACGTAATATGTTGAAGTTATAATTAAGCGGATATTAAATATCTCAAGCCCTGATGTTGCTGGCAACAGGAACTTTGCTTCTTAATTCATTTCCGTTGAAAGAAGCGTCATAAATGCATAGGAATACAGCAGTAGAATGGCACGTCTGTTAAAGACTGTCTGAAGAAATTATTATGCCAACTCATCGCATCAGAACTTTCTTTCATCCATCCATCGTCCTGAGTTAAACTACCTTCCAAGAAGCGAGGAGAGGGAGTGTTCGTTTGAAACTATATATACGTTACAATCTTAGATGTAAAGACATTTTAACTTTAGGTAAAGGTGTTAAGGGACTACTATATTTCAGTTCGCCCAGTAAATTTCTATTGTACAGAATACGGGGCATGAGTTCTTCCAACATTTTTGGTGGGGGCTATAAACTTATTTCCGCTCTCCTTAGGTAATGTCATAATGATATTGTCAGAAAATGTGGTTTAGCGCTCCCAAAACAGCGAATAATGGAAAGGGATCGTTTTGGAGCAGTTGAAATATTCGACGGTAGCTTATTGTTCCACTTGGGCAGAGAATGCTCGTAAAAAATTAAAGGAGAAAGCTGTGAACTTTACAGGTGGATATCATACCAACTCTAGAGTCCATTAGGCGACGGTTTGTTTACTCTCAACAAGCAAAATGGCCGGAAATATTAGATTTTACCTTTTAGGCATCCGTTGGCAGGACTACCAGGATGAATGTCAGGTAAGGGAAGTTTCACAATGAATTTTAAGTGCTCGCTTTCCAGATATAATGAAAGAAAAAAATTATGAGTCAAAAATCTTTTCATTTTCTCGCGGTTCGTGTATTTAAATAGTTTGAGAATTACGGGTTGAGGTGGTGAATTAATTAGAACGCCATTCGGGATTACCATTAAGTAGGGTTGGGGTAATTTAAATGTAACCAGCTCTCTACTTCATGAATATTAAATTTTGTAAGAATACTTCCTTCCACGTACAGATTGCAATTTTCCCGTGGCTATATTTTTCCATTCTTGTAAGAATAGCAGTCTTGAGGTTTCATATTTATGCAAGAGTGCGCTTGTTTCAAAGGATTGTATTTTTCATTTATTTAACAGGAGAGAAGTTCTAAAAAATGTTTGTATTTGTGTTAATGTGGCTGTATTTATTTCAATTTCTCCTTGGTTTTCACCACACAACACTGAGATGGGAAGTTATAAGCCCACATGAAAAATGTGTACAATTTACACAAGGCTATAAACACTGACCGTCTTAACGCCCATTAGTGGAAAGGGTATCTATTAGTCAGAAAATGTCTGAATCCTGAACTTATTCTAAAAGAAAAAAAAACTCCATTAAGTGAATTATGACATTTTGCAGAAAAACTGATGAAGTTGCAGTCATTGAGATTTGTCCCGCAAATACGTACCTTTAGAATAAAAACAATGGGATCAGTGTCCCAAGGAAGGATTAATTCCACCCCCTTAACTAGCCTCATAACCCAAAATAATCGCATAAAGGACAAAAGGAAAAAAAAGGATCATCGCTGATTCAAGTCATAAATCAGTTTTATGGAGACATAAACTTTTGCTATTAAGTAGGTGAGATTGTGAATTTTCAGATCTGCAGACGACAAAATGTTGATTTGATTGGATGCCTTCGAGTCGGTGCTTCTCAACTTCTTCCTATTCCACGTCCTCTTCAATTCTAGGTAATGGAATGAATGTCTTTTGGGATAAAAATTTCTGACAGTTCCATAGAATGAATCTAGAAAATTAGTTTTGAAACTAACCAAGCACAATTCAAGATGGAAGGAATAAACTTTCCTGAAAATTTTGAAAGGATAACTCCCAAGTGAAAACGTGAATTTCATGTTTGTGCAAAAGGCGAACTATTTTTACTTCATTCAAACTCATCAAGTTTTCTGAAGCCAATATTCACATATGCAAAACTTGTCGAGTTTTTCGGTAAATTTTAATGCGTTTTTGTAGAAAACTTGCCTTTCAGTTATTTTTAATATCTTTAAGTGTACTTGCATAAATAAGACATGAAGTAATCCATTTAAATGACAGAAGTAACGTCAAAATTACAAGAACTTGAAATTTGGAAGAGTCATGAGAGTCTGTCTCTGCTAAAAGTTTTTTAAAAGGTTCTTCGAGCATGTACATATTTATGCTTTCACAAAGTATTTTGGAATAATTTAGAGTACATACTGATAAGATTTTTGAACCCCGGATTGTAATGTAAATAATGCTCCGGTTCACTTAAATGCATGCCATGCCTAAAATCTTGACAAAACAGGAGAAATTAACGTGGAAGCATATTACCTGGATTTCATACGATAGACGAGTATTACACTGAATTTTTAAGCACGTCCGTTAGAATATTTTGAATCTGTCTAAATAGGAGGGCAGAATAAGAGAATTGTTCCAGGGTAGACTCCTAAAAGCAAATCTCAAAGATCTACTATGACTGGCCTCGATACGGTTAATAAGGACAGCAAAAAAAGGAGACCAAAGAAGACTAGAATATTCAATAATAGGCGTAATAAAAGTACACTAGAGAAGTTTTGCGACATAAGGGTCGTCAAGCTCATTTGATCAGCATTTAATAAAACCTAAGGACTCGTAAGCCCTATGTAGAAGAGAATCTATGTGATACTGAAAAGAAAAGTGAGTGTCAAGTATGACCCCTAAGTCCCTGGTCTTATCAAGTCTGGTTAATAAGCTTCTTTTGCGTGAAAAGAACAAAGCAGTACCCTTTAGGATGTGCTTAATATAACAGTATTTATGAAAGGCGTCTTAGTCAGAATTTAAAAGTAAGTAATCCCGTTCATTAACAACAGTCCGAAAAATTGTGACTTCGTCGGCATAGCAAAGAATTCTCGAGTTATGGAGGATCGTTGATACATCATTGACGTAAATGATAGAAAGCACAGGTTGCACAGATGGCTACCCTGTGGAACCCCTGTGATTTAGGTATTTTGTTGGAAAGTGCACCACGATACAAAACACGCTGCGTACGATCAGACAGATAGATACGAAAACACCCAATTTACAAAAACCGAAGTAAAACCTGGAACGTGTAATTTATGAATAAGAATTCTGTGATCGATTCTGTCGAAAGCTTTATTACAATCAGTAAAAATGCAGTCGACTTTCAAACCAGCCTCAATGACGGTATTTGGAGAATTCGAATAAGTTGGAATTGGTGGAATTACCCTTCATAAAACTTAAGAATCAAATTCCTTCGCAAATTAGCTATAGATCGATAAATAATTCATTATCTTACATTTATTGCCCTTTTTATGTGAGGGAATAATCATAGAATGCTTTCAGAACCTCGAAAAGATACCACAACGAATAGATAAGTTAAATAAATAACAATTAGCAGAAACAAGAGACGAGCTACATGTTTTCAGATAGACAAAACTATTTGTCAAATTCGATGCTTTAAGATGATAGTCTCGTCAAATACAAGATTATTCAGTTGAAGATAAGTTATGTTAGGTTAAAGTGGCTGCCTGAGAAGGCACACTTAGGGAAAGGAGGCCCATTGTGATACCACAAGTTGAGGCTACAACAATTTTTAAACCCCATAAAATACCTGAGAAGAAAAGGGTGAACCTGTTACGCCCTGCGCACCGAGCCAGTTCCTTGTCTTCAGTGGAACCAGTTCACGGGGAGCAAAAATAAATTTGGCTGGGATGGGTGTTCAGGCTTAACCTGTCGTTGGGAACCATTTGAAACTCCTGATAAATCGAGCTAGGTCTTTGACGTGAGTGGAGTGTAGTTCAAAGAAGTTGAGAGCAGTTGCCGAGGAGGTGGAGTATGGTTTCCTCTTCCTCTGCGTCATGACAGCTCCTACAGAAGTCGTTTGAAGGTACGCCCAGTCTATCGGTGTATCTAGCTATGAGGCAGTGGCACGTAATAACGGCTACGGTACTGCTAATTGCTTTGCGTCCGAGTAGGAAGAGCTCTCTTGACCATTTAGGGTCTAGTTTTGGCCATATCTGTCGGGTAATCAGGCAGGTGTGTTCCACCTGCCAATAAATATTTGAAATCCTGAGAAATTCCTCTAAGAGTTCCAGTCTGCAAGCGGCCAGCGGTTTGCGGTTAATGTCTGAATCAGGACGAGTGGAACCGGTTCTCGCTAGTTCGTCGGCTCTACTGTTACCCGGAATATTACTGATGAGCCGTACTTTCAGGTGCTCAGCTATGTCATTCAGTACTTATAACGGTTTGGAACCGGTGAATACTCCCGTGAGGGATTTAATAGTGACCTGAATATCTGTGAAAACACATAGATATATGACTCAGGCCGTCCGCGGCTACCTTTATAGTCATGATTTCTGCCTGAAACACGCTGCAGTAGTCAGGTAAGCGAAATGAGGTATCGAGGTCTATATGTTCCGAGAAGATACCTCAAGCTCCTTTGACCATCTCTTTACGAAGCCGAGCATGGAAGTGGCCCGACCCACAACAAAGTCCACGTGGTCCTCAAAAGATAGACGGGAGTTAAGAACTACCACCAGGTCCCTGGTCCGATCAAGCTTCTTCATTAAGGGGGTGACGGTTACTAGAACACAAATCATAGAAAATTTGAATGTCGTAATTTAAGTAAGCACAGTCGTCATCACAAGAGACAACGCGGAGATTTTTGCATCATCGGCATAACACAGGATGCTCGAGTTAGTCAGAAGCAACGAAGCATCATTAATAAATATAATCAAAAGAGGAGGGCCGAGAATACTGCCCTGAGGCACGCCGGAAGAAACAGAGATTACGTTGGATAAGGCACCGCGGAATAAGACACGCTAAGTGCGCCTGAACAGGTAGGAGGACAGCCAGTCAATAAGAAGAATAGGAAGCCCAAGCATATGAAGCTTGTGAATGAGAATCCCTGTCTGTGCTGCCAAAGGCCTTGCTAAAGTCAGTAAATATGCAGTTAATTTCTAAGCCAGCGTCAATCAGAGGTAGACAGTTATGCACAAACTCAAGTAGATTAGTGGTAGTGAATTAACCCTTAATGAAGCCATTCTGAAAACTACCAATGAAAGGTCGGCAATGAAAACGGAGCGAGTCACTGATTAGGGCCTCAAATGCTTTCGGCAGTGTGGCAAAGGTTGGTGATAGTGGGTCTATAATTGGAGATGTTAGTTTTGTTACCTTTCCTGGAATCCTTCCAGAGCCTAGGGAAATGGCCGCAGCACAAAGATAAGTGGAACAGAAAACAAATAACAGGGCCAACAGACAAACAACACTTTTTTAAAAACGTACAGGACCACAAGAAAATCCGTCCGACAAGTTCGACAAGTATTCATTGACAATGACAACGTCAAAAAATATGTCCTTGGGCTCAAGAGAAGTGGGTGGAAAGCTAGTTAAGTGGGAAAAATCAGTAGAACTTGTATCACAGTCAGAATCACAGAAAAAAGCAAGAAAGAAGTCGGCGAAGAAATTGGCCACCTCAGCGGGGTTGCTGCTCTCGCGATCACCAAAACCAAGAGAGGAGGGGTAACCGTCGCTGTGTCGTTTAGAATTTATAATTCTCCAGAATTGTCTAGGGTTGGAAAGCAGAGTGGCCCTTGAGTTGAATAGAAAACTATTGTACGACGTCTGCAGATCGCGAGAGAACTGAAGGAAGAGGTCGAAGCATTAATATACAATCTGACTGTTAGTTTTGAGCAGTTTCGATTAGAAATTGAAGCTCGTAATTAGTTTCAATTATCACACAGGGCATCAAAGTATAACAAATTCAATCGTAATGGTAATAAACAACAGAAACAAAATAATATACGCTGTTATAATTGTTGATCTTTTGTTTATAAATCACCAGTGTAAAGAGCAGAGTTAGCTGAGTATTTCAAACCCGAGTAAAAATAAGTCTCGCCCATTTCAAGCCCTAAGCAGGCTCGCACAGCGTCAAAACGTCGGAATGGCAACCAAATGAGGCACGGTACCGTGAGTAAAAGTTATACTCTTCCATATCCCAGCAAACAACAGGCACGTATCAATCAAAGACGCACGAATTAGTCCAAACTCTGACACCTTTTACAAACTAAAACTTAAAATTATTTTCGCAGATTAACTGATTCGAGACCTACGTCTGAAATAAGAAAACTATATCCGTAGTAACCGGCAACGTTTGTGCAGTTGAGTTTTTTTTATACGAGGGGACAACCCTTTGATGCGTTAGCGTGGTTTTGACCGGAAGGGAATTAGGATATGCGACTTGTGGAAACTTGAGTCTTGGTTTTTGCATTGCTGCGAGCTATACAACAGCCCAGATATGGAGTGGATTATTTTAAAAAAAAAAAGCTCACGGGGAGACCTGGTGTCGAACCCGGGACCCATGTCATTCTGGTCGTGCCGCTCAAGGAGTTGATCCAACTCCGTCTCCACGTCTCCTTTTTAGTCGAGTTAGTAAAGATTATAACTTGAAACTGGAAAATATATAAGAATGTAAATAACGAATTTCAGGTAATTGTTATCATTATAATTGTCATGACTCACCTTGTCAGTCCTTGGATATTTGGAACAATTTTAATGGCCGGTTACCCACACGGTGAACACGCGTCGATATGATTTTACATAATCAAAGCGATGAATCACCAATCTCGTATGTGTTAAAGCCACAACTTAGTAACAGAGACATGCATTTATGACGGGCATATTTTTAACTTTTTGTGCTTGTAGCGGGAGAATGCATACCTGTGTCTCGGGTGTATTTTGCAATTTTTGGGCCTGTAGCGGGAGAGTGCATAATCCTTACGTTTTAAAAATCTGTACTTGCATTGGGCATTAATAGACAAACTCAATTATTTTTACTCGGGTTTGTAATTAACGCCAATGCTTTGAAAAATGAAAATATTTAGTTTCTTTTCTATACGATGGAAGAGAATTAGTGGTAAGGGAAGTGAGAAAACTTAAATGTCTTGTATTTTGCATTGCTGCGAGTTAGACAACAGCCCAAAGACGGAGTGGATTATTTAAATTTCTTAATAAAAGCTCACGGCTCCCCGTGAGACTTGGTCTCGAGCCCGGGACCCATGGCATGATGGTGTGCTGCTCACCGAATTGATCCATCTCCGTCTCCGTTACAAAAAATATGTGTGTGCTTGGAATACATCAAATAATAGTCTTTTTAACAAATAATATTAAATACATTTACATAAAAATAATACAATTAATTATCATTAGGTGCACAAAGAATAAGTTGCTTAATTACAATAGAACTTAATTAGACAATCTTAAACAAAGCACACAACCACTTCACCTTTAACCTTAAAGTTATAATCATTCATTTTCTGATTAAATTCTTCTTAAAAAAGTTACTCTGCCATCTACAGCCATTTACATATCTATTCTAATTCTTAATTAAAGATTAAACTCCTGTAATGAGATGATTTGGCACCGACAATTTGTGGTTTCAGCTGGGGCTCTTCTTTTGCGCAGGTGTTCTTGATGAATTTTTCATCCATTTCGTTTCAGAATCCAAACGCTTTGCCAAATATAGAGCACGGTAAAGCGTAGGAATTCTAAATCGAATCAGACAAAGTCAGCAACTGATGTCACTGGTTGTCGGTCAGTCCAGTGTAAACGTCCCACGCTGAAAATTGGGGTTCCAGCCACAAATTTCACTTTACCTCTAATTAACTGACCATTTCGGCATTAATCAGTTTTGCTGAGTGTGATGGGATTGGGAGTCGAAACTTTCAATTACGAATCCTATGTACTTGGAGTAGTGCAATTAAGTGGACTTTTCCGTCCTGACCAGAGAAGCTTGTGCCGTAAATTGTTTACGTCGGTTTGAGCAAATCCCAAAACGGTCATAAATATAAATGAGACCCTAAATGGACAATTCATATAAGTAATGCTGGGGTATTAATTTTGTTTGCCAGACTGATTCTGCTAGGCTCCAGAAGTCTGATCCTAGATGGAAGCTTCGGAAACGTGAACACTGCAAAGGTACTACGTACTCCTGTTGGGTCTGTGCTCCTTCTCGGGCACAATAAGAGGAGCTGACAGAATAAAAAATTTCTCATCTTATTGGAGTGTACGGGAGAAGCGTGACAAGAATACAGGAGCAGGTATTCGAGATAATAATCGGTTTGCGTTACCAAAAGCTATTGTTTAGAAATGAAAGATAAAATGAAAGGTGAAAAGGTAGGCATTTGTCAAAGGGAGCGCTTTTGGCAAACGTACTATATGAAGCGAAAGTAGGTATGAGGAATTTTGCGTTTTGCTACTGATAGTATATTTCGCTTCTATTGTTACACTGGCAGGAAAATATATCTGATCATGAAAATAAAGAATTGCTCAGGTAGTCTGTCAAATGCAGCATTACCGGGTATTCATTTTTAGTTTCACTTTGTCTGTTATATTTTTGTCCTTAAAATTTCTCTGTCTTTTATTCAAGAGTAATACGTACAATATATCGTGCTTAATGTATTTCATAAATTAGCTATATTCTCCAGTAAATTTAATGATAATCGGATTGTAAAATTTGAATAATACTTTTAGTATGAGTTTTATAATAATTTTACATGCATATAAACATTTATTTTACTTAACAATTCTACAAACATAGATACATTGGATCACTACTTAAACTTATTTCTGTTAAATAATCTTAATGACTTAAAAATTTATACACAAAATTCTTTTATATATATTTTTAGAACTTTTAAAACTAACAATCCTTTTACACATCAGTGTCTCGTTAAGACACCCTTTGACGCCTCGTTTTCCCTCCTTCGACAGCATTGATGAAACTTAATTTTTTTATTGAATTAGAATAGTCAGAATAGTCAGTAAGTGTCAATTTAATAATTTAAATTGGTAGAAATCGCATATAAAGCGGTATGTTCTTAAACACTAGGCAGAAAACATTTCAAGAGACAACCAATATAACTAAACGTACCTAGATTTACTAATATTATGAAGCTAACAATAAATGTTATACCTTTTATAAGAGGTGTCTGAGTTAGTGTTTAAAATTGTACAGTGGTACACACAAAAGAAACAACACGAAAAGTGTTAGTTAGTAAATGATAAATAATAAAGAGCTGAGATAGCTACTTTGAGGCACACCAGATATAGTGCCGGCTTTATTTCCAGCGAAGTTTTTGACATTTTCGATTTCGCTAGACCTCTTTCTGGTTTCAAGTAAGTTTCAGGAGTCAGTTAGGCCTTACAATCAGATGAGCTTCTCCAGATTTTCCAAGTTTGATCTGATTTATCTACCATATGATTAACACCTGACTATAGCAGGGGTGCTAGTTTTTACATATGAAGTCACTTTCGGCTGACCGGGCACAATGCGTATTATAGTACCAGGATAGATGGCATGATAAATTCTAAGAACTTTAAGTTTATAACGTCATTGTGCTTCTAGGAGGTGGGACCGCTTTAGGGTACCGAAAATTTGGGAAAACTATTGCAAGCTAAGGAGTAAAGTATCTCTTAACATGAGCACATCTAAAATTATCTAACAGAGTCGTAAGGTAACCTTAATGTAGAAAAACCTGTGGAGCAATACCCGATATGGTGGTCGTGCTGGTTCTAATGAACTTAATATTTTATTCTCCGGAGTATCTAATGATTCAGGTACATCTGTCAGCCATGTTTTAAACTAGTTACGATTCCAAGTTGGAATCAATAAAGAAATTCTGCTACATATCACTAAGGAGCAGGGTCGCCGAGAGGGGGGGGCGAAGGGGGTAACCCCGGGGCCCGGGCTTTCAAAAGAGGCCCCGTCATCTAAGTCATCAATAGAAATTTTTTTTTATTTTAATTACATATAAAAAAAAAGTTTCACGATCGAAAAAGTAACTCATTCGATTGAATATGAGCCCGTAAACGCTTAACCCCGGGCCCGAAGTTCCTTTTGAAGGGGCCTGTATGTGGTACCCCCCGGGCCCGAATTTTGTATCTACGGGCCTGCTAAGGAGGTTCGTATTCCCTGCAGTTCTTTCAGTCCAACCTAACTTTATTCATATTAATTTTGTTAAAACAGTTTTACCTTTACTCATCATTTGTAAGAGGGCTTTAGCTGCGTCTGATTTACCTTCCCAGTAAAGCTTGGCTAAAATAATTCGAATTGCTAAAAAATTCCGACGATTTAATTAAATAAAGATCCATCGCGTTTTTTTTCCTTTAAGGTCAAAAAACAAAATGTGGCTTTAATTGAGAGAAGCAATCTACTGTCTTCCTTTTCATCAGGCTTAGACCTAGGTGATCCAGATAAAATCGTTTTGCTTTAGATGAAAATGTGGTAACCCTGCTAACATTTCTTGAGTTCTCAAAGGCATTCGATAGAATTCATCACGGTATGCTGGTTTTCAAATTACGCACGAATTTTGGTTTCTCTAGTGCGGTCAGTAAACTGGGTTTTTCATATCTGTTTAGTTGTCCGCAGAAGGCTTTTGGTAGTGGTAAATTTATCACCTTCTTTTCGACCAGCCGCGGCGTACCAGAATGATCAATTTTGGGTACCTTGCTATTCTCTGTCTACATTAGTGTACCGCCAGTTGCTATCCTAAACTGTCAGTATCATTCATATGCTGTACTTGACATTCAAAGACTACCAACAACACAGGGTTGGTTTATATTAAATTACTTGATTCTCCAGAGTAGCGCGAAATTCATTGGTGTACCTGCCGTTACTGTTCCGCATCTACCGTAACTGCGTACACTGATGGCAGTGCGACCACAACCTTCTCGTGGTGACAGCTGGAAACAGACTCCTGGCACAGTCATGTCTCTGCCAAGTGTGCTGACCTCCAATTTCAATCAAGACTTCTCGTTGCAACGGGCTTTGCTGCGGGTGTATTTCGCTACCCGTTCGCTCGTAGAAAACAAATGGATTCTAACGCAATCTACAAAGAACCCGATACAGTTTTGTATGAATAAACTATAACCAAACTACGGTTGCAGAAGACATTACAGTAGCCAAGGGCAGCTTGCCTATAAACCGTACTAGACAAGGACGACTAAAATAAGATAAGGCTTCTCAGGAAGAAGGACCACACCTACACCAAAACCGACATCTGTTACAGCTGTGCTGTAAGTGCTTTTCTTGATATTGGAAGTGCTTTCGACAACACCGGTTTGGATATTCCATTGAAACTTAATTGGAACTCTTAACTTAATTCTACCCGTTTTAATTCTGTCGTTTTTATTTATATAAAAAATGTTCCCAAAAAGAAACAAATTCCACCAAGTGCCAAGTGTAATTTCGATTAATTCTATAAAAGATATTTCTTTAGTTGACGCGATAATAGCTCTCGTTGATGACCAGCTGAGGCCGAAATAAGGTTAGGAACTTGGCATTGAGTCATTTGTAGACGTTGATAAGTGCACAAATTTGAATCGCCTAGGTCCAAATACACTATCACCAATACCTTGTTCGCTCAAGACATAAAATCCTGAAGATTCTATCGAAGTGCATTTCATTAGTCATGTAATCCGCTACGGTGCACATATCCCTGCCAAGAATATGCTAATAAATGCATATGAAACCCTTCTCAACAACCGGCATATTTCTTGTAAGTTGCACTCTTAGGCGCTAATTGCAGCCTATTTGATGATAGAGTTGTTTAGGAAGTGGGTGCACTTACCGCTCCTATTGCAGATGTTGGACACGTCCTAATACTAATGTTATTGAGAGGCAGGCAAGATGCTGTAGCTTGTTACGTTTGGAGATTGCCGACCGGTGCTGAACTTTTGGCCACTAGACCAAGGCAGCGTAGGTAATAATCGGTTTTATAATCGTATTGAATAACCAGTAAACCATCTTCGGGTGAGTAGCAGTTTAGCAATTCACTTGATAATGCCTAAGTAAATTTATTTAATAAACTGTGGAATTTAGCAATTGTCGTTTTTATTTATATAAAAAATGTTCCCGTAAAGAAATATCCCCGGACTCACAGGCTAAGGCGCTTCTTAGACCCTTTGCTTAAAATGATACAACCTAGGCGGATCTCAGGTTACTTTCAGGCTACCTAACTCGCCACCATGTGCCTAGATGTCATCTACACCGGATAGGTCTGTCTATCGATTCGGAGTTTCGCCTTTATCTGCAGGACGATGTTACCACAATGAGCATTATGTGCTTTTGTCCTGCTTTGGCATGGCTTAAAAGGAAGATTTTCCGTCAGCAATTTTTGAGCACGGCTGATGTTATATCCTCTCCTGTTCAGGACTTCCTTGCCTACTTGAGAGTGTTTGAGCGTATTTTACAGTAGAAGGAGTTTGTGCCACAAAAGACCTTCATTATGTCAGTAAGCAATTAGATTCTGTCTAAAGATGCAAAAAAGCGGGGATAAGTTAAAAGACATCATGTTGTACCATTTTGGAAAAGTAATAATAATGTAATTTAATAAAAACAAGAAACAATTATATTAATATTATTTAAGTCGTCCGTGGAGTAAGTGATAACGTGTAGGCCTACCAACCTGGAGGCCACAAGTTCGAATCCCACTGTGGATGAATAACGGTTGTATTCTGATTACAAGAGATTACGATAAAAATGCCAAAGGGGTTGTATAGAGAATGCCAATGGTTCGGAATCTGCTTTAATTTATAGGTCCACTTGCAATCGTTATCTCGAATTGGGTGAAGTGCTTCTACTGCCCCATGCCCCACAAGAGGTTACGGGAACTAGAGAGAGATGCTAATTACTTGCATTTCGTAGAAAATTTACAAAAAAAACCATAAAACATTTTTATCACTGTCAAAATTGTCGACATTACTAGAAAGGATAATGGGATACTACTATCCTTTTGGCGTGAACTTAATTTTGGGTAGATCAACAAATTAAACAGTGCGTGGATTTGGAATTTACAAGTCACCCTATAGATCCCGTAGGGTTAAACCGTGGCCCCCTGCCATACAGTTCTTTTATTTTGTTAGGTGAGATCTTCACTGCGTTCATGCGAAACACCCTGTATGTACGATCATGTTAATATTCAATGATAATCATTCAAATCATGTTCTATTTAGTATGTTGTCATACTTTCAAGGCTTTTTTATTCGAGAAGTACTTGCACTTTACTCCAGTGAAATACATCCAAATGTAATGTAGTGAATTATCATTATAAAATATCCATTCAATAAATCTTAATATCAGTATTTCTGTTCAGTCCATTTAAAATCATAAACTTTGTTAATTCGAAGATTAAAATAAATTCTTCAGAATTCGAAATATTTCCACTGACATAATTTCAAAATTGTCGATTTAGAAAGGAAAAGTTTTCTGACAATTCTAGTAAAGCAGTGTGTGAATCCAGAGAAGCATTCCATACAATTGAATGGAATTCACTAAAAACATCGATAAAATCTTGGTACGGAAGTTCTCACAGAACATTTGACCGAAATCGTGCTCATACAACTTCTATGCTTTAGTAAATGAACAAAGAAACGATGCACAAAATGAAAGCTCCCATACACGTGCAGAAGAAGTTTAAGGTATACAGGTACACCCCATAAATTCCGTCACCTTAATGTCGCTTTTGCTATTACAAAATAAATCATTGCAAGAAAATAAAGTAAAGCCCGGGCAGCATTCTCATAGTGCTATCGTCGTCTTACATGCAATTTATTATGATAAATGGAGCATTTATACTGGCAGCATAAATTCTTTAGATGCCTGGCCCACTGCAGCTATACTGAAACGTCAATCCTTGAGGATTATTCACGAAATGAAAGTTTACTATTCGAAATGTCGTCTACATTACGATTTTAAGTATTTGTCGCAAACAGAAATTTACCCAATGGCCTGAACTATTCAATTTGCGTTTTCTGAATTCAGCTAAAACGAGAGAACTCGAAATGAAGTTGCTTCAAGTGAAGTTTTAGTTTCTACTGATGACAGACATATGGTAGCATAAAAGTTTATTAAAGGATTATTTAGGAAAACGTGAGACATGCATTTGCTTTCAAGCTCTTTAGCAACATCATGTGTGCGCAGTGCCACTTAATCAGTTACAGAATGCAGCAAGGAGTCTGTTTGTTCTTAACAAACAATGGATAGCTTCACTCCTTTATTAACACTACCCCATGCCTGTTTACTTCAGTTCTTCATGGCTTCAGGTGATGCTTAAATTGAACTTAGAAGTCCGAAGTGAATGTCTTCTAATTCCAACCGGCACTTCTTAATAAAGGAGTCTGCAACCCTCTAGCTAGTCGTACAATAAGAGAGAAATAATCAACATGAACAAAACAAAGGGAATCTTACGAGTGAAAAATAACGATTAAATAGTAAACAAATGAAGCGTAACGAGAATACCTTCCAGCAGAGTAGAGGCTTGGATTACATCCTTATTCCTTACACAAGTAAACTTGAATAACTTTTAATACTCCTTTAACCCTTCGAGCAAAAACTAATCCGATAAAAGCACTATTCCTAAGTTCCAATTAGATAACTCCTTGTTCGTGTAAGAGCACAAGGACATACACCAAATACATATTTTTCAATTAACTGCCGTGGGGAGAAGTAGTTTTTCAATTTCTTAGTTTGAAAGTCCTTGAATATTTTAATTTGGGGTAAGCCGCTAAGTGCAATGTCTGATTTGCTTTTATCGCCTTACTTTTGCCATAGAATTAACATACATAGGTTTGTAATCTGTCAGGCGACACGGATATTTACTCATATTTAAGCAAATACTAACTTATCGAGTAAAAATTAGTATAAAAGAAGTTTAAACAATAATTTGTGGTTATTTTTTTAAATAAAAATGTTTCCTTGTATCCTATTCAAAATATTTGAAATACAGGTTATGGCAAACTCCAGGCTCTCTCGAAAGGCGGGAATACTTTTAGTGGGAAACTAGCCAGGTTTCATAATACTTGAAATGATATAATACATGAAATTTCATAACGCCTTATACAAGATCGTCAATGCCTCCGCCTCCACAGCTACAAGCCCGGAAGCTGACACGAACAGCTGATCATTGGTGGTGTAAATAAACCGAAACTTTCTACAGTAAAGAATTGTAAAAGGTTGGGGAATTCTACTTTTTCGTAGTATTTCTCGCAGTATTTTTAAAGTATCAACTTGGAATTTGCTTGAATACTGTGGTTGCGATAAAAAATTTCTGATTTATAATTTTCTTGTGTTTTAATGGGAAGACGCTCTCTTGTGTTCGTTTTATTAAAATATTGAGTTTAGAATGCGTCAATGACATCAGCATTTATCTTTGATTTTAGTTAAGATAGTGTGCAGTTTTATATGTGTGCAAGTATTCGTTAAGCTGGGGTAATAATGACGACGCGCTTGGTGGTAAAATGGCCGAACTGTCGTGTTTATCGGGCCGGTATTTAGAGTAGGCTGTGCCACCTCTGTCAATGACTTTCAAGCAAGATTTGCTGGTGTCTAATTACATTTTACTAGCTACAGATCCACAGAAACTATTTTAGCTACTACTAAGGCTATCTGACATAGTGTTGAGTAGACAAAAAACAAAAGAGTGTACTTCTTCCACCATTTTGTAAAAAATACGTAATGATTTCTCCACCTTTTCAACTTAGAACTGAACTTTCCCAAGGAAAACACTGACGGAGAACATTTCGAAACCCAAAACGCAATCAAACACAATTAAAATATATCTCTGCAATGACGACACTAATATGAATGCCACCTTCTGCCCGATTGTATGTACATCATCAATCATATTCGAATATGTGATCTGTTAAGGCGATAATGGTAATGTTACATTGCGTGTTACAATAACTCTCTCCTCTCTGTTCTTTTTAATTCCATGTGGGCTATAAGTCGTCTACTACAGAGACCCTCCTTTTAATCCAATTTTACGCTAATTTGTTCAGGTGAGCGGTAAATTATTTTAACAGGATCACCTTCCTCGCTGGTTCTTTGCATACGTTTTAAGCCCACCATAAGCATCACAAATTCACTAAATTCTGTATTTTTTAAATCCAGTGTGAGGGGAGGAGGGGGACTGACAGGTGGAATTTTTCTTGGTTTCTGTTGAAGCTACGAAAAAAGCGGTGATATCAGCGTAGAGGGCGTTTCGAGCACCAAAACTTTGGACCTTATGACTTTCGTCGCATCTGCAATCGCTACCGATTGGAAGTGGGCGAACTTATACGGAGCAAATTTTTTTTAATAAAATCACTCATTCATAAAGCGTTTTTACTATTTGATACGAAATTACAAATACCACAGAACAATCGTCATAGTCATTGTTGACAGTGGTCATAATAGTGCAAATAATTAATTATGGCCTTTATTAACTTTATAAAGTAATAAAATGATCACAGAGAGGTTAAAATAATGATAACACATTGCGAATGAGCGATTTTATTTAAAAAAAAATGTTCTCCAAAAAACTTTACCCCAATCGATATTGATAACCCAGACAGTTACAACAAAGAGGCAAAGTTGTAGTGCTAAAAGAGCCCTCTACGATGGTATCATTGCTTTTATCATAGCTTCAATAGAAACCGAGATAATTGAAAAACAATTCTTTCACCTGTTCGTTTACCCCTCCGCCGCCACGGTACCTAAGAATATATAGCAAAGTGTGCATTAATGATGTAGGTGATCTTGTGATATTACTATAGGGTAAAATCTCCCTGTGGCCTGTATAAAATGTTTAACTTGTGTCAACTTGAAATTCCGATACCTTCCTGCTCTCAGATCTTCTACAGCGGTTTTTTTTTATGATGTAGCCTAAGACCAGGGGATAACTCAATGGCGAGTTATCTTGGCTAGGGCCGGAAGGGAATTAAAGTAAGGGTAATGAAGGAAAGTGAATATCTTGTTTCTACATTGCTGCGAGCTAGACAACAAGTCAGACGTGGAGTAGATTTTGAGTTACTGCAATTGTAAATTTAAAATGCATGGCCAGGTCGAGGCTCGAACCTCCATTCTTGGCGGGGTGATCGTGTCATTCATTCATTGATCCAACTCCGTCTTCGTTAAGCGGAATTTCACTGTCCCGTCTTCCTTGGGTGTCATGTGGCCATACAAGTGCTTGTTCGATGTTCCTTGGATTTTTCTCTATATACCAGAATTAGTCGGTAAAATAAGTAATAATGTTTTGGATTTTCAACCCGGGGGTCCCAGGTTCGAACCCTACCGGCGGCGAGCAGTGGATCTTTTCGGTTAACAGCAATCAGGTGAAGTACTTTACTAGCCCACTTTATGGGAATTAGAAAGATAAGATATTTGTCATTTCGATTTCCCATTTATTGCCTCTTTTGACTCTGCATTATTATGGAAGAGATCCCCTTTTGAAAGTAATCCCAGCTTGTGATAATGTGTTTCTATCCATTACGGTATCAAACTAATTTTATTCAAAAAGTGGAAGTTACCCCTTTTTCATCTGATAGACACACATGGTTGGCCATTTTTCTGTCTCTCTTTTATGCGGAGACGCGTATTTTGAAACCACTGGAAAGTCCTTCAATTTTTCGACGAATGCCACTTAACCAATAACGATTTTTACTTTCGAATACTGTACTTTCCAGCAGATATGATTGAGTTTTCTTTCTTGGGACAATATTTACCCAGAAAAGTCCATAGATTATCCTGTTACTTGGTTTCTGGTTTCTAGGAATATATCAAGGCTCCTGTGTTTCTTGGAAGATTTTCACCTCTCCCGCTAAAAAAAAATACCGTATCGGAAAACAAAATCTGAGTTCGGCGTTGTGAATAGATGTCGATAATATCAACAATGAATAGTCGTTAAGTGAATAGGACATCCAAAAGTGCCCCGAAATATCGCTTAGGTTTAAACGACCTAGTTTCGCTTCAACATCGGTAGTGTTCTGTGAGTTTCTAATTAAAATTTAAAATCCACTCTCTCTTTAGACTATTGTTTAGCTCGCAAGAATACAAAAACAAGACGTTCAGGTTATCCCTCATTCTCCATACCCTAATTACCTTCCGGCCAAAGCCATGTTCACGCATCATAGGGTTGTCCCCAGGGCTTTCGCCCGGACTCAGATTTAATTGAGGAGCTATACAAGCTGGTCATTAAAAGAACATTAATCAAGAATGAAAATGAGAAGTGGCAAAGGAAACATACCTGCCACTGCGGATCTAGCCGACTTCACCTCAAGCGGTCAAAAGAACTTATCTCGTTTAAGTAAAATATCATTACCTCACAAGTTAACAGACTTGATGTATACCTCAAACGACTTTGGTGGAAGCTGTCAGTATGAAGAAAAAGAGAAAAGCATTCCTCGTCTACCCTGCAACTGCCCGTCCAACGTAAATAGTCTAGGCTTCGCATTTTTTAATGAGCTAGCTAAAGTGGGATCTGTTAATATCAGACGGTTAGTTCGGCTCATTAAGACCTCAAAGTGGATTAAGGTGCCTAATAATGAAGACAAAAATCTAGCCTTTGGTATAATAAGATGACGTCATAGCCTACCTGTACATTCCGCCTTGAATTCCATTCAAGTGTACCTACAACTTAAGGTGGATTCCTAATTACAAAAATTGATCCGCAACACCCACGTACTTTAAGTGTAAAGTTTGTTAGATAATATTCGAATAACGAATAAAAAGCATTCGTTATTCGCGAATAACGAATACCTTTAGTTAATTAATAATCAAATTCATAGAAGGAAACAAATAAATAAATTTGTAATTTTATTCGCGAAACAAATAGAGTTTATTTAATGGACAAGGTAAAATATTTTAGCTAAAATTAATGAAAATATAATAGTCAGCACATATTTAACAGTGGATGTAGATGATATTTAACAGAACGTAGTAGTATTTAGTCGCCGGGTACAAGATGGAAGAATTCAGATTGTCTACAAGTGTCGTCATGTATTTAAACATAAAATTCTGTTGTAAAAAAAAATTTATAACAAACAATCAGCGATCATAAAATATGTAAGAGTTAACGATTAAAATTATATTTCAATACAAGTTTTGTCATATTGCGTATGCGCTCGACTGGTGCTGGTGAAGGTAATAGGGAATCTTATTTCTTTGTCTTAGGTTGCTGATGCTGTTGATAGTCATAACTTCGTAAGTCCGAGTCAAAATCAAAAAATAAGTTACTATTGTGCCTTCTGATTTTTTTTTTTTTAATTAGGCTTTTCGCTATCAAATTCCTAAAAAGGTTTTTAAGACCGCTGTGATTAAGATGTTTTACACGTAAAAACTAGTTGTAATGCTCTCAAAATCGTATGGTGGTGGTTTTCTTCTATGTTGTGTTCGTCACTTTTAGAACTTGTGTAGGTTTCGGTCTCTACCCTAATTAATTTACTCCATGGGAATTGTGACTGCTATACAAATAGCATTGGGTTTGATTAAGATGTTTCTGCACATGATCGAAACCGAATTAATATACTGAGGAGTGAGGATATATCTTGCATAGTTAAATGGGATTCTGGGAAATTTAAATTTCATTACGATACATTTTCGTTTATCTGGTGGAACAAATTTATACAGACGTTCATGATGGTAAATCCTTTAAACTCCGTATAAAGACACATCGTTGGGGTTCTTGAAGTATTCCCGGCAAACTCAGTCATTAGACTCAAAAGAAAAAACTACTTATGTTTTAACATCCTGTAGAAGAAGACAGGAGGATAAGTACTTAGGTTCTAAGTTGTAGGTTTTGTCTTTGTATAAAAATAAGAGACATTATCAATTAGAAAGACAAACTATTACCTAAAAATATTTCAAAATGATGTACGTTGAAATAACTCATAAATAATATAAACAAATACTATAAAAGTGTTAAAACAATTAATAAACTAAAATATAATAACCACAGTGCACTAGTAGGCAAAAGCCGCTACACGTTCGTACTGGGGAAGTTTTTAGGGTACTTTCGAAACTCTACGTGTCCAATGTTACGGGGCCTGATTGGTCTTCGCCCCTGATTTTAAAATGCTGCGCCTCTGCTTTGGCTAAACCTCTGAGCAAACCTTTTCACCTGTCACATTCAACAGGCGTGTTTCCAAAAGGCAAAAGGAGAGGCATGCGGCCCCTCTTACTACAGACCAATTGCACTAAAGATGGTCTTATCTGAAGTTTTTGAACCACTCATCAACTCTCAGTTGATGAAATATCTAGATAATAACCGTTAACATAATATACACTATTGCCGGTACGGTTTCCCCGCTGTCCGCTCAACCGGAGGCTTAGTAACGGCTCCAACTGAGCGTTGGAATCATTGCCTCCATAATTTTAGTGAGTCCGAAATCGTCGCACGTGATATTTCCAAAGCAGATGTACGCCGTATTGTTTGCTCAGCAGGTATAAAAATTATTTTATATATTCTGCTTGGACAAAATAATGTTCCTTGAATATAATAGTCAAAATTAGTTTCAGAAGAAGGGGAGGGATTGCTCTATAGTCCAGGAACAGCTGACTAATTGTAAGAAACAAAAATCATATTTTTCCCACTTTCTTTCTTTGTCTAACTTTAAACTCGTTTTTCTCAAAACCATGTATTTAGACACGCCGTGCAGAGTTGCGGTCGAACCGTTCAACTGATTGACTTCTTTTTTCTTTTAAATAAAAATTATTGATTACATTGTTTACCTTCTACTGTGAGATAAAAATTCATAAACTTCAGCCATATTTCAGGTCGCTCTACTAGAACCTAGCCCTTAACTTATTGGCGATGACAACAACGGAATTGTGGTTGTCTCTCACTCTATTATCGCTATTTCCACGACAAGACGGAGTTGGATCAATTCGTTCAGCGGCACGACCACTATGACATGGGTCCCGGGTTCGAGACCAGTTCTCCCCGTGAGCTTTTATTAAGAAATTAAAATTATCCACTCCATCTGAGGGCTGTTGTCTAGCTCGCAGCAATGCAAAAACAAGACATTCAAGTTTCCTCACTTCCCTTACCCTAATTTCCTTCCGGCCAAAACCATGCTAACGCTTCAACGGGTTGTCCCCTAAGCTTTGGCCACATCGTATAAAAAAATAGAAATTGTGCTAACGAAATTACTAGCCTGATTCCTTGTAGACACATGGCAATGCGATACAAGAGTTGCAAGTCGCTCCCACCCCTATACTCTTCAGGTCTTATTTGATCGTACCATCAAATTTCGAGAACCTTTTCAAAAGGCGGAGTGTGTAATGATCACACAGCGGCACGTGGGCACGTCATATAAATTAAAAAAACTCTTAGATCTGAAAACAAAACAAAGCATAATCGAGAAGTAGTCGACGAAAAACAAACTCGAGAGTCGGAATATGGATCTGGAGAATAAAGACGAAAGAAACACGTGAAAAAAACGGAAAAAGATCAAAGTTAACTATATGAATTTCTTTATTTTTTTGATATGATTTGTTTTATAACGCGGCTGGAAGGTTTTCAAAAATGTAGCGTAATAAAAGCGTAAATTCACGTTTGCTAATTTACTCCTTGTTGACTCCAAATTGATAGGATTCGTGGTCTAATCTGCGTTCGTCAAAGACCCCGTGGCGCCCATTTGTTCACCATATTTTTCAACATACCACTCGCACCTATTATCCTGAGCTAGGATCTATCCACCTGAGGCGTAAACGGCATAACACATAAATCACGGCTGTGACAATGATAGCAACAAAAGGTACAAGAAACTATCTGAATGAGCATTTGATCCTAATATGTTTAAATTACATTATTTACTTCTGCGACGACAGTCTCGATTTCTCTGCAATCGTCAACAGAAAATTTATTTGGTGGACAGTAAACTACGCTTAGCACACATTTATCGCAACCACTATCGATTTCCATACATAAGAACTCCAGTACAGCTGTAGGGAAAAACCTTAACTTTCTACCTTTAAGAAAATCTTTTATGCCCTAAAATAAAGAGTAACCAATAACAATTTCTTACTTTTTTTTTGATTAGCGAATAATTAATTATTCACGAATAAACTCATTCACGAATAAAATTGTTCGCGAATAAATTATTCGAATAAAACATTTTTAAATGATATGTAAATACTGCCCAACCTGCTGTGAGCAGAAAGTAAGACTTGGTCACCAACGGTCCACTACAAGAATATTATCTAGAAAGAAACTTCAATATGACCTTATTCATGTGAAATTTCCAACTCCCTGATTCGCCTTATTCGGACTCCTATAAATTGAAAGCTATCAAAAAATACCTTTAAATGTTTTCTTAGATCAATGCAGAGACATTAAAACTAAGTCTGGAAATTTTATTTGTAGCATCGGGTCTCTACGGAACAATCTGTACAACTGAAGATCTGATTTTTATGGCTATTTGGAGAAGGCTAAATAGTCTTGAATAAATACATTACCAGCCTTAGATTATGTAGATTATATAAAATTGCTCCGAATCCTTCAGACAAAAAAAAACAAAAAATCAACAACAAGTTGAAAACAAGTCTAAAAATAGCTTTCCTGTTGTCTACACACAACTGGCCTCGACAAATGATGCCCGCAGAAAACACTTAGGTTAATGTTTACTAACTATATTTGGATCGAAACTCCTTTTCCAACATCTTTTAATTTCCGCTACCACTAATGCTGAAGCTATCATCTTATATTGGAAAACTTATTCAACTATACTCCACCCCATCGTTCAGGTTTGCCATGGACAAAGAAACTATAATTAGAAATCCGAGTTTCCCGCGTGTGTGTATGCTTGATGCTCTTCACAATTTCTTCCTTATTCTTAAACGCAAGGGATATACCAAGGATATTTAATAATTTTAAAATAAATTTCCTCTCTTGTGTTGTGAACTATTATATCTTCCTCCCGGTGAGCTTGCTTATAACTTCCACTCCCAACTTTATAGCAAAGATAAGATTCCCTTTTTTGTCTGGGAAACACAACAGACGCTCCTTTTCAGACATAACTTTAAAGGGGGAAACATCTACTTTATTAAGGCAAGTTTTCATTAGAACGATATAAAAGTGCACTTATTGAACGTGCACATCAACAAGAGGATACAAAAGGTAGGGTAAGAAATGCGTTGTCCTCGCACAAGGAAAATGTTCCATTATAAGAATAATATCTACCAAAGTGGGGAACTTCCTGCGAAGTGGCTAACAAACATTTTTCTAACTATAAGAGCGAAATTGGGAGAGATAAAAACGTTTAGTAACTAACTCGGGTAATAAAATTACTACCCAGGAAGCAAGTTCATAAAATAAACTTTATGTAGAAGGACTATGGAAGCAGCACAGGCGGGAAGACAAAGTAGAAAGGAAATATGTGTACATAAATAAAGTCGAGCACATGAAATGCTTTGAGAGCAATCACTCGGAGTATATCCTGGCTATAAGGACAAAATTTCCCTTAAATGTTAGTTAGCTGACTTTTGAACACAATGTGACGTACATAGATCTCTGCACTGTATACCGAAGGGATATGCGGAGAACACAAAGAACCGAGTTAGTCCTTCAAGGGACTTTTGATTATTGTTGCAGAGTAAGCAATTCTATTGGTGTATGTTTTTTTTCTTACATTTACTCAAGAAAGGACATACAGTTATGAAAGCAAATATGAAACTACAGCGAAAGGGTATTAAACGTAAGCTGAACGGCAACAAAAGCGGCGAAATATAAAGAATAACTATTTGCCCATCAACAAGATAAAGGAAGTGACTCCATTACCGTTCGAAATTGTTTCCGTTTCCTTTCTTACTTTCTGAAAATGCTGACGAAGAATTTATGATTGATGTGTGCCGACGATTTTAATTCTTTCGCCTTTTTAGTGCCTTTTTTATTTGGTAATACAAAGGCCTTATAAATTCAGCGAACCGTTTGTGATGCTTTAAAGGTATCGCCGCATATACCCATATAGTTCTAAACCGTGAACCCTTGTGTCAGTATATGTATACAAGTCGATTGTTAAAGGCGCTATACAACTTTCATAGATCTGTTGATTTTGCTCGTTGTTTGACTTGTCGCGATACACATTAAAAACCGATACAAGAATCTAAGTGTAAACGTGACTTAACAACAAATTAAGATCAATAACTGTATCCATTAGAGTGGAAAAAAAATAATAATTAGTATGGTACCATATGAAGCACTTTGGTCCCTGCGTGTGGATAGAGGAAGGGGGTGGCATCTAACTTTATATCATGTGAACCGATTTGGATGATTGTATTTCTTTTGATAAATATTATGATTTATTTTTGGTACCATAACAACAAATTGGAGGAAAGGGAAATTTAATTTAAACATCCGTTGAGCTTATTTCGCGAAGCCGAGTCGAGACTACCGCACAAAATGTCACCCTGTATTATATGGACAAGAAGCAGGGATTTCGCCAAGACAAAGCATACGCTTTCAGGAACAAACGAGCCACCACACCACACCTTTCAAAGACCACCCTACACTTTAGAAATATTGCTGTTGACATGGTCCGCTCATATGAGAGAATTATTTATAATAACTTCCAAGATTCTTAGTTTTTTCAATGAAAGGAATTGGTATGGAACCAAGTATGTTTATAAAATTCTGTAGAGCTGAGAAGGAGCCTGTGTTTATTGACCTTTTGAAGAAAATTATATCTTAAGATGCCAGATATAGCACGGAGGGCCTTGGTCATGCGCCAGATACAGTCATCGGTCAACCCCAGAGGGCAGCTTAGAGCTTAGATATATCTTAACATCATCAGTATAAATTAAGATTTTACAGAATTTGTTAGGAAGATCGTTTATGTTAAGGTTAAATTGGATCGGTCCAAGAATTTAGTCCTGAGGAACACCAGTCAAAATTGAACGGAAGCTAGAAGACTTATAGCCGAATGCTTTTTTATTTTTGCGACCTTCTAGAAAACTGCTAATCAATTTAAACGCAGACGTTTCAAAACAAAAAAGATTCGTTAACATAGGAAGAAGGCACTTGTGATTGACTATATCGAAGTCTGTCGAGAAGTCCAGAAGAGAAAAAATAGTGAGCTTCTCCCTAATAATTTCCAGTCGAATATCATCGCCTTATTTTAGCAGTGATGCAACTATGGTTCGATCTGAATCCATTCTGCCATTCAGCCAGCAGTACTTGTTAATCAATGAACTACATAATGTTAGCTGCAATTGACTTTTCAAGATCCCTGCTACTTATGGATCTGTAGTCAGAGTACTGAACAGGATTCAGCTTCTTCGCAATAGCAACTGGAAGGAGACACAGAAATAAAAGTTTGATGAATTTAAGAGAAATATTGTCTGACCCGATGAAATCAGATTTAATTGAGTTGATAGCTGATAGAACTTCCAGTTGAATTACAGTTCGAAGCGCAAAACTGCTGCCTGCCCCATCGATTAACTCAATGTCATCAACCATAACGCTGAAGTTGCTTGAAGTTATGAAGCTTTGGTTAAGACTATGAAGATTTACATCTGGACTAGAAGCACATTCCTTTCCAATGCCGATTGCCTGCAGATTTTTCTATAGCTTTCTGGTATAATACTTCTTTTTCCTTCCTAACCGCCAATATTACTCTGTTTTTCAACAATCTAAGCCGCTCCCAGTTAGAGCTTGTTTATAGGCTTTGTTTCGTGTTTTAATGAAATCTGCGACTGCATGGACATTTAGTCTGCATTGCTTTGACAGTTCGAAGCGGGATGTACCTCTCAAAGAGGTCAGCCAAATTTTTCCTAATCAAGAAGTTTAGAAAATTTTAAAAACCCTCCTGGGGGAAGGGTTTGACCCCCCCCCCCCTCGTTCGCACGGTCGTGTGCATCCATAGAGCAGATTAATATTAAAATCACAACCGATAATGATATGAGAATAAGCATCGCCGATTTCAGTTAATTTGTCAAAAAGAGGTGACAAATTATTTACACTAGGCGGCTTATATACCGCACCAACTAGACACTTATTTTCTCCCCGATAGATTTCCATAAGAATGAACGCAATTTCACCATACTCAGATGTGGCTATCAATTTACAGGAAGTGGTCTTATTAATGTATATTGCTATTCCCACAACGCGCCTCAACAAACGATCGGGTCGATGGCAGGCAGGAATATGCGGTTTCAGCCACGACTCAGAGACACAAATACTATCAATTTTCGAATCAAAATTTCAATCGCATTGGGGCTCGACGGATTAATTAAGACACTTATTTACAGTCACAAATTTTCACAATTTTTAATCACTTCACTGATTAGTTCGTTTCAAAATTTATTTCGTTTAGAAATATTTAATATTTTATTTATTTATTTATTTATATAAAAATAAAACTGAACACATCAAACAGAGCATCTGATAAAATAATTTTGTATCAACAAATTATCACTCAAGGAGTCAACTCTGGCAAACAGTTTTAAATCATCAGGAAAGATTTAGCACATAACGAAATGAAATCCATAAGAAATATTATTTATGAAAAGAAGAAACAGTAGAGGTCCACGTTGACTGCTCTGCGGAACACCGGATTTAACTAGAATACCTCTAAGCACTATAAACTGATTTCAATTACAACGAAATTAATTACACAAGAAATTCCTGTACAAAAACCATGTTGCTGAGGTCTTACAAGTGTTCTGACAAGGCAGCTAATCTTAGAATTTACGATAGAATCTAATATTTTGGGAATTTTTTTCGTAATCAGGACCCACGGTAGTTAATAACAATACTTTTAGACCCACTTATAAAAATTGGTTTTATGAAGGATATATTCCAACCATATAAAAGCATGCCCAGACGTAAGGATTTATTAAAGACGACAAAAAAGTTGCAAGTGACTTCACACAATTTTTAAGGAAGAATGTGCATAAACCATCAGCATCTTATTTAATATTAGATTTTAAACTTTTAATTGTAGTTACAACATAATTTTTATTTATTTCTAAATTCCCGGATGTCTGAGAGGAAGAACCTGCATTAAGATGCAAATAAGGGCTGTTACAGCTATAAAAAGACTATAAATAGTTAGCGAAAAGAGCGCAACAGTCGTCACACCATTTGATATTATTCCTTGCATAAACAATGTTTTCTCTAGACCGGGACCGGGGGAAAAAAGTAAGAATGACTTGAAGCAAACTTTCTTGTTAGAGCTTAGAAAAATTTAAGCATTTTTTTATATATAGTAGAGTCCAAGTGATGTGTGCGTTTCAAACATGAAAGTAACAAAATTTTGCTTGTATACAGGAGGGGCTCACTCATTTTGATTATATTTTAAATTTGCTGTTTTAAAAATATATTCAAATAAAGTTTATAATATAACTTTACCCTACCTTATTTTATTAATTAAATTAGTTTTACTATACTATACTATTTTACTTATGCCGCCCAATATTTCAATACTACGGAGACGACTATGATTTCATAAGGCGACAAAAATTGAAAAACACACCTTGAGCGAACCGATTCGACAGACTTGTCCAATTTTACAATCGTTGGTGACACTTCCTTAACCCCGTTGCCACTTTGCGCAGAAGCAAATTGCTTATCACACGTGCATGGAGATTGAGAGACAACATTCCGTTGCTGATAAAGAGAGTCAATGCTCTCAGCGATTGTAAAATAAGCAGTCTAATAAACTTTCCCTAAACGTTATCTAACCCCGCCTGTGTAGTTCGTACAACATCAATATATTATATTATTGTATAGGTCATATATGCGACTGGTTGATCAGCGCCATCAGTCAAATGGACTTAAATATTTCCCAAAAACCCAAGCATTTCATCGGTTTAGAGGCTGAAAATATATTGTCAGCCCAGATGAGATTGAGGGATAGCTCAAGACCGAAAGTATTCTGTGCGGGCGAATTTGGTATACTCTATCGACGAAACTAGAAACTAGGTCTATAGTGGACTGACCGTTTTTAAAGAACATTAATAAACATTGAGTTATAAATGTGTTAAACATGACACGACTTACTCTCTTCTTAAGCAGGGTATGTAGAAACATTGTTGGTGGACTATCCCAACATACGTTTTTGGTTGATTTTTGTACAATTTATTTATTTATTTATACAAAATTCATCAAAGGCTGGTTACAACAACAAAAAATAACACAAATAGCTAATAAAAATTACAATAAAATCAATAATAATTAATTAAACAATACAATATGATGCGCATTAAAAACTATAGAGTACAAAAAAAAGCAGTCAAGAAAATTTACTCTTTACGCAATATTTAGATAAATTAAAATCAATGCTCTCAAAATGAAAATTAAAGTAAGGGGACATCGAGGTGATTGGTTCATGAAAGCTATAATTAGTACGGTGTGGAGGTTATTTAAGAAAATCAGTTTCCCAAGAAGCGACTTGTAATCGAAATATTAAAAGAAGACAGTTAGACCGGAGAGTCGATATTGCCTTGAATGCAGTCGAAAGCGAAAAGAGTTTCGGGGTTTTTTCGTGTAGATTCGAGAGAGGCTAAATTTATTAGTTTAAGCCTATCTAAGTAAGGGGGCAGTATGAGAGGGTTGGTACATGGAAGCCCTCGGAGTGCAAAACGAACGAAGCGGCGCTGGACCGCCTCAACGCGGTCTATGTGGTCGCGATAGTAAGGCGACCAAACACAGCTAGCATAATCCAACATTGGCCTAACGAAGGTACAATAAAGAAGCCGCGTTATATAAGGGTCATCCAATTCTTTAGCCCATCGTTTAATAAAGCCTAATGTCGAATTATCTTTAGTAACAAACGCATCAATATGGTCGTCGAAGGTAAAACGACTGTTAAGCCAGACTCTCAAGTTATTAGTCTTATTGAGTTTTTCCAGTAAACAACCATATATTGTGTAACTGAAGTTAAGAGGCCTTTTTTTACGGGTTAACGACATAGTAGTACACCTACTAAAATTAAGGGAAAGATAATTAATACAACACCATTTAGTAAAGGCATCTAAGTCAGAATTTAAAATTTCACAGTCGTCAACAGAGGAAACAACACGAAAAATTTTGGCATCGTCAGCGTAACAGAGAATGTTGAATGTCTTAAGAACAAAGATACATCATTGATGTAAATAATAAATAAAATCGGGCCCGGATGGTTTCCTTGAGGTACACCGGAAGAATTGTAAATGTATCTGGTAATAGACCCACAGAACGACACGCGCTGGGTTCGGCATAATAAGTATGAACGAACCCAGTCAACAAACAAGAATAAAAACCCTCGGGCAGCTAACTTGTGAATCAAAATTTGGTGATTAATTCTGTCAAATGCCTTGCTTAAAACCTGTGAAGAGACAGTCGACCTGCTTACAAGCTTCAATTTCAGATAAGCAGAAATAAGAAAATTCCATAAGGCTAGTCGTAGTTGACCTTCCTTTCATAAAGCCGTCTTGGAAAGTACCAAGAAACGGCTTGCAATGAAAATAGAGTACACGGCAAACTAGCGCTTTAAAAACCTTAGCAATGCAACACAAGTTAGTAATCGGTTCATAGTTGGAAATTTAACAATCTCTTGCAATTTTTGTGAATATTAAAGGATGATTTCCAAGATTTTGGGAAGGCACTACAAGAAATTGATAAATTAAACCATCACCAACAACATCAGAACCACATCATTGTGAATGTCCGAAATAAATTGATCACGCAAATGTGAATAGTCATAAAAATCCGCATCGCTACTCGACAAGCAGAAACGCTTCCAAGCACGTTCGTCAAAAATATTAGACCAATTACAATTTAATAAATAAGATTATTTAATAAAGAAACATCAGCCCGTTTTTCCACGGTAATTCACTATATAATAAAACAAATCATTCAAAATTAAGGGTGCTATCGTTGGCAAAGCAATGAGTAGTATTGAAAGTGAGAGATGTTGATAACAAATAATAAGGTTGGTGAAAAAGGTGAATCCTGAGGTACATCGGAATTTATTTCGTAGGGATTACTTTTAATTCATTTTAAGATGTGAGAATGCAGATAAAATACTTAAAATTTGGCGAGAAGGGCAGAATGTAAAACCCTATGACAACGTTTTGAAACGTCAAAAGAAACGTTGTGGGATTCACCAGAGTTATGGAAACAATTGTTCTCACTGGCGTAAAATGGAACTCTTATGGAGAATTGCTTAAAAAGTGTCCGATAGAAATGGCTGTCACTAAACTTCTAAATTTTTTTTTTACATTGGAAACAAAGCCTAGGAGACAACTTGCTGCGAACTAGACGACAGCCCAGCTGGGGAGTTGATTTTTTTAATTCAATTTAAAAACCTACGGTCTCGAACCCGGGAATTATTGCATAGTGGCTGTGCCGCTCAACTAATTAATCCAATTCCGTCTCTAATTGGCAATAAGAATGATTTATTAAGAATTATTTCATACAATATTCATGTTATGCATTGAAAATTACACTTCTTGCGGATCAAATTCTTTTATTAATTTATTTATATTATCTGCCTAAATTTTTCCATTCTCAGCCAAAAATTACAACAAAAGAGTGCTCGTAATAATACCTACAATATTTTATTTTTATTTCGTGAGTTAAACAAACCAAGATATTATTTTCTTAAATAAAACTGAAGAAAATCTTATCATCCATTTTTAACGAAATTTCTATTTAATGCGGAAATAATCTTTCATATGCTAATGAAATTTCATTTAATTTATTTTTCAAATATCTTTTTTCTCGTCATACTTACATAATCCCCATCTAAAGTTAAAAGTTATTCCAATAGTTAATTTTTTAGAAGTAAATTACAGACACCATCCCTTAGTCTACCCAAAGTAATATTCCTGTCGAGCTTGCTTATCTCCGTGTTATTCAAACCAACCCCCTTAATTACGGATACTTTTTTAAAGCTCTTAAATATTGCAAAAGTCTCACATTTTAAGACTTTTCCATAGAGAAATTGAGAAAAATGGACTGCAATAAATACCATAACTTCACAATTTCATTTCAACGAAATGATAAAATTTCAATCGATAGAGAATCAAGAATCCCAGAACTGGAGGATATTCTATATAATCGAATACACACCAAAGTAAAATGTTGAAAATGGCATGGACTTCCGGCGACATTTTGTAATAAATTCAAGAATGGAAAGATGGCATCGTGAGGGAATTTGAGTTGTTTTATGTATGTAGGTGTCTTTAGTTTTCTAGTAGAAAGATATATTTGCTAGAGATATCTTAAAGAAATTAATTTCGTTTTGGATAAATAAGTTCTACTGATAAATTTAAGATTATTCAATTTAACACTTTCTTGTAACTTATTTTCTTATTTAACGTTATTGATTTTTTCGACGGATTATATGTATTATAAGAAGAAGAAGTAAATAAGAAGGAGACGGAGTAGGATCAATTCGTTGAGCGGCACAACCACCATGCCAAGGGTCTCGGGTTCGAGACCAGGTCTCCAGGTCTAAAATAATCCACCCCGTCTCTGGGTTGTTGTCTAGCTCGCAGAAATGCAAAAGCAAGACTCAAGCTTCCTCACTTCGCTTACCCTAATTCCCTTACGGCCAAAACCATACTAACGCATCAAAGGTTTGTCCCCTAGGCTTTGGCAACATCGTATAAAAAAGAAGAAAATAATTAGAAAGAAGAGGAAAATACTTGAAGTATGACAGACCTTGTCAATGCCCTGATGTCTGAGATGAAATCTTCCAAAGAACAGTTAAAGGCATCAATGGCTGAACAGAAACCATAATCAGCCGATTTGAAGTCATCGATGGAAGTATCTGTAAATAAGTTGAAGGTAGGAATGGCAAAAGAAAAATTTTCGTCAGCTAAGATGAAATCGTCGACGGTAGAATCCGGAAATCAGTTAAAGTCATCCATGGAAGAACAGAAGTCATCAGTAGTGGAACTTGCACGGTTGAAGCTGAAATATAAACTTTGTAAAAGCAGTTTGAGGCTCTACAATCAGCTGTTGATATCAAACTTGAGAACATAAGGAAGAGGTTGGAAAAAGTTGAAATTTCTGCACAAATGAATATTAAACAAGGTCGATATGGAAGGAATTAGGAATGAGTTGGAGAACGTCCAGAAGAAGCAATCAGGAACTTTGTGGCGAGTAATATGAAGATAGCGACGTTTCACCTTCTTAGGGAACACCTATCACTCATGTCAACATATAAGTGGAAGTAGCAAGTAACGATTCGGCGACTTCCACAATTGGTGACCCCGACTTCAGCAAACACCACAACTTGCCACGTCATTCTTTTCAACAAAATTTCCCCCCGCCCCCCACCAATGGTAAGGCACTGGTTGTTGAAAAAGAACATTAACCTCAATAAGCAAGACCAAATAATTTACAAAAATGCAGGACCTCTTGCAATACAACTCCACATTGGTGACTACGACGGCACCCCAAGTCCTTTGCCTCAAACGGATGTCACATCTGCCAAAAGACGCCGTATTCATTCAAATACGCCTCAGCAAGGGAAGTTACTAGGCGTCCACACCATACAGGTCGTCACAAACAAGAAAGGACGCACCAGACATTCCCGCATCCCACTGAAGCGGAGAATCAAATTACGGAGGTTAACAAGAGTCCTCCAAATAACAATAGATAGACGAAGTAACTATTAACTCCTGCATGAGGGCGGTCTACGCAACATAAAAAAAGTAAACTATATAAAATTTCATGGAGGATAACACCAGACCTCCAACTTGCTTGTTTAACTGGAAGGGGAGTAGTGTCGCGAGTTGTATGAATATAGCCACATTTCTCTAAAGGAACACCTGCCAGTCATTTTCCTAAAAATAAATTTCAATGATATAGCAACCATTGAAACGAAATCTTGAGCGTATAAGTCGGAGTTGTCTTTTTGAAAAATTCAGTTCGCCTTTTCCTACTCCAAGACGATGTTCAAATTTGTATATATAATATTTATAAATAAAAAAGTTAAGTTTTAATATAATAAAACACGTCTGTATATTCAATTATTTAAATCATTTCTAATCCTTATTCTGCAACATTAGATTAACCAGCGCTTAAGGAGTTAAAGATGACCCAAAGAGCTCAACGAATTTCGACGGGAAGCTTACAAACTGCAAAACCGGATAAAAACGTAATAGTAAATAAAACGCGACGTCCACATATGCGTGGAAGTAGCAAGTAACAATTTGGAAACATCCACACTTTACCTGCAGACGTAACAATAAACAAAAAAATTCATTCCCCATCATTTGATGGCCACACAACCTGGCAAACATACAGACTTCAGTTCGAGACAGTAGCTGCAATGAACTTTTGGACTGACGAGGAAAAAGATACGGCTCCAATTTTGGCACTCAGAGGAGCAGCCGTAGAACTGTTACAGACTATATCGGCAGAGCTAAGGTACGATTATTCATTTACAACACTAGCTTTAGAATGACGATATGACAACCAGCATATGCAAGAGGTTAACCGTCTTCAACTATGAAGTCAACCACGGAAGCATGGAGAGACTTTACAGGAGCCATGCGCAGATATAGAAAAACTGATTTATCCCACATTTAGCCAAGACTACGTCAACGAGGTCGTGACATGACGCAAACAGTGCGTCTGGCAGGGAAGAGTAGAAACGCTTAGGTTGTGGCTTACGATCTGGCACATGAAGCAGCAAAACAAGCTTCCAAAAGACCTAAGCAGAAGAAACCGAAATAAGAGATATTTTCTACTAAATCAATACACAGATCAACCGTGGTCTCAAACCCCGACGCGATAAATCTGTTGTCAGTAAACAACCACTGGTCGTCTTCGGTAGGATTCAAACCAGGGCATTTCGGGTTGGAAGGCCGACACGTTATTACTTAATCCGCGGATGGCTATCTATAAGATAGCTTGCCGTTCAGTAATTTACCATGTTTCTCTTAGTTTTATTTCTTTTGATGATGATTATTGGGCCTTCTATAACACTTTTCAGGTCACAGCGCATATACCGAAGACTTAATTTGAAACCAGACCTGTAAAATCAAAGTACAAGTACAATTACCTTGTACTTAGAATAATTTAAGTACAAGTACAATTCCTTGGTACTTGTAATTTAACACTTTAAGTACCAGTACCGGGACTTGTACTTGTACTTACAATTTCCGCAAAAGTACTATAATATCTGATCTTAATTACTACTTTTTAATTATTTTCAATTCCTTTTAAGTACTTTCAATTCCTTTAACTGATTTTGATTCCTTTCAAGTACTTTTATTCTTTTTAATTACTTTTAATTCCTTTTAAACAAAAAACTGCAATACAACTATTCACTCAATAAAACACTGTGGTCAAAATCGCTTGCACGCCAAAGCCACAGACTTACGGTTAAAGGCATCGTCGATGCGGTGACAGGTATATCCCGGAAAGCTGCGGTGCCTGGTAACCCAGATATCAGCAGTAGTACAAAAGTACTTCACAGATAACATGGTTGTTTTAATGTTCGACACCACGTTTTCGTACTGTGCATCCAGAAGCTTCATAACTCGAGGTCGACTGCTGACACAGAGTCCAGTTCTTTGAATGAATAAGAGGTTAGCAAAGGACTTCCTTTCAACAATTGAAACAGCCGAGGCTGTGTCAACTATAAATGATATCAAAATATTGTCGAACTCTTCCTGGAAAGACTTCGGTTCGCCAGATGTCGTAGGGTTATTAATGTCACTAGAACTTTTTTTTCTCATGCTAGTATATTCTTTGTTGCTATCTGGGTAAATTATGGGTAAATGTTTGATGAAGTTAGAGGTAACACTTAGAAATTCTTTATGTTTTTTTACACAGTTGATAAACATGCCAGATTTCTTATCATTGAGGTAATGAAAGAATCAAGAAATTATTAAGATTATTTTACGTATTTCTATTGTATATTCAACGGAAACCCATGCCATCATGTAACGAAATATAATAGACAAAACCTAAAAACTTGAAAGGAATCAAAAGCACTTAAAGGAATTAAAAGTACTTAAAAGGATTTAAAATTACTTAAAAAAAATTAAATGTATTTAAAAGGCATTGAAAAGTACTTAAATACTAAAGTAATTAAGATCAGTTATGAAAGTACTTTTGTGGGACTTACAAGTACAAGTACAAGTACCGGTACTGGTACATAAAATTTTCAAATACAAATACCGAGGAATTGTATTTGTATTTAAAACATTTTAAGTACAAGGTAATTATGCTTAAAGCGTACTTCAGTCCTAATGTATTTAATTACTTTACAGGTCTGCTTAAGACCCGCGAATAATGAACAGCTGGAATTACATTCTTGGTCGTAAAGCCTGAGGTTTGATAAAAAAGTACTAGAATTTAAGAATTTCGGGGGCATTGTAATTCCAATTGGCAATATTTGTGTTGTATCTCTGATATATCTGAACATATTAGAAAAAAGGGACAAAAATTTGGATTAAATTTGCTTTAAGAAAGAAGGAAGTGCAGGACCCGTGTTTCATCACTAGTTTTGTCTCACTTGAGCAAATCTTGTCTTCTTTGCATTAATTCGGTAATGCTTTTGATCGATATTTAAAAAAGTCTCTTGCCCAAAATATTCGAAAGAATATGACAATATCATTAGATCATCTGTGGTAGTTATTCGGCAGTTGTTTATAATCATTTCATTCCTTTCTTGAACTTGTCATCAGATGTTTACCCCCGTCCAGGTTGCTCGTTATCTTCAACGTCTTTACGATACTTTTGGAAACGTTTGTACTACTTTTAAGTGCTTGTTTTATTTAGAAAAGGAGCTGTAAAAGCAACATTCAACATTTCCAATACAGTGTTGTACGTGATTTCATTCCGTAGGCAAAATTTAATGCAAATATTTTATTTCAGACGTAGAATATCTTTATGCATCTCAGCATGAACTTTTTCTGACTGCCAGCAATAAATTAAGCATTCAATATGGCTACCAATGCGAAGAATAGTCAAGGACAAGAGATTTATCGTAGTATTTTATAAAACCTCATATTATCTTTTTAAGCTAACTTATTAAGAACGCAATAGCCCTCTAAGTATACTCATCGAATTGCTTACCTTTGCTGTTGCAGTCTAAGGAGCTAGAAAAAAAACATAGTTCAAATTGCACGCTGAAAGCAGCTGTAATTGCTGGTTGTTTTCGACGGCGACACCACGATATCTCTTGTAAACCATTATAACATTTCCAGACAGAATTTAATGATGTCACATTGTCACCAAAAATAAGTATCTTTTAAAGCCAAATGTCGCATATTACGCTGAATTCCCACCAGCGACCGAGCCACTGTCGAGAAAGGAAAACTAAGCTGCCACATGTTGTATTTACTTACAGGATAATACGCCAGTACACACTGCTGCTGTTTAAAATACCTCTTCATCCAAACCTGGTCCTAGACTAGTACGAGTCAACATTTATAACATTTTTAAAAAATTTAAGAAGAAAATTTTAAGGATACTCCGAAATAGCCGAAGGGACGTTTTGTTTTGTCTTAAATGATAAAAACTGGTCTTCAAGAACATCATAAGTGTCAAAAGTTATACTATCCGCGTTTGGAAGATTTCTCAAAAATATCTTTTTGAAAGAATTATTATGGTTCGTTATAAATCAAACGGAATAACAACGGATACTTGTACCCGTATAAGTCGTACATGAACTTATGAGAAATCTTAAAGAAGAAAAATTGCTCTAAACGAGTAAAACGGAAACGGCAGAACAATGACATTTGTGGACATTTATGGTGGAAATATATTTCTAGCAAAACATTTTCTGAAAAGAATAATGTCTTACGGCTTTACAACTAAAAACTGCAATAAATAGTGGTCAAGATAAACAAGATGATTACCACGTCACGTCCAATTTTAATTAGGGTGAGTTCGATAACTTTTGAAAGTTGCCATTGACTGAAGACCGAACTCCATTGAGTTGTCAAACAGTTATCAGACGCCGAATTAGAAACAATTAAACAAGTTTTTGCTAAATGGAAAGCTCTATGAATTCTAAAAGGGACAAAGTTGTACGCGAGAGCTTTCAACGAATGTAATTTATCGAATAAGTTTCACTTTTTGTTCCCTTTTTGGAGCAAATATCCGGACGGTGCAATTTACCCCACCAAACTTCAACAATTACATTCAAAACACGACTCTGTCATGGATGAATTAGAAAAGAAAGTTTTTTTTTCTCTCTTTCATTCCATTATCTGGCCAACCCTGTGCCAGAGCCGTTATCCATAGCCTTTTCTCCGCAGTCACGCAGAACAAAATGGCTTTTAATTAAAGGATTTTGCGCTCCTGTCACACATCCCTGACAATAATGACATTTTAATTGATTCTGTAGTCGACTGAATAGTAATTTTGTGCCTTGTAGGTCAACCTAAGTGCATGCATTTACCTATAGAAGTCGATTCGTGGAAAATAGCGACGAATTACGTGAAACTAGATGGTCACTGGAGTGCACTATGGTTTTATGGCGATTGGCTTTGGTTTTTGACAGTGAATCTGCCCACAGTCGCGGAATAGGCAGTTCGGATCAAATTATGAAGTTACGAGAAGTTTTGGTTTTAGGCAACTATTCTTTCAGGTGTGCGGGTAGTTGCAGTAATTTAATTAAAGAAGGATTTCCTATGGGTCTATGGCGTATACACATTTTGATAGATGCCATCTTGAACCTGTAGCGTTAGTCGCAAATTGTGACATATACAAATAAATGCAGAAAGACATTGAGCCATTCCAAAGCAAAATCGATATCCTTAAAAGCCCATTCTAAATAGAGCTCTTAATAGAAAAATAAATCCATTCTTTTATTTGCAGTTCCATCATGACAGAACAAACCTGGTGTAGAGTTATGTAAATTTGAAGTGATAAGATTTAAGCCATCAAACACGTACACTTCCTGCTGACATTTACAAACGAATAAATATCTGTCCATGAAATTCAACAATGAAAATTTGCCAAACAGTAACAAGAACTGATATTTCCAATTCGATAGCTTCAACACAATGGCAAGCGAAATATTTCCTGGATTCCTCCTACTCAATATCATAGCCATTGTATTGTGGGAACAAGTGTAGGTACAATAAATCGATATGAATAAAAACTGAAATGTAATTCTAAAAATACTAAAATTTTATTATGTAAATGTACGACAGAAGTTTTAAAATTCTGACATTCAGTCAGTTTTGATTTAAAGTAAAACAATTGGTCTAAGTAGATTATTTATGACAATTTTGTAGTTTTAGTTTAAATCAATTTACTTTATTTATTTATTTACAAAGATTATTCAAAGAAAGCAAGGCAAAAACATAAAATTATAAGAAATAAAAAAAGTAAAGATATCAAAGAATATTTGCCTTTACACAATGTTTAGATAAATGAAAATCAAGTTTATCAAAATACGCATTAAAGCAACAGGACATTGAAGTGATAGGCTCGTGTAAACCATAATTAGTGCTGTGTATCGGTATTTTTAAAAAAACGCGATTTCTCAAGGAGGATAACAGGACAGGTGAATCACCAGTACCATCAAGGCAATCCAAAGCAAAGTCTTAGATTTCCTCCGTCGACCTTCAAGAGAATCATGTTTTGAAAGATTGAGTCTACTTGTAAGGGGACAATATCAATGGGTTATTCCAAGGTATTCCACGAAGAGCAAACCAGACAAACTTACCCTGCCACATCGCGTTCAACGTGAGCATTATAAAATGGTGACCAAACGCAGCAAGGGAACTCAAGAATTGGACGGACGAACGAACAATAAAGGCGGCATGTAATATAATGGTAATCAAACTCCTTAGCCCACCTTTTAACGACACCCAGCGTCGAATTAGATGCGTCTATATTATCATCGAAGGTACAAGAGAGGAATACGCGGTGCTAAAATATATATAATGTCCGACAGTCAGGCGGCACTTAAGGCTCTGGGATCCTATACCTCTGAGTCTAAAATCGTCTGGGACTGTCTCACTGCTCTTAAAGAACTGGCCCAGAGCAACAGCATCACGCTAGCATGGGTACAAGGGCACGAGGGCATTGAAGGCAACGAGAAGGCGGGTTTCCTAGCAAAAAAAGGCACGAATTCACGAATTGGACCGGAGCCATTCTGTGGCTACTCAAAAAGCCGAATAGCAATGCGTATTCGGTCATGGGAGGACGAATGTAAGCACTCACACTGGGCAAAAATCCCAGAGTCAAGACAAACAAAGAGGTTTATAACCTACTCAAAACAGAAAACGAAGGAGCTGCTCTCACTCAGCAGACAAGATTTAAGGCTGATAACAGGACTTCTAACTGGTCACTGTCACCTGGGCTACCACCTAAAAAGTTGGGGCTGGCTGATGACACCTGCCGATTCTGCCGAGAAGAGGAAGAGACAGCGGAACATATCCTCTGTCACTGTGAGCTCCTCAGCCGTATCAGGCTTAGACACCTTGGTGGGGCTTTCCCATCAACATCAGATATAGCCAAGGCAGCCCCCAGAACAATTTTAGGTCTGATAAGGGCACTAAAGATTGACGGGGCTTCCTAATACTGAACCTGGATCAGTTCATAAAAGATCAAATTGGTCGCAGTGTCTAAAGGATGCGGTTAGTCCTTGATCCAGTCCTTAATAATAATAATAAATAATCATCGAAGGTAAAACGACTATTCAACCAAACTCCCAAGTCAATGGTTTTGTCAAATGTTGTCAGTGCACAACCATGTATAGTGTAGCTGAAGTCCAGTTGAATTCTTTTACGACATAAAAAGACATAGTTTAACATTCTCTAATATTAAGAGGAAAGTAGACGATGGAACACCACTTTTGAAAGGAGTCCAAGTCCCCCATACTGTGGAACGTTACTGTTGACACATTACTTCGTAGACTTGATGAAGAAGGAATATACAATGTGGGATATGCCAACGAGATAGCAATAATGGCAAGGGTCAAGTTCATACGCGCCGTGGTAGACACCTTAAGGAGGGTGGTGGAGCAATGGTGTGTAGAACAGGGGTTCTTCATAAATGCTAAGAAGTCTGATCTAATCATTTTCACTAGAAAAAGGGAAGAATCTAGACTTAAGACCAATATAAATCTTTGGGGAAGAACTTACGGTCTCAGGCTCGGTCAAGTATCTGGGGGTATTCCTAGATTCAAGATTTACCTGGCAAAGACATGTTGAGGAGAAAATCCAAAGAGCGAACAGGGCTCTACATTAATTTGGGACGGTGTGTGGGCAGAGGTGGGGCTTCTCGCCAAAGGCCGCATACTGGATCTCCACTATGATGGAGAGACCGATTATATCATATGCCTCTGTGGCATTAGAGACAATACTGGGCTTGCTTCCTTTAAACATATATGTGAAGAGAACCGCTGCATTAGCGGCTCTTCGCATAGATCGAGATGTAAACTAGTACATATCTCCTGATAACCGAGGGCAGAGGAAAATACTGGAACTTGTCAAAGATGAGATACCGGAATTAAAAATGCCTGTTGATGGTATAAGCAACGTAAGGGTCATTGATAGCCACCATGAAACGCTTATAAGGGATGGGTCCCTTCCGGAAAACCGTCTAACTGACGTTACAATATTCACGGATGGATCCAGAATTGATGGGAGAGCAGGCGAAAATATCTTCAGTGATGACCTGAATTTGAACACCCATCTTTGCCTGAGGGCATACACCTCAGTATTTCAGGCAGAGATGCTGGCTCTGGTCTATGCACTGTATTACATGCTAGAGAGTCTGGTGAGGGGTAAGAAGATAGTGGTGGCTCTCGATAATCAGGTGGTGATCAGGGGTATGGACGGTACAGAGTTCAACACAGCGCTTGCCTTGCACTGTGTCCGTAAACTAAACGCGTGTGCCTCATCACTGGCGTAGGTCCGAGGACACGCGGGGGTCGGAGGAGATGAGAAAGCAGACGCAGTGGCAAAACTAGGGGCTGCTTCGAGTTTCCAAGGTCCGGAGGGCCTGTTACGAACGTGAGCCACGAGAGAGCACTGGGAACGGTGAAACGTCGTGGACTCGTGCTGACAGGTTAAAATGGCAATTACAGCGACCAGAAGAGCCGAACAAGAGAAGGTCCTGGATATGGATCGTAGGACCTTGAGATGGCTGACAGCACTACTAACAGGTAATGGTAACTTCAGGTGTCATCTAAAGAAGATGAATATTCTCGAGGATGAAACATGCAGGCTGTGCCTTTACCTGCACTAGCAAGCAGAACAAGAAAGCTGATGGGACACCACTGAATGAAAGAAGGAAGAATGACAGATTTGAATTGAAGGAATTGAGGTGAAAGAAGAAAACTGGATTAGTCCGGATCTCTCTCGCCGAGATCACAAGGGGTAGGGACGAAAAGGGACCCGGTAAAAGTGGTCTGAATCGGCAAATACATAGAGGGGTGTTTTTAGTGAGTAAAAATCTCACACTACCAGAGACAATCGGGTCTTGTGGTTTCTTTGGAAAATTGTATATAATATTGGAAACAGAATCACGAAACGATATTCTCTGAGTACGGTTCGACAAATACGAGCGAATCGATTGAGCGAACAAAGACGGTTATCCTAGGGCAGACAACTTACAAATAAAAACTGCATGAGCTTTACTAAATTAAGTAAATATGCAGTCTACAATACAAAATTCTAAAAGGTTAGTCGTCTTTGACCTCCTTCATAAAAACATGCTGAAAAGTACTTAAAAAAAGCTTTACAATGAAAATAAAGTATTCGGCATACTGTCGGCTCAAAAATCTTAGCAATGAAGCATAATTTAGCAACCGGAACAATAAAGCTCTCCTTGCTAGCACTTTTGTGTCTAATATTGTCTGAATTTTTAAATTAACGGAAATAGTTGGCTCTTAATAAAAAAAAATTACCGGGTAACGGATAATTACGGCATTGAGGGATAAAAATGGCAGATCGCTACAACAGAAGAATGTGCCGATACTCAGTTTATTGTACCTGATCCCTTTTTCGAATTCTTTAAATCCACCTCCCAGGGAAACTCCTGGCAGCACTGATATGGGAACTCACATTGGATGAATAGCTTAGGGTTAAAATAAGCGAAATAAAGTCGTCGGTGGAGTAAGTGATACACATCGGCGTACCAATCTGAAGGTTCCAAGTTCGAATCCCACCGGCGGCGATCCGTGGATGTATTCTTCTGACAACAGGTTACGATAAAAATACCATGGGGTTGCAGAGAAAATGTCAGTGGTTCGGAATCCACTTTAAATTATTGGACAACTTGCAATGGTTGTCTCGAATCGGGTGAAGGCGGGAGAACTTCCCTTGCCCACCAAGGGGATACAGAAACTGGAGCAAATAAGTGAAAAGTTTCAAAATCTATTCGAAGTATTGTTCCATATGCTAAATGAGAAGGATACATGTCGATTCTGTTTAGAAAAGGAAATAAGACCTTACCTGTCATAGCGAAACTCTCAGTCGTTTCAGAAACGAAGCATTTCGGAAAGACATGCCCTTCGGCAGAAGAAATATTTGAGGCAGACCTGATGATGATGTAACATAATTAAACATACTTAAGAGGACGTTATTGAACAACCAGTTATTATTTTACTGTTCCTTAAAATTAATAAAAATGAAACAAAGGCTTTATTTAGATTGCAAAGTAAATCTTTGTTAATAAAAGCTTAATTATGCTTCTCTTATTATTCCACCAGATAAATGTAATCAAACGTATGAAAATTGGAAAAAAATAACTTAAGGCTGAAAAATTCCTTTTAATTGGGGCTAAATTTGCATATACTACCCAGTCGGTGGTTTCGGAATCGGGTGAGGTTCAAGGGCGTCGCCAGCCGATGGAGAGGGGGGCCAGTTAATATTTGAAGGATGGGAAAATTATGAATTATGTAAGTGCAGTCGAGAGCTTGTAAAAATGTAAAGCAAGTATTACGAGCTCCTGACTGTTGAATATAAATATGTATTTATTAAGCATCTAGAACAAATTATTATTGAAAACGTAATCTTCGAGGGTTTTTTGAAAAATTGTTGATTACTTTATTATGAAAATCTGTTAAGTTTTCATAAATAATCTTTCTGTGCAGGTTTTTAGCCTCCTTAACCAGGTTTTTAGCCTCCTGAGGCTACTTAACGATCGCTCTACCGTACACGTTGTACATGGCAATGCGATCAAAATTTTCAACGCTCTTCCCGTTTCGGGAAAGAAGGTTTTTGCCTCTTTGTAGGATTGGGTGAATTATACCAAAATGGCTCCCAAAGTTCAATGTCATGTTTTAAATTTGGTAGGTCATAAAATTGGTCGATGGTTTCACAAGTTTCTGTGGAATTTTCCACTGACATCGTTTGCAACAACAGTAGCATCCTTTATAATTTCATCTGTGACTTTTTCGGGATTATCACGGTGACTTTTAAGCAACTGCAAAATTCTTTTAATGTGTTGCGACGCCGTAACTACGTCCAAAGTTATGGATTGGAGAAAATTTGTAATAGGTTCAATCAAAGCCGAGTATTTAGCTATCAAAATAATACCAATAATAAACGAAATTCTGGAAGCTGCCGCATAGAGTTGAAAGGCACCTTTTCGAGTCGCAAAATTTCCTTCACTCTTATAGTTTTGTGGTTTTCACTCCATCTTGTTTCGCAGAGCCTAGAAATATTCGGTATTAACTTCCTTCTCAAAACTGATTCCCGAAAAAATGTAATAATGTCTTTGGTGGTTCCCATGGTGTTTCGAATTTCAGGAACATCGTTCAGATCATTGATTACCAGATTCAGTTTGTGGGATGAGCAATGAAAGAATAGAGCTTTGGTGTATTTTTTACGTAGGATTGCTTGTACCCCACCGTCTTTTCCGGACGTTGTCGAACAACCGTCAAATCCAAAACCAACGCATTTATCTGGATTAAGATCTTCTTTTGTAATAAACTCATCGATCTTATGTGCAGTAGAGTTTGCATCTAGAGCTATCAGCTCGACGAATCCGACAAACATTTCTTTGACTTCGTTGGATTCCACATCAAAATATAGCAGCCCAAAGGATAACTGTTCTGTGCCAGAAATGTTAGCTGTTTCGTCCGCTAATACACTATATGCCTCTGCTTCTTTCACTTTTTTGATAATATGCGTCTTAATAACATTCCCACATGTGTCGATAATTTCATTTTGAATATCCACCGATCGATAACTTGCATTCTTTGGCCCATGCTCATAGTGTTTTTTCAAAACCAAATCTTCTGCGTCAATTTGCAACTTGTATAAGCCCTCGAGAAATCCATCGGCATAGCGTTTACCTCGCCGCGCTAAGTCACAAAATGTAATGTAAGAAATAATAGACCTTATAATTTTCTTGTGTTTTCTTCAATAATGCCCTGGGAGAATTTGTTGAGTTGCACATCTACAGGCGCACTTTCGAGAAATGAGTTAGAAGCTTCCAGTGCCGCCTTATGGTAGTGGGTATTCATATGTTTTTTGCATTGCTCGTGAATATCTTTAAACTTGCAAAATGGCCGTATAATGAATGACCCCAATACGCTACGAAAAGAATTTGGGTTCGGTGGGAACAACGTACGATATTTACAAAAGGCTCTTTTTTGACGCCTTGAATAGGCCAACCATGGAGAGTACGTTTCTAACCATTAATGATTGAATTTTCTTTTAAGATGTTTGGCGTCTTCCACAAAGTCATATGTCGTAGAAGGGGACCAACAGTTTTCCAACAGTTCTTATTTATTGTCGGTTGATAATAACGATCCTCGACCGATAAATAGAGCGATGTCATATTCGTTACAGTCAATCATGGAAGATTCAATATCCGAGTCCAGATCTTTGGATGAGCTTGATTTCGTTTCACAAGAACATGCGCCAACATAAGGGTCTTGATATAGTTTCTCTTCCTGAGGCTGAGAATCTTCTTGTGTGACCGAGCTAGAAACATGCGATATTTTCTCTATATTGTTATCTTTTTCCTTTTGTACATTTGCTTCGTGTTCATCACTTTCACTATTTGTTCCTTGGGGTTTTTTTCTTTTCAAATTTACTGCAAATCAAAATATTTAAAACAAGTTATACTATAACCAGTTTTAAATATTTTGATTTGCAGTATGTCATCAATGCCTAAAATAATCGGAGAAAGTTTCGATACCTTAGTGAAAGTATCTACTTGGAAGCACGGGACCCTTGTATAGCCACAAATTTCGATGTGAGAAAATTATTGGCTAAGTAAGTCAAGTAAATGAATTTAAGACTTTGATTACATTTTTAAAATTTCTAGAGGGGGGCAGCTGCCCCTACCAAAAAATCACTTGGCAGTGTTCAAAACCTTAAGAACAAAATTGAAAAAAAATATTTTAATAAAATTTATTTCTTTAGCCGAAAGAAAATAGGTAGAAATATATTTGAATAATATTTGTCTGTTGGTAGCATCTTCAATAATTTACTGAGCTATAAGTGCTTCCAGCTACTTACAGAACTCATTTTGACTGCAAGAAATGAAAAAAAAAATCACCGCCACTACCATACAAATTTTCTTCTTTCAGGTAAGATTTTAAAAGCACCTTTCCCTCCAACGCTATTTGTAAATACGAAAAAATAGCTCTGAATGTGAAGTGCATTTACTTCTGCCAACACCGTGGAAAAAGTTCACCAACAAACACTTATCTTGGAACTTGCAAAAAGCCATTTAAACTTCTTAGTTTTTTCCATCGTTTAAGTGAAGGAACATTTTATATGGTGCCGTACCGCACTATACTACCCATTTCCATCTATAACTTCGCGAAGTAGACATGCCCTGTACATTTGTTTTGCAGAATGAAAATCTGCATATAGATGGACCATACAGCATTCATGAAGGAAAAAATAATCTAGCGTACGCCGCTCCGTATCAGCACAGCAGTAATATGTGAAACTATATAAGTCGTAAAAAGTTGCAGCAATAATTCAAACGTACTAAAAATGAGCGTTTTTCTGCCGCGCCGTTTTTTTCTTATTTATTTTTTCCCTTTTTTTCGTAGTCCGCCATGGAGCGTCCTGCTGAGATAAAGAGTTGCCTGCCAACGAACGGTGGCTCCTGTAGGTGGTAGTTGCGGATTTTACATAACGACGTAAGAAGCAAAAGGCACCAAAACCAATTTATTGTTGAACAAACCCTCATAACTATGTATAAAAAAAAATTCTGTGAAAGGATTTAGACCCATTTCCATTTCCTCTTTATACACATATGCAAATCTTTTGCAATTTCAGCCAGTGGAGGCAACTAGTTACGCAAGCATAAACTACTCCGAACTGGGTTCGAATCGATTTCGGATTCAGATCTGTTTACGTTCATTCGAGCAGAATTCGAATCGAAAACTTATCTAAATATCCAACCTACAGTCAAAATAGACTATTTCGGGACTTATACTCAGTTTTGGATAAATTTCAAAATGCACAAATTTTAGATGGAACTAGAACTATAGATGAATAGCTTCAAGATTTATGGATGGGCAAAAGTTTATTTCTGAAACACTTTGAATTATGCTTCTTCCTGGCGATAAATTGGATTTCAAAGTTTCGCAATTAAGAATTCACCAATTAGTTGTTGAAAGTTCAAGCTACTACTCCGTTAAAGTTACCTTCAAACCGCTTCTGCTGACGAAATATCAGTTATAATTGCATAGTAAAAGTCGCACCTAAAGAGCTATTTTCTAAATATTACAATTAAATCTTTTATGTAATTGTATCTGTAGATTTTACCTCAGAATTATCTTGCACATTGCAGATTTATACAACAATGTTAGTGTATCAGGAATCCTATCTGAACAAAGGTAAAAAGCTGCAGCTACGTTTGGATTTTAAGACCCCTCGGAAAGAAGAAATAGGCTTTCTGTAGAGGATGGTTATAACGGATTGGATTTCTCAAATGCTGCACAAGAGGAAAATCTTCGCAGAGCTGTGTGACAAAGTAGCCTGTTATGCGGATGATATCGGAAATCTTGCAATGAGCAAATTTGAGGCGGTACTTTGTGAACTTTTACAAAACGCGTTGTTTACTGGGCAACAGACTACGGTTTGTATATTAATCTACAAAAAACCGAACTCTACCTTATCACAAAGAACAGGACAATCGCCACATGAGTAGACGGACATATCTGAGCTCTGCTATTTTTACTTATTTCCCAGACTATAACCATTATTTAACTTTTAATCCATAATAACTTTTTAGTGATATCTAATTTACTGCCGTGGTACATTACAATATTTTTCCTTCTTAATATAAATTGTAATGCATGTTTGGTCAAATTTTACTAGGGAAGAAGGATGAACACCGTTCCAAGGACTCCAATACTTACACAGTAAGTACAGTTGCAAGAAATGCCAGTGGTAACTCCAAATATTTACAACAAGTCCATGGCAGCGTTATGCAATCTAAACGAAGGGACCGTGATCTAAGCGTCGGCGAAGGGTATCCGCCTTTAATTTGCCCATCTAGCTGGATTAGCACTATATACTCCTTTGAGCTTCTGGAAAGGATTGAGCTTTTGGAGAGGAAACTAAAGAATACCATTGATCTAGATTAGTCTAGGCTGAAAAGTTTATTTAAATTTTAAATTATCAAAATAGAAAGGAACTAAATCTCGTCGTTATTAAGGTCAGAGATTACCAGAATGCGTGAAGAGCTAGATTCCGTAAAAGCCAAACTCCCTGACATACAACACGTGCTGGAGAATATTCGCAGAACGGACAGATTAAGTGATGCGGGTTTTTTTTTAATATGATAAAGTCAGAGCTCAGGGGATGCCCTATGATGCTTAAGCATCACAGCCTTGGTAAGAAAGGAATTAAGGTAGCGGAAAATGGGTTAAGTAAACGATATCATCTTGGAATCAGACAATGCAAGCGTTTTAGTAGTAAGGAAATTATTATTTTTTCTTTATTTAATTAATTTTCTTAATTTTTTATCTCACACGTCAGATTTGAATATAATCTCCATGAATGCACGCAGCGTAAGAGATGATGGCCGAGTGAAATGTGTTATTGTTAACTTTCCATTTTCAAGAGGTCGACTTCTGGTCAGGCAGCCGAATTTCTCGGGATTGAAATAAAATGCCAACTTGCTAAATTTGTCCTATTTAGCGTATATACTACCCAACCACAAAAGTATTAAAATTTTTTTTTTTAATTTTCAACTTCGTGGCTATATAAAAAAGTATATAATATTTATGAAAGAAAATTTCGTTATAGCAATAATTATTTTATTTCTTCTGTTGAAAATTCTTTTCACAGTTACAACAAATTCAAATATATAACAAAAAATAATTAAAATAATACATATTCATTGGAAAAATAGGAAAAAATAGATTAAATTTACTGTAGATTTCTTAATGTTCAGCATTTCGTTGCATTACGTTTTTGTTTTACAACCTCTTTAATACGCACGTGGCATTGATTTACCAAGTCTTTCACAATCCTCGGCGGTAAAAGAATTCCAAATTTCCTTTATTTTTTCATGAAGAACAGTTTTAGTCCTCCTGGATGGATCCGTCCCAAGTCGTTTCTTAATAACTCCCCATAAATTCTCTATTGGGAAAAAATCTGGATTATAAGCGGGCCACTCCATTGTGTAGACACTAAAGTTGAGATACTCACAAATATGATTATGTACCTGTAAGACAAGCATGTGCCCTCAAAAGTCTGTCTTTTTCTATACCATAGTTGTCCTTGCATTAATGACAATGTTCGTCATTTAATGGCTGCACGTGACTTTCTACTAAAACGTTACAAAATTTCTGGGCCAGTTGTGATTTACGAAAGATATAAAAGAGTCCGTAATAGGGTTATTTCAATGCTACCATTGTCTAAACGTGCCTATTTTGGAAGTAATCTTAATGCTATCTTACCCCCAAAAAAACTTGTGAGACATTTACGTGGCTTGGGTACACTTGAGGTTCATGCAACTCAGATTGATTTTGACCTTAACGCTCTAAAGAACTCCTTCATCAACCGCATGCCTACCTCACTACGATGATAACCCGTCCAGAACTTCGTTTAAAGGTTTTGCCATTAGATGTGTTGACTATGTTTAGATACTTTGAATAATATTTTCTATTAATTCGAACGCGACTGATCCGGACTTTAAAACGGACGATTAAAATAATCCACTCAGTCTCTGGGCTGTTGTCTAGCTCGCAGCAATGCAAAAACAAGACTTTCAAGTTTCCTCACTTTCCTTATCCTAATTTTACTTCCATTCAAAACAATGCTAACCACATTGTATACAAAAAATATTATTTATTTATTTATTAAATACAAAAATAAAACATTAAATTTCCCTTAGTCTCAATACCCTGCCTTCCATGGATTTTGGCTATATCATAAAAAGAAACGTCAACACATCCTACTGGTGCGAGGAATGCTCTGGAAGGATTACGAAGGAGTTTTGTGGAAGACCCAGCCCGGGGTAGACCCAAAAACTCCTTTATCTAAACAAAGTAACAATAAAAAACCGGATGTCCGTTATTACTTGGCACACAACCGTGAGGGGCCATCTATTTAGAATGATAACCCGAAATGCAGATGTTGGAGTGCGGATAACTCTGCCTCTATCTCTGCACTCGCATCCGAAAGGAGCAGACTACTCGGTTCCTTTTTGTTTGAAAACTGCATAAAATAGGCGCGGAGGGGTGGGCGGACAAAGGACCTGTTAGTGGCCTAGGTTTTATTTTTAATCAATCAATTACCCTATAGCTGTTTTCTGTTAAAAACTGGCTACGCTAAAAGACTATTGGAAATTTAGTTGTTTAAAATGCGGCGTAAATTGTAGGTCAGCTTGAAATCCTTGAAAGTTTTTCAGTCAAATTGAGTAAAGCTTCTATCCTTTAATTTCAATGACAATCTTCAAAAAATAAAGAAAAAGTGCTGAACTTAGAACCTTCTCACTTTAGGAAAGTCTGTTAAAAATAAAACTACTTACATATCTCGGACTGCTAGTTGAGAGGTAGCGTTGAAAACTACATTAATAAATTTAAATAGTAAGGAGACAATAATTTGGAAGAAAGTTGAACGGTATGACATCTTTTATTCAGTCGACGCTATTGTTAGAGTTCCGTACCAAATTGGTAAAAAAGGAACCCATGTGGTGCGGCTTCGTCTGTTCTGTCGCTCTTTCTGTCTATCACGGTTGATTTCAGCAACTACTAATGCTATTGACTTGATAGTTAAGATAATTTTAAATAATGCTTGCCCACCATTATTGCAAATGAAAAATAAACAAAATATTTTTATTTTTATTGCAAAAGAGGTCGAAAGGGGGTCGGGATGGACATAATTGTAAAGAGCGTTACTAGCTCAAGTGGGGTATCATATGAAAGGGCTTCATTTGCACATTATGACATATTTCTTAATTTTCTTTTATATTGCATAGTTTTAGACTTATAATGAAAAATTTATAAAAAAAAATCATCACCCCCACCCCTTCCCCCCTCCCTTTACCCTACCTATCAATGAAGTCTGCAAAGCGAAAAATCGGAAATAATTAGAGTTGATAGAGGCTTATGTAAATATTACAGGAAAAATAAAACCATGTCGCACTGTTTTTTAGAAATCAGCATCCTTAAAGCAACGGAACGTTCTGTGCCCAAGTCCGAATCGCGCTTGGCCGGAAGTTTTTTTTTGTTCCAATAACAGACAAAATCCAATTTTAGGTTACATGTTGGGCAGAGAATTTACACATTTCTTAAAGGGAACATCTATATTTATAAATGTATCTTTCCTAACAACATAGCATACTAACATCCATAATATAGAAAGAATAAAAAACTATTTTTAAGAAAAATTTATTACTATCAAAAAATGTAAACTTTTCACATGAAATATAAAAGGATTCAAAGCATTTGGCTATAAACCAATTTGTACTATTGTTGTTATAGGCAGCATACTATAAAGATACGTCCTGCTGTGAAAGCAAGATTCAATGACAAAAGCAGTTGGAAGGAAATAAATCAAGAAAATCCCCAACTGTGAGTACATAAATTCTTCCTTAACTGATTTTCACTGTGCACTTCTATTCACAGTACCAAGGACTTTCGAAATTTTACAGTACCGTTTGCCTCGTAAATAATATTTGATCGCAGTTATCCTACTTATACGAATTTTATGCCACAAAGGTGTTAGGAGTCAGATTTTCATCACACAATTTTTTGGTTAGCTATTGAGCATGTGGAGGATAGGATTAGAATGCTAAAATATAAATTATGTAACAAAATTTAAATGATTTAAAAGCTTAATATTGAAAGTTTTGAAAATATATCCACAATACTGAATTATGCAATAGTCCTCTTCAAGCTTATCAATTATGCACAGAAAGACTGATAGCAAAATAATAATAAAAATTTTCAGATTATTTTTAGATTTATACTTATGGATACATTACAATACGGATGTTGAAAAGAAGCTTTTTGCTAGCTAAAAAGGAGTAGGAGTTTATAATATCTTAAATCAAATATCTCAAATTGCACAATTATTTACCACCCTACTCTTGATAGATGCATGGGCGGCCGTTTAATGAAAGGACACAATTAGACCTCGAATAATTTCATTGTGATGCCAGTGAAATCAAGTACCCCACGACTCGTCAGTGAAACTATCTAGAGTTGTCGATGAACCGGATGACTCTTATGTCGCAGAGACTACCCAAGAAATAGCATTTTTTGTACAGAACAAAAGTGTTTAAAATATTGCTTTATTTATTTATTCCTTCTGAACTTAGCTTTAATTCTTTGTTTAATCTATACTTTCTTGTTATTTCAATTTAACATGCAGGGAGACACAAAAGTCCGGTCATCAATTTCAATTTTTAGCGTCTCTTTCGGTTTTATGTGATTTTTTTTTGTACACGTTACTTTGTTATTATTTTTCTTTATAAGCTTTCTCATCTACGTGCGATTGCTCGTACACTTGGTATTGCGGCGGAAACCATCTCGAGAATCACTAAGTGGTACGAGCAGCTTTGTTATGATGGCTACCGTCCTAGGAGTGAAAGAAGGCGGACCACTAGCACATCCAGGCACCAACAAGGAGGAAAATCACCCGTGAGACCGGCATCAACCGTAAAGTAGGTTGTCGAATTGAAAAAAGGAGCTAAACCTCACGCGCACAAGTTCTAGAAATTCCCTGCAGCGCTATTCAAATCAAAATTAGGAAAAATCGTCTTCAGGGATGAGAAGATCTTTACTGTGGAACAAGCCCACAACCGTCAAAACGACAGAATACGTCTGTCGTTGAAGATTGCAAAAATCCCAAGTCCGTCATGGTTTGGGGCGGAATTTACGCCAGCGGCAAGACATCCGTGGTTTTCGTGGATCAGAGGATTAATGTTAACCATGAAGGGTCCGGGCGCGAAATTTTCGAGTATGTGGATTTTCACTGGGCCCAGCAGCACTTTGGCTAATTATAATGGACATTTCAACAAGATTCCGCACCAGCCCAGAGGACAAAAACAACTTAGGAGTGGTGCAAAGCCCATTTTCCGGATATTATCACATCACATTGACCGCCGTACTCGTTGGGATCTAAGCCAATGGTTAACGGTGTGTGGTCCGCTTTGGAGGACCGGGCCTATGCTCAACCCAACAAAACTTTTGAGTCGCTAAAGCAATCGTCAAACCGGGACTGGAATGGAATGCCACTGGAAAATTTTAATTCGCGTTTGAGGCGCTCTATCCGCGCAAGGAGTGGCCACTTCGAAACCTGCTAAATTTTTTATTACTATGTTATCGTTATTCATTGTTAGTTTTTCGTTTCCAACGCTACTAAATATTTTATTAAAAAACTACTTGATGAATGCACTTTTGCGTTTCCCTGTAATTATTCGCAGCTGTTTATATTTATTTTTGTTTTTTTTTTTAATTATTTTATGCTTTAAAGTTTCTTTTCCTATAAAAAGTAATTACACGCTAAGGATCTAATGGTCATATGTAATATATGTATATATTTCATCCGACCACGTGCATCCATCTGTCGAAATTACTTGAAAAAAGTCTCAATATTTTCGGGTGTGAGCCAATGATGCAGTGACAGTGATCACTCATCTGACTACACCTAGGTTCGTTCTGTGATGCACATTAGGCCAGATATACCTGGTTATGCAACATGGAGTGCAATTTTCCAATATATGTTTCGCTTAATTAGTTATTAGTTAGGAATAGCAGCTTACAGCTGGCTAGAGGCATACCTACAGAAGTTTTCCGGGTGGATCTCTAATATAGTGTCGTATCTAGCGAACTCATCCGCGACACAATTCCCTGGAATATCACAGTGTCCAGGAACTCAGCACAGGTAGATATGCTAGTATTCTGCCACCTCATTTGGGTATGAGCGACAACTGTTTACAGTTTTTGATGTCACTGAGACAAATTTTAGGGACAGCAGGGCCGCTTGGCTGTCCATTCAAATACAAATATCCCTTACAGGAATGTTGTTAACTTTCAGCCAAACAAGGGCTTCCTGAATTGTCATTCCTTCAATTTGGAACACACTATAGTGTGACGAGAGGCGCAAGGATAGATTTATACTCAATTTTTCAGAGAAAACCTAACCACCACCCTGCCCTGCCGTTTGGAACCGTCCGTGTAGATCTAGGCGGATTCCGAATAAAATAGTCTTACCTGGTTGTGATTGTCGATCTAAACCGATTAACAAAAGAATAGTTTGGCACGTTATAATCGAGGTTTCCTAATAAAAAGATAAGATAAGTTAAAAATTGAAGTGTGTCCAACACGAGCATTGAACCATTCAGAGGTGGCTGAGAGTCTAACAGCAGCCCTTGCTGCCATCTCCTTGCCTATTAAATCTAAGATGAAAAAGTATTTCCAGAGCAGTAGTGGGCGTCGTCACTTATGTAGATGAAAGCTGATTTCCGAACCTTTCCTAGGATGCTAAGGTTTCTGACCTTGTACAGGAATGGATCTTAGACGATTACGCCATACAACAGGATTGGTTTAATGACCCCGATATAAAGACATAAATGGATGGATACCCCATTTCCCACAAATAGTCCCGCATCCTGCATCCATCCCAGCTACCATGTAACTAATGCGGTTATGTTTAAGGTTATAGTAGGCATTGCCGAGGGAGTCTGCGATGATTTCATTCTCTGCAAAGCAGGGGTAGCGAATGGTGTGTCCTCATGCGTTGATTAAGCATAGTATGGTGGGGGGTGGAGACTCGCCCGCCTGGTCCTGTTATAGCTCCTGAAAAATATGGGAATACAGATGGGAAAATTCAAAATTATTTCAAATGCCCGGATATTTCCGTAAAAGTGGAGGTGGAGGGGATAAGCATCTAACAGGTTGGTCATCTCCATGGAAAAAAGAAGTAAAGGCAAAATTATAATTAGCACTTCCTCAGATGCGGCGGTGGCAAAGATGGCATAACATAATGAGCTATCTCCGCGGTGTATGCACCAGTAGAAGATGCAGACTTACCCTCCGAAGGTTCAGTTATTGTAACGGACTTCATTAAGAGCCAGTTAGTTATTCGGGATCGGCTGGAGAAACTTTCCGGTGGAGTGACTATAAATCAAGCTCAGTAGACGCCAGGGCTTGGCCGCGAACCTTCATCACCCGAAACCTTTCAATGCCTTGGGCAGGATACAGAACAATATGGATTTCTGAAGAAAGGCTAAGATGTTACCATCGACCTAGATCCCCGTAGTGGTGTTTTTGGGAAGTATACACACTACCGACGGGCAAGAGCTGTCCGGTGTCTTATGGAAGATTTTCACCTCTCCCGCTAAAAATAAACAAAAATAAAAGAAGTAATCTGTAGAAATAACAAATATTTCATTGACTTCAATTTTGTCGGTTATAGTAAATAGGATGTTCGTAATGACTGAGTTAGTATGGCTGCCCCAGAGCAAAGTTAATTTCAAAAATATACCTAGTTTTCTTATCACACTAATATGTGGGGTGACTACGCTATTAGTGGATGCAGATGAAATTTAAGGAGTACCTAATGATGATTGAAAAATATTAATATATTGAGATTTAAGTGGACCTAGCATTGAATCATTTATTCGTGCCCAACTAAAAAAAACTGTTCAGGTCTTCATTACTTTTCAATTCTATTCACCAGAAGCCCCTCTGGTCGAAGGAGGTATATAAGAAAAACGTACGCTACATAAGTATCTTTAAATACTTTAATTCAGATGGAAAATTATAAATGTATAATAAAACTAAAAGAGGAGATAAAATAGACCCTTGCAGCACCCCACTTTTCTTATTGCGGTTTTTCTTCGCAGTCGCTATATTGCGTTAATCCCGAAATTTCTTTCAATTTTCACCCGTTTTACGGCAAATTAAATTGAGGTGCTGTCCCGGACTTCCCTCTAACTGCGACCAGCTACCTATACTATTGATAGCGAAGTTCTTTTGAATTCGTATTCAAGCGCATAATGTTACAAAAGACAAAAATCAATTGGATGCTTTTTAGGGTATCGGAGATGGGTTGATGTGAACATTTATACTGGGGCGGTGCAGGTGATTACTCTAAAGGGCTGTTAGGATATGCCGTGTGCATATAGTAGCTTAAAAATTACTCGCATGGTATTCATAGTTATTCAACACTCCTAAAATCACTATATCAAAAATTATTGACCAAAGCCGTAAGTTTTAATTGGAAATTTTAATAGATATAGAGGAAATCGTGAACAAAATCACTTGTGGGAGTTATTTAAAGAAATTCAGTTATTTTCAAGTAATAAATAGAAAATTCATATAGACAATTAAATATTAATTGCTTTAGAAATTAATATCAAGTAGGAAGAAATATATGTCACACTGGACACAACTATTCCAATGAATTTAAATATGCCTTTCTGGATTGTTTTCAAATACATGCCTGATTTATGTCAAGTAATCAACGTTGACCAGTTCTCATTTCAATTCAAATTACTAAATTAAAATGACTAATTTACATGTCCAATATCCCTTTAATTTAAAGAATTCTAACTAATTATGTTGCAGCATTGTTTCCATTTAGGTAATATACTAAATCGAAATTTCAATTGTTTTCCATTAATTGCTTCCTAGAGTACGTTATCGCTTTTCGAGTTGTGGTAATTAACCAGCTGCTACAGGAAGCAAGCAGCCTATCGGACTTTCAAAATAATTTCCTTCCTTTGTGGGCTTTAATGCCATTCTTATCAGGTGTAGCTGAATGCATTTAGTTCATTTGAAAGATACTTTAATCTATATTTGCTTTGATAAGTTCTATACACTCTGACTGACTAGTAATTATCAACACTGCAAACAATAGACCAACTACACATTCCGGTGTTATTTACAATGCAGCAGGGAATCCTGAACTTGAGTTCAACTTATGATTCTGAATTAAAATCGATTTATCCTTAAAGGGTGGCTAAGCTAGGATTTTAATCATAAAAGCTTTTTTGAATAACAAGTATCACAAATTTTATTATTGTGACCTTTAAACGGTGGAACAGCTTACTGGTATTAGATATATAATTGTTTATTTTCTTTCAATATTTCAAAATATTGTCAATATCATTAAATATTCCATTCTCGCCAATCCCGAAGAACAAATACCCTCGCGAAGTAATGTCTAGCGATGGTTCTGTGGAAAACATAAGAAGTCCCACACACTTATTTTCAAAACTAGTGTAAAAATACTGCAGTAATCTTGATATATAAAAATATGTTGAACATATTGATTTCTATTGTCAAATCCATTACTTTATAACGTAAGGGCACTTCTACAAACTCCACAGAACACCACTACAACTCTAATAATTCCGCGAGAGAACAATCAATATCAACGGAGCACAACATGTATGAAGGAGCATGTATTATATATAGAGCCCTATTAAAATTTCTAGCAGCTAGCATACACTGGCACAACTCTTACCCAGTATCGCACTTAAAACTTCCAGAATGACGTAAAACTAATATGTTGGCTTATCTATTTGACACTTAAGCCTTACTCAGCCGTTGTGACATGCACCTGCTGAATCACAAAAAGCTACAAAGATCTGTATGTAAGATCAAGAGGGCGCACCCGTGTCACTATTGAAAGCAGTTACATCAGCCTAATCTATTAGAAAACATTATCAACGTAGTTTATAGGAATCAGGTAATAATCATAAAGCATTTTAAAAGCGGAGTAATCCGACTTAACAGCAACTGCTGATCCATCTGGCTTCTAAATTTCTGAAAGATAAAAGTTTTTCGCAATCGAAAAACGAACTGTCCACCTTAAGCTGCGACCAGGTTTCCCGTTATGTTAGTATTTATGTGATCGCGACCATAAAAATCATTATATTGCGCTACCTCATCTACAGAAATGGTTATTTTTCCTCGTCAACCATAATACTCACAGTTATGGAGTAATCCTAAACACGCCACGAGCCAACCGTAGTAGAGCACTAGCAACTCCGACGCCACAACAGAAAAAAGTTATACATATATGCATACATGTCCTTCACAATCTCTGCTAAATATATACATATAAGTCCTTCACAATCTCTGCTACGTTTTAATGACAACGGTATTTGAGCAAAGAAGATCTAGGAAACGCTAGAGGTCGTGCTGGACACTCACCCCTCTGCCTATAAGGGACCGTTCAAGTATTACGTAACGCAGTTTGTGGGGAGGGGGGGGTGGTCAAGCAACGCGTTACGTAACATTTTTGTTAAGATTGAAAGTCCTAACTCTTAACTCACGGATCACGGAGATAGAAGTATACTGTACGTGGCAAACAACCACAATAAGCCGTGACTCTAAGAGTAAAACCACCTAAACTACATGAACGTACAAATTTCACGCAAACACATTAGGTCTAAATGGGCTAAAATTTCGTCTAATTTATATTGCTTCTTATTCCGGTATTTCGCGCAAAATAATGTACATTTTTAATAAAAACAATAATCTGCGTGTTACGCAACGTTTGAGGGGGGTGGGGGGGGGGGGGGGGGGGTAACGCCAGTGTTTTTTCAGGCCTTCCACTAGTCCCACAGACTTCCCAGTTATTTCAGAAATTTTCAAGCCGAGACTGCGTCTATACACAAAAAAACAGAGTAGGAGACAAACGAGTATTTCAGTTAATATCTACATATGTTAATTGACAAGCGGCGCTAAAAGCTGACAAGTTCAAATCTTAAATCCGGTTTAATTGCTACAGAGCCTTTGAAACTATAAGCACGAATAGCAGAAGCATCACCAGAAATGAAGTAGCAGACGTTCTCACTATGAAAGAAGCTGAAATGAAACCTCGGGTGGTGGAACCAATACCCCCTCCATTATCATTATCTTGCGAAACGCGAAAACTTTGGGGAATCATACGCTCTCAAAGACAAGAAATACTGGGTAATTTCTTTACCGAAGGATTAAAAAAAGCTTCGAATATCAACATAAAGAGGATTCTGAAGTACGCTGTGGAGACGGGTACCTTTGAGTAAAATGGAATAGTTCCCCGGCGATCTCAACACGATACCTTTAAGACGTAGAGCACGTGACTGTGGTAGCGTTAGACCCATTGTAGTCTATGCACTGTAATCTAACCTAATCTTACTTAATTAAATATAAGAGCTTTTATTTATTGTGAGTTCCCCGTGGTAAAACTTTTAATAAATCTTCACCTAAGATCTATCGAGTAATCTTTTACCAACGATGGGTATTCCGGTAGATTCCTATACTGCCGGTAGGGTTTAAACCTGAGATCTTCATATTGAAAGGCCAACACGTTATCCCTTATGCAACCGACATATAATACCCAATAACGTAAAAATAGTTTTCCTTTTACAACCATTAATCTGATATTAACAACGCAAGGACATACATATACACATGTTACGACTATTCATTTATATAATATTCATACAAATTTCATTAAATATTGAATAAGTAAAAAGGACAAAAAATTGCATTCATTCTCTATAGTGAACATACAAGGATATCAAATACAAATTTCTAGGATTGAAAATCCTTGCTAATTGCTACCACTTTTTCACATTTCCATAGTATGTCAAGGGACTGGCATTGATTTTTAAACCCTTGTTATAGCACAACCGATGACATATAAAAATCATTTAAAAAATCTCGTAGGGCAAATAAATGAGAAAGTGCAATCGTATGTGAACGTAAAACGGAAGTGAAATTAATAATTTCCTCGTCCATTTCAATAAAAGTATGAAAACATACATACAATGACAATGTTTAGTCTATTAAACAAATTGAATTTTAGAACCGGAACAAATCCTTCAATTGAGAATATGCTGTTCTCGTGAAAATAATTACAAAGCGGATCAGGAGCAGGAGCTCATTAAAAAGCACAAATATTGGAAACTCTAGCTTTTCATAGTGGCATTTTGGAAGAGAAGGTCTTTCGAGTTTGCGTTTTATTTCTGTCTTGATAAACCTTGCATTTTACACTCCACCTCGTTTAGTTCTAGTTCTAAAAGCTCTGATAGAATTGTAGGTGAACTGATGAATTATTTTAAAATCGTCCAAAACGAAATTAGTTGAATTCTTGTAACATACCCTACTCAACTACTCAAGCAGTATTGCGTGGAAGGTTTAGAATTATTAAAAGTAAGTTGCGAACAACGGCTGCATCAATGTCTTAGAGTTTTAGGAGCATCAAACAAGAGACAATTATTTCTACTCAAAGCGAATACCTAGAAAACGCCTTTATTTAATGAACTGATAATATGGTCTCTGTTGGCGTCTGTATAGCTTTTATGGGATTTTGGCTACTGTGTCGAATATGCTTAAATTGAGGATATTATCATCTGAGAAGTTATAAAAAAACTCAAAAAATTAGATAATAACTTGTTACTAAAGGCAGAAAGAGAGTATGTGTAAAAACTTAACCTTGCGGTATACCGAAGTTATTTCATAAGAATATGTTTTTCCATCCGAAACCCATGTTTTCAGTTTGGCTAAAGTAGTAGGGAGTAAGACTCTTTAGAAAGTCTTAAAAATATCCAAAGCTGCAATTTTGAATTTACAAAACTTATGAATGCAAGAATGTTTTCGTAACTTAAGAAAAAGCTATATACCTCCGGCAGAGCAACCAGCTGATAGATCATACTAAAAATCATTGATAAAATGATTAGGTAAGATTTTATTAGCATAGAGTAAAAATCGATTCATCAGTGGAATTGGCTAGGGCTCTCAGTATTACCTGAACAATAGTAAGTTTGCAGACAAAAAGTAACATTTATTTTACTAAAGTAAATTCAAAATTTTACGCAGAGGTTTGGTCAGCCAAGAAGGGAAATTTTCGTACTAAAGGTTAATACCAAACCATTTGACGTTCTAAGTACATTGGGTGCAGTAGTTAAAGTCCTACGTAGAATATTAATCGAACCAGTTTACCTCTTGGTTATATTTAAGAAATCCAGCCCGATTAGCGTTTTTATAATCCCACATTAATCCGTTAGTAGAATTCTGTTTAGTCGACGTCATGTGGTGGAAAACGCGGAGTAGATAAGTCAACGTAGTATACTATATACTGTACAATATTTTAAAACGAGAGACGAGCGTCAGTTTGTTTTTTTCTTCACTTTTTTAGCTCATAAACTTTGAACGCGTTTTTCTCAAAACTACTTTTTCAAAGTCCGTGTTCACTGCCATTTAAAAACTACTAGACCAATTCATTTGAATCTTGGTACACATTTTCTACATATAAAATACCTCCCCCCAACGTTTAGTTAAAATATTTTTTTTTACATTAAGGGGGTTTCCCACCCACAAAATGGCGGAATTTTTCGTGGAAAATATCAGTTTACAATTTAAATGGCCACCAACAATTTTTAAATGAAAAAAAAAAATAATCGGAGAACGTTGGGGGGAGGATTTGATAATACTTTGACTAAATTTTAATGGCTTTTGATATCAGATAATTTCCGACCGAGATACAGTGAGCACCGCAAATTGTATTTTTTCAAAGACCTTCTGGGGCAAGCCCTGTCACCGGCTTGTTTTGCAATATATATGCATGAAAAAATTACAGAATATTGTTAAAAGTATGCTTAATAATGTACAATATAATAAATTTGCTCAATCCATTCACAAAAATTCACAAAAAAAGTGTTTTTTTTTACGCTGCCACCCTTACCCCTACCCTACCCACTATTAAACTTTTCAGATATCCTTAGATGTTTCAGGTAGGTATGTTTTTTTGTCATCGGTTTCCTCCCAGTTGCAGGTCTTGTATGTCGAAATTTTTGCCAGTGTGAAAACTAAGTTTGTTAGCCGACCCTTAACAACTCTGCAAGTTTATTAACTCCAGGCCTACCTATGATGCCTATCCTTCCTCACTTATTTAACGTGATTGAAGAGTAATGATCCTTCTACAATTGCCAATTTCTTCGCGATTTCTACTGATTTCATCCAACTGACGAGGCTATCGCCTATTTGCCTAGACCCCAGGGACATAGTACTTGATGATGCATCTGTTGCTAAGTACCTTTCTAATCTATCGGATGGCTTCTCGGGTGGTCCCGAAGGCATTCCCGCTTTCTCTGTTACAAAAATGTCAATCGTTTCTTGTGCCTGTCCTTTTTTATTTACTCAACTTGTCCTTGTTTCCCGGCCATTTCCCTGTGCTATGATTTTGATTATTCCTCTTTATAAGAAAGGCAATAGGTCTGATATCTCCAATTTCCAACCGATTGCTGTCATGTAGTGTTTATTGTGTCATGACGCAAAGAGTTTTAGGCTCTGATCAGCGATTCGCTTTCTCTGGACGTCTTTCATTTCTTCCTCCCAACGCGGCTTCTTTAAGGGGGTATTCCGTAGTAAAGAATGTCAAAAATCGATTTTTTTATTTTTACATTTTTGCATTCCGGAAGCCTTCAAGAATATGCCTGAAAAAGGGTTTTGATAAATTCGTTAATTTCAGAATGTTACTGATCTTAGAATTGACGTGCATGGACATTTCTTTCAGTGTAATGATTTTCCAAAACTTCAAACCCATTTTTCTCGAAATAACAATTTTGAATCGGTGACCACTATGTTTCGAGTTCTCCTGAACCAATTTACTTGAAACTTTTATAGCACCTTAACTACAATTGCCGCTAGTGTCTCTAGCGCGACTGTTGATACGTTTTTTTACAAGCATTTAAATGGAAAAAGTCAAAAAATCGCACTTGCATTACTTTTGTAATTTTCAATATTTAGGCAATAGAGTAAAAATTAATAAAAATTTTGAAATTTGCGTTGCGAATACCCCCTTAAGGATATATCAACAACCACCAACCTCCTTGAACTCCTAAAATACTTTTAACTGACCACTGAATCAGGTAAATAGATGGATTGTATATTTACAGATTTTAGTAAGGGCTCTGATAGGATTGACCATCGAATACTTGTTTATAAGCTATTGATGTTTGGGGTTCTTTCCCGTTTCGCCGAATTGTAGTTTTCTTATTTGTCTGATCATATGCAGCGCGTCCTGTTTCGGAGTGCTCTTTCGATCCAAATTTCCGTCAGCTTAGGGGTAACGCAAGGCAGCATCCACGGGCCGCTCTTTTTCATTCTGCAAAATAATAACGTTTCGCTTCTTATATTTAAGGCTAAAATTCTGCATTATGCGGAGGATGCCAATATTTTTCGCACTATCTTTCAGAACTCCTACGGTCGTGTTCTGAACACTGAAATTGCCACGTTTTGTGAATGGTGTACTCGCAAATGTGAGCAAGTGCAATCTCCCATAGCAGCCGTCCTTTTTGATTCTAACAAGTGTGCCGACTTCATTGGGTGTTATATATCTCATTAAGGATTCGCCAACGAATTTAATGGTTTGTTTGACGCACATGCACCAACAAATTGTTGGTGGAGAATAGCAGTCATTAAAAAATGGAAAAATGCGTTTTCAATGATATTGATAAGCATATATAAGACACGTCGCCGTGCAGTAATAATTTGTTGTCCGTCCCGAGAGATTCCGAAATCTAACCCCGCTTGCGGCGGTCCATAAATGTTTTTTGCTGACAGCATACTATGATAAGAAAAGGGTTTAAGAGCAGTGTCGATGGTCGGAATTAAATTTAAATTGTATGGACACTTTTTGTTTTTATAATGCAGCCAAATCGGGTGAAACATTTCGCCCGCCCCATGCCCTTCCAAAGGATATTATAGAGTAAGGGAGCATACAGAGAGGTCGTTGACCATTCGTAGACCAAGGAATTAAAAAAATAGGGCCGGTAATAAAAACACCAATTAGTCTGCTAGCGAAAGTATCAAAATAATGTAATGTGCCGTGATGTTCCTTATTATCGTAAATTGATCTGCACTCAGACGCCATTAAAATTAAAGAATAACAAACGAGGAATATCAAGGAGGCTGGAGCCATTCAGAAAAGTTTTTATATCTTATAACTAGTGTAAGACAAGGTTCTAATGAATGTGACTAAAATGTTTTCGCATTTATCAATTAATGTCTCATTTTTACGCAAGCACAAACAAATTCGAGTAAACTAAAGTGAAATTTACTCAGAAGATTGACTGAATTTATTGGATAAATCTGAGATTAGCTGAGAAAGTGTTAGATAGACCGTAAACCTAAAAGATCCATAAAAATAAAGACATATAACTTGAAGAATCAGTAAAATTTACGACCTTAAGATAACAGATACTTTGCCAGAACTTTCTGTATGCCAGAAATTGTCTTCTTGAAGACTATAAAGTCTTGTAGTTGCCAATCCAACAAATTGTAAAAGAAATAGTGCAAATTAAAGAAAATTGAAAATATCTTGAAACTTCTGTAAAACATGTGATAAAGCATCAATAAAAAAAACATATAAAAGTCAGGAAAACATGCTCTCATGGAAAAAAACCATTGAAAATTACGAGTACAACTCCTTTATCCGAAGAAGTCGCAAAATCCTGGCCGGGCAGCCAGGAACCCACGACCATAAATTTCAGTCAAAGGGAAAAGAAAACGAAAATCAGTACTAAAGTGATTTTGGTTAAAAGAGGAACAACAACAACAGGACATGACGGCTTTGCAGTCCTAAAATAAAAGCTTTTTCAAAATTTATTAGCTTTTAAAGTTTTGAAAGAGTTTCCACACTTTTTCCGAATTCGAAACAAAATCGATAAACGCCAACAGTGCATTTGGTGAAATTTATTACGTGTCACGGATTTTTGTTCTTGCACTGTGAACGTGCAAAAATTTTAATATCGATGGGTTTTCACTTCTTTGAAATTCAGTTATGGTAAAATTATTCCCACATATTTTCTTACCAATTTTCATTACGATTTGCCATAACTAACAAATTTTCTGTCGGTTACGTTAACCGATTGAATCCCACGTTGTATACACTTTTCGATTCATCAGAACTTTTGGTATTTTCAATAATTACAGGAAACAGGGGGCACGTTTGATTTTATATCATACTTTTGGTCGTGTAAATTAATAATTGTATTGCAATCGTCATCACTTGGTAAAGAACGTATACATTCTGAATTAGTGCATAATTGCAGTACTGAAAATACCCCTCGGGCTCATAATATAGCTTTTATTAACACAGTTGAGTGGGATTTCGATTTATTGCAGTAATTTCTCAATGCGAAAAACCAAATTAAAAGCAACAAACCCAGACTTTCTTTTTAATTATTCTGTTTACCTGAAATTCGATGCGATTCAATGCGTTGGATTATTTCAAATTCAATAATGAATTTCAGAGGAAGCAGAATTCCCGAATTTATTTCAACTACCGTATTTGGTCAATTCGCATTCGATAATTTTATTATATGCTTATTGAAAATTATATTAGATTTGCGGTTTCAGTACACTTCAGTATACATAAATCGATTAGGCACTGTTCTGTGGTTGTTCATGTGATAATATTTTCCGCTCTATATTGGTTTATAGCAATTTTGAAATACAAGTCCACAGTATTGGGGCGTAATTATTTTAGTCTGTTTTCTATCTCATTCTCGCTAGCTTTATGTAAAATGACGGGGAAGAACGTTAAACTCTTCGATAATACAGATCGCAAGTGAATCTATAAATTAGACAACACGTTAATCCTTATACTACCGGCGAAACAATTATTTAAGAGTTAAGCCGCCAGGACAGCATTTATTTATTTATTTAGCAAAATTTCATCAAGATACTGACTACTACAATGTGCTTGACAAAAAGTTTTTAACAAAAATATAAAAGCAAAGAAGAAGAAAATAATACAGAAAAGAGCTAACTCATAACATGATTTCACAGATCAAAATCAATGCGATCAAAAGAGGAATTTAAATGTTGCGACATCGATGTGATCGACTCATTCACCCCATAATTAATGCGATGAAATGGTACTTGAAAGAAGCCGTAATTCCTCATGGAACGAGCCGAAAGTAGTAAGAGTCTATAGACCCCGAATGCAGTCAAAAGCAATGAGGAGCACGATCTTGGAGTTACAGAGTCCCTTTTCGAGAGTATTCAAATGTAACACTCTAAGCATATCGACATAAAGTGGTAATATAAAGGACCTGCTCCAAGGAAGACCGCGAAAATCGAACCTGACGAATCTTTGTTGAACAGCTTCAATGCAAATGATATGTGTCGCATACAGGTCTGACCAGACAGGTGAGGCATATTTCAGAATACGCGTGGCAAAAGTGCAATGGAAAAGATTCATGACGTAGAGATCATCAAACTCCTTTGACCATCCTTTCACAAAACTCAAAGTCATATTAATGCTAGTAAATATGGCATTAACATGATTTTCGAAAGTAAATTGGCAATTAAGCTAGACGCCCAAATCCTAAGGCTTTTGTAAGTCTAATTAAAGGACAGTCATCTACGCTAAAATTAAAGTTTATTTAATTGTCTGACGTAGCGCGGAATACCGTCGCGCCGACAACATGAATTTGAATAACAATGGTCCGATATGGGAGTCCTGCGGTACTCAGTTAATACTAAAAATAACATTATCCCGATCTCAAGAAAAGAGTGAGATCAAATACGAGGAACGTCCAGAAAGTAACGTTTAAAGCGAAGTTGTTATTACTACTCTTTGGGGGGGGGGGGGAGTTTTTATTACTACTTAAAGGCAAAAATGAGGGATCGTTCACTTCAGTCGGTTCAAAACTAACTTTGGCATTGTCATAAAGAGATCGGAATTTCTGCTCAAGGAGATTATATTTTTTCATTCACAGGAGAAAATGTCATTTAATTTAAGCATGAAAGCCTTCTAAATTGCCGTACATAAAGTACCTAAAGTACCAAAAGAGCACCATAATGTTCAGTGAAAACTTTTAAACGGTTCCAACAATCATAAATGAATGACAAAAAAGTGTGCTCTATGCAAATTGGATAATATTAGAGAGTCAATGAGTCGGAAGAGTAGTCCAGAAATTTTGGGCAACGGCAAGACCAGAGGGGTTTGACGTAGTGAAAACTAAAATAGTCCAACTGAAAAACGAAAACACTAACAGAGAAAATACAGCAGTACGAAGTTTGATCTGATCCCTCTGAAATAAATGCTGGTGTACCTCAGGGTTCAGGTCTTTTACAAACCTTATTTCCACTTTACTTTCTACTAATAGTCTTCTCTATCCCACTTTGAATCCCATTCATAACTTCGGAAACGACAGCATAATTGGCTTCGAATACTCTTTCGATTCTATAGCATGATTGCATAGAAATCAACCGAAAATTAATGTTTTGATTTTACGCAACGAAGTCTCTACGACTATAGGATATAGACTATACATATTATGTTATGATTAATATATGCAAAACGTTAAGCTGTTTAATGTCGCTTTAAAATAATGACCACACATCCAACCTTGATCTTTCGATACGGTGGATATACTTTATTTGCCCGTTTTTAACATCTTAAGATTTTAAAAATACAACAATATGAGTTGGACTTATATATTTTCAGTCTCTAATATTGTGATGACAATCTTGCAAAATGAACAAAATATTTTACTCTATTTGATTTGATGCTGATTCTCTAGTCTTATATCCGACGCAGTCTTAAATATAAGTCCTATATTTAAGCATAAGTGTGCCACATTATCCACGTTAGGCAATTAAAAAAAACTTCACACTTATTGGCGATTCTATACGTACAACCTCGAATAGTATGGAATCTCTAGAGCGTCGCCGAACTGCTGATTGTCTCTTATTCGCTATTTCCTTTCAAATGGGAAAATTTACTTAATCCCTAGTACTGAAACATGGCAAAAAGCAAATTTGTAAATCAACTCAGGAGTTAAAGACAATAGTTCGGAATCTAGGCAAATAAATGATCAATGTGGTAGATCAGTTTAGCCCTACAATAAACCTAAGGGTGAACAAGATATACAACCCGTGCAACAAAAAGAGCCGCACGTTTAAAGTTAATTAACAACAATTTATTATGTAATTTTTCTGTATTTTACATTATTCACATATAACCCAATTAAAAAGTATGTTTTATGCAATATGTAATTTGTTTAAAAAAAAAAATTTACTTTTTCGTTCGAAATCAAAAACTGCTTCATTTTGTTCAAATTTTTAATGCAATGTTATTTCATAAAAAATTAAAAATACAGTAAGCCAACAATATCTCTTTATTTTTATTAAACTTAAAAATGTATTTTCAAAACTTAAAAGTTTTAAAATTGAGTTTAAAAAAATATTAGTACTTTGTAGTACCGCCCTTTGCCTTAATAACGTCTCGAACCCTATGCATGTATGCAACTGTACATAGTGAATGTTTTTAGCAGAAGAGTGCACATCAACAACCGTTAAAAGCAATTTGGACATCTTGGAGACTATTTAGCACGAATTGAGCCGGGAAGATATGAAAAAGTAAACCACGTGCGGCTCTTTTTGTTGCGGGGGGTGTATGTATTAAAATTGGTATACTTGGTATTAAAAAAAAATAGGAATACAATAAAAATAATAAATATGTGTGAAATCAAGATTAAAACTAATAAGGTTGCCCTCTAATTTTTAAATTGCAGGAGTTAATTTGAAAGCTGCTTTGTGGGAAATGACAAAGTATGAAAGACTTAAATGTAGCTACAGTACCTCATCAACTTTAACGCAGAAAGGAAATTATTCGTCGTGCATAATAAGGAAACTTTCTTTGGATTTAGTAGTTAAGAGGGGTCGTAAAACACAGTCACCGCATAAGTTCATAAGGCTCAGTGTCCTTTTTAGTTCAAACGGAAGTTGAAAAATAAATTCAGTAGACGCGCACGTAAACACCAAGAATGGTCCTTATGAGCTAAGCTAACTTTGATTACACCAGCACTTAAAGTTCTGGAGAAAACGCTACAGCAAAGGTGTCATAGAAGCAATCTGAATCCGGGACAAAGTTAGTGAACTAAAAGCACATTGCTCGTAAAATTTTAATCATGTATGTACCTTCAATTTGGAAGATAAAAATTCCGGTGAAACCAGGTGGTCGTGAATAAATCATAAATGGCAGTTTCCATAATGGTGCCCGGAAAACCAACCACACCATGCATGGAATGTAGGATACGTGTAAGGACCCACTTAAAAATTTATACAAAGCTAACGGCAGTCAAAGGATATTCCAGAAGTGCTTGGAAAGCGCTTTAAAATCAGCAGCCTACACCATTTAAAATAACCAAAAAAATTTGTTTAAAAGCTTCATTAGATGCGGGCGAATGCCGTGGGGCGTGATAAAGGGATGAACGTAACACAAAGCAATGGCAAAAGTAGGCTACACACATAAAAAGTGGGACAGAATTTTTCCTTGCTCTACAGCTCTATTACGCAAGCTGTGGGATGCATTTTTACGCGACTTTAATTTTCCGACGTCACCTAGTTAGGAGAAGGGAGCACGGTACGAAGCAGCCCCGGGCATTACAATCCTAGAAACAGGATACGTTCCGCATCTCCATTTCGTTTTATTTGCCTTCCATCAGATACACATGCATTCGAGGCACTTGACACATAAATGCGGAAAGGATTGAGGGGCTCGAATCCGAGCACATTAGAGTTCGTTTAGCTGGGATAAGGAGCTCAGCTTGGTCCTGGATATGTACGTTAAAGGATTCTCATCGTAATCTGTGTGAGCTCAGAAATTGTACGGATATTTTTGGAATTCTAAAATGGTCCCATGGCAAAAGTTTTGCACTCCACTTAAAATCGATGAATTATTTAATGGCTCTACTGACCAAGAAACCTCCTCCCCTAGAAAATGATTAAGTACCACACTTAACCCTTATCAAAAACCTAAAGGCCTACAGGGCCCCTGTAATTAAGATAGTTGTCGTGATAAATTTATGACTGTGAAACAAAAGGCGCTCGAGTTAATTACTGATAAGAGATACTCCAGCAAATTCTTCGCTGCTGTATCGGATTTGTAGTGCGGTTTTCATGCCACGAAAGGATATTCTCTGCTCCTTGAGTAACAGAATGTTTTGAGGTTATGTGTTTGAGGAAGTCTTTATTATGTATGCTGACAGAAACCTTCTACGGTTTACCACTGAAATAAAAGGTGATGGACAGATTAAGGGAGAAATTTTGGGAAACATTTTACAATGGATTACAATATACCACTTATTAAGGCATGTACTTACGAATGAACTTAAGAGAAAAGCTTGTCAGCATTTTCTCATCTTTTTCAATGTGCTAAAAACCTAAAATGTAGACATCACTTTTAATCACAGAGCGTGGTATAGGTTTTTTACGTTGAAAAAGCTTCTTTGAGGTGATCATATTTTTCGTCGCATGAATATGCAGGACGTAATTATTTAAAATCCTGGAACCGCTTTTAATAAACCCACACAAGCGAGCAATTACAAGAAAAAATTCCTAAAACTCATAAAATGAAATAAATGAGAGGACAAAAAATATTATACTTTATGCAAATTACTTTTTGCTTTTTGTTCGGATCTTATAATTTTCAGAACAAGTCGTATTACCACACGTTTCATAGTGAATTGGGATCGTTTGAACGCCAATACTCCGTCTTTGTATTAAGTAGAAATCTGTAAATTTTTCCGTAAATGTTTGAATAGGATTGCAGTGACGGACTTCAAAAATAAGTTTTCGATGTTTAAAAAAAATCTTTTTCTGATATGAGTATCCATGGACAGTCTTCTCAATAATGGCGCTTTAGAAAACCTTTTCACTATTCAGACAAATGGAGTCCACTAATTAATTACAGAGTTTCATAACGTTTCAATTTAATCGAAAATTTGGTCTATAGGTTACTTTCGCGACTGAATGAATTTGTAAGCTTTCGAAATCTGAGATAAAATTCAATTCACCTTTCTCCTACGTACAGTTTCCGTTTTACTTCAATTCCTTTAGAATTTACCACATATCGGTGCGAATTCAACAGCGTTTTCACAGCGTTTTGGAAAAGTCTTTTTGATGATTTTCTTGCATGTATTTCTCCCATACAATTTGGACACAAATAGACTATTCAGTCAAGCAAAATTTTTTTCGTTTATCGCACTTGACAAGAAAGTCTACGAACGGTGTGGAGAGCTCAACCTATTGAACTCCATTATAGCCTGTGCAAGGCCCGCTTGATAGTAGGAAGAAGAACACACGTGCAAGCCAAGGCATCTTGGTTTATACAGGAATGCCTCCATCTGGGATAGTTTACCAGTACAAAATTAATATATTTAGTAAAGTTAAACGAAACTAATAAAAAATGATATGGAGAGATATATGAAACCATGTTCCTACACTCTGATCAACAAAAATTTGAAACACCCTTCATGCAAGGTATCGCCTTGATACAAATTGATCTTGCCCGCCAATAAGTGCTGGACTTTCTCAAGTTCCCGTAACCGCTTCATACGATTCGAGAAAATGACTGCAAGTGGACGTACAATTTAAAGTGGCTTCCGGTCTACTAACTCTGGAAACCTGAATGGCTTTTTAACATAAACTGTAGTACGCTGAAAAAAAAAAACGTTGGATCAACATCAAAGGCATGCGGATCTGAGACCATCATGATTAAAAACCCAACGCCTGATCTATTACTCCACCTACGACTTACCGGACTTGTCTTATAACTTATCATCGCTGTTCATCGCCGCGCTGAACAATGTCGATATTATATCATGCTGAACAATGTCGATATACTATATGCTGACTAACTAACTAACGAGGCCTTGATAAATATTTTGTTGAAATCCTTAACAACACTATTGGTTGGTCGAATACCTCTTTACCTTTTTGTAGAACCGTCACACCTAGTTTGTAGAACCACCAGCAGTGACTGACGTAAACATTGGACCTCGGTACAGATCAGAGGTAGAAGACGCCTCTTATTGATGGAATATCAGCGGAATTACTTAGGTCGGATCCCGCAGGTATAGTTTTGTTTTTGTGCATATTCCCTATTCTCTCTTTCTGGTTCCTTTAACCCCTTGTTTGGCGTAGGGCGTACATTACACCGGCGCTTCACCTTGTCCGGTTCTGCGTCAACGCCTTTAACTCTGGCCACAATTTGTTAATCTAGGTATCTTCCTACCTACTCAAACTTACAGGCCAAGAGAGGATATACAGCAATATTCGCAGGCGAAATATTGCGGTAAACTATTTATTGCGATAAATGGTGTACCGAAATATCGGTGAAACATTGTAGTGATCATAATCTGATACAGCTGTCTCGGTCGGTTATTGTTTTGAGTATTTGTGCGGATCAACATCTAGTTTTCGGTTTCTTTCGAAGGCGTCCACCAGCTAAAGAAAAGCTAACCCTTTGGTGCTGGTGTTGAAGACGAGCCAAAGGAGTTTAGGTTTTCTTTATTAGAAACGCCGATCGCGTTAGGAAATATTTTAACTTGACTTTACTCTGCATATTAACTATGTCGTGTCCAGAGGCAGTTTAATCTTGGGCTTTGTTAAGCGTTGGTCCAGAGAGTTCTCGGATATACCAACCTTGATTCATTTATACTGCTCCTTAGTTAGACCTATTCTTGAGTATGCATCTCAGGTCTGGTCGCCCTACTACGCTGTTCATTCCAAGCGTATCGAATCGGTGCAGCGTAATTTTCTTAGATTTGCGTTAAGAGAGCTCAAATGGGACGATCAGCTTAGACTCCCACCCTACACCGACCGCCACCGGTTGATTGGTTTGCACTCGCTTGATAAAAGGCGCAGGGTTGCTGACTTGGTCTTTATTCACCAGCTCTTGAACTCCAATATTGACTCAGGTGTGCTTATTAGAAAGGTTTCCTTCAGACAATCCCAACATAACCTTCGAAGACTGCCTTTGCTGCATGTTGAACCATCGAGATCTAATTATGGCATGCATGAACCTATTTACCGTTTATGTAGGGCTGTTAATGCATGTTCTAATTTTGATTTAACTCTTAGTAAGGTGTTGTTTAAGAACTATGTATTTTCTGTGCTCCCGTGACTCTCTGTTTGCATGTTGCGTGCGAGGTTTCCTTGCTTGTTTTCTTCCTGTTCCTTTTTTTTTTGTTATTTCTTCCTCTGCATGCTGGCGTGGGAGCCTCATTTCATCAATCTGATGGAATAGGTGAATTGATTCTGGGCTCCTGCCAAAGAAGTGCGCCTTCTGTGTTAGAAGGGTTAATTCCAATTAATATTTCTTACTTTGCTCGAGTTTGAACGGTTCAGTTCGGATTTGCAATTCCAAGTAATTAAAAATTTTTGAAAATTTGCTCGGGTCATGTGTTTATTTCGTACATTGTGTATATGCGAACCAAAAATTGTTCTTTACTTTGTTCGAAGCCGTTTAACTAGTATTTAGTTATCTTTGGTTTGTCCTTTATTTCTGGTTTGGTGATCATTCCGATTTTCAGTAATCATCTTCATTTTGTGACGTCATTCCACGGTCAGATCAATTCCCAAAATGGAGATGTCAAAATAAATGGAATCGATCTATGAACATCGATCTTTTTAGGGAAATTAATCGATCTTCTTAATCGGAAAAAAATTATAGATATACTGAATCGATGTTCTCAGTTCGATCCCCTATCTCTAGACAAACCTGTTGGCAGGGAAAGGCGATATTTAGAAAATTTTCGATATATCGACATCGATATTATTAGTAAAGAAATATTGATACCACCAAATATCCGCTAAATATCGCGATATATGTCGATAACAGCGAAAAATTTTCAAATTCCCTGATTAGTAGCCTCTTTTCTCTTAATATTGAGGAATAATTGATTTAAAGTAAAAATAACATATGTGGCTGCACAGAGTAATGATCATTTTTAATCCCAGTGTTTCTGATTAATTCCAATTTTCAAGTTTATGCTACTAACGCGTGTATGCTTATGGATGCGGAGATTTTCGGTTCTGGTTACTTGGTCATTCGTCGTGACCATCATTCTGCGTTTTGTGCCCCGGTTAGCGGTGGGGTCTTGTGTGCTGTCCGTCGTGATATTCCTTTGGATGTCACTCCTTACTACCTGAGTACTTCCATCGTCCTGCTTTTCATGCTATTTACTTTATCGATCCTGTTACTGTTATAATTTTAAAAAGGCTGACCCACCATTACTAAATGGTTGGTTTTCGACTTGCGATTGGAATAGTGGCCTTTATTGTACATTTGTTAGGACTATTCTTGAGTATGGTAGCCCACTGTGGTCTTATTTTTATGAGATCCATATTAAGCGTATCGAGTCCGTCCAAAATAGGTTTTTAAAGTTTGCTCTACGTAACATTTCATGGAATAATGACCGACTTCTACCTCCTTACACTGATAGACTTAAATTGATATCTTTAGACTCTCTGGAAACCATACGAAAGAATGACAGGACTGCTTTCGCTCTCGAGTGTCTACAGGGGGCTCTTAACTCTCTCGAATCGCTAACATGTTTTAACATATCTGTTCCGTCACACCACCACCGCGTTGTCACGCACCCCCGTACCAAATATGGACATGGAAAATATGGAATATTGAAAATGCTGCTCATAGCTGTAACTGGCTCATTATAGTTACAGCTATAAGCCGCATTTTCAATTTGGTATATGATCATATGGACTTTCACTTGTCAAAGGGCATAATAAAAAGCCACAGAACATCTTAGTTTTTGATTGCGACACTCTCAGAATTCCGTGATTATTACTGTGGATTCTCTTCAATATTGTTATTTATAAAATAGTTCTTATAACGATGGCTCGTTCAAAGTCCTCTAAAACAACGTTTGCTGAGAGAAAACTAATAATTATTATTATAATATAAAATTGAATCCAAATAAAAAAATGTATCCACTTTAATCTCCTGTTGTAGCCGCTCGGGCTGGTATTTCTTGCTGCGAAGTGTTATTGTAGTATTGTTCAAATTGGATTATTAATAATAATTTAAAGTAGAAAAAATATCACGAAATACGAACTTCAGAATTCAAAGCTATACTGAATCGCGGCAAAATTATTAATTTTTTTTATTTCTAGTCCATGAGATTGCTACAAGTCTATACTGAACAAAAATACTGCCAAAACACCTGTAGCCTTTATTATGCGAACGGTGGCGCGTCTGTTGTGCAGACCTCGAACTAGGCGTCATTTTGATCTTTTAACTAGTCACAAGTCCTTATTTTGGTCTTTTAACTATAAAAATATATCTTTGGCTTTTCAAGATTCTTTTAACTGTTTAGCCAAAAAAATCAATCGGAATTGTATTGAATAAATTATTCAAAATGGAAAAAAAGGTGATTTAAATGTAGTTATAGAGGAACTAAACGCTAAGACAAGAACCCAAATGGAAAAGTTTTTGTTGGAATTCGCAGCACACGATAACTTGTATCTTCAATGGATCCGTTTATCGTTTAACATCCTGAATTTTATTTAAAGGGTAAAACTAAGAACAAGATCGACAAGGTCGGTTGAAGGCTTTGGAGATCGGGTCCTTTGAATTTAAAGTCTAAATGCGGAGCTGATAATGTCAGCAGTTCGTGCATATGATACAACACCCAATGTGTCACAGATTAATGTCCAATGACTTAAGGCTGGAGCATAATGAACGCAACGCAACTTAACGGAAAAGCGAGGTATGTCATATGAACACAAGAAAAAGTAGGTAAACGTTCTATATACATCATACTCTAGATACAAACCCGGAAGCTGAAATTAACAGCTGAGCATTGGTGGTGTAAAAAAACCAAAACTTGCCTTAGTAGACATAAGAAAAGGTTTGGAGTACAATTCTCCAAACCTTTTCTCGTAGTTTTTCTCGCAATATATTTCGCAATAAATTCTTAAATTGGATTTTACTTGAGGTTAAAATACAAATGTTCTGAACAAGTGAACACGATAAAAAGTATCTCTCTTATACAATTTTTGTATCTTTGAAATGGAAAACTATCTTGTGCTCGTTTTGTTGAAATATTGAGCTTAAAGTGCGTCAATGACATCAGCGTTTCTCTTTGGTTTTGATTACGAGAGTGTGCAGTTTTATTTGTGTTTGTAAGGATTAGTTTATTGTAGAGAAATGGCCAAACTTTCATGTTTCCGGGCTTGTATCTAGAGTAGGCTGTAGCGGATATTAATTTGACAGATGTCTTGCGCTCAACATTGAAATTTGTTAAAAAAATGGTTCTATAACTTCTCTTCGAAATTTTCCAATCTTACTTTCCTTATTGCACTCAAATTTAGTATTAATATACTTATGCAATATCGAGCAAAGCGTAAACAAACAAGTGTTGGGTTATGTTATGCGGCTGAGTCCGCCTTTCAGTTCAGTTGCGTTGCGTTCATTGTGCTCCGCCCCTGAAGACACCGAATAGTTGTAGCACATATTTGACTGTATTAAGACAATCAGAAATAATCGGAAATTATGTGTTTCCTGTGACGGACTGAGAACTCTTTACATTTGAATTGTAATAACAGTGTGGGTTTGAATTCCTTTCAAATTTGAATATGATAGTAAAAGTGTTTTATTTTAAAATTACTCTGATTAAATCCCCTCGTGGGTTGTATAATGAATAACGTAATGGCTTTCATACGAAGTTTACGGGTGCCAATCCCACCAAAGGCGGGTCAGAGCTATTTTCGGTTGATTTAAGAATACATTAAACCCTTTTTGGAATACGGGAAATATTTTCCATCGAAGCTCTTTTTCTATCGTGCCGCCCACAAGGGTTTACCAGAATCATAAAGGTTGAGGGGATTCTTTCCAGATAAATAAGTAAAGCTTTGTTAGATCAGAGCAAAAACTTTAACGACAGCCTCTAAAATTATTTATATAGTAGCAAATTAGAAACATTTTGTGATGGAAAAACCATAGCAGATAAAATTAGGCAGGATTTGCAAATACATACGTATAAGTGCCCTCTGAGTTGTAAGGATCAATTCTATTTATTTATAATAGCTACGATTCACTGTAGTAATTTAAAGTTAAATAATAATGAGTCTTTTATAACATAAATATAAAAATACAAATAATTTGTATATTCAAAAAATATTAAAATAACTAACTTACCTCCTGCTGGTGCGACACAATAAAATAGATGGGCTATCACAAGAGCCCGAAGCGGGGCAGTGATACTCATGACTGCTAGCGCTTTCGAAGAAGGCTACGAAGACATAAACCGATATTATGCTTCGATGCCATTCGAAACCCCGACCGCGAAATTAAACGTTACACATTTGAACTTGCTATTAACAACCCGGTTGCACTAAAAAAATTAGATTTTTCTAAAAAAATATATTTTTTCGTAGGTATTTATTTAAACTTCGAAATAAATTAAAAAAATTAAATCGATTTTAATTCGTTTCGATAAATTTTACGCGATATAATTTTTTCAAAAATTTCTATTGTCTCGTTGTCCTATTCACTCACTCATTCATTAATTATCATCTCATTGCGAATTATCTGAAAATAAAGAAATAGTTTCATATTAGTAATTGGCGTAGTTTCAGAGTATTAGGCTTAATATTAAAAACACTTCAATATATAAATATAAAAATCAGAATCTTGAAAGGACAGCTATGATGGCATACATGCTCGCTCGGAATGACTACTTAAACAAAAATTTATAGATAGTTTTCAAAAATATTTTTTGGATTTTAATAGTCTATCGTCTAATCGTCCTTGTGTAATTATACTTCAGGATAAGCCGACGAGCCTGTCACAAAAATTGTACCTTAAACAGCCGAAAACATTTTAAGAGGGAACATAGCAACCCAGTGAGAATAATCCTACCTTTAATGCGACCACTTTACGGTTGCGACGTGTAGAAGCCAGAAATCCAGGTAAGCCATTTCCTTTAAATAAGTAACCAGGCAAGGTAAAACTTTAAAGTATCTTCACAAAGCCCAACTGACGAAGCAAGAAGCAAACCCGAGAAGAGACAGCTTACAGACCAGGATTCTATGGTCAATTCTGTCGGAAGCTTTCCTGAAGTCCTTAAATACACAGTTCACCTGTTTGCCTGATTTAATGGTCGGCAAAGAATATTTAAGGAGGTCAAGAAGGTTGGTGGTCATCGATTTAACCCTGAGGAAGGCTTGACGTAAAGATCCCATAAAAATTCTGCAATAAAGTCGAATTAGGTACGTCGCAGAGCAGGTAGCCACAAACTAGCATGGGCTAGCGATCGGTTGCTAGTTAGAAACATCAAACTTCTTATGGAGAGGATTCAACAGAGAAGTCTTTCAAAGCACAGGCAAACTAACGGAATGCACAGACAGATTGAATAATAAAGAACATAAGCAAGAGAGAATTGATATTTCTTCAAAAAGAAAGCGGTAATACCATCGGAACCACCCGAAAAGCCATCCGACAGATTTTATAAGTGTTCGGCAACAAGTGCTTCGCTAAATACTAAGTCCCTGGCCTAAAGGAAAGTAAGTAGAAACCGCGCCAGAGAATTCCGCGAAGAAATTGGCAATTTTAAGAAAACCGTCGCCTTCACAATTACGATACTTCAAAGAGGAAGGATAAGCGTCATAGTTGCGCTTCGAGTTAATAAACCTCTAGAAGTATTTTGGGATCGCTGCACAGTGTGGCGCTTATGTTAGACAGGAGCTTGGTCGAGCGGAAACCGGTAACATATATCGGAAAATACCAGGTAATCCTCGTCACTCCCTGAGACAAAGAAATTCTTCCAAGCTTTAACCTTTAAGGTCCTCAGAGATAAGATACTTAAAAGTATCAATAGGAACACATCGGGTAAACCAAGCGTCATCAAAGGCGCCTACAGCCAGATCAACATCGCAATTTCGCAGCATGCCCGACCAATCAGAAGAAGGGAGCCAGTCATTAATAGACGAGAAGTCAGGCCGTCTAAATTTGAATAACAAGTCGCCAAGTAAAGAAGTAGATGCGTCGGCGGTGTCGAAACGCATCTGAACCAAGAATGCAGAGTAATGCCACGGTTCAGAAACTAAGGGGGTCAGGCATCACCAAGCTAGAAGAGGCAACAGAGTCCTAAAAGCACGGAGCATTTAGAGCAGACGTGGATGAGAGTATAAGATCATCAGCGTCAGGAGAAGGAATCCATCCAATGGCAGAAAGATTGAAATCAGGTGAACAATGGGGAACACAAACGACCAAAACAAACAGTCTTCTTGCACGCGAAAGACCACGCACAAGAGCTCAAGATCAGGCTAGTCACAAATATGCGCAGCTGAGCACGAGATGTCACGACCGCGTACAAAGTAGATCCTTCTACAAGGGATCATACTACCAGGAATACCTGACCCTCTGAGGTATCCAGTGAACACGAGAAATGAGAATGTATTTCAACCGCTATACTGATATAAAAACAGTGACGCCAGGTTCGCAGGGGGAGCCACAGTTTGAAGGGGGCACTTCATCGGACAATGAGGAAGTTCACCATTCGAAGGCACAATAGGGTAAAAGGCATCATTAAGGTGCGTACGAGAATATCGCGTATTACCGCTAAGAACATCGTGGGAACCAACCGAGCCTCTAGCATCACTCATAAAAGATGAAGATGGACGACCACACTCCACCCGTGCCGAACCAAGAAGGTCAGTGCAACGAGGGGCAGAATGGAGCACAGAAGCCTCGCCAGATGGAAGGTCCTACTTCTGCAGATCAGTACCGGAGCCATCGGAGAAAACAAAGGCTGCTGGAATATAAGCTGTGACGAAATATAAATTTTCATGTGGTAGCCGCAAAACTACGCAGGGGAACTTCAAGAGATCAGACCGAAGAACGTCAACGAGCGCATATTGCAAGTCAAGACGAATAGCACGAATAACACCACCATTAACAGGTACATCCAAGGCCGAAAAATGGCGGTCGCGGCAGAAAACCAAGAAGTCAAAGCCTTAAAGTTCACTGGCTCAGTCTCAGCCAGGCAGACAACGTCTAAACAAGATCCAGTCAAGCCTACGAGTAGGCGAGTCGTTTTATAGCATAGTCCGGTTACGTTGGAGTTCGGTTTTTGAGTTACTAGACGCTAGACACTGAAGGCTTCATTAAATATTTGGGTTCCGGTGCGCTTTTTGAGAGCGGGGAGCTTTCTTCAGATACCCTTTCATTGGACCAGGTATAGTATTTAATCTCCTTCTCACAGACGTCCGCCTTGTTCAATCTAAAGTGTTACCTATCTATTTCCATGTGTTGAAATGTTGAGGTGTAAAGTTTCAAGATCTTAATTGTAAATTTACATTTGTGATCAGTTATATGATAGTTTCGAAATAAATAACAAACGTTCTCTAAAAATTTATCTCGTAACAGTTTTGAGTTGAAGATTTCTCCCAGACCACTACGATGCAAATTGAAAACTGTTGAGAGAATGGCGATACAATTATAATAGCAATAACGTGGAGTGTCTTATTTTTATTTCTTGAGTAAAATGACTCCTAAAATAAAACACTCCAAGTGATTAAATTGTTCCTTAATCTTTGCCGTTCGTCCTCTCATTTCCGAACGCTCCAAATTAGAAGCTGATAGCTCTGACATTTAAATCTGACATTTCAGCCATAACACTCTGCTGTTCCGTGTTTGAATTGATAGTAAGGACTTTGGTACAGGAAATTTTCTTTACTTTGCGAACATGGTTACACTGAAACTCATTTCTCGCTCACGTACATACAACTACAATCTGGACACACAAAACATCAGTTTTCAAAGCTATTTAAGTAATTAAATTTTACTTGAAGATCCTCGACCGCAAATACGTAGCAACAAAGTCTTAACTGAAAATCCAACACGTATGCAAATCACTGATTGTAGCCGGACAGTACTGACCAATAATAAACTCAATTTGCAAGTTTCTGATAAAATTAAATTCTCCAATAAAGCCACAACGTTCCAGTCCTTCATTGCCCACATTTAGTACTATTTCATCCTCGTACATAATCCCAGCATTTTGTTTGTTCATTTTATTTCTACTGGTCTACTCGACAACGTCAAATAGAATTTCATAAAGACTTCTGACAATTTCATGTCAGCTGACAAGCTTTGCATAATAGGCCGTGGCATTCCTATCTACAGAGCAATTCGCAAAAAAAAAAATTGATGTACCAAATGAAGATAAGTTAACAGCATTCATGCCCATTCGGCATCCGTCAATTCATTGTTAGTCATTCTACATTCAGCCGGGAGTCCGCCAATCAACCGAGCCCAAGTCAACGAGGGACCATTTCAACGTTATATCATCGAGTAGAGGAAGCTTAAATTCAAAGTTCGCCCCAATGCGGAATTACTTCCTATCACTGTCGAAAATGAACAAAAATATTTCATGTTTCAATCTGAAACTGATATCTATTCCACATTATCTTTCAGATTGCTTGTTGGCCTACCCGTGAAATCTGTCAGGCATATCACTGCCTGGGGGAGATATTTTTAATTTCCAGACTATTTCTTCCGGGGGAGTTCAAAAAGGTCGCTATGTTGGCGATATCGTGGAGGATGTAAAACTTCTATTGACCAAATGTTTTTTTTTTCAGCATTCGCAGTAACTTAATTTGCAAATATTGGGGCTCCGTTTTTGTGCTAGCACTCGTTAGCCAACAGATAGTGATGAGCTTTCCCCTACGTTTTTTTGCTATTTAATCGAGTAACTGATACATTGCATGAGTGATTTAATTAGCGAAGTGCACTCTTGATGCTATTACAAATTTTCAGATTCGCGAAATTACACTTTGGAAAATTACTATCAGAACTTTTACATATCTCCTACACTGAAAACTCCCTTAGTCAACCGCAGGATTTATGCTTCCTTTAATTAACATAATTGATTATTGCTCAACATTCTTTGGCAGATCCAATAGTAGTCTTTACGATGGTTTACTATAGTTGGTATATCTTGCCTTATCGCAACAACAAATGTGTTAGATAATGCACAGAAGGGATTCATGGTAGATAAAGGCGGCGGCGTTGCGAATTTTGCCCGCCAAATCATCCATCACCGACCCAATTCGAAAGTGATTTATGCCAACAGAAAGTATGTTGAGGGGTTTACACGTAAAGCTTGTACAATTTTTCAATTAATAAATTATACCTCACCCAGGTTTTATAGTAAAATACACAAAGATAGCGGTTGATCAATGTTTGAGGTTTTGCACATAACCTAAAGAAAGGGTTTAAACAATCTCACCTAAGCTTTATATAAATTACATCACCTAAGCTTTATATAAATTTTTCTAGGCAGTGTCTATTCGCATCGCTCGTTCCATCAAATTTTTATTAGACTTTCTGGGAGGAAGAGGTGTATTAATTAGGCTTTTAGTAACATGAATATGGAAGTGACTATTTGCACACATCGTGTACTTCCGTGTAGTTTAGATTAATACACCTCTTCCTCACAGAAAGTCTAATAAAAATTTGACGTACTTTCCGTGTATTTCCGTATACTTCCATGTACACGGAATTTACACGGCAATTTTAGAGTGGTAAATAGCCACTTCCCTTCCATTTTGCTATATGCACCGTAGTCGATTCTTGTTGAAAAGTTCAAGTCCTCTTAGGCCTGTGCTAGTCGTCGTTAGAGTATGTGATTAAATGTCTACTAATGCGGAGGTCCCAGGTTCGAATTCCACCGGCGACCCATGACAACAGACTCCGTTAAAGAAAGCCATGGTATTTGCAGATAAAATGTCAGGGGTACGAAACCCACTTTAAATTGTAGGTCCACTGGCAGTCGTTGCCTCGAATCGGATGAAGTCCTTCTCCCGCCCCGTGCCCCCAAAAGAGGTTACGGGAAATTTAGAGAGAGAGACTTACGATAGTATCGTGGGGATGCAATAGAGCCATGCGATTGAAGACTTAGTTAATGTTGACATCATAATCGAAATATATGTTATGTATGTGGATTTTTAATCTTATGGAGGATTCGGATCACCAGAGACGTATTTCGACTTGTACATGGTACATGTTTTCGATCTATTTTATATTTATATTCGCCTTAAGTGGTTTTTTTTATAAATACGTTCATTGAACACCTTAGAATCAGGTTTTTAGCGTTAAAATGTTTAATTAAGTGAGAAGTAGAAATTTTTTAGATTTTCGTTTTTTTGATTTCTTGATTTTTGCGGATGAAAAACGATGAAAAAAAGTTGGAAAAATTGTCAGGTAACAAAGCGGTTGTAAAGCGGGTCAACATTATTTTTTTAGAAACCCGGCCGGATTTAGAAGAAATTTAACCAGAAGTTGCTGTGTTGCGTTTTGTTCCAAAAATTTTTCGCGAATTCTTATAATATATGCGATAAGAACCTGATTGAAAAATTTTTCTGTTGTTTTTTCTAGGGTAGAACTCTTCTGTTAGGGACTTTCTGAGAGACTACGTCCGGAGATAATAAATGAACAATGGCAACCAATAGAATTTTCTCTACCTCAACTGTGGTATCCCTCTAGGATATATCCCGGGTCCCTTGTTTTTCAGTCTTTGTCGACGATATCCAGGTACCATTAAGCCGTCCCCTTACTCAGGATTGTGTCGCTGAAAAACTAAAGACACTACTAATGGGTGCCTAGTTGGAGTTAGAAATCAGAATCAGTGCTTCGGCTGTTTAGAAACATGCTGTCTTCCTTACCTGTAAGAACATTCCACCACCGTCCAAGAGGTGACATATGGGTTTGACGACCGTTATTAAATTAGATGGCTATCAAGGCCTAGAGTAAAGTTAGGAAACTAGTATCCGCTTCCATTATAGCGTTGCCTTCTGTCTGAAGAATCAGAGTGTGTCCTTTTAAAATAAGGAAAACTTCCATTCTTGGCTATGTATCTCAGATTCAGTTCTAAAGTTTTTTCCTGGAACAGTTCATATAAAAAATTAAGTAAATTGAATTTGAGAGTACTAAATAAGTTTCTAGCATGAGCATCGAAGGGACTGCTGTTATGAATATAAGAACCGATTTGGTTGTTAAAAGTGATAACTTTTGTCTATATCCAGTACTCCATTAGGCTCAAAATAGAACCATGAATTACTTTTGTTCCTAGGCAAGGGTTAGTCGGAAACAACCCGACGCAGAAAAATAAGGTTTGTCTGAAGGGGTCTACTATAGTTTTCAAAATTATAGGGTAGCTTACGAACTTACTATACTTTAAACTTGTTACACAGAGTGCGCAAATATGAGAGTTATATTTAAGACAAGACTTCATGTGGAACTTGAGATGTAGTAAAATATCTTTTGCATCGTTGTCGAAAGTTATCGCAATTTGGGAGATATTGAAGAAATATTCAGTCCAGCTAAGATTCCTGTAGATGTCGATGCCCAAGATGATAAGTGGGAGAAGTTACACATATCCGCACCAAAATATGTTAAATGGACAATTCGCTTAGGCAATAGAAAACAGCATTGAGTCATAGTTACATTAAGTATGACACAATCTGCTCTTTTCTAAGCGAGTTTCTTGTAATAGAAATGTCATTGTTCAATGACACGAACATGCATTCGCCATTGATGTCTATAGAGTCTCCGTAAGAATCCAGAGTAAAAAAACTGAGTTTTGGTATCGGGTAAACTGTAAATCGGACTGAAATTAAGAAATAAGATAGCGTTGATAAAAAAAAGAAATAGGCTTGGTAACAGGAGTGAACCCTGTGGTACGTCGGAATTTTTTTTGTGTGTAGTGATCAGATATTACTCCATTTTCTACATTTGGAAAACCAGTTAAGCCTTGCGGTTTATCTTAAAAGCAACATGTTCGACTCTATCAAAGACCTTTGGAAAATCTATACGCCGAATCTCAGACGCACCAAAGTTATGAAATCAATGCTTCCAAGGCTCCGTTAGATCTGTTAGTAAGTTTAAATTTAAATTAATTTATTCAAACAATTGTACAATTCAGACATGACAACTTCTTTGCTTGATTGAACAGACTGATGCATTCATGCAGGTAAATTATTTCACAGCTAGACATTCTGGAAGGTGCTCTCTAATTAAATATTTGCATTTAGGTATATTCACATTAAATGTTCTATTCAAGCTAGGAAATCGTAGAATATAAATAAGATATTCAGGATAGAGGATAAATACGTAAGAAACTATATCACAACCCAAAATCGCTAAGGAATAAGGCAAAACATGGTCAAATCTTAGCAGGCCATAAATTTACCTTACTATAGAGTTAAACATAATACACATTTTCGAATTAGCAGAATCCAATTTACAAAAAACCTCGCATCCGTATCTTATTATTAAAGTTAAACAGAAACGAGCGCGTTCTAACTCGAACAAAACAATTAGTAGCCCATAGATCAAGACTAATGCAATAAAATTCGTTTTTAATTAGTCCTACAGGACTCGAGAGGTATAATTTATTGAACCTCATCAATGATAATGCTTAACTGATGAACAAATGTCATTGATAAAAATTGAAACAAGGCAATGGTCCAAGAATAGAACCCTGGGGCACTTACGGAACACCTGGTTCATTGTATCAAACGCTTTGGAAAAATCTAAGAAGACTTAAACTATAACGCATTCCTATCAATTGATTAAAAGATGTCATTAGAAATTTTTAGTAAAGCAGTCGTACCTACAGCTATGACCTGGTCTAAATTCCGTTTGACTATCATGACATTTTAATAACTAGTTATTTAAGAGTGGATTCAAAGCTCTTGGAAAGAAATGATAAAATACTAATTGGCTGAAAGTCAGAGACGGGCATAACTTTAGATAATTTCCATACATTGGAAAATGCTGATAATGTAAAGCAACTATAGTGGCGGATCTATTGGGGGGAGGGATTAAACCCATAACTCTCCACCCTATTAAGACCATGATTTTTTTTAATGAATGTTCGGAAAAGATGTCATTTTGGAAAGAAGTTTTATTGAAATTATTAAACCTTCTCGCTAGTTCAGTCTTATTTTTACCAAATTTCATCTGATTGGTGTATAAATAACTATAATTTTCTGCCCCCCTCTTACCCGCCCACTCCTACCCGCCCCATCCTACCCACCCCCTCCTTCACCTTCAACAAAAAACTATATGCGCGCGCGCCTGACATACACGATATATTAATTATACGTTTCCTAGATACCTTAGAATAATATATCGGTACTGGACACATTGGAAAACCATACCGAAGAGAGGATCTTTAGCGAAAGGCTTATTCCAAGCTGGACAGTTATCAGCTACCATATCAGAAGATAGACTGGGTCGAACTCTCCCCTACCCAAGTTTCTCAAGAGTGTCCTACATGGGATTTTGGTGTGTTATTCATAAAATAAGATTTCAATTCTATATAGTTTCCATTTGGCAAAAGCTGGATTTCGAGCAGTAATTAAAAAATGAATATTAAAGCAAAACCAAGGACATTTCTGATCAATTATATTCCTAGATACCAGCGGAACATGTCTGTAATGCAAAAATCCAATGGCATTATTCAAAAAAGCGACCTGGTCACATTAACATTAAGCATCCAAAAAAAAAAACGGAATCCCATACAATATTCTCAGCATAGCATAAAGCTCAGTCAGGTTTGTTCTGTTATTATCATAATAGGAGTAGGTAATAGGTTCGTCATACAAATTGAGAGGAGGATCATAGGTTAACATGATCATATCATGATCTAATATATGTACCTGGAAATGAAAGCTGATTGAAAAATAAGGTCTTTGAAAGATCTGCTGTTATAAAGAAGGGAAGGCGAATGATTAGTAAAATATGTGGGTAAGTCGTTTACTCGGTGCAAATACCAAACATCCAAAGTAATCTGAATAGAATAAGTGAGACAGACCGGTGTGATAATATTCATATTAAAATCACCTTGAAGTGTAGTATTAAAGAGGTCATTGGTTAATAATTCAAGTGAAGGGAAGTGCAATTTGGTCGTTCCACACAAGGAGCTTAACGCTGTAAGTCTTCAGTCAAGCGACTACTGTGAAATCAGTACTGTCTCTTACTATTCTAGATATTCTAGATATTTCAAAAACTGGCAATAGATAATTTACTGTTGTGAATACGTCAGGTAAAGAAGAAGAAGCGCAGTATTTGATTTGAATATTAGAAGCCGAAACACCTTCCAGTGCACCCTGGGTAGGAGAACAACTTCATCCAATTCGACACACTGACTGCAAGTGGACCTATAATTTACGGTGGATTGCGAATCGCCGATATTACTCTGTAAGTTCCAATGAAGTTTTTATCGTAATTTGTTGTCAGCAGAAAGCAAGCATGAGTCGTCGTCGGTAGAGATCGGACCTGGGACCTCTGGAGTGGAATTCCGACATACAACGGAAAAGCCTGGTAAGCATTTTATTTATTTTTTTGATGATGTATTTAATATTATACATGTATTATTATATTAAAGCTATGAGGATTAAAACTGTGAAGTTGTAAAAATTAGCATTGCCACGTAAAATTTAGGGAACCTTCGGTGGAGCGTCGGAGGCCTTACAGATGTTTCTTATCTTTGATAACTATTAAAGTTTTGGAGCATATTTTCTAGATAATTCCCTATTGCTGTCACCTAGATTTTCCAAAATACGAATTGCAGAGTTAAGCCATTTTATGAAATCATAGTGGATCTCAAATAAATCTCTGTGTCTGAACGTAAATTATTTTTTCTTTCATTCTCGTGTATTTAAAGAACGTAAATTTTCTGGGTTAGATTTAAGTTTTAAGGAACTAAGAAAAAAGCAACTGAAACATTCACAGAAGTGCTTCCACAGAGCCGACAATTTTCAGCATATTATTCGATTTTTATGCTCCACTTGTATAAATGGATCCATTAGTGCAGTTTACTTTGTATATTCCACCGAATTGAGAATTGTGGAAATAAACGTTCCACAAAGAGATCAAAGTAACTCAGAAATATTTACACCATTACACTTACACTTTGCAGTTCAAGTTTCCGGGAAATTCGAATTCTGTTTTTTTTACTGCAAACACATTAAGTTAGGAAATTGCTCACGTCTGAAAAACTAAAACACTCCAACTGGAAAATGTTCATCTTCCACTCCTCGCGTGAGGTTCTCTTTCATATCAAAGGAGCCAATTTTCTAGAATTTCTCTATTTCAGCAAATATCTTTTACCTTCCATTTTTTATTTCTAAATGGAAAAATGTTGAAGAGTGCTTATGAATGCGAAAAAAATATTTGCACGTGGAATCAAATATACATGTTTCCCCCTTTTCAATATTTTGCTAATGACGTTAAGCTGCTTTAGTTAAAACCTTGAATCGCTTCCTTTTTCAAGATATTTTTCTTAAAAACGAAATTCTGTACTACACTGAATGAGCTCCGTACATTAGTTGTACTTAAAAGAAAGAAATAATACGCTTAGAGTATTAAAGATAAAAAATCTCTAGGTATGTACTTTATTTTGCATGTTGATACTTAAAAAAAAATTTTTTTTCTGCGTTCAAAGTGTGTAGGTCCCTAGAAGAGATAAAGTATTAAAATTTTTGTTTGAGCTTTATTTTTTCGTTTCTCCTATTCTTTTTTACTTCTATAGAGTTAGCATGTACATAAGCTTCATTTCATAAAAAATTCCATGTACATGATGTAAAATTTAAACTGCTTTGGATGAATTTATTTTTATTAAAATCGACTGTGGAAGAAAAAACTAATTGCCCTTAAAAGATCAAAAACATTCGTCAGGACTTTCGCAAGTAAATGCCGTCTGAACAGTATGAATACACAGCTGCGCACAAGTTTGAAAGTAAGCAACGAAATTTGTCAATCTTTTAAATAGGTGCTTATAACAAGGTGAAGCAATTCTAATAATCCAGACAAAATTATAAACGCAACATATAAGGTTAAGTGTTGCCTCAAAAGCAATGAAAGAGTTAACATATTTCAAAGTGCCCGCACCCACCCAGGAACGTGTGTAAGTCCTTTTGAATTAGGGTGGCGTCACCAAGTTATCATTATCATACGAGAAGATCTTCATGTCCTCAGGAAAGATCAAAACGTTAGAGTGCGAGATCAGATAAACAATGTCATCAATGGCAAGAACGAATAGTATAAGGCCGAGATGACTACCTTGTGGCACACCATATGAAGCCCTGAAAATTATAGAGGTAGAGCCACGGAGCGACACTCGATATATTCTGTCTCTTGGACAGCAAGAAGTCAAGTCGAGAAGCAAAGGACGGAAAACCATTCTCTTGAGTTTAAATGTAATTACGGAATAAGGTTTATCAAACGCTTTACTGAAATTCGTCAATATGCTGTCCGTTTGCATTCCTCGTTGGAAGCCAGAAAAAACGTTGAAGGTAAATTTCAGCAAGTTAGCAGTCGTTGATCTACTGGCAAGCTACTTGCTTTAAAATGTCCCAGTAAGGGGTCGCTACAAATTTATAATTTAAATAGAATTAAATTAATTTGTAGAACAGAAGCAAGTATCTTTTATTAAAATATTCTGAAGAAAAGCTTTTAATTATGGCCGTTTTATTTTTAGAAATTCGGTAAAAATCTCCAATATTTTTAACAGGTATCTTAAAATCGCAATAGCAGTCGTTGTATGTAATTAAAAAATGCGATATTTGTTATCTCAACAAATATGTGCTGTTTTCTATCTTCTGCTATTTTATTATCGGTGTCCAGAAAGTTACAGTGTCGTATTATATTGGTATTATTACATTTAGTGAATATATTGTAATTTTGAAATTGATAAAAAGATAATAATTATGAATATAAGTATAATGTAAATTATATGAAGATAATTTTGCATTTCAATGAACGAATCATTTCCATTATAAAGATTACAGGAACCAGTGGCGTAGATAGCTTTTAGCGGTGTGTGGGGGGGGGGGGGGGGGGGGGATGCAATCAAAATGGTAGTCGCTGTTTCTACCATAGAAGGGAAAAGTTGGAGATGGAAAACCAAGGAATACTGCGCAGTGGTTACACTAGACGTCAAGAACGCTTTTAACTCGCCCAACTGGGAACTCATTAAGAATTCCCTCGTTAGAATGGAATCCCCGACATACTTGAAAATCATATCAAGTTACTTAAGGAAGAGGAAGTTTAGATATAACAGTGTTGCAGGAACAGAATACTATAACGTCTATGCAGGGGTACCACAAAGATCTATCCTAGATCCCCTGCTTTGGAACGTTATATATGATGAAGACTACACATTCCGCAAGAGACGAAAATAATAGGCTTTGCAGACGCCACACCCACCAAATAGAGGCGGCAACAAATGAAGCTATCGCCAAGGTTAAGAACGGTCTGCGAGTCTTGAACTAGCAGAACAAAAGACGGAGGCGATCTTAATCACAAGCCGGAAAATGATGGAATGCATTATTGTCAAGGTGGGGAATTAAGCAATCAAGTCTAAAGAATCACTCAAAGTAATGTTGGACAATAGGCTAAACTTCAAATGGCGTTTGAAATACGTGAGCTAAAAAATTTCGAACATACAAGTGGCTTTTTCCAGGATGCTGCCAAATATTGGTGGTCCCAAACGAGATAGAAGAGCCCTGCTATTGAGAGTAGTGAGATCTGTGCTTACCTCAATCTGGGCAAAAGCATTAGCGGTGAAAGGATCAAGAAGAAAATTCTCAACAGTCTATAGACTGTTTGCTTTAAGAGCTACGCGTGCCTATAAAACGGTATCTGATGAAGCAGCCTGTATTCATGGTGGATACCACAAGTACCTGTAAAGTTTTGGACATGACAGCTTTCCGATGTGTACGAACTACTTAGATCTGGATGAAGATGCTAAACACGTAGTATTTCATTGCCCACATTTCCAGGCATGGCGTGTAACTATACTGAGTCCATCAGTAATAATTGAATATATTTTCAAAAGTGACGAAAGTTGGAGCGAAGTGACTGAGCTTATAACAAACTTCCAAAAGGAATGAAACAGAAGACTAGAACGTTTTAGACACCAGATTATTACGACAGCTTGATAGCATGATGGCTAACCAGTCCTAATACCTAACGGCAGTTCTGCGCGGAGAGTCGTTGAAGTGGTTGTGGAGGGGGGGGGGGGTTAGCATGTAGGCGCTGGTAGAGGTAGGTAGAGCTTATAACAAACTTCCAAAAGGAATGAAACAGAAGACTAGAACGTCTTAGACACCAGATTAATACGACAGCTTGATAGCATGATGGCTAACCAGTTCTAATACCTAACGGCAGTTCTGCGCGGAGAGTCGTTGAAGTGGTTGAGGAGGGGGGGTTAGCACGTAGGCGCTGCAGTCGAGGCGAATCGTGCATGCCAGTAGCATGGGGAGGGGGAATATCCCCTTGACTCCCCCCTCCTACACTACCAACTGGAACTGTTAAAATTTGTAAAACTTTATAAACTTCCTTAATTGAATGATAAAGTGAACTATTCTATAAAAATAAATACCTACACAATATTACGTTGGCAAGTGTTTTCCAACTTCACTAGAATAATATAAAAAAAAACTAAGCAAAAACAAGCTGTCTTCACTTCTTTGAAAAACACAAGAAAACTGTAACTAATAAACGCGTGTCTTCTGCGATTCGGTTCATGGAAATTATTCTAAAAATAACCACAAAGATTCTCGTAAAATTCAGGAATTTACAAAACACTTTTCACGTGCAAATTTTCCACCAAAAGCAATTTACAAAAACATTCGTTCTTTTTTTAAAATTTGACTTATTCAAAGAAAAGCTAAAAGGGAACAAACTTAATTATGGTGTCAGTCTGTGATGAACAATTGAGGACTGACTGAGCAAATTTCATCATTTACAGCAGCTCGGTATAATTTTTTTCTCCCTGTCCCCTAATTAAATTAAATTTGTCTGCATCTGATGTGGAAAAACGAGGTGAAAGTCAATTGCACGTGCGCCTTAATTTTTTTCAGACAATATAGGTGGATGCACTGATTGAGGTAATTATTTCTCCTTAGGTGCTACTCATAATCAGTAATCAACGGTGTTCGGTTTAGATAAGAAGTATTTCATTGCAAGACTAAATTAACTTGATCAATTTGAACTTTTGCGTTTTGTGTGAGATGAATCAGATTAAAATTGCAATAAATTATTCTAACTAATTAGTGAGAATTTGATAACATTAAGAAATGCGGTGCAACGTTAAATCATTATTTTTAATTATGCAAAAGATAATTAAATTTAGTTCTTAGGAGACAACTTTTGATGTAATTGTTTGAAAGTTTTTGGAAACCGGACATAATTCGTCAGACTGGCTGCCCGAAGGTAATAATTAATTCAACCGTGGCATTGCCAACTGTCATTTTTAAAAAGGATTTCCGAAATTCACTTCAAAACTTTTTAATTAACATTAAAAGGATTTATAGAATATATTAAGAAACAAGTTTAGCATAGTTCTCAGTGAAGATCCTTAAAAACTAATTATTGTCAACCGTGCCGGGGCAGTGCCGATATGTGCCAGGCGAAAGCAAATTAAACCCAAAAATGAAAATATAAATTATATTCTGTTTTGTTTTTATTTTATTTTATTCTATTCTATAAGATTACTTTAAAAAAATATTTACAAATTGCATATTAAATGTAGTTACGCTCTGTCCATTCGTCTGTATATATATGATAGCCCTCCCATCCTCTCATTTATATATCTATTAATTTCAATTTCAATTTATTCAGATAAGTTCTACATCTACACAATTAAGAATATAAAATCTTATAAGTATATATACTAAAAAAAAGAAGAAAAACAAAAGAAAAGAGAGGAAAATAAAACATTAGTTATCTTAAAGATAAAGGATAGAAATACAAAAACAAACTAGAAAAAAACTGCAAAAAGAGAAATCTTAACTAAACAGTGCAATTAACCAATACAAAACTAAACTAATCACTCGCACAGAAACTTTTTTAAATCAGACTTAAATGTTCTTCTAAGAGCAAGAGGAAGACTACTTTCTAATGGCCTGGACAAAAAAAATGGTTTTCGCTGGCTCTCCAGTTAAATGAAGGCAGCAATAACACACGTGATCTGGCCGAGCGAGCAAAGTTAAGTACATCAAACAGGTATTTAGTCTTATTATGAATTATGATTTTATGCAACAGAATTAATACACGGATGCCAATAAAAGTATTTAAACAACATCCAAGAACGGAGTTAACCCTGGAGGAGATATGGTCATACCGTCTCAGATTATGGATATATCGAACAGCTGAGTTAAAGGCTACATTAAGCTTACGCTGAGAGTTTGAGCCAAGTTTGCAGAATATTTCACATCCATAAGAAATTACGGGTAGAATCAGAGAATAAACTAGTAGTTTCCTATTGTTTAAAGGCAGCCATTGTGAGGAAACAGAGAGTTGGCGTAAGATGCCATAAATGTTTGGTAGTATTAAGTTGATATGAATGGCCCAGAACAAAGTTTTGTTAAAAGCAACACCAAGATTTCTCACCTGCTGGACATAGGGAATACACGAGCCGTTCATTACAACGTCAGGAAAGCAGAACATGTCAAGTTCGCTCTTAAATATAGTTATGGCATTAGACTTGGATGCATTTATGGTGAGTTTGTTGCGTTCATCCCACTCAAAGATAGAAGACAGATCCTCGTTTAATTTGCAGACATTGTCATCAATTAGTCCCAGCCTCTGAGATATATATACCTGAACATCATATAGGTGGTACTTACAGTGTTTAATAATATGGGGCAGATCATCAATGAACATAACGAACAGAAGAGGTCCAAGTATCGATCCCTGTGGAACTCCTGAATTTGTTGATAGTATATTTCAAAATATATAATTACAAAAAACTCTTTGTTGTCTCCCGGAGAGATAAGAGGAGAAAAGCTGGCCGAGAACTTGGAGAAATTAAATTTAGTTTGCAATTTCCTTGTAAGCAGACCATGATCAACCCTGTCAAAAGCCTTCGAGAAATCAAGAAGAGTCAGGCGTAACCCAATCGAGGGCAATAGCCTCTCTAACATCTTCACTAATTTTTATGAGAGATGTGGTGCAGCTTCGTGAAGCAACATAACCGGATTGTAGTTCAGAGATAAGACAATGAGACGTCAGATGGTGTGATATCTGAGAACAAAGAAGTTTCTCAAATACTTTAGACAGGAACGGTAATATTAAGATAGGTCGATATTCACTGCAAGTAGGTGAGGACTTCTTTGGAACAGAAATAATTTTTGCATACTTCCATTGATGAGGAAAATAACACGTCGTAAGAATATTGTTGTAAATGTGTGTTACGAAGGGAAGAATGAATGGAAAGAGTATTCCAACGAAACGGGGATATATCTTGTCAAGACCCATAAAATTGGATTTAACCTTAGAAAAAGCAATCGTGACTTCATCCTTAGTAAAAGGGATGAATGAAAAACCGTCAGCGGCAAACAGAGAGAGATCAGTCTCTGTGTCTGTAGGTTGATGGCGTATTGACAAAACAGCAAACATATTCTTAAGTTCGTCTGCATCCATAGAGACATTCTCAACTTTGGTGCGGCCAACTCCCATTTCCCTTAGATTCGACCATAACTTATTAGGTAGTAATGCGGTACTTACCTTAGAATGAAAGTATTGGGCTTTGCTGTGACGTATTGAATTTGTAACCTGATTACGAAGTTTTCTATAACAACTCAATGTTTCTGGAGTTCTAAATCGTTTCCAACGCTTATAGGCTGAATTTCTAATTATATTAGACATTTTATTAGTTGTGTTAGCCAGGGGCACGCCTCTTCAGGAATATCACGTGTCTTTAGACGAACGTGCGAATGAAATAGGGAGTTGATGCTTTCATTCATATAGGCTACCTGATCATCAACAGAGGTCATGCAATAAATTATATTCCACTCAAGTTCAGCCACATCAGTAAATAAAGCTTCAGTGTTAATCCCACTGAAGTCTCTAAAGGTAAATATTTTTTCAGTGTTGTTAACCGCAAGATTATAGGTAAGGTAAATAAGATCATGCATTGAGAAACCAGGCAAACTAATCTGATTATGAAAAAGGACGAAATCTGTGTTTCCAGTCAGGAAAAGATCAAGCAATGTAGATGACGTAGAAGTGAAATGAGTGGAAAGGGAGTTCACCACAGAGAGATCATACGATTATATTGCATCACGAAAGTGAGAGGTGGCACTACAATCTTTCAATAAATCAATGTTAAAATCTCCACATAATATGATATCAGTGTACAAGTGAGCAAAATCTGAGAGAATTTGTGGTGCTGAAACCTAACTTTTTAACGCGTGGAACGATTTGGATGGTTTGTTTTCGATGTATAGAGTAAAAGACACTAAAAAGTGAAAAATATAATAGTTTTTAAAAGAAAGCTGAACCGACTTCTCCGGCCCTCTAATGTTTCTCTCAAGACTGACGAGATGGTTCGCAGTGAAACCTGAATGGTCGAGTGGATTCATCGAATGGAAACCCTTCATGGTCCGCTCCCTTACGTCCAGTCATTGAGCAGAGGCCCTGGCATTCTGCGGCTGAATACTCAAATGTTTCACCAAATCGAGTATCAGGGTCTTAACACTCTTAAGGTTCTCCTCCAGGTTTTGCTGCTCCTCGTAAGGGACTAGAAAAAGCCTCCAGATTCAGGTCCCTCGCTAAAAACATTTAACTTATTGAACGAGAGCTTGAGGAATCTCAGTATGACAAGTATTTATGTTAGCAGATTCTCGGCGACAAAGGTAGCATTCTGCCTGAAGATTGAAGATTATACCTATTGCAGAGTCCATCACAAGAAACAACGCCATCATCAACTTCATTACAAATTCATTATACAAACGAATCGGCAAAGGCCAAAATCCCAAAAATATATAAGATTTACAGGCTGAGAACGTATGCCAATAGTGGGGATCCAAGCGGAGCATCAACTCCAAACCAGGAGGGTCACAGGTTTGAATCTAGCTGTCGGCAGTATATGTTTATTTTTTTCTGTCAATGTTGCGATATATATAGTCACATTATCTATGAAATCTGTGCGATGTTTACAAGACTACTCCTTAAGATGGAGAGCTGTAGCGCACTGAGATTCTCTGAGTTGCGTTCTGTCGACTTGCGCGAGATTCGTCTGTTATTAGTTGGCTATCAAAAAGTAACATTTTTCAATGAGTCGTTTTCCTGCAGAGTATATATATTTAAAGTGAATATTTTCTTGCCGGTAATTGGTAAATTTTATTTCAGGCTGTAAATTCTATTTACCCATTGAAGTCTACCAGAAGAAAGCCGATTTGATAAATTCGTAATCAAATTAAAGTTAACGAGAAATTCACTATTGTGAGTTGGATTGGCTGCCGATAAAACTGTTTTTATGTACCTAAAGAAAGAAAAGTTTTCAATAGCAATTTAATTTATGTCCAACACATCTCAATAGCAAATGAAATTAATTTGCTGAAGCTTTGTCGATAAACATTAAATTTTCAATTTCATTTCGTCAGTTTTAAGTCTGAAAAGTTTCAACTTGTCCATTGTCATTCAATGTTGGTATTCTGGTATTTGATTTCGATTCCCGTCATTCGTGGATTTTTATTGTTACGATGAAAAGGAAAGAGCTAAAACTTTATTTAAAAGAATTGACGAAGTCTTTCAAACTGCAGTTCGTAAAATTCAGGACAAAAGACCTGCTTTTTTGTTTATTATACTCAGTTTTAATTGGTGTACTTACATTGAATGCACAGGAGGGGAGTTCAGCAGACAGTAGACATAGCACAATAACATTACGATGGCAGGCTAAAAGCCCAAGCCTATCTCAAAGACTCTTAGCTTATGCGCAATGAAGTTGTGGAGAAGTAAACTTAAAAAATAATATTGCTGCTAGCACTTTTCATTTCTTGTCTAAAATATCGAGGTAGCAATTCTTTTGCCTACTCTGGGAAAATGCCTTTGTTTTTGATTGCAAAAGCAGAACGAAACCACGTCCAAATGAATGCCAACACCCCAGCAGCAAGCAGTCTCCTTCGGTTAAAATGGTAGCAAATGTAAGATATACGATATGTCTACTTATATAGTAGTTTACAATGCTTTATGGGCACAAATGCTTATACTGGAAATCATACTAACGTAACCCATATATGGGTGTTGGAAACAGCCGAGCGAGAAACACTACTGGTAACCAAACCAGATGCTACACCCTGAGACCGAAGCGGGATAAGCTATACCCCCAATTTGTGCTAAATGTTGGCATGGTCTTTTCACGATTTTGATATGTGTGGCTGGGGAATAATATCCGTGCCCGGTTACTGAAGGATGAAGAGTCCCAGCAACAATAAAAAGTGTAGAAAAACAGAAATAAGCCCATCAGAAACACACATGCCGGGAGGAGAAAGGGTGGCAAATCAGTGAAGGAGAATATTTTCCTTTCTTTCTTCGTAGTTTTTTTTTTTTTTTTTACTTTTTAGCAAAAGTAGCGAAATGAAATATTCACCCCGTTCCGCCATTCTGGTTTTGCTCTGGCTTCATCCTATTTTCATTTTTTCAGGAACCATGCATTCCTGTTGTCTGTAGTTCCTCTTCCGTAGTTGGGATCCAGTTGGCGTTTCAATCAAACCCTAAACTACCTTCGGTGCGAAATTGGTGACATGCCGAGGGAGTTTGGTTACTATATCGACTTTTACCATAATTTTCAGAATTTCAACGTTACGGAAAATATTTACGAATTTTCCTCCAAGGGCCGACCAAGTGCATCCGCACGTACGTACATAAAGAAGTAATTCCATCAGAATATTCGCGCATGCTTACCATTGGCCTTACAAGCTCTTCCATGTACATGCATATTAGCTGACTCCTATATAAATCCATCACATCACCCGGACATTAAGCTCATCAGATCTCTCGAACACTTTGCGGATGGTTGAAAAGCAATTAATCCGATTGGGTTTATTTGGGTCATGTTTTTCCAAAGAACCGAATGTAGGGATGACGTCACAAGGGCTTAAATTAAGGCACGTACAAGGGAATTATTTAAAGCTTGAAAAAAAACGCAATAAACGCCACCACTTGGTAATTAAAGTATTATACTTACATGGATAGAAGCGCATCACACGATACTATGATTTTTACCGCAGAAAATATTTTCCATCACGCAAAATTTTCGTTCGAGCTACGTAAAATAGTGTTACAGTTTACATGGAAAATCAGTATGTTTGTGTACGAAAATGTGTATATCCCACAAATGTGCCTACAAGGTATCTTCCATCCAGAGCACATTAAAATGGTTCATCAAATTTGATGAGATTTTAACGTGCCGATCAATTGGACTAAAACGAAAAAAGGAAAAGTTCACGATTCGAAAAGAGAAAATCGGATAAAGTTGCTGAAAGTAGATTAAGAAAGTCCTCAATGTTAGAGGCTGTAAAAATTTGCTACCGGTTGCATATTACATTTGTCGTTAAATGTTGAATAATGACTAAGTCCGTGCGAAATGGAATTATGATGATTTATAATATATTATAAATTATTTAGGAGCAGGAAACGAGCCCTGCGGGACACCGTAATATAAAGACAGAAACTCAATTTTTTCGCCACTAAATTCTTTGATAGCGAATATTATTAGAATAAGTAATGCGTTGTGTCATCTCGACCGAACTTTCTTTTTTGTATATATGTATATATTTTTTTTCTAATTCGGAGACGGAGTCGGATCAATTTGTAGAGTGGAAAGATTACCGCGCTATGGTTTAAAAGTTCAAACCTCGGTCTCCCCGTGAGTTTTTTAAGAAATCCACTCCGTCTCTGGGCTGTTGTTTAGGTCGCAGTAATGTAAAAACAAGACATTAAATTTCTCTCATTCTAACCTTAATTCACTTTCCGCCAAAAGCTTAACCCATTATAGGGTTGTCCCCTGGGCTTCGGATGGATCATAAGAAAATGTTTCTTCCAGTGGTCATTTAATAGAAATTAAGATCTCTGGGGACATATCCAAAGTATCAATGTTCAATCAAATGCTGAATACAGCAGTCACTGTTACGTGCACTGAGTTATTAGCTTTATATTTTGAATTGTAAATTAACATTAATGAAATTCTTCCTAACTTCAATTTTAACCTTGAAATTGACAACTTGAATTCTTCTTTAACCTCACTTCCTGAGCCGGTTAGCGAGACCACCCACAGACTTATACACGTCAAATCACACTCACTCAGAGACGCTTTTGACGACAAAAATAATAAGAAAATCGTAACACCAATCTGTGGAGCTGAGGAATCGAGCTGACTTCCAATCTTTACTACTGAGATCGCTTGTATGTTTTCAAAGAAGTATCCTCTGAGTGACTTCTTTCTGATGCTCACCAAAGCTGGACACCTACTAAGAAAATTAAGTACGGTTTGAGTACTATAGGGTATTCCCAGTCTGGCTGCATCCACGCCTATCAGACAGTAATCCATGTAGACGGCGACTATTTTTGAGATGAGTTCACGAGACCTGCTGAACAGCTCCAATGTGGAATCTCGGCCAAGTCGATCTCGAAATGGCACAGGTAGAGGAAGCGATATATCTAAGATTAGCCTACACTAAAAAATGTTGGAGCAACTACCTTTTAAGGGTGTTTAGTAGAACCTGAAATGCTTCTACTCCAGAACAGTGGACAGTACAGTGTCGAGACAAATGAGCATTTCGAACCTCGACCACTCACTACTAGATGGAATTCTGACACTGAATCCTTTCGCAAAATCCAGATTAGGTACATACATTATATTGGAGATCCCCTCATGGTTCAGTCGAGAGTCTTGCTGTGCCCGTAGGGGTTTGTAACCCAATAACCAGACTCCTTTAGTCTGACCGCACTGCATGACGCCAAATAGTTTATGTAGATACTCAAAGGTAGGAGGTGCAGCACGACACTGAGAGCCTCCGTTACGGTTGTTCGCAGTACCCCATTAGCCCCAATGCAAGCGGTTCTTTGCAGCTTGTTCAATTTGATCTTGTTATATACCTTCTCCATGGCCGGCCACTAAACTAGAGAGCCGTAAGATAGGATAGGACATACCATAGCTGTAACCATAGGGTCATTCTAGAATGAAGTCCCCACCTTTTGCTGCAGGCATAAAGAGCCAAACGAGCCTTTTTCACTCGTTCTTCAATCTTTTACTTGCAGTTCAACTTGGGGTCGAGAACCAACCCCAAGTTCTTAATCTTAGGGGATAACGAGAGTTGGTGAGCGTTAAATTTGGGTATGGAAAAGTTGTGAGCTTTGGCTTTTGTACTGAAGAGCAGCACAGACAGTCCGCAATCTTTGCACCATCTATTAACTTTGTCTAGCGCGCTCTCCACTATGTCGTTAATTACGGGAAGAATTTTTCCCGACACCATAATTGCCAGATTGTGAGCGTATGCGATAGCCTTAATTCTGCCGTGATCGAGTTTCAGCAGTATACCATCCATAACTACCCGCCAAAGCAGGGAAGGACAGAACTCCTCCCTGAGGTCTACCCCTATATACATGTCTAAAAACATGGCTGGTACCCAGTTGATCTTATCATCGTTAAAATCCAACGGCCAAAACCTTTCTCTACACCTAGCTCGGCCGCTGCCTTCAGATTCACAGGGGGACCAACGCGTTAACAAATTATCATTAATTTGTTGGCGTGCCGTAACTGTGGATACTGCAGGAAGTCCGCATCTCCCTCCACGTGGGGCGGCTGGTAACAGTCATGTAGTTTACTATAGGCTGGCTAATGATGACGGGCGGAGAGACAGTCACTCTCTTGATCAAACTCCCCCAATCCAGGGTGTTATGCGACTACCGTGCCCATTGGAATTTGCAGCTGGGGGTAACTAGCTGTATTATAACGGAGCCTCCTTGATACCTGTCCGCCCAAGGAGTATGATGGACCTTCCATGGTATGGGGCTCTACCATGGTCGATTCCCCAACCCCACAATATCTTGAGACCATGAGTAATGCCTTGTCGTGAAAGTGGTCGATTATGAATATGATTATGTACAAAAAACACCCAGCCTCGGATAAAACCGAGAATACAACTTCGTCCACCCGAAAAGGAGGACAACCCGCCGTCAAGGCAGACCCAGCTCACGGGTTAAGTGGGCAACCTTCTGCGAGCACTGTTCGCTCCTCCTCCAATTCTCAGGCCAACACGGTGACTACCTCCAAAGAGTCCTGTGAACCCCTTTCCTCGGGGAAAGTACACGACACTGCCAAGGACCCCAAACCCGGTAGTAGCAGTACAGTTCCTCCTCCCTCTGCGAAACCTGCGCGGGGCAGCACGTCCCTGTCCAAGGCTAAAACACCCGGACATACATCTACCAACGCGCCTCTCAGGACACCCCAGTCCAACCCGACGACCACCACCAAGCAGAAGGGAAACGCCTTAACGGTGGCCTTCAAAGAGAGACGGACTGCGCTCAGAATCCTCCGAAAACTGAGCTCCATCTCTCAGGAGAAACTCGTAGAGAAGGACAAAGCCTCTCTGCAATGGGCTAGTAAGATTATTGCCCAAGGTAGCGCTTCGGCCTCTATAGGCCCACTACAAGCTACCCCGAAGAGGTTGCGCTCGCCTAACGAGTTGCAGCCATCTTCCAAAAGGAGTAAGGCGGCAGGCCCCCTCTCCTCCACCGCTAAGTCCTTCAGCGAGATAGCGAAGGACAGTCTAGTAAGGGCGATTATAGATCGCAGCAACGCGGACGGCTCCATCACGCCTGATAAATGGAAGTTGGTGGAGGTTGCGTTGCTGAAGGTTTATATGGAGGTTCTTTCACTGAACCCCGGCCCTCCCCCATGTTGTCTTGATGCTGGCTGGCATCAAGGCCACATTAAGTTACTGGCCTGCTCCGACCAACGGTCGGTAGAGCTTCTCGGCCAGGCGATTTCCCGTCTCGATGAGATCTGGCCTGGTGCGAGAATCGAAGCCGTTCCCAGGGATAAAATCCCCTGTAGACCCAGGTCAAGGACCTGGATTCCGATCGAACCTTCGGATCCTTTGGAGATCTTAAAGTTCATCCAAGTATCTAACCCTGGGTTACCTACCCATGACTGGAAAGTAGCCCAGGTAGGTGAAGTCAAGGGAAACTCTAGACAGGTCATTGTGATCTTAAATGAGCAATCCCTGGCCCCACTTGCCGAACGCAATGGCATTATCTGCTATGGGTTCAGCTCAATTAGCTTGAAGGTCTATGAAAAGGACCTGAAGGCGCACAATACTGCTAGTAATCAGGAGAATTCAGCAGCCTCCACAAGCACTACCGCGGAGAAAGAAGGAGAACAGAGTGCAACGACAGCTTCTGCCGTTGCCACTCCCTCACCAGAAGATGGTGATGCGGAACTCAACTCCACTATGGAAGTTGACACCCTTCCATATCCCGGACCAGAGATGGAGAACCTACTTCTGGGTTCCTCCACGGATGAAGATGCCAGCATTGAAGGGGAGACTGCTGACATCACTGTGATAGAGGTATCCTCACCTAAACACAGTGATGATAAGAGTAGCTCAAATTAACCTTCATCACTCGAAGGCAGCGTCCGCAGCCCTTCTCCTTCGTCTTGCACAAAAAGGAGAAGAGCTCATCCTTGTCCAAGAACCTTGGGTCGTCAGAGACAAGGTTTGCGGACTCAATATGAAGGGGTATAAGCTCCTCTACTTACAAGGTACAGGTAAACCAAGATCATGTATCCTCACAAAAAACAATATTAATGCCCTTATCCTTCCTCAATTTAGTGATAAGGACACTACAACAGCCACTCTGGAATTCAAAACCCACAATATTTGGATTATATCCAGCTACATGGCGCACGATGTGGTGGACATTCCTGGTACAACAATCAGGAACGCGGTCAAAGAAGCCACTGTACAAAAGAAGACGCTGGTGATCGGAGCGGACGCCAACGCACACCATATTGTCTGGGGCAGCTCGGACATCAACGAAAGAGGTGAGTTACTTTTTGACTTTATTCTTGGAACTAACCTCCAGATTTGTAACGTGGGTGCAGAACCCACTTTTACTAACTCAATTAGGCGGGAAGTACTAGATATTACAATAGTCTCGGAACACTCCGCCGATCTAATAACAGAGTGGAAGGTATCCAAGGAACCATCCTTTTCCGACCACGCCTATATCGAATTTGGAATTACACTTCAGAAACAGATGTGTTCTCCTTATAAAAACAGGCTCAGGACAAACTGGGACCTCTATCGGAAGCTCCTCAGCAATAACCTACCTATCACAGGCCCGCCGGTAATTGAAAACAGGCAAACCCTTGACAAGGTGGTGGACACCCTAACGCTTGCGTGTAATGCGGCGACACAAATTTCCTGCCTCGATAGGGTCCCCAGAGGTAAACCCAAACCTCCGTGGTGGTCGAGTGAGATCATGACCCTAAGAAAGGAATGTCGTAAGCTTTTTAACCAAGCGAAGAAAACTAATGTCTGGACTTCTTATAAAGAATGCCTCAAAAAATTTAAGAAACTGATTAGGAAAGCAAAACGCTCCTCATGGGAAGGCTTCTGTAATAAAATCGAAAGCTCCTCTGAAGCGAGTCGTTTGCGGAAAATCCTCTCAACAACGCCCATCACCCCAAGCCTACTGACCAAAAGTGATGGTAGTTGGACTTCATCCAGTCTTGAGTCGCTGGAGTTACTTGTAAACACGCACTTTCCGGGATGCTCGGCAACCGGCGGTACTGAATTGCCGGATACTCCAAGCGACCATGAACTGGTTCACAAGATACTCGATGTGAGAAAACTGAAATGGGCGATACGAAGTTTCAAGCCCTATAAATCACCGGGATTAGATAATATCATCCCAGCTGAACTACAACAATCTTCCGAGATACTTATTCCGTGGCTAATGGTCATTTATGAGGCTTGCCTTAACCTCACCTATATTCCATCCTCATGGACGAAGGTGAAGGTGGTCTTTATCCCTAAAGGAGGTAAAGCCTCACATTATAAGCCCAACGATTTTAGGCCCATTAGTCTATCCTCCTTCCTGCTCAAAACCTTGGAAAGACTCTTAGATATCTACATTAAAGAGACAATCAATTATTCCAAGTTGTCTCTCTCGCAACATGCTTACACTAAAGGTAAGTCCGTAGAGACAGCCCTACACGAACTTACCACAATCATAGAGCATTCGCTACTACAAAAAGAATATTCACTTGCAGCCTTCCTTGATATTGAGGGTGCTTTTAACAATATTAGATCAGAGGCGATAATGGCATCCTTGAGGAGGCTTGAAATCGACGATCCTCTCATCAAACTTATTGACCTAATGCTAAAAAGCAGGGTCATTATCTCCAGCTTAGGAGGATCCAATATCCAAAGAGTGGTAACTAGAGGCACCCCTCAGGGAGGAATCCTTTCACCACTTTTATGGAACCTGGCTCTGAATGAGTCACTAATAGACCTGGAGTTGTCCGGTCACAAGGTTATTGCCTACGCCGATGATATTGTCCTGATATGTTCAGGTAAGCACCCCAATACACTGGCTGAGGTGTTACAACACGCCCTATCTAAGATTTCATCATGGAGTGATGGATGCGGTCTGGGTATAAACCCAAACAAAACAGAGTTAATACTCTTCTCTCGGAGGCATAAAACACCTCACATTAATTGCCCTACACTAGACGGGGTTAGGCTGGAACTGTGCAACCAGGTTAAGTATCTAGGTGTAGTCCTAGATAGAAAACTTACCTGGAAGCCTAACATCCAAGAAAGAGTACGGAAAGCTACAGTAGCGCTGTACTCGTGTAAGAAGGCTATAGGGAAAAGATGGGGTATGGAACCACGCATTGTGAATTGGCTCTATACAAGTGTCATACGGCCTATACTTATGTATGGGGTGATTGTCTGGTGGCCGGCACTAAACATAGCAACCCATCTCAAAGCAATGGACAAAGTTCAGAGGATGGCAGCACTGCTGATAACAGGTGCCCTGAGAACCACACCTTCTAAAGCCCTGAACACTATTCTCCACCTTCTACCGTTGGATCTCTTTGGTAAGAAAACCGCATCATTAGCCGCCATTAGGCTTAACTCAATCCAGACCTGGAAGCGAACTGATTTCGGTCACTCCAAAATATTGCACAATAGAACTGCCAGCAATATCGACTACACCTCGCCCAAGCCTTTCTTTGGAACAAAATTCGATTCCTTCTTTCCCACCAGATCGGAATGGGAGAAAGGTCCTCCCCAATGCGGGAACTCAGTGCATCTCTACACTGACGGCTCCAAATTGGAAGGCAAAGTGGGTGGAGGAATATTCTCGGAACATTTGGACCTCGATGTCTCATTCCGCTTGCCTGACTACTGCAGCGTGTTTCAGGCGGAAATCATGGCTATAAAGGTAGCTGCGGACCGCCTGAATCAACTAACGCTACCTACAGACGGCGTATGTATTTTCTCAGATAGTCAGGCCGCTATTAAATCCCTTTCGGGAGTATACACAACCTCCAAAACGGTTATAACATGTCGCTCAACACTAAATGACATAGCTGAGCATCTGAAAGTACGGCTCATCTGGGTGCCAGGACATAGTGATATTCCGGGCAATTGCAGGGCCGACGAACTAGCGAGAAACGGTACCACACGTCCTCTTTCGGACATTAACCACCAGCCGGGTAAACCGCTAGCTACATGCAAACTGGAACTCTCACAGGAGGTTCTCAAGATTGCTAACACAAACTGGCAAGAGGAACACCCTGCCTGATTACCCGACAGATATGGCCAAAGATTGACCCTAAGCGGTCAAAAGGGCTCATCCTACTCGGTCGCAAAATAATTAGCAGTACAGTAGCCGTAATCACGGGTCACTGCCTCATAGGTAGACACGCCGATAGGCTGGGCGTGTCTTCAAACGACTTTTGTAGAAGCTGCCGCGACGAAGAGGAAGAGGAAACCATACTTCACCTCCTCGGTAACTGCCCGGCCCTAGCCAACCGTAGGAACCGGTTTTTGGGCTCCCCTTTCTTTAAAGAGTTAACCGAGCTGGGCTCCACGGATGTCAGAGACCTGACTCGATTTATCAGGAGTTCAAATTGGTTCCCGACAGCGAATTAAGGAAGAACACCCTTCACAACAAAGTCAAAATTATTTCGACTTCCTGTGAACTGGTTCCACTAGATACAAAACTGGTTCGATACACAGGGGGCAACATGTTAACCCTCTCATTCCTTAGGTAGTTCTATGGGGTTGTTAAATTCAAGCCTCAACGTGGTAGCACAAAGGGCCTCTTAGGCCTAAGTGTGCCTTCTTAGGCAGCCACTTTAACCTAACCTAACCTAACACCTAGCTCGGTTAGAGCATCAAAGATAGATTCATAGCGAACGTTATTGAATGTCTATGAACGTAGCAAGATTGAATTCCTTGTATTTGAATGAATGTTCGTACATACAATCTCGTGAAAAGCCATCTCTGTGGAACTTCCCTTGCAGTCGGCATGTTGGTATTGTGACATACGGTTTCTATCAAGATTTTACCTAAGGTGAATATCCTTACATACTTTGAATAAAGTTGGTTTTGTGATCGGATCGCCTCTTTTTTATCTGCATGAATCGGGGCCTTTACGATAAATTGCAACAGGTTATGGGTCCAGAGAAGGTATAAAAGCATCAGGATTAATTTGCTTTTTTTGAAAAATTTAAGCACTGTGTAACCAGGATGGCCGTATCCATGATCGGTAGAATTCGCACTTTCAATATTGACAATTATTTAACCTGAGGGAACTCTACATAAAAGTAGGCTGATAAAGTATGTGATGGTACAGGAGACAAGGCCAAGCGATGCAGATGCATAAACAGATTGGGATGAAATGGGATGCACGAACGGAGCTGCTGATAGCTTTGGAACCGGCTCAAGTAGCTTTAGTGAAAAGTTTTAAATACTCCAAGGAAATTTAGGACTATTTAGAAGAGATTTATGATCGAAAAAGTACGAGAAAAAAGGACGAAGAATTCCACAAACTAGTAAACATTAGAATGGATTGTCCTCTAGCTCAAAATTAGGCTACTGGAAATTGGTGATAAGAGAAAGAAACTGCTGCACAATACACTCAACGTAGGAGACTTCAATTTCAAATATCAAAAACCCTAAATTCTAGCAAAGCCTTTCCATTTAATTGCCTCCGCTGCGAAAGTAAGTAAGTAAGTAAGGAAGAATAGAAACTGTAAAATAAATATGTATCGAGAAGACTACCTTAACCACCTTAACCCCCCAGGGGAAAATCCTGCGCACGGGCCTGGTGGTGATATCCGTTCACATATGTGTTGCTGGGAGGATTCCTTCGCATTCTTTTTAAAAAGAAAATTTTGGATACGTACAGCTGGCTAATAATCATATGGCGAAAATTCACGGAATAGGAACTATAAAGTTAAATGTTTTAATTCACAATCAAACTCAGTGTATTTGTTTATATAAAAACTTGTTTCCTCCATGTCTCAAGAAAAGTTTAATATCGATTAGTAAAGCCACAGATAATGGATACTAGGTGACCTTCGCCGAAAATCGTGCGACCATTGAGAGATAAGAAAAGTCTCTTAATAAGCACTGATTGGAAAGTAATTTTTTAATGTAATTGTCAGTAATTTGTAATCTACGAACTCTTTTCCAATTACAAAACTTAATTACAGTTACATTCAGTTTTCCTTAATAAACGAGAAAATCACAAAAACCGGGATTCAATTAACTGCCAGCTTTGTAGGAAATTTACATTACTGCATGACTCAAATCCTAGCCAATGTATATGCCAAAGGTGTGCCCGTGGAGATAAGTAAATCATCTTATTAGAATCAACAGTAATTAACCTTTTGTAGGTCAGTCTCCAAATCAAAATCAAGCATACATTGTCTATGTTGAAAGGTCTGATTTTGCCACATGTAAAGATTTTGACCGACAGCAACTGCAAGGATGCTAAAACCCTGATGGGTTGCCATAATATCGTTACCTACACCAACGAGTGATGTGTGATATTACGATGAAAAGGTTTTAGCTATTATAAGGCCCAGAATTGTTTATGGATGAAATTTATACTTGTTGGATCCCATGTGTGTTTCGATGTTGTCAAATTCTTTCCGTTCCCAAAACAATGAAGGTTCGTGTTTACTGCTAATGCACGTTTATCACGATCTCGCGAACAATGTGAAAATTTATAGCTCAATCCTGCAAAGGATAATATATTATTTCCATTGCGGATTCTCCTGGCAAAAGAAGAGCGGTAGGTGTGATTAGGTATATGCCTGAGGTGCTTTTGTATAAATGGAGATAATAAACTGAGGAAATTTCGTATAATGGAGTTAAAAGGGTCAGCAATATAAAATTAATGTTGCAAAACCCAAAAGGTATTTTCTATCATATTTAAAGCAGTATCTCTTGTACTTTTACAACAGTTCCTTAAATCATGAAAATTACTCTATACTTTTAAAGAAAAGGTGAACAATCTGCTGATAGCTACCCCCATTATTATGACATGCAAGACAGATTAAACTACTTAACTAATTAAAAAATGTTGCTAGTTATCACGAAGTTATTATTCAAAATTCATTTCTCTCTTGAAAGTATGAGTAAGACTAATACTTATAATATATAAAACTTGGTAGTGATTCGTTATTGATTTAACGAATTATATCTAAAACTATACAGTGGAAGTTAATATTTTTCCCAAATTTTTACTTGTTTTTACTTAGTTTTAAGAATATGTGGTAACAATTGAAAGGTTTAAACTACATACCCAAGTAGGAGAGTGTTTGAACCATTGGGCAGTAGGGATGCTTTGGTACCCTTGATAAGTTACAAGCAAAGAACTTTTAATTTAAAAAAAAAAACATTTTCTTCTGCTAAAGATCAGAGGATGACTATGATGCAGGTATGGAAAGAATTAATGGTGGGGGATAAATATTAGGGGCTGTGTAAAGTAGATACCGGTGTACGCTTTATGTGAATGCCTAAAGATCGGAAGGCGCAGGCAAAATAGAAGATGGTAGATTGTTAAATGCAGGTATTGACCAGAACATAGATTGACATTATAACTTAATGATAATATAGACGAACAAAAAGAGGTTATTTTTCCGAAAACCAGTGTCGCTGAGCAAGGCAGGTCCAAGATAACCTCCAGTCACTTATACCCCGTAGTTAGGGCATTTACGTGCTTAGCCGCAGCTCAGGGTTTAGAGTAGTCCGTAGTTAGGAGCAGCTAAGGGCAGTTTACTGTTCGGGCCAAGTACGCAGTTTCAGTTCCGTTGAATGGAACGGTCAAAGGAACTCAGCTTTAAGAAGGTCAAGGGTAGCTTGCCGGTCGGGCTACGTACGCACGTTGAGCGAAATGGTCAAAGGGACTTAGCTAATAGCCGTAAGCAGATTAAGGGTAGTTCACTGCTCGGGTCATGTACGCGCGTTCAGCGGAACGGTCAAAGAGACTTAGTTAATAGTCGTAAGCAGGTTAAGGGTAGTTTACTGTATGGGCCAAGAACGTGTGTTAAGCGGAACGTAGCAATTTATAATTAGGCAACTTGGTGTAAGATACCATTAGGAATTATTAGAGAGAAGTTTAACAAAAACATTGCCTTGAATTAGTACGCTCATATACTGTCTTCTTCTCTATTCGTTGTTAGACCCTCGTCTTTCTCCATTGCAGTTAGCCAGGCAATCGATTCTATGATTTTCCGATTACCGCACCGATAAAAAAATCGCACTGCGTTGGCGCCCAGTTACCGAACCAGGGAAATGCATAAGTTGTACATCTCAAGTAACTGATAACGCGTTGGCCTTCCATCCAGGAATTCTCAGGTTTAAGCCCCATTTGCGGTGACCGATGATTATTTTCTACTGACAACAGATTACAATAAAAGGCCATTGCGGGTGGCAGAACAATATCATTGGTGCGAAATCAACCTTAAATTGTAGGTCAAATTGCAATCGTTCGCTCGAATCGGGCAAAAATTCTTCTCCCCCTCCATACCCCATAAGGGGTTAGAAAAACTAGAGAGAGATAGAAACTGACAAATGATTTCCCTTCAAGCTTGTAATAATTCAAATCATATTCTTGGAATGTTCTTCCGTTTTCAGCAAAAATATGAGTCGAAACGTAATGTACACCTTAATCAGCACTAAAGAAACAAATCGCCAGATGAGTAGCAAAGCCGATTCAGTGAGATTTAAGACAGCAGCTGTGTTATACCTGCTAACCCCTTCCCCGGTAAAAGCAGCACTGTACTTAACAGTACCGACAGTGGTTATTCAGAATGGTGGCGATAACAGCCACCGGTTTTCCAGGAAAAGCGCACCCTATTGGTGTGGTCCGAGTGAAACTGGAATCTGGACGACAGAGTGAGAGTCTAGCGTGTTGACAACTGGCTTATAAGGTCCCTATTACCACGAATATAACTGATACCACCACAATAAAAATGATGTAATAAAATATGTTAAATGGGAAACAAAACTAGTTACTAATTCTACATAGGCATATATGATTTGCCCTATGGAAAACTCCGCCATAGTGTGAACATACCGGCAGCGATAGAGAAAATCTCTAGTGTATTCGTATCTTTTCCTAATATACAAGCACTCATAGCCAACTTTAGATTCAAGCCCGGAAATACTGCTAATTGAGATTATTTTACCATTTAGCTTTTATTTCAATACCAAAGAAGAACCAAAAACAAATAGAAATACTGATGTCATGACCGCATTACAAGCTCGCTACTTAAACAAGACGAACACAAAAGAGATCCTTCACATTAAAACACCATATAAGCACCTTGAAAGGAAATTACATATATAAAAGGCTTTTTATTGCGGCCACATCTTTAGAATATTTGTGGGTTTACTTTAAATTAATGAAAAGTTAAGATTATTATAATATTCAAAAAAATATTATGATAAGGTGGTATTTCCCTTGGTTCACTGTTAGATTGAGAAGCACATATACGATTTGCTTACACCACCAAGTCCCAGCTGTTCGTATATGATTCCGGACTTGTATCTAGAGAAGGTTGTGCTTTTAGCTATTCATTATAAGTGAAAGAGGATCCGAATAAGAAAGTAATCCAAGTGAAAACATATGTTTAGATCGCATAACCTTTCTACTCGAAAAGAACTCAATTATTTTTGCAAATAACTCCGAATGACTCGAGTGGAAAATGTCACTCGAGTCGAATCAGTATCGTGAGCTGTTTAAATTACTCGTCTCTCTACCATATAATTTCTTGTGTGCCTCGATGAATACTTTTACCTGCTTGAGTATTGATCTCTCAAGCGGAAACACACTCTTCAATATTATCTCATATGAAAAATATTCTAATGACAATTGCACGTGAGACTACTAAGATATAGCGAATTTAATATCAGAAATATTGTTTGACAACCTTCCTATTCCAGTATTATATACACGTGTTTGAACTACAATTGGGATGGCCCCAAAAAAATTTCAGCAAAATTCATTCCAGGTTAGCCCAGAAGATATTTCATTATGTACCGATTACATTTTCTTATACGTATAAATTCATCTTTGTAAATATACATGGACACCGAAAGAGAAATTTCTTTCATCTATAATTGGATATTTTGGCTTTAGTTGTGCCTTTCTGACGAATACGTAGACGCACCCATGCATAAGCGATGTACACGCCAGAAAAGTTGTCCAATAATTCATTAATTAGCTAGAAAGTACCTTCTTCTTCATTTAATTAAACTAATACAATTTGGACAAGTACAATTTTGGATGTGTATGTTTTCATGTAATGGAAAGGAAAAACTTTGTGTGCGTAAACAAAGTCCCATCCGAAATTATGCTCAAGGGAATTCATTAGATAATTGGCTTAGGGAGTAAATCAAGAAAACATTTCAATCTGATGAATTTCAATGGAAAAATTATATCTGAAGGATTATCCTCCAGACGATGATTGCTATTGGCCAAATCATAATTCACGACACGTATCGATCCGGTTATGTTCTGATATCCAAGTGAACGCACTACAAACGTAAAGTTATGTGCATACAAGGGAATGAAATATCTTTCTTTTGAACGTCATACTTTACTCCTTCGTCCTTCCATCGGGATATGATTGTGTTTGTTCTGAAGATGTCTTCAATTGAGAACAAGAAAATCTTTCACATCTCCACATCATATGTCTGAAAATATCAAAGACGTGCAATGTAACATCGTTCTGACAACTTGTACACAGGAAATCCCACTAGGGAGGGTTATACACACATCACACTCGACTGGACTTGCCAAGATATTGATATACACAGGAATCAAGGAATAAGGATGGGAAGGCATAAAGCAGATTTCATCTTGCAGTTCTGGTTATATTCAGGCATCACACTATCCACATAGTAGTACTCTACCCTGCAGCACATCATTATGTCATTCATACTCTACAGGAGTATGCATCTGTTGTTTCAGAAGTCCAAAACATACAGGATCGCATTCATTCAGGTACATGCACAACCCATAGAACTATATCTTTGATAAACGTTCATGAACATGCAATATATTCCCCAATTCAAGGTAATTTTACGGAATACCTTTGATCTTTTCACATAGAACCGAAATATCTCTATCTTGAACGGAAGAATTACTACGGCGAAAAGGTCTTTTCTGCTGCACGAAACGATTATCTACGGAAATTGCCAGATAAATCAAATCAATCGCTTAATAATTTATTAGACAAATGCTGAGCGCTCTCGCTAAGCTGGATAGCTGGAGATAAAGTGGCGTGTCCTGGTCACGTTCATGCTATTAATCGTGAAGGTGCGAAAAGAAAAATTTTGCCCATTAAACAAACAGAACAGACTTAGGCAAGAAATGTCTTACTCACCTTGATAAGGGGAATTGCTCTTGGTAAAAATTATTTTCGCTTTTATCTTCTGCACGAATTTTTGAGAGAAATACTGTTGGCAACTTTTCGAGATAAATTTTATCGCAATAAACTGAAAAACTAAATTTTACTTACTTCTTGGATTTATTTGTTTAGTTGGTATGAAATTTGTGCAACTGTTTTTGAAACTTACTTAATATGTCAGCCTTAAATATTTAATATATTTCTTCAGTCAAAAATTTCTAGTAGGATTCCCGGTGTGCTATTTACATTGCCCTACTTCCTGAAAATCCTACTACTTTTCTGTATAATATATCAGGGTGTCAGCTTGTGCTAATATCTTAAGGGGCACTTACATTACAGATTCTTTCCTCCAAAACTGTTCTTTGGTTCTACATATTTTTTCCGGTTGTGTATACACAATGTCACAGTTTTGAGAGACGTAAATCTCTGTCAAAAACCCTGTGAAGTTACTTACACAGATATTATTAGATATTGTTTGCTTATTGGAAGTTTTATTGACCAAATCCTAGCATCCCTAGATGGCACGCAATGCCCCGAAAAAACTAATTTCACAACTAACACTTTTCAAACTTGATGTAAAAAGCAGAGAGCTATGTCAAAATATGCTAACAAAGAAAAAAAAGAAGTCCTCGGGGGAGTAAGGAATAACGCGTTTCCCTTCCACCTTGAGGGTTCCAGGTTCGAACCTCACGGAAGGCAACCCAAGGTTGTTTTCTGCTGACACCATATTACAATAAAAATGTTGGTGGTTCGGAATGCATCTTAAATTGTAAGTCTACTTGCAGCTTTTGTCATCAAATCAGCTGAAGTCCTTCTTCCGCCTTGGGCCCCATAAGGGATTACGAAAACCAGAGAGAGAGAGAGAGAAATAGATATTGAGTGTTGCAATATGCATGAAGGTGTACTATTGCTGTATTGAGCGGATCTTAAATGAAGATCGTTGTAAATATTAATCAGCACCATGTTTTGTTCTTAGAGCAAGAAGACAGATTTCTTAGGTTTAGAAATAACAATATCGTTAATATGGTTATCATTCTGGCGTCTGCCTGAAGAAATTCAAAGATCCACCGATGAGACGTTGCGGCGAATCATTAAGGCAAGCAACTGTTCCTGTTCCAAAACCCCTCCCCCCCAATACATGTTCCAAGCCATGTATTTTTTTCAGGAATATTATGAAACCTAGACTTATCCCATTGCATGGCAAAAAGAAGTACATTTTTGTGATGTCGACGTCAGGATCCAGCATCGATAGTTATCGAACTCATAACCTCGATGTTTTTAATATCGATGTTTTATAGAATGATATTTCAGAGTCTCGACCAATGGTGTAGAAAATAAGATTCTCGAATATTATGGAAACTCTTTGTGATTTTTCCGTACTATAAAAAGGGCAATAGGAATGATGAACCTAACTATAGAGCGTGGCGTCTAAAACTACCAATTTATTAGAGTTTTTGAAACACTGCGTGTCTGTTTTTCAAATAGGTTGTCTAAATCTATATAGATTTTAGTGAGGCATTTGGTAGGATTAAAGGATCCTTTTACAGAAACTAACTTACTAAAGTGCCACTTACCTGACGGTATACTAAGTGTTTCCTTTCGGTGTGTGTTATCTGATGTATTTCATATTATCTCTTGAGTGCCACATGGTAGCCATATAGGACTGTTATTATCTCTGATATCAACGAATGTGTTTTAATTATTTTAGCTTGAACACCTATGGTGTTACGATAATCTTTTCCTCGACATGTTGACAAGTATATGCTAATGCCATATACTTGTTTAGGAATAACATACCTTATTTGTGTTAATGTTCATTAGACTTAGTGTTTTTTTAGGAATCACAGAGCTTATTAGTGTTAATATTAATTAGTGTTAGTATTAGTGTTTTCTTAGCTTAAAAACGACAGTAAAATTTAATTTTATTTTGGAAATTTATTTATATTTTTTTATTTATATTTAAATTTAAGGATAACTTTCCAAACTAGAGGATACTAGATAAATAAGGTCCCTGATGTTTATTACGTGTTAACAATATGAAGTTTTAAAGCCTTGCTTTCATTATAATAAATTTACCTTACATATTGAATACTATATTAAAAAATTGTTGGTGGCGAACAACTTAAGTGAGACTTACAAGTATTTCCATTACAGATTACATTAATTGCAGCGAATTTATGTAGCGACCTTTTGATTTAAATCAAATATGATGTCACTTGTCAAAATGCTGCAATTAGCATTTTTATGACTAAAAACAAGGCTTAAAAACATGATGCAATATTTTGTTTTACACTTGGAGTTTTTACAATTCTATGGATATTTGATATAGTGATATTTGTTTTACAATGTTGTTTTTTTCTTTTGCGCTTATGTTATAAATAGAACGCTTTTATTATGCGTCCTGGGCTAAAAAGATCTTTAGTGTAGTATTCTGACAATACTTTACATGACCACCTTCGCCGTAAACATCCTGGCTATGGGGAAGATAGAAGTAGTGAAAATGTCACAGTTGATTTTCCAACAACTAACGCAGTTGAAATTCCACGAAGGGCAGCGGTTAACACAATACCTGAATGTGGAGAAACATCAGAATCTTCGAATACTACCGCCTTTTCTGACCCTTTGAATATTGCACAAAGAATCAAAGCTATAAGGCAATTGCAAACCAAACTTATTGTTTTAGACAAATGTTCTGAGACATCTGAAGCGGGAAAACGTAGTATTGACTACTCACTAATCAAAATGATAGTTACAGATCTTCAACCGCTTTAAATTGTCGAAAACGAAGGGTTTTTGGAATATTCCTACAAGTTAAAGCCGCTGTATAAGGTTTCGAATAGAAAATTATTATCGTACACTTTGCTTCCAGAAAAATATCAGGAAATTAGGCAGAAGATCAATGAAATGCTGAAAGAAGTTACATATATAGCGGTTATGGGGACTTTCGACAGCAATAGAGCATTCCTAGCTCTAACTAGTGATTTTATTTTTGAAAATAAATTAAGATCCGCTGTTTTATCAGCAAAAGAGGTAACAGAAAGGTATTCTGCTAACAATATAGCTGAAGCAATATCAGAGATCTTCGATGAATTCAGCATTTCAACGAAGGTAGTAACAATTGTAAGCGATAATGGCGCAAACATTAAAAAACTAGTGGAAATTTTGAATAATCGTCACCATTCATGCGTAGCACATACAATCAATTTATGTGTTACAAATGCAATAAAACAAATTCCACAATTCGTCCAACTGCTTTCAACTTGTAGGTCCTTAGTCGCCCACTGTAAGCATAGTACAGTAGCATCAGAAAAACTTAAGGATATGCAACAGCAAATTAGCCTACCTGTACTAAAGGTAAATCAAGATGTAGCTACGGGATGGAATTATTCTCTCATTATTATTGAAAGACTAACTACACTAAAAGAACCATTGTCTGCAATTGAAACTGCTCCAAAGTTTTTAAATGCTTCAGAGTCGGAGATAATACGTGATTGCGTTTCTGTTTTGAAAACCGCAGAATGTATGACTACAGAGTTATCAGCAGAAAAATATTCAACCATGTCATCAATAATACCTTTGATAAAGGGTTTTTAAGTCACTCTCAAAAATCAAATTCAAACTACGATCTGATAATATTAGTAGACAGCTTGCAGTATTAGAAATGGACAAATCATGCGCGAAAGCTAAATTTTTGGAAACCAGATTTAAAAATATTGCTTTTAGTATTGAATTAAATGCAACTAATGCTCAAAAGTGGATAACAGAAGAAGTAGCTTTTGATAAAAATCAGAAAAATTCTGCCAATATTGAGAATATGTAGATAGCTCCTGTACAGCAGGAACGTCAAACAAAGGTTATTTCTTTGTGGTCAGTGCTAAATCATAAAATTACAAAAGCAAAAGCAGTGGCTAGCACCTAGTTTAACTTTCAACCTCTCCATTGAGTAGTATTTGAGGACTGAGTAATTAGGCCGTTCACAGGATCCTCTAATATTTTGGAAATCTCAAGAAAACTGTTTCCAAAAATATTTATGTATTCCTCAGTCCCGTCGGAGAGGATGTTTTCAATGACCGGTCAAGTTGTAAATGAAAGGAGAAATAGACTTGAAGGAGACAAATTGAATTAAATAATTTTTCTAAATAGTAATATAGATCTATAATTTATTATTTTTTTTTTAACTTTTAAATTCAAGAAAATCTAAAATTTTGGGTTTTGTGATTTGAATTGTTTTTCAGAATAAGATAGTTACGTATTTCGTTTAAATTTTTTGAAATTAAGTTAGTATTAAAAAAAATAATGAAATGTTTGTGTTTCAATTATAACGTAAGCAAAATCAAACTATTTCTTATCTTTTTAGTTCTAGGTGTTGTAAAGAGAGAATCAATATCTAAAATTAAAGGCAAAAATTTCAGTTTGTCTTTAACTTTGAATTATTTTTTTAAAGTATACGACACTAACGAAATGAGAAAAAATGTATCTGATTTAAAACCAAAGTATATTAATGGTAATTTATTTTTGTGATTACAAACAATGAATGAGTGAATAAAATAGTTCGATAGTTAACATCGTTCAGTTACCAACTATCGATAGTTGGAATCATTCGATAGTGCCCATCACTAATATAATTTTCAAACTAAAATAACTTTTGCAATCTATAGCTTATGTTGCAAATCTTAGAAATATTTTCTTTGCACAAAAAGATTCCATAAATTGTTGTCTTAACCTTCAGGTGATATCTCCTTCCACGTGTAAGTTCAATTTTCCGCTGTTATATTTTTGATATTGGGTTGTCTACTGCGTTTATCTCTGGGTTAAGAACAGCCTAGATATTTGTTTCGTTGAATAGGTAAATTTAAATGTCGTGTGATTTTCGTTGATTTATGTAGTGAGGTTATCTCCGGCGTTTAAAAGTGTTTTCGTCAACCCTATGAAAAGCTCAAAGTATTTAACCTATTAAGGGGAGGTTATCGTTCATAGGCATGAAAAATTCGTCAACTTTGGGATTTTTTTGCGGTTATATTGTGAATATTTATTGTAGCGGCAGTTAATATAATTTATTTCCCCATAAATAAAGAGTACTTTAAAATTGTTTCATTTAAAAAAAATCCAAAATGGCGGCAGTAGTTTCTATAAACTGAAGCTATGTACCAGTTAATCTAAAACAAAACGGGTAAAAAATTATTAATCTACATGAAATTTGGGGGGGCCTTATCGTTTTTAAATTTTCTGAAAACCCCCGAATATCAAAATGGCGGCCGTTTGAAAATAATATTTTCACTGTTTTTTTGTTTAGCTTCAATGGACGAAAAAAAAAGTTTAAGTCGAAAACAAAAAAAATCGCTTCGATAAGGCCCCCGAAATTAAATTTCCTTTAGGGTTGAACAAATTTCAAGTCAATCGGTTCACCCGTTGAAGATGTAGAGCGCCCCGCGCGCTGAAATATGTTGTTTCGATAAAAATGCATTTTTTCTCGAAACAGCAGTTTTAAGTTATAAAAAATCGTTTTTAATGTTTGTTTTTGACAACTTATATCTAGTCAGCTATCCCGGCACCATAGAGGCAGCCTTCGGAAATTTATGTTTGAACTAAAAATTAAGATACATGTGAATGACCTTTTACGTTCTATGCTTCTGTAATGCTAATCTTCGAATAGCTGGTAAACAAGAGCTAAATTTTACATTTTCCTGGTTTCAATTAAGTCAATTTTATAATATTAATCGGAGCTCAATCAAATGTTCTTTTCTACTACCTATTAACTCAAATTCCTATATCCTACTGCTTCCGTTAAAACCAAGACTTTTTAGCTATTTATTTTAAGAATTTAAAACTCCCTATACAAATTCTAAATTAATTTATTTACCTTCTAATTTCTTATTTTTACTCACCTACTTAAACTATTCTACGAAATGTTATTACTAATTGTAAGTTTATAGTTAAACTCTTTCCTTAGTATATTCCATTTGAAATTGTATTTGCTATCTGCACTAATAATTAACTAATCTTAATAAAGTTTCCAGCAAATGGTCCACTACCACCTGGCACAATGAGGTTAAAGTTAAAGTAAATTAAACTGGAAGTTTGATTTTTTAGGTGATTCTTCATCATTAACCGACTTCCCAAAAACAAAGAGGCTCTATGTTCGAGGTTTTTTTTATGTCTGACCGGGCATAACTTCGTAACGCGTCGACCGATTTTGATAATTCTTTTTCTGTTGGGTAGAGTATGTTCCCTGGTTGATACCACGAGAAAAAAATGTGTGTGGGGTGGGGGTGGAACATAACTTTGTACCGCGGAGTACGGTTTGGATGGTTTTTTTGCTGTTGTATAGAGTGTGATCCACCATTGCTAATAGAAGAATAATTTGGTCCAAGGTAGGGGGTGTGGTGGGGGAGGAGTAGTCTAACTTCTTAACGCGTGGACCGATTTGGATGTAGGGATGATCGATGTTCATCGATGTTCACGAAACATCGATGTTGAAGTGTATAGAATATCGCACAATCGATGTTAATGACAGAACATCGACCTTCGATGTTGGCGAAAAAGAACCGGATCTAAATTCAAAAATATGTTTTTTCTATATTGAAGACTAAGCATATGTTGCTTTATAATTATAGGAGATTAAAAATATACATATTTATACATATTTATATAGTTCGGCTGAGAAGAAAGTAACTTAGAATGTTGGTTGGTCAGATGCTCCCTTCTACTAATCTCCACATAGTGAGAGAAACTGAAATTCTATTTAAAGAGCAGCAGTAGAAGCAACCGGCAAAACTTTTAAATTCTAAGTTTGAATAAGGCCGGTTTCCAGCTGATATCTGAAGTTATCATATTCTAATTTATAGATAATAATATAACAAAGTTAAGCAGTAATGGGCTGATAGTGTTACTCAAATTTGTCACAGGGTTTTGCTTGCTTTATATACGGAGGCAGCTGAGGGTCAGTTACATTATGTTTTCCATTTAAGCTTCATAAACAGGTTTACTCATGTTTTAGTAAATATATATATTTTTTTTCTGGTAAACTAAACACATAACATTCCAAAACATACTTATTTACTTTTTATAAATCAAATAAATATAACAACAAATCAAATCAGAAACAAAGAGATGACGTTAAATACGCTGACTGTTCAAATGGCATTTTATTTCAGCCTTAGACATGTTCAAATAAAGTACATCCCAATGATCATTCAAAAGACAAAGAATTAATAGGTTCATTAAAAGCGTAGTTAGCTGTAAAGAAAGTCATAATTCCCCAAAGGGCGACAAGGAACTAAGATATTCGGAAGGGTAGGTAGTTTCGGGGTACTAATTGTACCCTGCAAACATTCAAAAACGAACATAATCCCAAAGACAAGCGTCTCTTCTATAGAGTGCTCACAGAAAGAAGCTTTTGTATATAGGTGTAGGGAGGCAATATAACAGGATTGTTCTATGGAAGGCTACAAAGGGCAAATGTAAGAACCTACGTTATATCGCTTCGAAGAAACTTATATGAACCAAATAAAATCGTGACTACACCGTGGAAGCGTACTCTAAAATCGGTCTAACTAAAAAGCAATAAAGAGACTTGGTAACAAAACAATCATCAAACTCATTTCTTTTCGTAGCCCAAAACCAAATATCTACGCTTATAGTTGTTCCCGATCTTGTATTCGATATTGTTCAATCATTGTTCAGTTTTAATTTTAGTTAGTTGTCTTCGACGTTCACGTTAAAATCACCGCTCAGTATAATTGGTTTTTTATCCCAACTTTTGTTCCATAAAGCTGCACCTGTTGCAGATTCTCTGTCCCAGATAGTTGTAAACCTAAGAAAAGCCATATTGGAAATGCCCATTAATTGATTAAAGTGAAAAACAGCGAATCAAAAATAAACCATTCAAGCATCTTGTTTTCTCACGCCCTTCTACAAATTCATTGTATTTTACATCGATATTACGGAACATCGATGTTTAGAGTTCGATTATTATCGATAATCGATGTTTAGTCGTCGATGTTGACATCGATGTCAATATCGATGTTATTCCAACATTGCTCATCCCTATTTGGATAATTCTTTTTCTATTGGTTAGAGTGTGCTCCCTGGTTGATACCACTAGAAAAAAAATGTTGGTGGAGGGGGGGTGGAACTTAACTTTGTAACGCGTGGACCGATTTCGATGGTTCTTTTCTGTTTTGTAGAGTATGTTCTTAGATTGATACCACGAGAAAAAATTTTTTGCTGGGATGGAGGTGGGGGTAGGGGGTTAAACCTAACTTTTTAACGCGTGGATCGATTTGGTTTTTTTTCGTTGAATAGAGTAAAAGACACTTAAAAGTGAAAAATAAAATAATTAAAAAAAAAAGTTTAACCGACTTCACAAAAAGCGCTAAAAAGCATAAAATAATTTTTAATTTTATATCTTTTACGACATTTTGAAGTCGGTGCAAATTAAACAAATAAAACAACTACAGAACCAAAATTGAAGATAATACATAATACATAACGTTTCAGCTCACGGGATCATAAGAAAGGACGATTAAATATTTTTGTTGTATAATAAAATATATAAAATTACAAATTATTTTATGCTTTTTAGCGCTTTTTGTGAGGTGGGTTCAACTTTTTTTTTTTAAAAAACTATTTTATTTTATTTTTCGTGGACATCTTCATCGGCGTTTATCCATAATGCGTGATATATTAACATAAAATAAATAAACTTTCGTACTGTTAGTAATCATCTTAAATCATCTTCCAGGTCAGGTTGTTTTGAAGATCTACTTGATAATTTCCTATCTGAAGTTATATTTTTGCAGTAAGGTTATTAGTATTAACTTTAGTTGGCTCTGTAGTCTACCTCCCCCTCCCACACACTTCTCTGCCAATCAGATAAAATTCATAGTTCCGCTAATAAAATAATAATAATATTTATTATCAGTTCCGTTGATGAATTTTTAATTTTATATTTTTTCTATTAAATTTATTTCTGAATCACACATATATTTAAAATCACATAATCTATTTGAAATACCAATTTTTTCAGAGAACTTTTACTGTATCTCACAAAAGTTTTGTTTTTTACATAGTATTCAAGTATATAACTCAAAAAAAACTGAAACCTTGTACCTAAACGAAATGAATCTTAATCTTTCATAATGAAAAGGGATTTTTCTTTTCTCATCGTTTTGATAATATTGTTGGGTCTGTAGTTATTGGTAACAAAAAGAATTCAATGCCATACTTTTTTGAGGTATTGTCTAAAAAGAAATATGACTTTGAGTGTTCTCTTGCGTCATCCCAAGGGACACATTTACCTCAATAATTCAAATGTACCTTTCATTTCACTTCCATGAGGAAACGACACAGATTTTCTATAAATTACAAAAGACCTGTTTTCTTTATTCTTTGAAGACAACCTAGAGTAACTCATAAGGGACAGTACAGTAAAGCTTTCATGTTCCTGGAAATAAGACTTTGCTTATATAATTTTTACGTAAACTTTTAAAAATAATTATTTCAACTTTTATTTCCTTTGAATTTCAAAGTGTTCTACTAATAAAGCGTTGGCTTTTGTGTAACTTTTAAATAGTGTGGAGGTTGGTTCAATTTTTCTCGTAGAATTTTAGCTTGAGAAAGTTTTAGTTTGACAAAGGGTGTAACTAGTTTTAAAAATTCCATTTAATACTATTGGATCAATACTTTGTGAACATTGTCGAAACTTTATTAAAACTGAAAAGTTTTTCGATAATTACTGCTATGTACTTTCATTTAACTTTAAACAATTTCTCATTATTTTTCTCAGAAAAGAAATTTTCAATATTTTCTATCATAAGTTTGCAAATATTAATTTATTTTCCATTCAGATTTTCATAAATTGTTTAATTGAAATTTTCTAATAAAATGTTACTCTGTATGGTCTGGTCATAGCTTTCACCAAGCCAAACAAAAATTGTTTGGCAGGAGGGGGAGGGGGGGCAATCTAAACCGTTTGGAAGTTACAAGGTGATTCATAAATTTCAGTTTTTCATTGTATGCACATTACACTTTTGTTTTTATCTTTTTATATATCCAACACAACGACATCAAACAAACGCGTAAAAACTATTATCCCAATGACCTTTCCAAAATTTTTGATCTAAATCCTACCATTGCAGGTAGGGTCACAAAAAGAAAAAAAAAATGGTTTGCCATTACCTAAAATTTAGCATTATTTCAAACTTTCTCCGAAATTCATGTAATTTACTAATTACTTCTTATTTTTATTGGATTGCTCATCTTATTACCTTTAAAAAAAAATACAACATGGTAAGGTAGACAAAGGATTAGAAAAACCGCATCCTTAGAAATCCCTGCCTACCTAATTATTCTTTGAGTAAACAAAAATTTTAAGTAAAGCGTGGAAAATGATTGTTTTGGGTTAACAGGTTATTAATTTTAATTATTGCTGCAAAAAAGTCATAAAAATATTAGTGCAATTTTGATTTATTGCCCCTATTAGCTATTATTAGCCAGAATTCACACCCTTGTATCCTGACGTTCTGTTACTCGTACCTGATGGAAATTTTTCTATTAAAAAAGGTCAGTCAGCAATAATACCTATCATAGTTGAAAAACAAATCTATAAGTACGCGTGTTTTTAAACAAAAATTATTAAAAACTGGTAGAATTTACTATGGTGTACTAGACGGAAACGACGGAGTGTCTGTACTGGAATATAAAAGGAGATTCCCTAACTGGCGAGCACCCCAAAGAGGGTTATTGACACGGACTTTCCGAAGGTTAAGAGAAACAGGAGGTATAACTTCACACGACAGGGAGACACGACCTGAAACTTCGTGAACTTCTGCCGACGTCGAGCAGCAAATAATCACTTGAGACGAGGACGAGACGAGTCGCGAGACGATTAGGAGTGTCTTCCTCTATGTTTTGGAGGGTTATTCATCAAGAGGGATTACATCCATACCAACATAACCCAGTTCAAGGACTACTGGAAGGAGTTTCTGAGAGAAGACTGGAATTTAGCACTTGGCTTCTGGATCGCGACATTGCAAACATTAGAAGATTAAAATCATGTGAATACACGGACGTAGAGGAATGTGTTTTGAAATGTTAAAAACAGTGCCGGGACAAAAATGTGGCAATGGGAGGCTCTAGCCTTCAGGAAAAGGCTCAGCAGTTCGCAGTAGAATTGGGACATGCAGAGTTCCGTGCTAGCAACGGGTGGCTTCAAAATTTTAAAAAAAGAAAGGAGATTATTTTTTGAAAATATGTGGTGAAAGTGCTAGTGTCGATGAAGAAGTATGTGGGGAGTGGAAAGAGAAACCTGCAGAGCAGACCGAGGGACTTTTCTATAAATGTTTACCTGACAAAAGCTTATCATTCAAAGGCGATAAATGTCATGGTGGGAAAACAGCAATCTTCGTTTTTAACAGTGTTGCTTGGGACAAACTGTACCGGGACATACAAATATATGTTTTAAAAATATCAATAATTTGCCAACAGAAGGCTAACCAAGGCTTGGATGACCTATGATACTTTTAACAATTGGCTTAAAAGTCTTGACAAAGAGATAAAGAAAAAAAAGAAGAAAATTCTTATGTTCATTGATAATAATTGTACTTTACATGGAGACATTGCTAATCTGACAAACATAAAAATAAAGTATTTGTCTGCAAACACCACTTCGAAATTTCAACCACTAGACCAAGGCATCATTCAAAGCTTCAAAATGTTGTCAGACAGTTTCTTGCTGATATTGAACACCAAACGCCAACTACAATTGACGTCTTACAAGCCATGTAGATGATTGCCAAAGCTTGGAATCAAGTCAGTGTAAAAACCATCACAAACTGCTTCAAGAAGAGTGGGTTTAAAGTTCTATGTGATGATGAGAAGGATGACTTGCCACTCGCAGAAGTTACTAAGACCTGGTAAAGAGTTCAAGAAGAATTCAACCTTCAAGAGGCTGAGTTCGAAGAGTTTGTTACCTTTGATGATGATTTAGCCGTCTGTGGAGAACTCACTGATGCTGAAATTGTCACATCTGTATGGCCAGTTCCTAATGAAGAAGCGGAAGAAGGCGAGGAAGGAGGGAGTGAAATTAACCAACGTGATTTTACACAGTATGATCCCCCATTGCTGCTATATGGAAAAATGTTAAAGTAGGGTTTAGGTAAGCTAACTTTGATACTTGTGGACTGATTTAGATGATTCTTAATGCGTAGAGTATCTATCTGACTTCTGCATTGTGACTTGTGGTGTGAGTTGGTGGTGCCTAGTTTCATAAGGCATAGACCGATTTTGATGGTTTTTATTCTGTTGTACAGAATACGCGTCCTGATTGATTAATGAATTCTTTAAAGAGCACTACCTCTGCAACTTTTCAAATTGCTTTGTGAGTACGAGCAGCATTCTTCGAATCGTATATATGAAGGCACTAAAAAGTGAAAAACAAAATGGCTTTTAAAAAAAAAGTTGAACTGACTTCACAATAATTTTTAATTTTATATCTATTACGACAAAACAACTATCCAATCACAATTGGACTGCTTTTTTTTTATCAAGAGATTAAGCGCTACTTAGGGTAAACTGAGAAAATTTACTCCAAGAATTCCAAAGTTAAAATTGTCTTTAATTATTAAAGATAATATATAAAACTACCTGAACGTTTCTCCCGGACTTGTATGGAAGGACGATTAAATACTTTTGTTGTAGTTATTTCGTTTGCTTATTTTGCACCGACTTCAAAATGTCCTAATAGATATAAAATTAAAAATCATTTTATGCTTTTTAGCACTTTTGGTGAAGTCGGATCAACTTCATCAGCTCTTATATTAATTAGTACCTTCCTGTATAACCGAGCCAAGTTGTAAAAGTAGAAAATTCTATCTCTAATATGGCAGTACTCTGCACTGGAGTACCTTAAGGGTCCATACTTAGTCCGTATCTGTTTAGCTTGTTTATCACCTATACGCTGACGATGTGCAAAATTTATCTTAGTAAACCCATTGGGTTTGTTGGAGAATCTATAAATATAATCAATGGAGACCTCCAACGTATATATGAGTGGTCATTAATAAATGAGTTGTCACTGAACCCGTTCAAGTCAAATTGTTTGGCTGTGTACAGAACTAGCATTGAAATGATGACCTTTCCGAGATCAAGTTAAGCAACACGGTCTTGAAGTATTTTGACTCCATCAAAAACTACGGAGTTAAACTTTATTCTAAGTTTATTTGTTGTAGTTATACTGCTGAAATGTTACAAAAAAATATATAATTTTTTGAGGCAGATGTGGATCAGCTCGAGTTCTTTGTCAGTAAATCTTAGAATCAAGTTAGCAAAAGCTCTAGGAGTGTAAAGTTTCATATAAGGCAGCTTTACTTTTAGCAAACTTGTATGTGATCTGTTGAACACTTTTGATGGCCTTTGAGAGGGTGCACAGGTTCATGCTTGTAAATGGATTAAACTATATTATTTAAGACATATATACTCGTAGATGCTTAAAGTAGCTTTTCTTTTGTTTTTTCTTTGATAAAATTGTTACTTTAAACATTATACTTACATGTATGTATATGTATTCAACAATTTCTGTATACAGGGTGTTTAAGATCTGACGTACCAAAATAAGTGAGATGGTAGATCTCACCTATGCAAAAAAAAATTTTACGGCAGGGACGGAGGGAGGGGGGGGCAATCTCAACAGCTTAGGAGTTACAGGGTGATTCATAAATTTAAGTTTTTTATGGTATGAACAGTACTCTTTTATTTTTATCTTTTGATCTACCAAATACAGTCACATCAAACAAACGCTAAAAAAATACTATGTCAATAATCTTCACAAAATTTTTGACAGTGTTGACCTAACTTCTACCATTGCAGGTACATTCACTTTCAAAAGTGGGAAAAAATGGTTTGCGATTACCTAAAATTAAGCATTTTTCAAAATTTTCTCCGAAATTTATGCAATTAGTAAAACTCCGTTTTATTTTTATTCGATTGCTCATTTTATTACCTCTCCAAAAATTGCCTAATTATTTTTTTCCACTTTAGGTAGAAAATTCTTTAAATAAACAAAATTTTTAAGATAAATTGTCGAAAATGTTTCTTTTGGGTTAACAGGTAATTAATTTTAATTATTGCTGAAAAAAAGATATTAAAATGTTAGTGTAATTTTGTTTTATAGCCGATATTAGCTTGTTTTAGCTAGAATTCACTCCCTTGAATCCTGGTCAGCAAGAATAATGTAACTCCCATACGGTTGAGATAGCCCCCCTCCCTTGTCATAAAATTTTTTTTTTGCCTAGGTGAGATCTATCACCCCACTCATTTTGGCACGTCAAATCTGAAACACCCTGTATATTTTTATAAATCATGTAATTCTTAGTACAGTGCCAAATAAATTCATCTATCTTTCTATCTATCTGAGGATATGTTTCACCCTTTTGTCGCCTCGACCAGAAAGATATTTTGTGACTCTCGCTCTTATTTAGTGTATATCTGAACTATCTACCATCTACGGCCAGTATTTGTTCCATACACCTGTACGACGATGATGATAAAAGGAGACCCATAGGTTTGAATAACGATTGTGTCTGTATAATGAGGATCTTCGTCGCGTACACGAATGTTCAGTAAGAAACAATCTGCCAGTTAATCCAAGTAAGTCGAGCTGTTTGGTCGTATATAGATAGTTGTGTCCAGGAATACCTAGACAAAATTAAACATCTAGGTATGTATCTTAAATCAAACCTCAGCTGCTGTGATCAACTTTCTCACGTATTGGGTAGAGTATATGTTGAATTTCAACGGCTACGAATAACTTCTAATTTTTTATCATTGGAAATTCATAAGCTGGCCAAATCGCTTATATTACCAAATTTTATATATGCCGGTAATGTAATTCCAAAGTTAACCTCGATTTGCCAGAGGAGGTTGATGGTAGCCGATGTTGTGGTAAATATGTGTGCAGTTCAAGAATTTGCTTTGTTTACAGCCCAAAAAATTCCTACTACTGTAGGATTGATATAACATGCTTGACACAAATTTTATATTCATTAAGCCAAATTATTTATTGTTCGTTGTTGTCACTAAGGAAAATATCCGAAGAAGATGCTTGTAATAAATATATTAAATAGATTCGGCAACTCGGAAAGCCAATTGCAATCTTAGGATCCCCAATTGTTTTCAGAAAATGAGCATTTACATTTGATTTTTTTTATTTCTTATTTTATCCCTTACTGCCCTACTATTACAAGATGTATAGCGTCTTCTTTTATGTTTATTTATTTAATGTAGAAACACGATTTCATAGGAATCTAATCATTTTTTGATAAATGTGTTTGCCATATTAACACAAAACCGAAAATTTTAACTATAATGTGTTTTCCATTTTGGATCCGGCATTTTAGTTTTTCAAAATTTGAGTTCAGATTCGTAATCAGTGACCTTAAAAACTAAAGGAAACTCAATTTCAGAAAATTTTAAGGATTTTGTTACCGATTCACGATTTGTTACCTCGGATGTAGGTGAAAGATGCGAATACGCCAGAAATTAAAAGCAGTTTACCCAATTAACCTATAAATTCAATGATGCACTCGACCAGTCCAACCGTTCCTATTATAAATTGGTGGTGATATTGATCAAGATGACAAATAATTTTTGAAAGCTTTACCGAGAGAATAGACGCTTTTTCTACTTCTTGGTTTGAAAAAAAAACTATGTGTTGTATTCATTAACTTGATGAATAAAAGGCTTGCTGGTGTTCTGCACAGCCTAAGAGGCCCATCAAAATTTTTCTGATGAGCACAATTAATAAGGCTTTTAAAGTGATTGCTGTCATTTATTTTTCAATAAGTAATAGGTCAGGATGTGATTTATAGTACCACAGGTATACAAAAGTAGTATTATCTATCTACACATTTCTAATCTCCGGCTACTTCCTCTTTTTTAAATGAAATCACAATGAAAGAGAAAATCGATTAAGGTTTGGTACTTCTGTACGAATCTAATCTGCTTTAAGGCATTCAGGATATGTGGAGAATTCCCAATACCTTGTACTACAAGCCTAAGTTTGAAATGTTAATACCGTAAAATTGAGATTATCCACGGAATTCCTTAAAAAGTTTTTGAGTTTAGTAATTAAAGATTTAACATCCTGTCAACCATGCATTTAACTAAGAATTCCTTAGGAATGCAAACTCTTGCATTTCTGTACTCCGTTAAGACTTTATTTCTCATTCGCGACCATTATTCGGAAGACATTCCTTTCTCGATAAAGTCATAAACGGCATTTTCATTCGGATGCTCACCTTTCAGGATTTAAATTTGTCAGTGGATCTTTAATGGGTACTTCCGCTTGGAAGGAAAGTCAGTCTACTGAAATCTCAGAATGTAATTTACGTAAATTGGCCGAAAATAGACCTTCAGAATGTCAACGGAAAAAAAAGAAGGCAAAAGCATTCCTTGGGCAATCAGAGCACAGGTTGGACTTTCTTTTTCTCCATTTTTTTAAAGACCAGACCGGAATTTCCTTACTTTCTCCCTTATTTTTCATTCTTTGACTCGAAAATGGGTTGGTGGCGTGCGAATATTTCCAAGCCTGAGCCCGTTTTATAAAATGAGAGCATCGTTATTATGGGCCAATGGTCCTTTGTTGCTTTTGTCCAAAAAGGAATAAACCTATGAAGAAAGGAAATTTTTAGTTGAAACTTTGGTCCCTTCCTTTCATTTGAAGCAATTTTTTAGTGATTATGGGCTGTTTTGAATAGTGTCAAGCTTTTACTTTTGTACCATCTGCCGATAGCACATTCCTGAGCACAAGTAATTTTTCGTCCTTTTACCCTCTATCTATGTGTTCCACAAATTTTCTAATAAGTTTTAATTATCGTTAGCACTTTAACTGAAAGCGGTAAGAATATAATGTTTTCTCGTTGAAATTACGTGCCTTTTCCGTGACTAATCAAATTACACAACTCAATCCGAGCTGCCGCTATCAAACACGCGATCTCCGAGCGACATAATCCGAGCGAAGCAGCACTCTGCCGGTGTCTTTGATTAATTGAATTCACAATGAACCGTAGAAATGTAAATTAACTCTGACTGCAGTGGGTACACAGCTCCTTTTTCATTACTTCCGGAGCCTTGTTGTTTCCGGATGTAAGTTCTTTGAAGACAGTAATTATTAAAATTTCAGGTGAACTACAGAAACACCCTGGAGAATTTATTAACACGTCAGCTGTCTTGACAGTAGTATTTCAGTCAACTACCTAAGGGCTACAGATGAGGTAATTTAGATTCATCCTTGCTGATACAAATTAAATATGATGTAAATTTATACAATTGTCTAGTGTTAGTGGTGAAATTTCAAATTTGGGTAATATTACAGCTTTGGGCAGTTTTATAACACTTGCATCAAGTCCCATAAATTCATGTTGGACAAGAAATGTTGGCAGTATATATACATAGGAAAATATGTCCGAAATCAGTCAATTATGATTTTTAAAAAGATATTAAAAAGTTAGCCCTGCAATTTTTGGTAACCGCTCTTTTGAATAGGTACAGAGAGAGAAAGTTCTATGAAAAATTCCAGGCAAAACTCACCGCAATCGTCCTGCATGTCTTCATAGGATATTTTTAAGGAGAAGCACCGTAGAATTTACTGAATCATAAAATTTACTGTGTGATTTAGAAAAAAATTACCGATTAATAAACAATTAATTCCCAATAGACTGGCAAATTATCCACTGCAGTTCTTCCAGTACTCTTCGCCGATAGTCGGAAATTTTACGGTGCTGTTCCGTAAAAATTATGGCAGGTGACAGTTGAAAACGATTACAGTTGAGAATTGGAATATTTACCACTGCTGACACTAATACAGTATCTCATCCATCATATTTCTCATATTTCATCTCAATCTGCTGCTCAAGAAAAATCTTAATCCAAAGAACTGACAAAAAGGAAGGACATGTGAATGAATTAGCAATGTCAGCATCTAGGTTTCGCACATTATTGGACATACGCGGTATCCACTCAATTACCGGTTCTTTGAACACTAGATTAACATTATTCAGCAGCCATGTAAAGAATTAAAAAAAAATAAGGGAATGATAGTATAACAAAAAATAAAATAAAAGAATGCCTGTCCTGGCCAGTCGTTAAATAGGGTCTCTCAGATATCTGATGAACCATCTTACTTATGGAGTGAAAATGGCTAACTTAAAAATAAAAATAAATGAATCTCTACTCGATATTAGATGACTCAACCATGTGCGAGAGCATTATATTTAATATTTTTTGCTTAGGGGTGGATTACCTTATGAACCACTTCGAACAAAATCATTATTTAAACCAAAATCCGGACACAGTTTTGATTGCGCCTAACTTCGCCCTATACCAATTGCCTAGTCAGATGGATGCGAAAGAAACACCTAGTGACCTTGGAGGAATAACTAAATACGGCGCATTCGGGGTTGAAAGAAATCCATGTGGCTACCTTAGATATAACGAGGACCTTCGACATAATTTCGCTGGGAGAAAAGAGGTAGGCAGAAATTTGTTTTTGGGGTCTGTAGAAAGTCCGGTGTAGAGTTTAACACCAAGTTACTGTGGTCGCTAAAATCCCTCCCCCCCATCCGTTTGGCCAACATTTCTAAAAAGGATGCAAACCGTTTTTGGCACTATCTAGTTTACCGTAAGTCATACCGAAATTGTATACAGAGCTCTTTTATAGAAAATTAACTTACATAATAAAAATAACTTTTTGACATAGCATTATTAACAAAAGTCATACAAGCGTAAATAAAAATAATTAAGGATATAAGCACTTTCTTCTAGAAAATTTTCTCAAAATGAATTTAACTTGGTTGTTTTTACAATTATCATTGATTTTAAAGGATTTATAGATTCACAATGATTTAATAACTCCTTTCAGCACAACCTACATAGAAAGTAGTGTTTCTTGGTGCACTTTTCTATGGTTTTTTTTTCACAGAAGCCATTCACAAAGATTCTTGATTCTTTAAATTAATTAGAACATAAAAATGAACTGAAAAAAAAGATTCTCAGTCTGTCTTTATTACTATTGCTTCGTGGATAATATTTAGATATAGTATCTTTGCAGGATGTGTGCGAGCACGTTGCAAATTCATGTGATATTTCACTTAGCACTTCAGACAAATATGTCGATAACAAGGAAGAACGAGTAGTTTTCGACAATGAAGATGTTTAAGAATTGGTTGTTTCTCATGATCCATTCCTGAGGAGAGCAGACTTTATTTATTTATAAAAAAAAACAGATTCGCCCAAACTGCCTACTATAACAAAACTACAGCTTATTAAAGCTATTTAAAACTAAATATAATTCAAGAAGAGCCTAAACACAGGCAGCAAATTTATTTAAGAGACGTGAATAGACGTATTAGATTCATTTCGTAAAGTGTTTGGGGGTGGCAAAAGTCGAGATTCCTCGAAGAGCTGGTCGGGATGGAAATTCCTACAGCTTTAATTAGTTCGAAGGAGCTGATCATCCCCTGCAATAAACCGTACGAAAAAGTGATCTTATAAACCCTGCGCCTCTTCTAAGGTGAGTCAAGAGAGATCAGACCGAGTCTAGTAGGAAAGGATGGAAGGGAGAAAGGATTGCGCCAGGAAAGCCTGCGAAAGCGAACTTCAGGAAACTGCGCTATGCGCCTCAATTCGGTTGATTTGGAAAGCAGAGTAGGGAACGTAAACCGGACAAGCGTATTCCAGAACAGGTCTAACAAAAATGTAGTAGAGGGGCCTAGTAAAGTAGGGCTCCTAGATCTCCCTGGAAAACAGTTTCACAAAGCCGAGCACGGAATTAGCCCTGCCCACTATTAAATGCCTTGTTTTTGGAAAGATACACGAGAATTAAAAACCACGTCAAGATCCTTGATCTTATCAAGCCCATTCAAGAGTATGAAACATCTTCTGCGAGTAAAGTTCTCTCCGGTTGCTAGAGCACCAGTCGTGGAAAATGTGAATGTTAGAACTTAACTTGGCACAATTGTCGTCGCAAGAGAGAACGCGAACTATTTTGGCATCATCAGCAGAATATTCTAGAGCCAGTCTGAAGCAACGATACATTGTTAATAAAAATGATGATAAGGAGAGCGCAGAGAATGCTGCCCTGGGCACTCCGGAAGAATTAGAGATTTCGTTGGAACAGCATATGCTGAGTGCGACCGGACAAATAAGAGCACAGCCAATGAACAAAAAGTGGTTGAAAACCAAGCAGATTTTAAATGAGGATCCCATCGTCAATTTTATCGACGGTATTACTTAAATCAGTGAGTATTCAGTCGACCTAAAAACCTGACTCAATCAGGGGAAATCACTACCTTCTATTGTGTTAGCCTGTTGGATTATCTTTGTACAAGGATCTTCTGTGGCGTTAACCTGTTGGTCATTTTCTTCTATTAACTTTCTGTGGTGTTTTAATGTCAGCCTATTGCCGTCCCTCGACCATCTGTGTTGTTAGCTTGTTGATTATTTCGACTCTTAGACATTCTGTAATTTAAGGCATTTAAGCATTTCAGAGTAATTCCGTCTCTCATCCTTCTGTAGTGATAGTCTGTTGGTTTATATTTCACAGAGATACATATATATATATATATATACCGCATCTAAGAAGACAGAGTTGGTTCGATGTGTGACTGGCACGATTACCACGCCATGAATGCAGGTTTGAGCCTCGGTCTAGTAGTAATTTTAAAAATCCATTCTTTCTCTTGGCTCTTTGTTGTCTAGCTCGCAGCAATGAAAAACAAGACATTCAATTTCCTCATTTCCCTTACTATAATACCCTTTTGGCCTAGCCATGCTAATGCAAGCAAAGCTATTAACATCAACCGTTCACCATACCATATCGTTTCCCTTTTCTGCCTCTCTTTAGTGGTCTACCAGTAACGGTCCTTCCATAGCATTGATAAATATGTATTAGAAAGTAGATATTGATGTATAATGAAAAAATAAAGAAAAGTGAATAATTGTATAAATTAGAAGTTAGAAGTTTAAAAAAATTTCTCACTCGTTATAATCCTTTGGCAATTCTACCTCTCAGCATCCCTCTCTCGTGTGATTTAAACAGAAAAAACCATTAAACTGTAATTGAATGGGAAAGGCAGTGATTCTTCTCAGCGCACACTACAGCACCATTGAGGTTGATAAAACTCCAGTCGTCATCGACCACTTGCTTCTTTTTCAAATAATGTGAATTTCAACAGTCGATCGACGATATGAAGAAATATTTTGATCCAGCTGAATGTGCCCTTTCCAAATTATTTTTACATCTTACTCCCTTTACACACCCACCACTAGGAGCGATACTATCCAACGAACTTTTGAGTGTAATTGTTCATTTGAAATAAACATCGGTCGATTTCAAATACTTTTTTGTATGATTATTCATCTCAGCGATACCGACAATTATGGACTTGACACTTATATCGTTTTCAGTTTCATGCACATCCCCATCCCTAGAAGTGTCTTATCACCAAAAAATTTAACGGCATCGGGAGTGTAATCTTTCATCTTACTGACCCACAAAAATATGAAAATATATTATAAATAAATAATCTTTCCCATTTCTATTATATGTACATGTCATCACCCCCCCCTCCACACTGTTCGAAGCAACCTAGACTATTCCTAAGCAAATATTAAACCTTGCCGTGAAACTCCCACCGAAATCGGATTAGCCATTTCTAAGATAAGCCCGGGTCGTTTTTGCTTTACAACCCTCTTCCCACCTTTATCGATAGTGGTGTCTTATCCATAAATTATTTAGCGCCATCAGGAGTGTCAATATTCTTCCCGGAAAAACACTGATTCTTCATTAATATCGGTTGTTTTTAATTAAAAATTGAATTAAAATTATTTTAAGGCCCCCCCCCCCCACCTCCTCCCCTATCTTGGTAACCTAAACTACGCCGAAGAAAGTACCATCGAAATCGGATAAGGCCGGGTCGTTTTTAATTTTTTTGTACATGTTACTGTCTTCCCAACCCCAACCCTATGGGTATCTTATTCATTTTGCTGACCCCGAAAATTATGGATTTGACACTAAGGTGACTATGCAGGCCATATGCTATTATTTATGTCACCTCCTCCCCTGCTTCTCAACCGAAATCCCGCGTACCATAAATAGCCTTAACTATGCCTTAGAAAATACTAAACCTTTCCATGAAAGTCCTATCGAATGGGGTTAGCACAGACAAACAGACAGACAAAAATTGTAAAAATAATAGAATGGTTTTTCATGGCATATAAATAACCAAATGATAATTATTTTGAAATCACAAGCAGACGCTTCAATTTTATTAATATAGAAGAAGATAGAAGAAGAAGAAGATATGAGAAACTTTATGTGGTGGCCTTACATAAGGTTATATGGGATCGTACTGCACTATTCAAAGAAAGTTGCGATAAGTACGATAACTATTACGAAATCTTTTTAGTTTGGTTCTAACTATTATTTTTAATTGTTATACAGATGATTCAGATATAGCCCCCATAGGTCGTGAGAGCGACTTCGACGTTATAAAAAACGCAACTTTTATCGAAGATCGCTAAATTGTCGTCTAGTGTGCGTCCTTCTTTATTTCCTGAAATTAGTTTTATGCCGATTTAGACGACGTGTGTTGCAGCTTGCGGATGCTGCAAAGAAAATAGTGAGAATGTAGTAGGGGACTTCGAGTAATTCTGCCACCATTTGAAAGCAGCCCTCTTTAACACAACACTGAAAATCATACTACTGTGATTTAACTGGGCTAATAGTCGAAGAGATTAATCGCAAGGACTAACAAAAGAAGATCGTTACATATGTCGACAGTGTCTTCTAAGATGGGAAAACGGTGCTCCAAGTAAGAGATAAGGAATACTCCACCGAAGTACGTCGGAGAGTGTAACATGGTGATCCACTTTCAGATTTTCAGTACTGTGCTTGAGGTTGCTCTGTAGGAAATAGATTTTGATGTTAAAAGAGCTAATCGATTACCTCGGTATGACTTTGCAATTAAATTACAGACCGCAAGAATTGTTTTTCGAAAATTTAGCTCACGTATTACCTACTCTCACCTTCTTCTGTATAAAGGCGCAACTAAATTATAAATAAAACTAAACATTTCGAAATTCTGTTAAAACTAACATTTCTCAAACAATTCAGCTTTGGCTTTACAAAAACGATGATTGTATTTCAGGAAAATTTAAATGCTGTATTTTGCTCAACTATAACAATTTTTTTTATCTTTTAAGTAATTTTCAACAAGATTAAGTTTATACTTACGTATTACAGAAATTATAATAAAAGAAAGTAAAGTATCAACAGAATTGTCATTTCAACAAAACTTTTTTGCAGCACTAACTATCAAGCAATTTATAAAGTTAAATGTTAAACAAATATATACGGAAAACATTTTATTATTGTAATTAAAAAGGAAAAAACAAAATCAAAAACATAATTATAAATAATACAAAACTTAGTCGTTGACAGAATATACGATTGCAGAATTACTTGGAAGAAAGTTTTCACAAGTGAAAACAATGAAAGGAAGACTGCAGTTTGAAACTGAGAATTTAAATAAATCACAAACTTCGGGCAGGGTACTATTTTCTGTGATGAAAGTTTGCAAAGTTTATTTAGGTTAAAACACCGAAAGGCAGTTGGAGAAATGCAAAATAGAAAGACTAAAAGGACTTGATTCAATAGAAAGTAGTGGGGTACGAGTATTTTCAAAAGAAACGATACAACTAAATTAATCAAGAGAAAGTTGTAATTAGAATGACGTATTTAAAGATTAGTTTAGTTCTCGGTGATTTTTGATTTCAATCTTTGCCGTCTTCAAAATAATGTCCACTAACATTTTTTATAGAATTAAATTAACTTTTGATTAAAAGCAGTATGATATATTTCGGGAACATTTTATCCAACAGCGAAAATTTGTCTGCTTATTTGAAGGAAGCATCTCTGAGCAAACATCTACAGTTGTGAAATAACTCATTGCTAATGAGCAGAAATGGAGCTGATAAATAAGTGCAACTGGTGAACTCAGTTAAATGGCCAGCATTATTACATTATTAAAGTACGTGCACTAGGAAGACTACAATAGCTGATGAAGACATACTCAGCAATATCAAAAATTTCGTAGAAGTTTAAAGAAGACATTTGAAGTATTTAGCTTGGTGTTCTGTTTCCGATTTGAGTTTATTTCGTTCGTACAGACATAAACAAAGACAGCATTACAATGCACCGGACACCTCAATATATGAAGGAAACATGTTAATAACCTAAACGGCCTTACCAAGGGCGTGGCCAGGATATTTTTAGGCAGGTCTGCTCCTGAGTAGTGGGCAAAAACGCAGACTTAATCTTTTGTTTATTTACATTTGTTTTTTATTTATGTTCAATTAAATCCTAAGCGTCTTGGATCGTCCACGAATTTTGCTAAAATATCAGTACAGTTAAGTATGTTTTTAGTCATTGTAGATCTCAGCCACGTTTTTACGGGCCGCAACATAGGGAAAGACCGTTCGATAGTAATTGTCGTACATGACTAGGCTAGAGATATTAGAATAATTTACTGATTTTTCTGTAAGCACTTGGTGAATCATATTTCTATTCATTTTCGGATAAATATTAAAAACACTGGTTAAGTTAATATAATTATAATTTATATCCTTATCAATCGATTTTATTGAGAAATAAATCGAGAAACTCGGAAAATTACTCCCAGATTTATTAAATTTCACGCCAAAATATGCAATAACAAATTCCAGCGATTTAGTTAAAAAATAAAAGATCTTAATATTCCACGTAATGCCACATCAGTGTCTTTTGATGTATGTAGGATTTTTCCGTCTGTTCCGGTCAATAATTTATTTAATCTGTTTAAAAAGAGAATTAATTCTGTGATAACTGACAAGCAAATATCTGCGCAATTATTAGACTTAATATATCTGTGTCTGTATCAAAATTATTTTAGTTTTAACGACAAAATATATATTCAAAAATACGGGTTAGCAATGGGCTCCGCTTGCTCACCTTTTGCAGCAGAACTTTAAATGGATAATTTAGAATCACGCCTGTTCGATACGCATTGTAAATTTATAAGTAATGTTTTACTTGATTCAGATATGTTGACGACATTTTCTGCATCTGGACTGGTACAGAATGACAATTAGCTTACTTTTTAGATAATGTTTTAAATATAATGAACGACAATATTAAATTTACTGTTGAAATAGGGCATTAATTATTAAATTTCCTTGACCTGACAATAGAAGTAACTAACCAAAAGGTTTCATTTGACACTTATAGAAAAAATACATATTCAGATGCTATAATACCAAAAACTTCCATCCACGCTTGGAGTACAAAAATGGCTGCTTTTCACTCCATGCTGGACCGCCTGCTGTCCGTTCCCTTAACCCCCCCCCCCCCCCCCCCCCTTAAAAAAAGAGTTGGGTGTAATCGAGCGGATAGCGTTAAGAAATGGTTATGAGAAGAAAATTAAAAAAAGGACTCTTAGTTCAATTTTTCCAGAGCAGTTAATGGATAACAATTATAAGATATGGAAACCAAAAAATTTTAGACGTATATGAAATTTATGAGATAAGAAAAGCTAGCAACCCGGTTGTTCTTTGTCGAACGATCAAATAGATTTTAAAAATAAACAATAGTTTAGCTTTTTTAAACTTTAGCTTTTCAGTCGTTGTTCTGATGATGTCCTAACAAGACAAAACCCGTCGGCTCTCGATTTATTTCTTAATAAAATCGATTAATAAAGATATAAATCGTGAAACTTAACAAGTGTTTTTAATATTTATCCGAAAATGAATATTATAATAGAATAGATGTTATTGTAGCTGGAAAGAATACCTCAGCCTCCTTCAGTACTACTAAAAAATTCAGTTCATTTAAGGCTTCCTTTTCTGTTTTGATATCACGCCTAACATTACACCAACATCGTCACTGTAAGTAATAATGTGTCAACCCACTAACCTGGTGGTCTCAGATTCGAATCCCACCGTCGGCCACCCATGGTTGTTTTAGTTTCGCGAACGTCAATCACAAAATGAGAGAAAAGATTGTTTGTTGACGTCTTTGTTGTTTGAAAAAACATTTCGAGGCGGTTGATTGTCATTATATATTTTATGAAATCTAAAAAAAAAAATTTTGTTACCCAGAAGGTAGATTTTTTTACCATTCGCCCCCTGGCTACGCCATGGACCTTACTATAGTATATAGTAAAACTTTTGACCTTCGATGGCATTTACAAGAAAGTTTAAGGTATATTTGAAACCATTAGGTAGTCTTAGGTAATTCTATTGGAAATGGAAGTGTGTATTGCATAGATTCGTGTGCTTGTCTTATGATTTGCTTGATAATGATCGCCTTTAAAAGAACCATTAAGCTTTGTAAGAGAAAATTAAGTAGCCGACGTTGTCCTTCTTAAGGGGGGAAGTACATGAAGAGGCCGAAAAAAAAGGACTTTTTTCGGATTTATTTTTGGGAAAATGAAAAAGGTCAACATGTAATCAATATTATATGTATTTAGGGCAATGTTTTAAGAAGAGAAAAAACATTTTTTACATTTTGAAAAATAAAAAATTAATCAACTTTTGATGGGTTTCGTAACTCGTGTCGCGGCTGACATCGAAATCGGCGTAAATTCTCCTGGCCGCAATTTTCATCTGAAATCAAAAAACCAAACATTTTTATACTCTAGGGGGTTGTTTATTCTAGATAGACTACGATCTTTTCGAAATTCGAACATTAACTATAAAAATCGGGCATAAAAAAAAAGTTGGCTTTTTTAGCAAAAATTTTGATTATTTTCGGGTCAAAAATGGTCTCAAAATGATTCTTTTGCTATGTCCGTAGTATATCTAGAGTAGTTTTTTATGCACTTTAAAATGAGTGCTGGATGGAGAAAATCGGTTCGGTTTTTGTAATCTTTTACGCCAATTTGAAAAACATGGTTTTGAGAAAACGCCGTTTAAAGTTTGTCCCGAAAAACTGACGAAAAAGATGCAGATAAGAAGAAAGTAAGAGGGGAGGGGTATTCTCAGAAAAATCGGTATTTGGACTGAAAACGTCGAGAATGCTCTTTAACAAAGTCGCATTCATCACTCTAAATTCCAGAGCAGAAAAAAATCCGGTAAGCGGAATCACGCGCGCAGCAGTGATCCCTCGATCACAGTCCTTACATGATTTTTTTTTCGTTTCGATAACTTCAAAAATGCGAAATAGCATCAGTACTAGACATCTTAAACAAAAAAACAAAACATTTAACTTTTTTGTGTCATCCCCTTCGATATAAACCTAATTAGCGTAAAATCGATTCAGAATTAAGAATGCTACATCAAAAAAAAAATTATTGAAAAAAAAACAAAAAACCGGACTGTGTAAAAAATTGTAAACTTAAAATTTTCAAACTTACTTAATAAATGAACTGAAAAGATAGAAACTATTTGAAAAATAAATATTTTTTTTTGGTTTTGAATGATAATGGTTGACAGTGTTCACAAACACAGTCGGAGGCTAATGGTGTTTGCTGTAGGCACTTGATGAAACTTTTTTATCAAAATTTTTTAAAAATTGAAAGAAATAAACACTTGCTAAGTTTCACAAAATTACTTTATTAAATTTACTAGAACAAAAAACCTGACGCGTTTCGACCTTCTAGGTCATCTTCAGAGGACTCCTGAATGACTAGCGATTTCGTTGGTGATATGGGTAGAGCAAGAAAAACGTAGTGGGAGAAGTTCCAATATCCTAACTTTCATATTATAAATTCGAAAGTTGGTTTGTTTGTTTGTTTCGCATACTCAACCGATCATCATGAAATTTGCATAGGTACACTTTTAACGGATTTGATAACAAAGTATTAATCATAGTTAATGTATTTGATGTCTCCGACTGCGTTTGTGAACACTGTCAACCACCCAAATAGCACAAAGCTACTCAAAGGTTACATTCGCTGACACATTTTAGAAAAATTTGCTTATCTTGCTACAAAGAGGAAACAAAAGCTAATCTGATTGTAAACCTCGCCAAATCGCTGTTACGGTAACAATTTGGTAACAATTTTTCTTATAGTTTCAAAGATACCCAAATCTGTTTAGTACCACACACTTAACATTTAATATCAAGGTTACTAAATTGAAACTATTTTGTGTAAATGTGGAATTAGAAGTTACATCATGTAAACACAGTTTATCATAGGTTACTGTTAACAGATTAGAATTAAATGCGGAGGCCTTTATTTAAAAATTTTAATTTTTAGAAACTTTGCATCAAGATGGCTGCTCGTAGTGTTTCGCGTGCATGAAATAAAAGAAAAGTGCTTAAGCACTCTTTTACATATTATAGAAAAAACTAACACTGCAAGAGCTGCTTGTTCAAAATGTTAAACATTAAAGAAACATATCCATAAAATTTTACCTAGAAGTTTCACGTCGTTTTTTGGTAACAATTTGGACCCGTTTTTGAATCAGATATTGAAAAAGTGTTAAAAATGATACAAAGATGAATCCAATCACAATTTCAGTACATTTTGGAAGCAATCGTGTATATTGTGCCTAATTTGTTATTTTGAGACTATTTTGAAATTTTTTAGAATCATAAACGAGACCTTTTAGAGGAAGATTCTTAATAGTAACTTGTTGTGATTGTCGCCATCTAATGTTCAGTTTACGTAACCTTTCTGAATGTTAGCAATTTTTGTATTGAATTATTTCGTTATTATGCAAGCCTTTTGAATGTTAAACCTTCTACAAGAAAAGGAGAAGAGTTCTGGCAACACTTTTTGACGCCTTAGGATATATTTAAGAATTTTTTAAACATACTAAAATTTCGTCAATATAAAATTAATTCCTAAATTTAGATTATTTTGAAAGCGCGTTAAAAATTTCCCACTTTTCCCAAAAACTGTTCGGTTAAACAGCTGTTGTTTATATTTTTTCTAATTTGAGACGAGATAAATCATAAATATTTGTCAATAGTAAAGACCTACATGATTATTATCATGAAACTTATAAAGTCTAAATTAATGAAATGTTTCTTTCAAGATACGTTTATGTTTCTATTATTTAAAAATTTTAACGCTTTTTTGTTACATTTTATGTATATCTTTCTCTTTCTTTCCGATTTGTTTATGGCTTGGTATTTTGCTAGGCACATTTTAGGCTTATGTCTAAAAATGTTACGTTATTGTTTAGAAACAAAATTGGAATGTGTAGTTACACTTTAAACAATAGCGATAGTAACAGTTCGGTTACCTTCTTAGTAACATTCATTCCCCAGATCCGGAAGCCGATTAGACACAATTACTAATCATTGTAGAAACAGTTGTTTCTAAAGAGTCACATTCTTTGTAGCAGATTCGTAACCTCACCTAAAATGATACTTTCTGTGCTATTTGGGCATGATCACACAAAACCAAAAAAAATATTGAATTTTTCAACTTAAAATTTTTCTTTTCAGTTCATTTATTAGGTTATATATTTTTTTTTGTGATTTTCAACAAATTTTTAATTTTAATTTTTTAGTTTTATTAGTGAATGAATTTATCATTTAAATATCTGCACCTTAATAAATTCATACGAAAGGTTAGGTAACAAATAGGGGGTTTAGATCGATATTAAAACAAAATTAAATCTTCTAAAAGTTTCCTCATGTTTACCTTAAGGTTTTAAGTCATCAGTTCATAGAATGAAATTCCCGTAAACGTTGAAGCTAGTTCAAACTCCTGGCTCATTATTTTTGATTGGAGATCGAGTCTCCCACAAACACTGGGTTAATAATAATAGCGTTCAACCTTATTATTAGTAAGACAATATTGTTATGTCTCTCTTCCACATATAAATATAATTCATTTTTTTGCGTTGAATATTTTGTTGTTTTTTAGCATTTCCCTTTCCAAATTACATTTAAACATATAAGTTCTACATATATATTTTTGTAAGCCATTTATAAAACCCTTTATTTTGACACCCCACTCGATAGATTTTATGGAAAGAAACATTTTTGAAGACATAATATGGCACCAAAAATCGGCCATTTTAATTTTTATAATTTTGATATGCCCAATTAAGACGAATCTAACGACACCTATCAATCAAGCCGTTTAGGCTACAGAGCGTGCCAAAGAAATATACATACAAACACTCGAAAAACATAACCTTCTGGTGCAGTCCGGTGAAAAGAGTAAAAATCTAATTTTTTTCTAGTAAATTTATAAATAAAAAAACATTTATTATACAATGAGGTTCATATTTAAGAAAAAAGTGTTAACAACTGTGCCAACTTTCAAGAGAATCGGATAGTTAGTGAAGTCTTTGCGATATAAAGCTTCTGATTTTCGAGCTTATCTCACCTGTTTTGTTTCGATATTGTCACGCATTTCCTGTCGTTGTGATATAATGTAGTTTGCTCTCCCCAAGACGGTATCGTAGCAATTTTATTATTTAATGATTCAAACATTGGTCCTTGGTGGGTTTCTTAAGAGTTCCCACGAGATTTTTTTACAGAAACAATTGAGTACGCGAAATACATAAAGGATGTTGTCGTCGTCGAAACTATGAGAAGACTTCATAGTGAGATGTAAAAAGTCGTTAATTAAAAGCAAAATATAAAGAGATTTGTGAAATAACCGAACCCTGGGGTACACCTTAATTATGAAAAAATCTCTATATGGCCCATCAAAAACTTTTTCAAGTAGAAAGGATAAAACCATTACTGTTATTGTCCGCTTAGTCAATAATGACCCCCAAGATATTTTTTAGAAATTATCCTAAATGAAAAAGATCATTAAAATTGGCCCAGTAGAACCGGGGATAATAAGTTTTTAAATTACATTAAAAAAAGGCAGATTTTTTGTTGCTGTTGTAATTTTCAAACTGCTACAGCTCTTACAAATAGCGAAATATTTCAGTTTTGTTAATGGTTCATATCAGGCAATAAACTTAACGACCTTAAAAGAAATCCGTGAGATCGTAGCAGAAAGTTCTTCGATGTAACTTAGTATGACGGAGTATGAGTTTTTAATAATCAAATGTTAAAGAATTACATTTGCAACTTTGAAAAAATAGCGCGAAATTTTAAACTAGTAGTAGTAATACCATATATCTATATTTTACTAAAACAAACATAGACCAAAACTCCGGTGAAGGGCCGATGATGCTTTGGCATTTGGCAACCCACGGTTGACTATTCGATGCTGATGCAATATTGGAACAGCGTTAATTCAGTACAGTTCCAGTATCGATAAGATTATCAAACCCATGACATGAGACCAGCTTCATTTCTAAAAAATTGATGCCAATCTTTGGATACCGTCTTAAGGTGGTTTATCCTTGGGTAACGTTAATATCCAATTGACCCTTATATGTTTTATTTGCATTTTTATGTTTTTCTTTAATGGCGTGGTGGTCGTGCTGCTCAACCTATTGATCCAACTCCACCACCGAAAAAAATAAAAATAATTGTTAATACAATTAATTCTAGCAGAACTTATCAAATATTGAACCGACGTTGGATAATTGACAGTATTAATCCGTTCGTCAAGCCAATGTTAGACTGCAGAGTTTAAATCAATACAAACTAAATCTTTGCAACATATTGGTGACCAATCGATGAATACTGGAACTATGCCATTATTAGATAAAATTTTTATAATTCATCATTTCAGCACTGGCCCCATCTTTACTGATAAAGCATTTTGAAATTTTTTCTTTACATGAAAGCATTTTGAAATTTTTTCTTTATTTAAAAGTGAGAAGTAATCAATATATTTTCACTTTGAGTGATTAGTACAATTGTAAACGATTATTCCGATAAGATCAGTTTGTCGACTGAATGAAAATACTTGAAATAAACATGCAGTTTTTCAAAATTATGTTTTTTATAAATATTTGCCGGACCAGCGCGTATAATGCTTTCCCAATATCGGCAACCAGATCTGCAGCAATTTGGGTAGCCAATATCAGGTCAACATTGGTTACAAATCAATATTGAATGTCAGTTCGAGTCCAGATAAAAATCCGGTTATTAAACTTAATTTGCTTCTACGGCTGATTTACAGCGTTGAAATATTAGCCACCAACCTCGAAGCCGACTCGCCGATAATATTTAAATGACATCGAAAGACATCTTTCCTCATGGGCTCAATTGGAACTATTCAGTACTGGAAGTGATTACGAAATGACGGGCGGAGAGTAAAAATTACCTATCTACAAGGTCCGAGGAAAAGTGTCACAAAAAATAGCACTCGCTCAAAAACGAACCGCGTAAGTTTTCGGGCAAAAACGAATTAGTGAAAAAATCCCGGCAAAAACGATCTACTGCATTAACTTTGCATTACTTTTTATAGTTAAGTCGTATGCCCGGAGTTTTTCTCTGATTCGTTTTTGCCTGATATCTTGCGAGGTTCGTTTTTGCTAGGAACATTTTCTAATCCACTTTTGGTCGCACCTTTTAGATAGGTCATTTTTACTTTCAGCCTATCAAATAAAGTCCCAATTAAGGTATTTCATAAGCTTGTTAATTTCACATTGTCTAGATATGAATTTATTGAAAACTAAGACATTTAGTGCTTTTTGAGATTGGAGTTACAGAATTGGTATTTATCCGCATATTTTTTACTCCTAATGCACTAAACTCCTGACGTCATTTAAAAGCAGAGAAGTCTCTAGTTAATTCCTATGAGTAAATATTATTCACTGTAAATCTTTGATTCGTTGTTTATGGTGCAAGGAATATCGTGTTGGCCTTTTATGATGAGATGGATCCATATTCGATCCCAATCGGCGGAGACATTGGTTTGTTTTTTGCAACAATGTTATTGATTCTCATTAAATTGGGTGAAGTTTTCCTCCCGCACCATGTGAAGTTAGGAAAGCGATAGAGATTTGTTTTGTATAAATATACGCCAAGATGTAAGATGTGTCAACTAAATCACAAGAAAAACAAAAAACTACTGAATCTGTCGACCGGCCTTAAGCTAAGATGAAACAAATATTAAATTTAAAATTGTGAAAAATGACACCGAGTTATTGGTATGGAAAAGAAACTTAAGTCCAAGTATAATGTTATATGTACATATAACTCATCTCGTCCACTTTAACAATATTCCCTCTCCCTGAAGTTGAAGAATTAAGCTCGTAATAATTTAGCATTGTCATCTTCAACTAAACTTAAATTAGCTTTATTTATAGCGTAACCATTTGAAATCTATTTAGACTACTCAAAACTAACTTGAAAGTCCAACAAACAATACCAAAGTTCTTATGGTAAAATAATGTTTTTCAATTTGTGTCGTACATGGTATATGACTCCAATTTATGGTTTCAACTGAATTTAGAATTGTTCAAATTTGGCAAAACTATACAACTACAGAAATCAATACGAAGCACTCGAAATCCATTGAAAACTTTTGTTGCAACTCGAAATAAAATACTCCATCTTTGAAATTTATCACATACTTGCAACTTTCCAAGTACATGCATTAGGACTTAAAACTTTGCAAGTGCATCGTTACTGGAGCATTAACTTTCCAAATTGTTCTGCACATAATGAACCCTTGCCATTTCATTTGCGTGTTGATTTGTCAAAATTACTTGTTTGTTTTGGAAAAGAAACGAAAAGAAAGGCTTGAAATTAAAAATTCATAAAAAATCGCACGATGCCCACGAATTCATGAAATTTTACTTCGAAACGTACAGGAAGGGTAAAAGTGTATGGAACAGGATATCATTGCAATGTCAATTTGCGAAATGTATGAAAGAAAGGGTTCACAAAGGATCGCATAAGTGTATCATTTTCTCAGGTGAAATATTTTCGTCACCTTTAGAGTTTACGTACGACTGAAGCTAGCAAGGGAAAACTCTTGCTTTTTTTTAGACATGATGACATGAAGTTTTTGACGTGTATTTTTTGCTTTATTACCCTTTTAACATTAAAAATGACATTAAAAGAGCACTTTGTTCTAGTTTTTTTTTAAATAAGTAGGTTACTGTAAACCAATTTGTTTTAAAACTGTAAGTGGTTTATTTTACTTTGTAAAAATATCTAAGAAAGTTACATTGTGAAAGGTTTACAAAAATAGTATAAGGTGAAATTCTTATATTTCCCTGTATTAAGTTTTATGAATTGTTGGTATGCTATGACCTCTCTTTATAAAAATCTGCTATCTACGTAAAGAGCTGTTGGGCGCGGTAAACTTAGCATACGATACTGTAATAGCATATTTTTCTTGAGCATCAGTAAAAAGCTCATTAGCTTAAATCGGTTTAGGAGTATGTAAAGTGGCTGATCTTCTTGGATTTGACAAGGGGGGGGCTGTTCGTCTGACCCTCTTTCTATAAGTTACCAAAAAGAGATTTTTGGAAAAATTAGATGAACTTGCGAGAAATTCAAATGTTGCTATTGATGGAAAATTTATAAATTCAATATTTTGAATGAAATACTTCCACCAATGACATTTTTTCCGAACGTTAATTGAGAAAAATAATAAAAATATAAAATAAAAATTACTGTCTTCATTCGAAAGCCCGAGTAAAAATGATCGGGGCCATACAGCGGTTGTACACGGGCCGTTCAGTTTTACTAAGGGCATACACGGGCTCTACAGGGTCCGTAAAATGTTACGGGCTGTACACTGTGATGTACAAGGGCCGAACTCGAGTGTAAAGCCCGAACAGCCGTGCTCTGGGCCGTACATCGGGGCGTACACGATCCAAACTCGAGTGAAAAACCCAAACGGCCGTACACTGCAGGGTGGGCAACCGTATAATAATTATATTGTGAATAAAATGTAGTTTATTTTCTTTATCAATATCACTTTACAAAATTTAAATACTGAAATATTCAAACATTGAGCAAACTTAAATTTGATCAATAGACTGCGAAGCATTTCAGTTTTGTTCGATCCAACAACGAGATCCGAACTGTTAATAAAGACTGAGTTTAAGTTATACATATCATTATTGAAAATATATAAGAGTAAATTGCAGTATGTAAATAAACACAAAAAGCTGAAAAAAAATGATTTTACGAAGCCTCGAGCTCCGCTCATTGAAATTATATAAGGAAGCTTGAACGTTAACGCTGTGGTACAGAAGAACATTACAAGAAAATTAAAAACTATAGCTCTGGCATAAAGCATATTAAGATGGCTCTTTACTAGTTTTCCGTTGTTTTGCTGACGACCAAAAACGGCACGAATTTTTGCGGTTGTTTTATAACAACTCGGCTTGTTCTTCGGGTTACAGACAGTGGTCAGTTAGCAGTGAACGTTTGTCCTGTTAAAGTATTGTCGTTCTGATATAGTGCACTTTCATGGTTAATTATAAAAAGAAATGTGGACATTAGTTTTTTGGTCGGAAACTAGTGAAATATCAGTTCTTATAATCACAGACATTAGTGAAGCAATTCAAGTGAAGTATATAAAAGTTGGCTGGGAAGGTGATCTACCGTGGGTGGATAAAGAAAATATTACAACCTTGTACGAGGCAATATTAAAACCCCTGTAAGGCCCGTGTACGACCCGTGTACGACCCCTGTGCGACCCGTGTACGACCCGTGTAGGACCCGTGTACGACCCGTGTTCGACCCATGGCAAAATCTTGTACGGCCCAATTGTCCTGCATGTACGACCCTTGTACGACCCAGCAAAATGTTCAAACTGCGGCCCTTGTACGGCCCTTGTACAGCCTCACTTCAAAATTTGATTATTTTTATTCGGGAGGAGGGGGGGGGGGTAATTGACTCTTACATCCACTTAGATTCCACCACTGAGAGTAGGGCAGGTCTGTCAGTCAAATTGAAGAAATGCATCAAATGATAAAATGATTATATTTATCGTGGCCTTAAATACCTGTAGTTATTGTACAGGAAAGACTTATGACTACTAAAACAGGTAGGTCAGTCGTTTATATATTCGTAATCTTAAAAAAATTAGTGAAACCACGAAATCAAACAATTGGTTGGTAGGTTTAAGTGGTGAGCCTCGCCATTATGGTAACACTGCTATTAGCACTATTATAGCGCCATTTTGATGCCACAACCAGTAAGACCCGGTGTTCTGTTAGACTCGGTTCATTCACAACCCTTATTCTTATATGAAATCATGGTTGAAGTCGGTTGAGTTTATTATGGGAAAAAGGAGCTAGAGCCAACCGGAGCAATTTAAGAAACCGACTATTTCATTAATCTTTACCCCCTATATTGCCTTCAGGTTTTAAAACAAGTACTTCCTCATAGCCCTGGCAAGAGCCGGCCATTTACAGGGAAGGTGAAAAATGGTTTATTTTTCGTTCACGTCGTCACAACTGCGACGGTGTGTATTACGTGCTCGCCTAAAGGACAGTCACCCATACAGACCGCAGTGATTCAGCTCTTGGTATGTTGAGCAGATCCGATGTCCTAGTTTTATTATCCAGGTTGCCCTGGATATGCTACATGCTTTAAAAAGTTACCTCTTCTGTTCTATGTCCGGGAACCCAGAGCAAGGCTACGTTAAGCAGGCTGCCCAAGGAGCTAAGTATCTTCGGACAGTCCTGCACCACCTTAGAAGATATGGTAACTAGGTCAAGCGCCCTAATGGCCGCCTGACTATCTGTTAAAATGGCGGTGTTCTGTTTCGCTAAATGAATACACAGAAGCAGCGAACACGTCTTCATAATCTCGGGTTCGAGACCAAGTCACCCCGTGGGTTTTAAAAAAAAATGAATTAAAAAATCCACTCCGTCTCTAATCGCAAGCACCTCCGCTGGAAGATGCTCGATTATTTCGGTAGACGCTAAGACTTCGATATATTCAGTGTCTCAGAGAACACTTCTGTCCTAACACCTTGTTTCATCCTTTCGTCTAGCTCGCAGCAATGGAAAAACAAGACATTCAAGTTTCCTCACTCCCCTTACCATAACTTCCTTCCGCACAAAGCCATGCTAATGCATCAAAGGGTTGTCCAAAACTATATAATTATCAAAAAAGTTATGAAAATTGATCTGACAATGTTACAACTTCGAATAAGGAAGTATCAATTCAAATAGGTCATTTGTGTGCAAGTAAATATAATAAGCACTAAAGTAAGTAAAAAAAGTTCTCGTTAATATAATGGTAAATCATTATAGTGTAAAATCATACACTTTTTCAATTATTAGAATTTTTATTATTTATTTATGTATTGTCATAGTTTATAAACTTAACGTGGTAACAAAAGTGGTCTAAAATCTTCAACCTTGATGCTTTCTTACGTCTTTGTATTAAAGTTTATTAAATTAAAAAAAATACGAATCGAAGATCTTGAAGATCGATAATTTGAATTCAAGCCCGTTCGGCAATGTACCTGCAACAGTTTGCCGTCTTTCCTATTTAATCAAAAATGACTCAATCAAAAATTGTTCTTTACACAGCCTGTCTGTTGGGTGAATTAAAAAATAAAGAAACTACTCCATTTGGGTAATACGCAATACTCAATGGAATTAGATCGAAATTTGATCTCAGAACCCCTAAAGACTCATCAATCAGGCAACCAAAAATAAAAGTTTATCTTAATCACTCAAAATAAATTTTCTTGGGATAAAAGTTTCTCTTTTGATCTTTGAAACTTTTCTCTTCCTAAAATGTTCCTTACGAACGGGACCATGTCGGGATTAAAGTGCACGTTATTCATTCATTAACAATTCATTGGGAGATAATTCCTGATACTTTATTGAAGAGTTTCGATATTCTAGGAAGGGTAACCGCAAATCTTGATTAGATTGCTCAGATTACTTAATTAAATTCTTTTCTGTTTGCCTTCCTATTCAACGTAATAACTTTTATAGGGAATTTCAATTGGGGTTACACTTTGGTTCCTACGTATCTTATTTGATATTCAAATAGAGATAAATAGGCAGGTAGTCCGCCTTTGTACAAGAATTAGAAAATTTGAATACCTTATTAGGTTTTAAGTGCTTTTCTAAATAACGTAGACTTGAGTTATTATAATCACAATCGATATACATCCTATACAAGACTGCATAACATAAATACATTATTATTCCGGAAGGACATCCTTTTCATGTGTTTAACCGACATATGCTTTTAAATAACTACGTGGCTTTTGTGACATTAATGTAATTAGGACAATTTTCTATGTTCGCAGTGTTCGTAGTGAAAGCAAATTTATGCAACAACATGTCCTGCTTTGATATAACATTAGAAGAATTTCCATTTTGATCTATTTATTAAGGATTAACATTATTCATCTTTATTTATTGCGACGTAAACTCTTTAGGAAACATACTATAAAAAGAAATTTTTTTGAGGTTATGTACTGAAAAGTTAAGTATAAAAACCTAAGTAAATAAGAGGATAAATGAAAAAAGTGTATGTTAATAGAAAATGTATATCCCCACCTTGAAAACTTTTTAATTCTCATCCGATTCCTTTGAGATTTTACTCAGGTCAAAAGAACCAGCTCAAAAGTACACGATTGCATAACAATAAGTCGTTAGTTTCTAGCGAATGGAAAAAACGGGAAGAGGAGAGGAAATCTCAGAATGTCAGCCTGAACAAATAGCTGAGTTTGAATTAAGAGAATCTTTCAAAGCAAAAACTGCAATGGCACTTTATATGAAAAGTTCAGGAAAAGTATTCCGCTGTCCTTAGCTAATTCCATTACCGTTGGGTTAAAGTCATATTAGATAAGGGAAGTTCTTTTATCCTTAAAGACATGATCCTTGATGCGAACCATTCTTGAAGAGCACTTATCACTTTGTGACCGCATTTATGAGATTCTCATTACATTAATAATAGTGGATTATGTCATTCAGCCATTTGATAAATTTAATCATTGGACGGTACTCAAATGCCTTACGTAATTATTTCCTAAATGAACGAAATATGAATCCAAGGTTTTTGCTACGAATTTCTCCTTAAATTCAATACGAAATGAATTTCACAATTTGGTGGTAAAAGTAACTTGATAGAAACCAATTAATGTGATAATATTACTTCATCCTGAGAAGCAAATATCTGGCGAAGGTGCTCTTGTGTGCGCAATCGAACGGAAATCAAAACTTAATGGGCATAACGTTATTTACTGAAGCACGTGTGCTATAATATGATGTGAGGACTGTTGCGCTGTGTTGATGAATTTCCTGCAAAATTTCTTAAGCAAGACACGATTCGATCTACTTCAAGTCAGGATCTGTTACGTGCCTTAGTTTGATGAATGATAGATGCGGCCTCGTTAACGAGATAAAACAGGATTCCACTACATGGTCAAAGAAAACATTGTAGAGAATTAAAAGTGGGATATAAAAGGTCACTGATAAAGAGGACAAACATGCTAGGTGAAAGAACATAACCTTGCGGAATATATGTCTTAATTTCGTAGGGATTAGATTTACTCCGTCTAATATTCCCAAAAATAAACACCGAAACAAAAATTTTGTGTTAGAAGAAATGCTTAAAGCTTGGCTAAAAGAGAATCATGCTAGACCTTATCAATTCTTAAAAAGTTTAAGGCAAGTGACTAGCCTTGTGACTAGTAGATCCATAGAGAAGGAAGGCACTGCGATCAACAAATTGTGGCAACAGTTAAAGGTGTTGGCGCAGAATCGGACCAGATGGAGGGTGGGTATAGTAGACGCCCAATGGCCCACAGGGTTAAGGGACCAAGGGAGAGAGAGTGAGAGTGACTAGCACGAAACGATATACATTGCTGCCAATATGGTAGTTTAGTATCTAGATTGAAGAGTGGAGGAAGGGTTGAAGCCTTACTTCGTAATGTTTGGATAGATTTTGATAATTCTTTCCTGTTTAGACTAGTCTTTCCTTGGTTTGCAAAATATGTTGCCCATTGCTACTAAAAAAGCATGCTACCTAGAGTGCAGAGTTGGGGAAGGTTCAAGCCCGACTTCGTTATGCATTGACATATTTTGATGATTACATATTGCTTGTTTGCGTACTATGTTGAGTACTACGAGAAATTTATTTACCTGAAAGTGGGGTGGCGAAGGCGCGCCTAACTTCATAACGCGTGGTCCGATGTTAATATTTATTCTGTCATTGCGGTTGTTTTTTTTTTTGCTTTAAGGAGCATGTTCCCCGGATTTGGATGATTCTGGGTTTTGTATAAAGTGTAAACTTCCCTTTCAACTATTGAAGGTGCTTTGCTCATACGAGTAGCATATCTTAAGACAATGAGAAGTAAAAACTAAAATATTTTATAAAAAACGCTAAAAAGCATTAAATAATATTAATAGTTATGTCTATTATAACATGCATCGGTGCAAATTGAACAAACAAAAAAACTCTGAATTTGTAGAAAATCTTTTTGAAGAGACAGCTAAAACCGTATACGCTCTGCGTATTCTGGACAAGAAAGAGGAGCTTCACTTAAGAACTAGGGGCGAAATACAATCCAGCGAGAAATTATAAAGGGGGTTGAGTCTCTTTAAAAAAAAATTGTATAATACTAAAGTAATCATTTGACCGAAGATTGACAAGAAGTCGATATTGAGAAGGAAGTCGAAACCAGACTGTCTGTATTGCTTATAGGTGCCTAGATAGATGGACACCAAATACATGTCGGGATTTTATGTTAAAAACATGTTTCACAGTTTTGCCCTACGGCACATAATCTCAGGTAGGCTCGTTTTGCAATTTACCAATTGCTGTAGCTTAAGAGATTCGCTAAGCTAAGATTCTCGCCTAAACCATTGTACTCGTACATATGTTATGAACGCGAAAATCTCTGTAAAGAATAGTTTCCGAAAAGAAGGACATTTTTAATACTTTTTCTATATCCGAATATTACTTTTCGAAAAAAAATACAATAACTGCATCAGATATATTGGATTGTGGCTTAAAAATATATAGTCAGAGACGATAGGCTTACTGCAGGTAATAACATTTTTGGGTTTGATAATAATGATTGGAATGAATGATTGGAAACTACTTTAATAATAATTTGTTTAGAAATAGGAATAGAGTTGAAGAATTGATTGAATCCATTGAAATTTGTATTTAGTACTGCCTGGTAGTAGTATTAATACATATTAGACTGATTCAGATTTACTCGATGTTTTTTTCTGGTCGGTATTAGGCGATTCTGGAAGTATGCTTCGAGAGATAATCTCTGCAAGAATTAAAAAAACAACATTGAGATTTTGACTAAATCCCTGATAGTCGATTGAGCTGATATGTTGCATACGCATGGAGATCCTACTACAATGCAATATAGCAAGATTGTTCTAAATCCAATATGGCGGACACTCCAAGTTGGCGGATTACCCTTTTTGTCACAACTGCCTTAAGGGGTTATATACAAAGTTGGGGCTCAAAAAATCGAAAATTTTTTGATTACATATTCTGAAAGTAAATACTTTCGAAAATATCTGTGTGAAATTTCATCTAGATCGGAGCACTAGATTTCAAATGAACGTGATATCTCAAAAACTTTACAACCGATTTTCATAATTTTTTTTTAAAATTGTTCATACTTACAATCTCTTGTACTTGAACGGTTCCTTTTTCATCTAAAAATTTTCGATTGTTTGCAATGATTTTTTGTTTAGAATTTTGAACACCTCAAAAATCGATTTTTTTGTCAACATGGTTTTTTTATTGAAAAAAAAATTATTTTCGGAAACCGAACCGTTCAAGTACACCACATTACATTTTCTTCAATAATTTTTTTACTCTTTTGATTTCAGTTAAGCGGTTCGCCTTGGAGAGTGTTCACCGCAAGCCTCAGCAAAAAAAAAACGCGCTTCGGGGGAGGGCCGTAACTCCGACAATTTTTAATATTTTTTTTATAATTCAACTTGCTTTTTTTCGATAGTACTACCAACAAATTGCCTTTCGCTTTTTCTAATAAAATTTGCATAAAACCCTTAAAAAAAATCACCAACTTAGCTCACTTTTTCCCCTCAACTTTGTATATGCAGTCTGGGTTTATATTTTTTTTTTAAATTCGATTTTCTAAAAATATTATTTTCGTGCACTATATATATATGAAGAATTAGTGTACAAACTCTTATTTAGGGCGGAGATCCAAAGAAATATGTACATATATAAGGCGATACGTTAACGTTTTTTGACCTGGTTGACACGATTTTGAAAAAACTATTTAACCGATTGGGCTGAAATTTTCAGAGATTATTCAACACATTTATAGTTTCAACCTGAACTAGAATCAAAAATATCTATAAATTTGTAACCTTTTTTTTAAAAAATTTTAATTGCAAAATGAAGGCTCAAACAATTCAAAAGTCCGCCATTTTGTTTTTTTTACCCAAAATATTCAATTCTAGTTCCGGCTATAGCCCGTTTGAATTTTTTGTTTCAGACGTTTTTTTTACAGAGTTCTCTTATGACCGCCATTTTGTTGCCATAAATAAAAAAAAAGGTTTTTTCATGTAATATACTATGTATAATTTATTGTACAACATTTTTGAAACATTTAAATAAATTCTATTCTAAAAAAAAAATCTTGAACCTTCAAAAATGAACTTTATATGTCATATCAGTGTTCAGATACCAGTTCGGTGTTGAGTTTGCTACTGGGTCGCTAGTTACATGGAAGTCAAACCGAAAAGCGTACTCAATCAAGCAAAATTTTAAACCGAACTCGATTTATTTTCGGTGCACTTTTCGGTTTAGTTTCTGATTACATGTCAGTTGAAAAATTGAGAAGTGTGTTCAGTTGCAACTGAGTTTGTCATGTAACTTGGGTATTTATCTCTAAATTCTGGATTAGTGCAACGTGCATGGATAGGCCAATAGCAAGACTTGCCCGACCCTCTACCCTAATCAACTTTGTACCAACCTACCTTTACTGTTCAAACTGAAATCACGACTTCAATACTTTTATAGAATTCTGAGCTAATAATACCAGAGAAAACTGTGTTATTCTAGGGGACTCTAATGTGAAAGTGATGCCTTTTCTTCCGAGACTGAATTGAAACATTCAACTTCCCCAAGTACTTTACTCTTTAACGGGGATTTCAAGCCCTTGCGAAACATGGTCAGATCTGCAGAAAAAGCGAAAGTTAAATATAAGCAGAAATGGTTTGATAATTCCTGTTTCAATGTGCGCAAGGTTTCATATAAATGGTAAAATATTTTTCGCAAGCATAAAACAGAATTGGCTAGAAATAAAACTTTTAACAAGGCTTTGAAAAATTTGTGAAAACTCAAGAGATCGAAGACCTATAGTAGTAGAGTCTCAAAATCAAATAGAGTGTTTGATTCGAGATCCTGATGGCGATGCGTAAGAGAAATCCGTGGTTGTGAAGTTCTAACTAGCGATTTTATTGATATTGAGTCCTTTACAGAGTCTTCTGCGCCCTTGATATGGTGCCATTAGTTCTTATTTGTCACGCCGCTCATTCAGGATAACCTTTTCGAATGGTATTTGAAATGGAAGATTTACAAAGGATTCGCAATTAGTGGAAGGACAATAAAGCACCCAGTTCAGATGGAACTTTATAAAAATTCCCCAGAATTATTCTTAGAAAATCTACTGCATTGTTATAACGAGATATATGAAATTTGTAAGGTACCTGAAGGTCAGGTTAGATTAAGTTAGTTGGCGGCCACTGGTAATAAATGAGTCGACCCTAAATAAGTCACTACTAAATAACTTCAACCGGGATCGCTTTAACACTGCCATGCAGTGATTAGTTGAATCCGCAGCAGCTTTTGAGGAGCCTGGTTAGATCCTTGAGCTTTGCGCTGACGAACTCCTCTAGTCCATTTAGGAAGTGTATCCCAAACTTCTGAAAAACAATAAGGTTCTTTGAGTTTGACATGTATTTTTTTTATTTATTTTTCTAATTTTTATGTGTGACCGACCAGGCATAATTTCGTAACGCGTGGACCGATTTGGATGACTCTTTTTTTGTTGGTTGGAGTTTGTTCTAGGATTGGTACCATGACAAATAATTGTTTCATTCGTTAGGGTTGTGGATGGAAGTTAAACCCAATTTCGTAAAGCATGGACCGATTTATACAATTCCTTTTTTGTTGTATAGAGTATGATTCCCCATTGTTAATAATGAAAAAAACTTGGCCTTGAGGTGGGGAGGGGGTAACTCGAAGCCCCATTTTGAGGATTCTTTCTTTGTCAAGTAAAGTATGTTCCCAGATCGGTACCACGTCAAAAAATTGTTTGGTGGGGGGTGAAACCTAACTACGTAATGCATGGAACGATTTGGATGATTATTTTGTTGTTGTATGGAGAGATCATTGCTAATAATGAAAAAACAGAGTGGATTTGGAAGAGGGAGGGGTAGTCTAACTTTGCAGCGCCTGGACAGAGTTGGATGATATTTTTTCTGATGTACCTACATATGTTTGGTAGCACGATAAAATTTTAAACGGGGGGGTTGAAGTAGGAAAAGGCTTGAATGTCAACTCGTTAACAAGATAAATTTAGATGATCCTTTTTATGTTATACTTATGTCCCTCATTGCTAATATGAGGATAAATTTTTCACTAGGGTGATAGTGGGGGAAGGATCAGGCTAACTTCGTTACGTGTAGACCGATTTGGTTGATTTTTCGTTTGCTGTGTATGCTGTGTATGTGAATAGCTTGCCCCACTGGTACCAAGACAAATATGGATTGGCGTGCGGAGGGGCGTTACCCAATTTAATTATGCACACACCTATTTAAAAGATCCTTTTTTGTTATATACAGTACGATCCCCTACTGCTACTATATGGAAAAATGTTGACCTAGGGTTGTGGGGGTTGGGGAGGGGTAACCTAACTTTCTTACTTTCTAACGAGTAGACGGATTTAGATTATTCTGAATCCATAGAGTATCTATTTGTATTCTGACAAAAATTTTGGCTTTTGATGACAGTTGGAGGATGAAAAAAATACTTCCTGGAAGAACGAAAAGACTAAAGTTTAATGTTGTATTGTAAATAAACTACTTTATATTGTGAAAAACTGCACAAGTAAAGCATTGATTGAGATTGGTTTGAAAATCGATTTTACAGACAGGGAATGGGTTAGAATAAGTAGTCTGAATAATTAATTGCAACACGTAAAAGTGGTTCTCGAGGCTATCTTCAGAAGTAATACAATGCTATGAATTGTTCCGGTTCATGTTTGAAAATATGGACACGGAACATACATCTACTAGGCCTTATCTGCGACATCTGATCTATCTATTAAATCCAAAAAAATTACCAGAACGGTCTTAAAATACATGATAAAACTTTCAGACCACATAAAAAACAGTCATTCGTCAAGTGTTTAAGAAACTCTTAGAGAGATTTTACAAAAAAAAGTTGGAAAAGGTGAACCACAATTTGTTCTTAGGTGTAGCTAGCTAAGTGCTACACAATGTCGTAAGTTCTATTGAAACTAAAAATCCTTGCAGGTTTTTGTTGACATTTATACGAAATAAGCATGTTGAAATTATTTTCTATAGTTGTTTACTTATTTAACAGTCTTAACAAGTAGTTTGAAGGCAATTCTTCCAGTTTTAACATGAATGTCTGAAAATCGTGCGGGATTGTAAACCCTAATGCGTACCGCCAACATGATTATTTTTCGAAGAAGACATTTCAACGCCACCTACATGGGTCCAATATGAACTATTTTGAATAAAAATTGTTTTTTTCAATTTCTTAGCTAGTGTAATGATCGTATAAAGTTGACTGGTTTTTAAAAATTTTTTGGTTTTAAAATTAACATGTTGATTTAAGTGAACTTTCCTTAAAATAAATTTTTAATTTAAAATCTTCTTAAACATTTTAAATAACATCAATAGAATTGGAATCTGCTTTCTGCGCCACCACATGGTTAATAACTTAACCATTAATCGAGTAAAGGAATATAAAGAAATATAACCTAGATAATCTGTAGAGGAGTTCTTACTGGTATATACATTCTTTGTATTGTCGAGAAACAGAACTAATACAACTCTGATCGCTCATGTTGCTCTTTACTGACGTCGTCAGCGAACATTCGTTTCTTAATACTGAGGTGTTGACTAATGTTTAGGAATATAAATGTTACCTCTTTTAGGAACTTCTTTCATTTCTAATTATGAGGACTTAGTTAATTACTTCTAAATTTATGTGGTGTTATTTCATTTTAGCTTCGGGACTTATTTCATGGAGACTTGATTTATTGGAAAAAGGGTTAAATTTTAAACGTTCCAAGACTTGTACATAACTTTTTCGAGTCCACACATTTCCAAAGTATTAGGAAAATTAGGACGCGTTACGTTTTAATTTTAAGCAGAACTTTGTAAGCTTAATATCTCAAAATTACATTTAAAGAATCGGTAGCTAAAATATTTTGAAATATATTCACACGATTAATTTTAATTTTTTCAGGACTAAGTGCTTATCAAAGTCTTTGACGAAGTTTTTTTTCGAGCTTGATAAAGATAACTTTTTTACCCAAAATCAAAGTACGCCATTTTGTCAAAAACCCATTTTAATAATCCATCTCGACAAGAAGTGGTATTGTTCTTATACTTTAAGCTAAATTTACTTATTTCTGTTTCAGCTAAATATTGGCAAGATATATTGACGACGATAAACCAGTAATTTTCCATTGCTTAAAACTTATACACGCCCCTAAATAAAGTAATTTACTTTAATTCACAAATTCAAATTCAAACTACTAATGATGTCACAATAATATTTACTGACAAAGAATGGAATTTTCAATTATATTTTAATTATGCAGCCAAGCAAGGTGAATTTAAAGAGCACGTAGTTAGAATAGTTTGACACCAGTATGAACACGATTTCTGTCAATGCACAATTTTCATCTATAAAATATTTTCGGGAATATTTAGAAAGCTACAATTAAAACTAACTCGTTGAACCATGTAATTAGCGTTGGTAATCAAGAGTTATTTCAAATAAATTTACACTATCGATTAAACTTCAGCCACTATTATAATAACACAATACAATGAAATTGTTTATATACCTCCGTGAGTAATGTATTAAAACTAGTTTTAGTTAGTTAATGGAACCGGAGAAAAGTAGATAATATCTAGATAATATGTTTACGTTTTTCCCCGACCAGATATATTGAGCCAGAACGCCAGAGATTGAACCGAAATCATTTAGCCAATCTTTCGCTGGAGGTTGGAGAACTAATTCGAACTCGGGTGGAAACCAGTTTACCAACCAACTTAAAGAAACATGTTCTGGAACAAATACTACGACATTCTCTCTTGAGATTGGGTTGCTTGAGAATGAAAAAGGATTCGAGATAAAAACAGGGAATTTCCATTCCAAAATCGAAGCCATTGGAACATTATTAACATAAATTTTTAAATTCCATCACTATGAGGGTTAATTTGCTTATTAATGTATATTTCCGCACAGTGTACACAAAAGACTGCACACGATGATGCAGTAAAAGCAGTGGCCGAACAGTTTTATTCGTTTCATATAAAATCATCTAAAAATGGAAGAAAGCAAGAGCATATAACCGCAGTCTAGATGCTATCCTGGAAGCGTGTATGAACAGCTGGGCCTTGGTGGTGTAACAAACTGCACGTAGCTCTCATTACCGTATCAGAATGTGTAGATGTTATTGCTTTGCAATGAATGTTAAATCGTTGGCAAACAAAAAATAAGATAATCGAATGACCGCAACATTCAGAATTTCCGACAAGAGAAAGGATTGCGCAACAAGCTCGCTTTAAGTTATATCTCGAGATATTTCTTCCTCTTGATTTCTTTTCCTGAAAAAAACCCATTTTCTGAGGTACTTTAGAAACCGATCTCTTAGGTAAAATGTTTTAAGAAAAAGTAAATGAAGGAAACACAACACACCAGCACACACTGCTTGAATTTCTTTTATTGTGTTTCGCCTTCTGCTGTAGTACATTCTGCTTATTGACCAACCAAGAAGATGTGTTGTGATGAACTGTATAGTGTTGAAGTCTTTGCTGTACCGCGAGCTGTGTGGATGGCGGTCTATACAATTTCAAAGATATAGAGCAAGACGGTGTTCTATCGTCACAGAATTGAGCATCAATTTGCGCTATCTTTCGTGTATTTGTTGATCTAAATACTTTGAACTATTATGTGAATAGTGATCGGAAAAGTTTAAATTGGGAGACGATAAGTCACTGTGATTTTGAGGTGAGTTAAGAAGCTTGGACACTTGGGTGATCACGTGTATGTTTTGGATTTTGAAAAGTTGAAAGTAGGTGTTGAAAAAATGTAGCAAAATGAACTTGCCTCAAAGAGTGAGGTGCGAATGTATTTTTTTAAGTTGCATAAGTGGTAAGGAGGGGGGGGGGGGGGGGGATATATTGGATATTATTTTGTAAGTGCAGTGATGAACACGAATATAAGACAGGACAACCATTTGTCTTTACTTCTCGTTTTCATCAAAGCCACTCAAAATTTTAAGTTAAAAATACAAATAGTAGGTTTATCTTAGGTTTCTCTTATGGTACTCTTAAAAATAGGGGAATTATTCTGCACCTGAAAGAAGGACCCCTTGAATGTTATTTCATCCATGGTTCTAAACCAACCCAAAAACTAGGTTTTAATGCTGTAAAACATCGTCAAACACTCGATTGAAACATTCTCACAGGGCTGGTTTTGTTCCAATGTGGGCAAACGAGAAACCCGTCTTGCGCACAAATATTTCAGGTCCAACATTTTCAGTCAATATAATTGATAAAATGCCTACTATGTCTGCTAGCCACTCCCTTTCAGTCAACGGTCATCCGATACCATTTTGTGGATTTTTCGCACGATTTCTTACATGGTCAATTCATTTGGTCCTTCACGGTAATGTTCGCCTTGGCAGCTCGTACGGCCTCGTTCAAACGCTGACTTTTCAAATAAAATATGTCACATAACGATGAACAATATTGTTTCCTTGCTTGAAAATTCAGTGAAAATATGCTAAACAAATACTAAACAACGTAGTGTCTTAAAACTTAAAATTAAAGCTTTATGTGGTCGGTACATCTTACCATAGTTTTTTTTTTAACAAAAACCGCCACTTATACATCAACTAGGATACTGCGGGGACTATCCTCGTTTATTAGCATACACAAGTTCATTTGGGCATTAAGTAAGCTCAAAGCTGAACCTGCATCTAGACCTTTACTTCAACTTTGGTATTGGGTTCGAACCCTGCGTCAACCTCACTTCGGGTTCCTAAACTATTCCCCGTTCTTGATATCGAATGAAAAATTGAATGAATCTTACATCAACCGTGGATAAGTGATCACACGACCCTGGCAAACCCCATCGGGTGGCATGATGGATAGCTTTCGAAGAATTGATTCAAGTTGCATGTTAAATGCATAACATGTATTTTCTGAAAAATTTCGAAATGGGCGAAGTATCCCAGAAAAAATTACAACCATCATAAATGAGTCCTATTCAGGACTCCACTGTCAAATCTTTCAGAGATGATAACCACCTTATCTCGAGGGACTAATTGGACAATTTTTAAACATCTTACGCACCCGCATTATTCTGACGATGAATGATTGCTCTACAATATAATCATTTAAATTAAATGTCCGAAGTCCTTGATATAAAAGTTTGCAAATTGGGGCTTAAGATCAATGAAGCCAAAACCAAACTTGTGAGCTTGGACTCCAGAAAACGATATGAAATTTATCTTCAAGAGCAACTGAGAACTAGAACATGTGGAAACATTTTTCTATCTCGAAAGTAGAGTAACAGCAGCCGGAAATGCTAAAACTTCAGACACACAAAATTCTGGATCATCAAACGGATGTTAAACGGCTACTCAACATGGAAAGTGTCATGTGAAATAATAGTTAAGCCACAAGCGTTTGTTAAGTAAACATCGTATGCCCCCCAAGGGGCTAAAAGAACCAGAAAAAGGAAGAGATACTATGTTTAATAAAAACTAACTATGGTTTGTTAAAAAATATCATCACTCACAAGCCCAGCCTATTATTGTCCAGCATCGCTATTTCATTGAAAACTTGCGTTATATGACCAGAAAGTTACCTTTCAGCAGCACTTGGTGGAAGTCATTTGTTTAAAAATGAAAAGGAAAAAACACTTAAACTTAAAACTGAGTATTTATAGGAGTTGAGTTTTTGACTTTTCGTCATGGATGTCCGTGGTAAGGAGTGCAAGCGCCACGCTGACGATGATCACTTGCACTCCGGTCGAAACATCCATCTCACTCCTTATAGTGGAAGAAAAACAAGTGTTTTTTCCTTTTCATTTTTGCGTTATATGTATAAGACGGTATTGCAGACGGAGTTGGATCAATTGGATAAGTGGCACGACCACCATGTAATGGTTCCCGGGTTTGACACTAGGTCTCTCCGTGGGTTCTTCAAATTGAATAAAAAAATCCCCTGCCGTTTTAGGCTATTCTCTAGCTCGCAGCAATTCAAAAACAAGATATTCATGTTTCCTCACTTCCCATACTCTCATTCCCTTCCGGGCAAAGCCATGCAAACGAATCAAAGGGTTGTCCCCTAGGCTTTGGCCACATCGTACAAAAAAACAAAACAAAAAACAAATAAATATAAATATTACAAAACAAATTATTTTCACGGTAAAAAGCTGGCGAAGACGCTGGGTACTAACATGATAGGGTTTCCGTAGTAATTTAGAACTGATTTCTAAATTTTTAAGGACGTGCTTCTCCTACAGCGGCCGTTAAAATTTTCTTTGAAAGTAGTAACTAAAAGCTCCACTAAATTTTTCAGGTGTTTACATAAATTTGTTAGAAAATAAGGGTTGAAATTATAGGCTTCAATAACATTTAAGGCACTTAATGTTTTTTAAACGACTTCCTATCTGATGGGGTAAGTGTAATTTTTCTTATTTCACTTTTCACTGTATTTGAATTCGTGGGATGTGAGGATTTTTACAAAAAGCTCTTTAATTCTAAAATTGTATCTCAATTGACACAATAAATGGGACTATGAAGGTGACCGCGACGTACAGACGGACGGGCGGACAGATATCCCGAAACTGATGGTTCCTCCTAGTCAGGTACTCTAAAATAGGTAGCGTTTTAAGGTAATTATGAAAAGAAAGTAAAGTAAGGTGTTTTGACAGAGCGAATTTTTGTATCCTTTACCGATTCGAGAAGGAACAGCAGCCGATAGATTTATCGCAAAAACAAGAGTAGTAGCCTTAAGTAAATAATTGCAAAAATGTGAAAGTTTTCTTAAGATTTGTGGGACTTTCAAGTTTTCAGTTAAGGTTATAAGAAAACGTATATTTAAGTTAACTGACAGTTTCTAGGATAAGTAGGAGCTTGAAAATAACTTACGGGTTATTGGAGTGGATTAAATTCCCACAGTCCTAGTAGCAATTAAAAACCTAAGAAGAGCTGCAAAAAAAATGTATTTCGCAGTAGTAGAGTGCATCCTTGTACCAAAATGAGCGGATCATATTGACGCTGACGAATAGATTGACAGAATTTCTTGAATTTTTAAGCAAACTATGATGCAAACGAATTTTAATTAGTGCCTTGGAAAACAGCCAATTTAATTATATTATATCTAATAGTACCTACCCGAATATGCTGCCAGAGAGCAGTCAATATATCTTGAGTTCTAATTGTTCCAAATGAAATCCACATGAGTTTCGTGATAAAAAGGTAACAAATGTAGTAAAAAGGAAAGCCGCTTTTCCTATTACTACTGCCCAAGCCATCGAATTTTATTTTGTCTAATAATTTACATCCATGAAATGACAAATATCTGATAACAATAATCGCATTAATGTTAGTAACCCAATACTAATGCTCTCATCCGATGTAATTTTCTGTTCATAGCAATAAAGTCAGAGGGCATTACAAAATATATTTGGTGGAACAGAACCCACTTTAAATTTTATAGATTAAAATGCAATTTAATTATAATATAAATTAGAGTAATTGTACAATTTTCTTAGATTACCCTTGGTTGCATAGGGTTGCTAGAACAACAGCTTTTTTTCTTGTAACATTCGCGTGAGTAATTTCCTATTTCCTGGCGAAAAATTCAGAGAAGCTGTTTTTTTTTCGACAGCAACAGCATAGTAAGGTTTTATGCCAGAAAGTTACAAAATACCCATATACAATAACATAAACTGATTTCTGGAGAGTTTCTTCCCTTAAAGTCTTGAGTTCGTAAGATTTAAAGGTTCAATTTACTTCTGAAAACGATATACTATATAATATGTCTACATACTGGAGTTTCTTCATGTGATAAATCTTTTTCTGATAAAGGTTCTTAGGACAGTAGTCAGCTCGAATCTAGAGATTGGTACTCACACAAGATATAATAGGTGGTGGGCTGGACATTACCAAGAAATACTTGCTTTGGAAGCTTAATTCTGAGTAATGCAGAATAACTTTAAAGCGATTGTTTTATATCCGATAAAATTTGTCCGCTTTGATAAAAAGCTGGAAAATCTAATGTTATCCTTGCAATTGAATTCCCTTTTTATCTAAAAAGGAGTAATGTAGCTTGCTTCTGTGTACTGTGTGTGTTGTGTGCTTCCAATTGATTTACAATCTATAAGACCACCTGGTTTCTTAAACTGAGAGGCATATGTTCTATAGGCTGAAAGCGGAAGCAAAAAAACGTATGTAATGTGTACATCTGTAGTTTTTTGAGTCCATTTTACATTCATTCCATTATGAATCGATCATTTGTGCTTAGTTGACAATGGCAACTTTTTAATGTCGATAGAATTGAATGCAAAATATTAGGGATGGGGGATCGAACTGAGAAAATCGATTCAGTAAGGATCGATCTGTAATTTATTTCCAATTTCGTAGATCGATTAATCGCCTTAAACAAATCGATATCCATAGATCGAACAGATCGATCGAGTTAATTAGAACTGTTTCTGTATATAAAAATATTATTTAATCTTAATCTTATGACCCTAAGTAAACCGATTTATTAAATAATAGAAAACAGCTTATAAATCTTGATTAAGCAACAATGGGTATTTCACAAATATTGCTTATTTAATCGAAAAACAAATTGCGATGGAACAGAGTCTTTTTTTAATACTGACTCGTCTAAATTAAAGGTACACAACTAAAAATGTACACTCCAAAAGTAAAAGGGAAGCACAGCCTTTGTGTCGCGCATTTGCAGGCGCAAAATTTATTTTTACTAATAGCAGAAACGTTCCAGGAACCCCAAAACATGTCTATGTCTGATTTCAGAACATTTTATGAGTATGTACGAAGAATATTCTCGTAAATGGGAAGGTTTCTGGTCTCAGCCCTAAAAATGTATATCTTCGGGACGTTTTTTGAAAATATACTGTGAGTGTTTTATTCTTTCGTTTTAAACGGAAGTCACCGCAAGTAAAAGTTGAAAGTTTAACTTCATCTTCCTCTCTGAAAATCATCTTCCTCGTTGGAAAAAATGGCCAACGCAGCAAGTTGCCAACGTTAAATTCAAACATGTACTATTCAAAAAAAAGTCAATTGTGAAAGGTGAGATTTGAGGAGCCTGCTTCTTTGTTTTCAAAATAATTCTGGAAAGTGTACCCTTATTTCCTCTTTCCGACAATTACATAAGTGAAGAGAGAAACATGAATACCTCTCAGTTGAAAATTTCAAAATGGATGCTGTTTTGGTTTACTATTCAAGTGGTAATTGTGATTGAAAAAATATAAAGACTTTTCATATAAGATTGTTTGCACGCAAAATAAATTTTTCGTCTTTTTAATTTATTTTAGAAAAGTTTTTTTTATACCACTCACCATTGCTTAAATATCTAAATTTATATTATTTTTAAAGTGTAAAAGGTGCCAAATTTGAGACTTTAGATTAAAAAAAACTATTAATAAGTGTCAATTCTTTGATAGAGTAAAATGTGCAGAACTCAAAAAAATATATACGCTTCTTTCAGGAGATTAAGATCTTCATACGTCGAATCTACGTTTATTCCACATGAGTTTCTTGCTAGGATTATACGTGACAGCATATAGACTTGTCTATTTCACTAGTTATATTCCACTTGGAGTTGATGTGGCAATTCCGCGAAAACTAATATGCATAACGTTTAGGCCATCGGAATACAAAATTTAACTTACTTTCGAACGAATTCCACGTCGAATCGTGTATTCTAGGTGATTTTTTGTACTGGATTGACTACGTAATAAAAAACAATTTGAAAAAAACTTGTGGGATTCGAATATCACTTATTTTAGATTTTTCTTTAAATAACTTGTTTTTTTCTCGTTGCGGAATCACCAAACCAGAAATAAAACATAACAAGCCACCAATGACAAAATCATATAGTAGTCACTAAACTGCACAGTTAAAACTAAAATATTATAACGATCACAAACGCATTCATCTAACATTTACGATCCTTTTAAACCTTTTTTACATTTGTCGGATTATTACACAAATTAAAAATAAAATACAAAAAAATCACGAGTGAGCTTGTTAAATTTTTTCACTTCTTAAATAGATTGAAATCGGAAATAAATAAATCGATTCAAGCTGAATCGGTCCCGCATAAAATCGATTCAAAAATCGGCTGATCGGAGGTTTAAGGATCGATCTCTCGAGATCGAATCGAAGATCGCCCATTCATACAAAATATGACCCTGTTTAGCGCAACATGTTACAGAGTACGGCAATAAAGGCAAAGGATCCACAAAATTTATGAAGAGGTCATTCAGTTAATGACAATTAATACGCTAGTGAATTTAACAGATGAAATTAAAAGATTTTTTTCGATCATTGATGAGGGGAGTTGCACTTATATCTCATATGGATCAACTGTAGTTCGTAATCATAATCGTAATCGTATGTGAGAAAGATTTGCTCTTTAAAGATTTGGATGGGAATAAATCAGAAAATCTCGCAAAAGCTGTTTTTGCAAAAGTTGAAGAACTACGGTTAGATCATTGAGATGTACTAAAATGGAGTGGCTTATAAGCTATCTCATATGGGTACAATTTTACTTTCAGTTGAGCAAAACAACTTCTAATTTCCAATGCTTACTGTGAACTAAATTAATTAAATAAAATAACCATAGACATATTTAATTTTAATCTTTTATATTGATGTAAGGAAAATGTAAAAATTATTGGAATTACTGAAATAAAATTTCCATAAAAGGTTGTTCTAATATGTAAAATGCTTACCCAGAACGAGATATAAAATGATCGTAAATATTGTCATCTACTTCTATCGTCTATACTAAGCAGGCGACAGGACGTCGACAATTACGAAAACCGGGTTGAAAAAAAAGATGTTCACACAGAAAGGGATAACTAGCGAAATGTGATCCCATTTTCTTTAAGAAACTTCAGATCACCAGTGACTCCAGCATATGTATATATTTTAGTGGGTTAGATATATCCAACTGTAGGGGTGATATGCTGCTAATATGGCAGGGGCATACAGTGAACTTCAAAAAAGAACTTGAGAAAAAATCTGCTTGCTGTTTATATTCCTTGTTCAGTCCCCTCCCTATATGAAACTAAAATCACTTTATAACACACGCTGGTAACAACGCGATTATACGTGTTTTGCACTGAACAAAAAATGGGACTTGATATTAGTAAGTTTAAAAATATAAAAGATAATTAAGCGGAGAAACCTTTAGCTAGTAGTGAAGCTACTGGCATCTTGAAATCATTGAACCGATTGGAATCGGCGTTTATGTATGTATGTCTATATTTTGGTGAAATATTTTGAAAAAATTATATGCTGAAAGTAAAGAGCTTGAAGATCCCAACAGAGATCTTGATATTGCGACTGAATCGATCGATTTTCTTATAATATTTTTTAGCTATTGGCAAACTCATGAATTAAAAAAAAAAGTTTACAGAAGTCGCGTTGCAAAGAATACAATCACCATACTAAAAGAAGGAAGATTCGCACTCTAAGGTGTGATGAAATATATAGAGATAAAGTTGGGGTTCTTTGAAATGGAACTGATTATTTTAGCGTAAACACATATTTTATTATTGATAGTATTTTGAATGAATTTTGCTTCGGAAAATTTTCATAGTCAGTTTTCATATCTTACTGATATACGTCGGGAAAATAGCCACAAAGTGAAAAGCAGTGCCAAACAACTATTAAGAATTTATATAGATGATTAGAATACGTCAACTAATTTGGCGAACTTTACTCCAAATCATCATGTCTATATATATAAGGATACCATTTCCATCAAGATATAAGTTACTTTATAATATATCTCAGTCAGATGATGTGAATTTTCTTAAATGTTATCCACTCGTGAACCAAAATTTGGATGTTTCAACTTTGTAATTTATTAATTTTAAACTTGGAGTACACTCAGACATGTTAAAAGAATTCTTGGATGTCTCTGCTTGGCCATCAGATCTTCAAATCAGTTCTTTTAAAAACCAAGAGTCAGCAAGAAAGGTAAATGTTCATCTCACGGCCAAGACAACTTAGTTCGAGATGACAATTCTTTGGGTTTATTTGGATCTTTCAATTACTCAAATCAAATTTCTATATACTACATACCAAAATATAAGAGGTATGCATACAAAATTAAATGATTTGAAACTTACTGTTATGGAAAATGAATTCGATCTCATAATTTTAACTGAGACGTGGTTAACGGATGATATTTCATCTTCTGAGTTTATAAACAGCGAATATGTTATTTGTAGAAAAGACCGCTGTCCACTTTCATCTGGATGTACCAGATGTGGTGCAGTTTTGATAGCTGTCCGTTCAAATATTTCTAGCGAACAACTTGCACTGTCTGGTATTGAATTTAATATTGAATAAGTCTTTGTTCGCATTTCATCAGTTCCTGGTGGATCCTCACTTATCATTAGCGTAAGCTATATTCCTCCAACATCCAACTTAGATGTTTATTGGGATCATCTTTGTAATATTGAATCTGTATCATCCATGCTTTTTGACATTGACAAATTGTTGTGGGTGACTTCAATTTAAGTAATGTTAAGTGAATTCAGATGGATGAAGACACAACACATGTTTCTTTTGAGATTGAAATTTCTTTTCTTGACAATATGACTGGCTTATTCTTAATTCCGATAAATTCTGTAAGTATTTTTTTGGAAAATTTTGAGATCTAGTTTTTATCTGGAATGATCGTTTTGCTCAAGTAAATGAATGTTTATTCCCTTTACTGAAATGTGGCTTACAACATAACGCTTTAGATATTAATGATTCATTTTATAACTTTTTGAAATTGAAACCTAATTCCCTACTTCAAGAAGATAATTTTAGGATAGCAGCAGCTTAAATAGTTACTTTGCCAGGATTGAGTGGAAGGAATTATTAAGTAATCGTTCCTAGGAGTAAGCGTGTAGGAATTGGCTCGATATTATTTTTTCTGGTTTACAATTACATATTCCTTTGAAAAATATCACTACTCATAATATTTTACACCCAAAATGGTTCAACAAATCCTTACTGCGATTGAAAAATGCGAAAACTAAGACTCACAAAGCTTTCAAAAGCTCTGGAAATGATGATGATCTTGACAATTTCAAGAGGCTTAGGAGGGAGTATGAGTTCTTGCACCGATATTTATATGAAAAATAAATTTTTTCTGTTGAAGATAATATTACAAAAGATAGCAGTTCTTTTTGAAGTTATGTTAATAGAAAACGCAAATACTCAATTTTCGCTAATATTATGGAGGGCAATAATAACAAGTCTTTCTAGAAGCTTATGAAATGTTTGCAGATTTTTTTAAATCTGTATACAATGTTAATGCTTCTAAACTGGTTTTCAATAGATTAGATTCCTGGGACTTAATAAATATTGACTCATTGGTTTTATTAGATGAAGATATAGAGGATGTTATCGGAAATCTAGACATGAATTATACTATAGATATACGGATGGAAGTTCTGCTGCTTTGTTGAAAATGTGTGTGTCTTCCCTGACAGAGCCTTTAACTCTTATTTTTAACATATCGATAATTTTCTTGACTCTTCGAAATATTCCGATATTAAACCTATTTTTAAAAGCGGTTCCAAATGTTTGGTAACGAACTATAGGGCGGTCTCATTAATGAAAGAACTTCCCAAATTATTGGATTACAGTACTGCAAATATAATATTCTTCCTATGTAAAGAGATTAAGTGTCCTCAACAAATTGCCTTCATAAATTTGGCCTTATTTACTAATTATTGCCTAACAAATATGAAACAAGGAACTCAAATAGACTGATTTTTTTTAAATATTTCATAAAGTTAATATTTCTACGTTGGTTGAGTTTCCATTCTGTTTTTTAAAATGGATTTGATCTTATCTTTCGAACAGAAAGCAATACCGCTTAATTGACAATGTACGATCTAGGTACATTAAAGTTAAATCGGCCGATCCTCAAGGTAGTCCTTGTGGCCCTGTATTATTCTTACTTCTTATAAATGATGTTATAAATTGCTGTACTCCCCTAAACTGTTTAATTAATGCGGATAACTTAAAATTTGCAACTAGTGTTCTTTAAACGTTCTCCATCCAAACATATCTTAATGCAGAGTTATGACTTTTTGTCGCTCCTTTACTCAATTAATATATGATTACAGTTTTATGGCTCCTCTTTTAGTAAGAATGCAGGAAATTAATGATCTGGGGATTGTTTTGGATAGAAAGCTTGTATATTAAAATCATATCGACTATATTTATTTTAAAGCATACAAAACAATTGGATTTATAAAAAGAAATTCTAACTTACTAACTTTTGTATATATCTTTATTAAGACCCATTTTTGAGTACGTTTCCATCATTTGGAGCCCATAATATGCGGTTCATTCAAATAGAATCGAATCTGTGCAAAATTCACCTAATCGATTCTTATGTTTTAAATTGAAATTATTTAAGGATCTAATTCCTACCTATGAATCTACGCGTTTGTTGGTTGGTTTGCCAAATATTAGTTTTCACCGTGATAGTAATTGTGCATTATTTATTAAAGACATTTTATGTAATGTAATTAATTGTTCTGAGCTGTTAGGCTTAAATAATGTTTATGCTGTTAAAAGCCCACTTCGTGTAAAAAAGCTATTAAATGTATTTAAAAATTTAATTTTTTCAAAGATTCTGTGGACTTTGCTTGTGCTAGACATGTTTATAAAAATGAAATTCTACTTCTCGAAAATGTTAAATGAATTAATTTGTAAAATTTTGGTAAATTTTTTCTGGTATTTGGTTTATCTGATATAATTAGTATATGTCTAGTCTGTGAGATTACCGTGTAATTATTAAACTGAATAAATAGATAAATAAATAAATAATTGTAAAAGTTCAGCTTTGTTGCTTAAAAAATGCACTATTTAAGCCTCTGCATGAGATATCTCAGAAAATACGTACTCTAATTTGCCAACGTCACTCCAAATTGTCGTCACTAAATAAGTATACTGTTTCCATCAATAGGATTCCTCTAGTATTTAATATTTCTCAGTCTGATCATTGTAAAATTTATGTAACATTACACAATTTTTTACAACATGTTCCTATGTAATGAAATTGCAATTTTTGAGAAAAAATGCAAATAATGCCGAAAAACATTAGTAATTTTCCAAAAAAAATTTTAATTTTGCAAGTAACAATTACTTTTGTTTCGGTTATAAATATAATATTACATAGATTTTACAAATATTACGTAAAATTACAACAGAGTAAGAAAATTAAATAGATATACGTGGTACATTTTACATGAAATTTGACTCATACACACGGATGTGACCAAACAAACCCTATCAGTTATATATATATACTATAGTAGTAGTACATTAGAAAGAGTAAATTTTGCTCGATTTAAGTAGTAAAATTTTGGCTATGTAATATGTTTATCGTGGTAATTCCGAATTTAACTTTTAAGCAAATTGCATTATAATGTACTTCAAAGAGATCATTTTGTACTTAGTTTATCGTTCGATTCATTATGTCATTATAGTCATTATATGTAGTATACCACTTCCCGAAAAAGTTTCAGGCCTTAGGGTAATATCCTTTTTTTAGTTAATCTTCAAATATTTCGACTTTTCGAAAATCCCGTATTTTTAATATGTAGTATCTCAGAAAGGGACACACTTAAAAAATCCAAAATTTTCTTTTCTTTCTTTTGTATGAACTAAAATTTAAGTCTTTAAAATCTAAGAAGTTAGAGCGTTTAACACATGCCTTCGTAAAATCTAAAATTAGCTCTCGCGCCAATACAAATTGGAGGCTTAAAAACACTAAACATCTTAAAAACTAATGAATACCTGTTTTCAGCTTTCTGAGCACAGTACAAACTTAGGTAAAAAACTAAAAAATCAATAAATTTTGACAGCAAACTTCACAAATTAAATGGTTTCATTTGATATGAATTTACCATTTAAAGTGATAATAGTCAATAAATTTACAGAGGCTTTATTGTAAAATGGCAACGGGAGAGTTGTGCTGCATTACTTCAGAACAATTGTTTGAAAAACCAGCAGTACATCAATTTACTTATGTAAAATATTATATAATACTTTCAGCAAAGAAAAGTACGTTACTATTGCATATAAGTAGTTAAGTCATTTTTGCCCGGAGTTTTTATTTTATGCGCTTTTACCCGGAATCTCATGCGGTTTGTTTTTGAGCGGAACATTTTACATGCCACTTTTGTTCCGACCTTGTAGATAAGTCATTTTTACTCTAAGCCTGCCATATATTCCCTCTCCTTTAAAATATACTTATGTAAATTTTTGAAATCCACTGGTGTTTAATGCGTCCTAAGAAATTTCGAAATCATATTTCATGTGACTATCATTTCTATATTCATCGGCTTGTTAAAAAAGGTATATTTCGTTGTTATAAGTGTAGGCATAATTTCTTTAAGTACTCTTCCTATACGTTGTGTAAATATAAAGGGTGTCCCAAAATTAACGAAAGATTTGAATTTGTCACCATTCGTGCAGTAAAGTGCTGGCAACCACATTAAAAAACCATATAACAGCCTATAGTTTAGGGTAAGTAAAAATGGAGCGATAGACGATAGAACAACATATTTTCATTGTTGAACAATATTTCAAAAATAATGAAAGTTTGGCGGTCAATTTTTCGAACAAAGTTATTTTCAGCGATGAAGCACATTTTCACCTTGATGGCTTTGTTAATCGTCAAAATTGCCACATTTTGGGTTCAGAGAACCCACATGTGATTGTCGAAAAATCAAATGCATTCTCAACGTGTCACTGTTTGATGAGGATTTTGGGCTGGATTCATCATTGGACCATAATATGTCGAAAATGCAGTTGCTCAAGCAGTGAATGTTACTTGTGTTCGATATCGCGATATGATAACACTGTTCTTTCTGCCTAAATTGGATGATACTAATGCGGATGACGTACGGTTTCAACAAAATGGTTCCGCATACCATACAGCCCGTGAAACAGTTCAATTACTGCATGAGACATTTCCTGACCGTGTACTCTCTCTTTCCGGTGATAAGAATTGGCAACCTAGATCGTGTGATTCAACATCATTGGATTTCTTTTTATGGAGTTATTTGAAGTCAAAGGTCTGTGCCAACAAGCCCGCAAGCACGCATGAATTGAAGGAATTAAATTTCAACACTGCATCAATGAATTTCAGCCACATTTATGCAAAATGGTTATGGAAAATTTCGACAAAAGATTGCGAATGTGCCAGCAAAGCCGTGGAGGTCATTTGCCTGATGTGTTATTCCATACATAACCCTATCCTGTGTACTTTACGATTCAATAATAAAAAAAATGACTGTTTTTTATTTAATTCAAATATTGCGTTTATTTTGGGACATTAGAAAGCATAGAAAAGAGAATATTTCGGTGAATTGGCCTCAATATATAGAGGTAACTGTGACTTTCAATCTGTTAATGAAGACTTACATGTTTATGTTTGTTAAATTATGATAATCAGTTGTCTTTCCAATCCCATATTCGGAGCGTGCTCATCTGGTAAGGAACTAGATTGTGAACAATCTGGTAAGAAAGTCATAAAAGAAGTTACTACTTTGCCAGACTTCGGTGGACTATCTTTGAAAGATTAATGTATAAATCTATGTATAGATATTTCCCTGAAAGAACGGATATTGAAAAAGAAAAGCCATCATAAAGAAAACAAATTCTCTGACTATACAGATGGCATAATTGATCAAAACAATCAATTCTTTAGAAGTGGTAACCAAACAGAATTGATACTTTCAAATTTCGCAATCCTTTGGGTTTGTGTAAGGGAAAACATAAAATAATTGGGGTATACTGTATACTTGGTAATTTTCGGCACTCATAATACATCTAAAGTAGACAACATACAATTATTGTTTGCTTGCAAAAATGTTTACCTTAATGAATTTGGTTACGTGAATGTATTTGAAAAACTTACAGGGGATTTAAAATTACTAGAAATTAAGTCGGTAAGAAAATCTAGAATTGTAAGAAGGAACTTCTGTAGAGGAACTCCTTGCGAGTATTTTGCCGCCTGGCGGAGCATTGTAACTTAAAAATTTCCACCGCTAGAGCACGAGGAATGGCGCGAAATTGCGGTTTTTGAGTAGGCCAGCACTGTAGGAAACCTTTATTTCTCAAATCATAATTTTTTTTTTTTTTGTACATGGTATCTGAAACACCGTTCCATATAATTGAATGATATTTTCAGGGAATGTTTATGAGATCAATATCTTTCATGTGACACTAAATTTATGATATAAAATAAAATAGACAAAAATTTTTAGCTTTTTATGTCAGAAAAAATAGCACTTCTTGAAAGCATCACTTTAAAAAAAATTTTGTTTCCCAAAAACTAAAGATATTGTGTCACAAGGAAGATACGTGTATAAAAAAGTTTTCAGAAATTTTTTTTAGGAAACTTTTCCAGATTATCTGCATTTCCGTAGGGAATGTTCGGAGTGGGGAGCCATAATATGAACAGCGGTTGCTTGAACAGCGATTTTATTACAATTACAGGTGGTCAGAAAAATCTGCAAAATTTTTAAAATGTAAAATGATTAAAAAATTCTATTAATTTCAATCTAATCTGTTTTTCCAATCTATGTTCCATTTAAACGTCAGAAATTCTGAAAAATTACTAACCCCCTTAAGGGACCAGCTGTAGGTTCAGATTACTTTCTGGGATCTTGCGGCGATAATTTAGGATCGCACAAAATAGCAGGCTTTGTGGAGAACTTTAGCTCGTATCAATATTTCTGTCGCTTCTGTTCTGTTACTCTAAATTTCGTAATTTTAAAGGTAATACAATTGGTGAAACTAAAAGTTCAAGTAACTATGATAATGATTTTTAAATTTTAACAGTATTTTTACTCCTGGTCTTAAACCCTGCGTAGCACATAATTTGTACGAAGGCATTGGCCTAAAGATTAGATGTTATGCACACATTTACTAATGTAAACACATGCTTATTTTCAGTTTCTTGAATAAAATGTTAAACTTTACCAGCTACCGTAAATTGAAATTAGGCATTTCATTCTCTGAAATTACCAAAAGAACTAAAAGATTATCGGGGAGAGCTGCACGAAATTGTGCTATAATATGTATTTTCCTTTTGGTTTTTGTACATTGTGAAAATAGGTTTGATTATAATGATAGAGTCTTGAAAATGTTTGTTGATCTTTTCACAATTTGTCAACTTACTTTTGCTTATAAAACAAAGAATTTGAAGTTAAGTATCGATGTTTCAAATAACTAATTAAAAAATCTCGAAAAATTAAAAATGTAACAAAGCTGTTGGCACTGAGGCAACACATTTTGTATAGTACGTTAACATTTAGATTCAATTATTTAGTTGTTGCAGATAACGTACGAGAAATTGCTTACGTTTCCGCAGTTTTCAAATGAAATCGATGAAATAATCAGAGTGATCGTAATAAAAATCAAATTACATAATTTAAATAAAGTCTTCTTATTCTGAAATTCAAGTTTATCGATTTATTTTTGATGTCGATTATATTATAGAACAGATTTCTGCTATTAATGAAATAATTGAATTTTCTAAGTTGCTCTCTCCTTTTCCTATCCCCATCTTAGAAACCAACAAGACAAATATAGCATTTTTGAAGCAAACTATTCCATATTTCTTAAAAGTAAAGATTGAAAATAGAAACGCTAAAGAAAAGCTTTTGCTCCTATATAGTAATAGCAGAAGTATAGTACCTTTAAAATTGTTATTTTAGCTAATGCAAAGCATTACAGGGTAACAGTATTGTTTTAGAAGAAGACGGTACAGAAATAGACGACTCTGAAACATTGGAGTGTTTTCCTGATAAAATGCTAAACAATTCCTTAAGGACGGCCGCCACCATAAGCGATCTACAACCACAGTTACCAAAATCTACTTTCGACATTTTATATCTCAATTCTTCAAAAATAGAAGAAATCTCTTCTGAAAGAAATTTTACCTGTACAACTACTACAGCAGCCACGTCTGCTTCCTTACGAAGTCAAATTTCAATTTCAGATAGGTTTTCCTGAGCCGTCAAAAGACAGCAATAGTGAACTCAAGCAAAGCAACATTTTATTTAATAATTTTAAACCAAGCCATTTCACGGTAATTTCAAAGAAGGAAGAACTCCTGCAAAGCTGTTACATTAACTATTTTATTCACTATGTTGTAAACGAAATGCGCACAATTGCTTTTTATATACCTATGCCTGTAATGCGAAAAATAGTAGAAGATATTATGGCAGCATTCCGTAAAAGGTTTGGAGTTTTAAACCAAACAGACTAGCTAAATACAGAATTGATTAATCTTACAGTAAAATTGTAATTCCATAAAAATTACTTGAACAGAAAAGAAAAGGTGCGTATCAGAAAGCATTTCACTTAAAATTTTAAGAAAGATAAAGTCGCTTCAAGAAAGCTGTCCAAACTTATTCAAAAGATTCAGAAGAATGTGAAGAGTCTTGAGAGAGAAAATGACTTTTCTTTAACGAAAATTTCCAAGTAAAAAATCTTAATCAACCTGATGACTTTTTCGCAGAAACTTATAGTATGCAAAGACAGTTTTTTAACAATTTTGAAAATCCTCCCACACTTGAAAAAACACTTAATGTTAAATATGCCAGAGAGCATTTCACAAAATTTACCAAAACCTTATCTGACATGGCAAGTAATTTAAAGAAAAGTTTTAAAGCTGTTCTGACTTTTTCAAAGAACCGAAAACTATGCGGCCAAAACCATAGTCAACCTGAAAATTTTGTATACGAAACAATAGCTATAATATCAACTTACTCGGCGGAAAACTTTATATTTAAATCTTTCCAGGTAAAGTTGGGCTACATTTTAAAATCTTTTATATTCTTGTCTTGTTATATTATTATAGATAGAAACTGATATTGACGATGTGAAGCCACCCTGCAATCCACCATTGATCACTGCAATAGATACGATGAGTTCAATGAGTATAGGTATGTACAGGGTGTTTCGCATAAGATGTGATAAAATTAGTGAGGTTATAGACAGGGGGGAGATCTAAACCGTTTGTCTCGAACCCGGGACCAATGGCACGGCATGGTGGTCGTGCCGTTCAACGAATTGATCCAACTCCGTCTCCTCTCCAGGTTACAAATTATTTAAACAAAGAAAATGTTTAAGATAAAGGGCCGAAAATGTTTGTTTGGGTTAACAGGTAATTCAATTTAATAATTACTGCAAAAAAGTTAGAAAAATTTTAGTGTGATTTTGTTTTGATGCCGATATTAGCTTGTGTTAGCCAGAGTTCACACCCAAGTATCCTGACGTTCTGTTACTAATACCTGATGGAAGTTTTGCTATAAAAGAGGGACAGTCAGCAAAAATATCAAAAATAGTTGAGAAGGAATCTTATAACTACGGCTATTTTTAAGCTAAAATTATTAAAAATTGCATAATTTACTTTTGACGAAGAAGCAGGTATAATTTACATTAAGTGTGCAGTAGTCTGAAACGAAAAAGCGCCTGTACTGGAATTCGAAAGAGGGGTATTATCGAAAACTTTCCGAAGATTAAGAAAAAACCGGAAGTGTAACTTCAACAGCACGGGATTGCAAGTTGAAACATCGGAAGATTCTGCCGACGTCGTACAAGAAATAATCACCCTCGTCGGACAAGACCCTGAAACGAGCCTGAGACGAGTAGCAAGAAAATTAAGAGTGTCTTCAGCTAAAGCTTGGAAGGTTACTCAACCAGCAGGGTGACGTTCATATCGTCATATCGCAGTCCTAGGACTACTGAAAGGAGATTCCGATAGAAGTTTAAAATTGTGCATTTGGTCCCTGAAATGCGTGACGAAAGGGGAACTTCTGGGCCGAATTTTGTGGACGGGTGAATCACAGTTCACTGGGATGGTATCACAAACTTCCACAATGTCCATACCTTGTGGGATAATAACCCAGGTAGGTCAAAGCAACCCTCTTCCAGTCCAAATTCTGAGCCAATGTTTGGGCTGGTATCATCGCACCAAATTAATAGGACGATTCACCGGACCGCAAGTGCTTAAAAGTCAAATTTGTGCGGACTTTTTGGAAAATACAATAGTAAGTAAGGCATTCCTCTGGATAATCTAAGGGCAATGTTTTACGAACACGGTGGAGCTATATCCATTGTGAGACAGTATTAAAGGAAAAATTTCCTGACTGCTGGATTGGTCGAGGTGCACTAATTTCTTGCCTTGCTAGGACTCCTTCTCTTACTCCATTCAAATTTTGTTTAAAAGTAGACAATGAAAGGTGAAGTTTTTTCAAGGTCTGTTAACGATAGAGACGAATAAGCTAGCAAAATTGGGACTACAGCGACGTTGGCTACAATAAACCTAAAAGCGGAATTAGAAGCAGGTTATTGGTATGCATCGAAAGTGACGGAGTTAATTTCGTACAGTTTTTTTCAATGTAATAATAATAATTGTTATAAATTTCGAATTAAATAAAAATATTTTTTCGTCAATATGAGTAAATTTTAAAATTTTCAATTTGTAAATTTCTAAATCCTTTCCCTACGTTGCACCTTCTTGAAAAGTTAAAGAGATGGGCAATTTAATAAAAATAAAAACTAGGTTTATTAATTACATTAATTACGAAATAAATTTAGGAAAATGCTGAATTTTTGGCAATTTCAAAATATTTTTGAATTTTTTTTTAATTAACTGAATCTACAATGGTAGAAGTTAGAGAAACATTGTGGAAATGCCATTGTGATAGTAGTTTTGAAACGTTTGTTTCATGTCGCTGAGTTGAGAAGATCAAAAGTTAAAAAAAGACTAATTGGCATAACATGAAAAATTGGAATTTATGATTAACCTTATAACTCCCAAACGGTTGAGATTGCTCGGTTAGGTGACGTCTGTCAGTCCAATTATTTTGGCACACCTTGTGTGAAACACCCTGTTTAAATAGAGTTTGTAGAGACCGAGAACCGAAAAACGGCAATTTTACGGAATATTTAAGCTGAGTTTAAGTCGCCTTTAAACCCTAATAGAAGGATATTTTTCACAAATTTGTGTTTATTTATTTTTTGGTATATATTTCAAATTCATATTTCAGCTCGAGGGGCCCATTTATAGTAGTAGATAGCCTTATTATGCAAAACTCCACGAATCCCTTGAATATTACTTATAGTGGCGAATATTACTTATAAGGCGCGCAACCTTTAGCACTTGATCTTATTAGTTTTTTTATTTTTAAGTAGAGCCTTAAATTTCTGGCAATTTTGACTCTTAAGGCAGTTCAACAGGTCCATTATAATGGTTTGATAAATGATACTGCAACTTGAAATTGTAGAGGTAAGCTTGAAAAGTAATTTTTGTAACGTGAACGTAAGATTGTTTGCTTTAGAAAGGACGTACTTCTTGATTTATATTTCTTTTTATCTTTTATATACTTTAGGTTAACAAAAAAAATATTACCAAATGTTTTATACTGAAATTTTGAAGTGGACATGTAATATAACTTATCACTCATTTTTTATCATTTTGGTTAAACAAGCTAAAATGTCGTAAGAGAAATATTTGCCTAGGGCGCACAAAACCCTAAATATCTAAATGCCAACCCCAAAATATATATAATATTTCAGTAATTGATATACTCAAAAAACTGTAATTTTAAATGTTTGGGTAGCCTAACACATCAGGAATATAAACACTTAATCCCCGAGGGTTCTTGGTAAGTGTTCATAAGGACAATATCATAAATTAAGTGCCAAAACCAAAACTGAAGTAGAAAAATTTCAAATAATGTAAATCGACTTTGCCCTTTCAGAAGATTTTTTTCTTTAACTTTGTTGACAAAATAAAAAGATAATTCCGAAATTAAAATTCAGAACAACATAAAATGTAAATTTTGAAAAGAGCAACATCAATAGATTATCTGAAAACTTCAGCTGTTTTATCATGGTAGAAACAGAAAATTCCGCATAAATTTAAAGTTTTAGAGATTACTTCCTGGAAGTGTTTTTATAAATCACGAAGATTTGTTAGAATGCCATTGAAATATATTTTCAAATTTACGACTGTTAAATTAATGAAATTTAATTAAATTTACTCAGAAAAAATACTTACAATTTTTTATATAAATTATTTATCCTAGGTGCTTGCAACAATGGCCATAATATGAAAAATTTCCTAATTCTTATGTTTACACAATTTTCACCATAATTCACAGCAGACACAATATTCACGTGATATTAAACACAAAAATCTACTTAATTACAATATAAATTTGCAATTATTTAAGTAATGATTATTAGATTTTATCGGAACCTTGTGCTATTGTGGAACAACAAAACACCTCAACTCTCACTTAAAATGCTTAACACCCAACTAAAATGCTTGGCCAACATGTACTCCAGAACTTCTGTCAAAGATGCATATCTGTACGTCACAAATACTTTGAAATTTCAGTTTGCACAAAACGAAATAAAAACCTACATTTGAGCGGTATTAGAAAAACAAAACTCGAGTAGTAAATTTAAAAAAAAAAATATTGTTTTACACAAAACACTAGAATTTTTATGCTTACACACAATGTCTTATTGCACCACTTAATAAACTTAATTAAATTTTGGGCCGTGCTTCGGATAACTATCCTATTCTAATTTTTTATATCGAATAATTTTGTCGTGGATTACCTTCCTAATGTGAACATCACTAAATCCGAGCAATTTGTTAATTCTACAACACTGGAGCACTGTAATTATCATATTTTGCATAAATTGTTAAACTATTCGATTGGTGATGTTACTTTTTGATCTTAAGATGCTATTCTGGTGTACAATTTTTCCTATTAAATAATTCTTTTTGATTTCTTGATTTATTTTTAGAGCTGAAGTAGTGTCCGACAATTCTAAAATCCGGAGCGGTATTTAATACGCGAGGGTTGATGGAACACTGCTCGACGATAAAGTTTTAATAGAAAATAATTCATATATGTATACATATATAACCTGAAAGGATATACAGGTATATATATGTACCTATGTACATAAGTACGTATTCTGTGCGCTTATGTATATTTGTACGTAAATACGTATACACGTAAATTTTAAATAAAACCAAAAATTATTACTATCTATACAGATTTCTGGTTAATTTTTAACTTTTTTTTTCACTAAAAAACACAATTATTGTAGAGAAGTGTGTCTTCTCTATACCACGTGTCGCGCCCAACTGTACTTTTGCACAGATTCTGATAGGAATCGTCATAGATATTCGGCAACTGAAATAAAACATATCTATATAATATATGCAGCATTCTGTACAAAAATTTATATTATGTTTTCTCCTGCTGAGAGTAGATACGAAAGCTTTTGCACACAGTACAGGAACAGGAGTACACCCTGCAGAGAGCAGGAAGCTGGAAAATTTCATCTCATTAAGAAACCGATTCTGCGCGTAAAATATAATTCGTCCTTTTACGTAGGTTGACACTAGCACAACTTAAGTTTCCGTATACCTTGAACGTGTTCGTATAACGTAAGGACATTGTTCCACTGACTTTTGTATTTGTCTACGAAGAAAGACACAAGTTATGTAGTAGCCAACTCAACGAAAATTTCCCAGGGCTTCTGATAAAGCTTTCAACGTTCCCAGCCTGAAGATCCTTCAGGAAACTTTTGCCGATTCAAAATTGTTTTTTTTTTCACTCATCTCCGGTACAATGCCTCCGATTGTGCCCTTGTTATTGTTGTTTTCAACTTTTAATACCCACGCGATATCCTATACATACAACTATATAGCACGTTTTTGATTACTCTTCGCCTTATGACATGTCAAAACTAGACCTATTGATATGAAAATGAGAAAGAAGTGAGCAGCTATTGTAGCAGGTACATTAAGACGTTCGTTTACTATTGGAGCAATTTATACGGTCGGAGAAACATTTATGCTTTCTTTGAGCGCTCCTATTCAGGTTTGTGATAAGGTTTCGTTTGGAAAGATTAAAAAATTCGCGACTTCTGCAAAGTCCTTTATATGTGATTAAGTTCTTTGTAAATGTGCTGGATCTGGATAAATGAACAAAGCATCAGCGCCACACACTAAGTCTAAATATACCTCTTAACAAGAGATTGACATAGAAAAATGAGAACAATGGGTGATTCAAAGATAAACATCATCTTTAGATTTTTGAAACACACAAAACCGCCTTAAAAGATGTTTAGATCCTAAAAGGAGGAAATCTTAAAGGATTCCCTCCCTACTTGACGAGTTTTTGGGGGCCTGATGTGATTTGCCACAGTTCCAGATGAAATTCGATTGCCCACGGGAATTTCTTGTTTAACGGCATTCGGTGATGTAAATATGGCTTTCAGTTTTTCCGTTATCGATGTTGTTGTTGAAAGCTCGTTGGCCGAAGTTATTTTAGAGTATTTGCAAAACAACCAGTAAATATTGGTTAACCGCGAGATTAATTTTGAATAAAACACGAAAAATCAATGTGGTTTTGATTTACTGGCATTTCCTTCTCTTTAATTTAGGGTTCATTTATTTAAATTTTCATGTAGCATTGATTACAAGAAGGACACAGTACATTGCCGTAGCCCTAAAGCAATCTTAACAAGATCAAACTCTTTGTGGCATCCGACGAAGCAGAAATCGGAATCATAATTGTTGACACAAAACAAAAAATGTATAGGCTTATTCACACAGTGTTGAGGTTTTCGAAAGAACGTATGGTTTTGAATAAATTTGAACTTTCTTGATACAAAAAAGGAATCAACTGATCCTACACGTTCAGTTAAATCAGCTACTATCCTAATTTCTAAAGAACTTATTAATTTTTAAATAATTTTTGAAAGTTTTCTAACTTATCATTTATCACTGCTTTCACATTATCTCTCCTCTCTCTAGTAAATCCTTGTTGTGCATAAGGCGGAAGAATAATTTTACCCGATTAGATGAAAACGATTGTAAGTGACTCTATAATTTAAGAAAGATACCATGACACCAATATTACTTACTCCACCTTACAAGATAATCTGTTTTCTCCAGAAATCAAGCATGGAATCCCTACGGTGAGGTTCGAACTTGGGACTCTTACGATGGAAGGCCAACATGTTATCCCTTACTCCAGCGAAGACTTCTCCAGTATAACATTGTGCAAGATATACCGTATAGGAAGGAAGGAATCGAAGGACGAGCGGTATGCAGGAAAGGAGGAGTTAGATAAAGTAAAGGAATGGAAATATAATAAGATTTCGTTGTAACGTGATAGGAATCTAACAAATTTGGGACAAATGCTTCCTTAGACAAAAAAAAAACTATTTATCGCAAGTTATTGCAGATGAATTTTGACACTATTCAGTCAAAAAAAAAGAAAGTACTGTTCACCTTTTAGAGCTCTAGGAGCCATTATAGTTTCGGTCTGTTCATTCGCCTCTGTGTATAACATAAACCTTCCAAAACCTCATTTATAAAACTACTTAGATAAAGTTTGGTATGCGAACGTATATTGATAAACAAAAAAAAGCAGTTATGACATTTTTGGAAAAATAACCTTTCGACGCCCTCCAATAGAGTAAAAGTGTACTGACATTTTTTTATTTACTTTAGATACTTTTAATCTTTTAGTCACGAGATATTTAGATATTTTTTTTCAAAGCTGTAATCAAATTGTCCCACCATCTGCCTTCTCTACTCTATTACTGCACGGATGGAATGGCCTTACAAAAAAAGTTTTCATCCATGTTAAGAGGAGAGGTTGACCAAATGTTAAAAGTTTGGCTAGAATGGCAGCACACCAGGATCCATAAAAAACTTTTGAAATATGAGGATATAGGACTTTCAAGGTCATGTAGAGAATGATTCCAATGCGTCTTCAGAGCAGCAGAAGTATAAACAATCTTATTGTTAAGGATAAGTGGTATTGCCACACGGGTAAAATTAAAATTATTCACGGTCTTGACGAGAGACCAGAAGTCTTTACTAACTTTTTGGGTAGCAAATACCTTCCGTGTTACGTCTTCTTCGACTCATCACCGATTTTTAAATTTTCCGCGCTACCAATTCGTCTCAATTTTTCTAATGCCCACAATTGTTGTTATTTGTTTTTAATCACGATTAAGCATTTTTGAAACTATTAGGAACTAAGCAATGCATCGGGAACAATAGAATATCCAAAATATACTTTGTGCCTTGGTTGACGTTCCTCATTGAACAGCAACTTAACCAGTCAGATCTCCGATATGTGTATTTACTTATTCCTGCCCAATTTGCATTGTTATAATTTCACCCTTCGCTGCTGTTAGCACATCTTTCTCTGTACTATATGGCTGCTTCTTCAACTTCAAATGGACCGGTTTTACTACCGTCAATGACTGGCTCTTGACTTCTGACTGGTCGCATGTGTTTAGGGAGTATAATGTCGATCTGGCCGTAGGCGCCTTTTACGATGTCTATTCCGCATGTTTTGTCCGGTGTATTGTTGTTTGAACTTCTAGGTCAGGATATTCCCTGAGAATTAAAGTCTCGAGAAAGTTCTATGTCTCGGGGAGAAGTTTAGGGAAGTTTATAAATTCCAAGAGTAACTCTCTAATTTATCGCGATAGTGAGTCTTTTTTGCGGATTTCTTTCGTAGTGCCTTATGTGATCCAAACTGTGATATTTCCTCTATTAATTTTACCCATCTAACGAGGCCCCCACCTACTTCACTTAGGCACAGCGACCTAGTATTTGACGATGCATCTGTTGCTGGGTACTTATCTAATCTGTCGGACGGCTTGTCTGGGGACCCAGAAGGTATTCCTGCTTCCTTTTTAAAAGATGTCAATCGTCTCTTGTCCGCATCCTATGTGATTTATTCAACCTGTCCTTGTGTTCCAGCCGTTTCCCTGTACTCTGGAGCAGCTCCAGTAGGCTTGCTATCTCAAATTGCCGATTTCTGGCTTATGTCATGTTGCGAAGATGTTCGAGGCCCATCGATGTACTACGCTTTCATTGCAGGCATTTGATTTGAAACATGCAACACGCCTTCCTTAAGAGTAAATCAACTACCGCTTTGATTTCAGGAAGCCCTTCGATATAATTGCCAATGAAGTTCTCGTTCACAAGATTTTCCTGCTTGCGTTTCTTTCTCGTTTCGTTGAACCAAATATTTGTCACTTCTGCGGTGCCTCAGGGCAGTTTCGTTGATCCGCTACTTTTTATTCTGTATATAAATTTTGTTTCATTTCTTCTACCTAACGCTAAAATGTTGTGTTATGTGGATGATGAAAATATTTTTAGCACTGTTTCTCAGAACTCTGACAATGATCTACTAAACACTAATTTGGTCAGGTTTGTGTGTTTTGTGTGCTCGCAATCGTCTTCCCTTAAGGGGCTAGGCCACTCTAGAATTTTCGAAAAATCGATTTTCTTTTAATGGTAGTTTAGGACCTCAAAAATGATGTCCCAAAAGATTATGGCAATGAAAAATGTCTAAGTGCTCGGTTTTTCGGTCTATAAAAGTACGTAGGATTTTTTTATATTGCATAGTTCATTTGTTATTAACAATTTTCTGACGAATTTTTAGGCAAAATTTCAACTTTTCACTTTAGGAGTGCACCATTTGGCGAAAAATTAATATATCGAAAAAATCCTACGTACTTTTGTAGCTGTCAAAAAAAATCATGTGCTCATCATAACTCAAAAATTAAAGAAGCTGTTTGTCCGGCCGTAGACCCTGGAAAAACGGAGACGTCATCGCAAAAACGCTGCACAGCCGCCATTTTGAAATGAATCGCTTCAAAAAAATTATTGTATGCAGTCAGTGATATGTTTGATAAGCTCCTTATTTTGTAATCTGGAATTATTTTGTAGTTTTTCTGAACAAAAATCCCCAACAAATCCTATTTTTTCGGTCTCTAGAGTGGACTAACCCCTTAAATGCTAGCAAGTGGACCACTATGACATTTTCCCACAGCAGACGACCTTTGCTGCTCGGCTACTCTACATTGACTATTTTGTATTCACTTCAAATATATTGAAATATAGGCGACAATATAACTTTCGATACCTTTAATAGTTAGTTATGTGAATTTGTGATTTGTTTATTTAGAAAAAAAACTCGAAAAAATACACGGGTTATAATCTTGTGCCCCTGCCAATTTTAATACAATTCCGTGGTTTCGAAAAAGAGGGTATTTTTAAGCAAATTAAAAGCTCTGTGAAATGTAAATAGGTTCTATCCAAATAAGTCTGCTTTTGGATAATATCTTTACTTACTTTTGTATGTGTGCAAGATAAGACGTACGGAAACCTTCTCTCTTAGTATTCCTAACAAATGTTTGTTAAGTTAAGTTTAACTTTTTACTTTCGCCTGTTTATACTCCCCGTAGAGTTCCCCCTTCGGAGTTTATGGTAGGTAAAATTTTTTAGAAATTCTTTAAAACGCATTAGGATGGAGCCACACTACGGTATGATAATGTCAAAGGTAATTTAAATGTTTTCTGCAAGCAAACTGAGGGGATAAGTTCAAGTTTTTAAAAACTCTTGAAGGAAGCTAAGTCAATTTTTCAAATAGAATTTAAACTTGGATAGTTGGAAAGTCGAGTTCTTTTGAAAATTCTTTTCTACAAGGAGCTGCCAATTTTGCAGAAAGCATGGCATTTGTAGAAAAACTTGAAGTAATCGACTCAGTTTTATTCCTCAGCTAAACCAAATAAATAGTTCCGCTAAGCTTACATAAGAACATAAAACAAGAAGTACTTTATAGGATAGCTGGTGAATAGATTTTAAATTTTTTAGTATCGACCTCTTCACGTCAATCAATTTTCTAAATCTTATTACAGTCACCTGTCAGCGCTGTTTATTCCTTCGAGGATACATCCCAAAACCTGATTGGTATGAATTGAATTGGACATTCAAATCAGCAGCAACGCTATATTCCAGTTAGTAGATATGTACATATCTAGATTCTCGTTGTACTCTCTACCATTACGCTATCAACAAGCTATTGAAGAAGTCCCAAAGGAGTGAATGTTTCCACTTTTATTTAGGTGTAATGCAATACAATTACTGTGACAACTAAATATTTGTATTTCGGTAATTTAGGGCTGTTCTGAGCTCTTTTTTCGAAATGAAGTTCTTTGCAGAGTTGTGAATTTAAAGCTCTAAAAAATGTTTACGTTTGAAAGTTAAATAGAATCGATTGAAAAAACTTTTACGTAAAACAAGTTTGAATTGCACTTTTTCGCGATAGAAATGGAAAATCTATTGAAACCTAAATTATTTAAAAACTGGCATTGAGAAGGAACAATTAATTACTATTCACACAAATAAGCTTTTTGGGTCATAATATATGATTTTTTGAACGTCGAATGGGAGTGGTGTTGGAAGTGGTGTTCTGTGGGCCGCTTGGTGAAAACCTGATTGACCTGAGGTTTTCTATGTTCCAGTCAGAATTCAATTAAAATTATTTTATTATTCAAAATTCGAATCCCACCGAGCCCGACACATTATTCTTTTTTACGGACCGCTGATTACACTAAAAATTTCATTGGCATAGCAGAATAATATCGGTGGTTCGGAATCTAGGCCTACTTGCAATTGTTGTTATCGAATTGGGTGAGCTTTTCACCCGTTTCATGATCTGCTGAACCACAAAGAGAGTGTGATGAGCTGCTGCCTTAATTAATAATTGTGTGTCGTAGCTGGATTAAGGCTATTTTAAATTGCGTAACGAAAGACAATCGGGCAAAACAGGCAGGTAAAACTCGCCATATCTGACTAAGCCCGGTTACGAAAGGAGAAGAAAAACCAATGGACCAGCCAGCATATCTTCGCTTAGATAGAATCTATGCGCAATACGAATTCACTCTCGGTGATTCTGAGGCAAGGATTAAACGTCTAGTATGGCTAGTATTTCTCTAACGACGACCTTATTAATATTAGGCTACGATCGGTCTCTGAACTGTAAGAACTATGTGGGGCGAGTGTGCACATGCTAAGATCATTGAAGTGGAGCTATAAATTATTAGATCCCGTAAGCCATTTTGGGCGCATGGCACGGTAGAAGAACTATTCTCAATTCGACGACACTTATGTCAAGTGACCTCGGTGACGGACTCCGAACTTTCGACAATACTCTACAACTCCCAATGGTACATTAGCTTAATCTATTGCCAGAAAAAAGCAACCATGGGTTGCCACCCGTGGGTTTTGAACCACATGACCAATAAAAAACTAACATATTTAAGTTAGGTTCAACTAGATATAGAGCACGTCACACAAGAGAGTTCATATTATCTAAATATGAAGCAATGTTCCTTAGCTGTAGCACGGCACATACTGATCATCAATGTCCAACCGCATTACGTACCAAAATAAGCACTCTAGCAACTTTTTAAGGGCTCCTTTAATAAGTCTACTAAAGGTGAAATAAAAGAAGTTATGTGGAATCCTAACACCAATTTTGCATCTCACGGCAATTTGTCCTTGATGGTTTCTTGTTTTAACACAAAAAGTGCCACTTAACATCTTGGGTTTCTCCAGACGGCAGGAACAAAAAATTTTAAAAGTGTCTTCCTAAAGGTATGTATAACTGCAACGATATAGTGACATCGATTGCCATCTAATAACAACTGAACTTTGTACATGCACGCCAATAGCACGTTCACGTAATGCAATTTCTCAGAACTACATACAGTTCTCTATAAAAATGTGTTCATAAAAGTAATAACCTGACAAACGCAATTACATCAACGCGTTGTCAGAGAACTCATAAAGACCTAACTGCCGCGGTGACAGAAGAATTTTGTACACAAGATTGCCAGGAAAGAAATTGGCGGAATTGAACGGTGTCTTATAAACGTCGTCAATTTCATAATTGTCAAATGTGTAATGTATTTTTTTTATGGTGTAGCCAAACCCACTCTTTAACATGGCTTTGGCCGGAAGGGAATTTACAATCGGGAGAATGGGGGAACTTGAATGTTTTATTTTTTTTGCAATCCTGCGAGCTAGAAAACAGTTCTGGGACGGAGTGGATTGATGTCCACTATAAAATTTAAGATCCTCCCAGTAATTTTTAATGTATCCATGGCAGATTTTACGGACCGGCACCGTACAATTTTTGTGACTCGCAAACTTTACTGTGTGATTTAGGAAAAATTTACCGCCTACTACACAGTTTTTTCTGGAATAACCGGCAAATTTCTTCAATACTTATCGCTGATATTCGGGGCTCATCGTTCAAAAAATGTTACGGTGCTGTTCTGTAAAAATTAAGGTTACAACACGAATACAATTGAGAACTATAATTTTGGCCGAATTTTCGTTTGGAAATGTGTAAATATCTCGTAAAAGACGTTGATCATTGACCGGCGTTTGACAGCGTTGATCGCAAGAACATGTGTGCAGGTTCACTTAAGAGAGGTATTTCAGACAAAGTTATCAGAATCATCAAAAAAAATTTATTAGAAAACCATAATAAAATTATTATTTTCTAGAAATTTCATCAACGAGACGGAATTGGCTCAATGGTTAAGTAGCAATATCACCACGTTCTGGTTTCATTTAAACCTCGGCCTACTTATGAGCATTTCTTTTATTTCCAATAAATAAAAAGTTCACTACGTCTCTGGGCACCAGACATTTAAGTTCCATCTTTCCCTTGACCACAATTTCCTTCCCGCCATAGCCATACTAAAAGTGTCCCCTAAGTTGATTAGGGATTCGAAAGTTTTAGATAAAACCGAAGTAAATGAAGTTAGTTAGATAGGTTACGCATTCCCCTTTTGTGTAATCATGTTCAATTCGAAATTTTTGTGATTTACCCTGCAATAGTACAAGGTCACTTTGCGCCCTTAATACTACATCTTTTATTTATTTATTTAAGATTTATTTGCTTGCTAAATGTAAATTTACAGAACTTGGTAAAAAACGTAAGAAAACGATTAATATAAAATAAAAAATGTCACTAGACATAACGTCAAAAAAGTTTAAAGTTTAGCATCAACGCAATTTTTAGAAAAATTGAAATCAATGTTGTTAAAATGAGAGTTAAAAAACCGTAATTTATGCGATGTTACGGAATTTTAAGAAAGTATCGATTTCTCAAGGAGTGACTCGGAATCGATATATTAAAGGAAGACAGAATGGCAGGGGAGTCAATATTGCCTTGAAGACACTCAAAAGCGAAAAAGATTTTATAGATATTACGCCTATATTCAACCGATTCCAATTTTATGATATTGAGCCTATCTAAGTACACAGGCAAATTTGGGAGGTCACTCCAAGGAAGCCCAAGTGCAATACAGGAGCCGCGTAATATAAGGGTCGTCAAAGTTCTTAACCCATCTTTTAATAAAGCCTAGTGTTGAATTTGCCTTAAAGGTTCTAGTCGAGCTATTTCAAAAAATCAATTTTTCTTTTTTTGCATATTTTAAATCCTTATAGTGTCTAGAAAACCTCTAAACGATTAAGCGAAGTTCGAAAAAATGTAAAAGTAACAGTGGATTTAGTGCGAACGCGTACCGGCCGAAAATCATGCCTACGTTCGTGCCAAATGCAGATGCACGAGTGCCGTATTGTTTGCCCAACAGGTAGAAAAATTCTTTTATATGTTCTGTTTGGACAAAACAATGTTTCTTGAATATATGTAGTAGTCAAAATCAGTGACACTCTTTTTTTTTGGACTAAAAGCACTGAAAAAAGACCTAATTTTTTGTTTTTTTTTCTTTAAATGTCCGCCATTTTGTTATTGATCAAAAAATATTAATTGTCATAGAATGCGCTAGAGCCAGTGATATATTGAACCGAAATATTGTTGGTTTTTGTGTTTTGTATAAGCCGTTATCAAGTTATGAAAAATATCCTTTTCTCGAGGGTGTAAACCATAGTGATCCCTTAATAACTAAATTATCAATGTGGAAGTCAAGTGTAAAACCGCAGTTCAGCCAGACTCCAAAGTACACCACCATTCATAGTGTAGCGGAACGGAAGAAGTTTTTTTTACTAGTAAACGAAATAGTAGCTTATATTAAGGGGGAAGAAGTTAATAGAACACCAATTGTAGAAGGCGTCTAAGTCAGAGTTTAAAATTTCACAATCGCGTAAGAAGTAAGAAGAAACAACACGAAATATTTTAGCATCGTGAGCATAACAAAGAATTTTTGAATATTTCAAAAACATTGATACATCTTTGATGTAAATAATAAATATCGGGCCCAGATGACTTCCTTGAGGCACATCAGAGGAATTTAAAATAAATTTAGATAGGGATCCATGGAAAGATACACTTTGGGTACGGTTTCACAAGTAAGAACGAACCCAGTCTACAAACAAGGATGGAAACCTGAGGCCAACCAGCTTGTGTATTAAAATTTGGTGGTTTATTTTGTCGAACGCCTTGCTGAAATCTGTAAAAACACAATCGGCTTGCTTACTAGTTTAAATTTAAAATAAACAGTGATTAGAAAATTCCAGAAGGTTAATAGTGGCAGATCTTCCTTTCATTAAGCCGTGCCCGAAAGTTTCAAGGAAAGGTTTGCAATGAAAGTAAGGTATATCGCAAACTAATGCCTCAAAAATCTTAGGAATGCAACACAAGTTATCAATGGGTCTGTAGTTGGAAATAGCACACCACTTATCTAAAAGTATATGTGTAAAAATAAAATATTTCAGTACTCAGTAAAAATTCCAAAACTTCTAAAATATCATCTGCTGTCGTACAGAAAACTTTTCATTAATTTTTGTATTTTGTATTTTTGACCTTGTCTGTAATACATTCGTAGTGTCTATAACAAATTGTTGGCGTGTTTTTTTTTTCAGGAAATATTTAAAATGCTTACAGAAAATATGACACTGTCTCAAGTTATATTAAACTAATGTATCGCATATTTTTTGATCAATTAATGCGAATCCTTGCTGTATAGTTTTGAAAATAAAGTTTTTTCTTGTTTTAAGTCCCATTGGTATTAAACAAAAATGAAATCAATTATGGAAAAACTACGCATTAGGGACATGACTCAATTGATCAGTGCATATGCGATACATTAGTTTAATACAACTGGAGACCGTGTCACATTTTCTGTAACAATTTTAAGTATTCAGTGTAGAAAAAACACGCCAACAATTTGTTATGTGACAAAGAATTTTCTCATGCAGGGAAGAAACAACAGGTTTAAAAATGTATTCCCTTTTCAAGTTCTAAACTCCAGAACTGCTATGTCCTGCACTGCACTACTTGTTCTCAGGAAAACTATCGTTTTCATAAGATACAATTCCCTATTGACAAGATATTTCTTGTCTTGTCTTGACCGGGATGTGCTGGAACTGAATGAAGTATCTCACATACTTGGGTTTATTTATCGTTACGTAAAGTATAAAGACAATTCCAGTTTATAATTTTTTTCCTCGGTAATGATTCTGGAATCCTTGTGAGTAGGATATTGATTAAGTGCAGGAGAAATTTACAGTTGAGTGAGTGGAATTTTTAGAGTAAATTAAATGGGAAAATCGCTCTAAAGTAGAATAGTGTACTTTTGCAGCCAGTTGGAAAAATATAAAATTATTTATAAATTAAAATTGGTCGTGCAGGAAATGCAAAATATGATGGAAGGGTAAAAATTATAGAATTAACTCGAGCGTGTTTTACAAAGCTTTCATTACAAAATATGCCATCGTTGAGAAATATACTTAATTACACATGCAGGGCTGGCAGAATGTCGGGGACTTAATTAAAACTTCCCTATGCATGAACATGTTTTCCCCTACTGGTCGAAAATTCAAGAATTTCAATTATTAGACGAGATTAACACATTGACAGTTTTCTTTCAAGGTCGTTGTCGTTCAATTAAAAACCCATTATACCACAAGTCGTCGGCGGAGTAATGTGTCGGCCTACCAATCCGGAGGTCCCAGGTTCGAATCACACCGGCACACAGTGCACAGTGGACAAAAATACAAAACTAAAAATGTTGGGTAATTGTTTACTTTCAGATTCACCTGGTGTTTTGGCTGTAAAAAATCGAAAAATCAACTTTTTTCTGAAATTTTTTTTTGACGGATTTACGTTAAAAATTTGAGAAATTAAAAAAAAATTAATATTTTTTAGGCAGCGTCTATTCGCATCGCCCGTGTTCGTCAAATTTTTATTAGACTTTATGGGAGGAAGAGGTCTATTAGTCAGACTTGCTTTACTAACTTGGGGATTCCAACCCCCTCCCCCCGCCAACACGGGCAATGCGAATAGGCACTGACTATTTTTTATAGTTTATAAAAAATATTTTTTTTTCAGATTGTTTTTCGTTTAATTTAGTCGTCTTTTCGAGTAGAATACGAAAAAAAAAATATAAACAAATGATGGGATATCGTAAAAAAAATTATGCATACTTATTTGTAAAAATTAGTTTTTTTTAAGCATTTAAAGCTCTGAAACTGTTACATATATTGAATTGAGGTCATTCTCGTCTTTTTTATAGTAAATCAAACGTAACTAACAGGGAGTTCTCTGATCGACAGACCCTAATTCTCGAGTATACATCTCAGATTTGGTCCCCTTGCTATGCTGTTCATTCTAGACGTATTGAATCGGTACAGCGGAACTTTGTTAGGTTCGCACTAAGGGACCTCCCGTGGAATGATCCATTCAGGCTTCCTCCTTATGAGGATCGCCTCCGATTGCTTAATATGCACTCGTTGGTGGAACGACGTAGACTTGCTGACCACCAGCTTTTGAACTCGAATAGAGATTTCTCGGTTTGGTTACTTATAGGCATACCTCGTATAGCTTAAGGAGATTGCCTTTACTACATCTTGTTCATTCTCGGTCTAACTATGCTATGCATGAGCCTATTAATCGCATGTATTGTGCCGTGAATATGTGTCCTATTTCAGACCTGGCACTTCCTAAGGACTTGCTTAAACGATCTCTGTTATCTGTGCACCCCTGATTGTAGTGTTTGGACGTGGCTTGGTTTTTTTTGTTTACTAATGTTTTTTTTTGCATGTTGGTGTGGGAGCCTCATTCACCGCAATATATGTTATATTCTGGTGAATAGTTCAATTAATTCCAGGCTTTTGCCTGTGAAGTGCGCCTTCTGAGTTAGAAGGGTTAATTCTATAGGACTAAACTAAGTATCTGCAACAGAGAAAGGCACCCTAATTTCAAAACAGATCTAGACAGGAGGTAATAGATTTAACACTAGCTCAAACTACAGATAATTTTAGGGTTGGTGACTGGAGAGTATCACCTAAATTCTCCTTTTCGGATCATGTTAGAATAACTTTCAGCATCAACCTTGAAATGCGGATAGGTAAACCCTTTCGAAACCCTGTTAAGACTGACTGGGCTAAAATGTTTTCCATGGAAACCTCTCTATAAAAACCGTAACATATTGGTTGAACGAATTAAAACGTGGCCGAACGTTTGTATTTGATGAGGGACGCTCAAGCCGTCCAGAGGCAGACATTCTTATTGAGAAAATCGACGAAAAGTTCCATGAATTATATTATTCGGCGCTGATGGCCGAACAAAAGTGGGATATATGTAGTAAGAAATGGACAATAACTAAATTTCGCAGCAACTTTTAGACCTCTTTAAACACAATCCTTAGGAGTTTTTGCGTCAACTAGTCACCGGAAGTGAAACTTGCATCTATTATTATAACCATCAAAACAATGGACTTTCCTGGGAAACTCTGTTGCTAAGAAGGCACAGACATGCATAGTGGCCAAACGCCCAAATGGCTCCGATGAACGTTTTTTCAACGGTACATTCAATATAGTTATTGATAAAGAAAGTATTTTTACACCAAATGCCGGAAGGGCCTAATATTGTTTTACCTACACGCCCTTTGGGAAAGCGTCAAAGTTTTCTTCTACCTACGTGAAACGCGTTTTTCAATTATAGCGCTCAAATCTCGTGTTTGAGGTATGGAGAGTGTTGCAAAAGGTATGTGTGGTAATTTTGGAAAAAGAATTGTTACATTTTATTGTATTAATTATGATGTTAGCTACCTCAAAGTCCTCCTGCTGGAAATTTTTACTGAACAAATAACTTAAGCAAAGAGCATGTCATGACCACTTTCGCGATATTTGCATTTGGATAACGTACATTAAGCCATATCGATTAAAAACGCTAAAGATGCCCCGATCTGCCCCCCCACCCCCCTCCCCCCGCGCTCACCATACAATACATATAAGCGTGACCGATCTCATATACCAAGAATCAAATTTGCTACCGCGGAGTACAGCGAAAGGGTCAAGCGTAGAGTGGGAAGTGGGGGTCCGGGGCCCATCTTAGCTTTAAATCTACAACAGTCAATGCAAGCGTATTCCAGGCGGAGGTGCTTGTCATTCTGCTGGCATGTTATCTGCTGGGACTAGGTGAATTACCAATGATGAATATTGGCATCTTTACGGACAGCCAAGCTGCCATTAAGGCGCTTGACTCGGTTACCATCTCCTCGGAGCTTATAAGGGAACGTAGATAATCTCTGAGAAATAGATACAATATCACCTTTCTCTGGGTTCCAGAGCGCTCTCGTCGCTAAGATGGTTACGGTCTGCACAGACCACTACATGCGGCCAGGCTGGATGCTCCTCTCAATACCAATATCAGCGAAAATGAGTAAAAAAGAAACCATTCCTCATGTTCTGAACAAGTGCCCAGCACAAACGGGTGCTAGAAGGAAATTATTGGGAGATTACTTCCTGAAGAACCTTCAAGTAATCTCAGGAGTAAAGATCGGGGAATTAGTCCAATTCCATAACTACTCGGGTTGGTCTTAACATAACACTAACGCCTCTTCGGACCTCTACCTCGTTGTCTACGATAGGCCGAGACCTAAAATCCGAGTCTTACAGGTCGTGGTACCAAAGCGGCATGTTAAATGCTAATTGGAGTGCTAGTCATGAAGATCAGCATTCGCCACCTACACCAAAAAACATATTACTTTAACTTAATGATCTATTTGTTGTGTTCCAGAATGCATGAACGTATTTCTCATAACTGCTTTAGAATTACTCTCTATAAATATGAATCTTTTAAAAAAATGCAAAAAAAAACTAAATTTTTTCAACCGTAAATGTACCTTACCGATATTACAACCTTTAGTGCAATTTCGTAATTAATAAATAATTATTTAAACGAATTGTGTATGCTCACAGTTGTGGACAAAAGTTGAAGTAATTATTCAGTTTGTCCTCCATTAAACTTTATCATTTACAAAACACATTTTATCTCTCCAAAACATTTTCAGTCTAACTTTCATTTCATAATTTCTTCTGATTATAATTGCAAACCAAAGTGGTTTGTAGAGGACTTTTGTTTAAAACTCAATCTGGTCTAAAGCCATAAATATCATTTAACAGACAATTATTTGAACAAGACTCATATACCTCAGAAACCACAGCAATTACATTTACTTGTAAGCCTTTTTGACCTCGGCTGTCATGACCATGAATATTCTACTCCCACAGCTTCAGATATACTTACGTAATCACATAAAATGAAATCACATTTGGCCAAGAGTCTCAACTGTCATCACAACTTTTTAATATCTCTAATAGAATTAAGGAGAAAACATCTTTAGATATTACTTTGGGCCATAATTTCCGTAAAAGGGTAGAAATAGCAGAGGAACAAGATATTGAACCCAAAGGGTTATCCCCAGATGAAAATTCATAAAAGGGAAGAAAAACTAAAGGGGAGAAATGTTTTTAACAATTTATTAAGTAAAAACTCATTTTGTCCAAGGGCTTAAAAATGGAACAACTCGGGCTCTTCATGTTCTTGTTTTTTTTCCCTGGTTTTTCCTTTAAAAGTTATCCCTGCGTTTTTATGAACATAAAGAAGCATTCTTGGGTATCATTGAATTCTTTGCGAAATAATGTGTTCAGTGGTTAAGTGTACATAGTTTCACTAACATTCTAGAAATTAAGGGATTCTGTATTTTATTTTAAATCTTGTGACATTAAATCACAAATAATTTCATATTAATAATTATAGAGGTATTTTACTTTGTAAGTAACTTTGTCTGATACCCCTAGTAAAATCGACAGGAAAATTTTTCTGCGTAAAAATTGCCAGCAAGCCAAAGTTTACTTTTATTACATTTAATTTGTAATTTTAAAAAGTGTCAAATATATCTATCAGTTTGACCCCTGCTAAAAAGTTTGCAGGATTCTCTATTAATTTTAGGACAAAATTACTTGTACCACCACCAAAACCAGTATGGGTTTAGTTCGAAGCAAGGAATGGTAGATTATTTATAAAGAGCAAAACAATTTAGGAGGGACTACGGGGCTTTTTTATGATGTAGCGAAATTGCAGGGGACACCCTTAACATGGGTGGAGACGGATTGAAGGAAATTGAATTTCTTGTTTTTGCATTTCTGCGAGCTAGACACAGGGCCGCCGAGAGGGAGGGGGCGAAGGGGGTAAACCCCTCGGGCCCGGGCTTTCAGAAGGGGCCCCGTCATCTAAGTCATCAATAGAAAATTTTTTCCATTTTATTTATAAAAATTTTCACGATCGAAAAAGTGTAATGTACTAGACAGATTTTAAATTGAAAGTCACTCATTCGATTGTATATGGGCCCGTAGACGCTTAGTCCCGGGTCCGAAATTCCTTTCGCGGGGGGCCCGTATGTGGTACCCCCCGGGCCCGAATTTTGTCTCCACGGGCCTGGCTAGACAACAGCCTAGAGACGGAGTAAATTTTTGATTTATTACAATTGCAAATTAAGAGCTAACGGGGGGCCGACGCTCGACCCTGTACTCGTGGCGAGGGGATCGTGTGACTGAACCATCCAACTCAGAGAAGTACACCCACAACCCCTTTCTTTACGATAGATGGAGGGGAAGTTCAGACTTCAGTTTGCTCCACCCTTATGGTAAGAGGTTGGAGTGTTGAAAGCCGAACCCGCATAGAATCAGAGGCCAAGAGTCAGCTCCGGCAAACTCTGCAAGATTTCTCTAACAGTCGAGGGGCCTTTTCTGAAATTCGCACTTAGATGTACTTCTACCTCTATTTTGTAGACAATATAGATAGCCACACCCTCCACCTTAAAGTTAAGGGATACAAGGTGTACTAAAGTTTTAATTTCAGAAGTCGGTGAGTTGCGCATTGCTTTAATTAGGGCTTCACGGCACCGAGACAAGACCGAGACTTGGGCAGATCTCGGTCTTGGTCTCGTCAAGGTGAAGACGATCTCGCTCTCGATCTCGATCTCGGCGAGATAAAGGCCAGTCTCGGTGCGATCTCGCTCTCGGCAAGATAAAAAAAAGGTATTTCGGTGGAATAACGAGGAGCGAGGACAAGTGATATATCTATGTATATATGCATTTTCTTCATATTTCCATCGTCAAAATAAGGTAGCAAAGGCTCTTGTTTGCTATTGGGGATAAAGCGCAAATATCTGAAGAAGGAAATAATGTAGAAAGAAGCGATTGGGGAGAGCAGTGTATAGTTATATGCCCCATAAATCACACAATTGGAATTTTTCGGAGCGACATAAAAGCTGAAACAACTAAAAAAAATTTTCCACAATAAAATGATAAAAATTAATATCTCGTCCACTCTCGTCACCTCAATCTCGCTCTCGGTATCGTACTGTTACCAATGATATTGGTCTCGCTGCCGGTCTCGGTATCGTGTCGAGACCGGCAGCGAGATTTATCTCGAGTATCGTGAAGCCCTAGCTTTAATGAGGGAGGAGGTTACCATTTTAAGTTGTATTAAGGAAAAAATATGGCATAAAAAGGAACTTCTGATAAAAATGAATAAATGAAATGTCATAAGAAAGCAAGAAAAATTCTATCGAGTTCTTGTAAATAATAACAAAAAATTGACAAATCAGCCACGTTTGCCGTCTTAGTCTGGCAGCATGCTGATATTGGTTCCTCTGTACGTGGGTATTCACTTAACTCCTCCTTAACAGCTGGACCGATTTTTATGACATTTTGTGTGTGTGTTTGAGTGGGCACCTGGAGGTAGTTTTGATTTAAAATTGGGCCCGGTAGGAAGCGCTGCAATGGGGTTCTAAAAAAATTTTTCTTTATTTTTGACGAAAATTTAAAAAAAAATTTTTTCGACTTTTCGCATATCAGAGCATAACCACAAAAGTTCATCAATTGCGTGAATAGTGAGCGCATTATGCATCGACAAAATATATTGAAATAGCGTTTTAAATCATAAATGAAGTGTACTAACACACGCATGTTGTCGATCGTGACGAAGCAGTCAATCCTGTTGAATTCTTGAATTCACTGGATTTACCGCGAATGCCACCACATAACTTGCAATTAAAAATTGGTTCACCACTCATTCTGCTTCGGAATTTAAATGCATCTAAGGCAATGATACGCGATTGGTCATAAAAAAATCATTCACAATGTTCTTGAAGCTACCACTTTGAACGGAAAGTTTCAAGGTGAAGTTGTTCTCCTGCCACGGACCCCAATAATCCCGTAAAACTCCCCTATGCCATTCATAGGCCTGCAATTTGCGCTTGGCATTCGCAATGACTATTAATAAGTCACAAGGCCAAACAATCTCAGTATGTGAGGTGAATCTAGATAATCAGTTCATTTATTCGATGTTCCTATTAAAATCATTCATTACTATTTTCGTTCAGTAGCTGAATGATATTTTTCTGTTTGACTAAAATTAGTAATGAAAAAAATGTTCATTCATGCGTAATTAATAAACGATTTCTTTCGACTTTTGTAGAAATTTTATGAGTGAGGGAGAACTGAAAACTGTTCAGTTTTAACTCTGCGATTGTCCAGGGCTGGCCAGGTGAAGGTACAAAGCTTTAGGGGCCAACTTCTTCAGAGGACTGGACGATGTTGCGAACATAGAGCTAAAGCAGCTTCTTAGTAGTGATGGGAACCATCGAATGAAAACTATCGCACCATTCCTTGGCTGCAAAATAACTATTCATTCGTTGTTCCCTTAAAAATCGTTCATTACTATTTTTGTTCAGTAGTTGACTGACATTTTTCTGGTTGGCTGAAAACTGAACGATTTCTCTGTTTCTTCTTTTGATCATTTCTAATTTTGTCCAGTAGTTCTTGGTTGCCTAAAAATAGTAATTAACTGCGAAAAGTTCGTTTAATTACTGAACGATCTCTTTCTTTTTTATTTGTTTTGAGTACCGAACAAAACTTACAGACACCGTAGTTGGAGTAAAATAAGGTCTTGAGGTTTCATAGAGATGTGGGTGTGTGAAAACTTAAAAGTAATTATGCATCATGCAGGCTATTGCCAGTTGCCACCACAGGGCATACAGTTACGAATCGTATAGTAATATTAGTAATTATAAACCAACTAATTTATTTTTGCGATTACAAACAATGAATGAATGAATAAAATAGTTCGATAGTTAAAATCGTTCAGTTACTAGCTATCGATAGTTGGAATCATTCGATAGTTCCCATGACTAAAAATCAGTGCTTCTCACATGGCCAATTATATGTTGCGTCTTCCCGCGTTGACAAACCATCAAGTTTATTCATTTATACACCACAGGGATTGATGAAAAACATTGTCCATCAACTCGCATTAAGGTAAAAACTTTATTTTTTTTTGTATTAGGATTCAATATTTATTTCAATTTGTACTTTTTTACATTAATAAAAATATGACTGTCATGGAAATGATTTAAGTTTTTTCTTTGTTTGCTATTATTTAATCAAAATGAAAATCGTTTAAATTTTACTCATATGTTATTTTTAAGGTGTCACATTCCTCTGATACTCGCAGTTGATTTTCGATGTACATATGGTTCAGTGGATCCACAGCGTAGAAGCGTCCATTTTCATGAGCCGCCATATTTCCAGTCGCCAGACCAACTGAGTTCTACGCAGTCTTCTCCACACAATGAAAAACTGTCAGACATTTACACACATACAGAAACAGAAATATCTTTTTTGCAATCACATAATTGTATATTCTATCAAACTCACAAAAAGTACCGCCTCTTTAGCCAAATGTGCCAATGAGAAATACCAAATTTCATTCGGGCATGACACCAGAATTGAACGGCGCAGGATAACGAGAAATCGGACTTATTTTTTTATTTTGCTTTGGGTAACAGCAAATCGCACAATGACGAAACAAATAGTTTGAAATGTCAAAATGTCAATGTAAAATGTCACTTAGTTAGTATATAGTTTATCGAAAATTCGGAGATCGAAAAACCGTTTGCTGAACCCGCTAATAGCAGGCAAGCCAGCGTTTGGGCAGGACGTCTGCCGGGTCCGTCAGTACATATATGTTTAGGAATTTAGCATGTGGATTTTTTTTTGATTTTTATATGTAAACTTATTAAGATATTGCGTGTATGAGGCGCGCATCTAGATTTTTGCTGACCGTAACAGCCCCCCCCCCCCCCCATTTTTACATTTAAGCATTTGGTTAATTTTGTGGCAACAAAGAACCATTACTGTTTCGGCCAGTCCGTCCGTCCGTTCGTTCATTTGTCCGTGGTCTCCATACAAGGTGTTCCCTAAGTCGAGTGCGAAAATAAGTTAACTGGTAGATCTAGGCGAGAAACGAAAGAAAATTCTAGGAGGGGGGGGGGGGGGTTGTAAATCCACTCACTGCAAGCTATAGGTGTTTGAAACTCTTGTACGATGAAATTAACCAGCCTTACATTTTAACATGTGTTTTTAGATTTAGATTTATAGACGGTATAAATATCTCAGCTGACAGATAACATTATGGTTTTAAAGACTTTTTTATTTTTTTTACTGCTTATGTATTTTAAAAAATTAATTTCAAGCTTAAATTTTTTCGAGGAGATATCGCAATTTGAAATTTTCATGTTCACGAATTTCTCGGTATATGAAAAATGGTCACCTTATTCAAATTACCATAAAGTTTTCGTATAGGTACCGAGAAATTCATGAATATGAAATATTCAAAATGCCATATCTCGGCAAAAAAAAGATATTTGAGCAAACTCAACGGCATTTGAAAGAGGAAGACTTATACTATAAGATCCCACACATAGTTATTAAAAAAAAAACATTGCGGTGCTACATAGCCTCAAATATGACAAAAAACAGTGTTTATACACACATCATTTAATATATCATAAACCTGACGTGATAGAGCAATTCTGAGCCCGAATTCGGTTTGAGCGGGAGAAATTACTTCAGACATAGCTATTGTTCAAAATTTTAAAAATTTCGTAGGCCTGTGTTATTGTTGTACTTGTAACGGAAATGGTAAAGGTACAAACGCAGCGCTATTCTTAGTAGCCCGTAATATTCCAAAGTAAGAAGTCGTTCTGATAGTTTGCATTTAATAGTTGAAAATAGTACAATTTACAAATGAAAAATAAGCGAATGTAATTTTCTGAAAGAAGGAAACCACTAGAGAAACTGGAAGCGTACACTTTTGACTCAAGCCAATTATGCGCCAATTTCAGGGGAAATAGAGGAAAAAATTGTTGAGGCAAGCAGAACTGATGCTATTACAAGAACATTGCGTATAGCGTGTGGCATAGGGCTTAATGCATTGACGGTATAAAGCGTATTACGAAGAGAAGGACTTTATCCCTTCTAACATGACGGAGCGCCCATTGCGGAAGAAACGTACTCGAGTGGTCGAGGGGAAATTAAGGGGGTAGCTGAATACGGTCGCGTGGTACTTTCCGATGGACAGCTCGTTCTCCCCGACCTGACCCTACGTGATTTTTATTTCAGGAGGACCATTAGAGAAATGATAGAAGTTGCGACAAAATATTAACTCATAACAAGAATTTTAGAAGCCGAAAATAAAAAATAAATAAAATCTACCATCAACATTTATTAGAAATAGAGCTCTCCTGTGCATTCATAATGACGGGAGACATTTAAAAGAGTATTTTAACTAATTAATTTTAATTCCTATTAAAGAAACTAGTCCTTTTCAGGGCTCCTAAGTTTTAACACAAATAGGAATATATCAAAAATTTAGGAAGTAGATAGAATTTTTTCTTAGAATGTCAGGTATAAGCTGTACGTTTGATCGTGTAAGTTGAGAATGGAAAAAGCTTTTTGCGTTTGAGTTTTCTTTTTTAAAGAGAACACTACTTTAAACGCAAAAATTTAAAAAACAGGAGGGTTTTTAAATTTTTCTGAAATTCTTGATTAGGAAAAATTTGACAGAAATACTAAAAAATATAACCTAAAATGTATATGACCATATTTTTTAATTGCATGATATATCATATTCTATGTACATCCATTTGTTGATAGTTTTCTTTGTAAAGCTCCTTTATTTTATTTAATGAAATTAAATAAAACCCCTGCCCCTACAAGCAAATCCTGCGCACGGGCCTGCATTACACAGCCTTTGATACCATTGTGTTACCTATTATCTGAGATTTTAATGTCTGTAACACTAAAAAGTACAAAATATGCGTTTAAATGTAAGACTAGTTAATTTCATTGTTAAATTAATTTCAAACCCCCATAGCTTGGAAGGTAGTGCCATACATATTTTTCGTTTCTCGCCTATATCTTCCAGTTCCTTAATTTTTTCACACGATCTAAGAAATATTCTGTATACTTTCAATATTACTCTGTCCGTGAAACGGCGACTACACACCTTTTTTGTTAATTATTCCGAATATCGAATTAACATTTAGTTGTCTCTTTCCCACCTGCTGTCACTCTTCTTCTCATTGTAAGCATACAATTTTTAAATTAAAAATTTAAAAAATTTAAAAATTAAAATTATATAAAATTATAAATTAAATTCAAAATTTTTGTAAATTTAAGTAGCACTATCAGAACCGCCGTGATATTTTAGATATTAATTTCATATATCACATGTTGGCAGCACAAGAAGTTTGACGATTTATTTGTTGTGGATTCGTTTTGTGTGAACGTGAATTTCTTTTACCACACTCTTTAACATGGGTATCAAATAAGAGCGTTTGACGAACAGAATAACATTATTCCTAATTCAACATGGTAGGTTACTATACAGGGTGTTTCAGATCTGACGTGCCAAAATAAGTGGGGTGATAGATCTCAACTAGACAAAAAAAATTGTATTGCAGGGGGGGGGGGGGCACTATAAACCGTTTGGGAGTTACAGGGTGATTCATAAATTTCAGTTTTTCATGGTATGCACATTACTCTTTTATTTTTATCTCTTGATCTACCCAACACAGTGACATCTAAACCAACACTTAAAAACAACTATCCTAATGAACTTTTCAAAAATGTCAACACTACTGATCTACCTTCTACCACTGCACGTACAGTCACTTTCAAAAGTGAAAAAAATGGTTTGCCATTACCTAAAATTCAGCATTTTCCCAAATTTTTTCCGAAATTCATTCAATAAAAATAAAAGAGAGGTACACTAACTCTCTTTAATTTTTATTGAATTGCTCATCTTATTACCTTTCCAAAAAGGTACAACATGACAAGGTAGACACAGGATTAGAAAAACCGGATCCTTAGAACTCAATGAGTATCAAATTATTTTATTGCACTTTAGGTAGGAAATTCTTTAAATAAACAAAATTTTTAAGATAAAAGGTCGATAATGTTTGTTTTGGGTTAACAGGTAATTAATTTTAATTATTCCTGCAAAAAAAATATAAAAATGTTAGTGTAATTTTGCTTTATTACCGATATTAGCTTGTGTTAGCCAGAATTCACACCTTTGTATCCTGGCGTTCTCTTACTCGTAGCTGATAAAACTTTTGCTATAAGAAGGGGTCAGTCAGCAAGAATACCTATCATAGTTGAAAAATAAATCAAAAAGTGCGGGTGTTTTTAAGCAAAGATTATTAAAAAATACATTTATGGTCTAGTAGACGGAAAAGAGAGAGCGGCTGTACTGGAATATCAAAAAAGATCCCCTAATCGGCGAGCACCCCAAAGAGGGGTATTTACACGGACTTTCCAAAAGGCTTAGAGAAACAGGAAGTGTAACTTCACAGGACATGGAGACACGACCCAAAACTTTGAACATTTCTGTCGACGTCGAGCAGCAAATAATCACCATCGTGAGGCAGGACTCTGAGACAAACACGAAACGAGTCGCAAGGAGATTAGGAGTGTCGTCATCTAAGGTTTGGAGGTTTATTCACCGAGGGGGATTACGTCCATATTATCATCACCCAGTCCAAGGGCAACTAGAAGAAGATTCCTAGAGAAGACTGGAATTTAGCACTTGGCTTCTCGAACGCGACTTTAACAACAGGGCGTTTCTGAACTGAATCTAAATGTTAATTCACCGGGAATGATATCACGAACTTCCATAACCTCTATAGCTGGTCGGCGACACAGGGCATAGGTTGCCTTATTCCTGCAGAGATTTAGTGTCAATGTTTGGGCTGGGATCATCGGCAACCATTTGATAGAACCATTCATTTTGCCGCAAGTGCTTAATAGTGAATATTATGCGGACTTTTTGGACAATACCGTGCCAGATATAATAGAGGAGAACCCTATGTATAATCTTAGGATAATGTTTCATCAACACGTTGGCGTACCAGCGCATATGGCTAACATTGTGAAGGAATTACTAAGTGAACAATTTCCTAACCGCTGGATTGAATGAGGTGCACCGATTCCTTGGCCTGCTAGATCTCCAGACCTTACCCCATTGGACTTTTTCTTCTAGGGAACAATGAAGGATGAAGTTTATTCAAGCCCAGTTAACAAGAGGGAGGATTTCGTTAGCCGAATTGGGAATGCAGCGAAGAAAATACGGGAGAGGCTGGCTGCAATACGCCTTAAACAGGGACTTAGAAGAAGATTGTTAAAATGCATCCAAAGTGGCGGTGGACATTTTGAACGGCTTTTGTTACTTATCAAGATTAATTTTAATTATTTTTAAATTCGATAAAAAGCGTTTAAGAATTAATTTGAGTTTAATTTCTTTAATTTGTTGATTTTTATAATATTTTGCGATAGGATTCATACGTATAAATTTCTACATATTTTTTCTACGTATACATGTTGCACCTTTTTGGAAATCCAATAAAAGTAAAAAAGTGGTGTATTAATTACATGAATTTCGGAGAAAATTTGCGAAAATGCTGAACTTTAGGTAATCGAAAACAATTTTTTTCATATTTGGAAGTGACTGTACTTATAATGGTTTGAGTCAGATCGACATTGCTAACAATTTTAAAAAGTCCATTGGGATAGTAGTTTTTTAGCGTTTGTTTGATGTCGCTATGTTAGTTAGATCAAAAGATAAGAATAAAAGAGTAATGTGAATACCATGAAAAACTGAAATTTATGAATCACCCTGTAACTCCCAAACGCTTGAGATTACCCCCCCCCCCCCCACCCCCCACCACCCAATCTGCCATACAATTGTTTGTTTGTCTAGTTGAGAACTATCACCCTACTCATTTTGGCCCGTCAGATCTGAAACACCCTGTATAGTGAAGGTGCCGAGACATGGGTTTTAAAAGCGGTTAACTGTATGACTCGGTGAGATGGCCCTCATTAGCATTACTCTGCAATTTGTGTACAGAAAGGAAAGCTCCGAAATCAAACCAGGATTGAAGTTTCCGTCAGACGCGAGTAACGTTCAACCTGAAATAAGCGGCGGAATGTGTCTCAATGGCAATATGGTGTCGAAAAATATAATGTCCACCTCATGGCACCGGGCATTCCCTGTCGTATTGAAGCACTTGCACTTCTACCAGGATCAGGGGTATCAGTTGTATCATACTCGTGGGAACAAAGTGGGAAAATTAAATATTAAACAAAAAACTGTTTAAAAAACAAGCTTTTATTTAAGCCATGTACTAAAACGAATAAAATAATTTTGGGTTTTTATTAAAGTTATGCAATGCCAAATGCTAGGTAGGTATACTTTTTAAGTGGACCCACCTACCTACATGCATATTTCACATTACTAGAACCTTATAAGAATAAACATTCTTACTATCTTAAACGTTGAAACTGTAAGTACCTACTTACCAACAAATCACTCGGTAAAATTAATTGGTACCTGCCTTTACAATATATTGTACATAAAATAGTTGCAAGATGTTTGATACAGTACCTGCTACTTGTTGTAGTTATATATAGCTTATTACTAAGCAAAAAAAAAGCCGATGTTAGAAGAGTTAAAGGTTAATTATTTTCACTAACTGGTTGAATAGTTACGTACATGTACGAATAACAAAATATCAGTTCACCACAAAATAAATTTAAGTCACATTCACGATTTCATTTCCATTTAATTTGAAATCTACGTTTTCACAAGATCTGGGTACTTAACAGAAATTTACAATAATTCAATTTAAAGATAAAGATTTTTTGCAGAAAATTCTCAGACTAACTTCTTATCGGTTAAAAAAAAATAAAGAAAGTTTCTCTCTTTTCGACGGCAGAAATTCAACGAGATAAGTCTACGGTTGTTCAGCTTCCATTAGATAATGAAATCTGTGGGTCATCTTATTTCCCACACATTCTTTTAATTGGTAAAATATATTTAACTTCAGAATTTTAAAGAAAATATTTGATTGTTTATTCAATGATTACCTTATATAAAGACTATAGGTTGCTATTTAGAATCATGTCGCAGTTGCTGAAAATAGTATAGAGCTACTATACTCACAAAGTACACAACATTTCTCGGAAGTAGACAAATTTTATTCGAATATAAAAAAAAGTTACAAGCTAACGCAGTATAAAATAAAATCGAATTATTTAAAATTTAGAAGGAGCACCAATTAATAAATAATTATTTGTAAATTATTTATTAAGTCAATTTTTTTTAAATCGTAAAATCCTTATTTGATTGAAAAATAACTTGAAAAAAAATGTTTTTAAGAAAAAGTTGAACCCACTTCACAGAGAGCACTGAAAAGTGTAAAATAAGATTTAATTTTATATTTATTACGATATTTTGAAGTCGGTACAAACTAAAGAAACAAAACACGGTGAGCTTAGTTATTCAAAATGTCATAACAGATACAAAATGAAAGATAATTTCACGCTTTTTAGCGGTTTTTGTGAAGTAGTTGCAGCCTTTTTTCAAACTATTATCTTTTTCACTTTTAGTGTCTTCGGATATAATTCTCGAAAAAAGCTGCTCGTACAACAAAGCAATTTCAGCAGTTGCAGAGGTACTGCATTCTATCAAAAGGAAACCGAATCAACCAAATCCACAACACGTTACGAAGGTAATCCCAGCCACCCTGTCACACTCTCGTGTGAGATTCAAAATTCTTACCATAGTGCTAGTATACCAACACAGCAAAAGAGAATCGAAAAGGTCGGTGCATGCATTACGAAGTAAGGGTACTGCTTTCTGCTCTTCCTGTAGTGATTGTAGGTGCAATATTTTCATCATTTAACAATATGAAAACGTATTCTGTACAGCGGAGAGAAAATCATCAAAACTGGTTTCCGCCTTAAGAAGCCACGTGACGCCCCCCTCCCACTTTCAGCCTAAGCCACAATTTCTATCATGATAAAAATGCAGCAAAAGTAAACGAAATATCTAAACAGGTCTACACGATACAAAGTTAGGCTCCACTCATCCACCACCCCACCCGACCCGATACATTTTTGTCGTGGTATCAGTGGTATCACAAAAATCTTCCAAATCGGTCCAAGAATAGTGAGCCTATTCATCTCCCACCCCTAGTTTAGGTCAAAAATTTTCCTCATAGTATGAGGTATCATAATCGATTCTACAAAAAAAAATTCCAAATTGGCTTATGCGTTAAGCAGTTCTGTTCCGTCGTTCCTTCTACCCATACCCACACAATAAATATAAATCGTCGTACTCATGGGGGAACATACCCTGTGCAGCACAAAAAGAATCATCCAAATAGGTCTGCGCGCTACAATATTACCTCACCGCTTCCCACCCCTATCCTAAGACCAAATTTTTTCTAAAGTAGAATAATCCAAATATGTCCATGCGTTACAAAGTTAGGCTTCACCCCCACCCCCACCACAAAAATTTTGACATAGTAGCAATTGGCCAACATACGCTAACCAAGAAAAAAAATCATTCAAATCTGTCCACGTGTTCCAAAGTTAGATTACCTCTCCAGCAATCCCCTTGCTCCAAATTTGTTTTCATATCAGCAATCCAAATCAGGTCAACCGTTACAAAGTTCGGTACAACCCTCCCCAACCCCCCTAATATCCCACCACAATTTTTCACGTAGTAACAATCGTAGTATCATATTAGTAGTACCCAATTAAAAAAGAATCATCTAAATCTGTCAACGCGCGTATGAAATAATTCCCGCTTATACATAAATAAAAAGATTATAAAAATACTCGTCGAACTTGGAACCTTTGTTTTACGTAGGTTTCTTAATAATTCCATGTACTAACGTCTTGTACCACAAAATTCCTTTTTTGCATGTTTTTGTTATTCAATGTGGCCAAACCCTAGGGGACCGGAAAGAAATTAGTGGATTATTTGAATTCCTAATAAAAACTCTCGGGGAGATCTGGTCTCGAACTCGAAACCCACGGCATGGTGGTCGTGCGGCTACACGTCTTGTTTAAAGTTTAGTATGAATTCTTCGTTTTGTTTTGAAAACGCCGATATCTTACAATTGCATTATGCCTTGCTGTTGAACAACTGGTCGTCCACTTCAAGGTTTATCAGAGAGATCATAGTCACCAGCAGCAAATCTGCAAAACCAACGTAGACACGAAATCAAAAACGGTGTCTAAACTATGTACAGGATTGTAAACAAAAGGTTCCATCTCAGTGTTAAATAGGAGAAAAATAAAGGTGAAAGAACTTGCTTGCTTTTTCATTTCCTGTGTAGCCCTGATGTCGCGGTATTCAGATCAAGCTTACTTGATTAGTTCTACACAGTGCCTCTAGGCTCCTTTGGCATTCCCACACCAGATTTGATCTGGCTGCACTAACTGCCTAAGAAAAACAGATGTCAGCAACTGAGATCACGATTTGTGTGGACAGTCAAGCAGCACTCAAGGCACTGAACGGGATAAAATCAGAATGTGTGAAAGACTGTATCAGAGCCCAAAGAAAAAAACATACGCTTAGCCTCTGCTGGGTTCCAGGACATGACGGTATAGAGGGTTACGAAAAAGCCGACGAACTGGCCAAAAATGGTTCAAGTACAGATATAGACATGCCGGTGGAAAGGGTACACCCTCCCCTTAATACAGCAAAAAGTCAAATTGATAGACATTACTCCAACATGACTTCGGACCGCTGGAAAAATATCAGCTACTGTCTCACAACACGAAGTATCTGGCCGGAGCTGAATCAGAGCAGAACTTCAAATCTTTTATCCTTCGATAGAAAGCGCATTCGAACACTTGTCGGTGTCATCACCGGACACTGCCTCATAGGAGCTATGGCCAATAGACTCAGCGTACCATCGAATGAGTTCTGTAGAAGCTGCAGAGATGAAGAAGATATTGAGTCCATAGTGCACCTACTCTGCGAATGTCCGGCTCGAAAAGAACGACGACTCCCCTGTTTGGGAGCAAGGTTCTCTTACAACTTGGACGACTTAGCGGAGATAGCACTGGTGGACCTAAATAGATTCATACAGAGATCTGGGTGGTTTTAAGTTCTGACCATGCTTCTTATTTTTAAGGGCATTCACAATGGGCCTTCATGGCCTCCGAGTGAATTTGGTGCTTCTTAGCAACAAACAGCGCGACTAACCAACAAACAAACCAACTCACTCCATCTGAAGGTATTCACTTGTATGACTTGAATGTTATACTTAAGTCCCTCCTTTAATTTGAATACCACATTGTATTTAAGTATTTAAGCCTAATACGACCTTGGATTTTAAAAAAGTATGATCCAAAGTATTTGATGATCATCTTACAACTAAGCTTGTGTACTTTATTTTCGTTAGACCAATCTAGGAGTACGCTAGCTTTGTTTGGTATCCTTTCTAGGCGCTGCACATTAACCGCATTGAGGCTTTTCAGTGTAGTTTCGTCCAGTTCGTCCTGCGCTTAAATTTATTCACTTGATCTCGCTCGAGGATAGACGGAACAACTCCAGAATTGTTTTTACTTTTGAATGTATTCAAAGGGCTATTAACTGCACTGAGTTGGTAGCTTGGTAAGAGTATTTGGTTACATATTTTTGTAAATATTTGTATTTATCAGTTTATTGACGAAGTTGCATTAATAAATAAAAGTTATTAGTAGCCTTTAGGTGTTGGGTGGATATGAGAAAACAGAAAATGCTTGTTTGACTGTTATAATAAAATTAAGTTTAAATCAAATTATTAGTATTAGTTTTAAAACGTTATTTTAGCCTTAGTTGCAGTTATTAAATCCACTTCTTTCTTTAAATTAAAAAATAAATAAAAACACTTTATGAAGCTATTTACTTAACTTGCTCGTAAATCATCAAGAAACGGTTTGAACACTTAACTTATATTGAAATAGTGTGTAAATACATATGCATAGAACTTTCAGAACTGTACCTACCTGTCAGGAAAATGAGACTAATTAAAAGAAGCAATTAATTTGCCCCGTTTAAGTATTAAATTTTAACATTTTAAGGCCGGTAATGTTAGCCACTGAATTCTGCATGAGATCGCGTGGGAGGAAGTCCTTGAAGAAAAGAAGGATATTGGGAGGGAGGAAAGGAGCACAACATGCCCTTAACCAAGAATATATAGTATTATTAAATAATTAAGTCAAGCCGATGAAAGCAATTTCTTATTTTACAACTTTAAATACGGGTAGCCCGCAAGCCCATTAGGAATTACGCTCTTCCATGAATTTGGACGTACACCACCACATTCTTGTTGCAGAATTCTTCCCAGGGTTAATGTTTACTTATAAAGCAAGCGTCACATTTAAGGTAATTACCTGCGATTAAAAGAAAATTACTGGGGAGCTTAGAAAATATTCCTGAAAGCAGGTCAAGTGTCACAGTCAGGTGAAGTTGAGTTAACGGCAGCGATTATGCAAAACGCTATAAAGGGGACTTCTCTGTCGCTTTTTTCAGCTTAAGGCGGCTGAAACGAAGCTGTGTAAAACGAAATGCAAAAAAAATATGAAACTTGAGACATCTCAAACGGATGTTGAAAACCACTCAGCAAAATAAAAAAAAATGTAAACGTTAACAGCAAAATAAATCTGAAAAATTAAAGCAAAATCGCACCACAAACATTACGTGAAATTTTCATTAATAACGAACCAAGCATGAATCCTGCACAGGGTGTGTAAGCGCTCATGAAATTGTAATTGGATTTGTTTGAGGAAAGTGTGTTTGCATGTAAACTACCCCCATAAAAAATTACTGCACGCATAAATAAATAAATAGGAGGAAGAAATCAAGATGAACTTTCAGGGTGAATCAGGATCAATTCCACAGTTTAAAAGGGATTCCCTTTTATTATCTTCGACATTTGAAGAGTCATGAAGCTTTTTCCCTGACAAGAAAGGAGAAGATTCCTTTCTTATGCCTTTACATTTTCTACCTTTCCGTAATCGTCCTTCCCGTTTCATATTTTTTATTTAATTCTTTATTCGTTCACATAAAGGACATATATATTATATATATATATATATAAATACAGATATATTTATATCCGCCCATAATAAAGAAAATCCTGCTAACTTCGTAGGATGAATTAGAATCTTCTAGGAAATTTTTACGGTTAACTGCACTCCATGAATATTCCTCCTTTTCTCCCATTTTTTACCAAGATGGCAACGAAGATTCCTAAAAAATGTTTGGATTTTTTTCCCTCTTTTGACTTTTGTCAAAAATACCTATACTTTCGAGTGGGAAAAGATTTTCTGTTTGAGAGACTTCGGATTTTTCTGTCGATGACAAAACATTTCTATCTTGTTTTGTTTGCTCAAATTTCTAGTGGTGTAGGTTCTTTTTATCGTAACATAGATGGTAATAAAAAGCCTTTAAAGTAGGAACTTTTTTGTTACTTCATCTCTTGGAGAAAATCTGAAAAGATTCAATTCTTGAAACTTTTTCAAAAGTAATAACATTCTGAAAAATACAATGTAATTGAAAAAAGCATGAAGAAAGTAGCAAAAGTCATTTACTTGATCTGTTCAGTATTGCAAATGAGAAGAACTTCTCGAAGTTGGTTAACTAAATTGCGCACCTTTTCAGTTTGAAAAGTGTTTACAATTGGTTTCAAAAAAAACCTCCTCTTAAAGAATTAGAAAGGTCTGCCCTGTTCGTAATTACCTGTGGCGAAATTATGATCCTTAATTACTTCGGTCACTGATGGCATTTGCATAATAAGCAAGTTAAGATGAAATGACCTATATAAGTTTGAAGGGAATTGTATAGAAAGTATAAACGCCGACCAAAGGACTAACTTATTTGGCGTGGGAACTAATTTAAAAATTTTACTTCATGGGTTTCTTTGTTAATTCTAAGGAAGCCAATATAATGCGGAGTTTTACTTTTATAAAATATGACTAGACCACCATTTTGAATTGGCCATAAGTTACAAGAATAGAAACAAGTTGGGCCAATTTTCCTTAATTAAGATTTTCACTTCGGACTAATGAGGTCATAACTTTACATTTTCTTTTAGGAGTTCGCTATTCGTAAATTTCACTTAATTGTGGCTCATGTTTGAAGTGTTGATTAGCAATAATGGATTTAAATGACAGTCTGTTTAATCACCATTAGTGTTACTGTTTCACGAACGAATAAAGAGTGCTGATGCACTAGCCTTACATGGTAGGTGTTACACGGAGCCCATTGCAGGATGATATTGCATCATAATATTACAGATTGTTATACAGTGGCAAAACGAGCATTGCGCATGGGAGCTAAGAAAAACTACGTGCGATTTGGTGATAACGACTTCAAGTGAACTTACAATTTAAAGTGGATTTAAAACCGCCGAACTGCCGATATATTTTAACATTTCATAATACACCCAAAATTTATTATCAGACGAACCATCGTGCTCAGGCTATAGACATTTATTGGCGATTGTATCAGAGTAACTAAAGAGTACATGAACAGAGATGCCAGACGGTATGGAGCAAAAGTCGCCGAGCTGAGGCGCTGAATTCGCCTAAAGTCGCAGCGCCGTTATTTGAAATCGCCCAAAAATCGCCATTTGATTTTATAATCAATCAAGTCTTTCAAATTGTTTTTTGCACAACTTTATTGTAATATTTGCACTTACGTGTATTTACGTGTACTTTAAAATTCGGAAAAGTTCCGCTTTTATTTACTTTATGTACTTTTATGTACTACTATACAGATATATTCCCTCGCGGGGGGAGAGGGCGGTAACCCCCAATTTAATAAACCAATTAAAAGCCTGATTAATACACCTCTTCCTTCCAGAAAGTTTAATAAATTTTTGACGTACACAAATACACGTAAGTACACGTAAGTGCAAATAGTCACAACCTTTAATAATTCAGCCAGTCGCTTCCAACTATTTATTACTCACATTTTAATCCTTTAGGAATAATATATATACAAAGGATAGCAAAAGCAACCGCAGGGGCGACAGAAAAACAATTTTGATGTCGGCTGTATCAGAATCAGATATCCACGACGTGACGACGGCATTTTTTTGTTTGAGCGAAAAAATTCCATTGCGATAAACGTCAGTTTGGACTCGTTCGGATGACTCGACAGCAAAAATATTTTTACTATCACGTCGGGTTATGTGATTTCAATTAGCCAATATGAACTGTTGCTGTAGGATGCCGTGCATTCTGATTCAGCCTATAGCCCAAAAGCGCTCAGCAAGAATTAAAAAATCGCCCAAAAAGTGCCTAGTCGCAGAGGGGGGAAATTTTCTAGCCCAACTGACGGCGCAAGTAGCCCAATCGGCGAGAAATCGCCCGACTTGGCAACTCTGTACATGAACCCTGAAGTTACTGGTTGGGTTAGGTTAGCTTAGGGTAATGGCTATCGGAAAGCAGATCAGCCTCACATAGACCTAAGAAAGGTCCGTTGTGTTACCACGCGCATGAGACCGCACCTTAATGTTAGTGTAGGGTTTATTTAGAGCCACCCACAACTATTAGTATAACTGGCAAGCTGCTTCAGCACTGTGTTAGCAACAAAGTACAACTTCTACAAAATTAGTTGAAGGGGATGCGTTTACGTTTTGAGTGGCTTCCCAAGAGACAATGGCCAGTAACACTCTACTCATTCCATCAGTTAACACCGCTATATCAGTGGTGACACCACCATCCCCTCCCCACTTCACTCTGCCTGAGATTCTAGTAGATACAATTTTGCTAAAGAAGTAGTATACATAGTCGGTGTTCTTCTGCATCCAGCCTTTAGTATAGATCCATAGTAGCTATGGTTGGGTTACCTTTAAACGTCTAACTTGTCGCAAACCTAGTTAAGGAATCCGTGTTGGTGGTAATCAATCTTAATTGCCCTATTACGGTAAAGTGCCTTTACATTTCAGCACTGCATTAAGAGAAGGTTCCTGGGTTGCATTTATATGCACCAAAACTTCTTATTATCGCGTTCTGTAAAAATTAGTTATGAAAGTATTTCTATAAGAGCGTAGTAAATGCAAAAGCATGTGTACGAAAGACTTTATAAAACTCTTATAAAAATGGCCTAAGGAGATGAATATTGAACCGCTCAGAATGCCAGACGGATCGTTCACCTGCATGAGCTCAACCGGTCGTGTCGCTCAACCAATTGATCCAACTCCGTATCCAAAAAAGTCAGGGAAATTTGGTCATGAAAAATAGTTTTTTGTATGAATCCGCCCACATAAGCATAAGCTATCCTAATATTGTCAAGGAATACAATCGACACAGGTTAGGTATCAATGTGATAGATAGCTTGGTTAGAAGAAACAACATCAAGCAGCGTTCAAGAAAATTGGAAATAAAATGTCTGACCATACGCTAGGATTTTGTAAAAACAGGCTTATTACCAGCGAAAGATGAAGCCACCAGTGCGACCAAACCACAGACTTGAAATAGCCAAGGCCTTACGCATGTCAGGAGAAAATTGTATTTCACCAAGATGACGGCCGTCATAATTTCATAGAAGATAGACTCCAAATCGCCAGAAGTTTGTTTCAAGGCATAGATAATCGACAGATGTAAGAGTTTATGATAAAGGTCACTGGTCTGAATATATGAACCCCGTTTACCTTGTAACAATAAAGGTTGAATAAGTCAGTCTTCACAAATCCAAGAATTGTTTTAGATAATTTCATAGCTTCTTAGTTTCGTTATAATATATTGTGATGAAAACAGGATAAATTATTATACTAAATCTGGGTACCTTTTCTCGAAGCGTTTCGCCGTATTTTCGGACCCTCATAGCTTCGGTCTGGATAATACCAGAGAGCCCAAATTCTTAGAATAAGACTTAGTTACAAGACTAATGAAACACACTAAGTTTCAGTTGTCCAGCTTTTATACTTTAGATTTTATCAATAGCTGAGATACGTCAATTTCGATACTCATGATCAGCACAACCTCCATCATCAAAACCTCCGCCATCAAAACCTTCGTGATCAAAACCTCCGGCATCAAAACTTCTAGCGTACTTCCTGAAGTTTAAGAAAGCTGAAATTTGGTATGCCGGCTGAATTAGCACGCAAACAACGAAACTATAAAGAAATTTCATCCTCCAACCCCTCGAAAAGGGGGGTCTAAGTTCTGTATTATAAATTAATTTTCAAACTTCCAAAAGCCCTAGAAAGCTGAAATTTGGTATACAGACTAAGATCTACATACAAACAACGAAAAAATTTATTAATCTCTAACTTTTACCCTTCACTCACCCCCTCCCCCCCCCCCCCTAAAGGGTGCGCCGGTCTGTATATAAAATTTCTTCTGAGGAGGTACTTCCAAAAGTTCTAGAAAGCTGAAAGCTTTTGTGCCTTCCCTGGAAGAGTTTGGTCATATCCAGGATCATCCAGCTTCCTCTATTGCTTTGCCCATTATATTTCGTGATATTATCACGGATGGTAGCAAAGAACTTTAAATGGACTTTTCTTTTGGTCCTAATGGTGTTCCACCGGCATTCTTGAGATGCTGTTCTGACGACCTACTCATTCCTCTGGAACTTATATTCAACAAATCTATTCAGGCCTGTAGATTTCCTACTCTATGGAAGAGCTTCTTTATAATTCCTGTTTATAAAAATGGCCATTAAAACTTAATAACAAATTATAGGCCAATCACGAAGCTGTTTTTCGAATCTGATATATATTCACAGCTTGTTGGGCAGTGGAGGGGTTTAATCTCATCTAATCAACATGGTTTTCTGCCTGGTAGATCGACGAAAAGTAACCTGCTTGAATTTACATCCCACATAATCTCTGCCTTGTAACGAGGTCTCCAGACTGACTGCGTCTACACCGACTTTAGCAAGGCATTTGATAAGCTCTCTGTGACTATGCTTAAACTTGACAAGTTGGGTCTACAGTCTATATTGCTCGACTGGATCTGCTCTCGTTAGGGTTTCTGGCGTACCGCAGGGTAGCCATCTGTGACCGCTGTTGTTTATTCTTGCCATTGACGATATTGTTCCTCTGATTAAGTACTCCAAAGTCTTAATCTACGCAGACGATATGAAGATTTTCTCATGCGTTAGAAGCAGTTATGAGTCGGTGCAGCGGAACTTCTCACTCAGGCTTCCTCTTTATGTGGATCGCCTACGGTTGCTTAATATGCACTTGTTGGAAGGACGACGTAGAATTCCTGACCTAGTCTTTATTCACCAGCTTTGAACTCGAACATAGATTCTTACACTCTCGCAGGTATGGTTTCTTATAAGCATACCCCGTGTAGCTTAAGACGAATTACTTTACTGCATGAGCCTGTAAATCTCATGTGCTAAGCGTTAAGTGAATGTGATGTGTCCTGTTTTTGAACTGACTCTTACTAAGGATTTGCTAAAACGATCTCTGTTGTCTGCGCACCCCCGATTGTTGGGCGTGTTTTGTTTTTTTTTGCATGTGTGGAAGCCTCATTCGCCTCAATATATTGTTGTATCCTGGCGAATAGGTCAATTGATTCTAGGCTTCTGCCGGAGAAGTGCGCCTTCTGAGGTGTAGGGATTAATTATATCTCTCTTCCGCCACAGACAAGACCTACTACTAATAATAACTCGATCAAATAAATCGCAAAAAATGTTGTCACCTCGTTGAAAAAATTCTGTTTAAATATTAGCTAGAAACAATAAGTTACTCACTTGTGCGCATTTCTGCTGAAATTATATATCATTACTACACAAATTCACTATTTTAATGTTTTCAAAGAAAAAGCCTTACAAATGATGGTCGTGCTTTTAAAGGCTCCAATTTTTACAAACTACACTAACTATCCAATTTAAAAACTCGACGCTGGCAGTTATTCGTTTTATATTGTATATTAACTCGGAGTACCTACCATTTTGAGTTTTTAAACAGTTGTTATAGTGGAAACAAGTAAAAAGAGTCAGAGGACTTTTAATTTCATTTGGTCGAAACTAAAAGGGATCTGTAATTATCTCTTAGCTTCCCATTAATTAGTCTCTTGTTAAGGTACACTCGTATTTTGTCCTTGGATTAATGATTAAATTCATTTGCGAACAACAGTGGAAATTTTAATATACCAATCACACCTATTTAGTAAGCTTAACGACAAACATTTTTTATCGTGACAAAGGAACTACGGAAATTTAAAATTTAATCAAAAATAAATTATTCATAAACCTATATAATTATTTGCGAGAAATGTTATTTGTATTATATCAATCGTTAAGGAGAAAAATATTTGGGAATTTTACTTACCTTGTCTTGTCCTGAAATAATATTCTTACTCAAGTTGATCTTTAAAATCTTAATCTCGGAAAATTTTATGAAAGGAACTATCTCACTAATCACTACTTCACTTTAAGTAAGTAGAACCCTTAAAAGCACATTATTACAAACTTTAATGCTTTGAAATAGTTACTGAAAGAACAAATATTTCCATAAAAACCACCAGAAACTGAAGGGATGACATTCTTATGTCATTTAAATCCAACTGCACGTAGTGTTCCTGCATTATCTGCATAACTAAATGTCCGAATTCCACAAGCCTTAAAGTGATGGGTTACAATAAAAAATTTAATTGGCGAGATTTTTATAAGAAAATTTAATTAGTTTGATTTCATTTATTACTTATCTAAACCGACCACTATAGTTAATTCTTAAAATTTTCTAAATATAAAATTAATTAAATTATTTACGTTTACAATTTGAATTTTAATAAGAAATTCATTCACGCATTCCAAAAAGTTGATTAATTAGCGCATTGAAACGTCCCATTGTAACCCTTCGTACATGGCTGCATGCAGACGGCTGAATGTGCAGATAATGCAGTTATTTTCAATTGAGTGCAGCAAGGAATTCCGTCAATTGCAATATTTCAGTAAAAGTTTTAGGAAGTTAAATAGTTTAATTAAATGGTAGTATATGATTTCAGTTCTTTTTAAAAAGAAGTAGTGACTGGTGACATTTCGAATGGTTATATTTTTTAGTGTTAATTATGAATGTGCAAAAAGCAAAAGTTCTTGCCGGGAGATAAGGTTAGTAAAACTTTTATTTGTAATGGCTGAATTATAAGAGAGGGGCGAATAAGATTTCCAAAAAATAATAAAATTTAGAAAAATTTATTTAAATTTACTTTATTAGTTTACTTGCTGTTAGGAGGTAAATCAAGCAATTTTTGTATCCATCTAAAATTTCTGTAATCTTTTTCTGTGACACGAACTTACTAAAAAGTTTGAAAATTATGTAGAACTATTTTTTCTTTTATAGGCAAATAAGCAGAATAATTAATTGGTTTCTTATTTTCGTTAACAATTTATGTATAACGTGGGAAACGTCTACCTAAGCATACATTTATTAATAATATCGTAAATGAAGATTTTCGAAGTGACTTAAAAGCAGATTCTTTCGAAGTATTAACTAGCTTTTCTTCTGTTCTGTATTTCAGATAAATACAAAAGACATAATAACATTTCAAGTACCTAAAATATATCGCACAAACAGTATTACATTTGAAGAAGATTGCCAAGACTCACAAGCTCATACCGCCTTCACCGTTAAAAAGTTATCAGATCTAATGTGGAGCCAAGCCCCTATCTCTACAAGACCTAACTTTACAACCCCTAACTCTAGAAGCCGTGGCCGCCTCACAGTCACTCCTATGGACTTATGATAATAAATTAAGTCACTGGTCTTTAATGTCCTGCATTTGATCCATGAAACGGCCAAGCCAGGCCCGTAGAGCAAAAATTCGGGCCCGGTGGGTACCACATAGGGTCCCCCGCGAAAGGAATTTCGGACCCGGGACTAAGCGTCTACCGGCCCATATACAATCGAATGAGTGACTTTCAATTTAAAATCTGTCTAGTATATTACACTTTTTCGACGGTGAAACATTTTTTTTATATATACTTAAAATCGAAAATTTTTTCTGTTGATGACTTAGATGACGGGGCCCCTTTTGAAAGCCCGTGACCGGGGGGTTTACCCCCTTCGCCCCCTCCCTCTCGGCGGCCCTGGGCCAAGCCATACATTTTGACCAAGATTCAGGGCTTCTAGAGTTAGGGGTGGTGAGTTACGCCTTGTAGAGTTAGGGGCTTGGCTCCATATGAGATCTGCTAACTTTTTAACTGTGAAAGCGTTATGAGCTTGTGAGTTTTGGCAACCTGCTTTACATGAAATGTTTTTGGTGGGATATCATTTCTTCTTGTAAGATTATCTAATTCTTTTTAGTTTTTCGGACTGTATTTCTTGTGCGTCAGCTATTCTTTTTTTCATAGCCCACTCTATATCGTTGCCTCTTTTCCTTGTTGGCTTATTATTTGCAATAAGCGATAAATCTGGGTGGCACTTGGCTATTAACAGATTATATTCAACTATAGCTGACTTTTGTGCTTAATTTATATTAACTTAAAGCAGACTAAATTATCTTTCCAACAAAGTAAAAACATGTAAACTTTATTAACCGAAAAAATAACAAGAAATCTCTGATTTAATCTGGAATTATAGTCGCAAACCAAATTTTTATCCAAAACGCAAGCAGTAAATAACGGTCCGAATATAGTCTCCTGCCTGTATTTTTTTGAATTTTCCCTTCCGTACAATTCCATTCTTTTAGGCTTAAAAATGCTTGTTAGTTTCTGAAATACGGTATGGATATTTTTAACCGACTTCCCAAAAACAAAGAGGTTCTAAGTTCGACGTGTATTATGGTTTATTATGACCTTCACCTGAGATTCTCCTCTGATCTACAGTCGTCATACAGTAGATTTCTGTCTAACTCAAGATCCAATTTGCTCAATAATAACAGACAGTTTTAGAAGTTCATCAATTATAAGCGACGCAGCGATCCTTCCTCCCTGAGGCTGGGTGACCATGAGAGTCATGACTTTGTTACCCAGTGACCTTGTTCTCAATGACTCGGCTGTCTCCGCTTATGTGTCGAATCTGCCCGACATGTTTTCGTGTGCTGCAGGCGGTGTCCCGGCCTTGTTTTTGAAAAGAAGCTGCTCATCGGTCACTCCTGTCCTCTGTTGTCTGTATAACCTGCCCCTGCGCTGTGGTCGTTTTCCGAAGCTCTGGAAAGATTCTATGATAATCCCTCTTTACAAGAAGGGAGACAAGGCAGACATATCCAACTACAGACCCATCGCCAACTTGACACTCATTGCTAAGTCCTTTGAAATCCTGATTAGTGATGTGCTCCGCTTTCATTATAAACCTTTCCTGGGTTCTTTTCAGCACGGCTTCATGAAGGGTAAGTCAACCACCACCAATCTGCCCGAATTCGTGCATTACTGTTTGCCCCTGATCGAATCGGGTATGCAGGTCGACTGCATATTTACTGACTTCAGCAAGGCCTTTGATAGGATTAACCATGGCATTCTCGTTCATAAGCTCAGCCTGCTCGGTTTTCCGCCGCTCTTTGTGGAGTGGCTGTCATCTAACCTGTCCGACTGCTCCCAACGCGTCCTGTTCCGTGGCGCCCTATCCACCGAAATCTCGGTCACCTCGTCGCAGGAGACCGCGCGGAAATTTTAGCATCATCAGCATAACACAGAATTCTGGACCTGGGCAGAAGTAAAGAGACGTCATTGATGTAAATTATGAAGAGGAGTGGGCCAAGGATGCTACCCCACTCCTCTTCATAATTTACATCAATGACGTCTCTTTACTTCTGCCCAGGTCCAGAATCCTGTGTTATGCTGATGATTCTAAAATTTCCGCGCGGTCTCCTGCAACGAGGACTGTGTACTGCTGAGTTCAGATATGCTCTGATAGTTAATAATGGTCCAATTTACGAGTGACGAATACGCGGACGTAATTTTCTGTTACGGATTGAGCAGCGAAACTTCCCTCAAAGCACAGTGTGAATATCACCGCCGATTCACGAAAAGAAGGCAACCGTCGAAAGGTGTTTTTCAAAGAGCGTTTCAAAGCCTTCGAGAAACTGGAAGCGCTCATAAACTTTCGATACAAGTGGAGGTCAATGTTGCTCTAATTTCTTTAGAAATGGTGGAGACCAATCTTGTAGCTAGCAGAGCTCATCCTACTACAATTGCAAGGTGTAAGTGCAGTGACGGTATGGAGAGCACCCATAATTGGATACTGGAAGAAAATTTTGATGAATGGACACATTTTTGGATAAGATTATGTGGGCGAATGACTCTTGGTGGAAGTTATTTAATTTTGAAAAAAGGTACAACCACTTGTTTTACTTCCACATAATCGAAGTGGCAAAAATTTTGGGATGGTGATCGCTCAAAAATATGAACGCTCAAAATTTTTGATGGATGTTTCGACCTGAAAGTGTAAGCTGGTCATCATCAGCATGGTACTTACACTTTCCACCAGGGACATCCATGACGGAAGGTCAAAATCTCAACTCCTATAAGTACTCAGTTTGAAATCTAAGTACGAATTATTTATGATGAGGATCTTTAGTCCATCAATTTCATAAAATACCAATACTGGTTAAATATTGCTTCATCAGAAAGTTTCCTTTCGATAAACTCTTGGTGGAAGTCATTTCAAGATGGAAAAAGTATAAAAACTTTTTTTTTCTTTCCATAATAGGAGTAAAAAAATTTTTTTTTTCTGAAATACACTACTAAAGCTACTAGAAGGCATCCCTCTAGATAATCTTAGGGAAATGTATTTCCAACAAGACAGGCCTAGTGCATACGACAAGACGACGCGATAAAATAAAACTGAACAAGATCACGTGGAAATTTTTTCGTATAATGATTAATTTGTGTAATAATCCTACAAATTTAAAATTTCGTACCTACAAAATTGTTAATGTTCAATAAATACATTTCAGATCTCTAAAATATGGTAGTGTTATCGTTCAGTATACGTTTACATGCATACTTGAGTATGTAAATTTACTCAGAACTCAAGTAGGGTTTTTGACTGATTTACTTCAGTTACTTCACTTCAAATTTTCTTGAAATGACATTTCATATTTGACTTTTTCTGTTGTGAAATTGTGTTGTCTTTTTCCTATTTAACTTAAATAAACCTATAAAGTGCAAATTTTTATTTACAATTCTCTTCTAATTTTTCTTTCATATTCTCAATTTTCAGCTTTGCATTTTCTCAAGTACTCAAGTCACGTTTATATGATAAATTTCAAGTCAATCAAACAAAATTTTGTGATTTACTTGAGTGAAGTAAGCTTAAAGTCATTGCGCGTTTACATGATATTTGGGTTACTCGAAGTTTACTTAAAGCTTACTTGAAGTATGCATCTAAACGTACTGTGAATCACTGCATACAATGAGTACCTATACTGCCAAACGGTGTAGTTGGCAACATTCAATTTAAGTGCATACCTGGTTAACTCTAAGGTCCCTTGAAAATATCTCGCTGCTAACTAGGATAGGTGTTACGTCGCCTATATGCTATCCAGTCTGGATCAAGATCTTCTGAACTATCATCACTCATTTTAGTTCTTTAGAATTGCTTGGTAAAGAAAACGTAATTTATTGTCATGTGAGGTCCACCGGTTTTTGCTAGTTATGAAAAATTGAGCCTAGTAAAGCGAAACAAAATTTGTCTTCTCCAAATTTAAATGTCAATATAAATAGAATCGAATCGATTAATCGATCTTCGAAATCGGAAAAAAATTACAGATCAAAGTTCTTTAACTTGCTAGTGAGCAATTTACAGAATTTTAATGAATTTTCCGAAATCCTCTTTCAGACATATCTTTGAGTGTTTGCGGAATGCAAAAATAGATACAATAGAATCAAAGATACAAAAATAATCCATTTTTTTCAACCACTACTTCGGGGCAAATGCTGCAGAGAGAGAACTCCTGCACGTTGGTTCAAGTATTTCGTGGTTCACAAATGTTGTGCTTCACGAATGTTGAGGTTTACGAATGTTGTGGTTCACGAATGTTGCGGTTCACGAATGTCGTGGTTCAGGAATGTTGTGGTTCACGACTGTTGTGGTTCACGAATTCCGTGGTTCGCGAATTTCGTGATTCAAGAATTTCGTGGTTCACGAATTTCGTGATTCATGAATTTCGTGGTTCGCGAATTTCGTGATTCACGAATCTAAATTAACCATTATTGGTTCACGAATTCCGTGGGTCACGAAAAGCAGCTGCTCGAATAAACACGGCCTTTTTACAATTGTCTTCTGTATGATAGCGTCATTTTATTTTAAAACTTGCTTCCAATATATTAAATGTTTGAGTTTAGGTTAGCTTTTTTTTAAATTTTCGCAACTATCATCTGGAAAATAGAATCGCATCAAATGAATTAAATATTATATTATGAGTGATAAACAACTAACCTAAATGCCATTTTTCGTTTAAATTTTAATTTTATAAATATATAACATGCGATCATCTCACATATATATAATCTGGTCTGCCAAAATAAGTGGGGTAATAGATTTCATTTAGCCAAAAAAGCAATTGTATGGCATGGGGAGGGGGTAATCTCAACCGTTTGCCAATTACACAGTGATTCATAAATTTTAAAATTTTCACGGTATGCACATCATTATTTTATTTTTAACTTTTGATCTGCTCAACTTTACGATATCACACAACTACCCCAATGACCTTTCCAAAATTCCCAAAAATTTTTACCTAACTTCTAGCATTACATGTACAGTCACATGCAACAGTGAAAAAACTGTTTTCCGAATACCTAAAATTCAGCATTTACACAAATTTTCTCCGAAATTCATGTGATTAATGCATCTGTTTTTTATTTTTATTAAATTCCCCATCTTATTAACTTTCCAAAAAGCTCTATGGTGAAGGAAGGATGGAAAAAACTTCATCCTTAAAAATCCCTGACTACCTAAATATTTCACTTTAAGTAGGAGATTCTTTAATCAACAAGCTTTTTAAGACAAAGGGTCGAACATGTTTGTTTTGGATACACAGGTAATTAATTTTAATTATTGCTGCAGAAAATTATAAAAATGTCGTGATTTCTTTATAGTGTGCAAAACTTTATAAAGTGATATATTTCCTTCAAAACTTTTCCTTGCTTTAATTCACTACATCCTGGACTTGTTTTCCTTTTTTTCGTAGGCGTTGTATGTGGGGAGGGGGCAAGTGCAGTGTAAACTAACTTAGGAATAACAAAGTCTTTGTAAGGTTAGAAATCCACAAGATTCGTAAGCCTTTTAAGACACGTCGTCTCCAAAGCAATGTGAATATTTTGCGTGTCAAGATCTTTTACTCCAGCAACTTTCATGCTTCCAGAGCTTTTCTCGAAATTTTTAATACATTCCTATGAATTTCCACCACTTTACCGTTATTATAATTATTGTGGATTTTTTTTATGCATATCGCATGGTTTGCAAGTTTCTGTTTGAGTAACTCCTACCCCAGCCAAAGAAAAAAAAACTCACTTTTCCCCAAATCCTGTCTTCCGACAGAGATAACTCATCCTTCCTAATTTCCTTTTAAAAGGTTTTTTTACTTAGACAAACTTTTATATGATAACTTCTTTTATAGATTCAGACGCAATTATTATTTGATCGATAAAAAGAACTGAAATCGGAGTAATTCTACTCTCAGCAATTGATTACAAAAATAAAATTGTTATTTGTTCCTCTAGTTCCTCTCCACGCATTTGCAGAAATCTACATGATAAAAATTACATGTGCTGTAATTTTCACGGAACAGTACCAAATTTCCTAAATGGTGAGCACAATGGATCGGGTCGGTTTTGAAGGATATTCCGAACATAGAACTTGAAATGATTAAAAGTAATCAAATTAATTCACCTTTAGCGAAATAAACATGTTCACAGTGTGAGTTTCGAACGATAATACTCAGCAGCAGGCTCCAACGTATTCACCCCTAAGCCACTTTATACAATTCACTTTCAAAGAAATTAAAAAAGCTGTCGCCACTTACATTTACAATTTTTTTTACACTTTCAATAGTTAACAATTGATTGAAAGTTAATTAGTAGTTAATATTCATATTGAGATTGAGAAACATAGTAAACTAAGTCGCAAGGGCGGATCCAGTTGGATGGAGGGGGAACGCGGAAAATTCAACACTCGCAAGGAAGATAGACAAAATAGGGAAAATAAGTTTCCAAAATGTTAGACAATTTACAAGCTGTAGTGTGTAAAAGACATCATTACAAATAAAAGTCTACAGTGCGTCCTTTATCAACTACTTCTAAGGAACAAATTTTCAAGCACCGTTCAGGTTGTCTAATTTTGTTTCAAGATCTCATAAAATACAGAATTGAACTAAATCGTTCAAAAGAGTTTCATATAAATCAAGCAAGCTGTTTACTGTGCTCAATCTCGAACTATGAATTCATAATCACCATCCATTGCCTAAGTGAATTCACCTATGTTAACCTTGGACTGAGCAAGTATATAATACAGGCCGAAACATTAGATACAGGCCGAAACATTAGATTTAACCTCAGCAAAAGAAAACGGTCTTAAGAGTAATTTTCTATAATATTTGGCAAATATACTGACCTGTTTTGTCACTAAACAAAGAAACAATATTGATATAAATGATGAATGAGATATGTTCTCTCAAGAACATCGCCATTTACGACAGTTTCAAATTGATTGGGAATCCAATGAAGTGCTTCGGAAAACTGGATCAAAACTGCTATCCTATTTTAAAGTATTTGTTACAAATTTTATTGGCCTTGCCAATTCAAGAGCCACGGCGGAGCGGAATTTTTTAAAGAGTTGTATGAGAACTAGAATGGGTGAACAGCATCTTACTGGAATAGCTTTTATCAATGTCCACAAAGATATTGACATAAGTATTGGCAATGTTATAAATAGATTTGAACTTTGTGATTTAATAAACTTTGTACTTCAATACAAGACTGTTCTGTTTTTTTACTTGGGGAAGATAAAGTAATCGCCCTGTGCCCTTCCGACAACTAAATCCTGGATCCGCCGCTGTTTAGTCGAAAATGATTTCAAGTTTTATTGGAGCCAGTTATTTCAGGAAAAATTGTTTATAAGGCGGCAAATATTTCCTAAACCGTACAATAAGTTTTGCGAGTTACGTAAATTTTACGGTGCTGTTCTGTAAAAGTTGTCACATTAAAAATTGATAGCAAATTTTATTATGCGACTGCTTGTGTTACTTTCAACACAACTACGGCGAGCGGGACCCTAATTTTTCCTAAAATTATCTCTCTGTGAATATATTTTCTGCCCATCCACATTCAACATCAAGATGAAAACCAAGTCCCTTAATATTATTGAGAAAAAATACATTATCATCACAAACTTTGCATTTGACATAAGTCGATAAGGCCAGAAAAACGTACAATACAAGAATACACTACACAAGAATGCAGGAAACGTTAAAATCTGTCGTTTTTTATTATCATCAGATTTCCATTTTCTTTTCAAAAATAATTTATTATTCCTTGAATTAGAAATGATTTTTTCGAATTTAAGATTTTACGTCCACCTTATATTCTTGGGTTCCTAATGTACTGCATCGTCAAGAACAAATATACACATAGTCGCATACATTTTCCAATACATTTCAATAAAAACTTTATAGTCTTTGAAGTAACTAGATCTCAAACTGAAGTTATTAAACTTTATCTGTACACATAGTCTTCGTAGTACGAATCGGTTCCGAAATGCTGATTATATGCTCACTTGAAAGTAAATTATCCCTGTTTCCTTGAATTCCTCCCAAAACTGTTGCCATTGTTCAATCTCTGATAATAAACCTTCGTTATTCAGTCCTGGCTACTGTGTATCCTGGATACGGGAGATAATGGCATTGTAACTTTCACTAACAAGCTCTTCGCAAATCCGGTAGAGTTGCAACAGTCCAAGTAAAATAAAAAACAAAGTACGAAAATTTGTCGTCGTTGGTGCAACCTTTCGAAATTGGTACGTTGAGCTGGTCCCTTAGAAAGTTTTAATTATTAATTTTCCTAGAACAACTTGAGCTTATTGCATGGATATCACGTAAACAGGATGTAAAAGTACCATGGTACCGTCACATGGTAATTGGTTCTTCCAGTGTGATGCTTTCGAATACATATATTGGGAGCAATACGCAATTTCCGACATACAAACATTCTTGTTTAACTGGTTACCGTAGTCAAATATTTTCTAAGTCTTATTTTCCATTAAGGAAATAGAGACGTAAGTGCATGGAATGTTATAGTTTTCAAGCTGGATAAGATTGCATTTTATATTAAATTAAGATATAGAAGCAATTTGGTATAGAAAATATAAAAAATTATTTTGCAAACTATCGGGTGTTGCTTTAGATGGAATGTTGACTGGTAGTTCTTTCAAAAGACATAAAATGTGAAATATAAGATAAGTTTTTATATAAACTTAGAATGGGGATAATTGTATCAAGTACTATATTTCAATTGGGTTTAGCTCTAATCTTACATGAAACAGATTGTGTGGTGATATAAATGCTAATACACAACAAAGTTCTTCATCAGTGGACTGCTTGCTATATTTGTTTTAAACTTATATGTCTGGTTAATAATTTACCCACCTACTTCAACGCCACTTCTTCATCTCATCGGATGCACAGGACGTTCTGCTTAATAGCCAAATTTCTCCTCCTCTTACACAATTATAAAATTAATCTCCGATTTGGACTTGATTTAATTATATGAATGTACTGGGACTTTAAAAGTATTAATTATCTCTTACTTTGGACAAATACACATAACGTAATATGCGGAAAATTTGTATGACAGTTAACCATCTTTCTTGAAATTCGAGTACCCCCTCTCCCCAGGTTAAGAAAAGTTGAGTTTAGATTGGTAGCGGGGAAATGCGTTTACGCACCTAGGTGACCGAAGCACTCGTGTGCCGGGCTCACCCAGACAACGACCTACTGGCTAAAACCCCCGTCCAGGAGGAACACTACGGAACCAATATGAGACAATACCTCGCGGTGGTGTCTTATGGAACAGCCTCTTACGAGGCCCGCCAAGCCAACAGCTAGCAACAAAACAATAAATCAGCACCTGATACACTATGTTTTAATAATTTTAATAATTAGTTTCGATGTAAACATCCAATCCCCCCCCCACCCCCCCGGATCAGCCACTGGGAGCAACAGGGAGTTTTTCTCTGTCCGTTCGTCCATCTGTCTGTAATTTACAGCCCTCCCACACGTAAGTTATCATTAAGATATTTGGAGATAAGACTGAACTGGCGATAAGTTCAAATGTTGGTATTGATGAAAAATGTATACCCTTAATATTTTGAATAAAATAATTTCACCAATGACATGTTTTTCAAAAATTCATTAAGAAAAATACAAATTACCGCCTACATTGGGGGATTATGCCAGAACCACCCCTCTCCCCGTAGATCTGTCACTGAATTGATTGTTACTGAGCCAAATTGTATAATCTCTACTTAAGCTAATACCCCCTTCTTTGGTGCATACACACACATATGTATATAGTTACACAGGCCTGCAAATTTAAACTTATCATTTCGCTTTTTAATAATAATCAAAGAAAAGTCTCTCGACAGGAACTAGCTTATTTGTTCCTTCTTGATTTAAGAAAATACTTTGATACAGTCAAACTTTCTTAACAGTCGTGTAAACTATATAGTAGGCTTAATTTTTTGATTTTCTGCTGGAAAGAGAATAGAAAGCCTCCTTGTAGATTGCAATCAGGATCATTTTTTAAGGATGGAGGATCGAACTGAGAAAATCGATTCAGTAAGGATCGATCTATAATTTTTTTCCGATATCAAAGATCAATTAATCACCCTAAAAAAATCGATGTTCATAGATCAAATCTATTTATTTTCAATTTCAAGAATTGATCTCACCACTGTCCTTTTCCGTGGAATGATGTCGCAAAATGAAGATGATTATTGAAAATCTTAATGGTGGTCCAAAGAGTTTCTGTAATTCTGGGTAATCTGAAAATTTATTATTTTTGATGTTTCCTTAAATACAAATTTTTTCCTTGCTGTAGAATCACCAAACCAGAAATAAAGGACAAACCAACGATTACTTTCTACTAGATAAGCGGCTTCGAACAAAGTAAAGAAATATTTTTGGGTGCTTTTATATATTTCCCGCATCGGGCAACTTTGCATTCAGAAATAAAACTTTGTTTTCCGGGAGAGTTTGTGAATAAGAGACACGTTTGCTTTTCCTATGTGCATTTACAAATGTCAAATGTCTTCATTTCACTCATTAAAAGATCAGAAACCATTAATAGTTTGAAAGTTTCTTACGCACACAAGTTAGTAGCTCAGTCATGTACTTCACATAAATTCTTTTTATTGGTAATACTTTTTGGTACATTTTAACTATTCGCCAAGATCTGGCGGTACTTTTTGACAGGAGGCTGTGACTCTCTTCGGATGAGAACAGCATTTTGGTAGCAGTCAGTGATTCACTCAAATAATTTTGACAGGACGGGGCCGTTCAAATATTACGTAACACAGTTTATGAAGATTTCATGGCTTGTAGTTTAGGTGGTTTTGCTTGACCGCAGCGGTCGAACTCGGCTTATTGTGGTTATTTGCCTTATACATATTTACTTCTCTATACTCAGTGACAAGACTCTTTTCGTATGTAATACAAAATATGTGTAGTGTAGATATACCACATAAACTGAGCCGTGAGTCACGAGTTAAGAGTTGGGACTTTTAACAAAAACTTAATGTTACGTAACGCGTTGCTTGACACTCCTCCCCCCACCTCTCTTATAACGCACCGTAACGTCCCACAAGACCCTCCCCTCCCCCATAACTGCGTTACGTAATACGGCCCCTAATGCGTGAAGTAGATTTGACATTAGCAAATGCACATAAGAAAAGTATACGGGTCTCTTATACACAAACCCTCCCGGGAAATATACGAAAGCAACCAAAACTTTTTCACTGCTTTTTTCGAAGCCGTTTATCTAGTAGTAAGTAATCTTTGCCTGTACTAGTTATTTGCATGAATGGTCTTATGACTTTAAAAGCTCGATATATTTCGTTTGACTGTGGTGACAGTGTTACTTTTTCAAGACTAGCTGGGTAGTTTAGGGAGTCGGTTATTTATTAGTAGGTAGTCTTTGAGATAAACACCCACCGATGATTACAAAATCACTAAATCATGGTACCCACTGATACAGATAACACTAAAATATTAAAGGAATCCGAATCACATTTATCTAACATAAAAAAATTTTAGATAAAAAAATTTTAGATACGATTTTCAGCTTTATTTTAGCGCGTTTCGTCTTGTCTTAAATGGATGGGAATCGGAAATAAATAAATCGATTCGATCTGAATCCGTCCAGCGAAAAATCGATTCACAAATCGGCAAATCGAAGGCTTAAAAATCGATCCGTAGACATCGAAACGAAGATCGCCCATCCCTATCACTATCTAATCCTATTACTTTAAACTCTGCAGTTCCGCGGGGATCTTATTTAGATTATATTTATTTATTTATTTAAAGTCCTTAGGCTGTCTTTTAATGAAGCCCACTACTTACTTTTACTTACGTAAGTGTCGATGTGATCATCGAATGAAAAGTTTATTTTCAGCACGACTCACAAATCTTTGGTTTTGTTAAGTCTAATTTTACAGCTACCGTTTAAGGTGAAGTTAAGTGCTGTGGATTTCTTAATCGACAGAACGACAAAATGGTGCACTTGCTAATATTTAGAGGAAGGAAGTTTGTAAAAAACGAATTATGAAGTCAGATTTTAAAAGAGCAAAGTCGTTCTCACTTAAAATAACACGGATAATTTTAGCGTCCTAATCATAATATAGAATTCTCGAATTAGTTGTCTACCTAGAGGCACATTTACGGTAGAAGGTCTATTATTAGAAAGAGCATTTTGAAATAGAAGAGGATGCGAGCAATCAGACCAAGAATAAAAACCTTATGAACCTTCAATGGTTGAAATGGTAAATTTATATTTCCAAAAGCCGCGCTGGAAGGAACCTATAAAAGATTTGCTGTAAAAGTTAAGAAGATCGCACACCAGAGCTTCAACAATTTTACCAATACAACATACATTGTCAATGGGACAATAAGGTGATATTTTACATTTCGTTTCCTTACATAGAGGAATAATCGCAGGTAGTTTCCAGGTTTTTGGAAATTAGTTTTTACTATTAGATTTTCAATTTCAATTTTCAATTTTCAATTTAAATTAAATTATCGTAACAAGACTTATAAAGAAAAGAGTTGAGACATAAAAATATTACTAGGAAATATAATAAAAATGTAAAAGGAAAAGCTACTAATATTTGAAATATCTAACCATTAATAAGCAAAAAATAAAATAAAGTGAAATTAAGTTACAGAATTATAATTAGAGTACAAAAAGTGATCGAGAGGACACCCGCACATCGTATTACACTATCCATGATAGTCAGAATACTAAATTTATGAAAAAAAGACTATTATTACTAAATAATTCAAATTAATGAGGAATTGAGAAGTTTTTTGAACTTGCTGACCGAACCAGTGCGCTGAATATTTGAAGACAAATTATTCCAAGCACGTACAGCACGAACGAAGTAAGAGTCCTCCTGAACAGACTAACGAAAGATAGGAACTAGCAAATTATTATGTCGTGGAGAATTTAAGAAACTTAATTCGCTAAATAAATACAATGGTTTACCAGTATATATTATCCTATGCAGCGAAATGAGCATTTCTTGCAATAAAAACTTCTTTAGCGTACATCCTAATGCTGAGTTCTGATAATTTGAGATGTGGTCAAATCTTCTGAGGCCATAAATAAATCTAATACAATCATTAAATGCAACATTCAATCTTCTAGAACACAAAGAGTCTAAATGAGGAAATAGTAGATTGCCTTGAAAGAAGTACGGAAGAAGGAGTGATCTTACGAGCATCATCCGGGTGTTAATAGATAGCACGCTAGCAGATAACCAAAGCCGACGTAATCCCCCATATATTCTACCAATCATGCTAGTGAAGTGATCGCAGCATTTCATTTTGGAATTTAGGTAAACACCTAAACTTTTGACACGTTCAGAGAAGGGAATTGAAATGCCATTACAACATACAACAATATCTTAGATGGCTTAATTCACGAGGAAGGTTTTTTTTTGTGATAATACCCAAGCTCAGGGTATTATTATTATTTCTTAATGGGCGTTGTAGTAGCCACCGTGGTCACTTCGACCAGTGAGATTTGTACCTTAACTCTGTACTATTGAAACCGGTCAATATTAGGTCCTTGATGCATGCTTTCATTGTTCTGGAAGCCGCCTTTACAGTATCCTCTGGCGACGGAAACTCCGTTGAGTGGCACGACCACAATTCCCGGGTTCGAGACCAGGTCTCCCGTGAGTTTTTAAAAATTTGATTACAAATCCACTCCGTTTCTGGACAATGCAATGTAAAAACAATACATTCAAGTTTTCTCACTTCCCTTACCCTAATTCCCTTCTGGCCAAAGTCCTGCTAACACATCAAAGGGTTGCCCCGTAGGCTTTGGTCACATCGTAAAAAAAAGCGTTAGGTACCTGATTTTCGGAAATTATATATACTGAGTACCATGGATAACCTGCCGTATTATCACGCATGAGCAGAGTTGCATTGCACCTATCTTTGCTTGGAAAATGGTTAGCACGGTGTCTAGCACCTTTTGGAGTTCGAATTTATTTCCATATAAATAATATCCATTTTGGAAGCGTCTTTGTACCACATAAGAGTTTCCCTTTCACTTGAGTGATTCATTTTTTGACGCCAGTAATTTGGCCTCTATGACCACACTAAATAGTATATCAAAGTTATTCTTTTTCGACATTGCTTCCGATGTCGGGTTAAGTGCTGGGGTATCTATAAACTCCTCGAGGATTCTTTCATGTCCAGCTGGATTATTAGAATTTAGGAGACCGGGCCAATGTAGCCTAATGGCACTAATAGCCGCCTCTTTCTCATAATTTGTCAACAGATAACAGTTGCAGAGAAAATGTCAATGGCTCAGAATCCAGTTTAAATTGTAGGACCACTTGCAACCGTTTTATCGAATCGGGTAAAGTTCTTCTCCCGCTCCAGGTCCCACAAGGGGTTTCGTAACTAGAGAGAGAACACACCGATTTCAAGAGAATTGATTCACTTGGAGTGTAACAAGTCGCTGAGATTAATAACGACATTTACGATGCGGTCAGATATTGAAACGGTAAGACAGCACAAGGGTAGGGTAACAAGGGAATGACATGAAGAGATAAATAAAAAGGACAGTTACTTACCTAAAGTTAGAACACGCATCTAGTTTATTTCTGAAGAGCATCAAAATTACACTTTCCACTGTACGAAGTTCAACTATGTTTAGGAAGGCACTTGTCTGTTTTTGATGTTCTAAGCAGTAGTCATTTTTCATAATGTTTTATTTCATTTTGTCAAGTATGAAGAATAATACAATATTTGTTAATATTTGCTCAGTTAATTATTTGTAGTATATACCGGATATACACGAATGACACAAAGTGTCAATAATTATGACTTCATGTCATTTGATAATGACTTACCATTTACACGAAGCAACGTAATGACAAATAATTACTACTGAGAGCTGTGTCACTACGTTTCATAATGTTATAACGAGTTATAATTTTACAATAAAAAGCATAATAATCGGAGTATTTCCACGAATGACGGAAAGTGGCTAGTCGGATTGTGACAAAATAGGGATTTCGGTAATGACAGAACAGACAACAGCTGCAATTTGTATTAACGCGTTGACGGTAGGAGACGGAGTTGAATCCATACGTTGAGCGGCAAGACCAACATGCCATGGGTCCCGGGTTCGAGACCAGACGACCCCGCGAACTTTTATTAAGAAATTAAAATAATCCACTTCGTCTCTGGGCTGTTGTCTAGCTCGCAGCAATGCAAAAACAAGACTCAAGTTTCCTCACTTCCCTTACCTTAATTCCCTTCCGGTCAAAACCATGCTAACGCATCAAAGGGTTGTCCCCTAGGATTTGACCACATCGTATAAAAAAGAAAAAGAAAAAAAAATATTAGTCGGAATACTGAGGGTGAATGGTTCTGCCTCCAGGTGGATTAGTAAGTAAGTATGTGAGGAGGGTTGTATAAAAAGAAAAAAAATAGTTTTGTATCAGAATGACTGAGGTAAGGCAACGAAATAGTGACTGCATGGATGGTTACTGTAACGGGTGGTGTGCGGATGAGGGGTGGTAGTGAAAAAATGTATTCTTTTGTATGATGTAACCCGCCACAGTCCATAAACGACACATCTTTAACACTACATTAGTAATTCTACTATAAAAGCAATTATTTTGGCCTTGCCACTCCTCCTCCACCAACACCTTTTTTTTACGATGTTGCCAAAACCTAGAGGACAACCCTTTGATGCGTTAGCATGGCTTTGGCCGGAAGGGAATGAGGGAAAGGGAAGTGAGGAAACTTGAATGTCTTATTTTTGCATTGGTGCCAGCTAAACAACAGCCCAAAGATGGAGTGGATTGTTTTAATTTCTTAATAAAAGCTCTCGGGGAGACCTGGTCTCGAACCCGGGGCCCATGGCTTGATCGTGCGGCTCAACGAACTGATCCAACTCCAACTTAACCAAAAACTCAAAGGCAACGTTGCTCTTGTCAATTTGATACAAAATAATTAATTTTTCACTACCTTCCCACCCCCGAGCGACTCATTATTAGCCTTACTTCAGCCAGTATCTTATAAAACCTATCACCCACACCCACTTATACAACCACTTAAAGTCAACATTGCCACCATTCCAATTCCGGCACTCATCCCCAAATGTCACCCCCTCTCCCCACTTTTTGCCACAACCCATCTCACCTTTTCAGTAACCCAACTTACTGCAGAACAATTCACCCTCAGCAAGCAGAATTCCCATTCTGGTCCGCAGGGAACAATTTTAAATTTCTTCGATTTAAATTAATGACAAATTTGTTATACAAGAATGAGCAAATTCGTTTTTATATTACGGCTTGTCATTATTTAGTCATAATGTACAACGTCAGTATGATGACAACCGATTTTCGTCATTTTTTATTACCGAAATATTGCCAAAAAAGGTCTGGCATTCGTGTAAATCCGGCATTATGCAAAATTCAGAAAATATATAGAATTTGTAGAAAAGCGATTCAATAAGTGGGAATTGTATTGAAATTATATGAAAAACTTCCCATTGCGTAATTCAAGAACTCATACATTTAGAAATGGAAAGAGAGAAGGAAATAAGACCGAAATATGTGGTATAACAAAAGAAATAGCAAGAATGTCAGAGCAATTGAAAATAACAATCGCTCAAAAAACGAGTATACTTGAGAAATACGACGATACTTTAATTCTACTTCAAAACTAACAATTTTCAAGTGGCCTTATATTTTTGCGCTCGAGTATATTTCAATGTAATTTAACAACTTTTTGACCCTACTTATTCGTCCCAAAAAATTTAATATTTTTGTCGCTCCTTTTACCTTAAATCAGTGATCCTTTCTTTCGAAAATCCGACATTAAATTTATTTTTCAGTTAACCTTAACCAAATGAAGACGTCAAATGTCTTACCTTCTTGTAAACTTTAGGGTTGATAGCATTCTAGTATGTATTTCAAACTGAAGACCTTAAGGCACGTAATTTTATTTTTGGTAATTTTTCAATTTCGTTAACTTCAACTAAAAGTTTAGTCGCTTCATGGAAAATAAGAGAGCATCGTTATTAATAATCCTATCCGGTGGCTTTTAAAGTTATGTTCATGGGTAAAGTTTCAGGAAAGCAAAGTTTCGATAAAACTTTCAAGGAGAAAAGCAATGCAATCGAAGAATATTCTGAATTATAAGGTGCCTCTGGTTAGAGTGAATTATTTAGTTACTTGAAGAAAATTTCAGAATAAATAAAATTTGCGTTTAAAATATAAATTGCAAGTTCTATCTTGCTGTAAAAATTTTGAAACAAAAAAGGAATTGTTACTCGTGATGGATTCATTGTGTAATTTAAGTGGCACTTCTACATATTTTAAAGAAAAATATAAAGCTTTAAAAATTCTGAATAATTTGAACGTAGACTGAAATAATAATGAACGTATCTGAGGTGAACCTGCTAACATTGATGATTAACATCTAATTTGGACTTATCGGCAAAATTAACACGTTTCAGTTATTAATTGTTTTGCAAGTAGTTCATTAAGCTTATGCATATTATTTATTAGACTCCATTAACCATACAATTAATTTAATCCGTAATTTTCACGGTGATAGTAAATCAATAAAATTGACTAGTTCATCACATCGACCTGCAACAGATATGGGAATCTGCACATCTAAGCAATTATGATACCATCACTTCTATTAAAGCAATAATTTCTGACAGTGTATGTAGAGGAAGATAAGATTTTGTCAATGAATTATATTCCTAAATTGATAGGCATTTATTGCATAGCTGATTGTTTCAGAACGATTAACGCAAAGTTGATATGAAATTAGTGTTCGCGGTGCAAAAGCTGTTCATTAGAGCTGTTCATAGGAGCCCGCAGGAGCAACAAATGGGCCATTTGGGCCCTTTTCGAATGGACTAAAATATTTCAGAAGTGATAATCGTAATGTGATTCATTTTTGATTTGTTTTTCACTTATAGAATAAAAGTGAATAAAGCACGAGAAACTTTAGCGATTGGCACGAAATAATTGATATCATACTACCAACAAGTAATGGAATCTGCATATCGCACTGTCTCCGAACCACGCTTGTGACCGCCGGAATGATACCCGTCGAACTGCTTGCAAAAGAGAGAAGGGCGATCTACCTTAGGAAGACCCAAGTAGAGAGGTTAATCGCGAGCAGAGAAGAGAGGCTCCACACCCTAGAAAAGTGGGTGAAGATGTGGGACGAAGAGAGCAGGGGACTATGGACCGCTAGGCTTATAAAAAATATAGGCCTCTGGGTGGACAGAAAACACGGCGAAGTGTGAAGCTGTTGAGCGGGCACTGGTAGTTTTGATCGTATAGTCACCAGATGGGGAAGACAGCCTCGGCGGAGTGAATGTATTGCCCGAGAAAAGTTGACACCGCAGAGCACACCTTTTTCGAGTGCGAGAAATGGGCCACGCAGAGAAGAGCCCTTGAGGCGACTCATCCAGGAGGGGTAGTCTCTCCGGAGACTATAGTGGAAGGCATGATTGCCGACGAGGAAGTCTGGTACAATACGTGGAGGAGGATCTTCGACAGGAGAAAACGACCTGGACCAGCTGGAAACTGGTGAGGGAGTAGGTGCCTGATGGGCAAAATAAAAGGACCTAGCCCGAAGTAGTGTGCCAAACAGTTCCAGACTGGTGTCCGGAGAAGTAAGGGTTTTAGTCGGTAAACTGTGTCACAGTTTTCCGACACTGTGGGGAAGTAGTGCCCAGCGTGCATAAAACATTACACCTCCCTTTAAAAAAATGTTACTGGAAACTGGAAGCTCTTCATTGTGAACTTCAAGATCAAGGATGTCAGATCATACAGGAACCCCAAGAGAATTAGTCGAATCAATGGCCTTAGCTACCCAGTATAACCCAGTCGACTATTACCTCGGTAGAGCAGCTAGATGCCAAAGTTAAGAGTTTAAGGTGCCTTGAATAAGGTAAGCGCTTAGGCTATCAGCAGTGGACTTAGCATTAATTCAGGCAAAACTGAAATATAATTAAAAATAGTATGTAGTATTTTTTTTTTAAACAGTACATGCTTTTTACCACAAAAACCAAGATACCGGTTTTTAAATCTTCTCCATAAGCAAAACGGACAGATACTCCTGGAAAAATATTTGCGGATCATTCTCGATCCCAAACTCAGCTGGAAGTTTAACATAGAAGAGCGGGTTAAGGGAGCCTACATTTCTTTTGAGATCTACTAATATCGGTGTCTCCGAATCCACCCTAAATTGTAGGTCCACTTGCAATCATTGTCGTTTGTGGACTCGGCTATTCTCTCACCTCATTCCCCGCAAGGGGTTACGAGAACTATCGTAATTTATTTATTTAACCTTAATACAAGCTGTAACATAATAATAAAAAAATAAAAAATATAAGCTATAACATAATACTAATATTACAAGCTATAATAAATGATAAGTCATAATAAATAGTAAAGCTACAATATGAGCTATAATTATGGTAAATACAAACTAGAAGGAAGAAGGAATAGGAGACGGAATTGGATGAATTCGTTGAGCCGCAATACCACCATGCCATGGGTGCCAGGTTCGTGGCCAGGTCTGCTCGTGAACTTTTATTAAGAAATTAAAATAATCCACTTTATTTCTGGGCTGTTGTCTAGCTCACAGCAATGCAAAAACCAGACTTTCAAGTGTCCCCACTTGCCTTACCATAAATTTCCTTCCGACCAAAACCATGCTAACGCACCAAAGGGTTGTACCCTAGGATTTGGTCAAATCGTATAAAACAAAAAAAAGGAAGGCGATCAAGATGGGCGGGATCAAGATATAAGGCATTGTGAAGGGATAATTTACTGAGTTGGAAGTCAAAGGAGGAAAGGTCGTTTTCTTTTCGTAGCATCCTGGTAATTGGTTCGCATTAACCATAGTTTGTGCGATGGCGGTCGAGTCGGAAAAGAGTAATGGACCTAAGGTTGCGGGGATTGGTATAGATGGGTAAAGATTGCAGGATTGAAGGGCAGTCTATGGCACCAGTTAATAGCTGATGAACGAAGAGAATGTCGGAAACATTACCAAGTTTACTTAGGGGTTTTAAGTCGATCAGTTTCAGACGGTTTTCATAAGGTGAAAGGATGAATCTGTCTACCCACGGAAGATCACGCAGAGCAAAGCGAATGAACCTACGCTGGACAGATTCAATCCCGTTAATGTGAGTTGTTTGTGTAGGTGACCATACCTGGCTGGTATATTCAAGAAGAGGTGAAATGACGGAGATATAGAGAGATTTGGAAACATAAGGAGTGCAGAACTCTCTAGACCAGCGCTTCACAAACCCTAACGCGGAGTTAGCTCTGTTAATTATACTGTCAATATGGGAACGGAAATTGAGTTGACTATCACTGATTATTTATTCCTAGGTCACACAAAGAGATGGCGATAGGGACTGGTACGTCGGTTAACATGTAGACTCTCGGGGTGGTGCTAAAACGCTTGCGGGAATAAGATATGGACTGGCATTTGGAGACATTGAGCTCAAGAAAGTTTTTCATGCTCCACGTGGTGAACGAATCGAGGTCTTTTTGCAGGAGAAATAAGTCGGTTGTGGAGGGGATATGTTTAATTATTTTCATGTCATCAGCATAAATGGAGTATTTGATGACACATTCAACATAATTTATTGTAATGATAAAAATCAATGGACCGTGGTGGCTGCCCTGGGGGACGCCGGAACGAGCGAAAATGGGTTTAGAAATGGATGAGCTGAAAAGAACATTGTACCAGCGGTTGTTTTGGTAGGATTGAATCCAGGAGATGAACCAAGGGGGGGGGGGGGGGGGGGGGGCTAGGCGACCAAGTCTAAACAGGTAAACGCGTTATGGCAGATCTTGTAAAAGGCTTTACTAAAATCGATGGCGATAACATCAACATCCGTTTTCCAGTTCACGCATGAGGAAGCCATGCTGGGAGAGGGAGAAGATAGACTTACAGTGGAAGATCATGGAATCATAGACCAATTTTTCGAATAGTTTAGGTCTGGATGATAATTTAGCAATGGGTCTGTAGTTAGATACATCGCTCTTGCAGCCTTTTTCGAAGATAGGAATAATATACGAGTTTTTCCGTAATTAAGGGAATTCAGATTTACTGAAGAAGTGTGCAAAGAGGATCAGACGAACAGGTATTCTCGAGCTTTAGGATGGAGGGGTAACCATTGGATTTCTTCTTGGAATTAATAAAGCTATAAAAACGCTTGGGGTCGAGTATGAGCCTTGTTTCCATCCGTTGGAGGTACTTATAGTATAGGGTATTACAACATTCAGAAAGAGAGGTATAAGCAGACAAGTAGGAAGAATAGTCAGATGCAGTCTGGGTTAGAAGAAAAGTTTGCCAACTTTTATTTCTCCTGTTGCGGAGAGAGCGTAATTCTTTGTCGTACCATACGAGTAATGAGGAGCAGTTTTTACCAGGAAGAATATGGTTCGATTGTGTAAAACAAACGTATATTTCCGAATAGAACGCTTCTAAAGTAACGTCAATTGGAAGATGTGGAGAGATAGTGCCAATGTTAGAGTTGAGGAGCAAGTGATTTAATTTTTCAAAGTCGCCTTTACGAAAGTTAAAGGAAAGAGAAAACTCGGAGCTTGAAAGGGCGTGAGGGTGTTCGTAGGGGAAAACGATGAACAGGGGAGGATGATGATGATCGAGGGAGGAGAGGAGATGGTTGCTTTCCGCGACAGCCGAGTTATCTAGAGTAAAAAGAATACACAAGATTTACATACCACTTGTCGTATCCTATCAAGGCCTTTAATAAATTCAGTATGAATATAACATATCTGCTTATTATCATCAAGAGCAGCATCAATTTTATCATTGAATAAAGCTTAGTTTGTGACCTAAGCCTCCAAGGAGGATACTAAGCTGCTTGCGGTATAGAAAAGGTAGTGTTTTAACATTGATGAAAAGATTTTAATAGCAACAGTTAAATTAAGTTAAATACCCAAAAGTTTTATAACTACTTGAGCATCTCTTGTATACAATATTTGGAATTTCATCAGATCCTGCATTTTAATTGCAAACAAGTTTATCTAAACGAAGTTTATATGATTATATAAGGACTCAAATGAAAATCAACTGAATCCGGTTTATATGTCATAAGTTTTATGCGAAATTGAAAAAATTTGCTTTTTTTAGTTATTGAGAATTATTTCTTCTAAAAAAACTGCATACTCTTTGAAAAGGATAACAATTTCGTAAAAAAGTTTGACTATCACTCAAGTTTTGTCAACCGAATAACCGTAGGAAAAAAATAATTACTTAAAGTAGAGCAACATCAATTGCTGAATTTTTTCAATCATTTTATGTAAAAATTTAAATTACAAATAATAACAAAATTATAGTATCCGGTACATGAAATCCCACTCCGTTTATGTAGCACAGGCTACACCACGCAATTACGCCGGAAGGGAAGCTGAATCCGGAAGTCGTTCACTATCCGGAATCCATCATTAGGGACACACAAACGCAATGGCATTCCTTGTTTGTATTTCCACCCAAGCTTGCAAATTTTATCGAGTTATCCTTTCTAAATACGCCGTTTTCAGTCAAAGCATATCATTAATTTTCCATTGTTGAAAAATATACTTCGGAAATGATTCGGCTCTTAAACATAAGGTGAGGTCGGGAACGTTACGTTTTAAACGCCTACAGCTAACTGTGGGACAAATGGGGCAAAGCACGATTTAAGTGATTTGTCATATTGCGCAGTAATATCCCCACCCAAAGTGTGAGTTGCTCGGATTCTATTTTTATTAAATTTTTAGTTTTTTTGCCAGTTTATATTAAAAAAATCGTGCAAGTTTGGCACCGACATTAGGGTTGATTCAAAATTATTCACAGATTACCCTTTTCACAATGTCCATTATAATTTTTACTGAATTCACTAACTGAAAGCTATTTAAATGAATTTTTATAGTTTTGCTTTGCATTGAAAGTTTAGAAATTAGAAGGAGTTTCAGAAGTAGGAGGAGAGGGCATAACTTCTTTGAAAGCTCATATTTTGTGACTGAAGGTGTAACATTTAAAGGTCCCATTATTTATTACATTTTAAGGCACATCTCTAATGACGTCCAACTCGCTTCACTTTTCACAGGCTAAATATTTTTCTTTTCGTCATCTGTTAATTGTTGCTCTTGGGTCATAAATTAACGTCTCTAGGGGAGACCGGGGCACAGTTTCAAAATTTTTATTTTGAACTATTCTAATAGAAAGAATTAGAGAAAAAAAACTCATTTTGTAGGTATGACTGCCCTTTTGCCTTCAATTTTCGATCATTTTAAACCCGTTTCTTTGCAAATTAATATTATAGTGGGAAAGAAAAATTGAGACTATTTACCCCAAACATGGGGTTTAATGGCGCAACCTATGGGTTAAGTTGGCTCTAATTATAATTGAAGACTAAGAGGCTGTTTAAACGAAATACAGTTTATTTTACTTTATGAACATTATACAAATAGATATCTTCGTGAAAAATAAAAAAAACCTTTAAATATAAGAGATTTAACTTAAATAGTTAGGCATATTAATCGATGATTCGATCCATCCTTCTCCAGGCTTGCTATTCCTATACAGATCCAGGCAAACAAAGCAAAAAGTTTCTTCTTCACTTCCTGATTCCTCAACAGTCTGCATTTCTGTTACTTTCTTAGATTCCTTTCTTGTTGAATCTGTAAGATAATTGTTACGTAAGAAGATTGTCGATAAAATAAGCTAATGGCTTACTTTTCCTTTTGTGCACTTGCTGCTTTTTAGACTTCCCAAATGCTTTGTTTTCTCTCGGGTTTGTTAATAAGTGCTCTTTTTTATTGTGCGCACTTGTAGAGTTGAGGCCTTCACAATTGCTTCATTTTCCGGTGTATCCGAAAGTATGGCTGTCGTCCTTTTGCGTCTAAGAACAAGAAGGAACTGGTAGAGTATTGTCATCGGCAATAATCGATGATCTTATATTTACATGAATAGTAGAAGTGGAGTCAGCTGCGACATTAATATTTGGATTGGTCGATAGTGTTACGTCCTCGAGTCTTGGTCTGTCGGTGACAAATCCCGGTAAAAATTCGTTGTCGTCAAATATATTTGCATTAAATGGCGAAATCCCTGAAACTCGGAAACCAATCAAAATATTATTCGGTGTAATTGCTAGTGGAAGCGCCTGTTTAACTACTGCTGGTATGTCATAGATTGTCATATTTTTTCCTGGATTGTTAGTCATCCAGGTATCGATCGCGGTGTTTGTGTATTTTTTAGTGGCCCGTAAATGCTTCTGTCCAGCGGCTACAGCTTATGGGAACAGTGGGATGGAAATAAGAGGACTGTGCCCCATTTTCCTTGCAGTAATTCAATCCTTCAATTGATAAATGGGATTCATGGTTATCTACTACTAGTAAAAGAGGTCGTTCTTTGGTACACTTCGTCTCTCTAACCCAGAAGGATTCGCACCACCTTTACTTCCTCCATTTAAAAAGTGATTTCTAAATTTTACCCTGGGGAAAACAAAATATGGCGGAATACTATTCCTACTCGATGAAACTGCTACAGTCATGCACCTTTCCTGCGATGTCATTCTAAAAATATGTTTCAGGTTTTTGCACTGTCGTTATTCCTGATTATCCATGTTCCACATGTCTCCAGGTCCCAGATACATACGATTTAGAACATTTTTCAAATTACCAAAAAACTGTTCAACGTTCGTCTTGCAATTCATTTGTTAATAGTCCATAATATATATCAGAAGCCTTTTTGACATAGCAAACCAATTCCATTTCTTGCACCTAGGTAAACAGAAAGTGCATATGTTTCTCAAAATGTAGAAAAAATCATCTACCTATCTACTGCAAACATATCCTACTATAGTTTTAGGAAACGACTTATCACCAGGCAGAAAATTGTTGACAGAAGCGTGTGAGAGTTCTTTCCGGTACCGCCAAGACTTGGCACTACCTACCTTTTCTCGAAGCGTTTCGTCGTAGAGAACCCAGTAGAATAAGATGCAGTTACCACTCGATTTCCCCACTCATGATCATCAAAACCTCTGTCATCAATACCACCGGCATCAAAACCTTCGTTATCAAAGCCTCCGTCATCAAAACCTCTAGAGTATTTCCTGAAGTCTTAGAAAGCTGATTAGGCTAGGATTAGCACACAAACAGCGAAAAAAAAATCTGTAACTTACATCCTCCAACCCCCGGAAAACGGGGTCTAGGTTCTGTATTATATAACAATTTCTCATAAGATAATTTCCAAACTTCCAAAAGCCCTAGAAAGCTGAAATTTGGAATGCAGACTAAGTTCTGCACGCCAACAACGACAAAATTAAGAAATCTGTAACTTTCACCCTCCAACCCCAATAAAGGGGATGCAGGTTTATATATAAAATTTCTTCTAAGGAGGTTTTTACTTTGTTGAAAAGATAATTTAGTCTGCTCTAAGTCAATATAAATAAAGCACAACAGTCAGCTATACTTGAATATAATCGGTCAATAGCTAAGTACCACCCTGATCTATTGCTTATTGCAAGAGGCAAGGATAGAGATTGGGCTATGAAAAAAAGGATAGCTGACGTACAAGAAATACAGCCCAAAAACATACAAAGTACTAGAGCATCTTACAAAAACAAATGAAATCCCACCAAAAACATTTCATGCAAAGAATATTGCCAAGACTAACAAGCTCATACCGCTTTCACTGTTAAAAAGTTATCAGATCTCGTGTGGAGCCAAGGCCCTAACTCTACAAGGCCCTAACTCTACAAAGCCTGACTCTGCAAACCCTAACTCTAGAAATCCTACATCTTGGTCAAAAAGTATGGCTTGGCCGTTTCATGGATCTAACGCATGACACAACATTATAGACCAGTGACTTAATTTCTTACCATAAGTCGATTGGAGTGACTGTGCGATGGCCGCGAAACTGCCAAGCCATACTGTTTGACCAAGATGTAGGGTTTCTAGAGTTAGAGGTTGTAGAGTTAGGCCTTGTAGAGTTAGGGCCTTGGCTCCACACGAGATTTGATAACTTTTGAAAGCGGTATGAGCTTGGGAGTCTTGGCAACTTTCTTTACATGAAATGTTTTTGGTGGGATTCTGATTTCCCTTGCATGATATGCACTTCATATAAGAGGAAATCACTGAAGTTTGAAACTTGGCTGCACCTTGTTTCTTATAATTGTCATCTAGAATTCTTTTTTTGGAATTGGAAACGTGTCTGAATAAACGCCTTATTCTAGAAAACGTATCATGTAATGAATTAACGTCTGCCGAGGAGGCCACTTCAGCTATATGGGAAGATTGCGTCAACAGATTATTGGTGAGTGCTACCACCAGTAATCTGGGATTGCCATATCATTCTTGGAGAATCTCCACGCCGTTTTGTAATTTTCTTCGCTTTATGTGAACTGTTTCTAAGCTTCGCCCGTTAAGTTTGTCTACAGGTACCACATCTTTTGGCAATTGCTCATTATTTAACTGACGCCATTTCTAGATGTCCCCATCGAATATTGGTAGTGTAATCTTTGATAGTTTAAGCATTGTCATTTTTGGCGATTCAGCGGGTGTAGATGATTGTGAACTGGCAGGCTGAACTTCAAGCTTGTCAGACAGCATTATTTAACATCGCTGAACTCTTCCTTCCATGTTGATGTACTCATCGATGTTGTATCCAAAAGCTATTGGAACTTCTGTTGATTCCCATATCTTGCAATACTGTTCCTCAATTTCTGACCAATAGTTGTTAATAGATTTAGTCACTGATTCTTAAAAGTCATTAGATTGTTAGGCTCTTTGTACATTTCTTTGCCATCGAATTATGTTTGTAATGTTGTGAATAATTTGTTCGTATTTTCTGCTTGTTAAACCTTGATTGGGTTGGGAATGCTCACCTTAGTGGTTGAAATAACCTTTGCTGTATCATTGGATGCTTCGGTTTTCCTTGATAACTTGGATTTGGGTTAGTGGAAACCATCTGTGCAACCTGCGTTTGTATTTTTTAATGAAGAAATCATCTAAATAAAATGAATTCTTGATTGGTCATACATTTTCTTTGAATCTGCAGAGTAGGTTTCAATGAAGTAAGGATAATCTTGTGGATGGTCTGGAAGAGCTCTTATTTCCTGGTCAATTGAATAAAATAAATTCCATGCTGCATCTAGTCGTTCGGGTCGCACTTTGTAATAAGCCGCGTTTGTCTTCCTATTGTTTGGGTCTCAATTACGTTCTCCAATTTCTTTCGGTAGTCTTGTTGTTCAGCGGCTAACTCTTCCATGTCTCGTAAACTCATGTTGGATTCTTCAATGTTTACTTTGGGATTTTTTGTCTGGTTATGGGTGTTACAAGTGATACACTTGATTACGTCGGGGTCACCAATAATGTACGTAACGATTACTGATGGGGGTGACAGTGATACATAAACCACTGCACCAGACTGAAAAGAAAGTGATTAAGGAAAAATACTCAACGTTTTCTGACAAAACTGATTGAAATAAAACTCTCAACGTTCTCTGGGAAACTAAATGTATTATTGATTACAAAAATGACTTTTATTGAGAATTATTGCTAGCATTTCCTCGCTGTCGGAAGTCATAAGTGGAATTAGCCCCCCCCCCCACCTCCGGAGGTTTCTTAAAATTTTCTGTACTTCTTGGTTAGGAAAAAATTTTACTGAAATACTAAAAAAAACAACCTTAAATTTATATTATTATTATTATTATTTATTTTGAGATGCTTACCTGGGTAATTTATAATTATTTATATGGTACAAAATATTAATGCTTGCTTGGGTGAGTTACAAATACTTCCGGCTAGAAAATAAGTTAATGCGACCTTCAGAGGCTTTAATTTGTTACAGCTTCAAGAGTTTATATATTTTTTATCTTCAAAGATGGCGGCGGTAGAGCTGTATGTATGGCATCCCGATTTTTCCATACTGTTTCGCTGCTGCAAACAAAAGTTTACGATAATATATGCCAATGGGCAGGTTTTTGACCTAAAGTTACGTACTAAATTGTGTATAAAAAAATTAGTAATTAATTAAAAAACCCTTACGTCCTTTTCTGGAGAATGTACCTTTATGCAGCTTTTACCAAATTTTCAAGTAAATCGGTTGAAAATTGCGGTACTCAGAACGCCTTATTTTATAGAATGATATGCGTAGCTACCGAACAGATGGGACTTGACAAATATATACGTAAAATATTCTCCGACTTTTAAAACTTATTATACCTTATTTTGAAGTCCCTAAGCAAACAAAATTTGGAATATTTAAAATTCTAGAGGGGAATTACCCCTTAATGGGGCGGAAGCTTGACTTTATTGAAAGACCTATTCACTTATTGCCATAGCCTAATCTAGTAAATTTTTGGAAGTATAGATAATCTCTGGTCCCAAACAGAATTTTAAATTCTAGTAAGTATATTGGGACGAAAACTAAGTTTTTTAGACGAAAGGTTTTACCTTATATAGGTGTAACGTCCAAAATTAGAGATGCCATCTAAAAGAAGAAAAAAATTTAAAAACAATTTCAAATATAGAGGAACTAACTAGTCGTGTGGTGTCCTCCACAATGTAATTCTAGTAAAATGTTTGAATGATGCTGCAAAGAAACTTTATTTACAGATGTTCAATAAAATGAGTAAGGTATTTATCTGACGATTGCATGCCACTGAGGGATTAAAAGCCTCACTTTTCCTATGGCGGGTTTTCATTTACTTTTATTCCCTGGTGAGATGAAGAATGAACCTAAAATTGTACAAATTGATGATTTGGATTAAAGAGAATATTGGGAAACAAACCTTGATAAAGTTTTCTGGGATGTACTTCATCCGAACGTATGCCGTAGTATTCCTGGTTTGCTTAATGAAAATTCGACGATGATAATTTTATGTACTTACCTGTGAAGTAGCCTGTGATTGAATTTTCGAGTTGTACTAAAAAAAAATAAATTTATATACTTACCTAGTACGATGAAGAACATCATGTATACGCCCGAAACTGATTCTCCTGCAACAGATTAAGTATTTAATATTGGAAATTTGGGAATATGAATAGATTTTAGTAGCTAGGAATATAGGTATAAATTTAATATTTCGAATTTTTAGTGAATTGAAATAGTTTTAGGATTTAAGGTAATTGAAATATTGTTAGGATTCAAATAAGACTGAATTAAATATAAACTGGATCAGAAATAGTTACCTTCAACGTGAACTGACTAAGGCAGTAAACGAGCTCGCGAACATCTGAAAGCAGAAGTAGACAGATATATGGAGGGATTCTTATCTTGGTAGCAGTTAATTAAGTTCAAGATTTACTTACCAGACTTCTCTTCCTCAACATCACAAAAACGACTTAGTGATTACCACATAATCTAGATCGGACATCGAAGAAAATTCTAAACTTCATGTGATCTTCAAGGTACAGGATTGAAATATGTAACAATTTAGACTGCTTGGGAGTAACAATAAAAAATAAGGAGACCCGAAAACGATTCAAAACAAAATAGTGAACACGTAAAATTTGCTGTTAACATTCGTAGATTTTCACAAATTTTTCGCCTTCCCGAATTTTACCAATATTCCGGGTGCAATCAAATGAAAGTGCAAATTATCCAGTATATGTTAAAAGAAAAAACGCAAAAATATTATTTAAAAACTCGACCGTTTCGGAGCGATCTGGAAAAATGGCATACGATTTCCAGTATAAATAGGTGGCACGAAACTATAAAAAGAGATCTTTGGTATGTGAGGGGGCGATTCAAAAAGAAGTTGCGAATTAAAAGTTCAAAGTGAATTGGTAGTGAAGAGTTCAAAAATATGCTGCAAGAGAAAGTGTCCACTTAAGAAGTTAAGTTTTAAATTTGAAGGTCAACGTGAGAAGGGCAGTTTAGAAAAATACAGATTGGTCAAGAAAAATGCCAAAAATGACAAGGAAAACGGAAGACTAGACAGAAGGATGATAGTTTTAGCAGATCAGGAAAAAAATATTTGCAAGATAAGTACTTCCTTTATATCTTTAATTAAATGTTTTTTGAAATTGAACAAATTTTATATGAGTCAACTTATCAGTAGTTATTTCTACCGAGTTCGTCGACTCAAGTCAAAAACTACGTGGCGCCCATCGGGTGATCTATAACATATATTCAATATGGCAGGATTCTTAGCTTTAGCTACAATTGTTTGATTTTAAATTTTTGAAAATGAAATTTCTTTTAACCGCAGTGGCTATCGTTGTGTGTACGGGCTTTTTTTATTTAAAAAAAATAGTATTTTTTAGAGCCCTCTAAACAAAAAAAAGTTATTTCAAAACGAAATTGTTTTTCATCAGTAGCAATTATTTGAAAAAAATGTTATTCAAAAAACGGCTACGCACAACGAAAATGATACAGATTTAAACAATGTTTGAATTTTTTTTAAACCGGTCTATAAAAAACAAACGATTCATCCATGTCTGTCTGTTTGGTTGTCCGGACTAATAAAACAAAAATAGCCATTTCTATTTCGATGGGACTTTCACGGGAAGGTTCAGTATTTTCATAAAGATAGCTTAGTCTACTTCCGAAGCAGGGCTATGACATGACCAAATCATCGAAACGAACGATATTAGTATCGAATTCACAGTTTTCGGAGATCTCGAAGACACTCCCGATGCCGTAAGATACTCTGGTAGTAAAGACACTTGGCCTTTCAACCAGGAGGTCCCAGGTTCGAATCCCACCGGCGGCGACCCGTAGTTGTTTTATACTGACAACAGATTACGATAGAAAGGCCACTGGGGGTTGCAGAATAATGTCGGTGTTTCGGAATCCACCTCAAATTGCAGGTCTGCTTGCACCCACCCCAGCCTTAGAAAGGATAACAGGAAGTAGAGAGAAAGAGAGACAGAATAGCATATAAAAATAATCGGAAATGACATTTACTTAACAAGAGTCCGAGGAAGGCCGGGACATGCAGCCAGTTGTAAATACAATTAAAAACTACTAAAAAAAATAAAAAATTTAAACTTTAATTGCTGCAACATCAAAGTTCTCCAAACTGACGCTAAATATTGTATATCTAAATTGACCTGATTCGGACTTTTCGACAAGTAAACATTTGGTGCGGGCAGTACGAAATATCTCTAAATCAATGTACATGTCGACATTTAACTTACTTAACGACAAGAGACCGATCTCAGAGACTTTATATTCAAAGACCGCATTTACCTCCTCAACCCCTTTTTCAGAGCATTATTTTGCTCTACTCACTGTTAAAGTTATCATGTTATCATGGAATCGCCAAAAGATTATTCGCGTTAATAAGCAATGGTGGACTACACCTCTTCTCTTCCTCCGATTGTAGATTCTGAAAATAAGTACGTTTGCTCACCAATTTGCCTTACACAACACCATTCGGTTGTTTCTTCAGCGTTAATTTCAATTTAGTATTTTTCCGAAGGTATGTTTAATTATCCGATTCACGTCAAAGAGATCTCAGTTAAAGATGGTCTTAGGCTTATAAATCCGGTAGCTGCACTATAAGTACAAGTTCACAAACTTTTGTACCTCCTACTTTGAACGATTTAACAAAATAATTAATAAGACGTTCTTTTCACAAATATTTAATTTAGTATCAATGGAGAGGCTCCTCATTTACGTGACAAAAGTGGAAGAACTCTAGTTTTATATTTGTGAAAGACATTTCGCGTAACTTCAGATTTACTAAACTCGAACCATGCTTTTAAAGGTTTTACTGTAAACATATTTTGTGATTGTTGTTAAATACAATTTTGTAGATTGAAGTTATTTTTATTTAGTCTTAATTTGACAAAAATTCCTAAAGATAAATTTTCCTTAATTTTTTCTCGGACATCACAATTTAAATTCTGTCGCTTGCTTCGTTTGGTAATTTTACAAACTCTTTAAATATTTACTCCTTCAAGGTAATAAACTTTCATCCGGATGGATTAAGCCTCTAAATCCTGAAAATAATCTGAAAGTTTTCAAATATGCAGTAGAACTCGGCAGGAAACTTGTTGAAAAGACGGCCGGATGGGCTTTTCTATTTTCGTTGGCCTGCATGGAGATTTAAGGCCCAGTTTTTCGCAACTGCTCGAAGGGTAATGAAATAATTCTCCGCCGCAGTAGCTCCATTGAATTAGGAAAATTTAAAGTCAGAATAGACCTGAACAATACTCAACTTTACAGACCAGTAAATAAAGCTCAGTTTTCGATCAGGATAAAATGAAGTCCCCAGGCGACCATTACTTACAGGATGTTCATGGCCCTTAAGCGGCCCTGACTCTTCCAAACCCAATTACCTGTAAGTAATTGACTGGGTGTGCCCGGAGAAAAGGAAATAAAAAAATGGAATAAAATGAGAAATATTCGGATAAAACCTCAAAAACTCGAATTTGTTGAGCAGCAGTTGATGTGATCTAAAAAATATTGAAAGCAACTTAAGTCTCAAAAGAATCGATAAACAAATTGAATGAAGGCAGCACCTTATCAAATTAAATTGGCGATTGCACATGATAACACGATTATCGCATCTGAATGAGCAGGAAGTCAGCCGTCAAACGTAAACCCCGCGCTACTAACAACATCCGTTCCAAAGCTTTTTTTTTCGGCCGTGAGATGCTTTGATGTCTTCAAAATGCGTTACCCATACGAAACCAGACCCCGTCCACCTTAAGCGCCTATTGCCATCAACGCGGCTTTTGTTTATTTAATTATTTATTTATTCGTTATTTATTTATGCTGTAACCTTACCATCTTTTCGGCGCTATTTTTCTCTTCTCGATTGACATCTCAGGAGCCAAGTTGTGATGTTTTTGCTCTTTGAGCCTTACGCAAAATCAATAAAATGAGTTCATGTAACGGGTCCAAAGGGGGCTGCTAGTCCTGCGGTGGTGGGGTATGAGGATTCTGGCCTACATAATGAAAGCCAGAGCAGAATATTTTTTGTGTGATTGAAGTTCTGCCATTGCTGATGCTATTGACATTACCAATACATTCACGAATCCGGTCAGATTAAAGAATATGCTGAAACTGGGAATGGAACAGTGGCCTCTCATACGGCTGCATCACAGCCTCCGGTTTCTGGGGAAACTCTGGCAGCTGAGAAAAGAGCACATTTAGGTGTGCCGGCAAAAGCTCCAGGTACAAGGGTATTTGTTATTTACTTCTTGGCGGTTCCTTTGCCAAACAAACGCTTATCGGTGTATGAGTTTTCTTTGAAAAAGTGATAGTGTCTTATAATTTATATTCAAAAGATATATGGTATTGCCAGATGTATTAAGTTTTCATTCAAAATAACAGTATTACCTCAAGAAAAGGAAATTTCGCTTTGTGAAAAAATTATTTCAGCGAATTCCTGGCGATTATCAATGATTTTCAAAATTTTATTTTACTAGTAGAAACCAGAATTATAAGTGTTAACCAGTTGCATTGAAAATAACAGTAGTTGGTAGTTCGGAAACAGATTAAAACTACATTAAGTCACGCTTGACTGTTTGTCGGTATATGCAGGCAAAAACATCTAAGAGCAGATGAGAATTTAAGAAATTGCTGAAAGAAAAAATATATATAATTTAAGAGAGCTTAATATTGAAATAAAGTTTGGACAAATATATTAGGTCGTTGATAATATAAGGGTAACCGTCCTGGCCTTCCATCATAACGGTCCCAGGTTCGGGGTTAAGAAGTGATGTGTTGAGGTACACTTTACTCTAAAAACAAAGAAATATAGTTATCGAAACATATTTCTAAAACATTGACATTGAGAGACTAAGTTCAACGATTGTGAAAGGGTCAATCCATATCAAATCGGCCAATTTAATTAGTAAAGGTCGCTGACAAAAGTTATTTATTCTTAATTTTTTTTACCTGAATTTGTACTATTCTTAGAGAGTTGGAAAAAAGTATTCATTAATTTTTTAGATGTTTAGTTTTTTTTTCGCCGCCAATTTGTATTGGTGCCTCAGCCTATTTTGCATTTTACAGAGGTTTGTGTTAAACACTGTAACTTCTTGGTTTTTAAAGATATCCAGTTCAAACAAAAACTATGTTAAAGAGCATAAAATGTTCAATATTTTCTCTCGTGTATATATTTAGGCCAACTTAACTGTAAATACGAAAAAAATTTCTGATTTTTTAATTGTGTCCCTTCTGAGATATTTCAGATTGAAAATGCGCGATTTTCGAAAAATCGCAATATGTGAAGACTCATTAAAATTATAGGATATAACTGTATGGTCTAAAACTTTTTCGGGAAGTAGTATACTATAAAGATATTATCCAGAAAAAAAATTTAAGGTGATTCTTAGTTCTATCTTTAAAATTTTTAATTTTAAAGGAGCAGGTTTTTAGTTCGAAAACGTTAATATTTACCGATTTTACCGATATACTTTTTTATATAATTTATGGAGATGTGCAAAAGGCGTTTATTGACAATCAGGAATAACAAAGGAGAAATTATTCATTCTAATCTGACTCCATTAAGTAGTCTTTGACAGTTTGCGATGGACATTTGTGAAGGACATCAAGCTAAGCTCCCAAGTAGGACTCCTTGAGTGATAATCCTTTATGTTTTTTTATGACTTGAAAAAACCAAACAGGGTGTTCTAAAAGTCTGAATATGTATGATTATCTCTAAAAATACACTATGAATCGGGAAACGAAACAAATACGCATTTGATATTTTTGGAAAAGCTATCAAATGATACCAAAATTAGAACCACATTGACACCCCTGTGGGTAGTTGGCACTGAAATCGCAAAGACTGAAATTTTTCGCTATTTTCGATTATCGAATCGAAAAATAACAAGTGCTTTAGGTTCTCAGTGATAACAGAAGTGATTCCGAAGGTACCCGATCGTCTCCGAAGACATACGATGGTACCCGAAGTGATTACGAAGGTATATGACTATTCACTGAGTGTTTTCGAATGTGGTTAATGATTCCCAGAGTGGTTTCGAACATGTCAGACAATTCTCCGAGTGCTTTCGGAGGTACCCGACGATTCCCTGTGTGATCCCAAAGCACGGTTTTTAAAGAATCTTATTATACCCGGGCACACCCGAAATGGATGTTTTTGATCAAATCACATAGGTAGGAGTGCTTTTTTTAAGTGAGTCCCCTTCGCCTATCACCATCAGGGTGCGGGATTTAAGTGACTGCTATACAATCGTGTATACATACCAATAACGTGGCACTTTTCGGCCTTGCAGACCTTGCTAGATCTTTTACAGAACCCGTCTGTTAATACAGGAACACAGTTTTAGAATCAGTTGGTTTGACGATCGGTCGACGATCTAAATGAGTGTCAATGCGTAAGTTAGCAACTCATTCGTATGGCCTTGTTTTATCGCCATACCCTTGCAGTATGAGGGTATCTATTCTTTCTTTTTCAGACAGGCGTTATGCCAACGAACACAGTTTTTATGCACAGTGGTTAACTAAAACGTCCGGTCCGCTTGAAATGTTCAACAACAACTACCAATTTATAACTTTTTAAACTAAAAAAATTAAAATAACATATTGTGGTTTCTTTGATGAAATTTAATTCAACCAAATGACGAATAGTCCGAAAAAATACAATAACGATCAAAAAATCCACTGCGGGTATGCCTGGCTATTATCGAATTCTTTCCAGACCATCTTTAGTATCGTGGACTACCTTCGAGATCACTCGGGGAATCTTCGGGTAGCTTCAAAATCACCCAGAGAATCGCCGGGCGCGTTCTAAACTACTCAGGAAATCATTGGCTACTTTGGAAACCATACTTTGGGTATGGTTGCATACCTTCAAAATTACTTCGGATCTCTTCGTAAACACTTCGGATACAATCGGAAAACTGCGGACGCTTCAGTTATCATTGAGAACCTAACCAATTTGTTAGTTTTTTGATCCGATGTACGTTTCGCAAAAATAGCGAAAAATAATAGTTTTTGGTTTCAGCGTCATCAAGAAAGAGTAAAAAAAATTTCAAACGAAACTTACGCATTTTTAGCGCCTGAATCCAAATCTGCCATCAGAAGTAGGCGGTTTTCGGGTTTTACTTAAGATTTGAAAATTGCAACACGTCACACCTACAGGGGTGGTGTTGGGGAGGGAATTGATGTTGGTATCATTTGATTGATAGCTTTTTCAAAAACATCAAATGCGTGTTTTTTCGGTTCCCCACTCAGAGCATAATCTTTAGAGATATTCAGCAGTTTCCAGAATTTTGGGACACACTCTTCTAGGGTACTGATAATCACTGCTGTTAGGCGATTTTTTGGATATTATTGCAATAATAATTGCAGTCGCTGTAAGAAATTCCTCACGCAGGCCAGTATGTTCGTCCATTATTTACGTGATTCGCAATAAAATGATTTTTGTCATGAGTGAAGTAACAAGACAGATTCTACGACAGTTCTGCAATTTCGTATGTTGCTTTTAGAAGGACAAAAAGGAAAAAAGCGAACACTTATAAGTTTATTTGCCACCCGCTCTCTGACTCATTCTAGGCCGAATTTTTTTCAGAAATCTACACAGCCATTTAACCTTGCAACTTGAACTTAATCTGGTTCACAGGAAGCCCAAGAGCTTAGGTGGATTTTGATTTGTTTAAACAATAATCCACCAAAGACAAGTTCAAATATTTCTATTACATATCCCAGAATGATATTGTTTGATAGGCTTGATGTTGAGCTCTCCCATTTAGGACCATCAACAAGTGTGTCCCAGTTAGAAAAAATATTTTTTAGTTGTATCCAATACCGCCGTAGGTGCACGGCCGGGAAGTGGAGTGAAACGCCAGACCAAAGTGTCCTCTACTTGAATTTGAAGATTTTTGTACTATAAAATTAAGTTTTCCTGAAAGAACTAGTTTAAATACTAAAAGAAGAGTTTGTTTTCTTTTCCGCGTGCACGAATAGTTTAAGTAATCATCGAGTCCACCAGATTCTTACAAATGGAGGAAGGAAGCATCGATATTGCTCCAAAGCTGATCTTCATTCTAAAGTTGTTTTGTCATCTCTTGTCTGTTGAAATTCCGTGGGGATAGTAGTAGATACAATCTGTTGTAAGAAAGATGAATGTTGAAATTCTATTACCAAAGGAATCTTGGCGCACGACAGATCTTGCTAATGTGGGACATCTAAAGTCTCAGAAAATTCCGTTCAGTCACGAGACTATGAAGAACTGACTTTGGTATTAATGAACAGTCAGCAAATGTTCAGTCTCGATCTAGACATTCTACAGATAGTATCTTCTAGTATATTTGAACAAGCGGGACCAACAGTAATCCTAGATATATACGAACAATTCGGGTGAGGCTGACCTGAACCCCCTACAAGCGGTAATTCTTGGTAGAAATGAATGCTAGAAGATTCTTGAAATGTTGTACTATTATGTTCTTTACTTAAAAATAAATTTATGTTTAGCATATTTTTTGTTTGTTTATTTAAAAATTTGTTTAAAATATTGAAAATTCGGTGGTGAAGGAGTGATAACTTGTTGGCTTACCAACCCGGAGGTCCCACATTCGACCATAGTTGTCCTCTTCTGACAACGGATTACGATAAAAAGGCCATGGGGGTTGCAGAGAAAAAGTGGTCCGGAATCCACTTTAAATTGTAGGTCCACTTGCAATAGTTGTATCGAATTGGGTGAAATTCTTTACCCGCTCGATGCCCCTCAAGGGGAACTAGAGAGAGATATACCTTTCAATTGCTTAAATAATAATTTGCAGAAATAAGGTCATTTTCATAATTGTATTGCTTTTATATTATACAACGACAATATAGCTTTTCAGGAATTCACGAGGAAGGAATAGTCCTTAATATAACAATTCTCAGTAAAGAAATATCCCACAATATCCCAAGTGGAATAAATCTTTATATTACAATGGCAATGCCTTCCCGGTAACTTTATTTTACCGGTGTTTTGTTTTCACTTAATTGTGATGAGATGTAGTGAAAGCTCGCCTTCGAGCCGCTAAAGCGCATGTCCAGTAGAGAGCGCGCAGAAACTTACCCCACAATTTCTGCAATAGTATTATAAGCTTTTGCCAAAACTTCTATAGAAAAGTGGTCCAGATTTTTTGAAGCACTTGCGTTCGCCTGCCTGGAGACCTCCAGCCTCCATATACACCGGAGCAACACACACATTCTTTTAACAATTACATGTAATAAGTCTCCCCCAATATGCCTTAAGCCTTGTGCTACATTCGACATTTCTGCAATGTTTCCATGGGTACATCAAACGATGTATGACGTCATATATTTGATATTTCATTAGTATTTGGGTCCTGTTGACGTTTTCACCTTGCAATAGTATGATTTATTCTATTTTATGCATTTTATTCACGCATACACAAAAATATTCGACTATGTTGGACAAACAAGCACCTATATAAATTTTTAGGAAGAGTTTTTAAGGCGAACTAATTTGGCAGCCCAGCGACTTCTCTGCAAGAAAAATGAATCCACTGATCTCTGGGATAAACACGAGTGGTACCGTCATTCCATCTTTTTTCGCTTGAAGCTAAAAAGCCACCACATTTGTCACATTTAAGCTGCTGCCGTGCAATGTGGAAAAATGAGGACATCCTTTGACACCCCGCTCCCCTAGAACTAGGTTGGCTCATCCAGTGCAATGAAATATAATTTGCACTGAATTTCGTTTAGCTTTAAGGGATAGTTCTGGAATTTACAGAAGGGTTATATTTGGAGTTTTCATATAGCACCAGGTCAGTTTAAATGATGCATTTTTTTTTAAGGGCGACTTTTAATTTAACCCAATTTTTATTACATGAAATTAAATATTTTAAAAAGTTATTTTGGAAAAAAAATATATACAAATATATTGTAAGTGTATGTAAGCGAAGAAAAACAAGCGAAGGAAAATAATTTACTCAAATTTCAGCTAATTAAAATAATTCTATGCATTCATGCAGTTAAACAAATCTATCATTTACAATGTGTAAATCCCCGCCAACTATTACCTGCATGAAGGTGGAATTATGGATACACATAGCTGAAATACGTCTTTATGAAACTTGAAAATTATACCCGGTAATATAACTGACAAAAATGTTATAAGGAAGAGTCCATATAGATAATACAGATAGCAGAAGTATTAATCAAATATAATACCGCTCGAGAAACCTTAAACTCTCTACATTTTAACAATTGCTTCACCCATTCTGGGAATATGGGTACGAACTTAAGGACGTGGGAGTCTATTGACTTAGGACTTATGGGACCATTTTCTAATCACCAACAGACAATGTGCATCTCTTACTAATAGATAACACAATTCGATTAGATCATGTTCTTTTGTGTTTATACTAAATAGTTTAGACGAGTAGTATTGCCTTTCATGAAAGAAGTTTTTAGGAATTAGACATTTATGAGCTCTCAGTTGGATTTTTGTATATTCGTGCAATTCGTGGCGTTCAGATGCGGTCATTTTGAAGGGGGATTCTAGTAATTTTAAAATGGCAATTAAACAGGATCAAGTCAACGAATTGGTTTCAGACATATAACATAATTTTATTCAATGCCTAAACTTAACAATATTAAAGTATTCATGAAAAAATAAAAATTTTAAGTATAGTTTTTTATCAATTTGAAAAAAATTCTCATTTTCGATGTATATCTGTTTTTATCTTCATCTGAAAAAAAATCGAGCAGGCTCTAATTTATTATAAAATTTTGAAGTTAGTGAAGAAAAAACAATTTTTGAGAAAAAAATGTTTCAAGTTTTTTTTTTCAAAGTTTCAAATGTTGTTTTTAAGGTGTTTTCTACTGCATTTGTTAGCAAATTATCCATTTTAGGCACACAGAAAATACATTTAGTTACCAACTATAGTTGAAAACTGAAAGTTGATCTAACCAAATTTATGAACTTGTACTCTAGGAGACAACATGACATTCATCTTCCAGATGAGCAGCAAGTAATGCAAGTGAATAAATTATACGGCTATTTGCCCTCCCGCGATCTGGCCACTCGGCACCATTATTCGTGAGTTAATTCCTAAAGCTGCCGATTAGAGATGGGCGATACCGTATCGATATACCGGAGTATCGATACTTTGCTTTCAATACTCCGAGGTTTTGTAATCGGTACTACCAGCCCCCGATACTACCGATCCTCGATACTTTTCTTTCAATACTCGAAGTATTGACAGCCCAGCACACACCGTCTCATTATTTGGTGTATGGGTCCAATTTCCAGTCGTCTCTAGTACGCAAAAGCTTAAAATAGATTTCTATTGAAATAAAAGTTTATTGTTCTTTATTTCATCTGCTGTTTTAGTTGTTCTTGCGAAATTTCAAATTATTCATTTTCAAAAGATATATGAAATCACCCGCTGATTTTTGAAAAAAGTTATCAATCAAATGCATATATCTTTTGAGCAAATTGATAATTTGATATTTCTCAACGATAAAGTTGCTGCAAATTGTTTTGCAACAACAACAAAAAACCAATAAGATAATAAATGTAATTTCTATGCAATTTCTATACCATATATAATTTTTTTAATTTTTTTATCCATATGTTTTCAATACTTTTGAGTATCGATACTTCTTCAACGGTATATTTGTATCTAAGTACCGAAAGATGCGGATATATTGCAATGCCAAGAATCGATACTGAAGTGATCAGTTGGCGGTGGGGTTTTATGTGCTATCCGCCGTGATATTCCTTTTGGTGTCATTGATGTGACCTCCTTTGATGACTTGGAGCTGAGTTGTGTTGTCTTGCGACTTCAAGGTAGGAATATCTTTATTGTCGTTGTTTATGATGTGCGGGTATTATTATAACTTTAAAAAGGCTGACCCATCATTACTTAATGATTGGTTTTCGACTTGCGATTAGAATAATGTCCTCAATGAATCTGATATTGATATCGCAGTGAGTTCATTTTGCAATATCCTTGCCTCATGTTTCACCCAATGCGTCCCTATCCCTAGGTCTATAGGTTCCTGTATTTCACAACCACGGCTTAAAAGGTATTTAAGACATCTCAAGAACTTAAAAAAACAAAGCCTGGAGTCGGTTTTTCTCCTCGAGGAGTAACCCTGATTATATGTTCTATCTGAGTTGCCTCACTAATACAGTCATGTGCATTAAAATAGCAGTATAGGAATAAATCTTTAAAAAAGGGAATTTTAATAATCCCTCGCTTAGTGATTGGAAGGACATCTCTTGCAATTATTCTCTTTACTGTTTTAAACCAATGTGTGGTGGCAACACTTCAATTAAGAATGATTTTAGGGTATTTCCCGTTATATTAATAGCAAACTGCAAAATTTGATGTGCATTAAAATAGCAGTGTTACTTGGTTTCTTTGATAAATTTGTTGAAAAATTCGAAAGTGACTCTTTATTTTTTTCATCAAAGCATTGCACACCTGGGGAAAGGTCACTTATCAGGCAGCTACTTAGAGATGGCAAAACGTACAAATTTATACAAGAAACTTTAAAGTGTTCAGCCAAAATGATTAGTAATGCGAGAAAATGGGAAAATGTGACTGAAAAACGGGGCGGAAAAAGGAAAACTACACCTCAAGAAGACAGAAATATTATAAATTCTTCATTTAAGACTTCCACACAAATTAAGCAGGATCTGAATGTTTCAATCAGTATTTCATCAATAAGAAGACGCCTCATAAAAGCTAATTTAAGATAGAGACGTCCTAGAAAAGTGCCATTATTAAATATGAGACAAATAAAAAACCGCCTATTATTTGCTAGAGAGCACGAAATGTGGCCCTCTTCTAAATGGCGTAATATTTTGTGGAGTGACGAATCAAAAGTAGTTCTTTTTGATTCTAGTGGATGCCAGAAGTATGTTCGGAGACCAATCTGTACAGAATTTAATCCAAAGTATAACAGAAATACAGTCAAACATGACGGTTGCAGTCTTATGGTCTGGAGCTGTTTTTCTTGGTATGGCGTGGGTCCGATCCATTGCATTAAGGGAAAAATGGATGCAGATGTTTATGTAAACATATTGCAAAATGTAATGCTTCCATTTGCTGAGGAAGAAATGCCTTTACGGTGGACTTACATGCAAGATAACGATCCCAAACACACTTCCCGAAAGGCTAAAAGTGGTTTGAGGAAAACAAAATGAACGTTATGGTCTGGCCTTCACAATCACCAGACCTTAACCCTATCGAGCATCTATGGATAGACGTTAAAAAGGCAGTTTCTATAGCAAAACCGAAAAATACTCAGAAATTATGGAAAATATTTCAGTCATCGTGGAAGTCTGTCCATGTAAGCAGATGCCGTCAATTAGTGGAATCCATGCCTCGTAGATGCACAGCAGTTATTAAAAATAATGGTTACGGGACGGGACAAAATACTAACGTGTTATGAAATAGTCATATTGAAAATTCCTTATTTGTTTCTCTTTTTTCATTATTTTGTTATTAATACAAAAAGACTGCTATTTTAATGAACACTTTTATAAGCATATATAATTTACGAAGAATTATTTATTTAAATTATCAGCGAAGAATTTTATGTTTTTTATTTCTAATGGATGAAATATAAAATAAAGATTATTTTCATAACAACATAATGTTTTGCACATCACCTTTATTGAAAATTTTGTCTAATGCGTGTAAATATTTTAAACACTGCTATTTTCATGCACATGACTGTATATGTTGGACGTCAGTGCTTCATACAATGACTATATTGGTAGTATTAAACATGAGTGACCATCGCTCATCTTTTTATTGATTTTTTAAGGCTGATTTAACTTTTAAATCCTTCTTATCTTCTTTCCAACATTGGTTTATTAAAGGAAAATCTACAACAACTGACTGACTAGAATTCTCGAATTACTGCATATCACCCATTGAAAGTGCTAACCAAGTTGATCGTATTTCCACCGGCTTCAGTAAAGCTTTTGATCGTATCAATCATGATATTCTCCTTCATAAGTTGGCCATTCTTGGTTATCCTGCTGGTTTTGTTTATTGACTACGCTCGTACTTTACCGACGCTGCCAACGTGTTTTGTTTTCTTGAGTTCTTTCGGTTCCGACCCGAATCACACACAGGGTAGTCACCTTGGTCCATTATTGTTCATTATTTACATCAATGATGTATCCCTAATTCCATCACACTCGAAAATTTTCGTTATGCCGATGACGCTAAGCTATTTCGCTGTTTCGAACGACCTTGACTACCGCCTCCTCAATTCTGACTTGAATGCCTTCTGCAATTGGTGTTCCATCAGCTGCCTCCCTTTAAACGTGTCCAAATGCACTGTCATGTCCTCTGCTGTTTAGTTACTGCAAAGACTTTTTGATCTTCCTTAATGCTCGATTCTCTTTTGAAGATCACATTGATGCTATTGTTGGCCACTGTCTTTTCGGTAGACACGCAGGACGTCTGCGCGTTCCCACGAATGACTTCTGCCGGAGCTGTATGGACGAGGAAGAGGTGGAAAGCATTCAGCACTTACTCTGCGAATGCCCGGGCCTAGCAAAAAGAAGGTACAATGCAATGGGCGCGTACTTCTTAGGTGGCATGGGCGATATAGCCGGCATCGGGCTGAAGCAGCTCCTAAGGTTTATTAACAGCTGCGGCTGGTTTTAGTTAAACCCGCCAATCAGGCACGGTTCCACGGATGTGGTATCACAACGGACCATTTATAGGTCTATGTGAGGCTGATCGGCTGTAGGGCTGATAGCCGCCACCCTAACCTAACCTAACCTATTGTTGGTAAAGCTAATGCTGCTTTGGGTTTCATAAAGAGGTGGTCTAAGGAGTATAATGATTCTTATATCATTCGAATCCTTCATTGTACATTTTTCAGGCCTATTCTTGAGTATGCAAGCCTAGTGTTGTCTCCTTTTTATGAGGTCCATGTGAAGCATATCGAGTCTGTCCAACGAAGGTTTTTAAGGTTTGGTCTTCGTAGCCTTCCATGGAGTAATGCCAGACTTCTACCTCTTTATGTTGATAGACTAAAATTGTTATCTTTGGACTCCCTGGAAACCAGACGTAATAATGCCAGGGCCGTTTTTGAGTGTCTGCAGGGGGCTATTAACTCTCCTGAATTGTTAACATGTTTAGTGAGCCCTTTGATAAGCTGTCTCACTCTATTATCGTTTTCAAATTGGCCAGGTTGGGTTTCCCACCCCCACTGATTGCATGGATTAAGTCGTATTTATCTAATAGGATTTATAGAGGGCTCCTTCTGGCATTCCAAAGGGTAGTCAATTTGGTCCTTTATATTTATATATTTTATTACTATATATTTGCTTCAAAGAAGTAAAATTCTTATTTATACGGACGATATCAAGATTTTTCTCTCAATCAAATCTTTTGTCGATTGCGAGATCTTGCAGTCAGACCTACACATATTTTATAGCTGTAGGTTTGCTAATGAGGTTGGTGATGTCTTCAGCACTAACGTGGACAAGGTTACATTAAGAAGGAGCCTCTATAACTTGTAGCCATCCTGTTTCACCCACTCGTTTTTGTAAGGCTTTTGTAAGGTTTTTTATGTAGGTTTGTGTATGTATTGTATTGGTTTGGTTCAAGCGATCTCTATTGCCTGTGCACCCCTGAAAGTTGTATTTGGGAGGGGTTTTGTGCTTTTGGCTTCTGCTTGTCAAGTGCGCCTTCTGAGTTAGAAGGGTTAATTCAATATTAACATATCTATTCCGTCACGCTCCTTGAGGAGTCATGACTTTCTTCATATTTCGCACCACCGTACTACCTGTGGACGTAATGAGCATTTTCAATTCGGTATATGACTTTCACTTGTCGAAGGGCATAATAAAAACCGAATTGATGGGTCAGACGGCAAAGTTAAAGCTGATGTACAGGCTCGCATCAATAAGGCTCAAGTTGAATTTAATACTGCTGCTGAGATCTGGCGCAATAACGACATCTTCAGAAGTACAAAACACTGGATCTTCGAGTCGAATGTAAAATCTGTTCCGTTATACAGACATGCTGTTCAACATGGAAATTGACCAGTAAAATAACATCTAAGCTACAAGTCCTTGTCAACCGGGGTCAGCGGCGCATCCTTAATATTCGTTGGCCGCAGGTCATTACCAACGAAGACCTATTCAAACTTACAGGCCTAGACAAAATAGATACCAGTTTTCGAAGGCGAAAGTGGAAATAGATAGGCCACATACTAAGAAAAAAGTCAAACAACATCGCATTTCCACGGGATCCAAGAAAGACACCGAATTGGACAACCACGGTACACATGGAGAAGATTCGTCGAGATGCAAGGTAGCCAGATCAACAAATCGTAGCCACAGTTGAAGGCGTTGGCGCAGGACTGGACAAGGTGGAGAGGCGGTGTAGTAGCCGTCCTATGTCCCACAACGTGTTTAAGAAACCAAAGAGAATTATCTCAGGCGTTAGGACTAAAAAATCGAAATAAAATATTGTCATGACTTGATACAAGTTTTAATATGAAGTTCGACTTTTTTTACTTTTAATTCTTATTTAAAATAATTATTTTACAATACAAAAATTGCTAGTTTTAACTAAAAGAGCTTAGATTCTGAAGTCTTCAAAAGGCAGTTCGTAAAACGCTTTTTCAGTGTTGAAAGTTTTGGAAACGTTTATTTTCCATGCTGGGTGGTTGACCCATTCATACGATTTATGGCAAATATGATCCTCCATGGTGTGCAGGCATTGAAGTATGCTTTCAGTTTCAGAGATTAAAAATGCAAACAACATAGCATGTAGCGATGTTCATGACGCTTTTCCCGCTAATTACCGTTTTTTCTTTCAGAGATTGGTTTCTATTCTCCCTGTCTGCATCCATGCAACTTGTGTGCTACTGTGTTGCAGTCCTCTTATTCATCTGTATCTCAAAAACACCTGCGAATTTCGTTCAGGTTTGGTAAGGTAATTACTTATCGATTTCCGCAAAGCGGGAAACTCACCTTAAACAATCATCAATATTTATGAGCATACGATCAAGGTACAGACCAATTTTTTAAGAATTGAAAGTTACTCTTCCAGAGTAGGATTAAGTCCTTCTTTTATTTAAAATTATTTTTAAGTTAAAACTTTTAAAACAGGAAAGAATACCCCTTAAACACACGCTCTGCGAACTCACTTTTGAATGACAGCCAAGGATCCCCTAGCTGTGGCTGCCTTTGATTTTATTGTTCTTATTCTCATTGCTTCTGGCCTGCCTATTCGACGAGTCCTTTTGACTTCAAAAGAAAGGCCGGTTCTATTGTCATAGTCATAGTCAAAATAGCCAATCCAGTTCTATTTCCTTTGCCTTTGTAGGATGACATTATTGCACAGCAAACACCATATTTCACCTTTGTTTTAAGCTAACAGACCAGCCTAGCCTAATAAAATATTTTTAGAGCATAAAAGGTCAGAGTTTGCTGATAGACCATAAAAATTGAAAAAATAATTATTTTTGGACGAAAACCGTAGCCGTGTTGACTACGTTTACTGTTTGACATCAGAAACACTGACCTAAGGTAACAATTTTCGCGAATTTAAAGATTTACCAAAATCTTGGAAACCATGAAATTTGTATTACACTTAAAATTAATATTCTGTGTGGTTATGAATAAGCGGCCTATTAGCACTAAAGGCCCGTCATGAATTACGTAAGCAGTTTTTCTACTTTTTTCCACTCTCTACTCCTATTAAACATTATTCACACTAAAGTAAGCACGTAACATTGAGTTTCGACTTGACCCCCCTGGCCTATTAAACGAACGTCGTTGACTCTTACAAATACTGACATGGTTGTTATGGTTGGCTGGTTTAAGTGGCGAGAGCTGCCCGACTGGAAATTAGTTCAGGGAACCCGGATTATGATCAGATCCGGATTAGATTTTTCTTAACACGGCCATCTGATCAGGAACGGATCAGAGTACAGTACTCCATCCCTTGATCCGGCCATCTGATCAGTTTCTGATCCCTTGATTCGGTCATCTGATCAGAAATTGATGAAAGTACAGTATTTTATCCTTTGATGCTGTCATCTGATCAGATAAAACGTACTATCATGAAATTCTTAAAATTATTAATTAACATTAAATAAAATGGAAATATTTATTTAATTACTTTACTTTTTTAAGCAAAGTTAATCTTGAAAAAGTCAAATTAGAGTAATTCGTAACTAGCATACTTTTCTGATCAGAATTTTATCAGAAAGAATGATTCCCAGTAGATCTGATAACCTCATCCATTCCTGAAAATAATTTATGATCAAGATTGGATCGTTTGAACGGATCCTGAGGGGATCATATTAGGCGTGACGTTATATACTTACATCCGGATCAGAATGCCTGATTTATCCCTGATCAATCGTCAGGCAATCCTGATCCGAATCGTACCCTAACCGAAACTAATTTCCAGTCGGTTGGTCAGCGGGACCAGCCCTCCGATTAGCGCTTAATGCCCCACTTTGTCACCACAACCTGTAAGACCTTGAAGTTATACACAACAAAAGACGCCGATGAGACGTAAGGAATGTGCTAACATCAACCTGCGGAGTTGACGAATTGAACTAACTCCCTAATTTTTACACCTGAGATTGCTTGTAGGTTTTCAAAGAAGTATTCTACCAGTGAGTTCTTTCCAATGTTCTCCAAAGCTGAGCAATTACCGAGAAAATGAAGTACGGTTTCTCTTTCACTGGGAATAGCGCAGCTGCGGCATTGAATGCTGTAGGGAAGTCTCAGTCTGCCCGCAAGCATGCTTATTAGGCCGTGGCCCATGCATACGGCGAGTATTTTTGATAATAGTGCACGAGACATCTTGAACAGCTCCGGTGTTCTATTATTATTGAATTTCGGCCAAGTCGATCTTTAAATGGCACAGGTGGAGGAAACGCTCCTTCGCTAAGAAATGTTGGAGAAACTCCGTTTTAAGAGTTTTTGGTGAAATATGAACTGCTTATGCTCCAGAGTAGTGGAGGGCAGAGCCGTTCCTCGCGAGTTCATCCGCTCTTTCGTTCCCTGGAATGTTCCTTTGACCTGGAACCCAGAGAAGGGTGCTATTGAATCTCCCCACCCAAGAGACGTTAGTTTTTTCCTACAGCTCCTCACTAGCTTTTTTTTCCTAGGGGACAACCCTTTGATGCGTTAGCATGGTTTTGGCCGGAAGGGAATTAGGGTAAGGGAAGTGAGGAAACTTGAGTCTTGTTTTTGCATTGCTGCGAGCTAGACAACAGCCCAGAGACGGAGTGGTTTATTTTTTTAATTTCATAATAAAAGCTCACGGGGTCATCTGGTCTCGAACCTGGGGCCCATGGCATGGTGGTCGTGCGGCTCAACGCATTGATCCAACTCCGTCTCCGGAGGAAGTAACTCAATCAAGCGCCTTTATGGCAGCCTGGCTGTCATTGAAAATGCTAACGTTCGTGCTTGGTACTTCACTGAGTGCCAACAAACAGCAGCGTATCAGAAAAGACACTCGCACCGACACCACAGTCTATCTTGGAGCCGTCACTGAACAGGTCAGTGTCGTAACAGTTGACCACTCACTCCTAAATGGAAATCTGACACTGAATCCCTTCTCAAAATCCAGGTTCAGTACAGCGTAATAAGAAACTATATTAGAATATCCCCTCTGTTAAGTCGAGGATCCTACTTTCGCTATAGGGTTTATATGGGTTATATTCGCTTGATAGTTTATATGGAGATCTAGAGGTAGGAGTTGCAGCATGATATTGAGGACCTCCGTTGGTGTTGTTCGTAGCAAGCAATCTCATGTGTCAAGATTAGGGAGTTAGTTCAATTCGTCAACTCCGCAGGTTGATTTTAGCACATTGATTACGTCTCATCGAGGTCTTTTGATGTGTATAACTTCAAGGTCTTACAGGTTGTGGTGACAAAGCGGGGCATTTAGCGCTAATCGGAGGGCTGATTTCGCTGACCACCCGACTGGAAATTAGTTTCGGTTAGGGTCAGATTCGGATCAGGATTGCCTGATGAGTGATCAGGGATAAATCAGGCTTCCTGATCCGGATGTGACTATATAACGTCACGCCTTATATGATCCCCTCAGGATCCGTTCAAAGGATCCAATCTTAATCATAAATAATTTTCAGATTATTTGCAGCTTGTTTAATTTGGTCTTGTAAGAACCTCCTGTAATCCTAGGCCGACCACCAAAGTAGGGATCCGTAAGTAAGGATAGGACGTACCACAGATGTATACATCCATACGGACATTCTAGGCTTCAGTCCCCACCTGTTGCCTAAGCTGCGGCTGCAGGTAGAAAGAGCCAAATTTGCCTTTTTGACTCGTTCTACAATGTTTTGCTTCCAGTTCAACTTGTTTGTTATATTTCCGGATATGTATCACTTCTACTTTCTTACTTCCTTTGTGACCCTGTAAAACCACTTCAAAATAGTGAAAATTGGAAAAACAATCAATTCCAATTAATTTTCAGAAAATTCACTACAAAATGTTGTAATTGGTTTTTTCATAAACAAATATCAAATAAAAAAGTTCCTTCCCTCATTTTTTTACCTATTTTGGCTTATGAACCTTTTATTAATATTGGTACGTGAAAAAAGTTGTATTAGATTCTGTTACATCGCGCTCCAAAGATCCTCCTGTACACTTATTGATTTTATCAATGTTTGTTCAATGATTTCAAGTAAGGATAGAAATTGATTTCAATCTGCCGCTGTAAACTTGTTGAATTCCATGGGGTCCAGTTGGGTTTTTAATTTTTTCATGTCTTGAATATAAATTTGAATGGACTTGGTATGCTGTAAATGTTCTAATAAATGGAAATGGGAAATCATTAACTCAATAAAATTGAAATTTCCAATCGCCAATTTCTTTGCCAGCAATAAAATCTGTAAGTATCCTTTCGAAAAAAGTTAACTTAATTTCAAATAACTTATTTTCAAATACGACAATCATTTTGTTTGAAGACATAATTTTTTTTGTGTAATACATGTTTAATTACAAGATATTGTAACTTTTTTCATCAATTTAAAATAAATTTATTTCGTACAAAATATAACACAGATGCATCTCAGTGCGTGCACGTTATAGAAGTTAAACTTCTTTGAAAGAAATTGGGTAGTATTTTAATAGTTAAAGTAAACACTACAGCCTTAGACGTTTTTTCTGTATTTGATATTCTCCAAATATCTGAAAAAAGGAGCATCTATTGCATTTCCGAATTTTGTTGTTTCAACAATGTGATGGTTATTAATGTTAAGATCATATTTTATAAGAAGAAAGTTTACAATCGATGTGAAATTTACGTTAAAATCATCACCGAGAATTAGTAGTCTTCAACTCTACAAAAAGCAGAAGCACATGCACAACTCCATGTATATTAGCAATGAGCGGTGTTCAAAATATAGATTTCATCTAGTTTTTGAGTGGAAGATATATGTAAAGATAGTTACAATTGTCAATTAAAATCTCTCTCATTCTCATTCACCCAAGTTATTTCTTTCGTTTCTTTTCCATCGTTAAAGGTACGCCAGAGCAAACGAAAGGCATGCCTTTCCCATAGTTGATGAGAACACTTGAATTTTGCATGCGTTTTTTCAATAATTGGTTCTGATTATAAATGATAAGATTTACTTTCCAGGCATAGAAAAGTTCTAGAAGTACAAAATATGTACCAAAAACTTTCCTCTTTTGCAGAAAAGTGCGCCCGCCACTCATGATTGCACAGACACTTTAAAATTTCGACTCTGCTGAAGTACGTATTTGAAAGAATTCCCGAGTAAACATAAGACTCGCCCTATCCTATCCTGCAACAGGCATGCACAGCGTCAAAACGCCCGAATGGCAATCAAATACGGCACGGTACGCGTGAGTAAAAATTATGCTTCTTCAAATTCCAGCCGCTGCAGGCGTATCAATAAAAGACGCACGAAATAGTACAAACCTAGCACGGTACGCTCATGCTTTTCTCTTGTTTTCGTAGATTAACTCATTCGAGACCGCCGTCTGAAATAACAAAACTATCTCCACAGTAGCCGGAAACGTTTGTGAAGTTGAGTCTTATTTTTACTCGGGTAAGTAAAGATTATAAAAATAGTATTCTTAAAAATTTCAGGTAATTGTAATCATTATTATTGTCATAACTAATCTTGTGAGTCCTAGGCTATTCGGAACAATAATAGTAATATTATGTGATAGATGACCCACACGGTGAGCACATCAACACGGGTAAGATTTTACATAACCCTCGCGGTGTGTCACCAGTCTCGAATATGTGCATTTATGGCGGGCGTATTTTTAGATTTTTGGTGCTTGTAGCGGGAGCGTACATATCCGTTTGGCCATCGTGTTTCTTTATATGTTGAGCCTGTAGAGGGAGCTTGCATAATACAACCGTGCGTCTTTGTTCTCGTATATTCTTTTAAAATATTAACGTCTGTACTTGCTATAATATAATATACTAACTTAATTATTTTCAGTCGGGATAACTTTAGAATCTATTGCTTTTTAGTTAACTTATTTAATGTTAGTAATAAAGTAAGGCAATTTATAATATATAACAATATTTAGGCAGAACAAAATTCACAAATGTTCCGAAATAGTTCTCCTACGCCAAATATGACAAATATTTTTCGCTCATCAAAACAAGTGAAGTAGCTACCACCCTTACTAATAAATCCTTTAATCAGCCACTACTTTAACAAGTTTTGTACACTCCACCGGTTCTATTGACTCCATACTTCCGTAAGTTATGAGCGCCAGTTGCTTGCATAACTTATTTTTAATTTTTCACCACAAGGATTCAATTGGGGATAGATCTGCTTAAGCTGTTTGTAGCCAGTCAGATTTTCGTTATCTCATGGTATGACATATGCTCCGCCCTACAGAAAAATATATTCGTCTACATGAGACAAGGGGAATATGTAATTCCTTTTCGAAGATTTTTTGATACTTCACATCATTTATTGCACCATCAATGAAGTTTAGCCGATCAATATCCCTCGCTAGCGTGCAAAGAAGCTTGTTGTAAGGAATAGTTTTTCTTTCAGCTGGGCTGTTTTACTTCAAAATTATATTAAAATTGAACATTCAAAGTGATCCATTATATATGCGTAGCCTAATTTTTTTATTATACGTTAAAATGTGTGAGCAGGAACATTTTTTTGTATTGAATCCTTGTATTGGGCAGTAATTTCCGTCGCTGTTGATATCGCATATTTTAATGATGTTTTTCCGAGCGCGTAGGTCACTGTCAAAGGCTTGTAGCTTAGATGTTATTTTACAGGTCACTTTCCATGTTGAACAGCCTTATAACAGAATAGATTTTCCGTTCGGCTCGAAGATCCGGAGTTGTGTGCGTCTGAAGATGTAGTTATTGCGCCAGATCTCAGAAAGAGTAATAAATGCAACTCAAGCATTATTGATGCGAGCCTGTACATCAGTTTCAGGTCCGTCATCTGCTGTAACTGTAACTATGCTTCCGCGACAGCAGAATTTATTCACTTGCTCTATTTCATACCCTTCCAGATAAATGTTGTCTCCTGCTCAGGGCTTCGGACATTTGGGCTACATGACTTTGTTGGATAGGAGACATACACCGTCGGCATAGTCTAGGTGCGTAAGGTGGTTAAAGAGTTTCCATCTGAACCCTCGCTTTACAATACGTCATTAATGACAATCAGGAAAGCAAAGGTGACAGTATGCATCCTTGGCTTACTCCAGTTAGCACTTGAAATGGCTCCGACAGTTTTCACTTGTGTAGGACGTGACATTGGGCTCCTGACGGTGATAATTTTTTCTGGAATGCCTCTCCTACGTAAGCCCATATACATATATTCACGATCAGCGCTGTCATACGCCTTTTCAAAATCGACGAACATAAGATACAAAGGGGACCTCCATTCATCGGATCGCTCGATGATAATTCGAAGGGTGTTGATGTGATGTGATGTAACTGTTCATCGCAAAGAGTGCGTTCGGTTGTATTCTTGATTCGCATAAGATAATTTTAGTCATCAATTTGGATAGTGCAGTTAAAAGACAGATACCGCGCCAATTGCTACAACTCCTGAGGTCGCCTCCTTTGGCAATCTTCACAATTACGCCTGTTTTCCATTCAGTGGCATAGGTCTCGGTTTCCCAACATTCCTGGATTACGAACAGAAGTATATCAGCCGCAGCACTAGGGATCCGCCTTAAGAAGTTCCACTACAATTCCATCAATCCCTGGGGCCTGACCGAGTCCCATCGACTGAATTGCGTAGGCCCACTCCAATCTTGTCGGAGTTCTGGTGTTAATGTTGACCGAGCCGGTGGATGTTCAGGCTCGTGTGTAAAAATAATCGCCGGTCCGAAGGTGTTGTTTAGGACTTCAACAAATTATTCTCTCCAAATCCGCATTTTTTGTTCCTCAGTGACAAGAGGGGATCCCTTAGTACTTCTGAGAGGATCCTGTGTTATAAGAGTCTTTCCTGCCAGTTTTTTTGCGATTTTGTAAAGATCTCCAACGTCACTGCGGTAGACCGCTTCTTCTGCCTATTCTGTTAGCGCGTTAATGTAGTTGCGCTTATCACGTCTTTCACTTCTTTGGATGCATTTCTGAAGCTTCCGGTATGGAGTTCTGAGATACTTTTTAAATGCAACGTCTGTAGCAGAATCTTTGCGGTCTTTAATCTGCTTCTGTTCCTGTATTTTGCACCATGAGGCGTCACCAATCCATGGTCGTCTTCCGCTCTCTAATCGTCCCACGCGTTTTGCTCCACAGCTCACAAAACATTCTTTAACCCTTTCCCATTTTTGGTTGATGGTGGAATATGCGGTGCGGATGTTCGGTGCTTGAAGCCTCTGCATATTGAGCAGTGGCATATTAGGTGTTGTGTTGCGTGGGAGTACTGCTGCCGTGCATAAGCGAAACTTAGCTGTTACAAGATAGTGATCGCTGCCAATATCAGCGCCGTGCTTAGTCCTTACATCGAGAAAACACTTTCTCCAACTTTTCGAAACAGCAATATGGTCAATCTGATTCTCATTTCTGTAATCTGAGGAAACCCGGAGTGTTCAGGGTCATTTTTGTGTTTAAGGATCGACCGATGACAAATTGCCGTAAGTTACAAAATTCAACAACCAACTCCACATTTGCGCTCCTCTTTCCGAGTCCAAACTTCCCCATTGTTAGAGCCAATCTTAGCGTTGAGATCTCCCATGACTATTTTTACATCAACATAGGAGCCTTTTCAAAGGTGTCGCCAAGGAGCTGGTAGAAGGCCTCCTAAGTTGTTACATCCGCTTGTTCGGTCGGCGCACAGCATTGAATTATTGCGATTTTAGGTACCCTGCTACTGAATCTGGCGGCGATAATCGGATTTTGGTGGCCAATCCAGTAATGATTAGCGGGCAAGCTCCATCTAGTTTTACTTAATCCCAAGCTATTTATTTTATAATGGGCTATCTCCTACTGCACCTCCATGATCCTTATGTATCCACACTCGTCCCATAGAGTTCCATAGCTTGATCGTAGTCCGTTGCTTATAGCCAAAAGTCATCATTACAAAATCAGTCCGAGGTGTCCGAGGCGTACTAGACGTTTCGTGTATATTTTTTTTTCAGATAAGCAGGTAACAAGCCTACCTATGCTATATCAGAAGGAGGGTTGCTCCTTCAGGCATCCTGTAAATCACCGAAAGTGTCTTTGTATAGCGGGTATGCACTCTCCAAGGCGAGGTTTCCTGGCTGGCGCGTGGGTTTCCCTCCTTCCGCAACCGGGCTTGAGACCCGCTATGGCGGAGTTAAACACTCCTAACCGGTAACACGTCTTAAATTGACATTTTAAGTTGGTTTGACAAAAAGGAGTATTAAGAAAAGTAGTCGGAAAGAATAACGTTTGCCGTGTGTACGACAGCGGGAAAATTTCCATTTATGATAATAAAATTTCTTATAATAAATGGGTGATGTCTGTCTAGGGTATTAGTTTATTTGGAATCATGTATGAGAGTGCCTCTAGAAGGTCACCCATTATTCGGTCGCCTATTTTTTCTCGTTCTATTAACTATAGATGGTTCTTTAGTTATCGAATCTGGTGAGATTTACTCTAATTTCTGAAGTCATAAACGCGTTTTGTGTTAGTTTTTGTGTGAAATCTGTGTTTACTTCGGCAGTAACATATACCACTTAAAGCAGGACTTATGTTTTATCTTAAGTCTTATATTTAATGAAGATTAAATAAACACTTAAGTGAAAGAAAGAAAACATTACAGGTTATTTACTTGCCAGAACTTATAATCTAGATAATCTTAAATCTGTGGATATGTGTGTACAAAAGCTGTAAAGTTTGTTATGATACGTTGCTTTATTCATGTCTCGTAGTAATCATCAATTGAAATAAAAATAAAAATAAATCAATCATTATCTAATTCTCCTAACTTCGTTTTTTATTCCAGTTTTTAACTCCCCTGTGAGCAAAGCATATAAAATTCTCTACTTTGAGCTTTATTCAGTAAAAAAAGGTCGAACCTCTGACCGTCAAGAATTCTGAGAATAAACTAAACCCTTAACCTTGCAACCTGGCTTAACTCTACGGCAGTAGAACAATAAAGGCCAAACCACAACGAAACAAAGGGGCATTTTCAAAACCAAAAAACAGTCGACCATGAAAACGGAAAGAAAACTCTTTTCGGAAAACTGTTCAACACATCGACCAAGTGTTTCATAAACAAATCCTTTCCAGCTCCATTTATCTCTAAATAACTTTCAATTTTTCACATCCTTTCTGCCCCAATTTTCATGACAGCAGATAAGGGCGAGTAACAACTGGTGACTACAAATGGACTTGGGGCAAAGTCAGCCCTGTAAAATCACTGGTGCGGGTGAAGGATATCTCTCTGATGCTAACTTGAAAAAGGAACTCGTCTGCACAGATAGGTCTTTCACGTAGATCACATGAAACCCAGCCAACAAGCGGCTAAAGTTTTATATCCAGTCTAACACCTGTCACTGACATGGAGCACTAGGAGTACTATAAAATTATTCCCGATTGTGACCGGTGTTACCTGGCAATAGGAATGATGAAGGAAAACCTTGTGCAGGTTATTGTAGAATTGAAAGGCAAATGAGTCAGGCCGATTCAAAGCACGAGGTGGATTTTATGTGTTGTCTAGCAACGTTTTACCTCTTGCGGATTGATTTTATTGTGTTGCAAAACATCGCTAGGAATTTCTAGGGCTGTCTGGATGGATTCATTTTTGCAATTGTCTATTGTTGTTTGTACTTTTATTTTTAAATGTGAAAAATCCAATAGCCTGATTCCTGGCTTCTTTTAAAAAATTTATACACGTATAATGTAGAATTCTATAGAAAACACTTACTATAATTGATGTTGAAATGCTTACACTTTTTAATTATAATCAGCGCCTCTTTCAATTCAAGAGTACATTAATTAAGGTATTAAGTGAAATCTAAAAAAACATGAAGTGAGCCAGTAGAACGTGAGAGATTAAACAAAAGATTAATCAATTAAAATGGCTTATAATAGGCTAATTAAGACTTGAAAATTAATCCTAAAATCGATAAATTATTTTTGATTTGAGACCGACTTCGGAGTTTCTTTAGCAACGGGGCGAATATTCATTAGCAACAGTCGACTATTATGCTTTTTGTACAGTCGACAGGGAGGTTTTCCCTATGGAATTGTGACAAGATCACCAACCTCGCTGAATTTTTGTGTGTGGTTTACGTCTCGCGGAGCTGAGGGAGAGAACAAAGGGTGCACAAATTGTTTTTCAATTATCTCGGTTTCTATTGAAGCTACGGTAAAACTGATACCAGCGTAGAGGGCGCTTCGAGCACTACCACTTTGCCCCTTCATCGTAACTGTAATGGTTGTCGATTGGGGGTGGGGAAACCTTTTTTGGAGTATACATTTTTTTTCAATAAAATCGCTCATTCGCAAAGTGCTATTACAATTTTATACAAAACAGTGGTCATAACAGTGCAAATAATTAATTATAGCCTTCATTAACTTTATAAAGTTATAAAATGACCACAGAATGATTAAAATAGTAAAAACACGTTGCCAATGAGCGATTTTATTTAAAAAAAAACGTTTGCTTCGAAAAAGTTTGTCCCACCCTTAATCCATAACTGTTGCAGTTACGACGAAAGTGATACGGACAAAGTTGTAGTGCTCGAACCGCCCTATACGTTGGTATCATCGCTTTTGTCATAACTTCAACAAAATCCGAGATAATTGAAAAACAATGTTTGCACCTGTTGGCCTCTCCGCCCTCCCTGTGGGACTTCGAAAATATAGAAAACTGTGCATTCGGGACACTATGGTGGGAGGGTTGGGAGGAGGGATTAAACCACATACAAAAAATCAGCGGGGTAGATGATCTTTTTACAATAAATTACCTGTCGCCTGAAAAGCAGTTGTCAGGAAAATGTGTTTGGTAAATTGCGGTAAAGTTAAATTATCCTGGCAGACTCATTGTGATTCTAATTTACCTAAATTATCTGGACACCTAGCCATAATCTCCTGCGGGGAAACTGGCAAAAACCCGACACAAAGACAGGAATTCCAAGTTTATTTACATTCAAAGTAAATTTCGATACACCCATATTACACCGTAATCGATAATATCCTCTTAACATTATTACGTTTGTTTGCTGGGAGCTGAAAACAACCGTGAGTTGTTGCTGGCGGTATTCGGACCGGCGACTCTCATGATGACAAGTCCGTACGATATCCCTAATACGGTTAATAGCTTCCATCATATTTAATTCCAAAACTATATTTCTGGTTCCATTAACCCCTTTTGAGGTGTAGGGTGTATGCCACGCTGACTCTTCACCTGATCCGGTTCTGCGCTAACGCCTTTACCTCGAGCTACAGGTTTTAGATATGCGTTCATTCCTTCTCTATAGATCTAATCTACATGTTGCGCGGTCATCAGATTCTGTGGACCGCTTGCAGCAGTAGGCTTAAGAGACGGAGTTGGATCAATACGTCATGACCAACGACCAACATGCCATGGGTCCCGGGTTCGAGACCAGATGACCCCGTGAGCTTTTATTAAGAAGTTAAAATAATCCACTCCGTCTCTGGGCTGTTGTCTAGCTCGCAGCACTGCAAAAACAAGACTCAAATTTCCTCACTTCCCTTACCCGAATTCCCTCCCGGCCAAAACTATGCTAACGCATCAAAGGGTTGTCCCCTAGGATTTGGCCACATCGTATATAAAAAAAAAAGTCCTGCTCTGTGACCTTCTGTTTTGAGCACTTCAGACTTTCAAACCATATGACACTGGATGTTTGACAAAAGACATACTGTTTAAAAAGTTTTCATCCAATCCCTCGATACATATAGTTTCCTCTTGCCCTGAACAAGACAATCACGAATAGGAAAGGTGACGGAATAATTCCTTGTTTTTCTTCGTTTGGCACTTGGAAGGGCTCTATAAGATTTCCTTTCTGGGGGGGGGGGGGCGTGAAATTGTGCTTCTGCGACCATATTTTTTCGCTGCCTCCCTTACGTAAAGTTACAGCTCTGTAAGTTAAAGCTCTGTAATATTTCGAAAGCCTGGCTGCCTGTTGCTTCAAGATGATTTTGGCCATCACTTTGGAGACCAAGTAAGAAGAGAGCTACCACATTAATTGTTAGTACTCCTGAGATTTCTTTTTTAGGCATTTTCTCAATCACGCCTTTTTTCTATTCAACGGAATAGGTTTTATTTTCCATAGCATTTTATCAATGAATCGGGCTTTTCCGAGTTTCAAAGACTTTATTGCGTATACTACCTCCAATATTGTCGGAGGTATGATCGTAATGTTGGCCAAAATCGGCGGTCCTTCTGGGTCAGTTGAAAAGGTTTTCGACGATTCATAGGTATTGCTCACTGGGATATGCCGCTAGCTCATTGTTGTAGTTGCGCTTGCCTTGTCTTAAGTAGCAGAATTAATGCGATCTTTAATCTCCTACCATCGTGTATTTTGGACTATGTAGCGTCACTGGTTTTCCGATTTCTAAATGCGAAGGTTAGACTAGAGTAAGGTGGTGGCTATCACGGACTGTCCTATCATTTAAATTTTTCTCAATGTAGTTCTCGTAATACTCTTGGGAGAAGAATTCGACGATTCGAAATATCAAGTGAGCCTGCAATTTAATGTGGATTCGGAACAACCGAAATACATAACTCTGCACCAACACCAAAAAAGTTTTTACAGCGGAATTTCTCGTCAGTTGAAAACATCCATGGGTTGCCATTGTTAGAATACGAACTTGCGACTTTCACGATGGGTTGAGTAAAATTTAAAATTTGTTAAAAGCAAGTAAGGGGATCTTATTTTTTGTATTAACTTTTTACCAAATAACTCTAGAAATTTTTAGATTGATTTTGAAATCTCAAATACCAAACTGAAAAATTTCGGACCGCTTAAGGGGGGTCATAGTGCCCTGGCGTATGTATTTTAGAAGTTTTTTTTCTAAAAGGATTGTGCAAAAAATACAGATGATATTGACAATTTATTTTATTATTTTTTTATTTAAGTATTTGCAATCAGAAAAAAATTCTTTTTTTCTTTACCTCGTGGTTCTCTATAGATGGCGCTGAAAGTTGAGAGTACAAAATTTGGCAGGAAATCGGTGGAAGTTAAAGCTCAATTTAGGAGCGTCTGAAACAAAAAATGCAAATGATAAAAAACAAAACACTTGTAATTGAGCAGTGACGTGGCCCGCTTTAAAAATTTTTGATCCGGGGGCAAATGCCGCTAACCGAAACATAAAATTTAAAAATGGCCTTAAAAATCGAAAAACAGCTGTGTGTAGAACAAATTTATGAAAAAAAAGTAAAAAAAAATTTTCAGGTCACGAAGACGCTCTTAACAGGTAAGTGAATAATTTAAAGAAATAATCCAATGTAAAAAATCTGACTAATTTTAAGCGAAGCTGATCTCAGGGAGTGTCCAGTGTGTCTTTTACAATGCCCATGCTAATTAAAAAAGAAATCAGAACTTAAAAATCTACACTAAAAAAAAAGTAGCGCCTATTTGCATCACACATGTGAACGTGTGACATGTTTTCCTCACGCGAACTGTAACATCAAACAACCAAACCTGAACATAGCCTACAATTTTTATTAAACTTACTGGAGGAAAGGGTATATTAATCAGGCCTCTACTCCTCCGAACTATATACGGCGTTCGAAATTTTGGGCTATGTTCAGATTATGTTGTTTGACGTTTAAGATCCGCGTGTGGAAAATGTGTCGAAAACGTGCCACACGTCACACGCGCGTTGAAAATAGGCACTTACGAAAAAAAAACCGAATTTGATTAAATTTATTTTGACAAAATTCAAGGATATATTCTTTGTGAGATTTTGAAATGTAGAACCAATATCGAGTCGCAATTTTCGAATGATGTGCCCTTTTCACTTCCTCCTCTGTTTACATCTATTAATCCAAAATGTAATTAAGTTTGGCTTCGAATCAAACTTTAGCCCTTCTGGTTTTTATACCGCATTCCGAATATATGTGATGCCAATCATGTGTGTTCCTCTGAGAAATTCCCTTCTGATTTATATCAAATTTTAGAAATATCTCCTTGCTCTGAATCATTTTTGTTGGCGATCTCAATGTCCCTGGTTCAGACATTTGTCAACCACAAGTCTATCTAGGAGAAATGTTGAGTTATTTGGTGAGTCCTTAAATGACAAGTAACTTATCAGATGTCCGTATACTTCTGGGTAAACGCGCACATTTTCGTTCTATTTCTGTCAACATATCCTGACATGTGCTCGCTATCCTTGGGAAATTCTGACTATTGTTTTATATTTGGAAAACTTTCCTTATGAAACGAATAATTCTGTTATATTGATTATAATGCTACACTGATCAAAAAGATTAGTGTGGCATTATAAGCAAGCTTATTGAGAGGGCTTTAATAAATACCGAATTTATCTAAAACAACTTATCGTTGAGAATGTCACCATTTGTGGATCTAGCATTTTCACCATGATGGGGGGGGGTCAAATGTTCTTATTGATGCTCTTCGATTAAAGTGCAAAAAACAGCTGGCTGCTGTTTTTACAAACAATGGTCGTGTTTATATCCGAAGTACCGCAGATGGTGATTTTTCTGTCCTGACTACATTGGAGGAGTTGAACGAATGTGCGGCGCCTGTTAATATTTAATTAATTTTTCTCAAACGTCTTTTAAGTGCTCTAATGTTTATTTTGCGTATTTTGCGTTTGTAATCATTATGGGTGACTTCAATGTCATCTTCATGATTGCAGTGCCTCTATCAAGTCATTTATTGCTTTCTTAAGTACGTATGGCTTGGCAGTAGTAAATTCGGATCCAACGATCTTTACCTCTACTTCTTCTACTTTACTGGATTTGCTAATTGTTGCTATCTAATCAGATATCTTTACCTGGTTTCTCTAAACATTATTTGGTATATACAATAAAGTCCTGCGGTCAGAAATTGAGCAAGTTTTCACATGTCACGATTTTAATAGCATTAATTATGAGAACCTCCTTGCCGAAGCTGTACAAATGAACTGGGACTTGGCTTCGTTTATGTCATCAACTGACGATTATATTAAACATAAAAAAAATGTTCCGTTAAAACGCCGTCATATTCTCAACTCGCAGTGCCCATGGTTTACCGAAAGGATTAGTCGGCTTATTACGGAACGAAATAAAGCGTATCGGAGGAGGAAACGGTTCCGAAATGTTCAGTTCTGGAAAAACGTCAGTACTTTGCGCAACAGTGTAAATAGGGAAATACTTCACGCTTAGACCCAATATTATAATTCTAAATTTAATTCTTCGCTGCCCACTAAAAAACTGTGGCATAACTTGTCAGCAGTTGGTATTGGTAAGACACGAAGTGGCATTAAAAAAGACGATCTAAATTATTTGAATATGATTTTCACTTTTACCGGATCATCTGGTACAAGTTCATATAAAAATTCGATGGTCATGATGGTCAGGCTTCTCGTTTCATCCAGTTACTGATATTGATGTCTTTTCTGCGGTAATGTCTATAAAATCGAATGCAATTGGACTGGATTGCCTGCATCCAACGTTTATAAAAATACTGCTTCCAATTATTCTGCCTAGTCTCACACATCTATTTAACAATATTATAGTTAGATCAACTTTCCCAAAGATATTCTAGATTTCAAAAATAGTGTCTATCCCTGAGAAGTCTACAAATCCTGTAGAATATCGTCCGATATCTATCCTACCATTTCTTTCTAAGGCTTTTGAAAAAGTACTTCATGCGCAGTCTTTACTATATCTGGAAAGTGACAACCTACTGTCAGAGTTTCAATCCGGCCTCCGAACTAAACACAGTTGTAAAAATTAGTGATGACATATAAATTTCCTCTGACAATGATGACTTTACAGCACTGGGTCTGCTTGTCTTCTCGAAGATCTTCGACAAATTTAATCACAGGTTTTTGTACTGGAAAATTGGTTCGTTATTTAACTTTTCTAATACCACATTCAATTTGATATTGTTATATTTGAAGGGACGCAAACAAAAGAATATTTGCAATGATAAGTCATCTGATTATCTTTCTATCTTAAGCGGGGCACCTCAGGGATCTATCCTCGGTTCTCTTTTATTCTCAATGTTTATTAATTATCTTCCAACTGTTATACGATACTGCAACTATCATCTGTATCCCCTCAAGTTAGCTCTTTCCCAAAGGTTAATCAGGTAATTGATGGCTTAGCCGGCCTCTCGCTGGTGCCGGCTGCCTTCCGTTCCTGCGGAACTTTTGTCTTCTATTCCCACAAAAATCTTTTCCATAGCCCGGACGGGTCTGACCTTTTGGCTAGAGGTATGACTCCCCTTCTGGTTTTGTATACTGGTGTAGATTTTTTGATGGCCGCTCTATCGCTTTTGCTTTGTTCAGCTCTCGCTACTCTAAGCCGTGCGCTGAGGCTTCTATCTTAAACGTCCTGCCACCTTGACCCACCTTTGGACTTTTACCATTCATTGAGGTTCCCGGTTTCACAGTTCCTAAGATTTTAATTCGGAACCGTTTCGCCATATCGGCATCTTCAGGTGACGCGTCAGTTGCGAGGGATTTGTTGAACCTCTCGGCCATTTCGTTGACCTCCTGACTATTCTGTCTCTCTTAGCGTCTCTTTGTCGCTTCCTCCTGTCTAGTCGTCTCTTACGCTTATATCAATGCCAAAGCCAGGACAAGTACTTTTTTCTGGATTGACTATAGCTAATTCTTAGAAGGGCAGTTCTGCACATTCTACTGGTACATGTACAGTGGTGATGGCCAAGTGGTAAGAGTCTACCATCTTTGCCACTGCCGCACCTGAGGAGGTGCTATTAATCACATTGCCCATGTCAACTTCTTCAGGAACAGCTACAGGACTTTCAGCCATCGCATGCTTAGAAGCTTTACATAACCTTCTGAAGGCAAGTTTCCCAGAGCCACTTATGTTGTGGGTACCGCGGAGATAGCGAACCTGTTAGTGTCTACCATCCCCTTCATCTCCGCTCCTACAGAAATGCCTAGCTTTTCTGTTTTTTCCCCATACCCACCCTACTCAACTGAAACACAACAATAGATTGAGCTGCTAATAAGGAGAAATAATTCGCGACCCAGTTACCCTTCGGTCCTGCAAAGACTGAAACAACTGTAGCCTCTCTCGGCATGGCCTAATTTTGTATTCCTTGGAGTTAGGGAATCTGTTCAAAACGTTATTTCTCCCACTAGTTATAAGTTACTTATCTACGTTCTAGGATGCACTCCCCGAATGCTACCGTTTGGATGTGTAACTTATACTTGAGATTGTCCCGATGAGAATCGTCATATCCTGGAAGTCTTTCTACTCTTCCGTCTATCCTCAATCTGAAGAACTTCGACCACTATGATTGCAAATTGACTTATAATTTAAAGTTGATTACGACAGTGGGGTTCGTTGGACCCTCATGATAGAGCCCCAATACGATATCACTTACTTCAGCAACAAAGTTGCATTACGTTATCAAAAATTGTGTTCGCAATTTCGCAATAGCCTTTTTTGGTTTAAAGATAACTATTGGCCCCATCAGATTAAAAAAAGCTTACAGTCTTAAATAATATAATCTTTATCCACTTACTGTACTAAGTTCTGCAATAAAAACTTACTGCGATTTAGTAAGGACCTATTTATTGGATTCTGAAAATCCCTAAATAATTATTACCTAAGCTGCTTCCTTGCACTACCGCCATACGTGGGCTAATTTTAAAATTGCTTGCTTCCAAAATTATTCCTATCCATGGAAGCAATCCAACAATGATAAAACCCTGTTTTGTTACATGTTTTATGAATTTAGGAGTAAATTCACATATGTGGAATACATAACGACCAAACAACAGCAAAGTACTTTGTTCAATTATTCACCTCTGAAGTTGGCTGTGCTTCATTAAAATATATGCAGCACCTAGAGTTAAGTGCTAAATATAATAATGTGTACCTGCAGTACTTCAGCGAAGAAGCCATTTTATTTGCATTTAATTTTTAATGCCGAGATACTGACAAAACCAGAACCTCTTAAGTTTTATCAAATTTTTAAAATATTTGTACGAAACAAGGTAATTTCAACACTGTAGGGAATGGAAATGTACTTGCACATTTGAACCTATCTACTAACCTTTAAAATTATAATTCAGTACCTCTGCGAATTAAAAAAAGAGATGTAAAAGAAATGAACCTTGGGGAATTTATTTTATCAAACAACACTAAATTCGAAGCCATTTACCTTTAAAACAGTTTTCAATAGTTCGATTATACCAATTCGTCCTTCTAGTCTTGCCGCCGTGATGATGGTACGATACCAGGCATCCAGCTAATGTCATTGGGCATACCATGAAACGATTACTGAATTATATATAGGTCTGAGCGTTCCTGTAATAACTAGATATACCCTCGATGTTCCAGTATAACACATTCGTGAATAGCGATATAAGCACATATCAACAGCAAGGGTGCTCCTTCCATATCCTCATCTATCCACCTAGTAGATTTTGGCACAAGTAGACATATGAGCTGAAAGGACGCCTGTTGTCAGTAGGCTTTCAATTGAAAATTAATGTCCATTCATCAATCAAGTGGAATAGGAGGACTCGTATTTCGGAGGCTTAGAGACGTACTCTCCAAGGATAAGGAGAATTTTCACATTTTCCATAAGTGTCATCTTGATACAGATGTTTCTATGAAAACGAAAAATTTATTTGTCCGACATCAAATTTGTTGGAATTGGATTTCGGTTATTGATTGCAAGGCTTGTATCAATTATATAACTGCCATGAAGGATTTTGGAAGCTTAAATTGTAGATTTCATATCGTTACGTATATCTATACTGTTCAAGGCGTGACGTGAATAAGTTTATGTGGAAATGTGTGATAGTTTAGTTGCCAACTTTTGTTTAACTAGGTCAACAGAAATAGGCGTTTTTTGGTGGATAAAATATAATCGACAAATAATGATATAAAGGATGCACAGCTTGAACGATAAACATTTACTTTTGTTTAGTTGAAGATTATTTATTGATTTTTAATATGAACTTCGTTGGGATAAAATACAGCATATAACTAGCGGCCTGTTATAACATAATATTACTTCCGTAACTGAGAAGAGGGGAAATTTTTAAATCTCATATCGTCTGCCCGCTGACCAGTTTATTACTTTAATATGTTCAATATAGTATTGTTTTGAAATTAAATTGCTGCTTCAAGATTTTGTCGATTACCGGTAGCATAGTACAATTTTGAGTCTGTTTTTGTCTATCTGCACTAGCAGTAACGTTTGATGTAGGTAAGAGGCTATCTTTAGGCTACTTTATAAAATATCCACCATTGAATTGACTTACACTCCTGCAACTTCATCTCCTTTTTCATTGTTGAAAATGCCATTATTGTTGTTTTTCAACAACCCTGATAACTTGCAGAAAACACACCAAATACTCCGAAAAGACCATCGTTACACTTTCCGCAAAGACTATCAGCCATTATATTATCAGATAACAATAACAGAAACAGAAAATTAAAAAAGAAACTCAAAATAAATAAGAGAAACCAAACAAACACGTCCTTCACGTTCAGCGACCGATCAAAGATTCAAGGAGACTGACACTCCTGCTTCCAAACGGAAAAGTAAGGCGGGCAAATGAAAAAGTTGCCGAGGTTCCCGAAGACCCTTTCTTAGGTACTGGGATACTGTTTTTCAACTCTGTTGGGGTATCCGCAAGCCTCTCTACAGTTATTGAATAGGAGTTCTTCTCCCCACCGCCTTCATCCGAGTAAAATCAGTTAAATCTTCGACTACTAATTTTTTAAGGTCTTAATCCTGTCCCGGAGATTTTCATGACTTTCGTGCTCGCCCCCTTTGGGCATGGCATTTATTCCTACCACAAGCTGCCATCTACGTTCTCAACACTGTTATTTTCACAGTTTGCGCTTTTGCTCGTTTTCGTTTTCTGCCTGGTTCTTCTTTGGTGGTTTCTTTCGAAAATTGTTAACTAAAGACGTTGCTACCTATTTGCAATCAAGTAAATTGGAAAAAAGCTATAAACTATTTTTTTCGTAAAATACTAGATTTTTCAAATCTAGCAAAAAAGCTTTCATGCACTTAAAATATAATAAAATTATTAATTGGCCAAGTCACATGGGGAAAGGAAATAACTTAATTTCTTAAAATTACAACAAAAATCTAAGTCATGTGGAACACTTGGTTAACCTGATCAAAAAGCGTCACCCCTTCGTACTACCAATCTTATAGTCCCACCATTCAAAGTTAATCTACAAATCAAATGAAAGGATCAAATTTCCCTAGAGATACCTCTTCTGACAAGCCAATTTAATGAACTCCAACCTGAGCTTCTTTATTAATTTATTTACATGGGTAGGCGTTAAAGTTCTTATTGGTTTTTGTTTTCATTCAGCTTTCTCCAGAGCCACTATTTTATAATACCCATAAAAGATTCGTCTAAAGTGATTAAATCGAAATCTTCTTGCAAAACCACTAACAAAAGTATTTGTGTAAATAAGAGCAAAAGTTCTCATAAAGACTGACTTAATGTGTAAGCAGCTCACTTATATAAAAGTATATTCATTACCTTGTACTCAATTTTTTCATATTTATAATATATAACATATTCATGAGGTGATACCAACAACACAAGAACGCTGTGCAAGTACTTGAGATTTCTCTCTTCAGATAAACGACAACAGGCCTTAATAACAAGCAAATAAGACATAAAAAAAGGAAAACGTCCGGGAATACATCTCAGAAATATGTCCATGGTCAAGAGATGGAAAAATATACGTATGACAGGGGAGAATCAAAAAAATCACCTATGATACGGGTATTACCTTCACGTGAGGGGATTTTTCGTTAGTGTTTAGTATCAAATAACAAAATTAAGATCAAAACACATTGAAGTTAACCGAAATCACGGAGGCAGATATGTCTACAATAAATTGGGAGTTTCCAGGTGATGGCACAAATCTTGTAACTTGTACATCCCTCAAATCGTATTAGTGTTAACAGTTGCAATTTAAGACGCCCCAAAGGTATAAAGTCGTTGATTCTGTATTACATGATGTGACAGAGATTTGTTTCTGGAGCTTACAGAAGCAAAAAGCTGTTACGTTAAAATTCTTAAGAAATACCAGAGTGTGCTACTTAACTTTTCTTTAATCTTTTTGAGATTGAAATAAGATGCGAAAGCGTTAAATTAATGGATTTTTTAGATGGAAATTTGAAGAAATATGTATTTTATGTACATATAAGGTATTACGTATTTTTGAAGGCCACCAAAGTACCATTAGGTCATCTCGACCAGTCAGATCTCTATATTTGCGGTCTATTTTCTAGTGATTTTTTTCCATAATAATATATAAGCTTTATCACTAGTTCCCGTAACTAGATCCGTGGGGCATTGGACGGAAGAGGAACTTCATCTAATTCGGGAAAACGGCTGCAAGTGGACCTTCCATTTAAAGTGAATTCCGAAACACCGACACTACTCTGCAACTCCAATGCTTTTTTTTAACGTAATCTGTTGTCAGTCCGGGTTGGAAGGCCGACAAGTTAACACTTACTTACCACCGCCGGCTTAATCTTTATAATGAAGAATAGCATATTTATTAAAAAAATAAATGCATTATGCCCTGAAAAGGGTTGCTAGAGTATGGACGGACCATTTTAAGCCTTCTTCGATATGGTGATCCTCATATGCACATTCTCAATGAAAGTTACAAGTGGTAGCAACTGGGCAATGCATCCTAGAATGTAGCCAAGTAACTAATGTGGAAGGAGATAAATTCTTGAAAAATCCAAGGTTGTAGTAGGCCATGCTAAGGAAGTCCACAGTAGTGTCCTCCCCTCTGCAGAACCTAGGGATGAGTGGGTCACGAATGGCGTTTCCTCAGACACTTATGTAGGAGTGAAGCTGGAGGGTTTGAAGAATTATCAAAATAGCGGACTATTTAACAACATTTTCTCTATTTTTTGGGGTTTTTTTGTCTTTAAATTGTAATCAAAAATATATAAAGAAGTATTTCCGCTTTGTTGTAGTAAAATTTCAAGTGAATCAGTGCATTATAACAAAAATTAGCTATTTAGAAGTTTTAAAAAACATACTTCGAGATGATCGACCTTTAACCCCCCCCCCCCCCACCACCATTTTTAAAAGGTTATATAAGCCTTGCCTTAACCTCTTCTTATATTATGTAGCCAAAGCGCAGCAGCAATCCCTATAATGCGTTACCATGGTTTTGTTCGTAAGTTCAATAGGGTAAGAGGAATAAGGGAACTTAAATGTTTTGTTTTTGCATTCCTGCGAGCTACATAATAGCCCAGACAGCTCGTTACCATATTTTTCTCTGGCACCGAGTCAACATGTTTTTGGTGGCCCGAGCAAGATAAATGTGTTGTGAATGTCTGTCATCTTTGAATTATACCGCATACGCAGACATCACCCGAAAGCCCATAGACTCCAATGGGCTCCAAAACTTGTCATGCACTCCATTTTAGAGACAGGATATAACATCCGACATTAAGCTGACTACAGGATCCTCCTTAAGATCGTATAGAGCAAGATAAATGTGTTTTGAATATCTGTCATCTTTTAGATGACTTTTAGATCAGCCTCTTTCCTTATATGAAAAAGCAAGATGTTTAGAAAAGCTTTCAAGCTCAAACTAGCAGTGGGTCAGGTGGACATTATGAACGTGCAGTACTATGAACTTTGCAAAATAATATTTCTCAGAGCTAAACAAAAGGCAAAAGAGTCCTACCATCTCGGTTCTGTTAAAAAATATTTCGCAGTTGAACAAACATCTCAATGTCCCGAAGCATATGCTATTGAGAAATGATATTGTTGTAAGTGGTGTTCCATTTTTGAGAAAACCCCAAATTTCGTTTTCGCAAATTTGGGTGCCATAATCAACATAGATTTTACATAACTAACTTACTACTTACTAATATCGCTCTAAATCCAATATTAGACGTCCCGAGATGGCGGATTAGTTTCAGCTTGACAACATCCTTGATAAGGGTATCAATTGACAGATTTTGACGAGTGAAATACGACAAATTATGTGGCGGACGCCCGAAGTCGGCATACGTCTCAGTATGGCGAATTAATTTTTTTTTTTCACAGTCGTCTTAATAAGAGTATCAAATGAAAGAGTTTGACGAGCAAAATTCGATAAAATAAACGATAAACTAAACAGAATAGCAGACTCCCCAAGATTCCGATTTCCTTTTTCTTCACAACCTCCTTGACGTGTGTATCAAATGACTAGTAAAATACTACAAACTCTATTGAAAAAGTTAAAACCAAAAGCATGGTGATAATACTCAGGGTGCTGTTCGACCAGATTATAGCCGCTGTTTTACCACATAATTACAAACAGTAAACACGCAGTTTTAGTTCCGTAGCAACTAGAAACCATTATAGTCTATCTGACCGTCCGCCTGTCCGAATGTCACAGCCTTCCATCCTCTCATTTATAAAGTTGTTAAGATGAGATTTGGTATTATTGTTTTGAACCTCCTTTTAGTAAAGTGAAAGGTATGCTGAAATATTTTTTCTAAATTGCAAGAACATCTTCGAAACCTCCCCTCCTCTAATTTTTAAAATCTTCATGCAAAATATCTACGAAAATTCCTGAATGTATCCTTTAGTTAGTAATTTTAATAACAATTATAATGAAAACTGCAGCAAAATAGTTTATAAAAAATTTATAAATAGATACTGAACCCTATCATGTGCGTGCCCAACATGCTTTTAACCAAAGTATTAAATAATATTCAATTAATATCTTTTTAATGATAATTCCAACACTCAAGGAAGCTGTGGCAGGAAAGGAATTAATGATAAGGGAAATAGGGTAATAGGTTTTGAGTGAAGGGGGTGAAGATACATCTTTACAGTTTCTTAAACATTTTCAGGCTCATAGGACGGGAGAAAACAGAAGATTGCAAACAATTCTACATGCGTGTTGTTCTGCTTAGGAAAGATTCCCAAAATCAAGCAAAATCTCTACAAATTTCTCCTTTGGAGTATAAGAGCGGGAGAAACTTCAAGCTCTTCTATTTCCCGTTTTAATGTGTCTACAAGGAATCAGGCTAGCAATTTCGTTACAACAATGATCGTGGAAGTAGCGATAGGAGAGCGAAACATGAGAGTAAAGTCGCCAATAAGTTCAATAGCCTTTTTTAAAGTTTATCTAACAACATCAAGTCAAAAGGAGTATTTCTTACATCTCTGTAGTAAAACTAGATAGGTCCATTGTGCATTGTGTAGATTCATGGTGAACCCCCTTCCTATGTACCCTAATATCATAGCCCCTGCTTCTCTCAAATCTCGACACGGAGTTGAGCTCTACGCTCTGCTGCTGTATGCCTAGTAGCCCAGCTTTTCTTGTCGCAAGGGCAGGATTTTCGCAGAGTACAGGGCAACCTGACTTTATTATTCAGAATATATATATTTCTTATAATGGAAATTTTTACTTTTTGCAGAAAAACTAAGAAATTTTATTTGTGAATCAAGTAAGTACTGTAAAAAGTACAGGTTGATTCCGCGAAATAAGTCTATATTTGATTACCCCATCCCTCTGATGGGGGGAAGGGGGGGGGGGGTGCACACATTGCCTACCCTGGGAAATGTTCATTTAGCACTGAATTCAAAAAAATTTCCTGTACAAAACATCCGAAAAATTCAGCGATTTGCACTATCATTTCTCCGATGTTGATTGCGGTGATTGTAAATACTTGTTTTATTCATATAAGACTCTCAAACAGCATTTTACATTTCAAAAAGCAATATTTAATGCAAATTGTTTGTTATATTTTTTCTGCAAATAAAAATGTCGGAGCACACCAAAATATATCTAAATATGTTCTAAACATGCGATCACTATAAAAAGTTTCTTTTTTACAATTTTTATGTGTTTTAAAGGGAAAACTCTCTCATGTGTTCATTTTGTTGAAGTATTGAGCTTGGAATTCGTCAATGACGTCAGAGTTTTTCCTTGGTTATGGTTGGGAGAATGTGCAGTTTTATTTGTATTATAAAAAAAGATGAATTAACGACGACAAGCTTGGTGGCAAAATATCCTAACTGTCATGTTTTCCGGGCTTGTATCTAGCTTAGGTCGAGAACAAGTGTACCAACACAACAACAAAAACTTGTAATAATTGGACAACAATATTTTCCCGCAAAAAACCCGCGATATACAAAAATGTCGAGTATCTTTTGACACTTCGTATACCGTCAGCGAACTTCCGCTAGCAACATATGGTTTCGGATCGTATGAATGTAAGAATTTCCGCAGTATTGCCATGTCACGTAAGAAAGAAGAAAAGAGAATATGGTAATATTTTACACATTCATACTGCTCTGGCTAAGAAGAGGTTCCCAAAATTTTAAAGTCCAACCTAATTTTATTTGACTTAAGTAGTGCGATTTTTCTAAACAAGCTAAGACTAGAAATTTCAGAAGAACGATAACCAAGAAAGAAGCGGTAGAAAATTCACAGAACAAGAACGCTTCGTCAGTGTTCCAGAAAATTTATTTACGAGGTATTCAGAAAATCGCCTGAACAGATTTTGTTGAGCTTTGAACCAAAAATATATGATCAGTCTAGTTTAAGTTGCTGAATATTTTAATGACTCAATCATTTAAGGATAGCAGAATATGATATGAGCTGCGTTTGAGACAAATTGAGAGAAATTAAGGATGCTCTCATCAGCAAAGTGATGAAGAGAATTGAGTATGAGAATAGGAGAAAAAGATTCGGTGAGAGAGGAGAACCTTGCGGTAAACCGGCGTCAATTTCATGGGAGGTAGTTTGTACTTCAGTCAATATAAGTTGAATTGAACGTAGAGGTACTTAGAATACTATCCAAATTCGTGAAACTAGAATAAAAGAATAGCATGCCAGACTGCCAGACTTTATAAATGGGTCCTGAATTATTCGAGAAAACATTGTTTTAAAGTAGGGCTTCACGGCACCAAGATTTTGACATATCTCGGTCCAGGTCTCGTTAAGGTGAAAACGATCTTGCTCTTGTCGCAATATCGACGACATAGAATTCAATCTCGGTCAGGCATTGTTCTCGCCGAGATAAAACGGGGAGCGAGCTCAAGTAATATATCTACGTATGTTATATATTTTCTTCTTATTCCCCTCACACAGAACAAGAGTACAAAGGTTCTTTTTTCTTATTGTGGATAAAACCCAAATATCTGAAGAAGCAAGAAGTGCCCACATAATTCATACAACTGACAGTTTTCGTAGCGACATAAAAGTTGAAAAAAACTTGTCCACAATAAAATAATAAAAACTAAAATCTAATTGCAATGATATTGGTCGCACTGCACGAGCATTATCTTGAGTATCATAAAGCCCTATTTTAAAGACAATGATTCCAATCTTCAATGAGGAATATTAGATTAGATAGATCTCATTTAAAACGGCCAGCACGTAAACTATACTCACAATCTCTGATAAGTTAGTTAGTTTCAAGATATTTCAACAACTTACTATTGCTGTGATTCAAAAACCGTGGAGTTTTCTTTTTTAAGTACCTGGTTTTATAAAAAATATGCCGACCTTCAGTTTTTCTCAAAAAATCTTTATTTATTCATAAATTCATAAATATTAATTTTAGTAAATATACTTGTGCTAGTGCTTTTTCAAATATTTTAAGCACTTCTAAAACATAATTTTCGGTATGCTGTTTAACCCTAATCTCTAAGATTCTGTTTCTATTTTATCAATGCAGTGAAAACGTCGTCCATTCATGAGTTTTTCATTATCAGGAATAAAAAAAATTCCAGGGACCAAGCAAAATTCAACATTTCCAATACGGTGCATAACTTTATTCCATTCTTAAAGCAACATTTAATGCAAATCATGAATAACCTTTTCGACAGCTACTACTAATTTCAAGATACGTCAGAGACAAGTGTACAAAAAAAAGGTAATGGACGCCAAATACTCCCGAAAAATCAATTTAAGAATTTTTCCTATTTAGAAAAAAAATTTATTAGTGCCTATATCAACCATATTTGGGCTACCGTAAAAAATGTATGGTGCCGCTATGAAATGTGTATCTTATTATCGGTTTTCGACCACCACGTCTCACTTTTTTCCACTCTTATAGTGGGTTGTTGAAGTGTTGACAGCCTGGCTGGCATAGCGTCAGAGGCATAGTCAGCTGCGACAACCATCTATGATTTTCCATATAGTCCTTTCCTAAGTTGCCACCAAGGAGTCTTACTCCCTCTAATTCATAATCGCAATATAAACAGGTATGAAGTTTAGCAAGGTCTCAAATGCTGCAGTCGGTGAGATGCTTATTGATGCAGTGACAGTTACGTAGGCCATCCATTGTAACCATGGGCACAATCAGCACTGGTAAATGCAGTGCCTAGAACTAGGTTTCAGACCAAGGGTAGCATGCAAACTCTGCGACAAACCCATACGAATTTCTACGCTTTATCGGTTATGTTATCTAAGTATAGGTGTATAGGTATCATTATAGCTTAAAGTTCAATGTTTTCCCTAGGTATTTCACCTGATCACTAAAGGTTATTGTAGATCCAATAGTTCTAGTACTATAGTTCCTGTTACCGCTTGGGGGTATTGGGCAGAAGTATAACTTCGCAACGACTGGACCTAGAATTTAAGGTGAATTTCGAACCATCGACATTACTCTGCAAACCCGATACGATAACAAGGCCATTCATTAGCGTAATCTGTTCTGAGTTGAAAACAGTCATAGGTCACCACCGCTGAGGTCCGGAGTAAAATAAGACTCGCCCATTGCTAGTCTAAAATAGTCATGCACAGGCACGGTACACCTGATTAAATTTTTTTTTCCAAATACCAGCCCCCTGCAGGCACGTATCAATAAAAGACGAACGAAATAGTCCAAACACTCGCACTTTTTCTAAACTAAAATTTAAAACGAAAAAAAATAAAAATAAAATTATTTTCGTAGATTATTCGACACCGACGTCTGAAATAATAAAACTATCTCCGTAGTAGCCGGCAACGTTTGTGTTGTTGAGTCTTATTTTAACTAAGGTTAATAAAGATTATAACTGAATTTGGAAAACATATATGAATAAAAATGACAAATTTCAAGTAATTATTATCAATATTATTGTCATGAATCAACTTTTGAGTCATCCGCCGTGTGGAACAGTTTTAATATCAGGTGGCCGATGATCAAAACGGGGAACACGTGCTCTATACGGGTGAGATTTTACATAACTCTCGTAGTGAGTCACCAGTCTCGAATATGTTAAAGCCAGAACCGAGTAACAGAAGCGTGCATTAATGGAGGGCGTATTTTTAGATTTGTGTGCCTGTAACGGGTGTTTGCATGCTCGTGGCGGGCGTATTTTTCAATTTTAAGGCCAGAAGCGAGAGGGCGCATAATATTACCGTACTATTTTTAAAAATATTAACGTCTGTACGTTGGGGCATCCGGGATGACCGGCCGACACCTTGTCATTTACTGTTCCGACGACTGTAAGGTTCAACTAAACCATCCATAGTCCTCTTCTCAGTAGAAGGAATAAGTACCATTTTATCGGGGTTGATTTTGAGATCGGCGTATCGGCACAACTTTTCAACCATGTCTAGCGCTGCTTGAAGTGTTTCGGTAACATCTGCCATGTGCGAAGAAGTTTCTCCCATTGAGCCCATTGTAACTTACCAATTACAAGGCCCCATAGGAGTGCAGATAAAACCCCGCCCTGAGAACACCCCCTGATGTCGGTGGACCAGATCGAAAATTTCTGAAGGCGCGCTGTGAGTTTGCGAGATCTGGACATTGAGCTCATCCCTTAACAGTGTGTTTCACTCAAATACCAGCCCGTCAAGTCTCGTGTGATAACTTCAATATCGAGAAAAGTCGATATCGATTATTTTCTGTTAAAGAAAGTTCTTCTAATTTTCTAATCTTAGCGTAGCTCGATTAGCACGGCATAAACGCTAGCGAGAGTGAAGGTGAAAGTGTTGAAAATTTGTTTCACTCCTGGCTCTATCAATTATTAATTTTTTGCATAGTTTTTAGAAGAAGCGAGGTAAGAGTACTTTGCCTATGTGACTTAGCGATTATCTGCCCGGCTTTGTTTAGGATTAAAGGTTAGTTCGATATATCCCCACGCCCACGCTCCACACAGTCGGTAAAAAACCGAATGCGAAAGACTCCCTTGTAATATTGCTGGGCCGGGAGAAGATGACATCCATGATCGAGGCTACCAGGCGCGGGTTCTCTGTAGCAGATCTTCTAGATGGTGTCTTACTAAACCTCTGGCAGCACCCGGGAATTGTTAGGAATATGTGTCTGCATTAAAACTTTAAGCGTCTCCTCTCAAGTACGAGTAAACTATCCATCTAGAACCCAGGTTTCCTAAAGTCGTTTTCGCAAGGTTTTTGTAGTCTTGCAGAGCTTCTAGCGTCCTCTGCGCTCCTGCAAAAGTAGCTTTCACCTTGCACAACTTATCTCGTATATAAAACACTTTTTTGGCAAATCCGACAACAAAAGTCATGTCAGTTTCTAATAAAGTTGAGGAAAATGTCTAAATAGACAATATTTTCTAAATGAATCAGTTTCTCTAATATACGCGTTTTGGTCTACTAATTACATAAGAGCTTCGTTAATTATTCCTTTTTCTGCGATAATTAATGGTTGCCAAACTTAAGGACATACCGTTAGAATATTTCCAATTAAAAAGAACCCATTTATGTTCCATTTCATTAAAAGAGTCAAATCAAATAGGCTTTTACGCAGACAACTATTTCTTAATGACTTTGTACGCACATTAATCCTTCTAAAGAAAAAGTCCTTAAGGAGGTAATTAAAATTCATCCACGCTACACATGGAGCAGTGCAAACATTTTATTAGCAAATTGCGTACTTGTAGCTGGAAAGTTGGCTATGAAATCCTTTCTTCGTTCCTTTTATTTGGCATGCAAAATCATGCTATTGTATATCCACTAGATTACACAGACTGATAAGCATCTTTGGATCCTTATTAGTCATCCTTCACCTCCCCATACACATTCTAGTTTATCTAAAGATACACCCATAAGTAGGTTGCCACAATTCAGTGGCTAAGAAAGAGGTCATTTGCTTAGTTGAAGCACAGTCCAGACGGCCGACAAAATAAGATTAAAATGGTCATGAGCAAACCTTTTGAATACCTGAGCTGACCTAGAGGATGCTTTGTCCCTATAAGTACGCTTTACATTCATTGTTGGATTTGTAATTTAGGGCTTTGTTCACTCACCATTACAAAACTAAGTAGAAATTATGCAACCTGATTTGTATGATTTTGTGCTTCTTCAGGAGATCAGAAAAGGTAAAATTTATATCTTCAAAGAAATCATATCAAATCTTTGCCAAAGTTTCTTGTATGCCAAATGTATGCATGAATTCATGGCAGAAAAATTTCCGGAAGCTCTTTTATTTTTAAATCAATAGTTCTCTGGAAGAAAGTTTTATGTAAAACATTATGTCTCAGGCAGAACTTGCGAGAAAAATTGGTACAATTTTATCTAGGGACTTAGACTGCTATCTTTTTTTGTGGTTTCTTTAGTGCCTTCAATTTATATTTGATGACATCGTTCCGAACAAAAGGAAATAATGTGAATATTCAATTCAGTTGAAATAAGCAAGAATAAAGCAGAGCTATTGACAGTGAACATACTATCGTAAATCCAGACGTAATATCAGGAACGAGCTATAGTTTTTTTTATATCCTGACATCTTGTAAAGGAAACCTTTAAAAGCACAACTGGAAACTTTGCGATTTTGTATTGGTGGTAGATTCACATTTATGTCTGATTTTAAATGACGAAACAAAGCAAATGCGAACATTTTGTACAGTTTTGTACCGTATTTAAATGGAGTAAATTAGAGAAGTTTTACTCTATAGGTTCTGATAGTCTCGTCTTCCATCATAGTAATTACTTTGAGATCCTAAACCAGAAACATTCATGCACTCATTTAAGCGCTAGCTGAAACAAAACTCTTCCAGTCAAAGTGTAAATCAAACAGGTTTTCCAGGAAGTTTTTCAGAAAAACCTCTTCAAAGGTAGAGCTGCAGTAAAGAAATAAGTTTCAAAGAATAGGTATTCGTTAATGTACTTGAGGGTAGACATGTATCTACCAACTTTTCAAACAAAGTTAACGAAATCCTTATAGTTTACGTTGACTGTCCGTCTAGTCTGCCCCACTTATACATATGTATTTAGCTTTTGAGATATTATTACACCATTAACAGTCCCTGCTCTATTAACTATCGTCCCAGATGTAGTGTGTAAAATCTCAAAAACTAATTATTAAAATATATTAAATTGGTGGAGGAAAAAAATAATTTTCTTAGTGTATAAAACAGCGAAATTTCCGAAATTTCAATCAGTCTGAGATGTTCGTGGCATACTATGTACATGTTTCATGTGTAGTTGGTTTTTCTAGATACAAATTATAGATGGAAATCAAAAGCATAATTATCGATGGTATCGGAAAGTATCGATACCGGAGTATCGTTAAATTGTAAGATAATTATCGATACTTGAAAGTATCGATATACAAAACATTACTTTTACAGAATTTAATTTAATTTATATAAATTAATGTAAAATATCAAATTATTAAATAGTTATTTGGATTCTGAATTAATTTTGCAAAATACCTTGAAATCCCACCAAATAGTCAACAACTCTTTTATTGGGTGAAAACCAGGCTTTATGACGGGTTCTCCACTTTCACCTACTTTTTCCAGGTCCTTTTTTGCTTTACGTTATCGCACAAGGAGAGAAACGACCACATTCATTCGGTTCAGCTTTTTTCCTTCGGAGAAGCGATGCGACACCCATGTATCGAACTTGGGTATGTATCCAAGCTTTTTTAAATGACAAAAAGCGGTCGAGTTTTCGATATTGATCCTCTCAGCATTAACCTCAATTGAAATGCTTGAGTTGAGTGTGCACGAAGGCACACAGAATTTATTATCAATACTGGAAGGATGTCCAGAGCAGGGTTGATCTTTTAAGTTTATTATTATATATTCGGCACAAAACGAAATAAAAATATATTTTATAATGTATATATGAAGCCTTTTTTTATGATACCCCACTGGAAAAGTGGATAGAAAGATGGAGAGAGGAGAACAGGGGACGATGGACAGCGAGGCTCATCAGTGATCTGGGCCCCTGGAGCGACAGAGGGGATGGAGTGGTAGGTTTTTACCTAACCCGTACTTTCGTACATATCATCAGCAAATGGGAAAGATAGCGTCACCGGAGTGCCTCTATTGCCCAGGCCAAACGGACACCGCAGAACACACTTTTTTGATTGTCAGAAATGGGTTCCCGAGAGGAGCGCTGAGAGTCCACCTAGGAGGGGCGGTCTCCCCGCACACTATAGTCCAAGGCATGTTCGCATGTTCCTAGTTCATACTTTTAGGAATTCGCAAGTGTATGTGCGCTGGCTTTCGTCTCCCGTTAGGTAAATATCAATTAAAATGTTTACAATTTGTTTTACAAAAATCAAGTGTTACAAAATTCAAATCGTTTTTGTTTTGATTTTCAGGTTGCTCGTTTGGGTGTATCGAATTTGCTACGTCTTCCGCCATGACTGCTTCTGCATCAAGATTCCTCTCCGGATAACAGGAGAGTAGCGAAGTATCATGATCCTCAAGATTGAACGAACTAAAATTCCCTTAGCCTAAGTTGGATAATGCTTCGCATCTTACTGTCAACCTGAAATAGGACCAAACCACAGCGACGGATCATCTTTCATTACCAATGAGGACAACACACAATACAGGTATTCACAATTCGCACGTACTCCACTTCAAGTGACATGACATTTTTCATTTTAGGGACAAGACTCATCCGGTGGAATGCGCGCACCCGTAATACCCTGTAGGCAAGAAAAGATAAAAGATGTAGTGAACTTTCTGCATAAAATTTAAAAAGTTTGTGGAAAATGATGAAAATAATACAAGAATGCGTTATTTCCTTAAACTATAAATCCGCAGAAATTCGGTGTTTCAGCCAAAATCCGAGATTCTTTTTTCTTGTTTAAAAAAATCCTGAGAAATCCGTGGTTCTGGCAACATTGGTACTGATGCTAATAATTTTAAAAGTATATACGCGTCCATTGTGAGAACTCCTAGTGAACAAATTGATCCGCTACATGGATATGCACGCTCCCGCTTCAGGCACAACATTCTAAAAACACGCCCGCCATAAATGGCTGTTTAGAAAAATCGATGCTGTAGCCGAACGAGTTCGAATATTGAGAAAACTATTATGGCGTTCTAAAGAGGAACGTTTTCTCTAAGATGTTAGTGAAAAAAGAACATAATTTTTTGAATTTTTAGCCAGGCTTTCCATTAATATGCATATATCTGATTTTTACTTTTCTTATCCACTTTACCGTAACAAGATGGAAACCTATGAACGGCGGAATATTTCTTTGGTCACATGGGACTCCCTCTTAAACAGTTTTTACTGTACGAATAATAACAACCATACTTTGTCATTTCTTATATAGGAACTTACGTTTGTTTTACGATGCGTAAGCTCACAAAAAAAGACACATTTTCAATTAAAAATAATCTTAATTCAAGGTTTACCGCTCTATTAACATTCTACCAAAATGCTGAATTTGTTGGAAATAAGTAAATTAGGCTCATATTACAATCAGGTGAATTACAATTCCAGAAAGGAAAACAAAATAATGCAAAAATGTATTTATTTGTTAAAGAACCTCCAAAAAAAATCGCCCATTTTTGGGGGTTTAGCATAAAAATAGTTTCGGAGAGATGAAATGTCAATGTGATAGCTGTTATACTGAACTGTTATACTAATTTTGCATTTTTCACCTTATTTCCTAGAAGAACTAAAAAAAATTACGTTTTAAAAAAATGTTTTTGGACAAATGTTGTTTACTTAAAAAAAAGAATATAAAAACATGAATCTGCAATAAAAAGTAGGAGTCGGGGTTTAAGACCCCCCCCTCCCCCTCCCACCAACTAACCTACAAGCAAGGTAGGAAGGGGTACTAATTGTAGTACTAATGTATTTCCTCCGCGGAATGATTAAACTTTGATTATGGATCCTTTTTTCGTAGAGTGCTGATTATTCCAGATATTTGTTCCGACTTATTAAAATGAAAAATCGGCTACCCTTCATATCTCCAAAACTATTCTTATGCTTAGCTTGAAATAATTTTCTAATGCAAACCTTCTCATACGAAATCATTTGCACCTTACGTCGATTAAAGATTTGCTGATCTCGAAACGAGGGAAAAACAATCTTTTGTGGGAGATATTAAGCTGAATCGAATCGAAAAAGCAATTCTATCAGAAAGATATAACATCAGAAATCTCTCAATAAATTCATCATAAAACAATTTGACTTCCGAAATTTCCTAAATTAATATGTCCTTATGGGGACAAAATGAACAATAATTCTCAACATTAATCAGGAAAGCAAACATTTTCGTCAAGAACATATGTGACTTGCAGTGAATCAACCAACCGCATTATGGGATGTGATTGAGTTTGGATACTGCAGTAGGCTATCAAAATGGAGCACAACCCTAAATTTGATTCGATTTTGTGGCTACTAATGAAACGTTGAGTGACTTCATAATTAGCGTGTGAAACTTGTTGGGAAATATTTGGGCAAAACTCGTTCTATTATGGCTTTGACTTCAATTTAGGTATCTTTTAAATTACTCGTTTCATATAAACATATTTGAATAATTTTGTGGTAATCATTTCAGGGAAATTATAAAGCATTTTCCTTAATATGCTTTAGCTGTTTGATTTTGAGTCAAACACAAACGGGGTACAATATTTGTAATATTAGTATCGGTTAAAATTATGTGTAAAGATAATTTCGTTTAATTATCCTCCACCACCAAATTTGCAATAATCAGTTAATTTTTACATATATTTGGTTTAATTTCACTCACCGCTGCTTAAACGTAATTTTTGTGAACATCAATTATTCTTGACAATAACTTTACTTTCAAATTCACTTTTGAAAAAAATTCCGGTCAAAGGCGAGTATGATTCAAGCACCGAGGGTTCCGTACCTTGGAAGGTTGTTGTTTTCTTAAAAACAGTGCTAGTTAAAGACATCATTTTATTTTTCCTGTAATATTTACATAAACCTTTATCAACTCGAATTATTTGCAAATTTCATGGATAAGGCTTCGGGGTGTGTGGCGGGATCGTATTTTTTTAGAGATTTTTATTTATAACTCGAAAACTGTTGAAAGAAGAAAACTGTTAAAAGAAAATGAAAATATATGTCAAAATCTGCAAATGAAGCCCTTTAATATGATATTCCACTTGACCCCCACAACCATAAAATATAATTTTTAAATTTGCAATAAAGATGGTCAAACATTATTTAAAACAATTCCAAATTTCAAGTCGATAGCGTTAGTAGTTCCTGAAATAAGCTGTCGCACCGGGGTCCCTTTTTGCCATTTTGGTACGGAACCCTTAAAACCCTCAAAAGGAATGTCAGGTGATGGTGTTATTTTGTGTAATATCACGTTGAAGAAATTTTGAATGCAACTTCTTAATGATTTGATGAACGTAAGCAGTATGTTATATCAATTACGTTCAGTGTTGACCAAATAAAGTCAAAAATTGCTTGGGTAGACCCTTCGGGTTCTAAAAGAAAAAAATTGACACCTTGGCTTTTATTATTTTTCTCCGTTCTTATTATAGAATAGATAGAGAAATAACAAAAAATAAGGCTTCTGAAAAAAGGGTTCGAACGGTTTCGACACGTAAAATGGTGTCCGTGTGGAGGGAGGTAATTTGTTTAATTGGAGGAAAGTTTATTACATATCTGGCAGATTTTTCTAAAGTTTGTTTAAAGATTCAACTCGATATCTTATTTTGTTTTTGCTGCAGAATGTTTACCGTTAAAAAAAATTTTCTCTTAATTTTTTTCTATAAAAAAAGTTAAAACGGCAAATTAAGCTTACGCTCTTAAATCTGATATTTCTTTTATAGAACGACATTTAATCATCTCATCATCCTTTAAACCTTGTTGATGCGGGTGATAACGAGGTTTTTTGGCGTCAATTTTTAATTTGGAAAAAAAAGAAAAGCAGGTTTTGGATTTGAAGCCACCTGGACCAAAGAAGCGCGAATTTAGGGCAGGTTATTTTTACAAACCGCTTATTTACCTGTTAAATTGTAATAAAAAAATTTAATTAAAAGATAACAAAACGGCCCCAACAAACTAATTTTAATGACAACTTTTATATAAAGTTTAAATTTTTATACACTACAAGCAGAGCATTATTAATTATTAAATATCCTAATAATGAATATACATTAGTTACTGATTAGGTAAGTAGCGAAAAGAACCTGGAATAACAGATTCTTTTCACAAGACTATCGATATGCAACCGTCTAGGGCTTCACGGCACCGAGACAAGACCGAGACTTTGGCAGATCTCGGCCTTGGTCTCGTCAAGGTGAAGACGATCTCGCTCTCGTCGCAATCTCGGCGAGATAAAGGCCAGTCTCGGTGCGATCTCACTCTCGGCAAGATAAAAAAAGGGTATTTCGGTGGGATAACGGGGATCGAGGACAAGTGATACATCTATGTATATATGCATTTTCTTTATTTTCCCATCGCCAAAATAAGGTAGCAAAGGTTCGTGTTTGCTATTGGGGATAAAGCGCAAATATCTGAAGAAGAAAATAATGCAGAAAGAAGCGATTGAGGAGAGCAGTGTATACTTATATGCCCCATGAATCACACAATTGAAATTTTTCGGAGCGACATAAAAGCTGAAACAACTAAAAAAATTGTCCACAATAAAGTGATAAAAACTAATATCTCGTCTACTCTCGTCACCTCAATCTCGCTCTCGGTATCGCACTGTTACCAATGATATTGGTCTCGCTGCCGGTCTCGGTATCGTGTCGAGACCGATACCGGCAGCGAGAATTATCTCGAGTATCGTGAAGCCCTACAACTGTCTAATCCTAATGACATAAGATGGTAATATAAGAAAGGAAAGCCGCGAGAAGCGAATCTCGATCCTTATTTGGACACATTCAATGCGATCGATATGTACTGCATAGAATGGTGACCACTTTGGATATTTAGAAATGGGCTGTAAAAAATTACAGCTTAGAAGTTTAGTGATCAAACTCCTTTGACCATCTCTTCACGAAACCCAAAGCCTGCGAAAGAAAAATTCGCATTAAGCCAGACGCCCAAATCTTACATAAATGTAAATTTGCCGATATTTAGAGGAAGTGGTTAATGGAAGAGCAGTTTTGAAAGCATCCAGGTCAGAATTTAGTTGGAGAATATCTTCCAGTCGTTAGGGTAACAAATTCGAGTGACGCAGAATCATTAATACATCATTCATGTAAATTATAAATAAGAATGGCCCGACGTGCGAACCCTGCGATATGCGGAAATGTTGAAAACAATGTCAGACGGAGCTTCACGAAAAGAATGGTACAATTTACTAGTGAAGAATACGCGGACATAATTTTCTGTTACGGATTTAGCAACGCAAATTCCCTTGAAGCAGAGCGTGAGATGGCCTTGCTTCTTCTGGTTTAACACTGACTTGCAGCATATCTAACGATCCTGGAAAGTTCCTCGACCTCGTTTTTTCTACTTATACTGCTAGTACATCGGTAAAACGATGCTTGGTGCCCATTGTTCCTGAATCGAGTCATCACCGCGCTTCATATTACTTTTTTCACTGATCCAGTTGTGATGGCTTCTTGTGTGCCAGATGACATTTGTTATAACTTCAGTAAGGCTGAATTCTCCGTAATCAACAACTGGCTCTCAGCTTGTAGCGTTCTCAATGAACGAGACATTAATGTGGCCGTAAGATCTTTTTATAATTTACTGTCCATCTGTTTTACTTACTGTGTCCCTATTTCTAAATAGAATAACTTACGATCTAACCAGCCTTGTTTTGATAGTTCCTTAAAACATTTAAGGAATGTTAAATGTTAGTCCTGGAACCTCTTCCTTTCTTTCTTTCTTTCTTCCTTTGTTCCTCTAGGAGCGACGCTGACTATTTAACTTATTCCAATTTAAGCAGTCAATTTTTCTCTGACTTTATCTTAATTATATCATCAGAATGAAAGCATCCTTACGAGTCGATCCTAAGCGATTTTGGAGGTTCGTGAACTTGAAGCGCAATTCTGATGGTTATCCAGTTTCTTTGTCCTTCGGAGGCAGCGAAAGCAATGAGCACTTGACGATACCAAACCTTTTAGCCGACTTTTTTAAAACTGCGTTTTTAGACGATGCCTGTGATATTAGCTTTAAGGATTTTACCCATTTGACGAAGTTTCCACCGACTTCTCTCGAATTCAGAGACCTTTTACTTGACGAAGTTAAGATTTTGAAGAAAATCTCTACCTTAACTGATAGTTTTTCAATTGATCCTGACGGTCTCCCCGCCTCACTCGTGAAAAGATATTCTTCCGTTCTTGCTCCCATTCTGAGTTATTTATTTAATCTCTCAACTTTTTGCTGTGTTTTTCCGAAAGCTTGGAAAACCTCAATAATTATTCCCTTTCACAAAAAAGGTGATAAATGTCAAATCTAGAACTATAGACCAATTGCTATTCTTTATTGTATATCAAAGATTCTTGAGGCACTTATTTGCGATGTTCTATGCTTCCACTGCAAGCCGATTTTGCAGCCGTTTCAACATGGCTTCATTAGGGGTAAATCAGCTAATACCAATTTATTGGAATTTTCAAACTTCTGTATTTCTGCTATGGAAGGTGGTAAGCAAGTCGACAGTATTTTTACTGACTTCAGCAAGGCTTTCGATTGAATAAATCATAACATTCTAATTCTCAAACTCTCAAACGAAAAAGGTCACCCTTTTAATCTAACTTTATCATAGAGGGTTGTCCTTTAACAAGAGTTACTAAGACTAAGGACCTAGGTGTCTGGCTCAATTCCCAATTTTCTTTCGAGGATAATTTTGATGCCATAGTCAACAATGCTAATATGACTCTTGGTTTCGTGAATAGGTAGTGAAAGGAATTTGATGACCCTTACATTACAGGCTTATTCTGGAATATGCCTCTGCAGTCTAGTCACCGCTCTATGTGACACATATCAGTCGGATTGAAGCTGTTCAAGGGAGGTTCGTTAGATTCGCTCTTCGAGGACTTCCTTGAAATAACTCCCGCATATTGCCTGCTTATGTTGATAGACTTGAACTCCTGCACTTGGATACACTTAAAAAAACGACGTAATGCCAGGATCCATTTTGCTTTCGACTGCATTCGGGGGTACATAGACTCTTCCGGATCGCTCCCTGAGAATTCGCGACTTTCTTCAGTTACCTTTTCATCTCACTTATTACGGATTAATTTTGATTGCATTGATTTTCATCTATCACGAAATCATGTGAGGAGTCAGCTGTATTGAGGTTACTTTTTACTTTTCACTTTATTTACTTTTTTTTTTAAGTAACTTTTATACACTTTAGCACTTTAGAAGCACTAACACTTTAGAAGATATACGTTTAAATGTAAGACTGGTTTTCTTTTCATGTGAAAAATATTTCAAACTCCTATAGTTTGGTGGGGAGGGGGAAGGGGGTAGATCCTTCCCCCTCCCATACAATTTTGTATGTTTTTCAGCTAGATCTACTAGATCCTTCATTTTGCACACGCGCTGTGAAACGCACTGTATACGTAGCCAAGATTTAGAATTTTATTAAGTATTGAATACAAATACTTTAACTAAAACTAGTACAACCACACTACCACGAGACTTTGCGAGTGAAGAATGTCCTTATCTAAAAAGGACGTTCAATGAATAGTGCGAAAACTATTGACGCCAAGACGGATCAATGATTCTCCCCATTGTAATTTGGAAGAGATACCTCGAATGAAAAAGGTCTTCGACAAAATTGATCAAATTGGTTAAGTACCTACTTATACTTTCCAGGAAGTGAAACAAATACTTCCCCCAATACACTGTGTTGACAATCTCTCAATGATGGTATGTTAGGTCTTTCGAAAAAAAGGTAGAAAGAGGCCCCAACGTGTCGAATCGCGAAAACCATGTGGAGAACCCATGATCAGAAGAAGACTAATTACCTACTTAACGTATCTCGGACTCAATGTAGAACTTTGATTGGGATCTACACCAACGGCCACTATCTTGCGGTGGTACATGTGCTAGGAATTGGTGTTGTTGTAATAGCTTAACGGTCACATCATAAACATATTACATTTTATCAGAAAGTTTCCTTTCAAAAGACTCTTGGTGGAAGTTATTTCATTTTGAAAAAAAGTTAAAACACTTGTTTTACTTCCACATAATAGGAGTGTGAAAAAATTTTTGGGATGGTGATCGCTCAAAAATTTGAACGCTAAAAGTTTTCAAACTAAGTAGTTATAGAAGTTGATGTTTAGACCTTCCGTCATGGATGTCCGTGGTGGAAAGTGTGAGTACCACGCTGATGATGACCAGCTCACACTTTCGAGTCGAAACATCCATCAAAAAATTTTTAGCGTGCAAATTTTTGAGCGATCACCATCCTAAAAATTTTTTCACACTCCTATTATGTGGAAGTAAAACAAGTGCTTTTACTTTTTTTCAAAATATTACATTTGTAAAGTTTAGTTATTTTGGGTTGCATTCGGTTTCATTATCTACTTTTAAATGCTATCAAACTAGGTCGGAATAATTTTGTATAAAGAAAAAATGTATAAAAGTCAGAGAAAATTGTTCCATAGTTCAGTTCAAGTTTAGCCATACGACAATGTTGTTATCAAACAGTTTTATTAAAAAAAATAAACATTGTTTAAACAAAATAATAATTCAGTTTTCTTTGAAAATAAAATCCTTTTTTACAGCAGAAAATTCAAAGTCCTTTAAATGGAGGAACAGTTTTGAAGACCCAAGGAGTTCCGCCCGCTCTAGGCAATCAAGGTTCTGCCGCTAAGACGACCTCAGTGATCAACAGACGTTACCTCCTGGAATCGATAGTCGTCACGTGGGACACGGCTACATAACGTAAGCACTGGAAATCACCATAACAACTTGGACGCAGTACCTCTACCATCCCACAGTGTTTCCGACTCTTATGTGTGCAAGCACTGGCAGGAACCCAATACAGTCCGTTTCAAAATTATAAAGTCACTTGTCGAAGTAAAATCTTTTTTGCGAAGAATGTACTTACGAGGTAAAATCATTACAATCAACGATTGATGTAGAAGTGGTTGCTAATTTGTCTTTCAGAAGGATTAGATATTTTTTGAAAAGTGAAATTTAGGCCTTTCATAATTATAAAGTCAGAACGAAGTTTAAGCAAAGTAAGCACAATTTGAGCTTTATAGTATTATATTTATGTGAAAAAATATTCTAATATTATCACACGCATACAGTCTCTATCAGAATATATAAATGGTAGAATTGGTACTGATAGGGATGAGAAACTCGGTATGAGGGAAATTTCGCGAAGGCTGGGCAGATATCTGGTTGTTGTGCCTGTGATATCTGGTTGTTGTGTCTGTGTGTTGATGAATATGAAAAAATAGATGTACTGGACGCCCTTAGTCTCTTAAAAACAAGTCAATTCGGAGTAAAGCTTTCGAATTCGAAGAAAGGATTCATTACGAATCGCGAAGCGCACAGTGTTTAAAACCCAAAGATAAAGAAAACCGTTTGAAATTTGCCAATACGGCCACGGGTATCAACTGGAGCCAGGTAATCTATTTCAATAATGAAGCCCTTGCAATTTTAGGCATCCTTTTTTCTGATAAGAAAGAATTTTTTTGAATTTGAGGAAGGAGGAACAATATTTCTCCAAGAGAAACTTCGGTAGTGGTTCATTAATGGTATAGCGAGGTTTTAGCGCACTGGGAACTGTGACTTTGGCATTTCCATCTACCCGAATGAATAGCACGGTATCAGAATGTGTTGCAAGAAAATTTGTACATACCAGCAGCAGTATATATATAATAGTGGTTCAGAAGTCATAATATCAATGTCCTTGACTGGCCAGCATGTTCTCCCGAACTGAACCCAATCGAAAATCTTTGGGGTATTCTTGTCCGGGTAGTTTATTCCGAAAATAAACAATACGGAACGACTGATGAACTAAATATGACTATCTAAGATCCTCAGCATTGGAAAACTTAATTAAATCCATGCCAAATAGAATTTTTGATGTCATTCGTAAAAGCCGAGAACCAACAAAATATTAAAAATGTAAAAAAAGTTAAATAAAATCTTATTTTCCTTCCGAATTTTTAATCTGACTTTATCTTTTTGAATGTTTTTTAAGTATAACATTCCTTGAAAGATAATAAACGATCCAAAAAAAATTGTACATTATTGATGAAAGAGTACCAACTAAATGAGATTTTCATCAACATTTTTTGTTTTGAGGAAATACTTGCAATTTTAACAGTGACTTTATCATTTTGAAACGGACTGTACAAAAGGAAATGTAGAGTACCTCCTATGAAAAGAATTTTGAAGTTCGCACCGGAGACGAGTACCTTTGATGCTAATAGGGTGGTTCTCCGACGATCGCAAAACGAAACCTCTAGTACGTAGGGCATCTAATTCGTGGTAGCACTATGGATCTGATGTGGTCTATACGACCTAACCTACCTACACTTATTTATAGGATTATTTAAAAAATTATTAAATTTGGGTATCCCATATGGGTTCTAATGTCAAGATACGTTACGGACAGATGCACCAACGTATTAACAAAAGTTGTGACAATTGAAATTGAAATTAATACCGACAATGTTATAATGGTTGTATTCTTGTGAAATATAGTCTATTACAGTCTAACCTTAATATCAACTAAACTGTAATCTAAGGGCTCGTAACGTAAGTACTTGTTATAAAAAACTTGAACTGTTCGCACAATTCGGTTGTGCAGCCACCTCAATTGGATTTTAAAATATAAATAATATCAAAAACAACTCATCAAAAGGCGCTGTGGCAGGTATATCATCCAATTCTAGGTAATATTCTCAATAATTTCGCTCTACGCAGAATACGTAAGATACCTGTAGACTACTTACGTCGTATATTCCAATAATCTGATATAAACTATTTTGTACTAGAATACATATGAAAACACTTTCGTCTAATTAACTTTAAGCTAGAGGAGTAAATACACAAAACATTATATCAAAATCTTATACAGTATACCTGTTATTGTCTACTTAACCTTTATTTACCGAAAAGCTAACCCATGCGAGCATTAAGGCAGGTACCAATCCCAAGCATAATAAAAAAATTCAAGATAGATCGAAACATCTCAGTTGAAGGTAAATGGGACTATTGTGATGCAATTTGCGAATTAGAGGGGCTATATAAACTATTGGGACTCATATTTACAGGCTTATGTTGGCTCTGCTCTTAATACGAGTATATGAATTTAAGGAAGAGCATAGAAGGATGTGCCTGGCAGTATTTACCACGACGGCCACAAACCTAATTTAGACGGAACTTGTAGATATACGTGACAAGAATGAAATGCCGTGGTATAAATTCTCTTCCTCCATTCATAACTTTGCACTTGTTATCCGGAATCCTTCGTGCAGGCCCTATAGATTTGCCCGGCCTTAGTTATTTTTCTCCATTTTCCAATAAGTCTGGCTAGAATTCGTGATTCAAAGTTTTCCATTTATGAAATAAAGCATTCCGGTCGGATGATGGGACTGACAACTTTGTCGTATCTACTTATTTCTGCCTATGGATTGTGTTATTAGTTCAATTATGGCCTATGCTGGTAATTACAGCACGTTACTTCATCTACCTAGCCGCAGGATAAAAGTGTGCCTTTAAATTAGTATAGTATAATAGTATGTCGCTTTTAGCATGCCGGAATGTTGACGTAGTTCCACACACAAATGTCCATTAAAACTCGCTGTAATTAACTAAAAATATTTCCGTTAGGGAGATTCATTCATCGTAAAAGGGGGATTTTCGTATATGCAGCTAGAGCCTAGAGCGGTAGACTATATCTCGTTACCTATTTTCGCAGGCATTCATAAATTTCAACTGTCTGCTTGACTGACTGTATTTCCTCTGGTTTGAAAAACTTTCACAAGACAAAATCTGATAAACTTGAATAACTTTAAAAGTCTTTTGATTGTGTACGTAGATTTCATTCAAAGTGATTTTCTTTTTTGCCCTCCTTTTTTTTATTTCGTGAATCAAAACGAGTTATTCCGTGCTTTTTCACGTTTTTCTCTGGCTGTGCTTTGGGCCTTGTTCCGAAAGAAGCGATATCATCCATGGCTGAAGGTAAATAAATGCAAAAGTACTTTCCGCTTTACGACAGGTAGATAAAAAAAAAAAGAAATATACACGCACACATGTCGACTAACTTTACGAGGGCCAAGATATATGTACGTTCGCATGTGAATGGAACAATCCCATATTTTACCTTTCGATTTACCCAAACGATACTTTCAAATGAATCTACCAAGTCTCCTCCAACCTGCACCGGTAGTCGGCACACAGAGCTAGAGAGATAATCGCCCTCCAGTGAGACATAGCCAGTAAATGTCAGTTGAAATCTTGAATACGTTCTGCTCGTTATGGGCGATTTTAGCATTATACTATGGGAAAGTGGTGCATACAAGTGTACATGTTTATCCAGCCTTTCTTGCTTTCAAACACTTGATAAATCCGACAATTTATACGTCAGAAGGATAATACAAGAAGATAAGGAGATATTCTCATCAACGTGGTGGCAAATCCACTTCTACGTCTACCTGAAAATTTTCGGATCAGATTTCGTGTGTCAAAAGTAAGAGTGGTTTTTACCAGAATCTTTCCGTTTTTAATTAGAATTTATCATTTGAGTTGAATGGGGGTGTATTTTTCTTTTGAGAATGTCGGTTTAAAATTAACTTTTATGAATTCGATTATGTTTAACTGAGAATATCATAAATACATAATCAAAAATAAGATCTTCTAAAGAATAGCACAGGAAGGAATACTTTTGAAGACACCCTATCAAGAGCTGATAGACACAATATAAGGAAATATATTTCATAAATATTTTCTGTTTCTACCGCTTGCTCTATCTATTAATAAAATCGTTATGGCTTGGGAATGTTTTTGAAAAGTACGATAGAGATGGGCGATACTGGAAAAAAGTATCGACTAATTAAAAAACTCCGATACCGATACAAATAAATATCGAAGAAAAAATTTAGATTTGTATTTCCTTTTAAGTTAGACTACATATGTATATACAATAGGAGTATTTATAATTTAGTGCTAGAAGTAATGGTCTTCATCCATCTATAATATTGATCAAAGGCATTGCCGAGAAGTAACGAGTAATTTATAAAGTATATTGTGGGAAAAATTTTACAAAAAAACCCATTAAATTTATTTTTTAAAAACTTACTAATCGTTAACCTATACTATCCTAGTTGCCGGATTAAAGAATTTTCTGATAGGGTGCAGTTTTCGAAAAATTTACTAGCCATATTGTTTAATCTGACACTTAATAGATCTATGTTGGCCCTTTTATGAAGCTCAGAGGTGGAAAAATGCCAAGATAGGTCTAATATCATTTTAAGAATTTTATTTTGAGCAATTTGTAGTTTATTTATATGAGTACGTGCACATCGAAACCAAAGGGGGGCACCCTAGAGCATAACTACTTGGAATATAGCTTTGTATATGATGAGCTTATTTTCCAGGCTTAAGGTTGACCTTCTATTTATAAATGGGTACATTGTTTTAATTATTAGGTTTATTTTGTTCTGCGTCGATGATATATGTTTAGCATAGGTAAGTGTTTTGTCTAGTTCTATACCTAGATATTTTACATGCTCACACCAAGAAATTTCATAATTATTCAGCCTAAGATTTGTACTTGGTAGGAATCGTAAGTTTCTCCTGCGTGTGAAGAATATGGCCTGGGTTTTATTTGGATTTAGTTTTATTTTCCAATTATGGAAATAATTTGAAATTATGTCGAGCCCATGTTGTAGATTTGCAGAAATATTTGTCACCACTTTATGTGATGTAAATATGGCCGTATCGTCCGCAAATATGGATGAGCAGCAATTTGGTATATTGGGGAAATCGGCGGTATAAATGTTGTAAATAATTGGCCCTAATACCGAACCTTGAGGTACTCCTGCAAGGTTTTGTTTTGGTGGGGAAGAAACTGATCCTAGATGGACCTTGAACAAGCGTCCGGCAAGGAAATCACGGATCATAGCTATTAGAGGTGCAGGCAAGCAAAATTGATCATTTTGTGTATCAGGGCATCGTGCCAGACCGAATCAAAAGCAGCCTGGACATCGAGAAGGACAAGACCATTAGACTTTTTTAAAGCAAGGCTACTTTTAACATATTGTGAAATTCTTATCAATGGGTGTATTGTATTATGCCCAGCTCTGAAACCAAACTGCTCGTTGGGTAAAATGTTATTTGCTTCGACATGATCAATAATTTTCCATTTTAAAACTTTCTCAAGAATTTTTGCCAAGGTACTTATTAAGCTAATTGGACGATAGCTGCAAGGATCGCATGGTGGTTTTCCAGGTTTTAGTATCGGAATTACTTTTGTCTCTTTCCACGCCATGGGAAAACTTTTAAGCTTGAGACAGGCGTTTATAATAAACGTAAGGTAGACAATTGCGTTTCGTGGAAGGATCTTCAAGCATTTATTTGATATGCCATCTAGACCACAAGCTTCTTTTATACGGGTATGTTTTATTATATTTTTTATCTCTTTAGGACGGACGTACCAGTGAGAATCGATCTGTGAGCTATCCGAATCAAGATTTCTCAGGGAGGTTTCAACTTGCTCAATTGTAGCCGGGTTGCTAAGATGCGATGAGACGGTACAGTTTAATGCAAATTTTTGGGAAAACAATTCTGCTTTTTCATTATTGTTTATATATCTACTGTTTTCGTCCGTAAGAACTGGGATTTGTTTGCGCTAATGTTTAATAATTTTAGCTACATTCCAGAAAGGCTTTGAGCACTTTTCCATGCTTTGTGGAAGTGAACCCCATTTTTTATTTCTGAGTTCACTGATTGACTTTTTAATAAGGTGATTACGTTTGCGTAACTCAACCAAGTAACAGGGTAACCTATAACGCAACCATTTTCTGTGGAGCGTATTTGGTCTAGCTATAATGTCTAGTATTCGTTTAGGTAGCTTGTCCTGATTTTCGGGAAACGAAAGGCGGGGGCTATCCTCAAGTAAGCTTGAGTTTATAGCACTTGTCAAAGTCGTAATCATGCTATCGACATCAGATTGATGTTGAATGTCCGAAAGAGATAGAGGAGTAAAGTTGTTGAGCTTCCGTTTCATTAAACTTTGGAAGCGTATCCAATTTGTCAGTTTTATGTTTGGCCTGGTGCAGTTTTAGCGACTTGTCTTCAGACAACTCATTCACCACAAGTGACAGGGAAATTAAATCAGGGCAATTTGTTAGGAAGAGGTCAAGGATAGATGGATTTGCTCTGGCTTGGCTTGGTATATATGTAGGATCGGGTGGATACAGCAAAGGAAAAGGGAAATTTGAATTTAAATTATGCAATATATTACCCCAACAATTTGCTCGCAGAAAGCCCCAGGATTGGTGTCTGCAATTAAAATCCCCTCCTATAATAAATTTATCTTGCAAGCGGATCAGCTTCCTGATATCTGCTCTAAATAAAGCTTTGACGCAGGACGAAGCAAAAAGTATCGGTTATTTTTTTAGTTTTTTGGATAGATTTTTTTTTAAACATAAAATTTAATGCTATTTGGTTAATTATAAAGGCTTCATAAGTGGAAAGAATTATCTATTTCTATGAAATAAAATAATTGAATTATTTTTGTTCTATTTATTTAGTGATTTCAAAAGCTACTTAAAAAAATAAAAATTTTATTTCAGCAATACGAACAATTCGTTTAAAATCCCCAGTCCTCTTCTGAGATTCCAGATAAAAAAAGCAGTGGTGATAAACGCTCTGTATGTGTCGATGAGCGACGCTGTTTCAGCTGCATGTGAAATACCATGCCAATCGTGGTTACAGGATTTTGACTTTCGGGAACTGCAGTAAGACACTTCAGGATCGGTATCACTTTCCTTCAAGTAACCTCTTCTGGACACAGTTCCCGGGTGATTTGCTCGAATGGTTTTATAAGATCCATAATTTCGCGAAGTACGTCGAGGTCCTCTTGCTCAAGCATTTTTTCTCCATCACTTCCTCTAGATTTTCGCTCCCAGCGCGTACAGCGCCGAATTTACTGTTGGGACCATTTCGAGAAATCTTTCTACCACTTGTTTCAATTGAAGCACTGTCCCTTCGGGTTTTCCAGCAGTAATCTGAAGTTCCCGAAATGTGTCGGATACTTGGCTTGTTACAAGTTCCTTGACATTATACACGATTTCTTTTAGCAAAGGTATTTCATCCATATCAGCCTTGGGCTCCAGTTGCTTAGTTGTTATTTTCATGACGAGAGAAAAAACTGTTACGACACCAGCAGAAAAAGTATCGATTACCGATTTATCGGTCTTCTCAAGTATCGGATACCAGAATCCATATTTCGACTACCACCAACTCGATACTGAAAGTATCACATCTATACAATACTAAGATTACAGAAATGAACAAGAGTAAAATATTAAGAAAATATTTCTCAATTCAGGTAGCTTGTGTGTAATAATGTTGTACCGATTAAATAATGATGCTAAATACTATTTTATATCCGGTTAGAACGGCTTTCCGGGTTTTAGGATTAGGAACAGATTTTAGAGTTGAAAAATTATAGAAGAAACTTTAAAATTTGTGTAGATGTATAGTATAACTGTTATCACAACGGACCATTTATAGGTCTATGTGAGGCTGATCGGCTGTAGGGCTAATAGCCGCCACCCTAACCTATAGTATAACTGTGTTTCTCTATAGTTCCCGTAACCCAATGTTAACCATATTCTACAAAAACGATTGCAACTGGATCAGCAATTTAGGCAAGGTTAGGTTCTAGTGGAGACCACCGAATAGTATTCACTCGGCGTCGCGTAGACCTTAATAAGGTCTGTTGTGACACAACTTTGCAGGAATCTAACCTGCATCCATTTGGCTCCACTTTGCAGTGATTATTTTAACCAGCCGCAGATATTGAGGAGTTTTCCAACTATTCAAATTCCAAGGAAATTCGCAAGGTAAATGCTCAATACCTTCAACTTCATCTTCGTTAAAGCAACTCTAATAGAACTCGTTGCGTACCGAAGATAAATTGACTCGTTATAACCGCTGTCATATTAGAGAGATTCTGGCGACTTTCCTGCAATAAAAATGCCATTCTCGTTTTATTCAACTTAGGTACATCTTGATAGATCGCAGGTTGTCAGATCGCTCCATCTGTGCTCAGCAAGCTGAACATTATATCTATCTGTGAAGCGAACCTGCTTTTGCGAGAACATCGTCCACTTTCCACTTGCAGCTTTTGAGACCGATCTGGCAACTACACATCAGCTGTGACTTAACCGTGTTGAATTCGAGCGGCATGATGGCTGTTTAACAATTCAAACATATTTCTAAAACTCATACCTTCATAGGTCCTTGTGCGACAACAATACTCTTTTTGTCCTTTCAATGGCCGTGACACAATTTCAGTGGTTTGGCAGCCGATATGAGCAACTACTTGTTTCGAATAATCAGGTGGCGGGAGAAAACATCGACCCCGACGCCATGACGATCGGTATTGGCAACCACTCCTTTACATGATATTCTAGTAGAAAAAACTTTCTCCAAGCGGTATAGTCAGTACTTGCCTCCAGATAATCTCCCGCGGAGGCCACTGCTGTGGCCATAGTTTATTTTTCAAACTTTTGGATTCCTTCATTCAGTCATTACGGGCAGCTGTTCTTTTACCGGGGATGTTCAGTGAAGGGAGATGGAGCTTTTTCTTCAACGAGATGCCCCAGCAGCAACCTCTCTGAAATTTGGTGAGCTTCTTAATTTAACAGATCGTTAGTTAGTAGAACTTATATTGAACCACCATCGTGGAAATCATTCTAACGACAAAGAAATATTGTAGATATTTCATAAACTGAGGATTGATGAGTGATCCGAAATCTTTGCACAACATTTAAGTAATAGCAATAATAGCAGTAATAGCAATTGGTCCGTAGTAGATGGAGGCGCTTTCCGGTTATCTGGCTGTTGTTGCAGATAGGGTCGGCTCCTTTTCCACCCTTTGAGGTGATCTCCGGCTCCTATTCGAATACAAAAATATCCTTACTACCAAAGTGGACTTGTGGTTGGAGATTGCTGATGTTGTGATGTTAACTTGATCCTGGCTTAACCTCATCGATCAGCCCCTCACCTATATTGCCGGTCGTGGGCGATATTCTCAGTAATGTCAAGTAGTTTAAGTTTGACATTTCCATATGGTCTGCGGCTATTTGGATAAAAGAAACCCTGATCGGCTCTATTGCTGCTTACGTGAATGCTCTCTCTGCTTGCTTCAGGTTCCCTTCTACGCTGCCAGTAACCTCTGCTTTCTCTGATGTCCCTGGGTTTGATCTGCAGAAGTATGACTTTCCATCTGGTGAGGCTCCCATTCTCTAGGCTGCCTTAGTTTCACTGAAACCCTTGGTTCGGCACAGTCGGACCATCGCCGTCGATTGGCATCTCTTATAAGTGGATTCTTGCTCGATTCTGACTATGTTCGTAGAGGTACTACACGATGTTCCCGTGCTGCTCGCAGGCATGATTCCACTTTGCTATTGTGCATTCAAATGGTGACCTTCCTTATTGTCCGGTAGAACGCGCCCCCCCCCCCCTATACTCTGTGCGATGGGGTGGATGCTCCTTTCCCTTCTCACTCTAGCAGCCTAAATGGTTCCGATATCTCCGAGGGTATCATAGTTAATCATACTTCTTCTCGGGTAGGTGTTCCCGATAGTATGATCGTTTGTGGAAGGAACAATCCTGTAAATGGCCGTACCAGCCGCACAAATACTGCTTCGCTTAAGATGTTTATGCCCGACAACGCTTTTGCTGCTGTTGTCTCTCCGGATATATGGCTCCATTATATGGATCTATTGTTCGGTAGTTTATACCCCTTGTTCATTCTCCCAAGTGTACAAACTGCTCATTGCGTCTAATGAGAGCTTTTCTGACACCCTGCTTCCCACGAACGAGATCGTGACTTTCGGCGATTTCAATGTTCCTGCCATTGAATGGGTGTCTTCTCCTGACGCTGATGGTCTTACACCCTCAATCATATCTGCTCTTTAATACGCTCTATCCTTTTTTGCATTCTGTTGCTTATTTCGGCTTGGTTAAATGCTGTAATGGCGCTCATGATTCTTTAAATTTAAACGGGCTGACTTTTCGTCCATTAATGACTGGCATCTTTCTAGTGATTGTTCAGATGTGCTGGGGGTGTGCGATGTCGATATGTATTTGGACGCTTTTTATGACGTTATTTATACCCATTTTACCCGCTGTATTCCTATTGGCACTTTTATTTCGTCACTAGATCTATAGTACCTCGCGTCATCTGAGAAACTTGAAGTGTAAAGAACCTCTTCCACGCCTCAGGGAATCACAAGGACTACCTGACGTACTCCGATCTCAGTTACCGCATTTCCGCTCGGCTGCAGGATTCCTATGGCGAGTTCCAGTTTAACATGAGAGCCACGCTGCGTAGCGATCCCAAAAAATTCTGGAGGCTTATTAACTCGAATCGCAATTGTGACTCTTATCCTTGTACATTTTTCCAAATCGTCTCAATCATATCTGTTACAAAAAAAGAATTAAGATATTGCAGAAGAAATTATTATATAAAGCCGAAAGGGCAAACGGAATTAGAGGCGTGCGAAGTGTGTTCGACAACTTTAAAAATAGGAGCGTGACTGTGTTGTTGTGTATCGTGCGTTCGATGTTGGGCTTTATTGTGTGTGTGTGTGTGTGTGTGTCACCACATCCTTTTTCTTTGGGCTATCGCGATTGTGAGTGCTACGATTTGCTTACAATTGCCGCTTTTTTCGCGGAATTCTTCCGAAATTTCTTTTGTGATTCCTAGTGTGATATTTCCACTTCCGATTTTACTAACTTGACGTAGTTCCCGTCTGTTTGCCTATAGTTTAAGGACTTAGTATATGACGATGTTCATTTTGCTGAACACTTATCTAATCTGAAGGGCGGCTTCTCGGGTGATCCCGACGGTATTACTGCTTCCTTCCTGAAGAATTGCCATTTGTATCCTGCTTGGGTTCGTTGTTATTTATTAAATCTATCTTAGCTGTTTACTTGAACTTTGGAAGATTCCTGTGTTAATTCCTCTCCATAAGAAAGACAGTAAATTTGATGTTACTAATTTTCAAACCGATCGCTAATCAATGCTATGCTGCGAAAGTTTTCGAAATCCTCGTCAGCAACGTAGTGCGATTTCAGTGCAGCTCTTTTAGGGGATCATTCGAGCACGGCTTCCTCAAGGGTAAATGGACGATCACCAATCTTCTTGTATTCCTCAATTATTCTTTGCTGCAGATTGAATCAAGCGGCAAACAAGTAGAGTAGCAAGGCTTTTGAAAGGATTGATAAATAAAATCCTGGTGTATAAGTTTAATCTCTTCACAGACTTCCTTATTGCTTCGTCTTTTGGTTGTCCTCTTATGTGTCAGATGGTAAACAGCGTGTTCTATTCCGAGCAACTCTTTCCGACCTGATCGTTGCCACACCGGCGGTGCCTCAGGGCAGTATCTTTGGCCTGCTCCTTTACATCCTATATATCAATGATGTTTCGCTTCTCCTTCCAGTAGTAAAATTTTGTTTTACGCGGACTATTCCAAGATTTTTTGCACTGTTTTCCAAGACTCAGACTGCGTTCTCCTGAACTCAGATTTGGCTACGGTCGTTTGGTACGTTTCTCATAAATTTCAGCAATTGCACCGATATGACGATACCATCGATGTTATTTTCCTGAGCAGGGTTGACACGGTTACCTCACTACCTAACCAAACTTTTTTACTGTACTTTTGTTAGACCAATTTCGGAATTCGCTAGTCCCGAGGGCTTTCGACTGATCGTGTGGAACTGATTTCTCTTCACTATTTCTCGCAAATTTATTGCAGGCTCACTGCGGAATCATGACTTCCTGTACGTTTTTGGTCACCGTAATCTGTATGGCACATCACGTCCATGTCTCTCCACTTCAATGAGCACTTCACCAACTTCGATATGGTGCTCTCCAGTATGCGTTCGAAGTGTCTACTGTAGTTGTGTCTTTGCTGGTGTCGTGATTATGTGATTGAGTTGACTGCTAATCTACGGTTATTAATTAATTAATTGTTAATCTATTTTGATAATTAAATTATATAGTAATTATGAAGCTGATATGAATAAATAAATAAATAAATAAATAAAACAAAATAAAATAAACATATATTTCGATAGTGGTCATTCACTTATTGTCATCACGCTTAGTTCTTTTGCGTTATCCTCAGTTTTTCCTCACCAACAATAGTACAAAAGAAAAAAAAAATATCACATTTGCTTGGAAGATTTGCACTTTCTGATACACATCAGTTCCTGTTCACCATATGGCACTGAGTATATCAAACAAACTATTAGTCCTACATAAGTTCCATTTGCTCCATTTACAATAATTTTGCCGCCACTGAAGAATTACTTTTTGAGTTATTGCGACCCTGTGTGAGCTACTAACCTTTCGTCATTTAATTTATTTCATCATAATGGCTTTATTATTGAATTAATTATTGAATTTATGCTATTAATTACGCGGTAACATTACGTTGAATTTATTATTTATCATTTTTTGGTCATTAAATTAAAAAACATTTGCATAGGCTTTTGCTATTTTTGACTATAAACGTGCTTTCGTATTTGCTACAATTGCACTAAAATGTAGACAACAATTTTTAATGATTCCTTTCATTATTTTTTGCGCTTATTAATATGGAAATCAAATCCTATTATGAAGGATCAGCTTTTATTACAAATTAGTTACATGAAAAGTTTGCTCTGTATGTTAATAGGTATCATATTGTGCAGGAAAATAAATTTTCTTTTCAAACCAGGAAAATACTACTTCCCAGATGCAGTAACGAAAAATCGATCTAGATAGGTGCATTTCTTCAAAAATAAGTTTTGCAACTGTATGATATAGGAGTAATTCAAACTTCTGGGAACGTAAAGCCCAGGTCTTAAATTTTCTTACAACCAGATGCCAGTGCTGGCAATAATTTTTCCTAGAATTTACAGCACGACTGAAAATGCTTGAAACTTGTTCTAAATCCTTAAAGTTGTATTCTGTCTGTTATATGCATGGTATCTATGTGAGATGATTTATGCATTCAACTCCTTAAAGGAGAAGGAATTACATGATGACTCTTGCTTTCGTGACATTATATGTGACATGTAATTCACTTGCTCGCATAATAACACCAATAAAAATGTCAAATCGAATTAGATTCGTTAAAATTTATTAGAATATCTTCAGTTTTAGAAGTAGAAAGATGCTTAAAACGTGACGTGCTTTAGATATTTACTAACAATTGAGTTACGATTGACAGCATATTATCCAATAAAATAGTTTTAAAGAAAAAGTTGAACCGACTTCACAAAACGCGCTAAAAAGCATAAAATAGTTTTTAATTTTATATCTATTACGACATTTTGAAATCAGTGCAAATCAAACAAACTAAAGAACTACAACAAAAATATTTAATCGTCATTTCTTATAATCCCGTAAGCTGAAAAGTTCAGGTAGTATTATGTATTATTTTCAATTGTGGTACTGTAGTTGTTTTATTTGTTTAATTTGCAGCGACTTCAAAATGCCGTAATAGATATAAAATTAAAAATTATTTTATGCTTTTTATAGCTTTTTGTGAAGTCGGTTAAACTTTTTGTTTTAAAAACTATTTTATTTTTCACTTTTTAGTGTCTTCTACTCTATACAACAGCAAAAGAACCATCCAAATCGGTACACGCGTTACAAAGTTAGGTTACACCTGCCACCCCCACCAACATTTTTTTCTCGTGGTATCAAACAGGGAGCATACTCTACCCAAAAGAAAAAGAATTACCCAAATCGGTCCACGCGTTACGAAGTTAGACTACTACCCCCCCCCCCCCCCTCACCCAAGGCCAAATTATTCTCCTATTAGCAATGGGGGATCACACTCTACACAACAGAAAAGAATCGTGGAAATCAGACCACGCGTTACAAAGTTCGGTTCCACCCCCACCCCCACTCTCCCCTTCCAATTTTTTTCGATTTGCCTGAATAGCTTCTCCCACCTTCTATATTTTTCAAATTAGAGTGAAATAAGAATTTTCTAAATATTTGGTATTCGGGGTCCTAAAACATTTTTTGTTGCGTTTTAGAAGACCTAACGTAATCAAGTAAGTGGTAAAACAAAAGGTTGAGTCCACTTTTCACTGCATACTTAAGGTGGCATTCTGTCTCATTTTCTGTGGCTTTTGGTTGTTGATAAAGTTCTAAGATTGCTAGAGAGCACCGAAATAAAAGTGGTGGCTTACGCGAACGACCTGGTCGTACTGGCATCAGGTAATTTCAATGCGCAGAAAACTGAAATGGTGCTGTTCTCCAGAAGAAGATGAATGGGATCCTTTAAACCAGCGAAGAGCACGTCAATTTTTTTATGTTTGCAAGAAAACCCTAGGAGAAAGCCTAGAAGAAATAGGGAATGAGTTCACTGGAAGTATATATCGATAGTGAGACCAATCTTGACCTATTTCTTGAAAGAAACTGTAACCAAAAGAAGCTACCCAAGTTCAAAGAGTTGCCTGGCTGGGCATCTCAGGAGGGCTGAGTACTACATCAAATGTCCGTTGGAAATAATGCGCATCTGGACATCCACGGTAGGAGTGTAGCTGCTCATAAGACGGAGTCGGAGACGGATTTGGATCAATTCGTTGAGCCTCACGAACACCATTCTATGGGTCCCGGGTTCGAGACCAGATCTCCCCGTGGGTTTTTATTAAGAAATTAAAATACTCCGTCTCTGGGTTGCTTTCTAGCTCGCAGCAATGCACAAAACAAGACAATTCAAGTTTCTCTACTTCCCTTACCCTAATTCCCTTCCGGTCAAAACACCCTAGGAAATCCCTAGGATTTGGCCCCATCGTAGAAAAAAAATTTTTTACCCATAATCACCAGCAGCAGGCAAGTAGAAGTCACCAAAGAGCAGCAACTAATGAGGCAGAATGCTATTCGAAAGGTCATCAAAAAATGAGAAAACTTGCTCGAAGTTCACTGCAGATCGGACAGGAGGGATGTAAACTATAAGAACAATATATGTATAAATATTCTTACGTCGAAGACGCTGGACAATGCGCATCAGCTCCAAACCATCAAAGAGGACACGTCAATGACATTAAAAGGAATATCAGGGCGGATAGCATAAAAAGCCCCACAACAACCGGGAGGCACAAAGTGCAGAGGGACAGTCGCGACGAACGACCATGAAACTAGCACCGAAAATCTCAGCATTCGGTATATCACCACACAGCCAGGTCCCCGTCAAATAAATAACTTTAAAATACTAGTTGATCGTACCCGTAAAAAGACGAGTCGTCTTAGATCTTAAGCCTTGGAGTAGTAAAATATAAGTTTTTTGACAAATCCGGTCAAAGTTGGTCAGATCCCAGGAGGTGAAATAACTGTATACATATGCTCAGTAGAAAAATTTTGAAGGTCGCAAGAAAGTTACACCCACCCCGACTTTCAGGTGGATTGAGCCGTATGCTAGTAATTGTATGACATGTGACTTCAACGTTGGGATGCAATATGAGTAATGATATCATTAACATAGTTGTCCGGATGAATTCTAGGAAAAAATTAGACGCTCGCTTTGTAGGCCCTAAAATACTAGTACCAGGCAAGGAATAAACAGTGGGCACAACGCATACTAGATGGAGCGTCGTTAGAAGTACGCATGTTATACTCCTGAGGAACCTCAGCACTCACGGAAACCACATCTGGATCCGATGATGGTCGACAACTCCCACGGCGTGCCCACCTTTGCTTCATCAGAAAGGACGCTTGGAGGCAGATGTAGGATCCAAGTCGCAAAAAACAGCAACCGATCGATCCGTACTGAATCGATTTGCTCAGTTCGATCCCCCATCCCTACTGACATCAGCAGCTATGGATTTTGGATTTCAGCTCCTCACCTGGAATGACCGACAAGAGAAGTATCGGTATAGGCTAAGATTAAAATAGGACTATACATTTATAAGAGTAGGGAGTTAATAGAGCATTATTTACCAATAATTTCAGTTTTGTTATTAGCTGCCCCATACCCGTCTCTCTTCATTTTCAGGACATAACAATCCTTTGTGACGCCCAGTTCACACAGTTTACATTTAGGCATAGACGCAATAAAGAAAGAATCCAACAAATTTATCCAACGCAAATCAACCTCAACTCAAATGAAAAAAATATCACAGACGCTTACGAAAATAAATAATTAAATGAAATAAAATAAAATAAAATAATGAAAATAATTCAAATCTTAAAAGACATAGGTCGATTCCTGAAAGACAGACGGACAGAGAATGGCAAGGAAAAATTAAAAATAATAAATTAAGTGAGCGCAAAGTTGAGAAACAACACAACACCTAAAGTAAAAACATAATGTAGAAACACAGAAATAAATAAGAAACCGCAAAGAAATGAAATAAAATTTAAGTTAAAGTCAAAATTAAAATGAACACAAACAACTGCAAAGCTTGAGAATAAGCAACACACAACAATAAATCAAGCAAAGACAAGACAAAGAGACAGAACAATCACTGGAGAATAAAATCGCAAAGTGCCACAACACAATAAATATAATAAAAGTTAATACAATCAAATTCGAACTTCCCAGCAAAATTAGCTGGATAACATTGAATCCCACTACTACTTCTACAGAAAACATTTTACAAATAGGTTTGTTGCAGGAAAACAGCACAATTTTTATTTCACCTAAATTTCAAATTAGACATAAATCATTATTTAGAGACAAGGTAAACTACCCTTCATAATCTTCCACTTGTCATGAATTTTTGGTTGCGCTAAATTTGCCTAATGTATCATCTTTCAAGACTTATCTGTATTCAGATAAAGTGGCAAAACTCGACAAATTGCTTTTTAACCCCACAAAACAATTCAGGTTACACCCATCATTAGTATACAAATCTCACCGTGATGGAAGTAGTCATTCCCAGGGGTAAAATAGAATTTCAAACATCTCACCCCCAAACTGTAAGATGAAACAAGCTTAATTGGAGCACTTTAGGCCACCATGAACTACTTGAACAAAATTGTACGTGATGCTGGTGAATGAAACGTGAAGTCAAAATTAAATAATTTCAAGGTTTCAAATTTTCATTGAAGTCAAAAGCTTAAGCCTTTTGTCATTAGTAAACCTTCGTAAGGTTTTCTGATGTTGATGGAACCTATTTAGCTAGTGGTCAAATTTGTACAGGGTACAACTTTTATGAGTTTTCAGATTTTCGTTCCATTAATCTTTCTGAACTCGTTTATTGGTCTCATACCTCACACATTATTGAATATCGCTAAATTTTTGGAAATCGTTAATTAATATCACGTCTCGCTCCTCGTAGTTTTTTATACTTGACGTCCCTGCCACAGTCGCTTCAGTGATGTTCTAAAGACGTTCGAAGACGTTTTCAATCTAAGATATTTTTTGTTTTATTCAAAATTTGTAAAATCTTTTTCTATTTACTAACCAAAAATTATCAGTTGAGCATATATAATAAACTTTGTAGTTCCAGGCTTGAATATGAATCAGCAAGATAAAGATGGGCTTCTTTTTCTTCGCGAAGTAAGCAGTAGTGAGAAAGAACTAGACACCGACGAGGAATTTGAAGAATATATTTCTGATTTCTTTGTAGTGAAAGACAAAACACTAGTTTTCACACTAGTTTACAAAACATTGTCACAGGACGAACAGTTGTCAAAGATATAGCGATAAAATAAATAAAACACCATGTTTCACGAATATACCTAAAAGTATTTATATACTGGGTGTTTCAGATCTGACGTGCCAAAATGAGTGGGGTGATAGATCTCACCTAGGAGTTTAGGAGTAACAGGGTGATTAATAAATTTCAGTGTTCACTTTTATATTTATCTTTTGATCTACCAAACACAGTGACATTAAACAAACGCTAAAAAACTACTATTCCAATGACCTTTCCAAAATTGTCAATAATGTTCATCTAACTCCTACCATTGTAGGTACAGTCACTTCCAAAATTTAAAAAAATGGTTTGCAATTACCTAAAATTCAGTATTTTCCCAAATTTTCTCTGAAATTTATGTAATTAGTACACCTCCTTTTTATTTTTATTAGATTGCCTGTCTGATTACCTTTGCAAAAAGGTACAACATGCCTAGGTAGAGAAAGGGTGTAGAAATTTATAAGAAAACTTATCGGGAAATATTTGAAAATCTGTAATTTAAAGAAATTAAACTCATATTAACTCGAAAATCCTTTTTATTGAATTCAAAACGTACTACAATTGCTGTATGCTCGCTGCTTCTGTTGACAGTTTTTTCGACTCCCGGCTTCACACGGATGACATCGTGATTTTCGGCGACTTCAATTTTCCTGCCATTGGATGGGTACTTTATCCTGACGCTGATAGTCTCACTCCCTCATTCATATCTGTTCCCCAATACACTTTGTCCTTTTGGGGCTCTTTATCCTTTTCCGGTCTGGTTCAGTGCTGCGATATTGCTGACGATTCGGGTAGGTTTAGAGACCTTACGTTTACGTCCGACCCTGACATTACGATGGTGAGGAGATGCCTGACCCTATCTTTCCCGAATCATTACTCTTGGTTGTCATGTATTTCGATACCGTTAACGCATCTCCTTCTCTATTTGGCGACTTCTACTATAACTTCAAACGGGCTGACTTCTCGTTCATAGATGATTAATTCTTTCTTGTGATTGGTCGGGCGTATTGGGAGAGTGCGACCTCGATCTGGCGGTGGGCGCTTTTTACGACGTTCTTTACGCCTGTTTCAGACAAGTTGTTCCTATTGGAACTTCTATGTCGAAATCAACTCATCTGTTTCGTCCCTGGCTTGACGATGCCTCAAAACATCTTAGGAACTTGAAGAGTTTTAAGTTTTGTACCTCAGCAAGCTAGGATGACTACTTAGCGTACTCTGATCTTTGTCATTGGTCCTCCGCTCTCTCCGCTCCTCCGCTGCAGGACTCTTATGCCGAGTACTTGTCTAACATCAGAGCCGCACTGCATAGTTGGATCAATTCGTTGAGCCGCACGACCACCATTCCATGGGTCCCGTGTTCGAGACCAGGTCTCTCCGTGAACTTTTATTAAGAAATTGAAATAATCCACTCCATCTCTGGGCTGTTGTCTAGCTCCCAGCAATGCAAAAACAAGACTTTCACGTTTCCTCACTTCCCTTACCCTGATTCCCTTCAGGCCAAAACCATTCTATCGCATCAAGGGTTGTCCCCTATGATTTGGCCACATCGTATAAAAAAAACTGCATAGCGATCACAATCAGTTGTTGGGGGGTTGTGGGGGGGGGGGTTTATTCGAAGCGCAATTGTGATACTTATCCTTCCTCTTTGAGGTATCGCCACTGTAAAAGCGACGACTCTCTTACAACTACTAACTTCTTCGCGGAGTTTTTCCGAACTTCTTTCTGTGATTTGCACTGTGATATCTCCACTTCTGATTTTACCCACCTGAGGCTGCTCCCGCCTACCTCTAAGTCTAAGTCTACCTACTTCTAAAGACTAAGAGTTTGTCAAAGCACGTGTTGTTGAACATCTATATAAATTGTCGGACGGCTTCTCGGATGTTCCTGATGGTATTCTTGCTTCCTTCTTGAAGAAATGCCAATTGTCTCTTACTAGTATTCTTTGTTTGTAGTACAGATTCCTTAGGTTTGCTCTCCTCAGAATCTTTGGAGCTTTCCCCTTATGCTGATAGTCTGGGTGTGATTTCTCTTGACTTTCTTGAAAGAGGCCGTAATATTTCAAAAGTAGTATTTCTGTTCAATTCATTGCTGACGACGATAAATTCACCCAAATTGCTGGAGGCTGTGAACATCTCCATCCCGCAGCGCAAGTTGAGGAATCACGACTTTCTGTACATCTCTGCTCACCGAATGCTATATGGCATGTACGAGCCCATCGATGTCTCGTCTCTTTAACCAGGTCGCGGTGTGCTGGATTTGATTTATGCTTCTGACGATAGTAGTTGTAGCCTGATCAGGTGCGATATGCCTTTGTTGGAGGAGGATCTTTATCATCCATCACTTTTGTTATTGTATGCTTGTTATTCTAAGCCATCTGACAAATATGATGGAAATTGTAAATCTAATTTTCATAAGACTAATTTTGATGATCTCAATAGTAACTTGGCTATGTTTGATTGGAGTTCAATTCTTAATTGTATTAATATTGACATAGCTTTTCATCGGTTTTCTACAGTACTTTGTGACGGTTTTCTATTATCAGTTCCGGTTAAAATGTGCTGTGCGTCGAATGCAAGAAAGAAGTTTGAAAAATTTCTTATATAATTCCTGTTCAAGTCGTACTGACATTTCTAATTATCATAATGTAAGTAAGCTTTCCTGTATTGCTAAGTTATCTGAGGTGGTTTTGTGTGATATTGTAAGTTTTCATTTGGGTGGGATTGTTTCAGGTAGATCTATGGTCACTAACTTGGTCCAATTTACGTCTATGTGTGTTTGAGCTAAGGAAAAGGGGCAGCAGTTGGATTGAATTTTTACTGATTTTAGTAAGGACTCTGACAAGGTCTCTCATAGGCTTCTGCTTATTAAGCTTGATATGTTAGGATTTCCTACGTTGTTTCTTTTATGGTTAAAGTCTTCTTTATCTGGAAGGGATCAGAATGCTCACTTTAGGGGTGAAAGCTATGAGAATATCTATGTTACATCAGGGGTTCCTCAGAGCAGTCGCTTAGGTCCTCTGCTGCTTGTCTTATATATTAATAATCTTACCTACGTTATATGTAATTCTGAATTATTGATTTACGCTGATGATGTTAAAATCTTTCGTTGCATTGCCAACATGTCAGATTGCTCTGAATTTAAACTTGACCTCACCCATTTTATTACGTGGTGTAACAAAAGCAACTTATATCTTAATATTGACAAATGTAAGGTTCTGTGCTTTAATAGACGTAGATCAACTATAACGTTTTCATGCGGCACTGATAATGCCTCTATACCAAGAATATAATCAAAAGTAAACACGATTTTGCAGTTATTCCGCTTAGATGCAAGATCTTAAGACCGTGATCGCCGCCAATATTAGTATCAGGTTAGGCCTTACATCAACAAGACAAATACTTGAGCTTCCAGAAACAGCTAACTAGTCAATCTGGTTCTGAAAACGGCCATCAGGAAAAACCCAAAGCTCCCATTTAGGTTCTTGATTCCGGGTTCAAACCTCCCCATTACATGTTCCAGGCCATACCATTACATGTTCGAGCCATACCACTAATTTATTGAGTTCCAGGACCTGGCAACAATGATGATATTGGCGACCAGTCCAGTAGTGATCGGCGCTAGCTTTGTTACTATCAAGCCTACGTCTGTCAAACGGCATCTTTCTGGTCATTATAAAGTACAATTTCTTAAGTGAGTAACATTAAATCTGCACTTTCTCTCCATCTTATTCTTTTATGTTTATTTCGTACTGGAAGATTGTCCTCTCAGCCTCCATGATCTTTACGTATCCGTACTTATCTTATAGTATTATCAGGCCTGGTTTTATATTTATTCTTAAAGTATTTCACCACTGAGTGCGAAGTATCCAAAGCGTACTATACGTTGAAACGCGCTGGTGTCCGATAATGCTTCCTGTGGCTTGAACCCAGACCAGCTGAATTCATACTTTTTGTCCGCAGGTATTCCGTCAGAGAGTAACAATTCAGATCCATTTACAGACCCGATTGTACAAAACAGCGCTATGGATCTATTGTACTTTTGGGGTATCTGTCTTTAGGAGCTGATACTTGCAATTATGTCTGTAAAGTCCGAGGCTATTGGCCCCGACTTTTTGCCGCCTCGCTTTATCAAGCTGTTATTTCCTCTTATTGACAGGTACATCCTGCATATAATGAACACTTGTTTGACCACATCCACTTTCCCTAATACTTGGAAATCCGCTACCGTCCTGCCAATACCCAAGAAAGCCAAAGCAACTGATCCCAGCGACTTTCGCCCAATAAGTATTTTGTCATTCTTATCTAAGGTTCTTGAGAAGCTCTTGTATAGGCAGATATTGGATTGGGTGGAATCAAATGACTTGCTGACATCCTGGCAGTCCGGATTTCGAACTTCCTGCAGCTGTGAGACAGCAATATTGAAAGTCTCCACTGACATTAGGACTGCATTGAATGATGACAACTTTTGTACCCTAGTACTGCTTGATTTCTCGAAGGCTTTCGACTCTATTGACCATAACATCCTTCTCCACAAACTTGCTAATAATCACAAATTCAGTTTCACCGCTATTACGCTGATCGAATCTTTCATTTCTGGTCGTCAACAGCAGGTTAAAGTAGGTGAAAATTGTTCGGGTAAAATGCCAGTTCTTTCCGGTGTTCATCTGGGTTCCGTGCTTGGTCCCTTATTGTTCAGCCTCTTTATAAATGACCTTCCTCAAGTTGTTAAGAATTCACGTATTCACATGTATGCTGATGACGTGCAGATATATTTAGACAGACCTATTGGGCTACTCGAGGATTGTATCGCACGCATTAATGACGACCTGAACAAAATATCTGAGTGGTCTGCGGGTAACTGTCTATTTCTTAATCCTGTGAAATCGCAGTGCATTTCCTTTTATAATGGTACACTGGAAGTTATTGAAATTCCTCCTGTTTCTCTGAATGGCTTTATCCTTCCTGTTCTTAGAAGGTTTACTAGTCTGGGAATCGTGCTGAACTCCGAAATGAAGTGCTGTGATAATGTCCGCTTAATGCTTGGTAAGGTGTATGCTTGGTTAAGAAGGTTGTGGCTGTCGGCAAGTATTTTGAGTACTCGCATTAGGTTGAGGCTGGTAAAGGCGTTTATAGTACCCTTTTTCAATTTTGGGTTGTCTATTTATCCAAGATTGGATGTACCTGTGCTCGTAAGGTGCAGGTGGCCTTCGATGACTGCACACGTTTCATTTTTGGACTTCGCCGATTTGAGCATGTTTCCCAATACAGTTCGGTGTTGTTAGGCTGTTCTCTGGAAAAAAAGCGCAGATTAAATGATAAAGCGCAGATTAATGATAATAATACGCCGGAGTATCTCAGAGAATTTTTCACGTTTACGACATCGCAACGCAACCGTAATATCTTAATTCCTCGATTCAATAGGTCAATTATGGAGCGTTCTTTCACTGTCCAGGCTGCCCGACTATGGAATAATATTCCTACTAACATCCAGCGTTCTTGTACAGTCAATGCATTCAAGACGCTTATCGGTGATTACATATTTTGAGATTAAACTTCTGTTATTATGACGCGTTATCATCTTTGCAGTACATGCTTTTATAGCTTAGTTTTTAGATATCAATTAATTAATTTTTCATTATCTTTGTTTATCTATGATTGTTATCTTTTTTTGATGCTTGAAATTGTGTGATCTTTTCATCGATACGATATTATCTCTAGTCCCAACATTTGTATGATAGTACTTATAAAAGATTTGCAAATCTTGCGTACTTTTTCCTTGAATAAAGTATTGTATTGTATTGCATTGTTTCGTCTGTAGGGATTGGTTTCAAGCTAAGAGAATTACGTGCCTACCTATTCCACTGCAGGAGAGCTGCTCCTTAAAACGTGTTCCGACTATTATCGATACTACCTTTATATAGTGCACAGATCCTTTCTAAGTCGAGATGTTCTGACTTGCTCGTGGTTTTCAATCTTCCGTTAGGCCAGGGGTTGGATGCGGCGGAATTAGTATCTGTATCACTTCATAGAAAACGAAGCCTTTTTCATCAAGCGACTTTTACTAATATGCTTGAATTTTCTTTCCAAAAAATTTGAGAACATGATGTGTGATGTCATGTGTTTAAATCACAGAATTCTGCATATGTGACAGTCTGGCTTTTCAAGTAAAAGAGCCTGTGATGTTAAAAGTTACGTTTTGACAGAGATGAGTCAATAATGGTTCTGCTTAATTTCAGTAACGCTCCTTATACATGGAGCAAAAAATGCGAAATAACGGTTGAACTCACCGTAATTATGTTGCATGTAACACATTCTTGCAAAATTTCAGCAAACTCACTATAAAATTTACGACCCTTCCAGTAACTTTTAGTATGTTTATCGGAAACAGCACCGTAAAATTTACTGTGAACATTGAACACCTCATTCACAATTTCCCCTGCAATAAAAGAAACTTTTTCGTTTCTCCACAGTAATTTAGAAAGTTCTTTTAATCTCTTTGGAAGGGTCTTGTGAAAAGTAAAGATAAGCTTAGCGTTGCGAACATCGGAGCGTGATGCTGAGTACTAGGGTTGGAATCTCAGAATATGTACATTTTTATTTGGTGTATTTTCTTGCTAAAGGTGAACTAATTTGATTACTTTTAAGCCTTTCGAATTATATGCTCAGAATATTCTTTGAAAGTGAAGATGTACTTTGGGCCCATTTTCTAGGAATTTACGTAATTTTTACCGGAATTTTCTCTTCGTGTGTAGAGGAACTTAATTATGCACCATCGGCAGTCCAGTTTATTGGCAACTTCCTCTTCAATTCTATTGTAAGTGTAAACAATTCTATTTTTATCAAGTCTTGTCCATTTTTGTGGTGTCCCATAAAGGTCGATTCTTAGTCCTTCTTGTTCAGTTGGTAGATAGTTGAGTAACAAAAGTCGTACACATGTATGTTGATGATGTGCTGATGTATTTTGGCGTAACTATAGGTTAGATCGAAGAATGAAAGTCTCGCGTTAATAAATATGGTCATTATGGATATTGCGAAAAAAACTGTCATGGCATCGGATCAAATCAAATTTTTTTAGCAAATTGTAGAAAGTCTTTTTATATAGTTAACTTACCTAAAAATTTTCTTTATAAATCTATGCCTTACTTTAGATTTCACAAAAACCTGTAAACTATTTTATAGCTATAGTTTATTCTTTTGGGAACGGTAGTCTTCTTTAACGATTGCAAAGTATAGGCTGACTTAAGTCAGCTGTTTGATTAAAGTCAATATCAGATAACAGAATATCAATAACCCGAAATTCTTATCTCTCTCTCTCTCTCTTCTGGCTACCGTAACCCCTTGTGGATCATGGTGCGGGAGAACACCTTCATTCTATTCTGGACAACGATTGCAAGTGAACTTACAATTTAAAGTGGATTCCGAACCACGGATATTTCTCTGCTAGCCACCACAGGCATTTTTATCGTTATCCGTTGTTAGAGGAAATCAATTATCGGGCGCCGCCGCGCCGGTGAGGTTCGAACCTGAGACCTCCGGAGTAGACGGCCAATACGTTTTTACTTACTCCACCGATGACGATGGCTAAACATATTCTGTCTTTAGTCATATGTGCGATTAACGTCAGCTGTTGAAATATCAATATTTCGAACTTCTTTTGCCAAGTTATAAAGGCTTGTAGTTGAATCTACCAATTAGTCACTTTTAGTTGTTGTCTTTGCTCTGTAGAATTTTGAGTTTGAAAAGCAGAGCAATTTACTGTACTTTGAATAGCAAATACATATTTAATAGTAAATTTTAAATATACTCGTACATGATAACATGCTTTATATTGCACGTTGAACGCTATTCTGGTAGCTGAGCCTTTAAAGAGGATAAATTTGAGAAGGGCATGAAAGCTGACTCCAAGCCTTTGAACACCGGAGTTAATTAAATTAAACTGAAATTTAGTTTCCGATATGTAATTCGGCCATTGCAAGTACAGGGAAGCATATGAAAATCTACAGTCTATTGAAAGGCTTGCTTTGAGTCCGACCTAATAAAACCTATATCTGTATTCACACACAGCGAACTCCACCAGAATACTCTTGGTGGATATATTTCGAAATCCCGGCCAGGAGTAAATTTTCCGCACATCATAAAGAGTCAAGCCCTTTTGTAGTGCCACCTTATACCTTCTCTCAATCCGGTGTTTTTAGTCTGGTCCGCAATCCCACATTTAGTGCAAGCACATATTCAGTGCTCTGTGAAAGCTCTGACCTTCTGTATGGCTTCAACGTGGACTGCAGTAACCCAACCTGCCCAACCTTTGTTAGTTAACATCAGAAACATATTTGCGGTCAAACTATATTTGAATTGACCAGGAAACAGCTACCCTATATGTGTATCCTGAGCGTGCATTACTTCATGTTTGCCAGAGATTTCTAGAATTGTTGCAAAGCCGTGGAGTGACTTTCTACTTTTTAAATATGAAACGGGAAGCCATGAAATGATGTAAAATTTTTTTTAAATAAATGCTTTAGCAAAAATATTTCCTCACTGCTTTTTGTAGGATTGAAAAGTTCAAAAGGATAATATCATAGTTAAATCCCCAAATTCCTTCGTCCACATTGATGAAGTTATTTTTGCTCAGTGTTATAAATTTACTTGATGGCAGTGGCTTCAGTAATTTATTAAATTTTTTAAAGTACTTTAGTACCAATTTTTTAGGATATTGTGATAATAAACTAATAAATCATCTATTGATATTAAGTACTAAGTCGTATAGATTATTCTGCTTAAGAAATAGCGTGTAGGCTTTTCACCATAAAAATCTCAAGTTCCAATATAGGCGATAGAAGGCTATTTGCCGTGTAATATCGGTGGTTTGAAATCTTCATTAAATTGTGGGTTCTTGATATCTTGAAATTGATAGTAATAGGAACAAACTAATTTTTAATTTCTGTACAGTTTCTTGAAAACTTAATGTAAACATCCAGCGTTGCACTCTAAATGGCATAGCAATGCAAATTCCAATGGTAAAATTTGCAATTGCGAGTGGTAAAATAATAATTGAGTTATTTTGAAGTATAATTGCTGATTATGATTAAATTATTGAATATTGTAATCAGGGGTGGATCCAGGATTTTTTTTTGGGAGGAGCACAAGGGCCAGACGGGCAAGGAGTGTCCTCATAAGATTACACTATATCTTTGTTATTAAGTGTAAAATAATGACATACAACAGTAACTATAAGAAATATACTTGTAATAAAGGTTTAATAATGAAAATAATGAAAAATTACATGTTTAATAATGATAGTTTTCTTTTATGTTTTCTGCTGAAGATATCAAGTACTTCTGTAGCGTTCAACATTGACGCAATGTCTTGATGGATATGCATTAAAGCCATTCATATAAACGATCTTCTGTCAACCTGTTGCGAAGATATGTCTTTAGTCGGCGTAAGGTGGAGAAAGATCGCTCTCCTCGACACTTTACGATTGAGCTGCATCCCTTTTCAACCCTACTATAGACTACCCATACCGATAGAAGATAATGCAAGGTGTCACCTTACCTTTACTTATTTTTCACATTCGATATTCCGGGATAATCCCGAAATATATTTTTCATAAATAGTTTGGCGCTAGGACGAGTTTAAAGAAAAATCACGCCCCCGTCTGCTATAAGAAGCTAGGTAAATTTGTTGGAAATGCAGCCCACTTGGGCCCTATTGTGTGTGCGTAAAATTTCTTACTTCATGGTTTGTAAATTACGGAGGTTTTGCAACTAGCGATAATTTCCGCCTACGTATGTGTACGCAAAACGAAACAAACCTAATTATAGCGCGACCTAATTAATCTCCTTGTGTTTTTTGAATGGTCGGTTGTGACCATCTGGGGGCACGTGATCCTGTGCCACACCCCCACCCCCCCCCCCTAAATCCGCCCTTGATTGTAATCGAAATTGTTTTAAAAAACTGCTCAAATGAAGACCTAAGTGCGACCCTTGTGCCCACACAACCTCAAGAGATAGAAAGTTTTTCAGTGTAATGAATATTGAATGTTATGAATGAATATTAATAATAATAACAGCACAGAGAAGTAATTATTTGAATCATTAAAAAATACTTCTTTAGATTTATCAATACATAAAATAATAAATATGTATATGATTAATAATATTAACTCGTATAAGTCTGTCTCTCTCCAATACTTCTTATGGTGCATGGGGTGAGAAGATCTTCACCCAAATCTATACTACGATTGCAAGTGAACCAAACCTAGATCTAAGAGTGGTTAGGCTTGCATAAGGTGATTTCTTTTATATTGCTACAAAACTCACCTGCCGTAGACCTGCTGGGTATATCAACATATCTCAAAATAAATTCTTCCCTGCTCACCTTTGTTCCCAGCCATCCATCCTTCTCCTCCTGAACAGGGCATCCAATAAAACCCTTCTGTTTAACCTTGACCTAATTATTAATGATAAATAATTGCAGCCGCTAAAAGAGAAATAAAAAGGTAGATCACACTACAAAGACATACCTATAGCTTCCATAACAAGGGTGCCTATTTGGGACTTCTCCACCAAGAGCTCCGGTTTTCTTTCTAAATTTCATATACGCGTGGGTCTACGAAATGGAATGTCAACCAGCATTTCAGTTTTCCATGGTATACACGTTACACTTTTATTTTCATCTTTTGATCTACTCATCATAGCGACATCAAACAAACGCTAGAAAACTACTACCCCAATTATCTTTCCAAAATTGTCAACAATGTTGATCTCACTACTACCACTGCAGGTACAGTCACGATCAAAATTGAAAAAAATTTCTCAAAATTACCAAAATTTCAGCATTTTCCCAAATTTTCTCCGACATTTATGTAATTAGTATTATTACCTTTCCAAAAAGGTGCAATATGCTAAGGTAGACAAAGAGTTAGAAAAACCGCATTTTTAATAATGACTACCTAATTATTTTATTGCACTTTTGGTAGCAAATTCTTTAAGCAAACAAAATTTTAGTGATAAAGGGTCGAAAATGTTTCTTTTGTTTTAACAGGTAATTAAGTTTAATTATTGCTGCAAAAACGTTTTAAAAATGTTAGTGTAATTTTCTTTTATTGCCGATATTAGCATGTGTTAGCCAGAATTCACATCCTTGTATCCTGGCGTTTTGTTACTCGTACCTGATGGAAATTTTGCCATAAAAAAGGGTCAGCAAACAAGAATACGTGTCATAATTGAAAAACAAATCAATAAGTACGGGTGTATTTAAGCAAAAATTATTAAAAAATGACAGAATTTTGTTTTGAGTAATACGCGGATATTCTTTACATTTATGGTGTAGTAGTCGGAAAAGAGAGAACGGCTATACTAGAATAGCAAAGGAGATTCCCTAACCGGCGAGCAACCCATAAAAGGGTATACACACGGACTTTCCAAAGGTTAAGAGAAACCGGTAGTGTAACTTCACACGACCTGGAGACATGATCCGAAACTTTGGGAACTTCTGCCGACGTCGAGCACTAAATAATCACCATCGTGAGGCATTACCCTGAAAAGATCACGAAGCGAGTCGCAAGGTGATTAGGAGTGTCGTCATTTAAGGTTTGGAGGGTTATTCATCGAGGGGGATTACGACCACATCATCATTCTGAGATTCTGAGAGAATACTGATATTTAGCAATTGGCTTCTGAAACGCGACATTGACGATAGGGCGTTTCTGGACCGAATTCTGTGGACTAATGAATCTCAATTTACCAGGCATGGTATCACGAACTTCCATTACATCCATACCTGGTCGGAAACTAACCTACGCAGGACAAAGGTGACCCCATTCCAGCAGAGATGCAGTGTCAATGTTTGGGCTGGTATCATCGGCAACTACTTGGTTGCACCAATCATTTTGCCGCAAGTGCTTAATAGTGAAATTTATGCGGATTTTTTGGACAATACGCTGCCAGATATAATAGAGGAGAACCCTATGGATAATCTTAGGGGAATGTTTTACCAACACGATGGAGTACCAGCGTATACGGCTAACATTGTAAAGGTTGCACTAAGTGAAAAATTTCCTAACCGCTGGATTGGACGAGGTGCACCGATTCCTTGGCCTACTAGATCTCCAGACCTTACCCCATTGGACTTTTTCTTATGGGGAACAAAGAAGGGTGAAGTTTATTCAAGCCCTGTTAGCACTAGGGAATTGGAATTTCAGCGACGAAAATACAGAGAGGCTGGCTGCAATATGCCTTAAACAGGGACTTAGTAGGAGATTGTTGAAATGCATCTTCGATGGCGGTAAACATTTTTAACGACTTTTGTTACTAATCAAGATTAATTGCAATTATTTTATAATCAATGGACATATTGCACCTTTTTGGAGAGGTAATAAGACGGGCAATCCAATAAAAAAAAAATAGAGGTATACTAATTACATAAAATTCGGAGAAAATTTGGGAAAATGCTGAAATTTTGGTAATTTCTAAAATTTTTTCCATTTTGGCCGTGACTGTACCTGCAGTGGTAGTAGTGAGACCAACATTGTGGACAATTTTTGAAAGGTAATTGGGGTAGTTATTTTTTGACGTTTTTTTGATGTCGCTACGTTGGGGAGATCAAGAGATAAAAGAGTAACGTGCATACCATGGAAAACTGAAATTTATGAATCAACCTTTAACTCCCAAACGGTTGAGATTGCACCCCCCCCCCCCCCCCCCGCTTCCATAAAATTTTTTGTTTGACTAGGTGAGAGCTATTACTTGTATTCGTACTGACCTCTAGAAACTTTACACGCTGTATCAATTAAAATTATCACCAGAAATAAAGTAAAATTAATTTAAATTTTCATGAAAAAATAACTTACCTGGTGAAAGAAATGTAATTTAGAACTTGAATTAGTACACTTTCAGCTTTCGGAATTCGAACTTGTCAAAAAATTATAAAAAGACCTTCCGCCATTTTTGAAATCTGTTTTTCATACTTCACCTCTTGTCGCGGTAAATTACGCAGTAAATACCACAACTTAATTTACAAGTATTCTCTTTTATTTTGCGAATTTTCACTCAACGAAATTCCCTGAGGAGAAGGCCCCACAGAATAGGACTTTAACGGTAGGCCAAGTACAATTCTAGGCTTCAAATAATTGTTATAAGATGTTAATTTGTTGGGGCGAAACCCAGAGAACAATCCGCAAATGGCTCGGCCGGTACAAAACCGGAACACTAAACCTCTTGACACCAACCACATTTCCTTAGACACCACCGCAGACAAGCACTACCCAGAGGAAACCGCCGACAACACCTTAAACACAGATACTCAACTATCCCACTCAATACGTGGTCCAGGTGACAGACTCCACCACACAGTAGTAATCCCACTCCGCTGTTTGAGCCAGGTAAACAATTCTTTTTTTTTATCACAAACACTGCATATTAAAATGATCAACAACAACGCCAAAAAACGTATTTTCGCGGAATTTGCGCCGAGCCATTTGCGGATTGTTCGCTGGGTTTCGCCCCAAAAACTTAGCATCTTACAACAATTGTTTGAATCCTAGAATCGGGTTGTACTGTAAATCACAAACACTGACCTTGACCGTGAACTCAGTCCATCAATCTCAGTATTTTTGTAACAATCTATTTATATTTATGAAATGAATGAATGAAAAGAATAAGTGTAAATCAATTCGATATATGCTTTCTTAGTTCAAGTTTACATTAATTCTCAAAAATTCTTCCTATCAACAATCTAATTCGGCCGCCCTTCCACGTTATATATTTAACTATGGGTTTGTAGATTAAGGTTAACAATATTATTTTATTTTATTGTTATTTATTATATAGGCTTTTTTATTTGGTCGTCAGTGGAGTAAGTAAAAACTTGTCGGCCTACCAATCCGGAAGTACCAGGTTCGAATCCCACCGGCGGCAACCCAAGGTTGTCTTCTGCTGACAACAGATTAAGATAAAAAACCCATGAGGGTTCGGTTATCCTGAAACACCTAAGCAGGCTCGGTTGCAATGTCGGTCCTTATTTCTTTCGAAATGAGGATTGAGCTTCCGTTATCGCAAATGGTTCGCGATTGTCATATTGTCAGTCAATTTTTGTTTCGAAAAATGAATGAGATCAACAAGGACAACGTGTGATCCCTGCCTAGATATCCTACCTATATGTGAGTTACCTACATACAGGGTCAAAATTGTGGGTACGGTAAAATTTTTCCGTTAAGTATTAACGGCAAAATGTTACCGTACCGTCCTACTTAAAACCAATAAAAAATTCGAAACTATTTGTGGAATGAAAGTATATTTAGAATGTAGTGATAAACATAAGGAAGAAATAATTTACATTTCCTCGTGATTAAGTTTGTATACTCGACCTCCTGAAATAAAAAGAGACACAATTATGGGTACGATTGGCAAACATATAAATTTTTTTTTGAATTATTTTACCGGATATATTTGGTATTAGAACTTGGTATACCACCTCTGGCTTTTATAATAGCTTCAAGTCGTCGAGAAATACTTTGCATCAATGCTTTAATATAATGTTGTGGAATTTCTCTACATGCAATTTGAAGATTCTCAAAAAATTGGTTGCATAAGTAGTTCTAGTTCGAGACACCGCTTCATCCAGATACGACCAAAATGCTCAATAGGGTTAAAATTTTGACTTTGAGCAGGACAGTCCAGAAATTCGACCCCATTTTCCTCAAAAAATGCTCTTGCAACACTAGATGTGTCAAAAATTTTAATAATTTGAGAGTGCAAAAAATTCCGAACTAAACCGTTGAAGCGAAGTAAGAAAATATTAAAATATTTCTTAACGCGATCGGCGTTTCTAATAAAGAAAAGCTAAATTCTTTTGACTCTTCGTCAACAGCAGCACCAAAGTTAGCTTTTCTTTAGCTTCTGGACGCTGTCGAACAAAACCGAAAACTAGATGTAAATCCAACAAAATTCAAATAAAAACACCGATCTAGACGGCTGTATCAGATTATGATCACTACACTTAAAATTATTGACTAGATATGTGATTAGGGTCATTTTCTTGTTGGAAAATATATTCTTGCAGATCCATTTTTTCAACAAATGCATTTAAGTTTTGTCGCAAAATATTCACGTAAGGTATCCTTGTCAATATGTCTTCGCTTCTAATTAAATTTCCAACACCGCTTTACTGCAACAGCTTTCAGCCAAGAGCGGCAAAGAAGGAGGGTATGGCTGAAAAAGTAAAAGAAACCCGACGAACGATCTGTGACATGACGAGGTGGCACCGTCCTCAGCTACACCCTATGGAGTGGCTAAGCAGAAAAGAAAAATCACCCGTGTAATATACACAACAACGTACATCTAGTACTGATAATGACCAGCTTATTAGAAAGAGCCAACGGAAGGAATCGTAAATGCTGCAAGTGAGATCATCCAGATTCAACCAAAGCAGATCCCGGTATATACGTAGCTATGTCTACTCACTTTATAATTCTTTATCCAGTATGTAGGTAATTGAATTAAACTGAATTTTATTAAACGATCGATGGCTGAGAACACCGGACGCCAAGAAAGACTATTCAATAAGACCAAGCCCAGCCAGTACGGTTTTAATTATGGTATAGTGAAAACATGGATTTGGAATAGGTTGCTTTTGGTATGACGGCTACGGTATTCTGTTACCTGAGTATGCCAAATTTAAATTTAGCAGAAATGAATTTCAGGCTAATGCCGTCTTCGACTCCGTCCCGCTAAAACCCTGGAGAGAACGCTCTAAGTTCATCACCAATAGATTGGTGCCTTGGTGGTGTAGGCTTAGATGCAACATTCCTGGCTAATATTGATGCAGCTCTAAACGCAAGTTCCCATAAGGTATCCCCGCAACCCTTGCATGGCCTCCGTGCTCGCATTGCAACCATGGGATTATTAGGCGACTACACAACGAACTGAGATAACGGCTTTGAGTGGGAATTCTTGCAATATGAACATGAATACAAACAAAAATGTTAACTCTAATACCAACGGAGCTCCAAAATACTGCGATCACCCACTGCCCTAATACAGTCTACAGATACTAAGCCAGGTAAAACAGCGTTATGTGACCTTGGTGAATAGATCAAGAAGCTGCTAGACACGACCCACTATAGCTATGAGTCATCTATACATCAACCGATGTGAGAGACAGTAGAGAGGACCAAGGTACTCTACGAACTTTTCGAAATTGAGTTGGACGACTAGAGGGCTAATTAGGTGATCAGAAATAATAAGTTCTTACAAACATCGCCATAGCTGAAGGTAAAGACAGAGCTCAAAATGATACTCGAGTGTAAAGCGGAGAAACCGAAATGTCGACCCGGAACTGGAACTCAAACCAACACGAGACACTCAGAAGGAAAAGTGACCAAAAGTATTGGACACTTCGAGGGATAAGCAAAGTGCAACACCAAAAGAAAAGGAAGGATCAAAAGGCAAACAACGAACTATCGGCGAGCGTATACGACATCTAGACCAAGGTAAAAGGGAAGACGAAAATACAGCGGCAATGAGGAAAAATGTCAAACTCGATGCAATAGTCATAGAAGCAAAGGGCAAGACTTCATATGCAGACATACTTCGCAAGGTGAAGTTGAACTCCAAGCTTGATAAGTTAGAAAAATGGTCATGAAGATTAGGAGAACCTGGACGACCCTCAGCTAAAAGGCGGGGGAGAAAAAAACGGAGGAATTTGAAACCGCCAAGGGTCGCAGAGAAAATGTCAGTGTTTGGGAATGCACTGTAAATTGTAGGTCCATTTGCAACTGTTTTTTTTTTTTTTTTTTTTTTTTTTTTTATACGATGTGGCCAAATCCTAGGGGACAACCCTTTGATGCGTGAGCATGGTTTTGGCCGGAAGGGAATTAGGGTAAGGGAAGTGAGGAAACTTGAGTCTTGTTTGCATTGCTGCGAGCTAGACAACAGCCCAGAGACGGAGTGGATTATTTTTAATTTCTTAATAAATGCTCCCGGTCATCAGGTCTCGAACCCGGGACCCATGGCATGTTGGTCTTGCCGCTCTTTGCAGCAAGTGCTAGTCAAATTTATGAGGATTTTTTGGAGAATACACTACTAGATCTACTACCTATGGATAATGCTAGGGCAAATTTTTGCCAACACCAGCTCATTCTGGTATCATTGTAAAGGCAATACCGAATGAAAAATTTCCTGACCGCTCGCTTGGAAGAGGTGAACCAATTCCTTGGCCTACTTGATCTCCAGATGTTATCCCATTGATCTTTTTCTTATGGGGAATAATAAAGAATGAAGCTTACTCAGGGCCAGTTAACAATAGATATGAATTTGTTAGCAGAATTGGGGCTGCACCGACGAAAATACGGCGAAGGCTGGCTACAATACACCTTGAAGAGGCAATTGCAAGCAGACTATTTATTGCATATGCATCGAAAGTGGTGGACTACACTTCGAAATGCTTTTGTAAAATACAAAGATTAATTGTTTTAAGTTTCGAATACAATGAAAAGCAATTTAGGGTTAATTTGAGGTTTATTTCTTTAAATTGCAGATCTTTAGAATATTCTTTTTAATAATAAGAGAAAATTTGGGAAAACTGACTTTTAGGTAATCGAAAACATGTTTTTTTACTTTTGGAAGTGACTGTACCTGTAATGGTAGAAGTTAGATCAACCTTGTTGACAATTTCGGAAAGGTTATTGGGATAGTAGTTTTTTGGCGTTCATTTGATGTCTCGGTTTAGATAACCCCCCCCCCCCCCCCACTCCCTCCACTTTTAAATATAATTTTTAGTTTGGCTAGGTGAGAGATATCATCCCACAACAGATCTGCAACACCTTCTATAACAAACAGGAAAGTGATATAATACACGTAATGACCTCCCCTGTCTATTTTATCATCTGAGAACACGGAGTCGCACATAAATGTCAAAACGACGCAGTTCATAGCTTACTCTAGAAACAATCCCGGAAAATATGACAGGTCGGCCATGTCGTCATTATTCCGTTTATTTTTGTATCACTGATTAATCAATCCTAAAACTGCAAACTGTCTAAAACGAGTTCGATCGCCCAAAATAGTGCAGAATAAGGTCTGATAGCGAAAGATTGTACTAAGGATCCTCATTGCAAAGTCAATAAGAGAAATGATGCCAAACTGGTGCCCAACATGTTCAAGATTAAGGAAAGCTTTAGTCAAGGGAATCTTAAGATTATGAATACTATTGAGATAAACTTAAACAACTGCGAGCTAGCTCAAGATCTACTGCTACTATCATGTATAACGATAGTAAGCGATAAGCAAACCCTATAGAATATCATGTACAACGAAATACTCAGGTTGCCTTAAGGGTCAACACTGATGACATCGCGATAGTCACGGTGGCACCAAATTGAAGCAGTGACAAAGGAAGCGGATAGTCACAACCGTTTATCTATGTGCCTTTCTTTTCTTCAGATCTTACGCGTTCGTCCATTTCGGCGTCTTCCTTGGGTCCAGTGCGGGTTTCAATTTAGAACCTGTAGAGCGATATTATTTAGCTCTAGCGACTAGACGCAAAGCAGTCGAATACGTGAACATAACTCTTGGCAGTCAAACCATCAGAACTAAACAGTGCACGAAAAATCTGGGTGTTATGCTGGATAAACTTCAAATATTTTTTTAATTAAGTGGGCAGGAAGGCATCTAATCTGCAAGTATTATTCTCCATCAAGGATAAAAGTGTTAGTTTAAATTGTGGAGTCAGTTTTACTGTACATATCTCCCGTTTGAGCGGGAGCGGTGAAGGAATCAAGTAGGAAGGTAGCAGCATTGATGGTTCTGAGTGCCTAACAAACCAAAAAGCAATCCTTGAAGCAAAAAAAGGTGAATTTTTTGGAAAAGGTGGTCGAGCTGACAGAACGCCCTACCTAACTGCAAGTTGCTGAAGACATTTGACGGACAGTAAAAAACTTAAAAAACACCTTTATAGGAGTTTAAAAGTAATACGACGCACATATATAAATAAAAACAAAATTGTTTGCTGCGAACAGCCATTTTAATTTTCCATAGCAACCCGCTTCAACAATCACCCTTGTACCCTGAAATTCTGATATGCTAGTTAAAACGCCAAACGTAGGAAACAAACAACTCAACTTCTTAACTTCAACTGTCTATCAAGAAATACAATTTTGGCTTTTCGTTCGAATAGAGCTTTTCCCGGAAAGATGTCAGTATACGTCCTTTGCTCGTCAATTTGTCAGATAAAATTTTGCGTGCTCCCATAAAACATTCATCCCAGACAATATGGCACAAATTTCATCCCTTTGCATTTGGCTGGTTGTTCTACTCTAGTTGTAAGAGCACTTTCTTTGACAGAAGTTGCTTTGTGTGCGTTTCTCATTTATAAATAATGGTGCTGTATACATTATCAAAATGTCGACAGACATAACAAGAGCCTAGCAAAAAGGATTTTCAAAGTGTCAACGAAGGGGATAAAGAAAAAACATTGCAACATGTGACAAGTTTGCGAGCTTACATAAATCTGGGTCTCCTGAGTATGGTGTTGATGAGAAATAAATTGTAAATGCCACGAAACTTTGTCAATTGTCTTGCTTTAATTCTTTCCCATAAATAGTGATTATTAGGTTAGTTTTAATAGCATTTAATTAAAATAAGTCTGACTAAATGTTCTGATTATTAGTAGGTAATAAATCAAAAAATTACTTCTTTACGAATGTTTTACAGTATGTCTCAGTTTTACTCCACTCCATTCAACTCCAGCAGTGCCCATGATTCCCAAAAGTCTGGATGATAGTTTTTCGTGCGGTCTTGTTTGTTATATTTTCCCTCCATAAGAATAATTATTATTATTTTCTCCTTTTGTTTTTTTCTTATTTATTTAATCTATAATTTGCTTGTGGTATCTTCTTCTTCCTTCTCTGCGTGTCGCCAGTGACACTACAGTTCCGACTGAGATGATTGGCGCAGATCTCAGGCGCGGATGCAACATTACTGCCTCCGGTATCGACGTCGAAGCAGACTCGGATCGAATAAGCTGAAAACCTCCTGTGATCTCCTTGGCAAGGGAAGGAAGACGCCGAAAGGCAACTGACCGCTTGGTCCCGATCAAAGCGGGAAGATCGCAGGCCTTTATCCCAACATAAAGCGGCTGAGAGGCTAATAGAAACACTCGGCAAGAAGCTGTGCTGCATCCCAAAAGAACAGGAAAGGCTGTCTGTTTTTTTCACGATATGGCCAAAGCCTAGAGGACAACCCTTTGATGCGTTAGCATGGGTTTCAACGAATGGGAATCAGGGTAAGGGGAGTAAAAAAAACTTAAATGTCTTGTTTAAGCATTGCTGCGAGCTAGGCAACAGCCCAGAGACAGAGTTGATGTGGCCAAAGCCTAGGTAGGAGACAACTCTTTGATGCGTTAGCATGACTTTGACCTGAAGAAAATTAGGGTAAGGGGAGTGAGGAAACTTGAATGTTTTGTTTTCGCATTGCTGCGAGCTAGCTAGACAACAATTTTACAAACCCACGGGGAGACCTGTTTTCGAACCCGGGAACCATGGCATGATGATCGTGCCGCACAACCAATTGATTCAACTCTGTCTTCGTCTTGGTCGATTGATGCCGTGGCCAAAGACAGCGCCTTCTTTGAAAGCAGAAGAACCTTTGTGTCTAACGACCTGAGCTTCTGCAATTAAGTTTAGGAGAACGTTTTTGAACAAATGAAAGAAAAAAGGAGGCAGAGGGTAGCGGAGAACGCTGGTGACATGCCGTCAAACGCTCGCAGGATACCAATATCCAACCAAATATGCTAAGAGCTGAGCCAAGGTCGGCGACAGGATCATCGGCGTTTAAGGCACTGGGCAAGTTGGTAAGGAAAATTGCGAAGAACAATCTCAGCGTGGCGATAATCGATCGTAGAGACCACAGGTCGTGTAGATGATGATGGTTGGTTTACGGCGTGAAGGTCATCATGTGCAATAATCGGTTCACTCTGTATTCAGAACCCTGAAAAAGCTGTGGGAAGGATCCACTATCGAAGTGGTAGATAGAAAAAACATTCCGCTGGCACCCCAGCAAAGATGAAACTATATACCTCGCGTGGTGACTCCTGATAGCGCTTTAAGGCTCTTCCAGAGGAAGAATCCGTCGATACCAACGCCGGATTTGAAAGTGTTTAAGACCGTCGCTGCGGACGGTGGGCAGGTATATATCCTACAGATCAACAAGGTGGCAGAAGACCTGCTCTACCCGAAGTTTGGAAAAATGACATGGGAGGTTGAGCATACAAGGTACTACACCATTCATATATTATACCAAGATCGGAAATTGTATATTCGATGTAATCCTCGAGGAGCCCAATAGACCTACTTAACGAAACCCGAACGTCGAAACCCGAATTCTTACATCGCGTACTACACCTGGCAAGTCATTTATAAAAATTCTGAATAAAAGTGGGCCTAGTATTGATCCCTGTGATACGCCACATAATAAATACACAAGAAACATGCTTATAAAAATCTGTGCCATGAACTAATCATTGTCCAAGGTTAGCAAAAGCTTCCAAAAATTTAAGTGTTATCATTATACGGTAAATTAGATCTATACGTAAATTAGGTATTGCAAAAATGTTTTAGACTCTAGTATGTCCAGTATTTTATTTACATTGCAAACAACTTTCAAGTACTTTTCAACATGATTTTATAAAGGGTGGAACAACCACGACTAACCTTCTTGAATTTCTCAATTTTCGCATAACTGAAATCGAAGCTGACAAACAGGTGAAATATATTTCGCCCATTTCAGGAAAGTATTTAATAGAATTAATCAGCAAATTTTGATTCATAAGTTGGATACCCTTGGGTTTCTTTCCTTGTCTGTTTATAATTATTCTGTCGAGCGTAGAGTTAGTCATTTCGTGCATTCAATCAAGGAAGCTTTTTTTGCCCTCTCTTCTTTATCATTTATATCAAGGATGCATCCATGTTTTTGACTCATTTAAAAACCAATTTTTTACCGATGGTGGCAATATTTTTCTTCTGGTATGCTGTTCACGTGACTGTGAGATTTTAAATTCTTACTTGAATGCCCATTATAAATGGTCTTCTATTAACTGTCTGTATACAACTATGTCCTTTACTCGAAAAACTTTTCCTCTAGGCTTCAACTCCACCATAAACGGCTGTGTGTAAGGTTAGCAATCTCAACAAGATCAACGATTTGGAACTCTGGCGAATTATTATTTTCACTTTTGACGACTACATTGATAACGTTGTTTATAAGGCAAACACAATCTTGGGTTTCATTAAAAGGCTAATGGCTTTGAAGACTATTATGTTACACGGCTCCTTTACTGTACTTTTGTCAGGCAAGTAAGGGAGAACGTTTACCGTGTTTTGTCTACAATGTTCATATTAGAGATGTTCAGGTTGTCCAGCTTCGATTTGTTTGTTTAGCACTTTGTGAACTTCCTTTGAAAAACCGCCTTATTTAGATAGGCTTAAACTTATAAAGGTAAACAGCACGTAAAGGTATCACTACAAGCCTTAAATAATAGCTCTACTGAATCGTCAATGGACGATGTACATATTATCGGGCATCTCGCATGTCGGTGCCACGCACTACTTGTGACTCGTTTTTTTTAATTTATCCCGCTCCGTTTTAACTGGGTTCCTAAATGCTTTGTGAGGTTCTGACCGGAGGTTTATTTTGGACAATATTCAGTGGACAAGATTCATTCATAGATCTCTTGACTCCTTTACGAGTGTTATGTTTAAGACCTCCTCTATATTTTTGTAATAAATGCGGGCCCGTCACCCCTACTACAAATATTAAGATTTCTGTTAAGTATAACCTTAAAAAGATGTCCGAGGTTTCCCAGACCGTATTGGGTGCGTTCACATTCTATTAACAGGTCTTGTCTCTATCTTGCAGCTGCTTTAACCAGTGTGTGGCCTTCAGTAGTTGAAGGTAGGATGTAGTCATCATGCGCCATGTACGTCTAAGCTGGCTATTTTGCTGCCTTCCCATTGGACAAGAGTTAAGTCGTCGGTACTGTAATTGGGCAATAAAAATAAGTTAATGTTTTTCTTGGCTAGAACGTATGTCTTCGGCTTACCTGCACACTTTTTGTAAAAGATGATGTGTGATTTGTGCCATTTTCACCCCAGGTTCTTGGACTTAAGTAATCCCAATCCTTTATTAGGATAAGTAAGCACTCCGATGCAAGCTTACTGTGATAGAGATTTTTCTGGACTATATCTGCATCTGTGGTGTTCACCTCATTCCGGCTAGGACTGACTAGGTTCGGTACTGGAGAATCAATTTCAATCACATGTACGTTTTCGCTTTCTACCGAGCCTAAGCCACAGCATATGCTGTACATAGCTTGCTCTACGGGGACGTTCCTCACCGCAGGCTTAGGTGTGTCCATCCTTATGACTTCCCAGTCCACTCAGGAAATTGTGGGGTCCTGTGAAGCCAGAATCGCCAAACTTTTCTTGGCAAGGAGAATAGGCTCTGGTAACTAGATTCTAGCCCTCACTTATTCTGGGATACCCGAGCTAGCGACTGCAGTTTCACTCTATCGCAGTATCCTGTGAAATTCGACACGCTGCCCTTCAGGAAGTCTAGAGAAAAACTATCTACAACAGAACAGTTTCACTCCGCTCAGCTTGCCAGACATGTTATATTGTGGGATTTATCACCCTCTCACTTTTGCCGGCAAATGCCCTATTAGGATAGCTATTAGCTTCCTTTGCACCAATAGCATGCGGTCCACGGCTAGCCTACATTTCTTGTCGCCAGTGTCTATCAGCCTTACGCGAACAGGTGGCTTCTGGTGGTCTTAGCCATAGTCAAAGGCGCGGCATCTCCTTCTTTCTATAAGGTCGATGGCCGTCACGGCGCCCTGCTTACCACCTTCGTAGGATTCCCGCTTATCCTGGCCTTAGACGCTACCACATTCATGCGCTTTGCAGCCAAGCTCTTTGTGGCTGATGAACAGATCGTCACAGGTGCCTTGGAAGTCTTTCTGATATTGTCGTGGACTGGTATCAGCTGGGAGCCTTTGATTTTCTTCGCGACGACCTCTTCCTAATATAGTGAACGCGTCCTCTTGCACGTCTTTCCCGTGTCTGTCGCAGGGTTCCTCTTCGCCTGGCAGGAAAGTGGAACGGATCTGAAGTCAGAATTTTCGGCACCTGATTCTTCTCGTCCTGTCCTTCTTTCTGATGGTCACTGGGTCCATATTTTTACCATGTAAATGCCGCGATTGGCGCAGAAGAAAACGGCTACCCGTGGCAGAAATCCGCATCACCACGGGAAGGATGCATTGAAACTGGAGGTTGCCTGCTTTTCAGAGTCCCCGTACTAGCGATTAAGTACGCCCTTAGCCACGCAGTTCTCGGCGTATTATGTTCCACCTTGAATTTGTGGTATCTTATTTAAAAGGGTATTTTTCTCAACACCCGACTATAATTAGCCAGCACTGTGACCATGCCAGGAGTCTGTTTCCATATGTCCTTGTATGCATATGGGCTCCCACTGTGTACTTGAATTTCATATGGCCAAGTTCAATATATTGATTTACATATTTCGGAGATACATTTTTTAACCAACAATACCAACAATACCAATTAAAAATAAAGTAAAATCGAAAATAAATAAATCTCTGCAAATCTGCCAGTTGTTACAAACGTCGAATAATTTTCAAAAGCATAAACGCTATCTCACCGTTATCCAAAAGATCAAATCAATCTCTGCTATTATCAATTTGTATCTATCGAAGAATTTAATTTTCATGAAAGTTGAGATCATAATTTGCCTGCATTTATCAAATTGAACAAATAGTTTGTGTGCAGAGACCATGATGTCGAAGAGTAGTTTATGCGATTTAGCGAAAATGCAGTTCAGTTTCAGAGGGATGCACAACACCGAACCAGGGATGCTGCCATCAATATCGATGGGGGGGATGGAGATGTGAAGCGTTAAACTTGCGTGAACATAAATCGTATTGGGCTAATAGAAATAGTTGAATGAAGCCTCTGTGCATCATTTTTAAAGCCACCATTTCCATGATTTATGGAGTTATCACATACCAGTTGAAGGGATTTTGTGACATTTGCCTTCAATTTATATTGATGAGGTTCGATTTCTGAGACTTATTTTGAGCTTTAAATAGTCCCCCTCCCACTTCCCCCCCCTACCTACCTCTCACTCGTTTCCACCCTAATAAATAATGATGGGGCTGGAAAAAAGTTATCGGGCTTTCTTTCATACTCCAATTCACGAATCGATTTCAATTTTTATTGCTGATATTCTTTCCACAAAAATCTTTGAAACGATTTATTATTATTAAATCGATGATAATTTGCCCCATTTCTCATAACTTTTCTTTCTATCGCATCAACTTAATCAATATGGATACTTCCACTTGATTGGGAACTGCATAAACCTTGAAGAAATACTTTGCGAAAGAAATAAAGTTTCTTTTCAATTACTGGACCAATTTATCCACAGCACAGGAATCCGTAGTGGCCTTGATTTGAAGTACTTACAAAAAACGTGGGCCATGGTATGTTTTCGTTAGTTTTCTTAATCTTATGCACACAATAAAGTGTTCTTAATGTAAACAGAAACTTTTGCCTTTAATTAGAATAATTAAATTCAGTCTAGATCCATATTTAAATATTTCGGGCCAGAGAATTACTTACCGCTAATAAACCATGTTTTTGCTTCTATTGTTGTAAAAGTTTCAGAAACAAAAGACTCGACAAAGCTGACAGATTCGTTCGCGGTGGCAAATTGCAAAATTATCATATAAATGTAAGATTCGTTTGTCTGGCGCTTCTTCTTACAATTTCTAAGACGCTAAGGGTCTTGTCGATTCAACCAATAATTAAGTTCGTTATGCAAATGAACTTTTTCGACATTTTATTCTAATCCAACTTTTGTGATTTTTTGATGCAGAAAATTGACTGAAGATATGTCTCAACTGTGATCTCATGTTAATTAGAATTTAATTTTTGCACAATCTAGAGGAGTGTGGAAAATATACTTCAATCACTTAAATGAGAGTTTTACTTTATTCAACATTACTGTCCTTAACTCCTAAGAAAAATTAAAATCATATTCTCCATATATTTCATCATGTCTCAATCTGAGATAATGTCCCTAAAAGCAGTTTTGAAAGGCGATTGATCTGATTTCCTAACATTAACTGAGCGACTCTCTAATTACTTATACTCCTTGTGAGAAATAGGGCGTCTATTATACTGACTCTCCACCTGTTTCTATTCTGCACCAATGCCTTCAACTGTTACCACCATTTGCTGATCTAAATACCTTGATTTTCTATGGATCTTCTCCATGTGCTGGGCAGTCGCCTATTTCGGCGTCTTTTTTGGGTCCCTTGTGGGTTCCAATTTAGACACTGTTGAGCGAGGTTGTTTGGTCCTGTTCGTAGTGTGTGGTCTAACCGTTGCCACATTTGCCTTCGAACACTGGTATCTTTCTCGCCTTCGCCTGTTAGTCTGTGTAAGTCTTCGTTGGTAATGACATCCGACCAATTGATGTTGAAGATGCGAAGGAGGCACTGGTTTAAAAAGGCTTGTAAAGACCCTAATTTGACAGGTCACTTTACATGTTAAACAGTCGTACAACAGAACAGATTTTACATTCGATTCGAAGATCCGGAGTTCTTTGCGTCTGGAGATGTTGTAATTGCACCAGATCTCGGCAAGAGCATTAAGTGCAACTGGAACCTTATTGATTTGAGCCTGTACATCAGTTTCAGCTCACCCCTCTGCTGTCGCTATAATACCGAGATAGAAAAATTTATACAGTTGTTCCATTTGCTGCTCTTCAAGATAAATTCATTTTTATTTCCTGGAGTCCAAACTTATAAGTTTGGTCTTAGCGATCAAGAAAAGCAAGGGTTACAGTATGCATCCCTGCGGCACCACGCTAAGCACTTGGAAGGACTGCGAAAATTTTCCTTTATGTGGGAGGTGACATTGGGCTGCTGGATATGACTGATAGCGATAATTCTGGCACGCCTTACCTACGTCAAGATATATATTCACTATCAAATCTGTAAAATGCTAATATTAGATATACAGGGGACCTCCATTCAGCGGATTGCCCGATGAAAGTTCGGGGGATATTGATTTGATCGCTGCAGGAGAAACCATATCGAAAGCCTGCCTGTTCATCATATACCTATATGCTCGATTGTTTGCTTGATTCGCAATAAGATGACCTTTTACCATAAATTAAAAAAATTGCAGTTAAAATACTAATTACGAATTGCTGCAACTTGTTAGGTCGTCTGTTTTGGGAATTTTTGTCGGAGTTCTTTTGTTAATGTTGGCCACCGCCGGCGGATGTTCATGCTCGGAAAGAGGTATTCTACTGTGCAAAGGTGTTCTTTAGGACAAAAATAAAAGGAATTAAATTTCTCTCCATCGTAGTTGATGTCCCACAGTAACAAGTACGGATCCATTGTTATCTCCCACAGAATTTAATACCAGTTTCTTGGCAATCTTGTATAGATCTTCACTTTTATTCTGGTAGGTCGAGAAGACACTTTCTTCAACTTTTTGAAACATCAATACGGACAATTATGCCGTATGTGGAAATCCAGGGTGTTAGACGCCATATGTTGTGCTTAAATAAGCATCCACCAATGACAAGTTGCAGTGAGTTAGACAATTTTACAAACAACTCCCTAGTTACGTTCCTATTTTCGAGTCCAAAATTCCCATTAAATGTTCCAGACCGATGTTCTCAGAGCCAATCTTGACGTTGAGATCCCCCATGCTTATTTTTTTCAGAAATGTCACCAAGGATAGAAGTCCTCCTTTGTTGTTGTATTTGTTTGCTCGGTCGGCGCACACCATTGAACTATTGAGATATCACGTGGCCTGGTTCGGAAACTGTTGGTGGTAATTCGGATGAATATTAGTGACCAGTCCACTAGTGATCGTTGGGAAAGCTTAGTTAGCAATAACCCTACACATACCATGCGTAGTTTCAGATGTTGGTGATGTGAACTGTCCACTTTCTTTCGCTTAACCCTAAAATAATTATTTTATACTGAGTTAATTTCAGCTCTACCTCCTGCGCGTATCCACTATCGTCCCACAGAGTTTACACGTTCCATAGACCAATCGTCCGATGTTTATAGGCAAAGGTCGTCATCCCAAAATCAGTTCGAAATATTCTTTGTCAACCGGGCTTGGGATCGATTTTCATCTATGGCGGGGTCTATCTTTTAACCGACTTTCCAAAAACGGAGCATAGCGCGTGGATCGATTTGGATGATTCGTTTTTTGTTGTTTGGAGTATTTTTTTTTGAAAATTTTGCTGATGGTATTGGCGTGGATCGATTTGAATAATTATTTTTTAAGGTATAGAGTATGTCCCGGCATTGGTACCCCTATAAGAATTTACGGGCTGGGATGGGGTAGGGCAGAGGACGGAATTCAACATCTTGACGGGTAAGCTGATTTGGATATTTATTTTTTTTATATGTAGAGTATGATCCCCCATTCTTTGGTGGGATTAATGGGTCGGGCTGTTCAACATCATAATAACAATAATTAAGGAAGGGAACCCAAGGACAGCTAGTTTAAAAAATATAACTCTAGGACTAATTCTGTAAAATGTTTCAGAAAGGCAGAAAATAGAGAATTCTAACGAGTTTGGCGTAGTTAACTAACTCTTTCAAAAATCGTGCTGAAAGAAACCGAGGGAAGAATTCGACTGAAAGTAGAGAACCTTTTTACCTAGCTCTTCAAAATCTTTGCCAGTGCAAGACAAGTTGCCAATGGATCTTTGATTCGCTACGTCGTCCTTATAATCATTCTTGTGCAGGGGTAATTAGGAAGAGCAACCATTATATTTTTGTTTGTTAATTTTAAAATTATGCAAAGAAGCTCAAGGTCATTCGAGTTAGAAATCTCCACAAGAGCACATGAAATGCTGCGACAAACTGCACACAACACTACGCCTCCAAGTAGACCATTCGGCGTTTGAAGATGGCGGTCGCTTCTAAAAACCAGATGTTCAGGGCCAAATAACTAAGCACCAGCTCTGAAAACATCGGCCTGGAACATGCAATGGGAATTTGGACTCGGAAACAGGAACGCAAGTAGGGAGTTATTTGTAAAATGTTGTAACTCACTGCAACTTGTCATCAGTCGATAATTATTTAAGCACAATAAATTAGAAGATTGACAAAAAAACTGGCAGGCAAGACTTTTACAAGACAACATCCTATAAGAGATACTAATGGTTCCCTCCTTGCCACGGAGTTAAAGTCCTAAACAACACTTTCGGGCGGTCCAAAACCTCTTCACATGAGCTTGAACACCCGCCGGCTGCAGCCAACATTAACATCAGAGTTGGGTGACGTAATTAAGTTTATGGACCTTGGTAAGGCCCCTGGGATTAATGGAATACCAGTGGAACTACTTAAGGCGATCCCATTGCTGGGGTTGATATTCTTCTTCCCTTAATCCAGGTATGTTGGAAAACCTATCCCAGTGAATGGAAAACAGGCGTAATTGTGAACATTTCCAAAAAAAGTAACCTGAGGAGTTGTAGCAATCGGCGCGGTATCTGTTTTTTAAATGCAGTCTCCAAATTGATGGCTAAAGAATCTTAATGCAAATCAAGATTGCAACCGAGCGCACTCTTTGCGATGAACAGGCAGGCTTTCATGATGTTTTCTCCTGAAGCAACCACAGCAACAACCTCCGAATTATCATCGAGCAATCCACCGAACATAGCTCCCCTTTACATCTAATGTTCGTCGATTTTAAGAAGGCGTTTGACAGCGTTGATCGTGAATATATATTGGCAGCTGTACGTAGGAGAGGCATCCCAGCTGGAATTATCACCATCATAAAGGAGTCCTACTCAGGAGTCCAATGTCACGTCCTACACAAGGGAAAACTGTCGGAGCCCTTCCAAGTGGTAAATGGAGTAAGACAAGGATGCTTAATGTCACCTTTGCCTGTTCTTCATTAATGACGTATTGTGAAACGCTCTAGACGACCACTCATCCCGAGGGATTTGATGAAAACTCTGCAACCACCTTACACAATTGGACTATGCCGACGACGTATGTCTGCTATCCAACAAACAAAGTCATGTAGCGCACTGAGCAGAGAAGGCCGCAGAGCAGGACTTAATATCAATCCAGCTAAATCCTAAGTTGTGAACTTGTATTCCAGGAGACATAAAGCAAGTGGATAATTTTTGCTATCTCAGAAACGTAGTTACAACAGACGGCGGAGTTGAGCTAATTTACAGGCTCGGATCAATAAGGCTTTAGTTTCGTTTAATACTGGTGCAATAACAACATCTCCAGACGCACAAAACTACGGATCTTCGAGTCGAAAGTAAAATCTGTTCTTTTGTACGGCTGTTCCACATGGCAAGTGACATGTCAAATAACACAGACTTACAGGCCAAGACGGGACAGGCGAAAGTGGCAATAGCTAGGCCACATACCAAGAAAAGAACCAAACAACATTGCACAGCAGACTCTAGATTAGAATCCGAACGGAATCCAAGGAAGACGCCAAATTAGACGACCGCGCAACACAGGGAGAAGATCAGTCGAGAAGGAACAATCAACAAATCTTGGCCACAGTTGAAGGTGTTGGCGCAGAACCGGACCAGGTGAAAAGTCGGTGTAACATATACTTTTTTTTTACCAAAAAATTACCTTTTTTTGTTGAATTAAATTACCAATTTAAATCAATGCCTTTAAAGAAAAATATTACTCAATTACCTTATTCTATTTAGGTTAGTTTCAGATTTAACGTAAATATCTTTTCAGACAGATTACACACTCAAAATCTCTCCTCTATCCACCAGATAATCTGCATGTCTAGACTCCAATTTGTTAAGTTCTATGCAAATTTTCAAAGAAACGATTTTAAAATGGTTGCCAAAAATTAAAACTTTTCTTTTTAAACAATATACGATAACTTTTTACGTTTATGTTCTACAGCTTAAACGGTACAGAGAATTTTAAAGAACTTACGCGGATATTCGACTACTATAGTATTATACACGTAGTTACTAAAAGACAAATTCAAAACGAAGTTTTTGGAATGAAATGGGACGGTAGACGTATTTATCTACTTTCGTCTATATCTGATATCCGCCATCTCAGAAAGTGACTCCATTGATTCATTAATAGTTGTATTGGGTCCTTTCAGCAACTTAAAGGACTTCAAAGAAGTTGCATCGAAATAAGCAGACAAAGTTTTTGAGCTTAAGTCTAGGACATATTCAGTAATTCTATCAATATAGGTACTTTCGTCATTATCCAATCTCGTCGAAAGTTTCTTATATAACCCGTAATTAAGATAGTTTACATTCTGTCCGTAATTGAAAATTCATTAAAAAATTTCTCTGGGAAAACTTTATGCCATAAGGAAGAGATTTTCGTTATTCAAATGCTTCTAAACTATTTCTAGATTGTTCGTAATTAAGTGAGCGGTACAAAATCCATTTATGTTTCCTCAAATCTGTGGTTGCAACTCTACTGTCTTACATGCCTGTGTACATTTCCCAGGAAAATTGCCCCAAGTTATGTTTACCACAGTGGAAATGGAGTCATAACCTGGCAAGCTCCCAGGCATAATGGCACGAGAAAGTGATTGTTAAAATTTTATGGAGCTCGTGCCTAGTTGCATTTAGCACTTTGTTGTCGAGGTAATAAAATTCCTTAAGCTGCACAAATTATACATGTGAGTTTCAGGACCTCCCTACTGCTCCTCGTGGCTTTTAATACAAGCCAAACGACATCCATTTTGATTAATGCCATTCTAAAACGCTTTTTTATTACTTTCACAGTTTGCTGAAAAATGCGACAATACCCCACCATAAAATTTAATTTTTACAGAAGTGATGCTGGAACGAACCTTACAGTTTCTGTTCAGCGACGAAATGGAAAAGTTGAAAAAATTTTGTTGGGAAATGGTTTAGAAAAAGTTTTGTGAAAGTTTATGCATTCCGAAGGACATAATGGCAGATATTCACTTTTTTAAAACGAGAAACAAGCGTGGCAATTAGGGATTACATCAGAACAGAGTGGGAAGCTAATATTCTATAGAATTTCAGATTTGAATGAGACATTGCATTTTAGTTTACAATGGAAGTGGGCTAGTATTTTATGCTATTATTGCATAGGAGAATAGACATGCCGAAAACTTCAATACACCGGAAAAAAATCGTATACTGTTTTTTTGTAGCAAATGTTTGGTGCTGAATTCACAGTAATTTATATATGGAGCATCCCGGTAGCCCATATTTAAAAAAATACCTTCAATGAAAAGATTGATTTGTTTACTTGTTAAAACAAAAACAAATTCCAAGCTTAAAATTAAACGTTCTTTTTCACATTTAATAATTTGTGCATTTGCCTTCCTAAAAGTTGTAAAAATATATAACTGGTTGTTGGATATATAAAAGCAGGTATTGTCGATACAGGGGGGAGGGGGGGGGGGATAATTTAGTAGTCACGGATACTGAAGATTTTGTTTTAGTGTTGTAGAAGACGCAGCATCGCAAAATTTAATCGATCTCGTTTGGTGGGCTGCCGGTACAAAAGGGGACGATAATTCGGTCTTCACATATACCGAAGACTTCGTTGCAGCCGTTGCAGCGCAAGGTCAAATTTCAAAAATTTTGGATCGGATCTCGGTGACTTTACAGACATATAAAATAGTTTTTAAAAAAAAAGTTTAACCGACTTCACAAAAAGCGCTAAAAAGCATAGAATAATATTTAATTTTATATCTGCTACGACATTTTGAAGTCGATGCAAATCAAACAAACCAAACAACTACAACAAAAATATTTAATCGTCCTTTCTTATGATCCCGTGACCTGAAACGTTCAGGTAGTATTATTACTTTTAATTGTGGTTCTGTAGTTGTTTTATTTGTTTAATTTGCACCGACTTCAAAATGTCGTAATAGATATAAAATTAAAAATTATTTTATGTTTATTAGCGCTTTTTCTGAAGTCAGTTCAACTTTTTTTTAAAAAACTATTTTATTTTTCACTCTTTGGTTTCTTCTACTCTATAAAAGGAAGAAAGAACCATCAAAAAGTTAGGATTAACCTCCACCTCCATCCCACAACATTTTCTTTTGTGGTATCAATCAAGGAACATACTCTACGGAATAGAAAAAAATCATCGAAATCTGAACACGCGTTACGAAGTTAGACTACCCCTACTCCACCCCCACAATAGGACCAAATTTTTCTTTGATTAGAAATGGGGGATCACACTCTATACAAAAGCAAAAGAACCATCCAAATCGGTCGCGTTACAAAGTTAGGTTCCAGGACTACTGGAAGGAGACTCCGAGATAAAACTGCAATTTAGCACTTGGCTTCTGGAACGCGACATTGACTATAGGGCGTTTTTGGACCGAATTATGTGGACAGATGAATGTCAATTCACCAGGAATGATATCACGAACTTCCATAACCTCCATAGCTGGTCGAACACTAACCCACAGAGGGCACAGGTTATCTTATTCCAGCAGAGATTTAGTGTCAATGTTTGGGCTGCTATCATCGGCAACCATTTGGTAGGACCATTCACATACACTGCCAGATCTAATAGAGGAGAACCCTATTGATAATCTTAGGTAAATGTTTCACCAACACGATGGAGTACCAGCGCATATAGCTAACATTGTGAAGGTAATACTAAGTGACAAATTTCATAACCGCTCGATTGGACGAGCTGCACCGATTCCTTGGCCTGCTGGATCTCCATGCCTTACCCCATCGGACTTTTTCTTATGGGGAACAATGAAGTATGAAGTTTATTCAAGCCCAGTTAACAATAGGGAGGATTTAGTTGGCCGAATTGGAAATGCAGCGACGAAAATACGGGAGAGGCTGGCTGCAATACGCCTTAGACAGAGAGTTAAAAGGAGGTTGTTGAAATGCATTGAAAGTTACGGTGGACATTTTTGACGGCTTTTGTTACTTATCAAGATTAATTGTAATTATTTTTAAATTCAATAAAAGAATTTTTGAGTTAATATTAGTTAATTTTCTTTAATTTGTTGATTTTTATAATATTCTCCGATAGGATTTCTACTTATAAATTATTAAATACTTTCAGTACGTGGACATGTTGCAGCCTTTTGGAAAGGTAATAAGACGGGCAATCCAATAAAAAAGAGGTATACTAATTACATAAATTTCAGAGAAAATTTGAGAAAATGCAAAAATTTTGGTAATTTCAAAACATTTTTTAAATTTTGGCCGTGACTGTACCTGCAGTGGTAGTAGTGAGATCAACATTGTTGACATTTTTGGAAAGGTAATTATGATAGTTATTTTGTAGCGTTTGCTTCATGTGGCTGTGTTAGGTAGATGAAGAGATAAAAATAAAAGATTAATGTGCATACCATGAAAAACTGACATTTATGAACCACCCTGTAACTCCCAAACGGTTGAGAATTCCCCCCTCCATAAAATTTTTTTTTTGTCTAGGAGAGATCTATCACCCCACTCATTATGGCACGTCAGATCTGAAACACCCTGCATAACAGATTGTGGTAAAGGCGTGAAATTAAGTATCGAAGCTGCGACAGGCATTCATAGCTGAGAACTTAACAGAAATAATGAATTGAGAACGGTAACCTAGACCAGGATAGGTTAGGTTATGTGGAGAGGTGGATATAGGACCGACAGTGGATCTGCCTCACATAGGCGTCATCCATAGGACCGCACCTGAATATTAATATAAGGTTTACTTAGAATCAACCAAAACTGTTCATAAATCTGCAAAGCCGCTTCAGCGCCATGGTAGCAACATCGTCCGGTCCTGCGAAGAAATCCGAGCCTAAACCTTTGCACCTTCAGTTAAGGAGCCCCGGTCACTCGCGGAGTAAATTCTGATTTATTTTCACTAATTTTCCATCCAGACAACTTCTGCAAAAGTCGGTGGTTGGGGTGCGTAAATGTTCTGCGTGTCTGGCACAATATTTCGAATACCCGTGCGATTTTTCCTTAGCAGCAAAGCCGTTAGGATCAACCTCTCTTTGAACTGATTCTACTGTTCGAGCGATTTACCTGCCTACAGGAAGCATTCAATGGAGAACCTTCCATTGCAAAGAGATAGCCGCCTCATACCCTTACATCTCTTTGTGACCTGAAGCCGAGCAGTGAGCTACCCTGTCTTATATTTTTGAGACTGTTGTAAAGTATTGTCTCGTTAGACAGGGCGGTTTTTGGTTTTCTTCAAGGGATTAGTTTGCCAGCTCTATGCGGCAAATTATCATGTTTACTTCGCCGTGTCCTACAATGGGTTCATCGTGGTTATCTTTCAGGACGCTAGAACGGTTTAGTTTCAGCACACACATCTTCCTAGGGTTACAAGTGTCGTCAACTTCTTGCCTAGAATATATATGCGTGGGTAGAGTTGGTCGTTCCGGATTGCTTAGTCGGAATAGCTGGCGGTGTTATTTTGTACTTCCTGAAGTTTCCTTGTGTACTAACTGCAATTTGGTTGGGTAGCTCCTTGAGCAGATAGTTTTGCGGTGTCGGGGACTAGCTGTCTAGATAGAATGTCTGCTGCTACGATGTTCTATTTCTCTTGTCCATATTAAATCTCATAGTCGTTATCTATAGCGCATCTCGCTAGCCGACCTGAGGAATTTTCGATGGAATTGAGCCATTCGAGAGCCTGGTGGTCGGTGATGATAGTGTAGTGACTTCTCTCAAGGTATAGTCGCATTTTTCGGATCCCACAGATGTTGGCTAGAGATTCCTCTTCGGTCTCTGAGTTTTGCTGTGCAACGTCAGACGTTGTTCGGTTTGCAAAGGCTTTCACCCGTCCCTTCATTTACCTCCTGTAATATTACAGCTCCTAGGCCATCCTTACTGACGTCAGTCTGTAGTGTAAATGGTCAGGTTAATTCTGGGTATGACAGTACGTGGGCTTGTGTCAGGCGTTGTTTAAGTTCTTGGATTGTTCCCTTTTGTGTGATCCTTGGTTTTTACGGAGCAGCTGATCGTAGAAAAGTCTTGTACGAACCGCCTGTACCATGAAGCAATGCTGATGAACTTTCGGATCCCCACTCACTTTCAACTGGGTCTACAAGCTGACTTTCTCTGGGTCTACAAACAGTTCCGTGAGATCACGTGGCCTATATACGTCAGACTTTCGGGGTTTATTTTCAGATTCTCGTCGATCAGCCGATCGGAATTTGTCTACGTGCTTCTGGATCGTCCTCTACCAATATATCGTCGAGATAGATGAATGCATATGGTTTTATTTTTGGTCCGATAACTAGTCTAGAGCCGGTTGAAGCTTGGCTGGGGCTGAGTGTAGTTGACACGACATAAATTTTCATTCGAAGAGTCCTCGACCTGATACGGTGAACGCGGCTTCGGAATTTTCCAATAACCCTGGTTTAGATCGATGATTGAGATATACTCAACTCAACTTATCCAAAATGTGGCTGATTTGTGGCCACGGGATAATCGATAAAAAGTTACCAGTTCTATTTCTCTTTCTTTAGTAGTGAAATTTGGGTACGGACTAGAAGGCCATGCGATTCGGTTGGCATCCAAGAGTTCCTTGATTTCGGTATTGATGATTTCTTGCGTGGCGGGGTTACGCGAATAATACCTTTGTTTCACGGGTCGATCATCCCTCATTACTATTCGGTGTTCGATGAATTTCGCTAGCCCAGTCAGGGACTCAAAGAAGGGAGCCTGCTCAGTTAGGAATTTTGAATCCAACTGTTTATGAGATGAAGTCTGGAAGCAGCGGTGGCATCCTCCTCTTAACAGAGATATGCACGGTGGTGTTTGATTATTATTATATTGGGTTTAACATATAGTGGGCATTGCGATCTGGGAGGTATATTGATTGAGGGTATCTTAAGAAATTTTTCGAGAGAACGTGTGCCTGTCTCCAAAACTTTCCACATACAACTGAGCCGTAGGTTAGAAAGGGTTGAATAACATTAATATATAACCGGATAATGCCATGCGACTTGGGACCCTTTTCTTCCCCACTACTCATATATAAAAGCCGAAAGGCCTCACAGCTTTATTTATCGTTTCTTATCTAACTAATAACTCCTTAAAAAAGACTTCACCCAATTTGGTGGTACAACAAATTAAATGAAATTTGGAGCCATGCAGCAATTACCAATGGCAACTCTAGCGTTTATGGTATCGTTAGAAAAAATCCGACGGTTTTCACCGCCGAAATTCAAAACTGCGACCTTCGTAATGAACCTTAAGTAAAAATAACCATACCATCCACGGTGAGTCACTTTTATGAAATAAACAATGTCAAACTGCAGCCTAAAATAGTATCGGGTTGCTTTACAAGAATACGACGACAAAGTTAATGACATATGAAATGGCTTAGTAATAAATTTTCAAATGCAAGCCTATTTGAAAACAGATGTGTTCACAGATTAGTAAAGCAACAAACTACAGCAATAGTCTACCATATTGAGTATATCAATATGTACCTACAGAATCTTGGCTATATTTTGGGTCTTTGCGATTGCAGTGTCCTTTCGGTGTACGTACAATTGGAATTGGTAAATACCTGCCGTAATTACAAGAATTGGAGCAAAAGTTCTCTAAGTAAAAAGCAAGTTATTTAAACTGTTTAATAATTTCAGTAATCTCAGAGAAAACCTCTAAAAATTCTAACCTCATCTAATTAAAAACCCAGAAAATTAACGCAAGATACAGACGAATTTTAAATGAGACAATCACTTAAAATAAAGGCTTCATTGCTTTTCATTCAGGAACACTGTTTAAGTATATCGATGCTCTGAATTTAAAATGCAAAGTTTGTCACATCTGGTGAAACAATATCCGGCAATCCTGGCATGACATTTACAAATTGACTATTCAAACAAGTTTTGTTAATGGGGTCAAGTCAGTGATTAGTTCCATTAATATTTTATAATTAATTCATTTCCATGTTAAGACTCTCTTTGTCGGTTTAAGCTAATAAATAATTCTTTCAGGATATTTTACATGACTTAAAAAGGCAATAAGCCAAATTGGGGTTTGAAGGATCTTAAACAAAAGCAACTTCTCCAAAATACTTTTTTGTGACAAGAACTACGCATTGTAAAATGAGGATCGAAAATCTTAGATTAAATCAAAGGCAACAAGGATAAGGGAAGTGAGGAAACGTGTGTCTTCTTTTTGCATTGCTGCGAGCTAGACAACAGCCCAGAGATGGAGTGAATTATTTTAATTCCTTGATAAAAGCTCACAGGGAGACCTGGTCTCGAACCCGAGACCCATGGCATGGTAGTCGTGTCGCTCAACGAATTGATCCAACTCGTTCCCCAAATTGAACAAATCTATCTGTTTGGTGCTAGGACCTAGAGCCGTCAAAGCAGACTCGTCTTCAACCTGAAAAGAAAAAAACAAGTCAAAGAATCACTTTCATCAATAAAAAATCTTTCATCAACGCTAGAAATAAAAATACTTATCTGATGGTCAACGCTGGAAATTCACTATCCTAGGATGCTTCGAAGTAACTATTGGATCTGAAATTAAAAGGTAAGATTAGGTTAGATTAATTCAATTAAAGATTGTAAATAGGTTATGCGTTTAGCAGTTACACATTCATTGATTATTATAAAAATTTTTATAGAAAACAAAAATAACATAAAACATGTATACTGTAAAGTACATGGGGCTCTTCGGGCTTAGAGGATTAATTAAGATACATATTATCACAAATGTTCACAGTTTTTATTCAGTTAATTAGTTCGTTCTACATTTGACTTTGCAATTTTCTTTTTGACAATACACCTTCTCACTTTAATTATTCAAACTTACCAACCTACTGGTTAAAATACAACTAACTCACCAGACTGCTTCTCATCCCTATTTATACTTCTTAGCCTGATTGTATAAAGTTCATCAGCTTACATATGTCTAGAAGGTTACGTTATTCATTTTCACCACACCAAGTCACCACAGGTTCGAATCGACCTTGACTTCATACGACATCCGACGTTTTTTTGATTTCCGAAATCTGGGACATGCGCATTGCACAACTTGATTTTGATTTTATCACGTGGCCTATGCTACTTTACAGTGCACGTTATACTGTCCCCTCTTAGAACTGCTCATCCGATTGTACAGTTGTATCTCCTCGATATGGCTTCATTCTTTCAAGGTTCACGATCTCCTTTACTTCCTTTCTGTACCCGCTGTACCCCGCAGACCACGTCGATGATGAGCTTCAGTATCTTGAACCACCCTTTCCACTACTGTTGAAGGTTTGGTGATTTTCCTTGTGGCCGCGTGAGTTGCATAGCCAAACTAGGTCGCTTTCATTGGATCCGCTAGAATTAGCGCTGACATCGAATCATGTTTTCATTTTATCGCTAGATATCTTGAGGTTTTTTTTGAGAATGTACGGATTCCTGTATGACGCTTCCGAAGAATGGTTATGTACTCTTCAAGAGATTCGCTATCCTTTTCGAGTGTGCCGAACTTTAAATCACTGGGCAGTCCAATCTGTCCTCCAAACACAACTTTAGAGGGTATGTGTCCTGTTGAGTTATGGATGTTCGTTCGATATGCTAATGGGAATATCCTTCCATTGAGGGAGACCTTCAGACCTTCGTCCCATTGCGATCTGGTAGGGAAACAGGAATGAAATTTTGCTTTAAAGAAAGGCTTGGATGTAGTATATTCAGTGCTTGTTACGACTCTACCGTCCAGGATTTTGAAGTGTTTGTAGTCAATTCCTTTCCAAGTCTGGATTGAGTTGAGCCTAATGGTAGACAAGGATGCGGTTTACTTTCTTAAAGGATCCACCGCTAGGAGGTGGAGAATAGTATTGAGGGCTTTATAAAGTGCTTCGAAGAGCACCTGTTATTGGTGTTGCTACCATTATTTGATCCTTATCAAGTGCTTTGTGCTGGGTCACTTTGTTTAGTGCCGTTCACCATACGACCACCCAATAAGTGAGAATAGGTCGTATAACACTTGTACAGAACCAGTACACCTTTACCTATTGCCCTTTTGTACGAGTAGAACGCTACTGTAGCTTTACGTACTCTTTCTTGGATATTAGGCTTCAGCTAAGCGTCCTATCTATGACAATATTTACAAAATATACAAAAAATGTACCCTTCTCTCGGGGCATAAAACACCTCCTATCTATTGCCCTACACTAGACGGGGTTAGGCTGGAACTGTGTAATCAGGTTAAGTATCTAGGTTTCGTCCTAGATAGAAAACTTATCTGGAAGCCTAACATCCAAGAAAGAGTACGGAAAGCTACAGTAGCTTTGTACTCGTGTAAGAAGGCTATAGGCAAAAGATGGGGTATGGAACTACGCATTGTGAATTGGCTCTATACAAATGTCATACGGCCTATACTCAAGTATGGGGTGATTGTCTGGTGGCCGGCACTAAATATAGCAACCCATCTCAAAGCAATGGACAAAGTTCAGAGGATGGCAGCACTGCAAATAACATGTGCCCTGAGAACCACATCTTCTAAAGCCCTGAACACTATTCTCCACCTTCTACCATTTTATCTCTTTGGTAAGCAAACCGCATCATCAGCCGCCATTAGGCTTAACTCAATCCAGACGTGGAAGCGTATTGATTTCGGTCACTCCAAAATATTGCACAGTAGAACTGCCAGCAATATCGACTACACCTCGCCCAATCCTTTCTTTGGAGCAAAATTCGATTCCTTCTTTCCCACCAGATAGGAATGGGAGAAAGGTCCACCCCAATCGGAGAACTCAGTGCATCTCTACACTGACGGCTCCAAATTGGATGGCAAAGTAGGTGGAGGAATATTCTCAGAACACTTGGACCTCGATGTCTCATTCCGCTTACCTGACTACTGTAGAATGTTTCAAGCAGAAAGCATGGCTATAAAAGTAGCTGCGGACCGCCTGAATCAACTAACGCTACCTACAGACAATGTATGCATTTTCACAGATAGTCAGGCAGCTATTAAATCCCTTTCAGGAGTTTACACAACCTCCAAAACGGTTATACTATGTCGCTCAACACTAAATGACATAGCTGAGCATCTAAAAGTACGTAGTACATAGTGATATTCCGGGCAATTTCAGAGCCGACGAACTAACGAGAATCGATACCATACGTCCTGATTCGGACATTAACCACCAGCCGGGTAAACCGCAAGCTACATTCAAAATGGAGCTCTCACAGAAGGCTCTCAAGAGATTGCTAACACTTACTGGCAAGAGGAATACACCTGCCTGATCACCCGATAGATATGGTCAAAGCTTTACTCTAAGCGGTCAAGAGGGCTCATCCTACTCGGACGCAAAATAATTAGCACTACAGTAGCCGTTATCACGGGTCACTGCTCCATAGGTAGACACGCTGATAGGCTGGGCTGTAGTAGTTGCCACGACGAGGAGGAAGAGGAAACCATACTTCACCTCCTCGGTAGCTGCCTGGCCGAGCTGGGCTCCACGGATGTCAGAAATCTGACTCGATTTATCGGGAGTTCAAAATGGTTCCCGACGACGAATTAAGGATGAACACCCTTCACAATCCAGTCAAAATAATTTTGACTTCCCGTGAACTAGTTCCACTGGATGCAAGAAACTGGTTCGGTGCACAGGGGACAAATGTTAACCCTCTTATTCCTTAGGTAATTCTATGGGGTTGTTAATTTCAAGCCTCAGTATGGTAGCACAAAAAGGCCTCTTAGGCCTAAGCGTGCGTTCTTAGGCACCCACTTTAACCCAACCTAACCTACAAAAAATGTACTCTTGACCCGACTGAATGGTCAAAAATTTAAAATAAACTATTTAAGACTCGAGCGAGGTAAGAAATATAAAAATTTTTTTAACATGATCAGCGCTTCTGATAAAGAAAAACTAAGCTCCTTTAGCTCTTCCTCAACAGCTGCAACAAAGGGTTATATATGTTTAGGAATCGGAGGATCTGCGTTAAAAAAAACCATTTGGCTAGCTGGGTTTGAACCGAGACCATGCGCATGATACTCCATTTCCCTAAACACTGGGCCACCAGCGCCGTTCCGATTCTCCGTTCCAAAGTTCTTTTTCATGGAGAAGCCTCGATCCCACATACATATATACGTATATATAGAGCAATTTTATTTCCATCGTACAATTCGATTTTTATTTAAACTTCGCAAATCTACCCTTTTTTAACTGCGTGCATGCGTCTGTATCGTCATTGCCTGCCAAAATATTATTTCGCACTCCTACGAAGTAAATTATGATAATTAGCACCGCATGCTAAACATGCTAAACATTTAACACCAAAATCAAAGGCACCCGTTCTATTGGATTTCTGCTTCATGCACCACTGAAATCTCACCATCAGCATATTGTCAAAGCCTTGAAATTCCAGGCCCAAATTAATAGACACAAACATCCACTTCCACCCCCAGTAATAGACAAAGAATTTCTTGATTTCTCTTTGCCGACAATCATCGCCAATTAAACAAACGAAAATTCTGTGCGACAACCACGAATCGACAAACTGTTTCGAATCGGATTGTTTACTCCATTTCCTGAGATAGACAAATCAAACCACAAAGCGTGGGCTTATTGCATCACGATGCATATTCCTTGCTCAGGTACACGTCCTCTTACGCCATTACTGATGTTTCGAAAGCTCGTAGCCACGAACTACCTGGAAAACCAATTTGCCGAACTACAACAATCTCTAATTCGCGGCCCTTTACCAATTGCACTGTGTAGCGGCAAAGTACGTGTGCTCAACGCTTCTCCGATGTCACGTTGTGTTGAATTCAATTAGTTGTCCTGTCGTGTAAACGTCTCCTGGCTTTACAGGGTTGACAAGATCTTTTGGGGATGATAAATAGGTTAAGGCTTGTTCTGTTTTATCCGCCTTCAAGTCGACAGCAGCAGTTACTTGGTAGCTGGCGCACAAATGCCTAGCAATGACGTAGGTAAATACATCGGTAAACCGTATCAACCACAAACTCCTTGATGGAGCCGAGTCCTTGATAAATGTTGCCGTCTCCCACTTCAGGTAACCCCACCGGAAACAAATCGGTATTTACAAGGGCTTCAGTAGAATTTCTTCAGATAAGACAAATTTTGCACATTGTTCCAAAAGCTTTTCAATTTGGCAATTCTTAACCCCCGCCATAGGAACTTTACGCTTCGTTACAGCTCAAAGTACACGCGATTATAATTCCATTGAAGAAATATTATCTACAACGTCGCAAGTTCCAAATTAAGGTCCATACAGTGCATATATAGCTCATATGTAAATTTACGTGTGCACTAATAGAGCACATCCTTAGGATTCTGCATCCGCAAATCTTTTGACTTCATACAAATGTCCCGATGCTCTTTTCTCATAAATATTCATTTGAACGTAATTTGCATGTCTACGGAAACTGGATATTTAAAAAAAAATTTCCCCAACATAACCGCAATTGCCCCCGGCAAAAATATTTAAACTCCAAATTTAACGCGTACACGTCTCACTGAGGAAATTTACCTGATTTTAACGAAGTGAAATTTCTGGTAAATTTCACACAAATACCTTTATGCTCTAACGGCACGTGACTTTATTTAGTCATTTAGACACTTTTGAATAAATAATGGCTAATGTTAGTAGAACTCATCTGCTAGAAGGAGAGTATTTACTAGACTTCCGGAAAGACAGCCTGTCCAAATTGCGACCTAGACGTAAGACTTCTTTTAAACTCATTTGATAGGATCTAGTTTGGCTTAGACGTTGACATTTTTAAAAGGATTGAAGGAAGCTTTGGTTGGGAAGAAGTTCTCGATGATACATTACTAACATAGAACAAAACCATTAAAATTGAGGATTGGAAAGTGTCCAACCAAAGACCCTTTTCATATCGCACTTGGATACTTTTTAATTTGTTAAGTTGCAGGAAAAATGCCAGTGGTTCAGAATCCACTTTAAATTGTAAGTTCACTTGCAACCGTGAAGTTACTTTCCCGCCATATGACCCACAAGGGCCTACGGGAACTAGTTAGAGAAAGATCGTTTAACTTAGGAGCAAAACATAACGTCCTTCACAAGGAAAACTATTTGAAGCCTTTCAAGTGCTGATCGAAGTGCTACAATGATGTACACTGTCACCTTTGCTATTCTTAATCGTCACTAATGACGTATGTGCAGCGCGCTAGATAACTATCCATTGCTAGAGATTATATGGAAGCTTTTTATGCTCCTTCCGCTTCTGGATTATGCGGACGATGTACGTCTTTTATCAAGCAAGAGTCGCAAAAGAAGTTCTTACAATCAATGCCACTAAAACTAAACTTATGAGCTTAGCCTTTAGAGGACAGGTGAAACTTATATCAAAAAGCTGCGAATATACAGCGTCGGTAAATATTATTATCTCGAAAGCATAGTAACACCAATTGGCGGAGCTGAACAAGTAAAACACACTTGCATTCACAATGGCACAGTAACTATATCACCAGACACATAAAACTCGGATTATTCAATTAAAAGTAAACTATTTTCTGCTGTACCGCTGTTTACAATAAAAGTGTCCTGCCAAATAACATCTAATCTTCTAGGCGGTAGCTCTCGAGCATCCCTTAATCGAATATTATTATCAAAAAAAGACCCGCGTTGTCTCACAGATCAAGACCGGATAAATATTAGGATTCGAAAACAAAAAGCTTTAGATTGAAGGGAAAAAAAGACGTTGAATTGACATTTGATCCCTACGAAATTATGGTGTACCACAGGGATATGTTCTTTAACAAATCTTTTCTCATTTAACAAATTTATTAAACTAATGCACATAAATGTCTCCGATGGATCGCGTTCGCGTTCGCCTTCTAGAGGTCCCAGGTTTGAGGCCCACTGTCGCGTCGGTGACGCATATAGTTCTTTTATGATTTCGATAAAAAGCCATTGGGATTGAATTGTATTTTCGTCGTAGGTTCGGACTTTAAATCAAATATGTAGGTCCACGAATCGGGTGCATTTCTTGTCCCCTATTGATCCATAAGTTGTTACGGGAACTAGAGAGAGAGCTTGGGGAAAAAGAAATCATGGTTTTTTTAATTCTTCCAAGACTTTATTATACGAATTTCTCTCCAAGAAATCACTATAGTCAATTGACCTTCCTTAAACATCTGAAGCATTGAGATATCCAGTAACTGCAGCTTGATAAGTCATATGTTTCTGATCCCAAAAAGTACAATAAAATATTCATAGTTTTACAAAGATCTCAGAAATGCTCTATTTCATCTGACGTATCATCGATCCCTAAGACCTCTCTTGGGAATAGTGTTTAATATAATTCCCATATTTGCACTGTGTTGAAGAAAAAGACATATTAGTAATGCATTAGTATTAGTAATGTCTATCAGTCTTCTATCGCAACTTCTATGGTTATCGTCTTAACAAAATAGTTGTCCTAATTCAATGTAAATTCCTCCCGTCGCCCACTAACTGAGCATTAGTACACTTTCTTTTCTATACCCTACAAGTACAATTTTACCAAACTTAACTAGGGCACCTAACTAACGCAATAAGAATTTAGAACAGTCTACTATCTTCCAATATTTCTCCTCTCTTACCCAAGACATTTTGGCACAATATGCATGGAAATTTCTTTTAACCAATCCTTTATTACCATTTTCTTTAGCACCTTTTACTTCCCTTTCATCATATAGGAAGTCCTTACATCTTAGAAATATAGTTGGAAGAATTTTGACATTGACAGAACCACCATAAGGTGCACAGAGAGGAAAAGCAAAGAAAACTTACGGTTCTACTCACCGTAATCGTGTTTCAAGCAACACATTCTGGCAAAATTTAAGCAGCTGCACTCTTAAATTTACTCTTTCAGTAAGTTTTAATCTGTTCATAGGCAAATTTTACCAAACAGCATGTAAAATTTACTAAATCATTAAATTTACTTTTTTTTCGATTTCGCCAAAGCCGAGGGGACAACCCTTTGATGAGTTAGCATGGGAAATGTGTGTTTTTGCATTGCTGCGAGCGAGACAACAGCACAGAGATGGAGCGTATTCTTTTTTCATTCAATTTTAAAAACCCATGGGGAGACCTGCTATCGAACCCTTCGTTGATACTGAAGGGCGCAGTCTCTATAAGTCTTAGTTTAGACTTCATCCTTAATATGACGAACCCTGAAGATGAAATTCTTCTTCTTGGTGACTTTAACTTACCCAATGTTCAATGGATACCTAATTGTGATGACGATGACTTCCTTCCCTCATGTTATCCCACAGCTCTGGTTTCTAAATTTCTTGACACCATTACTTCCCCTGGTTTGCACCAAATAAGTAATGTAAAAAACTCTATGGAAGGCAGTTGGATCTTGTGTTTTCTTCTGATTCGACGAACACTATAGTCGACTTAGCTTCTGATCAGTTATCTGCTGTTGATGGTTTTCATCCGCCTGTTTTTGTTTTGTTCTGTTACGATGGTACTAGTATTGCGCATCCCAATTTCAAACACCTTGCGTTTGACTTTCAGAGATTGAATTTCTCTGAGATATCGTCTCCTTTCAGATTTTTCGGTATTGCTGGACAATAATGATATTGATGTGTGCGCATAATAACCTCGCAATTTCTTTAAATTTGTCAATATGAAAAGGAAATCGAGTAACTATCCATCTACGATGTGGTATGAGGGGTCTTCTAGTAATAACGTATCTGACAATTTTGCTTCATTTTTCGAGAGTGCCTTTTCTTCGGATAACTTTGAGCCTTGTGAAAATAATTTTGATCATATTCTTGATCGTCGCGCTTCATCCGATTTTTTGCCGTTCATATCTCGGGATCTTACTATGAAGAAAATCAATGAACTCAAATCAGACACTTCCTCTGGTCCGGACGGTATCCCTCCAGTCTTCATTAGGTCCTGTTCCGATGCCCTTCTTACTCCCTTAGCAATTCTCTTCAACAAGTCCCTTATAGCGGGTAAATTTCCTGCATTGTGGAAGAGCTCTATTATAGTCCCTGTTCATAACAAGGGCCATAAGAATGTTATAACTAATTATAGACCAATCGCGAAGTTATCTTGCATACCTAAACTATTTGAATCAATTGTGTATTCGCAGCTTATGGAGCGTTGTATTGGCTTGATCTCTCCCAATCAGCACGGGTTGTTGCCCGGTAGATCAACGACTACTAACTTACTGGAATTTACCACCCATATTATTTCTGGCCCCCAGCGAGGCATGCCAACTGACTGTATATACACGGTTTTCAATAAAGCCTTTGATAAACTCCCTCACTCCGTAATTATATTTAAACTCGGAAGATTGGGTTTCCCCCTGTTTTTCTTGACTGGATTTCTTCCTATCTAAGAGACAAGACATATCGTGTGTCGCTCGGTGGCTCTGCCTCTAAAATCTCCAGAGCTTCATCTGGTGTACCACAAGGCAGTCATCTCGGCCCTCTACTATTCGTTCTTGCCATTGACGACATTGTCCATCTGATCGCGCACTCTAATGTTCTGGCCTACGCTGATGATATGAAGATCTTCTCTTATGTTAAGGATGGTGGGGACGCCGCCCTTATTCAAAAGGGCTTAGATACATTTTTTGAGTGGTGCGAGCATAATGGCTTACACCTCAATTTTGAGAAATGTGAGGCTATGATCTTTTCTCGGAGCCCTAATCCACAAGCTTGGGATTACAACTTCGCGGGGAATGGTCTCCGTCGCGTACTGTCCGTAACCGACCTTGAGGTGAAACTTGATAGGAAACCTGACCTTACTCTGCATATCAACTATATCGTGTCTAGAGGTAGTTTATTCATGGGCTTTGTTAAGCGTTGGTCTAGATAGTTCTCGGATATACCAACTTTAATTTATTTGTACTGCTCCTTAGTTAGACCTATTCTTGAGTATGCATCTCAGGTCTGGTCGCCCTGTTACGTTGTTCATTCCAAGCGTATCGAATCGGACGATCCGTTCAGACTCCCGCCTTATAACGATCGCCTCCGGTTACTCGGTTTGCCCTCGCTTGAGAAAAGGCACAAAGTCGGTGACTTGGTCTTTATTCACCAGCTCTTGAACTCTTATATAGACTCAGGTTCGCTTGTTAGCAGGGTTTCCTTTAGACAGTCTCAACATAACCTTCGAAGACTTCCTTTATTGCATGTTGAACCATCTAGATCAAATTATGGCATGCATGAGCCAATTAATCGTTGATGTAGGGCTATTAATGCATGTCCTAATTTTGATTTAACTCTCAGCAAGGTGACGTTTAAGAATTATCTATTGTCTGTGCTCACGTGACTTTCGGTTTTTCATGTAGATTTCGCATGTTGTGTTCTGGGTTCCCTTTCTTGTTTTCTTCCTGCTCCTTTCATTTACTTGTTATTTTTTCCTTTGCATGTTGGTATTGGAGCCTCATTTCATCGTTTTGATGGAATAGGTGAATTAATTCTGGGTTCCTGCCTAAGAAGTGTGCCTTTTTTGTTAGAAGGGTTAATTCTATATATAGAATATAGGACCCATGCATGGCGGCCGTGCCGCTCAACCAATTGCTTCAACTTCGTCTCCTATCTCTCTCCGTCTTCCTGAGTTATTTAGAAAAATTTGACCCGGAATAATCGGCAAATTCTACGGTTCTTCAATATTATTTTCCAGGTAATCTTCGCTGATACTCGTGGATCATCGTTCAGGATACTGTAAGGTGCTGTTCCGTAAAAATTGAGGTACGTAGCTGACAGTTGTAAAATAATTACAATAGAGAACCGTAATATTTACTGGAATTTTCGATTCGAGGATTTGAAAAACTTAAAAGGATTGCAAAAGATCTTTTCACAGGCAGCGTACAGATCATTAATGCACTATATTTTATGTATTCGGATAGGAAACAATACGGATTTTTTTTTTTATACGATGTGGCCAAATCCTACGGGACAACCCTTTGATGCGTTAGCATGGTTTTGGCCGGAAGGGAATTAGGGTAAGGGAAGTGAGGAAACTTGAGTCTTGTTTGCATTGCTGCGAGCTGGACAACAGCCCAGAGACGGAGTGAATTATTTTAATTTCTAAATAAAAGTTCACGGTCATCTGGGCTCGAACCCGGGACCCATGGCATGTTGGTCTTGCCGCTCAACGCATTGATCCAACTCCGTCTCTTCTTTATCCGTCTCCGTCTTGGTACTTTATCCGTCACTGCCGTGACGTCAGCATCTATTTATCTTATTATTTTTCAGCACAAAGTTATTATTTTGTGAGGTCCACATCGGTCAATATTTCCATTACTCAAATCGAATAAGAAGAATGAAAAAAGCGATTTGAAAATGCAAGGTACTTTAAGAAGATAGTTTTAAGAATTGTATATCCTCGCTGAAATATACAATCAAAGGAAAAGAACTTTTCAGCTACAGCAGCTACAGGTTTTAATTACCGTAAATTTATACCAAATAGTTCTACTGAAACAACATATTATTCTATGAATTCTATGCAGATATATATGTAAATACATCTTCAGGTATGTACTCTAAATCTTGTGCCAGATATAACCTTTTAATTGCCATGCCTCGCGGATACTTTCTTAATAACCGACTGGCAACTGGGAAACTCCAAGGACGAAACGTTCGCGTGCACAACTTTAAGTGCTTGATATTCCCACTTTCAAAGTTGGTGGTAACTTTAAAGGAGGCGCCGAATTATCGTTTAATAAAATTTATTCAGAAACTTTTGGAGCCCCTTATATCCGCGGGATCTTCCAGAGACGTAGGTTAGAGTCTCTACCTGAGTTCAAAGTTTTCAAAGTGTCGTAAGGATAGAATTTTTTTTTATATTTCCAAGTTGGGTGAAATAAAAACGCGAGCAGGAGTCGATGAAAAAGGATTTGCAATAACGTAAAATTTTATGTTTACGACTTTACATAGATCGTAATCTACAAATGCATAAATCCAAATTTTTTGCAGGTGGGTGTGTGTACGACTAGCGATGTACGGTCTCAGCGGTGACGTATATGCATCCTCGAAACGAAAGCATGCTCATAACAATGTGGTAGGTATTCTGGCATCCTTGAAAACGAACGGGCGCTGGATGAGTGCAATATCCTGTTTGTGTTCCCATAGCGCTATAACGAAATCCATTGAGATTTCCTAGGATATTTATATAATTCTGTAGATACTATATGTATGTATTATACCATGCAGGCTAAGCTGTTACTTCTAGCGGAAGTAGTCTTTCCTTGTGTATATTTCGTTTATTTATTGATTTTTCTTATTTATTGTCATTTTATTCAATTGAGTAACAACGTGGTAGAAAATTGTAAACAAGGGAAAAACAAATTAAAGTGACCCAATTCGGTTGAAAAGAACTTGAGAGCCCTGAGGAGATTTACCCGCTGGTCTATTATGGCAGGTTTTCCAGAATCTTTAAATCAGTCAATGCCATTCCAAAAATCTCGCAAATAAAATCGAAACAATATTTATTTTCCGCAGCATTTCGTATAATGGGTGTGCGGATTTATGGGACTTGTAATACCTATGTTTTTCGAAGGGGGCCATTGACATTTTGGAGATGTTTTATCACTTTCAGTAATGGGAATTCTCTTTATGGTATATGAAAAGTCGTCTCTATTCAATAGGGTAATAAACATCAAGGAATGCCATAAGGTATAAAGTAAATGACAGTTAAAAGCTGCGGATGAACTACCATGCTTAGGTGTGTATCTATTCCACAGGTGAGTGCTTTAAGCATCGAATGACTTTAGCGAATAGCGAAATTTTTTTCACATAAAACCAATTAAATGCGCAATAATAGCCCTTCATTATGGGTCGACTCAGCGTGAGGGCTGTTAAATGAGGCTCAAAAATTGTAACGTGGATAAGAGGGCACTTGGTCGACTCAACATTTATTTTTGGGAGCATGCACGTATTTTTTATAAAAATTTATCCGTACATTCCACTCGATACCACTTGTAATAGAAAATGGGGATTTTAACGTTGATTTCTTTTTTTCCCTCGCAACGTGCGCAAACTATAATTGGCTTATAATGATGGTGTTATTTGGTTTGAGCCTCTCAGAAGCCGTAGACGTATTTATGTTGAGTCACCGTAGCTATGAACTTTCTGCGGTGATGAGAAAAATAAAACGATAGAGGGACGAGAAGTCCTAAAATTAAACCACCGATATTGAATTGTGAATCAATGATTTTATTTTTAACAATACTTTCCTTCTTACTCGTGCAAGTTATCCAAGCGGATTCAATATTACAACTGAACAGGCAGTCGCCGTCCAGCAGTCGACCAGACCTAGCAGACCGATCAGAAGCCAAAGTAGGGATGGGGGATCGAACTGAGAAAATCGATTCAGTACGGATGGACCTGTAATTTTTTCCGATTTCGAAGATCGATTCCATTTATTTTGGCATTTCAATTTGAAGAAACATAAATTTTGTGTCATAACTAGCAAAAGGCGGTGGAGTTCACATAACACTAAATTATAATCACCAAGGGATTAGAGTTCAGATAAAGTTCTTGCTCCAGACTTGATACCATATAGAGGAGGTATGGAGTGGGAGGACGTAAAACCTATCGAACAGAACGATGGGGAGAATCCAGTAGTTGTAATCGCATATAGTGACAGATGTATTCAAGGTTTTCTTATTATGAGCAATATATTAAGAACTAATTTTTACTTAAAGAGGTTCAGAACTATTTTCAAGCCATCCTAGTTAGCAGCGAGAAATCTTCAAGAGCCTTAGAATTAACCAGGGATGCACTTAAATTGAGTGCTCCCAAATAACCTGTTTAGCAGTTAGGTACTCATGGTATTCACTGATCCAGATAACACTAACATATTATAGAGATCCGAAATGCATTTATCTATCATTAAAAAATTTTTAGGTAAAATTTAAAATTTGAAGGATTATAACACAAATTAATGATGATGCGAATATTTTTACCCGTAAGCTTGCTCAGTTTTATTCTAGGGCATCGCGTCTTGTCTTAAATAGATGCGAATCGGAAAAAAAATAAATCGATTCGAGCTGAATCGGTTCCGCGAAAAATCGGCAGATCGAAGGCTAAAAGATCGATTCGTCGAGAGCGAATGGAAGATCGCCCATCCCTAGCCAGAAGCAGTCACCGGCCGGCAGCCAGTAGTCGACCAGACCAGACCGACCAAAAGGCAGAAGCAGTCGCCGTCCAATAGTCGACCAGACCAGACCAGACCGATCAGAAGCCAACCAGAGGTAATTTTAGAATTTTAAGGAAAGTGGACCACGGCCGTATAAGTCCGACCGGCAGAGGACTTAAGCCAGTTGCAGTCCGGTAGTCGAGCTCATCGAGTGGAAGTCAGCAGAGCAGCCGCCCGAGTTAAGAGGTAATATTTCAATTTCAGGTGACTGAGCACTCGGGGCTATATAAGTTAGCCCGGTGAGGCATCTCAGTCAGTCCCTGACTAGCCATCACACGGACCACATCGAGCAGCGAGGGAGGCCCCAAGTGTTAAGAGGTATAACGGTATAAAGGTTTGAAGTAACCAGCGTGCTTCCCTGGTTATCTTGTTATCGCCACTCTTACCGTTCTCGCTCGCACCAGTGTGCTTCCTTGGTATGAGATACTCATCTAACCAGTGTGCTTCCCTGGTTACCTATTTATTGCCGTTACCAGTGCGCTTCCCTGGTGAGACACTCGTCTAACCAGTGCGCTTCCCTGGTTATCGCCGACCCAGTGCGCTTCCCTGGGTATCTGACTACCGCCCTCACCAGTGCGCTTCCCTGGTGTTGGCCACTCGTATTATTTCTCCCTCACCAGCGTGCTTCCCTGGTGTCGGACACTCATACCGTTTCTCCGTACTAGAGCGCTCCCCTAGTACAAGTCACTCACATAACCAGCGTATCACCCTGAATAGGTATCCCCTTCTTACAAGCTTATTACCATGACCGTAATAATATGTCCCTTGTGGACATCTATCAATATTGTCCGTCGTACTCTAGGCATTATTTTCTTTCGTACAGATTGATCCTTCTTTGTCTCTTTCTCTGGTAGGAAACGTTCTTATTTCCCCCGAAGGTAAGGCTAACAGAGCCCAGAGTAGTTCATCGCACCGACCGACCGTATACAGTGTAAAGCAGCTGGACTTATCTAGAACCGTATTCGTCGTGGGACAGAGCAGATCACCGACACCACATTACATAGCAATTGAGTACGAATCGTCGAAGAACAGGGAACCGTCAAACAGAGTACAGTAGTTTAAAAAGTTAGATCAGTACAAACTTAAAGTGAAATATAACTATTGTTATTTAGTATAATTTTGTGAAGTGACTAGAACATATGACAATAATTTACACTGTGAATACAGTGAATTGTATTTAGGCAAAGGTTTTGTTTCTTTCAAAAGCTACTGATCCTGGATCCGGCGAGCTTATCGCCTGCAGGAAACCAGTAACCGTCTATATACGAGAAAACACGTTATAATGTGAACTGACTTTTTTGTTGTTGGCAATGGCACTTAACTTAAGTTGTCGGTTCTAAAAAAAATTTTTTTTGGCACTTATCCCGTTACTGATGACCAGTACCATGACCAGTATCATAATTACCATAGTGCAAAATTAATCCTCATTTAAGCGATTGGGCATTATTTATTTATTTCTTCAGATTCATCATAAAGATTACTACAGCGTCAAAGAAAGACATAAACTAAACTACAAACTTGAGCCGAAAAAATAAGTCAATAAAAAAAAACGATCAAAGGACAGCAATTCACACCATACACGACCCCGCGTCAACCAAGACACTGTCTGAACAACAACTGCAGCCTGGAGAGATTAAAGTCGAAATTGGCGAGGTGTTGGTTGAAGAGGCGAGACATCAACGTGATGGGCTCGTGCATCCCATACAGAGTACGATGACTAGAGATGTGCAGGAAGTTGCGATTCCTCAAGGAGCGCTGCGGGATAGAGATGTTCACGGCAGCCAGTAAATTGGGTGAATTTATTGTTCCCTGCAATAAATCGAACAAGAATAATAGTTTGGAGATGTTACGCCTCTTTTCAAGGGAGTCAAGAGAAATCAGCTCCAAGCGATCAGTATAAGAAGAGATAACCAGAGATAAATCCAGCAAATTTCACGGAGAGCAAACCTGCGCTGCACTGCCTCCACGCAGTTGACGTGAACGGCGAAATAGGGAGCCCACACATGGCTAGCGTATTTCAAAAGCGGTCTGACGAAGGTACAGTAAAGAAGCTTAGTTAGGTAGGGATCATCGAGTTCTTTACACCATCTTTTAACGAAACCCAACATCGAGTTAGCCCTACCAACGATCGAGTCCACATGATCCTCGAATGAAAGGCGAGAATTGAGGACCACACACAGGTCCTTTATCTTCTCAACCCTCATAACCGTGCACTTGCCGGCCGGAATTCAAAGGAAGGCGATTATTCACACACCAATAGTAGAACACAGCTAGGTCAGAGTACATGGTACTGCAGTCTGTTTCGTCGGAAGCAATCTTAGCATCGTCCGCGTAATACAGAATTTTACTGCGGGTCAGGAGAAGTGAAACATCATTGACATATAAGATGAAGAGGAGTGGGCCAAGGATACTGCCCTGTAGCACCCCCGAAGTGACAAGGATTTGATCACAGAGAGCTCCCCGAAACACGACGCGCTGGGTACGACCAGACAGGTAAGAGGACAACCAGTTGATGAAGCAGGAAGGAAACCCAAGAAGAGTCAATTTGTAAGCCAGGATACCATGGTCGATCCTATCGAAAGCCTTACTGAAATCTGCGAATACACAGTCGACTTGTTTGCCCGCCTCGAAGGCTGGTTAAGAATAATTAATGAATTCGAGGAGGTTGGTGGTCGTGGACCTCCCCCTGAGGAAACCATGCTGGAAGGACCCCATGAAAGGACTGCAGTAAAATCGAAGAACGTCACTGACGAGAGACTAAAAAACTTTGCGGCGTGGCACAGTCTGGCCATCGGTCGGTAGTTGGATACGTTTGACCTATTGCCTTTCTTATGGAGGGAAATCAACACAGAAGTCTTCCAAAGATCAGGAAAGCGGCCAGATTGCAGGGACAGATTGAACCAGTAACAAAGGACACTGGCAAGAGATGATTGTCATTATTTCAGAAAGGAAGCGGGTAAACCATCGGGACCACCCGTGAAGCCCTTCGCCAAGTTCGATCAGTGTTCAGCAACGTGTGCATCGTCAAAAACGAAATCTTTAGGTTCAAGGGAGGTAGGTAGAAGCCGCGTCAAGTGGTTAAAATCAGAAGAGGGAACATCACAGAGGGAATCAAAGAAAGAGGTTCGGAAAAAATCCGCGAAAAAATTAGAAATTGTGGGAGCATCGTCACTCACACAGTCATAGTACCTCAAATAAGCAGGATAGGCGTCACATTTACGCTTCGAGTGTTAATAAATCGCCAGAACAGTTTGGGGTCGCTACGCAACGTAATTTTTATATTAGACAGGTACTCGGCATAGGAGTCCTGGAGACGAGCAGAGAAACGGTGGCAAAGGTCAGAGTACGCCAAATAGTCATCGTGGCTTCCTGAGGTACAAAACCTTTTCAAAGATTTGCCCCTCAAGTTCTTTAGATGTCATGAGGCACCATCAAACCACAGACGAAACAGATGAGGGGATCCGGACCTAGAAATGCTAATGGGAACAAACCGGGTAAAACAGGCGTAAAGAACATCATAAAAAGCGCTCACAGCCAGATCGACGTCACGATCTCCCAACACGCCCGACTAATCACAGGAAAGTAACCAGTCATCAATGCACGAGAAGTCAGCGTGTTTAAAGTAAGAGTAGAAGTCACCAAGCACGGGAGGAGATACAGCGGCGGTGTCGAAGCACATGGTGAACAGAAGAGCAGGGTGATGACTCAATTCAGGAACCAAGGGGACCAGCAATCTCCTCACAATCGTGACATCAGTTCAAGAAACCTACCAGAATCATTGGAACATCACAACATTGAGCCAATCCGGAAGAGGCTACAGAGTCCAAAAAGGCCAAAACGTGTGGGATGTATATGAAGGTATAAGGCCATCGGCATCCAGAGAATGTGCCCAACTGATGCTGGGAAAATTGAGGTCACCAAAGAGCACGATTTCATCCGAGGGAAGTAAGGAATCGGACAAAATATCAACAGACGCAGCGAGAAATTCGTACAGTGCGGATGGTGAATGAGGGGGAATATAAACAGTCAACACAAATGGGCTTCTGGTAGGAAATATTAAGGCAACGCACAAAAGCTCGAGGTAGCAGGAGTCAAAAATGTCAACGATCGAGCACGAGATACCCTCCCTGACCGCACTCAGAGTCAGTGATCCCGGCACAAAGCCAAGTCTCAGTCAGGCAGACAATATGGGCATTGGACGCACAGGAAGAGGAGAAGAGCACCGCGGTTTTAGATCGCAACCCGGTCACTCTACTTATACTCTATATAACACAAAAGGAATCATGGAAATCGGTCTACGCGTTCTGAAGTTCACATCCATCCCCTCTCTATTACAATCCCATCGTTCAAAATTCTCATTATTATCAATGGGCAAAAATACACTTTATACATATAACAAAAAAGAATCATCCAAATCGGTACCACACATTACGAAGTTAAGTTTAACCGCCACCTCTACTACTTTTCCACCAAAAAAATTTGTAACGCTAACAATCAGGGAACATACTCTACTTAACAAAAAAAGGAATCAACCAAATCGGGCCAAGCGTTACGAAGTTAAACTACATTTCCCCCTGCCCACCCCACCACAGGACCAATTCTTTTTCATTATTAGCAATGAGGAATAATGCTCTATACAACAAAAGAGAATTATATAATTCGGTCCACGAATTACGAAGTTGGATTTCACCCCCCCCCCTCCCCATTCCCCCGCCAACCAAGCACAACCCCCACAGCAAATTTTTCAACAAGGTACCAATCGGGGAATATGCTCTACCCAACAAAACAAGAATCATCAAAGTCGGTCTACGCGTTACGAAATTATACCTGTTCATACATAAAATTTAAAATAAATAAAAAAAAATACATGTCGAACTGATAACCTCTCGTTTTTTGGGAAATCGGTTGAAAAGGCGCATTATATAATAAGAACATAATACTCGCAGCATCGTAACCTGCTTTAAATGTTATTATAAACCGTAATTGAGTGTTGTAACTACTATATGTTTTCACTGAGATAAATTTGGAACACTGCGACGTTATAAGCAATCATTCAAATTAAACAAATAACTTTATTTCCAAAACAGCTGAACCAATCCATATATGTAACCCTGCACAATGATCTGTTTAAATTGCATAATTTGGTTTGTAAACTTCTAATGGTAAACCGAACAACAAGGAATACCGGGCAACGTACATTTTTATTCGCGGTAGATTAATCACTTAATTTCCTGTAAAACTTGTACTGCGGTTTGGGCAAAGATAAATTGCACATGTATTTTCCAGCTTCTGGATAGTATACAAACACGGTATCGTAGATTCAACGGTTTTTCAGGCGTCTCATAGTCTTTACACATTCTATACTTTCAGATAAAGAAGCTATGCGAAGACTTGCTTAAGAGATAACTCCAATTAAAACAAGAGCACAGTTACTTGCAGAATTTAAGAAAGTTTGGAAAGAATTTAAACAAAGTCACGTAACCAAGGATGGTTCATTTAAATTCTCAATTCAATCCTCGTTTACCTCTGAAACTAGTCTCAGCAAAACTAATACTTTGCAGATAACATCCTTGTGGAATGCACAGACTTTCGGGTCAAAGTTGCAGAGTTTTCGTTTGGTAAGCAAACTTTGTTAAGAGACTGGGGCTGACAACCCGTATGCCAGTGGAGGTTATAGCAGTCAGAGATAAGGAGGGGATATCCAGGTCGTAGAAAGCCTTAAAGGTGGGAAACATTTAAATGCCCAACGAAGCAGTAAATAATTTGATCACAACTACACCGTAAGGAACTATTTAAATTTTGTTTACGGCACGGGCAGATTGAGGCGAGGGATGTTGTCAATCCATAACCTGCAATTGGATTACTTGCGCAGGGAATCATTTGGGCGTATATTTGCTTTCGTTGAGTGTTCACAGAGCCTTGAAAAGTTTACCCTCAACTTTTTGATTGCCGAATTTTCCCAAAAAGCGAAGCTTTCTTTGCCAACAGTTTGATTCGTTAGCTTCTTTGCTAACGTCTGCAAAACGATTGGTGTTCAGCCTGGGTTGCCCGGGCGTAGCTACAAAGTTACTTTCAATGAAATCTCAAAATCATTCTTCTTGGATAATCCTGTAAGCCGCCACCACAGTGCAGAAGTGACTGCTTCTACAAAATTCATGCTACCAAAAATTACAGCGAAAATTCAATTAGTAAGTTTTGCTCTTGTATTGCATAGCTTTACTCTATGTAATGTACTTTTCTATATGTAAATTAGATCAGTTATTTCCATGAGGCATTACTTGTGGTTTGGTAACTCAGTTTGTGTTTGCTACGCGCTCTATAGAATTAGCAATCGAAACTTGTGACGCTGCAAATGTACCATTTGGCTCCAGTTGGGTTTTGGAAATTCAAGAGACTTTTTACCGAAAGACCGCAAAGGATGCAAGTCGTTTATTCAATTCAGGAATTTTGTTGTTACCATCACTCCGGAAAGATGTTTCTTAATTGCCCTCTAACGACACGTCTGGCTTCCTTAAACAAATATTTACACAGTTGGAAACTACGTGAATTCTAAAGCATACCATTGCACATCAGTTGTTAATTAATAAATTGGAAACGTTTGCAAGAATAATTGCTTACATAATATGTACTTTTAATTATTATTATTAAGTCGGCAATGCGGGAGTGTATTCCGACCAAATACTAACATATTATAATAATGTTTTTATTTAGATTACATATGTGCATATTTTAAGCCCAACCATAATTTTTCGAAACTTAAATGCCCCACTACATTAGTTATATACTGCATTCCAATCCTTAGGTTAGGTTAGCTTAGAGAGGTGCTGCTAAAAAAATCTTCAACCTGCATCACTTAGCCCACTAAAAGGGTCTATTGTGCCCCATAGATTCATAAGAATCTGGCCTAACTAAAGGTTCTGCTCTATAACCATCCTGCTTCCCTACGAAATCTCGATAAGGCTTTCAGCTCTATACTCAAATTTACTGCTTCTTCTTGACACATATTGCACTAATTCGATTTCCTCCGGATCTCTATTTATAACTCCGGCATAAATCATCACTTGAGTCAGCCTTCTGGCATGGATACCTATGGTCCAGTGTCCCATTAAAACACCCTACCAAATTCCTGGTGTCAGCTCTGCTACTATTAAGGAGTAATTTAGGTCTCCTCCTACTGTATTCAGGCCATAGTTGTCTGGCAATGCAACTTGTATCCCGGTTTGTCCACCGATGACTACCTTTTTGCATGCATTAATAGTAATATCTACCTTTATAATGCTGATCGGAATTTTTACATCGGTGATCCCGTCAGAGCTTTGTAATTCAGCACCTTTGTTCGCCAATTCATCCGCTCTCTCATTGCCTTCTTCGATTCGATCCCGATGGATCGATCTTTTAGCCTTCGATCTACCGATTTTTGAATCGATTTTTCGCTGGACCGATTCAGCTCAAATCGATTTATTTATTTCCGATTCTCATCCATTTAAGACAAGGTGAAATGCGCTAAAAGAAAACTAAACAAGCACACGTGGAATTTTTTGGCATCATCATTAATTCGTGCAATAATCCTGCAAATTAAAAATTTCTTATATAATTTTTCTTTTATGTTGGATAAATAATATGTTAGTGTTATCTGTATCAGTGAGTACCATGCTTATGTGATTTTGTAATCATCGGTGCAAAGATTACTTACAACTAGATAACCGGCTCCCTAAATTACCCAGCTAGTCTTGAAAAAGTTACACTGTCACCACAGTAAAACGAAATATATCCAGCTTTTAAAGTCATAAGAATATACATGCAAATAAAGTGTACAGGTAGTGTGCAGTCATTTACTCCTGTCAAAATTATTTGAGAGAATCACTCACTGCTGTCAAAATTCTGTTCTCATCCGAAGAAAATCACAGACTCCGCTCAAAAACGTACCTCCAAATCTTGTCGATGAGTAAAAATGTACAAAAGGTACCACCAATAAAAAGAATTCATTAATTTTTCACTACTTTGTTCGAAGCCGTTTATCTAGTAGTGAGTAATCTTTGGTTTGTTCTTTATTTCTGGATCATCATTCTACATCAAGGAAAAAAATAGGTATTTAAGGAAACATCAAAAATAAAAAAAATATTTAAATTTCCCAGGATTACAGAAACTAATCTTTAATCTTAATTTTAAGATTTTCAATAACCATCTTCATTTTGCGACATCTCAAAATTGAGATGTCAAAAAAAATGGAATCGATATATGAACATCGATCTTTTTAGGGCGATTAATCGATCTTCGAAATCGGAAAAAAGTTATAGATCGATCCGTACTGGATTGATTTTCTCAGTTCGATCCCCCATCCCTAGTCTGCGGTCACCCAGCATAGGCCTCTGACTTCTGGAAAACATGCCTAGGCCGATCCTGCACAATTGCACTAGCATTGATTTTACCACCACAGCTTTCAGTGCCGTAATGGCCGCCGGACTACCTCTTTTAGATCCATTAGTATATATTGTAACGTGCACAAGGTAGGTAACGAAAAGTGAAATATTAACTCGTGTAATGCAAAGGTGGCCAGAAATCAAGACAAGGAAAAGTCAAGCATAATGAATAAAATTTTTAACATATGTGATTGAAAATAAGTGTTTTAATTAATTCTTCGATTCCGATGAGCCCCTTTACTTTACAATTGCTATCAAAAGTAGGATTAAATAAGAAAGACTAAAAAGTGAACTTCGGAAAAGAAGTGTGATTGTGATATTGAAGATAAATAGTGCACAAATTCAAGGATTTGCGTGTTCAAGGCTTGACGGGGGAATTAAGTAAGCGTTCCCTACCTACGATTAGAACCAAATGTGTCCTGGTAGCGTTACTAAAAAAAGCTATGGAACACGAAGAAAAGGATCCAGAAACTTTTGTTTCAGAAGATGAGCTAGAAAAAGAAGACGAAAATACTCCAAGCATGACAGATCTTCTCAATGCCCTGATGTGTGAGATGAAATCTTCCAAAGAACAGTTAAAGGCATCTATGAAAGAACAGAAGACTTCATCAGCCCAGTTTATAAAGTCAGAAATGGAAGAACAGAAGACGAGTTAAAGTCAGCAATGGAAGAAAAGAAGACTTCATCAGCCGAGTTGAAATCAACGATGAAAGGTTCCGTGAATGAGTTAAAAGCATCAATAGAAGAACAGAAATCGTCGATGGAAGGGTTGAAATCGTCAATAGTAGCTGAGCTTAAGGTTTCTTCTGAAGAAGTAAAAGCTGAACTGGAAAACAGTAGCTTTATCCACAGACGTAACCGTAAATAAAAGACTTCATCCTCCAACTTTTGCGGCAAAACACCTTGGCAAACATACCGGCTTCAGTTTGAGATAGCAGCGGCAATAAACTTTTGGGCGGACGAGGAAAAAGCTACAGCTTTAATATTGGCACTCAGAGGAGCAGTCGCAAAACTGTTATAAACTACACCGGCAGAGCTATACCCCCTAATACGAACCTTAGAATTGTGATATGGAAACCAGCATATGCAAGAAGTTATCTTCTTTAACTACGGAGTCGAACAAAGAAGCCTGGAGAGACATTGCAGCAGTTATGTGCGGACATAGAAAGGCTCACACATTCGGCTCTTCTCACGTTGAGCCAAGACTATGTCAACGAGGCCGCAAAAGAATTATTTATTACGACTGGCTGGAAAAACACCAACGCTGAGGTTTCGGCTTACGATCTTACTTACGAGGCAGCAAAACAAGCTTCAAGAAGTACCGTACACCTAAGACCTGAAATAGAAATAGAAGGTGTTGGTTGTCGAATCAGTAAGCATTTCACCCGTTGTCATCTAAGATGCTGGAAATGTAGCCGGGTGGGTCATCTCCGACGAGATTGCTGCAAGCAAAAGAGACAACCCTTCCGGGATATGACACGAGGAAGGCTGGATGTGCAAAGTGCAGCAAAAGAGAAGGGGAGGAATTTGGATTAAAAAAAGGTAGAGACCGAAACAGCGAAGCTAGAGTTCTCCGACGCAAGTATAGATGCTGGTTCTGCGATGAAGGAGGTCATATGCAAGGTGATTGCAAAAGGAAGATCCTTTACCACTTGTCAGAGGAGTACGGTTCAATAGAAAGTGCCCGAAGCGATGGAGATGTTTCGAGAGAATGTCGATGCCGAAGGACTAATGAAGAGGAACGAATAAAGCGACAAATGTTGCAAAATGAAAACGAGTTAAGAGCGTGTCGGAAGCCGAGGAGAGCGGAAACTCCAAACTGTGGATCAAGAATTTCTCGCAGGTAATGGAAACTTCACCAAGAGAAAGGCATTAATTGAAAAGGATTAAGAAGTTCAAGAATAAGACCTAAGTAAGTCAATTAACACCCCAACGGTTCATGCTTAAGAAGATGAGATTGTTTAACTACGAAACAAATTAAAGGAGGCAGAAAAATTCAATCTAGCTCGACGTTCTGAATAGGAGTGGCTTTCGAGGGATCACAGGGATCTTCAACTAAGCTTCAGCTAACTAGAAGAAGAATGTGCAAATGTGACAGCTAAGAGTGAATAGAGGGCTAACAATAAGGAATTCGAGATAGGCAACCTTAATTGTTTGTTCGAAGAAGAGAAATCCAGAAACAGTTTCGATCTGAGGAGCAGTTGCCGGAAAGTACAAAGGCCAATGTGAGATTACTGAAACAGAAAAACTCCAGAAAGGCCGTGCAGGATGAAAGCTGTTAGAGATGAACAGTTCTAAGAGGGGGGAAATGTAACGTGTACGAGGTAGGCCATGAAAAACAAAATATTGAACCCTGTAATGCGCATGCCCCAAGTGGCCAGAAATCAAGAATTAAGCTGAGTACTATAAATAGGGCTGAGTAGCAGCCTGGTAAGTTTTAGTCGTGATTTAGACTCCTAAGTGTTTGTGATACTGCGAATAGTTAGTTGTATTTTAACCCGTGAAGTGATAAGTGCTAATTAAAAAAGTCAGACGTTATATTGCGAAGAAAAACGTGTTCAGGAAATTGTGAATTAACCTAACTAAGTGAAGCGAATAAAACTGTGAACATTTGTGATTGGAAAAAATTTTCTTAATTAATCCGTCGAGCGCGAACAGTCCCAATTTCGTTACAATATCTAATTATTGGCCTATCACAAAGCTAACCCAAATTATTTGTGTCAAAAGTGTATTTGCAGCTAATTAAGCGGTTTGAGATTCTAATCTCTCCCAATCAGCATGGGTTCTTGCCCGGTAGATCAACGACAACAAACTTGTTGAAGTTTACCTCTCATGTTATTTCAGGCTTCCAACGAGGCATGCAAACGGACTGTATATTCACGGATTTAATAAAACCTTTGACAAACATCACTCAGTAATTATATTTAAACTCAATATGTTTGGTTTCCATACTCTGCTCCTTGACTGCTTTTCTACTTATTTAAAAGGCAGGACATATCGAGTGTCGCTTTGTGGTTCTATCTCAATAATTTTCAGGCTTCACCTGGTGTGCCGCAAGGTAGCCATCTCGGCCCTCTACTATTCGTCCTTGCCATTGATGACATTGTAATGTTCTGATGTACGCTGACGATATGAAATTTTCTCCTATGTTAAGGATAGTAGTGACACCGCCCTCATTCAAAAATACTAGATTGGTGCAGGCAAAATGGCTTATATCTACATTTTGAGAAATGGAAGACTATGAAATTTTCAAGGATCCTAAATCTACAAGACTTTGTTAAATCTTTATCTAGAGAGTTCTTGGATTTACCGACCTAGATTCACTTGTATTTCTCCTTAGTTGCGGCCTATTTTAGAATTTGCATCTCAGGTATGGTCGCCCTACTACGCTGTTCATTGCAAACGTGTCGAAATGGTGCAGCGTAATTTTGTTAGATTTTCGGTAAGAGAGGTCCCTTGGAATGATCCATTTAGACTTCCGCCCTACACCGATCGCCTCAATTTGCTCAGTTTGCCCACGTTTGAATAAAGGCTTAAATTCGCTGATTTCGTCTTTATTAAGCAGCTCTTGGATTTAAATATTAATTCAGGTACTCTTGTTAGCAAGGTTTCCTTAAGGCAATCCCAACATAGTCTCCGAAGACTCACTTTGTTGCTTGTTAACCCCTCCAGATCAAATGATGGCAGGCATGAACCGATTAACCGTGTATGTAGGACTGTTAGTGCATGTCCAGATTTCGATTTAACTCTTAGCAAGGAGTCACTTAAGAACTATTTATTTTCTGTGCTCCCGTGACTCTATGTTATGCATGTTTTGTGCTATGTTTTCTTTCTTTTCCCTTATTTTGTTCGTTTTTTTCTTATGCGTGTTGGTATGGTAGCCTAATTCCACCAATCTTATGGAATAGGTTTATTTTTTCTTAGTCTAAAAAATCATTATTCTTTAAGCACAGTATAATGGAAAAAGTATTGTTTTTCTAAAAGACAACGCCAGACCTCATGTGGTTTAGGTACATGTATATGAAGTCTTACACCACCCTCATTACTTACCTGAGCTGGTATAATCTGACCTTTTCCTGTCAACACAAATTCATCTTAACAGAAATTAAGGCGGTGATAGACTTTTTAGGTTTAAAAGAGAGGGTATTCTGTACATCCGGCCATGCTTACGCATCATAGAATTGTCCCTTGCACCCCTGTCTCCATTATAAAAAAAGATTACCTAGTTAATAGAGAGATAGAATATAGAAAACAATAGCTGGGTATTTCTCATCAAATTCCGAAATGTAAGTCCCGAGCTATTAGTGCTAAGTCACGCGCATTAATTCGATCTAATAATCAATCAATGATATGAGTGCCAGGAAGCGTGACAAATACGTAAACAATGGAAAAATAATAGTAAAATGTAAAAGATCAAAAAAGGCATAGGTCGCCAAAATTTCCAAAGAATACTTGATGAAACACCTGCACAAAGACCTGCACCATCATTGCTGCAAAGTTCAGAGTCTTTAGCAGCTCGTAATAGACTTCAAATGCGAAAGCGGCGAGCCATTTTGTATTCAAAGATTGCAAATTTGGAAAAAAACGATAAATGCAATGAAATTAAGCGAAAAGTACAAGAAAAGATATTTAAGACTGAAAGCTAAATATGCTGATCCAGAATCTCCAGCAACTAAAGTATCTTCGCACTTAAAGAATGTACAACTTCCTAAATATGTAAAGAAAAAATAACTTTTTGCAGAAGTAATATTAAGAGACCTAAATACTAGTTACGATGATCTTAGGAACAAACATATAGAAAAGAAACAATACTACAAGATTTTGAAGCTAAAATCACTGCAGAAATATAAGTTGCTGCATACATCAAAACCTTTTTTTAAGCATGACACATTCAAAAAACACAAACCTCGAAAAATAAGCACCAAAATTCTGAAAATTAGGGTCGATGTCATCAACTTTTTAGAGAAGGATGAAAACACGCGAATGCGCCCAGGAAAGAAGGACTTTCTTAAATCCAAAGAAGGTTAGATACAACAAAAGCGTGTGCTTTGTGACACACTTCATAACTTACATCAAAAGTTTTTAGGTACAGTCAATTACAAGATAAATCTAGCAACCTTTTGCAGATTTAGATCTTTTTGGATTGCCTGGCAAAATGTGACTGAAAGAAATACTTGCAAATGCGTACAGCATGGTAACTTTGAACTGATAATATTTAAATTGCGTGAATTCGGAGCAATGAAATTTGGTAGCGTGACAGCAGTTCTAGCGGCTATAACCTGTGATGTGCATTCCACAAAATGCTTATTCAGAGAATGTTCAACCTGCAAGGAACGATCTTTAGAATACTACTTACCAAAGGCTGATAAGTTGGTGTCCTATCGACAATGGATTTACAAAGTCAGTTCGTTTGAAAAAGGCGGAAGAAAAAAATCTGTTCGGAAACCCGTAAAGAAAGAGTATAAAGTTAAAATTAAACAACTTGTTCAAAATCTGGAAGCGGCATTACCACTTTTTTCGAACATGTTGGGACTATAGCACATCAATACCAAGCTATTCAACATATCAAAAACAATTTTACTATAAATGATGTACTGATTTATGTAGATTACAGCGAAAATTATTACTGCAAGTATTATGAAGAAATACAAGCTGTTCACTTTGGTGGAGCAAGACAGCAAATAACGATGCTACAGGAGTACTATACTTGAGCAATGATACTGTAATCAAGCCTGTATCTTTTTGTAGTCTAACTAGTAAGTTGTTCTAACGAAATTGCTAGCGTGATTCCTTGTAGACACATGACAACGCGTGATACGAGATTTACAAATCGCTCCCATCCCTATACTCTCCAGGTCAAATTTGGACGTACCGTTAAATTTCGGGAATCTTTTCTAAGCAGAACAACACAAATGTGGAACAGTTTACCATCTTCTCTTTTTCCCTCGTCTTATGAGCCTGAAACTTTCAAACGAGGAGTACATCGACACCTCCTTCACTCAACCTCCTAACACATTTCCCTCATCCTTAATTCCTTTCCTGCCAAGGCTGTGCTTAAGCATCATAGGGCATCCCCTGAGCTTTGGCATCATCATATATAAAAATAAACAACAACAGACATAACACATCCCCTGTTTGGGCACACTTAAAACCCATATTTGACTGGATTAAATCTCAAAAATTACCTATAACCAGATTACATATGTTAAGTGACTGGCCTGTTAATCAGTATAAAAATAAATTTATGTTTGAAATGGTGTGTCGTCATCTAAAAATTATTTATCCAGAAATTATTTACTTCTCATGGCATTATTCTGAACCAGGGCACGGTAAGGGAGCACCTGACAGTGTCGGTGGCACCCTTAAAAGAACGGCTGATAAAGTCGTATCCGAAGGTCACGACATCATAGATTTGAATTCGTTGCACACAATCCTTCAGACCAGATGTTCCTCTATTTTCTTGTTTGAGGTAACCACAGCAGATATTTTACTAACGGATGACCTAATGAAACAATCTACGACTATTTCTACATTTCGGGGTACTCAAAAAAACGCCAGTTCGTATTTTTCAACAACACTTTACAGTGTCGCAGACTTTCGTGCATAGATTGCATATAAGATTGTACTCACTATCATTTGGGATATTTTCAAAAATTCCAGGACCATCGTAGTACCAAAACACGGAATAGACCCTCTCGGAAGTTAATAAAAATTGATACAATCAACACAGCTAATAATAATAATGACCGACTATCTCTACCATCTTCTTCGCGTACTCAAGATCGCGCTGCAATGTCCAAAGAAATTGCTACAATTGATTTGGATAATACTGGACCTCCTGCTGTCTCTGACAGCCATCAAATTGTAACCATTGGAGATCATGTCCTGGTTGAATGGGACAACAAAAGGTATCCCGGAGAAGTTCTTTCTGGTTTTGAAGATGTTTTAATGGTTAGGTGTATGAAGCGAGGATTACAATTTTGGAGATTGCCAGCTATTAAAAAAGATCAATTATATCGTTGGGAAAATGTGATACAGAAAATAAAGATGCCGAAGTTAGTTAAAAGGAGGTGCTAGGTGATAATTACAGAGTTAGATTATTGAAAATTAAGACTCATTAAAAATTTGATTTGAACACCAAAGTCTACGAGTGATTATTAATAGAATTAATCCTTCTAACTCAGAAGGCCCTGATGCAAAAATATCAAATCTGCAACCCAACGACGCCTCTCAAGTGTAACAAGCTGCAGTAACCCTAAACGCTCCTCATAAGGTGGTAGAATAAGAGGGTTATTCCAAGGCAAATAACGCAGGGCCGACCGCACAAATCTTCGCTGGACGGACTCGATACGTTTAATGTGGGATCCGTAAAACAGAGACCAAACCTGACTAGCATATTCAAGCAGGGGTCTAACCAGGGACGTATAAAGATGGAGTCTTATTTGAGGGCTTGGAAATTCCTTGGACCATCGAAGAATAAATCCCAGCATAGAGTTTGCCCTAGCAACGACGTTATTAATATGGGAGATGAAGTTCAACTTATCATCAAGATACACTCCCAAGTCCCTGACCCCTTCCACCTGCTTTATAACAGTACCTTCAAACATGTACTGAAAAGTACGGAAGCTGGAAGACCTCGAGAAGGACATAACCTGACATTTCACAATGTTCAACTTGAGATTGTTGTTGCGGCACCACTCATAAAAAATATGCAACTCTGATTGCAAAATCTCACAATCAGCATCAGATTTGATTGGGAGAAAGATCCTAATATCGTCAGCATATATAAGAATTTTACATCTTTGAAGCAAATACGAAATATCATCTATAGATATGATAAATAACAATGGACCCAGATGACTGCCTTGGGGAACGCCAGAATGAGCCACAAAATCATCAGAGAGTGCGCCACGAAAGCGCACCCTATAAGTCCTATTAGATAAATACGACTTAATCCAAACAATAAGCGAGGGCGGGAAACCCAACTTAGCCAATTTAAAAACAATGACAGAGTGAGACAGCTTAACAAAGGCCTTACTAAAATTAGTGTAAATACAGTCAGTTTGGCAACCATCCGTGAAACCACCCACAGTGCAGGAAAAAAACTCAACCAAGTTTGAAACCGTGGACCTCCCCTGGAGAAAACCGTGCTGCCGGGTGGAGATTAAGCCCTTACACACGTCGGATAATTGGATAATAAAGATTAATGTACATTAATATGCCTAATAATTAACAAAGATTAATTCATTACTCCTAATAAAGATGAATTAAATTTTTCCTTATTTTAAAAGAGTTTAATAATTAGATATTAATAATGTTAAATCTAAGAAGATATCATAAGTTTGTTTTCCTGATTTAAAGTACGAAGTTATGTTTTTCTAGAATACGATACTACAGGTTATAACTATTCAATAAAAATTAACTATAATAAAAAAATATATAGTTTCTTACATAATTCTTTGTTTTTTACTATAATGATATTTACAAACCATTCCCTCACTTTGACAGTCATTCCTTCATTTTGTATTTTTTTAACCCATTTTTTTTATAAAGTTATGAACAAAAATATGGAAGATCATTACTCTCAAATAGACATCACATAGTCAAACTTTGGATTTCTGCCATAAAAATGATTTTCTTAACACAAAAAATTTAGATGTAACTAAAATTTGGAATTTGATGAGAAATACCCAGGTACTAAATATATTATTAATTAATCTTCTTTCTATGTACATATATATATACATAAATTTTAATTGTCCGTAATATATATTGTATATACAAATTTGTTCCAATTTTGCTTATGTTCTCCTTGAGTTGCTTCTCAATATATTGCCACGCTGTATAACCATATTTCATTATTATGTTCACACTTTATCTTTACAATATTCTTGTTTAATTTAGAGTTTCAACTTTAAACAGTGATTGTGTTTCGACATTCGTCTATTTTCGTATAGATGTTGTCAAACTCTACAGAATTTCACGTTCAATATGTTCGCCCATCCCGAAAACGAGTTCTATTGTACTTTTGGAAGCTTTTCATTAAATTAATGGTTACTGCTGAAATCATCTCACGTCTCATGAGAATAAAACCATTTTCGTAGCCATTCGTGATGACGGGATGAAACAGTTGGGTGCACATTTCTAATTTGTGGCTACATCCGTACCAAAAAGAAAACCTCGTTTTCAGTTCTATACAGTTAGCTTCCTTTCCTCCGTTAATTGTATAATTAAGAGGGATGATAATTTGGGAAGAAAAACTGCGAAAAGTCAGTTGAAAAATGAAAGTTGCCTCCTAGCTTAATTGCAGTTTTAAATAAATTTGCATAAAGCATCTCTAGAATTTGCGATGAAGGGAATGACGGAACTGCATTTTATGTAACTTTATTGAACACAGATACAGTTAAAGTTATAAACGTTAATTCCTTATAGCTAATTTAAGCTTACTTCAATTTTCCCTATTGGTGATAATCTTCAAAAGGACATTATACAAATTAATGACTAAGAATTTAGTAAAGAAACAAGCGTAGGTATGAACCACAACTTATTTTCAGTCAGGAAACTTATTGCTCCCAATCAATTAGAAACCTATAACTAGCTCCATTCACCAAAAATATATATTTTTTTCCCATTACAGTTTGACAAAGGTATGAAACGACCACTCTAAATAGATTGGCGTTATCAAAAAATTCAAAATTTCGTTTGGGGCACGCCAGGCTCCGAAAGTAACTTCGAAATATAACGCAGTCAAAAAAAGCGCAAAATGTGCGATTAGAGTTAGGTTATGTTCAAATTGTAATGGTCTTTTCTCCGGGAGCTCCGGAACCAGTTACATCATGCATCTATTGTTTCTTATAGATAACTATTTACCTTTACATGTTGTGGCTACTGGGATGACGGGTATATGGAAAGGACACTTGAAAAAAGAGAAAGAGGGATAGACTACGTTCGGTAAGTATGTTCGTTCGGAAGGAACGGGATAGACGGGAGCCCTGGGGTACACCGCAAGTGTTGAAAATTGCATCAGATAGAGCTCCACGAAAAGAAATCCCCTGACTGCGTTCAGACAAGTACGAATGAATCCAATTCACAAAAAGTCGCGGAAACCCAAGAAAGGAGAGTTTGAGAATAAGAATTCTATGATTTATTCTATCGAAAGCCTTGCTGAAATCAGTAAAAATACAGTCAACTTTCTTACCACCTTCAACTGCAGAAATACAGAAGTTTGAAAATTTGGTGGTAGTTGACTCACCCCTAAGGAAGCCATGTTGAAACGGCTGTAAAAACGGCTTGCAGTGGAAGTACAGAAAATCGCAAATAAGTGCCTCAAAAATCTTGGATATACAACAAAGATTAGCAATTGGTCTATAGTTCGAGATTTCACATTAATCACCATAATTAATGAGGTTTTCCAAGCTTTAGGAAAAACACCGCAACGAGTTGAGAGATTAAATAAATAACACAAAATAGGAGCAAGAACGGAGCCACATCTTTTTACGAGTGAGGCAGGGATACCGTCAGGACCAATTGAAAAATTATCAGTCAAGGAAGAGATTTTCTTCAAAATCGTAACTTCGTCAAGTAAAAGGTCTTTGGATTCGAGAGAAGTCGGTGTAAACCTCGTCAAATGGGTAAAATCCTTAAAGCTAATATCACAGATATCATCCAAAAACGCAGTTTTAAAAAAATCGGCAAAAAGCCTATACTAATACGTTAGACGAGGATTTTTCACAGTTAGTGTAACCTAACCTAACCTCTCAATTAAAAATTCCTTTTCTAACTTTTTACATTGTTAAAAAAGATATGACAGGCTGAGAGCCTCGTGAGATTCCAAGCAAAAACGAATCAGAGAAAAACTCCGGGCAAAAGCGAATTAACTACAAAAAGTAATGCAAAGATAATGGAGTTAAGTAGTAAAGTGGTTTTTGCCCGGTGTTTTTCACTGATTCGTTTTTTCTCGGACCTTGTTGATAGGTCATTTTTACTCTTCGCCTGGCATGTATGCCTGAGCATTGCTTACTCCTCTTTATTATATGACAATATCTTTGAATGCATTACAAAATTTAGTTGCAGGAATAACATCGAAGGTTTTCGTTCTACCTGTCCTTTCGTTGGTTTTCAGTTCAACGAAAAAATAAGGTTGTGCACAGATTACTTATCGTTCGTATGTAATCTTACATTTACTTGTTCCAAGTAAGGTCGTTAGATAACGCTTTAAAAAGAAGAAAATTGTAAAAAAAACAAAACATTTCTAGAAACGTACATCAGAAAATGTGTTTCATAATAAATTGTGGTAAATCTGTTTAGGATAAATTATTCAAATTTCTCAGTTCGAGCTAAGAGCTATGCTTAAATATGTAAAGAACTTGAGCTCATAAATCAAATGCTTCCCCAGCAATCAAGGAAAAACCCACAAGAGTTTGTTTAAAATCTGCCTGAGGGAATTAGCCATACTAATTTTAGTGGTAAAACAAGACCAGTCTCTTGCAGTTTTGCTCACGCTTTCTATATCTCAACAATTAACCTACATTAGTTTATGATTTAATAGGACAAACGACCTTAGTGCAATTATTTTCAAACATAGCGTTGTTCGTAAGTGTATGGAATAAAAACGACAAATTCCTGAGTCGTTCGCTATGTATGCTCTTGTCCAGAGCATTCAATAGTTCTTGGCAAAAAACTAGCAACTTCGGAAGAACAATAAGATACTCCCTGGAAACGTTATTAAGTGATGGGTCATTCATTTTGAAAGTTTCGAAGTGTTCTAGCTTCATCCCAGGGTGCAGATGGAAACCACTATAAATCCACACAGGGGCGGGTTGAAAACTATTTTGTTGTAAGCTTTACTGATGCCCTCTCCAAAGGAAAGTTTCGTACAGGCCCGGGAATCAGATCAATAGAGACGTGTATAAATAATAAATGGTTATACCACTTAAGTCCTCGTAGACAACAGACCAGCAGATACCAAAAACACAAATGTTGTTGTATTTGTTTTGAAGATTTCGCACGTAACAACGGACAAACACTTAAAAAACGTGGCAATGTGCATCACCATCCCCCACAACCTGGTTCTGCGGTTACTTTGGGGATTTACTTCCTGTGATCTTGGCACGGTACATTAGTGGGTGTACAAAGTGTCAGAAGACGTTGAATTGAAAGAAATTATTTTTCTCAACTTTTCCACCCTCTACACGTTTAGCCCATTGCCATTCCACTTGATCTTTACTTCGCTTTCTTTCGGCATTAAATTACATTTCACGTTAGTAGACGACAACTTTCACTGCAATTCTTTCAAGTCATTCTTGATGGTTCGTAAAAACTTCTATGGACCTATGCCTGCCTAGATGTTTGCAGTTGACATCTGTTTTCCTCGTTGCTAAAAGATATATTTTAACACCTTAAAACTTACCTGGTAAAATCTTTTATGCAACTTTTGAAATCTGGTTAAATTTGTTATAATCAACTTGTTGGAGGCAAGTTTTGAAATTTCATTCCTTTAAGCACAGTTTATTTGGAAACTTCCGTGAAGGCTTAAGCCAAGAAGATTAGTGACAAAAATAGAAGTTTTTTTTAAAACGAATTAAGTCAGAGAATATTTAAGAAAATGCGACAAATTGTAGAGACCCCTTTTAACCCTGTCCTGATTATATAACGCTATGTGATTTCAGAGGGGCATTCTAAATGTTGTCCGGGTTGATGGAGGTAAGCATATTTAAAATATTTACTATTATCGGCAATGCACTTGGCAATCCCCACCAAGAAAAACGCTGGACTGCACGACCACGTGGAGTAAATCCGAAGGAAGTTACCAAAATTCGCTATTTTTAAAAAAAATTTAAGGTACTTGGTACGGTTGGTTGGCCAATCAGAGGAATTAATAATCTAACTGGTATTTAATTTCAACCCCCGAGCTTGCCTTAAGTTTTTCAGAGAAGTTCTTCCCCAGAAATCTTTTTCTGACCCTTTTAAGAGCCAGGCATTTTCAAAGAATTTGAATAATGGTTTATTTTTTGTTTACGTCGTCGCAACTGTGAAAGTGTGTTTTATAAGGAGTGTTCAGCCTAGCTGCATACAGCGGCCCGTGCAAAATGCAGTGATTTGCGTATTAACAGTTCTCAGTCTGTTGAGCAGATCGGATGTCCTGCTTTTATTATAACTTACCCGACTACTGAAGGAAGCAAGTAATTGTCCAAAGGCTTTCATCACGCTTTGAGATATGGTAACTGAGTCAAGCGGCGTAATGATAGCCTGACTATTTGTAAAGATGGCGAAGTTCTGTTTCGGTAAGTGAATACATAGAAGCACCAAACACGCCTTTATAATCGCAATCGCCTCCGCATGGAAAAAGCTCGATGTTTCTGGTAACCGATAAGGTATCAATAGGTTCAGTGCCTCAGAGAACACCCCAGCACCTTCTTATAAAAGGTTAGGGTCGATTCCTAAAAAGGCGCACTTAGGCAAAGAAGACACACTATGATACCACAGTTGATGCTGTGATAGGAGAGAGGAGAGCCTAAATTTAGCTTTCTAGGAGGCCGAGCTACATCCCTGTCATCAGTACAATCTAGTTTTCCGGGAACCAGAAGATATTGTTGGCTAGAGCAAAAGGGTTGTTGCTATATCACATAGGCGGGAACCGTCTAAGGCTCTTGATAAACTGAATTACCCTGCCATCAGTGGAGCCTTATTCGGTTAACTTTTTAAGAAATGAGGAGCCAAAAAACCAGTTCCTGTAGTTGGCTATAGTCGGACATAGAGGATGGATTTTTTTCTTCCTCTTCGTCTTGGCAACTCCTACAGACGTTATTTGAAGGCGTGCAGAATCTGTCGGTCTATCTGCCTATGAGCCAACGGCCTGAAATGATGTTCATGAAGATACTAACTATCCCACGTTCGAGCAAGATGAGCTATCTTTACCGCGTTGGGTCAAGATTGAACCATATCAACCGGGTAATAATGCATGTGTGTTTCATCTGCCATCTATCATTTGCAATCCTGAGGGATGCTTCTTGAAGTTCTAGATTGCATGTGGCTAATGGCTTGCCAGGCTTGTGATTAATGTCCGAGACGAGTAGGACCGATTCTCGTTCTTTCGTCGGATCTACAAATGTACCTATGCCCAGGTACCCAAATGAGGCATACGTACAGACGCTCAGCCATCTCATTCAAAGTTAAGCGGGATGCTATAACATTAACCGTTTTGGAAGTTGTATACACTCCCGTCAGCCTGACTATCTGAGAAGATACAGATGTTATTCATAGGCAGCATTAAGTGCTTCAGGCGGTCTGCGGCTATCTTTACAGCCATGATTTCCTCCTGAAAAAGACTGCAATAGTCAGGTAAGCGAAATGAAATGCCGAGGTTCAGGTGTTCCGAAAGTATACCCTTACCTACTCTGTCTTCCAATTTGGAACCGTTAGTGTATATATGTACTGACTCTTCCAATTGAGAGAGATCTTCTTCCCATTCCGACCTGGTAGGGGAACAGGAATAAAATTTCTGATTAAGAAAAGGCTTTGGTATGGTATTCTCAGTTTTTGTTGCCACTCTACCGTCCAGGACTTTGGAGTTTTCGTAGTCAGTGCGTTTCCAAGTCCGGACTGAGTTGAGCTTAATTGCAGATAAGGATTCCAACTTAGAGTACATTAGTTGTCTTCTTCTGTCCTATGCCTTATTATGCCTTGATGTACGTGCCGTAACTATGTGCATGTGCCGTAGTTGTACACTGATGTCAGTGTGACTGCAACCTAATCGTGGTTGCCGTTCGAAGCAGACTCCTGATACGGTCATGTCTCTGCCAGGAGTGCTGGCAAATTGTAGTCGGACAGAGAGAAGGACACTCTCTTAAACAAAATACGAGACTCCGAGGTGGGCAAGACCGATGCCTCGGGAGCCGAAACTACGGTCTCGATAACCAAGGGCTTGGCGAAGCAGACAGGCGAAAAGGACGACAGGCTGATCCTCCTGCACCGAGGCATAGTGTTTGTGGTCACAGGATTTAGTACACGTCTTATGCAGGTGGTATAAATAAATCTACATCACAACAAACTTGCCCAGAACTTGAATTTCGACTAAAGACATCCAATTAAAATTACAGTTCAATTAAAGCATTAACGACTTGACTGTCGTCCAGTAAAGAGGAGCCAACAGGGCACCGGTTCTATTGGCGTCAGTATATATGGCTCATGACAGCACCGACACACCCCCACCGGCTGAGGTTCACACTTTAGTGGACATGGCCAACAAGAAGAAGAAAAGCCTAATTTGTAATAGGGACAGTAGGCCCACTTTTATTACGGCAAACAGATCAAAGGTTTCGATGTGACATTTGTAGGCGATTGACACAATATAAAGGTCATTGACTGGAGAGTGTCGGAAAAAGTTCGAGTTTCGGACCATTTCTATATTTCTTTCAGTATCGAACTCTCCAGAGGTCCTACTAGACCCTTTAGCAACCCAGCTAGAACTAACTGGGATAAGTTCAAGAGATGCTTGCATGGTCAGCCACCGGGTGAATCACTTGCAAGCGCTGAATCCATTGACTTAGTGGTGAATAGGCTATCGGTAGCGATCGAAAACGCCTTGAGAGATAGCTATCCGATTAGTAGGCCGCCGTTCAGGAAACCTTATCCCCTTTGGTAGGACAAGGATATAAACTCGCTGGAATAGCACTCACGGGAGCTTTTCAAGAAGGTTAAAACTACCAAACTAGCTGAGAACTGGGTTGCATTTAAAGCGAGGTAAAAGGAACCCAAAAAGAAAATTAGGAGATCCAAACATATGTCATGGCGAAAATTCTGTGAATCAAAGAAGCCGCCAGGCTCAGAAAAATTCTCGCGGGTAACCTACTGTTCCTTCTTTTCTGAAGCGAAGTGATGGTGCTTATACAGAGTCGACGGAGTGGACACTGGAAGTGCTCATGAGAACGCACTTTACCGATAATTTGACAGCAGTCGGTGATTGCGTCGGCGGAACGGTAATGCGGGTGAATACACCCATGAGAGTAAACTCATCGAATAATGTCAGATATGACGAAATTAAATTAGTCATTCTATCCCTTAAAATCGCAATAGTAGATGGGATTATGCCCTGTGCACCTCAGAAAGCTCGTACATCGATCGTCCCTTGGCTTCTTGTGATTTACGCTTATATCCCGTTTGCTTGACAATAGATCAAAGTGATCTTTATCTCCGAGGGAGTGAGGGCACATAATGTCTAAGGACTTTGGACCAATTAGCCTTACCTTTCTTTTGGAAACGTTCGAAGGACTCATAGATGTGCACCTACATACTGACCCCAGTTCAGATTACACGCTTACACGAGGGGAAAGTTAGTAGAAACTGCGCTTCATGAAATGGTAGGCACCATTGAAAAGACACTCAAATGTAAAAACTTTTGTGAACTTAGATGTTGCCATTAACAACGTCAAAAGTGAAGCTATCAGCGATGCATTAAGATCTCATGGAGGTGACCCTTATGCCTCTATCTCCATTGCTCTGGCTGTTAGTTGTCGATATAGTTCTGATGTTGCTAGCGAGCACCGGAATAAAAGTGGAGGCTTACACGAACGAAATGATTGCACTTGTAACAAGTTCTTCTAATGCCCAGAAGACTGACATGGTGCAGTTCATAGAAAGAAGACGAATCGAACCCTTGGACCACCCAAACTTGTAGGCAACACCTTAACAGTAAAGACGCAAGTGAAATATTTGGCAATCATTCTTGATTCCAACCTAAACTGAGGCATCAACATTAAGGAACGCTTGAAAAAGGGTTCGATAGTATTTTATGTCTGCAAGAAAACCCTAGGAAAGAAATTTGGAATTATCACCCGTATAGCTCACTGGATGTATACATCGATAATGAGACCAATCTTTACTTACGGAATCCTGGTTTGGTGGGGAGCTTTCGAAGCTCATGAGCAATAGGTACGTCAACTACTGCGATGGAGACATTGCTCCATCTTCTCCCATTGGACATCCCCGGCAAAAGTATAGCTGCGTGTATGCAATTTGACTGAAGGAATTCAACAATTGAAAAACTTCGAACTACAGACACAGCAAGTTACTAATAGTAGGAGATTATCTGCATGAGAGCTCTGAGAGAAAGAAAGATTTTTCTACTATAATACCTAGCAGGAAAAATCGGGAAGGTTGTCAATGGAGACCAATGCCGGGTTTACCGATTTTCAGGGATGGCTCAAAAGTGGGGAACAGGATGGAAGCGGGAATTTTCTGCGACAGCTTCAGCATGCGGAACTCTTATGGACTGCCGGAGAATTACAGCGTGTCTCAAACAGAAGTCCTGGCCATTGAAAGGGCGACAAGAGTACTACTGTCGCACAAGGATCTTCAAAGGCGTAGTAAAATTTGCTTGTATAGCGATAGTCAAGCGGCTATTGAGGCGCTCGACTCAAATGCGATCAAATCACTGACCGGTCTCAAAAGCTTGGTGGCTTTGCACAAGGTTATTCTCTGCTGGGTATCCGGTCATAGCGATGTACCCGGTCATAGCCGATGTTCAGGCAAAATAAGATTCGCAGTTGGACATTTCACAGATTATACAGATCAATCAGACGGCCTCTAATTTATAAGTAAAAAGATAAATCAACGTAAAAGTCCTTCAGTTCGTCGAGCGAAACCTGCGACATATCAAGGAGGAAGTGAACAGAGTGGAATTTAAAAAAAATTTTTTATTTGCGATGTGCTCAAAGCCTAGGGGAGAACCCTTTGATGTATGGCCTTAGCCGGAAGGGAATTTAGAGTACGGGAAAAGTGAGGAAAATTTAATGTCTGCAGTCTGAGTGGAATTTTTATTCCAATTTAAAAACCCTTGGGAAGACATAGTCGTCGCGATGTGCTCAAAGCCTAGGGGACAACCCTTTGATGCATGGCCTTAGCCGGAAGGGAATTTAGAGTACGGGAAAAGTGAGGAAAATTTAATGTCTGCAGTGTGAGTGGAATTTTTATTCCACTTTAAAGACCCTTGGGGAGACCTAGTCGTGAAACTGGAAAACAACCGTATTCCTGCTAACGAATTCTGTCTGAACGAAGAAGAAGTTGAAAGTATTCAGCATTTACTCTGCGAATGCCCGGGACTAACCAGGTCTTCAGCAAGCACTTCCTTAACGGGCTAGAGGACTTCGCTATCATGGAGCTGCAGGACCTAACCAGGTTCATGAATAACTGCTGGTTCAATTAATCACATCAGTTTCCTGTGCAGTGGTATGACTACGGAAAATATAAGGTCTATGTGAGGTCGACTGGGTTACTACCGGTGGCCGCCAAATAATTTACCCTAACCAAACCTCTGCCTCACACGAAGTTATGGGAAGAGAGAAAGAGAGAAATTTATTCCATATAGCGATTGTTTTCATAATTTACAGTATTTCTACTTAAACAAAATGTGATCTTATGCAAATTATGTTAAATATTCATAATATATATTTGCCATTCTGATTACAGAACACTGTGCGATACCAACTCGTTCACTGTTTCTAAAGTGAAGTGGTTTGAACCTTGCAACAACCCAATTTTAATCTCCTCCTCAAGTCAAGTAAAACAATTTTAAATTCTAATAAAACAAACAGCCACAACTGATTCTAATCCCGCTTAGCTACTGTCATAATTATAATTTCAATTTATTTCATTTCGTAAGAATTAGATTTTTGGCTCACGGAATTGTTAACTAATTTTCCAAAACACAAATTCATACTCAGAAATAATCCTGGCATACGTAGTTATATGAGGGCACACAATTTGGTGGTCATGCTATCATACATTAATTTTAAATAAGCACCTGCAGAGCTTTCAAATTGTTCCACATACATAAGATAAAACTGAAGTTGATTATAACATGATATGAACATTTCAAGCTCTAGAATTGCTTTTGAAGGATTACCATACACAAATATAAAACTTTGAATTTCTCTGAAATTTGATTTGATCCTACATAAATCAGCAGCCTGAAATTATTATAATATTATCTTTTTGAAAATTGAAAAATGTAGGCAAATATTCAGACTGAACACTTTAACCTTAAATTTTACCTAGAAGGACCTCTTATAAGAACTCCTTTTTCAAAGGTTCTGTCTAATCCGGTTTTTACGCATACCCTTAAATCAAAGCTCAAATGAACTTAAGAACCCTTAAGAGTCTATGGATCTAACAAATTCTTTCCAAAATTAGTGCCCGCAAATTACGTTAACTTTTGAGATTTTTTTAAAGTTATTTTGGAGCCTATCTTCAAGCATTGAGTATAGGGTCAAAAATGTTTTGGTTGACGTCATATTATCTGAGGAACCAATTCAGTTGATGTAACTTCTGACAATAATCCGACCCGTGAACCGAATCCGTAACAAGATACCATGAAGTCGTAATAATTTGTGGCTAATTTGGCTTAAGTTGATTATATGCGACAAGGCAGCACAATTGCTAGTGTTAACCGAAAACCAAGAGAGGCAATTACCGGGTCACAAACACCAATAACGTCACAACCTTCCTCCACTTGAGCTTTAGTTTAGACATGATGAACGCCGTTTTGTACCTGTAACTCATTAACATATATTAACCCAAGACTTATTGCATTTCTTCATTGTTTCGCAAGGCATGGAACAAGTGAAAGCGAGAACACACCTTTCGCGATACCATCATATCCATGTTCCAGGTGAGAACTAAGAAACTGAATAGTAGTTTACTGTCAGATGGTGCGCTATGTGTACAATTGCATGCTTGGAAGCAACTTAATTATGGTGTCGAGTGTTCACTCACTTGCACAGCTTCTTCAATTTATTCTGGATAATATATTTCAACGGTTCGAGGGAATTTTCAGCCAGAGCCAGAGGGTTCGTTCGTTAATGTCATTACTAAAATGAAAATTTATTAAAGACATGGTAGTTTCAGCTGCTGACTAATAACTCCCTTATTAGGAGGATAACTTATGGGAAAGAGTTGTGGTTGCAAACGACACCGAATGGATGTCTGAAGATGGAAACGTATCCACAACGAACTTTATGTTCATTTTAAATTTAACTTTAACGAGTCTAATAATTTACACAAGGGAAACAACTGCTCACAAGAGTTGTTGCTTCGCTTTCGCCCTGTAAAAGAGAGCAACTTGTTTTCGCGTGGAAGGGTTGCTTGTCTTGATTTAAGTGTTTTGTGCACTCAATCGGAAACAAACTGGGACCAACTTCACTTAAAATTTTTTTTTTACTTGTAGCGATCATTTTTTATAGTATTTTTCTAGTTTAACGATTGTTGTTTGTATAGCATTCCATCTGGAAATTGTTATTTTGAACTAATAAACGTTTTATACAGGGTGACACAGTAAAATTGTTACAAGCTATTTAGTTTTGAATGGTGCCAGTTACAAGGTAATCACCCGTTTACCAAAGTTATGAGTGTTCAAAAAGATTACCTTGTAATTTTGCAGCAAGGACGATTTTAAGTTAGTTTGAAAACTATCAGAACTATCTAAGGATAATTTAACACGGAGGTCAGATTGGCACCCCTGTTGCCCTTATATTAATAGTATTATGATATTTGAGTTATACGGAAATTTGGAAATTACATATAATGATGTCTCAGGTAAATTAACTTTTTTCGTTGGTACCACTGTTAAGTAAGTGACAACGTACTGACCTTCCATTATAAGGGTCCCAGGTTCGAACCCCATTAACGCACGGCGACCCATGGTGGTTTTCTGCGGAAAAGGCCGCTGGGGGTTACCGAGTGATGTCAGTGGTTTTAAACCCACCTTAAATTATGGGGTTAACTGGGGTGTAAGTTCTTTTCCTACCACATCCCCAAGAGGTTACGTGAGCTTGAGTGTTGAATACTTTCCACAAGAGGTCACTGAGTCTTAAAAAATCCTTGGCGACTCCTGGGAAGTTTTGTTAAACATAAGTTTTTGATCAGCGCACATCAGAGGTACGATGTAATGATTCTTCTTTGGAACGAATTACACAGCTCCACAAAAAAAAAAATTCAAAAAATTAATAATGAAGTCTGACTATATTAACTATATGTTTTCAAGGTCGCTCAATGCGAATCCAAGGCCAGTTTAGCAGAGGTTGTTGAAATGCATTGAAAGTTACGGTGGACATTTTTAACGGCTTTCGTTACTTATCAAGATAAATAGTAATTATTTTTAAATTCAATAAAAAGAATTTTTGAGTTAATATTAGTTAAATTTTTTTAATTTGTTGATTTTTATAATATTCTCCGATAGGATTTCTACGTATAAATTCCTAAATACTTTCCCTACGTGGACATGTTGCACCTTTTTGAAAAGTTAATAATACGGGCAATCCAATAAAAATAAAAAAGAGGTATACTAATTACATAAAGTTCGGAGAAAATTTGAGAAAATGATGAAATTTTGGTAATTTCAAAACATTTTTTTAAATTTTGACCGTGACTATACCTGCAGTGGTAGTAGTAAGATCGACATTGTTGACATTTTTGAAAAGGTAATTAGGATAGTTGTTTTTTAGCGTTTGTTTCATGTGGCTGTGTTGGGTAGATGAAGAGATAAAAATAAAAGAGTAATGTGCATACCATGAAAAACTGAAATTTATGAATCACCCTGTAATTCCCAAACGGTTGTGAGCCCCCCCCCTCCCACCTTGCCCACCAAATTTTTTATTTTCCCAGGTGAGATCTATCACCCTACTCATTTTGGCACGTCAGATCTGAAACACCCTGTATATTTTTACAGATAATTGAAAAAATTGACACAAAAATTTAATCAAAACAAAATTCCTTTTTGAGCAGTTACAAGTATTTTATATTTGATCAATTAAGGGACCAAAATAACTTTATCTATAAGATTAGCTAACATCTGGAAAAAATGTATTGTCCGTTAAGGATGTCGAGACGAAATCGATCTAAGAAGTCCAGAAATAAAGCAGTTTTCCTAAAGACATCTACTTGATGATAAGATTGTCGAAAATACTTCTGCTCGGGGAATCTCAAATAGCCTTAAGAAAATAACAGCTTTCGTTAGCAGACAATATAGGATCTGACATTACATTTCACCCCTCTTTCACACCGAATTTGATACGTGAATAGCAAGTACAGCAGGATAGCTGCTCTGATTCTTTATCAATCAGCCATGAACACCAGACTAGTCAAGAGAGGGCTGAAACCTTTTCGAATTAATTTCATTCGACGGCCATTGTCTTTGTTGTCTTAGAGAATCTGTTCGCCATGCCCAGAAAATTCTATTCAAGTGACCATCATGGACGATGTCCTGAAATAAAACTCAACTCCTGCTACAATACATTGTAAACGTGGCACAATCTTTAATACTTCTTAGGTAGTTGGGCAGTTTTGTTGTTCAGCCGAATGACACAATTGGGATTGGCCTACGGTTCCATTGGCAAAAGGTCCAAAGTTAATTAGATAAATTTCGTTTTTTATGCGTGGGGGTTACGCCAGAATGTGGATATGTGATGCCAGGCCAGCTCAAATAATGTTCGACAGGGGATAGATATGAGGGCTTCACATCCTGTATTTTTCGTAAATTGCAAGTCATAGATAGCAAAGAGAATGGCTATTGTGAGGAAAAGCAGCATTTGGACAGGTCGTGTTTTGATGTTCTATAGAAAAGAAAATCATCTTGACAGCTATGAACGGAATTGAAAACTCAAAGTTCCTAGATAAGAGAAATTAGGTCGCACAAGAGGTACGAGATAAGGATAAACACGTTTATGACAAGATTGTATGTATTGGGCTTCTGTTTTGCTTTATATTAGAAATAAATTGAAAAGGATTTTAAAATTGATACATAATTTGTTTATTTACAAAGTGGTCACTGGCTGATTACTACAAACAAAGTCCAGGTTATATGATAGTAAAAAATCTTACATTATTTCCTGAAATAAGTAAATACAAAGCAAGAGAAAGCGAAATAAATACGATACAAGTAAAGAAATTAAAGTATAAGTAGTAAGAAAAAGTATGCAAGGTAACCTTTTTTCCTATCAAAATGTAAGGGGACCCAAATATTTCAAGCTTCTCTTGCCTATCGTCATCGCTCTGACCGAAACCTGGCTTCATCACGGTTTTAATGACGCAGAAATTCTTGATGAGTCCTATCACCTTACTAAAATCAGTGAAAATGCAATCGACTTGCCTACCACCCTTAATTGCAAATATTCAAAAATTAAAGAAATCGAGCAAATTCTTGATGGTTGACTTGATTTGATTTGATTAAATTGGAGGTGTGAGGTTCTCAAGCGCGGCGGCCACTAAGGCCTATTGTGCTAACCCTCTCAACTCCTTATAGTAAGCCGGCCCCTCTGAAGAGGTTTAACAGCTCCCGCAGTTGGCAGTCATTCAGCTCGCTTGGTACCAGGGTTGGTTTCCCAAATAGGCTAAATCTGCGACTGGCCACTGCAGGGCATTCACATAGTACTTGTAGTGGGGTCTCATCATCCTCCAGACAGAGTCTGCAGGTAGAGTCGATGGCTCTACCTATCTTTGCCAGGTGCTTCCGTAGCTGACAGTGGCCGGTAAGAAAGCCAGCCAGAGTTCTAACTTCCGACCTGCTCAGCTTGAGAAGCTCCCTGGATCTATCCGGTGACGGGGAGGGCATAATGCTTGCGCGGTTTGCTATTAGCCTTTTAGCCGTGTAGTGAGGCATTCCACAGACCGGCTCCGGGCCTATGAAAGGGGTATTAGACCCCTTCCTAGCAAGTTCATCTACTTTTTCATTCAGAAAAAATTAGGTATGAAAAACACAGTTTCTTATTGTCTAAGTCAGTTCAGCAAATACCACCAATAATAATGGGAATGTTAATTCTGGTTAATTGGGCAAAGGCACCCTGTTTGCTGCTAATTGTTTCGGTAATTCCTACCTGTCACCTTCATCGCAGCCATTTCCATCTCTAACAGGCAGGAAAAAGCCGCTACACTTTCGCACTCGGGAAGTATTCAAGGTATTTATGGAGAAAGTGATAACGTCTCAGCCTTCCATCCCGGTATGAAACGACCATTCTGAATCGATTGAAGCTATCAGCAAAAATAAACAAACAAAAAGAATAATGCCGGATTCGGGCAAAATTGCAGTTTAGGTACTACTTCAAGTATGATGAAATTGTAATCGCGTTTTTCTCGGAAAATACGCGTTCTCGGGCCTTATTTGCCCCTTTGGGGTTTCTAAGGGGTATGAATCGATCATTCTGAATCGATTGGCGCTATCAGAAAAATTCGTAATTTTCATCGCTGACCTCCACGTAGTACTGGTGCAAGAATTAACACCAAAAGCAAGTGTTTCGTAGCTCACAAAGTCCACTAAGTAAAAAAAAGAATGATGCCGGATTTGGGCAAAATTGCAGTTTAGGTACTACTTCAAGTATGATGAAACTTTAATCGCGTTTTTCTCGGAAAATACGCGTTCTCGGGCCTTATTTGCCCCTTCGGGGTTTCTAAGGGGTATGAATCGATTGGCGCTATCAGAAAAATTCGAAATTTTCATCGCTGACCTCCACGTAGTACTGGTCCCAGAATTAACACCAAAAGCAAGTGTTTCGTAGCTCACGAAGTCCACTAAGTAAAAAAAAAGAATGATGCCGGATTCGGGCAAAATTGCAGTTTAGGTACTACTTCAAGTATGATGAAACTTTAATCGCGTTTTTCTCGGAAAATACGCGTTCTCGGGCCTTATTTGCCCCTTCGGGGTTTCTAAGGGGTATGAATCGATCATTCTGAATCGATTGGCGCTATCAGAAAAATTCGAAATTTTCATCGCTGACCTCCACGTAGTACTGGTCCCAGAATTAACACCAAAAGCAAGTGTTTCGTAGCTCACGAAGTCCACTAAGTAAAAAAAAGAATGATGCCGGATTCGGGCAAAATTGCAGTTTAGGTACTACTTCAAGTATGATGAAACTTTAATCGCGTTTTTCTCGGAAAATACGCGTTCTCGGGCCTTATTTGCCCCTTCGGGGTTTCTAAGGGGTATGAATCGATCATTCTGAATCGATTGGCGCTATCAGAAAAATTCGAAATTTTCATCGCTGACCTCCACGTAGTACTGGTCCCAGAATTAACACCAAAAGCAAGTGTTTCGTAGCTCACGAAGTCCACTAAGTAAAAAAAAGAATGATGCCGGATTCGGGCAAAATTGCAGTTTAGGTACTACTTCAAGTATGATGAAACTTTAATCGCGTTTTTCTCGGAAAATACGCGTTCTCGGGCATTATTTACCCCTTCGGGGTTTCTAAGGGGTATGAATCGATCATTCTGAATCGATTGGCGCTATCAGAAAAATTCGAAATTTTCATCGCTGACCTCCACGTAGTACTGGTCCCAGAATTAACACCAAAAGCAAGTGTTTCGTAGCTCACGAAGTCCACTAAGTAAAAAAAAGAATGATGCCGGATTCGGGCAAAATTGCAGTTTAGGTACTACTTCAAGTATGATGAAACTTTAATCGCGTTTTTCTCGGAAAATACGCGTTCTCGGGCCTTATTTGCCCCTTCGGGGTTTCTAAGGGGTATGAATCGATCATTCTGAATCGATTGGCGCTATCAGAAAAATTCGAAATTTTCATCGCTGACCTCCACGTAGTACTGGTCCCAGAATTAACACCAAAAGCAAGTGCTTCGTAGCTCACGAAGTAAGTAAAAAAAAAAGAATGATGCCGGATTCGGGCAAAATTGCAGTTTAGGTACTACTTCAAGTATGATGAAACTTTAACCGCGTTTTTCTCGGAAAATACGCGTTCTCGGGCCTTATTTGCCCATTCGGGGTTTTCTCGGAAAATACGCGTTCTCGGGCCTTATTTGCCCCTTTGGGGTTTCTAAGGGGTATGAATCGATCATTCTGAATCGATTGGCGCTATCAGAAAAATTCTAAATTTTCATCGCTGACCTCCACGTAGTACTGGTCCAAGAATTAACACCAAAAGCAAGTGTTTCGTAGCTCACAAAGTCCACTAAGTAAAAAAAAAGAATGATGCCGGATTCGGGCAAAATTGCAGTTTAGGTACTACTTCAAGTATGATGAAACTTTAATCGCGTTTTTCTCGGAAAATACGCGTTCTCGGGCCTTATTTGCCCCTTCGGGGTTTCTAAGGGGTATGAATCGATCATTCTGAATCGATTGGCGCTATCAGAAAAATTCGAAATTTTCATCGCTGACCTCCACGTAGTACTGGTTCCAGAATTAACACCAAAAGCAAGTGTTTCGTAGCTCACGAAGTCCACTAATTAAAAAAAAGAATGATGCCGGATTCGGGCAAAATTGCAGTTTAGGTACTACTTCAAGTATGATGAAACTTTAATCGCGTTTTTCTCGGAAAATACGCGTTCTCGGGCCTTATTTGCCCCTTCGGGGTTTCTAAGGGGTATGAATCGATCATTCTGAATCGATTGGCGCTATCAGAAAAATTCGAAATTTTCATCGCTGACCTCCACGTAGTACTGGTCCCAGAATTAACACCAAAAGCAAGTGCTTCGTAGCTCACGAAGTCCACTAATTAAAAAAAAGAATGATGCCGGATTCGGGCAAAATTGCAGTTTAGGTACTACTTCAAGTATGATGAAACTTTAATCGCGTTTTTCTCGGAAAATACGCGTTCTCGGGCCTTATTTGCCCCTTCGGGGTTTCTAAGGGGTATGAATCGATCATTCTGAATCGATTGGCGCTATCAGAAAAATTCGAAATTTTCATCGCTGACCTCCACGTAGTACTGGTCCCAGAATTAACACCAAAAGCAAGTGCTTCGTAGCTCACGAAGTCCACTAAGTAAAATAAAGAATGATGCCGGATTCGGGCAAAATTGCAGTTTAGGTACTACCTCAAGTATGATGAAACTTTAATCGCGTTTTTTTCGGAAAATACGCGTTCTCGGACCTTATTTGCCCCTTCGGGGTTTCTAAGGGGTATGAATCGATCATTCTGAATCGATTGGCGCTATCAGAAAAATTCGAAATTTTTATCGCTGACCTCCACGTAGTACTGGTCCCAGAATTAACACCAAAAGCAAGTGTTTCGTAGCTCACGAAGTCCACTAAGTAAAAAAAAAGAATGATGCCGGATTCGGGCAAAATTGCAGTTTAGGTACTACTTCAAGTATGATGAAACTTTAATCGCGTTTTTCTAGGAAAATACGCGTTCTTGGGCCTTATTTGCCCCTTCGGGGTTTCTAAGGGGTATGAATCGATCATTCTGAATCGATTGGCGCTATCAGAAAAATTCGAAATTTTCATCGCTGACCTCCACGTAGTACTGGTCCCAGAATTAACACCAAAAGCAAGTGTTTCGCAGCTCACGAAGTAAGTAAAAAAAAAGAATGATGCCGGATTCGGGCAAAATTGCAGTTTAGGTACTACTTCAAGTATGATGAAACTTTAATCGCGTTTTTCTCGGAAAATACGCGTTCTCGGGCCTTATTTGCCCATTCGGGGTTTTCTCGGAAAATACGCGTTCTCGGGCCTTTATTGCCCCTTCGGGGTTTCTAAGGGGTATGAATCGATCATTCTGAATCGATTGGCGCTATCAGAAAAATTCGAAATTTTCATCGCTGACCTCCACGTAGTACTGGTCCCAGAATTAACACCAAAAGCAAGTGCTTCGTAGCTCACGAAGTCCACTAAGTAAAATAAAGAATGATGCCGGATTCGGGCAAAATTGCAGTTTAGGTACTACCTCAAGTATGATGAAACTTTAATCGCGTTTTTCTCGGAAAATACGCGTTCTCGGGCCTTATTTGCCCCTTCGGGGTTTCTAAGGGGTATGAATCGATCATTCTGAATCGATTGGCGCTATCAGAAAAATTCGAAATTTTCATCGCTGACCTCCACGTAGTACTGGTCCAAGAATTAACACCAAAAGCAAGTGTTTCGTAGCTCACAAAGTCCACTAAGTAAAAAAAAGAATGATGCCGGATTTGGGCAAACTTGCAGTTTAGGTACTACTTCAAGTATGATGAAACTTTAATCGCGTTTTTCTCGGAAAATACGCGTTCTCGGGCCTTATTTGCCCCTTCGGGGTTTCTAAGGGGTATGAATCGATCATTCTGAATCGATTGGCGCTATCAGAAAAATTCGAAATTTTCATCGCTGATCTCCACGTAGTACTGGTCCCAGAATTAACACCAAAAGCAAGTGTCTCGTAGCTCACGAAGTCCACTAAGTAAAAAAAAAGAATGATGCCGGATTCGGGCAAAATTGCAGTTTAGGTACTACTTCAAGTATGATGAAACTTTAATCGCGTTTTTCTCGGAAAATACGCGTTCTCGGGCCTTATTTGCCCCTTCGGGGTTTCTAAGGGGTATGAATCGATCATTCTGAATCGATTGGCGCTATCAGAAAAATTCGAAATTTTCATCGCTGACCTCCACGTAGTACTGGTCCCAGAATTAACACCAAAAGCAAGTGTTTCGTAGCTCACGAAGTCCACTAAGTAAAAAAAAAAGAATGATGCCGGATTCGGGCAAAATTGCAGTTTAGGTACTACTTCAAGTATGATGAAACTTTAATCGCGTTTTTCTCGGAAAATACGCGTTCTCGGGCCTTATTTGCCCCTTCGGGGTTTCTAAGGGGTATGAATCGATCATTCTGAATCGATTGGCGCTATCAGAAAAATTCGAAATTTTCATCGCTGACCTCCACGTAGTACTGGTCCCAGAATTAACACCAAAAGCAAGTGTTTCGTAGCTCACGAAGTCCACTAAGTAAAAAAAAAGAATGATGCCGGATTCGGGCAAAATTGCAGTTTAGGTACTACTTCAAGTATGATGAAACTTTAATCGCGTTTTTCTCGGAAAATACGCGTTCTCGGGCCTTATTTGCCCCTTCGGGGTTTCTAAGGGGTATGAATCGATCATTCTGAATCGATTGGCGCTATCAGAAAAATTCGAAATTTTCATCGCTGACCTCCACGTAGTACTGGTCCCAGAATTAACACCAAAAGCAAGTGTTTCGTAGCTCACCAAGTCCACTAAGTAAAAAAAAGAATGATGCCGGATTCGGGCAAAATTGCAGTTTAGGTACTACTTCAAGTATGATGAAACTTTAATCGCGTTTTTCTCGGAAAATACGCGTTCTCGGGCCTTATTTGCCCCTTCGGGGTTTCTAAGGGGTATGAATCGATCATTCTGAATCGATTGGCGCTATCAGAAAAATTCGAAATTTTCATCGCTAACCTCCACGTAGTACTGGTCCCAGAATTAACACCAAAAGCAAGTGTTTCGTAGCTCACGAAGTCCACTAAGTAAAAAAAAGAATGATGCCGTATTCAGGCAAAATTGCAGTTTAGGTACTACTTCAAGTATGATGAAACTTTAATCGCGTTTTTCTCGGAAAATACGCGTTCTCGGGCCTTATTTGCCCCTTCGGGGTTTCTAAGGGGTATGAATCGATCATTCTGAATCGATTGGCGCTATCAGAAAAATTCGAAATTTTCATCGCTGACCTCCACGTAGTACTGGTCCCAGAATTAACACCAAAAGCAAGTGTTTCGTAGCTCACGAAGTCCACTAAGTAAAAAAAAGAATGATGCCGGATTCGGGCAAAATTGCAGTTTAGGTACTACTTCAAGTATGATGAAACTTTAATCGCGTTTTTCTCGGAAAATACGCGTTCTCGGGCCTTATTTGCCCCTTCGGGGTTTCTAAGGGGTATGAATCGATCATTCTGAATCGATTGGCGCTATCAGAAAAATTCGAAATTTTCATCGCTGACCTCCACGTAGTACTGGTCCCAGAATTAACACCAAAAGCAAGTGTTTCGTAGCTCACGAAGTCCACTAAGTAAAAAAAAAGAATGATGCCGGATTCGGGCAAAATTGCAGTTTAGGTACTACTTCAAGTATGATGAAACTTTAATCGCGTTTTTCTCGGAAAATACGCGTTCTCGGGCCTTATTTGCCCCTTCGGGGTTTCTAAGGGGTATGAATCGATCATTCTGAATCGATTGGCGCTATCAGAAAAATTCGAAATTTTCATCGCTGACCTCCACGTAGTACTGGTCCCAGAATTAACACCAAAAGCAAGTGTTTCGTAGCTCACGAAGTCCAATAAGTAAAAAAAAGAATGATGCTGGATTCGGGCAAAATTGCAGTTTAGGTACTACTTCAAGTATGATGAAACTTTAATCGCGTTTTTCTCGGAAAATACGCGTTCTCGGGCCTTATTTGCCCCTTCGGGGTTTCTAAGGGGTATGAATCGATCATTCTGAATCGATTGGCGCTATCAGAAAAATTCGAAATTTTCATCGCTGACCTCCACGTAGTACTGGTCCCAGAATTAACACCAAAAGCAAGTGTTTCGCAGCTCACGAAGTAAGTAAAAAAAAAAATGATGCCGGATTCGGGCAAAATTGCAGTTTAGGTACTACTTCAAGTATGATGAAACTTTAATCGCGTTTTTCTCGGAAAATACGCGTTCTCGGGCCTTATTTGCCCCTTCGGGGTTTCTAAGGGGTATGAATCGATCATTCTGAATCGATTGGCGCTATCAGAAAAATTCGAAATTTTCATCGCTGACCTCCACGTAGTACTGGTCCCAGAATTAACACCAAAAGCAAGTGCTTCGTAGCTCACGAAGTCCACTAAGTAAAATAAAGAATGATGCCGGATTCGGGCAAAATTGCAGTTTAGGTACTACTTCAAGTATGATGAAACTTTAATTGCGTTTTTCTCGGAAAATACGCGTTCTCGGGCCTTATTTGCCCCTTCGGGGTTTCTAAGGGGTATGAATCGATCATTCTGAATCGATTGGCGCTATCAGAAAAATTCGAAATTTTCATCGCTGACCTCCACGTAGTACTGGTCCCAGAATTAACACCAAAAGCAAGTGTTTCGTAGCTCACGAAGTCCACTAAGTAAAAAAAAGAATGATGCCGGATTCGGGCAAAATTGCAGTTTAGGTACTACTTCAAGTATGATGAAACTTTAATCGCGTTTTTCTCGGAAAATACGCGTTCTCGGGCCTTATTTGCCCCTTCGGGGTTTCTAAGGGGTATGAATCGATCATTCTGAATCGATTGGCGCTATCAGAAAAATTCGAAATTTTCATCGCTGACCTCCACGTAGTACTGGTCCCAGAATTAACACCAAAAGCAAGTGTTTCGCAGCTCACGAAGTAAGTAAAAAAAAAGAATGATGCCGGATTCGGGCAAAATTGCAGTTTAGGTACTACTTCAAGTATGATGAAACTTTAATCGCGTTTTTCTCGGAAAATACGCGTTCTCGGGCCTTATTTGCCCCTTCGGGGTTTCTAAGGGGTATGAATCGATCATTCTGAATCGATTGGCGCTATCAGAAAAATTCGAAATTTTCATCGCTGACCTCCACGTAGTACTGGTCCCAGAATTAACACCAAAAGCAAGTGCTTCGTAGCTCACGAAGTCCACTAAGTAAAATAAAGAATGATGCCGGATTCGGGCAAAATTGCAGTTTAGGTACTACTTCAAGTATGATGAAACTTTAATTGCGTTTTTCTCGGAAAATACGCGTTCTCGGGCCTTATTTGCCTCTTCGGGGTTTCTAAGGGGTATGAATCGATCATTCTGAATCGATTGGCGCTATCAGAAAAATTCGAAATTTTCATCGCTGACCTCCACGTAGTACTGGTCCCAGAATTAACACCAAAAGCAAGTGTTTCGTAGCTCACGAAGTCCACTAAGTAAAAAAAAGAATGATGCTGGATTCGGGCAAAATTGCAGTTTAGGTACTACTTCAAGTATGATGAAACTTTAATCGCGTTTTTCTCGGAAAATACGCGTTCTCGGGCCTTATTTGCCCCTTCGGGGTTTCTAAGGGGTATGAATCGATCATTCTGAATCGATTGGCGCTATCAGAAAAATTCGAAATTTTCATCGCTGACCTCCACGTAGTACTGGTCCCAGAATTAACACCAAAAGCAAGTGTTTCGCAGCTCACGAAGTAAGTAAAAAAAAAGAATGATGCCGGATTCGGGCAAAATTGCAGTTTAGGTACTACTTCAAGTATGATGAAACTTTAATCGCGTTTTTCTCGGAAAATACGCGTTCTCGGGCCTTATTTGCCCCTTCGGGGTTTCTAAGGGGTATGAATCGATCATTCTGAATCGATTGGCGCTATCAGAAAAATTCGAAATTTTCATCGCTGACCTCCACGTAGTACTGGTCCCAGAATTAACACCAAAAGCAAGTGCTTCGTAGCTCACGAAGTCCACTAAGTAAAATAAAGAATGATGCCGGATTCGGGCAAAATTGCAGTTTAGGTACTACCTCAAGTATGATGAAACTTTAATCGCGTTTTTCTCGGAAAATACGCGTTCTCGGACCTTCTTTGCCCCTTCGGGGTTTCTAAGGGGTATGAATCGATCATTCTGAATCGATTGGCGCTATCAGAAAAATTCGAAATTTTTATCGCTGACCTCCACGTAGTACTGGTCCCAGAATTAACACCAAAAGCAAGTGTTTCGTAGCTCACGAAGTCCACTAAGTAAAAAAAAAGAATGATGCCGGATTCGGGCAAAATTGCAGTTTAGGTACTACTTCAAGTATGATGAAACTTTAATCGCGTTTTTCTCGGAAAATACGCGTTCTCGGGCCTTATTTGCCCCTTCGGGGTTTCTAAGGGGTATGAATCGATCATTCTGAATCGATTGGCGCTATCAGAAAAATTCGAAATTTTCATCGCTGACCTCCACGTAGTACTGGTCCCAGAATTAACACCAAAAGCAAGTGTTTCGTAGCTCACGAAGTCCACTAAGTAAAAAAAAAGAATGATGCCGGATTCGGGCAAAATTGCAGTTTAGGTACTACTTCAAGTATGATGAAACTTTAATCGCGTTTTTCTCGGAAAATACGCGTTCTCGGGCCTTATTTGCCCCTTCGGGGTTTCTAAGGGGTATGAATCGATCATTCTGAATCGATTGGCGCTATCAGAAAAATTCGAAATTTTCATCGCTGACCTCCACGTAGTACTGGTCCCAGAATTAACACCAAAAGCAAGTGTTTCGTAGCTCACGAAGTCCACTAAGTAAAAAAAAGAATGATGCCGGATTCGGGCAAAATTGCAGTTTAGGTACTACTTCAAGTATGATGAAACTTTAATCGCGTTTTTCTCGGAAAATACGCGTTCTCGGGCCTTATTTGCCCCTTCGGGGTTTCTAAGGGGTATGAATCGATCATTCTGAATCGATTGGCGCTATCAGAAAAATTCGAAATTTTCATCGCTGACCTCCACGTAGTACTGGTACCAGAATTAACACCAAAAGCAAGTGCTTCGTAGCTCACGAAGTCCACTAAGTAAAATAAAGAATGATGCCGGATTCGGGCAAAATTGCAGTTTAGGTACTACCTCAAGTATGATGAAACTTTAATCGCGTTTTTCTCGGAAAATACGCGTTCTCGGACCTTCTTTGCCCCTTCGGGGTTTCTAAGGGGTATGAATCGATCATTCTGAATCGATTGGCGCTATCAGAAAAATTCGAAATTTTTATCGCTGACCTCCACGTAGTACTGGTCCCAGAATTAACACCAAAAGCAAGTGTTTCGTAGCTCACGAAGTCCACTAAGTAAAAAAAAAGAATGATGCCGGATTCGGGCAAAATTGCAGTTTAGGTACTACTTCAAGTATGATGAAACTTTAATCGCGTTTTTCTCGGAAAATACGCGTTCTCGGGCCTTATTTGCCCCTTCGGGGTTTCTAAGGGGTATGAATCGATCATTCTGAATCGATTGGCGCTATCAGAAAAATTCGAAATTTTCATCGCTGACCTCCACGTAGTACTGGTCCCAGAATTAACACCAAAAGCAAGTGTTTCGTAGCTCACGAAGTCCACTAAGTAAAAAAAAAGAATGATGCCGGATTCGGGCAAAATTGCAGTTTAGGTACTACTTCAAGTATGATGAAACTTTAATCGCGTTTTTCTCGGAAAATACGCGTTCTCGGGCCTTATTTGCCCCTTCGGGGTTTCTAAGGGGTATGAATCGATCATTCTGAATCGATTGGCGCTATCAGAAAAATTCGAAATTTTCATCGCTGACCTCCACGTAGTACTGGTCCCAGAATTAACACCAAAAGCAAGTGTTTCGTAGCTGACGAAGTCCACTAAGTAAAAAAAAGAATGATGCTGGATTCGGGCAAAATTGCAGTTTAGGTACTACTTCAAGTATGATGAAACTTTAATCGCGTTTTCTCGGAAAATACGCGTTCTCGGGCCTTATTTGCCCCTTCGGGGTTTCTAAGGGGTATGAATCGATCATTCTGAATCGATTGGCGCTATCAGAAAAATTCGAAATTTTCATCGTTGACCTCCACGTAGTACTGGTCCCAGAATTAACACCAAAAGCAAGTGTTTCGCAGCTCACGAAGTAAGTAAAAAAAAAGAATGATGCCGGATTCGGGCAAAATTGCAGTTTAGGTACTACTTCAAGTATGATGAAACTTTAATCGCGTTTTTCTCGGAAAATACGCGTTCTCGGGCCTTATTTGCCCCTTCGGGGTTTCTAAGGGGTATGAATCGATCATTCTAAATCGATTGGCGCTATCAGAAAAATTCGAAATTTTCATCGCTGACCTCCACGTAGTACTGGTCCCAGAATTAACACCAAAAGCAAGTGCTTCGTAGCTCACGAAGTCCACTAAGTAAAATAAAGAATGATGCCGGATTCGGGCAAAATTGCAGTTTAGGTACTACTTCAAGTATGATGAAACTTTAATCGCGTTTTTCTCGGAAAATACGCGTTCTCGGGCCTTATTTGCCCCTTCGGGGTTTCTAAGGGGTATGAATCGATCATTCTGAATCGATTGGCGCTATCAGAAAAATTCGAAATTTTCATCGCTGACCTCCACGTAGTACTGGTCCCAGAATTAACACCAAAAGCAAGTGTTTCGTAGCTCACGAAGTCCACTAAGTAAAAAAAAGAATGATGCTGGATTCGGGCAAAATTGCAGTTTAGGTACTACTTCAAGTATGATGAAACTTTAATCGCGTTTTTCTCGGAAAATACGCGTTCTCGGGCCTTATTTGCCCCTTCGGGGTTTCTAAGGGGTATGAATCGATCATTCTGAATCGATTGGCGCTATCAGAAAAATTCGAAATTTTCATCGCTGACCTCCACGTAGTACTGGTCCCAGAATTAACACCAAAAGCAAGTGTTTCGCAGCTCACGAAGTAAGTAAAAAAAAAGAATGATGCCGGATTCGGGCAAAATTGCAGTTTAGGTACTACTTCAAGTATGATGAAACTTTAATCGCGTTTTTCTCGGAAAATACGCGTTCTCGGGCCTTATTTGCCCCTTCGGGGTTTCTAAGGGGTATGAATCGATCATTCTGAATCGATTGGCGCTATCAGAAAAATTCGAAATTTTCATCGCTGACCTCCACGTAGTACTGGTCCCAGAATTAACACCAAAAGCAAGTGTTTCGCAGCTCACGAAGTAAGTAAAAAAAAAGAATGATGCCGGATTCGGGCAAAATTGCAGTTTAGGTACTACTTCAAGTATGATGAAACTTTAATCGCGTTTTTCTCGGAAAATACGCGTTCTCGGGCCTTATTTGCCCCTTCGGGGTTTCTAAGGGGTATGAATCGATCATTCTGAATCGATTGGCGCTATCAGAAAAATTCGAAATTTTCATCGCTGACCTCCACGTAGTACTGGTCCCAGAATTAACACCAAAAGCAAGTGCTTCGTAGCTCACGAAGTCCACTAAGTAAAATAAAGAATGATGCCGGATTCGGGCAAAATTGCAGTTTAGGTACTACTTCAAGTATGATGAAACTTTAATCGCGTTTTTCTCGGAAAATACGCGTTCTCGGGCCTTATTTGCCCCTTCGGGGTTTCTAAGGGGTATGAATCGATCATTCTGAATCGATTGGCGCTATCAGAAAAATTCGAAATTTTCATCGCTGACCTCCACGTAGTACTGGTCCCAGAATTAACACCAAAAGCAAGTGTTTCGTAGCTCACGAAGTCCACTAAGTAAAAAAAAAGAATGATGCCGGATTCGGGCAAAATTGCAGTTTAGGTACTACTTCAAGTATGATGAAACTTTAATCGCGTTTTTCTCGGAAAATACGCGTTCTCGGGCCTTATTTGCCCCTTCGGGGTTTCTAAGGGGTATGAATCGATCATTCTGAATCGATTGGCGCTATCAGAAAAATTCGAAATTTTCATCGCTGACCTCCACGTAGTACTGGTCCCAGAATTAACACCAAAAGCAAGTGTTTCGTAGCTCACGAAGTCCACTAAGTAAAAAAAAGAATGATGCTGGATTCGGGCAAAATTGCAGTTTAGGTACTACTTCAAGTATGATGAAACTTTAATCGCGTTTTTCTCGGAAAATACGCGTTCTCGGGCCTTATTTTCCCCTTCGGGGTTTCTAAGGGGTATGAATCGATCATTCTGAATCGATTGGCGCTATCAGAAAAATTCGAAATTTTCATCGCTGACCTCCACGTAGTACTGGTCCCAGAATTAACACCAAAAGCAAGTGTTTCGCAGCTCACGAAGTAAGTAAAAAAAAAGAATGATGCCGGATTCGGGCAAAATTGCAGTTTAGGTACTACTTCAAGTATGATGAAACTTTAATCGCGTTTTTCTCGGAAAATACGCGTTCTCGGGCCTTATTTGCCCCTTCGGGGTTTCTAAGGGGTATGAATCGATCATTCTGAATCGATTGGCGCTATCAGAAAAATTCGAAATTTTCATCGCTGACCTCCACGTAGTACTGGTCCCAGAATTAACACCAAAAGCAAGTGCTTCGTAGCTCACGAAGTCCACTAAGTAAAAAAAGAATGATGCTGGATTCGGGCAAAATTGCAGTTTAGGTACTACTTCAAGTATGATGAAACTTTAATCGCGTTTTTCTCGGAAAATACGCGTTCTCGGGCCTTATTTGCCCCTTCGGGGTTTCTAAGGGGTATGAATCGATCATTCTGAATCGATTGGCGCTATCAGAAAAATTCGAAATTTTCATCGCTGACCTCCACGTAGTACTGGTCCCAGAATTAACACCAAAAGCAAGTGTTTCGTAGCTCACGAAGTCCACTAAGTAAAAAAAAAGAATGATGCCGGATTCGGGCAAAATTGCAGTTTAGGTACTACTTCAAGTATGATGAAACTTTAATCGCGTTTTCTCGGAAAATACGCGTTCTCGGGCCTTATTTGCCCCTTCGGGGTTTCTAAGGGGTATGAATCGATCATTCTGAATCGATTGGCGCTATCAGAAAAATTCGAAATTTTCATCGCTGACCTCCACGTAGTACTGGTCCCAGAATTAACACCAAAAGCAAGTGTTTCGTAGCTCACGAAGTCCACTAAGTAAAAAAAAGAATGATGCTGGATTCGGGCAAAATTGCAGTTTAGGTACTACTTCAAGTATGATGAAACTTTAATCGCGTTTTTCTCGGAAAATACGCGTTCTCGGGCCTTATTTGCCCCTTCGGGGTTTCTAAGGGGTATGAATCGATCATTCTGAATCGATTGGCGCTATCAGAAAAATTCGAAATTTTCATCGCTGACCTCCACGTAGTACTGGTCCCAGAATTAACAACAAAAGCAAGTGTTTCGCAGCTCACGAAGTAAGTAAAAAAAAAGAATGATGCCGGATTCGGGCAAAATTGCAGTTTAGGTACTACTTCAAGTATGATGAAACTTTAATCGCGTTTTTCTCGGAAAATACGCGTTCTCGGGCCTTATTTGCCCCTTCGGGGTTTCTAAGGGGTATGAATCGATCATTCTGAATCGATTGGCGCTATCAGAAAAATTCGAAATTTTCATCGCTGACCTCCACGTAGTACTGGTCCCAGAATTAACACCAAAAGCAAGTGCTTCGTAGCTCACGAAGTCCACTAAGTAAAATAAAGAATGATGCCGGATTCGGGCAAAATTGCAGTTTAGGTACTACTTCAAGTATGATGAAACTTTAATCGCGTTTTTCTCGGAAAATACGCGTTCTCGGGCCTTATTTGCCCCTTCGGGGTTTCTAAGGGGTATGAATCGATCATTCTGAATCGATTGGCGCTATCAGAAAAATTCGAAATTTTCATCGCTGACCTCCACGTAGTACTGGTCCCAGAATTAACACCAAAAGCAAGTGTTTCGTAGCTCACGAAGTCCACTAAGTAAAAAAAAAGAATGATGCCGGATTCGGGCAAAATTGCAGTTTAGGTACTACTTCAAGTATGATGAAACTTTAATCGCGTTTTTCTCGGAAAATACGCGTTCTCGGGCCTTATTTGCCCCTTCGGGGTTTCTAAGGGGTATGAATCGATCATTCTGAATCGATTGGCGCTATCAGAAAAATTCGAAATTTTCATCGCTGACCTCCACGTAGTACTGGTCCCAGAATTAACACCAAAAGCAAGTGTTTCGTAGCTCACGAAGTCCACTAAGTAAAAAAAAGAATGATGCTGGATTCGGGCAAAATTGCAGTTTAGGTACTACTTCAAGTATGATGAAACTTTAATCGCGTTTTTCTCGGAAAATACGCGTTCTCGGGCCTTATTTGCCCCTTCGGGGTTTCTAAGGGGTATGAATCGATCATTCTGAATCGATTGGCGCTATCAGAAAAATTCGAAATTTTCATCGCTGACCTCCACGTAGTACTGGTCCCAGAATTAACACCAAAAGCAAGTGTTTCGCAGCTCACGAAGTAAGTAAAAAAAAAGAATGATGCCGGATTCGGGCAAAATTGCAGTTTAGGTACTACTTCAAGTATGATGAAACTTTAATCGCGTTTTTCTCGGAAAATACGCGTTCTCGGGCCTTATTTGCCCCTTCGGGGTTTCTAAGGGGTATGAATCGATCATTCTGAATCGATTGGCGCTATCAGAAAAATTCGAAATTTTCATCGCTGACCTCCACGTAGTACTGGTCCCAGAATTAACACCAAAAGCAAGTGTTTCGTAGCTCACGAAGTCCACTAAGTAAAAAAAAGAATGATGCTGGATTCGGGCAAAATTGCAGTTTAGGTACTACTTCAAGTATGATGAAACTTTAATCGCGTTTTTCTCGGAAAATACGCGTTCTCGGGCCTTATTTGCCCCTTCGGGGTTTCTAAGGGGTATGAATCGATCATTCTGAATCGATTGGCGCTATCAGAAAAATTCGAAATTTTCATCGCTGACCTCCACGTAGTACTGGTCCCAGAATTAACACCAAAAGCAAGTGTTTCGCAGCTCACGAAGTAAGTAAAAAAAAAGAATGATGCCGGATTCGGGCAAAATTGCAGTTTAGGTACTACTTCAAGTATGATGAAACTTTAATCGCGTTTTTCTCGGAAAATACGCGTTCTCGGGCCTTATTTGCCCCTTCGGGGTTTCTAAGGGGTATGAATCGATCATTCTGAATCGATTGGCGCTATCAGAAAAATTCGAAATTTTCATCGCTGACCTCCACGTAGTACTGGTCCCAGAATTAACACCAAAAGCAAGTGCTTAGTAGCTCACGAAGTCCACTAAGTAAAATAAAGAATGATGCCGGATTCGGGCAAAATTGCAGTTTAGGTACTACTTCAAGTATGATGAAACTTTAATCGCGTTTTTCTCGGAAAATACGCGTTCTCGGGCCTTATTTGCCCCTTCGGGGTTTCTAAGGGGTATGAATCGATCATTCTGAATCGATTGGCGCTATCAGAAAAATTCGAAATTTTCATCGCTGACCTCCACGTAGTACTGGTCCCAGAATTAACACCAAAAGCAAGTGCTTCGTAGCTCACGAAGTCCACTAAGTAAAATAAAGAATGATGCCGGATTCGGGCAAAATTGCAGTTTAGGTACTACCTCAAGTATGATGAAACTTTAATCGCGTTTTTCTCGGAAAATACGCGTTCTCGGACCTTATTTGCCCCTTCGGGGTTTCTAAGGGGTATGAATCGATCATTCTGAATCGATTGGCGCTATCAGAAAAATTCGAAATTTTTATCGCTGACCTCCACGTAGTACTGGTCCCAGAATTAACACCAAAAGCAAGTGTTTCGCAGCTCACGAAGTAAGTAAAAAAAAAGAATGATGCCGGATTCGGGCAAAATTGCAGTTTAGGTACTACTTCAAGTATGATGAAACTTTAATCGCGTTTTTCTCGGAAAATACGCGTTCTCGGGCCTTATTTGCCCCTTCGGGGTTTCTAAGGGGTATGAATCGATCATTCTGAATCGATTGGCGCTATCAGAAAAATTCGAAATTTTCATCGCTGACCTCCACGTAGTACTGGTCCCAGAATTAACACCAAAAGCAAGTGCTTCGTAGCTCACGAAGTCCACTAAGTAAAATAAAGAATGATGCCGGATTCGGGCAAAATTGCAGTTTAGGTACTACTTCAAGTATGATGAAACTTTAATCGCGTTTTTCTCGGAAAATACGCGTTCTCGGGCCTTATTTGCCCCTTCGGGGTTTCTAAGGGGTATGAATCGATCATTCTGAATCGATTGGCGCTATCAGAAAAATTCGAAATTTTCATCGCTGACCTCCACGTAGTACTGGTCCCAGAATTAACACCAAAAGCAAGTGTTTCGTAGCTCACGAAGTCCACTAAGTAAAAAAAAGAATGATGCTGGATTCGGGCAAAATTGCAGTTTAGGTACTACCTCAAGTATGATGAAACTTTAATCGCGTTTTTCTCGGAAAATACGCGTTCTCGGACCTTATTTGCCCCTTCGGGGTTTCTAAGGGGTATGAATCGATCATTCTGAATCGATTGGCGCTATCAGAAAAATTCGAAATTTTTATCGCTGACCTCCACGTAGTACTGGTCCCAGAATTAACACCAAAAGCAAGTGTTTCGCAGCTCACGAAGTAAGTAAAAAAAAAGAATGATGCCGGATTCGGGCAAAATTGCAGTTTAGGTACTACTTCAAGTATGATGAAACTTTAATCGCGTTTTTCTCGGAAAATACGCGTTCTCGGGCCTTATTTGCCCCTTCGGGGTTTCTAAGGGGTATGAATCGATCATTCTGAATCGATTGGCGCTATCAGAAAAATTCGAAATTTTCATCGCTGACCTCCACGTAGTACTGGTCCCAGAATTAACACCAAAAGCAAGTGCTTCGTAGCTCACGAAGTCCACTAAGTAAAATAAAGAATGATGCCGGATTCGGGCAAAATTGCAGTTTAGGTACTACTTCAAGTATGATGAAACTTTAATCGCGTTTTTCTCGGAAAATACGCGTTCTCGGGCCTTATTTGCCCCTTCGGGGTTTCTAAGGGGTATGAATCGATCATTCTGAATCGATTGGCGCTATCAGAAAAATTCGAAATTTTCATCGCTGACCTCCACGTAGTACTGGTCCCAGAATTAACACCAAAAGCAAGTGTTTCGTAGCTCACGAAGTCCACTAAGTAAAAAAAAGAATGATGCTGGATTCGGGCAAAATTGCAGTTTAGGTACTACTTCAAGTATGATGAAACTTTAATCGCGTTTTTCTCGGAAAATACGCGTTCTCGGGCCTTATTTGCCCCTTCGGGGTTTCTAAGGGGTATGAATCGATCATTCTGAATCGATTGGCGCTATCAGAAAAATTCGAAATTTTCATCGCTGACCTCCACGTAGTACTGGTCCCATAATTAACACCAAAAGCAAGTGTTTCGCAGCTCACGAAGTAAGTAAAAAAAAGAATGATGCCGGATTCGGGCAAAATTGCAGTTTAGGTACTACTTCAAGTATGATGAAACTTTAATCGCGTTTTTCTCGGAAAATACGCGTTCTCGGGCCTTATTTGCCCCTTCGGGGTTTCTAAGGGGTATGAATCGATCATTCTGAATCGATTGGCGCTATCAGAAAAATTCGAAATTTTCATTGCTGACCTCCACGTAGTACTGGTCCCAGAATTAACACCAAAAGCAAGTGCTTCGTAGCTCACGAAGTCCACTAAGTAAAATAAAGAATGATGCCGGATTCGGGCAAAATTGCAGTTTAGGTACTACCTCAAGTATGATGAAACTTTAATCGCGTTTTTCTCGGAAAATACGCGTTCTCGGGCCTTATTTGCCCCTTCGGGGTTTCTAAGGGGTATGAATCGATCATTCTGAATCGATTGGCGCTATCAGAAAAATTCGAAATTTTTATCGCTGACCTCCACGTAGTACTGGTCCCAGAATTAACACCAAAAGCAAGTGTTTCGTAGCTCACGAAGTCCACTAAGTAAAAAAAAAGAATGATGCCGGATTCGGGCAAAATTGCAGTTTAGGTACTACTTCAAGTATGATGAAACTTTAATCGCGTTTTTCTCGGAAAATACGCGTTCTCGGGCCTTATTTGCCCCTTCGGGGTTTCTAAGGGGTATGAATCGATCATTCTGAATCGATTGGCGCTATCAGAAAAATTCGAAATTTTCATCGCTGACCTCCACGTAGTACTGGTCCCAGAATTAACACTAAAAGCAAGTGTTTCGTAGCTCACGAAGTCCACTAAGTAAAAAAAAAGAATGATGCCGGATTCGGGCAAAATTGCAGTTTAGGTACTACTTCAAGTATGATGAAACTTTAATCGCGTTTTTCTCGGAAAATACGCGTTCTCGGGCCTTATTTGCCCCTTCGGGGTTTCTAAGGGGTATGAATCGATCATTCTGAATCGATTGGCGCTATCAGGAAAATTCGAAATTTTCATCGCTGACCTCCACGTAGTACTGGTCCCAGAATTAACACCAAAAGCAAGTGTTTCGTAGCTCACGAAGTCCACTAAGTAAAAAAAAGAATGATGCTGGATTCGGGCAAAATTGCAGTTTAGGTACTACTTCAAGTATGATGAAACTTTAATCGCGTTTTTCTCGGAAAATACGCGTTCTCGGGCCTTATTTGCCCCTTCGGGGTTTCTAAGGGGTATGAATCGATCATTCTGAATCGATTGGCGCTATCAGAAAAATTCGAAATTTTCATCGCTGACCTCCACGTAGTACTGGTCCCAGAATTAACACCAAAAGCAAGTGTTTCGCAGCTCACGAAGTAAGTAAAAAAAAAGAGTGATGCCGGATTCGGGCAAAATTGCAGTTTAGGTACTACTTCAAGTATGATGAAACTTTAATCGCGTTTTTCTCGGAAAATACGCGTTCTCGGGCCTTATTTGCCCCTTCGGGGTTTCTAAGGGGTATGAATCGATCATTCTGAATCGATTGGCGCTATCAGAAAAATTCGAAATTTTCATCGCTGACCTCCACGTAGTACTGGTCCCAGAATTAACACCAAAAGCAAGTGCTTCGTAGCTCACGAAGTCCACTAAGTAAAATAAAGAATGATGCCGGATTCGGGCAAAATTGCAGTTTAGGTACTACTTCAAGTATGATGAAACTTTAATCGCGTTTTTCTCGGAAAATACGCGTTCTCGGGCCTTATTTGCCCCTTCGGGGTTTCTAAGGGGTATGAATCGATCATTCTGAATCGATTGGCGCTATCAGGAAAATTCGAAATTTTCATCGCTGACCTCCACGTAGTACTGGTCCCAGAATTAACACCAAAAGCAAGTGTTTCGTAGCTCACGAAGTCCACTAAGTAAAAAAAAGAATGATGCTGGATTCGGGCAAAATTGCAGTTTAGGTACTACTTCAAGTATGATGAAACTTTAATCGCGTTTTTCTCGGAAAATACGCGTTCTCGGGCCTTATTTGCCCCTTCGGGGTTTCTAAGGGGTATGAATCGATCATTCTGAATCGATTGGCGCTATCAGAAAAATTCGAAATTTTCATCGCTGACCTCCACGTAGTACTGGTCGCAGAATTAACACCAAAAGCAAGTGCTTCGTAGCTCACGAAGTCCACTAAGTAAAATAAAGAATGATGCCGGATTCGGGCAAAATTGCAGTTTAGGTACTACTTCAAGTATGATGAAACTTTAATCGCGTTTTTCTCGGAAAATACGCGTTCTCGGGCCTTATTTGCCCCTTCGGGGTTTCTAAGGGGTATGAATCGATCATTCTGAATCGATTGGCGCTATCAGAAAAATTCGAAATTTTCATCGCTGACCTCCACGTAGTACTGGTCCCAGAATTAACACCAAAAGCAAGTGTTTCGCAGCTCACGAAGTAAGTAAAAAAAAAGAATGATGCCGGATTCGGGCAAAATTGCAGTTTAGGTACTACTTCAAGTATGATGAAACTTTAATCGCGTTTTTCTCGGAAAATACGCGTTCTCGGGCCTTTTTTGCCCCTTCGGGGTTTCTAAGGGGTATGAATCGATCATTCTGAATCGATTGGCGCTATCAGAAAAATTCGAAATTTTCATCGCTGACCTCCACGTAGTACTGGTCCCAGAATTAACACCAAAAGCAAGTGCTTCGTAGCTCACGAAGTCCACTAAGTAAAATAAAGAATGATGCCGGATTCGGGCAAAATTGCAGTTTAGGTACTACTTCAAGTATGATGAAACTTTAATCGCGTTTTTCTCGGAAAATACGCGTTCTCGGGCCTTATTTGCCCCTTCGGGGTTTCTAAGGGGTATGAATCGATCATTCTGAATCGATTGGCGCTATCAGAAAAATTCGAAATTTTCATCGCTGACCTCCACGTAGTACTGGTCCCAGAATTAACACCAAAAGCAAGTGTTTCGCAGCTCACGAAGTAAGTAAAAAAAAAGAATGATGCCGGATTCGGGCAAAATTGCAGTTTAGGTACTACTTCAAGATGATTTAATCGCGTTTTTCTCGGAAAATACGCGTTCTCGGGCCTTATTTGCCCCTTCGGGGTTTCTAAGGGGTATGAATCGATCATTCTGAATCGATTGGCGCTATCAGAAAAATTCGAAATTTTCATCGCTGACCTCCACGTAGTACTGGTCGCAGAATTAACACCAAAAGCAAGTGCTTCGTAGCTCACGAAGTCCACTAAGTAAAATAAAGAATGATGCCGGATTCGGGCAAAATTGCAGTTTAGGTACTACTTCAAGTATGATGAAACTTTAATCGCGTTTTTCTCGGAAAATACGCGTTCTCGGGCCTTATTTGCCCCTTCGGGGTTTCTAAGGGGTATGAATCGATCATTCTGAATCGATTGGCGCTATCAGAAAAATTCGAAATTTTCATCGCTGACCTCCACGTAGTACTGGTCCCAGAATTAACACCAAAAGCAAGTGTTTCGTAGCTCACGAAGTCCACTAAGTAAAAAAAAGAATGATCCTGGATTCGGGCAAAATTGCAGTTTAGGTACTACTTCAAGTATGATGAAACTTTAATCGCGTTTTTCTCGGAAAATACGCGTTCTCGGGCCTTATTTGCCCCTTCGGGGTTTCTAAGGGGTATGAATCGATCAGTCTGAATCGATTGGCGCTATCAGAAAAATTCGAAATTTTCATCGCTGACCTCCACGTAGTACTGGTCCCAGAATTAACAAAAAAACCAAGTGTTTCGCAGCTCACGAAGTAAGTAAAAAAAAAGAATGATGCCGGATTCGGGCAAAATTGCAGTTTAGGTACTACTTCAAGTATGATGAAACTTTAATCGCGTTTTTCTCGGAAAATACGCGTACTCGGGCCTTATTTGCCCCTTCGGGGTTTCTAAGGGGTATGAATCGATCATTCTGAATCGATTGGCGCTATCAGAAAAATTCGAAATTTTTATCGCTGACCTCCACGTAGTACTGGTCCCAGAATTAACACCAAAAGCAAGTGTTTCGTAGCTCACGAAGTCCACTAAGTAAAAAAAAAGAATGATGCCGGATTCGGGCAAAATTGCAGTTTAGGTACTACTTCAAGTATGATGAAACTTTAATCGCGTTTTTCTCGGAAAATACGCGTTCTCGGGCCTTATTTGCCCCTTCGGGGTTTCTAAGGGGTATGAATCGATCATTCTGAATCGATTGGCGCTATCAGAAAAATTCGAAATTTTCATCGCTGACCTCCACGTAGTACTGGTCCCAGAATTAACACCAAAAGCAAGTGTTTCGTAGCTCACGAAGTCCACTAAGTAAAAAAAAGAATGATCCTGGATTCGGGCAAAATTGCAGTTTAGGTACTACTTCAAGTATGATGAAACTTTAATCGCGTTTTTCTCGGAAAATACGCGTTCTCGGGCCTTATTTGCCCCTTCGGGGTTTCTAAGGGGTATGAATCGATCATTCTGAATCGATTGGCGCTATCAGAAAAATTCGAAATTTTCATCGCTGACCTCCACGTAGTACTGTTCCCAGAATTAACAAAAAAACCAAGTGTTTCGCAGCTCACGAAGTAAGTAAAAAAAAAGAATGATGCCGGATTCGGGCGAAATTGCAGTTTAGGTACTACTTCAAGTATGATGAAACTTTAATCGCGTTTTTCTCGGAAAATACGCGTTCTCGGGCCTTATTTGCCCCTTCGGGGTTTCTAAGGGGTATGAATCGATCATTCTGAATCGATTGGCGCTATCAGAAAAATTCGAAATTTTTATCGCTGACCTCCACGTAGTACTGGTCCCAGAATTAACACCAAAAGCAAGTGTTTCGTAGCTCACGAAGTCCACTAAGTAAAAAAAAAGAATGATGCCGGATTCGGGCAAAATTGCAGTTTAGGTACTACTTCAAGTATGATGAAACTTTAATCGCGTTTTTCTCGGAAAATACGCGTTCTCGGGCCTTATTTGCCCCTTCGGGGTTTCTAAGGGGTATGAATCGATCATTCTGAATCGATTGGCACTATCAGAAAAATTCGAAATTTTCATCGCTGACCTCCACGTAGTACTGGTCCCAGAATTAACACCAAAAGCAAGTGTTTCGTAGCTCACGAAGTCCACTAAGTAAAAAAAAAGAATGATGCCGGATTCGGGCAAAATTGCAGTTTAGGTACTACTTCAAGTATGATGAAACTTTAATCGCGTTTTTCTCGGAAAATACGCGTTCTCGGGCCTTATTTGCCCCTTCGGGGTTTCTAAGGGGTATGAATCGATCATTCTGAATCGATTGGCGCTATCAGAAAAATTCGAAATTTTCATCGCTGACCTCCACGTAGTACTGGTCCCAGAATTAACACCAAAAGCAAGTGCTTCGTAGCTCACGAAGTCCACTAAGTAAAATAAAGAATGATGCCGGATTCGGGCAAAATTGCAGTTTAGGTACTACCTCAAGTATGATGAAACTTTAATCGCGTTTTTCTCGGAAAATACGCGTTCTCGGACCTTATTTGCCCCTTCGGGGTTTCTAAGGGGTATGAATCGATCATTCTGAATCGATTGGCGCTATCAGAAAAATTCGAAATTTTCATCGCTGACCTCCACGTAGTACTGGTCCCAGAATTAACACCAAAAGCAAGTGCTTCGTAGCTCACGAAGTCCACTAAGTAAAATAAAGAATGATGCCGGATTCGGGCAAAATTGCAGTTTAGGTACTACTTCAAGTATGATGAAACTTTAATCGCGTTTTTCTCGGAAAATACGCGTTCTCGGGCCTTATTTGCCCCTTCGGGGTTTCTAAGGGGTATGAATCGATCATTCTGAATCGATTGGCGCTATCAGAAAAATTCGAAATTTTCATCGCTGACCTCCACGTAGTACTGGTCCAAGAATTAACACCAAAAGCAAGTGTTTCGTAGCTCACAAAGTCCACTAAGTAAAAAAAAGAATGATGCCGGATTTGGGCAAAATTGCAGTTTAGGTACTACTTCAAGTATGATGAAACTTTAATCGCGTTTTTCTCGGAAAATACGCGTTCTCGGGCCTTATTTGCCCCTTCGGGGTTTCTAAGGGGTATGAATCGATCATTCTGAATCGATTGGCGCTATCAGAAAAATTCGAAATTTTTTTCGCTGACCTCCACGTAGTACTGGTCCCAGAATTAACACCAAAAGCAAGTGTTTCGTAGCTCACGAAGTCCACTAAGTAAAAAAAAAAGAATGATGCCGGATTCGGGCAAAATTGCAGTTTAGGTACTACTTCAAGTATGATGAAACTTTAATCGCGTTTTTCTCGGAAAATACGCGTTCTCGGGCCTTATTTGCCCCTTCGGGGTTTCTAAGGGGTATGAATCGATCATTCTGAATCGATTGGCGCTATCAGAAAAATTCGAAATTTTCATCGCTGACCTCCACGTAGTACTGGTCCCAGAATTAACACCAAAAGCAAGTGTTTCGTAGCTCACGAAGTCCACTAAGTAAAAAAAAAGAATGATGCCGGATTCGGGCAAAATTGCAGTTTAGGTACTACTTCAAGTATGATGAAACTTTAATCGCGTTTTTCTCGGAAAATACGCGTTCTCGGGCCTTATTTGCCCCTTCGGGGTTTCTAAGGGGTATGAATCGATCATTCTGAATCGATTGGCGCTATCAGAAAAATTCGAAATTTTCATCGCTGACCTCCACGTAGTACTGGTCCCAGAATTAACACCAAAAGCAAGTGTTTCGTAGCTCACGAAGTCCACTAAGTAAAAAAAAAGAATGATGCCGGATTCGGGCAAAATTGCAGTTTAGGTACTACTTCAAGTATGATGAAACTTTAATCGCGTTTTTCTCGGAAAATACGCGTTCTCGGGCCTTATTTGCCCCTTCGGGGTTTCTAAGGGGTATGAATCGATCATTCTGAATCGATTGGCGCTATCAGAAAAATTCGAAATTTTCATCGCTGACCTCCACGTAGTACTGGTCCCAGAATTAACACCAAAAGCAAGTGTTTCGTAGCTCACGAAGTCCACTAAGTAAAAAAAGAATGATGCCGGATTCGGGCAAAATTGCAGTTTAGGTACTACTTCAAGTATGATGAAACTTTAATCGCGTTTTTCTCGGAAAATACGCGTTCTCGGGCCTTATTTGCCCCTTCGGGGTTTCTAAGGGGTATGAATCGATCATTCTGAATCGATTGGCGCTATCAGAAAAATTCGAAATTTTTTTCGCTGACCTCCACGTAGTACTGGTCCCAGAATTAACACCAAAAGCAAGTGTTTCGTAGCTCACGAAGTCCACTAAGTAAAAAAAAAAGAATGATGCCGGATTCGGGCAAAATTGCAGTTTAGGTACTACTTCAAGTATGATGAAACTTTAATCGCGTTTTTCTCGGAAAATACGCGTTCTCGGGCCTTATTTGCCCCTTCGGGGTTTCTAAGGGGTATGAATCGATCATTCTGAATCGATTGGCGCTATCAGAAAAATTCGAAATTTTCATCGCTGACCTCCACGTAGTACTGGTCCCAGAATTAACACCAAAAGCAAGTGTTTCGTAGCTCACGAAGTCCACTAAGTAAAAAAAAAGAATGATGCCGGATTCGGGCAAAGTTGCAGTTTAGGTACTACTTCAAGTATGATGAAACTTTAATCGCGTTTTTCTCGGAAAATACGCGTTCTCGGGCCTTATTTGCCCCTTCGGGGTTTCTAAGGGGTATGAATCGATCATTCTGAATCGATTGGCGCTATCAGAAAAATTCGAAATTTTCATCGCTGACCTCCACGTAGTACTGGTCCCAGAATTAACACCAAAAGCAAGTGTTTCGTAGCTCACGAAGTCCACTAAGTAAAAAAAAGAATGATGCTGGATTCGGGCAAAATTGCAGTTTAGGTACTACTTCAAGTATGATGAAACTTTAATCGCGTTTTTCTCGGAAAATACGCGTTCTCGGGCCTTATTTGCCCCTTCGGGGTTTCTAAGGGGTATGAATCGATCATTCTGAATCGATTGGCGCTATCAGAAAAATTCGAAATTTTCATCGCTGACCTCCACGTAGTACTGGTCCCAGAATTAACACCAAAAGCAAGTGTTTCGTAGCTCACGAAGTCCACTAAGTAAAAAAAAGAATGATGCCGGATTCGGGCAAAATTGCAGTTTAGGTACTACTTCAAGTATGATGAAACTTTAATCGCGTTTTTCTCGGAAAATACGCGTTCTCGGGCCTTATTTGCCCCTTCGGGGTTTCTAAGGGGTATGAATCGATCATTCTGAATCGATTGGCGCTATCAGAAAAATTCGAAATTTTCATCGCTGACCTCCACGTAGTACTGGTCCCAGAATTAACACCAAAAGCAAGTGTTTCGTAGCTCACGAAGTCCACTAAGTAAAAAAAAGAATGATGCCGGATTCGGGCAAAATTGCAGTTTAGGTACTACTTCAAGTATGATGAAACTTTAATCGCGTTTTTCTCGGAAAATACGCGTTCTCGGACCTTATTTGCCCCTTCGGGGTTTCTAAGGGGTATGAATCGATCATTCTGAATCGATTGGCGCTATCAGAAAAATTCGAAATTTTCAACGCTGACCTCCACGTAGTACTGGTCCCAGAATTAACACCAAAAGCAAGTGCTTCGTAGCTCACGAAGTAAGTAAAAAAAAAGAATGATGCCGGATTCGGGCAAAATTGCAGTTTAGGTACTACTTCAAGTATGATGAAACTTTAATCGCGTTTTTCTCGGAAAATACGCGTTCTCGGGCCTTATTTGCCCATTCGGGGTTTTCTCGGAAAATACGCGTTCTCGGGCCTTAATTGCCCCTTCGGGGTTTCTAAGGGGTATGAATCGATCATTCTGAATCGATTGGCGCTATCAGAAAAATTCGAAATTTTCATCGCTGACCTCCACGTAGTACTGGTCCAAGAATTAACACCAAAAGCAAGTGTTTCGTAGCTCACAAAGTCCACTAAGTAAAAAAAAGAATGATGCCGGATTCGGGAAAAATTGCAGTTTAGGTACTACTTCAAGTATGATGAAACTTTAATCGCGTTTTTCTCGGAAAATACGCGTTCTCGGGCCTTATTTGCCCCTTCGGGGTTTCTAAGGGGTATGAATCGATCATTCTGAATCGATTGGCGCTATCAGAAAAATTCGAAATTTTCATCGCTGACCTCCACGTAGTACTGGTCCCAGAATTAACACCAAAAGCAAGTGTTTCGTAGCTCACGAAGTCCACTAAGTAAAAAAAAGAATGATGCCGGATTCGGGCAAAATTGCAGTTTAGGTACTACTTCAAGTATGATGAAACTTTAATCGCGTTTTTCTCGGAAAATACGCGTTCTCGGGCCTTATTTGCCCCTTCGGGGTTTCTAAGGGGTATGAATCGATCATTCTGAATCGATTGGCGCTATCAGAAAAATTCGAAATTTTCATCGCTGACCTCCACGTAGTACTGGTCCCAGAATTAACACCAAAAGCAAGTGTTTCGTAGCTCACGAAGTCCACTAAGTAAAAAAAAGAATGATGCCGGATTCGGGCAAAATTGCAGTTTAGGTACTACTTCAAGTATGATGAAACTTTAATCGCGTTTTTCTCTTAAAATACGCGTTCTCGAGCCTTATTTGCCCCTTCGGGGTTTCTAAGGGGTATGAATCGATCATTCTGAATCGATTGGCGCTATCAGAAAAATTCGAAATTTTCATCGCTGACCTCCACGTAGTACTGAAATTTTCATCGCTGACCTCCACGTAGTACTGGTCCCAGAATTAACACCAAAAGCAAGTGTTTCGTAGCTCACGAAGTCCACTAAGTAAAAAAAAAGAATGATGCCGGATTCGGGCAAAATTGCAGTTTAGGTACTACTTCAAGTATGATGAAACTTTAATCGCGTTTTTCTCGGAAAATACGCGTTCCCGGGCCTTATTTGCCCCATCGGGGTTTCTAAGGGGTATGAATCGATCATTCTGAATCGATTGGCGCTATCAGAAAAATTCGAAATTTTCATCGCTGACCTCCACGTAGTACTGGTCCCAGAATTAACACCAAAAGCAAGTGTTTCGTAGCTCACGAAGTCCACTAAGTAAAAAAAAAGAATGATGCCGGATTCGGGCAAAATTGCAGTTTAGGTACTACTTCAAGTATGATGAAACTTTAATCGCGTTTTTCTCGGAAAATACGCGTTCCCGGGCCTTATTTGCCCCTTCGGGGTTTCTAAGGGGTATGAATCGATCATTCTGAATCGATTGGCGCTATCAGAAAAATTCGAAATTTTCATCGCTGACCTCCACGTAGTACAGGTCCCAGAATTAACACCAAAAGCAAGTATTTCGTAGCTCACGAAGTGCACTAAGTAAAAAAAAGAACGATGCCGAATTCGGGCAAAATTGCACTTTAGGTACTACTTCAAGTATGATGAAACTTTAATCGCGTTTTTCTCTTAAAATTCGCGTTCACGGGACTTATTTGCCCCTTCGGGGTTTCTAAGGGGTATGAATCGATCATTCTGAATCGATTGGCGCTATCAGAAAAATTCGAAATTTTCATCGCTGACCTCCACGTAGTACTGGTCCCAGAATTAACACCAAAAGCAAGTGTTTCGTTGCTCACGAAGTCCACTAAGTAAAAAAAAGAATGATGCCGGATTCGGGCAAAATTGCAGTTTAGGTACTACTTCAAGTATGATGAAACTTTAATCGCGTTTTTCTCGGAAAATACGCGTTCCCGGGCCTTATTTGCCCCTTCGGGGTTTCTAAGGGGTATGAATCGATCATTCTGAATCGATTGGCGCTATCAGAAAAATTCGAAATTTTCATCGCTGACCTCCACGTAGTACTGGTCCCAGAATTAACACCAAAAGCAAGTGTTTCGTTGCTCACGAAGTCCACTAAGGAAAATAAAGAATGGTGCCGGATTCGGGCAAAATTGCAGTTTAGGTACTACTTCAAGTATGATGAAACTTTAATCGCGTTTTTCTCGGAAAATACGCGTTCCCGGGCCTTATTTGCCCCTTCGGAGTTTCTAAGGGGTATGAATCGATCATTCTGAATCGATTGGCGCTATCAGAAAAATTCGAAATTTTCATCGCTGACCTCCGCGTAGTACTGGTCCCAGAATTAACACCAAAAGCAAGTATTTCGTAGCTCACGAAGTGCACTAAGTAAAAAAAAGAACGATGCCGAATTCGGGCAAAATTGCACTTTAGGTACTACTTCAAGTATGATGAAACTTTAATCGCGTTTTTCTCTTAAAATTCGCGTTCACGGGACTTATTTGCCCCTTCGGGGTTTCTAAGGGGTATGAATCGATCATTCTGAATCGATTGGCGCTATCAGAAAAATTCGAAATTTTCATCGCTGACCTCCACGTAGTACTGGTCCCAGAATTAACACCAAAAGCAAGTGTTTCGTTGCTCACGAAGTCCACTAAGTAAAAAAAAGAATGATGCCGGATTCGGGCAAAATTGCAGTTTAGGTACTACTTCAAGTATGATGAAACTTTAATCGCGTTTTTCTCGGAAAATACGCGTTCCCGGGCCTTATTTGCCCCTTCGGGGTTTCTAAGGGGTATGAATCGATCATTCTGAATCGATTGGCGCTATCAGAAAAATTCGAAATTTTCATCGCTGACCTCCACGTAGTACTGGTCCCAGAATTAACACCAAAAGCAAGTGTTTCGTTGCTCACGAAGTCCACTAAGGAAAATAAAGAATGGTGCCGGATTCGGGCAAAATTGCAGTTTAGGTACTACTTCAAGTATGATGAAACTTTAATCGCGTTTTTCTCGGAAAATACGCGTTCCCGGGCCTTATTTGCCCCTTCGGGGTTTCTAAGGGGTATGAATCGATCATTCTGAATCGATTGGCGCTATCAGAAAAATTCGAAATTTTCATCGCTGACCTCCACGTAGTACTGGTCCCAGAATTAACACCAAAAGCAAGTGTTTCGTAGCTCACGAAGTCCACTAAGTAAAAAAAAAGAATGATGCCGGATTCGGGCAAAATTGCAGTTTAGGTACTACTTCAAGTATGATGAAACTTTAATCGCGTTTTTCTCTTAAAATACGCGTTCCCGGGCCTTATTTGCCCCTTCGGAGTTTCTAAGGGGTATGAATCGATCATTCTGAATCGATTGGCGCTATCAAAAAATTCGAAATTTTCATCGCTGACCTCCACGTAGTACTGGTCCCAGAATTAACACCAAAAGCAAGTGTTTCGTAGCTCACGAAGTCCACTAAGTAAAAAAAAAGAATGATGCCGGATTCGGGCAAAATTGCAGTTTAGGTACTACTTCAAGTATGATGAAACTTTAATCGCGTTTTTCTCTTAAAATACGCGTTCCCGGGCCTTATTTGCCCCTTCGGGGTTTCTAAGGGGTATGAATCGATCATTCTGAATCGATTGGCGCTATCAGAAAAATTCGAAATTTTCATCGCTGACCTCCACGTAGTACTGGTCCCAGAATTAACACCAAAAGCAAGTGTTTCGTAGCTCACGAAGTCCACTAAGTAAAAAAAAAGAATGATGCCGGATTCGGGCAAAATTGCAGTTTAGGTACTACTTCAAGTATGATGAAACTTTAATCGCGTTTTTCTCGGAAAATACGCGTTCCCGGGCCTTATTTGCCCCTTCGGGGTTTCTAAGGGGTATGAATCGATCATTCTGAATCGATTGGCGCTATCAGAAAAATTCGAAATTTTCATCGCTGACCTCCACGTAGTACTGGTCCCAGAATTAACACCAAAACCAAGTATTTCGTAGCTCACGAAGTGCACTAAGTAAAAAAAAAGAACGATGCCGGATTCGGGCAAAATTGCACTTTAGGTACTACTTCAAGTATGATGAAACTTTAATCGCGTTTTTCTCTTAAAATACGCGTTCCCGGGCCTTATTTGCCCCTTCGGAGTTTCTAAGGGGTATGAATCGATCATTCTGAATCGATTGGCGCTATCAAAAAATTCGAAATTTTCATCGCTGACCTCCACGTAGTACTGGTCCCAGAATTAACACCAAAAGCAAGTGTTTCGTAGCTCACGAAGTCCACTAAGTAAAAAAAAAGAATGATGCCGGATTCGGGCAAAATTGCAGTTTAGGTACTACTTCAAGTATGATGAAACTTTAATCGCGTTTTTCTCTTAAAATACGCGTTCCCGGGCCTTATTTGCCCCTTCGGGGTTTCTAAGGGGTATGAATCGATCATTCTGAATCGATTGGCGCTATCAGAAAAATTCGAAATTTTCATCGCTGACCTCCACGTAGTACTGGTCCCTGAATTAACACCAAAAGCAAGTGTTTCGTAGCTCACGAAGTCCACTAAGTAAAAAAAAAGAATGATGCCGGATTCGGGCAAAATTGCAGTTTAGGTACTACTTCAAGTATGATGAAACTTTAATCGCGTTTTTCTCGGAAAATACGCGTTCCCGGGCCTTATTTGCCCCTTCGGGGTTTCTAAGGGGTATGAATCGATCATTCTGAATCGATTGGCGCTATCAGAAAAATTCGAAATTTTCATCGCTGACCTCCACGTAGTACTGATCCAAGAATTAACACCAAAAGCAAGTCTTTCGTAGCTCACGAAGTCCACTAAGTAAAAAAAAGAATGATGCCGGATTCGGGCAAAATTGCAGTTTAGGTACTACTTCAAGTATGATGAAACTTTAATCGCGTTTTTCTCAGAAAATACGCGTTCCCGGGCCTTATTTGCCCCTTCGGGGTTTCTAAGGGGTATGAATCGATCATTCTGAATCGATTGGCGCTATCAGAAAAATTCGAAATTTTCATCGCTGACCTCCACGTAGTACTGGTCCCAGAATTAACACCAAAAGCAAGTGTTTCGTAGCTCACGAAGTCCACTAAGTAAAAAAAAAGAATGATGCCGGATTCGGGCAAAATTGCAGTTTAGGTACTACTTCAAGTATGATGAAACTTTAATCGCGTTTTTCTCGGAAAATACGCGTTCCCGGGCCTTATTTGCCCCTTCGGGGTTTCTAAGGGGTATGAATCGATCATTCTGAATCGATTGGCGCTATCAGAAAAATTCGAAATTTTCATCGCTGACCTCCACGTAGTACTGGTCCCAGAATTAACACCAAAAGCAAGTGTTTCGTAGCTCACGAAGTCCACTAAGTAAAAAAAAAGAATGATGCCGGATTCGGGCAAAATTGCAGTTTAGGTACTACTTCAAGTATGATGAAACTTTAATCGCGTTTTTCTCGGAAAATACGCGTTCCCGGGCCTTATTTGCCCCTTCGGGGTTTCTAAGGGGTATGAATCGATCATTCTGAATCGATTGGCGCTATCAGAAAAATTCGAAATTTTCATCGCTGACCTCCACGTAGTACAGGTCCCAGAATTAACACCAAAAGCAAGTATTTCGTAGCTCACGAAGTGCACTAAGTAAAAAAAAGAACGATGCCGAATTCGGGCAAAATTGCACTTTAGGTACTACTTCAAGTATGATGAAACTTTAATCGCGTTTTTCTCTTAAAATTCGCGTTCACGGGACTTATTTGCCCCTTCGGGGTTTCTAAGGGGTATGAATCGATCATTCTGAATCGATTGGCGCTATCAGAAAAATTCGAAATTTTCATCGCTGACCTCCACGTAGTACTGGTCCCAGAATTAACACCAAAAGCAAGTGTTTCGTTGCTCACGAAGTCCACTAAGTAAAAAAAAGAATGATGCCGGATTCGGGCAAAATTGCAGTTTAGGTACTACTTCAAGTATGATGAAACTTTAATCGCGTTTTTCTCGGAAAATACGCGTTCCCTGGCCTTATTTGCCCCTTCGGGGTTTCTAAGGGGTATGAATCGATCATTCTGAATCGATTGGCGCTATCAGAAAAATTCGAAATTTTCATCGCTGACCTCCACGTAGTACTGGTCCCAGAATTAACACCAAAAGCAAGTGTTTCGTTGCTCACGAAGTCCACTAAGGAAAATAAAGAATGGTGCCGGATTCGGGCAAAATTGCAGTTTAGGTACTACTTCAAGTATGATGAAACTTTAATCGCGTTTTTCTCGGAAAATACGCGTTCCCGGGCCTTATTTGCCCCTTCGGGGTTTCTAAGGGGTATGAATCGATCATTCTGAATCGATTGGCGCTATCAGAAAAATTCGAAATTTTCATCGCTGACCTCCACGTAGTACAGGTCCCAGAATTAACACCAAAAGCAAGTATTTCGTAGCTCACGAAGTGCACTAAGTAAAAAAAAGAACGATGCCGAATTCGGGCAAAATTGCACTTTAGGTACTACTTCAAGTATGATGAAACTTTAATCGCGTTTTTCTCTTAAAATTCGCGTTCACGGGACTTATTTGCCCCTTCGGGGTTTCTAAGGGGTATGAATCGATCATTCTGAATCGATTGGCGCTATCAGAAAAATTCGAAATTTTCATCGCTGACCTCCACGTAGTACTGGTCCCAGAATTAACACCAAAAGCAAGTGTTTCGTTGCTCACGAAGTCCACTAAGTAAAAAAAAGAATGATGCCGGATTCGGGCAAAATTGCAGTTTAGGTACTACTTCAAGTATGATGAAACTTTAATCGCGTTTTTCTCGGAAAATACGCGTTCCCGGGCCTTATTTGCCCCTTCGGGGTTTCTAAGGGGTATGAATCGATCATTCTGAATCGATTGGCGCTATCAGAAAAATTCGAAATTTTCATCGCTGACCTCCACGTAGTACTGGTCCCAGAATTAACACCAAAAGCAAGTGTTTCGTTGCTCACGAAGTCCACTAAGGAAAATAAAGAATGGTGCCGGATTCGGGCAAAATTGCAGTTTAGGTACTACTTCAAGTATGATGAAACTTTAATCGCGTTTTTCTCGGAAAATACGCGTTCCCGGGCCTTATTTGCCCCTTCGGGGTTTCTAAGGGGTATGAATCGATCATTCTGAATCGATTGGCGCTATCAGAAAAATTCGAAATTTTCATCGCTGACCTCCACGTAGTACTGGTCCCAGAATTAACACCAAAAGCAAGTGTTTCGTAGCTCACGAAGTCCACTAAGTAAAAAAAAAGAATGATGCCGGATTCGGGCAAAATTGCAGTTTAGGTACTACTTCAAGTATGATGAAACTATAATCGCGTTTTTCTCGGAAAATACGCGTTCCCGGGCCTTATTTGCCCCTTCGGGGTTTCTAAGGGGTATGAATCGATCATTCTGAATCGATTGGCGCTATCAGAAAAATTCGAAATTTTCATCGCTGACCTCCACGTAGTACTGGTCCCAGAATTAACACCAAAAGCAAGTGTTTCGTAGCTAACGAAGTCCACTAAGTAAAAAAAAAGAATGATGCCGGATTCGGGCAAAATTGCAGTTTAGGTACTACTTCAAGTATGATGAAACTTTAATCGCGTTTTTCTCGGAAAATACGCGTTCCCGGGCCTTATTTGCCCCTTCGGGGTTTCTAAGGGGTATGAATCGATCATTCTGAATCGATTGGCGCTATCAGAAAAATTCGAAATTTTCATCGCTGACCTCCACGTAGTACTGGTCCCAGAATTAACACCAAAAGCAAGTGTTTCGTAGCTCACGAAGTCCACTAAGTAAAAAAAACGAATGATGCCGGATTCGGGCAAAATTGCAGTTTAGGTACTACTTCAAGTATGATGAAACTTTAATCGCGTTTTTCTCTTAAAATACGCGTTCCCGGGCCTTATTTGCCCCTTCGGAGTTTCTAAGGGGTATGAATCGATCATTCTGAATCGATTGGCGCTATCAAAAAATTCGAAATTTTCATCGCTGACCTCCACGTAGTACTGGTCCCAGAATTAACACCAAAAGCAAGTGTTTCGTAGCTCACGAAGTCCACTAAGTAAAAAAAAAGAATGATGCCGGATTCGGGCAAAATTGCAGTTTAGGTACTACTTCAAGTATGATGAAACTTTAATCGCGTTTTTCTCTTAAAATACGCGTTCCCGGGCCTTATTTGCCCCTTCGGGGTTTCTAAGGGGTATGAATCGATCATTCTGAATCGATTGGCGCTATCAGAAAAATTCGAAATTTTCATCGCTGACCTCCACGTAGTACTGGTCCCAGAATTAACACCAAAAGCAAGTGTTTCGTAGCTCACGAAGTCCACTAAGTAAAAAAAAAGAATGATGCCGGATTCGGGCAAAATTGCAGTTTAGGTACTACTTCAAGTATGATGAAACTTTAATCGCGTTTTTCTCGGAAAATACGCGTTCCCGGGCCTTATTTGCCCCTTCGGGGTTTCTAAGGGGTATGAATCGATCATTCTGAATCGATTGGCGCTATCAGAAAAATTCGAAATTTTCATCGCTGACCTCCACGTAGTACTGGTCCCAGAATTAACACCAAAACCAAGTATTTCGTAGCTCACGAAGTGCACTAAGTAAAAAAAAAGAACGATGCCGGATTCGGGCAAAATTGCACTTTAGGTACTACTTCAAGTATGATGAAACTTTAATCGCGTTTTTCTCGGAAAATACGCGTTCCCGGGCCTTATTTGCCCCTTCGGGGTTTCTAAGGGGTATGAATCGAACATTCTGAATCGATTGGCGCTATCAGAAAAATTCGAAATTTTCATCGCTGACCTCCACGTAGTACTGGTCCCAGAATTAACACCAAAAGCAAGTGTTTCGTAGCTCACGAAGTCCACTAAGTAAAAAAAAAGAATGATGCCGGATCCGGGCAAAATTGCAGTTTAGGTACTACTTCAAGTATGATGAAACTTTAATCGCGTTTTGCTCTTAAAATACGCGTTCCCGGGCCTTATTTGCCCCTTCGGGGTTTCTAAGGGGTATGAATCGATCATTCTGAATCGATTGGCGCTATCAGAAAAATTCGAAATTTTCATCGCTGACCTCCACGTAGTACTGGTCCCAGAATTAACACCAAAAGCAAGTGTTTCGTAGCTCACGAAGTCCACTAAGTAAAAAAAAAGAATGATGCCGGATTCGGGCAAAATTGCAGTTTAGGTACTACTTCAAGTATGATGAAACTTTAATCGCGTTTTTCTCTTAAAATTCGCGTTCACGGGACTTATTTGCCCCTTCGGGGTTTCTAAGGGGTATGAATCGATCATTCTGAATCGATTGGCGCTATCAGAAAAATTCGAAATTTTCATCGCTGACCTCCACGTAGTACTGGTCCCAGAATTAACACCAAAAGAAAGTGTTTCGTTGCTCACGAAGTCCACTAAGTAAAAAAAAAGAATGATGCCGGATTCGGGCAAAATTGCAGTTTAGGTACTACTTCAAGTATGATGAAACTTTAATCGCGTTTTTCTCGGAAAATACGCGTTCCCGGGCCTTATTTGCCCCTTCGGGGTTTCTAAGGGGTATGAATCGATCATTCTGAATCGATTGGCGCTATCAGAAAAATTCGAAATTTTCATCGCTGACCTCCACGTAGTACTGGTCCCAGAATTAACACCAAAAGCAAGTGTTTCGTTGCTCACGAAGTCCACTAAGGAAAATAAAGAATGGTGCCGGATTCGGGCAAAATTGCAGTTTAGGTACTACTTCAAGTATGATGAAACTTTAATCGCGTTTTTCTCGGAAAATACGCGTTCCCGGGCCTTATTTGCCCCTTCGGGGTTTCTAAGGGGTATGAATCGATCATTCTGAATCGATTGGCGCTATCAGAAAAATTCGAAATTTTCATCGCTGACCTCCACGTAGTACTGGTCCCAGAATTAACACCAAAAGCAAGTGTTTCGTAGCTCACGAAGTCCACTAAGTAAAAAAAAAGAATGATGCCGGATTCGGGCAAAATTGCAGTTTAGGTACTACTTCAAGTATGATGAAACTTTAATCGCGTTTTTCTCGGAAAATACGCGTTCCCGGGCCTTATTTGCCCCTTCGGGGTTTCTAAGGGGTATGAATCGATCATTCTGAATCGATTGGCGCTATCAGAAAAATTCGAAATTTTCATCGCTGACCTCCACGTAGTACTGGTCCCAGAATTAACACCAAAAGCAAGTGTTTCGTAGCTAACGAAGTCCACTAAGTAAAAAAAAAGAATGATGCCGGATTCGGGCAAAATTGCAGTCTAGGTACTACTTCAAGTATGATGAAACTTTAATCGCGTTTTTCTCGGAAAATACGCGTTCCCGGGCCTTATTTGCCCCTTCGGGGTTTCTAAGGGGTATGAATCGATCATTCTGAATCGATTGGCGCTATCAGAAAAATTCGAAATTTTCATCGCTGACCTCCACGTAGTACTGGTCCCAGAATTAACACCAAAAGCAAGTGTTTCGTAGCTCACGAAGTCCACTAAGTAAAAAAAAAGAATGATGCCGGATTCGGGCAAAATTGCAGTTTAGGTACTACTTCAAGTATGATGAAACTTTAATCGCGTTTTTCTCGGAAAATACGCGTTCCCGGGCCTTATTTGCCCCTTCGGGGTTTCTAAGGGGTATGAATCGATCATTCTGAATCGATTGGCGCTATCAGAAAAATTCGAAATTTTCATCGCTGACCTCCACGTAGTACTGGTCCCAGAATTAACACCAAAAGCAAGTGTTTCGTAGCTCACGAAGTCCACTAAGTAAAAAAAAAGAATGATGCCGGATTCGGGCAAAATTGCAGTTTAGGTACTACTTCAAGTATGATGAAACTTTAATCGCGTTTTTCTCGGAAAATACGCGTTCCCGGGCCTTATTTGCCCCTTCGGGGTTTCTAAGGGGTATGAATCGATCATTCTGAATCGATTGGCGCTATCAGAAAAATTCGAAATTTTCATCGCTGACCTCCACGTAGTACTGGTCCCAGAATTAACACCAAAAGCAAGTGTTTCGTAGCTAACGAAGTCCACTAAGTAAAAAAAAAGAATGATGCCGGATTCGGGCAAAATTGCAGTTTAGGTACTACTTCAAGTATGATGAAACTTTAATCGCGTTTTTCTCGGAAAATACGCGTTCCCGGGCCTTATTTGCCCCTTCGGGGTTTCTAAGGGGTATGAATCGATCATTCTGAATCGATTGGCGCTATCAGAAAAATTCGAAATTTTCATCGCTGACCTCCACGTAGTACTGGTCCCAGAATTAACACCAAAAGCAAGTGTTTCGTAGCTCACGAAGTCCACTAAGTAAAAAAAAAGAATGATGCCGGATTCGGGCAAAATTGCAGTTTAGGTACTACTTCAAGTATGATGAAACTTTAATCGCGTTTTTCTCGGAAAATACGCGTTCCCGGGCCTTATTTGCCCCTTCGGGGTTTCTAAGGGGTATGAATCGATCATTCTGAATCGATTGGCGCTATCAGAAAAATTCGAAATTTTCATCGCTGACCTCCACGTAGTACTGGTCCCAGAATTAACACCAAAAGCAAGTGTTTCGTAGCTCACGAAGTCCACTAAGTAAAAAAAAAGAATGATGCCGGATTCGGGCAAAATTGCAGTTTAGGTACTACTTCAAGTATGATGAAACTTTAATCGCGTTTTTCTCGGAAAATACGCGTTCCCGGGCCTTATTTGCCCCTTCGGGGTTTCTAAGGGGTATGAATCGATCATTCTGAATCGATTGGCGCTATCAGAAAAATTCGAAATTTTCATCGCTGACCTCCACGTAGTACTGGTCCCAGAATTAACACCAAAAGCAAGTGTTTCGTAGCTAACGAAGTCCACTAAGTAAAAAAAAAGAATGATGCCGGATTCGGGCAAAATTGCAGTCTAGGTACTACTTCAAGTATGATGAAACTTTAATCGCGTTTTTCTCGGAAAATACGCGTTCCCGGGCCTTATTTGCCCCTTCGGGGTTTCTAAGGGGTATGAATCGATCATTCTGAATCGATTGGCGCTATCAGAAAAATTCGAAATTTTCATCGCTGACCTCCACGTAGTACTGGTCCCAGAATTAACACCAAAAGCAAGTGTTTCGTAGCTCACGAAGTCCACTAAGTAAAAAAAAAGAATGATGCCGGATTCGGGCAAAATTGCAGTTTAGGTACTACTTCAAGTATGATGAAACTTTAATCGCGTTTTTCTCGGAAAATACGCGTTCCCGGGCCTTATTTGCCCCTTCGGGGTTTCTAAGGGGTATGAATCGATCATTCTGAATCGATTGGCGCTATCAGAAAAATTCGAAATTTTCATCGCTGACCTCCACGTAGTACTGGTCCCAGAATTAACACCAAAAGCAAGTGTTTCGTAGCTCACGAAGTCCACTAAGTAAAAAAAAAGAATGATGCCGGATTCGGGCAAAATTGCAGTTTAGGTACTACTTCAAGTATGATGAAACTTTAATCGCGTTTTTCTCGGAAAATACGCGTTCCCGGGCCTTATTTGCCCCTTCGGGGTTTCTAAGGGGTATGAATCGATCATTCTGAATCGATTGGCGCTATCAGAAAAATTCGAAATTTTCATCGCTGACCTCCACGTAGTACTGGTCCCAGAATTAACACCAAAAGCAAGTGTTTCGTAGCTAACGAAGTCCACTAAGTAAAAAAAAAGAATGATGCCGGATTCGGGCAAAATTGCAGTTTAGGTACTACTTCAAGTATGATGAAACTTTAATCGCGTTTTTCTCGGAAAATACGCGTTCCCGGGCCTTATTTGCCCCTTCGGGGTTTCTAAGGGGTATGAATCGATCATTCTGAATCGATTGGCGCTATCAGAAAAATTCGAAATTTTCATCGCTGACCTCCACGTAGTACTGGTCCCAGAATTAACACCAAAAGCAAGTGTTTCGTAGCTCACGAAGTCCACTAAGTAAAAAAAAAGAATGATGCCGGATTCGGGCAAAATTGCAGTTTAGGTACTACTTCAAGTATGATGAAACTTTAATCGCGTTTTTCTCTTAAAATACGCGTTCCCGGGCCTTATTTGCCCCTTCGGAGTTTCTAAGGGGTATGAATCGATCATTCTGAATCGATTGGCGCTATCAAAAAATTCGAAATTTTCATCGCTGACCTCCACGTAGTACTGGTCCCAGAATTAACACCAAAAGCAAGTGTTTCGTAGCTCACGAAGTCCACTAAGTAAAAAAAAAGAATGATGCCGGATTCGGGCAAAATTGCAGTTTAGGTACTACTTCAAGTATGATGAAACTTTAATCGCGTTTTTCTCTTAAAATACGCGTTCCCGGGCCTTATTTGCCCCTTCGGGGTTTCTAAGGGGTATGAATCGATCATTCTGAATCGATTGGCGCTATCAGAAAAATTCGAAATTTTCATCGCTGACCTCCACGTAGTACTGGTCCCAGAATTAACACCAAAAGCAAGTGTTTCGTAGCTCACGAAGTCCACTAAGTAAAAAAAAAGAATGATGCCGGATTCGGGCAAAATTGCAGTTTAGGTACTACTTCAAGTATGATGAAACTTTAATCGCGTTTTTCTCGGAAAATACGCGTTCCCGGGCCTTATTTGCCCCTTCGGGGTTTCTAAGGGGTATGAATCGATCATTCTGAATCGATTGGCGCTATCAGAAAAATTCGAAATTTTCATCGCTGACCTCCACGTAGTACTGGTCCCAGAATTAACACCAAAACCAAGTATTTCGTAGCTCACGAAGTGCACTAAGTAAAAAAAAAGAACGATGCCGGATTCGGGCAAAATTGCACTTTAGGTACTACTTCAAGTATGATGAAACTTTAATCGCGTTTTTCTCGGAAAATACGCGTTCCCGGGCCTTATTTGCCCCTTCGGGGTTTCTAAGGGGTATGAATCGAACATTCTGAATCGATTGGCGCTATCAGAAAAATTCGAAATTTTCATCGCTGACCTCCACGTAGTACAGGTCCCAGAATTAACACCAAAAGCAAGTATTTCGTAGCTCACGAAGTGCACTAAGTAAAAAAAGAACGATGCCGAATTCGGGCAAAATTGCACTTTAGGTACTACTTCAAGTATGATGAAACTTTAATCGCGTTTTTCTCTTAAAATTCGCGTTCACGGGACTTATTTGCCCCTTCGGGGTTTCTAAGGGGTATGAATCGATCATTCTGAATCGATTGGCGCTATCAGAAAAATTCGAAATTTTCATCGCTGACCTCCACGTAGTACTGGTCCCTGAATTAACACCAAAAGCAAGTGTTTCGTAGCTCACGAAGTAAGTAAAAAAAAAGAATGATGCCGGATTCGGGCGAAATTGCAGTTTAGGTACTACTTCAAGTATGATGAAACTTTAATCGCGTTTTTCTCTTAAAATACGCGTTCCCGGGCCTTATTTGCCCCTTCGGGGTTTCTAAGGGGTATGAATCGATCATTCTGAATCGATTGGCGCTATCAGAAAAATTCGAAATTTTCATCGCTGACCTCCACGTAGTACTGGTCCCTGAATTAACACCAAAAGCAAGTGTTTCGTAGCTCACGAAGTCCACTAAGTAAAAAAAAAGAATGATGCCGGATTCGGGCAAAATTGCAGTTTAGGTACTACTTCAAGTATGATGAAACTTTAATCGCTTTTTTCTCGGAAAATACGCGTTCCCGGGCCTTATTTGCCCCTTCGGGGTTTCTAAGGGGTATGAATCGATCATTCTGAATCGATTGGCGCTATCAGAAAAATTCGAAATTTTCATCGCTGACCTCCACGTAGTACTGATCCAAGAATTAACACCAAAAGCAAGTCTTTCGTAGCTCACGAAGTCCACTAAGTAAAAAAAAGAATGATGCCGGATTCGGGCAAAATTGCAGTTTAGGTACTACTTCAAGTATGATGAAACTTTAATCGCGTTTTTCTCAGAAAATACGCGTTCCCGGGCCTTATTTGCCCCTTCGGGGTTTCTAAGGGGTATGAATCGATCATTCTGAATCGATTGGCGCTATCAGAAAAATTCGAAATTTTCATCGCTGACCTCCACGTAGTACTGGTCCCAGAATTAACACCAAAAGCAAGTGTTTCGTAGCTCACGAAGTCCACTAAGTAAAAAAAAAGAATGATGCCGGATTCGGGCAAAATTGCAGTTTAGGTACTACTTCAAGTATGATGAAACTTTAATCGCGTTTTTCTCGGAAAATACGCGTTCCCGGGCCTTATTTGCCCCATCGGGGTTTCTAAGGGGTATGAATCGATCATTCTGAATCGATTGGCGCTATCAGAAAAATTCGAAATTTTCATCGCTGACCTCCACGTAGTACTGGTCCCAGAATTAACACCAAAAGCAAGTGTTTCGTAGCTCACGAAGTCCACTAAGTAAAAAAAAAGAATGATGCCGGATTCGGGCAAAATTGCAGTTTAGGTACTACTTCAAGTATGATGAAACTTTAATCGCGTTTTTCTCGGAAAATACGCGTTCCCGGGCCTTATTTGCCCCTTCGGGGTTTCTAAGGGGTATGAATCGATCATTCTGAATCGATTGGCGCTATCAGAAAAATTCGAAATTTTCATCGCTGACCTCCACGTAGTACAGGTCCCAGAATTAACACCAAAAGCAAGTATTTCGTAGCTCACGAAGTGCACTAAGTAAAAAAAAGAACGATGCCGAATTCGGGCAAAATTGCACTTTAGGTACTACTTCAAGTATGATGAAACTTTAATCGCGTTTTTCTCTTAAAATTCGCGTTCACGGGACTTATTTGCCCCTTCGGGGTTTCTAAGGGGTATGAATCGATCATTCTGAATCGATTGGCGCTATCAGAAAAATTCGAAATTTTCATCGCTGACCTCCACGTAGTACTGGTCCCAGAATTAACACCAAAAGCAAGTGTTTCGTTGCTCACGAAGTCCACTAAGTAAAAAAAAGAATGATGCCGGATTCGGGCAAAATTGCAGTTTAGGTACTACTTCAAGTATGATGAAACTTTAATCGCGTTTTTCTCGGAAAATACGCGTTCCCGGGCCTTATTTGCCCCTTCGGGGTTTCTAAGGGGTATGAATCGATCATTCTGAATCGATTGGCGCTATCAGAAAAATTCGAAATTTTCATCGCTGACCTCCACGTAGTACTGGTCCCAGAATTAACACCAAAAGCAAGTGTTTCGTTGCTCACGAAGTCCACTAAGGAAAATAAAGAATGGTGCCGGATTCGGGCAAAATTGCAGTTTAGGTACTACTTCAAGTATGATGAAACTTTAATCGCGTTTTTCTCGGAAAATACGCGTTCCCGGGCCTTATTTGCCCCTTCGGAGTTTCTAAGGGGTATGAATCGATCATTCTGAATCGATTGGCGCTATCAGAAAAATTCGAAATTTTCATCGCTGACCTCCGCGTAGTACTGGTCCCAGAATTAACACCAACAGCAAGTATTTCGTAGCTCACGAAGTGCACTAAGTAAAAAAAAGAACGATGCCGAATTCGGGCAAAATTGCACTTTAGGTACTACTTCAAGTATGATGAAACTTTAATCGCGTTTTTCTCTTAAAATTCGCGTTCACGGGACTTATTTGCCCCTTCGGGGTTTCTAAGGGGTATGAATCGATCATTCTGAATCGATTGGCGCTATCAGAAAAATTCGAAATTTTCATCGCTGACCTCCACGTAGTACTGGTCCCAGAATTAACACCAAAAGCAAGTGTTTCGTTGCTCACGAAGTCCACTAAGTAAAAAAAAGAATGATGCCGGATTCGGGCAAAATTGCAGTTTAGGTACTACTTCAAGTATGATGAAACTTTAATCGCGTTTTTCTCGGAAAATACGCGTTCCCGGGCCTTATTTGCCCCTTCGGGGTTTCTAAGGGGTATGAATCGATCATTCTGAATCGATTGGCGCTATCAGAAAAATTCGAAATTTTCATCGCTGACCTCCACGTAGTACTGGTCCCAGAATTAACACCAAAAGCAAGTGTTTCGTTGCTCACGAAGTCCACTAAGGAAAATAAAGAATGGTGCCGGATTCGGGCAAAATTGCAGTTTAGGTACTACTTCAAGTATGATGAAACTTTAATCGCGTTTTTCTCGGAAAATACGCGTTCCCGGGCCTTATTTGCCCCTTCGGGGTTTCTAAGGGGTATGAATCGATCATTCTGAATCGATTGGCGCTATCAGAAAAATTCGAAATTTTCATCGCTGACCTCCACGTAGTACTGGTCCCAGAATTAACACCAAAAGCAAGTGTTTCGTAGCTCACGAAGTCCACTAAGTAAAAAAAAAGAATGATGCCGGATTCGGGCAAAATTGCAGTTTAGGTACTACTTCAAGTATGATGAAACTTTAATCGCGTTTTTCTCGGAAAATACGCGTTCCCGGGCCTTATTTGCCCCTTCGGGGTTTCTAAGGGGTATGAATCGATCATTCTGAATCGATTGGCGCTATCAGAAAAATTCGAAATTTTCATCGCTGACCTCCACGTAGTACTGGTCCCAGAATTAACACCAAAAGCAAGTGTTTCGTAGCTAACGAAGTCCACTAAGTAAAAAAAAAGAATGATGCCGGATTCGGGCAAAATTGCAGTTTAGGTACCACTTCAAGTATGATGAAACTTTAATCGCGTTTTTCTCGGAAAATACGCGTTCCCGGGCCTTATTTGCCCCTTCGGGGTTTCTAAGGGGTATGAATCGATCATTCTGAATCGATTGGCGCTATCAGAAAAATTCGAAATTTTCATCGCTGACCTCCACGTAGTACTGGTCCCAGAATTAACACCAAAAGCAAGTGTTTCGTAGCTCACGAAGTCCACTAAGTAAAAAAAAAGAATGATGCCGGATTCGGGCAAAATTGCAGTTTAGGTACTACTTCAAGTATGATGAAACTTTAATCGCGTTTTTCTCTTAAAATACGCGTTCCCGGGCCTTATTTGCCCCTTCGGAGTTTCTAAGGGGTATGAATCGATCATTCTGAATCGATTGGCGCTATCAAAAAATTCGAAATTTTCATCGCTGACCTCCACGTAGTACTGGTCCCAGAATTAACACCAAAAGCAAGTGTTTCGTAGCTCACGAAGTCCACTAAGTAAAAAAAAAGAATGATGCCGGATTCGGGCAAAATTGCAGTTTAGGTACTACTTCAAGTATGATGAAACTTTAATCGCGTTTTTCTCTTAAAATACGCGTTCCCGGGCCTTATTTGCCCCTTCGGGGTTTCTAAGGGGTATGAATCGATCATTCTGAATCGATTGGCGCTATCAGAAAAATTCGAAATTTTCATCGCTGACCTCCACGTAGTACTGGTCCCAGAATTAACACCAAAAGCAAGTGTTTCGTAGCTCACGAAGTCCACTAAGTAAAAAAAAAGAATGATGCCGGATTCGGGCAAAATTGCAGTTTAGGTACTACTTCAAGTATGATGAAACTTTAATCGCGTTTTTCTCTTAAAATACGCGTTCCCGGGCCTTATTTGCCCCTTCGGGGTTTCTAAGGGGTATGAATCGATCATTCTGAATCGATTGGCGCTATCAAAAAATTCGAAATTTTCATCGCTGACCTCCACGTAGTACTGGTCCCAGAATTAACACCAAAAGCAAGTGTTTCGTAGCTCACGAAGTCCACTAAGTAAAAAAAAAGAATGATGCCGGATTCGGGCAAAATTGCAGTTTAGGTACTACTTCAAGTATGATGAAACTTTAATCGCGTTTTTCTCTTAAAATACGCGTTCCCGGGCCTTATTTGCCCCTTCGGGGTTTCTAAGGGGTATGAATCGATCATTCTGAATCGATTGGCGCTATCAGAAAAATTCGAAATTTTCATCGCTGACCTCCACGTAGTACTGGTCCCAGAATTAACACCAAAAGCAAGTGTTTCGTAGCTCACGAAGTCCACTAAGTAAAAAAAAAGAATGATGCCGGATTCGGGCAAAATTGCAGTTTAGGTACTACTTCAAGTATGATGAAACTTTAATCGCGTTTTTCTCGGAAAATACGCGTTCCCGGGCCTTATTTGCCCCTTCGGGGTTTCTAAGGGGTATGAATCGATCATTCTGAATCGATTGGCGCTATCAGAAAAATTCGAAATTTTCATCGCTAACCTCCACGTAGTACTGATCCAAGAATTAACACCAAAAGCAAGTCTTTCGTAGCTCACGAAGTCCACTAAGTAAAAAAAAGAATGATGCCGGATTCGGGCAAAATTGCAGTTTAGGTACTACTTCAAGTATGATGAAACTTTAATCGCGTTTTTCTCAGAAAATACGCGTTCCCGGGCCTTATTTGACCCTTCGGGGTTTCTAAGGGGTATGAATCGATCATTCTGAATCGATTGGCGCTATCAGAAAAATTCGAAATTTTCATCGCTGACCTCCACGTAGTACTGGTCCCAGAATTAACACCAAAAGCAAGTGTTTCGTAGCTCACGAAGTCCACTAAGTAAAAAAAAAGAATGATGCCGGATTCGGGCAAAATTGCAGTTTAGGTACTACTTCAAGTATGATGAAACTTTAATCGCGTTTTTCTCGGAAAATACGCGTTCCCGGGCCTTATTTGCCCCTTCGGGGTTTCTAAGGGGTATGAATCGATCATTCTGAATCGATTGGCGCTATCAGAAAAATTCGAAATTTTCATCGCTGACCTCCACGTAGTACAGGTCCCAGAATTAACACCAAAAGCAAGTATTTCGTAGCTCACGAAGTGCACTAAGTAAAAAAAAGAACGATGCCGAATTCGGGCAAAATTGCACTTTAGGTACTACTTCAAGTATGATGAAACTTTAATCGCGTTTTTCTCTTAAAATTCGCGTTCACGGGACTTATTTGCCCCTTCGGGGTTTCTAAGGGGTATGAATCGATCATTCTGAATCGATTGGCGCTATCAGAAAAATTCGAAATTTTCATCGCTGACCTCCACGTAGTACTGGTCCCAGAATTAACACCAAAAGCAAGTGTTTCGTTGCTCACGAAGTCCACTAAGTAAAAAAAAGAATGATGCCGGATTCGGGCAAAATTGCAGTTTAGGTACTACTTCAAGTATGATGAAACTTTAATCGCGTTTTTCTCGGAAAATACGCGTTCCCGGGCCTTATTTGCCCCTTCGGGGTTTCTAAGGGGTATGAATCGATCATTCTGAATCGATTGGCGCTATCAGAAAAATTCGAAATTTTCATCGCTGACCTCCACGTAGTACTGGTCCCAGAATTAACACCAAAAGCAAGTGTTTCGTTGCTCACGAAGTCCACTAAGGAAAATAAAGAATGGTGCCGGATTCGGGCAAAATTGCAGTTTAGGTACTACTTCAAGTATGATGAAACTTTAATCGCGTTTTTCTCGGAAAATACGCGTTCCCGGGCCTTATTTGCCCCTTCGGGGTTTCTAAGGGGTATGAATCGATCATTCTGAATCGATTGGCGCTATCAGAAAAATTCGAAATTTTCATCGCTGACCTCCACGTAGTACAGGTCCCAGAATTAACACCAAAAGCAAGTATTTCGTAGCTCACGAAGTGCACTAAGTAAAAAAAAGAACGATGCCGAATTCGGGCAAAATTGCACTTTAGGTACTACTTCAAGTATGATGAAACTTTAATCGCGTTTTTCTCTTAAAATTCGCGTTCACGGGACTTATTTGCCCCTTCGGGGTTTCTAAGGGGTATGAATCGATCATTCTGAATCGATTGGCGCTATCAGAAAAATTCGAAATTTTCATCGCTGACCTCCACGTAGTACTGGTCCCAGAATTAACACCAAAAGCAAGTGTTTCGTTGCTCACGAAGTCCACTAAGTTAAAAAAGAATGATGCCGGATTCGGGCAAAATTGCAGTTTAGGTACTACTTCAAGTATGATGAAACTTTAATCGCGTTTTTCTCGGAAAATACGCGTTCCCGGGCCTTATTTGCCCCTTCGGGGTTTCTAAGGGGTATGAATCGATCATTCTGAATCGATTGGCGCTATCAGAAAAATTCGAAATTTTCATCGCTGACCTCCACGTAGTACTGGTCCCAGAATTAACACCAAAAGCAAGTGTTTCGTTGCTCACGAAGTCCACTAAGGAAAATAAAGAATGGTGCCGGATTCGGGCAAAATTGCAGTTTAGGTACTACTTCAAGTATGATGAAACTTTAATCGCGTTTTTCTCGGAAAATACGCGTTCCCGGGCCTTATTTGCCCCTTCGGGGTTTCTAAGGGGTATGAATCGATCATTCTGAATCGATTGGCGCTATCAGAAAAATTCGAAATTTTCATCGCTGACCTCCACGTAGTACTGGTCCCAGAATTAACACCAAAAGCAAGTGTTTCGTAGCTCACGAAGTCCACTAAGTAAAAAAAAAGAATGATGCCGGATTCGGGCAAAATTGCAGTTTAGGTACTACTTCAAGTATGATGAAACTTTAATCGCGTTTTTCTCGGAAAATACGCGTTCCCGGGCCTTATTTGCCCCTTCGGGGTTTCTAAGGGGTATGAATCGATCATTCTGAATCGATTGGCGCTATCAGAAAAATTCGAAATTTTCATCGCTGACCTCCACGTAGTACTGGTCCCAGAATTAACACCAAAAGCAAGTGTTTCGTAGCTAACGAAGTCCACTAAGTAAAAAAAAAGAATGATGCCGGATTCGGGCAAAATTGCAGTTTAGGTACTACTTCAAGTATGATGAAACTTTAATCGCGTTTTTCTCGGACAATACGCGTTCCCGGGCCTTATTTGCCCCTTCGGGGTTTCTAAGGGGTATGAATCGATCATTCTGAATCGATTGGCGCTATCAGAAAAATTCGAAATTTTCATCGCTGACCTCCACGTAGTACTGGTCCCAGAATTAACACCAAAAGCAAGTGTTTCGTAGCTCACGAAGTCCACTAAGTAAAAAAAAAGAATGATGCCGGATTCGGGCAAAATTGCAGTTTAGGTACTACTTCAAGTATGATGAAACTTTAATCGCGTTTTTCTCTTAAAATACGCGTTCCCGGGCCTTATTTGCCCCTTCGGAGTTTCTAAGGGGTATGAATCGATCATTCTGAATCGATTGGCGCTATCAAAAAATTCGAAATTTTCATCGCTGACCTCCACGTAGTACTGGTCCCAGAATTAACACCAAAAGCAAGTGTTTCGTAGCTCACGAAGTCCACTAAGTAAAAAAAAAGAATGATGCCGGATTCGGGCAAAATTGCAGTTTAGGTACTACTTCAAGTATGATGAAACTTTAATCGCGTTTTTCTCTTAAAATACGCGTTCCCGGGCCTTATTTGCCCCTTCGGGGTTTCTAAGGGGTATGAATCGATCATTCTGAATCGATTGGCGCTATCAGAAAAATTCGAAATTTTCATCGCTGACCTCCACGTAGTACTGGTCCCAGAATTAACACCAAAAGCAAGTGTTTCGTAGCTCACGAAGTCCACTAAGTAAAAAAAAAGAATGATGCCGGATTCGGGCAAAATTGCAGTTTAGGTACTACTTCAAGTATGATGAAACTTTAATCGCGTTTTTCTCGGAAAATACGCGTTCCCGGGCCTTATTTGCCCCTTCGGGGTTTCTAAGGGGTATGAATCGATCATTCTGAATCGATTGGCGCTATCAGAAAAATTCGAAATTTTCATCGCTGACCTCCACGTAGTACTGGTCCCAGAATTAACACCAAAACCAAGTATTTCGTAGCTCACGAAGTGCACTAAGTAAAAAAAAAGAACGATGCCGGATTCGGGCAAAATTGCACTTTAGGTACTACTTCAAGTATGATGAAACTTTAATCGCGTTTTTCTCGGAAAATACGCGTTCCCGGGCCTTATTTGCCCCTTCGGGGTTTCTAAGGGGTATGAATCGAACATTCTGAATCGATTGGCGCTATCAGAAAAATTCGAAATTTTCATCGCTGACCTCCACGTAGTACTGGTCCCAGAATTAACACCAAAAGCAAGTGTTTCGTAGCTCACGAAGTCCACTAAGTAAAAAAAAAGAATGATGCCGGATCCGGGCAAAATTGCAGTTTAGGTACTACTTCAAGTATGATGAAACTTTAATCGCGTTTTGCTCTTAAAATACGCGTTCCCGGGCCTTATTTGCCCCTTCGGGGTTTCTAAGGGGTATGAATCGATCATTCTGAATCGATTGGCGCTATCAGAAAAATTCGAAATTTTCATCGCTGACCTCCACGTAGTACTGGTCCCAGAATTAACACCAAAAGCAAGTGTTTCGTAGCTCACGAAGTCCACTAAGTAAAAAAAAAGAATGATGCCGGATTCGGGCAAAATTGCAGTTTAGGTACTACTTCAAGTATGATGAAACTTTAATCGCGTTTTTCTCGGAAAATACGCGTTCCCGGGCCTTATTTGCCCCTTCGGGGTTTCTAAGGGGTATGAATCGATCATTCTGAATCGATTGGCGCTATCAGAAGAATTCGAAATTTTCATCGCTGACCTCCACGTAGTACTGGTCCCAGAATTAACACCAAAAGCAAGTGTTTCGTAGCTCACGAAGTCCACTAAGTAAAAAAAAAGAATGATGCCGGATTCGGGCAAAATTGCAGTTTAGGTACTACATCAAGTATGATGAAACTTTAATCGCGTTTTTCTCTTAAAATTCGCGTTCCCGGGCCTTATTTGCCCCTTCGGGGTTTCTAAGGGGTATGAATCGATCATTCTGAATCGATTGGCGCTATCAGAAAAATTCGAAATTTTCATCGCTGACCTCCACGTAGTACTGGTCCCAGAATTAACACCAAAAGCAAGTGTTTCGTAGCTCACGAAGTCCACTAAGTAAAAAAAAGAATGATGCCGGATTCGGGCAAAATTGCAGTTTAGGTACTACTTCAAGTATGATGAAACTTTAATCGCGTTTTTCTCGGAAAATACGCGTTCCCGGGCCTTATTTGCCCCTTCGGGGTTTCTAAGGGGTATGAATCGATCATTCTGAATCGATTGGCGCTATCAGAAAAATTCGAAATTTTCATCGCTGACCTCCACGTAGTACTGGTCCCAGAATTAACACCAAAAGCAAGCATTTCGTAGCTCACGAAGTGCACTAAGTAAAAAAAAAGAACGATGCCGGATTCGGGCAAAATTGCACTTTAGGTACTACTTCAAGTATGATGAAACTTTAATCGCGTTTTTCTCTTAAAATACGCGTTCCCGGGCCTTATTTGCCCCTTCGGGGTTTCTAAGGGGTATGAATCGATCATTCTGAATCGATTGGCGCTATCAGAAAAATTCGAAATTTTCATCGCTGACCTCCACGTAGTACTGGTCCCAGAATTAACACCAAAAGCAAGTGTTTCGTAGGTCACGAAGTCCACTAAGTAAAAAAAAAGAATGATGCCGGATTCGGGCAAAATTGCAGTTTAGGTACTACTTCAAGTATGATGAAACTTTAATCGCGTTTTTCTCGGAAAATACGCGTTCCCGAGCCTTATTTGCCCCTTCGGGGTTTCTAAGGGGTATTAATCGATTATTCTGAATCGATTGGCGCTATCAGAAAAATTCGAAATTTTCATCGCTGACCTCCACGTAGTACAGGTCCCAGAATTAACACCAAAAGCAAGTATTTCGTAGCTCACGAAGTGCACTAAGTAAAAAAAAGAACGATGCCGAATTCGGGCAAAATTGCACTTTAGGTACTACTTCAAGTATGATGAAACTTTAATCGCGTTTTTCTCTTAAAATTCGCGTTCACGGGACTTATTTGCCCCTTCGGGGTTTCTAAGGGGTATGAATCGATCATTCTGAATCGATTGGCGCTATCAGAAAAATTCGAAATTTTCATCGCTGACCTCCACGTAGTACTGGTCCCAGAATTAACACCAAAAGCAAGTGTTTCGTAGCTCACGAAGTAAGTAAAAAAAAAGAATGATGCCGGATTCGGGCGAAATTGCAGTTTAGGTACTACTTCAAGTATGATGAAACTTTAATCGCGTTGTTCTCTTAAAATACGCGTTCCCGGGCCTTATTTGCCCCTTCGGGGTTTCTAAGGGGTATGAATCGATCATTCTGAATCGATTGGCGCTATCAGAAAAATTCGAAATTTTCATCGCTGACCTCCACGTAGTACTGGTCCCTGAATTAACACCAAAAGCAAGTGTTTCGTAGCTCACGAAGTCCACTAAGTAAAAAAAAAGAATGATGCCGGATTCGGGCAAAATTGCAGTTTAGGTACTACTTCAAGTATGATGAAACTTTAATCGCTTTTTTCTCGGAAAATACGCGTTCCCGGGCCTTATTTGCCCCTTCGGGGTTTCTAAGGGGTATGAATCGATCATTCTGAATCGATTGGCGCTATCAGAAAAATTCGAAATTTTCATCGCTGACCTCCACGTAGTACTGATCCAAGAATTAACACCAAAAGCAAGTCTTTCGTAGCTCACGAAGTCCACTAAGTAAAAAAAAGAATGATGCCGGATTCGGGCAAAATTGCAGTTTAGGTACTACTTCAAGTATGATGAAACTTTAATCGCGTTTTTCTCAGAAAATACGCGTTCCCGGGCCTTATTTGCCCCTTCGGGGTTTCTAAGGGGTATGAATCGATCATTCTGAATCGATTGGCGCTATCAGAAAAATTCGAAATTTTCATCGCTGACCTCCACGTAGTACTGGTCCCAGAATTAACACCAAAAGCAAGTGTTTCGTAGCTCACGAAGTCCACTAAGTAAAAAAAAAGAATGATGCCGGATTCGGGCAAAATTGCAGTTTAGGTACTACTTCAAGTATGATGAAACTTTAATCGCGTTTTTCTCGGAAAATACGCGTTCCCGGGCCTTATTTGCCCCTTCGGGGTTTCTAAGGGGTATGAATCGATCATTCTGAATCGATTGGCGCTATCAGAAAAATTCGAAATTTTCATCGCTGACCTCCACGTAGTACTGGTCCCAGAATTAACACCAAAAGCAAGTGTTTCGTAGCTCACGAAGTCCACTAAGTAAAAAAAAAGAATGATGCCGGATTCGGGCAAAATTGCAGTTTAGGTACTACTTCAAGTATGATGAAACTTTAATCGCGTTTTTCTCGGAAAATACGCGTTCCCGGGCCTTATTTGCCCCTTCGGGGTTTCTAAGGGGTATGAATCGATCATTCTGAATCGATTGGCGCTATCAGAAAAATTCGAAATTTTCATCGCTGACCTCCACGTAGTACAGGTCCCAGAATTAACACCAAAAGCAAGTATTTCGTAGCTCACGAAGTGCACTAAGTAAAAAAAAGAACGATGCCGAATTCGGGCAAAATTGCACTTTAGGTACTACTTCAAGTATGATGAAACTTTAATCGCGTTTTTCTCTTAAAATTCGCGTTCACGGGACTTATTTGCCCCTTCGGGGTTTCTAAGGGGTATGAATCGATCATTCTGAATCGATTGGCGCTATCAGAAAAATTCGAAATTTTCATCGCTGACCTCCACGTAGTACTGGTCCCAGAATTAACACCAAAAGCAAGTGTTTCGTTGCTCACGAAGTCCACTAAGTAAAAAAAAGAATGATGCCGGATTCGGGCAAAATTGCAGTTTAGGTACTACTTCAAGTATGATGAAACTTTAATCGCGTTTTTCTCGGAAAATACGCGTTCCCGGGCCTTATTTGCCCCTTCGGGGTTTCTAAGGGGTATGAATCGATCATTCTGAATCGATTGGCGCTATCAGAAAAATTCGAAATTTTCAT